>OX031054.1:5000-4805000 GCA_943735995.1 Sesia bembeciformis
GGTGTTCCGTCTGCTCACTTCGCGCCAGGGTCACGGGTGCGCTGTTAGCATTCGTCCGCGACCCCGGCTGTGACGGCCCGCTAGTGCGGGCCCCGGTCTCTGGTTTGTTTGCCGGTCCTGGAGGGTGGGCGTCGCTCGGGAACACGCGAGCTGAGCGCCCATTTCTTCTTATGAGCCCTTATGGTTTGGTCGATGAACTTCCCCGCGTTCGCCGGCCGGGCTCATTTTATTGTGGGGGCAGATCGCGGGCGTAAGCCCGTCTTCTGCGCCCGGTTCGCCTGCGGCGCAGCGGGTCAGTAGCCTCCTGCTCTCTGGCCCGCTCCGCCGCTTCCTTCTGGAGCATCACACTCTCGCAGAAGGCCGTCACTGCTTTCCACGACCCCTCGTCACCGACCATAGCTCTCACTACAGCCGGCAAGGAGAGGTCGCTGCCTATTACGGCGCCGAGAGAGGCGCGCTGCTCCTCCCAGGCCGGACACGCTTCCAGCATGTGCTGGGCCGTCTCCTCCGGGCAGCCGTCGCAGTGTGGACACACCGCGGTCGGCTCCCTCCCGATCCTGTGCAGGTACTTCCCGAAACAGCCATGTCCCGAGAGCACCTGCGTCGACCGGAAGGTCAGGACTCCGTGTCGTCTGTCCAGCCACTGGTTTAAGACCGGACGGACCGCCTCCACCGTCCTGGCTCCGGCGCCGGGACACCCCAGCCTCTGTCGCCACTCTTCGATCATGGCCCGGCGGAGCTCAGCGCGCTTCGCCTCCACCTCTCTCGGCGTCGGAACTCGTTCCCGTTCCGACTCCTCCTCCTCGCGCCAGTAGTGAACCGACGCGAGAACCTCCGCGTCCAGGTCCCAGGGGAGGGACGCCGCCAGCGCGCATGCCGCCGCGAAGGACACCGTGCGGTATCCTCGGCACGCCCTGATCGCCATCGCCCTCTGCGGAGCGCGCAGGTGGGCGACTGTGCGTCTGTTGAGGGCGCTCGCCCAAACGGGCGCCCCGTACAGGGCCATCGAGCGGACGACCCCGACGTACAGACGCCGACACGACACGTCCGGTCCCCCGAGATTTGGCAGCAGGCTCCCAAGAGCCGCCGCCGCGCTCAACAGTTTCGGCGCCAAGCGGCGGAAGTGCGCCACAAAGGTCCATCGACCGTCCAGCACCAGGCCCAGGTATCGCATCGTCGGCTCTATACCGATGCGAACACCTCCCACAACGATGCCCGATCCCGCGGGTGGCGCTCTGCGAGGTCCGTGGAAGCACAGAGCCTCGGACTTGCCGAGGGCCACCTCGAGGCCTAGCCTGCGGATCCGACCCACTACGTGCGCCACGCCGGCGGTGGCGAGCAGGCGACACTCCCTGTACGTCTTGCCGCGGGCCGTCACCAACGTGTCGTCGGCGTAACAGGTCACGTCGACGCCGCGAAGGTTACCGCCCCGCAGCACCCAGTCGTAGCCGATGTTCCACAGGAGCGGCCCGAGGACGGACCCCTGCGGGACACCGCACGACATCTCGCGCCTGCACCACTCGTCCCGGCCAGGGTACGACACGTACCGATCCGACAGGTAGGCCCGGATCGTGTGGCGGAGGTAGCGGGGCACTCGGTGGTATTTGAGCGCCTCTCCTATACAACTCCAGGGCAGGCTGTTGAACGCATTGGCGATGTCGAGCGACACCGCCAACACGATCTCGCCCCGGGAGACCGCAACCTCCGCCAGGGCCTTCACCCTCAGGATGGCGTGGACGGTCGACCTTCCCCGTCTAAAACCGAACTGGCTGTCGGCCAGGTCGGGGCCCACCCTCTCCAGGTGTTTGACGAGGCGTGCGGCAATTACGCGCTCGAAGAGCTTGCCGGCCTCGTCGAGCAGAACGATGGGGCGGTACGCGGAGGGCGAGTCCGCCGGACGCCCGTCCTTTCTCAGGAGAACCAGTCGACCGGTTTTCCATTGTCGCGGAAACCGTCCCTGCTCGAGGCAGGTGTCGAGTAGCCTCCTGAATCTGGAGCCCAAGGCCCCGAGGGCGTACACCAAAGCGCGACCGGGTATTCCATCGGGTCCAGGGGCCGTGTTCTTGGCGCGGAGCCTCAACACGGCCCCGCCCAGCTCCCCCTCGGACACCGCCGGCACCGCAGCGTCCTCGTCCTCCTCGGTCGCAATCGGCGCCATCGTCGGAGGAGTGTGCTCCGGCCTGTTCGGGAACAGAGCCGCGACCACATTGTTCACCAGCTGGGGCTGGAGACTCTGCGTCAGTGGGGAGGCAAGGGGGCGCAGCTTACCCCTGACCATGCGGTACGGCCGTCCCCATGGATCACGGTCCAGAGTCCCCAGCAACTCCTGTCTGGCCGCGGCCTTGGCCCGACTGATGGCCGCCTTCAAAGCCCGCTTTGCGCTCCTGTACGCGTCGTATCGCAGCGCCTCGCCGGCTTCGTCCCGCCGTCTCCTCCGACGTTGCCTAGCGTACTGGCGTCTCGCGGCCGCGCATGACGTGCGCAACTCGGCGATTTCGGTAGACCACCAGTACACCTGTCCTCTCGGCGGCCGAGGCCCCGTCCGAGGCATCGACGCGTCGCATATGCGCGTCAACGACGCTCGCAGCGACTCTGCCTCCTCGTCCACATTTGAAGCGCCATCGGTCGAAGGCTCCCCCCAAGTCTCAACCAGGGAAGCCTCCTTCAGAAGCTCCTTGTCGAGGCGCTTCAACACCCAACGCGGGCCGCCGGCCTGGTACGACCGAACCGGTGCCGCTGACAGTGTGCCGCGGACGCTGAATTTTATGTACCGATGATCGGACAGCGTCTCCACATCTTCCGACACCGCCCAGTCGTGGACGCGGCGCGCCAGTGCGGGGCTAGCGAACGTAACGTCCACTATAGACCCGCCCCGTTGGCGCACGCACGTGTCGACCGACCCTCGGTTGAGGAGGCACAGTCCCGCCGCCATAGCCCACTGCTCCAACACAGCACCCCGCGCGTCAGTGACGGGAGATCCCCACGCCTCAGATTTGGCGTTGAGATCACCCATCACCAGAGCGGGGTGGCGACTCCGGCCCAGGAGAGCCCCGACCTCGTCCAGAAACCTCTCGAAATCGGAGAGGTTTCTATTGGGGGAGAAGTAGACACCTATGGTCGTGATCTCCCCCAGCAGGGCCGCGACGCATCCACGACCCTTCGCTACGTTTACGAAAGGCGGGGAGCCGGCGGAGCCCTGACGGAACAGGGCCACGGAGCCGTCACTCGCCGCCGCCCAGTTCTCATTGTCGGGGACGAAGTAAGGCTCCGCGACCGCGGCCACCTGGGTCGACCACTCCGCCATAGTCTGCAGGAGTAAGTCCTGCGCTCTGGCGCAGTGGTTCAGGTTCGCCTGTACTATGTTGAGGGCCATTTACACTGGCGGCCGTACGTCCTCCTCCATCGCCACTGAGGGCTGCGGGGGACCGACCGATTGTGCGGGCGGCCCTTTCGCTCCGGCGGAGGCAGTTTTCTTCCCCCCTTTGTTCTTGGATGGGGGGGCTGTGCATGCCTTGCTGCCCATTCGGTGATCCGCAGGTCTACTGGCTGCGGAGCACAGTGCACAGTGCGGGAGGGCCGAGCAGCAGCTCGCCTTGTGGCCCGCTTGACCGCAGCGGTAGCATTGCTCGCTACGGTCCACGTCGGAGGCGCACTGCACTCGCACGTGCCCGATCTCCAGGCACCGGTAACAGCGCAAGGGTCTCGGCTCGAGCAGCCTAACCTGAGCCGAGACCCATCCCACCAGCAGACGTCCGCTGTCGGCGACCTTCTTCGCCGCCGCAACCGGACAGCGCACCACAACACTGGCGAGGCCAGACCGATCGCTTCTGAGTTCGCCCGACCGAACGCCGTCCTCTGGGCATCCGCCGACACGTGCGACGGCCGCTCTCACATCTTCGGCGGGTTGAGATATGTCCAGGCCGGAGATGCGAAGCTCAGCGCACTTCGTAGGCCTGGAGACCCGAACGTCCTCCGCCTTGAAAATTTCCCGCAGCTTCTGCGCGAGAACGTCCGCCTTATCGCCACTCGTAGAGCCCGGCACCTGGAGCATGCGCGCCCCCGTGGCCGCCTGCCTAACCTAACCTTTTTTTTTTTTTTTTTTTTTTTGGTCACGGGGGGGAAATCTTCTCAAGATACCCGACCTTCTGGGGGGAAGGCCGGGTTATGTGGGATTCCTACCCACTAAAACCCCCTCGGTGGTCCTCCTCAACGCACGCGTAGAGGGGCTCCGGGATCTCCGGCGGAACACACCGGTGCCCCTCCAGTGCTCCGTTCTTCACCCATCCTCTGGGGAGACCATACGCGCCTCCCCCAACACCCTCGCAGTGTTCTACGACAGCACCGGTCCACAACAAGGTGCTGCCGTCCTTCTCTCACGGGGCCGCATGAATGGACGCACGGAGCCCCCACTCCGAGCGGCCGCGGCTCCGTCACTCCAGTAGTTCACTAGACTACTGGGCTGAGGGGCCGGGGCGATTGTCGCCGCCGCCCCGGCGCCTCCGTCTCCGAGCAGGATCGGCCCTCTCCCGATCCCGCTCGGCGGCCTCCTTCTGAACCAGGACGGTTTCGCAGAAGGAGGCCACGGCCCTCCACGCCGATTCCCCCGCCAGCATAGCCGACACTAGTGCTGGCAGGGACAGGTCCTGCCCGATTTCGTGGACCAGGGTCCGCCGCTCAGCGTCCCAAGCTGGACATTGCTCGAGCGTGTGCTGAGCGGAATCCCGGTCCCCTCCGCATTGGTGGCATTGCGCCGTCGCCTCGCGTCCGAGCCTGCTCAGATACTCACCGAAGCAACCGTGTCCGGTGAGCATCTGGGTGAGCCTGAACGTGACTCGCCCCTCCCTCCGCAGCCAGGTCTCGAGGCATGGCAGTATCGCGCCGACAACGCGTTGGCGCATACATCGCTCCTCTCGGAGCCGCTCGCGCCACACCTCGAACGCGTGCCGTCGCTCCTGCCGCCTCAGCGCTTCGAGCGTTATCGCTGCCGAGTCCCCGCCGCCTCGTCGGATGGCACGGATTCGGTGGTAGACCCCCGCGTCCATATCCGCCAGGATGTCCAGGGGCGGGAAACGCGCCAGGACTGTTGCCGCCTCGAAGGATATCGTACGGTATCCTCGCACGATTCTGATGGCCATCTTCCGCTGCAGGCTATTGAACTTGGCTCTGCAGCGTCGGACCCCCGACAGCCTGTTCGACCACACAGGCGCCCCGTAGAGGGCCATCGATCGTACGACCCCCGCGTAGAGGCGGCGAACTTCCTCCCTCGGTCCCCCGAGATTGGGCAGCAGTCTGTGCATGGCACCCACTACCCTCTCGATCCGGGGAACCTGGCGTTCGAAGTGCTCCTCGAAGCCCCAGCGACCGTCCAGGGTGAGACCGAGGTACTTCACGTACTGACCCACTCGGACTTGCGTATCCCCTACGCGGATCGACGAGCTGGGTGGTTCCCTAGTCCTCGGTAGTTTATGGAACCACAGCGCCTCGGTTTTATGAGACGCTATCCGAAGACCCAACTCGCGAATTTTAGCGACGACGCTTGCCACCCCAAGCTCGGCGAGCTCGATGGTCCCCTCAAAGTTGTCCCCGCCGGCCAAAACGAGAGTGTCGTCTGCGTAACAGACGACGTTGACTCCGGCGGGTAGATCTATACGCAGGACCGCATCGTATGCGAGATTCCACAGAAGAGGACCCAAGACGGACCCCTGCGGAACCCCGCAGAGCACCTCCCTCCGGTGCAGTGTTCCATCCCGACCCACGTACTGGATGTACCTGTCGCGCAGGTATGCCCCGATAATGCCCTGCAGATAGGAGGGCACGTTATGGTGTACGAGTGCCCTCCTAATCGCGTCCCATGGCAAGGAATTAAACGCATTGACAATGTCGAGGCTTATTGCCAACGCCACCCCGCCACGGGACACTGTCTGTTCCGACAGGGAGCGGACGCAGAGAATCGCGTCCACCGTCGATCTCTCCCGCCGGAAGCCATACTGGCCATCGGCAAGATCGGGACCTACGCGCGACAGATGCTCGCTGAGTCGGCCGGCAAGCGTCCTTTCGAACAGTTTGCCCACCTCGTCCAGCAAGCATATGGGTCGGTATGCAGAAGGCGAATCTGCGGCCCTGCCTTCCTTCCTCAAGAGGACCAGCCTACTCTCTTTCCAGCCGATGGGAAATGTGCCCGTCCGGAGGCAGCTGTTAAACAGCCGCCTCAGCCTATCACCCAGGGCAGTCAGAGCCAACACCCAGGCGCGACCTGGAATTCCGTCGGGGCCCGGTGCGGTGTTTCTAGCTCTCAAGCGGCTAACAGCTCGATCCAGCTCCTGTTCGGTCAGTCCCAGCTCCTCGGACCAGTCCGAAGGTATCGGGGGAACCGAGGGACTCTCCTGGACCCTCGGAAAGAGGGTGCCTACCACTTTGTCCACCAGGGACGGGTCCAGGGTCTCCGTCAGCGGGGGGACCCACGGGCGCAACTTGCCGAGCACCGTCTTGTACGGTCGGCCCCATGGGTCCCTGTCCAGACCCTCGAGGAGCTCGCTCCAGGATCGAGACTTGGCATTCGCAATCGCGATTTGGAGCGCCTTCGTAGCCGCTCGATATGCCTCGTAGGCTCCGGCCACCTCTTCGGCTGTAGCTCGCCGTCTTCTTCGGGCTCTGGTGTACTGTCGTCGGGACCGCAGGCAAGCCTCGCGTGTCCGCGCGATTTCCTCTGACCACCAGTACACCGCTCTTCGTCGGGAAATGCTGGCACGGGGCATTGAGACGTCGCAGATCGACGTCATAGTGCCCCGGAACCAGGTCGCCTCTCTTTCTGGGTCGGGCAAGACCTCTTCGGAGTTCATCTCCGGCCAGGCCGCGACGCTGGCGGCAGCGACGAGCATATCTCTGTCGAGCCGCTTGAGAGACCAACGTCGCGGGGGGCTGCTATTTTGGCGGCTGGAGCCGCCGTCGGGAGGACGGAGAGCCACTTCAAAGATGATGTGGCGATGGTCCGAAAGTGTGACCACCTCCTCTGCAACCCTCCATCCCGTCACCGTGTCAATGACAGAAGGGGTCGCCCATGTAAGGTCCACGATCGACTCCCCCTGCCACCGCACACAAGTGCTTACCGACCCCCGGTTCAAAAGCCGGAGGTCCAGTCCAGCCGCCCACTCTTCTAGAGTTTCTCCCTTGGGATCGCTCCTGTGGTTCCCCCACGCTCTCGAATGAGCGTTGAAGTCCCCCAGGACGATCGTCGGGCGAGGTAGGCATCTGCGAACGCAGTCCGCCACCTTGTCCAGGTACCCCTCGTAGTCGGCGAGGGACGTGTTGGGAGATATATAGCAGCCCACTACGGCCATTCGGCCCCACTCCACTGCGACAAAGCCCTGCCCCCTTTCAAGTAAGGTGCAGGGCGGTTCTCCCTCACCTCCTCCCCAATATACCGCCACAGAGGCCCCGTCGCTGCCGAACCAGCGAGGATGGTCCGGGACGTTATAGGGCTCCGCAATGACAGCCAGGGCAACCGACCACTCCGCGATGGATTGCAGTAGGAGGTTCTGCGCATCGCGGCAGTGGTTTATGTTGCCCTGTAGCACCTTTAGGGAGGTGAAGAGGAGATGTCCATCACCTCCGTCGGGCGACAGCCTGAGCCACTGGCTACCGCCCCGGTCTGGCCCTCTGTCGCCTGAACGGCAGCAGGGGCCCTCCGTTTATTTCTGCCCTTTGGGGGGGCACATTTTTTGCTGCCGAACCTGTGGTCGGCAGGACGACCGAGGTCCGAGCAGAGGGGGCACTTCAGCACCCGAGCAGTGCACTGGCTTGCCCTGTGGTCGGGCTCGCCGCAAGTGTAGCACCTAGTGCTCCGGTCGACAGTGCTGGAGCACTGCCTCCTGACGTGCCCCGTTTCGAAGCACCGGTAGCACTGCAACGGCCGCGCTGCCAGCACCTCGACCCTTGAGGACACCCATTCTACGCGGATGCGTTTCGCTGGTGCCAGCTTGTGCACCGCGGCGGCCGGGCATCGGACCCACACCGATCCCAGGGAGGTGGGCGAACGACGAATTTCGCCCACCTTCACGTCATCCGACGCGCAGCCGCCCGCCTCGGCAACCGCAGACGCCACCTCCTGTGGGGTGACGGCATCATCCAGATCCATCACCCGCACTTCAGCCATTTTCACAGGGCGAGCTATTTTGATATTGAGCTCCTGGAGAGCTTCCCTCATCCGACCGGCCAGGCTGTCAGCCTTTAAGGCGCAGTCGGGGCCAGACAACTCCAAGAGTAACCCGCCGGTTACCGTCTTTTTCTGCCGAACTGTATCAATGCCCAGTTCGGACAGCTTTATTTTCCTCTTAGCTGTAGCCATCACTTCCGCATAGGAGGTCGTGCTACCCTCCGGCACGGTGACAGTGATGGCCGCAGATGTCGGGAGTCTAGGCGGCTTCTGCACATTAGGTGTCTTCGCCCCGTTTCCCTTCTTGGCCGGTGCCAGGGCCGGTGCCGGCTGTCTTGGCTTGGAAGAAGCCGCCTTCTTCCTTGCCACCATCGCCCAAGTCTCCGCAGCCGGTGTCCTGGACTCCGGGGCCTGAGGTGGTACCGCCGGCGGTAGCGCCACGGGCGGAGGCAGTGCCTGCGCTCGATTGGCCTTCCTGCCCTTTTGCCTTGGTGGCATCTGCTTCTCAGGGGCCCCTTGGCACGCCGTTTTCGCCAGAGGGGGTCTTATGGCCCTGTCTGGGAATATCTCCGCCTTGAAAGCAGCCAATTTGCTTTCAATCAGAGCTCCTATCTGCTCCATTAAAGGAGTAGACGGAGCCCTGGGGACTACCTCTTTCCGACGGAGGGCACCAAGCTCATCCGTCAGTTTGTCCACCTTGGTGCTAAGGCCGGAGATTTGGGAGCGCAGCTCTGCGTTTTCTCCCTCGAGCCTTTCCACGTTGGCATCGGCGGACAACCGCTGCGCCAGCACCTCTGTCGCGGCCTGGACCGACCGTACCGCCATGCGCAGTTCGCGGACGACCCCGCCTTTCAGGTTTCGGGACTTGTCCACGATCATCTCTATGTTTGCCAGGTCATTGGCAATGCAGACCCCGAGTTGAGCCGTTGGCTGGGTCTGCATCTCCTTCGCGAGTACCTCCGGACGCGGAAGGCTGCGCTTCGACCTGGTGTCTAATGGCGCTACCGACGCTTCCCCGTCCTCGCCAGACCGCACACTCCCGACCAGGCTCCTTTTCGGGTTCGGCAAGTCCGAAATGCCGGCCAACTCCTTCGGTCGGATCCTCTTTCTCGACCGTGAACGGTCGAGGTCGGACGCTGTTGACGTCAGAGACGCGACGGACATGAATGAAGAGTCCGACTCCGCCCCGTCCACGTCACTCTCTGCCCGCACGCCAGCAGGCGTGTATGGGCGCGCGAATCGTCCGCGACTGTCGCGCCTACCTCGTGACAAGACCACGACCGGTCCTGTCACGTCATCCCTCTTCTTTGTATTTGTTTTTATTTCAATATTTTCCATGTAAAATCCCACGAGTATGGGGGAAATAGATAGTCCACCCAGGCAGTGCCCCCTGTGCCTGGGTAACCCTAATACCGCTGGGAGGTCGGGCGGTATCCCAGGGTTGGCCACTCACGACTGATATGCCCCTCAGCCGCTCGATACCGAGCATCCTGACGCCGTGCAAGGCCCCAAAAGGGGGGCGCCTCAACGTCAGGAATTAGGGTTTTTTTTATAGAGGTGGACTCCTCGCGGTCCGGCCAATGAAGGCAAGACCCCCGCCCCCGAAGGGCTACGGTGTGGTAGCGGGGTTACTGGGCACCCGCCCCACAGCCTTTCGACTGTGGCCCCAACCTGCTCCAACGGTGTCCTGGTCCTAAATTAGGACGGACCCGTCTGTACTAATTTCCTTTCTCCGCTGTGCCCTCTGATCATTCAGAGGGACACGCGGAGAAACCCACCGTCTCGAATGCGAGAGCCCACTCCATTGGGCCCCGCCTACGTTCCCTTCATTGCTCTTGTACAATGTAACTACGCACAACCATACATAGCCGAGTCAGCGATAACGCAGACATAAATTAGCCTGCAGCAACGATACCAATCAGTACGAAAAATAGCTCTACTCGCGTGTGCTCCCTGCGCCTTTAGGATAAATTAGTTTATAATTATGTAGTGCAATTAAATAGCTCCAACAAAGCTGCTTATTATTTGCTCTCGACAAGCAACTTCTACATCAACAACTAGCAACTTCTACATGGTCCTTCGAGCCAAAACGGTCGCCACTTCTACATGGTCCTTCGAGCCAAAACGGACGACACTTCTACGTACTAGTGAGTGCGACCGTACTGAATCAGCATTGTGGACGTCAGTTCATTGACTTCACCAACTCTAGAGCGTCAAGACAATAATAGCAGCATAGCAGCTCAGCAGTCGGCGTCAGTAAAGTGGTCGACATCAGCAACAGCGGGTCATAGACACCCAGAGCATCAGCAACAGCTAGAACGATTAGTAAAAGTAAGATCTTCCTTTTTATAAGTAATATATAAACTAAACAGCAACATGGAAGATCTTTACAACCAACAATGTGAGATAAATGAAGGTATACATAAGATACTGACGAATATTAAAAAAGACAGCGCCGATAGAAAATCGGAAGATTACTTCAAAAGGAGGTTGGATTTACTGGAGCGATATTGGTCCGATTATCACAGCAATCATAAGCGAATCTGTGAGTATGGGATCACACAACATATTTATTTTCAAGACAATGAATATGAGGAAACAAAAAGGGTCTATACATCCACTAAAATATTTATTAGCGAACACCGTTTAGAGCTATCTAGCAAGCAAAATATTCCAGCATCAAAGCAGCGTACTCAAACAAGGCAGGGAGAGCAAGAACAGCAAGAGCAAGCAATACCCGCGAGTTACAAGTACCAAAAAGAAGGAGACGCGAGAGCGATAACTGTCATGGAATCCCGAGGTTCCACAAGCAAACTAGATGACATGTTACGCAAGCAAGCGGTTAATTTCAAAGCTTTCAAGCGAACAGTGAGCAATATTGAACTAGAGTCAATCTTTGATAAATGGGAGTTAGATGATACACTAAAAACCTTGCAAACTAGATGGTCTCAAATTGATTCTCTCCATTGGGAAATACAGAGCGAGATCAGTGAAGAAGATGACGACTACGAATTTAGTTTCACCCAGCATGAACAGACGTTCAATAAATTAAAAAAGGCCATTAACATGAAGCTATACAGTGTATCGCATAGAGAGCAGTCAACGCCCCGAATGGATGTACCTAGTTTCTCAGGTGATTGTCAACAGTGGCTATCTTTTAAAGATCTTTTTAATGAAGCTATACATAGCAACTCTTCCTTGTCCAACGCACAAAAAATGCAATTTTTAAAAGGCAAGATAAGAGGTGAAGCCGAGAGACTGATTCAGCATCTATCGATATCTTCCGACAACTACAACACATGTTGGGAAATACTAAACAATAGATACAATAACAAGAAGCTTATATTTACTTCCATAATTAATACTTTACTAGGATTACCGACTGCACAGCATCAATCTCTAGCGCATATTAAAAAACTAAATGACGTTTCATTAGAAACCCTTCACGCTATTCGCAACTTAGGGATCAACATCAGTACTTGGGATCCACTTCTTGTGCACCTACTGTCGCAGAAGCTTGACAGCGAAACATATGATGATTACATTGATTCACTTAAAAATCCGAAAGAACTACCGATATTACAAGAATTTTTAGGCTACTTAGAGAGCAAATTTACAAGTCTGGACTCATCTCGCAGGAAGCAAGATCATTCAGCATCAAAATTCAGCAGTCAGTGGGGTCAGAAGTGGGAAGCAAAATTCAGCGGTCAGCCAAATCAAAAAGTGTCTCATAACGAAATAGCAAGAAAATATAACCATGAATTTGTGGATAATTATAATAAATCCAAAACAATAAATAGGGCATTTAACGTGACTACAATCAAATGCCAAGTTTGCAATCAATTGCATGCCGTGTATGATTGCAAAACATTTTTAGAATTACCAAATCATAACAAATTAAATACAATAACAAAATTAAAACTATGTATGAATTGCTTATTCAATCATAATGGTCAGCAGTGCACGTCCACGAAACGATGTCGTAAGTGCGGTGGAAGTCACCACTCCGTCATACATGACGTCTGCGTAAAAACGAGGCCGCAGCCGAATAACACAGCAACAACAAGTTTGGACTTAAATCAAACAAATAAACATGTGGCGGTGACTACCAACCCCACGCAGAATAAGCGAGAGATAAACGAAGCTTTGCTGGCTACAGCGTTGATTAAAGTAGCAGCCGTGGATGGATCTTTCCAAACTCTCAGGGCTCTCATAGATCCAGGATCTCAAGTCTCACTAATCAAGGAAAGGGCAGTTAAGAAGTTAGGCTTACAGAGGTCACGATGCAATGGTTTAATATACGGTATCGGAGAAAAAGAAAACAAATGCAAAGGCATGTTAACAATTAACTGCGCTTCCTATAACAATAATTTTACATTCAGTACAGACGTACTAATTATGAATGATTTATTGAAAGATTTACCGAGCAAATCATTTAGCGCGCCACAATGGTCACATATTGAAAACGTAAAATTAGCTGATCCGCACTTTTACGTTAGCCGCCCTATAGACTTATTACTAAACACGAGTGTACACGGGATGATTTTATTAAATGGACTTATTAAAGGAGAGTGTGTAACAGAGCCTGTAGCACAGCAAACACAGCTGGGGTGGATAGTATACGGCGGCGGTAGTGAAATTACATCTTATCAATGCAATGTTGCACTAAATAATATTAGCGATATACAGCAATTCTGGGAGATTGAAGACATCACCGAAGGAACAAATTTCTCGTCTGAAGATCAAGACTGTATTAATTACTACTTAGCAACTACAAAACGCCGAGAAGATGGAAGATACGAAGTAAAGTTACCACTGCATCCAGATGCAAATAAAAAATTAGGGTCATCAAAGGAGATGGCCATAGCGCAGTTTCATAACTTGGAACGAAAATTTAATAAACAGCCTTCGTTAGCAGAGCAATATAAAATATTTATCAATGAGTACATAGCCTTAGGTCATATGACGCCGAACCGCGGCAGGGGCAATGAACTACTATTATGTTACCTCCCGCACCATGCCGTGCAACGAAAGGAATCATCAACAACTAAACTTCGCGTAGTACTCAACGCATCGGCAAAAACATCTAGCGGAGACAGCATAAATGATTTGATGTTAAAAGGGCCTAATCTGCAGCAGGACCTACAAAATCTTATCTTAAAATGGCGTCAGTATAAATATGCGTATACTGCCGACATAGAAAAAATGTACAGGCAGATTGTGATAAGTAAAACTGACCAACCATTGCAGCAAATAGTGTGGAGAGCCGAACAAAATCAACCCTTACGCACGTATACATTGACTACAGTCACATACGGTACTAAAGCAGCACCATTTTTAGCAATGATGACCTTGAGGCAGTTAGCGACTGACGAACGCCTTAATTATCCCAAAGCTGCCAAGGTCCTAGAGGAAGCTTTTTACGTTGATGATCTAGTACATGGGTCCCATTCTATCGAAGAGGGTAACCAGCTGATCGACGAATTAAATAAATTACTAAAATCAGGCGGATTTACGTTGCGAAAATGGGCTGCAAATAAACCAGAGCTTCTTAGAAATATACAAAACAGGAAATGTGATGGCGAGATCATATTTAATTTCAAATCAGAAAACACATCTAAAACGCTAGGTCTACGTTGGAACTCAGTAGATGACAAGTTTACGTTCAAATACAACTCAACTAATCAAGTATCAAAATGGACCAAACGAATACTTTTATCAGAAATAACCAAATTATTCGACCCCTTAGGGTGGTTAGCGCCGATAACAACCAAATTGAAATTAATATTTCAAAAGCTTTGGATAGACAAAATGCATTGGGATGACGAAGTCCCTGAAAGCATCAGAAAGGAATGGACAGCATTAAAAACAGATATTGAGCAAATAAATCAATTTGAAATACCTCGATGGATCGGGTACCAACCCGGTGACGTCATTGAATTGCACGGCTATTGTGACGCGTCGACAAAGGCATACGCCGCGGTAATATATGCACGTATCAAGAAACGTGATAAATCAGCTGTAGTGCTACTCGTCGCCAAAACGCGATTGGTACCTACTTCTAAAAAAGTATCATTGCCAAGGTTGGAATTATGCGGCGCCGATTTATTAGCAAAACTAATGAAGAAAGTAGTAAATTGTTTAAGCGAGCCACCCATCAGCATATATGGGTGGAGTGATTCAATGGTTGTCCTAGGATGGCTCCAGGGTGACCCGGGACGCTGGAAAACATTCGTAGCAAACAGAACAAAAAGTATAACTGAGGTCATTAAGCGAAACTGCTGGCGATACGTGAAGTCAGAAGACAACCCGGCCGATGCCGCCAGTCGAGGCCTGTCGGCATCTCAGTTAAAGAATCATTTATTATGGTGGCAAGGGCCACACTCATTAAAGTCATTTGATGACAAAACATCAGCAATTAATATTAAATACACTACCAATCAAGAAGAAAAAAGTATATTAACGCCAATGCAAGCAAATATGACACAAACAAGTAGTGAACAAAATATTATACAGCAACTATTGGAAAGATACAGTTGTTTCTCTAAAATAACAAAAATATTAGCATGGATTTTACGAGCAATCAAAATATTACGAGCGAGCAAAACTATAGCGCCAAGCAAACATAACAACACACCTGGATATCTAACGCTATATGAGTTAAAAAATGCTAAACAATTAATAATAAAAGATGTACAAAGAGCGGGATTTTCATGTGATATTAATCATTTGAAAAAATACAACAAATTAAGCAATAGAAGTAATTTATTAAAATTAAATGCGTTTTTGGATAGCAATGCCATCTTACGAGTGGGAGGTCGTTTAAGCAAAGCAAACATATGTCAAGAAATGAAATACCCTGCAATAATTCCCCATAGCGGTCGTTTGACAACATTACTCATCAATCAAGCTCATCAACTAACATTCCACGGCGGGCCACGATTGACTTTGTCCGCTATTAGACAAAGGTATTGGATAATAGGTGGAAATAATGCTGTAAATAAAGAAGTAAGAAACTGCGTCATATGTAAAAAACACAGCCCAATAAAACAGGAACAACTAATGGGAGATTTGCCAGAAGCTAGGAGCAATCAAGCATACCCGTTCTATCATACAGGAGTTGATTACACAGGCTATGTCGATATTAAAGCGAATAAGGGTCGAGGGATTAAAACTACAAAAGGATATATCGCATTATTTATTTGTATGGCGACCAAGGCCATACATTTGGAGCTTGTATCGGATTTAAGCAGTTCAGCATTTTTAGCAGCCTTGCGGCGGATGGCCGCCAGAAGAGGAGCCCCGCGTCATCTTTACAGTGATAACGGGACAAACGTCGGCGCAAATAGATTAATACAAGAGCAATATCATGATATGAAAAACATGTGTGATTATAACTTTTAAGGAAGACTTGTAACTTTTTTCTTCTCATTTGTGTATATTTCGCGCGCGGGAGCATGTACGATGTAACTACGCACAACCATACATAGCCGAGTCAGCGATAACGCAGACATAAATTAGCCTGCAGCAACGATACCAATCAGTACGAAAAATAGCTCTACTCGCGTGTGCTCCCTGCGCCTTTAGGATAAATTAGTTTATAATTATGTAGTGCAATTAAATAGCTCCAACAAAGCTGCTTATTATTTGCTCTCGACAAGCAACTTCTACATCAACAACTAGCAACTTCTACAGCTCTCCACTGTGCCCTCTGCTCTTTCAGAGGGACACGCAGAGAAACGCCACTGTCTGGAAGGCGAAAGACCAAATTGGACTCTGCCTTCCTACCTTCGGTTTGCCAGGATATTAGCCAACAGCCACCAAGATCTCCCAAGAGAAGAGAAGTCGCTGACTGTTGCCCAGGGTGCACCGTCCCGGATCTGTCGTTGAGCCACCGTTCCCTGCGAACGTATCCACAGGGACAAATAGACCAGCGACAGCCCGGGCACTCGAGGAGGTTTCCCGGCCACGCCACCCCAACCTAACCTAACCTAACCTTTTTTTTTTTTTTTTTTTTTTACGTGGGGAAATCCATCATGAGATACCCTTCCGCTGGGGACAGGCGGAGGGTTATGCCGGACTCCTACCGGCTAAAACCCCACGGTGTTCCGCCTGCTCACTCCGCGCCAGGGTCACGGGTACGCTGTTAGCATTCGTCCGCGACCCCGGCTGTGACGGCCCGCTAGTGCGGGCCCCGGTCTCTGGTTTGTTTGCCGGTCCCGGAGGGTGGGCGTCGCTCGGGAACACGCGAGCTGAGCGCCCATTTCTTCTTATGAGCCCTTATGGTTTGGTCGACGAACTTCCCCGCGTTCGCCGGCCGGGCTCATTTTATTGTGGGGGCAGATCGCGGGCGTAAGCCCGTCTTCTGCGCCCGGTTCGCCTGCGGCGCAGCGGGTCAGTAGCCTCCTGCTCTCTGGCCCGCTCCGCCGCTTCTTTCTGGAGCATCACATTCTCGCAGAAGGCCGTCACTGCTTTCCACGACCCCTCGTCACCGACCATAGCTCTCACTACAGCTGGCAAGGAGAGGTCGCTGCCTATTACTGCGCCGAGAGAGGCGCGCTGCTCCTCCCAGGCCGGACACGCTTCCAGCGTGTGCTGGGCCGTCTCCTCCGGGCAGCCGTCGCAGTGTGGACACACCGCGGTCGGCTCCCTCCCGATCCTGTGCAGGTACTTCCCGAAACAGCCATGTCCCGAGAGCACCTGCGTCGACCGGAAGGTCAGTACTCCGTGTCGTCTGTCCAGCCACTGGTTTAAGACCGGACGGACCGCCTCCACCGTCCTGGCTCCGGCGCCGGGACACCCTAGCCTCCGCCGCCACTCTTCGATCATGGCCCGGCGGAGCTCAGCGCGCTTCGCCTCCACCTCTCTCGGCGTCGGAACTCGTCTCCGTTCCGACTCCTCCTCCTCGCGCCAGTAGTGAACCGACGCGAGGACCTCCGCGTCCAGGTCCCAGGGGAGGGACGCCGCCAGCGCGCATGCCGCCGCGAAGGACACCGTGCGGTATCCTCGGCACAACCTAACCTAACCTAACCTAACCTTTTTTTTTTTTTTTTTTTGGTCACGGGGGGAAATCTTCTCAAGATACCCGACCTTCTGGGGGGAAGGCCGGGTTATGTGGGATTCCTACCCACTAAAACCCCCTCGGAGGTCCTCCTCAACGCACGCGTAGAGGGGCTCCGGGATCTCCGGCGGAACACACCGGTGCCCCTCCAGTGCTCCGTTCTTCACCCGTCCTCTGGGGAGACTATACGTGCCTCCCCCAACACCCTCGCAGTGTTCTACGGCAGCACCGGTCCACAAGGTGTTGCCGTCCTTCTCTCCCGGGGCCGCATAAATGGACGCACGGAGCCCCCACTCCGAGCGGCCGCGGCTCCGTTCACTATACTACTGGGCTGAGGGGCCGAGGCGATTGTCGCCGCCGCCCCGGCGCCTCCGTCTCCGAGCAGGATCGGCCCTCTCCCGATCCCGCTCGGCGGCCTCCTTCTGAACCAGGACGGTTTCGCAGAAGGAGGCCACGGCCCTCCACGCCGATTCCCCCGCCAGCATAGTCGACACTAGTGCTGGCAGGGACAGGTCCTGCCCGATTTCGTGGACCAGGGTCCGCCGCTCAGAGTCCCAAGCTGGACACTGCTCGAGCGTGTGCTGAGCGGAATCCCGGTCCCCTCCGCATTGGTGGCATTGCGCCGTCGCCTCGCGTCCGATCCTGCTCAGATACTCACCGAAGCAACCGTGTCCGGTGAGCATCTGGGTGAGCCTGAACGTGACTCGCCCCTCCCTCCGCAGCCAGGTCTCGAGGCATGGCAGTATCGCGCCGACAGCGCGTTGGCGCATGCATCGCTCCTCTCGGAGACGCTCGCGCCACACCTCGAACGCGTGCCGTCGCTCCTGCCGCCTCAGCGCTTCGAGCGTTATCGCTGCCGAGTCCCCGCCGCCTCGTCGGGTGGCACGGATTCGGTCGTAGACCCTCGCGTCCATATCCGCCAGGATGTCCAAGGGCGGGAAGCGCGCCAGGACTGTTGCCGCCTCAAAGGATATCGTACGGTATCCTCGCACGATTCTGATGGCCATCTTCCGCTGCAGGCTATTGAACTTGGCTCTGCAGCGTCGGACCCCCGACAGCCTGTTCGACCACACAGGCGCCCCGTAGAGGGCCATCGATCGTACGACCCCCGCGTAGAGGCGGCGAACTTCCTCCCTCGGTCCCCCGAGATTGGGCAGCAGTCTGTGCATGGCACCCACTACCCTCTCGATCCGGGGAACCTGGCGCTCGAAATGCTCCTCGAAGCCCCAGCGACCGTCCAGGGTGAGACCGAGGTACTTCACGTACCGACCCACCCGGACTTGCGTATCCCCTACGCGAATCGACGAGCTGGGTGGTTCCCTAGTCCTCGGTAGTTTATGGAACCACAGCGCCTCGGTTTTATGAGACGCTATCCGAAGACCCAACTCGCGGATTTTAGCGACGACGCTTGCCACCCCAAGCTCGGCGAGCTCGATGGTCCCCTCAAAGTTGTCCCCGCCGGCCAAAACGAGAGTGTCGTCTGCGTAACAGACGACGTTGACTCCGGCGGGTAGATCTATACGCAGGACCGCATCGTATGCGAGATTCCACAGAAGAGGACCCAAGACAGACCCCTGTGGAACCCCGCAGAGCACCTCCCTTCGGTGCAGTGTTAGATCCCGCCCCACGTACTGGATGTACCTGTCGCGCAGGTATGCCCCGATAATGCCCTGCAGATAGGAGGGCACGTTATGGTGTACGAGTGCCCTCCTAATTGCGTCCCATGGCAAGGAATTAAACGCATTGACAATATCGAGGCTTATTGCCAACGCCACCCCGCCACGGGACACTGTCTGTTCCGACAGGGTGTAACGGTTTCGTTTCACTACGTCAGTAGTGAAGCGAAAATACATTAAAGTACAAACTTAAATCAACTATTAAAAAAAATAACATCACCACATAAAAATATCTATTATTATTAACTATTTACAATAAATAATACCTTAAATTATAAACACATACTTAAATAACAAAAAAATAAAGATTAAATATTAATTTGAAAGCAAAGCCGGAGCGCACTATATGTTTCGCAATTCTATTGTTTGCGCGTGGAGCGAACTAGAATACCGGTCCTAAAACATCGATAAAAGGCGGGTAGCTACCGCGTCATTGGCACTCCACGTTAGCTATCCTTCCTGGTAAACTAATATTACATCTACATTTAAATAATAAAAAAAACTACTAATACTGAAGGTTTTGGCGAGTCAAGTGCCGACCTACTAATAGTGTCCTGAGTAGTGAATCCCCTTACTTACTGGGTGAGTGTTTCTAATTTTATCCTTCATATAATGGTAGCTAGCTACCTACATTGTTTTAAACTGTTTAACTTTAACTGTGGGTTGACTGCCTCATCATGAACACCATTTCTTACGAATCACGCCATCTGCCTTTGCTTAGCATCTTCTAGTGAGGTCTGAGCGGGTGTATGATGTCGCAGTCAAGCAACGAAACTTCCGGGTCTTGAAATGTCCGAAAAATATGAATATTTCAGGGTTCACCTACCCGGCAGTCTACCCATGGATGTGACCTGCGCACCACCTGGGCGATTATACCTACCTACCTACCTGCTCGCTGCAAGCTAAGAAACTGTTCCGGCCTACCGCGGAATACCTACTGGGAGGCTATCGCAGGGCAGTGGCATTTCTTTGGACCCAGTCATACCTTCTGACGTGAGCGCAGCGAACCCACTCCGGAACTATTCACTTGTTTAAATTAAACTTCTATGATGTAGTGGAGTCTATTATTTACAATCAAGAGGCTACGTGACAAGGGAGCGGACGCAAAGAATCGCGTCCACCGTCGATCTCTCCCGCCGGAAGCCATACTGGCCATCGGCAAGATCGGGACCTACGCGCGACAGATGCTCGCTGAGCCGGACGGCAAGTGTCCTTTCGAACAGTTTGCCCACCTCGTCCAGCAAGCATATGGGTCGGTATGCAGAAGGCGAATCTGCGGCCCTGCCTTCCTTCCTCAAGAGGACCAGCCTACTCTCTTTCCAGCCGATGGGAAATGTGCCCGTCCGGAGGCAGCTGTTGAACAGCCGCCTCAGCCTATCACCCAGGGCAGTCAGAGCCAACACCCAGGCGCGACCTGGAATTCCGTCGGGGCCCGGTGCAGTGTTTCTAGCTCTCAAGCGGCTAACAGCTCGATCCAGCTCCTGTTCGGTCAGTCCCAGCTCCTCGGACCAGTCCGAAGGTATCGGGGGAACCGAGGGGCTCTCCTGCACCCTTGGAAAGAGGGTGCCTACCACTTTGTCCACCAGAGACGGGTCCAGGGTCTCCGTCAGCTGGGGTACCCACGGGCGCAACTTGCCGAGCACCGTCTTGTACGGTCGGCCCCATGGGTCCTTGTCCAGACCCTCGAGGAGCTCGCTCCAGGATCGAGACTTGGCATTCGCAATCGCGATTTGGAGCGCCTTCGTAGCCGCTCGATATGCCTCGTAGGCTCCGGCCACCTCTTCGGCTGTAGCTCGCCGTCTTCATCGGGCTCTGGTGTACTGTCGTCGGGACCGCAGGCAAGCCTCGCGTGTCTGCGCGATTTCCTCTGACCACCAGTACACCGCTCTTCGTCCGGAAATGCTGGCACGGGGCATTGAGACGTCGCAGATCGACGTCATAGTGCCCCGGAACCAGGTCGCCTCCCTTTCTGGGTCGGGCAAGACCTCTTCGGAGTTCATCTCCGGCCAGGCCGCGACGCTGGCGGCAGCGACGAGCATATCTCTGTCGAGCCGCTTGAGAGACCAACGTCGCGGGGGGCTGCTATTTTGGCGGCTGGAGCCGCCGTCGGGAGGACGGAGAGCCACTTCAAAGATGATGTGGCGATGGTCCGAAAGTGTGACCACCTCCTCTGCAACCCTCCATCCTGTCACCGTGTTAATGACAGAAGGGGTCGCCCATGTAAGGTCCACGATCGACTCCCCCTGCCACCGCACACAAGTGCTTACCGACCCCCGGTTCAAAAGCCGGAGGTCCAGTCCAGCCGCCCACTCTTCTAGAGTTTCTCCCTTGGGATCGCTCCTGTGGTTCCCCCACGCTCTCGAATGAGCGTTGAAGTCCCCCAGGATGATCATCGGGCGAGGTAGGCATCTACGAACGCAGTCCGCCACCTTGTCCAGGTACACCTCGTAGTCGGCGAGGGACGTGTTGGGAGATATATAGCAGCCCACTACGGCCACCCGGCCCCACTCCACTGCGACAAAGCCCTGCCCCCTTTCAAGTAAGGTGCAGGGCGGTTCTCCCTCACCTCCTCCCCAATATACCGCCACAGAGGCCCCGTCGCTGCCGAACCAGCGAGGATGGTCCGGGACGTTATAGGGCTCCGCAATGACAGCCAGGGCAACCGACCACTCCGCGATGGATTGCAGTAGGAGGTTCTGCGCATCGCGGCAGTGGTTTATATTGCCCTGTAGCACCTTTAGGGAGGTGAAGAGGAGATGTCCATCACCTCCGTCGGGCGACAGCCTGAGCCACTGGCTACCGCCCCGGTCTGGCCCTCTGTCGCCTGAACGGCAACAGGGGCCCTCCGTTTATTTCTGCCCTTTGGGGGGGCACATTTTTTGCTGCCGAGCCTGCTGTCGGCAGGACGACCGAGGTCCGAACAGAGGGGGCACCTCAGCACCCGAGCAGTGCACTGGCTTGCCCTGTGGTCGGGCTCGCCGCACGTGTAGCACCTAGTGCTCCGGTCGACAGTGCTGGAGCACTGCCTCCTGACGTGCCCCGTTTCAAAGCACCGGTAGCACTGCAACGGCCGCGCTGCCAGCACCTCGACCCTCGAGGACACCCATCCTACGCGGATGCGTTTCGCTGTTGCCAGTTTGTGCACCGCGGCGGCCGGGCATCGGACCCACACCGATCCCAGGGAGGTGGACGAACGACGAATTTCGCCCGCCTTCACGTCATCCGACGCGCAGCCGCCCGCCTCGGCAACCGCAGACGCCACCTCCTGTGGGGTGACGGCGTCATCCAAATCCATCACCCGCACCTCAGCCATTTTCATGGGGCGAGCTATTTTAATTTGGAGCTCTTGCAGTGCCTCCCTCATCCGACCGGCCAGGCTGTCAGCCTTTAAGGCGCAGTCGGGGCCGGACAACTCCAAGAGCAACCCGCCGGTTACAGTCCTTTTCTGTCGAACTGTATCAATGCCCAGTTCGGACAGCTTTATCCTACTCTTAGCTGCAGCCATCACTTCCGCATAGGAGGTCGTGCTGCCCTCCGGCACGGTGACAGTGATGGCCGCAGATATTAATATTCATTCAGTGACAAACCAGATGATTCATCGGAATCTATTGTTGAAGAAATAGGTGAAAAGTTTTAGTTCTGTCTTATTTTACTGTATATAAATGTTAATCCATATTTACTACGCCTAAATTATTGTAAAATTTAAAAATAAAGAAGTTTATGACTATAAGTAATCGTAGTTGTTATAATCTCGACAAGTAACTCATAATATGTATAATGGATTCCATTTTGTTTTTACCGCATGCGTAGAACTGTCAAATCCCAAAATATCACCGTAACCATGCTATGTCAAAAATACTATAATAGATGATATTGTTGATGGTAACTAAAATACTACAAAATATAAAAAAAATATGTAATTTTTATAGAGGTTTAATGTGTTTTCCTATTTCAAATACATCATGCAAAAAAAGTATTTTTGCAAGTATATAAATGTAATAAAAACACGTAACAGATTTCTATGTGAACACAGCAGTTCTAGACTAAACGTTGGACAAGGTTTTATAGAAAGCGGTTCTGGTGTTAATTTTGAACCGACGGACGCAGAACATGTTAAGAAGAGTTCCAATAATGAGTATAAGTAATGGATGAGAACTCAGAATAACCGATATTTTTAAATAAAATATTGGAATTTTTTCATAGCATATTTTTGGCATTTTTAAAGCTTTAACATATTTAGTACAGGGAACCCTAAGTTTTAGCATTCTTGTCGTGCCGCGAAATGGTCACACTGTTCTTTAGGTCAAATTACTACGCGTCTAACGATAGACATACAGTGTTTTATCAATTTATAATATACTACTTCATAGAACACCCATCGACAAAAACCAGCTAAAAAGAGAAAGTACACCTTACCATTTAATTATTGGTGAAGAGTTATTACGGACTGTAACCATGGTAATGAATGAAGGATCTGTGAAGTTGTTGCCGAGTGGTGGTAAGTTGAATGGTAAGTTGCTTGAATTGTGTTACGACTTGTGTGGAGGTTGTTACAGATCATATCCGTAAACCTATTGTGAAGAAAGAGGTATTGCAGTGTATTGAAAATTACAAACCGCTCCAAACCAAAGAGGCAGCACCTGTTCAACTCAAAATTCTTTCGAAACATGACATTTCAGTCGCTCAATGAAATGATTTTTATCTCTGATGGAGCAGCAAATAGTAGAACGACAATTAGACGAGTCTAACATAATTCAAGTGAGTCATTCTGAATAGGTGAATATTCCATTAGTGCTGACTGAAAAGAATGCGTCAGTCGGGGTGTGTGTAGACTGTAGACTACCATTTGCTAAACACTAAGCTAGTCAAAGAGGAATTTCCCTTACAAGTGATAGAAACCCTGATTGAGTGCTAAAATATTTAGTGTTTTAGTTCTCAAAAATAGAAATTTCCATTTAAGAGTTAGTGAAGACAATTCCTTACACCTGACGCGTACACATCACGAATTCAGGCGCGCTCCCTTTGGCCTGTCAATCTGTCTTAAGTATTTCATGAGATTTGTTAGTATAATCTTCAGGGGACTGAATTCACAGTTTTTTTATTTTAATTCCAGCAGAAGACAGAGTACAGGCTGTCACGCTTCTAAAGCAGGTCTTGGATGTGCCTTCCCAATATGACCCAGAGATTAACTGGAAGAAGGCCATATTACTTTGCGAAGAAATAGAGTATCTGGGACGTATTATAAAGCAGGTGAGGTGAGACCAAGTCTAGAAAAGATGGCTGCAGTATTGAGATATCTGGAGCCAAGAACTATCAAACAATTATTGACATAGTTTCATGGACTGTCATCCTATTTCATGAAGTATATAGAAGATTTTGCAATCATAACTAAACCTATGATGGATTTGTTGAAAAAGAATGCATATTTCATATTTAATGAAAAGCAGAAGAGAATGCCTTTGAAGTCCTAAAGAGAAACCTGGCAATTAGACCAATATTAAAAAGGGACCTTAATTTAAGGTCAGAACTACACATGGCTACCTTGAGTAATAGCACATGTGGCTATTCTTATGCAGTATCACCCCCAAACACAGGTTTACACTCTGTGCATTACATGAACAGAAAGACATGAGACAAAGGAAATTACTCAGTGCCGGCTTTACCTATTGCGGCCGCCCGCGACGCCTCCAAAGAGCCTACTAGAGGGTGCCAAGGTATTGATTGCACCCGGGCACTACATGGGCTAGAGCCGGCTCTGTAATTACTTACATACTCTGAATTCATTTCAAGATATTATAGATTGTGAAGTACTTGAGATGACTCTAAAGAAAGAAGATCTCACAAAAGGTAGCGAGATGGAGATCCCATTGGACATACTTCAGACCCATAATGGAAAAAGCAGTATAACTATATAGTCACAGTGGTTGACTCATTAACTAAACTTGTATGACTATTCCCTATGAAAAGTACATCCAGTAAAGAGACTAAATAAACTTCATATTTGAAGTATGGTGTATTCACCAGCAGACATTTGGAAATCCAAGAAGAATAATAACAGATTGAGGGACGGCTTTCACAAGTTATGTCTTTGACAATTAATTATTGCAAGGAGATCATAGAGCATGTTAAAATCACAACAAGTGTATCCACAGTGGCAATGCGCGGATGGAGATGATTCATAGAATAACTATCCCCACCCTTAACTAAACTTTGCATAGAAAATAGGGAAAATATACAAAAGTACATGAGTAAATTACAAAGAGTGTTGACTGATACATTCCAGCCAAGTGTAAATAGTACTCTGTTTTATTTATTATTTCAGACAAATATGAGAACTTAAGATATGGAAATGTCAAAATTGAATACAACAAGCAGACATTGAACAGTATAATGAACACAGAGCAACCGAGGAGAGAGGCGAAAGAACAAACATTACAAATCCAAGAGCAAAATGGGGAAGCTACAATAAAAAGAGGAAATTGAGTCATCATAAGTATAAAGTTGGAGACTTTGTGGCTTTAAGAAGGACTCACTTTGGAATGGCTTTAAAGTAAAATCTAAATTAAAGTCAAAAGCAATTATTGCTATGATCTAGGATAATTAATAGTAATACTGAAGGGCCCAATGGGACATCTGGCTCCTCTGATCAAATGAAAAGGTGTGCTATTGAAGGATATGAGTGGTGCATGGCCGAGGACAGCCGTGGTGCAGGACGGCCGAATGTGCCACATAAGCATTGTGAGTGAGAGGTCGAGTGTGCGAGGGAGACAGAGAATGCCATAGAGAATGGTGGACGGTTGGCCGAGAAGTGTGCTCTGTAAAGTAATTTTAAAATATAAGATGTTTCATTGTAATAGTATTCAGTCGATAAGAACATGTTCTTATTTCGGAGGCTTTCCCACATGTGACAATGTTAGCTTTACTACATTCATAAGATTATAAGGGGATTATAAGCTGCGCATGATGCAATCGTAGAAGCCGCAGGTAATATAGCCAAATATAAAACGAGTGCCGACAGTCTTTAAACCTTATATCTTGAATTATGCAATGTTATTACGAGACCACAATGCTTGCTACGATTCATAACAAGGCTAATACAAATATCCACTTCGTGTCTACTTCAGCGACTTATTTATTTAATTGAAGTATTTAAAAGCCATTCTGTTAAGTATTCAAATGAAACAAAATTACATATTACACTACTACTAAATTCTACTTAGCAACAAGACGTAGTGTACGTTGCGCCTTATCCGCTTACGTATATGTGCAATTTACAATTAAAAAGAACTAATTTTATAAACCCATGCATGGAATTTTAATTATGTACAATATTTTAATTATTTATTATGTATCTAATTTTCATTTGGTTATTTTATATTTTAAAAGGTTAAAAGCAAAATAATGTTACTTTAAAATTCAATTCTGAAGAATTTAGAAATATAAAATTATTTATGGCTGAATGAAATGACTTTCATTTCATCAAACATAAATTAAAAGCAAAAGAAAAAAAATGAGGAAATTAAGCGCGGGGAAAATGTAAAAAACTTCTTCACTACTTGACTAAGTTATAAGATAGTTTTATAAGATTGAAGTGTTTTCTTGAATGTAATTAATTTTTAATGTAATTAAACTATTACAACATGAACAAAATGAAGTTACGTAAACTGGCTCGCGTGAGCTACTTTGAACCGGAGGAGCCCGCGTTTGACGAATACATTTGTAAGTTGGAAATGATTCTTTGATTCCTCAATATCTCTTGATTAACGTTTAACTTCTTTATAACTAAAAGGTTACAAGAAATATTCTGTATTTAACCACAACACAGTATATTGTTGTTATTATGAGAATGTATAGTGACTGTTGGCATACATTGAACAAATCCTCATGTGGAATTTGTATCAGGATCAGGAATCTTATTTGTACGGCCAAAATAATAATTTTAATTGATATCTAATTTTTAGTTAATTAGTTATACATGAATCTTTCCAAAATTACTGAACTAATTTTGATCGGATTTTTGCTTTTATTTTAGTCTGGAACATTGCCGACAGCCACAAATGTTCATTGGTAGTTCTGATCGTAAGGCTTAAGCTCTGGTACGCCACTTACCGCCTACGATAGGCGTCTTCTTGTCTCCCGTACAACAAAAAGAGTAGTAAAGGCATTGGCTAATGTATTGGCACTATTACAAATTTATTTTGCGCGTAGCAAACAGTTATTGAGACGAGTTCAAGTCATATCGGTGTGATCGTGTGTCAGATTGCGACGCGTGCGCGGACTACGTGTACGAGTACTGCTCCATCCACGGCCCGCTACTCGTCGTGCCCGACGACCAGGTCAGTGATCAGATCACATCTAATATTGTTCGGAGAGACGATCAGCCCGCGTCTCTCCGCTGTTGGATACAGGACTGACGAGCCTTGGGGGAGACCTGAATATTAATTACTTAAATAAGTATAGGTACTCGTAATTTATCATATTGTTATAGATACGTAGGTGTTGGACGAGCGTACAGTCCACTTGGTGGTCATCGGATACGGTTGCTATTGATGCCTGTCAATATCAATAAAAATTGACAAACGTAGGCAGAGGCCCGGATATAGGTATAGCCCGAGTACCTTTACAGATTTAGAATTGAATTTGAAAAAATAGTTGGTAGGAATAGAAAAACGAGTATAACAGCACGAAGAGTATTTTCTCCTAAACCCTTTGTTAGGGAGGATGGGGTGGGATGGCCAGTAGATAGTGTGAATAAGGAAATTTTTTTAGGTTTATTATACGTATGCGGTGTAGTTGACGGCAGTTTTAAGGTAGATAGACGGCGGATCCGGGGGCGTGTCAACATTTGTCATTCTGGACTGATGTTGGCATGTATCGTGGATGTCGCAAGGCGACACTCATGGACACTGGTTCTTTCTATAAAAAAATGGGCTATACTTACGTTGCCACTCGCCCGGTGGACTGTGGGAGAGACACACCCACGTCTTTAATTTATACCGTCTCGCCGCACGGTACCATACTATAATTGAGGACGCCCGCCCGGGCCCCTTGCTGAATGTCGGCCACTTCGCATGCTCCACATTGTTATTTTATTTGTATAAACGCCGATTTGCTTACGATGTAAGATAAACACTGAGTTAATGATAAAGAAAAAAATGTTTTTAAGTACAACCTTCATAAGTAATAGTATGTTTATAAGTCAGCAGCGCGGGCGCGGGTTTGAACTCACCAACGCGAATTGTGTATATCGACGATTCTTATGGATTTTCAATTTGAATGAAAGTTTCAAAATTTTAATAGGTTTAAACAATAATATTGTTTGAAAATTAAATAGATACATCATTTTATGAGAAAATCTCGCAATTTGTTTTCATTCAAAGTAATATATCTACATAATTATAATAATTAATAGTTTAATCAATTATTTATGTTTTTTCAACATATGCAACAATGTCTCCCAACGACGGCGGCACCGTCTTCTTGGGGATGTTAAAACAATTAAAGGGGCGGGTGGATGTGTTGACACGTTCTTATCTGCACGGTTCTATTCATTCACTTAAAAAAAATGTAGTGCAAGTTGATGCTGAGCGTTTGTTGTGAAAAGCCATAGGCGGAATACGGTTGTTTGTAATGTGTCGGTGGCGCGTGGGCAGGTGCCGGCGGTGTCGCCGTACCCGGCGTGCGTGCCGCGCGCCGCGCTCACGGTGCCGCGCGCCTTCGTGCACATCGCGCGCTCCTACATACCAGGTACACACGTCCCACTTGTATGCTACGGACACGAGACCAAGTGTTTAGTCGGCTACAGCCGGAGCTAGTTCTACACGTGAGGGGCTGCACTCAGTGCGACCGCCTGCGCCTAGTTGTAGGTGGCCACACTCGGGCGTAGCCACACTTCAGCGGTGTATACACATTGTTTGTACTTGTAACTTTGCATCGGAGGACACATTTGCCGTGAATGTCGTTTATTTATTTTAGTTTTTTTACAAGTAGGTAATTAATTTCAAGTAACCTGGGCGGTGTTCGAGCCACGGCAATCAGTCCATGAGCATCTGTCGGGTGTGTGGACTGTGTGTGTGGACGACACCGCGGGCCGCGCGCAGAGTGCACAATGCTTGGGGCTCACATTTACTTTAATTTCGTTAGAATTAATTAAAAAGGCTGCTGAAGGTAACTTCTGTCAGTCGTCACTCCCACCACTGCGGAAACTCGATGGGTCACTGGCCCCCGGGGCGAAGGAGAAAGCCGATCTTCTGGGCTATCTCTTTGACTCAAACTCGACTCTGGAAGATGGAGATGCGTCACCACTGTCTATCTCGAGGTGCACAAGCTCCATGCCGGAAATCTGTTTCACCCAGCGTGAAGTTCGGCGAGCTCTAGCATCCCTTGATATCCGAAAGTCGAGTGGGCCTGATGGTATTCCTGCAGTGGTGCTCAAATTTTGCGCTCCCGAGTTGTCCCCGGTGCTTACGCGACTCTTTAGGCTCTCATACTCCACAAAAAAAATCCCATCAGCATGGAAAGTAGCTCATGTTCACCCTTTACCTAAAAAGGGTGACCGCACAGACCCGGCCAACTACAGGCCAATAGCAATCACCTCCCTCCTCTCCAAGGTGATGGAGCGTGTCATAAACACACAGCTCCTTTGTTGCATGTAATGGAACGGAATGACGGACCGACCTCTACGACTGACACATACAGTTTTGACATTGACGTCGACTCACCACAAGTAACTTCTATCTAGTGAAACCGAGACTATGTAATAATATAAGATTAATAAACATATAACCCCTAACAACATGGTGTCAGAAGATAAAATGACGTAAATTCTCAGAAGATAAAATGACGTAAATTCTCAGAAGATAAGATCCATAAGAAATCTAACAGGTGGCTTAATCTGTCTACCAGACTTACTTCTTCTCTGTAATATAGACTTCGTTGGTTGCATGTTACTACCAGAAACCGTATCGTGCATTCTCTTCCTCATTGTCCCTGTAGTTGCAGGTTGTTGGACTTCTGTGTCCCTGGAGTTTTCCGTCTGTGTTCTTCTTTGCTCTGTTGTGATTGTTATATATTGTCTTTCCTGTGCATAATCTTCATTTTCTTCTCTCTTTCTTTCTTGAGGTTGTGTAGCTGGAACAGCTGACATCATTGGTGATTTATTTTTTAGTAGATGTTGACGGTTTCTCCTATAATGTATTCCATCCATTGATTGTACAATAAATGATCTTGGTTCCTTGCATTTTTGTATTATTTTACCTGTAATCCACTTTCCTTCTGGCGTCTTTTTATACCAAACTGTCTCTCCTATATGTATCTCTGGTAGAGATCTTGCTTTTTTATCATAATAAAGTTTTTGTTGTTGTTTACTTTTTGTTTTATTCTGTACGTATTGTTTATGGCTGTATATTCTAGGTTGTAATTTTTTCAAGTGTGTAGGTATTTGAGTACGTAAAGCTCTTGACATCAATAGTTGTGCAGGAGATGGTAAATTACCTCTTGGTGTTGTTCTATACTGTAACATAGCTAAGTATGGATCGGTTCCTGACACATCACATTTTGTAAGTATGTTTTTTACTATTTTTACTCCAGATTCCACTAAACCATTAGATCTTGGTAAGTATGGACTCGATGTATTGTGATCTATTCCCCATTCAAGTAGAAATTGTTTAAATTCTGTGGAATTGAAAGGTGGACCATTGTCACTTATTATTTCAAGTGGTATGCCAAAACGACTAAATATTGATTTACATATTTGTATCAACTGTCTGGCACTTGTGCTACTGACATGAGCTATTTCTATGAAATTCGAGTAGTAATCTTCTATTACAACAATAGTTTGTCTTTTGTATATTAGATAATCAATTCCAATTTTCTGCCAAGGAAACCTACATATTTTATGTGACATTAGTGGCTCTACTGGATTGGCACTTCTATTTGACATGCAGACTGTACATGTTTCTATGTAATTTTGTATATCATATGACATTTGTGGCCAATATACCACGCCTCTTGCATAATGCTTTGACTTTTGTATACCCTGATGTGCACTGTGTATCATTTTCAGTATATCAGGTCTTAATTTAGAAGGTATGACAAGACAGTTACCTTTCAATATTAACTCTCCTATGACATGAATATCGTGACGTTCATTCCAATATGGTAAGGTTAATTTATTTGCTTGTGCTCTGACTAAAGGCCAACCATGGACATAGTATTCTTTTAGTAACATCATGGTTTCATCTTCCTGGTTTGCCGTTTCTAACCACTGTAGTCTTTCTGTGGCAATAGGAATATTATTTCTAATGAAATTGACATGAACTTTAAGTTCTTCATCAATCTCTTCATTACTAGACTCTGGCAAAGCTGCACGTGACAATGAATCGGCTATATACATTTTTGTGCCTGGCTTATATTCGACTTTTAGATCATATGCCTGTATTTTCAGCATGAGTCTTTGCAAACGTGTTGGTACATTCGCTAATGGTTTTTTGAATAAGGTAATTAAGGGACGATGGTCAGTTTCCACTTTTATTACCTGTCCATAGATATATTGATGAAAACGTAGACAACCGAATACTATGGCAAACAATTCTTTTTCTATTTGTGCCATACGCTGTTGGCATGACGTCATTGTTTTCGAAGCATAGCAGATTGGATGATTGTCTTGTAACAATACAGCTCCAACCGCAGACTGACTTGCATCTACTGACAAAGTAATTTGTTTATTAACGTTGAAGTGTGACAAGACTGGTGTTTGACAGATAAGTTGTTTCAGGTGACAAAATATCTTTTCATGACTAGCATTCCATTGCCAATCACTTGACTTTTTTAAAAGTTCACGTTTGTAAAAAAAAAAAAGGAAGATGTTGCATGTAATGGAACGGAATGACGGACCGACCTCTACGACTGACACATACAGTTTTGACATTGACGTCGACTCACCACAAGTAACTTCTATCTAGTGAAACCGAGACTATGTAATAATATAAGATTAATAAACATATAACCCCTAACAACATCCTTGAGTACCTAGAGGATCACTAGCTGATTAGCGACCGTCAATATGGATTTCGCCATAATCGCTCAGCTGGTGATATTTTAGCGTATTTAACACACCGCTGGGCTCACGCCATTGAGAGTAGAGGCGAGGCTCTGGCTGTAGGCCTAGACATTGCGAAAGCTTTTGACCGGGTATGGCACAAATCGCTGCTTTCCAAGCTACCATATTTCGGGATACCCGAGGGATTATGCGAATGGGTTGCCAGTTTCCTGACTGGACGGAGCATCAGAGTCGTTATAGATGGTAGCCGCTCCGACACCATGTCTATTAACGCTGGCGTCCCTCAAGGCTCCGTGCTGTCCCCAACTCTGTTCCTTCTGCATATCAACGATCTGTTGTAAATAGGTGACATACGTTGCTATGCAGATGACAGTACTGGTGACGCCTTGTACAGGGGCCGCGCCAACATCCCTCGGGTCGAATTGGAAGAGAGTCGCGCCAGGCTTGTCTGAAATCGAAGACTCTAGATCTAGTCTCGATTTGGGGTTCTCTGAACCTAGTGGATTTCAACCCCAGTAAGACGCAAGTCTGTGCATTCACCGCTAAAAAAAAACCCTTTGTCGTAGCACCTCGCTTTCAGAGCATGCCTCTTAAGATCTCGGAGAGTATCGGGATCCTTGGTGTCGACATCTCCAGCAAAGTCGAATTTAGGGGTCATCTGGAAAATAAGGCTAAAATGGCCTCCAAAAAGCTCAGTGTGCTGAACAGAGCGAAACGGTACTTCACCCCTGGGCAACTCCTTATGCTTTATAAAGCTCAAGTGAGGCCCCATATGGAGTATTGCTCTCATCTCTGGGCCGCCGCACCGAAATACCAACTGGACCCATTTGACTCCATCCAACGACGAGCTGTTCGTATTGTTGACGATCCCACTCACGGGCGGTTTAGAACCCCTCAGCATTCGGAGAGACGTTGCGTCTCTCTGTGTGTTCTACCGCCTGTACAATGGGGAATGCTCTGAAGAACTGTTTAATATAATTCCCACCTCGGGTTTCTACAACCGCACCTCCCGTCACAGAAGTGCGGTCCATCCGCATTTCCTCGATACGGAGGTGTCGCGCACTGTTCGCTCCAAAAATTATTTTATACCGCGAACCCGTAGGCTGTGGAATGAACTGCCTCAAGAGGTCTTTCCATTAAGCTACGATATGGGGTTCTTCAAGAGAGCTGTGAATAGGATTTTGCAAGGTCGGCGGCGCGCCCGCATGCGCCCTGGTGTTGCAGGTGTCCACGGGCGGCGGTAACACTTACCATCACGTGGGACCGCTTGCTCGTCCGCCCACTAGTCTATAAAAAAGAAAAAAAAAAATGCACGGGTAGTTTAAATTTAAGGTTTTAAATAAAATTTTAATTTTTAATACACTATTTTTGCTGTTAAATTAGTTGGAGTTTATTTTGGAGTTGTTTATCTAACAGTTTCACTTTTGGGGAATGGTGATATTTGGTTTCCGGACTATTGATTTCATTAATTGATCAATCATTTATTAGTACAAGTGTGAGTATCTACATGTGTGCGTAATGCTTTTCTGACATGCAAATATTATAATTTAATTTGTACACTAATGTCGAGCTCTAGAGTGGAGCCGCCCGGCGATGAACAGTTCAGATGAACTTTGCAGGGCAACATTAAACACATGTCACGTAGAGTGAGAGTGATCGAAGTGGTTAGGATGCCTCGATGCAAATTGAATTTTTGGATTCGGATTTCGATTATGACACATGAAATAAATTTCTGTTATTCTATAATTTTTTTATTTATTTCTATAAAATTCAAAAAAAAAACATTCTATTTATTTTTTATTATTATTTAAGAGCATTCCTTTTATATTTTTTGTTTTCCAAGAAATTTTATTTTAAAATAATGAATAATATTTACATCAGTTGTTTAGCATATCCGTGCGGCCACTTCTAGTGCAAAATGGGCCGGAATCGTCTACCTACTTATAATCTTCAAGTATCAAAATGATTTATTGCTACTAACTGGTTTATGACTGTCATACGAGTATTTTTTTAAATATGTCGCGCTTTTTCAGGCTCCACTTTCGTGTGGCAGACTATGTACACACCTCATGTACCAGTTACTAGTATTAATCATATTAATTATAATGGTATAGGTATACCTGTGTAACGTGTAGAGTAGTAGACTGTATAAGTGTGGGTGTGTCTGTTGCGGTCGAGGCGCCGGGCTGGGCGTGTTCAGCTCGGTGGCGCTGCCGCGCGGCGTTCGCTTCGGCCCGTACGTCGGGCGCCGCGCGCCGCTCGACGCCGTCCATTCGTCCTACTGCTGGCAGGTAACGCTCACAACACTTTTTGTACATAGACTCCTAACAATATTTCTAATACCTACCGCATATGGATGCTCTGATTTACGTTTTTTCCCTGGAGTAGTCGGTCGAACGAAAGAGGAAGGGGCAGAAGCTATCTCTTCATATTTTGATCTATTGCATGTCAATGGTTCCGATGTAGTTAGTGAAGTGGAAGACGCTGACGCTCCCGCTAAGTCTCCATATTCCTTCTTGATATTCAATATAGTTCCCTAAGAAAGTGCCGTTGCTGCGCATCTCATTTTAATTGCCTGGTCAAACTGCGCCAGGCACTTCACGCAGCGCAGTAAACTGCCTCGCAATATTGTATTATGAGTGAGTTACAGACAAATCTTGTGGAACTCCATCCAACTGTATACACTGATATATTTAAGTGTTGATTATAAAAACAGAAAGTTAAAATAAGCAGCAGTCGGCCAGTTGATGGAGTCCCATGGTACGAAACGAAACGAGACAGATTAGAACTGTTAACTGACTTAAGATGTTAAACTTTTATTATCGCGGTTGAACACAATACATAATTGTTATGTAAACGGGCTGCTCACGATTTATTATAGCCGATATTTGGGTTCAGTTTACATGAACCGTGGTCGCGGCGGCGCTGCGGAGGCGGGGGGCGGGGGAATGGGGTTGTTATTGACAGGTTTGTCCGAGTCGTGAGTAAACCGTCATCACATAACAATTATTATGTTAACTGACTTGCTTGTAAATTGGACGGTTTATCAAAATTCCATAAAAACTGCCCAGTATTTGGTGGAGGAGAGGTGCGGGTCGCAGTGGGACGTTACAGGGTGACACAAGTGATGTCTGTGGTGTGCGGTGCGTAGATCCGCTGCGAGGGCGGCGCGGACGGCGGGAGCGCGCGCCGCGTCGTCGTGGACGCGGCGGACGCCGACGCGTCCAACTGGCTGCGGTACGTGAACTGCGCGCGGCACTCGCGCGAACAGAACCTGATCGCGTACCAGTACCGGGGGCACATATACTACAGGTGTGCTCTTACCTTCATTACCTTTCACAAGTCATGTGACACGTGTGTCACATCACGTGACACACGTGTCACATCACTACTCGTGTGTTTTTCATACACTAAAAAGTCTTTAGCAAAGACTCCTATTCAGTTATAAATATTCATTTTGTAAGTGCGGACCGCTAAAACACAACTAGAGACCTCCACAACGCGCGTCGGTGTAGTTGGTGTCCACCTTCGCCGCGATGAACATACTCGTATTCACACAATTTTTAACAAAATACTATAATTAAGTTATATAGACTCGGAACTTAGGAATATCTTGAATAATACAACTCTTGTACAACTTTGCAAAAGCTCTGACTCGATCTATATTAGTTTACGAAATGGCGGCATGGGGGGGGGGGGGGTCGTGCGACGACAACTATGGAATAATCAGAAAGTGCTCAATACCTTACATGGAAGATGGCATCACTCTTAAATTGTATCATGACCACCACATTTTGCCAGAATATATAATATTACTCATGTAAATCCTATTTTGAACAATCTTTAGACAGAAATAGCTTAAAAAGAAAATTAAGACAATACTTAATTAACATGAAGCTAATTTGTCGTCACTTTGCTATGAAATAGCAAGTCAGTAAATAGTGTTCGAATGAATTTAAATATGTACTTTACTATTGTATACATACATATTTATATGCTATACACATCTATACCAAAATAATATTTGTTATATATTTTATACAGTAAAATATATAATACCTATATAATAAATAGATGTATACCTACTTAATTTATACTTTACATAAGAACATGCATAGATTTTTGTATATGTATTCACAATTATACATAGACATATGTATATTTACTAAAGTAAACGCTTCACATGTCAGTTTAACTTGACACATTACTTGTGGGTAGACCGCCCTAGCTCACACCCGTGGTACCTACTCTTGGGTAGCTGTATGGGTTGCAGGTTGCAGCGTGCCTCTCGTCGCACGTATACTTCTTGCTCCAAACCTGAATATTATCTACGCAATAAATAAATAAAATCGTTTATTTGCAGGAATACCTTTATCTGTCTGTACATATAATACCTTCGATCGGATGACAGTCCCTCTTCGCTAGTCTCCTGCTATGTCCCGCTTATAGCGGGCGTTATCTCCCATTCTTTCGCCGTCCAGGCTACAAAACTGTGGAGCGCGCTTCCCACTGACACTAGAACAGCTCCCGACAAACTTCCTTGAAAATGTTGTGATCATTACACTCAATAGCATAATACTTTTGTTCTCTTGGTATTTTCTTCCCGTCCGTATTCCGTATTTCCCATCGCTTCACCGCTCTCGGCAGATATTCCCGTATTTAGTCAATGGCGTTTCCTTATTATTGTTTTTTATCAAATAAATATTTATTCACTTGTTATATGTAGATACGTACATATTTCTTATATTATTAATTTTCCTTTGCAAATTTAAATCCACGCACTAATGTCTGTGCATTTGTATCATTGTATAATAATGCACCCGTCTGCGGTCGTCCGTTCGAACAAAGGTTGGCTGCTGGAGAATGGTCACCTTTTCTGTACAATACAGTCACCATGAAATGTTAAAACAAGCATGGTTGCAGTGTACTCTACGCAGGGTGCAGAACCCAAAGCAACATTTTTTGTCTGTTTGTCTGTCTGTGTGTCTGAACACTAGTAGACGGATCTTTATGACACTAGGCCTAGCTTTTGTGCCGGGGTTAACATTTTACGGTACTTTGTGTCCCACGGGTATCACAAAGTCGCTGGCACCGCTCGTTTTACATAAACATGTGATTATTAGGATAAAAATCAGTAGATACAATGAGCAAATACAATTAATTGTTATACTCGTAGTTGTCACGCACACCAATGTCCCTGTTCACACGCGTTGCATAATATACAAGCGGTATTGTTGAATTTGAACTTGTGCTGCTGTACCTATCCGACGCTCGAGCGCCGGCGCCGGCGGTGCAGCTCAACCGTAACCGTCTCACTCTCGAGCTATTTTTTAGCTATAGAGCTAATTGTAAGCTGTAAGCTCATCAAACATTGTCCTTTATTAACATTAAACATTTGTATGATAACGCTGAAGTGGGCCGCGCGGCGCGTCCAGCGCGAACACTCTTTTTTACAACACCACTTCCAACTATTTAGTTGTTGAATCGCTCGACAGCGGCGGCTGTGGGCACTTCCCGGAAACTAGTTTACTTATACATAATTGAAGCGCAGACGTCAAACAGACGCGAGCTGCACTTGACAATCGCAAAAGGAATCCGCGGCTCGCGGCGCCGGCATCGCTCCAAACTAATTATGGCATTGCCCTCTATTATTATATATTCCAATTATTCTTGACTTGTTATATATTATATAATTATAGTTTCTTAATTTTCTATATAGAAATATTTAAAGATACATATAAATAATAATCTGATAAATATTTGTCCAAGAAATGCGAAACTCCCAAAAGTTATATTAATTTCATATTGTCGTTGTTGTGCAAATATCAAACTATTCTCTAAGCTGTTTGTTATTTGCAGAACAATAAAGCCGATCGCTCGTTTCACGGAGCTGCTCGTGTTCTACGGGCGGCAGTTCGCCGCGCTGTTACGCGTCAACCTGCGACTGTACAACTCGCCGCGTGGATACGTCACTGTCATAGGTGATGCTTCCGCACTTTTGTATTTATTCATTTATTTCGGAATCTTCACAGCATGAAAAATTACACATAAGTCGTACAAAATACAAGGAATACCTACAATATTTTTCGAGCAGTTTACGAAGTACTATTCAATAGGTATATATTGAGCAGTTACGATTCTAAATGGTTCAATAGGTATATATTGAAATAATAAGATTTCTCAAGTAGTGCCCAAAACTTATGAAGTATTAATTATAGTTTTGAAATTACAGATGACCCGCTTCCCAACAAACATAAATTAGACACTGAAAATAATAAAGAAGAGAATTGTTCAACGAACATTATAAAAGAAAGCAAAAATTATGATGTTCGAAATCAGTCTCCTAATGCATCCGTTCAATCCGATTCTACCGTCCGTACAATAAACGCTGTTGACAACACTACGATTAGTTCAAATACCGTAAAAGCTAACGACGATAGATCGAGTGCGTCGATATCTTTGAACGAAAATAGCGTTAAAAATGTTTACATTTGCGACGAGTGCGGCGAACAGTATCGCTCAAAAAATAAACTAATTCCACATATAAATGAAACAGTGCAAAATAAAATGAAGCGAAAGTTATTGTACTGCAACGAATGCAGCTACAGCTGCAACAGTCGCGACGCGCTGCACATTCACTCGCGACGTCACCACTCCACTGACGACAAAATACGTTTGTGCTCGTACTGTGGTTATAGAACTGCGCGCATGGGCAATCTAAAACAACATTTGCGTGTACACACCAATGACAGACCGTCCTCTTCTTCGTATTGTGACCGTAAATTTAGTCATAAAACAAGTTTGAAGGCGCACTTGCACATTCACACTGGTAAAAAACCGTTTTCATGTTCATATTGTGACCGTAAATTTAGTCAGAAAACAAGTTTGAAGGCGCACTTGCGCATCCACACTGGTGAAAAACCGTTTTCATGTTCATATTGTGACCGTAAATTTAGTCAGAAAACAAGTTTGAAGGCGCACTTGCGCATCCACACTGGTGAAAAACCGTTTTCATGTTCATATTGTGACCGTAAATTTAGTCATAAAACAAGTTTGAAGGCGCACTTGCACATTCACACTGGTGAAATACCGTTTTCATGTTCATATTGTGACCGTAAATTTAGTCAGGAATCAAATCTGAAGACGCACTTGCGCATTCACACTGGTGAAAAACCGTTTTCATGTTCATATTGTGACCGTAAATTTAGTCATAAAACAAGTTTGAAGGCGCACTTGCACATTCACACTGGTGAAAAACCGTTTTCATGTTCATATTGTGACCGTAAATTTAGTCAGGAATCAAATCTGAAGACGCACTTGAGCATTCACACTGGTGAAAAACCGTTTTCATGTTCATATTGTGACCGTAAATTTAGTCAGAAAACAAGTTTGAAGGCGCACTTGCGCATCCACACTGGTGAAAAACCGTTTTCATGTTCATATTGTGACCGTAAATTTAGTCATAAAACAAGTTTGAAGGCGCACTTGCACATTCACACTGGTGAAATACCGTTTTCATGTTCATATTGTGACCGTAAATTTAGTCAGGAATCAAATCTGAAGACGCACTTGCGCATTCACACTGGTGAAAAACCGTTTTCATGTTCATATTGTGACCGTAAATTTAGTCATAAAACAAGTTTGAAGGCGCACTTGCACATTCACACTGGTGAAAAACCGTTTTCATGTTCATATTGTGACCGTAAATTTAGTCAGGAATCAAATCTGAAGACGCACTTGAGCATTCACACTGGTGAAAAACCGTTTTCATGTTCATATTGTGACCGTAAATTTAGTCAGAAAACAAGTTTGAAGGCGCACTTGCGCATCCACACTGGTGAAAAACCGTTTTCATGTTCATATTGTGACCGTAAATTTAGTCATAAAACAAGTTTGAAGGCGCACTTGCGCATCCACACTGGTGAAAAACTGTTTTCATGTTCATATTGTGACCGTAAATTTAGTCAGAAAACAAGTTTGAAGGCGCACTTGCGCATTCACACTGATGAAAAACCGTTTTCATGTACATATTGTGATTATCAATGTATAGAAAAGAAATGTTTAAATAGACATTTACGTAAGCATACAATATAAAAAAAACACATTATTATTTCGTCTTTTTTTTTATTTATACAGCGATAGTGTTAGCCGCGAAGACAGCTCACCCGGTGCGTGGGTGGACGCCGTCGCCCACGACCCGTCACACACACCGTACTCAGTCGTACACATCTCGACCACTGTGACAGAGTGTGACACGCTCTCGCTTATTTTACTCAGCTCATTAAATAGCCAATAAAGAAGATAGATAGATAGATAGATTTTTTTATTCCATACACACAAGTGATCGCGATAACGTGACAATGTCTTATTCTAAAAATTAATGAAAACATAGTTTTGAAAACAAAAAAAATAAAATTAAACAAGGCAATAAAAACTGCGCAGTCGCACATGTGTCGAGAGGGTATTCGTCTCAGCACAAGCTGTATACAGTACAAACAGCATACAGCGCTGATTTTCAGACGGAACCAGGACGCGTGAAACGGGTGTAACAGTGGTGTGCGCCGCTGAACATAATTCTTGGGCCTATAAGGTGTGTAGATAAATTTAAATAAAAATTATAATTATGAGTGAGAATGAGAGCTATAACAGTATATATATATATAGATATGCATACTGTTACAGCGGTGGTTTACACTAAATGGAACAGTTACCAGTTTTATAGTTTTCAAGTTTTTTTTGAGCGTCAGTGAGAAAAGCTTTGAATTTAACTCTGAAACAATTTAAACTAATCGAGTGTCTAATAATCTAAGAACATGTAATAATGGATCAGAAAACTCTCTAGTCCCACTGCATTCCCCACTCCCCTATGCGGTGCTGTCCAATGAACACCATATGGTGAAGTAAATAATAGTCATTGTTTAATTGTACTGTATGAAGCAAGAAAGGAAGAAAAATCTATATACGAGTATATAAATTAAATCAAATTCTTGATTTGCTCAATGAAATGGTACACAATATTATTGGTCCTATGTACCAACAATGTACCAACGACAAAGTTCAGCGTTCCAGATATCGGAGCTGCGCGTGCACATGTCACAAAATAATAGACCAGCATGCAAATTCACATAATATGTATTATATAGAAAAATTGAAGAATGAAGAAACTTAATTTAGGACTTGTTAAAATGTCAACTAAACTGTAATAAGAATGTCAACTAAATTTCCACTAAACAATTGATTGCCCGTGGAGAAGCAATGCTGCAGCAGGCCAGCACCCACTGGTCTAATTTTATTTTTGTCAATTTTATCCGGCAATCTAATACATTTTAATGGCAATTATAACAAACGTCTCTACTAAATATGATTGATTCACTTAAAGGGACGTACAATGTGTCCCTGCGCCTTGTCGACGCAATGTCCACGTGTTCCCGTGTTCCCGTGTCCCCGTGTGCACGTGTGCACGTGCCTGCGGAGGCGGCGAGGGTGTTGTTTAACAAGCGTACACACGTCTCTAGTTCACAAACGACGCGAGGGAAGCACATTTATTGCTTCAAATAGTGGTGTACAACGATCGGCAGCGGAAGCTGCACGAGAGCTCACGCGTGCTCGTGGAGCTGTGAACGCGGTGACAGTCGGTGTTACAGAGCCAGTCCGTATGAGTGAGGAGGCGCGTCGCCGGCCGCCCCGTGCGGTACGGTTCTCCCCAACCTTCCGGGGCCGCCAACAAATCTATTTAATTTGTAACAAACACCTAATCAATGTGGGATTTCCAGTTTGGACTGTTATCTGCCGTAATACCCAGAAACAACGTTGTGTCCACTCTGTTTATCTTTACATAATATAAAACAAAGTCGCTTCCCGACGTCTGTCCCTCTGTATGTACGCTTAGGTCTTTTAAACTACGCAACGGATTTTAATGCGGTTTTCATCAATAGATAGAGTGATTTAAGAGGAAGGTTTCTACGTATAGTTTAATATTGTTTTAACGAAACCGAAGCGAAGCCAGGGCGGTTCGCTAGTGATATATAATTTCAAGTTGAATTGCTTTTGTTTGGTTGTTCTGGAAATGTATAAGTTTCCGACTGGCTCTTCAACGACGAGCCGAAATCGCTAAATTTAGAAACATGAACACTGGACAGCGGCTTTCTTTGATCACGTAAAGACTCACTGAGAAGGAATTTCTGATTTAACTATATAGTCATCACAAAAACTTCCCTTCTTCACTTTCTTCGCTCACTTCCCTCGCCCTCGCGCTGCCCTATTCACTTCCCAAAATATTTGTGAGTACATTGCCGCCCCATACTTCTTGTATATTCAAGCTCCGGCTGGAGGACGTAGAAGTTGGTGCAGCGTCAGCGCAGAAAGATGCAAAAATATGAAAACAAAATAGCAGAAAAATGTGATTGCAAGAAGCAATGGTGGATGATGGCAATTAATCGCAACAGAACGCTGTAAATACTTATCTGCGGACGGCAAGTCTATTATTTCATTTTAGCAAAAAGGCATAGCTAATTAGCCATCTTGGAAGTTTTTAGAACTTTTAATCCTAAACGTTTTTACAATATAGGTACTTACAGTTATGTAATTGAACCTTTTCAACTTAGCACTAATAAGAACATTTTATAATAAAAATGTCACTTGTGTCCTTTTACAATAAAAATGGACGGCAGAAGTAAGCGTGATGGGAGGACAGTGTGTACACCAGCGAGTCCCAAACTATTTGAAAAAAATAAGATAATTGACTATTTAACTTTATTTTAATTTTAGTAATCACTCTATCTCACTTACAACGTGTTGCACTCGGCCCGCGCACAGCGCGCGTGCACATGTTCTGTCCTAACTAATACAATTTAACATAATCCTAAGTGCCTACATTATAATGCCTATCTTGAACACGAACTATGTTTACGAGTTTGTTGTGCGCACGTGTTATATATATCCACGTGTTCTATAGACAATATGTTGCAGGGGAGGGCGCTACTGTCTGTCATTGCTACGGGTACATGTATACCTGCCTACCTGTGATAGTGTCTTTTAATAGTTAATCAGGGACAAATGTGAACAACATTTACTTACAATAAAACATATTACAATAAAATATCGACTTATTTGATTCATCATCACGCGACACGAAAACTAGTACGTAATTTGGTAAACCAATAAAGGTGTCGTCGAGAGAAAGGCTCAACATAACCTCCTCCATTCAAGACCATTCAAGCCTCCTCCAGGGAAGAGAAGTGCCACGGGAAGGCAATCTTGTCCCGTTCTACTTCCGCACGGGCGGAGAGGCGCGGTTACGCGGCGCGCGCGTCGCCAACGCGTCGCATTCACTCATCGCCCGCTCGGGTGGGGACCGTCCGCTCTTCTGACACCTTTCTTATATAAAATATCTATTTAGTATAACGCCAATGTAAAGTGAATACAACATTGTTTTTCGTATGGATTTTTAAAGCTTTTGTTCCCTTTTTAGTATATTTTTAATTTATAAAATGTTACGTTTAGGCATGTAAATTAGGTTTAGAACTGTCCTTGATGTTGTGTTGTCTCAAAATAATTTGTCATTTTTATGTTTTAATTTTATTCCTTCTTACGTTTCTTTTGATTGTATTTCCTCTCTTTTATCTGTTGTTTATGAACAAAATATTTTTCAAGTGAAACAATGTTTGTCTCCTTCAGTGTAACTTTATTTTTCCAATAATTCGTTTTTCGTTTGATTCCGTTTGTATAACTGTTGTGTTTTCATTAGTTTATAGTTTGCAAATAAAAATATTGCAAATAATTATTATGAGTTTTCAGTTAGTAGTTGAGTTTTTGAATTACCGACGTCTAATTGCATACTTCACTGCATAGACGTGGATGACGCGGTCGGCTGTTTCCGGATTAGCCGACGGCCAATGTTTCATAATGTGTCTAACAAATGAAACATTGAAACGCGACCTTTCTTCACAAGAGGACCGCTCGTGTCGAGCTGCCGCCGGCGGCGACTCGACACGCGGAGTTGACCTTTTGTTTGATTATTATACAAATTGTGTTATTATGCGTTTTGTGGTTTAACAGTGAAAGTTAAACTTTAAAGTGTTTTTCGTGCGTAGTGATAATCAAATAAAAGCGTGCGACTGCGTGTTTCGTGTCCCCTTGGAAGGAGTCCTCTTCTGTCCTCAGTAAACCCACTATCGCTTTATTGAGCGACTTCTGACTTACTTCGACGGAACTCGACATTGACAGGGATACGTTTTAGACTTTGAAATTGTATTGTAACGTGGCCAGTCGAATGCCGCTGTACGTCAGCGGCTGTGGGAATGCAGCATGCAGTCCCCCCCTACAACAACGTGAATAATATAAGCAAGGTGAAACAAGATGAGATGATACATGAAATAAATTCGTTGAACATTAAAAGAAATAATTAATTGAACAACTTACGCATACGCAGTACGGGATACCAAAATACGAACACACACAAGTGGCCTATCAACTTCCGTGTTCTCTGGGTTTCTTGATGTTTTCTCATTATGTATACTTAATTACAAAATTGAAGACCCAATGAAAAATCATTTTTTTTAATATTTCTTGATATCTGCGTGCAAGGCGCGCGCGCAGCTTGTAGCAGAAAAAACAAGAGTGCCGGACTCCGGCCACGTATACCGATCCAGTTTCGTTACACTAGGGGTGATTCACTTTTCAAACACAATACGCATTAAAACAAGAGATTAAATAGGTGATTTTGATTAAATTGAATAATGTACACACATTGTGCATCGACTCAGGCGTCACTGAACCCATACAGCTCGATGACATCCCCGTTCCTGCATGCATGGTGCTTACATTTGTTGATGTTATCAATATCTGTCCTGATTTTGTCCATTCGGTCTGATTTTTATGTCGTTTGGTACAATGGCATCCCTAGATTATTTTGCCACATTTAAGAATGGTACTCGTAGTATAAGTTTAGTCGCCATAGGCGCTAGAGCCGTGCCAACGGATAATTCTGAGATTTCGCCCAATAGTTTTCTCTTAGTCAAAGCTGTTGGAGTTCGTGGTGCATTGCAATGTAAATTTGTCGTTTGTCGGATTGCAGTGCGGACCCAATGTTTAGGAAGTTCCCTCTTGTTTGAAATTAAACATGTTATGTTGAATGTTTGTTGGCTTTGAAGTTTCTCTAGTAAGTCGGTCGTGGCTGTTTGACGCCTATTTCCTTAATGTGAAAACTCCTTTCTTTAACAGTTTGTTGAGTTGTATTACTAGTTGATCCCCTATCCACCAGGCGACGCACCCAATGGGAGATGAGAAACTCCACACGAAGACGCTTTGTGTCAGAAAAGGTTGGAAACGTTCTCAAAACGAAGCGGTGTTTGCTGCAAAGTCAGGGTGCACTCAACGTGGTTCCAAAAGCGAGAGGTATATAAATTGACCCCCTATCTAGCTATCCGCGGCTATCGGCGGTCGTGGGCAGAGAATCAAAATGTTTTGTACTCGTATGTATACTCAACAATTTGAAAGGGAGTGTGTTTATACATGCAGCCGCGTCACTCTCGTGGCATATTAAACGCTTCAGAGGATTTCCCAAATAAACCTTGTTACCACTTTTCAACGCCGCCGGTTCAAATTATTGGGATATGCGATCGATTGGGATATGGGATATGAGATTTGATATGCGACAAATTATGCGATCAGCTTCGTAATCCATACCTAATGCGATTAAATGCATTGCGTGTTGATGTGTGTGTTGGCTCCGAGCTCCGTGGTCATACCTCTATGAGCGACTTTGAACTTATTAATCGGGCCTAGCGTCAAAGTCAAAGGGCACGTTTATTGTGAGTATCATCGTGAAACTGAAATTTACATTTCAGCTATTCAAATACAAATCATCGCCTTATTGTTCCCGCTCTGAGCAAATTAAATAAAATAGTTTTAAGGTGCCCAGTGCACAGTGTCCAGTGCCCAGTGCCCACGGCTAGCAGCACTTTAGCTGAGGGACATTTTAATATATAACTTGTTTAATAAGTCAGAGACAATTATTAAATTCAACAATAACCAAATCAAAGCAAAAATGATTAGTTGTGTTGACAAGTTCGTGTACACAGTAAGTTCGCGTTCGTGTACACAGTAAGTTCGCGTTCGTGTACACTTCGTGCACCGAACAGCTTTTATTCATAACTTTTCAACACAAACAAGCGCGTACCTAATTACCTCCTCCACGGGCCATTCATTACCTCCTCCACGGGCCATTCATTACCTCCTCCACGGGCCATTCATTACCTCCTCCACGGGCCATTCATTACCTCCTCCACGGGCCATTAATTACCTCCTCCACGGGCCATTAATTACCTCCTCCACGGGCCATTCATTACCTCCTCCACGGGCCATTCATTACCTCCTCCACGGGCCATTCATTACCTCCTCCACGGGCCATTCATTACCTCCTCCACGGGCCATTAATTACCTCCTCCACGGGCCATTAATTACCTCCTACACGGGCCATTAATTACCTCCTCCACGGGCCATTGTAGTTCTTGTCGTGTAGAAGGAGTGTTCTTGTAGTATAGAAGGAGTGTTCTTGTAGTGTAGAAGGAGTGTTCTTGTAGTATAGAAGGAGTGTTCTTGTAATATAGAAGGAGTGTTCTTGTAGTATAGAAGGAGTGTTCTTGTAGTATAGAAGGAGTGTTCTTGTAGTATAGAAGGAGTGTTCTTGTAATATAGAAGGAGTGTTCTTGTAGTGTAGAAGGAGTGTTCTTGTAGTGTAGAAGGAGTGTTCTTGTAGTATAAAAGGAAACTGTGATACTCTTTCAAAATAAGTCGTTATTTCAGAACTCAAGTGGTGATATTGGTGTCTTGTAATCACGTAATGAGTGATGACTAAGTATTTACGGCGCTGTACCAGATATTACTTGCAAATTATTAATCGCTTTAAGGCTAATTATGATAATAAATGATTGGTAAGATATTCAGTTGGTATAAATATTAGTTGTTCGGCGTCAGCAATATCAGAAATACCCTTCAGTAGGTAAACATGAAGTCTGCGCTAGCCCTCGCTCTGGTGGCCGCGGTGGTGGCCGTGGTGGTGGCCGAGGAGCCCATCCAGAGGTACTACCACGAGAGTACCGGCATCCCGGAGGCGGCCCGCATCAAGGCCGCCGAGGAGGCTGTTGACTTCGATGGATCCAGGATCGTGGGCGGCAGTGTCACCAACATCGCTAACTATCCTTTCCTCGTAAGTTCTTGTTTATTTTTTTCTCAAATGTATAGGTTATGTATTTATTTTGTGCCACCTGTTTATTTTTGCGTTAAGCATGAAATAACTAACGACAAAACTTTTTTTGGTGTTTATTGGGAAAAACAAACAATTGTTGGTAGGTACATAAATTGATACACACTATTACATTGTTACATACGTGTGTACACACCGTTACATTGTTACATACGTGTATACACACTGTTACACTGTTTACATATTTTTTTAGGCGTCGAATAATAGTGAATAGTTTCAACATTTAAAAAAATATAAAACAAATATTAAAAAATACACGTGCCTATATAATACACGTGCCTATATAAGCAAATAATGAAGAATTATACAGCATATTTTCAATTTAATTCTTATGAGATAAAGTAAATAATTCAAGTTGATCGCGGACTTTGTTTCTGAAATTTAGTAATGAGTTATTAGATAACGTTCAATTTATAACATAAATAACTAAATGTTGTGTCTGTCTGTCTGTGTGCTGCCTCGTAGCTACTCTGAAGCGGGTATAATTTAAAGAGGCGGTAATATTATTTGTTATTAAAACCAAATTATTTGTTTAGTAGCAGATTGGGATATGAGCAGAAAGAAATGGAAACGACGGGTCGCATATCTTGAAATGAGGAGCTCAATAAGTATTTGTGTGCTGGAAGAGTGAGCTGTAAAATGAATGAAACGTCACAAGACGTGATAATCAGTAGCTAACCACATATAACTTAAATTTTATTGAAATAGTTTTATTTTTTAATTTATTTTGTTATGTATAATATGTGTTTTATATTTATGTGTTCCACGGGCTTAAAATATGCCTATTTTTTGATAAATATTAATCCAAGTGGCCGCAAATACCTACTTAAGATTAACAATGTTAGCATCGTTGGGGTGTGTGATAAATTATGAGAAAAATAAATTGGTTTCGAAAAACAAATGTAAATGTCTAGGTTTTAATTTGGATTCAATCATCTTATAATTTCCCTTCCAAAAGAAATGCGCTCACGCATAAAACATGTTACGTGTAAAGGATTCTATACCTGTATTAAATAACTATTATTATTAGAGAAGCAGTAGCAACGTGAGAGCCATGTGACGTTCCAGGGTGGACTAGTGATCACGCTAACCTCCGGCGGCACTTCAGTGTGCGGCTCCTCGCTGCTGTCCAACACACGAGCCGTGACCGCGGCTCACTGCTGGTGGGACGGTGTGAATCAGGCGAGGCAGTTTACCGTCGTACTTGGCTCCAATTTCCTATTCTCCGGCGGCACCAGGGTTGCTACCTCCAACGTTCAAATGCACGCTAACTGGGTCCCTCAAATTATAATCAATGATATCGCCATAATCACTCTTCCCTGGGTTTCGTTTGCCAGTAAGTACTGTGACCGCTTTATTAAAATAACACCACCATATCAAAGTATAAAACTATATAAAATCAAAGTAACTCTCACCAACCTTTATAGTGTCCATTGCTGCACGCGGGCGACCTCATACACATTGTCATAAAGCGCCGCGCTGTCCAAATGAGGCCCACTTTTAGGGGTGGTGTAGTCCCTCAGGGCTTGTTAGTCGCCACCCACGGGAGGAGATCGGGTGGTAGTATTCTAAAGCCAGCTGACACCACGCGGCCAGTGTACCTAGTAGTACTAGGATACTTCGTCTGTGGGCACGTGTTAACGTCTGTCAAGAATGACTAACGTTGACACGTGTCACGGGTGCGTTGCCTGTCTTTGGAGATTTAGTCATGAATTTAGAAGAAGGGTTGAACGCTTTAGAAACTCTTAGTCGCAACCGAAACTGATTGGTGCCAATGTATTTAGGGAGTTGCGCATAGGCACGCTCCGCTTACCTATAGGCCGGTAAAATGGACCTTTCTACCGCTTTATTCCGGTTACATAACAATACGAGACCTTGTGCATATTATCGAGCTCTTCTCAAACCTTGTCTCGACTTTGTTGAATTCAATAATACTTACATACAATGTTTGTACAACAATAAATAAGTGTGCCTTCTCGTCGTCCACAGACAACCTGAGGCAACCTATCGCACTGCCCACGGGCTCTCTGTCGAACAACAACTTCGTGGGCACGTGGGCGCAAGCCGCCGGCTTCGGCAGGACCAGCGACTGTGAGTACCGCTTTATGGACTACACACTTGCTATATAAGGTCCTACAAAAGTTCTGTAAAACATGTCTTTCATGATTAGTAAATAATTAGTAATTAATTTACTCGTATTTGCATAACACTATCCACACTCGCTCGTAGTACATACCTACTTACGTGTAGTAAACAGAAGCGAGCGCGTTCGAGAGGCAAAGACCAAAGCGAACGAATGTGGATGGTGATATGCACATACGACTAAATTAATTACTAATTACTTATTTTAAATTTAGTAAAAACGAGAAATACACGTAATTTTTTTTAATTGGGCCTCTCACAGAAGACTACCTTGAATTTCCCACGTTTATTCTATTCCCCAATATACGTGGGTATTTCGGTAGTGAGTGATATATGGCAGAGCTGATTTTATTCCTATCCTTCTCCACTTTCCCAAATCATTCTCCAAATCCATCCCTACATCTCAGGCCTCGGGCAGCACATCCGTGGCACGTACCACGGATGTCTCAGGGCGACACACTCCACTTACCACGAGGTGGAGTGTGTACCCATGTGCTCGTCTGACACCTACTTCCTATAAAAAATAAATAAAACATTCACGTATAATATATGTACAGATAGATGAATACACTTTTTAGTAGACCAAATACATACAGAGAAATACGAAGTACTCGTACAAGAAATTAGAAGTACAACCGGCGGCCTTGTGTTAAACAAAGCAATAATAAATACTTATAATACACGTGCACACACACACACATATTACGTACACATACATATTTGTGTAAGTACCTTTTATTTCTAAAAGATAAAAACAAAAGCCTTTCATTTTGCTCGTTCAGATCTGATCTACAATATAAAATGTGTGCAAAATGCGAGTTTATAATGTTATATCCTCACTGTTGTTTGCCAGGGGCCGGCATCAGCAACAGCCAGACCGTGTCGCACGTGTCCCTGCAGGTGATCACCAACAACGTGTGCGCCTCCACCTACGGCAGCACTACGATCATCGCGTCCACCCTGTGCACGAGCGGCTCCGGCGGCGTGGGCACCTGCGGCGGCGACTCCGGCGGCCCCTTGTCCATCACGAGCGGCAACCAGCGCGTGCTGGTCAGTATACGGAAACTATCCACGGAAACCACCCTAAGTGACACTAGCTAGCGGTGGCCGATTCTGAAACGCATCGGCTCAAATGTACCCTACATGTTAAGCCAAGCTCATAAACTATCATTATACTTCATCAAATTCTCACCGGTGGCTTTGGGGGACGCGCGTTTAGACAGACAAACATATGGACAAAAAAAATGTAAAAATGGTTGTTACGATTTTATTATATGTAGTTACATATAATATATGTAGTTATATGTAGCAAATTTTACTAGAAAAAAACATAATTTCATTTATAGAGATAAGAAAAACTGCATCATGGAGCTTTGAAAAGTCGTGTCCGGGAATCGTACCGACACGAATTCGAAAGAAATACGCTATATATTCATAGCAGCAGTGGACGATGCCACGGTCTAGTTGTAACAGTAAAACTCGCCAATGTCCCGCCGTCCCGTCCAATTATTATCATTATTACTGTTTATTCATTTGATAAACTACATTGTCGAGATGGTTCGAGCGTGCACAGTCGGTAACCGGGAGTGTTGTGTGGCAGGTGGGCGTGGTGTCGTTCGGCGCGCTCGCCGGCTGCCAGATCGGGCTGCCCTCCGGCTTCGCGCGAGTCACCTCCTTCCTGTCCTGGATCCAGGCCAGGCTCTGAGCGGTCGAACAGCTCGACGAGAAGCTGCAATCATTGTGAACATGCCGAAATTTGATTATTAATAAAATATTAACATTTGCAAAGAAAGCGTTTTACTGTTCCCAACATTTTACATTACAGTAGAATGCGGATATAGCGACGAGTAAGCGACCGGTGGTATTGCGTCGTACTAACCGGACGACGCACAAAACGGACTGATAATTATAATTTTGTTTTTCATTATAATTCTGCTATAGGAATGTGTAAGGAATAATCTGTCAGTGAAAACAAAACAATCTTATAAATCAAATCTTTAGAACGAGGTTTTTGCGAAAGTTTGATTTCAACGCTCGAATTATCCCTTGATCCATGGGTTACAATACCGAAGTTGTGTTGGGAGGCAGAAAAACTAGTTACGCTTTTTATGTCACTGATGAGGGATGTGCTGGACAATTGTCAACCAAAAGCAGGATCGAGGGCGTCGCCAAGGGGGGGCAGGGGAGGGCAGTTACCCCCCTCTGCAACACGTGTTGGCTGCAACCATCACAGTTATTCTCTCTTTCGACACATTCAAGGAACACATTTTTGCGACCCAATAAATAACTGTCGAAACACAAACTGTCGCGTGTCAAATCAACGTTGTGCAGGGAAGTGAGGGTGTGCGGGAGCGGTTCATTACTTATGATTTTTTTGTAAATATGTAAGACGCTTGTCGTTCTAACCGGACAAATTATTGATAAATTACGTCGCTTAAAGTGGTTGATTGCTCAAAGCGGAGTCGTATTAAACGGATGTACTTTCATAGTAATTTGTATAAAAACCTAACATGAGGTTGTTTCTACGTCGCTAAAAACGGCTGGTCGTTATAAGCGAAGTCGTAGTAAACGGACTCCACTGTACTTAACTAAGTAATGAATTGTTTCATGGCACCTTTGTTTCATAGCTCTATTGTTTTAGTTGTATGTAAATTAAACAATGATTCACGCCATCTTCATTTTATTATGACATTTACATCTGTCAATGTTAACATGTTTACGTCTCCCTTTCTCAAACAAGTAAGTATTTACTAGATGATAATAATAATATGACTAAAACAAATACAAAAATACTAAACAGACTTATTGTCATTAAAATGAATAAACATGATAATAATTAGAGTATTAAACAGCGGTATGTTAAATACGCTAAAAGATCACCGGCCGAGCGATTATGGCGAAATCCACATTGACGGTCGCTAATCAGCTGGTGATCCTCTAGGTACCCGAGGAGCTATGTGTTTATGACACGCTCCTTCACCTTGGAGAGGAGGGAGGTGATCGCTATTGGCCTGTAGTTGGCTGGGTTGGTGCGGTCACCCCTTTTAGGCAACATGAGCTATCCATGCTGACGGGAAGCTTTTTGTAGAATATGAGAGCCTAGAGTCGCGTAAGCACCGGGGACAACTCGGGAGCGCAAAATGTGAGCACCACGGCAGGAATAGGTACCCTCTGGCCCACTCGACTTTCGGATATCAAGAGATGCTAGAGGTCCCTGGACTTCACGCTGGGTGAAACATATTTCCGGCATGGAGCTTGTGCACCGCGTGATAGACGGTGCTGAAGCACATCTATCGTCCAGAGTCGAATTTGAGGCAAAGAGATAGCCCACGAGATCGGCTTTCCCTTTCGTCCCATGGGTCAGTGAGCCATCGGGTTTCCACAATGATGGGAGAGACGACTGATAAAAGTTACTCTCGGCAGCATTTCATTTCAAACACCTGTGAGTTTTTGCTTTGCAGTCCTCATATAATATGTACATAATGTGGGAGCAAGTGATATGTAGCTTTATTATATAGTGTAGGGCAGGTATTACAAGTAAAGAGGGTACTCGATCTATCTGCCCTCGTATTATGTAGTGTAGTTTAGTTACGGGGGTTTATCTTCAAGGGGGCAAACTTACAAACTATTTATATTAAGAGGTCGCGCTTAAAACGTTCTCCATTAGATGATGTCGAAGAACAATCGCTCGCATATCCGTTCTCACTATAAATCATTGAGTAATGATTATGGATCACCGTTGATCACATGCTTAATCATATAATCCCTTTAATACTCAATGACAAGATAAAAAAATTGAAAATTCCGTAAAATTCCTATTTTCCGATTTACTCAAACAAGATAAGATATTAATTTGGTATAAATGTAAAGTTAATCCGAAGTACCGAATAGTTACTGAAAATGAAGTCTGTGCTAGCGCTCGCTCTGGTGGCCGCGGTGGTAGCTGTGGTGGTAGCCGAGGAGCCCATCCTGAAGTACTACCACGAGAATATTGGCATCCCAGAAGCGGCCCGCATCAAGGCCGCTGAGGAGGCCATAGACTTCGATGGATCCAGGATCGTCGGTGGCAGCACCACTAACATTGCTAACTATCCCTTTCTCGTAAGTTTTCATCTTACTTTATTACAAATTAAGGGAGTGTGTGGCTGCGAGTCGATCCACTTGTATAGTGTTGCAGTGAGAAATGCGCGTCGCTTTATCCCCTCTGAAAAGTTCGATCGATTTTCCGATCAATCTGACCGGTGGGAAGTTATAATCCCGTTTGTACGACTGATGCTCGATTCATATTGTACAGTTACATAGAGAAATTCTAAATACACCCGGGCAAGTTTATTAAAATGATAGAAGAAATAAGAGAAAAAAATAAAATAGCTTCACGTTTGTGAACGCGAGTTACAATTGAATTTATTTTTGTTATATATACATGTTAATTCGGACAATAGGTTAATAATATCATTAATCAAAAAATTTAGCTGTGAAATATCATTTTCATAATATCTACTAATTTTAACGGTGACTGTCCATTCTTTTTATATTGGACGGATGAATAACAACACGAATCCCATTCGTTAGAGTGGTCAGATTGATCGGAAACGGGGCCCGTGTTGCTTTAAAATGGCACGTCGGCCAAGCAAGCTGGCAAGTCCATTCCTTTGAGATACAGTACGTGAGACCGTGCGTACGTAGTACGTCAGTACGTAGTAATGTAGTGCTCGAGACCGTACGTACGTAGTACGCCAGTACGTAGTAATGTAGTTCGTGAGACCGTACGCACGTAGTACGTCATTACGTAGTAATGTAGTATGTAAGGCCTCTTGTGGTAGCGGCTTCATTGTCCCTCGGTGGTCTCGTGCGACACCCGCGGAGAAGATCGGGTGTTATTCAAAAGGCCGCTGACACCGCAGGGTGTGCCCAATGGTTTACAATATAATGTTATAATGCCACACTGCACGGTACAGGCTACTTCTAGTAATTACGTGGTGGTTTCGAGCCATAATCCACTGCGCAAGCCAATCTTGGCTTGGATATAATATATTGTACATACGTACAAGACGTGGATATTTTCATTTTCGGACACACATTTTGGTCCGTAAGTCGAGTGGGCCAGTATTCCTGCAGTGGTGCTCACATTCTGCGCTCTCGAGCTACCTCCGGTGCTCACGCGACTCTTTAGGCTCTCATGTTCCACAAAAAGCTTCCCGTCAGCATGGAAGGTAGCTCATGTTCACGCTTTGCCTAAAAAGGGTGACCGCAACAACCCGGCCAATAGCCAATAGCGATCACATATCTCATCTCCAAGGTAATGGAGCGTGTCATGAACACCTAGATCTAAATCTAAGCAAAAGCATGATCTTAGAATCGTCTATTTATCTAGACATGGTCCCCACAACAATAAATTTTATTCCAATTATCATGTTGTTTTTAAAGGAAGAGGCATCAGACGAGCACACGGTCCCCCAGGTGGTAAGTGGATACTGTCGGTAAGTGCATGGACATCCATGGTACACGCCAACTTCAGTCCACAACGACTAACGTTGGCACGTGCTAGGATGCGCTGATTGGAAAAATAGGAAGGAATAGAGTGGGATGGGATTAGGCTCTGCTCACTGTCGAAACACGTACGTACATTGAGAAATACGATAAAGTGGGTTCATGTACATTCACGTCAACATTATAAGACAGTTGACTGTCTGTCTGTTAGGAACACCAACCAGTATAACAATCATGTAAAATAAAAATCGCAGGGAGGGTTGGTGATCTCCCTGACCAGCGGCGGCACTTCAGCGTGCGGCTCCTCGCTGCTGTCCAACACGCGAGCCGTGACCGCGGCTCACTGCTGGTGGGACGGTGCCAACCAGGCGAGCCAGTTCACCGTCGTGCTTGGCTCCAATTTCCTGTTCATCGGCGGCACCAGGGTCACTACCAACAACGTACAAATGCATGCGAACTGGGTACCTCAAATAATAATCAACGATATCGCCATTATCACCATTCCCTGGGTCACATACTCGAGTAAGTACCTGCTGCGGTCGCTCTGAACCTATTCGTTGCCAAACTTTCTATAGACAGATGAGCGAGCGGGCCACATAATAGTAAGTGGTCACCACCGCTCATGGACCTGAAACACGCGGATGCGCTGCCGACCTTGCAGAATCTTTACAGAAGCGGGCGCGTTAGAAGTGAAAGACCTAAGCGAGCAAGTGTGGATAGTGTTATACTCGTACGTGTAAATTAATCACCAATTATTATCGTAATAAAAAATAATGAAATGAATGTTATTTGTTAATTAAATTTTAGTATACACATTGAGATATTCAAATATTTTGGACTATTGTTGTAGGACCTCATACACCAGGCTACTCAAAAAGTTTCGCCACAAAGAGTTTTTATCTATGGAACACTGGCTGGTTTTTATGTCAATTAAAACTATAACTATCTGTAACTCAATCTATATTCAAATTTTGCTCCAATTTTTTTTACAAAATATTTTTTACAAATTCTGTATCAAAATATAGTGTCTCATTAAAACATTTCCGCGCTATGATTTTGAATGATTTTAAATGTTCTATGAAACCTGAAGATTCTTTCAATAGACTGCAATGTCATGAATGTCATTACAACGACACCGTGTCTATTGATGCTGGCGTTCCGCAAGACTACCAGGCAAGCTACCACGCAAGGCTGGTGATATACGAGTACTTTGCTATGCAGATGATAGCACTGGGGATGACAAGTATAGGGACCGCTCCAAAATCCCTCGTGTCGATGTGGAAGAGAGTCAGATCAGACTTCAGGTCTGAAATCTAAGACGCTTTAAATCAAGTCTCGATTTGGAGTTATCAAAACCTAGTACATTTCAATCTCAGTAAGATGCAAGTCTATGCATTCACCGCTAAAAAAGGCCCCTTTCTTTTGACTCCATCCAACGATGTGCTGTTTGAATTGATCCCACTCTCACGGGCGGTTTAGAACCCCTCAGCGTTTGGAGGGACGTTGCGTCTTTGTGTGTTCTACCGCCTGTACAATAGGGAATGCTCTGAAGAATTGTTCAATATAATTCCCATCTCGGGTTTCTACAACCCGCACCTCCCGCCACAGAATTTCCTCCATTTTCATTTTCACGATACGGAGGTTTTGCGTACTGTTCGGTCCAAAAATCATTTTATACTGCGAACCCGTAGCCTATGGATCGAACTTCCTCAAGAGGTCTTTCCATTACGCGCTATATGGGGTTCTTCAAAAAATCTGTGAATAGGATTTTGCAAGGTCGGCGGCGTACCAGCATACCTCCTGATGTTGCAGGTGTCCATGGGTGGCGGTAAGACTTACCATGACGTGGGACGGCTTGTTCGTCCGCCTAATTCCGTACAAAAAAGTGCCCTTGGAAGGCAACTGTGTATCTTTGGTACGATGAATTTAAGCGTGGTCCACTATGTTTGGCTGACGAAAAAAAAAGGAACGCAAAAAGAGATTTTTTTTTTTTGTGTAAACAGGCGAAATACATACGAGGAGATTCTGGACAGATTACAGATTGGATCGGGGAGTGTGAAATGTTACATGGGCATCTAAGAGTCGGGAGGATAGTATCGCGCTATCCTCTTTACAGTCCCGACTTGGCATCTTCTCGACTATTTTTTATTTCCCAAAATTAAATTCCAACTAAAAGGAAAACAGTTCTCGTCGAAAGACGCGCTGACTACATACGAAGATGCTGTGAAAGTGGTACCTGAAGAAGACTGGAAAAATGGTTCCTCTAAATTAGCACAGACGCGTGAAACTTTGTATGGATGCAAGTGGAGAGTATTTTAAAAACTTGTAATAAAAAACTTGGGAAACTGTAGAACATTTTTTTTACTTTTTCGCAACACTGAGTTCCCCGCGTGTAATAATACTTATACTCGTAGATCATAAATTTATATACAATAGTGAAGCAATGAAGCAAGAGAGAAAAGGACTACCTTCATACCTTCATCATACAAGTGATTCATAATTTGATCTTCAATTAGTTTTTGAATTTTTTCTATTTATTCCACAGACGTGATCCAACCTGTTGCACTGCCTGCCAGCTCTCAGGCTAACAACAACTTCGTGGGTGCGTGGGCGCAGGCCGCCGGCTTCGGCAGGACCAGCGACTGTAAGTATCATTATATCGTGTGGGTGATTTTTATTTTATTTTATTTTAGTAAAAAATACAACTGTGCATTCCTCATAGATGCATAATATATGTACATGTGTGATGTAAAGTGTACAGCCCTCCTGATCTGATGAGTATTAGATCGCAACGGAAGACAAATCCCAGTGTCATTTGACCGGAAGACTGGTTGACTTAAGTATGAAGACAACATAAGAAGATAGAGGTTCTCCATCACTGATTTACTAAATCCATCATCTACTTTTAACTTTTAATAATAAATTTTGAAATTTTTCAAAATGCAGATTAATTTTTTTTAAATCTGTAACTTGTACAAATGAAACCTCTTTAGAGATTTAGAACAAGCATTAGTAACCTCCTTACTACATATTATTTATTCGAGCGATCTAGGTATATAATTTATGGAGATATCACGGTTTTTATTAGCGACCCGGAACTTGCCATCCAGTTTATTTACTAAATTCTTCAAAGTTGATACAATTTACAATTAATTGAACTTATATGAACATGTTCTTCCGGGACTCATCATCATCTACCTTGAGCAAACTATCCAACTATGCAATACCAGCTGCAGCAGACATCTAGACGCATCAGCTCAGCTGGGCAGCATTTGGCAAAATGTGTCGGCTCTTCTTATCGCCTATACTTACCACAATGCTTGAAGGCGAGAGTTTTCAACTTGGTCTCTCACGATCTCACATCCATAACTTTACAGTCACTCAGCGATCAATAGAGAGAGCTATGTACTCTGTTCATTTGCGGGATAAGATCTGAAACGAAGACATTCGCTAAACCACTAAAGTTACCGATATAACTCGTAGAATCAGCACACTGAACGGGCGGTGGGTATGTCAAATTTACCGCAGGACACAGTCATATTTGCTAACCGATAGGGTAGACGAGTCCTCGAATGGAGGTCATGTACCAGGAATCGCAGTGTGGAACTCCTCCTGCCAGACGGACTGATGACTTGAAGAAGTTCGCCGGTGGTAGTTGCGATGAGAAAAGCCGAAGATCGTGTGGTCGCGAGCCGCAGGAGAGACCTATATCCAGCAATAGACATGAACATGGTATGGTATTGTAATTAATTATTGGCTATCAACGAACGATCTGTTCATTATCCTTACTCGTGTCTTTCAGCCTCCGGCATCAGCATCCTTCAGACCGTGTCGCACGTGTCCCTGCAGGTGATCGCCAACAACGTGTGCGCCTCCACCTACGGCACCACTACAATCATCGCGTCCACCATGTGCACGAGCGGCGTCGGCGGCGTGGGCACCTGCGGCGGCGACTCCGGCGGGCCCCTGTCCATCACGAGCGGCAACCAGCGCGTGCTGGTCAGTATATATAACGACACACTCAATGGTGAATCCTAAGTCTTCATGTGTCGTATATTCAGAGACACAAACTGATTACCGTAACCGTCCCATTTGTCGTCCTGCAGAAGCCCCTACGCACAGTACGCACGCGGGATATATGGAGGGCGAGTCCACTTTTTTAGAGATGCTGTAATTTCTCAGGGCTTGGTATCCCATAATCGACTTCTACGACACCGACGAGAAGAGACAGAGTTATATTCTAAAACCGACCGACACCACACTTCACTAAAGATAGTATCTAATGATTTTGATTAAATATTTGTGTTGGTTCAATTGTATGTATTGGTGTGTCGAGTACGGTGGTCACCATCGTGTGGCCCGCCCACTCATCTGCCATCTATGCTATTAATAAAAGGTAATAACGAGTTTATTGTGTGGCAGGTGGGCGTGGTGTCGTTCGGCGCGCTCGCCGGCTGCCAGATCGGGCTGCCCTCCGGCTTCGCGCGAGTCACCTCCTTCCTGTCCTGGATCCAAGCCAGGCTTTGAACGATCTAACAGCTTGATGAGGTGTTCCAAATTTTGGAAATATACCTAAATTTATTATATATTAATAAAATATACGTTTATAAATTAACAAAGAAGACTTTATTATACTTTACCCAAGTTTTGACATTACATGTAATATTTTTTTTCATAATCTCATGTACGGGGACGATTCTTTCGTCGATGTTACCCATTCTTAACTGTAAGAATAATAAGTACCATGAATATATGTAAAGAAAATATATTTCTTTCATTTGAGTTTTGCCGCGCTCCGCGCTGTCGGTAGGACTATCATGGTGACGGTAAAACCGTGTAGGATATGTGATAGCGTGAGGGTAGGACAATCGTGCGAGCTGTCATTAATGTAGGTGAAGATAAGTAAGACTATTGTAAATAATGGATTTTATAAAGGATTGAAGAATAAACATTATATGTCGTTTCTTTGCGTGCCGAAGCAACACAATATAGTTGGTGTACATTTTCGCAAAAAGGTCCCGAGGAGTCAGCAAGGTATTTATGGAAGCTCCAAAGAAAACACCGGGCTCAGGACAAAAGTATTCCATTATTATCGTTCACCGAGGGTCATTGGTTTGGTGGCGAATCTTGACACCGCGATTTAGACGGGGTGCACCGCCCTCTATCGCTGTGGAAGTGAATTAAACTTAATATTACGGTTGCGGACTTAACAGTTGGTTTCATTTGATAATCCTTAAAGAGTGAAAATAATCGACATTATATGTTACCGCTAAAGCTCGAAAGCCGTTAATGTGCACATTACCTTGCTAATCTGCAGATTAACTGATTTGCACCGTTAACGTGCGGAATCAAGACTTTTCCGCATTTTACCTAAGTAATGTACACATTAACGGCTTCCGTATCGTTAAAGTTCAAAAGTTTGCAGAGTAAGAGTGCTTTGAAGATAATAATGGCCAGATTCGGATCTAGCGCTTGGCGGGTCGCCACCGCCGCACGCTCGTCTCGCTCGCTCGGCTTGCGCATTGTGGTCACAAGTAAACCTTCTTTTTTTTTCTATCGTGGGAAAATCCTTCATGAGATACCCTTCCGCTGGGGACAGGCGGAGGGTTATGCCGGACTCTTATCGGCCAAACCCCCACGATGCTCCCTTCTGCTCATTCCTGCTCACTTCGCGCCAGGGTCACGGGAACGCTATTTACATTCGTCCGCAACTCCGGCTGTGACGGCCACGGTCTCTGTGTTGTTTATCGGTCTTGGGTGTGTAGGTGTCGCACGGGAACAAGCGTACAAAACGCCCATTTCTTCTTCTTGAGCCCTTCTAGTTGGTTTGGTCGACGAACTTCCCCACGCCGAACGGGCTTTTTATGGGGGGGTGGGGGCAGATCGCGGGCGTAAGCCCTTCCTCTGCGCCCGGTTCGCCTGTGGCGCAATGAATCAGTGGCTTCGTGCTCTCTGGCCCGCTCCTCCGCTTCCTTCTGGAGCATCACAGTCTCACAGAAGGCCGTCACGGCTTTCCACGACCTCTCGTCGCCGACTATGGCTTTCACTACGGCCGGCAGGGAGAGGTACTCCCATTACGGCGCCGAGAGAGGCGCGCTGCTCCGCCCAGGCCGGACACTCTTCCAGCGTGTACTGGACCGTCTCCTCCGGACAGCTGTCGCAGTGTCGACACTCCGCGGTCGGCTCTCTCCCGATCCTGTGCAGGTACTCACTGAAACAGCCATGTCCCGAGAGCACTTGCGTCGACCGGAAGGTCAGAACTGTCCTGACGTCAACTCTGGGACTCCCCAGCCTCTGTCGCCACTCTTCTACCATGGCCCGACGGAGCTCGGCGCGCTTCACCTCCACCTCTCTCGGCGAAGGCACTCGACCCCGTTCCGACTCCTCCTCGCGCCAGAAGTGTACCAACGCGAGGATCTCCGCGTCCAGGTCCCGGGAGGGGGGGGGGGGGCACGCCGCCAACGCGCATGCTGCCTTGGAGGACACCGTTCGGTATCCTTGGCACACCCTGATCGCCATCACCATAAATAAATTTAAGTTTAACTCTCATTATGGTTTGTTTACCAGATAGCAGACAAACAGGCACATCGTAATCAGTAAATTCAAGTCAACGTAATCGTATGAAAATGATCCAATAAAGCATAGTACAATCGAGGGTCAAAAATAATATAATAATTAACAAGACAGAAAGATGCGTACGCAAGTGACGGAGGCACAGGCGTGAGTGGCCCGTCCCGTGTTTGTCAGCACGTGGAATTCGGACCACTCCTGAACCTCTTCTCCCACACCTCTGTCACCTGTTTCGGTAACAAAGTGAACGGGTACGAAACAAACACCAATAAAAACTAGAAAGAGATGGCACCAAGGTCCATAAAACAGTAATGTGGCAATGTAGGCGCCAGGGAAAGATTAGAAATGTTATGTTGTGCATGATTGAACTAAGAACGGGCCTAGGATATGTCTAGGATGTCTGTCTAGTCTAGGATCAATCCTAGGAAAGGATAAATTTGCCTTCAAACATATATTTTTGCTATTGAAATGAGTAATTTCACGTGTACTAAGTAGTACGACTATTTCCGGGATCGCGAGATTCAATAAAAATAAATAAATACCTATTCCGATCACTTTTTATTATATCCGTATACTTATGAGGATAATTAAATTGCTTAGTTATAAATTAAAACATTCAGTTAATTAAAAAAAAACATGAAATCGTTTTTTACCAAGAGTTTTATAAAAGACAAGGTGGCGCAGGCGGCGCTGCCCTAACTGACGGTTAGTATGATACGACGCGATACTGTAGGTTATTGTCGCGACCTTGAACCCGTTCAGTACGCGACACCTCCGTATCGAGGAAATGCGGATAGACCGCACTTCTATGACGGGAGGTGCGGTTGAAACAATTCTTTACAACATTCCCCGTTGTACAGGCGGTAGAACACATAGAGAAACGCAGCGTCTCTCCAAACGCTGAGAGTGCGATCGTCGACCACAAGTAGGCAGAAGTAGTAGCATGCTACCTAGTTCTGACACCCCCAGGGTCTGAAGAACGTGCGGTGTGATTAGACTGTTCAAATAGTGATCCTAGAAATAAATTCGTATTATGAAATAAAACTATATGTAAATTAAACTTGTCAAACCATGACCTTTGACCTTTTAATCGTTTGCCTATTGTTTGCTGGGATGCAGGAATCCTTCTGCCGTCATAAAGGTTAAACTGTTGATGAATTCATGAAGTGTACTGAATTATGAACTGATGTCGACCGCCTTTAGAATATCAGCATTCCATCTGTTCCCATGGGAAAGGAATCACACCTCAAATGGAGTGGGTTTGCCGACCCACTTGGTCAATGAGGCGTTTTCAGTGTATACATCCTTCGTGCACAAGGTAATGTACACTTGGAGGCCAACAGTGTGCGATGAAACAGCAGTGGCGGTACTGTGCGGGATCAGGTCAAGTCAAACCATCTGAGTATTGTCAAGCGACTCTATATAACTATATATTCTAGCTATTGCCTTGACACACGAACACCATTTGCCTACGTCTTGATATCCTGATTATCTTTCCTACAATTTTCATAATAATAATTATGTTATATTAAATATATATTTATATTAAAATGGAGCAGTACAATAAAATGGAGAAGTAAAATAAAATGCAGGGACACAATAAAATGGACAAGTACAATAAAATGGAGAAGTACAATAAAATGGAGCAGTACAATAAAACAGAATAGGTATTGCAAATATAAATTGTTTTATTCATAATTAAATGACTTTAAGCATGTTCACATAATTTGCAGTATCTCGTGGAGCTGTTACACCGTTCACAATCTCTGCTGGATCCAGGACAGGAAGTAAGTGACTCTAGCGTGGCCAGCAGGGAATCCGCGCTGGCAACCGATCTGCGCTCCGAACGACACCACACCGACCTGCAACACAAACACACGTTATTACCAAATTTTTCGAAATGATTTAATTCTTGTGACTCCAGGAGTCACAGGAGACCTTCCAGGAGTCACAGGAGACCTTCCAGGAGTCACAGGAGACCATCCAGGAGTCACAGGAGACCTTCCAGGAGTCACAGGAGACCTTCCAGGAGTCACAGGAGACCTCTCAGGAGTCACCTGAAAGGCCATGAGGGACGGGTTCCTCCATCTATCCATGGTCCGATCGACCTTACGGTTATTATGATCGAATCGTGGGAAGTCCTCTTTCTTGACTCCCTACAAATTCTGTTCCTATCTCTATACGAGTATATATCGAGCGGCCGAGTGGCTCCTTACTGCCATCTGCTTGTGTCTTTGCCAACAGTGTGCGAACTCTCTAAGCCATCTGAAGATCGGCGCCGAGTTCTTGATCGGCGCCGAGGTCTTGATAGTATACCAGGTCTTGCGCTCTAGCCACTACACCAGCTTCTCCCGTTCAGAGCGTGGTCCTCATCTGGCATACCGCATTCATACATACTACAGTCCTTCAGCTTCATGTCATGATAACAATGTGTAATTATTTATACTGACCAGTACGCGCTGGCTGCCGCTTGTAATGGACACAGGGCCACCAGAGTCGCCGCCGCAGGTGCCGACACCACCGACGCCGCTGGTGCAGATGGTGGAGGTGAAGATGGCAGAACTGCCGTAGGTCTGCGCGCACACGTTGTTGGTGATCACCTGAAGCGTCACGTGTGACAGGGTCTGGCTGGTGCTGATGCCGGCGGCTGGAAGAGAAATTGAGGATAATGGAGACATAATTGAGTAAAGTCAAGGTGTTGATAATCATAGAAGAGTCCATTCAGTACATACCGCTCATATTCAGCTTACATTTGTCGATTTTATGTTAATAGAATCGGCTTTCAAATCAGGTGAAAGTAATACATGTAGATAGTTGATATATGCCTGCTTAATAGAGAAATACTCACAGTCGCTGGTTCTACCGAAGCCGGCAGCTTGCACCCACGTGCCGGCGAAGTTGTTGTTTGACAGAGAGCCGGTAGGCAGCGAGATGGGTTGGATAACGTCTGTATTAAAAAGAGTAAATTAGTAACGAATGTTTTTGGAAAATAAATGGCAACTGTTTATTAGTGTTTCCATCGAAATGGACCTCGAAGAGATCTAACTAAAATGTAAAGCGAATGGACCGATTTTTGTGTTTGTCTGCGGCGTAACGTTGTGAACAGTGAACGAATCACTTAACTCAAACTTCGAGGGGAAATTGTTAAAAATAATAATGGTGATGATATATTGAACAAAACTTGTTTTCTGTCTCCACTAACGTCTTTTATAAAGAGACATGTTATCAGATTAAACAAATAAATCTAAGATCCCAAGTTAGATTTCTGGTCAAATTAAGGCAATTTCTTGTACGGCTGTAAACAGTTTAAACTTGCACTACTTTGTCGCTCGACGATGTCGCTAGGTCGACGATGTCGCTAGGTCGACGATGTCGCTAGGTCGACGATGTCGCTAGGTCGACGATGTCGCTAGGTCGACGATGTCGCTAGGTCGACGATGTCGCTAGGTCGACGATGTCGCTAGGTCGACCAAAATTGAAATGATATTATGAGTAATTTTAAACGAAATAGTTACAGATACTCACTTGTGTAGGAGGCCCAGGAGATGGTGATGATGGCTATGTCGTTCTGTAAGGTGCGAGGTACCCAGCTGGCGTGCATTTGAACGTTGGATGTAGCGATCCTGGTACCGCCAGAGAAGAGAGCGGAGGAGCCGAGCACGACGGTGAACTGGCGCGCCTGGTTCACACCGTCCCACCAGCAGTGAGCCGCGGTCACGACTCGTGTGTTGGACAGTAACGAGGAACCGCATACTGAAGTGCCGCCGGTAGTGAGAGCGATCACCAATCCTCCCTACAATTTTTACATGTACGTTACATTAGTTAATGCATCTAACAAACAACTGATCATTATCTTACAACATTAAGATACAATTAATTTACAAATACACACTAATAGTTTCATTAAAATGATCACTTTTTTTGTAGCAAAAGTACACGATAATGGAAGAGCTTACACGATTCAAAGTCTTAGTGCAACTATAATATATAAAAGAAGAAAGGAAAAAAATTAACTTTCTCACCCACAAGTTATATTATAGAAAGGGGCGGCAGGCGAGCATACAGTCCACCTGATGGTAAGTGGATACTGTCGCCCGTAGACACCCTCAAAACATGGCAACATCAGTCCAGAATAACGAACGTTGGCACGCCGCCAGATGCGCTTTGCAGATTAAGGAATGGATTGGGAGAAAGGGGGGATAGGAGATAGGATGGGATGGGAATGGACTCTGACATATCTCACTCATAATAAATTGTAAATTGGGGAAATACGATAAAGTAGGAAATGCAGTACATTTCAAGGTAGTCTTCTGTGAAAGAGGGGTAACGTGGCCAGCGGTCCCCTTACCACAGTAATACAATATAAAATTAGTTAATCTTTTTAATTAAGAAAGCCTATGCGCTATTATATGGACATATGAAAGATTGTTATTATAACTGAAATACGGGTTTCCCTAGTTTGGGCATCAGGGCATCAGGGAACCCCCTGCGGTTGTCAATAAAGACTTTAAAATTTACAAAAAAAATGTGGCAATATTTTCACGCATTTTTAGCATAATTCTTGTGCTGCTTACCAGCGCCGGCTCTAGCTCATGTAGCGCCCGGGTGCAGGGCGCCCTCTAGTAGGCGTTTTGAACTCTTTGGAGGTGTCGCGAGCGGCGCTCGGCGCCCCCTAAGACCCTGCACCCGTGTGCACCGCACCCCCTGCACCATAGGTAAAGCCGGCACTGAATTCAGCGCTCGACAGGCGCCCCCGGGCGCGGGGCGCCCGGGGTGCACCGCACCCCTTGCACCCCCTGGTAAAGACGGCCCTGCTGCTTACGGAAACATGAAACATCTTTTTACGTGAAGATAGCCTTGCAACTTGCAACTCTATGAACATTTTTTTTAATTATCAATAATTATGTTTACAAAAAAGTGTATAAATAGAAAAGCAAAGCAAACAGTCTTCATGATTTAAGCAATTATTGTACAATTTAGTTTTCCAAATAATAATAAATAATTAAAGATTGAGAAGCGACTTCACACCAATTTCCAAATATGTTAATTCCACATTTTTAGAATTTCACAATAAAATATCATAATATGAACTAGAACAAAACAAGTGTAATTTACAGACATTTTGAGCTCGCTTTCCACTACACTAGGAGTACACTAGGAGTACACTAGGAGTACACTAGGAGGCAAACGAAATTCTTAACAAACAGAAGTCGAATGATTTCATTTCTTACAAATTAACAGTTATGGATGAACAATTATATTTAGATGATTGTCTGAATGACTCTTCAACCTAGCGATTAAAACTGACAAGGAAGACCAACCCTCGATCATAGTCAATACCTCTATAGCTTCTCCAGGTAACTATGTCGCCAATTAACACAGCAATCCTTTGCAATTTCAGAAACTAGATAATCATTGAGAAACTTATATGAAGTAGGTACGTTGTATTGAAGAATGATCTTTAGCCCTCTGGCAGCATCTCAATACTAATGAACTAGACCGCTTGCTTGACCGCCACCTGCTACATGCTCGTATATTTCACATTTTACTAAACTATTAAGTCTGACTACATAGAGCTACACACATTACTGAAGATGATTGGACCATTCATGATAACAAAGCCGGTGCTACAAGCCCCTGAGGGTCTACACCACCTCTAAAATAGTGAATTCGCCAACCCGCCTGGCCAACGTGTCGTTTTAAGGCCACATGTGCACGAGGAGGAACTAGTCCAGGAGTGCACGATAAAAGTGGCTGGTTCCGGCAGTGACAAAGACGGCATGGGAATAATTGAAAAGTCAGAAAATACATTGAAAAAACTCACGAGGAAAGGATAGTTGGCGATGTTGGTGGTGCTGCCACCGACGATCCTGGATCCATCGAAGTCAACAGCCTCCTCGGCGGCCTTGATGCGGGCCGCCTCCGGGATGCCGATGTGATCGTGGTAGTACTTTAGGATGGGTTCCTCGGCCACCACCACGGCTACCACTGCGGCCACCAGAGCGAGAGCTAGCATAGACTTCATTTTTACCAACTGATTGCAAATTCTGACAACGTTAACGCCGAAGCCCTAATATTTATACCAATCGAATACCTTATCTAGTTTCAGGAAACCCACAAAAATAACAGGCCTTATAAAGTTTATTATTAAAGTAATCCTTTGATATATGATTGATTTAATATCTACCTGAAGTAGTAAATGTTCTTCGGCGTCACCTATATATAGTATAGTCTGTTTAAAAGAGGAGCACTGTAGCTCTAGCAAGGGCGGGGATGGGAAGGGAAGGGAGCAATGAGTCACGTAGACATGTTGAATAGACATGTTAGAGATTTATTTGATATTCGAAAATCTTGCAGAGGCTGTAAACATCATTGAGATATCTTTTTATAGAAAAAATGGCAGACGAGCGGGCCACGTGATATTATGTGGTCCCCGCCACTTATGGATACCTGCTACACAAGAGGGTATATGAGTGCGCTGCCGACCTTGCAGAACCCCGTTCAAGGGTTAAGAGTCCCATGTCGTAGCATAGCAAAGAAACACTACTGTAGAAAGCGACTATTTGTCAAGAAAATGCGGATGAACCGCACGAGGATGAGGAGCGGTGCGACGGTAAAAACCCGAAGTCGACATCAAACGGAACAGCTCTCAGAACATTCCCCATTATGAAGGCGGTAGAAAACGCGGAGACACGCGATATCTCTTCGGATGCTGAGCGATTTTAAACTAACTTTGAGAGTATCGTCGACAATTTGGACAGTACGCCGTTAGCTGGAGTCCAAAGGGTCCAGCTGGTATTTGTGTACATGGAACCAGAACTGAAAGCGGTAGCTAATCTATATGTGGAGTGTAACTTGAGCTTTATAAAACGACAAGCGTTACCCCGGAGTAAATATACATGATACGACGGCCGCACTGAAAGTTTCCGGAATGAATAAGAAAATATTACAATGAATGGCCAAGAATCTATTTATTGTTTTTCAAAATATTCTCCGTGAGCGTCAATACACTTGCATGCGAATAAACCCATTTACATAACATTCATTCCACTCCTCCGTGGTGAGCTCGGAAACATGTTTTTCATACTCTTCGACAGCCTCTTCTTGCGATGAAAATCGTTGACCGCGTAATTGGTTCTTAATTTTTGGAAACAAGAAGAAGTCACAAGGCGCCAAGTCGGGACTATATGGAGGATGGCTCATGAGTTCTACGTTTTTCTCCTTCAAAAACTCGTTTGTCTTTGGTCGTGTCACGTGTGAGACCTGGCAATGTCATAGTGCAAGATTATGCGGCGTTTACGGTTGTTTTTACGGAGCTTGTATATAACATCCGGCAAGCAAATAGTCATGTACCAAACAGCATTCAAGGTACGATGATTCTTAAAAGCAACAGTAGCCACGTTGAAAAACCGTTACAACGTGTCCAGTTTTTCTAAAAAAACTGTCACTTGGTGGGGTTCGGCTCATCTTGAAAGACCCAAATGGTCGATTGCTGCTTTGTTTCGGGGTCGTAGCTGTATATCCGTTTTGTCACATGTTACTATATTCCAAACCAAATTTTAAGCCCCTTAATTGACTAAATTGACGGGGTAAGCATGTCATTGCACCAAGTGACGCGTTCCGTTTTTTGAGCCTAAGTCAAATTGTGTGGGATCCACCGCGAGCACAGCTCTCGCACAGCCAAATGTTTGTGTAAGATTGATTGTATCTGACTCAGGCCTATGCCTAAGGATGCCCAAATCTCATGGTAGGTCACATGTCTGCCTGTTTCAATCATGTGGTGCACAGCATCGATGTTTTTGTCGTTAACAGCGATGGACGGGCGACCTTCACGAAATTCGTCACTGAGATTGACGACCGTTCTTGAATTCTGCAAACCAGCTTTAAATTGTCGTCTTGCTGGGTGCTTCATCGTCAAAAGCAGTTTGGAGCCGAGCAAGGCTCTGCTGAGCTGTCAAATTACACTTAAGATCGTAGAAAATGATACTAAATTAAATTTGTCGTAATGCAGATACGCAATTTTTTAAATGACGCTGCAGTAAAAAAACAAATGACTGCTAGATGAAACAAACTTTATTCTGCAGGCAAAGAGTTCCATTTTCAAATATTGTAATTACTTTTTAAATATTGTTTATATAAGTGGCCAGTTTTAAATTTTATCTATATTATCTATCTATATTAATATAATAACGCGAGTGCGAATTTTGTGAGTTTGTGTGTATGTGGAGGGTAATCTCCGGAACCACTGCACCTATTTGAAAAATTATTTTACCATTTGAAAGGTATATTATTCCAGATGAACATAGGCTATCTATACTAATATAATAAAGAGGTGAAATTGTGTGTTTGTTTGTGGGTATGTTGGGGGTAATCTCTGGAACTAAGGAACCGATTTCAAAAAATATTTCACAAATAGGAAGCTACATTATCCGTATCTAATATAGGCTATATTTTATATTGAATTTAAAAAAAAAAAATTTGAAGAAAAAAACTTATAAACCGAAGCGAAGCGAGGGCGGGTCGCTAGTATATTATGTATACCTATATATTATGTGCAAAAAAATTGGCGGGCATGCAACACGCCGGGCACAGCTAGTGTGGAATAAAACAACTTCTAATAAGGATTTTATTCCAGCTCTATCTTGTTTAGCGAAAGCGTCGGAACACTGAGTAGTCTTCTAGTCAACACTCAGGACTGAGCAATTGCTTCTGATGCATTTAGTATACAGATGTATACTGATGTATACATCTGTATACTGCTAATGTATTTAGTAGATAACAAGGTATTTTTATCGCGCGAAGTACCTACATTCACCGATATGTTGTACATATACTAAAACCTACCGGGAGAAATGACCTACACGATAGCGACAACCGCTTCCGATTCCGTCCAGTAGAACCCATGTTATTAGCGAACAGACAGACAAACAATAGCTGCGTTTTATAAATAAAAAAATATAGCGATAACTTGATTGAATTTACGTCTATAAATATTATTTTTGTAACAGCTTAATACAGATTATATGATTAAGAAATTTCAAATCAGTTTTTATCAGCTACCAAGATAGTAACAATAAAATATTATAATAATTATATTACGCGGCAAACGTCAATTGCCTGCAGTTTAATTCATTTTGCTATTTATCGTTTGATCCGCGAGGACGTCACAACTGCACTCAACTAAAGCCTTCAGAGTCAATACTGCTTACATTTTCATTGGAAAATAAAAAAAATATATACTAAAAGGTCATTATATTGCAGTTACATACCATCGGGAGGGGAATTAAGGGATTTCTCCCCATAATTGCCCATTTACCTTCCTTTACCCATTTCCTTTATCTGCAGTTTACTGACTCTTAATATCCTTGTACTGTATTTATTGTATCTTCTTTATTTACGTAGTATAACTGTATTATTATCTAAGGTACCTATTTAATATATATTATTATTATTTGGATTTTTTTTAGTTTTGTATTTGGTATGAATATAAATATGTAAAGAAAATATATTTCTTTCATTAGAGTTTTGCCGCGCTCTGCGCTGTCTGTAAAGCTATCATAGTGTCGGTAAAACAGTGTAGGATATGGGAATATGGCGTCTTCATATGACACAAGGAAGTTGAGTTATAGAGGAAAATAAAAAATACTGATCTGGTAATGTATCGCGGATGTCGCATAAAAAGACTACGTGAGTATGTATATATAATAATACGTACAAACGAGACATGAGAGCTTTGCATCTATGTGAGTGGGTGCCGAATTGTCCAATTCCATTGTCGACACGATTCGCACAGTACACTACCGGTGTGCAGTCACACAAACGCAAAACTCATGTCTCGTTGAGTGAGCTGTAACGACGTATAATAATATGCATTATATTTATGTATTCTACGTAATTATGTATGTATACTGTACACCGTCTACCCGTGATCAAAATATTGTTAAAATACGTGATTAAAATACACAAAGATTGTCTGGCAGAGATCACTATTAGCGATAAAACCGCCCTTTGTGTATTTTGTCTACAATGTCTGTTACTGTTTAGTTCTGTTTTGTTATTACAATAAAGAATTTTATCTATATATCTATCTCAATTACACTACAGTCATAATTGACGCTCAAATTTAAATGGCCAATATACATATAACTATAACAGGGTGTAAGGGACATACTACCGATAACTTTGTGAAAAGCTTACAAATGATATCTATTATTATATCACAAGTTATCGATGATGTCATTTTAGAGCGCGCAATGTATTGCAGCGTACCGATGATTGCACCAGCGGTGTGCGTGTTCAAGCGGCTTCTAACGTAGGTATTACTAGACTGAGTTTGTTGACCTCTGTTTTTGAACTCGGCCGCAAAACAGATTATCGCGTCAAATCGCGTGTGTATTGAGATTTGAATTACATTGCTGGTTTATGTTAAAAATCGTCATTTGTTCTTCTTTTTCTTTTAATTCGAATTGAGACGACTACATAAGTAATTAGTAATAAAATGTACAAAAAAATCGTGAAAATTATGAAAAACAACAAAAAATTCTAACGCCAAGGGACTTCAGTATAATGTATTGAACTCCTGATTTTAATTTTCGATAGCATGTCACTAACATCCTGTATAATCCAGAGGACATATAACTGTATAGTTATATGTCCGACTTTGTACAATCAATACGTATTCCACATATTGTAATTAACTAGAAACTAATCTAACTGATAATGTACTGATTTGAAATGTTTATGTAAGAAATTCTAATCAATAAACGTTTGCTTTGATAAGGAATAAATAATACAAATGTCTTTAGATAATACATTATCAGGTTTCCTAATAAATAGTATAGATATTATGAGCATGTTTAAGGGTGCGGTCTGACCAAAAGCGTGAAACGATGAGCGATGAACTGTTTTCTCGCCGAAGACGCGTACAAATTCCACGATTGAAAGACATAGATAGAAGTAATAGTCCAACGGTCCCAGATCTAAGACGATGGTAGAGACGGGCTTTTTTATGTTTATGGAAAAGGGTGGCAGTCGAGCATACAGTCCACCGGATGGTATGTGGACACTGTCGTCCATGGATATCCACAATATTGACATGCTCCCGGATGCGCTACCGGATGCATGATGGATAGGATGGAATGGGAACGGGCTCTGGCATATCTCACTCACTACCGGAACACGTGCGTACATTGGGGAAATAGTATAAAGTGGGAAATGGAGTACATTTCAAAGTAATCTTCTGTGAGAGAGAGGTAACGCGGCCAGTCGAGTGCGCCCAGCGGCTGTGGGATGCAGCGTGCACACTATTGTTGGAACTGATCGTCTAGGATACGAAATCGAATGGAGTGGAGGAAATACGAAAACCCTTTGCCCAATAGTGGGACAGTAACCGTTTTATCGTCCACCGGTGGCCACAGGTCTTCTCATGGACATTGTCTTAAGCATAAGGGATATAAGGCCTTGATACGACACGTTGTCCAAGTGTGTCAACCCGCCCACTCTATTGGAGGCAGTTGGTGTCGTTCCTCGGGGTTTGGGATAGTCGGTTTGTTATCTCTCAGTCGTCTTTTCCTATATCCTCGTTAGGAAATGGGGTGGTGAAATTCTTAATTGACAACACGGTGAGTCAGTACAGACTCATAATAAATATTAAACGTTAAATAACGAAATCAAAAATCATGTGTAGTTTTACTTAAAATTTATTTCATTTATTAAAAAGGAAGGACAACTTGTACGTCTTATTTGAATAAATGACTCCATCTTTGTCTTGCAGTCTGCTTCTGTCTATGTTCTTGTCTTCCTTGTTACATTTTCGTCCTAGTCTACGGATATCATGGATTCTGTCAAAAAACTTAAGTGGACCATTGACATTTCTGTCTGGATTGTCAGTCGTTTCAGTTACTTCTTCAGAAGAATTATCATTTAGTGAAACATTCCCACTTTCGTCGTCTTTATTCTCTATGGATTTTTTGTCCTTAACCCATTTTTCTTTTAGCAAGTCCCCCATATGACTATTTTCAATATTTTTTCTTCTTCCTGTTGAGTTTTCATTATAATTCCGATAGTCACTCGCATGTTCTTGACTTTCGTCAATTCTTTGGACATCATTTTCTAATCCTTGTCCACTATCATTTTTTTCTACGATATCTTCTATCACGTCGTTAGCTACTTGAAATTGAATACGGTCATCGCTGGTACGAACATCTGAATTTTTTTCTACACTTTCGCTTACAATTCCTCCATCAAATATAGTTTGTTCTGTCGATGTTATTTCTTCAAATGCATCTTGAAGAACACCTTCATATTCTTTATTTGCAGATGAAATATTTTCATTTTCCTTTTGTATTTCTATATCTTCCAACAAATAATTTAGTCCAGGTATTTCTATCTCATGAGATGCTAAAAATATATCATCTGCGTACTGATTTACGCCATTTTTATCTGTGGATGCAATGGTTTCTTTTGAACTGACTTTATTATCTTTTTCTTCACTTGCAGGAGTTACATTTCGGTCTTCTTCACTTAAAAGATAATCTTCTGAGGATAATTCTTCAGCATCAGGTTTTTCTATTCTAACTTTTGATAATCCGTGACCTTTTTGAATTAATTCATCTGTATCATAACTCCATTCATCATATGAAGGACTTTCGTTATTAAAACTCAAATTATTCACGTCAGCAGAAACAGAGACTTCCTTTTTTTGGTGTTCCGGTTCAGTTTGAATTTGAACTTCAGGCGATTTAAGATTATGTTTTGAAATTTTCCAAATATAATGCCTTTCTTTATTTCCTTTATGTGTATCAGAAATATGATTAGTAAACGTATTATCTTTGACGGTTTCGACGCTGTTCTGTTCGGATTCCGGACTGGAGTTCATATTAGTGGATAGTATCACAGCTAAAGGAGTGCCAGCCTCATTCATTCCTTTGTGAATATGTGAAGCATTTATATATTTTTTATTGGATTTTGTTGTTTCATGTTCGACGCTCTCGAGTTCATGAGAATCACCTATAGATACAATTTTTAGTACTTTCTTCTTCTTATCATTTTTATGTGAATTAGAATAGGATACGTGTTCCAAAAACGGCAGTAAAAAGTTCTCAATGTCTTTGTATGAACTTTTTGTATGAATCTCGTGTGAAACGTCCTCAGTCGTATCGAAATGAACCGAGCGACATAAAACAGTAGTTTCATGAATGATGATCAGTGGTAGAACTGGAAAATTTTATAAAATTAGCAATTGGGTGACTACGACATCTTCGAAGGCAAACAATTTGTTTGTATGAAAACAGCCAACAGCAGTCCATATGAGAATGGATTTGGAGAAAAGAATTTTGGAGGAAAGGGTTAGAAAAATGGGAGGGGATAGGATGGGATAGGAAATGGGTCTGGCATATCTCAATCACTACCGAAACATATATTGGGGAAATAAGATAGTGGGAAATGCAGTACATTTCAAGGTAGTCTTCTGTGAGAGAGGTGTATCATGGCCAGTTGAGAGCGCCCAGCGGCTGTGGGAATGCAGCGTGCATCCCCCCAAAAAAAATCTAATTTTCAAAAAGAATACATAATTCTTACCAAGTAGTGAGATCATAGCTGGCGGTTAGTAGACTACAGCCTTCGTGATGATGCAGTACTTTATATTACCTCTCCCACTCGTTACTTGTACTTCACGCTTCATTCATTGAACCTTGTACTTCGTAAGCCATTTAATGTTCTTCGTAAATATTGCACAAAATCGAATAGTTTGTTTGTCCGGTCAAGTAATGAATGATCGAGTGAAAATTCTTTATTACATTTTTGGAGGAAGTTCTCCAGTTACTGGTGCCTGTATATAACTTGAGCTACAATGAGAAGCCAGGATCTTTGGGAATATTCTTTATTTAATCGATGTACAGCATAACGTTTGTAACATGAATAATTATGCGACTACAACTACGTCGCCTTAACAATATTAAAATGACAACAGCATAAATTAATAAATTTTAAAACTCCCTTCTAGAAAAGTGACAAGAACGATCTGGTGAAAATTTTTTTGACATCGAATATGAAAATCTCAAAAATTAAACTTTTAAAAGGAACGATCTTAAAAAGAAATAAATTAGCAGCTCGACCAAAGAGGTCGGCTCTCGACGCCACACATTCTTTAACTTAATCTACTAATAACCTAACTTTTCACCTAAGATATACAGACCGATGACTTGGTTGGAAGAGCTGAAGGCCTTGTGAGGTGGTGCTCCTTGGTACGGGTCTATATCCAGCAGTAACAGGCCGATGATATGGTATATACCGTTTATATATATTCGTTCCTGACAATACGAACAGAAGCCTAAGAATAGCGTACCTGCGGTTCACGTTGATAAACGCGAGTGAAGCCACATAAAATCCCAAGAGTATTTGTGGTATATTACCTGATTAATCATTAACAGGTAGCGAATATTAATCAGTTTCATTACGAGTGTTGTTGTAGTCATTAGTTCTGGCACATTGGTCATTACGATTATGATTAATCATTAATAATCACATATCTTGTAGTTACAGTTCACTAGGAAATTATTCAACCAAAGATTATATATATATATATATATATATAGTTCATTGTAGGAAAATTAAATTAATATATTTTGCAAGATCATAGTCGTTGACAAATATGGTCTTAAATCATAAAAAGCTGCCATTTACATGCATACAAACACACATGAACACAGACACAAATACACGCAAATACAAAAAGGAACTTTATCTTTATAAATTATAATAATTAGTAATCTGTCTTTATAAGCCTCGTTACCCCTCTCTCACAGAAGACTACCTTGAAATGTACTGCACTTCCCACTTTATATTCCTTAATGTACGTACCTACGTGTTTCGGTAGTGAGTGAGATATGCCAGAGTCCATTTCCATCCCATTCTGTCCTATCCCTCCCCAATTTCGCAACTCTCTCTCCCAATCCAGTCCTCAATCTGCAAAGGTGGACAGCGCATACGCGAGCGCGCCGACGTTGTCATTCTGGACCGAAGTTGGCATGTGTCGCGGATGTCTATGGGCGACAGTATCCACTTACCATCAGGTGGACTGTCAGCTCGTCTGCCATTTTTTTTCTATAAAATATAAATTAATAATAATGATAACATTGATAAAGCAAAGCATCTATAATTCAAATGAATTTATTAATTTATTTATTTGCATGTGTCTCTGGACCCACGACCCACGACACACGACACACCCCAATGTGCCGTTATTTATTATTATTATTATCTATATACATATAATAAAATAGTAACAAAGCCGTGTCTGTGAAATTGGAAGTACTTACTCTACGTGAATTGCATAACCAAAACAACCATTTTTAGAATCTTTGTCTGTCTATCTGAACGCGCATCATGCAAAAACCGCTGGACGGATTGTAATGAAACTTGGCTTAGTTGTAACTTACACGCTGGGTTAAAATTTAAGTTACTATTCATCCAGATAAATTATGAGGTTGACACGGGAATCTAAATAGTAATGTGTGAAAAACGCGAGTATCGCAAATGTTAAACTCTATTAAATAATTTTAAATTACTAGGAATGTCATCAGCAAGTGCTTGGAGTGCCGCCTGGGGGGACTCCTATGTTTCTATTGTCGCCAGAGCACCTAAACCCAACCCACCATCCCATTTGCTGCCACTTTTCCTGCCAGTTCTATAGAGCTATTAAGTTTTTTTTGTCCCAATTGTTACAGATACGTTACAGATACGTTAGCAAAACATTGAGCATCGACTATCCGGAAACACCCGAACGCGTCATCCACGTCTATGCAATAAAGTATTTCGTAATAAAGTACGTGTGCGGGATACGTATGCACTAACACGCAGTAGAATGCTAGTGTCTGTACTCCGCACCAACTGGATCGCCTGGGGGGTGTGGACTGTATAATAGGTTTTTCTTGTCTTGAATAAAACAACAAGGCTTGTTCTTCAATAGAGCCGGGGTAGCGCAGAGGTACTTGTTCTTCTTCTTGTTCTTGTTGTTCTCGGAGTGGATGCCGCTGCGGAAGTGAAGTTGACCGGAAAATGGTCCGCTTTTTATTTGTTTATTGACATCTTCAACTTCCGGCTAGTTGCGGGTTTCCCCCACCATTTGTCAAGGACGGGCTTCCCCCACCACTTGTCCATGTATGCACCCCTCCCGCTACCCGCGGGGAATCATTTATTTTCCTTATCGCTAACACGTATTTACATTTTTGATAAGATCCTAGTATGTCCTCAATTACACTAATGACCAACGATTTACGCAGAGACATACTAGGGATCACTCCATTATTATCAAATTATATACATAAAAACTTAACAACTAGTTGCGAAACTATATACATGTTTGCCTAAGTACCCTAGCCTTTTCGTCGTCAACAGTACGCAATTAGAGGTACGGATTAGCCGATGGCCAATGTTTTCATAATGTATCTGTACATGATAACACAAATGAATTATAGAACGGTTAAGACTTTTTATTCCAGTTTAATTTATATTATAGTGAAGATATATAGAAAAACAACGTTCTATTTATACATTACAGACAACTGTATACCGTACCATAACCTAGAACACTACCGTTTCTGGCCAAAAGTCAGGACTGAGGAACAGGTTCTGACGAGCTGCAGCAATCCGAAGCTTATAGTTCTTAAAGTTGCCAAACGTATAATTGGACTCTAGCTGCCGCAGCTCCATCTTCATCGGCGCGTCCCTGCTCCGATCCTGGAGTCTCTCCTGAAGGTGCCGCTTGAATCTTCCGACGTTGTATACCTACTCATCCAGGCGAGATAGGTAGAAACCACAGCCTTGAGCATTGACGCTTGATAGTCCTTCGTCTGCCTATCTTTCTATCTGTATGTATAATCTATTTGAGAATACATACTGGATATGTTATACAAGCACTCGTGAGCAGGCTCGCTGGAGTTTAATACTGTTTCATGTTAAATAGCTTCATGTTCCAGTTATTTTATTCATATGTGTTTTGAAAATGGAACATTCTTATAACGTAATGCCTACTTAAGTTTAAAATTTGAGTTTCTCACCTGATTCACTCTAGAAGTTGCCGACCAGGTTTCTTTGATAAGAACTGATGTGTCTATCATCTAGTCTGTTCCCATATCGATATTAGTTTCAGAATGGTATGTACCCATGCTTATAACTTGGGTTTTAATGGACGCATTTGCGGTTTTCACTATCGTATAGGTCATCTCTTTCGGAAAGTGCTAGACCGCTGCCAGAAGGTTAGTTGTAAAATAAAACACGTCATAATATAGTCAAGTATGTTTATTATATATATGTATATTGGTAGTGGTATATAAACTATATAGTAATAATAACAGGTAGATAGAGAATTTGATTGACATATGGAAAATTGTTTTTATAATATGTTTATATAAATTGTAGCAATTTTATTATTGCCCGTGTGGTGTCCGTCGACTTAAAAACAGGACTAGCCTATTTCTTCCCGTGTGTGTAGTGGAAAGCGGCTACTACAACCCACAAATTACACCTACACACTATACCACCTCGTAAGTATAAACTAAGGTGTAGTGTAGTGTGTCTCTAAGGTGTAGTATAAACTACACCACCTCTAAAGAATGGACTCGCCAACCCGCTTGGCCAGTGTCTCGTTTAAGGCCGCATGTCATGAAGTAGTTAGTGAACACATTATTCTGTGCATAGAGGATGTATGGTCTTACTAAACTGCGCGCTGGCCAGCCATCTTTCAGAGATGGTGCAGTTCCTCGAGACTTGTGGCAGCGACTAGTCGCTATTGTACACAAACATGAACGTCACCTTCACACCTCATTAGTAGATAACACAGATTATTATAATATTAATAATCACATAATAATAAGATTAAATAAGATTGATAAAATGTTACTCGCAGTACACGGTACACACGAAGGTAAACAAAAATAATTGAGTACTATTTGTACTGGCATCAGGCATCACCCCATCCTTTTATAACAAAGCCACAAGCCCAGAGGAACTACACCATCTGTAAGAGAGTGGACTCGCCAACCCGTTTAGACAGCGTGGTATTTTAGGGGCATACATTCCGCATGCACGATACACAATGCATGATGAGGTCCATGTCCACGGTATAAGAACTGGATACGGTTACATATTATTATACAAACTTGAACTGGAAAGTCAATGAATGCGTCCTAAATGTCCAAATGTGGACACTACCGGTGTGCCTGATCCATGAGTTCATAGTTGCTCAGCGAGCTATGGGGCGAGCTATGCTCGGAGTTTCTTTGAAACATAAGAGATTTGACAACGAACTATAGTTACCGATATACCATACCATACAATCAACTTGCATCTCTCTACTGCTGGAAGATCGTATTTCTTCAAGTAGTCGCTTCACCTGACCGGAGGGCATTATACACTGCGCTTCGTACGTGACCTTCACTCGAGGACTCATTATCTATTATTGATTCTATGGCAAGCTAATTCTGTGAGCTCTATCGGTCTCCGACACCAATAAGTGAGCCAACCAACAACGGGTAGACGTGTGGAGTCCACGAACAGGGAAGCGCAGTGTGGAACGCCCTGCGGCCACGTGGACCGAGTTGCGGGAGACGCCTGTGTCCGGCAGTGGAGACATAAGCTGGTGGTATGTTAAAATTTCTTACTGTATTATCTATATACTATGTTAATAATGCAATAAATTACACGGCTAAATCCTCTGTGAGTCGTAAGTCGGGTTTTTCCTTGGAATATGTCCAGATTATTAATTTTATTTGCGTAATTTGTAACAGCCAAAGATAGATAATTAATTACATTTATCAAAGTAAATTTAGGTAAATCAATAAATATAGTGAGCCGTAGTTATCAATCATGTTGTGTGACGTTGGCAATTTTATAATGAACTAGCGACCCGCCCTCACTTCGCTTCGGTTTATTAAATTTAAAACAATTTTTGCAAGGGGGAGAGTACACGCTGAAATCCAACAGCCGCTGGGCTCGCTCGACTGGCCACGTTACCCCTCTCTCACAGAAGACTACCTTGAAATGTACTGCATTTCCCACTTTCGTATTTCCCCAATGTACGTACGTGTTTCGGTAGTGAGTGAGATGTGCCAGAGCCCATTCCCATCCCATCCTTTCTCTGCCCATTTTCCCAACTCTTTCTCCAAATCCATTCCTATGTCTCCAAAGGTAGGCAACGCATCCGGGGGCGTGCCAACATTTATCATTTTGGACTAATGTTGGCATGTATCGCGGAAGTCTATGGGCGACAGTATCCACTTACCATCAGGTGGACTGTATGCTCGCCTGCCGCATTCGTACATAAAAAAAAAAAAAATCGGTATAAGATATTTTCCTGCGGTAAAATGGAGCCTATATTTTAAGTTAGATCTCTAGCAATACATCGGTGAAAACTGCATTCAATTCCATGCAATAGTTTTTGCGTGATGCGTGTACAAACATACAGACAGACAGACAGACAAAATTTCTAAAAACTGTTGTTTTGGCTTCTGTTGCTCTAATAAAGACCTTAGTTGGGGATATTAATTGTTTTTCAATATCTATAATGTACAGACATCGGCCTGTTACAATTTTATTATTTGTATAGATAAATGAATGAATTAATCACGTGATCTGTTTTCTTTGGTGTCGTGTCGTGTCGTGTCGCGGCGACTAAGGGGTAACAAAAGTGGACTCGCCATTCTGCTTGGCAAGCGACCACCTTCAGATAAAAAGTCTTAAGATAATCAGCATCAGAAAGCCCGTGTCCAATAATGGACACTAATAGGACCGGTTACAGGAAATGAAATTATTATTCTTTCTTTTTTTAAATAATTATCTTCACTTCAGCGGGCAAATTCTAAGAGGTATGTCCTTGATTTTAGTTGTATGGGATTTCACCGCTTACATCCCTTTGTATTTTCTTTGTAGCCAAACATTTAGATCTTTTCCAAGACTTATTCTGAAGTAACAGAAAAAAATACCTAGAAACAATATATTGTTTTCTGTTTCAATTCAAAAATCTTCACTTATATAAAAAGAGTGCAGGTACCTACACCTGTATGTAAATTCGTATTTATAATCATATACCTAATAATATCAAAGAATTGCCGTTTAAATGGTTCTAGAGTAAATTGTTCCTATTTATTGTTAGATAAATTATATCAATACACAGTTGACGAGTTTTTAAAAGACAAATCAATAATTAATTGTATTATTGAATACTAGGTGAGCCGACAGACGTTGTCCTGTACAAATTACAATAATACAATAATTTCAATAAGTTCATACAAAAATCCCACAGAAAATGGCACTTTCAGCTTTTCCGGAATTTTCCAATTTTTCTTTCCCTTATTCGGACTATTACGCACATTTTTAAAGAAAATTAGCAAAATCGGTGCAGCCGTTCTCGAGTGATGCGCTTACCAACGAACGGCATTTAATTTTTATTTATATAGATTATCATTTTGACATTATATATTTTGATTATTTTATGAAATATTAATAAATAAAGAGCATGCTATTAAATACATTATAATTCTCTGAGCGACTTGAGCCGTGGAATATATTGGATTATTATTTAGTTTAAGTTCTTTATTCTACTTACCATATTCTTTTTGTTTCAAAACTCCGACCATATAGCTCTGTCCATAGCCCGTGACCTTGACCTTATGGATCTGGGGCATCATCAAAGGTCAAATTCCAGTACCATATCTCATAATAACTGACAGAACGCACCGTTTGAAGTCTTTCGTCTTCAAACATCTTAGTAATTATCTACAAACGATTTTCGATATTATTCAACTCTGTCGGAAAACAAGTAAACCGTAAGAGGTTTATATAATTATCTACCACTAGCAACACACAAACACGCATAGTATAGTCTCCACTCACACGCAGAGAAGTCAAAGATGATTGGTCGCAATAATCTTGACTCCACCAAACAGTAACAAACGAGTAACCAGTAATCGGTGACAACTACTGGGGTACATATGATTCGTTCAATGGTCGGAAGGACAGCAGAAATTCGAAAATTGATACATATAACATTAGACGATTTGATTTTTAGACCATTTGCTTTCAATAACCACTTACCAGATGTCCTGGTGGGTGGCGCGAAAATATTAAACATTCGCTGTCCACGCGTGTGTCCTAAGTGGGCGGTGCGTCTAGCGACGCGGCGTGTGTAGCGCGCCCGTTCACGACTTATTTTGATCCTTGCCTTTTAAATTTATTTACAATTTGTTTACAAATATTTTTTTTTTTTTTCAAAATTTCAAATTTAAATATTGCCTATATTAGACACGGATAATGTAGCTTCCTATTTGTGAAAGAATTTTTGAAATCGGTTCAGTAGTTCCAGAGATTACCTCCAACATACAAACACACAATTTTACTTCTTTATTATATTAGTATAAATAAATGTTTTCACTAAAATTAAAAAAAAGTTATAAGCGACAAATTTTATGCGTTAAAATTAAAATTCGAACAGTAACGACGGCAATCACGCGTCCTCCTACGACTCCCGCGCAGGGCAACGCGTCCGCGACGCGACGCGACGCAATGCTGGTAGAGGACTTCATAGTTCCAGAATACCAATACAATTTGATTTGTATGTTACTGTCTGGTGGAGTCACAAAGCACTTAAGAACTATTTATAACATTAGTTAAGGCTCGAAGGAAAATATACTCTAATTCGAAGAGAGAAAATACATTTTTGACCGTCAACGCGCTATAGAAGGTAACGTCAGCTAGTAAATAGATTCTCCTTAGAGCTAAGTATTGCCACGAAGTGATCCACGAGACTTTAAAACTAAGTATTGCTGCTGTACTCTGTTAGTAGAAGTAGAAGAGATTATTTATAGAACAAATGATCTATTTTTTTATTACCGAAAAAAGGCGACAGACGAGCATACAGTCCACCCGATGGCACGCCCCCGGATGCGCTGCCTACCTTTGCAGATTAAGGAATGGATTGGGAAAATGGGGAGGAAGAGGATGAGATGGGAATGGGCTCTGGCATATCTCACTCACTACCGAAACACGTACGATGGGGAATATGATAAATTAGGAAATGCAGTACATTTCAAGGTGGTCTCCTGTGAGAGACGTGTAACGCAAGTAGAGTGCGCCCAGCGGCTGTGGGAATGCAGCGTGCACCCCCCCTCCCACTTGGATATTGTACTAAAATTAATCTGTATCATTTTATGGGCTACTGTATACGTATATACAAATACTAAATTTGTTTTTTGGCAAAAATTAACTTAAGATATACCTATCTTACTGTTACCACAATCTATTATTACGATCACTTAACGATTATGATAAATATCGTTACATTTGGGATTTCCCCGGTTTAAGTAATTTATGTTTAAGCAAGTAAAAATTACTACAATTCTGCTTACATAATTATTTGAACAGGCCCTAATTACATACATATAGATGTCTCCGCTTTAATGATAGATTAGATCAAATGGATTCAATTATGTCATTTATATTATTTTTAAATAAGTATAGGATGTTAATGAGTAAACCCGGTTCCAATCTAATTGGTATTAAAATGTAAACAGAGGTAACCGAGGTAACTGACGCGGCATTAAATTATATAGTTAGGTAATAATTGTTTAAAATATCCATTATTTGATTCATAGGGAGTTGTAAGTTTGTCCTGGATTTGAAGATAAATGTTTGAGATATTTCATTGATTAGATTTCATTTTTGGCAAATTTAATTGGAACGGACTAGAGATAATATAATCGGAGTTTAATATAAATATTTGTTTGATAAACAACATACAACTAAAATGAATCATTATGAAACAAATCTTGGTCTCCGATAACAGAGTACAGCATGACAAGAAAGAGAAGGAAGATCGGAATGTAAGTAATAGAGTAAGAGATAAAAGATCCACAGTTTTAAGTCACTTTGTAACTAATGCTAATACTCGTAGTGTATCCAATTTAGAGCTAGAATTTGTTAAATTAAATCTGTTTTTTTTGTTAATTAATTTATGTAAGTAACTTAATTATCAAATGTATTGCTGGGTGTTAATTTTATTTATAAACTAAAATCCATATAAATATGTGTTTTATATAATAAGGTTATTGAGAAAAACTGATTTAACTATGTATACAATGCAAAATAGATAATATTGGAGATGGACGTATACATGAACTATCATGTAAGACTCAGGTAAATATATATGTTTGTGTGTGGGTGCGGATGAGTGTGTGTGAGTGCAATAAGGATTGTTTTCATTAATGACCAAATACAGATTACAATGACATTTAAAAAGCAATACAATAATAGTATTGTATTGATAGTATTTCGTTAGTTCTTTGTAAATAATTGAATCAGATTAAAGTGGATCGCATTCACAGAACAGTCGCTTCCTCACTCCAAGTTTGTGTCCAGGTCTGTCAATTACTTGGACTCGCCAGTAGCGTCCGGATCGCGACACTGTCAACTTTTATTTCACATAGTCGAGAGAACACGCACAACCATCATAGAGGCTACTCAACCGTCGTAGAGGCTACTCAACCATCATATAAGCTTCTCAACCACCATAGAGGTTACTCAACCATCATAAAGGCTACTCAATCATCCCAACACCATCTACATAACCCACCACAGACCTCCACAAGTCTATAATACACGTAGTTCTTTACATATTGTGTTTGTGTGTGTGTGTGTGTGTGTTTCTGTGTGCGCGTGTATTTATTTAGGATGTGCTTTAAAATAATTAACAGGTAAACGGAAAAAGACTTTATATAATTATATACAATAGACATTTATTTGTTTAGTTGGTAGTGAACAGTCTGTTATGAAAAAGTCCCAATTTCGATTCCAACTCGATTCGGTTCGATTTGTCTAAAGACAAATGTTTGTCCGGGTCTGGGTGTGTATTTGTCTTTGTCTTTCTATGTGTGTCTGGACCAACGATACAAGGAATCCCAACAGTATTATTTATTCATTGTAACAATTACAGGTATCTACTAAGAAGCATCTAACGAACAATAATAAAAGTTGACGCGCTCCCTAATGAGCTTGCACTTTTACAGATTCAGGAGTGGATTTAGGAAGAGGTTTGGGAAGAATGGGGAAGAATAACGGGATGAAGAATTTATCTTATCCCGTTCCAAGTTGTACAATAGGTGTTCTAGAAGCGATCCTGCTTTCCAAATTCTAACTTAAAATTGGATACTTTTTTCAGTAGAGTGAATTCATCGCGAAGTAACGATAGTAATTACAACATGCCTTACGCAATCTACTTATATATTTATACAACAATGTTCGTGTCTCTTAGCTTAGTCGCATCGTTTTATTAAAATAATTTCATTATTTGAGGTTTCATTGTGGATATGTTGCCGTTTATTTTGCATTTTATACAATTTTAGGTGCTCCTTATTTATGTAGGTTTTAGGAAAATATAGATTTGAATGGACACTGTTCAGTTTTCACACATTGTTGGACCAGAAACTGATAGTATCGGCCAAACGAAAGTAATTGCATATTCTGTTACAGCTCAATCAACGAGACATGAGCTTTGCGTTTGTGTGAGTGCACACCGATAGTGTACAATGTGAACCATTTCGATAATCGCATTGGACAATTGGGCACCCACTCACACAGATGCAAAGCTCGTGTCTCGTTGCGAGGACTGTAGAACTTGTTAGACTAAGCATTTATTCTTACGACATGTTCTGCCAGGACATGCCATTTTGAACAACCTTTAGTCAATTGTTTAAAAATACAAATAACAACAAAGAATTCCTCTACAGCTTTGATGTCATAGTAATAAACTCTTAGACAAATGAGTTCCAACAGATTTGTTTTTTAATACAAACTGAACGTTGTCCATTGCGCTTCACATACAATACATTATTTAACATGTATCTGTAGTTTGACAGCATTGTATTGGAAAAACATACAATAACCTCTTTCACATTGTGAGACCTTGTCAAAGATAAACAAATAGCAGAAACCTTTGACTTGTTATTCATAAAAAAAAAAGTTTTTACAATGACAAGGTTCGATAAATACAAAGAAATTGACGAAAGTACATTTAATACTGAAATATTGCTTATTTAGTTTTTAATAAAACTAACAGTTTAGACATTGCGTTGTCATCTTTTTAAAAATATTTAATAGTTTCAAGTTAATAAAGTTCTTATAATAATATTACCATATATTCAAATATATATATATATATATTTTGAAAAATAATGACCAGCGTTTAAATGTATACTTAATAATTATTTTTAATGAAATTTGATGTCATTATAAATCAGACACAGTAATAATGTAATCAGCTTTTCAGCATAAAACTAACCCCGTCGAATGAAACAAAATCATTACCTTATAAGTCGTAATCTATATGTAAGAACGTAGCCTGATTTTTATTTACGGCAGTGAGAATTCATCAACTGGAAAGTACTAATGATTGATCAGATAGATGTATAAAGCAGTGCAACAGAACTTCCAGGTGTAAAGTTTTAGTATATTTAACAGTTTTTAGTTTTTGGCGAGCTTGTTGTGAAATAGATGAAGTATCCATTAATTTATTTGCTTTGGAAGGGCACTTATGATGAAGTGTAATTTAAAAGAGAGTAGTAGAGAAAAGAGAAAATTTTAAATACAAGGTGGAAAAAGCATCTGCACCGTCTGCACACTAAATTTTCATTTTATATTGTAAATCCGGTGTGAACGCGGAAAATTAAAGGTTTTTGTTAACCTTTATTTCTGCTCGTCGTTTAGGAACGAGGTCACCACCAGCCGTGGTCACGAGTCGACTGAAGAAGCGGGTAGTCCCGCGTTGGAGCTGCGAGCAGTTTTACCAACTACCCACATTTGATCGTCACATTCGGAAAAGCTGCGACACACTACACTAACGATACCCGCGGACGTATACGACGGTAAATCGCAGGGTTTAAATTTGTTAATCACTGGATTTTACGTCGACGACAGTTTATATCAAACTTCCCTATTGAAATTTTTATATTTCATAATTTCAATCGCTTCACGTAGAGGACGCGAAATTTTTAAACTTTTAAATTTTGTCAACACGCAGCAATTCACTATACAAGCTGTGATGATTAGTTATAATGTAGTTATAAATTTTTAGTTATAAATAAAATCTAAACTATTTGTCTTAAAATGAGCACGTACCAATATTGTAAATTTTAGCATTGTCTTTACTAAAAAAGAAACATAATTTACATTTTTAAGAATAATGTAATTTTATTACATGATAAAATTACAAAATTACGGATAAATAAAATTACGGACAAGCCGCCTACATGATGGTAAATGGCTACCGCCGCCCATGGATGTACATCACCCAGCTGTTGTGAGTAAAATTATAATTTCACCTTAAAAGAAAAATCACTGGTGTCGGTTGCAGCAGTGATCGAAGGGTGATCGAATAAATTCCTATTTTATATCCAGTTTGTTTCCTAGATTATATTTTTTGTAATCTATCAATGGCAAATTGTTATCTGGGCTTGATATCAGTATTTAAAAGGGGTCAACTAGCATTTTTGATAAATGATTTATTGTGTTTTGTTTTGTTTTGTTGTCATTCTATTTTGTACTGCTTATAACAAAATAAAATAAAATTACGGCCACCAGTGGTGGCCGCTCGGAATAATCCCACTGCTACTGGTGGCAACTGGGAACTACTGGTGGCAACTGGCAACGCCGCACACTGCATTCATAAACATCCGCTAATGGAACCGCTACATTAGACACCTGCATGTATGTACATCGGAGTGAGTGTACGTATTGTGGGAAAAAGGGGCTAAATTTTAAAAAGTCACAAACAAAAGCTGTCAGTTTTTAAGATAAAATTTTATGTGAAGACGGTGCAGATATTTTTTATTTAACCCTGTATAATCTATCACACTAAAATATGAGCGAAAATTCTAGAACGAATCGAACTACTCAGTAGAATACTTTAATAGATGCTACATAAGGTTATCATCAAATACTCCTATCATAATTCGTAGTAAGTACATATTATAATAATTATTAGTCTATTCTTAGCATTAATTATTGAAAACATCATAAGTTTATCGAGTTTTAGAACGCGGCAAGTAAAGTTAAGATAATACTTTTGTGTTAAAACTATTAGACTTTGTTTACTTAGACGACATAACATCAAACAAGAATCTGTGTTTCTGACGCAGCTATAAAGACAAATGTTGTTTTATATCAGCTATTGAGATCATGAACGGTTTCATAAATGACTCGTTTACGTTAGTCGAAGTAAAAAGACCTCGAAATGTTATCGTAAAGATTACGGATATCTTTTGATTTTGTTTACTGTTTTAGTTCAATATTGTTTTCGTGTTGTCTATGAGCGCCACTCGCCTCACATCTGATTTCATTTTGTGTTGTTATTTCTATTGATTTATTGTTTATAACTTGTGTTTGTTGTAATTAGTATGCATTTTGCCTAAACTTAAATTAAACTAAACTGCTATTTTCAAATTAAACTTAAATTGTAAATAATGTGCCATTAATAGTGTTTATGTATTTTATATTTTGAATTTTCATGACCAACGCCCGAACCACATTGTTCCCAGATAAATTGATTGATTGGTTAAAAAAAAAATGTCAAATTTTTAAATCGTAATACCAGGCAATGACACTAATTTTTCATATTCCACTATTTATAATTCGGTTATGATCCAGTCAAAAGGATACACAAATTTCGCATTCTACTAATTTTTGGAACCGAATAGGAAACAAATCGTTTATTTGTCGAAATAACGGTTGAAATCGTCGATCAACCAAAATATATGGCCCAGAAAACTCGGAATGTCCAACCTAAAATAATGTATCATTTATAAAGCGTTTACCTTTTACGTAAATTGAACCAGCCGTGAATTAGACTTTCCGCGAATTGGACTATCCATAAATTGGACTTTCCACAAATTAGACCTTTCGCGAATTGGACTACCCACAAATTGGACCGAGACTAAACGCCTAAATCACAAAAGACTTTTATCTTGAATGAATATCAAGCACTTCGAAAAGCATTGCGATACAATTGAAAATGAGTCTTATTTCATAAGCAATAGAATTGAGTTTGCTTCACCGCGGATGCGGCGCCGGTGATGACGCTCGTCTCTGACGTCTCTTCGCTTTACGAGACGCTGTTTCTTCTGCTACCTGAAAATGTGTTTATCCATTTACTTATTTGGAAAACTTACGATCTAAAATGTATCAGTTAGTGAAATAAAAGTACGATTCTAGATCAATATACAAGTTTTCACCAACACTTGATACGTTGTTTGATTTTACAGACAAGCAAAATTAATAAGTACCTACTTATAAAAATAGAAATTCTAACAAAAAAACTCAAACGAATGAGTTTTTTTCTCTTAAAAAACACCACACGCTAAAAGCCTACCCTAGAATTCCCTGTGTCGTGGGTCCAGAGACACAAACAACGGCGAACACAACACGTACATTACCCAGACCCGAACAAACACCTGACTTTAAACCAAGTTTGTCCAACTGAGATCTTTTGCACAGTAGGCACGGACACTACCAACGGGGCTAATTAGGTTAATGTTTTAATTGCATAATGACATCCAAAGTAAAAGAAAATTTAGAAATATTGTAAGAAAACGCCAGCCATTCCCGTGGACTAACAAAGCTGCTACTACAAGCCATGAGGAACTACACCAGCTCTGAAAGAGGGGACTCGCCAATCCGCTTGGTCAGCGTGGCGTTTTAAAGCCACACATCCCTCATACACGAGACAACGTCCACGAGGAGACTCATGACCATCAGTGGATACTGAAAGGATTGATCTTAATGTATCTAAGACGATTAAAAAGTAATTACTAAAGAAGTACTAGAGCGGAGAAAAGTACTAAAGAAGTAAGGAGCAGCTGTACTGGACTCACATTCGTGTGATCTTGAGTTCAAATCCTTTCCCCGTAGTACAGTTTTTACTTAAATACGGATTTTTAAAAATTGTTACTAGCTGGGCGGAGAGGAAAAACATCGCGAGGAAACCCATGTGGGCTCCAGAAATTAAAAAAAAATGTGGAGTATGTGATCCACCAATCCGCAGTGGGCCCGCGTGGTGGATAAGGGTTCGAAACCCCCTAGTGATTTACTAGGTGAGGCCACACTGGACATTACAAGGACAAAGGAGGACTACACAAGTACATAAATAAAACTAATCTCACCACATGAGTAACGGTCCCCGCGCGCGCGGGCACCGGCGGCGACGGCCCGCGCTCACTGGCGCGTCGCTCCCGCGGCGCCGGCGACGCGGACGGGGTCGCTCGCGGGAGGGGCGGCGGCGGGGCGATCGCCGGCGGTGCGGGGTGCAGTGGGGGAGGTAGCGCGGTGGCCCCCGCTGGCTCTGTCGAGCACGACGCTTGAGCTTCTTGCTCTTCCGCGCTGTAATTGTGACAAGTATTTTTTTAATTACAGGTAATACGACCGCCATCGCGCCCTTTACCCATCCTATCCCTCTGCGTTTTCCCAATCAATTTGTTAAACTGCAAAGGCAGGCAGCGCATCCGGAAGCGTGCCAACGTTTATCATTCTGGACTGGCGTTGGACTGACTGGACTGACCTTTGCAGATTAAGGAATGGATTGGGAAAATGGGGAGGGAGATGATGGGATGGGAATGGGCTCTGGCACATCTAACTCACTATCGAAACACGTACGTACATTGGGGAAATAAGGTAAAGTAGGAAATGCAGTACATTTCAAGGTAGTCTTCTTTGAGAGAGGGGTAACGTGGCCAGTCGCGTGCGGCCAGCGGCTGTGGGAATGCAGCGCCCCCCTATCACTCGGGGGCTGATTACGCAGTGGGGCGAGGGTGACGTACCGCTCGGGGTTGTGGCGCGCGGCCGCTCCGGATCACAAGACCGTGTCGAGGGTGTCGAGCGAGCGCAGCAGCGCGGGGTCGCGGGCGCACCAGCGCGCCAGCTCGTCCGGCGTCACCACGCCGTCCGCGTTCGTGTCTATTAGCTGCAATACACCATACACATTATTAATGCAATACACGATACCATACCATACACATGGGTGGCGGGCGGGAAGCGTGATTAGAATGACAGCTGTCAGAGTGCCTCGAATAGTGCTCTGTAAAAACCTAAAATCGTAGAAAGTTTTTACCACACGTACACGCACGTACGTACTTGTAGTGAATAACACTCAGTCGATAAATAAACACATTACCTCGATTTGATCATTATTGTCCCTGTCGATTAGAAACGATCGATCCTGTCGATTGTCGATTAGAATGACAATTCTAATCGAGCTAGATTTAAAAGACTGTAATGCACTGACAAGCTATACACACGAACATGTCATGACATGTCGCTCTCCTATAGGCGCGCGAAATTCCGCCGAATATCAGTTTCGGCACAACCGAATATTCGGCCGAACTCGACATTCTGTCCATCACTAGATACATAGTTATTTCAAACTGATTACGAAATATTTAAATTTTCATTTTATTTTTATTTCTTCGTGTAAAGTTGACATTTGCACGTTAATCCGATGGCGCCATCGATATTTCGGTAGTGATTGAGATATGTCAGTAAGCCATTCCCATCACATACTATCCTATTACTCTCCATTTTCCTTTTGACATTCTTGAAAAATGTTGTGTGTCGCGGGTGTCCACGGGCGACAGTATCCACTTACCACCACATTTCCTATAAAAAAAATGTGTGTGGGTGAATTTACTATTTAGGTGACAGTTATTTCTCAACAACTCTGTGATCCAAAGATTGTCTGTAATTATAAGAGATCGTTATTAACGATAAGATCGCCTGTTTTGTTTTATGTTCATATATACTGTTTTGTTTTTATCTTTCATTGTGTCAATTTGTGTTTATCTGTGGTGTACAAAGAATATTTACTTACATCATAAAATTGGCATTTTAAGTTCAGCGCCATCTATTGACATTTCAATGAACTTACATGAAATATCCTGTCGACGTGGTCCTTAGCCGCGGAACTATGTACCGGGGGGTTGGCAGTCCGACCCAGCAGCTCGTATATCGCTTGAACGACTGCTAACATCTCCGAGCGGGAGATCCTTCCGTCTCCATCCACGTCGTAGAGAGCGAACATCCAAGAGAGCTTGTCCTGGACCGAACCACGAGCGACGCGGGAGAGGATCTCTATAAATTCCTGGAATGTGGAAATTTATTATGTGACTTCACTTAGTAACGGCTATCAATCTTGACTTTAAAATAAAAAAGTGACATGGCTATTGCCTACAATCTATATACATATAATAAAACTGTAAAAGCAGCGTGTCTGTACATTGAATATATTGACCAAAAACTGATTGGGAAGAGTATCACAATACCAAAAGACGATTTTGAAATTTTTTGTCCGTCTGTCTGTTCGAACACGCTAATCTCCAAAACCACGGAACGGATTTTCATTGGGTTTCCACAGGTTAATTAAGCTTAGGTTGGCGCTTCGAATAGGCGTTGTTTCATCGAAATCAGCCGACGGGAAGAAAAAATGCTGTATACAATTTCACGCGTACGAAGTCGCGGGCGCAACTAGTTATATTATTATAAAGTTATTGAGATATGACATGTAATTATAACTGTTGACAATATAATGACTAATTACGATATTAATTTTTTATCGTCGATTTCTAATTATCACTTACGATTTTAATTATTTTTAATTATCACACGATTTTAATTATTTTTAATTATAACACGATTTTAATTATTTTTAATTATCACACGATTTTAATTATTTTTAATTATCACACGATTTTAATTATTTAAATTATCACATGATTTTAATTATTTTTAATGAACACACGATTTTAATTATTTTTAATTACCACACGATTATAATTAATTATTTTTATTTATCACATGATTTTAATTATTTTTAATTATCACACGATTTTAATTATTTATAATTAACACACGATTTTAATTATTTTTAATTACACTTACGATTATAATTAACACAAGATTTTAATTATTTTTAATTAACACACGATTTTAATTATTTTCAATTATCACACGATTGTAATTATTTTTAGAGATATCACATATAAGATTTCAATTATTATTGATTAGCTTTATCAAGCTATCAAATAGGCTTCATTCTTACTTTACATAGTCATTATGATTTGATTTATTATTATTAAGTAAGAAGAATTTTTTTTATGGATGAAGGCAGCAGATGATGACCATCCACCTGATGGTAAGTGGATACTGTCGCCAATAGAAACCCGCGATACATGCCAACATCAATCCAAAATGACAAGCGTTGGCACACCCCCGTATGCTCTGTCAACCTTTGGAGATTAAGGAATGGGTTGGGAAAATAGGGAGGGATAGGATGGGATGGGAGTGGGCTCTGGCATATCTCACTCACTAATGAAACACGTACATACATTGGGGAAATACGATAAAGTAGGAAATGCAATACATTTGAAGGTAGTCTTCTGTGAGGTAGGTAACGTGGCCAGTCGAGTGCGCCCAGCGGCTGTGGGAATGCAACATACACTCTCCCCAAATTAAAGTATTGCACACGGTATGTAGAATTATCACCCTCATGTCAAGGAAATGTGCATGGCTTGGGCCACGTCCAGCATTAGATTCCTTGCGGTTGTCTGTTAACTTCACACCGTCACAAGTAACTACAGAAGTGCCTATCTCTGCACGATGCTAACAGAATAATAAAGCGACTCCCGACAATACGACCTCGTCGTCATAAACTTGTTCCTATCTCGGTGCATGACTGAATAATTCAATGCATTTCAATACTATCTCCAGTTGCCATCGTTGTCTGCACTGTACTATATCTAGGGACACGTAAAAAAATATCGATACTTTTCAGTGTAGAGTACTTCTTTGTTTGATATCGATAGTTTTGTGCTCGATACTTTTCAGTATCGAGTACTTCTTTGTTTGATATCGACATCAATCTGTGAAGTATTTTTCGCTATCAAAAAGTTGATAAAGGCTAGGATTTCGCTGTACCTTGGAGTGGAAATGTATCGATTCGTCGAGGTGTCGATATTTTTCTTTCGATACTTTTTTTACAATACAACTCATGAGTAAACTATCGATATATTTAATTTTATTTATGGACGATGGCGGCAGCCGACCATACAGTGCACCTGATGGTAAGTGGATACTGTCGCCCATAGACATCCACGATACATGCCAACATCAGTCCAAAATGACAAACGTTGGCACGCCACCGGATGCGCTGCCTACCTTTGGAGATATAGGAATGAATTTGGAGACAGGGTTGGGAAAATGGGGAGGGATAGGAGGGAATGGGCTCTAGCACATCTCACTCACTACCGAAACACGTACGTACATTAGGGAAATAAGATAAAGTGGGAAATGCAGTACATTTCAAGGTCTTCTGTGATGTCGAGTGGCCAGCAGTTGTTGGATTGCAGCGTGCACTCTCCCCCTCAAAGATACCGCGTCCCTAACACGCTGGTTGCAACATCGCCTTCGCTTTATAAAAGCTTTTATACAAACGTGTGAGCTTTTATACTGTTCATTTAAGCTCCTTTTTGATAAACAAAAAGCTCCCAATATCGCCGACAATAGAATAAGACAAGGGGCGCCGCTCGGTCTCTTCCACCGGAAGCTGTCCTGCTCTCACACCTGTTCTACGTGTGTTGCTGTCTCGCTCGCGCATAGAACAAACAACAGTTTGATATTGTCAGGGACGTTTGTCCTGTCCTGCGGGGATATTCTCTAGTTAATATGTATATTAACTACAGAATAATAACGCGAAATAACGCGAAATGTCAAGTCAGCGAAATAACGCGAAACCGTAAAATATATTAAACCGTTCTAGAGACAAATAAAATGAATTTGCCTACGCAATAGATTAAAAAGTTCAAATCATGTAAGGTTTTGTTGTTCTGTCTAAAAACGTTCGTAGCGCTCATCACGCAGACCGGGCTCTCGCGGCGCGGGCGACGCGCATAGAATAAAAGATACTAGAATTGCAATGACATAAAAAAATATATAATATATCTATACTTCTATACTAATGTTGGGGGGTAATCTCTGGAACTACAGGACCGATTTCAAAAATTATTTCACAAATAGGAAGCTACATTATCCGTGTCTAATATAAGCTATATTTTATTTTGAAAAAAAAAATCAAAAAAAGAAAAAACATATAAACTGAAGCGAAGCGAAGCGAGGGCGGGTCGCTAGTGTTATAAATATAAAAATAAATAAATAACACCACACTCAATGACTCACACAAGGTTATCCGGTGACTCTTGAAAGGCCACTAGGGCCAACAGAATTTAGCCATTCCGGAAAAAATAAAACCTACACTAGGAGTCCCTGTGTCGTGGGTCCAGAGACATACAAAGACAATACCAGAGCCCATTTCTATTCCACCCTAACCCTCCTTATTTTCGCGGTTGGAGTCGAGTACACAAAACGGCTGTTAGATTGCAGAGTACAACCTCCGCCTTCCAATTTCGCTCAGCGCCCGATCGTCGAGCGCTCACCGCTTGTTGATACAACACTACTTTGACATTCTAAATTTATAATAAAAAGTAATAACAATAGCTACTTACCTCAAAGTTGACTTTCCCACTTTGCTTATGTTTGATGGTGTTGAAGACGAAGTGAGCGTACTGCGACGCGTCTGAAACCGTTAAATAGAAACTTCAAAGCTCTCCTGAGTCTCATCTCAAGTCCCGAGTCCCAAGTCTTAATGTTTAAGTCCCAAGTGTTAAAGTTTAAATCCCAAGTCTCTAGTTAATAATGTCAACACTCAAATTTCTCAAGATTGTGTTTCAAAATTATGTTTAATTGTGGGCATATGTGTATAAGTGTGTACATATGCTGACAATTCAGTTAGTTTCATTAAGTTAGTATAATGTATAATAGTATTATTTTATTAGTTAAGTTTAGATGTTAAGTTAAGTTTCAAATCTTTGATATTACGGGGCTGACATGAATCGTAATTCCAAAGCCCACTAATATAATATGTATCAAAACAAGTCCTCGGTCTTAAGATCACAAGTCTTCAGTCTCAATTCTAAGTATCCAGTTTTAAATCTGAGGCCTTATGTTTAAAGAATTAATTAAGCTATTGTGTGCATTTCGCACACAAATCTATTTAAATGGGTCTCAACGCGAACGTTTACCTTATTTATTTTAATAAACGTTTCACTTGTTAATACTTTAAAAGTCACTCGTTGGTCATTGGTTAAAAATAAAAATTACATATTTGTTTAAAACTCATCTACAAAATTAACTTATTTACTTGGTACCCACCTCCCAAGGGGAAAAACTGCGAAAAGATATGCTTGAAGGCCTCTTCGTCCACCACACCTGTTGGACACTCCTGCAACAACACACATAAATGTAAAGGCATGTACGTACGTGTTTCGGTAGTGAGTGAGATGTGCCAGAGCCCATTCCCATCCCATCCTATCCCTCCCCATTTTCCCAACCCTTTCTCCAAATCCATTCCTATATCTCCAAAGGTAGGCAGCGCATCCGGGGGCGTGCCAACATTTGTCATTTTAGACTAATGTGCTAACACCCCGGATGTTTTTGGGCGACAGTATCCACTCACCATCAGGTGGACTGTATGCTCGTCTGCCGCCTTCGTACATAAAAAAAAAAAAAAATGTCGTTTTTTTTAGCACTCCAGCTCTTCCCGTGGGAGTCGTAAAAGACGACTAAGGGCTAACAAAGCCGCTACCACAAGCCCTGAGTAACTACACCACCTCTGAAAGAGTGGACTCGCTAACGCGCATGGCCATATATATCCCTCGTGCACGAGACAATATGCTTGAGGCGACCCGTCAAGACAAGCCTTGAAGTCATAGTCATAGCCAATCACGACATGTAAAATCCTCCGCCTGATGGTACTGCGACAGAGTCCCTCGCCGTCCCAGCCCTCTATTATTTGCCAGTCTAACCTATGTCCTCGATAGGAATGTCCCTCCCCGTTACCGTCGTCGCCGCCGTCCGCGGCACATCCTAGACGACCCCGACGACCCAATTACTGTTGCCAATACGGTTCTTACACTACAGCCACAGACTACACATATACACCGTCCCCGCCGGCGGAGACGACGTCGTCACCCTCGCTACACCGTCAACACACACAGGCCTTTAGCCAACACTTTTACCAGGTATCGGCATGTGTCTGGGCGCTTCACACCGACTCGCGATCTCGCGGTACCCTTCCAAAGTAACACCCTATGCTGAGGTCCGTTCCTACCGCCGGTCTACCGGCAGGGGGAGCGCTTAGGCTCGTTGCTGCACACACTTTTTGCTCCTGGCTGAGTGGCTTCTGCGCTCGCCCTAAGTCATGTATGTTCGGTGACTCTTGAAAGGCGATTAGAGCCACAAGAATTTAGCCTTTCCGAAAAAAAAGTCATGTAAAATCATGAGTTACCTACCTGCTTGAACCCACGGTACATGAGCTTGATCTCGTGCGTGGTGAAGCGAGTGCTTTTCACTAGCTTCCCAAGCCCCTCGGGTCGATGACGTACGCTCATTGGGATTGGACATTCTTCGCTTTCTTCCTCTAAAACAATGATACATCATCATGAAGCCTATAACGAAGATGGTCTATATGTAACTTCTTAAGTAGAAACGTAGTGATACGGGTAGAGAATTTGAACTCACGATCACACGAATGTAAGTCGAGTATAGGCAACCCTAGGCTATCATCGTTCACATTAAACTTTACACCGCACAAAAAGTTGATTCTTTGCCAAACACAAATATTTGAGGGTGGTATTTATCTATGTGTGCGTGTGTTGTTGTACGTAGTGAACAAGACCAGATGCCTGCAAACTTATCTATACCTCGTGCCATATAGTATGGCAATAGCGGTCTACTTTCACCCCGTACTAATGTACTCGTGTTTAGGATAGCGGCGTTTGCCAATGTTGCCCGTAATGAGCGAGAACAGCTATCGCCAGCGTATCGTGGTAGCAGCCACGTTCGATGTCAACGTGGCTGCTACGTTGACATCGAACGTGGCTGCTACCACGATACGCTGGCGATAGCTAACTTCCCTTATTACGGGAAACATTGGCAGCGTCGCTATCGTAAATACAAGTACATTAGTAGGGAGGTGTGAATGTTCGCTATTGCCATGCTAAATGGCACGAACTATATTGTGCTATGTGTACATTTTCGTGCGTGTTATAACAATAGGGCCTTACATATGAAATTGACGTTTATTCATAGTGGCCACTTTGATCTTGATCTTGATCTTGATCTTGATTTGATTTGATTGATCTTGCGTTTGGCTTTGAGTTACAAATTTAAATTAATTTCTTTTTAAAAATCAGTTATTAATTTTTTATCCATCAAATGACATCTTGCTTAGATATCGTTGTTTGCGATCGTGGAAAAGTTAAAAATCGCATTATTTTCGAATATGAGTTCCGACATAGGTTGACACGACGTCAATTGATTCCCTGAACGTGTAAGGAATTTCACTGACGGCTTCCGAAGCTCAGTTGGTTGAGCGTCTGGTCCGTGAACAAAGTCTGCTGTATGCAAACGTATTTATTTTGCCGTGTGTACAAGTATAATTTTCTAATTGAGCTGTAATTTGTGCGTACTGAGAGGGGAAAGGCAGAAATTCCTCTGAAAATTCTCTAACTAATGTGTAGCACACATTCCGCGACATGTTTACATTATAATAGCTTACAAATACTTTAACGGTAGGTAATTAAAAGTGGACTTTCCTCAAAGTAGTATTAAAGTAGATATTTTAAGTTCTGTCAGAGGGGTCACGTGGGCAGTCGAATGTGCCGGCTGTGGGAATGCAGCACTCTCCCCCTACATGAAGATCCGAAGCCGCGAGCTATTACAGGCCTAAAATAAAGAAAGCTTTTTTTTCAAAAACAAAGTATGCCTCCGAGCACACAGACACAAACAACCTCTGAATCATCAAACAAGTATATTTTCACTTGTCTCATCACCAACAATCTGACGAGTACTCTACAAAGCTTTGTGAATTCATGAAGCGGGAAAGCTTGTTTTTTCGGCTAAAAGGCTTTCGCGGAAGCTTTTTCTTTTCCGCGGAGACTAAAGGTAAAATCGCTTAGTGGTAAATGTTTTTTTTTGTTACTATTAATAATTGAATGGAATTTACTATGGTGTATTTTGGAAGTTAATATCCTGCTGGCTCGAAGCTATGCGTCGCGTCGAGGGTCGCGTCGCGAAAATATCAAACATTCGCAGCGCATCCGTGTGTCCTACGTGAGCTGTGCGTCTAGCGATGCAGTATGTTCGTTTAAGACTTACTTCGCTCCTTGCCTTTCTAAATTTTTTTTTTATGTACGAAGGCGGCAGACGAGCATACAGTCCACCTGATGGTAAGTGGATACTGTCGCTCATAAACATCCGGGATACATGCCATTAGATTAGTCCAAAATGACAAATGTTGGCACGCACCCGGATGCGCTGCCTACCTTTGGAGATATAGGAATCGATTTGGAGAAAGGGTTGGGAAAATGGGGAGGGATAGGATGGGATGGGAATGGGCTCTGGCACATCTCACTCACTACCGAAACACGTATTTCTAAATGTATAAATGTATTTGTACATACATACTTCTAAATGTATTTCTTTCAGTAAATATTTTCACTCTGTAATAAGCGACAAAATTTATGTGTTGTCATATTAAAATTCGAAAAAACTACTGACGGGACAACGCGTCCGCGACAAGATGCGCTGCATCGAAACGCAACGCGCTACTAGCGGAACTAAGCCTCATCAAATGTACACTAGAGTATAAGTCTATTCGTAAGGCCGAATTGTCTGTGGTTTGTCATGTCGTGCCTGTCCGGTGCCTCTTGTGTACTGTTATAATGAATGTCAAGTAAAATACCTATTATATCAGATTAATATCTGCTTATACTTTTTATACAGATCCAAGATGGAGTTCCCACGGCAATCATATAAAGTCCACGCGATCGCAGCAGCGGGCAACGAATAGTACAAAATATTCAGTGATCAACTTTTTCATTGTAAAAAGAACGGATCACGGCAATTTCACATGTTTGTTAAAACATCCCTTCGGGCGTAACTTGGTACGTGTCGAGTGACAGACGCCGTCCTCGTGATAATTGTCGCGACTGCCGAGTCACACTCGACACCGGTCTTAGTGGATGTAGAGCTTTTACGGGCAAGTTGGGTCAGCAATTTTAGAATTTCGTTATTTTGTAGAATGACGAGATGACAGCCATCCGGTGGTAAGAAAGAAATATATATACGACAAGATACTTAAAGTGAGTTACATTTTTCGCGCCAAGTCGTGCATTGTCATTTTATTTCTGTGGTAACGAAACGCAGTTTCCGGTTCCCCCCTCTCTGCCCTCCTTCCCAGACTCCCTTCCAAAACTACCTTTGGAATAAAACAGGGTAATTAATCAATTTTCATTGATTTAATGTTTTCCTATCGAAAACCTCGAACTCGATAATAAGTAAGTGTAATTCATAATTCATGGTTTTATATGGTTACAAAACATGCGACTACACAGTAGTCAAAGTCATGCCAATGTGTATCAATGTGTAGTCATTTCGACTACACATTACGTGTGCCAACTTAAGGAAGAGGCGGACAGGGTTGTAGTGAAATCAACGAGACATGAGCTTTGCATCTGTGTGAGTGGGCGCCGAATTGTCCAACCCGATTGTCGGATTGCTTTGCACTGTACACTATCACAACTCACACAAACGCAAAGCTCATGCCTCGTTGATTTCACGAAAACCTAATTACTAATTAACGACTATCGATATCGATAAATTATGTTCATGATACTGTAAACATATGATATTGTTTAATGGAGTATAAGAAAAACGAATAAAAGTACGAAACTACAAGTTATTAAATATTTTAATATTATTATTAATCAGCAATGTCAGAGTGGGAAATGTCGGATATAGATGAGTTAATTGTAGTTATCTATTTGAAATAGCAAAAGAAATGGTCAAAGTATACGAACAAAACAATAATAAAAAATTAAAATGACCTATCGGTATTTTGGAGGGGGGATAGTGCACGCTGCAAACCAACAGCCGCTGGGCGCACTCGACTGGCCTCGTTACCCTTCTCTCACAGAATACTACCTTGAAATGTACTGCATTTCCCACTTTATCATATTCCCCATTGTATGTACGTGTTTCGGTAGTGAGTGAGATGTGCCAGCAGAGCCCATTCCCATCCTATCCCTTCCCACGTCCCCAATCCTTTCTCCAAATTCATTCTTTCATCAACAAAGGTAGGCAGCGCATCCGGGGGCGTGCCAACGTTTGTCATTTTGGACTAACGTTAGCATGTATCGCGGATGTCTATGAGCGACAGTATCCACTTACCACCAGGTGGACTGTATGCTCGTTCGCCATCTTCTTTTTATAAAAAAAAAGTACTATCGAGGAACGTGCAGTCGCGCCGAGGACACCACTAGAACTAGACGGTTGAGAGGGGAAGCGTTCCCGCGCCTCATCTCATGCCAACATTGCACGGAGCTCGCACGGGTACCATACATCACTCCTATCCCCAAGTTAAAAGTGTGTATAACCGCTTACTAATAAATCACCCAACCTCATGGCCGCTGGTTGGGTGGTTGGCGAGGAATCCGCGTGATCGTGGGCCATGTCCACTACTATAATTCCACATATTCAAGTCCATTACCCAACCTCGTGGCCGCTGGTTGTGTACCGGTTCGCAAGGAGGTTTCGACGAGGTTTAGTTCTATCTATAATTATTAATATTACATTTTATCATTGTACAAAACCTAATAACGATAAATAGATAACTACTATCTACGCTTACGCGAACGAAGCCATGAGCAATTACTAGTACAGTATAATCATTTTTACTTTCACTAATGTAATTACATTTCTATTTCTCTTCAGTTAAAACTGGCTTTATACAAATGCTAGAAGCGCGAACGTAGATGTATTCACTCAGCGCTTGGTGATATATTGAATATAGTACCTTTAGGTGATCAACACACTGAAAAGTGAAAGGGCAGGATTACCGGAGCGAATTTAAAAAATAGGTATGTTTCTATTTGTAGCTGTCTCGATAGCAAGCGATGCAACTTCATTGAGAGAAAGGAACAGTTGCACATCGAGCTGATAATACGATGTGCGAGAAAATTAAGGTTTCATGTGACAGGTATCAGCCTACAATGTCCTACCACGGGACGCAGGCCTCCTGTAGTCAATCACTGGGGGGTTTCGGGCCGTAAACCACCACGCCCCGGCCCGGTGCGGATTGATGGATCACATACTCCAGATTTTTCCGTTTTATTTCTGGAGCATGCGGATTTTCTCGCGATGTTTTCAGTCACTACCGAGCCATTGACATTTTTTTTTTAAATCCGTACTTAAGTATAAACTCGGTCGTACGTGCCGAGAATTTGAACTCGCGATCACACGAATGTGATTCGAGTACAGATCCCATAGGCTATCACAGTTCATAAGCTCATAAGATTTCGTATGTTGCATACGAATGGAGGGGGAGAGTGCACGGCGCAATCCAACAGTGGCTGGGCGCACTTGAAATGTATTGCATTTCCCATTTTATCATAGTCCCTAATGTATGTACGTGTTTCGGTAGTGAGTGAGATATGCCAGAGCCCATTCCCATCCTATCCCTTCCCACGTCCCCAATCCTTTCTCCAAATTCATTTTTTCGTCAACAAAGGTAGGCAGCGCATCCGGGAGCGTGCCAACGTTTGTCATTTTGGACTAATAGTTGGCATGTATCGCGGATGTCTACGGGCGACAGTGTCCACTTACCACCAGGTGGACTGTATGCTCGTTTGCCATTTTCTTTCTATAAAAAAAATGGTATCTACTACATATGGATAACTATTTAAATATTTCTGTCTCTTTCTTTCTGGTATAATACGTGGGAACCAGTTAGGCTATGTCACGGTATGTCTATGAGATATAGTATTAACCTAGTAAAAATAAAAAAATAGGATTCATAAAGGGGGGTGCGACGCCGCACCGACCCCCCCCCCCCACCCCGACCCCGACCCCGACCCCCCACCGCGAGCCAAACGGAGTCATCTTTCAGTGGCGACCGCGTTGGAATTAAGATTGCAATATGTATATATGGATTGATCGTTTGCAGATGTCCTAAAACCGTTTTCAATTTATACGTATCTCCGTCCGCGCGGAATGTGTTACCACGTGCGGTGCTAAATGAATATTTATTTTATGTTTCAAACTACTATTTTTTTAATACAAAATTAGGTTTTTGTATTAAAAAAAAATATGTAGATTTGATGTCCGGCTCGTAGGCACCATAATTATAATGTTAATGTCAAAGAAAATTATTTCAAAACTAGCGAACCGCCCTCGCTTCGCTTCCGTTAATAAAAGTTTTCCTTTTCAAAATTTCAAAATAAATATATGTTAGCCTATGTTAGACACGGCTAATGTAGCTTCCTATTTGTGAAATAATTTTTGAAATCGGTTCAGTAGTTCCAGAGATTACCCCCAACATACCCACAAACAAACACACAATTTTACCTCTACCTATAGATGTTGTTAAAATCAGTTTTTTTTTTAAAATAGTCTAATTGTTTTGTGCGGGATACGTATGCACTAACACGCAGTAGAATGCTAGTGTCTGTACTCCGCACCAACTGGATCGCCGGGGGGGTGTGGACTGTATAATAGGTTTTTCCGTGTCTTGAATAAAACAACAAGGCTTGTTCTTCAATAGAGCCGGGGTAGCGCAGAGGTACTTGTTCTTCTTCTTTTTCTTGTTGTTCTCGGAGTGGATGCCGCTGCGGAAGTGATTTTGACCGGAAATGGTCCGCCTATTATTCGCGTATTGGGTTCTCCAACTTGCGGCTAGTTGCGGGATTCCTCCGCCACCGGTCAACGTCGGGCCTCCCCTCCACTTGTCCATTTATGTACCCCTCCCGCTACCCGCGGGGAATCATTTATTTTCCTTATCGCTAACACGTATTTACATTTTTGATAAGATCCTAGTATGTCCTCAATTACACTATGCACCAACGATACCTATACTATGCACCAACGATTTATGTAGGGACATACTAGGGATCACTCTATTTTTATCAAATTATATACATAAAAACTTAACAACTAGTTGCGAAACTATATACATGTTTGTCTAAGTACCCTAGCCTTTTCGTCGTCAACATATCTCCCGCCGTCGCCGTCTCGCGATCTAATTGGTAGAACGACGATTTTCTTGGTCGGTCGCCGCAGGATGTGGCCGTTGCTCGTCTGGACGTCGATGATGCGAACCTCGCCGTCTTGCCCGGGGAACGTAGCGGTGACTCTTCCTCTTGGCCACGTGTTCCTCGGTAGGTTCGGGTCGCATATGACGACCAAGTCTCCGACGCGCGGTGCCTCGCCGACTGTGCGGGGCTCCCGCCGGTACTGTAGCAGGGGGAGATATTCTCGGAGCCAGCGGCGCCAGAAGTTATCGGCTAGCCGCTGGGCGCGCCGCCAGTGTTTGCGCGCATTCACGTCGTCTGCAGTGAAGGCGCCCGGCGCTGGGACATGTGAGTTAGGCCCCAGCAGCAGATGATTCGGTGTGAGCGCCTCCGGCTCCTCCGGTGTTACCGCCACGTGTGTGAGTGGGCGGGAGTTGACGGTGTTCTCCGCCTCGATGAGTAATGTGTGGAGTGTCTCGTCGCTCGGGTACTTCTCGCGTAGCGTCGCTCGTAGGGCTTCTTTCACCGTGCGCACCATGCGTTCCCAGGCCCCGGCCATGAAGGGGGCGGAAGGGGGAACGTGACGCCACGCGATGTGTTTCGCAGTTGCTTCCTCTTGGACCGCGGCTAGTGCGGCCTCGGTGAGTTGTTTTTCCGCGGCTTTAAAGTTAGTGGAGTTGTCACACCATAACTCCGTTGGGCAGCCGCGTCGCCCCATGAATCGTCGTAGCGCAGAGATGGCGGAATCTGCGCTGAGTGATGCTGCCACTTCCAAGTGTACAGCCCTCGTGGTCATGCATGTAAATAAGGCGACATATCTCTTCTCTCGATGTCGGCCCACGGTTACTTCGATGGGACCGAAGTAGTCGAGCCCGGTGAAGGTGAACGGGCGCGCGTGATGTGCTACGCGCGCGTGCGGTAGATCGCCGGTGGCTGGACTTGTTGGTTTCGCCTTCCTTAGTCTACATGTCATGCATGCCTTTATGACGCCCCTTACTGTAGGGCGAATCTTTCCTATGCACAGTCGCTGTCGCAGTTCGTTGACGATTAGCTCGACGCCTCCGTGGTGCATTTTCCTATGTACATGGTCTATGCACAACCTCGTATAGCTGTGTGAACCATCCAACACAGCCGGATTCGTCGTTTCCTCGCTAATCTCTCCTGCGGCAGCGATTCTTCCCTTTTGTCGTAGCAGTCCGTCGGTTCCCACAATCACACTTAGTGCGGCGAGTTTGTCGTCTCCCGCCGGTGTGGCGCTACGCTCGATGCGCTTACGTTCGCATGCGTAGCTGTCCTCTTGTGCTGCCTTCATCCATTGATGCTCCGCTCGTATGAGATAGTGCGCTTCCATCGGTACGAACTTGCACTTGCCGCGCGCTGGTTCTATCTTTTGTGCAGTCTTAGCGTCGCCTTTCCTTGTTCCTGACCATGCCGGGTCCGACGTCGGGTTGGCAATGGTCCTTTTGCGACGCGCAGCTGCTACTATGTGCCTCCTTTTGCGGCACAAGTCGATGAATTGTAGAGCGCGTGCGGTGGCCCGGATCAGGCGCTCCCACTTTGAAAAGCGCGTGATATCGGGCAAGTGTGCATGCCCCTTTGTCGTGTTCGTTATTGCGCAGCATTTCTCTTTTTCTTTTTTCCACAGGAGTCCGGTCTCGAACCGCCCGTCAGGTAGCCGTCGACTGCGCTTATCCAGAAGGTCGATGGCGCGCTGCTCCGGGTCATTCTTGGTTCTCCTCGGTTCGATGCCCAGTGACTCCAACTTAAGGAAGTTCTTCATTAACTCCTCCATTTTGTTGCACTTCTCGCTGATGTAGCCGCAGAAGGCGACTGGTTCGCACACTGAAGTGCGACATCCATGTAGCACCCAACCTAGTAGCGTGAGTGACGCTACCGGCTTGTTTCTTCGTCCCGCTCGGACCTGGCGTGAGACGATCAGCTCCCAGTTGTCCTGCCCGATGAGAATCTTCGGACAGACATCCTTGTAGGTGAGCTCGTCCCTGATGTCGTCCAGGTGTGTGCAGTCTTCCAGGTCCGTTTCCCCGATGGTCTGCGATGTGAAGTTGAGACGCTCGATGGTGCGTGCGCCCTTTAATTTGTGCACGCCGTCCGAGTGTAGCCCTTGTATCTGTACGTCAACAGTGCGGCTCTTTTCATGCTTCATTTCGCCGCCGTTGATACCTTGTATCCACATTGTGTCAACCGGCCCGTCGATGCCGAGCGAGTTGATTGTAGCCTCTTCTATGATGGTGACGGTGCTGCCTTCGTCGAACAGCGCGTAGGTGTGTATCTTCGCGTGTGGTCCGGCAAGCACTACTGGCGCAATCTTCAGGTAGGCTCGACGTCGACGCGGTGATGAGTTCGCGGCGGTGGCCTTGTTGGTTAGCTCTGTTGTTGACGTGACGATTTCTTCTTTGGGCTCTTCTGTCTTCACTGTTGGCGGCAAAGTTTGACGTGTACGATGTAGCAGCCGATGATGTGACATCTCACACCCGTTGTGTCCGCATGGCTTAGCTCGGCAACTGCCCCGGTGATGGTCACTACACAGGCAGCGGAAGCAGATGCGGTTCCTCTTCGTTATCTGCCATCGGGCGTCGAGATCGCTCTCGGCAAACCGTTTGCACGAAGGCAGGTAATGATCTTCTTTACACAGCGGGCAAAGTTTTCTTTTTCCGTCGTTAATGGCGCTGTATGTTCGTTCCGTCCTTTTCTTTGTCGCCCTCTCTCTCACACTCGCAGGTTCAGTGATGGGAACGGTGACTTCTGGCGGTGCGTAGGCACTGCATTTGTCGGCCTCTATGTTGAGGAACGTTGACAGCAGGCTCAGCGTGGGTACTTCGTGCGCCCAGATACTTGCAAAGTCGTACCATTTGCTCTTCAGTATGGGTGTGAACTTCTCCATTATAGCCCGGACTAGCTCGGGGCTATACAGGTAGTTGTCCCTCTTCATTGCTTGTATGGTAGCCACAGCGTTGGCCACCTTACTGGCGAACACGCAGAGGTCGCGGGGCTCGTCGTTTAGCTTGCGCAGGCACTTCAGTTTTTCTGTTTCGCATGCGACGAGTGCGTCCGGCCTCCCGAATCTCCTTGCGAGAGCTTCCATTATGTCGTCCGGCTCTCGGTGGGCGGTAATCAAACTTGCCACCGCCTCTATAGCGACACCCTTCAGGCTCTTCCTTAGCCGTGCCAGGTTGTCGCTCTTCGTGAAGGTGTGCTTCGAGTCTTCGTAGGCACCCTTTAACCCCAGCCATGCGCTGCCTTGTCCGTCGAACATCGGCAGCTCCATTGTATAACGCGGTGTCTCCCTCGCCGAAATCTTCACTGCCTTGGAGATCGCGGTAGCCATTTGCTCCACGATGTCTGCAGTAGGGCGCGCGGGCCGAGACGTGCTTCGTTCTCGGTGCCTATCCTCCCCATTGTTGGAGGTATAAGCTCCCCGTCCTCGTCCTTCCTTCCTTTCCGGCGAGATCTTGCGAGACTTTGGCCCCGCCCCCTGCGGGGGTATGGGGGGGGGGGACCTCGTTCCGATTTAACCATTTTTCCAACCGGAACGATTCTTCTTTTCGTTTGTCGTCTTCTTCTTCTTCAGAGCTTGATCCCAGCTCCGCGAGCCTTATCTCTTGCTCCTTAGCAGTCAGGCGCAGCTGTAGCAGGGTTCGTTCTATTTGTAGACGCTCCTTCTTCTTCGCGGACGCAGTAGATCGGTGCGACCTTGCCGCGATGCTTGCGGCCCGTGGAACGATTGTGACGTCCGCCGTCCCATTATCATCGACGTGCGCTTTGCCTTCCTCGTCTCCACGTATCGATTCTTCTCTACGCGTAGAAGTCGTCTTCGTAGTGGCCTCGGTGCTGGTGGCCGTGGTTCCTGTAGCTGTCGTGCCCGTGCTCGTGGTTGCTGTGACCGTAGACTCTGTAGTGGCAGACGTTGACTCCGTAGCGGTCTGTGCTCCGCTCTGCGACCCCGTTCGGCTCTGTGACCTTGTTGTTGCTGGCATTGTAATAGGTACGTCGTGAGAACAACGTAACTAAACAATCAAGTCTTTGAACGTCTTTGGAAATCAAGATCGGAAATCAAGATTGGAAACCAAGATTAGAAACCAGGATTAGGAAACCAAGACGTGAAATCAGGACGTGAAACTGAAAGATTGGCCCTAGTACGGACGAGTACGATGCGTCGTGCCGCTCTCCGTAGAGCCGTAGATCGTACGGGGATTCTTAATAATCCTACGACGCGACCGTATCGTCTCTTCCCGCTATTTCTTAATAAATAACGCCGTACGCCGTTCTTCTTATTCCACGAGGTCTTCAAACACGACTTGCTTGATTCAATATCCGGCTGCTCGAAGGACCATAGATGTGCGGGATACGTATGCACTAACACGCAGTAGAATGCTAGTGTCTGTACTCCGCACCAACTGGATCGCCGGGGGGGTGTGGACTGTATAATAGGTTTTTCCGTGTCTTGAATAAAACAACAAGGCTTGTTCTTCAATAGAGCCGGGGTAGCGCAGAGGTACTTGTTCTTCTTCTTTTTCTTGTTGTTCTCGGAGTGGATGCCGCTGCGGAAGTGATTTTGACCGGAAATGGTCCGCCTATTATTCGCGTATTGGGTTCTCCAACTTGCGGGATTCCTCCGCCACCGGTCAACGTCGGGCCTCCCCTCCACTTGTCCATTTATGTACCCCTCCCGCTACCCGCGGGGAATCATTTATTTTCCTTATCGCTAACACGTATTTACATTTTTGATAAGATCCTAGTATGTCCTCAATTACACTATGCACCAACGATACCTATACTATGCACCAACGATTTATGTAGGGAAATACTAGGGATCACTCTATTTTTATCAAATTATATACATAAAAACTTAACAACTAGTTGCGAAACTATATACATGTTTGTCTAAGTACCCTAGCCTTTTCGTCGTCAACATGTTTCAATGACATTAAGTCGGTTAAATATTTATTAAGCTGATTTAAAATACTTATCAAAAAAATAATTCACAGTCAAACATTTTGTTCGCACAACAGAATGCCGTCGGCGTGTCCCTCTCCACTAATGGATCCACTCCATCCTGCCCAGTGTAGCTAAATGCGTGTGTCGCAAATATATTTTTTTTAAACGCTTAGATTTCGATTCCGCTCGAAAAATTTCAACTCTGTATACATCTCTTGAATTCCGTCCGTTGCGACGTCAATTAAAAACCCATGCTCATTAAACTTGAATTAAAATATTTGGAGCACGTAAATTATGAGTTTTGGAGTTTAGAATGTCTCTCCACTTCAGGTTTAGTAATTGAAAACAACCTTCCCTTTATAAGTAGAAAGACTTTAATAAGTAGTTTTTCAGAGAAAGTCTACTAGTAATTAAAGGGGGAGAGTTAACGCTGCAATCCAACAGCCGCTGGGCGCGCTCGACAGGCCACGTTACTCCTCTCTCACAGAAGACTACCTTGAAATGTACTGCATTTCCCACTTTATCGTATTTCCCCAATGTTCGTACGTGTTTTGGTAGTGAGTGAGATATGCCAGAGCCCATTCCCATCCCATCCTATCCCTCCCCATTTTCCTAACCCTTTCTCCAAATCCATTCCTATATCTCCAAAGGTAGGCAGCGCATCCGGGGGCGTGCCAACATTTGTCATTTTGGACTAATGTTGGCATGTATCGCGGATGTCTATGGGCGACAGTATCCACTTACCATCAGGTGGATTGTATGCTCGTCTGCCGCTTTCGTACATTAAAAAAAAAAAAAAAAAAACTATCGAATTTAACTAAAATCTCACCATATGACCGAAAAAAAGATAATGTCATTATTTTTTTACCAGTATCTTATTACATAATGAAACAGTAAAAGGGTTGAGTGTATATATTGACTTTATTTAAAAAAAAAGTTCTGTCTCTTTAGAAGCGCCAGAACCGAGAACACTTTTTGTCTGTATGTCTGTATGTGTGTTTGTTTGAGCATCACGTAAAAATTACTAAGTATCCAGAAGGTATGTGTCACCTTCATGTGACAGAAGGAAGTTGAGGTATAGATGAAAACAAACAAAACTATGTTTAACAGTATCACTCCAAACTACGTATCATCATCCGCATTCAGTGCTGTTATGAGTTTTTCAATATTATATATATGTAGCGGTGTAAGGGTCCAAGTTAAACAAGGAGTACATGATGACTGATTTATTAAATCTAGATCACCTTTTCATTATTCATTTAGATATCCTCAACCCACACTTAATATTTTATGTTAAACCTGTTAAATAGTTAAATGTTAAATAGTTATGTGTCGCGCATTTCGCAGGCCGACAGTATCCACTGTCTAATGACTGATTAAAATATAGGTGTCAGATTACTGACACCTTTATTAAAAACTAGCGACCCGCCCTCTCTTCGCTTCGGTTTATTAAATTTAAAACAATCGGAATAAGATATTTTCCTGCGGTAAAATGGAGCCTATATTTTAAGTTAGACCTCTAGCAATACACCGGTGAAAACTGCATTCAATTCCGTGCAGTAGTTTTTGCGTGATGCGTGTACAAACATACAGACAGACAGGCAGACAGGCAAAATTTCTAAAAACTGTTGTTTTGGCTTCTGTTGCTCTAATAAAGACCCCCCATATTTTTTTTTTCAATATCTATAATGTACAGACATCGGCCTGTTACAATTTTATTATATGTAGGTATAGATATACAATCACATTTATTAAATTCACTTATATCCCGGTCTTTGGGATCCGATTAAATTATGAAGCCCCGTGTCTAAAAATACAGTATGACGAAGACAATTTTTAATATTATATATGTATTGTATGCGGAGACACGTCCGGCCCTAGGCGAGTGTGTACGTGACTAGGATATATTATGCCCAGATGTCTGAAAATTATTTCAACGAGAATTCTAATTAATTTTTGACATTTTATATTCTACTAGCGACCCGCCCTCGCTTCGCTTCGGTTTATAAGAGTTTTTCAATAATTTCAAAATAAAATATAGCCTATACTCGTATTAGACACGGATAATGTAGCTTCCTATTTGTGAAAGAATTTTTGAAATAGGTTCATTAGTTCCAGAGATTATCCCCAACATACATACGAGCACACAATTTTACCTCTTTATTATATTAGTTAGCATTCCAAAAATGTTGTTTTAAGCTCAATGCCATACTAATATATCCGATATCTATACTAATATAGTATAGATATCGGGTCTGAACGCGTGTAATAAAGGTATTTGTTTACCTTTTATTCCTACTCGACACTTCGGGTTACTCCAGCCGCTTCGTGACCATGGGTTACACCAGCCGTGGTCACGAGTTGACTGAAAAGGCGGATAGTGGGGAGCGGATATACGGGAGCTGTGAACAGTTTTATCAGCTACCCACATTTGATCTTCACATGCGGAAAGGCTGCTACCACACTAACAATGTCCGTGGACGTATTCGACGGTAAATCACAAAGTTTAAATTTGTTAACCACTGGATTCCACGTCGACGACAGTTTATATCCATTTTTCCAATTGAATTTTTTTTATTTCTTTATTTCAATCGCTTCACGTACAATCTTGGGAATAGTGACGTTCAGTGGAGAGGATTTTGAGAGTGCAACTCGTGACCACGGCTGGTGTAACCCGCGCCGAAGCGTCGAGTAGGAGTGAAAGGTAAACAAATACCTTTGTTATACGCGTTCAGACCCGATTTAGAATATCAAATGTGTACAAAACGCGAAAGATTAAAAAGTTATTTTTTGACAGTTATTAGTCATGGTGCCACGTGGTGCCTACCCGTTATAGAATTACACTACTCCATCTCTTCCCGTAGTTGTCGTAAAACTTAACTAAGGAACCACAAGTCCTGAGGAAACACACCACCTCTGAAAGAGTGGACGCGCCAACCCGCTTGGCCAGCGTGGCGTTTTAAGGCCACACATCGCGCTCATCTACGAGACAATGTGCATAAACTATGTCCTGCAGTGGATACTGGATATCTTATTATCTATCATGTGAATGATTAAATTCAACGAGTAAATGTGTACTGATTGACATACTAAAATATATCATACTGTATTTCTAGGACCTTACATTTGCCGTCTATTTTTATAGTCAAGTAAATTATTTGAAGTAGCCATAGTGAATTATGCAGCGGTTTGGCAGAGGACAGCGAATTTGCCAAATTGGGTTCAACTCGTGTTCCCACTTGAATACGTAATTTTGCAAAATGCTTGGGTTCTCCAAATGCTTTTTAGTGGATATTATTTTGAGATTTTCTTAATAATAATAATAATAATTAATAATAATAAATATTTATTTACGGAAATGTGAATTCAAGGGATAAATTCATTTCGATGTCTTATTTTATTGAGTAGATGGCACTTGATCGTAAGTGGTCACCGCCGCCCATGGACACTTGCAACACCAGAGGGACACCTTTCCGAACCCTGTTCACAGCTCTCTCTAAGAACCCCATATCGTAGCGTAACAGAAATACATCAGCTGACGGTTCATTCGACAAGTTTAGGGTTCGCGGTATAAAGTGTGTTTTTCATTATTCCCCATTATATTTGATTGGGGGAGAGTGCATGCTGCATTCCCACAGCTGCTGGGCGCACTCGACTGGCCACGTTACCCCTCTCTCACAGAAGTCTACCTTGAAATGTACCTACTGCATTTCCTACTTTATCGTATTCCCCAATGTACGTACGTGTTTCGGTAGTGAGTGAGATATTCCAGAGCCCATTCCCGTCCCATCCTCTCCCTCCCCATTTTCCCAATCCATTCCTTAATCTGCAAAGGTAGGCAGCGCATCCGGGGGCGTGCCAACGTTTGTCATTCTGGTCTGATGTTTGCATGTATCGCGGATGTCTATGGACGACAGTATCCATTTACCATCGGGTGGGCTGTATGCTCGTCTGTCGCCTTTTTTGTATAAAAAAAATATATTAACAGTAAAAAACACAGAGAGACGCAACATCTCTTAGTATGCAGAGCGCATCGAGACACATTCTACAGTAAAACAGCGTGCAAACACTACAATATAACCATAAACATATTTAATTTAAAAAAAAAATTAAGCCACGCCCCCAAGTCTGAACTATTAAATACGTAATATTTATATCAAGGAGTAAATGTCAATATAATCAATATACTGTATTCAAATTGAATAACTGAAATAAATTACAAAGAATGTCAACCAAACTCGAGGGACTCCTATATCTCTAGTCACCTGAGAATAGCGAGTCTAACCTACCATTAAATTTGCTGCTTTCGGTATTTCTGTGGGTGTAGCAAAAGACGAATAAAGAATAAAACAAAGCGGCTACCACAAGTCCTGAGCAACTACACCACCTTCAAAAGACCAGCGTGGCCAGCGTGCCGTTTTAAGGTCATACATTACTCGTGCACGTGCAGTCGCATTAGAAGACCAGCGTCCAACTATAAAAGGGTAGGTTACGAGTCCTATTCTAGCCTACGAACAAAAGACACATGTTCCAACATGTTCTGTGCTCGTATTGTGTGAATGTGCGACGCACAACCGTCGCAATTCAGTTGAATTGACACATAGCTTCACGGTTTACTCGCAGCATAGTGCTGCCCGTTGAAAGGCTGTGAGTCGCCTCGTTTGAGGATTAATTTAAAATATTCAGTTCGTGGTGAAGAGGAATACATTATATTGTTTATTCTTAAAATTTAATTATATGCTTGCTTATTCATTGTTCATTTTATTTATTTCCATTTAAGAGAATTCGAATTAATGTACAAAATCGAATTCCAAAGTTAACGAAAACGAAGTATCTGTAATTTTTATAATTTTCACCAGAAGACACTGACGTATATCAAAAATTAAAAAGAAAACTTCATACTCAATGGCCCACCCTAGGATTTCCTGTGTTGTGGGTCCAGATATGTATGGTATTTTTGTATGTGGGATACACAAAGGTGAACACGCCACCCAGACCCGAATACACATGTTTCTTGAAACAAATGAATTGTCCCACCGGGAATCGAACCCAGGTCCTTTTGCACCGCGGATAGGGCCACTACCAACTGTGCCAATCGATCGTCTAAATACTGTTATGTTTGAAACGTACAAACGGTGTCGTAATATCTCTGAATTATATATTACTAGCTTCTATCCGCGGCTTCACTTGCATGAACTAAGCAGCTGTATAAGATTTTTAACACCTGTAAAAGCACGGAAATGATGAATTTCACGAATGAAAATTCATCCAGTAGTTATTGAGTAATTCTATTAAAAGACCCAACTTCCTTGTGTCATATGAAGACTACACATATACAAAATTGCCTTCTGGATACTTAGTTATACATTAGTGAACATCGGATCGAAATCTGTTCAGTAGTTTTACATGATGTTCAAACAAACATACATACAGACAAACACAGATAAAAAATATTAAAACTACTGTTTTAGGTTCTGTAGCTTCTAAAGAGACCCCCGTTATATTTTTTTAAATTAAGTAAATGTACTGACTCCCTTTCATTGTTTTATTATGTGTGTGTACCTTTACCTATAGATATTGTCGATATTTGTTCAATACTACGTAATTAAGAATAAAGGACCGGGGCTCAACAATTACATTGAGGGGGGAGAGTGCACGCTGCAATCCAACAGCCGCTGGGCGCGCTCGACTGGCCACGTTACCCCTTTCTCACAGAAGACTACCATGAAATGTATTGCATTTCCCACTTTATCGTATTTCCCCAATGTACGTACGTGTTTCGGTAGTGAGTGAGATATGCCAGAACCCATTCCAATCCCATCCTATTCCTCCCCATTTTCCCAACCCTTTCTCCAAATCCATTCCTATATCTCCAAAGGTACGCAGCGCAACCGGGGGCGTGCCAACATTTGTCATTTTGGACTAATGTTGGCATGTATACCGGATGTCTATGGGCGACAGTATCTACTTGCCATCAGGTGGACTGTATGCTCGTCTGCCGCCTTCGTACATAAAAAAAAAAAAATATTGTGACTGATATACTCCTGCCTCTAAATTCTACCCCTCAATCGAGGCACTCGTAACTAATGCATCACCTTACTTCCTCAAACAAAGTAAACACTACATCGAAAAGATGACCGTCATACGAGCGCTTTATTCCTATAAAAAGGCGGGATTACGATCCCGATCCATCGGGTACGGGCCGAATATAGGATAAAATCCCGTCCAATCTGATATTTAGGTGAAGCCAGAGGGAGAATGAAGGATTTTGGTCTATATTTTGGTATATTGTATATGTAGATTTATATACTAATGAAATATATTATGTTTCATCTATCTTCTTTACATGGTATAAAACAAAGTCGCTTCCCGCCGTCTGTCCCTCTGTATGTGCGCTTAGATCTTTTAAACTACGCAACGGATTTTAATGCGGTTTTCATCAATAGATAGAGTGATTCAAGAGGAAGATTTATACGTACAGTTTAATATTGCTTTTGTGTTAATTTTTTTTTCTTTTTTATAGATAAGTGGGCGGACGAGCAAGCGGTCCATGCATTTTTATTTCTAAAAAGTTATTTTTAAATAAATAATTACATTCCGAGATGCGATGACAAGTATACGTGTATAAATTAATTAAACTACAACAATTGTATTGTACAACATTTTTTTTTTAATTTCTAAATAAAATATAGCCTATATTAGACACGGATAATGTAGCTTCCTATTTGTGAAAGAATTTTTGAAATCGGTTCAGCAGTTCCAGAGATTACCCAGCAACATACCTACAAACACACAATTTTACCTCTTTATTATATTAGTATAGATATAGATATGGCGGGTTAGCATTCCAAAAAATGTTGTTTTAAGCTCAATGCCATTCGTACTTTATATTGCAATTGGTTTTTTTTTTTAATATTCCATGTAACCTACGACACGGCTTTGGGGGTCTACTCCGAAAACACGTAAAACGAAGTTAGGACCGATATTTCGGTAGAATCCTACCACGAAAACGTGCATTTAATTTGACATTTGTAACTACTCCGATCGCACCAGACAACGGTCGAAATATAAGTATTGGGGACATCTTGGAGATCAAACGTTAAATTTCATGATAACAATATCTCACCTATTAAATAATCAGAGATACCCGATATATAGAGCTACGAACGAAGTAAAGTCAGAACTTCGTTCGTTCGAATTTCAGTCTTGTCCGAAACTTTGGAAGCGTAAAATCAGAATAGATGATTTTATTGTAAATAATCGACATTATCGACATTATATCGATTATTGAAAAAATATCTAACACAATATATAGGATAGATACTGGACATAAAAAAACGGTATCAAACCTTTTCCATATTACAAAATTTATTCCAGTCCCTATAAAATTATATGAAGACAGAAAAACAAAAGAAACACAAGATGGGTGAATACGGCGAAAATTTTATTGAAAATTTTTTTCCCTAGGGGGGGAGATGTAAAGAAAATATATTTCTTTCATTTGAGTTTTGCCGCGCTCCGCGCTGTCGGTAGAGCTATCATAGTGTCGGTAAAAGAGGGTAGGATATGGGATGGCGTGAGGTGAAGACAATCGTGCGAACTGTCAAACTGTAGGTCAAGATCAGTAAGACTATTGTAAATAATAGATTGTAGAAAGGATTAAAGAATAAACATTATATGTCGTTTCTTTGTATACCGAAGCAACGCAATATAGTTAGTTTCATTTGACAATCCTTAAAGAGTGAAAATAATCGACATTATATGTATAGATTGATTATATTATTGTATTTAGATACGGATTACAATGCGTTTATTATTTCTAAAATTGACGAAAAATATTAAAACTACGTTTTCCAACTAGCGCTTGGAGTTCTTGACTAAGCTTCCCGTAACGAGCAGCCTCTATTCAATAAGCGCTGCGAAGTGCCCCTTTCGGTTCGGTTGCCACGAATCAACGTATATCTACACTAATTATGATTAACTAACGATGCAGCCTGACTTCTCCAGTATACGTGAATAACCAAAAATTCCACGCAATATGAATTATAAATGGATTATGCAAGGTCGTGAGCGATCAAATATACTTATACCTCCTGTACTTACGTTGCGCAAATAAATAATTTGAATTGTATTTTAAAATGTTTCTATGTAATAGAATTTCCAACCGCGAACCAACAGGGCATTGTAAGCACACACGACTTAGCGTGACGTGAGGGTGTGAGGAAGGGTGGGGGGGCAGGGGTGGGGGTGCTTAGATACAAGAACAAGAGAACAAAGTTGTTTTAAACTTGTTACCGCGAGCGACACGCAAACGACATGTACTCGCACCGCGTACACTGGAGACTTGGGGAAAGTATATAATAATTTTGGAGGTACTGGTTTTGGAGTAAGGTTAGGGCAGCTTCCGCAGCATACATGAACTTTATACTGGTAGAACTTCGAATCTGATACTTGCATAAGAAGCGTCTAGCGACAGTGAAGTATCTGTACCTTCTAATGTAGACACTTTAAACCGGCTTGACCAAAAAATGTTTGATAGTTCACATGACTCACTAAAAGTACACAATTAGTTCAGCGTGCGAGCGACAACTGGCGGCTACAGTGTGGACAGTGACGCGCTACCACAAGTTGCTGTCAACGTAACACACCGTACGCATTCTGCAAACACTATGTCAACACTATGTCCCTACAATAATAATTTAATCTCAAAATATTTTTACCCTGAACGTCTCGTCTCTCCACGGCTGGATATGGTCCTCTCTCACGGCTCGCCATCACACAGTCTTCAGCTCTTCTCAACCAATCAGCACCGACGAACTTCTTCAAATGTTCAGAGCTGGTATCATACCGCGCTCCAAATGGCAGACAGGCATACAGTTCACCTTGTGCCAAGTGGATACTGTCGCTCTTCGACATGCGCGAAACATGACAACATCAGTTCAGAATGACAAACATTGGCACGCCCCCAAACACGCTGCCTACTTTTGGAGATATAGAAATGGATTTGGAAAAAATATACACATACGCACATTAGAGTAATCGGCCGCTTGGACGTCGACCGTCTTTTGTATAAAAATGTCCCAAGTTCCTTTAACACGTAGTCGCCTTTTAACTCTTCGTGTTATGAGACACGTAAATATATGTAAACATCACATCTGACGGGTGATCTGTGTAAGCAGTAAGGGCAGCTCGGATGAAAAGTAAATTTCAAATTTAGTGAATTTATCTGTTGCAAAGCTACTTTTGACAGTGGAGAGTAAACCAGAAATATTCAACTAAGGTTCAAAGTGCATACACACGTAAACACGTATCGTACATCCATAAGGTATCGTACGTTACATCTTATACATCAAATTAATCCATAAGGTCAAAAATACATATAACACATCTATACATATAATAAAACAGTAACGAAGCTGTCTGTACATTGAATTAATTTAAAAAAGCAAAAATTGGGAGTCTACAAGCTACAGAAACCATTTCAGTAGTTTTTAAAGTTTTTGTCTGTTTGTTTGAATATCACGTAAAAACTACTTGACGGATTTTGATCGAGTTTTCACTAATGTATAGCTAAGTATCCAGAAGGACACGGGCGTTATGTTATAGAGGAAAATAACAAAAGCTCTTTTAATAGATTTTCAATAGAGCATACAGTCCACCTGGTGGTAAGTGGATACTGTCACCCATAGATATCCTCGATACATGCCAACATTAGTCCAAAATGACAAACTTTGGCACGCCCCCGGATGCGCTGTCTACCTTTGTTGATGAAAGAATGGATTTGGAGGGTTGGGGACGTGGGAAGGGATAGGATGGGAATGGGCTCTGGCATATCTCACTCACTACCGAAACACGTACATATATTGGGGAATATGATAAAGTGGGAAATGCAGTACATTTCAAGGTAGTATTCTGTGAGGGAGGGGTAAAAAGGCCAGTCGAGTGCGCCCAGCGGCTGTTGGATTGCAGCGTGCACTCTCCCCCTCTAATATTACTCAAAATAGATTTTCATTCGTGAAATCCACCATGTCGGTTCATTTACAGGTGTTAAAAACCTTTTACAGCTGCTTCGACGAGGCGAGCGAAGCCACTGATAGAAGCTAGTGAGTTAGTATATCAATCAGTTCACTCAAACCGATATATTATTATCTAACTTGAAATTAACATATATTTCATTATTATTTTTTTTACACTAAAAATATACGTATAATGGCGATTAATTTACTCGTATGTGCATAACACGCTACGTAGTTGATACCTTATGAACTCACTACAACTCAGCGAGCATGGATAGTATTATGCACATACGAGTAAATTAATCGCCATTATTTATTTTTAGTGTAATAAAAATAACCATAAAATTTAGGTTAATTTTCAGTTAGATATTATAGTTTCGGTTGTAGTGATTGACATGTTAAAATATTTTACTGTATTTTTATGGGACCTTATATAAGCTGACACGTTATGTACTGTTGTTTTTAAATTACAATTCTCATACAAGAGTGTTGTTTCATCCCAAGCCAACACGCCGGGGGCTCAACAGCCAAAATGATATACGATATTACTCTGTGTATATCTTATTTCATTTGACAACAAAATATAGTGCCTGCTTGAGTACCGGATAAATCTTTAGGCTTATTTCGACGCATAGCATAGTACGCTGCCAAAGGCGTACTCAACCAATTTGAAAGGTATATATATAGTTTATTATACACCGAAAAATACACAAAATACAAATAATGAGTGCACGCTGCAATCCTACAGCCGCTGGGCGCACTCGACTGGCCACGTTACCCCTCTCTCACAGAAGACTACCTTGAAATGTACTGCATTTCCCACTTTATTTTATTTCCCTAATGCACGCACGTGTTTCGGTAGTGATTGAGATATGCCAGAGCCCATTCCCATCCTATCCCTCCCCATTTTCCCAACCCTTTCTCCAAATCCATTCCTACATATCCAAAGGTAGGCAGCGCATCCGGGGGCGTGCCAACAATTGTCATTTTGGACTAATGTTGGCATGTATCACGGATGTCTATGGGCGACAGTATCCACTTACCACCAGGTAGACTGTATACTCGTCTGCCGCCTTCGTTCATACAAAAAAAATTAGAAATGCAACCAGCAGTCTTGTCGCTAAGGTGATTTTTTCCAGTCACTGAGTGACCTTTGACCATTGAGTCTGACGATATTTCTTCATAAAAATATATTTCAAGAGTTACGGAGTTATAGACGAATCCATAAGAAAACACTAGTCAACAAATAAACGTAACACTCACAAGTAGTGTTGCCAGGTGTCCCGATTTGCGCAGGACGTCCCGATTCACCCTTGATCGGGACGCCAAAAGTCCCGATTTTTCACTAACCTCCTCAGCAGGGCCGTCTTTACCAGGGGGTGCAAGGGGTGCGGTGCACCCCGGGCGCCCCGCGCCCGGGGGCGCCTGTCGAGCGCTGAATTCAGTGCCGGCTTTACCTATGGTGCAGGGGGTGCGGTGCACACGGGCGCAGGGTCTTAGGGGGCGCCGAGCGCCGCTCGCGACACCTCCAAAGAGTTCAAAACGCCTACTAGAGGGCGCCCTGCACCCGGGTGCTACATGAGCTAGAGCCGGCGCTGCTCCTCAGTCTGTATTTTGATCGAGGATTTTAACAGGAAAAACGAATATATCTATAAGCTGTTACTCCACAAAAATATTTCTGCTTTCACATTTTCACATTTTCTCACCAAACTCGGACTAAATAGTCATCATAGAAGTTTTAAACTTGGCGCGTATTGTGTTGACGAGATAAAGATGATTATGATTCGATTTAATTAGTCAATACGGTTACGTTTGAATTTTGTTATATTTTAAAGAAGTTTATCTAGGTTTGTTTAAGTTTCATTTGTTTCGTTTGTTGTACTAACCAAAGGTAACATACCATTATAAAAAAATTGACCGACCGATAAAAATAAATGGTGATTCACAAAAACCAGATATTTTGTAGCTGTCCCAATTTGAAAACCAGATTCCCGATTATTTAACCTTCCGTCCCGATATTTGACACACTGGACCTGGCAACACTATTCACTAACACACACTCAAATAAAAAGCCTTTATAAATAATTCATGTCATACGCTAATGACGCATGAATCACAGACTATAGTACAGACATATATCAACTTTATAACCGTACAAATAAGAAATAATTTAAAATGAAGTTTTGGCGTGGACTTACGTCGATCAGAGCATGCTTGTTTTTCAATTAGGCTTGAATATTTCGAAGGCAATATTGATCTATTAGTCAAAGTGAATACTGGATAAATCGTCGGGGTCAAGTGAAAGATAGGTCAAGGTATCGGTCGTTGATAAATGCCGCATGTCATAATAAATATGTGGAAAAGCCTAAGCAAGCTATGTTGAAAACCATGACATTAACGTCGATCCAACTTGGACAAAGCCACAAATTTACCAAGCCATTCTTCGTCATAAGGAAAGAAAATTTACCCAGCTATTGTTCGTCCTAAGAAAACATTTGTGGAATATTCTATTGATAAAATGTTAGATCGATGTAATATGAACACACTATATTGAGATTGCCGCCATATCATCCGCATTTATTTGAATCCGATTGAAAACATATGGTCGCAGCTTAAGGGTTACGTAGCTCAAAGAAATGTTGATATGAATATGACTATAGTAAAAGACTCTTATTCCCCACTGCTCAGCTAAAGTGCTCAACCAGTTGAGCATTAGGACTTCAATGTGATTCCCCACTGCTCAACTATTTACAATTGAGCAGTGGGGAATAAGCGGTAAAAGAAATGTTATTTCAAAACATTGAAATTATTTTGGTCCAGACAAATGTAAAAAAGTTTGTGATCGCGCAATTTTTTTGAGACGATTTTTTTTTCTCCCCCTTAATAAAGTTTTTGAGGAGGAGAGTGCACGCTGCAATCCAACAGCCGCTGGGCGCGATCGACTGACCGCGTTACCCCTCTCTCACAGAAGACTACCTTGAAATGTACTGCATTTACGACTTTATCGTATTTCCCTAATGTACGTACGTGTTTCGGTAGTGAGTGAGATGTGCCAGAGCCCATTCCAATCGCATCATATCCCTCCCCATTTTCTCAATCCTTTCTCTAAATCCATTCCTATATCTCCAAAGGTAGGCAGCGCATCCGGGGGCGTGCCAACGTTTGTCATTTTGGACTAATGTTGGCATATATCGCGGATGTCTATGGGCGACAGTATCCACTTATCATCAGGTGGACTGTATGCTCGTCTGCCGCCTTCGTACATAAAAAAAAAACAAATGCGAATGTGAATATAGAAAATATGAACATGTCATGGATGATTTTATGGAGTCTTAGTGACTGTTTAGAAAAGATATTATGCCATTAGTTTTTCAAGGGAAAATAACAGCTCCATATATTTCTCTGCACGGACTCGTGACATGTTCATGAAGCTTTGTATTTATCGCGTAATAAAGTGTGCAATTAGAGGTAATTCATAGACGTGGATGACGCGTTCGGGTGTTTTCTGACTAGCGAGTGGCCAATGTCATCGTAATATATCTCAACCTAGATATCAGTGACAGCCAGACGTCCAGCTCCGTGTGTTTTTTTACAATAATTAGAAACATGTAAAAAAAATACTTTATTCAATTATTGCCAGATGTGCGTTTCGCTGTTTTTTTTTGAGATTTTTGTAAATTACTTTAAAAAAGGAAAAATGTTTATAAATTAGGTATATTAACTTTTAAATGAAATAAACATAATTAGACAAACATAATTTAATTTCTTTTTTTATAAGTAATATATTTTTTTTGTAAATATGTACTATGTTAATTAAATATCATCTCCGGACAATATTATAACTTTAATACAAAATATTCAACATATATATTTTTTTATGTATGAAGGCGGCAGACGAGCATACAGTCCACCTGATGGTAAGTGGATACTGTCGCCCATAAACATCTGTGATACATGCCAACTTCAGTCCAAAATGACAAACGACGGCACAGCCGCGGGTGCGCCGCCTACCTTTGGAGATTGTTGAAGATGTCCAACACTTGTTGGTGGAGTGTGTCCGGAATCAACAGGAACGGGAGGACTTAGGGCTCTCGATGTGAACAGGAATGATGTTTGTGTTCCATAAGATACTAGGAGAACCTAATTCACGAGCAACATTTAGTTCATACAGATTCGCGAGCCCTCACCAGGGCTGATATATTGGTACCTACGTTAATGCTGTATAATGTAAGTTTAGGGTACGATGGAACTGACATGTGCACAGGCATAAGTTCCTTAAAAATAAGAAAAAATAACCTTTGAAGATATAGCAATGGATTTGGGGAAAATAGGGAGGGATAGGATGGGAATGGGCTCTGGCACATGTCACTCACTATAGAAACACGTACATACATATTGGGGAAATAAGATAAAGTGGGAAAATGCAGTACATTTCAAGGTATTTACTACTTTGTTGTATTTCCCCAATTTTGTAATTCATGTTCTCACTTTTATTTTATCAATTGTAAACCGTCATCAATTTCAATTGCCCAATATCTCAAATCAGTACCGGGAATCCTGCCAAACTCAATAAATCACCTAATGTACCACACGACGCACAATGGCTCAAGCGCGCAGTTCACTGGAAAAAATAGAATTAACCCGCCCGCCAATTTATTGCCCGCGAAAATGTACAGCTGTAATAATTTATTTTTGGTCACAATACTCGTGGAAACGTGAAACCACTGGGTTGAAATTATTTCCGACAATTAGTCCCGTGAAAATAAGTCAGACGTCAGAAATCATTGGAAGCAGTCTGCTTCAAGCAGACAAAAAACGCAGTCCTATGCTTTTATTTGATTGTCACAAACATTACGCACGTCAAACACCTAGAATTAAACCACAAAACGCCCAACATTTTTTATAATAATCATACAAAATCCATTTATCGGGTTCCCACCAAAAAGTTCCAAAGTATCCTTGTAAAGATAAGAATATTTATATTAATTTCGACACGATACAAATTTGAACAAAATTAAAATATCAACAAAATGTATGAATACTTTTACCGTCTCCCTATTCGCAATCATGGGAGCGCTAAGATCGCAACTCAACCCCTCCACCCCTAATGTATTGTCAGTCCTGATTAGAGGTCGCCGGAAACCATCGGCTGATTGTTTCCCCTTTGACTTAATATCGATCTATCAGAATATATAGAAAACAGTAAGTAACGATGTCTCAACCTTTTTAAACATTGGCGTTTCGTACACACTTACAGAACATCCATTGAACGTCACTATTGTCCCAGGATTGTACGTTAAGCGATTGAAGTTAAGAAATACAAAAATGTCAATCGGAAAGACGGATATAAACTGTCGTCGGGAGTCCCGTATTTTTTTTTATTTAGACAAGTGAACGGACGAGCAAGCGGTCCCACGTGATGATAACTGTTACCGCCGCCCATGGACACCTGCAACACCAGGGGGTATGCGGGCGCGCCGACCTTGCGAAATCCTATTCACAGCTTTCTTGAAGAACCCCATATCGAAGCTTAATGGAAAGACCTCTTGAGGCAATTCGTTAACAAAGTTACGTTTGAATACGTTCGCGGACTTAGTCGCACACTTTCCGTTTGGGTAGTTGATAAAACTACACGCAGCTCCCATCGTCGACTACCCGCCTGTTCAGTCAACACGTGACCACGGCTAGTGTAACGCGTCAAGTTCATCTTCAGACATCACAATGTACATCTTCAGACCCGATTTACAATATAAAACGGTGTATTATGGTGTCAATTACACGGCGCCGTGGAATAACTTTTATATATAAGCTATACCACAGAAAAGCACTAAATCTATATTCGTATAAATCATTACAAAGCCGTGTTTGGAGCGAATTTGATTTTTTTTTTATCAATTTACATACGAGTAGAAGCACATTTCAAATTATAGTTAAGAATGTTTATTAAAAAATCTAATTAGATTTGTCCTAACGCCATTTCCCCAAAAAATGATATTCGTATCATGGATCAATTAGATTAGAATTAGATTTGCATTAGCCGCTAGTGTTCGTATAGATTTAATAGCAAAAAGTTCGAGAACAATACTCGGCAGAGTATGGTTATTCATTTCTCCTACTGTTTGCTTCACCATGAAACGTAGTACCCCCGACACGACAGTAGGCTACGAATAGCGCTGATATAGGCGCGACTGTGGATTATGTCTTGTCATTTGTTATAAACTAGCTGTTCCCGCGACTTCGTGAGTCCACAGTATTGTTATTGTTTTAAACACAAAGCGAATGCGCTTCGTACCATTGAAGATTTAATTTAGATTTGCACAAGCCCATGGGGTTTACAAAGGAGCCTACAGTGAACTCAACCAGACATGAGCTTTGCGTTTGTGTGAGTGCACACCGATAGTGTACAGTGCGATCCATTTCGACAATCGAACTGGACAATTCGGCACCCACTCACACAGTTGCAATTGCGAGGACTGTACCAGTGTATTTGTAACATCTCTTCACCTGTAATTATCACAATGAATAAATAAATGAATGAATGAGTTTGGGGAATAGGTTAGCTACGAAACACGTACCTAAGTTGTGAGAATAGGATAAATTGGGAAATGAAACTAGATGGACTGATTGCTTATTTGATTCTGTTAAACTTGAAGTTAGTATCATCTTGATATGATATTTCATACAAGAACTACATTTATACTCTTAATTAGTGATTATTTACTAAGTACTTTTATAGCATCAATTTGATATTTAAAATCTTTTAATGTGTACACGGCAAATATATATTTATGTACATAAAAATGTACCATTTTCCCCTGAAAGTTAAAAAATCGTAATAATCTATACATATAATAAAACTGTAGGACTAGCGTGTCTGTACATTGAATATATTTACCAAAAACTGATTGGGGGCGATGAAGGAAGAGTATCAGAATACAAAAAGACGATTTTGAATTTTGTCTGTCTGTCTATTTGTCTGTTCGAACACGCTAATCTCCAAAACTACTGAACGGATTTTCATAGGGTTTCCACAGGTTGATTAAGCTTAGCTTGGCACTTCAAATAGGCTTTGTTTCATCGAATTCGGCTGACGGGAAGAAAAGATGCTGTATACAAAGCTTTCCACGCATACGAAGCCGCGGCGGACACAGCTAGTATAATTAATAAAATATGTTAAGATAATTAATAAATTATTAATTATTAAAATAAAATATGTTTAGAAAAAAATTAACTACTTATTTGTTAATAATAAATTTAAACCCTATAGGTAAATGTGAGGGGCTATTTTTACCCGAGTACGGCATAGCCAAATGAGGGTTATGATTTTTGCAGTCTATGTTAGTATATAAGTGTGTTCATCTGATCCCTAGTAATTTCTAAACCACTCATTACATTTTCACAAATGAGGTGTCGTTGGACTCGCTTTGATGTTCCGCGTAACATAGGATAATTGACGTTACTATAAATCCAATATGGCGGATATGATATATGAAAATATGTGTAGCAAAAAAATAAATGGAGATATATCCTGTATAGTATGAAATGAAAGGTTTTAATGTGCAGATTACAAAAATATATAATTTATATACATAAAAGTGTGCCGTTCCCCCGTGAAAGGTATTAATATACCCATCCCATTGCAACATAATTAATAAAATATTATCAGTCGCTCAATAATTGAGAGGGGGAGAGTGCACGCTGCAATGCAACAGCCGCTGGGCGCGCTCGACTGGCCACGTTACACACGTCTTTCACAGAAGACTACCTTGAAATGTACTGCATTTCCTAATTTATCTTATTTCCGTAATGTACGTACGTGTTTCGGTAGTGAGTGAGATGTGCCAGAGCCCATTCAAATCCTATCCCTCCCCATTTTCCCAACTCTTTCTCCAAATCCATTCCTATGTCTGCAAGGGTAGGCAGCGCATCCGGGGGCGTGCCAATGTTTGTCATTTTGCACTAATGTTGGCATGTATCGCGGATGTCTATGGGCGACAGTATCCACTTACCGTCAGATGGACTGTATTTAGATACGAGTTTTCCGTAATTCAGTGAATTATATAGTCGTGGAGCCCAGTACGGTTTTTAGAAAAATAAGTTTGAAAACTATAGAACCCGACTACGCAAAAGTTTCAAATAAATTTTAGATTCTTTGGAAGGAGGCATCTAACTTCTTTTTTTTTTCAATTTGTTTTAAATTAAGTTATTCTAAATTTATATATTCTACTCTTATGTATTCTAAACTGATGTATTCTAAACTTATATATTCTAAACTGATGTATTCTAAGCTGATGTATTCTAAACTGATCTATTCTAAACTGATGTATTCTAAACTGATGTATTCTAAGCTGATGTATTCTAAACTGATCTATTCTAAACTGATGTATTCTAAACTGATGTATTCTAAGCTGATGTATTCTAAACTGATCTATTCTAAACTGATGTATTCTAAACTGATGTATTCTAAGCTGATGTATTCTAAACTGATGTATTCTAAACTGATGTATTCTAAACTGATGTATTCTAAACTGATGTATTCTAAACTTATATATTCTAAACTGATGTATTCTAAGCTGATGTATTCTAAACTGATCTATTCTAAACTGATGTATTCTAAACTTATATATTCTAAACTGATGTATTCTAAGCTGATGTATTCTAAACTGATCTATTCTAAACTGATGTATTCTAAACTTATATATTCTAAACTGATGTATTCTAAGCTGATGTATTCTAAACTTATATATTCTAAACTGATGTATTCTAAGCTGATGTATTCTAAACTGATCTATTCTAAACTGATGTATTCTAAACTGATGTATTCTAAACTTAAATATTCTAAACTGATGTATTCTAAACTTATATATTCTAAACTGATGTATTCTAAGCTGATGTATTCTAAACTGATGTATTCTAAACTGATGTATTCTAAACTTATATATTCTAAACTGATGTATTCTAAGCTGATGTATTCTAAACTGATCTATTCTAAACTGATGTATTCTAAACTTATATATTCTAAACTGATGTATTCTAAGCTGATGTATTCTAAACTGATCTATTCTAAACTGATGTATTCTAAACTTATATATTCTGAACTGATGTATTCTAAGCTGATGTATTCTAAACTGATCTATTCTAAACTGATGTATTCTAAACTTATATATTCTAAACTGATGTATTCTAAGCTGATGTATTCTAAACTGATCTATTCTAAACTGATGTATTCTAAACTGATGTATTCTAAGCTGATGTATTCTAAACTGATGTATTCTAAACTGATGTATTCTAAACTGATCTATTCTAAACTGATGTATTCTAAGCTGATGTATTCTAAACTGATCTATTCTAAACTGATGTATTCTAAACTGATGTATTCTAAGCTGATGTATTCTAAACTGATGTATTCTAAACTGATGTATTCTAAACTGATGTATTCTAAACTGATGTATTCTAAACTGATCTATTCTAAACTGATGTATTCTAAACTTATATATTCTAAACTGATGTATTCTAAGCTGATGTATTCTAAACTGATCTATTCTAAACTGATGTATTCTAAACTGATGTATTCTAAGCTGATGTATTCTAAACTGATGTATTCTAAACTGATGTATTCTAAACTGATCTATTCTAAACTGATGTATTCTAAACTTATATATTCTAAACTGATGTATTCTAAGCTGATGTATTCTAAACTGATCTATTCTAAACTGATGTATTCTAAACTTATATATTCTAAACTGATGTATTCTAAGCTGATGTATTCTAAACTGATCTATTCTAAACTGATGTATTCTAAACTTATATATTCTAAACTGATGTATTCTAAGCTGATGTATTCTAAACTGATCTATTCTAAACTGATGTATTCTAAACTTATATATTCTAAACTGATGTATTCTAAGCTGATGTATTCTAAACTGATCTATTCTAAACTGATGTATTCTAAACTGATGTATTCTAAGCTGATGTATTCTAAACTGATCTATTCTAAACTGATGTATTCTAAACTTATATATTCTAAACTGATGTATTCTAAACTTATATATTCTAAACTGATGTATTCTAAGCTGATGTATTCTAAACTGATCTATTCTAAACTGATGTATTCTAAGCTGATGTATTCTAAACTGATCTATTCTAAACTGATGTATTCTAAACTGATGTATTCTAATCTTATGTATTCTACTCTTATGTATTCTAAACTGATGTATTCTAAGCTGATGTATTCTAAACTGATGTATTCTACTCTTATGTATTCTACTCTTATGTATTCTACTCTTATGTATTCTAAACTGATGTATTCTAAGCTGATGTATTCTAAACTGATCTATTCTAAACTGATGTATTCTAAACTTATATATTCTAAACTGATCTATTCTAAACTGATGTATTCTAAACTGATCTATTCTAAACTGATCTATTCTAAACTGATGTATTCTAAACTGATCTATTCTAAACTGATGTATTCTAAACTTATATATTCTAAACTGATGTATTCTAAGCTGATGTATTCTAAGCTGATGTATTCTAAACTGATCTATTCTAAACTGATGTATTCTAAACTTATATATTCTAAACTGATCTATTCTAAACTGATGTATTCTAAACTGATGTATTCTAAACTGATCTATTCTAAACTGATCTATTCTAAACTGATGTATTCTAAACTGATGTATTCTAAACTTATATATTCTAAACTGATGTATTCTAAGCTGATGTATTCTAAACTGATGTATTCTACTCTTATGTATTCTAAACTGATGTATTCTAAGCTGATGTATTCTAAACTGATCTATTCTAAACTGATGTATTCTAAACTGATGTATTCTAATCTTATGTATTCTACTCTTATGTATTCTAAACTGATGTATTCTAAGCTGATGTATTCTAAACTGATGTATTCTACTCTTATGTATTCTACTCTTATGTATTCTACTCTTATGTATTCTAAACTGATGTATTCTAAGCTGATGTATTCTAAACTGATCTATTCTAAACTGATGTATTCTAAACTTATATATTCTAAACTGATCTATTCTAAACTGATGTATTCTAAACTGATCTATTCTAAACTGATCTATTCTAAACTGATGTATTCTAAACTGATCTATTCTAAACTGATGTATTCTAAACTTATATATTCTAAACTGATGTATTCTAAGCTGATGTATTCTAAACTGATCTATTCTAAACTGATGTATTCTAAACTGATCTATTCTAAACTGATGTATTCTAAACTTATATATTCTAAACTGATGTATTCTAAGCTGATGTATTCTAAGCTGATGTATTCTAAACTGATCTATTCTAAACTGATGTATTCTAAACTTATATATTCTAAACTGATCTATTCTAAACTGATCTATTCTAAACTGATGTATTCTAAACTGATCTATTCTAAACTGATCTATTCTAAACTGATCTATTCTAAACTGATGTATTCTAAACTGATCTATTCTAAACTGATGTATTCTAAACTTATATATTCTAAACTGATGTATTCTAAGCTGATGTATTCTAAACTGATGTATTCTAAACTTATATATTCTAAACTGATGTATTCTAAGCTGATGTATTCTAAACTGATCTATTCTAAACTGATGTATTCTAAACTTATATATTCTAAACTGATGTATTCTAAGCTGATGTATTCTAAACTGATCTATTCTAAACTGATGTATTCTAAACTTATATATTCTAAACTGATGTATTCTAAACTGATGTATTCTAAACTTATATATTCTAAACTGATGTATTCTAAGCTGATGTATTCTAAACTGATCTATTCTAAACTGATGTATTCTAAACTTATATATTCTAAACTGATGTATTCTAAACTGATGTATTCTAAACTTATATATTCTAAACTGATGTATTCTAAGCTGATGTATTCTAAACTGATCTATTCTAAACTGATGTATTCTACTCTTATGTATTCTACTCTTATGTATTCTAAACTGATGTATTCTAAACTTATATATTCTAAACTGATGTATTCTAAACTGATGTATTCTAAACTTATATATTCTAAACTGATGTATTCTAAGCTGATGTATTCTAAACTGATCTATTCTAAACTGATGTATTCTACTCTTATGTATTCTACTCTTATGTATTCTAAACTGATGTATTCTAAATTGATTACCACCACTATTCCAATATTTGCACGCCATTTGATAAAACAGAGAACTGACTGCATTTTTGTTTATATAACCACTATATCTATGTTTACATACAAATGAATCCAATCTAATATAATTAAGAAAAACTCAGTGGATATTTTCGCAAATTTCAAAAGTAATGACCTCTGGCAATACAGCTTTCAAGTAATTCAATTCACGCTACCTCAAGTCACGTATGTAAACTGTACACAGTGGCACGAAACGACTTGATTTGGCCAAAATATTTGCCGCGCATATTTGTTTAGGAAATACAAATATTTCCCAGCGGGGAAACTGAGAGGGCTGCTAATATACTTTCTAAATGAAAATAAACAATTACTTTTGAGTTATGTTACTTTTTAAGTAATTACTATATAAAGCAGTTATAATCATAATGGACTGGTGTATCACGCATGTCGCGCGGTGACAGTATCCACACCACCGGGTCAACTGTATGCCTGACACCTTCTAAAGAAAATACCAAAAAAAAAGCTGATATATTAACAAAATGAAATAAAAAATTTACTTACCCATTTCCATCCAGCGATGTACTTCTTGTCTCCAAACGAAAACTCGATTAATGTACTTAACAATTTTGACCAACAGTTCCACACTTCACTCCACTGTTCACAGATCAATTATTAATGCACTGTAATCTATATATATATATATATATATATATACATATAATAAAAAAGTAACTGATCGCTGTCTGTACATGGAAGATATATGAGAAAAATATTATTGGGGGCCTTTATCAACGCAATAGAACCCAAAACAATGATTGGTAGAATTTTGTCTGTTTGTCTGTGCTTTTGTGCACGCTGATCTTAGAAACGGCTTAACCGATTTGGGTGCGATTTTCACTAATGTATTGTGGTAAGCTTCACTTAAAATTTAGTATTTGTTTAATTTCAATCAGTTCATAAATAAATAAGTTATATCAATTTAAAGAATCACGTCGAACATTTGTTTGATAAAAAATAAGCTATAAGAAATAATGTGTGTGATCGTTTTAGAAAATACCAGATACCCCTAAGAAGGTGAAGACGGTGTTTATAAACTAAAGTCCACGCGGACCAAGTCGCGGGCAACAGCTAGTTTTAAATTGTAACAATAATGTAATATTATAAATAATATAATAAAATTGTAACAGGCCGATGTCTGTACATTATAGATATTGAAAAAAAACTAATATGGGGGGTCTTTATTAGAGTAACAGAAGCCAAAACAACAGTTTTTAGAAATTTTGTCTGTCTGTCTGTCTGTATGTTTGTACACGAATCACGCAAAAACTACTGCATGGAATTGAATGCAGTTTCCACCGATGCATTGCTAGAGGTCTAACTTAAAATATAGACTCTATTTTACCGCAGGAAAATTTCTTATTGCGATTGTTTTAAATTTAATAAATCGAAGCGAAGTGAGGGCGGGTCGCTAGTTCATTATAAAATTCATATATTCATCCAGTACAATCTTAGTAGATAACAATATATCTTTTATTGTACGCGCGTCGCCCGAGCCGCGATCGCGATCCGAGTAATTAACACTACGAAAGTTTTAGACAGGACAACAAAACCTTACATGTTTTTTTGTAACTTTTAATTTAATCGTTAAAATATTTTTATCTTTCGCTACAACCGTTTCATTAAACTTTTAAACTGGCTTACATGTTTCAGTGACACCTAGTGTAAACGATGTCGGCATAAAATACGTCACAGTTCAATTCGAAAAGAGTGCAGCTCGATATAGCCTGGTTCAGTTTCAAGTGTACCACTTTATTTGCGCGGAAATTAATCAGCTTTCTGGAACACAGGTCGGATTTTAAAAGCTTCGGCGGTAGTTTCAGGTTAATTGAGTTGTTTCAAAAAGTAGAAGCAAAAGAAGAACGTGGTAAAGAACTAAATCAATTAGAAGAAAATATTTTTAATTTATTATGAAAATATAAACGTGTACGTACCCAACAGCGCCCTGCAAACCTTAAACGGTTGTGGACCTGAGGACTTTAGACGAAAAAACGTAAATATTTTCAGATATGTTCTAACGAAAGAAAGAAAGACCGAGTACAAAGCCACCTTCATTCTATAAAAAGACAAGCGTAGCTAGTATACATACTTTAAATTAAAATTGCAACACTTGCAATTGCATTAAATTATTTTTTACTTAATCGGGAAATTAACACATTGCCCCAGTGTAGTTTTGTTAATAATTAACAATTACAAAATACAAAACAATTCAAAGCTTCAAACAGTGTGGAGTCGCTCAGTAAAGCGTCAGTGGGTTTACTGATGACAGAAGAGTTAGACTCCTTGGAAGCTTAATATTAAAGAAACAAAAACTCGACTTCACTTCTCAAATTAGCGCCATAAAGTAATTTTCTTTTCATATATGGCAATGGTGTAAATAGCACATTCTGCCAGTGTTAGGTTTTATTCGTAATAAACAATTTCAAAGTCAAAAACGTATCCTGTCAACGTCCAGTCCAATTGAAGTAAGTCAGAAGTCGCTCAGTAAAGTGATAGTAGGTTTACTGGCGCACATAAGCGTTAGGCTCGTTGCTGACGTCACAAACATTTGATTTCCACAAACATTATGCACAAAAACCGTTTGAAGTTTAATAAACTATCACAATTAAACCACAAAATCCACAATCTACAACTTTTGTAACAAATCAAACATAAACTCGACATAATTTATCGAGTTCCCGACAAAAAGTCTCATTAAGTATTCTAATACATTCGAATTTCGAACGCGAATGATCGGATGCAGCGACCGGAAGTAACCGCCGCCCGGATATTGGTTCGCTGCAGAGACGAGGGGGGCCTTTTATGGAGGCATATTTTTGATATCCGAGATAAATAATGAGGATTTATATTATGCTGGCAATGCCCACGACTTCATCCACATGAAGTTAACAGTGATTCCCGTGGGTACTCCATAATTGGATAAAACGTATCCTAAAATGTTAATCCGGGAAAATGACATTTTTACATATTAAAAACAGTTGACGTGAAATAATATATTAATATTTTCATATAATTTTTATTCGATTTGATCTCCCACTGCTGGAAACTAAGGCTAGTGTATTTTTATTTTATTTAATACTACCTGTTGCCCGCGACTTCGTTCGCGTGGTCTTCAAGTACTAATTCGGAAACCTTCGCGGGCGTGCGCACAACAACTCACCAAAGTTTCATCGCAGTCGGATGAATGCTATAGGAACGAATACGGGACAAACAAAGAAACATTCATTTTTATATATATAAGATAAATGATTACAGGTATGGTTATAACAATTCTGAGACATACAAAGCATGTTGTGGATACACATAATACATACACTATAAATATACACACGTAGCTCTTTATAAATATACACAAGTAGCTCTTTATAAATATACACACGTAGCTCTTTATAAATATACACAAGTAGCTCTTTATAAATATACACACGTAGCTCTTTACAAATATACACACGTAGCTCTTTATAAATATACACACGTAGCTGTTTATAAATATACACACATAGCTCTTTATAAATATACACACGTAGCTCTTTATAAATATACACAAGTAGCTCTTTATAAATATACACAAGTAGCTCTTTATAAATATACACACGTAGCTCTTTATCTAGATCAGTGATTCCCATAGTTATATGAACCGCGACCCACCTAAAAAAATGACAAAGTTTGGGACCCACCATACGCTACGCCTTACATAAAAATAGCATTGTGTCGTTGCCGCTGCTGCAGCATGTTCTCGTTTACGTAGCGTAGTTATGTGAAGGGTATCCAGTATCCAGTATCCAGCGAAATTTTTAATAAGTATAAATAAGATAAATCAAACACTATACTTAAAATTATTTTTATTTTTTTCGGGGCCCACCCAATATTCGCTCACGACCCACCGGTGGGTCGCGAGCCATACTTTGGGAAACACTGCTCTAGACGTAGGCGCTATTTTTGAAAGCATATATAGTGCATATTTAATGCAATCTACAACATGGTCTTGTATATGAGGGATGTACGGAATTAGAAACATACACTGCTTGCTTGTCGGGGCTCCACGCCGTGGCTTTGTATCCCTTAGTACACCCTTCTACACCACACCCACAGGACGAGATAGGATGGTGCTAATCCGAAGCCGGCCAGCACCACTCACAAGCCATGTACCACCATGTACCACCATGTACCACTGCAAATACCGAATTACTGTGAATCATGGAAGTGTTAGAGTATAGTATAAAATGAATACTCAAGTGATATATTAATATTTCACATTTACATAGATCGATACGACCCACGCAAAGTGGTAATAACTGCGAGTGTCACATGCGGGCCATTCTACAACCGCATTATACAACATCGATCAACCAAAATGCAGAGATGTAGTATGCAGCGTTAACAGCGAGGCATTTGCAAGGCGGTCAAATCCAGTCTGACATTTGCTGCCAAAAACTACCAATAACGTATTATGACAAGTTACTTTTTTATGTTGCCAATACAACTCAGAGCGCATTCCCATCCCACTCTATCCTATCCCTCCCCCAATTTCCCAATCCATTCACCAAATCCATTTCTTCATCTCAAACGGTAGGCAGCACAGCCGGGACATGCCAACGTTTGTCATTCTGGACTGATGTTGACATGTCTCGCGGATGTCTACGGGCGACAGTATCCATTTACCACCAGGCGGACTGTATGCTCGCCTGCCGCCTTTTTCCTATATAAAAAAATTTGAAATAATTGAAAAGCAGCGTTTTCTATATAAACCGAAATAATATTATATTTATCATGTAATATTTTGTGGTAAATACATGTTTGCGCAATTGATTATAGGTAAATAAACGCACACTTAAAATATTTATTGCAACACAAACAAATAAATCAGAGACTTAAAAACGTAATTATCACCGGCTGAGTGTACCGGCTGTCACATGAGTGTACGTACACAGATTTGTTACAAGGAATTGTCCATCTGTGCATTTTGGTTGAACGAAGTTTTATCGGTGAAATGTTCAGAAATACCCAGCAAATGAAACCAAATTAAACAGTAATCAAATATGAGAGAATGACCCGATGGTCTCGTGTACCGAATCGGTGGTGTCTTATATTTATAGTACGTGATCGATGTCTCCACGAGACACACTAAAGATAAAAAGCAGTACTAAACGATTAGTGGTACATTGTCTTTATCCGACTCGCATTCGTGTGATCGCGAGTTCAAATCCCCGGCCCGTACGACAATGGAGCAGTTAGCACATTTTTTTTATGTTTTTTTTTATGTGCGAAGGCGGCAGACGAGCATACAGTCCACCTGATGGTAAGTGGATACTGTCGCCCGTGGGCATCCGCGATACATGCCAACATTAGTCCAAAATGAGAAACATTGACACGCCCCCGGATGCGCTGCCTACCTTTGGATATATAGGAATAGATTTGGAGAAAGGGTTAAGAAAGTGGGGAGGTTTAGCATGGGATTGGAATGGGCCCTGGCACATCTGACTCACTACCGAAACACGTACGTACATTGGGGAAATACGATAAAATGGGAAATGCAGTACATTTCAAGGTAGTCTTCTGTGAGAGAGTGGTAACGTGGCCAGTCGAGGCCGCCCAGCAGCTCTTGGATTGCAGCGTGCACTCTCCCCCCTCCCCCTTAAAGTGCCAGTGTGAAGTTTTCTTCTTAATGAAAGTCAAAATAATTTAAAATACATCTTTTTCAATATTTAATCACGTCAAAGTTAGAAGTCGCTCAGTGAATTGATAGTAGGTTTCCCGAGGAGAGAGTTGGACTCCTTTTAAGCACACTAATAATGCACTCACGCTTTTATTTGATTATCACAAACACTATAGTCGGATTTTTTATTCGAGTCAGGGGATATAACATCTAGAACTGTGAAAGTGTCATGACACTTTATTGACAGTTCTACATGTCATATCTCTACCTCGAATAAATAAATAGACTATAGGCATTTTGATGTTAATAAATTATCACTATTTTACTATCTTTTGGTAGGTGTATGCTGCATTCCCACAGCCGCTGGGTGTATTCGACTGGCCACGTTATCCCTCTCACACAGAAGACTACCTTGAAATGTGCTACATTTCCTACTTTATTTCCCCAATGTAAGATGAAAGGATTCTTAGAAATTTTACCTTAAAGGGGAGAGATGAATTTTTAAGCAATACCTATATCTTAAAATATCCTATATCTCCTATATCTGCAATGCCTTTAGGAGACATAGGATATTTTAAGATATAAACTTTTCATTTAAAATATAATAATAAAGAGGTAAAATTGTGTGTTTGTTTGTAGGTATGTTGGGGGTAATCTCTGGTACTACTGAACCGATTTCAAAAATTCTTTCACAAATAGGAAGCTACGTTATGTGTCTAATATAGGCAATATTGTATTTTGAAATTTTTAAATATAAAATGAAAAAGAAACTTATAAACCGAAGCGAAGCGAGGGCGGGTCGATAGTTTTAAATATTTTTAAAAAAGTGCATCGGCGTTTTTTGATATTTGACTTAGAAGGGAGTATAAAATGGAAGGGCAGAAAGCTGATCAAACATAAAAATGTCTGCTTGTTCACGTAGTTGCAATACTGTTTACTCAATACACTAGTCTAGTGACGCCACTTTGAATTATAAATGGGAGCCGAATACTCCGCGACTAGAAGTATCTTGTATACATCTCTCCACATACAGTAACCAAGGTCCAGCTACTGTAACTCAAGGTAGTTCTAGTTTTAGGAATTTAGTTTTAGGACCTAACCTAAAATGGACTTACTACGTTCCCATCCCAACCCATTTCATGTTTCCAGCTTCAGCGGTTTCGGCTCGGCGATGATGACTTAAGTTTTTTTTATAGAAAATAGACGGCAGATGATCACACAGTCCACCCGATGGTAAGTGGATACTGTCGCCCGTGGACATCCGCGATATATGCCAACATAAGTCCAGAGTGGCAAACGTTGGCACGGCCCCGGATGCGTTGCTTACCTTCGGAGAAAGGGTTCAGAAAATGGGGAGTAATAGGATGGGATTGGAATGGACCCTGGCAACGTTTTGGCAACATAAAATACCGTTACAATAAAGAAAAATAAATAAAAAAACATTTGAATTTACAATCTGTCATTCTCACGTGAATAATAAATGTTTTTTGGCACCAATCATTATTTAATATTTTACTAATATTAAAATGGAATGGGGCGATAGCGAAAACCGTTTTGCCATAATTGCATTTGCACGAAGCAGGCATGGAACCAAATGCAATTCTTAAAACTCTCCATCCGCTTGGTATTAGCTGAATGATTGTGTACCGGGCTATTGGTGTACATTGAAACGTCCTCTGTTTGTGACAGAAAAAGGTCTGTCTTTCCACGCACTAGTTGCACCTCGTCCCGTGATAACACTAATCACTAATCGGAATCACTAACAATATCGCCATAATATTCAAAAAAATTTTTTATATATACTAGTGGGCGGACGAGCAACGGTCCCACGTGATGGTAAGTGTTACCGCCGCCCATGGACACCTGCAACACCTGGGGGCATGCGGGCGCGCCGCCGACCTTGCAAAATCCTATTCACAGCTCTCTTGAAGAACCCCATATCGTAGCTTAATGGAAAGACCTCTTGAGGCAGTTCGTTCCACAACCTACGGGTTCGCGGTATAAAGTAATTTTTGGAGCGAACAGTGCGTGACACCTCCGTATCTTTGTCATAGTTTTAAAACTTATCGTGTGACACGGGGGTGATTGTCTTAATACAGAATCTCTTTCGTGAAAACTATCAACTTTAGTTCTAAGATTTTTCGAAAATCAACACTTTTTTCACACACACTCACTCACTCGAATCGTGTACGTTATTGCATACAGTCCACCTGGTGGTAAGTGGCAACTGTCGTCCACGGACATTTGCAATTCAGTCCACAATGACAAACGCTGGCATGCCACTAGATGCGCTGCCTGCGTTTGAAGATGTAGGAATGGATTTAAAGGAAGGGTTGGCAAACTGGGGAGGAATAGGATGACATGGGAATGGACTTTAGCATATCTCATTCACTGCCGAAACACGTAAGTACATTGAGGACTAAGATAAAATGGGAAATGCAATTCATTTCAAGGTAATCTTCGCATCGGTATACATACATTAGCTGTTTGTCGATGCAATGTGCGACGTTGGCACCAGTAGCAGCGTATAATGAATAGTACAGAGTAATAAAGTCAGAGACTTCATTTAGAAAAATCACCTTTTTTGCGGAAACATCAAGTTTCTTAACATAGTCATAGAACAAAATTTGTTATATTTTAATGATAGACATTTTGTATTAAGGGTTCAATTCAATCCAATTCAATTTGTTTATTTGCAATATGCATTACATTGCAAATTACAATTAGCAATGTGCGTTACAAAAGGTGGTAAGTACATATTCAGATCGACACATTTGACAATAATAAACACATAACACGAAACTTAATACAGAACATCAAATTAGCCCTACTTTTTTTTCATTCTGGTATTTTCTCCCGTACGGTTGTGCAGATATCTATACTAATATAATAAATGGGTAAAATTGTGTGTTTGTATGTTAGGGGCAATCTCTGGAACTACTGAACCGATTTCAAAGGTTCTTTCACAAATAGGAATCTACATTATGCGTCTAATATAGACATTGTAATATAGATATTTAGATATTTTGAAATTGTGAAAAAAAATCTCTTATAAACCGCTATAAATCGGCGGGTCGCTAGTTTCTTATAAGGAACGAAAGAAAAATGGTTTATTTCTTGTCTACAGTGTCAAATGCAATTAAAATATTAAAATAAAGACATGCAACGATAACAAAGATAATGTATCCCTGTAACAGAAAATGTGTACCTGACTCGGCATGATGCTTCAGCAAACCCTGCAGAGCTGATATTCTGTCAGACCCCCGTCACGGACGGACGTCAGCGCAGCAGATAAAAGGACAGTATTAACTATTTTAAACATTAAGTTATATTAAAATATACTTATACATTATAAACTTAAAATTACAGCCTTTACATCGCTGCTTCCATTTTGCACAAACATATCCAATTTACTTAGCACCCACATTTCCAGGCGACTGATTGGCGGATTTAATTAAAAAGACGTGTATTAATACCAACGTGAATCCCGTGGGAATGCAATCGAACTCAATACGATTGCGTAACTTTCATTAATTATTTTATACACTGATTTGACAACACAACGTAAATTACACGATAATTTATTTAAGACTGTCAATTTTTTTTTGTGGACGAAGGCGGCAGACGAGCATACAGTCCACCTGATGGTAAGTGGATACTGTAGCCCATAGACATCCGCAATACATGCCAACGTTAATCCAAAATGACAAACATTGGCACGCCCCTGGATGCGCTGCCTACCTTTGGAGATATAGGAATGTATTTGGAGAAAGGGTTGAAAAAATGGGGAGGGATAGGGTGGGAATGGGCTCTGGCACATCTCACTCACTACCGAAATACGTAGGTACATTATGGAAATAAGATGAAGTGCGAAATGCAGTACATTTCAAGGTAGTCTTCTGTGAGAGAGGGGTTACGTGGCCAATCGAGCGCGCCCAGCAGCTGTTAGATTGCAGCGTGCACTCTCCCCCTCAAAAAAAAATTGTATCACAGTAAAGCTTAACATATTTCATTTAATTATACAAACTGTATTTCTTTGTCAACGGCACTGCAACTGCATAACATCATAATCTGTTTAATTAGAATGCAAATTTATTTCACTCCGAGAAGACATTTTTGCATTAAGCCAACAGTCGACAGTGGAAGCGCACGGAAACCGTAGTCCTAAGTTTTTATTTGATTATTAAAAATATTACGCACAAAAAATAATTTGAACTTTAATAAACTATTAAACCACAAAACCAACAGAATACAATTTTTATGATAAATCAAACAAAACCTCTATATGTAGGCACCTTGGAGACTACCTTGAAATGTACTGCATTTCCTACTTTGTCGTATTTCCCCCAATGTACGTACGTGTTTCGGTAGTGAGTGAGATGTGCCAGAGCCATTTTTTTTTTTTTTTTTTTTATAGATGAGAGGGCGGACGAGCAAGCGGTCCCACGTGGTGGTAAGTGTCACCGCCGCCCGTGGACACCTGCAACACCAGGGGGCATGCGGGCGCGCCGCCGACCTTGCAAAATCCTATTCACAGCTCTCTTGAAGAACCCCATATCGTAGCTTAATGGAAAGACCTCTTGAAGCAGTTCGTTCCACAGCCTACGGTTTCGCGGTATAAAGTAATTTTTGGAGCGAACAGTGCGCGACACCTCCGTATCGAGGAAATGCGGATGGACCGCACTTCTTTCCCAACACTTTCTCCAAATACATTCCTATATCTCAAAAGGTAGGCAGCGCATCCGGGGTCGTGCCAACATTTGTTATTCTAGACTAATGTTGGCATGTATCGCGGGTGTCCATGGGCGACAGTATCCACTTACCACCAGGTGCACTGTATGCTGGTCTGCCGCTTTCGTCCATTAAAAAGAAATATGTATAAAAGTTACATTTCTTTTATCCGACTACAACAAAAAGGGTTATGAATTAGCCAGGCTATGTACGTATCCAAAGTATCACTGTAATAACGCCAAAGCTAAAAATAGGTTGTTCTGTTTCGAGGGTAGAATCGATTCTAACAGTTTTTTTTTTTTTATGTACTACTGTTTTGTTTTTTAGGATACTGTCGCCCATAGACATCCGGGATACATGCCAACATTAGTCAAAAATGACAAATGTTGGCACGCCCCCGGATGCGCTGCCTACCTTTGGAGATATAGGAATGGATTTGGAGAAAGTGTTGTGAAAATGGGCAGGGATAGGATGGGATGGGAATGGGCTCTGGCACATCTCACTCACTACCGAAACACGTACGTACATTGGGGAAATACGATAAAGTGGGAAATGCGGTACATTTCAAGGTAGTCTTCTGTGAGAGAGGGGTAACGTGGCCAGTCGAGCGCGCCCAGCGGCTGTTGGATTGCAGCGTGCACTCTCCCCCTCCTAAATACAATAGGTATTTTTTTGTTCATAACTTATTGTTCATTTATAGTCTATAATTTATTCTACGCGTGTCGCCGGTCACTGCCCTAAACAGAGTAATAAGCGCTACGAATGTTTTAGACAGAACAACAAAACTTTACAATTTGTAACTGTTGATTTGTTCCCTAACTAGCGACCCGCCCTCGCTTCGCTTCGGTATATAAGACTTTTATTTTTTTTCAAAATCTTTACATGGTATAAAACAAAGTCGCTTCCCGCCGTCTGTCCCTCTGTGTGTACGCTTAGATCTTTTAAACTACGCAACGGATTTTAATGCGGTTTTCATCAATAGATAGAGTGATTCAAGGGGAAGATTTATACGTATAGTTTAATATTGATTTGTGTTAATTTGTTGAAATATAACGAAACCGAAGCGAAGCGAGGGCGGGTAGCTAGTTTCAAAATAATATATAGCCTATCTTAGACACGGATAATGTAGCTTCCTATTTGTGAAAGAATTTTTGAAATCGGTTCAGTAGTTCCAGAGTTTACCCCCAACATACCCACAAACAAACACACTATTTTACCTCTTTATTATATTAGTATAGATATAATTATAATCCTATTTGTCAGTAGAACGGTTTTATACTATTTTAGATAAGGTGACGTGTTTCCGGTTTACTTTCATATAACTGATGGCAGACAAGCGGGCGGTCACATGGCGGTAAGTGGTCAGCGCCGCCCATGGACGCCTGCAACACCAGGGGGCTTGCGGGTGTGCTGCCGATCTTGCAGAATCCAGTTCAAAGCTCTCTTGAAGGCTTTGCGTTATATCGGCGACGCGTTGATACAAAGGTAAAGGTAACAAGAGGCGCCTCCCGCGCGGCAGTTACTATAATTGCAGCCGTCACTACACCGGAAATAACGCGCCACACCCATGCCGGTAGGTCGCGTTGCCACTGTTAGCGATTAGTTAATATTAACCATTATAAATGTATTGTTTAATTTGAGTAACCGATATTTTAAGGGATGTTTTATACACTTATTTTTATCGATAAAATCACTTTCCTACCTACTCCAAATCCCCCCCCCCCGCTCCCCTCGTTGAATGGCAGCCATCTTAATTTTTTTAATCGGCCGAAGAAGATATATTTTTTTATGGTAAAGGTATTTTGTATGAAAATTATATATTTAATTATTCGTACTTTTGCCATTTTAATGGAAGTTGATCGATGTCTTTGCTATAGGACTCCTGGGAGCGGAAATCGATGAATTCTCTGATGACGTTTTTCACTGCCTCATCAGAGTTCAATTTTTTCCCGTGTAAAAAGTTATCTGAATTCCAAAAATATAGCAATCACTAGGGGCAAGGTCTGGCGAGTACGGTGGGTGACGGAGAGTTTCCAGTCGAAGCTCCTGTAACTTTGAGACTGTCTGTCGGATACTGTGTGGGTGAGCGTTATCATGGAGCGGTGGACTAGAGCGATTGATCAGGCTCGGTTGTTTGATAGCAAACTTGTCCATCATCGTTTGCAGTTCTTCACAGCACACAGCTGCATGAAATGTTGTGCCAGATTTCAAGAAACTGCAATGGATGATACCGGCACACGACTACCATACAGTCACCGTGAGCTTCTTTTGACCCAGTTTACGTTTGGGACATCATTTGACTGTGTCTCCTGGGTTCAATCATTGTGACGAACGTTTCCGATTATCACACAGGACCCACTTCTCGTTACAATTGACAATACGATTCAGAATCCCTTCATTTTTGTGCCGTTTCAGCAAAGTAGGCTGTGGAACGAACTGCCTCAAGAGGTCTTTCCATTAAGCTACGATATGGGATTCTTCAAGAGAGCTGTGAATAGGATTTTGCAAGGTCGGCGGCGCGCCCGCATGCCCCCTGGTATTGCAGATGTCCATGGGCAGCGGTAACACTTACCATAACGTGGGACCGCTTGCTCGTCCGCCCAATAGTCTATAAAAAAAAAAGTAAGGCAAGCTTCGACGGGTGTCTGCAGCTGACTTACATTAAACTCATACGGTACCCACTTTCCGAGCTTCTTCACTTTCCCGATTTGACGCAAGTGAATCAATATCGTTTTGACAGTTACGCCGAAGGCTGCTACTAACTCAGACGTGGTATGAGATAAATTCGCGTCCACTGTTGCTTTCAATTCGTCATTATCGCCTTTAGTGTCGGGTCGTACACGAGGATTGTTTTTGAGGTGGAAATTTTGAGAACGGAAACGATCAAACAAAAAACGCAACGTGCGTTCGTTTGCCGTGTTTTGGTCCGTACACATCGTTGGTATTGCGTGGCTCTGTGCTGCGATGCTGCCTCAAAGGAACCCATATTCGCATTTTTTCATGAATGCAAACACAACGATATCTAATCAAAAAGTCGTTTGACAGCAAAACAAATTAATAACTGATTTTGAAAAAAAATGTCATAGCTTTCAACTGAATATAATTTGAATTTGGAATTCCAAGCCTAACCCAACATAACTCAGTTCAAAGTAGCCACTATGAACAAACGGCAATTTGAAAATCGGTACAATCGATTCTACTCTCGATACCGAAGAACATATTTCCAGCTCTTGCATTATTACAGTCACACGTTGTATACAAAATGAAATAAAAACTTATTCAAAATAAAAAAATATTTCAAATTAAGTCAAAAATCGTGTAAGAAATCTATCTGAAAGTAACACAGTACATTGTAACAAACATACGTAGCTCACATTCATGCTCTATAAACTTTTCGTAGTGCTCGTAGCAAGTAGCTACGACCGCAGTAATCAGAGATTTCTACCTACATCAAGTCGAGAACAATATTGACTCAGAACAGTAGTGTAACTCTGTAAGCGCAGTTCAATATTGAGCACGACCACATAAAAAAGATAATCCAAAGGTTATCTTTCTAGGCTCTTATTCATGAGATCCTGAATTACTGTACCACTGTTTTGATGATGATTTTTTTTTTTATTACTAACGATGAAGCTAGAAACATGAAATTTGTCCGTAATTTCCTTCAAAATAAAAACTCACTAAGAAAAGTATTACTCGAAATTCAATTATTAAACGAGTGAAAATATTTAATGTTCCCTTTAAGTTGAAAGTTACATATTTACATTGAAATCATAGTGAAGACACATTAAATATTCTTTGAACAAAATCGTTGCAGTATACACACAAAATAATAAGATCTGTGGTGTACACAATAAATGGTACAGAGGTCAAAATAATATTTTTTAGAATTGTCTGTCTGTCACACACAATCACGGGATGGATTAACCTTGGCACAGTTATAAACCCCTGTTCGTGGACAATATTGAGGGTACTTTTCAAGCTAACTTATACTCTAACCGGCACGGCTAGTCATACATATAGAAAAAGTAAATAGGTAGTAAACATCGATATGGGAATAGACTGGATGACATATCATACATTGTTATCATTAGAATCACAGAAACCTGGCTGGCTTCTGAGGGGGGGGGGGGGGTTAAAGCAGGTGAGGATTTATTAAAAAGTCAAATTTGAAACTTAAGTACAATTCGAGAGCTAGTTTACATAGAACACTATTAGACTGTAACAATGTCCGCCTTAGAGGGCTTGTATAACATATCTAGTATGTATTCTTAAGACCGATGTAAATAAGGATTAAAAAAGAAAAAATCAAAATCATTTTATCAATACCACCAACATTTCCCACTGTTCGTTCTATCTCCACTGTGACACCGATATATGAAGAACGACAAAAAAGCTCTTGGCGAAATAAGGGTGACACAAAGAGATTGATGTACCTCTGCAATATCTAGGGCAGCGGACATTTTTTTCTAAGAACACTACTATGATAAACTATTCCTCAACCAGCCTTTTTATCGTCCACAGCTGGATATGGGTCTCCCCATGTAAATGTGCAAGGGATGTATGACCTTAAAACGTCACGCTGGCCCAGGGGGTTGGCGATATACTCTTTTAGAGGTAGTGTACTTCCCGAGTCCTTTTGGTAGATAGGTTATACTTAGTCACCAACGAGGAACAGATGGTGTGGTGCCAGTCTCAAACTGGCCGACGACACCACACGGAAAATAAAGATAATTATTTATTTTCCAAAATCTTTATCTTTTATTTATGACTAGCGACCCCGCCCTCACTTCGCTTCGGTTTATTAAATTTAAAACAATCGGAATAAGATATTTTCCTGCGGTAAAATGGAGCCTATATTTTAAGTTAGACCTCTAGCAATACATCGGTGAAAACTGCATTCAATTCCATGCAGTAGTTTTTGCGTGATGCATGTACAAACATACAGACGGACAGACAGACAAAATTTCTAAAAACTTTTGTTTTGGCTTCTGTTGCTCTAGTAAAGACCCACCATATTAGTTTTTTTTCAATCTCTATAATGTACAGACATCGGCCTGTTACAATTTTATTATATGTATAGGAGACAAGGTAAATATACATTTACAATAAACTGATGAAATAAAAAAGATAAATGAAAATATAAACATCTTGCAACTTCGTTACTGTTAAATTAAAAATACTATAATATTTAATAACTTAAGTAGGGAACGTTTTATAGCAATCAATCTGACAATTATTACTGTAATTAATTGCTGTAATAATTATCAAATTGTTTAGTGTAAATGTTAACAATATTTACTGAAAAAAACAAAAAACAAATAGACACTTAACGTGAATAAACAACAAACATTAGGCTCACCAACTAGAGTACATATGGAAACACTGTATTATAGGCATGTATTTATTTATATAAAAAAAATCTTGTAAAAACTATCAGTATATGAAATAATTGTCAAGTTAATTGTTTTCTCTAATAAATATAAGTACAATTTATTTAACTTTCGAAAATATGAAATTAATAAATGTAAAAAATATGAAGTAAGTAAGTAAGTTAAAAATATCAAAGTAATTGCCGTAAAAAAATTACAAAATTTATTTCCGAAATCAATAAAATATTTACGGTACAAATTATGAAACGTTTACTGCATAAATTACTATAAAATTTATCGCTAACACTAAAACCATACCCAACATCGCTCCGTTTTAAAGCGTCAACCACTTAATATGGTACACACGCCGGAAACGGAGACGGTCGCTTAGCGCAGTAATGATTATTGCTCAATTTGTGATGGGGCGGGGGAGCGGGGCGGGTTGAGCTTTGATGATTCTGTAATAGGGTGCGTGATGAACAGCTAATGATTTTAATTTAATAAGAGTTATTTTGTAGGTAGTTGTGAGATATTTGCTACAATATAACTATGGAAGAATACATTTAGTTGCCGTGTGGTATCGGACGGCTATAGTCCAGCTCCACCCCATCTGTTCCGACGCAAAGCGCCCGATAATTTCCTTCCAGCAATTTTCATTTCATTGGCTGTTGTATCTAAATGTAAATAGGAGTCTCAGTTTGCTGTCCTTTTCTAACCTACTTTTTATTGAATTATGTGCCCTTATCATTTCATTATCGCCATGCAGTTCGCTGCATGCCATGCAGTTTTTTTGAAACTGTTTGATAATCAATATTGTACATTTAAACCATCAACTACTAGATTTCATTGAAGCCACATTGTGTCAGAGAAGACACCATCTCTTCCAGCGGTTGCCGTAAACACCGACTAAAAGATAAGAAAACCGCTACCGTAAGCGCTGAGAAACTACACCACTTACAAAAGAATGGACTCGCCAACCCGGATGGCCATCGTGGAGTTTTCAGACCATACACCTTCATGCACAGGGTAATATGTTATCCAGCAGTGGGTACTGAAAGAGTTGATTGCATGTCTATAGCAACAAACAATAAAAATGTGTCAAAATTGTCACAACATATCCATAGTGATAAACAATAGAATTTTCTTATTATATCTATAGCGACAAACAATAGAATTGTGTTAAACTTGTCCCAATATATAATATAGCGACAAACAATAGAATTGTGTTAAACTTGTCCCAATATATAATATAGCGACAAACAATAGAATTGTGTTAAATTTGTCCCAATATATAATATAGCGACAAACAATAGAATTGTGTTAAACTTGTCCCAATATATAATATAGCGACAAACAATAGAATTGTGTTAAACTTGTCCCAATATATAATATAGCGACAAACAATAGAATTGTGTTAAATTTGTCCCAATATATAATATAGCGACAAACAATAGAATTGTGTTAAACTTGTCCCAATATATAATATAGCGACAAACAATAGAATTGTGTTAAACTTGTCCCAATATATAATATAGCGACAAACAATAGAATTGTGTTAAATTTGTCCCAATATATAATATAGCGACAAACAATAGAATTGTGTTAAACTTGTCCCAATATATAATATAGCGACAAACAATAGAATTGTGTTAAACTTGTCCCAATATATAATATAGCGACAAACAATAGAATTGTGTTAAACTTGTCCCAATATATAATATAGCGACAAACAATAGAATTGTGTTAAATTTGTCCCGATATATAATATAGCGACAAACAATAGAATTGTGTTAAACTTGTCCCGATATATAATATAGCGACAAACAATAGAATTGTGTTAAATTTGTCCCAATATATAATATAGCGACAAACAATAGAATTGTGTTAAACTTGTCCCAATATATAATATAGCGACAAACAATAGAATTGTGTTAAACTTGTCCCAATATATAATATAGCGACCAACAATAGAATTGTGTTAAACTTGTCCCGATATATAATATAGCGACAAACAATAGAATTGTGTTAAATTTGTCCCAATATATAATATAGCGACAAACAATAGAATTGTGTTAAACTTGTCCCAATATATAATATAGCGACAAACAATAGAATTGTGTTAAACTTGTCCCAATATATAATATAGCGACAAACAATAGAATTGTGTTAAACTTGTCCCGATATATCTATAACCATAAATGTGACATAGACGTCTTCTCTCATAAAATAAGCTTATTTAAAAATAAATAACAGTCTGTTAACTAATTAACTTCATTCTTTTGTATTGATATTATTTTTACTTATTTTTCTACCTTCTTATATAAGCAATATGTTGTAATATTTACATAGTTTTTTATTATTATGCATTTAAGATTAGTAATTTTTAATATTTTCTTTCTTCCTTTTATAAAATCAGGCAAATTTTGTTCCTGTCGTTTGTACAATGTAAGCTATTGTTTACGTACGTTAACCTATGTGTAAAAAAGATTTTGTATTGTAATTTTGTTAATAAATGTGTTTAGTAAATAAGCTTCATAAGATAAACATAACGGAGAAACAACGAAAATGTGGCAAAATTGCCAACAGTTCGTTTAAACCTCAAACACGAAGGGGCAATAAGGCAATCTCGCAAGCGGACAATAACGTCACTTCCGATCTGAAAATAAGAGAAAAGAGCTGCTGCTACGAAGCAATAAAATCGTTGGATAGTATGTAATACGCTTTATAGTATTCTATTTTATAATTCCATGATATTTTACGTACTTTGTAGGGGCCACGTTACTCCTCTCTCACACGAGACTATCTTGAAATGTACTGTATTTCCAACTTTATCCTATTCCCTAATGTACGTACGTGTTTCCGTAGTGAGTGAGATATGCCAGAGCCCATTCCCATTCCATCCCATCCGTGCACATTCTCCCAATCCATTCCTTAAGATGCAAAGGTGGGCAGCGCATTCGGGGCCGTGCCCACGTTTGTCATTATAGACTGATGTTGGCATGTATCGCAGATGTCTATGGAAGACAGTATCCACTTACCATCAGGTGAAATGTATGCTCATATGTCGCCTTTTTTCTACAAAAAAACCGAACTTATAAACTCATCCGATGCCAAAAAGTCTCCCTCTGCCTCTTTCTGAGGCTGCAGGACTTGCGGAATTTACAGGACACACATCCACACACACACACACATACACACCCTCTCTATCTCTCACACACGCATACACACCCTCTCTATCTCTCACATACACACACACAAAAGATTGTCAGTGATTGCCAACTTTTCGGATTACCGATGCCGACGCTCGTTTGCTGAACTGTAATCGTCACCAGACCTTTCACCGTCAACTGCTGAACACGGGCCTGAGGGATGCATGGCCAAGCGGGTTGGCGAGTCCATTCTTTTAGAGGTGGTACAGTTCCTCAGGGCTTGTGGCAGCGGCTTTTTTATCCCTTTTACGACACCCACGAGAAGAGATGGGGTGGTGTTATTCTAACACAGGCCTGTACCACACGACAAGCCTGCATCATTATTTAATAGTGTACCTAAAATTGTAAGCCTTTTTCAAATTAGGTCCTTTAAGCTTCTTGAAATAATGGCCCTACTCAAAAGTACATTGACGACACATTTTTATTATCATCTTCTCGTGTAAAGAGTCCTTGTACCTACTTATAAATTCCTTCGATCATTCAAGGATTTTTTTTTTTTGGAGTAGGCAAGGGCGAGTAATTCCACATTCCTTTTGTTATCTCGTCCTATACTATTGAGGGGAGGAGTATAATTGAGTATATACTCTACGAAAGAACTAGCCAAAATTAAAAATACCCTCATATTCTCTTTCTTGAAAACAAAGGAGTTTCGTTCTAAGACTTCTTAAAATTATGCACCGTTTTTATAGTAGGAAGGCAGCAAACGAGTCCACGGACATCCACGGTGCATGCCAACATCGGTGCAGAATGACAAACGTTGCCACGCTCCTGGATGCGCGCCTGCCTTTGAAGATGTAGGAATAGATTTAAAGAATCCGTTGGGTAAATGGAGAGGGACAGGAACTCGTCCCTCCCCTGCCGAATCCCCTGCCGATCACTGCCGAGATATGTATGCACGTTGACGAATAAGATAAAGTGGGAAATGCAGTACATTTCAAGGTAGTCTTCAGTGACGAGGCCCGTCGAGTGCGCCCAGCGGCTGTTAGATTGCAGCATGCACTCGCCCCCTCCAAAATGCGTTTAAAGATGTCATCATTTTATGTAAATTAAATCCCCAATTGTGAAAAAAAAAGGTAGGAGGTCCTTTCTTCACGAAAAAAAATTTAATCATTTTAGTGTTACCCAACATGTCAAACTTCTGAGAAACAGAAATTGCAGAAATTGTCAAAGGCGTATACAAAAGGGTAAATATAAATCTTTTTTTGATTTTTTTTTTAAACTTCTTTTTTAATAAAATATCTTTTTGGGGGAAAGTATCAAATTCAGAAAAAGTTGCTAGTTCTAAAGATATAAATTCAAGGTTAAGAGGATGCAAGTAATTTTAATAACAGCCTGTATAGTTAACATTCGTTAATATTAATGTAATGCGTCAGACATCACGTCGTTTCTGAGTAAACCCTCATTAAATTCCAATCCGATATCACAACACGACGATAACTACAAAAAAATCGATAGGTACATACTTGAAACCTTAATCGGATCTAAATTCAAACATCAAATAAGGCTTTTCATGAATAATCGATAAATTTAAATAATAATAAATAATACAAACATATCAACTATTTTATTCCATACTGTATACGGCCTATAACGTAAAACCTCCGTGTTAGGATAAGCGTTAAAAAAAAAAATGTATTTGAAAATGGAACCCGTTTTGTTTGCGTGGAACAGGTGGTTGTTCGCGAGGCGAGTTTAATCGAGCGACAAGTCCGGTCGCGACCGCGGTTAGATGTCCACTGAGGCTAAATACCAGGGTTTTGTAGACATGCCCCTCAATGAGGACAAATATAGTGAAATGAGGCGTGAGGTTGAGTAAGTTCTTTATCATAACCAAAGCATACCCTGCGGCTATGTTTCTCCACTGCTGGATATAGACTTTTCCCGCGATTGTTTTCAACTCGTCCTCGGTCCACCTGTCCGGAGCGCGTCCCACACCGCGCTTCCCTGTATGTCTCCAGTCGAGGACTCGTCTTCTTCATCGGCTATCGGTCCTGTAGCAGATATGTCTTCGAGCTTTGTCGATGACTTTAGTTCTTTATTAAATAACTCATGAGTTAAATGTGTAACCCCCTCATTAACTTACTCTCTTAAGACGAGTCTCTCACTGTTATTAGCTTGACTTGTATCACGCATGCGTACCAATCCAAAGCTTCAATTCTGTTGCAAACCCTATTCCTTTGACTGAGAATTCAAAATTGTTTATAAATATGCAAACAACCTCAAATAGCAACGTTCGATTTACGAACAAGCTAATGTCATTTTTAAGTTCAACAGAATTTGATCTTTATGATAAATATAGTACGAGTGGTTTTAAACTGTTTCAAACGGAAAGCACGAAATTGACATTTGCGGTAGCTATTTTTAAATGTCACAGGATTCTTCTTAAAGACCTCAATTGAAAAGTCACTTTATCTCATTTTCATACAGTTTATTTTTCTAATAAAAGTCAATGTCACTTAAGATATTTTGTTGTTATTTTTTCACTTCTTAGCAAGGACTTTCTGGGGAGCTTTCAACAAATGTGTAGGCACTTTCAGGCTAATGAAATAAAGTCGAAATTTGTGTGTGAAGCAGATGTTTTATAGGATGTTTGGCAGTTATGGAATACTGAACAGACAGCGAGGCGCCGACACGCGGAAGGACGAGATATTTCGCAAAAAAAAAATACGACTAATATTTATGTGAGAAATGTTAACATCGTAGATAAAATCTAATATTTTTTATATACCTAAAAATATATATATTAATAGGTATTTCATATACATTTTACATACACTGGTTCATCCACTTGGTTCACCAAGATCCTCTGGGCTGGGGTAAATGGGCTGCTCTCGGTCTGCGCTGACCCTGCTGCACATGCTGCTATGGATACTGCTGCCCATGGTCACCCGTGATATATGCCTACATCAGTCAAAAATGACAAACTTTGATACGGATACGCCTCCAATGGAACCAGCCCATATCCACTTTCAGCCCTTTCAGTACCCACTGGTGGACGTGGGGATTTATGGTTTTAAAACGCCGCGTTGGAAAAGCGGGTTGGCGAGTCCACTCTCTTAGAGATGGTGTAGTTCCTCAGCGCGTGTAGTAGCGGCTCTGTTATCACTTAATAGTGTTAAGATATAGGATGGTGCTATCTCCTATAGCCGTCCGACATCGCATACCACAAACCGCCAATAAAATGAAAATTACTGCAATTAACGTGTGAATTAATTACGTAAGTGCGGGTGCACGCTGTATTCCCACAGCCGCTGGACTGCAGTTGACTAGCCAGGTTACCCCTCTCTCACAGATGACATATTCCCTCCCATGTATGAAAGTGTTTCGGTATGCCACAACATATTTATCATCTCATCCCAGCACATGGTATCCTATCCCATCGGATAGAAAATATATTGGAATTAATGGAAACTCCACAGTCCCATATAATTTTACAGAACTATATACGTCACCGATAAAACGCGTAATCTCAAACAAATCAAATAATTTAACATATATAAAACCGTAATTGCGGTGTCCGTGTCTTTAATTTGCAGATTAAGGAATAAATTGGGAGAATGGGTTGGGAAAATGGGGAGGGATAGTATGGAATAGGAATGAGTTCTAACATATCTCACTCACTACCGAAACACGTACGTACATTGGGGAAATAATATAAAGTGAGAAATGCAGTACATTTCAAGGTAGTCTTCTGTGAGAGAGGGTAACGTGGCCAGGCGAGCGCGCCCAGCGGCCGTTGGATTGCAGCGTGCACTCTCCGCCTCATACATGACGCGCTCTACACCTGTATCAGCAGACAGCAAGTAGCGCCGCAGACCAATCCTAGTTATTTTACAATAACCAAGTTTATTATTCGACCAACGTAAGCCTTATAACTTGAGCAAACTTTACGTTACAATGTACAGTACAGTGGTACAGCTCCGTGTGTACCGTTCCTGGATATATTCCTCTCAGTTATCCCCACACCGCACAACGTTCAACGCCTGTTAGGGGGAGAGAGCACGCTGAAATCCAACAGTCGCTGGGCGTGCCACGTTACCCCTCTCTCACAGAAGACTACCTTGAATTGCACTGCATTTCCCACTTTATCTTATTACCCTAATGTACGTATGTGTTTCGGTAGTGAGTGAGATGTGCCAGAGCCCATTCCCATCCTACCCCTCCCCATTTTCTTTCCCTTTCCTACATCTCTAAAGGTAGGCAGCGCATCCGGGGCCGTGACAACGTTTGTTACTTTGGACTAATGTTGGCATGTATCGCGGATGTCTATAGGCGACAGTATCCACTTACCATCAGGCGGACTGTATGCTGGTTTGCCGACTTCGTCCATAAAAATCTCTCCTCATACATACACTACACAAGACTAAGTCACCGGTTATGCCATCAGCGTGCATCTACACTACTGGATACATATTAGTCCAGTAAAACTACGTGTTGAAATTGCATTATTTAAATATAGCATTTTTTTTCAATAATCCGAATATTTAAACATTTATAAGGTACTATATTTACGAATCCATTTACTTTTAGCTATGGAAATAACAAAAAAAGGCTATTTTTAAAATATTAAAATATTATTATGGGGAAATATATTAATAATATTATGTTTTCGTGTATGCCGATAAAAACTGTAAACAATACGAATTAAACAGGAATCCAACGAGAAAACTATTGGAAACATTGATTTTTTTAAATAATCTTCTAATTGTTAAATTTTCCCCATATTTCATAAATAAATAATTGCTAATTGTTGGCTACGATATATATATTATATATAAGGCGGTGCTCGCGATCGATGTTATACCGCAGGGCCAATGTTGCAGGCCGCACGTTGCCTTCCAACGGGGGGGTGTAGGGGTGAAATACGGAAATAAAACGCTGCTCTAATTCACATTGAACCACAGGAGCGCAGGGAGGAAGCGGCAGTCGGCAGCGAACTCGCTTGTATGAACTTGTTAGGTATCTCCACTATGAGGAGTCTGTTATATCAAGTCACTACTTAGAGTGTTAAGTACGAACTGGTAGTTCAAGTTACTGTTTGAAGTGCTGAGGACGAACTGGTAGTTCAAGTTACTGTTTGAAGTGCTGAGGACGAACTGGCAAAGAGAGGTCGGAACCTATGCCTTTTATAGCAAGTTTGCTGCCCGTGCGATCCCCCTGCTCCCTGGGGTAGTTTATTGTGCTATTCGCTCTCCAACGTCATACATAACTTCTAGGTTACAAGTCACTTATCCTAGGGTCGGTTCTCCTCTTATGCGGAGAACAAGGCTATTTTCGATGACGATACATGATGATTTTATATCTTTCTGGGCAATTTAGCCCTTTTTTCCCTCCCTCCTTCGTTGAGTAGCAAGGGGAATGGGAGGACTGAAGGTAAAGGGGAAGTAGTGGCGCCGATACCGGAACTTCGTCATCTAGCCCGCAACTTTATATGTTTAATTCAATGCTTAATAAAACACACTGCGGGCGGTAGCCTTTATTTTGCCTATACCCTGACCTGCAACCTAGTTTCCCTAATACATTTATGGAGAGCGAATACAAACACATAGTTTATAAACAAAGACACTTTAAAAAAATATAATATAAATGTACGTACTAACATCCCATAGTCTCGTAGGAAAGGTGTATGGATTTGTCTCGTACGCTTTTATTAGTCTAATGTGAGAATTCATTCGTCCTCACCTCGCTAGTTGCGCAACCCTTGTGAGACAACCCCCTTTCTTCCCCGAGCCGTGCGATGCCAGTACGTACATATCATGTACACTTGATTTACATAATTTACACATTACATAATAACATATCTTAATTGTACTGCACTTGTGCTACGCCCTTATTTTCTGTCGTGCACATTCTCCCGCCGTCGCAACACTGCGAACCGACTGGTAGCACGACGACTTTCTTCGTAGGTCTGCGTAGCACGGTGCCGTTGCCCATGGTGATGTCGACGACTCGTACCTCGTTGTCTTTACCCGGGTAGACGTTGGTGACACGGCCTCGTGGCCAGGTGTTCCGGGGTAAGTTGGAGTCGCACACGATGACGATGTCGTCGATCTTCAGTGGTTCACCGGTGCTGCGGGGCTCCCGCCGGTACTGGAGTGAGGGCATGTACTCCCGTACCCAGCGGTGCCAGAATACGTCTGCGAGCCTCTGGGCGCGCCTCCAGTGATGGCGCGCGTTCAGGTCGCCTTCGGTGAAGTCTCCGGGAACCGGCATGTGACAGTTCGGGCCGAGTAGTATAAGGTTCGGCGTTAGTGCTGCCGGTTCGTCGGGTGTCACCGCCACATGAGTAAGGGGGCGGGAATTTATGGTCATCTCCGCCTCAGTTAGCAGTGTGCTGAGCGTCTCGTCACTTGGATGTTGTTCGTGCAGGGTGACTCGCAGGGCTTCTTTAACGGAGCGCACCATGCGCTCCCATGCACCGCCCATAAACGGCGCTGCTGGTGGGATAAACCGCCACTTGATCATGCGGTTTGTGGCCTCGTGCTGGGTGGCTTCAGCTATGGACTGGGCGAGCTCTTTATCAGCCGCCTTGAAGCAAGTTGCGTTGTCACTCCACAGCTCTGTTGGACAGCCTCTTCTGGCTATAAACCTCCTCAGCGCTGAAATGGCTGAGTCAGCGCTTAGGGAGGTCACGACTTCTAGATGTATGGCGCGTGACGTCATACATGTGAAGAGCGCTACGTATCTCTTTTCGCGGTGGCGCGCGACGGTGACTTCTATTGGACCAAAGTAGTCCAATCCGGTGAATGTGAAGGGGCGTGCGTGATGGGCCAGGCGAGCTGGAGGTAAGTCGCCTGTGGCCGGACTTGTTGGTTTAGTCTTTTTTATTCTGCACGCCATACAGCTCTTGATCACGTTTCGCACGGCCGGTCGGATTTTCATTATCCATAGCCGTTGGCGTAGCTCATTTACGACTGTTTCTACGCCTCCGTGATGAAGTTTCTCGTGGACTTGTTGTATATACAATTTTGTGTATATATGTTTTCCATTCAGTACGGCTGGGCTCACAGATTCTGCGTGTATTCCCTCGGCCGCAGTTATACGACCCTTTATTCTTATTATGTCGTCACTGTCGATGATAAGACTAAGTGACGACAATAAATCTCCGGTAGGTGGCGCCCTGTTCTCTTTTATGCGCAGCTTTTCTTGGTAATAGCTGTCTTGTTGTGCCGCTAGAATCCACAATTTTTGAGCCTTTTCAATATGACGCACTTCTAGGTCAATGGCGCGGTGGGTCGATGAACTCGTGGGAACCATCGTATCGGTCGATTGGGTTCGAGTTTGTTTATCTTTTTTCTTCCAGTCGGGGTCACGTGACTTGTTTGTCCGCGTTCTTTTGTAACGCGTAGCGGTGATTTGGAATTTATTTCCCCGACATAATTCGACAAATTGCAGCACTCTAGCTGTCGCTCTTATCAGTCTGATCCATTTTGAGAATCGTCGGACATCTGGCAGATGGTCATGAGTTGGCTTATCGGTTATTGCGAGACATTTTTCTCTCTCTTCCCCAGAGTTGTTGACCTTGACCTCGACTTCTCTAGGCCACTCATTCTTAGATAGTAGTAGATAGGAGGGGCCATTGAACCATCGATGTTTCACGTTGAAGTCGTGAGGTGTCGCTCTTGTCGCGTCGTCTGCTACGTTATCTGCCGTAGGCACCCATCGCCACTCATTTTTCTTAGTGAGTGTCTCTAATTCTGCGAGTCGGTGTGCTACGAAGGTTTTGTAGGTGCGTGGTTCGGATCTTATCCACGCCAGGGCCGTACGCGAGTCGCTCCAATATGTTTTATGCGCGACTTCAAACTCGTGCTCTTGTAGCACTGTATCGGCTAGGCGGGCCCCTAGTAGGGCGGCCTGTAGTTCTAACCTGGGGATTGAGACGGGCTTCAGTGGTGTCACGCGACTCTTTGCGGCTGCCAGCGTGACGTGTACACTTCCGTCGTTACGCACGATTCGCCAGTAAACGCTTGCGGCGTAGGCCTCCTCGCTGGCATCGACAAACGTATGTAGTTCGTAAGTGGTTGCCGATTCATAATCGTAACATCGAGGGATGCGTAGGTCTTCTACCTTTCTTAGCAATGACAGCCATGCGTCCCATCTTTGCCTTAACTGTTCTGGAATGGGCTCGTCCCATTTGGTACCGTAGCGCCAGGTGTCCTGCATAATTCTTTTCGCGGGCGTTGTCATCGGCGATAGTAAGCCCAATGGATCGAACAAGGACATTATGACACTTAAGGCCTCCCTCTTGGTTGGTGGGCGCGTGTTTTCAAGCATTTCAGGCGCTATTCTTGTTTTGTTCAAGCGGAAACTTATGCAATCATCCCTTGTGCTCCATAGGAGACCGAGCGTTCTTTCTGTCTCGCTCGCACCTATTGGTATTGCGTTTGTTTCCGTTCTTTCCTTGAAATCTTTTATAACACTCATGTTGTTAGATGTCCACGCCGTCAACTCGAACCCTGCTTGTCGGTGTATAAAGTCGACTTCTTTGATCATTCTGATCGCTTTCTCAGGTGTGGGGAAGCTTTGTAAGTAGTCGTCCATGTAGTGGTTTCTTTCTATTGCGCACACCGCCTCTGGATAGATGTCGACGAACTCGTTCGCGTTTTTGTTCTTTATGTGTATGGCGGTGCATGGTGATGAGCACGCACCGAATATCACCGATGTCATTCTATATTCTTCTGGCGGACCCTCCCGCCGGTGATCTCTCCATAAAAAACGCAGGGCATCTCTGTCCTCTTCTCTTATGCTGATTTGCATAAACATTTCTTTTATATCTGCGGATACGGCGTATGGGTGTTGTCGAAATCGCATAATAACGCCTGGGAGGGACTGTAATAGGTCAGGTCCTGCCAACAACATGTCGTTGAGGCACAGTCCATGCGATTGAGCCGCCGCATCGTGTACCATTCTTATCTTTGGCTTTGCGGGATTGATGACCGCGAAGTGTGGGAGGTACCATATTCTGCCGCTAGTTGGCGCTGCGGGGGCTCGCTCGGCGTATCCGCGTTTGAAGAGGTTGTCGACCCGTTCTTGGTATTGAACTTTCAGCTGTTCGTCGCGATCTAGTTTCCTTTCTAAGTTGTAGAGGCGCTTTAGTGTGTTTTGGTAGTTGTTGGGTATTTTTAGGTCGTCTTTTCGCCACAATAACCCGGTTTCGAATCTGCCATTGGGAAGTCGTCGAGTGGTGTTTTCGAGTATTTCCAACGCCCGTTGTTCGGGATCGTTCTTGGGTTTTCTGGGTTCGATTCCCAATGACTCCAGTTCGAAATATTTCCTCATTGTTTCTTCCATTGTGTCACCCTGTGTTGTGGATAGGTGACCACAAAAGGTTACGGGCTTACTTTTCGACGTGTGGCATCCGTGGAGTACCCACCCCAGTTTCGTTAGTGATGCCACTGGTTGGTCGCGCCGACCCTCTAGAAGATCACGTGACACTATTAGGTCCCAGTTGTCCTGACCGATCAGTATCTTTGGGGACGCGTAGTCGTACGTGAGCTCTTTTCTTATGTTTTGTAGATGAGTGCAGCCCTTCATGTTTTCCTCTGTTATGGATTGCGACGTGAAATTCAGCCTTTCTACTGTTCTGGCATTTTGAATTTGGAATTCTTTGCCGCTGAATTTCCCTTTAATGCCCAGGTTGACACTCCGACTTTGTTCGTGTTTTATCTCTGTCCCACTCACCCCTTGCACCCACATTGGTTGTTTGGGCCCATCTATCCCTAATATATCGGCCAGAGATGCGTCGATAATGGTTACTGTACTCCCCTCGTCCAACAACGCGTACGTCTCTATTTTATTCTGGGGACCGGATAGCACGACAGGTGCTATTTTCAGGTACGCCCGACGTCGCGTATTCGAGTTGGTAGCTACTGTTGAAGTCAGTACCTCTTCTGTTCTTTCTGGGATGTCTGATGGTTGATCGGTTTTTTGGTGGTGGAGTAGGACATGGTGTCTCATGGTACATCCGTCGCGGCCGCATGGTTTGACGCGACACGTGTTTCTTTGGTGCGTACCTTTTAAGCACCGGAAACAAGTATGGCTCTTTTTTGCCATCTCCCAACGCTCGTGTATGTTAGCGTTGAGAAACTGTGGGCAATGCACTAACTGATGTGATTGTTTGCACTGCCAACATTTTTCTTGCCACTTTTCTTGCGGCTTGCGCTTTTCTTTTATTGTGTAAGCGCGTTCGACCCTTTTTCGCATAGGTCGCTCCCTCCCTGTTGACTCGTCGGCGATGTATTCTGGAAGGGCGTAAGCGCCAAACTTATCCGCTTCTTCGTTCAAGTATATTGACATCTTTTTGAAGTCGGATACTTCTGAAAGCTCTCTCGCCGCGTAGTCTACCCATTTACTTCTCAGGGTTGGAGTGAGCTTCTCCACCACGTTGTACAACATCTCAGGGTGGTGGAGGTAGTGTGGTTTCTTTAATGCTTCTATAGCAGCCACGATGTTCGCTAATTTACTTGCGAATATGCAAAGGTCACGTGGGTTTTCACTGACCTTGGGTAAACGCTTCACTTTTTCCAATTCTAAGCGGATGAGTGCCTCTGGCCGCCCGAATCTTCTCTCCAGCGTTTGTAATATGACTGGCGGGTCAGGCTCACTTATTAGTAGGCAACTCACGGCTTCCATGGCGGGTCCCTTTAGACATTTTCGTAGTCGGGCCACATTTTCAGTTTTAGTGAAGCGTTCCTTTGTTTCGTTGTACGCTGCTCGGAAGGCGAGCCAGCTATGGGCGTGTCCACTGTACACGGGTAACTCTTGTACGTACCGAGGTGAGTCCCTATTCTGGCGCATAGCTTGTGAGAAGGCCGTGGCTAATGTAGTCACGTCAATCGCCGGTGGAGAATGGTCTGAAGACGGGACCTCTTTCGTGGGGGTTCCCGCAACACCCGGGTCTCTTTCATTCCCGGCCGATTGTCTAATACTGCCTTTTTCCGACACAGCTGCCTCCTTGGGTTTGGGACTTTTCTCTCTCTCGGCGTCTTTGATGGCTAATATCTGTTTTTGATTGTGTAGCCATCGGTGGACACGCTGAGGATCTGAATCCTGTACGTCCAGTTCGTCCTCCTCACTCGACGACGAGTCTAGTTTCAGTCGTTCGAGTTTCGCCTTTTCAAGTTCAGCTGCGGCCTGGATTTCTTTCGTTTTCCACTCGGCCTCTCTTAGGTACAGCTCGGCGAGCCGCTCTTTCGCCTCTAACTCCGCGAGGAGTCTCTTGCGTGAGGGTACGGAGCGACGTGACCGAGCGTGGCTCGAGTGTGGGCGCATCGTGTGGTCGGAGCACTCAGGTACAGGTGATGGTGGCCTGGAGCAGACGGCGACAGCGACACTGTCCTTGGCTTGTTTTTTATTGTTTGAGGACTTACTTGTGGTAGTGTCGGTCGCGGTTGCGGTCTGGGCAGTCGTTGCGTACGAGTCTGTGCTCGTTGTTGCGCCCGTGGTGGCCGTAGCTTCGGTTTGCGAGCTCGAGGATGCTTCTGTTGTCTCCTTGTCGCTTTTGCTTCTTGTGGTCGGCATTTTCTAAATTCTCTCCGTATCTCGATAGGCGATCTTCTGGATGATGATGGTTCAGGAGATCCGGCTCGAAGGACCAGATGTTGGTTACGATATGCGATCTTCTGGATGATGATGGTTCAGGAGATCCGGCTCGAAGGACCAGATGTTGGCTACGATATATATATTATATATAAGGCGGTGCTCGCGATCGATGTTATACCGCAGGGCCAATGTTGCAGGCCGCACGTTGCCTTCCAACGGGGGGGTGTAGGGGTGAAATACGGAAATAAAACGCTGCTCTAATTCACATTGAACCACAGGAGCGCAGGGAGGAAGCGGCAGTCGGCAGCGAACTCGCTTGTATGAACTTGTTAGGTATCTCCACTATGAGGAGTCTGTTATATCAAGTCACTACTTAGAGTGTTAAGTACGAACTGGTAGTTCAAGTTACTGTTTGAAGTGCTGAGGACGAACTGGTAGTTCAAGTTACTGTTTGAAGTGCTGAGGACGAACTGGCAAAGAGAGGTCGGAACCTATGCCTTTTATAGCAAGTTTGCTGCCCGTGCGATCCCCCTGCTCCCTGGGGTAGTTTATTGTGCTATTCGCTCTCCAACGTCATACATAACTTCTAGGTTACAAGTCACTTATCCTAGGGTCGGTTCTCCTCTTATGCGGAGAACAAGGCTATTTTCGATGACGATACATGATGATTTTATATCTTTCTGGGCAATTTAGCCCTTTTTTCCCTCCCTCCTTCGTTGAGTAGCAAGGGGAATGGGAGGACTGAAGGTAAAGGGGAAGTAGTGGCGCCGATACCGGAACTTCGTCATCTAGCCCGCAACTTTATATGTTTAATTCAATGCTTAATAAAACACACTGCGGGCGGTAGCCTTTATTTTGCCTATACCCTGACCTGCAACCTAGTTTCCCTAATACATTTATGGAGAGCGAATACAAACACATAGTTTATAAACAAAGACACTTTAAAAAAATATAATATAAATGTACGTACTAACATCCCATAGTCTCGTAGGAAAGGTGTATGGATTTGTCTCGTACGCTTTTATTAGTCTAATGTGAGAATTCATTCGTCCTCACCTCGCTAGTTGCGCAACCCTTGTGAGACAACCCCCTTTCTTCCCCGAGCCGTGCGATGCCAGTACGTACATATCATGTACACTTGATTTACATAATTTACACATTACATAATAACATATCTTAATTGTACTGCACTTGTGCTACGCCCTTATTTTCTGTCGTGCACACTAATAGCTCTAAAACACTTTAATATATATTTGTATAGCTTACTAAACCCACGTTTACCAAAATCCACCAAAAAAAGTTTATGGAAGAGAACCTTTATTTGATTGAGCTCTCATATTACACGCAAAAATGTAATAGGAATAATTTGTGGTAGACTTTACATTTTAGGTAAAAATAAAATGTTTAATAACAAAATCCACCAATATTTTACATTTTTCGATAAAATATGACAATATTACAGGCTTTAATAGAAGCGCACATGCGATTTTGAATCTTAAACGTCCTTTGTTAGGGCCACCAACAGCTTGTCAATAAAATTAATACCTACGTGGGGCCCGCACCCGTCGCGCGGCGGCCCGCGGCCGCTGAATATGAAGTCAATGCACTTGTGACTTCAGAGTTGCTTACTATAATGCAGAGTCGATGAATGGATATTGAGACATAAAATAAAATATGGATAACGTTATTTCAAGGATGGGTATATTGTAATAAATAACTTTCAAATTAACAAAAACATATCATAGTTTTATTTTTATAAAGAACCAACAATTATTAATAATAATAATGGCATTAATGTAGTTAATTGGGTACATTAATTTGAATTAATCACATTTAGGTACATAATTGCGTTTAAAAACCAATGAAAACGTAGGTACTTCTTATCTTTACCTACCAATAATTAATCAACAAATGGTTAGAAGGAAAATAAATTGTGGATTTTTTTTTGTTGTTGAACGAAATAAGGTGGAAGACGAACGGACTATCTACTTCGTGGTAAGTGGATATCCGCGAAATACGCCAACATCAGTCGATTATGACAAGCAGGGAAAATGAGGAATAGGAAGTACAGTGAGTGGGACGAGATTTCCCCATTCCATTATACCTCTCAATTAGTGTTGCCAGGTGTCCCGATTTGAACGGGACGTCCCGATTTTCAGGGGTTTGGTGACACGCCCCGATTCACCCTTGATCGATTGATCGAAAAATGCCGAATTTTTCATTAATCTCCTTGGTCTGTATTTTGATCGAGAATTTTGACAGGAAAAACGAATATATCTGTAAGCTGTTACTCTATAAAAATATTTTTGCTTTCACATTTTCATATTATCTCACCAAACGGACTAAATAGTCATCATAAAAGTTTCAAACTTCGCGCGTATTGTGTTGGAGAGATAAAGATGATTATGATTCGATTTAATTCGTAAAAACGGTTACGTTTGAATTTTGTTATATTTGAAAGATGTATATCTAGTTTGTTTAAGTTTTGTTTGTTGTACTAACCAATGGTAACATACCATTATAAAAAAATTGACCGACCGATAAAAATAAATGATGATTCACAAAAACCAGATTATTTTGTAGCTGTCCCGATTTGAAAACTAAATTCCCGATTTTACCTTCCGTCCCGATATTTGACACACTGGACCTAGCAACACTAGTTGTTGGGCGCGCAGAGCGAGTCTCGTCGTTACAGACGGTTCTGTTGAGACCCCCAACAAGCGTGGCGGTATTGGCCAATGCCATAATTGCCAATATTATGGCCACGCAGCTCGCAATTGCTATGCGAAACCCCGGTGCGTAAAGTGCCTGGGTGATCACGGCACCAGCAGCTGCACCCGTCCCAAGGGCGCCGAGGACCCCCCTGGCTGCGTCCTCTGCGGACATGACCCACCTCCGCCCATGGTCCTACCAACCTTGCGGTTATACGGACCGAATCGTCGGGAGGTACGCGCCGTTCGCCATGCAGAGGGCTGTATTGCGGCGCGTATCTGCTCTGCCTCCCTACAAGTAACTTATTCACCCGTGTCCCTGAGCCACTCTCCCCCTTCTGGGGCATGGACTCCACAATCACGACTTACTCCGGTGCCGAGCGGCTCAACTGCTCGAGCTTCTCCTCTTGTGCCACTGATGCGCGAACTCTCTTAACCTGTTGAAGTTCGCCGCCGAGCTGACGAGATCGCAGTAATAGATCGGTCTCTCCTCCATACGTCAGATCCCCTCCAGCATCTTCTTGCGCTCCTCTAAGTAGAGTGGACAGGCCCACAGAATGTGGTGCAGGTCCTCCTCTTCCATACCACATTCACACATGTCATCTTCACACAGCTTCATACCATGAAGCCTATTCCTAAAGCATCCGTGCCCAGTGAGAATCTGCGACGTTTCGTAGTCCGGTTCGACCCAACGACATTTGAGGCGAACCGACACCTCCGGGAAGTATCGATATAGTTCCCTTCCTTTCTCCTCGTTCTCCCATCTATTCTGCCACGCTGCCACTGTCTCATCCCAAATGCCACGCTTCCTAGCACGCACCTCCGCCTTAGTCGCGAGCAAACGCGCCTCATCCGTCCTGCCAGCACGGGTCACCTCTAGGTCCGCGGGCAGAACGCCCGCCAGCACGGCGAGCGCCGCAGTACTTGTCGATCGATAGGCCTTCGTTAGTAAAATTAACGAGGGCCTTTGAGTGCGCAACAAGACACTCCGCACAACATGCAGTGACGCTCTCTGGAACCAGCACGCCGCTGCGTAACTGACCGTGGCCACGTAGGTGCCGTGGTACAAGACCCTAAGTCCCCGGTAGCGAATTCCCCAGGATGAGGCCGACACTCTAGACATCTTCCCGAACGCCTTCGTCGCCCTCTCCCCTATATCTTTGGCGTGTTGCACGAATGAAAGACCTGAGTCCAGTACCACCCCCAATACCTTGGCCGATGAAACGTTTCTCACTGACGCGTTGTTAAGTTTTATAGTGGGTGGTCTCTGGAACTTTCCCCTGATAGTCATGGTTAACGACTTGGCAGGTGAAAATCCCAGTCTATTCCGGGCCCCCCACTCCCTGATGTGCTGCAGAGCTTGTACCGCCTTTGATTCAATTTGTAACCTAGATTCCGCCTCAATGAGGACCGTCACATCGTCCGCGTAGGCCACGAGTTTCACTCCCGGCGGGAGCGGTAGTAAGAGCAGGTCATCCATCAGTAGATTCCAAAGAGTTGGCCCCAGCACTGAACCCTGAGGACATCCCATGGTGGACACCTTCCACTCCACCCTGTCGCCGACGAAAAGGCCAACACGGCGTTCGGCGAAGTAGTCCGCCAGCATCCTATAGATGTTTGGCGGGCAACCCTTCCTCTTCGCCTTGACCATGATCATCGGCCACCAGGAGTTGTCGAAGGCACCCGAGATGTCCAGAAAGATCGCCTGTACATATTTGGACGCGGATTCACTAGCTGTTGCTAATACTACTTTAATCGCCGTGACTGTGGATTTCCCTGGAGAAATGCCATGCTGGCCATCCGAGATCTCGTTAGTGATCTGAGGCGCGCATCCAAGTATGACTCGTTCTAAAATTTTCCCTAAGACCGGAAGCAGCGTGATAGGGCGGTAGGCCTTGGGGTCGGTCAGAGGCTTGTCGTTGCCTTTCAGCAGGACAAGCAACCGTCCGTCCTTCCATACTCGCGGAAACACTCCTTCTCTGACACACTTGGCCATGACTGCGGTAAATTCCGCAGATGCCATGGCCCACACATTCTTAATAATTCGCGCAGACATGCCGTCAATACCCGGAGCAGTGTTAGGCAGACGCCTGACTATCCCGCCCACAGTTCCCACTGTTGGTGGAGGAGCGTCGGATCCAGCAGGCAGGAGAGACGCCAACAATCGGACCAGTCGATGATACGCAGTGTCCCTTGACGGATCGTCATCGGGACACAGCGCCCGGACCAGTCCACTCATGGCCTCCCCCACACTACCGGTGTATCCTTCTGCATACTTCAGCCCGTTAATTACATTACTGGGAGGCCTAACGTGACCGCTAGCCTCCCGGTATGCCATACCCCAAGGATCCTGATTGCCACTCTCAGCGATCTGTCTGAAGTATGCATGTTCCGCCCCCTCCATCGCCCGTCTGTATCTCGCTCTTGCTGCGTGAAACAGTACTCTGGCATTCTCTTCACTCATACCTCCAAGGTGACGTAGCTTTTGCCACGTACGCCCTTTGCTCAGACGCTCAGACTTCGGAGCTTATCGAGCCCCGAGTTCCACCATTCATAGCCCCCGAACTTCTTGTTACTCCTGACATCTAGGCATTCATGCGCCGATCTTTCGATAACATCCATAAATTCTTTGCAGGGTTCATTAGGGGGCTTCCTCAGATTCAAATTACCCATTCGCATATGGATGGCAGATCGGAAGCGGCCCCAATCCACACCGCGATCCCGAAATCTCATTGGCTCCTCTCCCGGCTCCGCGCATCCAATATGTGGACTTGTGCCCCCGGCGCACAGTGGGACAGAACCGTGCGTACCGTCTCAAAAATCTGTAACTTTTTTGTTGATTGAAGTAAATCGCTGAAATTTGGTATGTAGTGTCTCCAGAGTACATACAATCCAATAATGAATGTATCATTGTCAAATGTTTAATAAATAATATAAAATAAAATAAAACAAAATAAAAATGTATTATTTTAATATTAAACCATGGTTTGGTTAACTTATTGAATTATAATTTTACAGTTTTATGATATTAATAAACCTATTTTATGTTATTTTATATTACATATGAATCTTACATTTAAATAAATGACAAATATATAATAACCCACTCCAAAAATATGTTTTACAAATAATGTACGAAATTATTTCGATTTAAATAGCTAAGTGGTTCTTAGCTTCCTCTAACAATTTCTTGGATATAGTGACTGATGGTTTTCTGATACTTGATATATAAGGATCTGACGTAAATATAAGACCATGAAATACGTCTTCGTTTGTTGCGGACCTAGAGCATTTTCTAGCATGATGCAATCTGAATTTTTTGTAATCTTTATTACGCGATTCTTGGGCATCCTCAGATAAATGACCAATGGGCAGAACAGCAAAATGTCTTATTATACTTTCCCCATGTATTAAGATTTTATGTACTGAAGAAGGCATATTATACCACATATATTTTGTTACGTACAGTTGTGCGGTTGCACGAGTATATTCACCAAATTTTTCTGGATTTACAGCAATACCGGATGCCATGGTTTGCAGAATAACATAGAACCTTTTAATAAGTTCCTCGTCAACCCCTGTAATTTCTGAAGCGCAGTAGTAGTTCTCAAAAAAACGCCGAGCTGTATTGCCGTCATTACTGTTTCCACTTCCTTGTCGGGGCTTATCAACGTGCAATCCCATCCGGCTTCGAAACAAACTTTGTACAAGCTTTTTCATGTCTTCTTTCCTTTTTTTATCTTCCGAAGTTCTCGCAGCCCATTTTTGAAATGAAAGGTTATATGAAATATGTAAAATTAGCTCCATGCACCTGATCCACGCGTGTAACGTAGACAAACCGTATTCGTAAGCATTTATATTATCTGGCTTTGATGCAATCTTCTCCAAATTATTCATTTCACTTGGCTTAGCCCCACACACTGTACATACAGCTCCAGAACTTGTGTCAGTAAGAACTTGTGTAACTTTTCCATCCACCATAGTTAGAAATAGATCGTGACTTATTTCAATTACCTGCGTCTCCTTGTGTATCTTTGATGTTTGCAAATTATTAATTTGACCCCGAATATCACCAACCACTGATCGGGTTTTCTCGGGCGTTTCTTTTGCAAGTTCCATCAGGATTGGTCCGCAATAACGAATAGAAGAACAAGCCGGATTTTGCCAAATTATCTCATGTGTTTCTGTGTCAGTCAGCTTTATTGGTACCAAAGACGCTATAAATAAGTTTGTATCTGAGACTAAGTCACTCTCATCTGTTAAAACTTGTTTATATTCGCTTTGCCCCGATGAACCATCACATCCCCACTTGGTAAACAATTTAAGAGATTTTCTTCTTGGGTTGTAAACATTTTCAATCTTTAAGATGCGAGCACAAGTGTGATCCAGCAAATCTTGTAGATTTACTTTAGCACTTATATCGGTTATTTGAATGCTGGATAGTGGAGGATAACACAGTTTTTTGGCGTTCGTCAGTATATTATATGATGGCAATATGTCGAACTTTTTGTTAATCAAACTTGCTCGAAGAAATCCGTATTGTGATTTCGAAAGATCTAAATCTGCAAACATACTTAAAGCTTCATCCACCGTAAAATCTGTTCCATTGCGACTTTCATGCAATATTTTTCCTTCATGATCCTTTTTTCATTTCTTTCACAATTCCGCATCATTGAAACAACAGTAGCTTCTTCGATTTCTCCTTCAGCCCGCAATCCTTGAACGTATGCATTATGTATATACTCGAGTCCATATTCTTGTACCAATTCCATATTCTTTCTTTTTTTCGATTTCTCTGATAGATCTTCATAAGACTTTGGTGGACGTCCACGTTTTTCAGATGTTGTAGGTGTAATATCCATCGGTGCTTCTTCGAATTGTACCTTAAATTCACCGTCTAACCACGATATATTATTACTAAAGAAACGTTCTTTAGTTCGGTTAGATTTGGTCCACCGATCGTTAAACGCTGTTATAAGCGTTTTTTGAATACGTTTCACAATTAATTCACTTTTTTCAGACGACAAATGGTGTTGTTTATTCTAAGTATTTTTGAATATCTTCTGATTTTGTTCCATGGCCAATAAAAAATTCGCATAATACTCGTCGAGGCACAACAAATTCACTCATTTTGTTTTTATTTTTAACTACTTTTTTTTTACCGAGGTTGGTGAAGACTATATTATGTTAAAGCACACTAAAGTACTGGTAAATGACAACGTAAATCAATAACTTTTATACTGAAATTTCGTGTGAAAAAATATTACTATCTAGTGTCATTATCAAGTTCCTAACCACTATCTATGAAGGTGGTTAGTAGTAGGTAGGTACTGATAATGTACACTAACAACTATAACTAGATACCACTTGCTCCCTTTTCCTTCACCGCGATAGAGAAATACATAAACTATATGAGAAACATGTAATTCACACAGTGATAACAAAACATTAACCACATCTGACCGCACGATAAAAAAAATATACTACATACTAATACATTACCCAAAACTCCCACTTTACCTAAAGATTGAGTAAATAGATAATATTGTTTAAGAAAAAAAGGTCAAAAGTGATCTAAATATCCAAAAATCTCATTAATCAGAACTAAAATAATTTTTGGAATATTTTGTATTTTCTCCCCATTAGCCATTTTTAGTTTCACTTCAAGGGGGGCAGATTCGGGCACTCAATTTTTTTTGCCCTACCTTTAACATTAGCTGCTCTATACGATGCTATCAAAATTACGACATGGGCAGACACCGCTAACTGTCAAAAGTCTATGCAAAGTTTCTAATAAGGATAGAATATTAGGTCCTGAAATAAAAATTCTTTACCTCCCCAGGTTTCACATAATGGTTTACTTAAATTATTTTTAAATAGAGTACTTCATCACCATTCTAACCATATATCACACTTACAAATTTGCTGGTAAAGTAATGCAAATATGACCATGTAAACTGGTGGAATTGTGTTCTACATAATTGACATAATTTTGAGCGTCAACTTGCAAGCCTTATTCTAATACAAAAAATGAGAAATAGTGTATTTCAACTGCTATATAATATGCATTGAACATTCAGTTAGACATATGCATTAACAAAATATTCAATATAGAACATTACGAAAAGCTATTTTTGAGACGGTACGCACGGTTCTGTCCCACTGTGCGGCGGTGTAGGTGATGAGCCGATGGTCGCTGGTGCTTGCTGAAACATCTACTCTCCATCGGGTGATGGCAACTCCGCGTGTACTCAATGTGAGGTCCACGTTGGACTCACCATTCGGACCGCAAAAGGTTGACGGCTGTCCAGCTTCGTTATGGAGCAGCAGGGAGCGGCTGAGAATGAAGCCTTCCATGCTGGCTCTGCGGTGGTCAACAACGTGGCCTCTGCCCGTGTACTGTCGCGGGTGACAGTACCACAACGGGGAGTGCGCATTGGCATCCAGGCCAACGACTACCGGCTGTCCTTTTAGACGGTTTAGCGCCTTTTCCAGGCCCTCCAGATGTTGGTCGATATCCTGGCTATATTGGAAGTAACAGGATATGACGTACAGCTCCTGGCCATTACATGTTACGTGGCAGCAAACGACTGACGGCAACCCTATGGCCCGTCTGGACCTCATCATAAGGTACGAGCCCGTACTTAGCGCCCTTGGCCTCTTCAAGGCCTGTCCCTAAATTTCCTTCTTTTTAAATTCTCTAAAATGGATACCACATCCAAGAGAATCAAACCCTCCTCCCTATTCGTCGCGTTCTTCAACGCTGACGGCATCCGCTTCCAACGCACCCAGATCCATGATTTCCTCAGAAATCACCAAATAGATGTAATGCTAGTGCAAGAGACCTTCTTGAAGCCTAGTCACCGCGATCCCAAAATCGCCCAGTACAACATTGTACGGAATGACAGGTTGGCCAGAAATGGCGGAGGTACCCTCATCTACCCGCTTGACTGTTATGGAGAGTTTCCTGAGAGGAGCTCCATAGCTGAGACACTTGACCTTGAAATGCACGTCAACGAGGAAGGCAATAAAACATCTATTTTACGACACACAGACCCTTTAAAGTGCAGTTCAGTTGTGCTTTTTGTATAGTGTTTGAAAAGGGCTTTACGATTGTCTATCAAGACAAGTTTGTGGTGTTACTTTTTTTATTCTACTAGACTGTAAACATTACACATGGGAACTTTGCTTGCAACATAACAAAATGTAGTTTTAAACGAAAATTCTCTTTTTATTTGTGTTTGTATAGTATCAGTTAGGATCATCATCATCGCTTGCACTTACTTTTGTGTTGTTGAAGATAGTAAATATCACCATAATCACTAAAAACACACAAACACTTAACGCCCTTACGTGACGTCACAACCACAGACCGACTTTGTTTTCGTCTTGCTCAAAGGATAATCATAATCATAATCATAATCATAATCATAACCGCCCCATAATCATGAAATTAGGACGGCAGACCGATTCACCTCCCCAAGACAAGACCATTATCGACTGGGCCAAGCTAAAAGAAGCCCTTAAGGCTTCTAGCTCTCCCCACCTCGATTCTATCCCCGACGACCTGACCAGTGCGGATAACACAAACACGGCGGTCTCTGGACTCGGCAGCCACCTTAAGGATTTAATCCAAAACTCCTCCAGGGGGAGCTGCCTGAGGGCATAAGGGAGCTGCTAAGAGCCAAGAACGCAGCCATCCGTGCTTACGACTCCTTCGCCTGTATCGAGAATAGGCGTAGAATGCGAGCTTTACAGAAGGACGTAAAGAATGCTCCCATTGACAACACCGAACGGTCCTCCCGCATTTGACGATGCAGAGAAGGCCGAATGCCTGGCTGATAGCCTAGAGGCCCAGTGCTCCCCTAGCCGCCAGCCGGTTGATGAGTCCCACGTCGACCTGGTTGACGGAGAGGTGAGTTATCGAGCCTCCATCCCTCCCTCAGGACTCCCTTCTACCGGTTACGGTATCAGAAATCCAGGAGATTATACAAAAACTTAAAATTAAGAAATCTCCTGGTATCGACGGAATACCCAAACCCAGGGTGTTCAAAAGTCTTCCGATCCAATTGATCGCTCTTCTCGCGGCCATCTACAATGCCGCCATGCGGAATCATCTCTTTCCAGTCGCCTGGAAAGAAGCCGTCGTCATCGGCATCCCCAAACCGGGCAAACACCGCTCGGATCCCGCTAGCTACAGACCCATTAGCCTATTTAATACAATGGCTAAAATCTATGAAAGAGTCCTCCATACCCGCCTGCTGAGTCACATTGACTCAAAAGGCCTTTTAATCAACGAACAGTTCGGCTTTACAGCCAAACACTCCGCAGTCCAACAAGTACACCGAATAACGGAGCACATACTTTCAGGTCTCAATCAAAAGAGACCTCTCAGAACTCTAGCTGTCTTCTACGACGTAGCGAGGACCTTTGATAAGGTGTGGCACAACGGTTTAATTTATAAACTGTACCAACTGGAGGTGCCCGAAAGTCTCATTCTCATCATTAGAGACTACCTTATCAATCGCACCTTTCGCTACAGAGTTGAAGGCACGCTATCCAGCCCCCGCCCAATAAGAGCTGGAGTCCCCCAGGGCTCCGTTCTAGCACCCACGCTCTATTCACTCTATACTAACGACACACCCCACCCCCCCAGGAATAGAGCTCGCCCTCTTCGTGGACGACACCGCCCTCTACGCCTCAGATAGGAACGTACGCATGCTCTCTCTACGCCTCCAGCGCGCAGTCACCGCCCTAGGCGAGTGGTTTGTGAAGTGGAGGATAGAGATAAACCCGGGGAAAAGTGCAGCCATATGTTTCCCTTTTCCCATAGTTGGCTGTCGTACTCCCCTCTCCCGATAACCCTTCTCGGTCAAACGATTCCTCTCGTCAAAAAGACCAAATATCTCGGAGTCACTCTAGACCACAGAATGACCTTCCGAGATCATATCAAAACTGTCAGAAACAGAGCCGCCTTTGTGCTCGGTCGCCTCAACCCCCTCATAGGCGGGAAAAGTAAAATGTCGCTTAGAAATAAGTTGACATTATACACATCTCTCGTCCGTCCCATCATGACCTATGCTAGCGTTGTGTTCGCACACGCGGCTCCCTCTAACATCAAAACCCTCCAAAACCACCAAAACAGATTCGTGCGCAAGGCCGTGGCTTCACCATGGTACTTGCGTAACGTCGACCTCCACAAGGACTTTGAGCTTCCCTCCATCGTCAAATACATAAAAGACTTTGCCCGACGCTACTATGACGCTATCCCACATCATCCCAATCCTCTGATTGTCTCCTCCCTCACCTACACACCGGACAGGAGTGCCCCTCTCCGCTATCGTCGGCCGCGGCACATCCTGGACGATCCCGACGACCCGATCACCGCTGCCAATGCGGTTCTCACACTACACTCGAACACTGCACACAGACACCGTCCCAGCCGCCGGAGACGTGGACGTCCCCCCCGATACACCGTTAACACACACCGGCCCTCAGCCAACATGTTCACTAGGTATAGACACGTGCCTGGGCGCTTCTCGCCGATTCGCGATCCCGCGGTATCCCCCCAATGCAACGCCCTAAGCCGAGGTCCGTTCCTTCCGCCGGTTTACCGGCGGGGGAGCCCTTAGGCTCGTTGCAACACACACTTTTGCTCCTGGCTGAGCGCCTTCTGCGCTCGCCTTAATCTAAACAAGTCCGGTGACTCTTGAAAGGCCACTAGGGCCACAAGAATTTAGTCAATCCGAAAAAAAAAAAAGACTTCTGTTGCGTTTAAATTCCGCGCACCGGTATGCTACTGTAGAATAAGACAGGGCATTGTCTCCCAAAGTAGACTGCGATTCTACAAAAACACATTTCGTTGAAAAAAAATTCAGGCAGAAATATTTAATAACCACACGAACTTCGATTTTCTCCATTTTCCACACTAATAAAATTCCCGCAAATGTAAACAACGAAAAAAATATTGGTGACAGTTTTTTTTAATTCTTTTGGTACTGGCTACTACTGAATTTGAGATTCGAATGAAATAGAATGCATTCCAATAATTTAATGTAAAGTATCCAATTCCAGAAACTTATTGACCAACCCAGGCGTGGATACAGGGGGGGGGGGGGGCAATGGGTGCAATTGCCCCCCCCTGACAAGCACTTTATTTTGACAACAATTAAATTGTTTTTTTCTTTCTCTATATCTATGTTTTTATTTCATTTTTTTTAAGACAGGCAAACAGAGCATTATTCAAATGCAAGTATTACATGATACATTTTAAAATTTTACAAATTTTTTTGTTTAAAACGAATTTTCTGGAAGATAGATAAAATCACACAAAAATTGCCCCCCCCCCCCTAAACGAAATCCTGTATCCGCGCCTGGACCAACCTAGTATATAAACGCATATAAGTCCACAAAACTATTTTATCAATAATTTCACTCCGATTGATTTTCTTTCGACGCGTAATAACAATCAAATACGATCGTGTCTCTGCATGTACACAAGCGCACGGGGTGAGCGGAGAGCGGGCGGAAGTGGTCTCCCCGCCCCGCGTACCGCACGCACTCACCCCGCTAGTCATTTTAGGTAACTTGCTATAGATGATTGTAATTTTAAAGATTTTAATGGTGTTGTAAGTATTTTTAATTGGATTCTTTTCTTATTCATTAAAATAACATTATTACTGCAAAGTTTACCAAAAATATTTACTATTATATTTTTTTCAATGGCATATTTCGTAACAATTCGTAAAATTATGTTTCCATTAATATTTCTTGGGAGATTTTCAGATAATTATTTCACAACGTATAGATAATGACCAACGAGAAAAGAACTTGATTATTAATATTTTTTATTTTAGAATTACGCATTTTTACGAGATTTTTCCGCATAAGTCGCATATTATTCTTTGTTCCGTTAGTTTATATTGATGGATTTGCTTATTATATGAAACAATAAAAATCATTATAATTTTTATTTAAGACAAAAATCAATTACTATTTTTGGTATTTTTTTTATGAATTAATTTTTAAAAAAATACGTAATTTAATAAATTTCCAGTCATATTTTTGGGTGGATTCAGTCACCATACGGTTTAAAAGCTATTAAACTATAAAATAAGAAAAATAATCACTATTCTGAATTAATGCGATTTAACCCCAGAAATTATAGTAACTTTACTGGACTATATTCAGTTTTAAGATGGAGCAGATAATTTTTATTTAACCCTGTACCTATTGCCTCACCTGCATTGGGCGTGTGGTGTCGTGTGCCTTCTCACCACCCCACCTCGTCCCGTGAGTATCATAAAAGGCTACTAAGGGATAGCAAAGCCGCTACCACAAGCCTTGATGACCTACAGCAGATCTAGAAGAGTGGACTCGCTAAGTGAGTACGCTTGGCGAGCGTGGCGTTTTACCATACAGGCTCGTGTCTATTTCTGGGAGGCTGTAAAGTTAGAACTAGTGATGGGTAACTCACTAGTCGAGTCTGCGAGCGGAGCAGAATTCCTTAATTGTTTCATCTTTATTTATTCGGATTCCGGCGCCAATCATGATTGTGAGTGTAATCGCGCATCGCCACTTGTCGGGGGCTCAAAATGCAACGATGGCATGACCTTTTTTTTTTTTGATTATGCAGCAACCGTTAGGAAAAGGGAATGAAAAACTCTCGGAAGGTGATTAAGTAGGTGAATCAAAAGAGTTAAGGAGTAACTAGGAGGAGTCGGATCCGAAAGCGGAGCGGGATTAAGAGAGTTAAAACACTCCGAGAATTCTAGATTACCCGCCACTAGTTTGAACGAATTCACAGACACTTACATAAACATAAAGCTGTCCCACTGCATTGTCCGTTCAATATCTAATGTATAATCCATGCCTGATCTTAATTTACATATTATACATAAATAATAATAATCGGATTCCTATCGGATTTAACCGATCGGTTATCCGGGGGTTTAAAATTAATCGTTGTTATAAATTGGAATACAATAAACTCAACCTTGGATTTCGTTAACAGTTCTACGTTAATTTTTGGTGCCATAAAACATTTTTAATGACATTAAAAACTTTATTTTAACTTATATTCCATTCAAATAATACGAGTAACTACATTTTTTTATGTTAGGCGGCAGACGAGCATAAAGTCCACCTGATGGTAACTAGATACTGTCGGCCATAGACACCCGCGATACATGCCAACATTAACCCAAAATGACAAATGTTGGCACGGCCCCGGATGTGCTGCCTACCTTTGGAAATATAGGAATGGATTTGGAGAAAAGGTTGGGAAAATGAGAAGGGGTGGAATGGGAATGGGCTCTTTGCACATCTCACTCACTACCGAAACACGTACGTACATTAGGGTAATAAGATAAAGTGGGAAATGCATTTCATTACATGGAGTACATTTCAAGGTAGTCTTCTGTGAGAGAGGGGTAACGTGGCCAGTCGAGCGCGCCCAGCGTAAAATTCCACGCGTACGAAATGACATCGATGATATAAAAATGTTACATATCTTTCTTTTAACCCATGCTAATTTTCTATATAAATGTTTATTTATTAAAAACCACTACATTAAAATGTCCGACGTGAACGGACGGTCAACATGAATGGGGAGCTGTTGATCGTTAGTACGCCACTAAATAACGTCGTGACATCGTCCATAAATGGCTCCGGGATGATCCACAACATGGACTAATGCGGCATTGTGGACTTAACATGGGAGTAATATTGCTAACATACTGAAGGGAGGGTACGGTGCCACTTACAGCGGAGTCTAAGTAGCGGACGGCATGAACTGCAGAGTCAATTCCCAACCGTAAACGCGAAAACTTTCTGTTATAGTGTAATACTGACTATAAGACGCGTTACAACTTTAAGTAGTTTAAATTTGACTCAGTACTTTCTGCATAACCTATTTCTCTTTTAGTATTTGTTCATCTACTTTGTTCTGTACTCACACATTGTTTAAATTCTATACTTTTTTTCTTCAATTACCCATAAAGTGTAGGTATATTTGTATGTATATATGCATCTATGTATGTATTGTATACACTTAAGTAAGTATTTATGTATTGTATTCATCTTAAGTATTTATGTATTATATTCATCTTAGGTATTTATGTGTTGTATTCATCTTAAGTATTTATGTATTGTATTCATCTTAAGTATTTATGTATTGTATTCATCTTAAGTATTTATGTATTGTATACATCTTAAGTATTTATGTATTGTATTCATCTTAAGTAAGTATTTATGTATTAAAAAATAGTATTATTAAATTACATTATGTTGATCGGATATTATATAAAATAGCACCATTTACCTAATTTTGATATTGTTATCCGTTTTCTCGTTACCACCCAAAGGTTGGCTGGAAGAGATCGCTTTGACGATAACGTTAACTGTTATACATTTCTTGTTACTTATTTAAATTGTCTTTTGGCAACATGTACAATAAACAGTTTATTTGTACTTCATTTCATTTTATCGGAGAAGGTAACGTGGCCAACAGGGTGCACTCAACTGAGTGCGCCCTGCGACATGCAGCATGCACTCTACAAATATAAAATACATTAATATGGCCTGCCATATTTAGCCTGCAAACATAATTATTCATACATTCTAAAATATGCATGAATTAATATTCATTCCTCTATTTGATAACAATAATAATTTCCCTATTTCTCTTTTTTAAACAGAGATTTTAACATTTAATTTACCGATATTTTTCAAACCTCACCGTTTTGCCCTCACCCGCTCGCACTGACGCCGCACGCTACCCCTAATGTTACCCGGACCATTCATCACCCTGACACTGAACATGGAACTCATGTCAATCCGATAGGTACATAGTGAGACGCATGTGCGTCGTGACTCGGCTACAATACAGCCTTAAAGTTGTATTTTGTACAGATTTCTTTCTTATAGTTTTATATTTAACGTACTGCACCGATGTCACGTGATGTGGGTTATATGTATTAATAAAATGTTAGCGAAGCGTAATGACATAGATGTTTTCTTCTCAAATGAGCGGGTTCTCTGAACAAGTACGCTGTTGGAATTCTTAGAGAAATCGTTTTATAGAATGTTAGGTTCTGTTAGGTTTAAATAACATATACATACATACAAGAGACGTATATGTATACATCCATATTGAATATATTACTGTTATTCGACAGACAAACGGATTGCGCCGATGCGTCATATCTCTTAGCTATCGTTTTTGTGCTCTTAGATATCGGTCGAGTCTATTTTTCAATTGATCAATGTTCTCAAATGATATGACTTCCTTGGGTAATCCATTCCATTCTATTTGTGGTGAGGTGATAGTAAGGCTCTCTTCTTCTTGTGGTGCCTCTCCAATCAGTGGTGGTTGTCAATCAGCTCCAAATAAATATTTTGCCGTGGCTCTCACGAGGCGAAACAGTTCAGCAGCACTCGCGATGCCACTCCACTCAGCCATGACTCATGTATGGTACTCAGCCAAGATTCATGTATGGTACTCAGCCATGACTCATGTATGGTACTCAGCCATGATTAATGTATGGTACTCAGCCATGACTCATGTATGGTACTCAGCCATGACTCATGTATGGTACTCAGCCAAGATTCATGTACGGTACTCAGCCAAGATTCATGTATGGTACTCAGCCATGACTCATGTATGGTACTCAGCCATGACTCATGTATGGTACTCAGCCATGACTCATGTATGGTACTCAGCCATGGCTCATGTATGGTACTCAGCCATGACTCATGTATGGTACTCAGCCATGACTCATGTATGGTACTCAGCCATGACTCATGTATGGTACTCAGCCATGACTCATGTATGGTACTCAGCCAAGATTCATGTATGGTACTCAGCCATGACTCATGTATGGTACTCAGCCATGATTCATGTATGGTACTCGGCCATGATTCATGTATGGTACTCAGCCATGACTCATGTATGGTACTCAGCCATGACTCATGTATGGTACTCAGCTATGACTCATGTATGGTACTCAGCCATGACTCATGTATGGTACTCAGCCATGACTCATGTATGGTACTCAGCCATGACTCATGTATGGTACTCAGCCATGACTCATGTATGGTACTCAGCCAAGATTCATGTATGGTACTCAGCCATGACTCATGTATGGTACTCAGCCATGATTCATGTATGGTACTCAGCCATGATTCATGTATGGTACTCAGCCATGACTTTTTCCTGCGATCAAGACGCCACTTTCCGGCAATCTTACCCATCATAATTAATTGCAAAAGTTCGTATCTTTCATGCCTTAGCACGTGACCCAGAACCACCCACGCAACTTTTCTGCACTAAAGCTTCGATGTTACACAATTTCATTATGGTCTTAACTCTTAGATTGAGTCAAATTGTAATACACTGTAGTATTCGGTTAGTATTTTCAAGGGCACAATGAGTTCTCCACAATAGTGTCTCTCCTGTAGTATCTGTCACCATATGACCCGCTCCATAGTTCCCGTGGCATCTTGGTAGCTTGCCTCTGGATTCTCTCCAGTACGTCGATGTTGATGTTATGAAATAATATATAGAAAGAGACAAATTCTCCTGCATCGGAGTGAGCCCATAAGCCCCCGTCAGATGCGTGAATCATTTGAGTGATGCGTATTGAAAACAAATCCCACAAAATGCGCGGGAACAAAATACACGTGGAGCTGTGAAGCTAATGAAAACTGTATCTACATTTTGGAGGAGGCTTTTATTGGAATCCAACATTTTTCGGAGTGGTGCACGCTGCAATCCAACAGCCGCTTGGGCGCACTCGCCTGGCTTCGTTCTGCATTTCCCACTTTATCCTATCCTTTGATGTTTTATTGATATTGATATTTTATTGATTGCACGATGCCCTTCGTATTTATGTTTAACCGAAGGTTGACTGACAGAGAATGTCTTTAGGCAATAAGTCCGCATTCTATACAATGCTTCTTTGTGCACTAAAGTTTAAATAAATGAAAACAAAAAAGTTATATTAAAAATAGTAATTATCTTTTCGTCCTTCACTTCTCCTGAACAGTAGCCTTTTGGCTTTGACACCAATATAATCGCAGGGTGTTGATTCCTATCCCATCCTTCCCCATTTTCCCCCAATCCATTTCTTAATCTGGTTGTCATTCTGGACTGATGTTGGCATGTATCGCGGATGTCTGTGGGCGACAGTATCCACTTACCATCAGGTGGACTGTATGCTCGTCTGCCTCATTTTTTACAAAAAGAAAAAAAATGTAAACAATTTTATGATATAACTGAATTAAAATTCTAAAATATATTAGTTCGGGCTCTGGCAATTTTATTTTTCTCTAGAACGTTTTATGTATTTATATTTTAAATTTGTTCACAAGTTTCTGGAAACCAGCTATAAATTGTCGTCTTGCTTGGTGCTTCATCGCCAAAAGCTGTTTGAAGCCGAGCGAGGCTCCGCTGAGCTGTCAAAATACACTTAAAATCGCAGAAAATCGTAAAGCGTAATTAATTACGAGTTAAATCCATCGTGATGCAGACACGCAATTTTTAAAATGACGCCACAATAGGAAAAACAAATGACTGTTAGACGAAACAAACTCTATTCTACAGCCAAAGAGTTCCATTTTCAAATATTGAAATTAATTTTAAAATAAAGTTTATGTAAGTGACCAGTTCTGGAAATTTTCAGTGTGACCTATGTAGTTAAATGTTGGCGAGTTCGCACATTCTTACATCCAACGACCCGTGTAAATAAAACGAGAAGCGACAGCGACGCGAGCTGAGTGTGAGCAGCATACCGCTTCTATCCGTGTCCCCACAAACATACGTACACACCAGGGTTCGCAGATATACATCAGCGGATATACAGTGGTGGTCATGTAATTAGAAACGCCTTGTAATAAACCTCTACTTTCAGTATATAGTTAACCATGTGTATATATATTTGCTATTAAAAGGCTTTTGATAATCTTATAATATACCCACACTCATATTGCATTAAATTTTCTGGTATACAAATATATAAAACCCGTAAAATTAAAATACTTTATTGTGTAGTTAAACAAGTGAACGTTTAACGTAAAACCACACGTGGACAACTAATTAGAAACAGACTAAATAACTACTATAAAAGTTAACGAATGAAACAAAACACGAAATAATACGATTAGAAATCACAAATACTTTACTCACAGGCAATTAATATTTGGTTGGGTAGCCTCTGTTTTCGATTACAGCCCTACAACGACGTGGCATTGATTCTATTAACTTTTGACACCGTTCCAATGGGATGGATCTCCACGCTTCCACAAATGAGTGATAAAGTTGATTCGTGTTAGTGCTGCGTTTATCCGATACTATTTTCTTTACAGTATACCACAAAGTTTCAATCGGATTCAAATCCGGGCTGTTTGCAGGCCAGTCTAACACGCACACCGATTCGTCTTTAAGAAATGTTTTAACGCTATTTGCCGTGTGTTTTGGGTCGTTATCATGTTGAAATACCCACGTAACAGGTAAATTTTCGTCAGAATATGGAATCACCGTCTCTTCTATAATGTCTTTGTACTGGAACTGATCCAGCATCCCTTCAATCTTTCTCACGGGACCAACTCCGTATCCCGAAAAACATCCCCATACTTTGATATTCCCACCGCCGTGCTTAACTGTCTTCTTCGTATACTTGTTATTTAATGTGCCTCGTTGATGGGGCGACGTACGTAACGTTTGCCATCAGAATTCATCATATTAATTTTAGTCTCGTCAGAAAACAAAACTTTTCTCCATTGGCGAATCGTCCAGTTGCCATACTTTCTAGCGAAAGCTAAACGGTTTTTTCTGTGTTGCATGGTAAGAAGTGGTACTCTCCGAGCAAGCCTCCCGAACAATTTGGCTTCAACTAACCGCCTCCGGACTAGTCTTGTGGATACGTTTCGAGGATGTTCTTGAGAGAAAACTTCTTTTAGAATTTCATTTGAGCCTTTAAAAGGGTCCTTCTTAGCCAAACGAATCATAAGCATGTCCTCACGTGGTGTGGTCTTCCTTGGTCGAACTTTTCTAGGAACCTGGTCGGTTGCCCCATGTTGTTTGTAATGTGCAGTGGCATTAAATACCTTTTTCACGGAACATTCCAAATGTTCCGCAATCTTTTTGTATGACCAGTTTCGATTAAAACGCAGATGAACTATTATTTTTCTAGTAGATGTGTCACAACTCTCGTTTTTACCCATTGTTAGCAATAAATTAGAAAAATTAATGATAAAAATTTCGAATTAGCGGCAAAAATATTAACAATGAGACGTGGCGATAGAAGGAGCCCGATTTTATTTGAAATCTCAAATTTGGAACAGATATCTTTTTCTGTTTCTAATTAGGTGTCCAGCGCCCAGTATCAAAGAAATCGCTATTTGTTTACATTGTTATTAATTATAAAATATTCTTGTATTCATCTTAATAAATATACCTATGTATATGTTTTATCTAATATATGTAAAAACATTTTAAATCAGTAAAAAGTTTCAGCCATGGTAAGAGGATAATAATATAATGTTTACATTCTCAACATACTCATAGTACTAGGCGTTTCTAATTATATGTCCACCACTGTATATCACAATATATCGATATATATCAATTGATAATTAACCTCAAAACTAGAATTTTGGCAGACCCCATACTTTTAAATTGTTATACTGACATAAATAAAAATTACGATCACCGCCAATTACCAATGATCCAACGCTAAAGATTATAATTATAATTTAGTTGAATGTTGATTAAGACCGATTATTAATTTGAAAAACTCTAATTTTACTCTTATTGTCTGTTTTATAATCAACTAGCTGTGCCCGGCACGCGCTGCAATGTTTTTTTTTTGTCAGAAACTTCGCGGGCGCCTGCTCAACAACTCACCAAAGTTTCATCGAAATCGGACGAACGGTTTAGGAGCGCATAGAAGACGAACAAACATACAAACATCATTTTTTATATAATGGAAGATGTCTATTAATCAAACTCAAAGTTTCATTTAACAATTTTGACACACTAAATCCACTTACAGATAGAAATTCGCGGCTTTTTTTTATATACTTGATATATATCCGATATACTATATATCGGATATTTGATATTGCCATATATGGATATTTTGATATTTATTATAAATATCAGATATTTACGAACCCTGATACACACGCATGTTGTGTTTATTATATTTGGGATACAAATTAGAGACCGCATTTTTTGACAAATCGAAAACAAATGTAACATGGAAATACTTTGTTTTTTCTTTTATACATAAGAGCGTGCGGTCCCACGTGATGGTAAGTGTCACCGCCGCCCGTGGACACCTGCAACACCGGGGGGTATGCGGGCGCGCCGCCGACCTTGCAAGATCCTATTCACAGCTCTCTTGAAGATCCCCATGTCGTAGTTTAATGGGAAGACCTCTTGAGGCAGTTCGTTTGATAAACGAAATAGATCATTTCAAGGTAATAAAAGTACATAATATCATATTAACTTGCGTTTTTCGTGCGCTTGAAGCGCGCACAAAGAACACTTTGAAGTTTAAGAACGCAAAACGATTATTATTACACAATTTCTACAATAATTAATCAAACAAGAACTCAAATCCACTTCTCGGGTTTCCTCCAAAAAGTCTCCATTTAAACATTTATCTAAAATTGAAGTAAAATTTATTCCTTCAGCCGACCCCCCCCCCCCCCGCCCCCCTCTCTACCCCCTACCCCCCCCCGTCTAAAGGACCCATTTATAGCGTAAAAATGATATTTATTCAGAAATCTTAACAATACGCTTTCAACCCTTCCACCGTATTGACAAGGGTCTCAGAGACCCGTCCGTGATTTGATAGCGAAATGCTGAATATATTTTGATGTCACAATCATGCTCTTTTTGCTCGATGAAGAAAAATAAGGTGCTGTGTTTTGAAATTAATTTGAGTAAACATAACCGTAATTAGTGAGATTAATTCCAATTAATACATGCACATTATCTTGTGCATGAGGAATGTAGGGGATTAAAACGTCACGCTAACGAAGCGGGTTGGCGAGTCCACTTTCCTAACGGTGTAGTTTCTCGGAGCTTGTGGTAGCGGCTTTATTACCCCTCTTACGACGCCTACGGGAAGGCATGGGATGGTGAAAATAATTCTACATCCCGCCGACACCAGACGGCCAAATATCACTTTATTAGATATAAAGTTAAGATGTACCTACATATATTACTAGCTGCACTCGGCAGACGTAGTCCCAAATATCACTTTATTAGATATAAAGTTAAGATGTACATATATTACTAGCTGCACTCGGCAGACGTAGTCCCGCCTGTGTATATTTATTTACCTCTGTATATAAAATCACAAATTATTCTGTTTTGCTGTCGATATAATTTTTGCTATCGATTGAACGGTATAGAAGTTGATGTGCTGCAGCGCCATCTATGGGCAAGTTATAACAAAGTCAATAGCTTGAAAATATTCTCCGTGTTCAAATACCCATGTATACCAATTTTCATGGCAATCGGTTGAACGGTATAGAAGTTGTTGTGCTGCAGCGCCATCTAGTGTCGAGTCACAACAAAGTCTATAGCATGAAAACCTTCTCCGTGAAAAAATACATATATGTGCCAATTTTCATGGTGATCGATCAAACGGTGTCGAGGTCTATTAATCTCCGATATACCAACATCCATTTTATATACGATATATATAGATATATATCTATCTATTTATATCGTATATAGATAGATAGAAGATATCAAAATTGTATATTTTCCAATGTACCAGCTATAAAAAAGAAAATGACAGTATTACATTGAAACATTTAGCACAGCTGTTGCGAGTAACAGTGACAGCTGTATACAATATACACGTGTGTAAGAAAGAGATGCACGTACAGTGCAATTTCGCGAGTTATTTTGTTCGGAAGTTATTGGTTTTTGACATACGCACTTACATGAAATGGACTATTTCGCTTGTTCATTCAAAACTAGTGACTGCTCTTGGCGTGCCAGCGTTTGTCATTTTGGACTAATGTTCGCATGTATCGCGGATGTCTATGGGCGACAGTATCCACTTACCAACAGATGGACTGTATGCTCGCCTGCCGACTGATACTTGGAAACAGCTATATGCCTCTACTCATAAATAGAAAGATATTACAACTAAATATATAAAAATAATGTAGGTATCTATCTCTCTGTTTAACCCAAAGGTTGGCTTGCAGGAACTTAAGCCAAGCATTTGTATCATAATGTGCAATAATTTGGAGGGGGAGAGTGCACGCTGCAATCCAACAGCCGCTGGGCGCGCTCGACTGGCCACGTTACCCCTCTCTCACAGAAGACTACCTTGAAATGTACTGCATTTCCCACTTTATCGTATTTCTCCAATGTACGTACGTGTTTCGGTAGTGAGTGAGATGTGCCAGAGCCCATTCCCATCCCATCCTATCCCTGCCCATTTTCACAACCCTTTCTCCAAATCCATTCCTATATCTCCAAAGGTAGGCAGCGCATCCGGGGGCGTGCCAACATTTGTCATTTTGGACTAATGTTGGCATGTATCGCGGATGTCTATGGGCGACAGTATCCACTTACCATCAGGTGGACTGTATGCTCGTCTGCCGCCTTAGTACATAAAAAAAAAAAAAAAAAAAAAAAGTGAAATAATTTTTTTATCTGTACGTACATACACCTAATAAAATCAACAACTTTTGACTGTCTGTTTGAACGCGCATCACGCAAAAGCCACTGGACGGACAATAATGAAGTAATATAATTAATTACTCACATATAGTTCAAATTTAAATGATATGTAAATGATCGCATGCACACTGACCTATTTAAAATTAATTTACTAACAGCATCCTGAATCCATTGCAACCAGGTGGGTCATTGATGGAAACGACAAGTACATACCATGTACACGCACTCTCCCCCAAATATATATAATATGTTGATTTGAGCATCACGTAAAAGCTAGTCAACGGATTTTGATCGGGTTTTCACTAATGTACAGCTAAATATCCAGAAATAAAACTGGTATATGCCTCATCATCATATGACACAAGGAAGTGGCATTATACAGGAAAATATAAAAATGACTTTTAATTGAATTACTCAAAATGAATGTATTTTCATCCGTGAAATCCACGATGTCGGTGCTTTTACAGATGTTAAAACTCTTTAACAGCCAGTCTACGCGAGCGAAGCCGCGGGTAGGAAGTAGTTATTAAATAAAATATTTTTGCATTTTTTTTGTGCAGTATAATTTGACCAATCGCTTTGAAAGCAGTTAAAAAACAAACAGAGAGATGTTTGTTTTTTAAAACATACGCATATATAAATAAGCATATATAAAGCTACGCTTTATATATATTATGCTTCTTTTTCAGGGTAATATTATAAGCTATTTTACAGTTCGTTTTCTCAAAAGTACCTGAAGTTTCTGAAATCTGTTCTATAACTATTAATAATCCATGGCTATTATAGCATGCACATGAAATAATGATTGGACATCGGCTGATATAAATTTGAGCATTGTCCTTTTCAACTGACGTCTGCTATTGGCCTTTTTACAGAAGACTATTTGACTTTTACACAAAACATGTCATACAAAGAACTAAAACCTAAGATATATTTGGAGAGATATAACCGCAAATATATCCATTCTACATTGGACGGAGCTCACGAGCACATACGTACAAATTGCTAAACAACCTTAAATTATTCGATACTGAGCCTTATTTGTAGCGCTTTAAAGTTCACACAGAGGCAAACTGACCGCTAAATGAAAGATAATAAATGGGAGACTTTCTCCGCGTAGCACATGGTCATCGCGTAGATCGGTGCTACGTGACGCATAGCGCTACGAATGCTACGGGCGTAGCATTGCTACGACGAACGGAATACGACGTGCCACCAAAATAACGCGAAACGAATGAGCCCTTGAAGGAAAGTACCCAAAATATTAAAGCTAGCAAATTTCACTCAGGGGAAACTTTATTTCATTTCTAAATAGAAGAAAAACCGTATTAATGGATTTTTGAAAAGACGCTTGTCTGAGCCGGAAATCGAACCGACACAAATTACCCTGCATTTTTATAGCACCAATAGATCAATGATGGGGATCAAATCTCGCTAATAAACATTATGTATAAAATTAAAACGAGGCCATGAAATCGAACATTATTTTGTCAAATCTAGCGACCCGCCCTCGCTTCGCTTCGGATTGTTTTTTTTTTTTCAAAATATCGTAATAAAATATAGCCTATATTAGACATGGATAATGTAGCTTCCTATTTGTGAAAGAATTTTTAAAACAGCTTCAGTAGTTCCAGAGATTACCCCCAACATACCCACAAACACACAATTTTTGTGGGTTATATTAGTATAGATATTTATGGTGCCCTCAAGGGGCCACTCGTTTGATTCATCCTGTATTTATATATAGTGAAGTAAACCACACTTACATTTTTTTGAACTTTTTAAAAGTAAGATGTAAGTTACTGTCGGAACGTTGTACGTTGCGAGAGTCGTGTACTGTGACGTCATAGTTACCAACTTCACTACAGTGTCCATCCTATTTAACTTTTTATAATAAACCCGCCCCAGTTCTGTCCTGAATGTCGTATTTTTCATACAAGTTTAATGAAACTGGTTAGAGGAGGCCCTTCTGCAGGAGAATTTAAATTTTGCTTGTATTTAACAGAATAGAAATAAAAAATTGTTTTTAAAAAATTTAATTTTTTTAATTTGTTTTTAATTTTATTCAAATTAGAATAGAATGACTTCACGTATTTTGCTTGACAAAACCTTTAATTTATACCTACGTCATGGAGGTTGTGAAGAAATAGGTAATCCGCCACCTTGAAGCGGCGGCCATTTTAAAAAAAATACATAACTCAGTACACTAGATTGTATTGTCACCAGCCCCAAAAGTGTTTGCAAAATGTCAGCTCAATCGGTTAGATGAAACTGGTTTAAAATTCAGTTACCAAAATTTGATCCACACGTACCAAAAAGTCGAGTTGAATAAAAGCTTGTAAAAATACTAAATGATCTACAAAACAAACTGTTTTTAAATAACTGAAGTTATTTATTCTTGTACCGCTGTAGCACCTCAGGTATTTTTGCGAAGGCGGGGCTTCCAAGCAATTATACGCAAGGAAACGGCCTCCCTCCTGCAGCGCCAGCGTAACAGCGGCAACAGCGTCCTGCACACAATTACAGCTAGATTTGACAGCCCCATCCGGCAACATAAGGTGACTAGGTAAATTTTAAGGTACTCAAATAGAAAGAGAGCTAATGTGAGCTGTACCGTTTTTAAAACATCATTTATTTGAAATTCGAATTCCGAAAATCATTTAGTCAAATGAAAAACGATAAAAATGTTCTATTCTCTTTTTTATTGCATTTTGCGCGCTTTTCTATGCATCAATGAAAGTTGGCACATATATGTATTTTTTCATGGATAAAGTTTTTATGCTATTGACTTTGTTGTTACTCGCTACTAGATGGCGCTACAGCATATCAACTTCTATGGCAGGACAACTTCTGCGGGGTTTTGCTAGTACTTAATAAAAATCTAACACTGACTGACTGACAGACAAAGCACAGCCTGAACCGGTGGATCTAGAAGCATGACATTTTATACAGAAATTCCTTATATAACGTAGGTGAGCACTAAGAAAGGATTTTTGAAAATTCATCCCCTAAGGGTGTAAAATAAAGGTGTAAATGTTCCTGAGATGTTGCCGTTGAGATCTCTCATCGGGCACACGGCTAGTACGATATCAAGTGGGTTTAAATGAAAGTGAGTGTAAAGATAGATTAGTATCAGCTTTAAGAGTCCTCACACTACTAATTACATTTCTAACGTTACGAAAGTAGATTTCGATTGACAAACCATGGGACGGTTCGTCAAGACGCAGTTGTTTTTCAAAATTGTAAATTCTCATAATTACTATGGTATTACCATGGTATATCATAATTACCATTAATACTTTTATGTATATTTACTATATATATATATATATATATATATATATATATATATATATATATAGATAAATGGCGGCAAACGACCATACAGTCCACCTAAGTGCTAAATGCATATTGTCGTCCATGGACATCCGCGATACATGCCAACATCAGTCTAGAATGACAAACGTCGGCAGGACTCCGGATGCGCTGCCCACCTTTGCAGATTAAGGAATGGATTGGGAGAAAGGGTTAGGAAAATGGGGAGTGATAGAATGCGATGGGAAAGCCTCTGGCATATCTCACTCATTACCGAAACACGTACGTACATTAGGGAAATATGATAGAGTAGGAAATGCAGTACATTTCAAGGTAGTCTTCTGTGAGAGAGGGGTAACGTGGCCAGTTCAGTGCGCCTAGTGGCTGTTGGATTGCAGCGTGTACTCTCCCCCTACAATTGAACTTCTCAAAACCCAAATGTTGACTGGTAGAGAATAGACTGGTCTTCTGTGAGAGTGGGGTAACGTGGCCAGCTGCTGCGGCGCCATGCAATCTCCTTCTTCAAAAAAATCCAGATTAAATAATTTTTTAGACCTTCAAAACTAACATTTGGTAAGGGGGGTACCGAAATAGCAGTCTCAGACTCAATATATCGCCTCTATTTCGCTTCGTGGTGTGTTCAGTACCTTACAGCTAACCAGCATCTCAGCGATCTAACCAACAAATGCGCAGATTTACCACATAATTAAATGCTGGAGAGGAAATTAAATGCTTCACTCTCCTCCCCTCACCTACCCGCTTGAGGTACCGTCGGCAACAAAACAAGGGTGTTATAAGCATATGATTTAATATTTACACGAATTATTTTTTAAATTAAATTATATTTACAGTGTATTTACACGAATATTTAAATGTCAGACTAGCGGGCGGGCTCCTTATATCATAGTAAGTGTCCACGGCCGCACGTGGACACCTTGCAACACTAGGGGGCCTGCGGGTGCGCCGCTGACCGCGTAGAATCCTGTTCACAGCTCTTTTGTAGAGCCCCCTTTATTTCTTATTCCCTATTTTTCTAATGGAGTGTGTGTATGTATGTATGAGTATGTATTGGTATGTGAGTATGTGTGAAATGGGTGTGTATGTTGTGTACGTGTGTGTGTGCATGTGTATGTGTATGTTGCCGTATGGTGACGGCCGGCTTTAAAATAGCAATACCCCGTCTCTCGCTGTGGATGTCGTAAAAGGCGATTTCTTTGTATCACAGCCACTTCCACAACCACTGAACTGAGAGTGGACTCGACCAACCCACTTAGTCATCATTACTACATAATGTACCTTTGTATAATACTACACATCTTTATCTGTATAAATATTAATTAATTCGTGAAGTTGTCTTATTAGTAATATTAACCCACCCTATCCCATCCCATCCCTCCCCATTTTCTCAAAGCTTTCTCCAAATCAATTCCTACATCTTCGGCACGTATCATTCTGGATTGAAGTTGGCATGTATCGCGGACGTCCACTTACCACCACCAGGTGGAACTGTATGCTCGTCTGCCACCTTCTTACTATACAAATGTTGCGAGTTTCATTGGTGATCCTCTTCGTAAGCTACATTACACCTAACACAGCAAACCAAATAACCATATTTATTTTCGATATATTGATTTTCTGCTGACAGTACCGTCCTACACAATAGTATAAGGCGTTAAAACCACAATATTTTAAGATGACATTGAAGAAAGAGACAAAATATGTTTTTTGAGTGACGTCACAGGTGAAGCTCTATTAGCGGCGTTTCATTGTTTTGCTTTGACCTCAAAAACCTGAATCGCTTTAATTATGTAATGATAGATATTACACGCGCGAACTTGATGATCCCCACGAGAACTTTGTGACACAACTACATAAAATGTATCCCAAATGTTAAACCAGGATACAAGCTATAGCTATGGCACGTTTTATTAAAATCTGCCTAACGGTTTTTGTGTGATGAGCGTTTAAACAACAGACAACATTGCTAAAAAATATAGTTTTTTACTCTGTATCAATAATAATGTAAAAATTTTTGTCCAAAAAATTATAGTTTAATTTGGAGTCATCAACGTCAAACGCCCTTTATAGTATCGACTGCGGGACCATGACCATGTACCATGTCCATGAGCCATGACATTGCCTTGTCCATGAGGGTCATATGGTCTTAGGCGTCGTCCTAATAGAACGCGATTACGCGACCATCATATGTTCGCGCGAATTTGGTTCTTACGAACCCGCGATCAAACATATCGATATCGAATAGGTGTCCCAATTAACATTAGCGCGATCCGATGGCGCGACTAAAATGTTTGTTCGTGCGAACGCGCGAGCAAACATATTTGTGCAGAAGACGTGGCCTAACTGACTCATCGTGCGAACGTTATCGCGTCGAATGTTTCTTTTGACATAGACATGTAATCGTAAAAGGCACCATCATGTTCCCGTGCGTCAAAATATTGATTGTAAAATTCACCACGTATTGTTCTCCTTTTAAAGAGAGCACTTTGCGTCCCGCCTCGTTTTCTTTTTCATTGATATCAAGATTCGCAAAATAGGTTAGTGAAATACTGCCTGAAAGTAAAAACTGCACGTCTCTTTAAACGTCCATGGTGCAAATACGACAATGTAAGCACAACTGATGCGATACGACGATCCTTATTAGGACACCCGATTCTATTCATCGCGCGAATGCGCAATGGTCGCGTAATCGCGCTCTATTAGGACGACGCTATAGAATGCCACGCTGGCCCAGCGGGCTGGCCAATCCACTCTTTTGGTGGTAGTGTAGTTCTTCAGCACGGCCCCGGTATCCCTTAGCCGCTTTTTAGGATACATACGAGAAGAAATTGATTGGTACTCTTATAGTCCGCCACACAGCATAATTTGGATTAATTGTCAATAATAATCGTTATAAATGGTTGTATGCAAAAAGGGAATATATTAGCATAAATGGAGAATAACTAATTCCATTATGGCATTTTTATTTTATGTGTTAACATATGTAAAAATCAGGGCCGGATCAAGCGTGTTTGCTGGACGGTGAACATATAGCGATTTCACGCGTATAAAAATTATATTTACAAACATTTTCTTAATGATTGACATTTGAATCTATATTTTGCAAGTACATTCATATACCTACATCTACAAATCAGATGAATCATATAAAATCTCCGGAAAAAATTACCGCTTGCAACGCAGCGCCCCTCGATAACCTGGCGCCCTAGACGATCGCTCAACTTAGCAGCTGCTGCTCTGATAAAAGGTCATTGCAGTGCAATGTAACCGGCCCCTTTCAGTATCCACAGCTGTAAATTGTAAATCATTTATGGCCTTATAATGCCACACTGTTCAAGCGGGTAGGCGAGTCCATTATTTTAAAGATGACAGCCGGCTCTAGAAAAACACCACCCCATGTCATCTCGCGGGTGTCGTAAAAAGCGACTACGGGATAGCAAAGCGGCTACCACAACCAATCAGCAACAACACGACCACTGAAAGAGCGGTCTCGCTAAAAGGACTCTTAACAAAAATATAGATACTTTGAGAGCTACTTAATTAATCTATTAAAAGTCAAAGTCGTCAAATAAACTACTTATAACAGTTATTAATAAATAATTATTAAAGTCTTAGGTAGAGAGCTATAGCAGTCAGCAACAGACCAAATCCCTGGAGCAGCAAGAACTCGCTCTAAAGTTAATTAAAGCCTCGTAGTTGGTTAAGGATCAGTTCACACAACGGGGGATTAATATTACGAAAATACCGAAGCAGTTATATTGCAATGATATGGAATTCTTCAGAGAATGAATTATAAGCCAGGATGCCACCTGTGCATCTTGGGCCAGTGCATCCGTGGATGCAAATCTATATCTATACATATAATAAAATTGTAACAGGCCGATGTCTGTACATTATAGATATTGAAAGAAAACTAATATGGGGGGTCTTTATTAGAGCAACAGAAGCCAAAACAACAGTTTTTAGAAATTTTGTCTGTCTGTCTGTGTGTATGTACGCATCACGCGAAAACTACTGCATGGAATTGAATGCAGTTTTCACCGATGTATTTCTAGAGGTCTAACTTAAAATATAGGCTCCATTTTACCGCAGGAAAATATCTTATTCCGATTGTTTTAAATTTAATAAACCGAGGCGAAGTGAGGGCTGGTCGCTAGTAAATAAATAAAATTATAAGTATCTGAAAGTTTGACACCATTACCTACAATCCCTAAAAATAGGAGGCTTTCGTTCAGAAACATTACACTAAATGGAATAAACCTAGGGAAAACATTTAACCGATTATCTGCATCATATTATAATGGTTCACACAGCGATTTCTGCATTGACATTTTCAAGGATTCTAAATAAATAGTTACTTATCCTTGTTTTTGGAACGAAGTTTCTTTACGCGGCTTGCGGTAGGTGTGATTCGAGAGAAAATGTAACGTCACGTAAGATTTTTACCCCCTCCATACGTCTTTCTCTTTCTCGCTTTTCTCTCGCTCGGATACGGTATGGTCGCGATTCTCGCGATCGTGTCAGTTCGTCGGTATTCGATAAATTTCGGTAGCGGGCCGATCGCTAGTTCTCTCTCTCATGCCTCCGATTCGACTACATCGCCATCGCTAATTCGCTGAATCGTATCGTTGTTTTTCGATGTAATATATCGCATAGTGACATCGATGTTAGAATGATATATTGAAAAATACATCGATATTTGCAATACATCGATTGTTTTTAGAGTTTACTAAGATTATGATTATAACATGCCTGAAAATGAAAGTATACGGATGCGTGAATTACACTAGGAGTTTAAAATAATGCGTGAGTATATTCGTTCCTGGCGGGGGTCCCCTGACCGCACACGGTTTTTTTTCTTTTTATATATGGCATTGGTGCAATGAGAGCACATTCGGCCAGTGTCAAATTTTCTTCCTAATAAACAATTTCAAAGTCTAAAACGTACACCGTCAATGTCCAGTCCAGTAAGTCAGGAGTCGCTCAGTGAAGTGATTGTAGGTTTACGAGAACAAAGGAGGACTCCTTGGAAGCACACGAAAAACGCAGTCGTTTTTATTTGATTATCACAAACATTACGTTGTACACGTTGTACACAGCTAGTATTGGAACACTCGTTGTATTAGATATTTATGTAGTGTCTTCAACAATTACTGTTGACAAGTCAAGTTTTTTTTTATGGATGTAGTCGGCAGACGAGCATACAGTCCACCTGATGGTGAGTGGATACTGTCGCCCATAGACATCCGCGATACATGCCAACATCAGTCCAAGATGACAAACGTTGGCACGCCCCCGGATGAGCTGCCTACCTTTGGAGATATAAAAATGGATTTGGAGAATGGGTTGGGAAAATGGAGAGATAGGGAATGGGATGGGAATGGGCTCTGGCACATCTCACTCACTACCGAAACACGCACGTACATTGGGGAAATAAGATAAAGTGGGAAATGTAGTACATTTCAAGGTAGTCTTCTGTTACGTGGCCAGTAGAGCGCGCCCTGTGGCTTGGATTACAGTGTGCACTCTCCCCCTCAAACAGTGTTGGTGTAACCCCGCCCTAACTCCACCAACTAACTCCGCATTATCCTTCAGCGGCCACAATCTGAGATAGCCCTCAGTAACTGCAAACACTTTGTGGATATCTCTATTACACTCAGCTAATAGCTGTAATACAACACGTTAACTTGGAAAGAGAAGACTAAAAGCAAATGTTCTAATATAGTATAGAAGGGCGGGTGCACGCTGCAATCCAACAGCTGCTGGGCGCGCTCGACCGGCCACGTTACCCCGAAGACTACCTTGAAATGTACTGCATTTCCCACTTTATCTTATTTCCCGAATGTACGTATGTGTTTCGGTAGTGAGTGAGATGTGCCAGAGCCCATTCCCATCCTGTCCCTCCCCATTTTCCCAACCCTTTCTCCAAATCCGTTCCTATATCTCCAAAGGTAGGCAGAATGTAGCGTGCCAACGTTTGTCATTTTGGACTGATGTTGGCATGTATCGCGGATGTCTATGGGCGACAGTATCCACTTACCATCAGGTGGACTGTATGCTCATCTGTATGCCTTCGTCCATAAAAAAAAACTAATAAATTTATTTCTTTCTTTTTAAACAAGTGTCACATTTGCAACCAGCCCTTTCAGTGTATGGACACTGAAAGGGCTGGTTGCAAATGTGACACCTTAAGTATGGCCCTAACATGCCACGCTGGCTAAGCGGGTAGACGAGTCCACTCTTTTAGAGGTGGCGTAGTTTCTCAGGGTTTGTGGTGGCCGAATGCTATAGCTTAATCGCCTTTTACGACACGCACGGCGAGAGATGGAACGGTGTTATTCTTTAGCCAGCCAACACTACACGACACATCAATTAACCTTTTTTTAAAACCGATTCCCAACTTTGAAAGAAGCAAAATCTACCAAAATCAAGTAGATTCAAGTATAACAGTCATTTCTCCAAACCGGGGCGTAATGCATACAACTTTCTCGAAGTCTAGTAGAAAGTTAGGCAGACTACAAACTGAGAGGTTTCTTCCTGCCCTATGACTTTTTTATAGATAGAACGTGGCCAACGAGCCGAGTCAACCTGGCGGTAAGTGGATTCTGGCATCCAATGACATCTGCGATACATGATGACATCAATCCAGTGACAAATTTTGATACGCTCACAGATGCACTGCGTACCTCCGGAGATTAAGGATGAAAAATGGAGAGGGATAGAATAGGATGAGAGTGAGCTCTGGCATATCTCACTCACTACCGAAACTCGTACATATATACACTGAGGGAATAGGGTATAGTTGTAAAGCTTTAGGAATACTGATCAGGCGCAATACACCTTATCAATAGCAATAGCAATTTTCACTTCATTGGTGTTTGTGTTTAAATGCAAATAGGAATTAATAATAATAATAAATGCTCTTTATTGCATACAATTGGTTATTACATGTGCACAGATAATAAATGACAGAATACAATAGGCGACCTTATCGCTAAGGCGATCTCTTCCAGGCAACCTTGGAATAGAGAAAAATAAAAGGATCTATCCTCATCTGTTCGCTGTCCTTTTCTAACTTACCTTATTTTGTATATGCGGCTATCCTTTTCTAGTCATTATCGTATTGCGTTTGCTGCGCAAATAAATGATTTGATTATTATAAAATTGTGTTTTATTCTAAATTATACATTCAAACCATAAAGTACTGGGCTTCATTGAAGTTACATTGTGTCAGAGAAGACAAATGCCATACTATAAGCCTATGTCTCTCCCTGCTAGATATAGCCCTAATTTAGAAAGACTGATTGAATATGTACATTCGTTTGGAGATTATAAAGCATAATTTTTTTAACTTGGTACAGCGTCGCCCCCTGGTGAGTTAAACCCACAACACTCATCCTGAAACTCGCTCCATGGTACGATTAAAATCGGTTCAACCGTACACATACACAAACGTACATACCAAATGCATATACCATCTCTGTTCCGTCGTGGGTAAAAAAGAGTTAACAATAACACCGCTCTGTATGCAAGGAGCCTACACTCAAAGCTCTAACAAGACGGTATTAAAACTTATCCAAATGCCCTGCTCGGCCCCACTGTGTAATGGCCATAGTACTTAGAACCACAGTATAGAGAAATACAGTATATCAACAGACAAATTCTGAAAATAAACACTCACATAAGAGCCGTTTGTTTACATGGCGTTATATTTCTATAATATAATCTTTCATTCAATTTCTTTTATATTGTAACACTACCGCTATCCTTTGCCCGGACAACACCAGTCAGCCGATAAGCCACGTCATCACCCCACCAGCCTGCCAAGTGTCGCCTAGCCTAGCCGGAGTAGGGGGGGTGACAAGCCAGCCTATATAAGCCAGCCAGCCTTTGTACTCTGATTGATGATCTTTTTTTTACTTTTTTTAATCAGAGTTACTCAAGCACAGTCCGCTCCCGATCGCCCTAGCGATCGGACGTCTCCTGCTCCGCTGCGCTGCCGTAGCCGCCCCGTCGTAGCTGCCGTCGTAGCGCCGTAGCGCTGAAGCCCGCGATTGAAATCAAAAGTTGCCTTTCTCAAGGCGGCGGCTGATTCCGTCTCAAATCCACTGCAGTTCCGCAACTGCAGTTTTGCCCCTTCTGGGAAAATCCACAGTTTCGTGGTCCTCGGAGGAAACCTAACGGTGCCAACGATCCGAGCGGGGTGCTGACCCAAGTTCACCCGCCGAGCCCCTCCAGGGCGAGGCAGTCAATTGGACGGGAGCTAGAAAACCGGCCTTGGGGGATCTCCTAGTCGGCCTAGTCTCTGGTTTGCCTTCCAGCAACACACCTAGTGTCGGTCGGGTGTGTCTACACCCTTCGCATTAGACCCCATAGGGCCCCGTAGGGCCCCGTCGCACAATAAGATCGGCGACGGGTATTTACAAGCTTAGGGCTCACTAGGCACACACCTCCCTGCTTACACCCAGCAGGGAGGGTTACACAACCCCGGGTTACACAACTCGGGGTGTTAGGACAGCATTCTACCCCCACCCCTCTCTCTACGACCCCCCACCCTACCCCTCTCTCTACGACCCCCACCCCTGTCTCTACGACGACCCCCTCCACCCCCCACCATGTCGATTAGCGTTGATGAGATCATTGCTATTCTAAAGGCCTCCCATCCGGAGGCCTACAAGTCTCTCCTCAAGAAAATGGCCCCCGCCCCCGCCCCTTCTAAACCCGCGGCTCACCTCGAGAGCCCCGCGTCCCCCGACCCCGAGCGAGATGAAATAATCTCGCAAGAGCACATGGACATAGTCCATTCTTCCGACTCCGACTCTTCCGAGCCAGAGTCCTCTTCCGGCAACGGCTTCACCGTCGTCCGCTCAAAGAGGAAGAGGTCTGCAAAGACCTCCTCCCCCACCTCCCCTACCCCCCCCTGCACCCCCGAAGTCGGCTAAGCCGAACTTACAAGCCCAGCCTGGCGCAGCTTCCCGCTCTCGGCAGAGCACCCCTCCGCCTGCGTCTCCCCGCACCGAAAAGCCCCCCCCACCTGTCTTTGTACAAGACAAGGCCCGTTGGGGAAAAGTCCGCGCGGCAATGGATTCCCTCAGAATCACATTTACCCGCGCTACCAACACCGGCGTGGCCATTAAGGTCACGGTCCCCTCCTCCAAGGACTTCAGGTCCTTGACCACTTTCCTCCGAAAGGAGAATATCTCCTTCCACACGTACGCCACGGAGGACGAAAGACGCCTCCGTGTCGTGGCCCGAGGCCTCCCTCCCCAGTTGGGAGAGGACGAGATCCTAGAGGATCTCATATCCCAGAACCTGCCGGTGTTGGAAGTCCACCGGCTCTACAAAGGGCGCGATAGGATCCCCTACAACCTAGTCCTGATTTCACTCACCCTCACCCCCGAGGGTAAACAAATTTTTGACACCCGTACTATCTGCGGGCTCTCCGGTCTCTCCTTCGAGACCCCCAATAAGCGTGGTGGCATTGGCCAATGCCACAATTGCCAATATTATGGCCATTCCTCTCGCAACTGTTATGCGAAACCCCGGTGCGTAAAGTGCCTGGGTGACCACGGCACCAGCAGCTGCACCCGACCCAAGGGCGCCGAGGATCCGCCTGGTTGCGTCCTCTGCGGGCAGCTGGGGCATCCCGCGAACTATCGTGGCTGCCCTAAAGCGCCGCGGAGGCCACCCAGGTGGATCCCCGCCGGACCCCCTCCCCACGCAAAGCGCTATCCTACTCAGGCGCCCCTGGCCCCCCTCATTTCGGTGCAAACAAAAGCACCATCACTCGCGCCTTCTGCGCAACCCACCCCAGCCGCAGTGCTCACACCCGCGAGCTTCCCCTCACTCCCACCCAAACCTGCGCCGCAATCCTGGCGCAGTACCACCTCAGCCGCCCCTGCGCAGCAATCTTGGAGGATCACTCCAGCCGCCCCTGCGCCGGCCCCCAAACCCCTCCCTAACGCCACCTCCTTCCAAAGCCAGGCTAGTCCTGGGCTAATGGAGGACCTGGCTCTAGTCAGCCGCTTCCTAGGGGCCATAAAACCCCAGGAAATTAAAAACCTAGCCCAAGCGCTCAGGTCCACTGACGGAGACGCTCTAGCCCGTCTAAACCTTGTCATCAAGTACGAGCACGTACTTAGCGCCCTCGGCCTCTTCAAGGCCTGCCCCTGAACTCCCTTAAAAGAACCCGACGACCCGATCACCGCTGCCAATGCGGTTCTCACTCTGCACCCAAACACAGTACACAGACACCGTCCCCGCCGGCGGAGACGTGGACGTCCCCCCCGATACACCGTTAACACACACTGGCCCTCAGCCAACCCTATATTCACCAGGTATAGACACGTGCCTGGGCGCTTCTCGCTGACTCGCGATCCCGCGGTATCCCCCCATTGCAACGCCCTAAGCCGAGGTCCGTTCCTTCCGCCGGTCTACCGGCGGGGGAGCCCTTAGGCTCGTTGCAACGCACACTTTTTCTCCTGGCTGAGCGCCTTCTGCGCTCGCCCAAATATAAACAAGCCCGGTGACTCTTACTAGGCCATAAGGCCACAAGAATTCAGTCCTGTTGAGGCAATCAGGTTTTTTAGTCAGTAGGAGTCCGACACTACCTGGTACCACCTAGGCTGGCCCAGCCAGACTAGATGGTACCAGGTGTCCTATGCAGGATTTTTCCTGATTGTCTCTCCTAACAAAAAAAAAAAAAACTGATTGATTTTTCTTTCTTTACGTCGAATAAAGTTTGAAGTGTTAAAAACTTGCATTCATTTTCCGAACCTTTTAGACTTCATAATATTTTCAATTATTGTGGAAATATACAGTTATAACAATTAAACACTGAACAAACAAGATGTTTAAATACACACACACTCCCTCTGTTTTACACACGCGCGCGCGCGCACACACTCCATACAAAAGCAAACATATGTAACTTACCTACTTATTTTTTTATATGTTTATGTTATTACTGTGAAATCTGTAATTGTAATCAAATTTAAACTTCAGATGAAGGTGTTAATTTCTGTATATACAATCAACCCTTTAAGTATTCACTTCTCAAGCACATTGTTATCTTGTGCTTAAGAGATACAGGGTGTGTCGTAAATAGTGGTCCAACGTTAAGGGGTCGATACATTCAATGGCGGAGATAAACACAGAGACTAGAAGCGCATGCGACGTACGGGATCACACTGAAGCATTTTAACTGATTAGATTATTACGAATATCTTCTTGACATAGTCTGTCTCGTTCATACTTAAGAGCATAGCAATAAAAAAAACCTTGGGATTTTTTTCACTACTCATGCGCGCTATACTGAGACGTTTCAATGAGTCTTGTGTTATCTGGCCAAGTACCCTTTTTTTTACCTGAGCCACGTTTGTTTACCTGTGATATGTTTGTGCGTGGCTCAAATACCACTCAGCTGTTAATAGCTAAGTTAAAATTTACTTCTAAATGGGTCCAAAACATTTTGCAATACCGGTAAGTTAATTAAAATGAAAAAGTGTATTTTTTAAATTCGGCTCCTTCTCAATTGAAATGGCAATAACTTCTTTTTCATTATGGAATCGGTTATTATTAATATCATTTTAGAATCTGCATTTATTGGACAAGTTTTTAAAATAATGGGCACAGATTGTGTAGTACATTTTTTTTACACCATTCGCCCCCGAATTCACATGATTTGCTAGAGATTAGAGTTGAATTTTGAAATAAAGACATTTTTTCTTTAATATCTTAGTTTCCATTTAAAAAAAGTATTGTATGTGATAGCACATCTATTTATCAATAATAAACGAAAAACAAAATAAAAAAATAATGTTATTTGTTGAAATAACAGCCAAATTAGTAACTCAAGGTATCGATTTTTCAAAATAATAATAATAATGAATAAAACAGATCCGTGAAAAAAAAAAAAAACAAATTCTGGTATGTGTGCGGGATACGTATGCACTAACACGTAGTAGAGTGCTAGTGTCTGTACTTCGCACCAACTGGATTGCCTGAGGGGTGTGGACTGTATAATAGGATTTTCTTATCTTGAATAAAACAACAAGGCTTGTTATTCAATAGAGCCGGGGTAGCGCAGAGGTACTTGTTCTTCTTCTTGTTCTTGTTGTTGTCGGAGTGGATGCCGCTGCGGAAGTGAAGTTGACCGGAAAATGGTCCGCTTTTATTTGTTTACTGACATCTTCAACTTCCCGCTAGTTGCGGGTTTCCCCCACCACTTGTCAAGGACGGGCTTCCCCCACCACTTGTCCATGTATGCACCCCTCCCGCTACCCGCGGGGAATCATTTTATTTTCCTTATCGCTAACACGTATTTACATTTTTGATAAGATCCTAGTATGTCCTCACCTACACTATCCACCAACGATTTATCCTGATAAGTAAGCAAAGACATACCAGGGATCACTCCATTATTATCAAAATATATACATAAAAACTTAACAACTAGTTGCGAAACTATATACATGTTTGCGTAAGTACCCTAGCCTTTTCGTCGTCAACAGTATGTGATAGCTGAATATATGGTGTATCGACCCCTTAACGTTGGACCACTATTTACGACACACCCTGTATATGGCCTTAAAATGCCACTTTGGCCAAATGGAATGGCGAGACCACTACTTCAGAGGTAGTGTAAGTTACTCAGCGCTTGTGGTAGCGGCTTTATTAAATCCTTAGTAGTCTCTTACTACAGACGAGCATACAGTCCACCTGATGGTAAGTGGATACTGTCGCCCATAGACATCCGCGATACATGCCAACATTAGTACAAAATGACAAACGTTGGCATGACCCCGGATGCGCTGCCTACTTTTGGACATAGGAATGGATTTGGAGAAATGGTTGGTAAAATGGGGAGGGATAGGATGGGAATGGGCTCTGACACATCTCAGTCACTACGGAAAGACGTATAGTAGGGAAATAAGATAAAGTGGGAAATGCAGTACATTTCAAGGTAGTCTTCTGTGAGAGAAGGGTCACGGCCAGTCGAGCGCGCCCAGCGGCTGTTGGATTGCAACGTGCACTCTCCCCTTCAATGACTACTATTTTGGAGGACTTTTTTGGTTATTTCAGTGGAATCGTAGTAACATTTCCAGACTGGATTTTGTCAAAACATCACTGAAAGATAACATACCATCCATTCAAGGTACAGTGGCAAAGTCGCAGAGCGATTCTCAGAACTTTTTGTCTTTTCAGTCCCTGCCAATTTGAGATTCGAACTAATTGTGTTCAGCGTACAGCTGATGGGTATATGTATACCAAGAATTTGGATTAAATAAAAGAAAGGACTTGGAAATTTCAAAACTTTTTTTTCGGATTGACAATTCTTGTGGACCTAGTGGCCTTTCAAGATTCACTGGACTTGATAGAAATTTCTATACCTTGTGCTAGCCCCTGATGTTATATTCGTACAAAAACATCTTGATAGCGTGTGCCAGTCTCGTGGTACTGCGCCATCTATCCGACCTTTATGGAACTAAACTATATAAAAATTGGACAAATTGTATTAATTTAAATTGAAAATAAACAATTACTGCGACGCGCTTAGGAAGCGATTAATACAGGTATTTATTTATACAGGTATAGTTAATTACGTTTACGTTTTAAAGGCTGCCATCCCTCATTCACTAGACAATGTGAATGACGAAACCCATCTCCAGCACTGTAAAAAAAAGGACTGGTTACGATATGTTTACGGTGATAACGATTGCAACCAGCCCTTACACTATCCACTGCTGGAAACGAGCCTCCTTATCTTTTGCATGAATCCCTGAAGTCCACTCCATTATGGGTGGTGAAGTTCCTCAGAGCTTGTAGTAGCCGCTTTGTTATCCCTACCCCTATTACGACACCCATGAGAAGAGATGGAATGGTGCCACTCGAACGTCACACGGCACAAGACTTAATTAAACTGTTTTGTTTCACTCTTCAAACACGATACATTTTAATACGCATTTTGTTTTTCCGAAAAAGCAAAACTTCTCGGCCTTAACCCTCATTAATTCCCGCTAAAATAAAGTAATTGTTAGAAACTCGGCAACTTTTTGTTTAGTCGGTCGATGATTAATTGCGTCGGCCAGAAATGACCGCTGTGAAAAATGGACAACCATCCGTTACGATATACATATACAAAGATTCTTGCTAAACACAATCATACTTAATTAAAGACTTCAATCAGAATGAAACCAACGGACAATCATACTTTTTGCATAACAAAGAATTCCATTTTCTTTATTTTGGAAGAAAGAGAAGAGATCCCAGAAGACCTCGGCCAAGTGGCCCGGAAGATTCAATTAATATGGACACCGGCCGAGAAAGCCTACACTCCACTACAAAGAATTTTGTGTCAAAAAACTAAAATTTAGTGCAATTTCTTTCATTCAAAACGCTTTTAAAACTTAAATTTAAGACCATGGAAACCACATATTGTGCTTTATCACAAGATTTTCTTTTTACATTTGTTTAACATTTTAAAATTAGGTCCATGAATGTGGATTGAATCCATTCTGATGAAAACCGGTCGTTTGTCTTTTATGTTATACATTTATACCTCTCATCGCATCTCCCAATGTATCTCTCTGATCTACCCAAAGGTTAGCTGACAGAGAATGCCTTAAGGCATCAAGCTCGCCTTTTGTACCATAATTTACAATAAAGTTTTTTAAATATATCAATAAACGAAGCATGCGAGCTGTGGTGCAGGCACACCCGGCTTGCTTTAAAAAAAAACACCAACTTAGGCCCTAGCAGTACGTATTTCTGGAGACGAGCAAAAACACAATTTCACGTACTTCCTTTGAAATTGTATTAGTTGCAATTTCATTTACATTTGTGTTCCTCCACTGTCTGAGAACATTATAGTTTTAAACAGTATAATTGCTTCGGTTAAATGGTAATTGTGCTCCCAATAACATAGTAGAATTGCACATGTAACTTAGAACAAGCGTAGACAAAGCAAGACGGTCTGCTTCGAGCTGCCAACCTCTCCCGCGGCCTACAAGACATCACTATCCAGTGGTCCCTTACTTCGTTACTTGTCCATTGCAATTGGTAACATTACGCGGACAATAAAATATTTATTTATACCAGAAGAATACTAGTAGTCAGAATTGAAGAATTGAAGTCACCATACACAACACATGTACATGTGTCTGAAATATTTATAATCGAGTAAATCAAAAAGCCACTAATTAATGAATGGTACATTTTATAAATACCTTTCGACCGTTTTAATGAAGTGTAATAAACATGAGACGTCGCGTCAGTTGGAAGGGTCCCTGCACACTGTGCTAGTAGATGTGCCGTGATCGTATCAAGCTGAGACTAAACTATGGTCGTACAAAAATAGTGTGAAATATTTTAATACTAGCGAACCGCCCTCGCTTCGCTTCGGTTTCGTTAAAACTATATTAAACTGTACGTATAAACTTTCCTCTTGAATCACTCTATCTATTGATGAAAACCGCATTAAAATCCGTTGCGTAGTTTAAAAGATCTAAGCGTACATACAGAGGGACAGACGGCGGGAAGCGACTTTGTTTTATACTATGTAAAGAAGATGTCATTCAATGCACTGAAACTGTAATATCTTGAGGGGGGAGAGTGCACGCTGCAATCCAACAGCTGCTGGGCGCGCTCGACTGGCCACGTTACCCCTCTCTCACAGAAGACTACCTTGAAATGTACTGCATTTCCCACTTTATCTTATTTCACTAATGTACGTACATGTTTTGTGTTTTGGTAGTGAGCGAGATGTGCCAGAGCTCATTCCCATCCTACCCCCCCCCCCCCCATTTTCCCAACCCTTTCTCCAAATCCATTCCTATATCTCCAAAGGTAGGCAGCGTATCCGGGGGCGTGCCAACGTTTGTCGTTTTGGACTTTGCTGGCATGTATCGCGGATGTCTATGGGCGACAGTATACACTTACCATCAGGTGGACTGTATGCTCGTCTGCCGCCTTCGTCCATAAAAAAAAGAAAAAAAACTAACGTGTATTTCATGATATTTTTATTACACAGAAAATAATTGTCGTTTAATCTACTCGTTATAACTGTCGCCGACATCAAAACGACAAACGTCGGCCCCCGCATGCATCGCCAACATTTCGAGATTTAGAAGTGAAAATGGAAAAAATATGGTGGATGGGGGGGTAAAGAGTTTTCCTGTTCACGTTACACCTCCATGTTTCCACGTAACGGATAAGAGATAATAAATACATATTTTACTTTTAATTTTAAAATTACTTCAACCTTATTTTTTTGAAATCCTAACGGCGGTTTTATCGTATATTCTCAATCAGTATACAAGTGGTATACGAGAATAATTATCGGTGTCCAACTGTTGTTTGAAGTGTCCTAACGATATTTCCACTCGTGAACCACTATGTAACTGAATGGTCTACTATCCCACCTGTAGCACGTGTTCAGTTTGCAGATGACCTGCAACGCCAATGTTTCCAGAAGCATTCAGTAATGAACAAGCTCTCGGTGCAATACGAAACTACGTACAGTGTGTCAACTTCATACAGAGATATTGACGCAGTCAAATTTTCCTTTATGTGTGCTTAATATGTTTTTTTTTAATTATTTACAAAGGCGTCAGACAAGCGTACAGTCCACCTGATGGTAAGTGGATACTGTCGCCCCCGGACATCCGCGATACATGCCAACATTAGTCCAAAATGGCAAATGTTGGCACGCCCCCGGATGCGCTGCCTACCTTTGGAGATGTAGGAAAGGGAAAGGGTTGGGAAAATGAAGGGGTAGGATGGGAATAGATTTTGGCACATCTCACTCACTACCGAAACACGTACATACATTAGGGAAATAAGATGAAGTGTGAAATACAGTACATTTCAAGGTAATCTGTGAGAGAGGGGTAACGTGGCCTGTCGACCGCGCCCAGCGGCTGTTGGATTGCAGCGTGCATTCTATCCCTAACAATAAACTTATCACTAATACGAAGTTATACACACAAGTATATACATACAAGGCTATATATAGCTATTTCATATTTTATACATGATTAATTAATTTTCAAATCTTCTGTTTTTGCAAAGATGTAACAAAAAACATTGAACTTGCGATACCGCGCTCTGTATGAAGTCGATAACCGACCCGTTTTCTTTGCGACCCAGTGTAATTTGAAGGCGAGGAGACAAACCCGCCTCGCAGCTGACTCACTGTACCGATCCCTAGAGCCTGCCCTCGGCTCGCGGGGCGCAGTCGCGGTAGAGTCATAAATTTTAATTAAAATTAATTAATTATAATTGCTATACGGCGCCGGCTGCCGCTGTCTCTACTAGCTGAGACCGCGACTTTTCACACGCATTCGAGTTTAAAGACAAAAGGTTTAATGACAGGTTTAATAAATACATTTAAAAAAAATGTTGTGTGCGTATTTTTGTGCAACTGTATCAGTTGCAAAGTTCACACGGGAATCGAGCTAACCACAAACACTCTTGTACATGTATATTTTCGGTTAGGTATCTTTTAAATAAAGATTTTAAACTTAATATAAAAAGTGAACGAACTAAAATCGACAGTGACGGATGACCGTCGGTGCGACGACAGCTAAACATATATATATAGCTTCTAATAGATGCCGCCCTGCATTCCATCCCACTTCTACAAATGGAATTATATAATGTAGAGCAGTAAATTAACTGACCAAAACATTATTTATTTTGAAGAAGGCAATACAGATTGAAGGAGGCAGCAGACGAGGTTACAATTAATTACAATTTAAGATTAAAATTAATACATTTTAAATTAACACAATATAACGTTCATTTTATATTGTGTATAACGATAGCATAAAAACCTTCTCCATAAGAAAATACATATATGTGCCAACTTTCATGGTGATCGGTCAAACGGTGTCGAAGTCTATTAATCTCAGATATACCAACATCCATTTTTATATACATATATATATATATATATATATATAATAGAATAAGAATATTGTATTAAGTCAACAACAAACCGGGCCAAATGACCCTTCAATACACCTAACAAAGCACCCATTTCTCTACGAAGCGAACAAAACGACATTATTGTCGCTACGTAGAGTAACAGCGTATCTAATGAAAGAGCTCTAGCGGATTGCCTATTAGAGATCCGCGGGAAGTTAGAAAAGAACCGCACATTGATCAACCAAAATACATAGATAGATGTATACAAAAATAGATGTAGGTATACTGTTCGGTCCGAAAAATACATTATACCGCGAACCCGTAGTCTGTGGAACGAACTGCCTCAAGAGGTCTTTCCATTAAACTACGATATGGGGTTCTTCAAGAGAGCTGTGAATAGGATTTTGCAAGGTCGGCGGCGCGCCCGCACACCCCCTGGTGTTGCAGGTGTCCATGGGCGGCGGTAACACTTACCATCACGTGGGATCGCTTGCTCGTCCGCCCACTAGTATATAACAAAAAAAATTCCTTGTCACAAAACTATGTACATGAGTGATGCCAGCGGTATAGATATAAACATATCGCGATACACGAGCAGTGATAATTACGTTTTAAGAGTCTTCGCTTTATTTATATACTTAAACACTTATATACAATTACCCAAACACATTTGGTGCGAAATATTAAATTCTATACATACATATAATATAACAATCATAACAGAGCCGTATCTGTACATGAAATATTTTTATGAAAAAAAAAATCATTGCCGAATTAAAGTACATGTTGTACGTGGCACATGTTGTACGTGGCACGTGCTGTACGTGGCACGTGCTGTACGTGGCACATGCTGTACGTGGCACGTGCTGTACGTGGCACGTGCTGTACGTGGTACATATGATGCAGTCCACCAGTTTTTACATGCTTTTTGCGTGCTGTGTTCTTCTGTAAGAGAACTGCTATCTATATTTTAATTTATAAGTAATTTATAATGCAAATGTTGTCGGAGAATCGCAGCTTGTCCGAGAACGTAATGAAGTAAATGAATATGGAGGCTAAAACAATTCGTTTTTTAATTTTTGTCTCTCTGTGTCTATCTATCTGAACGCGCATTACGATAAAACCGCTGAACAGATTTTAATGAAACTTACTATAGTTGTTGCTTATGATTTGAATTAACATTTAGTGTACATTTTATACCGATCCGTTTATAGAGTTCCCACGGGAATGAATCTAAAGTTTCCGCGAACGAAGTTTTCCAATTATTTCTATATTCTTTATATTTTTTTTAATTGACAACACCGCTTCGTTGACATTATTAAAATTATTTAAAAAAGGTAAAACTAAATAATACGTTCTCGGTAGTATTTGCCGCAAAATGACAGACTAAATTGACAGTAGTCAGTTTGATCGCCTTGTAAATACCTCACTTCTATGGCCATGCTACATATCGCTACGAGTCGTAGTTCTGCTACGCGCGTAGTAGTGCTACGGCTCGTAGCGCAGCTACGCACTTTTCTTTTTATACACAAGTAAGGTGAGACTTTTTGGCGGAAACTTTTTTTTATAGAAAAAAGGCGGCAGACGAGCATACAGTCCACCTGATGGTAAGTGGATACTGTCGTCCGTAGACATCCGCGATACATGCCAATATCAGTCCAGAATGACAAATGTTGGCACGCCCCCGGATGCGCTGCATACCTTTGCAGATTAAGGAATGGATTGGGAAAATGGGGAGGGATAGGATGGAATAGTAATGGCCTCTGGCATATCTCACTCACTACCGAAACACGTACGTAGGACAAATATGATAAAGTAGGAAATGCAGTACATTTCAAGGTAGTCTTCCGTGAGAGAGGGGTAACGTGGCCAGTCGAGTGCACCCAGCGTCTATGGGAATGCAGCATGCACTCTCTTCCTACTAAACTCGAAAATTGTAGTCGACATTTTATTTGATTTTATAAAAATTGAGCATTGGGTTTTGCGATTTAATAGTGATGGGTTAATTAAATTTCAGTGCTTTTGCGTTTAAATAAAAAAATATGAGGAATTTCCATAATTAAAGGTATTTAAACTCAAGACTTTATTGGAACTTGATATTTTCAGCAAAAAGATTAACATTTTTAAATATAGTCTCTGAATTTGTTACTCTGTACCACTCACTACACACTAACCACGAGCGTCGACGACGCACACTGCAATCACAAACAGCCGCTAATCGAACCACTACTATTAGATACCTACGTGTACGTAAATCGGTGCGAGTGAGTGAGTGTTTGTGTGAAAAAAGTGATGAATAATAAAATTTAAATTCAACTCTATTCAACTCTAGCGTGTGGCGTTTTTATAAAAATAAAATCGTTGATAAAAACTTGTTAGTTTCCACGACAGTAATCCAGTATTAAGAAGATGCAGGTATATTTTATTACACCCTGTATACGGAATCCCCAATAAATGATGTTGTATTGTATTCCAACCTTAATACATTATTATTATAAGAAGACGACTTCATACAGAGCGCGGTATCTCAAGTTCAATGTTTTTTTGTTACATCTTTGCAAAAAACAGAAGATTTCAAAATTAATTAACCATGTATAAAATATGAAATAGCTATATATAGCCTTGTATGTATATACTTGTGTGTATAACTTCGTATTAGTGATAAGTTTATTGTCAGGGGTAAAGTGCACGCTGCAATCCAACAGCCGCTGGGCGCGCTCGACTGGCCACGTCACCCCTCTCTCACAGAAGACCACCTTGAAATGTACTGCATTTCACACTTCATCTTATTTCCCTAATGTACGTACGTGTTTCGGTAGTGAGTGAGATGTGCCAGAACCCATTCCCATCCTACCCCTCCATTTTCCCATCCTACCCTTTCCCTTTCCTACATCTCCAAAGGTAGGCAGCGCATCCGCGGGCGTGCCAACATTTGCCATTTTGGACTGATGTTGGCATGTATCGCGGATGTCCATGGGCGACAATAACCATTTACCATCAGGTGGACTGTATGCTCGTCTGCTAACTTCGTTCATTAAAAAAAAAGCGGTATACCACAGAATAAACACGTTTTATTCTTACAATACGATTTTTATTGTGAACTGCAAAAAATGAAAATGCGGCCGGCTTGAGAATATCCCTATCCCATCTCTCCCCGTGTGTGCCGTAAAAGGCAACTATGGGATAAAGTCCTATACTACACCACATTTATAGAATGGACTCGCCAGAAGATAATGTGCATGACGACGGCCTATATCCAGTAATGAACTATAAAAGAGCACGTTACGATGTGCACAGCCGGATGGTATGGTATCAACATATATTTTTTTTATGAACGAAGGCGGCAGACGAGCATACAGTCCACCTGATGGTAAGTGGATACTGTCGCCCATAGACATCCGTGATACATGCCAACATTAGTACAAAACGACAAACGTTGGCACACCCCTGAATGCGCTGCCTACCTTTGGAGATATAGGAATGGATTTGGAGAAAAGGTTGGGAAAATGGGTAGGGATAGGATGGGAATGGGCCCTGGCACATCTCACTCACTACCGAAACACGTACGTACATTAGGGAAATAAGATAAAGTGGGAAATGCAGTACATTTCAAGGTAGTCTTCTGTGAGAGAGGGGTAACGTGGCCAGTCGAGCGCGCAGCGGGTGTTGGATTGCAGCGTGCACTCTCCCCCTCAAAGGTTAAACATATTAAAGTACGGTAGACAGTCTAAACTTTATTTCATAGAGTAATATCTTCAAAGCTGTCACACTGTACTCTGTTTTGTCACCGGTTTATTAAATGTAGTGCAAGTGGGTAAGAGGTTGGACAAGACTTATAGCCGACGAGTGTGTACGACACGCATTGTTGTCGGTTTTCGGCAACTGGTGTAATGAAAATGACAGAAATAGAATCCGGCGGCCATTTTGTTTCGCGAAAAACGAGGACAGTTGAGTCGGAAGGAAGAATTTTTTTGGGCAAGTATACATTCAAAATTAAATTCATTTATATGTGTACCAACTTGTGCCGTGAGGCGTACAAATTGGTACATGATAAAAACATTGATGTAAATATAATCTGATTACACAATTCTACCCTTAACACAGTGAAATTAATACATTTACAATAAATCAATTTCACATTTATATACATAGGTTATATTGCAAAAAAATAAGGATGCAATCAGCATCGTAGCTAGGCGCTGGCGGCATGGGTAGGGTTGCCAGATGTCCGGCTTTTTACAGTCGTGTCCGGCCAAATATTTACGTGTCCGGCTTTTGTTATGCTTTTTGTCAAATATATTTCATAGGATATATATATATATATATATATATATAGGATTTTTTTTTTAGTTTATTTTGTTTTATGTTCTTCGATTTGATCTAGTCTCCAGAAGACTTTGTACTTAATAAATACTAAATTAAAATACGTAACAGTTTTTTTTACTATAAAAGTTATGTCCGGCTTTGAAAAACATATGTCCGGCTTTTAGGGCAAAATGTCCGGCCTAATATAGCGCCGAGTCCGGTTTTTGTATTTTAGGGCCTGGCAACCCTAGGCAGGGGCGACTGTCAGGGCCCCAGAACCCAGGAGGCCTGAGGAGGCGCAAATTTCGACTCTCTTTCCTAGCAACCCTATCAAAAATACCTAGTCAAAAATGTTAATATAATCTATACTCAATATAAAACTAGGGATATAGGAATTCTGTTTGTAATTTTCGAATTTTAAAGAAATATATTGTACAAGAAATACAAAAATATACAGCACAGGTATTTCACAAAATAGCTCCGGAAAAAGCTAGAAGTGTTTTTTTAATGTAAATGTTTTAAATCAGTAATTTCAAATGAGGGTGCAAAATTCCATCTTGTACAGGGCGCTCATGACCCTGGCGGTGACACTAGATGCAATTCAATTTAAGTCAACAATAAGTAATACGAACTATTATGTCGTTGCATAGGCCTTCTAAAGCTCTACAATTACTATCCAAATGCCTACTTAATTTGTATCTCCTTGAAAATAAAAATAAGTAAGCTGTGTGGTGCGGCCGGGTTTAGAATAGTACCAGCCCATATCTGTCAAGAGTCTCGTGTCGTGGCGACTGAATAATAAAGCCACAAATCATGAGGATGAGTGGACTAGCCAACCCGCATCAGCAACGTGCCGTTTTAAAGCCATACTTCGCTCGTGTACGTTAAACTGTAGATGTCAAAGGGGCCGGTTACGTACCTACGTATAGTATCCACCGATCTAAACTGGAACCGGGAAGTAAATAATCATCGGAAACTCCCGATGATTACGAGATTTTTGTAAACGTATTACGTCTCATTTAGGTACCTACACGTTTGGGCGAGCGTTTCGGCGAAACGCTCGGCGAGATCACAGTCGCTACTTTGTCGATAAAACATGCATAACCTAGAAGTTATTAATAAGCGTAAGCGTTATAATAATAATAATAAATACTCTTTATTGCATACAATTGGTTATTACATGTGCACAAATAATAAATGACAGAATACAATAGGTGACCTTATCTCTAAGGCGATCTCTTCCAGGCAACCTTAGGATAGAGAAAAATAAAAGGGATATAGGTAGTGCAAAAAGACCGAAATTCACAGATGGATCGTGTTCAATAAATAATTATCGACAATATCGATAATAAATATAGTATAATAAATACATATAATAATAAATAGCTTAATAATATATAAATACATATGTACATCTACACTGCACACAATGTCAATTCGCAAATAAGATCAAAGTTGACAAGGAAAGAAAAGGAAACAAGCGTTATGTTTAATGAATTTATACAACTACTAGCTACCCGCCCTGGCTTCGCTTCGGTTTCGTTAAAACAATATTAAACTATACGTATAAACCTTCCTCTTAAATCACTCTATCTATTGATGAAAACCGCATTAAAATTCGTTGCGTAGTTTAAAAGATCTAAGCGTACATACAGAGGGACAGACGGCGGGAAGCGACTTTATTTTATACTAAGTAAAGATTACTATCATTTATATTACGTCAGAAAAATAAAAATAGGAGACAGTGGATGGTAGCCTATTACCGAAAAAGAACCCTCGACAGCGAATGAAAGGTGAAGCGAGTATGTAAACAGACGTTCGTGTTTCGTCCGAACTCCCTTTGGCTTTTGGCACAGAAATTGACATCGAGGCGAGAGCCCGAGACGAATGTCGAGCTAAGGCGAGCATCCGTTTACACGTTCGTGCTCGGACAATTTCGTCTGGTTTCAGCGAACATGTAAACCAAGTATTACATATCTCTTTAGAGTTAGACCATACCGCCATCTGTCGTGAATTAATATAACTTAGAATACCAAAATTTCAATATAAAATTTCCTTTCTAATGCTTACTAGATACAAACCGTTGTAGTTCAATACATTTTCGCTAGATGGCGGTATAATATCAAAGTAACAAACACGTCTTCGCAGACAGTAATATATGTAATAAAATAATATGGTTTATATTTGTATGACACGTCGAACGGCTGTTGACTATTCTCGCAATTACATACAAATTTAAACGCATCTCGCCGTTACCATAACGTGCGGGTAAAGGAATCAATGTGGAGCGCAACCTTAAGTTTTACCGCCATCTATCGTGTAATACGAAAACTAGAAACACATTAGCTACTTGTAAAATTTCCCGTCTACTGCTCGCTAGAAACAAAGGGTTATAGTTCAACATATTTACGCTAAATGGCAGTGTAATAAAAAAAAGGAAGCAGAATGGGGAGGGCGCAATTTATCTAACACCCTAATATTTATATATGTTTTATATAGAGTAGACCAGTATAGATTGAACCACAAAATGGCAGTGGTGGAAAGATGATAACCGCAGAGTTATAACAATTAATTTTTAAAGTTTTAATTTATTAAAAGTAGCGTGACGTCACAGGAACGGCTACATGGGTACACTTGTCACTGATCTTCATGTATTCTGCAATCATACATGTATCAATTTTAGGCAAATTAGCGGAATGTACCAGTGCAAATGGAACAGCAACATTCATCGTGCAGTTTCGAATGCAATATTGTCGTAAATAACCAGAAACTGAAGCTCAGAAAGAGAGAAAAGAAACCGCAGTCAGTTTACAACAAAGAGATTATTGCCACAGATAGAGAGAGGTTATGTTAATGTTTCTTTAGGTCGATGGTTGACAGTCAAGTGTATTATGGTTTGCGATGACATTACTTTTTTCTACATTACTCTGCTCTCTATTTCTACAAAACTATTAATCCACACAGCCGTAACTGTGACATCATCGCCTATATTTCGCATTTTTCACCAGAATTACCGAGTCATTTGTCCAAAAAAAAATATTCACGTACGAAATCTTGTAAATTACTAATTCTTTAGTTGTTTTTTTTAGGCAAGTGGGCGGACGAGTAAGCGGTCCTACGTGATGGTAAGTGTTACCGCCGCCCGTGGACACCTGCAACACCAGGGGGTATGCGGGCGCGCCGCCGACCTTGCAAAATCCTATTCACAACTTTCTTAAAGAACCCCATATCGTAGCTTAATGGAAAGGCTTCTTGAGACAGTTCGTTCCACAGCCTACATTACAAAAAAATTGGCCCATCCCCATTTATACAATATCAAATGGCCTCAAAGAAACATGTCCTGCTTGCCCTATATTAATTAAAAATGACTAACCTGGCTGAGGGTTGAATCGTTTCTTCAGATACTGCATAAACTTCCCGCCAAGACTTCTCTTGTCGTCGGCATTCTGCAAATAATACATAACATTTAATCATCAGAGTCTAGATATATAGTTAAGGTCTTAGAAAAATAGTGTAAAATTATTATTTGAATATATCAATAAGAGTACAATAAAAATATACACATAATTGGTGATTTTAAAGAGCGATTGGCGCGGTTAGCAGTGAGTGGTAGTGAATCCCAGTCGGTTGTTAAAAGTCGGTTGGAGTGGTAGTGATTCATTTGTTAAAAGACACATGCTTGTTCGGGTGTGGGTGTGTATTTGTCTTTGTGTGTCTCTGGACCTAGTGTAGCCCATTGAATGTTATTATGTATTTCATTTTTTATTAATTTACTCGTACGTGCAACGCTGTCCACAATCGCTCGCTTAATTGATATTTTTTGTGTGATTAATTACATGTACATTTTTAGTTAAAATACTTCTTAGTGTTACAAACGTTATAGAAATGACATATTAGGTAGCCGTCTATGAACGGAGCGCGCGGCGTCGCCACCAGCGCGTCGCCACCAGCAGCGGCGTGTAATAAATACAGAGTAAGAAAGTCAGTGTTTTATTTAAAAAAAAGTAAGAATGTTTTTTTTGTTTTTTTTTTTATATATACTAGTGGGCGGACGAGCAGGCGGTCTCACGTGATGGTAAGTGTTACCGCCGCCCATGGACACCTGCAACACCAGGGGGTATGGGGGTTTGGAGACAATATCGTGGTTCAGAAAAAAATCGTGACACAAAAGTTGTCAAGTTTTAACTAAATTCAGTGTTAAGAGGGAGCAGGTATATTTAATTAATAAACACTATTATTATAAATATATAAATGGATGTTGATATATCTGATATTAATAGACTTCGACATCATCTGACCGATCACCATGAAAGTTGGCACATATATGTATTTTTCCATGGAGAAAGTTTCTATGCTATTCACTTTATTGTAACTTGCCACTAAATGGCACTGCAGCAAATGAACTGCTATACCGTTCAAACAATTGCCATGAAAATTGTTATACATATACCTATGTATACCTTTACATATTTGAGCACGGAGAATATTTTCGAGCTATCGACTTTGTTGTAACTCGCCACTAGATGGCACTGCAGCACATCAACGTCTATACCGTTCAACTGACCATATCGACAATAATTTCGACAATATAAATCATATCGACGGCAAAACAGAATAATTTGTGATTTTATATACAGAGGTAAATAAATATACACAAGCAGGACAACGTGTGCCGGGAACAGATAGTTTAATAAATACTTGAAATTCTAATATGAGAATTAAAAGGAACGAAACTACAGACGTATAAAACAAAAGGCAATGTGAATATTGCATACACAAGCCACGTGCCGACATCTAGTTAAGCCTTATTGCTGCGTACTGCGGTACTTTTAACTTTTACATATTTCTTTGGTGAAAATTGGTCCAACAAATAAGAATCATTCATAATCTCAAGAATCATGACTTTCTAATTTTGAAATTTGAGTTCAAAATGTCGCCAGCTGAGTCCAAAATATAATCAGTATACACATCTATATATTATTACGAGCTTCATGAAGTGCGTAGTCCGAAACATCCTTACTCAGAAAAGTATGATCCAGGGTCAGAAAAAAATTAAAATGGTCGATTCAAAATGGCGGAAATTTTAGTAACATCTGCAAGGCTAAAGGTCGAGCTCTGTCTCGTGAGGTCATAGGCCTGGCTAAAACTAGAGAAGTCAAACTAGTCTGGCTTCGGTATTGAGTGATCTATGCCAGAGCCCATTCCTATGCAATCTTATCCTATCCCAACCCTTCCTTCGCATCCGGGGGACTGGTAAAATTAGTCGTTAAGGACTAATGTCGTTCTGTGTCACGGATGATCATGGGTGACAGTATCCACTTACCATCTTACCATCAGGTGGACTGTTAGCTCGTCTGTCGCCTTCTTTCCATAAAGAAAAAAATACACTAAGAATGTAAGGGCAATATCGACAGAGTCCCGCTTCTAAGGGACTCCTGTGTCAAAGACTTGTTAATAAAGGCTTCTTCAGAGAAACACCCGGGACAATTTTCAGTGGCATTACTACAATGTTGTGATTTCAGTACGCTGCGGTGCGAGCGTGTGAGATTGTTACAATATTAATCTGGCACGTGAGTTACGACTCCCAGAGCGATGCCGACGCTGCATACATTGTAACAACGCTGTATGAACTAAACTATGTACCGTTACAATGGTTTTACCCACAACGAAACTAAGATCGAAACGTGTCATGGAAATAACGTGTTTCAAGTCCGGTGACTCTTGAAAGGCCACTAGGGCCACAAGAATTTAGTCAATCCGAAAAAAAAAAAAAAGGAAATAACGTGAAACCTCACAAATACTAAATACTAAAAGTGACAGCAAATTAAAGGTGGATATAGGTTTACGTTCTCTAGTGACTATAAAGATATAGGAGTCCATTGCCTTGCTGATGTCGTTCTTAGTAATAAAAAAATGTTTGTTTTGCTATCGATAGACGCTATCAGCATATAACGACCCATTGCCGGGCATAGGCCTGCCTTAGTAAATCACTGGGTTTCGGGCCGTAATACACCACGTGGATCCAGTGCGGATTGGTGGATCACATACTCCAGATATTTTTTTTTTGTTTCCTCACATTGTTTTCCCTCACCGACGAGCTAATGATAATTTTTAAAAATCCGTACTCAAGTAGAAACTGTGATTCGGGCCGAGGATTTGAACTCCCGATTAGACGAATGTGAGTCGAATATGTTATTGTACACCAAAAACATACAGAGAAATACAAAGTACAAGTAATTAAAAGTACAACAGGGGGTCTTATCGCTATAGCGATTTCTTGCAGGCAACCTTTGGGTGGTGAAAAGAAGTCAGGAGACGAAATAGAGGTACCTACATGGTACAATAAGGAAATAATGTCTGTATATACATACATTCATTCTCAAATACATACAGAAATATATATACATATACTTATTTCGCATACATACATATACTATATATATAACGCGACACTCAATGGCATTTGATCACGTCTCCGATGACTTTCTTTGGGGAAAGCTCAGGGAACTGAAGTTGCCGGGGAAATTGATCAGTATATTCAAACATTGGTATGAGAACCAAGTTAATGTTGTGCAATCGGCTAATATGCTGTCCGATGAGTATAAGTTAGATTGTGGTGTAGGGCAAAGTGGGTTACTAAAGGTTACCGAGCACCTTAGGGTGGCGCGGGCGACGGCATGCGGCAGCGGGCCACATTGATTGCGCAACTGCGCGTAGAATAAAAGATATACTAGAAATAATTTATGAGGGTACACGCTGCCGTCTCACGGCCGCTGAGCGCAGTCGACTAGCCACGTTACCCCTCTCACACTCTCTCGCCTTAAAATGTACTGCATTTCCTACTTTCCCCATTTTTACGTAGGTACGTGTTTCAGTAGTGAGTGCGATATGCCAGAGTACATTCCCATCTGATTTCCCTGACCCTTTCTCCAAATCCACTCATATATCTTTAAAGGTAGGCAGCGTATCCGAGAGCGTGCCAATGTTTGTCATTCTAGACTGCTGTTAGTGGAGAGGCACCTGATGGTATGGACTAGTTATTGTTTTATATTCAGTCTAACTATGCAATTTATTGGATTTACTTGGACCCTATCACATTTTTCTTTTAAATAAAACTCCGAAATCTTCCTAAATAATGCAGCTATTTTTAAACTAAACCAGGTTGTTGACAACTTGACTGAGTCAACAACTCGTCTCATATCACATTCAGTATTCAACTCCCGAATCGCTTATTCAAACACCTCCGTGAGCTGTGACACGCTTCACTACATTATTTTGCATGCGCTAGGGGGATTTAACATTTCTAAACAAGTCACTATTTATGTGCTTACATCAAATTATTGTAACCGTAACCATATCGTCCACCGTTGGACATGTGTGGTCTTAAAACGTCGCGCTGGTCAAGCGTGGCGAGTCCACCCTTTTAGAGATTTGTTTTCCCTTAGTCGCCTTTTACGATACCCACGGGAAGATGGTCTATTGATACTATAGATAGTAATTGATATTTTTGGTAACAATCGTTTATCCGCTACCTACATCACTCAGTACTTGTTACAGACACCACTAGTCGGTCTATTGTCTATGCTCCAAGAAATTACCGACAAAACCAAAATCGCGAATTTCTCATTCAGTTTTCAGTCTTTCGAATCGTTCCTTCACTCACTCACTGTTGATTGAATTCGAAGTTTGATGTTTTTTTTTGTTTAACCTCTAACAAGGATGTTATTTATTTATAGAGCCAACAGAGGACCAGATGTGCTTCCGCCATTTTTTTTTTTGAATGACCAAAACGACCTAATGACATATTTTCGAATTCCATACAAACCAAAGCACGTTCATTTTAAACGAGAAAGTGTCAACAGGAATTGTCAAATTGCGCAATGTAGGTGTTAATCAAATAAAAGCCAACTGTCGCTCAGTAAAGCAACAATAGTATTTCTTTACTGAGCGACGCCATTTTGACTTGAAATTCGGTTACATGTGACATTAGATAATCCAGTTATACACAATAAAAACGAAAAACGCGCATGTTTAATAACAGGATTCGTGTTAGAAAGTAATTAAACTATATTAAATAGAATGCGTTATTTTTTTACGAGTCTACCTACATGCAGTCAAACTGTCGATAGTATCGATATTTTTTTGTAAAATATTGTTAGATTTTTTGTAAAATATCGAGTTTTTTTTGTAAAATATCGATAGATTTTTTTGTAAATTATCGAACTCACAGACTATCGATTTTTAACATATTTGCACTAAAAGGTTACGTTACGTTTACGGTATATCTAGTAGTGCCTTACAAGTTTTGTGTATCTATTAGTAAAATCATTAACAGCGTAAATCGTACTAAAGCTTGCCATTTATAAAATCCGCACTGAAGCTAATGGTCGGACATTGTTCGCTCGAACAATCGAAACTTTATTTATTGGCGGTATGGTATATAAAGCGGCAAATTTAAAAAGGCATTTTGGGCAGAATTTTATTGATATTACCTAATTTTCGGAGGGGGAGAGCGCTGCAATCCAACAGCCGCTGGATGCACTCGACTAGCCTCGTTACCCCTCTCTCATAGAATACTACCTTGAAATGTACTGCATTTCCCACTTTATCATATTCCCCAATGTATGTACGTGTTTAGGTAGTAAGTGAGATATGCCAGAGCCTATTCCCATCCTATCCTTTCCCACGTCCCCAACCCTTTCTCCAAATCCGTTCTTTCATCAACAAAGGTAGGCAGCGCATCCGGGGGCGTGCCTAAGTTTGTCATTTTGGACCAATGTTGGCATGTATCGCGGATGTCTATGGGCGACAGTATCCACTTACCACTTACCACCTTATCCACAGGTGGACTGTATGCTCGTGCCATCTTTGTTCTATAAAAAAAAGACAAAGAACCTTGTGTTGGAAATTGTAAATATAAGGTATAGAATGGTAAGTACAAGCCAATCAACTCCAATCCTCCGCCAATGTATTTATTTGGTACGCCCATCGATTTGGTCCTCTATCCAGAGATCGTTGGGTTTTTGGAGACACGTATTTTTTTTTTTTTTTTTTATGTATGTACGAAGGCGGCACACGAGCATACAGTCCACCTGATGGTAAGTGGATACAGTCGCCCATAGACATCCGCGATACATGCCAACATTAGTCCAAAATGACAAATGTTGGCACGCCCCCGAATGCGCTGCCTACCTTTGGAGATATAGGAATGGATTTGGAGAAAGGGTTAGGAAAATGGGGAGGGATAGGATGGGATGGGAATGGGCTCTGGCACATCTCACTCACTATCGAAACACGTACGTACATTGGGGAAATACGATAAAGTGGGAAATGCAGTACATTTCAAGGTAGTCTTCTGTGAGAGAGGGGTAACGTGGCCAGTCGAGCGCGCCCAGCGGCTGTTGGATTGCAGCATGCACTCTCCCCCTCACAATTATGTAGGTAGGTACTAACAATGTTTACTCTAATTTGTTTTAGGCTTTGCTGCTGGTAGAACGGCCGCGTTGTCCTACGTGAGCGTCGAGGACGCGCGATTGCCGTCAGTACTATTCGAATTTTAATATAACAACACATAAATGTCACTCGCGTTTCCGAGTCCCTCTCTTTAAAGGATTTTGAAAAACAATAAATAAACGGGGCCGTACTTTACACGGCGACCCAAAAGAGCTCTCTTGCGTTTATTACAATATACGCAAACGCGGGGGGGTGATAAAAAATTATTTTATACGGTTTTAATTTGTCGCTACAAGCCCGTTGCAAGTTTTATACTTTTTATACTGGCGTAGGTATACTTTAATGATGAAAGCTATTTATCATCCCCTAAACCCACAACATCGATACGAGAGTTGACTAGACGACACATCATACGTTCTTATAACGTAGGTACTAGCGACCCGCCCTCACTTCGCTTCTGTTTATTAAATTTAAAACAATCGGAATTAGATATTTTCCTGCGGTAAAATGGAGCCTATATTTTAAGTTAGACCTCTAGCAATACATCGGTGAAAACTGCATTCAATTCCATGCAATAGTTTTTGCGTGATGCGTGTACAAACATACAGACAGACAGACAAAATTTCTAAAAATTGTTGTTTTGGCTTCTGTTTCTCTAATAAAGAGTTTTTTTATACAGACATCGGCCTGTTCCAATTTTATTATATGTATAGATGGGGGGGGGGGGGTGAGAGTGATTTAAAAAGTCAAATTTGTAACTTAAGTACCGCGTAATAAGAATGTTCCATTATCAAAACACATATGAATTAAATAATTGGGGAACAGTATTAGACTACAACGTGCCTGCCCGAGAGATCTTGTATGACATATCTACATAGGTATTTTCAAATCGATGATCAAATCCAAATACAGCAATAACAAAGAACTGGAAAGATCTCTGGACCTCATCAAAAGTCGCGTGTAACGCACTGACGAACAGAGTTGTAAACTTGGAACAGATCGCCGCAAGAACTGGTGGATTCCTCAACGATGGGGATTTTCAAATCCAGACTAGACAAATGTGTGTCGGAACAAGATTAACGCATACACGAGCACAACATCAGCTGCCAGCTGCTCACCTATTACACCATAATAACAATGATTTAACAGCTGGAGCACCTGTGACTTACGGATGGAAGTGGGAGATAGATACTGGAATAAATATGTATATAGCGTACCAACAGTCTATGCTGTCTCTCCACTGCTGAATGTAGACCTCCCCAAAACTCGTCACCACACACGTGGCCACTAGAGGACTCGGCTACCCCTTTGGCCGTCGATCCTGCTGCAAATATGACCTGTCTATTGCCACTTCAGCATGCTGATACTACGATGTCGGTTTTTTTTGTTTCTGTATGGAAATAAGTTGACAGTTGAGCGTACAGTCCGCCTGATGGTAAGTGGATACTGTCGTTCGTGGACATCCGCGATCAACATCAACATCAGTCCAGAATGACAAATGTTGGCATGTCCCCGTATGCGCTCTGCCTACCGCCGGAGATATAGGAATGGATTTGAAGAATGGGTTAGGAAAATGGGGAGGGATAGTATGGAATGGAAATTGGCTCTGGCATATCATTAGGTACTCATTACCAAAACACGTACGTACATTGGTAAAATAAGATAGAATGGGTAATTTAGTAATTTTCAATGTAGTCTTCTGTGAGAGAGGGGTAACGTATCCAGTGGAGTGCGTACAGCGGCTGTTGGGTAGCAGCGTGCACCCTCCCCCTCAATACATTTTGTGACATAGTGTGACATAGACAAAAAGAAACAATTCCAACATACACAGAGGCTTAAAACAGCATAAAAAGCCAGCAAAGACAACAAGTTGGGTTAAACTAGAGAATGGTGCAGAGCAAAATAAAGGATTATACTTGGACTGGAATACTTTGATACTTACAAAATGTTGTGCTGAATAGTTCAACTTTCCACTGCTGGATACGAATCCCTTCTCTCCAAATTAATTCCTAAACCTCAAAAGGTGTCCATGAGTGGGTCAACGGTTGTCATTCTGGACTGATATGGTGGCATCGTCTGCCACTTTCTTTTTCATAACAAAGTTAAATAACAATGGCTTGTATTTAAACGAAACAAATCAAGATCAACATAACAAACTATTTTTGAATAACTGATATTAATGGTTTATAATTAATAAATATCTCAACACAATATCGACAGGGACTCTTATATCTTTGTTCATCGACTCGCGATGGCGCTGTACCCTCCCAAAGCAACGCCCTAAGCCGAGGTCCGTTCCTTCCGCCGACCGACGCCTCAGTCTACCGGCTGGGGAGCCCTGAGGCTCGTTACTGCACACACTTTGCTCCTGGCTGAGCGCCTTCTGCGCTCGCCCTAAACCATACATGTCCAGTGACTCTTGAAAGGCCATTAGGGCCACGAGAATCTAGCTACTCCGAAAAAAAAATCGTGAGTGACAGGGAGCCTAAACCCAACCCACCCTTAAATTTGCTGCCACTTTCAGTAGTTCTGTTGTTCATTTTATTATTTCCCAATAAAAATCTTACCTGTTCTCTATGTTGGACAATTTTCGTCTTGCGCTGCGGTTGCTTCTGCGTAGCTACGACACCGTACATCGCGCACTCCTTGCTAATTTCACTTCACAAGAACTAAAAGACTTTTCTGATTCACTTTACATCTTGTTTTCGCTGTGTTCTGGCAATAAAATTATTTGAATTTGATATGATTACAGTTTTTTTATAATGCAAACTAAGAAATAAAGTAATTTTGAACCTACGAAGTTTATTCATTGTTTATGTTTCACTTGCAAAGAAAAATTAAAAGAAAAGTAAAGAACAAAAGTTAAAAGCTTTAAAAAAATATATAATTTTTATAGGAAGAGGGCAGCAGATGAGCGGTCAGTCGGCCTGGTGGTAAATGGATACTGTCGCCCATATACATCCGCGATACATGCCAACAAACGTTGACACGCCCCCAGACGCGCTGACTACCTTCACAGCTAAGCAGTACAATGTAAAAACATTCTAATCCTACAAAATAATTAAAAATTTACCGTAAGTAAGCCATTTACGTAAACGTTTTTATTAAGAAAATAAAAGTTTCAGATAGCGTTTTATTTCTATTGTTTAAAGTTTAGTCTTCTAAAGAATATTATTAGGTATGTTCTGTTTTTCAAGTATCAGATCCGTTATGTCGCAGTATAACTCTCCAGAGAACATTAAAAATGTTCACGAGGAGTGTTCTATAATGCTTAAAAACTAAAAGCGGTTTAAACTAATTAACAGCTTTTTTAAGCCAGCTGTATGTACAAAGTTTGTTGCTACAATCTCATACGAACTTAACCATACACAGACAGATGGTTAAAAATGACCGAAAACAATATCAAATTGTACCTACCAACACATTTGAGATATCACACATCTCAAATGAGAGCCTTTATTGCATAAATATTGCTAGTCTTGCCATAATTGCAACCGCACTGGTGTTTAAGGTGTTTATGGGCGGCGGTGACCACTTACCATGTGTTAGTGCCTAATAAGTTTTTTTTTGAGCTACGTCTAAATTAAATTTGGCAATCTATTCATTTTAAATCTATGAAAAAATTTGGTTTCGCTAAAACCGACTTAAAGGTAACTTTTCACTCTTAACTTCTCACTATAACGAAAGTAGTGTGTCTTTTAACACATTTATTTTTACACAGAACCGAACAGTCTGAAGTCCGTTAACACACTGCCTGGCACAAACAATGCACCATCTTGAAACAAGACTGATCTGAACATTTGCAGCCATCAACAACTTTAATCTCAAAATATAAGACTGATTTTGGTTTGTACAAAACGCATTGTTGTTTTATCCAGGAAACGTTTTCAGGTGCAGTTCTTACGGACTTTATAACAGTTATATTAAGATGCATTTTTTATTGTCTCAACTGCATGTCGATTTTGTAGTCGATTTAATAGATCATAGTTATTTAACCATACGGTTAATGAAATGTGAGAAGTGTTAAGAACTATTAAGTTTAAGTCATAAGAGCGATTTCGCTGATTGAAGTTTGTATGAACCGCATTGTTATTTTTAAGAGCATTTTAAATTGCAGTTTCTTGGAACTTTATAATTAAGAAATTAATTATTTTAAATAAATATAAAATAGTAGAAAAAGAAAAGAAAACACCCTTTTGATTATCTTAAATTAGTGACATTAATTATTCCATATAAAATAATTACCTTAATGTAGTTTTTATAGTTCAAATAAGAAAAGGTTTGCATCAAAAGCATTTTTAATATTTGTCTATACTGCGTTACAGACATCTCCATAGACAGTAGGTTAGTAATCTATTTTTCTCCATAAGTTAATAAATATATATTTTTTAAATAATAATTAATAAACTAGGTAGTTACATATTTACATCTAAGTTATTATTAATAATAAATCCCATTTCTGAATGGGACAATCCGTCCTGCCGACAATAATCCCTATAATTAGTCTGTGCCACAGAGATGCTATTCGGAAACATACCCGAAGCACTACAGAAATGTCAGAAATGTACCTAACAGCATCCTGAAGGCATTAATATACTGTACCCACTCGTAGGTGTTTTATGCTCTCTGAGTGTAATTCAACCACAGACTGCTCGTGTAATACACTCGTTTTCTTGTTCAGAACAACGAGCAAATCTGCGGGCAAGCATATTGCTACGACGCACTGCCAACGCCAAATCCCTCTCTATGTCCAAATCGTCTTTCAAGTCGTGAGTAATAATGTGCCCCAGATATTTAAATTGCGTTACTATAGGTACCTAGCGAACTCCGTTAAGGGTTACTTTAGGTATGCAATTGGGGCCCCTGTCTCCCGATCTGAAAACCATAACCTCGCTTTTCTTGGGATTATAAACCAAACCATGTCTATCTGCAGATGACTGACACGCCCTCAATAGTTTCCTTAGAACACTAACCGAGGGCCTCAGCAGCACCATATCATTCGCGTAACTGTTATTAACTCCGTCTATGTAGCATCCCGCATGTATGCTGTTGAGCTCATTTATCGAAGAGCTTAAGTGAGGTTAGCCCCCCTGCCTCACTTCGCATTCCAACCTATACGCGTCCGAGAATGTGTCATTCCATCTTATAAAATTAATTTGATTATTATACCTTACGACTGAGACATGAAGAGGCATTTTCATTTGTTCCATTTGTATTACTTATTTAGCGGAATGTATTTTCGTTTATAACGATTTTATAACATTATTTTATCAAGTAACTATAGCCCACGGTATTAATTGAACATCAATGAACATCACCTATGAACCCTATGAACAGCGCCGGCTCTAGCCCATGTAGCGCCCGGGTGCAATCAATACCCTGGCGCCCTCTAGTAGACTCTTTGGAGGCGTCGCGAGCGGCGCTCGGCGCCCCCTAACACCCTGCGCCCCTGTGCGCCGCACACCCTGCACCATAAGTAAATACCATAAGTGCCCGCGCGCCCATTTCAAATGAACTTACACTCTATTGACTTAGAGATCATTTTGCTACCGGGCGGCAACGTGTCAAACGTACATACATACACTGTCTTTGGATTAGAGATTTTGCCGCGCGCGTGTTGTATTAAATAAAATTGTTATTTGTGTAGTGTAGTAATGCGGTATGACAAGCGCCGAAAGCGTAATAAAAGTAAAAAAAATATTATTGTTAATGACTATTTTTTTGTTGCTTGCGCATACATATTTGTCGTAAGTAACAAGTATATAAAACTGTGCAATGGCGTTAAGTTCAATGAAATATCCAAAAATTCAGCGCTCGACAGGCGCCCCCGGGCGCTCCGCGCCCGGGTGCACCGCACCCTTTGCACCCCCTTTTAAAGACGGCCCTGCCTATGAACATCAGTTTTATTGTAGAATGCGATATTCCTTTTATTATATAAATAAGAAAATAGTAACAAATACTTTATATGTTAATAAACAAAATAAAAGATCAAAAGTGCACTAGAGTTGTAAAGAAAAGAATATATTGGGATAAAATATTAGTTTCTAGACCCATAAATCGCGATAAATATATATAAAATGTCAAATATCAATTTTGACGTTTGATTATTATTATAAAAATCCTTATCACAGCGATTTTATTTTGCATAAGGAGGACTCTCAAAATAGGACAAAAAATCCTCGAGAAATGTAAATATTTCAACAAAATGGCCTTTCCTAAGATTGATGGATATGTAGTGACAGAAAAAATTGGTTCTGGTAGTTATTCTACTGTATACAAAGCTTATACTAAGGTACAAGAAAGATGCAATCTATTTACACTAATGTAACTACGAAATGTCTATTTACTTTACGTTTATTTATGTCTTTATGTTATTTATTTACTGTTTTATGTACAATATTTACTGTTGAATGTTATTGAAGGTTGAAGGGTATTTTATTTCGTTTTTGTATGAATTTTAGTACTTATGTCTTTGTTCTTGCAGTTTTGTATAATACGTGGACTTGGTATTCGTAGGAGCACCCCACCAGATGGTGTGTACGAGCACCCCACCAGATGGTAAGTAGTTGCCCACTCGTGGACAACTGCGACACTAAGAGGCATGTTGTGTTATTAGTATAACTGTTAATACAATCCATATTAGGGCCGACTAATCCATGCCCTAGAGTGGGCTACAGTCCCGGACCCCACCATCGAGAGGCCCCTGTCTTTTGTATACACTTTTATAATTCATAATTCTATATTTGCATTAATGTGAATATTAAATGGTAAATAATTAATTACATCACATTAGCTACAAATATATACACAAATATACAAACACAGCATGCAAAGGACAGTATATTTGGCATATATGCTTGCTGATATTTAGGTGATAGATAGAACAAAATTGAAAGTGATCTGCAACCTATTCTAATGGTATACAAGTGTTTTTTTTTATTTTAGTTAAGATACGAGTTATATCTATTTCCTATGGCAATATGTATATGACGTCATTGTTTAGATAACATAAGTGTAATACCCCATAATGTGAGACATGTAACCTTAACCACTACACCACAGAACCAGACATGCTTTGGACTACTTTGTTTTTTCCAAATATTTTAAATAATTGATACATATTTTATCTTTATCTTTTATACTATTCATGTGTCTACAATAAAAAATTTAAAACTATTATGTAACTACTTTAAAATAATAAAAAAACTATTTAGTTGGTTTTTAATCAATGTAATTAAAATCAATGTATTTTACCTAAAATAAAAAAATCAATATATCTATTATTTTACCTAAAATAAAATATTTGTTTGTCTACCATTCGAATAGATTTTACATAGTCTTTCAATCCTCCAAATATAATTGCTAGCCAAATCCAAAAAAAAAAGATACTAGACTTGTATGAGTTTTGTATGACTTGTATGTATGAGTTGAGAAATAATTATATAAATTAGAAATATATCAAATTATTTAAATTAATGCAAAACAATTCATACAAAAAATAATTAAACAAATTGCCAAATTATACATATCTTCAAATTGAAGTTACTGTAATTACAATTAGAGTAATTTAAACAAAAAACATTTAATAGTTGGTAGGGTCCAAACAAGGAGTCAAGATAAACACAAAATTAAAATGGCCCCAGATATTAGCCCTAGACCCTGCAGGATCTTAAGTCTGCCACTGAATATAATCTAACACCAGTCATTTAACACCTAACATACAATAATTTATTATCATTATTATCCATTTCATTCACTAATATATCCAGCGGGTAACGTTTTCTCAATATATATGTACTGAATTAATAATCAAAATACCCCATATTCCAGGTGGGAGCGAGATCAGTGGTAGCAATAAAATGTGTAGACAAAAGTCGAGTGAAGCACTCCGGGTCGGCTGTAGAGAATCTTATAACGGAGATCAGATTATTGAAGACTTTGTCGCACCCACACATTGTACTTATGAAAGATTTCACTTGGGATGACAAGTGAGTACTTTAGATGCTGTGAAAATACATTATTATTACAATTAAATTTATAATTACAATTATGTTATTATTGTTACAATTTAAAATTCTACATGGACCAAAGACATCAAACATTTTTTAAAAATTACGAAATCATGAAAAATATGATATAAAGTATAAACTTAATTTAAATTTTGCCATTTACTTTTTCTGTCACTCACACACAGAGCTGCGCGTGAGAATTGTGAGAATAAGATTAATCGGACAATGCAGTTACAGCTAAGATACAAATAACTATTTAGTATTTACTTCCTTTAAATACTATTTTTCCTTCCAATATTGGATATAGGAATCATATTATTGATGTGCTTTGCTAATGTATAATAAGTCAGCGGTAAAAGGTACCGGTGAAGAGAATGTGGTAAAAAGTGTTGTAGTGGCTATATTAATATTAGTTGTACTAAATAATAATATATGTTTTATACTGTATAATGATTTAATTTTAATATTTTATTTCAGAAATATCTACATAATAATGGAGTATTGCTGTGGTGGTGACCTGTCAAAATACATACATAGGTACGGTAGAGTGCCAGAAAAACAGGTAAGTACTCCGTTTTTTTTCAAAATTTGGCAAATTAATATGTTTTTCAATGTAAGGCTGGTCATACAATTAACATAGAACTATAGTCTATTCCAATTACTGACACGGCCTTAAATTAAATAGTGAGGTGATAATTGTTTACATATCTACAGAATTTGATTCATTGAGATTTCTCCTAGATTTAAAGTTAAATATTGAGATGTTTCTGATTTTGTTTTCGGTAAATTGGATTGGAACGGACTATACCTAATATCGACCTCCTCACTCCAACCTCTGATTTTTTTATTGATTGCATGTTGTAGGTACACTTAAATTACAATAACTAAGGTGACGTTTGACATCCTGCAAGGGCACAGAAATTCTAAGTAAAAAATTAAAAATACACATGTACATTCTATTGAAATACATTATTTGGTGAATTATTAATTGTCTTCTTAATTAATTTAGTTTATTCTTGTTTTTCTTAATTAAGATTTATATGGAAAGAATACTATAAAAATTATGATTTAAAAGTTTAATAATACAGATAACAAATATGGTGTTGTTCATTATAAATATGACCCCTTATATTCTCAATACTTACGTGCAAAAATCAATTGTAAATCTATAAATAAATTAATCCTAACATATTGCACACTTTTCGAAAAATAAAACAGTGGACGGATTAAGGCAGGGGTCGGGAGCTTTGAATTAAGCAACAATTTCCTTCGGAGAACGTTCTAAAAATTATTTTATTAATTGTATAACACTTTTGTTAAAGGTATTATACTTTCTACAACAGTTAGCGTCTGCGCTCAAATTTATGAGAGAGAAAGGTAATTTAGAAGATATGAAACATTTATTTATTATTATACTATACTCGCTAAACCCGACAGATGTCAGTACATTTCAAGGTAGTCTTCTGTGAGAGATGCTACTGTCGCCCATAGACATCCGCGATACAAACCAACATCAGTCCAGAATGACAAACGTTGGCACGCCCCCGGATGCGCTGACTACCTTTGGAGAATTGGAGAAAGGGTTGGGAAAACAGGGAGGGATAGGATAGGAAGTTATAGAACAAAGTGATAACAATGACAGATGTTTCTTATTTAACCCTGTATAGAGAGATACACTCTTTATTGTTCACCGATATATGTTGCAAAAAGACAATTAGTTAAGTAAGTTTATGAGGGGGGAGTGAACGGTGCAATACAACAGCCGCTGGGCGCGCTCGACCGGCCACGTTACCCCTCTCACAGAAGACCACCTTGAAATGTACTGCATTTCCCACTTTATCATATTTCCCCAATGTACGTACGTGTTTCGGTAGTGAGTGAGATGTGCTAGAGCCCATTCTCATCCCATCCTATCCCTCCCCATTTTCCCAACCCTTTCTCCAAATCCATTCCTATATCTCCAAAGGTAGGCAGCGCATCCGGGGTCATGCCAACGTTTGTAATTTTGGACTAATGTTGGCATGTAACCCGGATGTCCGATGGGAGACAGTATCCACTTACCATCAGGTGGATTGTATGCTCGTCTGCCGGGAAGCTGTATAATTGTGTTTTTTACAGGAGTAGTGCATATGGATCTAAAACCGCATAATTTACTTTTACACAAGAACTCTGGTGGCAAATACATACTGAAAGTCGCTGATTTCGGGTAAGACACATTTGTTATGCAAAATCTGAAACCAATTTAACTAACCAATCTAAAGTATACATAAAATGGATCTAGTATAACTAAAGTATAAAAAATATAAAATGTATATAATATACAATAATAATAAAGTATACGAGCGCATAAAATGGACCAATCTAAAGTATAAACAAAATTATTCTGAATCGAAAAGTTACAAACATGTAACTTTTTTACTTTTACAAATACTTCATCTACCAAAAATCGTTATACTAGTATACTAAGTACACGGAACTGCTATTGGCCCCCGGCGCTTACACAAACAATTACAAATATTGATAGGTTGGTTGTTACAATCCTTATTTTACTCATAAATATTGAATAAAGTGATAAAATATGTGAACAAATGGTACGAGACCATGACCTTTGCGCTTGTGTGAGTGCACACCTAGTGGGTGAGTTGGTACCGAATTGTCCAATCTTATTGTCGCAACGAGACATGCAAAGCTCGACAATCGGATTGGACAATTCGCCACCCGCTCACAGATTCAAAGCTTATGTCTCGTTACGACAATCGGATTGGCCAATTCGCCACCCACACACAGATTCAAAGCGTATGTCTCGTTACGACAATCGGATTGGCCAATTCGCCACCCACACACACATGCAACGTTCATGTCTCGTTGATTTCACTGTATGTACTTGTTATTTTCAATCCGATGTCTCCTCCGTGTAGATTCGCACAGCACATGTCTGAAGACAGCGCGCATTGTATTAGAGGATCTCCGCTATATATGGCGCCGGAAATGGTCGCCGGCGCACCCTGTGATGCTAGAGTCGACTTGTGGAGCGTCGGTAATTGTGACACTTCTGACATGATCTAACATAATAATCGCACTTGTATCAGCCTATAACGGCCTCCCCTAGTGAATCACGGGGGAGGAGGGGTGGGGGGAGGTGTTGTTTCTTCGGCCCGTTATTGGATACACAGATTTACAGATTTTTTCTTTATTTCTCGAGCTAGCAGGTTTGCTCACGATGTTTTCCCTAAATAAATAGATGAGGAGGGTGTTACTAAAAAGTCAAATGTTAAACTTAAATACTATAAATAGATAGATGAGGAGGGGGAGAGTGCACGCTGCAATCCAACAGCCGCTGGGCGCGCTCGACTGGCCACGTTACCCCTCTCTCACAGAAGACTATCTTGAAATGTATTGCATTTTCCACTTTATCGTATTTCCCCAATGTACGTACGTGTTTCGGTAGTGAGTGAGATGTTCCAGAGCCCATTCCCATCCTATCCTATCCTATCCCTGCCCATTTTCCCAACCCTTTCTCCAAATCCATTCCTATATCTCCAAAGGTAGGCAGCGCATCCGCGGGCGTGCCAACATTTATCATTTTGTACTAATGTTGGCATGTATCCCGGATGTCTATGGGCGACAGTATCCACTTACCATCAGGTGGACTGTATGCTCGTCTGCCGCCTTCGTACATAAAAAAAAAAACTACCTAAAGCTGGTGAACATAGAACACTGTTATACTGTCACGTGCCCGCTCTTGAATGTTTGAATAACATATCTATAGTGGTATGTATTCCCAAATCGATGAACTGAACATAATAATAAAAGTTTCGTCAAAGTTAATACTTCAACATAAAATAAGTGTTAAATTATGTTGAACATTTCCAGGTGTAATAATGTACGAATGCCTCTTCGGTAAGGCGCCATACTCGTCCAGCACTTTGAAGGAATTGATGACGAAAATACAGAACAGGGTGCCGATCGAGGTCGGTACATACACGTAATCTTAACGCCTTCTTTGAATATGCTTTTAAATCGGAAGGGTACCTACAAAAAGAACTGTGTTTTTAAAGTCAGAATGTATCGGACAGACAGACAGACAGAAGAGTCGGACATGTTCACATTTGTGTCCAATAATGGAGAGTCATAAAATGCAGTTATTTTCATTTATTTACTCGGTATAGATACAAAACTAGATCTTAAAACTAGATAACTACAAAATGATCAATAATTTTATTAATAACTAGCGACCCGCCCTCGCTTCGCTTCGGTTTATGTTTGTGTTCGGTTTTTTGAGGGGGAGAGTGCACGCTGCAATCCAACAGCCGCTGGGCGCGCTCGACTGGCCACGTTACCCCTCTCTCACAGAAGACTACCTTGAAATGTACTGCATTTCCCATTTTATCGTATTTCCCTAATGTACGTACGTGTTTCGGTAGTAAGTGAGATGTGCCAGAGCCCATTCCCATCCCATCCTATCCCTCCCCATTTTCTCAACCCTTTCTCCAAATCCATTCCTATATCTCCAAAGGTAGGCAACGCATCCGGGGGCGTGCCAACGTTTCTCATTTTGGACTAATGTTGGCATGTATCGCGGATGTCTATGGGCGACAGTATCCACTTACCATCAGGTGGACTGTATGCACGTCTGCCGCCTTCTTACATAAAAAAAAAAAAGAATTTTTTTTCAAAAAAAATTCAAAATAAATATAGCCTATATTTGTGAGAGAATTTTTGAAATCGGTTCAGTAGTTCCAGAGATTACCCCCAGCATACAAACACACAATTTTACCTCTTTATTATATTAGTATAGGTATTGATACATTGTTTGAATAATTATTTTTTAAATTTTCTAAAAAAAAAAACGAAGCCTAAAGTGAATATCTTATAGTCTATTCGCGATAAGAATGCAATCACTCATTATTAGTAAAGACATTTTCAGATTGATCTATACTAATATAATGAATAGGCAAAATTTGTGTGTTTGTTTGTATGTTGGGGGTAATCTCTGGAACTACTGAACCGATTTCAAAAATTAATTCACGAATAGGAAGCTACATTATCCGTGTCTAATATAGGCTATAATTTATTTTGAAATTTTGAAAAAAAAACATTAACCGAAGCGAAGCGAATGCGGGTCGCTAGTGTCCAATAAATTGAAAATCAGTATGGTAATAAGATATTTTGATAGACTTAGAACTTAAAACTAGACAGAAATATAAAATAGAACGTACCACGTGACACAACGCAAAACCTAAAACACGATAAAACCGTACTAGCGAAAAGTATAATTGTTCTAGGGAATAAATCAAACTTTATTTGTTGTCCTGTCTAAAACGTTCGTAGTGCTCATTACTCAATACAGGGTAGTGACCGGCGACGCGCGTAGAATAAAATACAGACTAGAAATGAAAAATGCGTTTTGTAAAAATTGTTAGAATCGATTCTACTCTCGATACTAAATGATCTGTTTCAAGGTTTTGCGTTATTACAGTGGCACGTACATTATTACAGATACCAGCGCACTCTTCAATACCTCGCGCGTGTCACGATCTTTTAACTAGATTACTGCAACACGATCCCAGTAGACGAATTACCTATGAGGAGTTCTTTAATCATGAATATTTAGACTTGGAGCACATGCCGAGCAAGGAGAACTATGATAAGGTATGTATGGCATGCATACATAAATCATGTCTCAATAAATAACATGCATGCATATATCAATTCTTCATAAAAGTATACATACATATGGGGCCGTTCAAGTATTACCTAAGCACGAAAGGGGGGTGGGGGGGGGGGGGGGTCTTTGCTTTGCTTATTTTTGATGACACGGGGAGTCGGGGGGGGGGGGGGGGTCTGAATGGCGATTACGTCTACAATATTTATTTATTTACTTCTCGTATTTTTTTGGCAAAATTTAGTAGATTCCGATTAAATAAATGAAACTTGAACAGATTTTGTAAAAATTATACCAATGCTTACGTAAGCATGGGGGCGGGGGTTAAGTGCTTTGCTTACTTTCGCTGACGGGGGGGGGGGGGGGGTTAAAAATGATTAAAATCCTGCTTACGTAATACTTGAACGGCCCCTATATCAATTCTTCATAAAACGTACGTACATATATCAAGTGTTCATAAATACATGTTTTTCTAACGTAGATATTTTCGGAAACTATTTGGATTAAAAAATATGCTTTTGTTTATTGTTTTATATGTTATTTATTATATAATACAAAAATGTATAAAATGTGAGCGTTTCCAGGCGGTATCTCTAATAAGACACGCGGTAGAGCTGGACTCGAAGGGTAGCGCGGTTGAGGCGTTTCATTCATACTGCAGCGCTCTAAGATACCTGGTGCCGGTTGTCGGCGCTGAAACTGATAAGATGAGGAAAAGCGCTTTAACCGCTAAATTGACTAGGTAATGTATAAAATGCAGCTATGTGTATATTTATATGTTGTCCCATCCATTCATTCCATACTTTTCTCGTACATGTTCAGTATTATATACCCATATACTCGTGTATACTTTATATTTTTCTATTTGTATCTTGCATGTTTTTCCTATAAACATAATTCCTCCGTACATTGGTTTCATGTTTTCACATATCCCATGTTTTTCCGTCCATATATCCCATGTTTTTCCATCCATATATGCCATGTTTTCCCATCAATATGTTCCATGTTTCTCCATCCGTGTATTCCATATTTCCCCATACATACTTTCCATATTTTCCCAGAAATTTGTTTTATGTGTGTTTTCATATATTCTGTTTCCCCATAAATTGTTTCATGTTTTCCCGTTCATATATTCCATGTTTCTCTATAAATTTATTTCATACTTTTTAAATATTACCCTAGTACCCCCCCCCCCCCCTCTTATTACCCCTATTTACAATTTTCCGTGTTTACTATTACCCTCGTTTACAGTTATTACCTCTGTTTACAGTCACCCCTATCGATAATTATTCCCGTCCATAATTACTCCTGTTTACAGTTTGGCTTGCATTAAAACAACCAGAAAGAAAATACCAAATTAGCAGCAAACCATGATCAGAAATCCAAACTTTATTTGAATAACTAAAATAAACAATTTTTAATTACCAAAAATGTAGTGGGAGAGCGCACACTGCATTCCCACTGCCGCTGGGCGCACTCGACTGGCCACGTTACCGATCTCTCGCAGATTACCTTGAAATGGACCGCATTTCCTACTTTATCGTGTTTCGGTATTGAGTGCGATATGCCAGAGCCCATTCCCACCCCATCTTATTTCTCCCCATTCTCCCAATCCGTTGCTTGCAAAGGTATCCGAGGGTGTGCCAACGATTGTCAGTCTGCACTGATGTTGACACGTACTGCGATTGTCTATGGACGACAGTATCCACTTATCGTACAATTCTCCCTACTTACTCCTATTTACAATTATTATTAGCCCGTGTTTAACGCGAGCCGCTTGACGATTTGTTCTTTTGCAAATGTTTCAGTTTTAATAATAAAACTTTCAGTAGTCTTTGATATATATCTACCGTCATCTAATTTATTTATGAAAAAAATCCTAATTATCCGTTGACTATTTCTTAATACCCCTGTCTTCAGTTACCCCGTTCCGCCATATACAGAAAGTAATTAATTCATTTTCTATATATACTGATAGCTACATGGAGAGAGCAGAAGAAATAAAACTTCAAATGAAAGGTGTTACTGTTGATAGAACTAATGTTAATACTACATTTGATACTAAAAACTATAGTAAGTATTTTATATTATTACTTATATACAGCGTGGCACTGAATATTTTTTTATGGATGACGGCGGCAGACGAGCATACAGTCCACCTGATGGTAAGTGGATACTGTCGCCCGTAGAAATCCGCGATGCATGCCAACGTCAGTCCAAAATGACAAACGTTGGCACACCCCCGTATGCGCTGCCTACGTTTGAATATAGGAATGGATTTGGAGAAAGGATTGAGTAAATGGGGAGGGATAGAATAGGATGGGATGGTAATGGGCTCTGGCACATCTCAGTCACTACCGAAACACGTACGTACATTGGGTAAATAAGATAAAGTGGGAAATGCAGTTCATTTCCCTTCGGTGGGCCAGTCGAGTGCGCCCAGCGGCTGTTTGATTGCAGCGTGCACTCCCTCGAATAACGCAAAAGCTGAAAATATGTTGTTCATTGCAGTTGCATTCTATGCGCGTCGCCCCGTCATTATCTTGCACTGAGTAACGTACGAATGTTTTAGACAGAACAAGAAATTTGGAACTTTTGGATTTATGCCCTAAAATAATTTGATTTGATATATCTTAAATTACTTGGACGTGTTTCAAGTTTTACGTTATTTCGGTGACATGTATAAAAAAGCCATACAGCACACCTATGGAGTTGTGTCAATGTTCGTCACTATTGACTGACGCTGACACGTATCGTAGAAATGCGACAGTATCCACTAACCACCAGGTGGACTGTCTTTTCGAGTGTCACTTTTTTACTAAATTAAATAAGTCACACTCAATGGCCCTCACTAGGATTGCCTGTGTCGTACAAATCTCTGACTCGAGTAACAAAACCGACTTTACAATGAAATCAAAACGAGACATGCATCTGTGTGAGTGGGTGCTGAATTGTCCAATAGTTCGCACTATCGGTATTCGGTATGCACTCACACAAACGCAAAGCTCGTGTCTCGTTGATGTCACTGTACATCTCTGTATTTTGGTTGATCGATGGCTACAAATTACTTTTTTTCCTAATTACTTCTTCATTTTGCTTGTTCCCGATTACCCCATTTCTAGTTGCCCCAATTAACCCTAATATATATTTTTAGATAAAAACCAACCGTTGAGACCTCAATGTATCGCATGTACATCAAATGATTCAGCGGAGAATAATGTATATATGTGCGAACATGTTAATGGGGTCATTGAAGAAAAACCAACGGAAAATAATGAGGTAATGTTATTACTGTTTATTTATTTGCGTCCTTTATACAAAGCAATACAAAGGCCTTTTTGTTTTTGTTCAAATTTTCTACATAATGACACCTCGTCTTTCAAAAAAATCATGTAATATTGTATTTTATCAAAGTATTCCCTTTTAAATTTTTAGACTGTACCAAATAATTCCGAAAGTTGTAATACATCAAAGGGCGCCACAGACAAGAATCAATCGCGTTTCGCTTTAAGGCGATTATTCAGTCGACAAACTGTGCCTTACTTAGACGCTAAGGATACTGCCATTGTAAGTATATTGTTAATTTGGGTGATTGTAGACTGGGGTGATTGTAGACTGGGGTGATTGTAGACTGGGGTAATTGGAGATTAGAGTGATTGTAAGTAGGACTAGACAGGGTTTATAGTAAATTGATAATTGTAGATTGTAGTAACTGTAGACTGGGGTGATTGTAGAAAAGACTAAATGTTGACAGGAGTAATCATAGTTTGGGGGTAATTGTACAGTGGGGTGATTTAGAGAGAGATTTATATCGTAAAGGTATTTGTAGACTGGGGTAATTGCATTCATATATTATAAGTATTACTGATTTTTAACACATACATTTAATTTAAATTCGTTTATTTATTGAAAATAATAACAATTAGATGGATTAAAGGTATTTATTTCAATATTTACTTTCAGTCTGACCCTGAAACGGACAAAAACAAAATGGCGGTCGGCGAGACCAACGATGGGTGTAAAATTACATGAATTCATTTGAAAAGACATACATACATACACTCACGACCCACACAGCGCTTGACATACATCACACATACACTTTACACAGTCTTTTCGTAACTTTTACACACACTTCTCCAAGCTACTGCCATATTAAAGTGACATCCAAGTGTCTTTATTAAACGATCAGAGAGACTCCATAAATCTAATTCAATTCTAGAAGTCTCTGAGAAACTCTTAGTCTTATAAACGGCATCTCTCAAACTCCCAAGAGTCTTAAGAGATTCCCCAATGAAGACACTTTAGGGTCTGAGAGACTCCTACGTCTTCTAAGAGTCTCCGTGAGACTAAAAGTAATTGTTCAAATGCACAAATCTCTCACGCCTTTCGGAGTCTGGCAGACTCATTACTGAAAGCCCTTGAGGGTCTGAATAACCTAAGAATCTCTGTGAAACTCCAGAAGCTATTGATAACATAGGTCTCGCAGACTCTCCCGAGTTAGTGAAAACACTTGAGGGTCTAAGAGACTCCTAAATCTAAATCACTTCCATTTGTCTCCGTGAGAGTCTGGAAGTGAATAATAGCATTCATATTTTCGAAACGTTCAGACTCCATAATAATTTTACTATGTCCAAACGAATTTCAAAATGATAATTATCTGGATAATTATCTTGATAATAATCTTAATTATTAAGTTTTGATAATCATCTTAATTATTAAGTTTTGATAATCATCTTAATTATTAAGTCTTGATAATCATCTTAATTATTAAGTCTTGATAATCATCTTAATTATTAAGTCTTGATAATCATCTTAATTATTAAGTCTTGATAATCGTCTTAATTATTAAGTTTTGATAATCGTCTTAATTATTAAGTTTTGATAATCGTCTTAATTATTAAGTTTTGATAATCATCTTAATTATTAAGTTTTGATAATCGTCTTAATTATTAAGTTTTGATAATCATCTTAATTATCAAGTTTTGATAATTAACTTAATTATTTCAATGTCTCATTCACATTCGACGCATTAAAACGATTGTGTATATCGGGGGACGGCAATTTAAAAAGTCTATGTTTTATTGATAAATTAGCTGAACGCTCTCCCGCGCCGCTTCCCGCAGTATTCCCGGGGAAACTATTGACTTTCCCGGGACATTATAATATAGCCTATACAGGCCTGGCTGACTCTGCAGTCTAGCTACGAAAGTACGCGTCCAGCGGCGGCCCCCTGCGCAGGGGTTTATTTCAGTCGGTTGCCGCGAGCACTTTGTAACGCAAGCGCAGATAAAAGCGTTTAAAAACTGCCATCGTATTGTGTAAGTGGCTATAATGCTTTATATTTAATTTTAGAACAAATTTGAATTTGTGTTTTAAAACCAATAAAACTAGAATAATTAGTTATATTATTATATAATTATGGGTTATAATTAAAGGTCGTATATTCTGGTGCATATTTACCTACGAGGTGTAGAGTATGGAAGCGGCTTCTTGAGATAATTTATTTGATAACCGAAATCCCGCGATTTCACAACTAATAGGATGCTTATTTAGGAAACTCCTCGGCAGTTTTGAAGGTCTGATGGTGACCAGGACAGAGTCGATAGGATCTAAGGCACTATTGAAGATATAAACTTCGGGTTTGGACTCAAATTCTTAGTTGTAATGTCAATTTGTAGGAATGCAGTTCTGAGCCTCTAAGGGATTAACTTTACAACTTCAGGTATATGCATCGTGTTCTATAGTCGGAACATAAAGTTTATCGATGTCGGGACGGCGGCACTCGCCCGATACAAAAGTGCACTCCACACTTATCCAACACCTCAACTTTAGGTAAATATGCACCCGAATATACGATCTCTAGTGATGACCCTTGAGATTCACGCGCGGGGTGTCATTGTGTGCGTGGCCTTCAGCGGCTCAGTGCAATATGGCCTTCCTGCGATGCGCGTAAGATTCAAATTGGTTCGCATAGAACGAAATTTTATTTTGTAGTTATATTTTTGTAAGTTCCCTGGAGAGAGAGAAACCGATAATTATCAACAAGAATGTGGAGTAATTTCAAGCCCCGTGTTCAAATATCTCCAGAATAATCTAAAACTCGTTGTGTACGTAGGTGTCTCTCAGTTCCCCAAGAGTCTTTAAATGTCTCGGAAGTCTAATAAGACTGCTATGACAAAATAACTCATGGAGATTGGAAAAATTGTATTTTTTTTAATGTACGAAGCCGGCAGACGAGCATACAGTCCACCTGGTGGTAAGTGGACACTGTCGCCCATAGACATCCGCGATACATGCCAATATTAGTCCAAAATGACAAACGTTGGCACGCCCCCGGATGCGCTGCCTACCTTTGGAGATATAGGAATGGATTTGGAGAAAGGGTTGTGAAAATGGGGAGGGATAGGATGGGAATGGGCTATGGCACATGTCAATCACTACCGAAACACTATGTACGTGTTCGGGAAATACGATAAAGTGGGAAATGCAGTACATTTCAAGGTAGTCTTCTGTGAGAGAGGGGTAACGTGGCCAGTCGAGCGCGTCCAGCGGCTGTTGGATTGCAGCATGCACTCTCCCCCTCAATTAATATTGTCACAAATCTTATTGATAACGAAATAAGGGTCATTATCCCTTGTCGGATTTTAATATGGCCTTTAACGTTGATATATAAATATAGTAAAAAATGTTTCGTGAAATATACAGGGGGTTGTGGTGAAAATAGCGGTTTTTGTTTTAAATGCCATTTTGTGCTGATTTTATTAATTTTTCATAATAATATTAATAAATAAGTCATTATTTCGTCATTATTATCAATTCAATTTCAAGAGAATATAATTGACATTTCACTGGTACGATATATGTACTCTGAACTTGTACCTTTCTTCTAAAGTTCCTTCTAAAGCGCTTTCTGCGCTTGCGCTGTTGATACTCTTCACTCTTAACCGAATGAATAGGTTTGTTGTACAATGTTATGTTTGCCGTTGGCCCTTCATAGCGGTCTATTGAATATATTGATAATGAACTGCAACCGTGTTTGTATTTTGTTCGAGTTCGACTCTATAATCCAATTCAATAATTGTAATTTTTTACAGTTCCACGACTTTATCTGAAATTGATATTTTTCACAAAAAAAATATGTTTAAAATGAAGTCTCTGACTTTGCTACACTGCACTACTCACTATACAATTAGATGTATAGTGTGCGCGCGAGCTCCGTGCCAACTAAAGGAATGCGGACAGTGTTGTAACCTAATTAGTAACTAACGAATACCGATATCGATAAATCATTGTTGTTATCCATTTCAAATAGAAAAAAAGATCAACGTGAACAAAACACTAATGAAAAGTTGATATAACTTATCGATATTTAAAGTTATCGAGAAACGTGCAGTCGCGCCATGGGCATCACTAGAACCAGGGCGATATCGCAGGGCGTGCGACGGTTGAGAGGGATAGTGGATTTAAAATTGAGCACGGAGCTCGCGAGTGTACGTACACGGCGGGAGTGAGTGCACTGTGGTGAAAATAAGGCTAAAATACTAAAAAGTCTTACATTAAAATTCAGTGTTAAGAGGATGCCCGTAACTTTTATTTTCGTTTTTTTTTTAATTTGATATTATTTTGTTATTTTTCGTTTGTATGTAAGTATATAGTTCGTTACAATCCAGTTTGTCGAAGCCAAATCAATACATTTCAACATCTTGCACTCTCGATAAATCAAATTATGTAGGTATATATAAATAATTATCGCGTCAGTATTCAAGGCCGTGTCGGTCATCTCAAGCCGCCATGATGGATTGCATTCTAGACAAAATGGATTGAAATGTAATATAGATATTTCTAACAGTCAAGTTGCCTGTTATAATTTGAAATACTGTTTTATTTTACCTGTGATCTATAGAAGACATTAATATATTATTGTATTTTGATTAGTTTTAATTGTCCTTTTTAATAATTAATAAACCCGACGTGAGCGCCGATCGGAACGTAGTTTTCGCTTTAATAAAAGTTGTTGACCTTTTAAGAGTCCTATACAACGACAAAAGTTCCACGTATATACCTAATTACTTATATATTTATAATTAATACCTAATTTATAATTATCTATATATTCATATAGGTAATTAAGTATATACGTGGATTTTTTTTGGAATTTTTTGATAAGTTCACGCCGTCGTAATTTTGTAACTACTGAACCAATTTGGTTGCAACTGAACCGAGATATCGACACAAACAATGTTTGCCTCAAATTTCGTAGTTTTGAATTCGACTGATCACCCTTATTATATAGGTAGTGATGTTTTAAAAAAAACATTTATTTCTATACATATTTCAATTCAAAGCCCTTTCAGTATCCCCTGCTGAACATTATTTTTTATAGAAAAACGGCAAATGAGCATACAATCCACCTGATGATAAGTCGTCCATAGACATCCGCGATACATGCCAACATCAGTCCAGAATGACAAGCACGCCCCCGGATGCACTACCTACCTGGGATTGGGAGAAAGGGTTGGAAAGTGGACACGGAAAGGAAACACGTACGTACATTGGAGAAATACGATAAAGTAGGAAATGCAGTACATTTCAAGGTAGGCTTCTGTGAGAGAGGGGTAACGTGACCAGTCCAGTACACCCAGCGGCTGTGGGAATGCAGCGTGCACGCTCTCCCTACACGGGCTTCTCGGGCACATTGTCGAATGAGGAATGTATGACCTTACAACGCCAAACTCACCAAGCGGCTTGGCGAATCCAGGCGTCAACCCATCAGGGTTGGCAGGCCAAGCGCCAACCCTTTGTTATCCCTTGTCGCTTTAAAATACCATAATACAGAAAATTTAACGGATAATAAATAGAGTGGTGAATTTTTGTGACGACAAAAAGATCTGTAGCTCAGCATTGTATGGTGCAACAGCAGACAGGCTCACAACGCTGGTGGTCATCGAAGAGGTCGCACAACTCAAAAGTGGTGATCTCTCCAATATCACGGTTGACCTGATTAATATATTCAAAATCACTCAGCCACATATAGAGCGAAATATGCTCGGAATTGCACGCATTGCTGTGGACCCCCAACAGATGGCGCTTACACTGTTTTTACCCCGATAGGTAAACGTTCTTTTGTTCAAAATCTTAAATCTCCGAAAGTTCTTTGCAATTTTGACACAACGTTGCATTCGAATACTCGCGTGTTTTTATATACCTATCACAGGGTAAAACCATGCTTTTTACACAAAAACAGGGTAAGCGCCATCTGTTGGGCAGCCACAGAAACGCGTGGCCAGGCAAAGCTCAAATAATTACAATTGCCAATTAATTATAACTATAAAATGTCTGTCTACATTAGGACAATGTCAGGTATTAATAATTTACGAAGAGAATTCGCCAAAGAACTAATATCGCCGACATAGCAAGTATAATCGGCATGTTGAAGTGTCAATGGGTATGTCATATAATTGCCGCTGCACCGAGAAGCGCAGTAGTCGCCAACGTATATTGTTGACTTGAAGAAGTTCGCCGTTGGTGCCGAGAATCGTATGTGGTGGAGTGTCTTGGGAGATACCTATATCCAGCAGTGGAGAGACAAAAGCAAAGATCGCCAAAGAGCAATTTTCACACATTTTAAAACACTAATTTTCTCGTAGAATGTCTATGGTATTTCCAAAAATATGTCAATTTTGTCATGGTCGCAGTAATCATTTGATGTCTTTTGACTGCTAGTAGCTAAATCACATTTAATGTTGTTAAGATTACAAAATTAGATAGAAAGCCTTTTTACCGTCCATGAAAGTACCTATGTGATAGTACACAAAGAGAACCAAGACGAGCTGATGATACACCTGTTGGGTTAGTATTAGGTACATTCTGTAATAATTTCAGGGCTCTAAGAAAGCCGTCGTAGTGCCTAACGCAAACGGCTGACTTTTTGCAGATGGTAAGTTCAGAACTACCGTCAAAATTATGTCGGTGTAAACTTTTGAAAAAAGACAATATATAAAAATATGTCGTATTGGATAGGGCTCATCAAATTCTATAAATTTTCTTATCTAAAATACTCAAAAATAATTAAATCTACTGATTGGAGTGAGCCATCGGTGTTTTTAATCCGCCTCTAGACTGGAGTCGCGGTGAGATTTAACTGCGTGCCGTGAGAACACCTCTACAGACTACACTCACAGTCGTAGTCACGCATTGGTTTGACATGGACGTAACAGTAGCTGCACCGATTCTCGAATGTATGAAATCCTTCATCATCTTCATGTACTTATTTCCTCTAACTCAATATGGTATTCATTCCAATTCTGGCTGTGAAATCTCCAAAACAACCACTTATCGGAATGTGATTTTTGTCGTATAACGAATCATTTGCATCTCATAATGTCGGTTCAGGATGATTTTCCATTTTTTTTATTGTAAGTCCAATTGTTACTCATTTTGAAAAAAATAAATCATGCAAAGCGAAAATATCTGCTCGCAGCTGTTTCTCGCGCCGCACTAAGGACGACGCGTAAATGTGGAGAGCACACGTGGTTCACCAGTTCTGACCGGAAAAGTAGCCGTAAACGCGCGAGAAGTTCGCGAAAACCATCCACACTCGCGTTAACGCCTGTTCGTGAGGCTCCGCGGCATGAGCCTATAGGCGGCTTACATCATGGACACGCGTTTGCTGTTTGCGCGTTATTCCAATAAAAAAAAAAATTTTTTCCTGATATAAGGCATTGGTACAATTAGCACATTCTGCTATTGTCAATGTACAACGTCCAGTCCCGTCGAAGTAAGTCAGAAGTCGCTCACTAAAGCGATAGTAGGTTTACTGAGGACAGAAGAGGTCTCCTTGGAAGCACACGATAAACGCAGTCGTACGCTTTTATTTGATTATCACAAACACCACGCACAAAAAACACTGAAGTTTAATAAACTATCACTATTAGACCTCAAAATGCCTAATACATAATTTTTATAATAAGTAATCTAACAAAAACTAACTTCCCATCTCGAGTTCCAAAAAGTCCAAAAAAATATTTATAAATTTACCATCCAAAATTCTTTTTTTCCGATATCTATACATATAATAAAATTGTAACAGGCCGATGTCTGTACATTATAGATATTGGAAAAAAAACTAATATGGGGAGTCTTTATTAAAGCAACAGAAGCCAAAACAACAGTTTTTAGAATTTTTTTCTGTCTGTCTGTCTGTATGTTTGTACACGCATCACGCAAAAACTACTGCATGGAATTGAATGCAGTTTCCATCGATGTATTGCTAGAGGTCTAACTTAAAATATTGACTCCATTTTATCGCAGGAAAATATCTTATTCCGATTGTTTTAAATTTAATAAACCGAAGCGAAGTGAGGGCGGGTCGCTAATACCTAATAATTTCATGAAATCGTTACCAGTCTTTTCGCGCGCACGTTTTATTTCTCTTTTTTACCGCTTCAACTTTAATGTGCATTATTATTTTTAGATTTGTGCCACACGACCAAACAGGCATTATTATTCGTAAGTATTTTTTTTGTAACAATATTTTAATAATTCAAACTACATTACAAGATATTTTCAATATTTATAACTTGTTTTAATGTCTCCCGAAAAAATACCTTAAAGCGGCTCTCAGATAAAGTACGACACAACTTAGAGGTTCCAACGATGTACCGATTCGCTCTACCAATGGATATCGATTTATTTCTCGCGATAGACGATCGCACGTGCGTGATGCGTACAATTACATTCGATTTGACGAGGTTAACCGATGGCATCTCTATAGTCCGGTTAACATAGGAAGAGCTCTGACAGTTCTGTATTTAATTAATTTTATGGAAATACCTCAATAAAATAGAAAAAAAAATATCTAAAGACTATCTAGTTGTAAAATGATTTTTACATGTCAAAGATTTATGTCACCTGTCAGAGCTCTTCCTATAACCGGACCATTAGTTGTGTCGTACTGTACGAAGGTGCATTTGTGCATTTGGCACACAAAATTTTCAACAATAGAAACTCACGCATATTTAGGTGATAAAATGCATGCGAGTGACAACTTAGTTTCTCTTTCAGCGATTGTCCCAAGCTTTTTAACACCACGGACATCTACTACGACACAACCAGGATGTGGTTACGATTTATTGGACTCAGTATACTGGCTGTATTTCATTGGCATCGCTGGCTCGATTATAATGATAATTGTTATCACTGTAGCATTCACAACTAAATCATAGATGGCATTAATAAAGAAAGAAATTACATTTCTAATTAAGGACTGTTTAATTTGTAATTTTAACTGTAATGCAAATTGTTGCTCGGACCAAAGGGTTCCGAAGATTTATCTTCAAAGATTGACATAATTGGAAGGGAGAATCCACTATTTTCCGTGCGTTTTTGAAAAACTATTTAAATAAAAGTTTTAGTTTTACGAGCCCTATCCAACGACAAATACTTTGTATCAATGGATGAAATGACAATGCACAGTAGTAAAACTTACGTAGGTGGACGGACCCATCGGTGGATTATATGGTTCATCATATGCTCATATGTCAAATCCGACGTATTAGAACGACCCAATTATAGTCGTAATTCTTCCTACGAAAATAAAAATAATAATAAATCACATTTTCTATGAATGGGGCCGTTCAAGTATTACGTAAGCAGAATTTGTCATTTTTTAAACCCCCTCCCCTCCCCCTTGTCAGCGAAAGTAAGCAAAGCTCTTATTCCCCCCCCCCCCCTCCATGCTTACGTAAGCATTGGTATAATTTTTACAAAATCTGTTCAAGTTTCTTAATTAATCAAAATCTATTAAATTTTGCCACAAAAATACGAAAGTAAATAAATAAATATTGCCGACGTAATCGCCATCCAGACCCCCCGCCGCGCCGTCCCAATGTCAGCAAAAATAAGCAAAGACCCCTCTTTGGTGCTCACGTGAAGGGACCCAAAGCATATACTCAGGATATATTCTAACATTATACTTGGAAATTAAAAACAAAGAATAAACAATTGTTTGTTTTATCCTAAACTCCAAGTTTCTAGGTTCTGATTATAAATTAATGAAAGTTTATCTTTTTTTTTTTCAAATGCATTTGAGCACCTTTTTAAAGCACGGTGTAGTTGCCTGCAAACTTATCTTTTTTGCCATCCGTTCATTCCTGAGAGACTTCCCCTAATGAATTTATAAATCTTTACAGACTTCACCGAGACTGTTGCAACAAAGGCGACATGCAAGTTGGATCGTTCAGAATACGCGGTGAATTATACGGTCAAAATCAACCTTGCGTCAAATATACATTCATTGTTCTCATAGTAATTGCTTTAATATTGGTAGTTGTATTCTTTGGCGTGTTAATATGGCGTTGGGCGTCTTGATGAATAATAAAAAAACTGTAAAATACATTTTTGTTCAAAAACTTTTTAAACTTTCGCGTTTTGTACACATTCTATATTCTAAATCGGGTCCATTTATTGAAATAATAAAGGTATTCGTTTACCTTTTATTCGTACTCGACGTTTCGGCGCGGGTTACACCAGCCGTGGTCACGAGTCGACGGAAAAGACGGGTAGTCCAGTATGGGAGCAGCGAGCAGTTTTATCAACTACCCACATTTCATCTTGACATTTGGAAAGGCTGCGACACTTACAGAAAGAAGTCGGCAAACGAGCATACAGTCCGCCTGGTGGTAAGTGGATACTGTCGCCCATAGACATCCGCGATACATGCCAACAATAGTCCAAAATGACAAACTTTGGCACGCCCCCGGATGCGCTGCCTACCTTTGTTGATGAAAGAATGGATTTGGGGAGAGTTGGGGAGGTGAGAAGGGATAGGATGGGAATGGGCTCTGGCATATCTCACTCGCTACCGAAACACGTACATATATTGGGGAATATGATAAAGTGAGAAATGCAGTACATTACAAGATAGTATTCTGTGAGAGGGGTAACGTGGCCAGTCGAGTGCGCTGTTGGATTGCAGCGTGCACTCCCCCCTTCCCAAAACCAATGGAATATTAACTAAGGACAATAATAAAACTAAAGTTTTACAGTAAATTGTTTATTGTATTTCATAACGTTCATACATACATACATACATCGGTAAAACTTATGATACAGCTAAGTACTACATTACGAATCGTTACACAAATATTTCAATTATTATAATAATGAAGATGGTATCAGACGGTGACAGTCCACTTGCATTTGCAAGCGGATACCGTGTCAACAGCATCTGTCAAAACTGACAGATGGTGGCCATTTTAATCTTGAACACATCTTTGAAACGCATGTTTAAAGACGTGTTTTAAATACATATATTAAACACATATTTAAAACGCATGTTTAAAGACGTGTCTTAAATACATATATTAAACACATTTAAAACGCATGTTTAAAGACGTGTCTTAAATACATATATTAAACACATATTTAAAACGCATGTTTAAAGACGTGTTTTAAATACATATATTAAATACATTTAAAACGCATGTTTAAAGACGTGTTTTAAATACATATATTAAACACATATTTAAAACGCATGTTTAAAGAAGTGTTTTAAATACATATATTAAACACATTTAAAACGCATGTTTAAAGACGTGTCTTAAATACATATATTAAACACATATTTAAAACGCATGTTTAAAGACGTGTTTTAAATACATATATTAAATACATTTAAAACGCATGTTTAAAGACGTGTTTTAAATACATATATTAAACACATATTTAAAACGCATGTTTAAAGACGTGTTTTAAATACATATATTAAACACATTTAAAACGCATGTTTAAAGACGTGTTTTAAATACATATATTAAACACATATTTAAAACGCATGTTTAAAGACGTGTTTTAAATACATATATTAAACACATATTTAAAACGCATGTTTAAAGACGTGTCTTAAATACATATATTAAACACACATTGCAATTGCACGTTGCAAGCAAGTTTTATACAATATTTGAGACACGTTTAACAGACATTTAAGAGATCTTAAACGCATCGCTGGAAATCAAGTTTTAAAACACAATTTTGAATATAACAACGGTATATATGTTTTAGTTCACAAATAAATATATTTTGATTCTAACCAAGCTTAAGTAATGTCTACGTTATGGGGATTGTTTCGTGTTATAAAGAGTTTACTGTGTGTGAAAAACAGTTTATAAATAAATCTTTGAAATATGTTTTAACCACATCTTTGAAATATGTTTTAATCACATCTTTGAAATATGTTTTAATCACATCTTTGAAATATGTTTTAACCACGTCTTTGAAATATGTTTTAACCACATCTTTAAAACGTAAATTTTAAAACACATAATTTTTTAAAACAAATGTTTTAATTTTGTCAGTTATATAACTATTAATTTATACTATACTCTATACTTTATTGATCAGCATTCTTTAGGTTGCAATTGTTTGAAACATCTTTTAAAACATTAGGGCGTTATCAATTGCAGTTTGTTCATGGTGGCCACTTTGAACTTAGTTATCTTGCGTTTGGCTTGCAATTACAAATACAAGTTGGTTTCAATTTAAAGGCTATGGACATTCTTCTTCATAATGAGTTATTCATTCAGCGACTTTTTGCTTAGATATCGTTGTTTGCGACCATGGGAAAAGTAAAAAAGATGCGTTGATTTCGTATATGAATTCTATCGCGACAGCATCGCAGCGAAAGAGACGGCACGCAAAATCAACGACGCGTGCGGACCAAACACCGCAAACACACGCGCATTGCGTTTTTGCTTTGATCGTTTCCGTTCTGGAAATTTCGAGCTCAAGACCAAGCCCCGGTGGACGAGCGGAGACTGAAGTCGATAATGACGAATTGAAAGCAATAGTGGAAGCGGATTCATTTCAAACCACATCTGAGTTAGTAGCAGCCTTCGGCGTAAGCGATATTGGTGTCAAATCGGGAAAGTAAAGCAGCTCGTTAAGTGGGTACCGTATAACCTTAATGAAAGTCAGCTGCAAGCGCGTCGTAGCTTGCCTTACTTTGCTGAAACTGCACTAAAATGAAGGGATTCTGAATCGTACTGTCACTTGTTACAATTAGTGGATCCTGGTATGGTAATCGTGAACGTTCGTCACAATGGTTGACCTCGGGAGACAGACAAGCACACCAACATTGGTACACACCAAACGTCTCCATGATAACGCTCGCCACAAAGTTCAATAGTTACAGGAGCTTCGACTGGATACTCTCCATCATCCACCGCACTCGCCAGACCTTGCTCATTATTAATTTCCTTATTTTTTACCGTAATTTTGATAACTTTTGCCAGGGAAAAAATTCAACTCGAGGCAACGACGAGGCAGTGAAAAACGCCTTCAGGGAATTCATTGATTCCCATCCCCGGGGAGTTTTATAGTGGATGCATCGATGGACTTCCATTAAAATGGCAAAAGTGCATCCATAATAATGGACAATACTTCCATTAATCTATATATATAAAAGAGGATGTTGGTATATTGGTGATTAATAGACTTCGACAGCGTTTGACCGATCACCATGGAAGTTGGCACATATATGTATCTTATGTTTTTATATGTTTTTGTTTTTATGTATGTATATGTATATGTTTTTATACTATCGACTTTGTTGTAATTCACCACTAGATGGCGCTGCAGCACATCAACTTCAATAACGTTCAACCGATCGCCATGTAAATTAGTATACATAGGTATTTGAGCACGGAGAATATTGTCGAGCTATCGACTTTGTTTTAACTCGCCACTAGATGGCGCTGCAGCACATCAACTTCTATGGCAGGACAACGTCTGCCTGGTTTTGCTAGTTAAATATATAATTTTTCTAATATATATATTCTAATATATATTTCTAATATATAGTTTAAAAAAATTCTATGAATGTTTCCACATAAAACGGCAATTAGATAAGAACCTAATATATATATATATATATATATTAATATACGTATTTGAAATAACATTTTAAAACACGTGTTCCAAAAATGTTTTAAGCCCCTTAATAAAAACACATCTCTGCAACTTATGTTTTAATAACACACGAATTACACGATTCTTTAAACAAATGTTTTTAATCATGTTCAACTGTGTCGTAATCGCAAAGAACTAAGTATAAATCTTATAATAATTAGTAATTAGAATAATCATCGCCATTGGCGTCCTCCGGATTGTATTTATTCTCGTCGTCTCCGGGCTCCTGTTTAATGTGGACGTCCAGAGGCGGCATGCTGAATTCAGGATAATCTAAACGGAGAAATGTACAAATACGTTATTTGTACACATTGGTACGTTCTATTGTTCGAGGCACTAATGTGCCAATCGGACATTGTGAAATAAAATTGACGTAAAAAAAATAATAAAAAACCATCAAATTTTTATATTCTAAAAATTCCACACGGGGCGAAATCTTTAAAAAAATCTGAAGTATGTGATCCCACCAATCCACACTGGGCCCGCGTGGTGTATTAAGGCCCGAAACCCCCCCAGTGATTTACTAGGACAGGTCTGTGACCTGCAGTATAGATCTATTTAAATTAATTCTTGTTTAGGTTCTAACATGCGAGCTCCCCGGACAAATGCTAGTCATAGGAATTGAGTTTTTAAACTGCCGTCTGTTTCGATTACTTTTTGTATAATGGTAAGAAAATGAATGACAAATGGTATATATGCTAACACACGTACCATCCATGGGCTCTTCTTTGATCTTGATGTCTTCCGGCTTGACTTTAGCCTCCTTCCGGTCCTTGTCCCGTCGGGACCGTTTCTTGTCACGGTCCCGCTCCTTTTCCCGTCTGTCCCGTCTACGGGAACGGGACCGAGAGCGACGACGGCGTCTAAAAATTAATTGGTGAATGTATGTCAAAGGGGTTGAGACATTTCTGTATAGAGCCTGGCATATCTAAATTTCGCCATTTTGAAAAATTCTCGATTTTGCGGCGGCCAACCAAACCTTGATAAATCGATAAAAGACGTCAAGACAAACGAAAAATGTCATCAGATAAGATCTTCTAAAACTTCTCGGAACTGAGATAAGAGATAATCAAGGTCAAAGTAATAACTTCCAATATAGTCATGGTATCGAGAAGTTTTAGAAATTTTTAATTTAGATCATTTTTTTTTGTTTATTTTGATGTCTATCTGATTTGGATTCATAAAATATTTTGTAACGCGATATTTCGAAAAATACGAAACTTCTTTACGCCCGAGTTTTGGGAACTGCAAAGCTGTCTGAATAATCATCGCGCAAAAGCCGCTGAACCGATTTTAATGAAACTTTACGTAGTTGTAACTTGTGTGCCCGGGTTAACGTTTAGCATACTTTTTACCCAATTATAAAATTTAGGATACAATTATATAATTCCCACGGGAATCCCAAGTTCATGCGAACGGAGTCTTTGGGTAATAGATTTGATAACATAACATATCATAGTTTTTTTTTTATGTACGGTGATGATGGTAGGTGGATACTGTGATTCATGGACATCCGCGGTACATGCCAACATCAGTCCAGAATGACAAACGTTGGCACGGCCCCGGCTGCGCAGCCTACCTTTGCAGATTAAGGAATGGATTGGGAATGGGGAGGGATGGGAATGGGTTCTGTGGCATATCTATCGAAACGCGTACGTACGTTGGCGGAATACGATAAAGTAGGAAATGCAGTACATTTAAAGGTAGTCTTCTGTGAGAGAGGGGTAACGTGGCGAGTCGAGCGCGCCCAGCGGCTGTGGGAATATAGCATGCACTCCTCCCTATGACCCGATGGTAAGTGGATACTGTCGCCCATAGACATCCGCGATACATGCCAACATTAGTCCAGAATGACAAACGTTGGCACACCCCCGGATGCGCTGCCAACCTTTGCAGATTACGGAATGGATTGCGAAAATGGGGAGGAATAGGATGGGAATGGGTACGTTGGGGGAATACGATAAAGTAGGAAATGCAGTAGTATTTCAAGATAGTATTCTGTGAGAGAGGGGTAACGTGGCCAATCGAGTGCGCCCAGCGGCTGTGAAAATGCAGCGTGCACTCTCCCCCTATAATTAAATTAACTTATTTACAATTAAATTTATTGCTAAAAAGTCAATCACGCACATAATTGAGATGGCAATTGATTTAACACTTCCGTGTACCCACTATATTAAATTGTACTTTGATATCTTGATAATAATATCTCACCTTTCGCCCTCCTCGTCTCTATTGGTGCGCTCGCCGCGTCGGCGCGTGCGCGACGTCGAGCGTCGCCGCGACCGCGAACGTGAGCGGCGCCGGGCGACGGCGCCACCGACTGGCACACATACATATTATTGTTAATGTGTGTACAATTAATACCATTCTGCACAATTGATCTAAGGGGCCATCCATAAACTGCGTCACACGAATTTCATGATTTTTGGATCCTTGTTACAGGCGGTCACATTTGTGTGACCGCCCCCCCCTGGTGTGACGTCACATATCTTGCAATTTTAAATTTAGAAATTATATAGGGTTTTTCATTAAGAGCGCTCGAACTTTGAAATGAAATAAAACAAGCTGTCTAAGCGATATTGCCACAATTGGGTTGTTGAAAAAAAAAAAACTTTGATTTTTATTTTTTTTTATGAAGCTTTTATCGCATTAGAGCCCAAAACAGAAAAAAGTATTGATTTTGTATAAGCCTGTAAATAGATATTAATAATTAAAACGTCTGAAAAATTCAAATTTTTCATATGATCGTGAAACGCTACGTGATTGGTCCAAGCGTTTGTGACGTCACGATGTTATACGGACGCCACGCGAGTGCTCCAGACTGTAGGCAAACTGTGTGACTAACCTCTTAAACGTTCGGAAATTTTTCGATAAATTCTAATATTTTGTGAAGTACAAAAGCAGTGATGTGCGAAAATGGATTTGTGAAAGCAAACGCTAATAATTTGCCACAAATAAATATGTTCATGGTGTTAGAATTTCTGAAAGACGACGATCGTTTCAATGCTCCGGAGATGCGTTGTGCGAAAGCTTCATTGTGAGTAAAATTCTTGCCTTTGCATAAATAAATTGCAGTTGACAAGAAAATTTGCTGCAAAGTGATACTGGTTATATTATTTTTTTCTAAATTTCATTATTCGAAGGGCTGGTCGTGAGAGCTACGGAGATGCAGCATTTTTAATTTTCGCTGGACCTCCCATAGTTTTATAATATAGGTAATTTTCCATATCCTCTTGCAGCTGTAAATACAAAATTTGTTGTTAGCATCAATGCTACATTATAAAAGATTCATAAATGATTAATACTCAATGATTAATATTAATTCAACAATTTAACTTCTTTTTAGGGTATAAAACACATTTGCTTACGTCGAAATGATCTTCACAGCAAAAAAAGTTCGATTTACTGTCTTTGAGGTTATCCCGTTGCGCTGCGTTAAACCATTTTTTACGGAGTTTCACATCCTGTGGCACCGTCACAAAAACTTTGTTCGGTGCACTTTTCGTCGTATTTTTACACAAAGGCACGAAACACGTCCTGTATGTTTTAATTGTTGTCATTTTCAATTAAAATCCGTACTTGCAATATAATTCGTTGATCCCGTATAACATCGTGACGTCACAGACCATTCGGGTAACTTCGGGCGTAATCGGAGCGTCGTCGGCTATGAATTTATTATTCAATTTTCCAAACGCTATATCTTCGTTAATATTGACTTAAAAAAAAAAAAAAAAATTACTTCTCAATAAAAAACGTATATAAACTTTCGAAAAAAAAAATTAAAAAAATACGTTCAACAACCCAATTGTTTTTTTATTTTAAAGTAAATTCGATGACATTATGTGTGGAATATAATTTTGGCCAAATGGCCGCCGCGGCTCTGTTGTAGGTGGCGTATCCTGGTGGACCAATTTTGAACGACTTCTTCGCATAAATGGGGCCCAATTTCACGAAGAACGCGAGTTATGTTGGCCTTCAGGGCGGCAATCCCCTGTGGTTTGTCTGCATAGACCAGAGATTTTACGTAGCCCCACAGAAAATAGTCGAGCGGCGTTAAGTCACACGATCTCGGTGGCCAGTTAATGTCGCCACCACGCGAGATGACGAAGCCCTCGAACTTCTCATCCAATAAATTCAATGTTTCCCGTGCAGTATGGCAAATGGCGCCGTCCTGTTGGAACCACATGTTTGTAAGATCCAAACCATCCATCCCAGGCCACAAAAAAGATGTTATCATCGTCCGATATCGGTCGCCATTGACAGTGAGCGCGGCTCCTTGCGCATCTTCGAAGAAATAAGGCCGATGATACCGCCGGACCAAAATCCACACCAAACAGTGACTTTTTCGGAGTGTAGAGGCACCTGATGAATCTCCCGTGGATTTTCGTCGCTCCAAATCCGGCAATTTTGCTTGTTTACGAAGCCACTTAACCAGAAATGAGCCTCATCACTGAAGATAATTTTTTTCCCAAAAGCAGGGTCTGCCGCCAAATGCTCTAAAGCCCAATCAGCGAACACACGACGCTGTCTGTGGTCGTTGGGCTTTAGTTCTTGAGTTAATTGAACTTTGTATGGATGAAGGCCCAAGTCTCGACGCATAATCCGCCAAGTTGATGTCGCAGAAAGACCAAGCTCTTGCGCACGACGCGGAATGGACTGTCTGGGGTTTTCTCGCACACTGTCCCGAACGGCAACAATATTCTCCAACGATCTTGCGTTTCTTTGACGTACAGGCACTGCTTCATCGGCCACCGACCCGGTTGTCTCAAATTTATGGATTAAACGACGGATTGTGGACTCTGCAGGACGGCCACGAATACCATAAATTGGACGCAGCGCACGGAACGTTAGGCGAACAGAGCACTGATTTTGATAATAAATTTTAACAATTTTAACGCGTTGTTGAATTGTGTAGCGTTCCATGATTAAATGTCAAGACTAAATAAGTATTCCTGTCAAATTTGACAGCTGTAGCTTCACCAAGATGGCCGCTATACAATGTCAAAGTTCGAGCGCCCCTATTGAAAAACCCTTTATAATAATATATTGATAGAGTTGGTAATATTTTAAAGTTTTTCGTCAGATCTGAAGTTGTTTTAATACTTTAGATTTATACGTGTGACGTCACGAAGCTTATGACTCGTCCCCCCCCCTGTCACAATTCGTTGACCCCCCTTAACGTGTGACGTAATTTATGGACGACTCCTAAGTGAGGAAAATGTAATTTTACAACAAATATTCTGTATATATGTTGTATACAATAGGACACAACTCACGAGGCTCCAACGATGTGCCAATTCGATCAATGGAAATCGATTTATTTCCACGTCTCATTCGTTGTATCGCTTTTCACTTAATTGTAGCAACATTACAATCGGTAAAGTCCCGTTCGACGTCGTTAGCCGACGGCACCTCCGAGTTGTGTCGTACTGTACTAGATTATTTCACAGGCAGAATATAAGTAAATACTTTTTTTATGCTCGCTTTTTTAATTACGCCCAAATTTTGTTTAGTCATCAAAGATGTCGTGATGGAAAACTACCTTTTACATTCATTAATTCTGGGCGACTTTCTTCAAGAGCTTGTTTCAATTTTACTAATTGCTGTCAGCAGGCATCAGAATTAACCGTTTGACCATGTGGCAAAAGCTCGCAATACACAATGCCTTTCCAGCTCCACCATACACATAAACATGACTTTGTTCGCAGTGAGGCCTGGCTTTGGGACCATTTGTGATGGCTCACCTCGCTTAGACCGAGATCGTTTTCGAACATTGTTATCAGATATGGACTGATTTCATTTCGTTTAGCAACATCTCGCATAGTGGTCGTCCATTAATTACGTGATGTTTTTTAGCAACTTTTTAACCCCTCCCCTCCCCCCTGGTGATACGTGGTGAGGTTTTAGACTAATCCCCCCCCCCCCCTACCCAAAATCACGTGTATTTTTTTGGTACAAATTATCTTAAAAATTTCAGTTTAGAAATCGCGCGTTCAACGAAAATATAAATACATGTGATATCTTACTACACCCCCCCCCCCCCCTCTCCTTGTGATATTTCGTGATTTTTTCCGAACCCCCCCCCCCCCCCCCCTTTCGAGCCTCACGTGATTAATGGACGATCCCATATGGGAATACTATTCACCGAGTTTCTGTCATTTAAATCACGCGGCACCCAAACATTTAGTTTTTTTACAAAATTCAGTTGATGCAGATGATCCAAAACTGTTGAGTGGTTATGTTAAGCTGTTCTGCAATTCTGCGGAACCTCAACAGGACGACCGCAGCGAGGAACATAATTCACATCAAAATTACCAGACCTGGATCGACTGAACCATTTTTTTCCAGTAGTTTTAGATAAAGCGTCAGCTGTCAAACGGTATATCTCTTTCCCGCCAATGATCAGTGTTGCCAGAAATATAGCTCAATAAAGTCATACGTACAAAAAGGCCGCGAACTTTTCCGATAAGGCATATTTTTTTAAAATTTGCCTGAAAAAAGAGTAGGTACTATGTCCAGTACTCACCACGGTCGCGATCGTGCCTCGTCCTGTCGTCTCTCTCCCTCTGCTCTAGACGGTATCTCTCCCTTTCCCTCTCGTTGTCTTCTCTACCGGAGTGCTTGATGTTCACATCGGCGCCCCCGCGACGTGTACCGCCAAGTCCACCGCCTTATTAATTAAAAGAAAAAAATACCATTTCTTTTGTGTTACTATTTGTGTCACGTAACATAATTGTATCACAAATGTTTTTTATAATGCAAAATTTACGCATCTCGGCCGAAAGTAATACACATCGACTATGATCGGCTAGCTTCGGTTTTGTAGAGCGTCGTCTCTGTCGTAACGGCACACGACAGAGACGATGCTCTACAAAACCGAAGCTAGCTGATAGTCTCTTTCTAAAGGCCGATGTGTACATACTTGAAACTCTTATTTACACGTCCTGAGGATGAGTCTACTGGCTTGGAATGTAATTTGTAAAGGTTTACACATTGTGTAAATAAAATTATCAAATTAGTCCGGTTTTATATATTTTTTTATTAATAAAAGGCTTGTATTTAAGCAAGCAGCAAAAAATACTAAATAGGCAGCAAATCGTGATCCACGAAACAAATTATTTTTCAATCACTGTAATAAAAATTTTTTTTTAATTACTATGTATGTCAGTCGACTCGGTCGGAAACTCCCTATATGGTCAGCACCCACATGTAAATTTGCTGCTCATTCAATAAATAAAAAAAGGTTAGAAAATTTACAAAAAAATCTTTAAAAATGACGAAGTTGCAGCCTTTCAAAGTTCAAAGTGTGACGTCACGACACACATAAAAATGAATGTTTCTTTGTTTGTCCCGTATGAGTTCCTATAGCATCCATCCGATTGCGATGAAACTTTGGTGAGTTATTGTGCGCACGCCCGCGAACATTTCCGAATTAGTACTTGAAGACCACGCGAACGAAGTCGCGGGCAACAGCTAGTTTGCATATAAAATAAATATCGTAGAATAGTGTTTAATAAAACTATACAAGTTTCGTCTAAACATTATGTATCTAAAACATACTGAAAATAGCTAAACTCCATTTTAAATATTATAAAGGATTGTATATCTTGTGACGTCATCATCGCAAGTAGCGCGTTTGAAACTTTGAATAGCCATATCTCGGTCATTTTCCAATAGATTACAATTTTTTTTTCACCATACATATTGTTTTAACGTATATTTTTATATAAATTTGAAAAATCCCGTTTTAAAGTCGGATTTTTTATACGAGTCGGGGATATGACATGTATGACAGTTCATTCTGTGACAGTGTGACACTATCACGTAGTCATAACCCTGACTCGAATCAAAAATCCGACTAGACTTGGTGAACTTCTCTTTTATAGTCGGGGAGAACTTAATTCTTCTCAAATACACTGGATGGCAAAAATTCCGGGTCGCTAATAAAAACCGTGATATCTCCATAAATTATATACCTAGATCGCTCGAATAAATAATATGTAGTAAGGAGGTTACTAATGCTTGTTCTAAATCTCTAAAGAGGTTTCATTTGTACAAGTTACAGATTTAAAAAAAAATATTCTGCATTTTGAAAAATTTCAAAATTTTAAATTAGGAAAAGAATATTTTTTCTGCGTTTGTTTCAAATGGAGCTGTCATTATAAATGGTTCCTTGGATTGATCAGAGTATTCAATGCAATATCATGTCGTTATCACCTGAAGAATGTACACGGATTATTACCATGGTACAAGAAGGAAGAAGTCAGCGTAGCACTGCTAGAACAGTGGGAGTATCTTTATCAACGGTCCAAGAGAGACCGGCATGAACATCAGGAGACCAGGAAATGGCAGGCCAAGGTGCACAACTACACGAGAAGACCGATTCATCATGAGCACTATGTTAAGAAATCGACATCTCACGGCTGTTCAGGTCCGAAACAGTCTTCAAAAAATTCACCACAACAATGTGAGCTCTAATACGATTCTGCGACGTCTTCGTGAAGCTGATATAAAGCCTTATAAACCAGCAAACGGCCCCAAACTGTTCAGAGAACATCGAGTTGCCAGGTTACGGTTTGCTCGAGAACACATCCGATGGACAGATGAAGATTGGTCCAAGGTTTATGTTTTCCGATGAGTCCAGATTTTGTTTATTTACGCACGACGGAAGACGAAGAGTATTTAGACGGCCAGGAGGACGGTATCATCAAGCGTGTTTTGAAGATCAAGCGTGTTCGGTGGAGGATCAATAATGGTTTGGGCTGGGATATCTTCAGAGGATCGCACGGAGTTAGTGATCATAGAAAACGGTTCTCTGACTGCTGTCAGATACGTAGGAGAGATTTTAAATGAGCATGCTGGTCCATTCTTAGTGAATATGGGTGCAATTTCCATTCTTATGCACGATAATGCGCGACCACATACTGCTCATTTGGTCAATATGTATATTCAAGACGTCGGTATTACCTGCATGGAGTGGCCAGCTCGCAGCCCAGACTTAAATCCCATAGAACATGCATGGGACGAGCTCGGGAGATGCGTGAGACAACGCTCTCCTGCTCCCGTTACCTTACACGAGTTAAAGAATGCGCTAGTGGAAGAATGGGCAAACATAGACCAAAATCGTATTAAAAATTTGGTTTACAGCATGCCACATCGTCTTATTGAAGTGATACGGGCTCGTGGAGGAAATACAAAATATTAAATTGACAAAAAACCTTTTATTTTTTAAGATTTACTGCGAATTGTATTATATTTTTGTTGTCATAAGTTAGAAGCGAAATTTTCTTATTTTTTAATATTTAATTAAAGTTACATAGTGTACAGAACGTGTTACACATGTTTTTATATATATTAATCAGTCATCTACAATATACTATAGTTTCGCAAATTAGTCTTATGTATTTAAGAAACTATCACGCCATTTATTAGCGACCCGGAATTTTTGCCATCCAGTTTATATATATTTTATTTGAGAGCCAATTTTTGTAGGCCATTGTGATTGAATAGATTTTCGCAGTCCGTTATAGCTGGGAGATGAGATAGAAAGTAAAGTGTATAATGGGTTTACCATCATACTCTTTATTCTGTGGGATGAAATGGATTTAGATGGGATGGGATAGGAAAAGAGACAGCAAGACTATCCCATTAATTATGCCCTCCGTTCAATGAGACAGTGTTTTATGACAATATTTAAATAGAGCTTGTATTTAATCAACCAAATCTCTTCCCGTGGATATCGTAAAAGGCGACTAAGAGAGAACAAAGCCGCTACCATACACCAACTCTAAAAAAGTGGACTCGCCAACCCGCTTGGCCAGCGTGACGTTTTAAGGCCATACATTTCTCATGCACGAGGAATGCCCATGTACAGCAGTGGATATTGAAAGGGCTGATTGCATTGCATATAATGCTACTCACCAAGTCTCCTCGGCAGCCACCCCTTGACCGTCCTGGCTCGTTCGACATCGACCAGCACGCGTTTACCATCGATTTTCTTACCGTCCGCGTGCTTGTACGCCGCTGTGGAGGATATTCTATGGTCACGCTTTGTGGCGACACGTGGCACTTTTGTATGAGTCTGATATATGATCATTTATTTTCAGTTTAAAAGTTGAATATTGGTCGCTACGTATGTATTTTTTGTTTTTCTATAGAAAGATGTCAGGACGAGCGAATAGCCTGAAGGCTACTGTCAACATTCGCGATACAACATGCCAATATCAGTGCACAATGAGTTATTCGTATCCTATTAAACTACCCCTATTAATCTAGTATAGTAAATGTATACCAATCCCACCGTGGATTGTTAATTTTGGACCTTATCTCAAATGTTTAAAGTTGAAGATTAATCGTTATATATGGTCCTACAAAAATAGTGTATCTGTCTAATCGGTAACACTAGAATTAAATTATATCGAAAAGATTAACACGTACTTTCTAATATATTACTGGTGATTTAATTTACTCGTATGTGCATAACACTATCCAGTCGCTCGCTGAACCTCGACTATTGAATACTAAGTATGAAGTACGCGCGTGTTAAGCACGTAAAAGTAAATAATCACTATTTACTTTTAATGCAATAAAATAAATCACAAAATTCTTTTTATTACTAGAATCTGTGTATTGATATTTATCCTGGATATTTTATATGTATATTGTTTAAAACTAAAAAAATATAAAAGTATGTATATTTATTGAGACCTCCATAAAATCAAAATAAACACAATTAATGAATATTTGTAAACGCGATTAAGTTAATTGCCAATAGATGGCACCGTTCATTATCAAATAAATTATGTATATTAAATTTCTTAATACGTTCTACGGATGTATGAAACATTTGAATTAATCGTTGTATATTATTTTTAAACTGAAAATATATGAGGATAATGATTGAGACCTTCGTGAAAGCTTAGTAAACACAATGAATATTTGCAAACTTGCCGATAGATGCCGCTGTTCGTGTAATTTCAAATCAAATTATTTCTGTCTATATATTTTTTTACATTGTATACAAGGTTCAATATTGTTCAGAGTCACACAAAAGTATCTGTAATGTGGTTTAGTTTACATGGACTATATTTTATATGTTAAATATACGTTAGTAACATGGCTAAGGAAATATGGCACAGGAAGAGCCGCATATTTAAAAAAAAAGCGTTTTAACTCTCATTGTATTCAGGACAAAATGTATTTGATATTGTACTGAAATTCTAATTGAAATAGTCGATTGTCTGATTGTTATAAAACCATTAACCTCTTTAATTTAGTTAAAATCCGAACATTAAATTCAATTTAATTCAGATCCGTACGTTTAAAAACAAAATCAATAAATACAAAAGGAATAATAAGTAAATCTAAAGTAGGAATAATAAGGAATAATATGTGGGTAGATCGATAAATAATATCAGTATAAGCAAGACTGTCATGTACGCATCAAGATTCAAGCGTCAGTGTCGCGCGGGTCGCCGTCGAGTGCAGACGTGCGCTCAATTACGTTGCTGAGCCACTACTGAAAGTATCTAGTTAACACTGTGTAATTTTCATGTTATACCACTGTAACATATTTCATTGGCCAAACTCTGTTACGCATTTTCAGTTGATTTTTTAATCTATTAAATTGAATATTTATTATATTTTTAAATTGAATATTTCATAGCCCATATAAACGTTATATTTTTACTGTGTACAAATTCAATTTGAAAAAATTGAATTTTATAATAATTATTATTATGTACACAATAAAAAATTGCACTTTAAATACACAACAATATATATATATATATATATATATATATATATATATATATATATATATATATATATATATATATATATATATATATAATGTATATATATTTCATTATTTCGTTGCCAGTAAGATTTTGACCAAAATCGGTCAACTATTTATCAAAAAAAAAAAAAACAAACCTGTAAGTGGATAATTGAACAAAATATATGATAATATTGATATACCTACTCATTTCATACCTACCAACACAGCCGAGACGCCATATTCATGATTTTAAATAAATATATTCAAATTTATACCCACCGTTTTATACCTACCGTATTTTTTTTTTTACTTACGCTCAAAAATCCAAGTGCACAATTTTTAAGAAAATATATATATATATATATATATGTACCGATATTGCAGAAGCCACGGCGACACTGAATTACCTGGAGCGCGTTACTTACTCTATCCTTTGCGCTTATTAAAAATAACATAAATAGAAACTAATTTTAAAACGGGGTATTCGAACTACAATTAATTTTCGGATCATAGACGAATTATTTTGTTTTTTAAAAGTTGTATGTTGGCGTCTTACCACATACAAACCTATTAAAGTGGCCCAAAATCTCGTATGTGTGGTAGGTTCTTTAACGGCTGGTTCTGTATTGTGAAATAGAAAAAATCTTGTTAATTCAATAACATTCTCTTTATGTATCCGAAAGCTACCAATGTTCGCGCCATTTTGGAGGGGGCTAACTTCTTTTCAATTCACGGATATTTATGGATTTAAATATGTATTCAAATAAATATATATTATATAAATAAATAAACACAAACATAATTATACAATCTTTTAAAAAAAAAAAAAAATCGCGTTTCATATTGTATATCTATGCTAATATAATAAAGAGGTAAAATTGTGTGTTTGTTTGTGGGTATGTTGGGGGTAATCTGTGGAACTACTGAACCGATTTCAAAAATCCTTTCACAAATAGGAATATTGAATTTGAAATATATTTTTTTGAAATATTGAAAAATATATATATATATATACAGTGGTGGACATATAATTAGAAACGCCTAGTACTATGAGTATGTTGTGAATGTAAACATTATATTATTATCCTCTTTCCATGGCTGAAACTTTTTACTGATTTAAAATGTTTTTACATATATTAGATAAAACATATACATAGGTATATTTATTAAGATGAATACAAGAATATTTTTTAATTAATAACAATGTAAACAAATAGCGATTTCTTTCATACTGGGCGCTGGACACCTAATTAGAAACAGAAAAAGATATCTGTTCCAAATTTGAGATTTCAAATAAAATCGGGCTCCTTCTATCGCCACGTCTCATTGTTAATATTTTTGCCGCTAATTCGAAATTTTTATCCTTAATTTTTCTAATTTATTGCTAACAATGGGTAAAAACAAGAGTTGTGACACATCTACTAGAAAAATAATAGTTCATCTGCGTTTTAATCGAAACTGGTCATACAAAAAGATTGCGGAACATTTGGAATGTTCCGTGAAAAAGGTATTTAATGCCACTGCACATTACAAACAACATGGGGCAACCGACCAGGTTCCTAGAAAAGTTCGACCAAGGAAGACCACACCACGTGAGGACATGCTTATGATTCGTTTGGCTAAGAAGGACCCTTTTAAAGGCTCAAATGAAATTCTAAAAGAAGTTTTCTCTCAAGAAGATCCTCGAAACGTCTCCACAAGACTAGTCCGGAGGCGGTTAGTTGAAGCCAAATTGTTCGGGAGGCTTGCTCGGAGAGTACCACTTCTTACCATGCAACACAGAAAAAACCGTTTAGCTTTCGCTAGAAAGTATGGCAACTGGACGATTCGCCAATGGAGAAAAGTTTTGTTTTCTGACGAGACTAAAATTAATATGATGAATTCTGATGGCAAACGTTACGTACGTCGCCCCATCAACGAGGCATTAAATAACAAGTATACGAAGAAGACAGTTAAGCACGGTGGTGGGAATATCAAAGTATGGGGATGTTTTTCGGGATACGGAGTTGGTCCCGTGAAAAAGATTGAAGGGATGCTGGATCAGTTCCAGTACAAAGACATTATAGAAGAGACGGTGATTCCATATTCTGACGAAAATTTACCTGTTACGTGGGTATTTCAACATGATAACGACCCAAAACACACGGCAAATAGCGTTAAAACATTTCTTAAAGACGAATCGGTGTGCGTGTTAGACTGGCCTGCAAACAGCCCGGATTTGAATCCGATTGAAAATTTGTGGTATACTGTAAAGAAAATAGTATCGGATAAACGCAGCACTAACACGAATCAACTTTATCACTCATTTGTGGAAGCGTGGAGATCCATCCCATTGGAACGGTGTCAAAAGTTAATAGAATCAATGCCACGTCGTTGTAGGGCTGTAATCGAAAACAGAGGCTACCCAACCAAATATTAATTGCCTGTGAGTAAAGTATTTGTGATTTCTAATCGTATTATTTCGTGTTTTGTTTCATTCGTTAACTTTTATAGTAGTTATTTAGTCTGTTTCTAATTAGTTGTCCACGTGTGGTTTTACGTTAAACGTTCACTTGTTTAACTACACAATAAAGTATTTTAATTTTACGGGTTTTATATATTTGTATACCAGAAAATTTAATGCAATATGAGTGTGGGTATATTATAAGATTATCAAAAGCCTTTTAATAGCAAATATATATACACATGGTTAACTATATACTGAAAGTAGAGGTTTATTACAAGGCGTTTCTAATTACATGACCACCACTGTATATATATCAGCGAAGCGGGGGCGGGTCGCTAGTAATACATAAACTTGTATAATATTGTCTAAATATTTATACGTGTAACTTTGTTTATATTAAATTAAAGTAAATCGGGTCTAAACTAAACTTTTTTTTGCGTTTTTATCAACTACCCACATTTGAACTTCACATTCGGCCTTTGAATATTTTTAATGAATATTTTTTCCAAAAAATAATGGAATATGGATTCATTAATGTCAATTACGTCAGAATCATAAATTTAATTCACGGCTTCAGTCCTCGTGTGTATATCAGTTACACCCCGTGTATATCAGTTATCCGTATTTAAATATAATTAAATTATTCTCATGACAAAGCGAACCTTCGGGACCCCTAAAAAGTCAGTCCCCTCCAATCGGGCTTGACTGTCAGCACTATTTTTTTAATTATATGAATGTCATCAGCAAAAACACTTCATTTTATAATATATTTTCAAAATATATAAAAAAAAGCTCCATATTAGTATATGTAATTCTTGAAATAAATAAGATACCTTATGGGTGCTCTGAGTTTGCTACAGGGTACCTTTTAAGGTACCTTATAGGGACATATATAATGAAGTAATGCTGACAGTTCTATCATTGTCACAATTTTATAATACATACATAATAAATGATGTCGATATATTTTTTTTTAAGTTAATGCTGTTTTAATATATTTCAACACGTGAAATAAATTATGACAATGATATTTAGTTGTACATACGGCTGGGAAGAAAAAAGGTACATCGTAATGACAGGATATGCGTCAAAATTCAATATTTGTTGTTAAAAAACTGAATTAATTACAAATTTAATTTGAGTTCCATTTAAGAATTGCATCGCCATGAAAATTGGTATACATAGGTATTTGAGCACGGAGAATATTTTCGAGCTATCGACTTTGTTATAACTCGGCACTAGAAGGCGCTGCAGCACATCAACTTCTATGGCAGGACAACGTCTGCGGGGTTTTGCTAGTTAAAAATAAAAATGGTTGCCATTCACAGGAGATTGGACTTTCAATGACATATGGGGTATATCTATCTATACATATAATAAAATTGTAACAGGCCGATGTCTGTAGATTATAGATATTGAAAAAAAACTAATATTTATTAGTCGTCTTTATTAGAGCAACAGAAGCAAAAACAACAGTTTTTAGAAATTTTGTCTGTCTGTTTGTACACGCATCACGCAGAAACTACTGCATGGAATTGAATGCAGTTTTCACCGATGTATTGCTAGAGGTCTAACATAAAATATAGGCCCCATTTTATCGCAGGAAAATATCTTATTCCGATTGTTTTAAATTTAATATACCGAAGCGAAGTGAGGGCGTGTCGCTAGTTTATCAATAAAATTGAACGTACTACTTGGCCTTAAATTTTGTACAGACCAAACGGCAAACAGGCTGTATAATAACCAAATAGAAATATATATCGCCAAAGAATTATATGTAGGCAACTTGAGAGTTAGTTTTCAATAAATTACCCGCATACTTAAGCATATGAAATACATACTTAAGGTAATAATAATAATTCAGGTAATAAGAGATATGTCACATTGATATTCTTTCTGATATGAAAATGAGTTACATTATTATAATTTTGTTAAAACTAGTCACAAAGAACAGTGATTATCCAGAAAATGAAAAATGTTGGACCACGATTGTTGGAGTATGGTCAGGTTGAGAATACACTAGTTGGGATTGGGTTTAAATATATTTTTTTTAAATGTAAATTATTGTACCTTCTTCCTTCTCTATAAAAACACACCGTACATACTACAAAGCATATGTGTATTACAAAACACTCACAGTGCATGTCCCGCTCGTGCTCGTATTCAATGAAAGCGTATCCACGGGGTTTGTCATTCTCTTTGTTGAGTGTCATGTATATCTACACAAGAAAAATATTATTAGTACATCTCTCAAAATTGCTGCAGTGTAGGGATAAATCGGCTACCACAAGCCCCAGGGAACAACATCACCTCTAAGAGTGGACTCGCCAAACCAGCTTAGCCAGCGTGCCATCGGCCACATACATCCCTCATGCACAAAGCAATGTACTTGAGGAGGCTGTTGTCCAGCGGTGGATACTGAAAGGGTTGGCTGCATTATTGCATTGGTATTTCTTTCAGGAGGGTGTGGGTGAATTCTGCAATGCCACAGCCACTGGAAGCACTTGACTGACCATGTTACCCCTCCCTCATAGAACACTATCGTCAAATGAACTAGATTTCCCACTTTATACTATTCCCCCAATGTACATACGTGTGTTGGTAGTGAGTAAGATATGCCAGAGCCCACTCACATACCATTCTATCCTATCCCTCTCCATTTTCTGAACCATTTTTCCAAATCCATTCCTCGGTCCCATGTAATGGTAAGTGTTCAAAAAAAGACTTGACAAATGGTTTCCAGGATATGGCGAAACTTGAAACATCAGCTAGCACAAGATATAGGCGTACCAGCAGTGATGGTGCTCGCCTACAATACCATCAACCTGTCTCTCCACTACTGGATATAAGCCTCTCCCAAGTACCTCCACCACACGGTGCTCGCCCATTACACAATAATAATATGCAAATATGTACTCACTTTTTTAATTGGCCCATATCCCTCGAACTCTCTCCTGAGCTTTGATTCGGATGTGTCGTAATTCTGAAAAAATTGATAACACCCTAAAAAAACCTAAACAGGTAACACAGAATTTACTTTTTATTTTAATTTATAGGCCACAACTTTAAAAGATTTTATAGAGGCAAATGGTGACCATTTCAAACAAACATTTGATGCCAACTTTGGGTTTTTGCCATCGCACCAGTCGTCATTGTCATGTAGTTTATGCAGTTTCTTGTCACAGTGCGGTCCAAAAGACACTTCGTACCATGAACCCGACGGTTGTGGAATGAACTGCCAGCTAAGGTATTTCCGCTACGATATAGGGTTCTTCAAGAGAGCCGTGAACAGGATTGTGCAAGATCGGCAGCACACCTGGAAGCCATCTGGTGTTGCACGTGTCCATGGGCATCCATTAAAAATAACTAAAATTCTGCTTACGTAGTAATTGTCATATATGGTAATGTGGGTAGTTTAGTACACTTTTCTGCTTTGTTAATAAACAATGTGGATTAAGGGGTAGATTCATAAAATGATGACAGGTGTGTGATTTTGCAATGGCTACCGAGCTGAATACAAGATCTCGCCTTACAATGTGTTTTAATTAACTACTGGACATACTACTGGACTGGACGACTTACAATGTAATACTTGAATGACCCCTTATGGTTATTATATGGTTATTATGGTTATTCAGTTTTCCTTAATTAAATCAACTTTTTAATATGGAATTACACATATTGATATAAAAAGTATTATATTATTAATAACTAGCCAGCGACTTCGTTCCGCGTGAACTTGTGATTCCTATGGGAACTGAATAATAAATCCGGGTTAACATAAGATAAGCTATCATTATACCAAGTTTCATTATAACACTGCAACGATTTTTTTTTCAAATTTGTTACTATTATATGTATATTATGGTATATTATTATTAATTATTATACTTACAATTCTAGCAACGAACAAAGTCTTGAAAGGGTCCGTAGTAGCCCTCGGGTTGGTGGATGGATCCCACAGAGCAATCTCTTGCTCTAACTTATAAGCAGTCTGCTCAGCCCTCTCTCTCCTACGCCGCTCCAATCTCTCTTCTCTTGTCTCCACTCGGGTGGGCGGAGGTGTTTCCGAAGGATGCTATGCATAAAATAACATTATTTTTGAAACATTTGAGGCGTATTATTATTATTTGATATACAAGGCAAGGCCTATATCTATTTTTTACTCTAATATATTGAGAAGTTCTATTTCTGAATAGATTAATGTTCTCAAAGGATATGACTTCCTTATGTAGCTTATTTATTTATTTTTATTTATTTAAACTTCAGTGCACAAAGTAGCTATGTAGCCTAAATGTTGTTACCATGTAACTTACCAGGTAATGTAAGTTGTTACCATTGATACATGCAAACTATCTGATGTACCAAGCATGTGTACTAACATTTTTGCTACCACTAAACCGAAAAGTGAGATTAATGGTCAAGAGTGAAGTCAAGATTTTATCCAGGGGAGGTAAAGCAAACAATTTTCTTACAATTTAAACAGACATTATGTAATGCAGTAAGTTACTTATTCTTCCCTATGCCAGGGGGGCAAGCACCCCACCCTGCCCCACCTCAGCTAAGACCATGAATTATTCCTCTTATGATCTAATAAGCAAGCAGCTAGCAGCTGATGTGACTATATCTAATGCAGGTGTATGCATTAAAATCTTGCTCCAAATCCATTTGTCTAGTCACAATTTGAAAATCTTCACTGTTGAGTGATCCACCACTTCTTGTAGCAATGTGTTTACAACTCCATTGTTCAATGCGTTATATACGACTTTTGATGAGGTCAGAGACCTTTACAATTGTTTGTTATTGCAGTGTCTGGTTCTGTAGCCTGTTATGAGGTTGAAGATTGATAGCATGTCTAGGCATTCATCTCGCCCTACACCATACAAGTTTAATGACTCTTGAAAGGCCATTAAGAGCCACAAGAATTTAGCCAATAAAAAAAACATATTTCTTATGGATTGTAACCAAAATTTTGGATGATACGTATTGAAAGGCCTTTCTCACTGTGGACAGAAGTGAATTAGCCCATTTTAATATGTTCAGCCCATTTCAATTTGGATGTTATGATAGCTCCTAGGTCTCTCTGTGAATGTACAGAAGTGACTGCAACACATCCAATTGTGTACTTTGTGTGTAGATTATTTTGTCCAATGTGGAGAACACACCTCAGTCATACATCCCTCTCATGTACAAGACAATGACTATACTGTAACATTTTTATATTACTTATTTTTTTAGTTTCTGTTACAGTAATAAAGGCTTAAATAAACAAATGATTGGGAAAGCCCAATGATGTATCCTCAGAAATTCTTTTGTAAATAAACTGAGAACATTAACAAGTTCAAGAACAGACTCGACAGATATATTGGAGCATTAACAGGAATAAGAGTGATCGTCTATTAAAATTTAATAAAAGTAATCTGAGTAAAAAGACTCCTTGATTAGATTTTTCTTTATTTAATTCTATTTTCTAAAGTAGGGATTACAAAAAATGTCATATATTAATTGAATCCATACATACACTGTCAGGTCAGCATGCAAAGTCTTATGGTTAAAATTCTCTAATGTGGAATTATTTGTATGTTCCAAAATTTGCACACAGTGGAATCCAAAAACAAATCAAAAATGAAGTTTTCAGTACAGCAAAAAAACTGTAAAATGTTGTATAAGTTACTGTGTATACAAAATGCGAAAGTTTAAAAAGTTATATAACGAGATTTTATATAGGTTTATCATTTGTTACTATTTTTTTTTATGTATGATATACTTATTCCTCCTGAGATTTATTATTAAAATAATAGAATCCTAATCATTATTATTTCTATGCTCATTTTACAGTTCTTTAAAAATATAAATATGTCACTTACAAAATAACTGGAGAGTTTCTCGAACATAGGTCAAAAGCTAGTTAGAACTTATAATCATCTGATCACTGCTATTCCTGTTGTCATGAAGTATCATCAAGTATAATGAGAATTGTATGTAATTTGTTCGCACGAGAATCGTATACAATATTCTAGTATGAACTGTTAGAGAAACTCGGGTAAAAGAAATTTATGGGCAAAATTTTCTAAAAGAAAGAATTATGTAAATATAAATGATTTATGTAGTTGCTCTTGTAAATAATGGTATAATCGAAATATGATTTACGGCTTTGTTAAAGCGAGGGTGCGAATTCCGCTTTGCATAGAAACGTACTCCAATATTTGTTTTTTTATGATAAAGAGTCATTTTCCCACTTAATTCTGGATATGTAAGAAAACTATGACAAATAAGGTCAATTTTTCCCGATAAATCACAAATAACCAAAGCATGAGATTTAAAATAAACTGAGTTTATATCGTTCTATTGTTTTTAGGTCCTTCCATATACTAACCTCGAAAATGTTAAGAAAAGGTCCAACGCCATCGTAACCTTTTTGTTTCTTCTCGTGGGGAAGCTTAGCCGCCGGCGGTAGATATGGTATCGGGTCTCTGGCCGCAAATAGTGCTAATAAATTCGGTGGTAAAAACTGCGTCATGGCGAATATACCACGCGAACTTTCTTCTCACAGTTCACACATTCATACTCCACTAAACAATTTACACTTTTTAACGTATTTATTACTTAAAATATTGTCTTTAAAGCGATATTACATGCAATATCATAAAATCATTCGAAGATTTCTGGGAAAGAAATGAATAGACTATTTTTAATACAAGGGTCAGGTATTTCTATTCTAATCACTGACGTTGGTCCGGTTGGTCGGCCATTATAGGGGGCGTTCCAAACAGGGTTTCCATCGGTTCCGAGGAAAACCGATAAACATCGAAACAGCGAAATACCGTTTGATATTCAGAATCTCGAATAAAATAAAATCGAGTAAAATGATGGCTGGTATTAAATGGTTTTTTAAAATGATGGCTGGTATTAAATGTTTTTTTAAAATGATATATTAATTTACACATTTTGATATGTTGTCGATACATTGGACGTTAATGACTATTATATAACCAAGCTCGCTATGTCCCAGCACAATATTTCTTATCTAGAGGCCGCATTCCGCCTTCCCGTAAATCATATCCTGAAATAGCTAAGATCTCCCTCCCTGCACAATCCTCATCTCCCCTTTCTACTTCCCCATCGTCTCCCCTTCCCTCCATGTTAACTTCTTCATATAAAAAAACTGTAACCCTCTCATCCTTTCCGCCCCCCAACTCTCTAAGGGTTATGATAGAGAAACCCATCAATTACTTATTGCTGGCAGAGATCCTCCCTCTACCTCCATGGTTCAGCTCTATTAAATTCTCAACCATCACAAAACCACAACCTAATTGAACTTCTGTTCTCAACTCGGGAGTCTCGGAAAGAAAGGAGTTGTCTCATGAGGTTGCACAAGAGGTAAATAGCATCAGAAGAACTTCTGAGCATGCGCAGTAGAACCATATAGGAAAGTTAGAACTCTTTTTCTCCGGGATTATGTGATGTTAGTTACATGCCTATTTATCATTAGAGAACGTTATAATGTTTATGTTTTTACGCATATGAGTAATAATAATGATGTTGCTTATTGCAGACTAGTTCTCTTATTTTACTTTACGTTAATGTTGATTTCATCGTTTATGTTTTACCTTTAGCTTTCCATTTTTACATTTGTGTATCTCTAGGTTATAAGTTAGGTCTTAAACATAGTCTAGGAACAAATAAAAATTACGTTTGCTGTGTGTTTTATTGGAAAGAGACAAAAACATAAAGTAACAGACGAGATAGAGAAAGACAGGGAGTGGGACTATAAAGCCGTGGTTCTTAAGTTGTCGTAGCGGTGACAAGCGAGCAACATCTCGTGCTGTGCAGACTTAGGTTAGGTGATGCCTGTACTCCTGTCCATCTAAACAGAATTGGTGACGGAAACAACCTAACTTGTGACTCTTCGAAAATAGGATCCCAGAATCATATCTTCTTCAACTGTCCAAATCTACAAACATCTCTCTACGACCTTCTGCCCCTAAAAATTCCAATCAATTAACTTTAACACTCTTCTTTCACACTGTCGTCAATCCTCTTCTATTCTTATACTATTAATAAAATTGATTTATGTCAATAACATCAAACTGTAGCCCCTCGTCTTGGGCCCCCCTCATGTGACATTGGCTAAGTAATCGTCGCGCTTAAGTCGACAACCGATACTGCCACCAATCCAAAGGTTAACCGAAGACAGAAGAGTACATAATATCACAAATATTATGTACAAAAAACACTTTGAAGTTCAATAAACTATCACTATTAAATCACAATATGTACAATACAAAAACTTTGATAATAATCAATCAAAAACTCCACTTCGCTTCTCGAGTTTTCGCCAAAAAGCCCATACAGTTTTAATATTTTTATAGGTAAGTCTGTGGTACAACATTAATTTATTAAAAATAAAACCACCTGTTTTTAAATTGAAATTTTATTGTTACGTATTATAATCACTGCAGTTATACCGTTTATATTTCATACCTAATACATACGCCTTATCAATAATATCACAGGCGGCGATGAAGTCTTCTTTACTTCTGTATTTCAATAATACTCTATCTGACTTCCATTTGGTATTGAATCTTTGGTCCGAAAAGAACGGCTCTTGTGTCTGTATCTCTAGTTGTTCTTTCGGAACGGGTAATACTAACCTAAAAAAACAGTAACCATTTCACTGTACCCGTTATCATTCAAAATTAGCTTCTGTATCGGGTGGTCTTTGTAGTAAAATGTAAATGTTTAAAAAAAATTAAACTGCTCACGTATCCGTTGAGGTTTATTTACACGAGGTTTCTCGAAAGCGTGCGTGAGAAAATCGATCAAAAATATACTTACCTATTATAAATAACTGTTACCATCGTGTTATTCCTGTTACTATCGAGTTTTTATTACTACGTGAATAGTTGTAGGCGAGAATTGTATGAATTTTGCTCGTGTAAAATTGTGTTTTTTTTTTTTATATATTCTAGTGAGCGGACGAAGCAAGCGTTCCCACGTGATGGTAAGTGTTACCGCCGCCCGTGGACACCTGCAACACCAGGGGGCATTGTACAGGCGGTTGGGGGTAATCTCTGGAACTACTGAACCGATTTCAAAAATTCTTTCACAAATAGAAAGCTACATTATCCGTGTCTAATATAGGTTATATTTTATTTTGAAATTTTGAAAAAATCAAATTGAAAGAAAAAACTTATAAACCCAAGCGAAGCGAGGGCGGGTCGCTAGTATACAATATTTATAAATGACTCTTTATTCTGACTGGACGAGTTTGAATTCTGACTAGACAGGTAAAAAAGACTTTTTACTTGTCTTTCAATCGATCACTGTCAGAAATAGGGACGCGTTTTTTCCTGTAAAATTTAGAATAATGGATTCACTAGGTTTTTAATTTGCATAACCGAGATAACTTGCCTCATAGCGTGCAAGAACATCCGATGCGGTGCACTGTCGACCGTATCACTGTAGGTATAGTCGCCGAGTATTGTGTGACCAATCGCGTTGCAATGTACACGGAGTTGGTGACGACGGCCTGGAGGTGAAATTTACTTAGGAATACTTTCTTTTATTGGAAGAAAGTGTTAAAGCAGTAGGTAGACGGTACAGCCGGTAGTAAGTGAGTACTGTAAACCTACGACATGTGCGATACATGCCTGTGCACGCGCCTGGACGCGCTGCCTACCATTGGAGATATAGGGGCGAATTTGGAACAAAGTATAAGCGTAAACGAAACCAGCACTCTTATAGTCCACTGCTGGTCATGGGCCTGTCTCGTGCACATTGTCTTGTGCATGAGACATTGGCATTATGCATTGGCAATGCAGAGTGCATTGGCTTTAAAACTGCACGCTGACCAAGCGGTTTAGCGAGTCCACCCCTTTCAGATGTGGTGTAATTCCTAGCGGCTTTATATTGATTAGTCGCCATTTACGACAATATTAGTCAACAGTATTAACACTAGATGCTTAACGTTGATGTTCATTTAAATACAAATCATAGTAAAAAGTGATGAATTAACGAGGAAAAATATTGTTATGATATAATAGGAGAGCATCTAGCAGCTGATCTTGCGCTGGTCTATGCATTAATCTTGTTCCAAAATCGATTTGTTTAGTCTCAATTTGATAATCTCCACGGTTGGGGAATCCACCACGTTCAGTGGGTTATATGTGACTCTTGAGGAGGTCAGAGTACTTTCCAGTTGTTTGTCATTGCAGTGTCCGGCTACATATTACATATTTACCTGTGACTGGCTTCAGCAAGACAATAGTGATGGGATCTTTGTTGTAATACCCAGTCTCTAGCTTCAGTAGTCTTGTGTGCGCTCCGCGAGGTTGCTCTGCGCTTGACTGTAGGTTTGTTATCGCCAACATGCGATGACTGGATTGCGCTGTTAGGGGGTCTATGCCTAGATTTATAAAAAATGCAATATATTAATTTAGACACCTTTTTGTATAGAAAAGGGAGTCCGAAAAGCAGACAGTCCAATCGGTAACCGTATATCGACGCGAACGGTGTAAATCTAAATTGGCGTAAGGGTCATTTTTCGAAAATTCGTTTTATATAGTTATATTTCTCCTCTATCTGTCTGATTACATAAAATTTCGATAGCTTTTAAAAGAAGTCCCTTATCACTTATTATCTCGGAAGAAAATAGCGATTTATACAACAAATTCATGTGCAATTACTATTAATGAGTGGATGGGACCCAATGATTGAACTTTGCAAACCCAGAAAAGTAGATTCAAGTATTACGTAAGCACCAAGAGGTGGTGGCGGTGGGGGGGGGGGGGGGTCTTTGCTTTGCTTATTCGTGATGACATGGGGGACGGGGGTCTGAACTTGAACAGATTTTGTAAAAATTATACCAATGCTTACGTAAGCATAATTGTGGTAAGGGCTTCGCTAACTTTCGCTGACAAGAGGGGGGGGGGGGGGGTTAAAAATGATTAAAATTCTGCTTACGTAATACTTGAACGGCCCCTATGTGGTGATATTGTTAGTATAGTGTGCAAGGATCTTAATTAACAAAAACAAGTTCAATGTGGGTAGGTGAATCAAAAACCAACGACGGAGGGTAGACAGATTTGTCTGTTAATAGCAACAACACTCTCACCTGCCTCCACAGTCCCGCGAATAACTATAAATAAATAATAAATTGTGATAAAATATAAAATCTTATACAAAGCCAAGATATTTATATGTTTACAAAATTACACAAGTACAGTAGACCCCCTATAATCTGACAAACGATTTAATTTATTTATTCATTCAGACAACACAGATCCATACAAATGTTAGTAAGTAACTTAAAAACTATGTTAGTACTTTCTAACAAGGGCGGATTTAGTAATTTTAATTAACTGTTCCACAATAGGACAGTCATCTTCAGGATGCTGTTGGAGCTGCCTCTCGTTCTACTTAATAGCAAGGCGGTCTCCTTTAGCAGGGGGGCCTCAAAGCCATCCGTACGGTTTTCGACGAACATCGAAGACGCGTTGCAGAACCAAGGCAACCCCAACAGTGCAGTATTACTAACCAACTTTGAACTCAATATCGCACAGCTCGTCCTCGACGTGGCCTCTCACAACCGACAGATAATACTTCTTAGTAATTCTCTTTTCAAATAGTTTGCCAGCACGAGCTGCTGCGCGTTTATTTTTCGCTATACAGAGGATGCCACTAGTAGCATAGTCGAGTCTTTGCACGAAGTGGAGAGGATTTGCTGATGTGGATAGGTGTGAGTCTTGGGACGCTATGTTGTAGGTCACAGTGTTCTGTAATGTATTCATTGGAAGAAAATTATAGGACACGCAGTTTTGGTCTGGCAAATTAAGATGTGACGGGAAAGCGCGACAAATCTAAAAATAATAATAATCATTTCAGAGAAGCCGAGGGGTTTGTCTGTGCAATACAGAATAAGGTGACGAAAACGCAAACGAAAACCCAATAGAGAAAAACAGTACTTTTCTCCGAGGCAACGCTTGTCACTTAAACTCAAGTTATCTAAGTTATTCATAAAGCTTTATAAAGCCCACGGAGTACTGCTCACACCTCTGAGCCAGTGCACCGAAATACAAGCTGGACCCTTTTGACTCTGTACAACGACGTGGTGTCCCAATTGTCGACGATCTCACTCTCCCAGGTGGTCTAGAATCGCTTAACATCTGAAGAGGTGTTGCCTTCTATGCCGCCCATATAATGGAGAATGTTCTGAAGAACTATTCAATTTGATGCCAGGGTTTTTACCATCGCACCGCTCATCAACGTCGTGCGGTTCATGCGCATTTCCTTGACTGCTGCGTACAGTGCGGTTAATACAATAATTTATAGAAGCATTCAAAAATCATGGTGGGCACGAATGTTTCCGATGGGTAAGGTCCGATGGGTGTGTGTAATTTTTTTTAAGGGTGGTAACCCTAAAAATAGTTGGGAACAAAATTTTTAGTTGATTAAGTATTCAAATTTAAAATTATTGGTGCTTTAAAATTAACCTAAAATTTCCCTTCCGTATCAGAAGTATATATTTGCTAATAGGTTATTTTACAAATGAGACATATTTCTCGTGAGTAGTTTTGTTTTCAGGGCATTATTATACCTAGGACATTTTACTAATAGGTAGATCATTCAGATACGGAAGGAAAATATTACAGCAGTTTATTCAAGTAACAAAATTATTCAAATACCAATTCAAGTATCAAAATTATTTTTCCAATTATTTTTAGTGATCTATCAATTTCTTTTTAATTTGTCGCGCTTTTCTAGTCTCAAATTTCACTTGCTTTATAAATGAAGAAGATAAAAAAAGAGAAATTAGTTAGATTGTCAACATCAAATTATAAATACATTCCTATTGAAGTTTATTTTTTGCCAAATCAAATTGGACTACAAAGTAAATTTCACAGCCTTCGGCGTTAATATATTGTAATTGAATTTAAGAATTAATAAAACAATCATGGATAATTGTTCAATTCAAAATACTATTAGTTTATGAAAAGTAGCAATGATATTTAGCTTGGCTGTTCCAGGAAAGGAACGGTTCCGTAAATATCATTCAATCACTATAGTCGGAATTATAATTCGATTCCACATTTGACATTAGCTACTGTCATTTTGTAAAATAATGATACCACATATAATAGTGTAGTGATGAACACAAAAATCGATAAACAATCGCGATTTATGTTTATGTAATCATAATATTGGTGTGCCAATTAAAGACTAAATTATTGATTTTTATTTAAATAAATACATAATTATTCATAACAATTATTTATTAATTAGTAACCGCTGCTTTATTTTATAAAAAGTTAATATTTTTGTTTTTTTTATATTAAAAACAAAACTTATAATAAAAGAGCCTAGATAGTTTTCTGTATTGGCAACCCGTGCGCGCTCGTGCAGCTATCGCCATTTTGTTTATCTTGTCATTCGGCTTCATTCTCCTAGTCTGACTGCACGAATATCTCGTTTCATTGCGAATCGATATTTTGTTATTTTGTTGGGTTTTTGTTAAAGTTTTGTTACGTTGTGTTTGTTGTTACGTTTATAGTTTTTTGTGAACTTTGAGTGAATCTATTTGTTTTGGTTTTCCATCAAAATGGATCCTCCGCCAAGTACATCACAAAAAGACGTGGATGTTTCCTTGTCTCCAAGAAAAAAACGTCCACGAAAAGCTTTCACTGTTACTGAAAAAGTAATGATCCGCAACGCATATAAGTACGTGAAAAATGAAACTTCTGCGCAATTGGAGGCCTTTGAAGTTGTGGAAGAAAATGAATGTATGAACAAAGTTGCTCACATATTGGGAATAACCTCACGCTCTGTTTGTAACGTTTTGAAGGAAGTAAATAAAGGTGCGCCGCCAACTCCCCCTAAAAAAACTGGACCAAAGCGAAGTTTCAAAGATAAAATTGATGAATTTACATTCTCCGCAATACGACGAATAGTTCATCAGTTCTTTTACCGAAATGAACCTCCAACCAATGCAAAGGTTAGTCAATCAGTCAGACAGTATTATTTTATACCTACATCTTTTATATATAAGTAATGATTCCAAACTATTATAAAATTTACTATTTCAGATTTTACAAGTGATGAACGATGATCCAGAAATGCCCAAGGTTTCCAAAACCACCCTCAGAAAAATTTTGAAGTATCTTAATTTTAAATTTGTTGCACGGTCACGCAAGAGCACACTTATTGATCGAAATGATATAATAACATGGCGCCAGCGTTACTTGCGATCTATATGTCAGTTTCGACGAGAAGGGAGACATATATATTATCAAGATGAAACTTGGGTTAACGCAGGTAAGGCTAACATTTTGAATTAATATACATTTACATTAAATTTAATAGTAATATTGAATGTTCATGTACTATATGTGATTTAAGGTCATACTGTAAAAAAAACTTGGGTGGACAAGCAAGTCACATCATCTCGGCAAGCGTTTTTGGAGGGACTGACCACTGGATTAAAAAACCCATCTGGAAAAGACAAACGTCTCATAATTAGCCATATAGGTAGTGAAGAAGGCTTCCTGGAAGAGGGGCTCATGATTTTTGAAGCAAAGAAAAATTGTGAAGATTACCATGATGAGATGAATGCAGTTTGTTTTGAGGAGTGGTTCGCTGGAGTCTTACCAAAATTAAGACCAAACTCAATTGTGGTGATGGATAATGCACCTTACCACTCCCGAAAATTGGAAACGGCACCAAAAATGAGCTGGAAAAAAGCTGCCATTCAAGACTGGCTTTTAAATAAAAATATTCATTACGAACCAGATATGGTTAAAGCTACGCTTTTAGAACTGATTCCACATAACGAGTCTTTTAATAAGTACGCTGTAGACGAAATGGCAGCACAACATGGGATCACGGTTTTAAGACTGCCCCCTTACCATTGCGAGCTGAACCTTATCGAATTGATATGGGCTCAGGTAAAGGGGCATGTAGCTCAAAATAATAAAACCTTGAAATTGACAGACGTGAGAAATTTATTTGAGGAAGGCATTCAAAAAATTACGGCCACCGAATGGTCTAAATGCGTATCCCATGTTGTCAAAGAAGAGGAAAAAATGAGTAGGCTAGATATGTTAATTGACAATATCACAGACACATTTATAATAAATGTTACAGAAAGTGACAGCGATAGCGATAGCGATGACGGCGACGATTTATAAAAAAAAATATTACCATAATACATCTATTTGTTTTATTTCTCATGTTCCTTCATGATCACATTTATTTATTTATTTCACACACAATTATTAAAGAAAAAACTCAGATCCGTAATAAAATTAATCGTCATAACTAAATTATCCGTTCACAAATATTTAATTTCCTGATATACTTAGTTTACGAGAATAAAATTATAAACGAGAAGAATCGATCCGGAAATATTCCATTTCGGTATCGAATAATTTCGCAACGTTACTATTTAGTACTTGTCATAACGTTGCAACACTGAAATTGTCAAATCTGGAATCGAATTAAAATTCCGACTATAGTGTTTGTATGCACATAACCTAAAAATAGTTAAAATTAATAATAAAAATATAATTAACAAATGCACAAGTATATTCTACATACCTTTTCATTTTCATCATCGGAATTAATGTACATATCACATGGTTTATTTACGACTAAATAATTATCACTTTCGTAGAGCTTTTCGACAGACATTTTTGTTGATATACATAGGAAAGTTTTGTGATTGGCTAATTGTGCCAATTGTGCGAACCCGCGCAAAAATAAAACGCGATATGTCTGCGTTCACTTAACTAGTATTATAGATTTTGAATAAGATTTTATTTGATAATAATGTGGTCGGTAATTCTGTTAACCTCGGACAAAAATACAGTAGAGTCGATTCGATCGCTTTCTGAATACTTCTATCCACAAAGAAGCTCAGAATCTCCTCCAGCTGCATTTTGTCCGATGAAAGCTGTTCACTTAAATTTTCTCACATTTCTATAAAAGTTAGATTAAAAATGACTTTACAATTGCCGTCATGAAAAACAAATGATTTCGTCATAGCAAAACGGTATCCACACAGAAAAAGGATTCTGCAAAGTCGAGCGCACCCGCTAGCCCCCTCGTGTTGCAGATGTTCACGAATCACGGGTGGCGATGTATTAACAACATAAATAGGGGCCGCTCGATCGTCTGCCATCTATTTTATAAAAATAAAACCAATTATTGAAGAAAACTGACACTGGCAGAATGTGTTAATTGCACTATTGCTATATATGAAAAGAAAAAAATCTTTGGACAGAACATTGACAGTGACATTTCTAATTGAAATTGTTTTACCTATTTATATACAGAAATAAACAAAATGAGACGTTCAAAAAGGGATAAAATAAAGAAGGAGAAACCAGAGCCGTCTACCTCTAAACCCGTAGAGGCAGAACAGCATGATTTAGCTTATTTTATACATGACAGAGTCGCACTTATCCAACAAGTTTTTTCCGTTTTATCACCAAAAGAACTGAAGTCAATGGCTCCGGGTGTCGTGAGCCACCTCTCTATTACCGAAATGCAAGAATTATGCCTTGAGGAGGTAAAATTTGCCATTATCTAAACTTGCAATACATCTTTTCATGTCACTAAACGTGTAATCACAAATCCGCCAACGTTTCGTTGTGAAGGATGGGGATTCTTGATCGGTAGTTGAATTCATCTATGGGACAATCACATCTGAATTGTTATCTATATATATAAAATAGTATGTTGGTATATATGATGTTAATAGACTTCGACACCGTTTGACCGATCACCATAAAATTTGGCACATATATTTATTTTTTCATGGAGGTTTCTATGCTATCGACTTTGTTGTAATTCGCCACCAGATGGCGCTGGAACACATCAACTTCTATACCGTTGAACTGATCGTCATGAAAATTGGTATACATAATAGAATTAGTATACATATTGGTATAGAATATTTTCGTGTTATCGATTTTGTTATAACTCGCCACTAGATGGCGCTGCAGCAGATCAACTTCTATGGCAGGACAATGTCTGCGGGGTTTTGCTAGTTAAATATAAACCATTAATGCGATGCAACCAGCCCTGTCAGTATCTACTGCTGGATATTTTCGTTTTTCATTGTTTTCAGGTCGTTTAGGTCATTCAAAAACAAAATAACGAAAACACTGTCCCTCGGAGCTCCTATAAAAAATAATAACATCTTGGAGGTTAAACAAACTATTGAACTTCGAATTCAATCGACACTGAGCGAGTGAAGGAACAATTCGAAACACTGACAACATCTGAATGAGAACTTTGCGATTTTGTTATTTCAGTAATTCCTTGCAACTTAGACGGTAGAGTGACTAGCTAGTATTGTCCATAACAAAGATTGTAGCTGACAATTAATTGTTACAAAAAAATGATATTTATTACTATCAATAGTTGTTCACTGTCAATAGTATTGATATACTATCAATGTTTAATATATTCCTACATCTACATTCTACATCTTTCTACAGCAGCTGTTGGATGAAATCCACCTAACCTAAATATCTTTGAATAATAAATGTTGCAACCCCCAACAGGCTCAATATGGTGGATCCCATTATTCTGCAAATAAATTGTTTGAGTTTGTTATATTCATATGAGCGGGAAAGTGCACGCTGCAAACCAACAGCCGCTGGGCACGCTCAACTGGCCACGTTACCTCTCTCTCACAGAAGACTACCTTGAAATGTACTGCATTTCCCACTTTATCTTATTTCCCTAATGTATGTAGTGTTTTTCGGTAGTGAGTGAGATGTGCCAATGCCCATTCCCATCCTATCCCTCCCCATTTTCCCAACCCTTTTTTAATAATTGAATTATCAGATAAATACTATAAGAAATCATTGAATTATCAGATAAATACTATAAGAAATCATCCTGGGCACAAATATTTCACATGGGTAAGGTATGTACTAATTAATAATCTTTTGCAGCTCCTTGGTATAAGTTCAAAGCGATTATGTGCAACATTGGACGGGGCAGAGCCTCCATCAAACACAGAATCTTCATCTTCGGATGAAGTGCCTCCACTTGAGACAATATCACTTGACAGCATATCCTCTGACGAAGCACCATTGGAAGAAGTTCCACAGAAGAGCAAGAAGGTACTTTAATGTTTTATTATTTAAAAGTTGAGGTTATAAGCAAAACTTACAAAATCCTCAACAACCACTATAATGTCCCATACATTTTATTTATGGAGAAAAGATGGCAGACCGGCATACATTCCACCTGATGTAAGTGGAGACTGTCGTCCCTGGACATCTTCAATCCATGTCAACATCAGTCCAGAATAACAAATGTTGGCATCCCCCGGATGCACTGCCTACCTTTGAAGATGCCTGCCTGGGAATGGATTTGGAGAATGGGGAGGAATAGGATGGGATGAGAATGGGCTCTGGCATATGTCACTCACTACCAAAACACGTATGTATATTGGGAAAATATGATAAAGTGGGAACTGCAGAACATTTCAAGGTAGTCTTCTATGAGAGAGGGGTAATGTGGCCAGTCAAGTGCACCCATCAGCTGTGAGAACCTGAACCTATATAAATACAACACAGAGTCTTTCTCACCACCTCCTGATAAAGTAACCGTTAACAGTCTGATAGATACATTATTTGCCAAGTAAATGTGATGGTCCTCTGATCTATGTTTTCTAAGTATGTTTATAAATATGAAACGTAGGAAAGACTGAAGAGAGAAGGATTACGTAGAAAATGTTTTAATTGCACAGTAACTCCCAAACAGTAACTAGTGAAAAATTTTGTTCATAATATCAATCAGTTTCAATCTTTAAGGTTGATATTAAAGACTATCTATATATATGATACCAATGTTTTTTGTTTATTTTGGTCCATAGCGATTTATTACACTAGTACATTCACGTGAGTACCTAAAAAAAAACTAAATGTACCACATAATAAGTGGACTCCTAGTACCACATAGTCTAAAACAAAGTCGCTTCCCGCCGTCTGTCCCTCTGTATGTACGCTTAGATCATTTAAACTACGCAACGGATTTTAATGCGGTTTTCATCAATAGATAGAGTGATTCAAGAGGTAGGTTTATGTGTGGGCTTATATTACCCGCACTGTGTTGTTGCTGGGATTGTGAAGAAGGAAAACGCGATGAGCTATTCTTGAGGTTTATATCTAGTACAGACTTAACTGTTCGTTAGACATGCGTCTAGTGTGGTGACTACAAGTTGACTGTTGTGTGCTGGGATTCGCCCTTATTTATATTGATACAATGAGGGATGCTGGAGTAGGGCGTTTCTATTGTTACGATGTTTTGGCCACGTGTTCGTTACGGTCCGCATGTGCAAGCCGTTCGTCTGGGAAGCGATTTCTCTTCCTTTGTTTTTAGTGTTAATAGTGAAGGTGTATAAACCGTTAGGTCGGAACGCGCCTTCTTGTCCCTTGTCTGTTAAATGTTTATAGCAGGGTTGCGTAAACCGTTGGTTTTTTACACGCTTTCTCGTCTATTGTTCAACTCCAACATCCCTTTACAATGAGTGACATAACTGTCTTTATGAAACGAACTATTTTAACAAAACGTATCCTATCTTAACCTACTGTTTTGAATCAACTATGTGTATTTGTACTTAACCTATAGTTATACATTATATACTTATAAGCTATGTACAGATTATGAGCCGGTCGTCGCGAACATTCTCCCGCCGTGCGTAGACTCTTCCTGTCTACGCATCTATTTGGGTTGCTGGCGCGCGACCGGGTCTGTTGGTAGGATAACGAGCTTCTTTGTCGGTCGACGTAATGTTCCTCCTTTCGTTCTTACGTCAGCTGTGCGAACTACTCCATCGGCTCCCGGATAGGTGTCTGTGACTATTCCTCGCGGCCATGTGTTGCGAGGCATCGTATTGTCTGCTATTAGTACTATATCTCCTTCCTTCAGCGAATGCCCTCGACCGCGGGGCTCCCGCCGGTGTTGAAGTTTTGGATCTTTGTCTATTTTCTTATTTATCGTCATCAGTCTCTTGTAAGCGTTGTCATAGTTCGCGGGCATCACGACATTGTCTTTCTTCCATAGTAGCGCTGTTTCGTAACTCCCGTGCTCTGATTCTTTCGTGCATTCGTTGAGTATGTTGAGTGCACGTTCCTCTGGGTCGTTTAGAGGTCGCTTGGGCGTGATCGTGAGAGACTTTAGTGCGAAATACTGCCTTAGCTGTTCATCCATGCTCTGTTCTTGCAGGGATAGATGATGTGTGTAGTGAATGCGGCGCCCTAAAGTTCTTGTGTGCGCGCCATGCATCACCCATCCGAGTGGAGTGAGAGAGGCGATTGGTTGGTGTTTCAGTCCTTTTCTGACTTCAGTTGCGATGAGCAGGTTCCAATTGTCTTGCCCTATGAGAACTTGTGGCTTGATATTAGGGTATTTTAGGTTCTCTTTTATGTCGTCTAGATGGCGGCAGCCGTCTAAGTCTTTCTCCGATACCCCTTGTGCTGAGAGTTGTAGGTTTTCGATGGTGCGAGCTTGTATTTTATGACTCTGAGTCGCACCGTGTATGGTGAGTGTGATTCTTCGTGAGCGGGCCGCTTCCAATTCGGTTTCCGCTATAGCTTGAATATGCAGTGGGTCGACGGGTCCCTTCGCTCCTATTCTCTGTGCCACACTGGAGTCGATTAGTGTGACTGTTGAACCGTCGTCTAGAAGGGCGTAGGTAGTAACGTCCCCTATGGGACCGGAGATTCTAACTGGAACCATTTTCAAATAGGATTGCGTCCTATTCGATCCTATTGGAGTCCACGCGGTTGATACGACGTCTGTTTTTGGCTCGGTGTCGTCTGTTTCTGTCTTTGTGAAATGTAGTAGTTTATTATGCCAATGTTGACATCCGTCGATTTCGCATCGTTGTCCGCGGCAGCTGTGTGTCTGATTTCTGTATTTGAGACATCGGAAACAAAGGCGTAGATTTTTTGCTAAATCCCATCTGGCATTTTCGTCGGCTTGTTGGAATATTTTACAGTCTATTGTTGGGTGCCCTCTTTGTTTACAGACAGGACATGTGGTCGTTTTCTTATACTGTTCTGTCGTCGTGAATGTCCTGTGCGCTCTTTTATGTGTGTTATTGTACGAGTCTGGTTGTGTAGGGACCGACTCGGGTTGAGCGTATGGGCTACACCTTTCTGCTTCACGCTCAAGGAATCGCGCGAGCTTTGGCAAATCGTGCTCTTCTTTCGGTTGTTCGATCGCGTAATCGAACCAGCGATACTTCATAGCGGGCGTGAGCTTTTCTATTGTTGCTTTCGTTACTTCTGGATTATACAAATAGTATGTTTTCTGTAGCGCCCGTAGGGTCGATACGATATTGGATACTCGGGTAGCGAAGATACATACTTCTTTTGGGGCGTCTGAAGGGCGGGGAAGTGCCCTCAGACGCTCCAGTTCGGCCAATGCTATAGAGTCTGGGCGGCCGAAACGTGACTCCAGTGTTTTTATGATGTCGCGCGGCTTCGCATTGTAAATAAGTAGGCTCTCTACCGCTTCTCTGGCTCGACCGCGGAGGCCTTTGCGAAGTCGTGCGATGTTTTCTGTATCTGTAAAGGAGGCCGACGACTCGTCGTAGGCTGCCTTGAATAATAACCACTCTTGATGCGACCCATTGTACGGGGGTAGCTCTGTGTGGTGGCGTGGAGAAGTCTGTTGTCCTGTTCTAGCGGCCATTGTGATCGCACTAGCGAGTTCTGTTAGATCTATGTGGTTCTGCTGGTGTGTCGTGTTGACCGTGGCTCCCGCCGGTTGCGTAGTCGTTACGCCTGTTCGGTGAGTGGCTATCGCTGTGTAGTTCGCGCCCTGGTTCCTTACGTCGGGTGTCTGTTCTGTGGGGGCGGAGGTAGGCACGAGAGGTGGAGGCAACGCGAGGCGAACGGCATCTTGAGCTATGTGAGTCGGGGCTTGATTGTTCTGTACTGTAGCGCCGACCTCTTCTGTACTGTACTGTTGATGCGGTTCCCTCGATACGGCTAACTTGCGCGTAGTATGTAGCCAGGTGTCGACTCTTGTCTGTGCTTCTATGTCGGTAATTACTGTGTCGTCGTCTTGTTCGCTGTCTGAACTTTCTGCTTCTATTTCGGCGACTTGGGCTGTGGCGAGTTCAACTTGAAGTCGTAGTAAGTCTGTTTTAGCTTTGGCTAAACGGAGCGCGCGCTGAGACTTCGATTTCTTACTGTTTTTCGATGATTTTCTAGTTTCAACGCTGAGAGGTGGGGGTGTCGTGGAAATTTGCTGTATATCAACCCCCGTCCTTTTCTGTTTGTCCGTTGTTGTAGCGGATATCGCAATACCTGAAGAGCCGGTAACGGTGGTTTCTGTTGCTGTCATTTTAGCGGATATCGCAGTCTCTGGAGAGCCGGTAACGGCGGTTTCTGTTGCTGTCGTCCCCGTTGAGGTTTTTGTCGCCGAGGAACTTGTACCGTCGTCCGATTCGTGAAAGTTCTGTAGATACGAATTTCCGCTTTGCGATCTTGTTACTGGCATCTTGTTATTTTTCTGTTTACTTTTCCTCGACGATTCACGTTTTTCTCTCTTCAATGATCCGGCTCGAAGGACCAGAATGTGTGGGCTTATATTACCCGCACTGTGTTGTTGCTGGGATTGTGAAGAAGGAAAACGCGATGAGCTATTCTTGAGGTTTATATCTAGTACAGACTTAACTGTTCGTTAGACATGCGTCTAGTGTGGTGACTACAAGTTGACTGTTGTGTGCTGGGATTCGCCCTTATTTATATTGATACAATGAGGGATGCTGGAGTTGGGCGTTTCTATTGTTACGATGTTTTGGCCACGTGTTCGTTACGGTCCGCATGTGCAAGCCGTTCGTCTGGGAAGCGATTTCTCTTCCTTTGTTTTTAGTGTTAATAGTGAAGGTGTATAAACCGTTAGGTCGGAACGCGCCTTCTTGTCCCTTGTCTGTTAAATGTTTATAGCAGGGTTGCGTAAACCGTTGGTTTTTTACACGCTTTCTCGTCTATTGTTCAACTCCAACATCCCTTTACAATGAGTGACATAACTGTCTTTATGAAACGAACTATTTTAACAAAACGTATCCTATCTTAACCTACTGTTTTGAATCAACTATGTGTATTTGTACTTAACCTATAGTTATACATTATATACTTATAAGCTATGTACAGATTATGAGCCGGTCGTCGCGAACAGTTTATATGTATAGTTTAATATTGTTTTAACAAAACCGAAGCGAAGCGAGAGCGGGTAGCTAGTTCACTATAAGTATAACAACAATTATAAAGTTAAGACCTTCTTAGTACCCAATTAGTTTAAGCATAAACGAATTAGTTCCCACCCCAAAAGTCCCCAAAAATATCTACAGAGTCGTAGCTATTGATTTCGATAGACGCGCAACGGGAGAATTGAGAATACCTATCCGATCTGGGCTGTCAGTATAATTATGAAGGAAGCTTGTATTTTAAACACAGATTAAAGAATGTTCTTTTAGCAGGTCACTTTTACTCTCTTGAAGACTTGACTTGAAGAATTGATTGACTAAATATTTGAATTCTGTTTACACTACGATGAGCATCATGACATTTGTAATGGCCATTCGAATACAATTTTGTAATTGTTACAATGAATAATATAAGTAAGTAATCTTGTGCAAGAGGAATATATGGTCTTTATCCCCACGCTGGCCAAGCGGGTTGGCGAGTCCATTCTTTTAGAAGTGATGTAGTTCCTCGGGATTTATGGTAGCGGCTTTGTTACAACACCATCTCTAAATAGCACCAAGGTTGGCTAGGAGAATGCCTCATAGCATTAAGTCGCCTTTTTGTCAACACAATAAAAGTGTAAATGAATTTATTTTCAGCACAAACACAAAAAGTCAAAGAAGCGCAAACGCAAGCAACATCACACAGAGTCGAGCGACAGTGTAGCTAGTGCCGAGCCAGTCGGCACTATCACAGCTTTTGAGTTATTACAAAATGAGGTGCTTAAAGCTCAAATGGAGAAGCAGAAAAGCTCTGGTGAGTTGTTTTTGTTTCTCAAATTGCTTTAGACGTCCAATAGTAAAATTCTACTCTACATCATAGTTACACACAGATTATTAACTTGCTTATAGAATAAATACCAACATATTTATAATAATAAATGATTAGTGAATAATGGACTTGTATGTACATAACACAGTAAGTGATTGATACAGCTCATTCAGCGAGACATGAGCTTTCCGTTTGTGTGAGTGCACACCGATAGTTAGTGTTGCCAGGTCCAGTGTGTCAAATATCGGGACGGAAGGTTAAAATAATCGGCAATTTGGTTTTCAAATCGGGACAGCTACAAAAAAAAATCTGGTTTTTGTGAATCATCGTTTATTTTTATCCGTCGGTCAATTATTTTTATAATGGTATGTTACCATCAGTTAGTACAACTAACAAGACAAATAAAACTTAAACAAACCTAGATAAACTTCTTTAAAACATAACAAAATACAAACGTAACCGTTTTGTCTAATTATATCGAATCATAATCATCTTTATCTCGTCAACACAATACGCGCCAAGTTTAAAACTTCTATGATGACTATTTAGTCCTAGTTTGGTGAGAAAATGTGAAAGCAAAAATATTTTTATGGAGTAACAGCTTACAGATATATTCGTTTTTCCTGTCAAAATTCTCGATCAAAACAGTTGCGAGGTTAGTGAAAAATCGGGACATTCGGAGTCCCGAACAAGGGTGAATCGGGACGTGTCGCCAGGCCCCTAAAAATCTGGACGTCCCGCGCAAATCGGGACACCTGGCAACACTACCGATAGTGTACAGCGCGAACTGGCCTGTGACGCGGCGCGTCCTGTTTAAATTGGTTTGTACAGGATTTCGACAATCGATATTTTTGTTTATATAGACTTGTGGGCGGACGAGCAAGCGGTCCCACGTGATTGTATGTGTTACCGCCGCCCGTGGACACCTGCAACACCACGGGGCATGCGGGCGCGCCGCCGACCTTGCAAAATCCTATTCACAGCTTTCTTAAAGTACTCCATGTCGTAGCTTAATGGAAAGACCTCTTGAGGCAGTTTGTTCCACAGCCTACGGGTTCGCGGTATAAAGTAATTTTTGGAGCGAACAGTGCGCGACACCCGCGTATCGAGGAAATGCGGATGGACCGCACTTCTGTGACGGGAGGTGCGCTTGTAGAAACCCTAGGTGGGAATTATATTAAACAGTTCCTCAGAGCATTCCCCATTGTACAGGCGGTAGAACACACTGAGAGACGCAACGTCTCTCCGAATGCTGAGGGATTCTAAACCGCCCCTGAGAGTGGGATCGTCGACAATACGAACAGCACGTCGTTGGATGGAGTCAAATGGGTCCAGTTGGTAGATTAGATTATATTGAAGCGCGGCGCAACCCCTGCTCCCCTCGCACGTGGTACTCGCCACATTTCACCTTCGGTACCGATAGCACTCCTCACACCTGTATTTTCTTAATTTCCATTCTCTCGTTTTGTTAATAAATTCATTCGTTTATCGTCACAACATGACCCATGAAAATTACACGAAGTGGTTGATTACTCAATTACGGCCAAATTTACGTTGCAAAATCCCGCCCCCGATTCAAACGTACTCCTAATGTGTTTCGGTAGTCTATGTGATGTGCCAGAGCCCATTCCCATCCTATCCCTCCCCATTTTCCCAATCCTTTCTCCAAATCCATTCCTATATCTCCAAAGGTAGGCAGCGCATCTGGGGGCGTGCCAACGTTTGTCATTTTGGACTGATGTTGGCATGTATCGCGGATGTCTATGGGCTACAGCATCCACTTACCATCAGGTGGACTGTATGCTCGTCTGCCGCCTTCGTATATAAAAAAAAAACCGGTTGACTGATAGAGAATACCTTAAGGCATTTAATCCACCTTTTTTACATTTACTATGTTTAAATAAATAATTTCAATTACAATTGTTTACAGCCATAGCATTAGAATCTGCGACTCACTCGCGAAGATCATCTGACGAGGTAGAAATTAAAGAGGAACCTCCGGAAGTACTCGTAATCAGCAGTGATGATGAAACTGATGTTAGGGAGACAGGTAATTAACAATAATCAACTGAAAATCGTAGACAATTCTAACGAACTACAAAGAAAATTTCACTGCATCTTACTAAGAGAATTTCAAAGTATATAGTCTATATATATATTGAAATGATAATTATTCAGTATTAAAAATGTTAAAAAAAAGCTTATTTATATATATTACATACAATAACTGTCTCAGTTTGCCATGTTCTAGGTGAGCAAAGAAAAGTTCTATCTATTTAAAGACTTCCAATCCAATTTGCCGAAAACAAAACCAAATCAATGAAATAGCTCAACGTTTAGCTTTATAACTAGGCAAACTAGCGTTCTTGATGAATCAAATTATGTATGTGTAAGCAATTATCACTTCACTATATAATTTAAGACCGAGTCAGTTACCTCAAGTTATATTTTTGTCTGCATTTTGGGCAGGTTGAATTGGAGTATATGTTCTATCTAGATATCTACCCCAATGGACACTTCTAAATGTTGTTTATAAAAATAGCGTATTTTATTTTTAGAAAATCTCCCGTCATCAAGCAAAGAACCAGATAACACAGTAACAAAACAGACGAATAATCTAATAGTAACGGTTCCACAACAGTCCTCGAATAGAAAAATAACACTTAACAGGACTAAATCTGCAAAGCCCAGTGTTTCTAACACTGACAATGTTGCCAGATGTGAAGATTCTACCAAAAACAAAAATACGAGTAACACGGGAGATGTTTCAATAGAAACTACCAAGTCAAAGAACATTCCCGATGCTAATATTAAAAAAACTAAAGCAATAGCCTCGAGGCAAGTTCAACATACAAACAAATCTGCCACAGATGAGATATCTATAGAAAAAGAAAAGAAAGCTAAGAAAAAACACAAGAAACATAAAAGAAAGCAAGCTGACAAAACGCTAAGTGACCCCGACGAAATAACTCTTCAGTTGTCAGACTCTGAAATGCGTATGTTTGAAGAATTCGGTAAAAAAAGCAGTGAGAAATCGTCATCTAGTTCAGAAGACGCTGAAAACAGCTACGACTCAAACGAAGAACACAATTCTTCAAGAAAATCATTAGAAAGTACACAGAAGACTGATAATAATATGAAAATATCGAAATCTGTTGAGAATCACAAGGAATTACCGCAAAAATGCAATAAACCTACGCAAAGTGGCATTCAAAGAACAGACGTTGAGATTACTATGAATAAATCATCAAATGATTCTGATATAATCAATGGTAAAACTTTGGATAACGTTACAGAGAAAAGTAGTAATATTGATCAATCAATGTCAAAAATAAAACCGATAGACAAAAGAGTATCTTTGCAGGAAATAGGTAAATCCCAAATTATGAATAGACAGATTGAGATCGATAATGCTATGGATAAAGCATCTCAACCACAAAGGGTAGAAGGAAAATTACAAAGAGAAAAGGAAGAAGAAATCTCAAAAGATAAAATATCTAAGTCTGAAAGACAAACGAAATCAATAGAAAATAAAATAATAGACATAGAAAAAGTTAAATTTACCACGAAATCGAGAACCAAATGTGGTGGTGACTCGATTAGGAAAAGACAGGAATTATCGGAAGGCGAAATATCAGACGATGACGATACTCTAGTTATTAAAACGATAAAAAATCTTGTGACGAAAGAAAGGACACGTTCAGAAGGAGAAATATCGGATAATAAAAGTAGAAAATCAATTGATAGTATTAGAAGAAATTCTAATATACAAGAGATAGATATCTCTAAAATTTCTGATGACAATTCTAGAGCTATAGACGAAAACCCTAAACCGAATCAAGGGCACGTCAGAAGTGAAAGGGAATCACCAAATGAAACTCCAAACGCCATAGTAAAACCTAACGAAAACAGTTTAACAGAACCTAGAATTTCTAACAAACATTCTAAGGCCTCGAAAAAAAGTAAATTTAAAAATATAAATTCTACAGAAAGAGAATCGATGGTGATTGAGATCCTGGATCACGAACATTCAAAGTCAATTAAAAACTCTAAAAACAAGAAGAAAAACTTGGTTACCGATAAAGATTCGACAGAAGTCGAAATTGTAGACGATAGTCCTAAATCTAAGGAAAGGGATTATTTTACAAGTGAAAAGATATCGTCAGAAAGGGAGCCTCAACCTGAAAAATTATTAGAAAAACGACCTCACTCGGAACTTGTTTTCATTTCTGACGAAGAAAGTAGTTGCAAGAAAGACAAAAATAATTTCGTTGTTAAAATTGACGACACATCGAATAAAACCAAAGGAAACAATGAACAGAAAACAAAACTAATACTAAGTGACGATGATGTGCACGAAATTCTAGAAACTCTCAATGACGATTCTTCGGATTTCGAAGTAAATGGATGTGTGATTCTATCAAAAGAGCCTACTACCGAGGAAATAGAGGCTCTGTCGGCCAAAGTCGACGAAATAGAAAGAGAAAATGTCATTACGGACGAAGAAATAGTCGAACATGAAAGATTAGAGGAACTAAAACGCGCCGAACTTAGAGAGGCTGATCAAATCGGCGATATTACTTGGAGAGATCGTTACTTACAAAGCACGAAAGTGAAAAAAGTTATGACTGTTTCGAAACTGTTTAATGCTTTAAGAAAAAAGAATAAAGAAGTGAAAAATAAACTGGAAGAAGTGAAGCATATTAAAGAAGAGATTTCAGAAAAAGCTGAAGCGAAAGCAGCTTCAGTTGATATCGAAGAAGGATCTTTAGAACATTATAACCTGTTACGAGGATCTACGAAATACGTAGATCCTGCGAAAGAGAAAATCCTTGATGAGAATAAAACTTTAGATTATAAGGAAGTTATTAAAACACAACAAGAATCCAATCAAATACCTCCAGTGAATAAAGAAATCATTGAAGATTCCCCAACAGAACATATAGAATGTAACCAAGAAAATTCAGAGGCAAAAGTGACAGAAGAGATGGCAAAAGAAGCAAAAAAATTGTTTAAAATGTACAAGAGATTGGTCAAATACAACGACATGTACAAAGAGAAAGACCCGCTTAAGAAAAAGAAGAAGAAAACGAAGTCTAAACGCAAGAAGAGTAGCAAAAAGGAAGAAGTAGGAAGGAAGCAAAGTGCAAGAAATAGTGAAGTTAGTAAACAAAGGAAATATGTTGAAACTAATGTGTATAGTGAAAATGATAAGTTAAGTAGAGAAACTGCGGAAACTTGTGAACGTGATAAAACACAAGAACATCGTAGTAGTGGAAATGACGAATTAAATGAATATAATAAATCTAGTGATGAAATACATAAGCGAGGTGTTGAATACGAGAAAAGTGGTGATGAAAAACATATAGAACGTGCCGATAATAAGAAATCCGGTGATGACAAACAGGGACGTGAAGAAAATGAGGAACCTAATGAAGTTATTTAATCTTCTTATTAGATGTCTTACTTTCACCATATTGGTGAAAGTAAGACATCTTAATCTAGTGTTTGATATCATGGAGAAAATGATGTAATTACAATAAATCTTATGAAAAACCGTAGATTTCATACGACACGGTCTATGAGGCGTGTTTATAGAATATACAGGATGTTTCCAAACTTTTCCGTAGCCGAAAACCATAGATTCTGCCATAGTACTGAAAATATTACATGTAACTAATAGCCCAGTCATTTTAGACTGAAAATCAAGCAATCGTCTCAAAAAACCCCAGTTAGCTGAATTTTGAACTTTGTGCTAAACAACATATCAAAAATAGACATTGATATCGCGTGTGCGTTTTGAGATATTCAAGGTCAGGGGTCACGATCCACAGTTTTTCGTGAAAAATCTCCCTTTCTTTGACTCTAATAGAGATTATTACAATAAAGATGTCCTACAAAAAAGATTCCATACATTTTTTTGTAGTTATTCATTTGCTTATTTTATATATATATTAGAGATGGGCCGAAATTCGGTTCACATTCGGTTCAACCGAATTTCGGCAGCTTGAACCGAACTTCGGCATTCGGCCGAAATTCGGTTCAGATGCCGAAATTCGGTACAAGAAAAATAATACCTACTTGCACTTATTTTAACTGAAATATAAGGTGCTTCTAAATTACAATATGCCATGGCTGCAACTGTCGGTTCTACTCATGATACTGAACCACTTTCCCCAAGGAACCCATAGTCAATTCTCAAAAAAAAATTGCACTTTGTATGGTAATCGGTCAGCTGATTGGCCAAGTCTCCATACAAACAACCGTGGCATATATTTTAGAAGCACCTTATATAACAACATTAGATACTGTAAAATAAAAGATATTGTTATTACTCACTCATGATCAATTATTTATTTATTTATTTAGGAACATTGTAAATGTAAACCTTATATTAAATCAGTTCTTATCTTATTATTAACCTTAATCTTAGTTAATTAGTTCTTAATCTTAGAAATCCCTGCCTAATTAATAATTAGACATACTATTACAAAAATGAAATAAACTTTGTATTCTCCTAGTAAACATCTGGATAGGAGTCCGTAAATTAAATAAAAAAATAACGTTTTTGATTCAACATTCATTAACCTCAAGTATTTTTTATTACAATTAAAGGGTATTTTTTTCAACAATCATATTAAACCAACTTTTCTTATCTATCTATTCATATTTAAAATTTACTAGAGGCAGGTTATGGTGCAAAAACACCAAAGACTGCCTTATCTGGCAGAAGTTTGTTACGTTTTTTTTCGTATATGTTTCCTGCCTCCGAAAAAAGTCGCTCAGAATATACAGAGCTTCCGGGACACGATAAGTATATTCGAGCCAAACAACTCATATTAGGGAACTTGTCTTTATTCTTAGCCCACCAGCCATATGGACATAGGTCTTTGAGTAGCAGAACTTCACTGAGATATCTGTCTAGCTCTGACGCAATCGGACTTTTGGTTTCTTCTACATCTACCGGTAACTTTACTGCTGCTAGTTCCTCGTAGCAGCTCCAGAACGTTCTGTGTGTGTTTTCACAATTGGATGATGACGTGGATCTCTGTGCTACCTGAACAACTTCTTCATCACTGCTTGACCCAATATCCTCGCTCCTTCTTACAAATTCCGCCAGGAAAGTTCGTCTGATCATTGGTACATTATCTGGTGTAAAAAAATTCATTTTGTAGCGTGGATCTAGCATTGTTGCTAGACTATAGTACTTGTCATCTTCAATCCCCTGACAACGTCTATCCAGTGCTTCTTTTAGTGACGAACGCATTGTGTTTATATTAGAACAAGCCACTTTAACTTCTTCTTTGATCAAATACTTCGAAAGAATCGTCAAGTTAGGAATGACCTCTGATATACAGGAGTAGGAAGAGCTCATTTTTTGTGTGATTTCTTCGAAAGGTTGAAGTAAAGCAAGACATTCTTTCAGAAGATCCCATTGTCTCTCTGTCAAATTTTGAAAATTTATTGTGTTACTGTTGTCAGATATGTACAACGAAATCGCTCTCTTTTGCTCCAGTAACCTTTCAACCATATAAAAAGTGCTATTCCAGCGGGTGCTGACGTCTTGAATAAGTTTGTGCTTGGGTACATTGAGCTCAGTCTGTATCAGCTGCAATTTTTCTTGATGCGGTTGTGAGTGATTGAATTGAGTCACTATACGACGCCCTGCTGCTATTGCTTCATTAACACGTTCCTGCGCGTCTAAAGCACCGTGAATTGCTCGTTGCAAAGTATGAATGAAGCACGTTTTTCCTTCAAAACGACTGTCATTTACGGCTTTCACAATGTTGCGGCCGTTATCAGTGACGATAACATGTATTTTGTCTGAGATGTTCCATGACTCGGCTATTTCTTCTAGAGCACACTGGATATTATGCGCTGTGTGCTGCTCTGAAAACGATTTCATTTTCAGCATCCCATGTTGCAGTACAAAATTGTTGTCAAGCCAGTGAACAGTAAAACTTAAAAAACAGCATATTATTGATGCACGTCCACATGTCGCTTGTAACTGAAATCGTTTTAGCATCGGATAGTTGGTTGAAAATCTTCTTTTTTAATTGTTCATACATTTCAACTATCACTGTTTCAGTAATGTATTTTCGACTGGCCATCTGGTATTTTGGTTTTAATATGGCTAGCAACCAATTAAATCCGGCATCTTCTACAATAGATGTAGGTTGATTATCCACACATATCATTTCTGCTATGGCTTTGTGAATTTGTTTAGCCCTTGGGTCATCTATTTTCCACTTACTTTCAAATGTGCCCTCAATGGTCGCTTGACGTAATGATGACTCCGCTGCGGGCAACTCTTCAGTAGTATTCGACGATGAAGGTCTTACTGAAGGAAGGATTGGATTTGGCGAATGAATGGGATGTTGTAATTGTGTGTATTCTCGATCATGCTTCACACGAAGGTGGTTGGTCAGTGCAGAAGTAGACGCTGAACGTCCACTACCACCACGAGATATCAGCGAATCACATAACCTAACCTATTTCACTTTATTTCACATAACATTTCACTTTATTTGGTTGATCAGTTTCTGTATAAAATGTCCAAACACTTGATTTTTTCCTTGCACTCATTTTTGGAATAAGCCAGTAACAAAACTTATCACTTAAAACCTCGTCAATCCACTTAAAACAATTATTTTTGTTGATTACAATCGCACGCGACACGCGCTGATGTCGTGACGTATTAATTGATAATGACCGGCCGGCTCGGGGTACGCGGAGGGAGCGCGGTGTGCGGGCGGGGTATTTGAAGTAAATGCGTAAACAAGTCACGACGCGTCGCTCTCGAGAAAGCGCGCGAAAATGAACCGAAGTTCGGCCGAACATTTCATTTGAACCGAATGTTCGGCCGAAGTTCGGATTCGGTTCAAATCACATTCGGCCCATCTCTAATATATATGGATGTTGGTATCTGTCTGAGATTAATAGATTTCGACACCGTTTGACCGATTACCATGAAAGTTGTTCTTGTAACTCGCCACTAGATGGCGCTGCAGCACATCAACTCCTATACCCGAAAATATATAAAAATATGTAAATGAAAATATAAAAAAGGGGTCCATAAGTCATTTGCTCGCATCTGGCATTTATTTTACCACCTATTTCATAGTTTAAAATTTGATGTAAATTCAATTGCCGGACATGTTTCTGCGTTAATTAAAAAAAAATATTTTTTTAGTAAATTAAAATTTAAATAACTTGCTTGTTAATCAAATTTATGTGGAAATAATTATTACTTTATAAAAAGCAAGAAAAATAATGTCCAGCATCATCTTAATGTTGCATTTGGGGGAGAAAAAAAAATTAAAATGAAAAAATGAAGTAGGTAATAAATTATTTGGTCGCGTTTAGCGTTTGGCCGAATGATTCTATTCTTTTTTCTTTTTTTTTATGTACGAAGGCGGCAGACGTGCATACAGTCCACCTGATGGTAAGTGGATACTGTCGCCCATAGACATCCGCGATACATGCCAACATTGGTCCAAAATGACAAATGTTGGCACGCACCCGGATGCGCTGCCTACCTTTGAAGATATAGGAATGGATTTGGAGAAAGGGTTGGGAAAATGGGGAGGGATAGGATGGGATGGGAATGGGCTCTGGCACATTTCACTCACTACCGAAACACGTACGTACATTGGGGAAATACAATAAAGTGGGAAATGCAGTACATTTCAATTTAGTCTTCTGTGAGAGAGGGGTAACGTGGCCAGTCGAGCGCGCCCAGCGGCTGTTGGATTGCAGCGGGCACTCCCCCCCTCAGAAATTCTATGTAAAAACTGAATATTTTTTAAAGCCGGACATTTTTTTAGTAATTATTGAAAAAAACATTGTTTATCAATGTTTATGTTGCACATTGTAAATGCAAACTGTTTTTTTATATAAGAGATAGCCGTTCAATAATAATAATGTTAATGAGTATGCTTCCTAAGAAAGTGGATGATGACATTTAATTAACATAATTGTTATGTAAATAAATGATTTTGTAATTATTTTTATTAGATTTATAAATATAATAAATAATTATTATACACATTTTTCCTTTTATTAAAGTGATTTGCAAATATATCAAAAAAATCAGTGCCTCTGGCAATAATGATTTCTTGTTATTATAGGTATAAAAACCAACAAATTAAAAAAGGAAACAAACGCAGCGAGCTGGACGTCCGCCAGCGGTAGTTCTGGTATCTAGATACTTACTATTGGGGCCGTTCAAATAGGTCGTATTTGACATATGAACGTTACAACTAATATAACTCGATCAATTTTAGGTGTCATTTTCTTGGAAGCGTTGCGTCTACGACAATTAATATTTCACATGGGTGGATTATAACGTTCATATGTCAAATCCGACCTATTAGAACGGCCCAGTTGTAATTTAATGCAATAAATAAGCACATGATATGGGTTAGCGTTATTTTGCAATTTCGAGATTAATTTATTTAAAAAGTCAGGCGACATTATAGGTTGAATCCTTTTTTTGTCCATATTCATATCCTCTAATGCCTTCATACCTATAAATCTTAACGACGAGCAAATCTTATACCTAAATTGCCACCAGCTCCCTAACTAATACAATTAATTCTTAAATAGGGATGCATAAAAGGCATCGGAAATGTTTTGGATACACCATGTATAGCAATCACAATAATATATATTTCATCCTACTGTATGTAGATTTAAATAATATAAGTACTTGTAAAACAAATCTATAAATATTTTTCTTTTTATTTCTCATGCGTTTTAACATCTCTTAATAAATAGTAAGTATTTAAATAGTGCTTCATGAAAGATTATTATTTTCCAATTATTATTTAGGAAAAATAAGCAATTCCGATGACGTCATAGAGAGACAGTACGGTTAGCATAGCAAGCAATTGTAATGATTTATTGTAAAAAAATCAAACCGTGAATCTATCTCGACTGGCCTCTCTCATAGAAGACTACCTTGAAATGTACTGCATTTCTCGCTTTATCTTATTTCCCTAATGTACGTACGTGTTTCGGTAGTGAGTGAGATATGCCAGAGCCTATTCCCATCCTATCCCTCCCCATTTTGCTAACCCTTTCTCCAAACCCATTTCTACATCTCCAGCGCATCCGGGGTCATGCCAACGTTTGTCATTTTGTACTAATGTTGGCATGCATCGCGGATGTCTATGGGCGACAGTATTCACTTACCATCAGGTGAACTGCATGGTAGTCTGCCGCCTTCAGTTCACAACAAAGAGATTATTGTCACAGATATGAGGTTATGTTTTTGTTTCGCTCGATGACAGCTGACAGTGACATTACTTTTTTTTTATATATTATGACAAAAGCAACAATAATCCATACAGCCGTAACTATGTTTCAACATTATTCCTAGTGCTTCGTTCTGAAACAAATAAAACTCGTACTAGATGTGGTATATTTTTATTTAATTCATTCGAATAATTTATAAATAATGGATCATTAGATGTGTTCTGTAACGAATTGCTAGAGCGACACGGGTTGGAGCGGACTGAGCGAGAGGCGCGTGAGTAGGAGCTTTGCGCCAACTTCGCATAGGCCCACAGCTTGCGTTATATATTCTCCTATATCTCCGGTTCTCGTAGTTTAGTATATTGAGGTTATTGTACACGAACGGATCGAGGTAGTCTTTCACGTATGCTATGGACTACGGCGGGCACGGCTGCAGCGTCGGGAACACTAACTGTTGTAACGTCGGCTCTATATCTTTTGTTTTCTTTTGTTTTTTCGGTCGTTTCCGCTTTGTTTTGATCTGCAAGAGAGATTCTTTGTTTGTCAATTGTTCAATATTGAATATTGGTAATACCTGTGCGGGTGGGGTTATGTGTCTGCGCGTGCGCGTGTCTCTAATGGTTTCAATCCAATTTGCCGAAAATAAAACCGAATCAAAGTAATATCTTAAAATTTAGCAGGTTTATAATACTAAAATACTAGTGTCGCAGCGCACGCCAACATTAGTCAAAAGACGACCAACGTTGACACAAAACGGCATTTTGATGGTAGCATACCTTGTAATGCACCTCTCTGATGTGTCCGTACAGCGACGTGGAATAACCAAAGGCGGCTGCGCAGAGCGGACACCGGTGAGGAGTGTCCGTCGTGTGAGCTCCGGTCACGTGTTCCTTCAGCTGACACGCGAACTATGAAACAGTTCAATAACTTCTATATCCCAAATACTCTACGAGCAAATACAGACTACAAGTGGTCCCTTGTGATTGGCAGCGACGTGCGAGACTACGCTTGTATGGTAAACAAAAAATCATTTGCTTCGTGATCACTATAGACCAGTGGTCGTCCAACTGCGGCCCGCGGACGACATTTGTGCGGCCCGCGACAAAGCAAACAATTTTAGTAGATAATATCAAAATATGATTTTGCACACGAAATTAACTAAATAGAAGTACGCGGGTAGGTATAAACTTCCTCCTGTTCTTTGTGTCCGTTAATTGTATGCTAGTTAGTTCACTGAGTTTGCAAATAAAGACTTCACATTGGTCACAGGTAGCAATTGCCATACAAAATCTATGGGACATAGATTATTTTGACAGCTCATAAAAAATATGTCAATTGATTGGTGGTGTCAACTAAACAACCCAAGAACGTGCGGCCCGCAGTGATACCTCAACATTGTCCTATGTGGCCCTTGACCAGAAAAGTGTGACGACCACTGGTATAGATCGGATATTCGGGTGCATATTTACCTAAAGTCGAGCTGTTGGATAAGTGTGGAGTGTACTTTTGTATCGGGCGAGTGCCGCCATCCCGGCATCCACGAACTTTATGTTTGGGGCCATTCATTTATTACGTAAGACAGTTAAGGGGGGGAGGGGGGTCGACCGTGTCTTATTTTTTCTTACAAGGGGGGTGAGAGGGAGTCTTGATAGTTCTTACGTAACATCACAAAAATGCGCAGAGTTAAGATTATACTTTGAAAAAGCGCGGGTCTCCGCGCGAGCGCCGAGGCGCGCGCTCCGATGCGTATAGGTAAACGATATAGGTAAAAATTAAAACAAACCAAACGTGTATTCATTTTTTCCTTTAGATTCTTACGTAATAAATATTAAACAGTGGGGAGGGGGTCGGCCTATTCTTATTTTTTCTTACATAGGGGGTGAGGGGTCAAAAAACTGGCAAAAATCGTCTTACGTAATAAATGAATGGCCCCTTTCGACTATAGAATAAATGCATATACCTGAAGTTGTAAAGTTAATCCCTAAGAGGCTCAGAACTGCATTCCTACAAATTGACATTAGAACTAAGAATTTGAGTCCAAATCCGAAGTTTATATCTTCAGTAGTGCCTTAGATCCTATCGACTCTGTCCTGGTCACCATCGGAAACTGCTGAGGAGTTCCATAAATAAGCACCCTATTAGTTGTTCTCGGGATTTCGGTTATCAAATAAATTATCTCAAGAAGCCGCTTCCATACTTTATACCTCGTAGGTAAATATGCACCAGAATATACGATCTCTAGTGATCAGTGATAAATGAAATTACATACGATATACGAAAGATTACCGTAAAATGTACTACACAAAAGTATTTCGAGTTTATTCGTAAGGTTCCTGGCGCATTTGACATTAATGTCATTATTAATGACATTATTGGCAATTGTGTCGATCTGACCATTTACCACCTTCTGTAGCGCACATTGCAAATAAATAGTGCGTGTATTTATTTGCAATGTGCGCTACAAAAGACGGTAAATGGTCAGATCGACACAATTGCCAATAATGGCGTGCCAAATTACATATATGTAACATAAAAAAACACTTACGACCATATTTAATGCAAATAATCAATAATTAAGTTAATTTTAAGTTTAAATTAATTTATCATCTATCTATAAAAATAAAAATGTAAACGTTCGTTTGTTCAAAATCTTAAATCTCCGAAAGTTCTTCAACGTTGCATTCGAATACGCGCGTGTTTTTATATACCTATCACAGGGTAAATACATGCTTTTTACCCAAAAACAGAGTAAGCGCCATCTGTTGGGCAGCCACGGCAACGCGTGACGGTTGTAAATTAAAAATCAACAATGAAAAAAAATGTCAGATAATACAATAATAGTGACCTTAAATTCTGACCACGATTATTGATTATTAAATTCCCCTTATTTCCCAATTATTCACCATTTCCCCGATGTACGTACGTGTTTCGATAGTGAGTGAAATATGTCAGAGCCCATTCCCATCCAATCTCGCCCCATTTTTCCAATCCTCTCCGAATTCGTTCGTACAGCTCCAAAGGTAGGCTACACGTGCCAATATTTGTCATCCTGGACTGATGTCGACATGTGCGCGTCTATGGACGACAGTATCCACTTACCATCAAGTAGACTGTATGCTCGTCTGACACCTTTATATAAAAAAAGGAGAAAAAAAGTCCTACCACAGACTACCACATTCTTAGTAATTTAAAATTATATCTATTTCCATTTATTCAGATTTTGCTTTTTTATATCTTTTTGCTGCTTTTTTAATACAACCCCTTAAAATTGTCAGCAAGCGACACCAGCAACGCGTGAGACTGCATTTGTACACTAAATCACATTTCACATAATTGAATATTTTCCTTTCTTATAATCATTAATAACCATTTTTTTTAAAAACATACGCCTGTTTACCGGACATAGCAAAGTTATAAACACAAATTGTTGCTAACACAGAACATAAGGCGTTAAACAAACACTTGATTATTTTTACAAGTACATATTCTTAACAAACCCCGGATTGTCTTACATGTTATTGCATTGCATATAGACAACAATTGTTGCTAATTTATTTATTTTTATTTCTTACACAAATAAACTTTGTAAGGATGTTACTTGATTGAAATAATCAATTACGGGGGGCTGAACAGTTATAAAAGTAGATAAAAGTAGAAAAATATAAATAAACTGACGTGAAAATTGATTGATTAAGACGTCTTTTCGAATGTTCTCTATAAAGATTACTATAAGGGTAAAGTCAGATAAAATCACTAGTACTCTCACCTGATATGATTTTCCACAAACATGACACAGATGTCCCTTCTTCCCTTTAAAATTACTGTGTTTGTTCTGTTCGTGCAGTTTCAACGACGCTTGCGTTTTGAACGGCTGCAAATTTATTTATTGGAAACACTTCAGTGGAAATTATTTGCTTAAAATTACATAAGGAATGGAGTAAACTGTTATCGTACAAAAGGCGAGCTTAATGCCTTAAGGCATTCTCTGCCAGCTACGTTTGGGTTGATCAGAATGTCTGGATAAGAACCCTTATCCAACACCTCAACTTTAGGTAAATATGCACCCGAATATCCGATCTCTAGTTATGTTGTTATTTATTATTTTTATTAGGGTTTACAAGTCAAAGTTGGAAAATGAACTCAATCGGATCACTAACTTTTTAACCAAATCTATTATATTAACATACTTACTTTATTATTACATATCTCGCATCTAAATTTGATTTTCTTCAAATGTTCCCAGTCTATGTGATCGCCCAACTGTGTTTTCGTTAGGAACTTTTTACCACATTCATTGCATTCATAGCTGGAAAGTGATTTGTAAGAGGGCTATCATCAAATACCTTTGAAGATCAAATATACAATTATAAGAGAAATATAAGCAAATAGATGACAGAAAATTCAATGTTGCGTTAGGTTTAGATTCTCTGGTGACAATAAAGAAATGGGAGTCCAACAACTTGGTGAGGGGTCACATTCTGAGTAATTTAAAACTATGTTAAAATATAGATTGATTTGCTGTGCTCATTTAGTATTTTTTGTTAGTCGTTTAAATATAAGCCAAATCAAAATTATACCTACAATGGCATACCATACAATCAGCTTAAGTCTCTCCACTGCTGAATATATATACCTCTCCCAAGGATCGCCAGCACACACGATATTTGACATCATATAGTCAAATTAAATATTTTGTAATAGATTAAATTATCTTTTAAAATGACTCAAATGGGATCTAAATCTAAATCTAGTGAAATCATTTTTCCACAAAAAGTGCCAGACACGTTTTTTTTTATGTCAAGCATTTTATCGTCAAGTGCTAGAAAAACAAATGAGAAATCGTCAAAATAGATAAAAGTGAAAAACATGAAACACCCTCGGAATAAAATTGAAGGTAGACTGTTTTCTGTAATAAAATTAGAGGGATTTGTAAAAGATCAAATAATTTGCCAAATTTTACGTGTTCAATAAACATTGTAGGGGGACTTAGTTGTGACTGCAATCACAGAACTCCTCACACAGACCACTATCTACCGTCAAACATGAATGAAAGAATATGTCGTTGGCGAACCTAATAAAATAAAATTAATTATGCTGCAATTCTCATCCTACGTGGCATATAGTGAGATATGCCAGAGCACATTTCTCATTCCACCCCAAATAATCCCTTTCTTTCCTATTGAAGAGAATATGATGCCGGTCGGGGGTGTTCAGTCGTCTGCGGGACTGCAGCGTGCACGTTCATATTATCCAATGACTGGAAAATCAAAAAGAAATACGGAGCTACGAAAATGGGTAATGCCAGCTCTAGAAGTAATGCTGAAGGAAAGTTTCGAAATACCAAAAATATTTCTAGAAATATCAAAACCGCTCGTTTTTTAGTTTTAGATAGATGGATTGCGTAACGTAGATACATTTGTTCGTGCACAAATGTATTCGGTCTGGACAAACCTCCGTGGTTTTTTTAGAGTCTATCTGAGTCTGAGACACCAAGAAGATACAGAGAAGTACAAGGTACAAATAATTAGAAGCACAACCGGCGGACTTATCGCTAAAGCGATTTTTTCCAGGCCACCTTTGGGTGGTGAAGACAAGTCCGTACACGAAATAGATGGCGTAATAAAGAAATGATGTCTTTGAACACACACAGATAGTTTTAATGGCTTTTTTTTCTATAAATTTCATGGCCTTTTAATGGGGCGACACGACAATCTTGGCCGGGGTCTCGTGGACTCCGGCACTGTGTGCGGGGCCCTCAATGTCACTCACTTGCCGTGCCTCTGTCTGTCGGGCGCGTGTTGTTTGGACACCTTGAAGTGCTGCTTGTAGGTGCAGATGGACGCGAAGTGTATGTCGCACGGCGCGCAGTAGAAGTCGTCGCCTTTGTCGCGCGCCTGCGACATGATCACGATTATTGTACAATTTTTTAACATTAGAAGTGAAGGAAGTTTTAGGTCTCTTATATCAGTCACGTCATTATTATTTTTTACGGACGAAGGCGGCAGACGAGCGTACAGTCCACCTGATGGTAAGTGGACACTGTCGCCCATAGACATCCGCGATACATGCCAACATTAGTCCAAAATGACATACGTTGGCACGACCCCGGATGGGCTGCCTACCTTTGGAGATATAGGAATGGATTTGGAGAAAGGTTTGAGAAAATGGAGAGGGATAGGATGGGAATGGGCTCTGGCACATCTCACTCACTACCGAAACGCGTACGTACATTAGGGAAATAAGATAAAGTGGGAAATGCAGTACATTTCAAGGTAGTCTTATGTGAGAGGGGTAACGTGGCCAGTCGTGCGCGTCCAGCCGCTGTTGGATTGCAGCGTGCACTCTCCCCCCTCCCAATGAAAAATGTCACACAATGAAAAGTGCAAAAATTGCAATTAATGTTAATTTTTTAAAGAAAACGTTTGTTTTTTTTTTTTAATTATCAATTTATTAGAAGAATTTGCGTTATTTTAGAAATAAATCGGGAAGCATTTTATAAATATAAAACTATTATTCGCAACGGTCACCATTTGCTTTCGAGTACTTACTTGTTAGTGAAAGTAAATGTTTCTTAGTAAACTGTTTTATTGGCTGTTATTAAGTATTAGTTCTTTCTCATCAAACCATAATATGCTCAATGGACCACGATGAGAAAAGAAATGGGTCAAATTGTCCCTCATCTCCGAAAAGGTGTGTATAATGTGTGTAATTAATTGTGTACAGGAACTCACCCTATGACTCCTCATGTGTCTGTCCAGGTTCGACTTCCACTGGTACACGCGGCCACATCGCTTGCAGGGATAGTGGTTTTGACCCTTATGTATTACACTGTAAAATAATAACCATAATACTGGTTTAAAAGTAATATATGCTGAAAGGCCTATTTAATTGTATATTAATATATTAACAACTCGTGTATCTAACCATATTCAGAAAATAAACAAAATTAGTCAATTATACCAGAAATAGTCAATTATACAAGAAATGGTCAATTATACAAGAAATGGTCAATTATACAAGAAATGGTCAATTATACAAGAAATAGTCAATTATACAAAATTAGTGAATTATTTATCAAATTAAATGTAAGTAAGTTACTCTAAAGTGGATTTGATAAACAGTGACATTATTAGTTTATATTAAACTAGCTGTGCCCGGCGGCGTCGCATGCCCGTCACACAACTAATGAACACAAAACAATATTAAACTATACGTATAAACCTTCCTTTTGAGTCACTCTATCTATTGATGGAAACCGCATTAAAATCCGTTGCGTAGTTTAAAAGATCTAAGCGTACATACAGAGGGACAGACGGCGGGAAGCAACTTTGTTTTATATTGGTGGGAAAAATATAAGTTAAAACAATAAGTCATGAAAAAAGCAATAAAAAACCGTTAGTCGCCTTTTAACATACGACACCCAATGGAAGAGGTAGCCACTACACTATAGTCACACGACAACATAATCAAAAATTACAAAAATTCTCAAAATAAGTCCACTTACGACACGCGGGTGTCGCGCACTGTTCGCTCCAAAAATTACTTTATACCGCGAACCCGTAGGCTGTGCAACGAACTGCCTCAAGAGGTCTTTCCATTGAGCTACGATACGGGGCTCTTCAAGAGAGCTGCGAATAGGATTTTGCATGGTCGGCGGCGCACGCGCATACCCCCCCGGTGTTGCAGGTGTCCACGGGCGGCGGTGACACTTACCATCACGTGGGACCGCACGCTCGTCCGCCCGCTAGTTTATAAAAAAAACTAAAAATAAGTCTACTTACTTCATGTGGAACCTATACGTTTTCTTTGAAGCGAACGTCTTGTTACATTCAATACATTGTGGTTTGGCTTTCGCCACTTCTCCGTTCACTTTATCGGGCTTTGTTTTTGGGCTCTGAATCGAGAAAAATACGGACTTTTTTTCACGGACGAAGCCGGCAGACGAGCATACAGTCCACCTGATGCTAAGTGGGCACTGGACCAATGCCAGCATTAGTCCAGAATAACAAACGTTGGCACGACCACGGATGCGCTGCATACCTTTAGAGATATAGGAATGGATTTGGAGTTGGGAAAATGGGAAGGGATAGGATGGGAATGGGCTCTGACACATTCCACTCAATATCGAAACACGTACGTACATTAGGGCAATAAGATAAAGTGGGAAATGCAGTACATTTCAAGGTAGTCTTCTGTGAGAGAGGGGGTAACGTGGCCAGTCGAGTGCGCCCAGCGATCAAATAGAGATCATTACTTATGTATTTTTGAAAACTGGATACAAAATATTTCTTAGAAGTAATAAGCAAACTTCTCGTCCATTAAAAGCTATTTTAAAATCAGTCTAGTTATGTATTTATGAACAGAAATAAAATTAACAGATCTCCAGATCTGGAATCACCCACCTACTGATGAGTACTCAGTAACAGACGCGGACGCGTTCAAAGTGCAAAGACCTGAGCGAGTGCGGATAGTGTTATGCACAATTCATCACTAATTATTTATCTATACTAATATAATAAAGAAGTAAAATTGTGTGTTTGTAGGTTTGTATGTTGGGGGTAATCTCTGGAACTACTGAACCGTTTTCAAAAATTCTCTCACAAATAGGAAGCTACATTATCCGTGTCTAATATAGGCTATATTTTTAAAATAAAACTTAATAACCGAAGTGAAGCGAGGGCGGGTCGCTAGTTTTAAAATATAATAAAAAGTCATGAAAATATTACACACTTTTGTTTGTAGGCGTGTGATTCGGGGACAAGGGGGAGGACTGTATCCATCTGTGGAGAGACGTACTGGTGGTATAACTGAAGACGTAAAATCTTGTGTGGTGTGTGTACGGGGAGAGCAGTGGTTGATGGTATAATTGATGGCATGGCATGCCATACACTACATATAGTGTATGAGAGCGTTAGATTGTGTGGTGTATAACTGACGACGTACAATCTTGTGTAGTGTGTGTACGGGGAGAGCAGTGGTTGATGGTATGTATATAGTTGATGATATAATTGATGGCACGTTTTATGTAGTGTACGAGAGCGTTAGATTGTGTGGTGTATAACTGACGACGTACAATCTTGTGTAGTGTGTGTACGGGGAGAGCAGTGGTTGATGGTATGTATAGTTGATGATATAATTGATGGCACGTTTTATGTAGTGTACGAGAGCGTTAGATTGTGTGGTGTATAACTGACGACGTACAATCTTGTGTAGTGTGTGTACGGGGAGAGCAGTGGTTGATGGTATGTATAGTTGATGATATAATTGATGGCACGTTTTATGTAGTGTACGAGAGCGTTAGATTGTGTGGTGTATAACTGACGACGTACAATCTTGTGTAGTGTGTGTACGGGGAGAGCAGTGGTTGATGGTATGTATAGTTGATGATATAATTGATGGCACGTTTTATGTAGTGTACGAGAGCGTTAGATTGTGTGGTGTATAACTGACGACGTACAATCTTGTGTAGTGTGTGTACGGGGAGAGCAGTGGTTGATGGTATGTATAGTTGATGATATAATTGATGGCACGTTTTATGTAGTGTACGAGAGCGTTAGATTGTGTGGTGTATAACTGACGACGTACAATCTTGTGTAGTGTGTGTACGGGGAGAGCAGTGGTTGATGGTATGTATAGTTGATGATATAATTGATGGCACGTTTTATGTAGTGTACGAGAGCGTTAGATTGTGTGGTGTATAACTGACGACGTACAATCTTGTGTAGTGTGTGTACGGGGAGAGCAGTGGTTGATGGTATGTATAGTTGATGATATAATTGATGGCACGTTTTATGTAGTGTACGAGAGCGTTAGATTGTGTGGTGTATAACTGACGACGTACAATCTTGTGTAGTGTGTGTACGGGGAGAGCAGTGGTTGATGGTATGTATAGTTGATGATATAATTGATGGCACGTTTTATGTAGTGTACGAGAGCGTTAGATTGTGTGGTGTATAACTGACGACGTACAATCTTGTGTAGTGTGTGTACGGGGAGAGCAGTGGTTGATGGTATGTATAGTTGATGATATAATTGATGGCATGTTTTATGTAGTGTATGAGAGCGTTAGATTGTGTGGTGTATAACTGACGACGTACAATCTTGTGTAGTGTGTGTACGGGGAGAGCAGTGGTTGATGGTATGTATAGTTGATGATATAATTGATGGCACGTTTTATGTAGTGTACGAGAGCGTTAGATTGTGTGGTGTATAACTGACGACGTACAATCTTGTGTAGTGTGTGTACGGGGAGAGCAGTGGTTGATGGTATGTATAGTTGATGATATAATTGATGGCACGTTTTATGTAGTGTACGAGAGCGTTAGATTGTGTGGTGTATAACTGACGACGTACAATCTTGTGTAGTGTGTGTACGGGGAGAGCAGTGGTTGATGGTATGTATAGTTGATGATATAATTGATGGCACGTTTTATGTAGTGTACGAGAGCGTTAGATTGTGTGGTGTATAACTGACGACGTACAATCTTGTGTAGTGTGTGTACGGGGAGAGCAGTGGTTGATGGTATGTATATAGTTGATGATATAATTGATGGCACGTTTTATGTAGTGTACGAGAGCGTTAGATTGTGTGGTGTATAACTGACGACGTACAATCTTGTGTAGTGTGTGTACGGGGAGAGCAGTGGTTGATGGTATGTATAGTTGATGATATAATTGATGGCACGTTTTATGTAGTGTACGAGAGCGTTAGATTGTGTGGTGTATAACTGACGACGTACAATCTTGTGTAGTGTGTGTACGGGGAGAGCAGTGGTTGATGGTATGTATATAGTTGATGATATAATTGATGGCACGTTTTATGTAGTGTACGAGAGCGTTAGATTGTGTGGTGTATAACTGACGACGTACAATCTTGTGTAGTGTGTGTACGGGGAGAGCAGTGGTTGATGGTATGTATAGTTGATGATATAATTGATGGCACGTTTTATGTAGTGTACGAGAGCGTTAGATTGTGTGGTGTATAACTGACGACGTACAATCTTGTGTAGTGTGTGTACGGGGAGAGCAGTGGTTGATGGTATGTATAGTTGATGATATAATTGATGGCACGTTTTATGTAGTGTACGAGAGCGTTAGATTGTGTGGTGTATAACTGACGACGTACAATCTTGTGTAGTGTGTGTACGGGGAGAGCAGTGGTTGATGGTATGTATAGTTGATGATATAATTGATGGCACGTTTTATGTAGTGTACGAGAGCGTTAGATTGTGTGGTGTATAACTGACGACGTACAATCTTGTGTAGTGTGTGTACGGGGAGAGCAGTGGTTGATGGTATGTATAGTTGATGATATAATTGATGGCACGTTTTATGTAGTGTACGAGAGCGTTAGATTGTGTGGTGTATAACTGACGACGTACAATCTTGTGTAGTGTGTGTACGGGGAGAGCAGTGGTTGATGGTATGTATAGTTGATGATATAATTGATGGCACGTTTTATGTAGTGTACGAGAGCGTTAGATTGTGTGGTGTATAACTGACGACGTACAATCTTGTGTAGTGTGTGTACGGGGAGAGCAGTGGTTGATGGTATGTATAGTTGATGATATAATTGATGGCACGTTTTATGTAGTGTACGAGAGCGTTAGATTGTGTGGTGTATAACTGACGACGTACAATCTTGTGTAGTGTGTGTACGGGGAGAGCAGTGGTTGATGGTATGTATAGTTGATGATATAATTGATGGCACGTTTTATGTAGTGTACGAGAGCGTTAGATTGTGTGGTGTATAACTGACGACGTACAATCTTGTGTAGTGTGTGTACGGGGAGAGCAGTGGTTGATGGTATGTATAGTTGATGATATAATTGATGGCACGTTTTATGTAGTGTACGAGAGCGTTAGATTGTGTGGTGTATAACTGACGACGTACAATCTTGTGTAGTGTGTGTACGGGGAGAGCAGTGGTTGATGGTATGTATAGTTGATGATATAATTGATGGCACGTTTTATGTAGTGTACGAGAGCGTTAGATTGTGTGGTGTATAACTGACGACGTACAATCTTGTGTAGTGTGTGTACGGGGAGAGCAGTGGTTGATGGTATGTATAGTTGATGATATAATTGATGGCACGTTTTATGTAGTGTACGAGAGCGTTAGATTGTGTGGTGTATAACTGACGACGTACAATCTTGTGTAGTGTGTGTACGGGGAGAGCAGTGGTTGATGGTATGTATAGTTGATGATATAATTGATGGCATGTTTTATGTAGTGTATGAGAGCGTTAGATTGTGTGGTGTATAACTGACGACGTACAATCTTGTGTAGTGTGTGTACGGGGAGAGCAGTGGTTGATGGTATGTATAGTTGATGATATAATTGATGGCACGTTTTATGTAGTGTACGAGAGCGTTAGATTGTGTGGTGTATAACTGACGACGTACAATCTTGTGTAGTGTGTGTACGGGGAGAGCAGTGGTTGATGGTATGTATAGTTGATGATATAATTGATGGCACGTTTTATGTAGTGTACGAGAGCGTTAGATTGTGTGGTGTATAACTGACGACGTACAATCTTGTGTAGTGTGTGTACGGGGAGAGCAGTGGTTGATGGTATGTATAGTTGATGATATAATTGATGGCATGTTTTATGTAGTGTACAAGAGCGTTAGATTGTGTGGTGTATAACTGATGACGTAAAATCTTGTGTAGTGTGTGTGAGGTCTGTATATTGACTAACAAACTAAATGATGTTACTCTACTGCGTGATGTCATTGTGCGACAAGCTACTACATACCTTTGGAACTTCTCTTTTAACCCTTTCAGTCTTCTCTGGTTTAATTTCTTCCACTGTCTTTGTATCTTCTATCTCATTGTCACTAACGTCATCATGATAATCAACATCATTTCCAACATCGACATCATCCATATTAGATTCTTCAATAATATTTTGTGTAGTTTCAGATTCGATTACTTGTCTCTTACTCTTTTGTCTTTTTCTAGGACTTTCTTTATTTTTTCTTTTTCTCTTTTTAGGACTGTCTGTTTTCTTCTGTTTCTTTTTTACTTTCGCGTCTTGGCGTTTCTTGTCTACTTTCTTTTGAGTCTGAAATTATATTTTTTTTAAGTTAGCAGGGCGGTCCACGCGATGGTAAGTGGTGATCGTCGCTAATGGACTAACATTAAAGGTAGGCAACGCATTCAGGGGTGTACCAACATTAGTAATTTTGGACTGATGTTGGTATGTTTCGTGGAAGTCCATAGGTGACAGTATCCACTTACAACCAGGTGGACTGTCCGCTAGTCTACTGCCTTGTTACTATAAAAAAAATCTCATTTTTGTTTGGACTCTACTGAAAATTAACAGTTGTAAGGCCAGTAACTGATGCCGTGGTCAGAAGAGGAATGAAATGAAGGAAACTTGTGAAAATATTTGCGTACAATTCGGGACTACAACGTAGTAACGTTATGGTGAGCGAGTCAGGAAAGTGTCTTCATAGCACATTACCAGACAGATAACTTCTACGTACCTAACCAATGGTCCAGACCGACCTAACAGATTAGGTGTAGCTTTTACATAAACTTCATCTTGTTACATGGATTAAAATGAAACCATATGGCATTGTACTTGATTGAACAGCACCATCTGTTGACGATCGAAGGAACTAACGTTTTATATAAACTTCATCTTATGACACAGAATTTTTGTTCACCGTATTTATGCTCTAATTATACCACCGTAGACATACCTTTTTAACCTTTTCTTTTTTCTCCTTTTCCAGTACCAAGGGCACTTCTTCAACGAATGTCTTAACATCACCTATCTCAGACTTGAGATCTGTTCCATCGATATCTTCTATCTCTATTTTAATTTCTGGATAGTTTATATTATCTATTTGATATAATTGTAGTCGCGGTGTCTTTGTTAGCATTGGTTTTGGTGGTATATTCTGAAACAAAACCTTCAATATAGGCGTATAATAATGTCCCAAAAAAACAATGAATATCGGTCGATAATGTCCCCGAAGACAAGCTGAAGACCTGTCTCTATTAATCATGACGGATTTTGGGGTTTATTCCCGTTGTTTCCACTGACAATCCTCACTGGTATAATTCAGTAATAATATGTCACAGTTGTACATCAAACATGACAGTATTATAACACGGCAAAATAAAGAATATTGTGTCAACCCATTGTGACAAAGAATATTCACATACACACAGGCATACTCCTTATTGCATACACAATACTTACTTTAAACAAATTTCATTTTTGTCATTCACTCACCAGTGTGTGGGTGAGTACCCACACTCACCCACACAAAGACACACATATACATTTACCCGAGTCTTACCTTACGTGACAGTTCATGTATAAGCCCCTTGCACATATTTTCTATTTTGAATTGTATACATAGTAGAAACCATTTTTTGCAATAAGCATTATTTATACATGTATAATAATTAATTAATTAATAAGATTGATAGTTCGTACCACTGTTGTGCTGTGGATTCATTTTGTTTATAAATTATGTAAAGCAATTATTTCTTGTAATTGTGTGTATAGTAAGAAAGTATACAATACCCACATGGTGGACATGATCGAGCAGTTCACTGTAACATCTCTGAATTTGCTTCTTGAAGCTATGAAACCTTTTCAGCAAAGCGTGACACTCCCAACACACTTTGATGCAAACTGACGATGTACCAAATACCTGTAATAGAATGTTCACAATAAACAAATAAAATACTGGCCAATACAAAAGCAAGCTATAACATTCTCAGTAATAGAGTTGTGAACATGTGGAATAGGTTACCACAAGAAATCATTGAATCACCAACTAGAAACAGTTTCAAAAACTGACTTGACAATTGTCTTCCAGAAGAGATATGGTGAAACATGTAATACCTGCTAACACAAGATATATGGGCACTGCTTACCTGTTACACAATTATAATATAATAACAATAATAAATTTGATTTATGGTAGAATTTGTTCTGTAGATGATTGTGACATCTATATTCTGTTCCAATCCAAATTGCCCGAAATGTAAACTACCATAGTGCTCAGTAACCGACATGGCCTTAAATTAGATAAAAGGAGATACTTGTTTTCATAACCATAACGTGATTCATTGAGACTGCAAGTGCGTCCTTAGGCTCTAATTCGTAGGCTGTGGAACGAACTGCCTCAAGAGGTCTTTCCATCAAGCTACAATATGGGATTCTTAAAGAGAGCTGTGAATGGGATTTTGCAAGGTCGGCGGCGCGCCCGCATACCCCCTGGTGTTGCAGGTGTCCATGGGCGGCGGTAACACTTACCATCATGTGGAACCGCTTGCTCATCTGCCCATTAGTCTATAAAAAAAATAAAAATAAATAACAGCACATTCAATGGTCCACATTACGAATCCGTGTCATAGGTCCAGAGATAGACAAACACAACACGGGAAACACCCAGGCCCCAAGAACAAAGACCCCCGAAGAAGTCTTTTATTGACTAATAGTAAGTTTTATTTCTTTCTCACCAAACCATATATATGGTCAATGGTCCACGATGAGAAAAGATATGGGTCAAATGGTTCCTCATCTATAAAAGATTGAGAACCACTGCTCTAACTGAATGCATAGGTTTGTTCTACAGCGTTATATTTGCGGTCGGCGCTATCTAGCCGCATATTGAATAAGTCGATAATGAGGCGCAAATAAGTTTGTAGTTGTTAGAGCACCCGATTGGCTAATACTGTATATACATACAGTTTCGATAACAGTTTTCGAAGCCACACTTACGGGAATTTCATCCAATATTTCAGTGTAGAACTGGTAGAAGCTAGTGTCTGTAATTAAACACAGATTTCTTCCGGCACACAGACATGCTGTGCAAAGTTCATCCATTTTCCTTCCTATATATTCCCTTAGTTACTTTACAAACTTAAATAAGAAGTATTTTTAGTCAAATTTCGTGTTTAATTAATGTTTTTCGAGAAAGCTTTCGGTAAAAGTACGCAATCAATATTTATTGACAAATTTGACATTTCCAATGTCAATAACCGTAAATTACATTCCAAAACATGCTCTGTCTTTTTATTTCTGAGAATTAAACAAACCTTTTTTATTATGGGTCAATTACACTACATCGGCTATTGAATTCGGTTTAACCGAATTAATGCCACCAAATGAGGTTAAGATGAACTAGATAGATGATGAACTACATGATAAAAAGAATTTAAATTATTTTATCACAGAATGATTTAAATAGGCTAAAATTAATTTTTAACCGTGTGACTGTTATATTGTCTTCACGATGAGCAAATGCTGAAATACTATATTGCAATGTAGCACAAAGGTGTAATAAGAAATAATACAATCTATATGTACCTAAATAATTTTAACAAAGTGCTTTATTAGTACCTAACTAATAATTCTGTTGTATTATTTGCTGTGTCTGGACCAATAACTATACCAGTGTCCAAATAAATTGTATAAAAAAAAGGACCTTGCATCCAAAGCTTTTATTATAAGTGTTTAGAAGCTTTTCTACAGACCCACTTTGACGGTCTTTGATCCTTGAATCTACAAGGTTTGTAGAAGATAAACAAAGCTGCTTTGGACAAGTCATATGTGATCCAGACAAAATGTCTATGCATCTTAATGGTCACTTGAAAATGCTTTACAAGGTGACTGTGTAGATTGCCCGCTTCAATTACGAAGACAGTATCTGGCTGACAGGAGTGGTACAATTAAGCACCCATCCACTATTGTCACGTCTAGAGACTCTTTTTGAAAAGGTTTGTTTATAGCGTTATTGGGCTCACAGATATCTATAACTAAACACTTATAGGAAGTATAACGACTTGTATTGACATAACAAACACGTATTTTACCTTTGTTCAAATGCAATTTTGAGGCTTTCAATTTTTAATCCCGTATAATTCTCGATTTTGGTATTGGTAAAAGCGATTTTAACGCTAATTACATACCTACTTATTATTTAATTACATTTGATAAGTTATAGTTTTTAGTAAAAACGGGCATGATTTCCTTTTACTATTTACAACTGCTGTCTGGATCCCAATTTATAAGATTGTGCTTAGTTTAAGTGCTTATTGTGCTTAAGATGTGTTCCTCGAGGCCATATCCTATGTAAAATCGCATAGTATTAAAAAAAGCACTCAAAAAATTGTTTGGAAGTTCAGTTAGACAATATATTCAGGAGCAAAATCCAAAATTGTCTATAATTTAATATTGAAAATTATATGAGTGTAATGCTTAAGGTTTGGATATTGTATTAGCCTGGATTCCAGGCCACAAGCATTGTAGGTAACAATGGGTGGACCCATCGCGAAAGAATGCTGTTCAGTGGTTCTCTATCCCATTATATTAACTATTTGTATATTATATCCTTCGCTCATAACCACGTTTGAGTCGTGGAAGGATGAGTGGTCTAATTCTAAAACAATACTAAAAGTGTGTGGTATTGTGGTAAAACGCGAGTGTGGTATTGATGAAGGTACACTTGACCACATATTTTTCAATTGTGCCAAATACTCCTTATATGATTTACTACCTCACAGGTTCCCCCACCCTATCAATTTTCAGTCTCTTCTTTCTTTAATTGATCCTTCCTCTTGTATTCATGTAAATATATCCAAATGAATAACATAAAATATTCTGAAATAAAATAATGAATAATGTTTATTCTATATTATTGATATTAAATAATTGATGTTTTCAAATCCCATGTATCTGAACACTTTTTACTCAAACAGTGTGAATGACTGATATGTTTATTATTATTTTATTTATATTTTTATGTATGTATGTATATTTATGTTGTATTTATGTACTTAGTGTAATAGTATCAAAACATTATTATATTTATTATATTTAGTGGCACTACTTTTAGTCTGCTCTCAACCACCAAAGGTTAGCTGGAAGAAAATGCTATATAGCATTAAGTTCGCCTTTGTACACACATTTTGGTGCAATAAAGAATCTACCTATCTATATTATCATATTAACATAAGTATATTTTATGGACAATATTATAATCAATTTTATATTTTAGCAAAATAATGAGCTACATACATAGGACAGCTGTCCTATGTATGTAGTTAGAATATATCTTAGTGTTGTCTGTTTGTTTTAGGTGTCAGCCCTACCTGGCCAGTGTCTTCAAAAAATTGAAGCTGTTGATATTATTAATAAGATCCAACACCTCAACCTTGAGCAGACTGTATTTTCCATGAGACTGACATTGGTGGAATTATTGTGAATCCTATACCACAATACAAAAAGCCTACACAAAGCCTATATTTTTCTAAAGAAATATTTACAAATACCACTGAAATCATTTATTGGGAAGGCATTGAGAATATTCTAGAAGGAATATGGATGACCTGTGCACAGCATGCTTGTGTAATGGAAGAAGTCTTTACTTCATCGACGAGACTGGATCATACCAGCTTTATACTGACATTTTGAATGAAATCCCGGTAAGTGTTATGTTAACAGTATTTCTGTCGCTTATAATTCATTTATCTGCCTTAGAACTCAAAACGTTTTTTGTTTTTGTGTTTAATTCCCACTCTATTTATCAAATAAATTGATTGAAGTTTATTCTGTAGGGGCATATCCTAGATCTTTGGTTTATTCTAATATGTAAACTGGGTCATACCTATCAGCGCCGGCTCTAGCTCATGTAGCGCCCGGGTGCAGGGCGCCCTCTAGTAGGCGTTTTGAACTCTTTGGAGGTGTCGCGAGCGGCGCTCGGCGCCCCCTAAGACCCTGCGCCCGTGTGCACCGCACCCCCTGCACCATAGGTAAAGCCGGCACTGAATTCAGCGCTCGACAGGCGCCCCCGGGCGCGGGGCGCCAGGGGTGCACCGCACCCCTTGCACCCCCTGGTAAAGACGGCCCTGATACCTATCTTCTTTTCAAGACCTTGTATAGTTAGAAAAAATAAAAAGTTAAATTCACTTGGCAAAATAAAAACAGTTTCAAAAACTCAATAAATGGCTTCTAGAAGATTTATGGCGAAAGCAACTAGCACTGTAATAGTAGCAGCTAGCACATTTATATCTAAAGTCTAGTCCAATTGGATTTGTTCAAAATGTAACCTGAGGTAACTGGCATGACCTTTTATATAGTGAGGCGATAATTGTTTACATATACATAATTTGATTCATTGTGACTGCAAAGTCCTAGATTTAAATATTGAGATATTTTATTATTTTAGTTCTGTTTTGGACAAATTCGATTGGAATAGACTATATAGTACTATGAACTATGGACTATGAACTACTTGTTTCCATGTGCCAATAAGTAGTTTTCCACCTATGAGGTATACAATTTAGGTCGTATAGAATCAAAGACGGCAAAATAGGTTAGTAAGCCAAAATGAGGTAAATATATGTTTAGGTAAATAATAGGTAAATATTAGGTAATAAATAGGTAAATAACAGTTAATACATAGTATGTATTAACATCCTTGATGGTGAAGAGTTAATCAAATCAGTTTAGTTTTAAATTTTCTATGTTGCCATATATTTACCTCATTTTTGCTTACTAACCTATTTTGCCGTCTTTGATTCTATACGACTCATATATTTTAATAGGTAAATATTCAAATATATAAGTATTATGCTTTAGACACTGAATGCTTTAGCGGAGTGCAGTAGGCACAACCATACGCATCAAATGATAGAAAAATGAGCAAAATGCTGTCGGGCGATCTTGGCTCAATCAAATTGTGCTGGAGCTGTGTTGGCGGGGGAGATGGAGTGTTCCTGTTGTCGCGCCGGTGGATGTGCTTTTTGTGAGGTATCCAACGTCCCCTCAGGGGCCTCGGTGCCACACATTGTATGCAGCCTACTTGCATTATGATAATGGACCTGAGTGATGAGCAGAGCTTGGGGTTAGGTAGGGTGATTTTGGGATTTGCAGTAAGAAACATTAATATGGACATTCCTTTTTTCTGGGACTATGGTCAATCAAATGCTGTTTTTGATATAGTAATTTGAAAGCTATGCATCTGTTCTTTTCACAGAGTTGCCAACGAATGTTTTATACCGTCTCTCCTCATTTTGGCTCAATGAGGAGAGATGAGATAATTTAGAACCATGTTAGTAATAATAAAAGTTATGTAAAGGACAACACTCCAAAGAGTATTGCTTAGACTCGAAGAGTAGCAGCAGAATCGCTGCTCCCCCATTACCCAATAATAACAGTTTTCTTCGTTGACAGATATATGAAGTGGCAGGGATATGTGTGAAAGTGTGTTGGGAATGTCGCTACCTACTGCGACGCTTCCAGAAATTCAAACAACAGGTCCAGAGGTCTTACAGTCAACTGCTGAACTCTATACTCCTACAGGCAAGCTCTACTCTTCTATACTACTCTTGACTCCTTTTATTGTGTTACTAGCAGTGCCCGTGACTTATAAACAAAATTGAATAGACTAGTACTTAAATTAAAAAAGAAACAAGTGGTCCTTGCACTAAACTTAAAGTCGGAAGTCTTATCCGTGAAAAATAACAGTATTAACGAAAAGTAAGAAGACCGTGAGAAAGTTGGGATTAAACATGGAAATATTTATCATTTCAGGACACTTCAAAAACACAATCCCACAACACATGTACGCCAATAAAATCCGAAATCTGCGATCAAAACACTAACATTTCAATGCCTCCTCGCTTAAAAATACAGCATGTCTTCAATATAAACTACCCACAAGATGAGATCAAAAGTGAGAATGATGATGATCCGCCATCAGTAGACTGTTTGAAGTCAGAAGAAGAGGAATATTGCGAAACGACTTTTGTGAATGATTTACAAGCGCCGGTGAAGGGAAAAAGGAGAAAGAGAGATGTTAAAAAGGTATGTTGTGAAATGAATTTTGCAATTCCATTACACTGTCTATAGTTTGATAATAGAAACGTGTTACAACGACATATTAAGAATTCTTAAATGGGAACATTTTTGTATTGACCAAACGAAAAATTGCGACAGTTAACTAAACTGTATTTGTTAAGATTTGATTTAGAGATGTTAAAGATGTTTACCTGTTATTATTTTATATATAATTTTTTCTGTGTTTACGAGAGACCTGGACTTCGACGAGTTTGGACAATAGCTACCACACCACTAAACAGCATTGCATTCACAGAATTTTGTGTTTAAAAAAATGATTTCTTTTTTAATCTTTCCTTACAGCCGCACAATAAGAAAGTAAAGAAGAGACATAAACAACAGATTTCTTCGTCAGATGAATCTATACAAATAGATAGATCAGACGGTCTTTCAGATTTAGACTCGGTTTTAGAATATTACGAAGATGGCCAACCGAGTGACATAGACATAAAAACAGAGACAGAAAGACATAATGAAGATAAATCCGTTTTAGAACATTATGAAGATGGCAAAGAGAGTAAGATTGAAAGTAAAATTGATATAGAAATAGATAATAAAGATAAATCAGATTTAGAATATTACGAAGATAGCAGAGAGAGTGAGTTAAAAAGAAAAAGACAGGCAGAAAGAGATAGTAAAAAGAATAAATCAATTTTAGAAGATTATCAAGATGGCAGAGAGAATGAATTAAAAAGTAAAAGAAAGACGGAAAGAAATAGTAAGAATAATAAATCAGTTTTAGAACATTATGAAGATGGCAGAGTAAGTGAGATAGAAACTAAAAGGAAGAGAGAAAATAAAGAAATAGAAATCTCCAAAAAAGTCGTAAAGGTGAGTTTTTTGATTTGACTATAGATTTTTTTGTTATCAATTTCATATTGGTATTAATCAAAAGGTAGTTTTATGGATCCATTATAACTCCTAAACTACTGGTCTGATCGCAGGAAATCTATACACATAATAAAATTGCAACAGAATCGTGTCTGTACAGTCAGCAACACGCCAAAATTACCTTTTTGCTGACTGTACATTGAATGTTTTTTGATAAAAATGAATGCAGTATAAAGTACAAATGATACAGAACCCAAAATAACAATGTTTAGAATTTTTGTTTGTCTGTCCATCTGAACGCGCCTCACGCAAGATCTACTGGACCGATTTTAGTGAAACTTGGCATAATTATAACCCACTAGCGACCCGCCCTCGCTTCGCTTCGGTTTATAAGTTGTTTTTTTCAAAATAAATTATAGCCTATATTAGACACGGTTAATGTAACTTCCTATTTGCGAAAGAATTTTCGAAATCGGTTTAGTAGTTCCATAGATTACCCGCAACATACCCACAAACACACAAATTTACTTCCTTATTATATTAGTATAGATGTGCCGAGTTAACATTTATAGTACATACTTTGGGGCTGTTCAAGTATTACATAAGCAGAATTTTAGTCATTTTTAACCCCCCCCCCCCCCCTGTCAGCGAAAGTGAGCAAAGCTCTTACCCCCCCCCCCCCATGCTTACGTAGGCATTGGTATAATTTTTACAAAATTGTTCAAGTTTCTTTATTAATCAGCATCTACTAAATTTTCCCAGAAAAATACGATAAATAAATAAATAAATATTGCTGACGTAATCGCCATTCAGACCCCCCCCCCCCCGGCCCCCGTGTCATCAAAAATAAGCAAAGCAAAGACCTCCCCCCACTCCCCTTTTTATCTAGATCCATTATAGAGTTCGCACGGGAAGCAATGTAAAGTTTCCGCGAATGAACTCATTGGCGCCGCTGGTAGATAAGATTTTGAAATTTTCCTTTTGTCGGGAAAATTCCCGGGAATGTGACATCAGTATTTACGCCTCTCCATTTGCACCTACTCTACCTTTCTACCTTTAAATATATTTTAATGAACTACTCTAACTCTAGAGGTCTTATTATTTACAGAGCCAGAAAAAAAATGGAGAACTCAAATTGAAAATGAATAAATCAAGTAAAGACACAACAAGCGATAAACCGCAGTGCGTTGAGTGCGGGAAGATATTTAGTTCAAAGAAAACTTACAGATATCATCTAAAGTGAGCATTTCTTTATGTATAATAAATGGCAGTACGTTTAATACCTTTTTTTTTAAAAAAAAAACAGTATGTAAGCACAGCTGACTGGGCGCTTGGGTAAAAAGTCTGACTGGGCGCTTGGGTAAAAAGTCTGACTGGGCGCTTGGAGAAAAGTCTGACTGGGCGCTTGGGTAAAAAGTCTGACTGGGTGCTTGGGTAAAAAGTCTGACTGGGCGCTTGGGTATAAAGTCTGACTGGGCGCTTGGAGAAAAGTCTGACTGGGCGCTTGGGTAAAAAGTCTGACTGGGCGCTTGGGTACAAAGTCTGACTGGGCGCTTGGGTATAAAGTCTGACTGGGCGCTTGGAGAAAAGTCTGACTGGGCGCTTGGGTAAAAAGTCTGACTGGGCGCTTGGGTAGAAAGTCTGACTGGGCGCTTGGGTAAAAAGTCTGACTGGGCGCTTGGGTAAAAAGTCTGACTGGGCGCTTGGGTAGAAAGTCTGACTGGGCGCTTGGGTATAAAGTCTGACTGGGCGCTTGGAGAAAAGTCTGACTAGGCGCTTGGGTAAAAAGTCTGACTGGGCGCTTGGGTAGAAAGTCTGACTGGGCGCTTGGGTAAAAAGTCTGACTGGGCGCTTGGGTAAAATGTCTGACTGGGCGCTTGGAGAAAAGTCTGACTGGGTCTTGGGTAAAAAGTCTGACTGGGCGCTTGGAGAAAAGTCTGAGTTGTAGGGGGAGAATGCATGCTGCATTCCCACAGCCGCAGGGCGCACTCGACTGGCCACGTTACCCCCTCTCTCACAGAAGACGTACCTTGAAATGTACAGCATTTCCTACTTTATCGTATTTCCCCAATGTACGTACGTGATCCGGTAGTGAGTGAGATGTGTCAGAGCCCATTCCCATCCTATCCCTCCCCATTTCCCCAACCCTTTCTCCAAATCCATTCCTATATCTCCTAAGGTAGGCAGCACATCTGGGGTCGTGCCAACGTTTGTCATTCTGGACTGGTGTTGGCATGTATCGCGGATGTCTATGGGCGACAGTATCCACATACCATCAAATGGACTGTATGCTCATCTGCCGCCTTTTTCTTAAAAAAAAAAACTTTCAATAAATCTTCATTTACATATTTTTATCACAAGGGATTATCCATTTATGCATTTTGATTGATCAATGATTATTTTCAGTGTATTACATAAGGGTCAAAATCAGTACCCGTGTCCGAGATGTGGCAAAGTTTATCAGTGGAAATCGAACCTTGGACGCCACATGAGGAGTCACAAGGTAACGTTACGTTACACATTTGATACTAATAAAGAAACATCCACTGTTGGTTTCATTCATATTTTATATTAATTTGATACTTGTATCAGCCCAGAGGCACCGACTCCGTGGGTGCTCGGGGGCTCCAGCACCCACGAGAAGTAAATAGTGGGTGCGGAGCACCCGTGACCATAGACATCAAAACTAATCGGGAATATCAAAAGTAACTCTATTCCTTAGGCATGCACGTGTGTACTCTGGACATTTCAGGGGTTAAATGAGCTTGAGCATTGAGCACCCACGGGGTTTTCTAAAAGCCGGCGCCCCTGTATCAGCCTATAACGTAAATCACCGGGGGGTTTTGGGCCGTAATCCACCACGCGAACGCAGGGGGTTCCTCACGATCTTTTTCCTCACCATCGAGGTAGTGAATTTTTTTGGACTGAGTTATAGGGTTACTATAAAAACTATAAGTTTTTATAGTCCAAAATGACAAACGTTGGCACGCCCCCGGATGCCCTGCCTACCTTTGGAGACATAGGAATGGATTTGGAGAAAGGGTTGGGAAAATGGAGAGGGATACGATGGGAACGGGCTCTGGCACATCTCACTCACTACCGAAACACGTACATACATTAGGGAAAGTAAAAATGGGAAATGCAGTACATTTCAAGGTAGTTAGTGAGAAACGGGTAACGTGGCCAGTCGAGCGCGCCCAGCGGCTGTTGGATTGTTCCAACGCTACTGTACAAAGTTCATGTTTCTAGCTTCAGCGGTTTTGGCTGGCGTGGATACGAGTCAGTCAGTGAGGACGTTTCTTTGTATACATATGTATATATTAGTAGCAATGTGTAAATATATCAATAGTCGCGTTTATCCTTAGGCGCGCGACACAGGAGAGTTGTACTGCGACATGTGCGACAAACGATTCGCGTCGGTGGCGACGTACCGGCAACACTTGAAGGTGTCGCGGCGACACGTCTCCGAGAGCGAGTTCACGTTAGTATCCCCGAGCCTTGGACATCGCTGGTCATTCCACCGAGTCGATTCTTTTTGAGTATTTACCAGTCTAGTTTTTTAATTCTGACAAAGTCTATTTTTTGAGTATTTACCAGGCTAGTGTTTTAATTCTGACAAAGTCTATTTTTTGAGTATTTACCAGTCTAGTTTTTTAATTCTGACAAAGTCTATTTTTTGAGTATTTACCAGGCTAGTGTTTTAATTCTGACAAAGTCTATTTTTTGAGTATTTACCAGTCTTAGTGTTTTAATTCTGGCAAAGTCTATTTTTTGAGTATTTACCAGTCTAGTGTTTTAATTCTGGCAAAGTCTATTTTTTGAGTATTTACCAGTCTAGTGTTTTAATTCTGACAAAGTCTATTTTTTGAGTATTTACCAGGCTAGTGTTTTAATTCTGACAAAGTCTATTTTTTGAGTATTTACCAGTCTTAGTGTTTTAATTCTGGCAAAGTCTATTTTTTGAGTATTTACCAGGCTAGTGTTTTAATTCTGACAAAGTCTATTTTTTGAGTATTTACCAGTCTTAGTGTTTTAATTCTGGCAAAGTCTATTTTTTGAGTATTTACCAGTCTAGTGTTTTAATTCTGGCAAAGTCTATTTTTTGAGTATTTACCAGTCTAGTGTTTTAATTCTGACAAAGTCTATTTTTTGAGTATTTACCAGGCTAGTGTTTTAATTCTGACAAAGTCTATTTTTTGAGTATTTACCAGTCTTAGTGTTTTAATTCTGGCAAAGTCTATTTTTTGAGTATTTACCAGTCTAGTGTTTTAATTCTGGCAAAGTCTATTTTTTGAGTATTTACCAGTCTAGTGTTTTAATTCTGACAAAGTCTATTTTTTTAGTATTTACCAGTCTAGTGTTTTAATTCTGGCAAAGTCTATTTTTTGAGTATTTACCAGGCGTTTTAATTCTGACAAAGTCTATTTTTTGAGTATTTACCAGGCTAGTGTTTTAATTCTGACAAAGTCTATTTTTTGAGTATTTACCAGTCTTAGTGTTTTCATTCTGACAAAGTCTATTTTTTGAGTATTTACCAGTCTTAGTGTTTTAATTCTGGCAGTCTATTTTTTGAGTATTTACCAGTCTAGTGTTTTAATTCTGGCAAAGTCTATTTTTTTAGTATTTACCAGTCTAGTGTTTTAATTCTGGCAAAGTCTATTTTTTGAGTATTTACCAGGCGTTTTAATTCTGACAAAGTCTATTTTTTGAGTATTTACCAGGCTAGTGTTTTAATTCTGACAGAGTCTATTTTTTGAGTATTTATCAGTCTAGTTTTTTAATTCTGGCAGTCTATTTTTTGAGTATTTACCAGTCTAGTGTTTTAATTCTGACAGTCTATTTTTTGAGTATTTACCACTAGTGTTTTAATTCTGGCAAAGTCTATTTTTTGAGTATTTACCAGTCTAGTGTTTTAATTCTGGCAAAGTCTATTTTTTGAGTATTTACCAGTCTAGTGTTTTAATTCTGACAAAGTCTATTTTTTGAGTACTTACCAGGCTAGTGTTTTAATTCTGACAAAGTCTATTTTTTGAGTATTTACCAGTAGTTTTTTAATTCTTACAAAGTCTAGTTTTTTAATTCTGACAAAGTCCGTTTTTTTTTGTGATTTCACCGTGTTTTTCATACAGATTTACTAAATACTAAGCTTTTAAAGTTTATTATTTACAAGAAAAATACGTTACATTATACGATAAAATTAACTGAAAATCATGACCCTCATTTATGTTTTCGAATTTTGTGAAAGATTCAGTTACACCCTGACATTATATAATAATGTATATATATATATCATTTTATATTAAAACTACATTACTGATGTAATTACATTATTTCTAAAGAACTCTTACCAAGTTTCACAGACCTGTATGTTAAAAGGACACGGAAAAACTAGAAATGACTTAGGATTTTGATAGTCTCGGGGGAGATGAGTCTTTCGGACTTCCGTGGGACACTTACAGTCTCGGGGGAGTTTTAAGACTTCTATGAGTCTGTCAGACTTCTAAGGTACGCTTAGGGGAGTCTGGCAGTTTTGGGGGAGTTTTACAGACTCATATGAGTCTCTCAGAGTTCTAAGGTACGCTTAGGGGAGTTTGGCAGCTTTGGGGGAGTTTTACAGACTCATATGAGTCTCTCAGAGTTCTAAGGTACGCTTAGGGGAGTCTGGCAGCTTTGGGGGTGTTTTACAGACTCATATGAGTCTCTCAGACTTCTAATGTACGCTTAGGGGAGTCTGGCAGTTTTGGAGTAGTTTTACAGACTCATATGAGTCTCTCAGAGTTCTAAGGTACGCTTAGGGGAGTCTGGCAGCTTTGGGGGTGTTTTACAGACTCATATGAGTCTCTCAGACTTCTAATGTACGCTTAGGGGAGTCTGGCAGTTTTGGAGTAGTTTTACAGACTCATATGAGTCTCTCAGAGTTCTAAGGTACGCTTAGGGGAGTCTGGCAGCTTTGGGGGAGTTTTACAGACTCATATCAGTCTTTCAGACTTTGTGAGTGAATCTGAGTACATTTTCAGATTCCTATGAGTTTTTCAGACTTCTGTGGTACACTTAGGGAAGTATGACAGTCTCGGGGGAGTTTTACAGTATGTGTCTGTCAGACTACTATGGGACACCTAAAGGAGTCTGATAGTCTCCGGGTAGTTGTACAGACTCCTATGAGTCTGGGAGTTTGACACACTTCTATGGAACTCCTATGGGTCTATCAGACTTCTTGGACCCCTAGGGAAGTTTGATAGTCCCCGGGAGTTTGACAGGAAGTATGTGTGGCTGGTTGATTTTGTAAGATGTGGGTGTTTATTATTTATTGCAGCATGTCACAAGACCTGGTTAAACTTTTAGCAATCACGCCGATTGCTCCTATTACTGTTTGTGTGTTTTATTAATTATATTATTAATAAACTAATTCATTTATTAATAATTATATTATTATTAATATTCTGTATTTCAGTTTCTCGTGCAATGATTGCGGCAAGAAATTCGTGAATAAAACGCGTTTGCGAGACCACATAGACTGGGAACATTTGCACAAAATCAAATTTAGATGTCATCAGTGTCATAAGGTAAGTAGCGGCTGTGTTGTGTGCGAAGGGTAATGGATTCGATTCCAGAACAATAATGTTTGTTTTTTTTGTATGTTGTGTGCAGTGCCGTAACTAGGGTAGTGCCAGCGGTGACCCTGGAGGGGCGCAGAAATGAACAGACCAGGGCCAAGTTTTGGGTCATGCGTGGTAGTTAGTAGCATTTTTCAAGGGCGCATAAAAGGCTAGTTACGTCACTGGTTGTGTGTATGTTTGTACGACGTGTACAAATAACGGGAAAGGTGAAAATTACTTGTTCACTACGGAGGGTAGAATCGATTCTACCAGTTTTTTTTACCATAGGTTTTACCATTGTTCATTTCTAGCATAACTTTTATTCTACGCGCAGTTTTGTAATCAGTGCAGCGCGCTGCCGTCGCCCGCGCCCGGTCACTGCCCTGTACTGAGTAACGAGCGCTATGAACGTTTTAGATAGAAAAACATAATTTTACACGTTTGTAACTTTTGACTTAATACCCTAAAATTATTTTATTTTTCTCTAGACCGGTTTCATATATTTTAAATTCGTGATTTAGGTCTTGCGGTTCGGTTGTATCGTCAGATTTTCGCTCACGGCTTTATCCGCGTGGGTTTTCTTAAAAAAGTAATTGGATACCCTGAGGAAAGCTAATAAAATATCCGGGACAAAAAGTATCCCATGTACTCCCGATTTTAGGCTACCTCTCTGTCAAATTTCATTAACATAGGTCTGGTAGTTTAGACGTGAAAACAAACAATCATAGAGACAGACAAACGGACACGCTTTAAGATTTACGTTACTAGTCTATGTCCTCCAGATTTCATACTACCATTCTGCAAAATTCCATTGAAATCAGTCTAGAAGTTTTGTCGTAAAATAAACATACAGACAGACAAACGGACACACTTTCAGATTTACAATACTAGTCTATGTCCTTCTCCGGATTTCGGGCTATCTCTGCCGAATTTAATTGAAATCGGTCCAGTAGTTTAGCCGTGAGACAAACAATCATAGAGACAGACAAGCAGACACGCTTTCAGATTTCTAATTTAGTGTCAATAAAAACGGTTTTAAGAACAATATAGCCATTAGTTGTGCCGTGTGGGTGTCGTGAGGCTACAGAATAGCATCACCCCATTTCTACCCATCCCATCCGTGGATGTCGTAAAAGGCGACTAAGGGATAACAAAGCGACTATCACAAGCGCTGAGCAACTACACGACCTACACAAAAGTGGACTCGCCAACCCCCATGGCCAGGCGTGTCGTTCTACCTACACAAAAGTGGACTCGCCAACCCGCATGGCCAGCCTGTCGTTTTACCTATACAAAAGTGGACTCGTCAACCCACATGGCCAGCTTGTCGTTTTACCTACACAAAAGTGGACTCGCCAACCCCCATGGCCAGGCGTGTCGTTCTACCTACACAAAAGTGGACTCGCCAACCCGCATGGCCAGCCTGTCGTTCTACCTACACAAAAGTGGACTCGCCAACCCGCATGGCCAGCCTGTCGTTTTACCTATACAAAAGTGGACTCGTCAACCCACATGGCCAGCTTGTCGTTTTACCTACACAAAAGTGGACTCGCCAACCCCCATGGCCAGGCGTGTCGTTCTACCTACACAAAAGTGAACTCGCCAACCCGCATGGCCGGCGTGTCGTTTTAACTAACTAGTTTTAACCAGTGGATATTGCAAGGGCTCGTTAACGTGTAGTTTTTTTTAAACTGATCTTTTATGTTTAACATTTCAGCCGTTCAAATGCCACACATCGCTCTATGTTCACGAACAAAACGTCCATCGGAACAAAGAAAAGAAGGATAACTTATGTCATGTGTGCGGGAAGTCCTATCAGGTAATTATTTACAAACGGCGGCAGCCATGTGTACTTGTACCCTTCCTTATACAATAGGAATGAATGGACAGCTGCGGATTCATCACCTTACTATCGTTATACAATAGGAATGAATGGACAGCTGCGGATTCATCACCTTACTATCGTTATACAATAGGAATGAATGGACAGCTGCGGATTCATCACCTTACTATCGTTATACAATAGGAATGAATGGACAGCTGCGGATTCATCACCTTACTATCGTTATACAATAGGAATGAATGGACAGCTGCGGATTCATCACCTTACTATCGTTATACAATAGGAATGAATGGACAGCTGCGGATTCATCACCTTACTATCGTTATACAATAGGAATGAATGGACAGCTGCGGATTCATCACCTTACTATCGTTATACAATAGGAATGAATGGACAGCTGCGGATTCATCACCTTACTATCGTTATACAATAGGAATGAATGGACAGCTGCGGATTCATCACCTTACTATCGTTATACAATAGGAATGAATGGACAGCTGCGGATTCATCACCTTACTATCGTTATACAATAGGAATGAATGGACAGCTGCGGATTCATCACCTTACTATCGTTATACAATAGGAATGAATGGACAGCTGCGGATTCATCACCTTACTATCGTTATACAATAGGAATGAATGGACAGCTGCGGATTCATCACCTTACTATCGTTATACAATAGGAATGAATGGACAGCTGCGGATTCATCACCTTACTATCGTTATACAATAAAAATGAATGGAAAGCTGCGGATTCATCATCTTACTAGATGTCAAATTAAAAACAAAATGGAGAACTATTAAAGCGTGATTATAATGACACTGGATTCCTTATTTTTTATACCAATGCACTGAATTATTGCATTTTTAGCATCTGTAACTCTTTATTCACACACACATCCATACATCAACTCGCACTCAATTACATACATTATTGACTTTTATGTTAAATTTTCAAAAATGGAATATCTAATACCACACGTACATTGGAAGGGGGAGAGTGCACGCTGCAATCAAACAGCCGCTGGGCGTGCTCGACTGGCCACGTTACCCCGCTCTCACAGAAGACTACCTTGAAATGTACTGCATTTCCCACTTTATCTTATTTCCCTAATGTACATACGTGTTTCGGTAGTGAGTGACATGTGTCAGAGCCCATTCCCATCCTATCCCTCCCCATTTTCCCAATCCTTACTCCAAACCCATTCCTATATCTCCACAGGTAGGCAGGACATCCGGGGCCGTGCCAACGTTTGTCATTTTGGACCAATGTTGGCATGTATCGTGGATGTCTATGGGCGAAAGTATCTCAGTTTCAGGGGAGGGGGGGGTGTTCCAAGGAATAAATTCAAATTTACAATGTGCGCTACAATTCAGTTCAGGTATTCAGGTTTCACGTACGTCACTATCGGCAATTGTATCGATTTGACTATGTGTTTACCACCCTATGTAGCGCACATTGTAAATTTAAATTTATTGCCTGGCAATCCATCCCCCCCTTCTCCCTCCCTCCGCCGACTGAGAAAACGTGGCACGCTCAATGCTCGTTTTTACAACTAGAATTATGTCAATATATATATATATATATATCCATTATCAAATTTAATGTTATCGTAGAACGCAGCAAAACTGAAGTATCACATAGTAGCGATGCACACGAGCGAGACCCCGTACCGCTGTCCACAGTGCACCGCCGCCTTCGGCTGGTACTCCAGCCTCTACCGCCACTTGAGAGAGGTGCACCATAAGGTAAGTTACATTTACACTGTTCAAGGCGCATTATGTTGATTTAGTACCACCATTCCACGGTAGATGTCGCTGTACCTTGCGCGGAAACACGCCGTCGTTGGTTAGCGTCGGAATGTATGAGCAAGTTGGGCAATTTTTACTTTTAATTAGAGACTGAAGCAGTCATAGTTGTTTGATTTACACCCAGAATAACCCAGTTGAAGTTCGGACAAGAACACACACACACACACACACACACACACACACATTTATAAGGTCCAATAAAAATAGTGTGAAATATTTTAATATGTCGATCACTACATTAAAACTATTCTAACTAAAAATGTATATGTATTTATGATTTTTTTTATTACATTAAAAATAAATAATTGATTATTTAGTCGTATGTGCATAACACGATCCACACTCGCTCGCTGAGGCCTTTGACCTTCGAACGCGTCCGCCTCTGCTAGTGACTACGAGTAAGCAGGTGTCAATCAACTAAGGAACGTGTTATGCACACACGAGTAAATTAATCGCGATTTTTTATTTAATAAAAAAATCATGGAATACGCGTTAATTTTTAGTTAGATCTACTTTTGCTTGGTGCTCCAGTGACTTCACTACATACATATACAGTATGCGCGCGAGTTGATTGCCACTATGAGGAGTGCGCTAGTGCTGCGATCTAATCAGTGTTAATTATATCGATAAATTACTCAAACTAAAACTAGCTTGTTTTGAAATTATTATTTCTTTGTTGAAATAGTTGAATAAAACAAACTATAATAGAAATTTGTTGTCTTTTGTGCTTCTGCGCACATCTCCAGGCCATTTACCGCGCTTGAAGTATAACATCGTTTTTCTCTAACTGAAGTTGGTGGACCCGGATCGGTCACGAAGACGTGGCCCGTTTACGCTATCGACAAGCGTGCGGAAGGTGTCAAGGTCAGCATTTCACTGCAGGCGGGTGTGTGTGTGTTAGGGGTTAATGCCCCCGCACTTTGCCTCAGACCCCGAACACAATCGAACATACATGTCAAATGAAACCGATATCTTTTAACATCTTACTAAGATGTTAATAAGATTTTGTATCCGTTGCTTTTTGTGTGTGTGACGCATTTGTGTATGGTAGCATACGAGTGTAAGACATTCTCAATAGGGATGTGTATAAAATTCGTACTTTTTGTATTACATCATGTATGATATTTTTACCAGAGTTTATACATCCATTGTTTTATATGGATAAAAATCAAATGAAATACAATGGGGAATGCTCTGAAGAATTGTTCAATACAATTCCCACCTCGGGTTTCTACAAGCGCACCTCCCGTCACAGAAGTGCGCTCCATCCGCATTTCCTCGATACGCAGGTGTCGCGCACTGTTCGCTCCAAAAATTACTTTATACCGCGAACCCGTAGGCTGTGCAACGAACTGCCTCAAGAGGTCTTTCCATTAAGCTACAGTATGGGGTTCTTCAAGAGAGCTGTGAATAGGATTTTGCTAGGTCGGCGGCGCGCCCGCATACCCCCCGGTGCTGCAGGTGTCCACGGGCGGCGGTAACACTTACCATCACGCGGGACCGCACGCTCGTCCGCCCGCTAGTATATAAAAAAAATACATTATAAAAAACAATTGTATATTTTGTTTACAGATGAAAGCGCAACCGAAAAAATCAAAAAAGTCCAAAAAACTACCAAATGAAGTTCTACCCTCATTAATACCACAACAACAAATAGTTCTACCAAATCTCTACCAACCGGGACCGCCTTAATTAGACTGATATCCCATTTCCTTTAGTGGGAATGTCTCTCATCCCGTTATATTTACCATCCCACCAAGTAGTGATTAGAATGAGACAAGAAAAGTCACTTATTCGTTCATATTACACATTGTATATCCCAAAGTTTTCTTTACCCAATATACTCTTATACTCCTCCATTATACTCCCCGTCTTTTCTCCCCCCCCCCCCCTCCCACTTCTTTAGAAAGAACCCCACTTCTTCCCGCTCGACTTATTGAAAAATAAATAACGAGTAAATACATACAACTCTTGACTTTTAATTAATGTCGGAGGTCAAAGACCTAAGCGAGCGTGTGGATAGTGTTATGCACACATGAGTAAATTATTCACCAGTTATTTATTTTAACAAATAAGTAATTGCTTTATATTCTTTCTTGCTTATAAGGCTTGCGAATTCTTTAATCCATGTGTTTTAAAAATGAAACATTCTTATTACGTAGCACTTAAGTTTCAAATTTGACTAACCCCTCCGCATCTGCTTCAACACCTCTAGGAGTGCCAACCGGGTTTCTTTGATGAGAATGTATGATGTCACCTAGTCTTCCCATATCGATGCTAATAACTATATACACCTTGAAAAAGACTCATAAAACTGCCAGTAAAATTTGTTTCTCAGCTAGATACAATAAGTTTTAGTTTACTTATTGACATCAAAATACACTATTTATTGTAGGGCCTCGTATAAAAAAATATATCCAGAGTTGTATTGTATTTACTCGTAGAGTATCTCAGTTATCTTGAGGGCTCGTTCAAGTATCACGTAAGCACCAAAGGGGTGTGGGGGGGTCTTTGCTTTGCTTACTTTTGATGACACGGGGTACGGGGGTGGGGGGGGGTCTGAAAGGCGATTACGTCAGCAATATTTATTTATTTACTTTTCGTATTTGAACAGATTTTGTAAAAATTATACCAATGCTTACGTAATCATGGGGGGGGGGTAATAGTTTTGCTTACTTTCGCTGACAAGGGGGAGGTGGGGGGGGGGGGGGGGTTAAAATGACTAAAATTCTGCTTACGTAATACCTGAACGACCCCTGATGACTCACAATCAGTTTTCAAGGCTGACATTTGCCTTCATTAGTATTCTGACACAAAAAAATATCTGGTCCAAATGTGGTACAGTATGTGGTACAGTCCAAATGTGGTACAGTATTCATAATTTTCTAGATGGCAACATTTTTGTCCGTTTGAATATACAAGACATATTTCAGCCTGTATAACAGATACTAAAGTTTTTGCTTAAAGACTAAATTTGCCGTATATTGTGGTACCGGTATCATTACCAGATTAATTCCATTTTTCACTATGAATTTATGTAAATAAATATTTTTAAAATTTTAATTGTGCTTAAATATTGAAAATAAAAGATTTTTTTTTACGAGGGTTTTATTATTTATATTTACATAACATCACACGTATTATTTATTATTTACAAATGTCAAAATATAAAAAAAAAATATATTGAAGATACCCTCTATTTAAGTAAAAACGCTCTAAATAACAAGAAATTACAATAATTTGGGAGGTACATTTGAAAATGAGATTATTCTAATTTGCCTCAACTGAGAGTATATTTAGAACAAACATGATATCGGAGTTGACGGTATTATACATTTAGAATACACAATATCAGGGGGTATAAGGATATATTTGAGAACAATAAATGATATCAGCTCAAAGGTATTATTATTAAAACCCTTTAATATCAGAGAATTGAGGATATACTTAGGATACATGTGTATTCAGGAGGTCAAGGGGATGTATTTAGAATACACATAACATCAATGGGTCAAGAGTATATTTAGAACAACAAATCAGGGTATCGAGTTTATATTTAGAACAACAAATCAGGGTATCAAGTGTATATTTAAAACAACAAATCAGGGTATCAAGTGTATATTTAGAACAACAAATCAGGGTATCAAGTGTATATTTAGACCAACAAATCAGGGTATCAAGTGTATATTTAGAAAAACAAATCAGGGTATCAAGTGTATATTTAAAACAACAAATCAGGGTATCAAGTGTATATTTAAAACAACAAATCAGGGTATCAAGTGTATATTTAGAACAACAAATCAGGGTATCAAGTGTATATTTAGACCAACAAATCAGGGTATCAAGTGTATATTTAGACCAACAAATCAGGGTATCAAGTGTATATTTAGAAAAACAAATCAGGGTATCAAGTGTATATTTAGAACAACAAATCAGGGTATCGAGTGTATATTTAGACCAACAAATCAGGGTATCAAGTGTATATTTAGGACAACAAATCAGGGTATCAAGTGTATATTTAGAACAACAAATCAGGGTATCGAGTGTATATTTAAAACAACAAATCAGGGTATCAAGTGTATATTTAGAACAACAAATCAGGGTATCAAGTGTATATTTAAAACAATAAATCAGGGTATCGAGTTTATATTTAGAACAACAAATCAGGGTATCGAGTGTATATTTAAAACAACAAATCAGGGTATCAAGTGTATATTTAAAACAATAAATCAGGGTATCGAGTGTATATTTAAAACAACAAATCAGGGTATCAAGTGTATATTTAAAACAATAAATCAGGGTATCGAGTGTATATTTAAAACAACAAATCAGGGTATCAAGTGTATATTTAAAACAATAAATCAGGGTATCGAGTGTATATTTAAAACAACAAATCAGGGTATCAAGTGTATATTTAAAACAATAAATCAGGGTATCGAGTTTATATTTAGAAAAAAATTGTTATCACATGGACCAGGGTATATGTAGCAATTAGGATGTAGAATTCTATAGAGAAAGAAGGGTATCCTTTAAAATAATCCAGATAACACAGAATCTAGGGTAACAGAGGGTATACCTTCTAACAAGGTATACCTTTCAACTATCCCCACTATCATACATTTTCCGAACTACCCGCAATAACTCTCTCAAATTAATCCCAGTTTTAGCCGATATACCCACAACTTGCATTTCTTTTCTCAATTCCTCAAACCCGCGCTTACCTTCAGGCAAGTCTACTTTATTAACTACCACACAATTAGGTCTATTTACTAAAGTTTCACTATATTGGGACAATTCATAAGAAAGTGTTTGATACTGTAATAGTGGATCGTTGGTACCGTCTAAGAGGTATATTAAACCGCGACAGCGTTCTGCGTGTTGTAGAAATTGGATGCCTGTTGAAAATAACAATAATTTAGTGTGATGGTGTGCGGCTTTTGTTGAGGGGGAGAGTGCACGCTGCAGTCCAACAGCCGCTGAGCGCGCTCGGCTGGCCACATTACCCCTCTCTCACAGAAGACTACCTTGCATTCCCACTTTATCTTATTTCCCTAATGTACGTATGTGTTAAGGTAGTGAGTGAGATGTGCCAGATCCCATTTCCATCCTATCCCTCCCCATTTCCCAAACCTTTCTCCAAATTCATTCCTATATCTCCAAAGGTAGGCAGCGCATCCGGGTGCGTGCTAACGTTTGTCATTTCGGACTAATGTTGGCATGTATCGCGGATGTCTATGGGCGACAGTATCCACTACCATCAGGTGGACTGTATGCTCGTTTGTCGATTTCGTCCATAAAAAAAAAATAGCACCACCCTATCTCTTTCCGTGCGTGTCGTAGAGACCGCTACCACAAGTCCTGAGGAACAAAATCTCTGGAAGAGCGGACTCGCCATTCCACTTGGACAGCATGACCTTTTAAGGCCATACATCCCTCATGCACGAGGGGCCCCATATAGACGACGATCATAGTAACATATAACGATGTCATCTACATATACATATCTCGACACACAAACAAACTAATTTGGGGATTTGATCACAAGCGGACGAAGCCGCGGACAAATACTAGTGTAGAAATAAAAGTATTACCATACCTAGTCCACAGTTCTTGTGCGAGCCGGGAATCAAACCCGGCAGATCGGCTATCGCGACTTGCTCGTAATCGTCGTATGGGATCATACCTGGAATTATAAATAATAATAATAATAAATAACGCCACACGTGATGGCCCACATTAGGTCTCCCTGTGTCGTGGGTCCAGAGACACACACACTCGGACCCGAACAAACATTTGTCTTTAAACAAATGAATGTCCGACCGGGAATCGAACCCTTTGCAACTTGGCAATTTAATTCAAAGTAATTTAGATATTTTTCATTACCTTTATACCGAAAATAATTATAATAGAAAAAAATATAAATATAAGCTTTATAAATCTATATATATACTAATATAATAAAGAGGTAAAATTGTGTGTTTGTATGTTGGGGGTAATCTATGGAACTACAGAACCGATATCAAAAATTCTTCCACAAGTAGGAAGCTACATTATCCGTGTCTAATATAGGCTATATATTAATTTGAAATTACGAAAAAGAAAAAACTTATAAACCGAGGCGAAGCGAGGGCGGGTTGCTAGTTTATAATAATGGTGTCTCGACAAGAACTTGAAATTTGAATCGCGCGCCATTTTCGATTGTCAATTGTTCTGTCAGCCATAAATAATAGAATAAAAGTTATTAGTTTTATTCTAAACTTTATATTGTCGGCAAAAAAATTTGTTAAATGAAGTCTCTGACTTTGTTACTCTGTTCCCTGACTTTGTTGCTTATTTTTTTATAATACGTTGGTGCTATTTTACCTTAGTTAGTATTATTAATAAATAAATTGAAAAATACATATTGGGCTTTGAATTTCAAATTCTCTTCATACGTGTCAATTTTTTGGACGAATGCGGCAGACGAGCATACAGTCCGCCTGATGGTAAGTGGATACTGTCGCCCATAGACATCCCCGATACATGCCGACATTAGTTCAAAATGACAAACGTTGGCACGACCCCGGATGCGCTGCCTACCTGTGAAGATATAGGAATGGATTTGGAGAAAGGGTTGGGAAAATGGGGAGGGATAGGATGGGAATGGGCTCTGGCACATCTCACTCACTACCGAAACACGTACGTACATTAGGGAAATAAGATGAAGTGGCAAATGCATTTCAAGGTAGTCTTCTGTGAGAGAGGGATAACGCGGCCAATCGAGCGCGCCCAGCGGCTGTTGAATTGCAGCGTGCACTCTCCCCCTCAATAAACCTCAGATTCCAGGATTAATAATTTTATTATAAATTACTTTCTGATTATATACTCCTGAAAATTTGTTAACATTTTTGATCTCGACTCGTTGGCTTTACTTTAGCCAACAGTACAGTGTACTTACCTATATGGGGTCGTAGGGTAGTGAAGGGATAAGGTGCGACATTCGGCCTGGCCCTTGTCAGAGCCCTTAGCAAGGTACTTTTCCCTGCATTGGGCTCTCCTATAAGCCCTATATGAGCCATCGAACGCACTTCAAGAGTGTATGTTAACTCTTCACCAGTCGCACCGAATTCTGCCACGTCTGGTGCCTGAATGTGTAAAAAGGTACACATAGGTAAGGTGAAGAAGGGTTTTCAAGAACGTGTATACTACAAATAGTTTTATGAAACCTAGCGTTGAGCGCTCGACGCTCGAGCGCCGAGTGAATCCTAATGAACTTTAAAGTTTAAAGGCTAGTTAGGGACCGTTCAGTATTACGTAAGCACCAAAGGATATTGGTTTGATTATTTTTGATGAGATGGGGTACGGGGGGGGGGGGGTCTGAAAGGCGATTACGTCAGCAATATTTATTTATTTACTTTCGTATTTTTTTGGCAAAATTTAGTAGATTCTAATTAAATAAGAAATTTGAACAGATTTTGTAAAAATTATACCAATGCTTACGTAAGCATCGGCGGGGGGTAAGAGCTTTGCTTACTTTCGCCGACAAGGGCGAGGGGGGGGGGGGGTTAAAATGACTAAAATTCTGCTTACGTAATACTTGAACGGCCCCTTAACATTTTAGTACAAATTTTAATGGTGTTAAACTTGTAATTAAAAGCTCTCGAGTGTAAAAAGTTCAATAAAGCGCAAACGCTCGAGCGTTCAGCGCTTGTTTTAACAATACTATAACAAGAGGGGGAGAGTGAATGTTAAATGATACAGCACAGTCAAAGAAATTTATTCACCTGCTCAGTGTCCGTCAGGAAGAATCGATTCCCCCTCCCCCCGCTGCCGCCCCTCGCCGCTACAAACATCATCCCCTCGGTGCTCAGGTCGCCGACCACACGACCGCTCGCGTCTTTTACTATCGTGCCTACAAAAGTAAACAGAATTGGTCATAGAGGTGTTCAAACGATTATTATTAATAACATAAATCTACAACTAAACCAGCTAAGGCAGAAGAACTTTTTTTTGTTAGGGGGAGAGTGCATGCTGCATTCCCACAGATAGACCAGCGGAGGGTACTGTCCGAGCCAAGGGTTAGGGCGTTGCTTTGGGAGAGTACTGCGGGATTACAAGTCAGTGAGAATAGCTGATGTGCCTAAATCTTATGCTGGTGCACACATTAATCTTGCTCTGACAAAAAAAGGGTGTCCAATGGTCAAAAATGGTTGTCTAGTCTCGATTTAAAAATCCCCACCATTGAGGAACCCAAAAAACCCATAGACTTTGCAACAAACTGCCTCAAGGGGTCTTTCCATTAAGCTATGATATGTGGTTCTTCAAGAAAGCTGTGAATAGGATTTTGCAAGGTCGGCGGCGCACGCGCATACCCCCTGGTATTGCAGGTGTCCATGGGCGGCGGTAACACTTACCATCATGTGGGATCGCTTGCTCGTCCGCCCACTTAAAAAAAATCCACCAGTTCTTGTGACAATCTATTCCAAATGTTTACAACTCTGTTATCATGTATACTCGCATATCTCCTGGTGTTGCAGGTGTCTACGGGCAGCGGTAGCCACTTACCATCATGTGGACCGTTGAGCCGTTCACCTCCATTCATATAAAACTTACTCAGAATTAATTTATTATTATTATTATTGTATAATAGGCGAGCAGAAGATCGGCGGTAGTTACCCATGACTAGTGTTGACTCGTCAAGGATTATTACAGTAAAGGTTCTTACCTAAAGGCACAGGAATAATCACAGGTGATGCATTCTTTCCGTTACAATCCTTGTTATAACCCTTCTCTCCATGTTTAGCCTGAATAACTGTTTTGCAGTGGTTTAGACTTTTCTTTGAATGTGTTGCCTGTGTTGAAAATAAAATTGATATAACTGTATTAATGACTAGTAGCAGTAATAAGGAATTTTGAAGGTATCTATCTATATCCATGGTCACGGATATAGATAGATAGATAACGCAAGTTGTGGGAGATTTTATAGTCAAAGTTAACGCTAAGCTTCTATTTATCGCTCCCCTCGTTCAGTCTGTTCTGATTCAGATAAATAAAAAGATGTTTAATTGTGCTATAATCAATTGTAAAAAATATTAGAGCTACAGCTTTTTTCATCCAGTCGCCACCGTCGGTCCACTACACTGCGTTTCCCGGTACGTGGCCTCTACTCAAGGACTTGTCTAGCCCAACAGTTATCGGTCCTGTGGCGAATATGGCCTGCCCACTGCCATTTCACCGTCCTTATTATTTAAGTTATACATTTATCTAAACTTTATTGCAAAGACAAATTGTACAAAAAACGTCAATTGGCAAATATTTTCGTACTGAAACATAACCTCAAAAACTTACTTGAAAAACAACATGACCACCATGTCCTCCGTCTCCACCGTCCGGTCCCGCGTGATCTTTACACCAGGCACTAAGGAACGATATACAACCATCGCCACCGTTACCACCATACGCTCGAACTCTACAAGAATCAACGTAGTATTGAACCGTATTTCTCGTAGATTTCGCTTTCAAACTGCGTAAGGCTTTTGGCGCGTTCTCACTGTAATATCGTATTTTTTGAGTGTGCAATGTGATTTTGAAAGATTTTAATAGGTATATGAGTCGCATTTCTGTTTTTGTTGTGTATTTCTTGGTTGTGTTTGGGATATTTTGATGGTGGAATGACAGCTGTCAAGTGTCAATTTTCGAAATTTCGTTCAGAAAACCGTAAAATTTGCAAAGAAAATTATAATTAACAATTATTATAGATTTATACGCTACTGCGGCCGTGCTCCAAAACGCGCAAGAATCGTTAGTGAGTTGGACTTAAGTAAAATAGCTCTTTGATAACCTAACTAGATTTATCCTTTATTACCCGATTAGGGCATGTAAAGAGGAGTGTTTTTTACCGTTATGTATGTACATACTGCTCGGTCCAAAAATTACTTTATACCGCGAACCCCTAGGCTGTGGAACGAACTGCCTCAAGAAGTCTTTCCATTTAGCTACGATATGGGGTTCTTCAAGAGAGCTGGGAAAGGATTTTACAAGGTCGGCGGCGCGCCCGCATACCCCCTGGTGTTGCAGTTGTCCAAGGGCGGCGGTGACACTTACCATCACGTGGGACCGCTTGCTCGTCCGCCCACTAGTATATAAAATAAAAAAACTTATATTGGGTTTTTATTTTCTTAATATCAAACGAGAAACATAATTTCATATGTCAAAGAACAATAATTGCACGTGAGCCTAGTTTGGCGTTGAAACGCGGCGCACAAGAGCGACAAATTTAAAAAGTTTATGATTGTCCTTGATTACTAAAAGTTTTCTGTAATTTCTATTTCTGATTTCACTTAGGTTTAGCTTTAGAACAGAAATTAATTAATTTTCATTATTTTCGTCGAAAATAATTAGGATCATAATAGTTTTTTTTAAATTAGTTTTAAAAGCTTAAAATGACTAAATTTTCCCACCTTGTGCTACATTTCACTTGCCAAACTTTAATTACGATGAATCTTTTATTATCTTTCGCAACCACCCCTTTATTTCTGTACATAGGCTTACTCTTGCACGTGAGTGATGTATGGCCTTAAAACGACACACAGGTCAAGTGAGATGGCGAGTCCACTCTTTTGGAAGTGGTATAGTTCCTCGGAGGTTGTTTTAGCGGTTCTGTTATCCCTTAGTCACACTACACGGTCAACATTCTGTATACTACTCGTTTTAAGAGTAATGTAGCATTTTCTTTATAATAATAGGGTTTTAAAGAGCAAATATACACGAAAATACTTAAAATTATTTATTTTTAATTATTCAGTATAATTTATTACAATATAATCTAATTTCAGCTGATATCGTCTTGTGTCATACTCTGAGGTTGAGTTATATTGATCGCTAAATGCCAGCCGGTAGGAGCTGGAACTGGTGGAGGTTGATCTTTGCCTCGCTGTCGAAAAAAAGTAAAATTCAAATATGTTGCACATGTGATAACTATTTGTATGCACTAAAGAGTATTTATTATTATTAAATATTAAAATTATGTTAATATTCTATAAGTAAATTCGACTTAACTATCACATTAATGGACGGTAAAATTTAACATCGAATCCAGCGCCGGCTCTAGCCCATTTAGCGCCCGGGTGCAATCAATACCCTGGCGCCCTCTAGCAGGCTCTTTGGAGGCGTCGCGGGCGGCGCCCCCTAACACCCTGCGCCCGTGTGCGCCTCACACCTGGACCATAGGTAAAGCCGGCACTGATCGAATCGATCGAAAATTGGCGATAATTTTAAACACTTACCTTAATTTTGAGATGCACGAGTTTATTGTGGTTGTATAAAGCTGCTTCATATCCGAAGGAGACCGGACACAGCGTGCAATGGAACGGCCTTTCCCCGGTGTGGGATCTAATGTGTGCTTCGAGGGATTTATTACTCTGTGCAGATAGAAATACTAAATTAGCAGCAAATGATAAACTATTTTTCAATAAGTGAAGTAAATAATTTTAAATTACTAATATCGACTAATATATTTCCTTCTACACAGGCGCCCTCTATAGTAACGAGTGTTTATACACGCGGTACTATAGAGGGCGCTTGTGTCGAAGGGAGTATAGAGGGCGCTGGGGTGATATTTTATGTGAGATGATTTTATTACCGTACATTAAACAAAAAAAAAAAGCAAAAAAAAAGACGAAAGTAGTCGATGATGCACGAAGGCTTTTTCATATTCTTCCGTGGTGTACTTTGGTATTTTTTTAAATTCTATACTCGACTTACAACCGTGTGATCGTGAGTTCGAATCCTCGGCCCGTACCATTGAGTTTCCTCGAATCGTGACGTGAGATTTGCATCTGCGTGAGTGGGTGGCGAATTGTCCAATCCGATTGTCGAAAATTGATTGATAGGGATAGGATGGGAATCGCAGCGTGCAAACCCCTCCCCAAATAAAGATAATAATGAAATGATTACCGTATATGATTTTCCACAGGTGTGACAAACGTGATTTTTCTCGGGCCTCTTGCCCCTGTGCACGACGCGGTTGTGGCTCCGGAGCACCGTTCGCGAGGAACACGCCTACAAGCACACCAGTAGACATTTTGGGTGAAACCGCGACAAGTATAGTTTAATAGTGATAGGTTTATTAAACTTCAAATGTTTCTTTTTAACAACTATGGGTATGGAAACAACACAACAACGCAGGGTCTCGGCGCGGGGGTGCGGGCGGGGCGGAAAGTGAGCAGGTAAGCGTCGCATACAGGTGGCTTTTTTATACTTTGTCTATTAAATACTTTTTTTTTAGCTTCATTTTTTTGTATTTTTAGGGTTTACTCTGTGCTAGGTCAATCGGTAGATATACATGTAAAGAAAATATATTTCTTTCATTTGAGTTTTGCCGCGCTCCGCGCTGTCGGTAGAGCTATCATAGTGTCGGTAAAAGAGGGTAGGATATGGGATGGCGTGAGGTGAAGACAATCGTGCGAACTGTCAAATTGTAGGTCAAGATCAGTAAGACTATTGTAAATAATAGATTGTAGAAAGGATTCAAGAATAAACATTATATGTCGTTTCTTTGTATACCGAAGCAACGCAATATAGTTAGTTTCATTTGACAATCCTTAAAGAGTGAAAATAATCGACATCTATATATATCGTGGTGTGTCTGTATGTATGTAGATTATACTTACGAAATTGCATCCATTTTCAGGACATCGGATGGGGGTCATCTTTAAATGCACAGCCGTGTGATGTTCCTCCAATCTTTGCGATTTCGCAAATTTTTTGCTGCAAAGATTGCACGCGTATCTAAAAAAATTTACTTTTTTAAGAATCGAGCTTCACTATTTTATTTATATAAACTTAATTGCGCTGAATAAAAGTACAATAGGCGAACTTAAATGCTATCCATTTTGTTTGCAATTTCACTGTTTAAAACCAGATTTCCCTAAAATTCATTTTGTAAAAAGACTTCATTTTGTATAACCAGCTATATTTCCAGAACTACTGTACTGATTTTGATAAAACCTACACAAAAACAGTGAAAACCGCTGAGAAATCGGTTCATTAGATCCCGAGATAAACGCTACAGACAAAAGGACAGACAAGCAGACATATAGAGCGATAAGAATGATATACTTACTTCAATTTGGCCGGGTCTATATGTTTCAAATTATATTTAGTATGTTGGTAGTAAGACATTTGGTTTTTGAAAGTCATATCACACTGAAAAAAACAGACTATTTAAGTATTTATTAATCGATTAGTATAATTTCGAGTTATATAGTTATACTATATATTCTGAAATATATAGTATGTATATATTTAAGAATTCGTAAAAATTCGATATTTATAATAAATATCAATATATCCGATATATATCGGATACATATCAACATGTATATAAAAAAAAAGACGAGAATTTAATTCTGAAAGTGGTTTCAATTTATCAAAATTGTTCAATGAAACTTTTTGAGTTTCATTAATAGACTTATTTAATATAAAATAAAACGAAACGAAAAAATTAGAGAAACAAAAAATATAGTGTTTTTGAGATTAATAATCAGTGTACTTAATCAACATTCAACTATATTATAATTATGATCTTGCGCTGGGCTGGATCCTCGGCAGCGGCGCTGATCATAGGTTTTATTTATGTCAGTATAACAATTTAAAAGCGTGGGATCTTACAAAATTATAGTTTTGACAATAAATATCGATATATATATATATATCGATATATATTGATATATTCCCGTGGTAACTTTACAATTGATCTGGATAAAAAGTACACTAAATAATAACCGCACAAATATGCCAAGTTTCATTAGGGTCCGTCAAATAGTTTTTGCATGATGCGCGTTGAGACAGACAGCAGACACAAAAAAAAAATCCAGAAAATATTGTATTGCACTCTTGTATCACATGTACTTTTGCACTGCAATTATTTTTTTAAATATTTCATTTTACAAATTTATTATGTGTATTCACCTACAAGGCATAAAGTATATAGAAGCGGCTTCTTGAGATAATTTATTTGATAACCGAAATCCCGCGATTTCACAACCAATAGGATGCTTATTTATGAAACTCCTCGGCAGTTTTGAAGGTCCGATGGTGATCAGGACAAAGTCGATAGGATCTATGGCACTATTGAAGATGTAAACTTCGGGTTTGGACTCAAATTCTTAGTTGTAATGTCAATTTGTAGGAATGCAGTTCTGAGCCTCTCAGGGATTAACTTTACAACTTCAGGTATATGCATCGTGTTCTATAGTCGGAACATAAAGTTCGTGGATGCCGGGATGGCGGCACTCGCCCGATACAAAAGTGCACTCCACACTTATCCAACAGCTCGACTTTAGGTAAATATGCACCCGAATATACGATCTTTAATTATAATTAATAATTCTATGTACATATATATATTCTAATTAAGAATGCAATATAATTAATGTTAAAATTATAAATGTAATTGCAAATAAAAATAAAGTACAATTATCAAAACTATTAAAAAGAAATTAGAATATTTTAAAAATTAAAAGAATTAAAAGACAAAATTAAAAGAAAAATTATTAGAATATTAAAACAATTCCAGAGAAAATAATATACTCATTTCAATAAGGGCTGGGATTCGAACTGACGACTCCACGACTCACCTGCACGCAGTACAGCTGCGCTGGAGCCTCGTGAGTTATCAAATGTATCTCCATTGACTTTTTAAATAAGAACTTTTTTTCGCACCGAGGACAGGCGTATTCCTTCTCGGCACGATGTATGCTGGACAGACAGACAGACAGTCAGATAAACAGGCGATCAGACAGACAAGTAGCCAAACAATCAGACCGATAAGCGGGAAGTCAGACAGATAGGTAGGCAGTCAGTCAGGCAGATAGGTAGGCAGTCAGTCAGACAGACAGGTAGGCAGTCAGTCAGGCAGATAGGTAGGCAGTCAGTCAGACAGATAGGTAGGCAGTCAGTCAGGCAGATAGGTAGGCAGTCAGTCAGGCAGATAGGTAGGCAGTCAGTCAGACAGATAGGTAGGCAGTCAGTCAGACAGATAGGTAGGTAGGCAGTCAGTCAGACAGATAGGTAGGCAGTCAGTCAGACAGATAGGTAGGCAGACAGACAGATATGTAGGCAATCAGTCAGGCAGATAGGTAGGCAATCAGTCAGGCAGATAGGTAGGCAGTCCGTCAGACAGATAGGTAGGCAGTCAGTCAGACAGATAGGTAGGCAGTCAGTCAGACAGACAGCCAATCAGTGAAATAGGCAGGCAGTCTTATAGACAGACAGACAGACAGGTAGTCAGACAGACAGACAGGCAAATAGTTATTACATATTTATTTTTTATACAAAGTACGTGTCGCAATACGACATCAGTACAAAGTAGATTTGGGTGAAGGTTTGGAAGAAGAACGGTATTTTCTTGGCCCGGGAGGGGGGGAGGGGGGAGGATGGAGTGTAGGAAGGAGTCGACACGATAATGGGACACGATATTAATAACAGCGAATACTCACAACAGGTGCGCCTTAAGAGTATTCCTATCTCTAAATGTTTTGCCGCAGATTTCACACTTTTGTCTCTCGCCATGATTTTTTAAATGATTCCGTAGTTTTGCTAGTGATCTGAAATAAAAAGCAAGAAGAGAGAAGAGAGAAGGGACACGGGAAGAGAAAACGATATAAATAGACTGATTATTAAAATAGTTATTTTTACTATTATATTACAGATAATAACGACTGTTATTGATTTTTAGAAAATATAGATTGATTTATTGTAACACTATATTTTGTTTCGTACTTATGTTTTGACAAGAAAAATGATTTGATTTGACAGTAGCGTCAGTCGGAAGCTACGTTTTTCCCGTACGTTTTAGAAAAACTGTTTACACAAAAAATTTCGAGCTTTAAGAGTTCTGTACAACGAGATATAGTTTGTATGGATATGTTACTGTTTGGTTACTGAACTTAAATTTTTAATTCGAGAATATATATGTAAACAAAGGTGAGACCATTGCAAATATATATATATATGTCAAATAGTAACAACGATTTGAACAAAAAACAAAGAAATGAAACAAAAAACAAAACATCGGCCCATCTATCGATACATTTGAATTAAATAAACATTTTTGTGGTAAACTTATAAACATTGTTCCTTTTTTAAATATGTTAATTTTCCTTTTTTCGCGCACTATTCGGTCCAAAAATTACTTTATACCGCGAACCCGTAGGCTGTGGAACGAACTGCCTCAAGAGGTCTTTCCATTAAGCTACAGTATGGGGTTCTTCAAGAGCTGTGAATAGGATTTTGCAAGGTCGGCGGCGCGCCCGCATACCCCCCGGTGTTGCAGGTGTCCACGGGCGGCGGTAACACTTACCATCACGTGGGACCGCTTGCTCGTCCGCACACTAGTCTATAAAAAAATATATATATATAATTAAAGTCTAAATAATTATTAGCCGGTTCAAAGTTTATTTGAGTCCAGACCGGTAAAAATATTGAAACAATTCAAGGTCACGTCAGGACTACCGCGCTCGACCGAACGCTACGGCAGCCGCCGCCATATTGTCAATTGGCTTCTGACATCAGTCCTGACTCCTCGAACGCGTTTCGTGCTCCGTTTGTTTACTAAACTTGTTTATCAAAGTTTACGTTTGTCTATTGAATTATTATTTGGTTTATTTGCTGATTTTTGTTTAGTTTATACAGATGGGAAAGTTGTGCACAGATCATGTATAGAATTTAAGCCAACTCATTTTATATGTATGTAAAGAAACTATATTTCTTTAATTTGTGCAGCGCTCTTCTGTCGGTAAACAGTGACCATGTGCTTATGTACTCCATAGATGGCGCTGTGAGTAATGGCGGCCAGCACGGTTGGTAAAGCAGCTGATGTTTGGAAGTTGACAGAACTCACGGTCATCGAGTATATTGTTCGATTATTATAAAAATTGTATAAAAAGGAATTGACAATTTAAATAATAGACTTTAAATGTCGTTTCTTTGTTTTCAGGTAGGATAGTATGATTTAAATTAAACATTGTAATTAATTATTATTGTACGTATGTAGGTACTCAAATAAAACTTTGTTCTCAGAGCAACGCAATTGTTTATTAGAAATTTACAATTCCCAATAAATTTAGTTATTGCACTATATGTATGGAAGATATCGATGTTTGAGTGCGTAACATACATGTATACAATATGTCACGGATATAACGTAAAACCTGAAACATATCAAGTAATTTAATATATCTAAAGAAAAGAAAATTATTTTAAGTTATAAATGTAGTTACAAACATGTAAGGCTTTGTTGCCTTATCTAAAACGTTCGTAGCGCTCATTCTAGCGTTTCTAGAGTCTGTGGGCTAATTACACTCAGAGAGTCTACAATGGCCTGCGAATCCAATACAAATGCCACCAGGAAGCTGTTGGGGCTGTGAAGCTTCTGCAGTGCACGGACGACTTTTGTAACGGACGAAAGCGAGTAGCATCCCTGGCCTGCAAGATGCAGTGCAGCACCAACAGAATCCTGACGGTGGTCGCAAATAGGATTGATCGTCACATCCAAATATTTTGATTGGGTCTAACGATAAAACAGATAGTGTTACAGATTGTTTCTTACTAACATAGTTTTATAAGTATCTTACTAACTCCACAAATATTAATTAGTGAGGCTGGGTGCTTAGGCGGCGCTGGATACGCTCGTAGAATAAGCGATATACTAGAATTGCACTATATATAAATCATGAAAAAAAAAAACCTATTCTAAAAATCGATTCCACTCTCGGTACTTAACATTCCGGACAAATTGGATTGGAATGGTGTATGTGTCACTCACGTCTCATTATGTCCACAAACGGCGCAAACATGCGTAGGCGCAGCGGCGCCGTGCTCCCGCGCATAGTGATCGGCGGAAACCGCCGCCCGAGACGATGTCGCACCGCACGAACAACAACGCCATCTAACCCCACAACGGACACATATATGTATATTTCTTGCAAGCTAATGAGTCCAAAAACGGTTTTACGATCAGAATATGTTGCAAATCGTCCAATTCGCATAACGTGTATATAGTATACAGTATCGAATTAAGATTATTTTGGAGACCCGAGGCTATTTGAGAGCAGAGGCCCTCTTCGTGCCAGCAACAACACTTGCAAAAGAAAATTGTTTTATAGATTAGATGGCAGACGAGCGGGCGGCCCTAATGATTGTAAGTGGTCACCGCAGCCCATGGACACCTGCAGCACCTGGCAGAATCCTGTTCGCAGCTCTATTGAAGAGTCCCATATCGTAGCGTAATGGAAAAACCAATGGCCAACGCCAGTCAATGGGGCAGGGGCAAGATGGGAGAAATATGAATTGTAGATACAAATACCATTTTGTTCGAATCTCTAGAGAGGGGCAGCTGCCCCCCCCCCCCCTGGCGACAATGCACGGGATTGTTGTAATAACAGGAGAATATAAATTATTGATTCAAGAAATGGTCAATCGTGCAGTAACACTTATTTACCAGTGAACAGTTTACTTTAGAAATTAATTAATTTAAGCTCTTTGAGATTTAAGATTGAGAGGGGGAGAGTGCACTCTGAAATCCAACAGCCGCTGCGCGCTCGACTGGTCACGTTACCCCTCTCTCACAGAAGACTACCTTGAAATGTACTGCATTTCCCATTTTATCTTATTTCCCTAATGTACGTACGTGTTTCGGTAGTGAGTGAGATGTGTCGTTTCTCATTTTGGACTAATGTTGGCATGTATCGCGGATGTCTATGGGCGACAGTATCCACTTACCATCAGGTGGACTGTATGCTCGTGCGTCGCCTTCGTCCTTTAAAATAAAATGCCATATGACCTTTTCACTGATTATTCGTTTGATGATTTTCATCGCAACAACTTAATTATTTTTGTATCTATATATCTAGGCGTTATGCGAGTTAAGACGTTTTGTTAATTGGGAACATTAGTTTATAAGACATTCTTCATACGGCGCATAGGCATTCTGATAGTAACACCTTGGACGTAACAAAAGTGCCACAACATAATTCGCACCCTCAGTTTAACAAAGCCGTAGGTAGTCTTATGTCGAAATTTAGATTTGACCACAAAAGACCAGTTTAAAGTACACATATGAAATATTTTTCATAATTTTATCGCGGAATTTGAGAAAATCACGGCCAAAAGTTTCGTTGTAGCCATTTGTAATCTATATAAATAAAAATGTGAAAGTTCGTTTGTTCAAAACCTTAAATCTCCGAAAGTTCTTCACCGATTGCTTTGAAATTTTGACACAACGTTGCATTCGAATACGTGCGTGTTTTTATATGCCTATCACAGGGTAGAAACACGCTTTTAACCCAAAAACAGGTAAAAACATGCATTTTACCCCAAAACAGGGTAAGCGCCATCTGTTGGGCAGCCACAGCAACGCGTGGCCGGACACAGCTAGTAATATACAATAAAAACTCCATAAGAAAAATAATAAAAACTTATCCAACATTTTACAGTTTTTTTTTGCTCTTCTGAAAAGTTAACATTTTCGGCTTACGTGGTTTATTCCACTGACGGTGCGATATGTTACAAAACTATTAATTATCAAATAATAATTATTAATAAAAATTAAAACTAAAACACACCTGACCCGATGTCTTCTTCTGTGCGCGATCAGACCGTGGGCATCCTTGAAGCGTACTCGACATATATGACATACTGATTCACCTGCAGACTGGATAAGTTATACATGTACGGGTTACTTGATGGGAAAAGGGACTGTAAGCCCACAGTCGACTGGACATGTATACATTTGAAACTAGCTGTTGCCAGCGACTTGTTTCCCGTGGGCACTTCGTAATTCATCTAGATAAAAAGTACTCTAAATGTTAACGCAGCATACAAATTATAAATATGCCAAGTGTCATTAAAATCAGTCCATTGGTTCTGGCGTGATGCACGCTCAGAGAGATTCCAAAAAATTGTCTTGGGCTCTGCATCACATGTCCTTTACACTGCACTTTTTTTTTTCAAAAAATCATTTCATGTACAGACACGGCTCTGTAACGATTATGTATGTATGTATAGCAATACGAACAAAAATAAGCCCTACGCGTTACATAATAATCGAGTTGAAAAATAAGGGACACCCCAATGTAAATATATGTATAGATTATAATTATAATCGTCTTCATGTAGCAAGCACTATGCGCCTGACAGCTGTCACTTGACTGCGACTAGTGATGTGCGGAACTTGAGTCGGAACAATGTTTTACGATTTTAGATTTCCGTTGTGAATCGTTTGTAATCGATTGACTATTCGTTAATTAATTAATTAAGGACAGTAGCGACACGGACGTGAATTAAGATTGCCAACCGTTAAATTAAAAAGCAATAAATACTTTAATGTTTCTTCGTTTGTCCCGTACGCGTTCCTATACCGATTGCGATGAAACTTTGGCGAGTTGTTGTGCCGCGAAGGTTTCCGATTTAGTACTCGAAGACCACGCGAACGAAGTCGCGGGCAACAGCTAGTTCTTTATAAAATATTATTTTATTCAATGTAAAATGAAATAAATAAAACGAATTAAATCTATATCTAAACGAAAATTATTATTCAATATATAGACGGCACCTCTCGAATGTAGTATAAAAATGATTTTGATTATTAATTATCTCAACACTATATATTTTTTTTTTTTATATACTAGTTGGCGGACAAGCAAGCGGTCCCACGTGATGGTACGTGTCACCGCCGCCCGTGGACACCTGCAGCACCGGGGGGTATGCGGGCGCGCCGCCGACCTAGCAAAATCCTATTCACAGCTCTCTTGAAGAACCCCATATCGTAGCTTAATGGAAAGACCTCTTGAGGCAGCTCGTTCCAAAAGATAAATATATATACTTATATACTCTTATAAGAAAAGAATAAATCCGATTCCATGATTCCATTGATTATTAGTCGCGTCACTAGCTTGACACAGCATAAACATGCCACAGGATAAATTAATATATGTAATTTGATTTTCACTAGTAAAAATTAGAAGATACAACTATTTATATTCTATACAACATTTACACAGAAAACATTTAAATTTTTCATTTTAAGTGAACTATTTACATTCTGTGTATGGTTTATATTCTAATCAGTAGCGTAATTTTAGCTTTTTAACTGGGTATGGCAAGGCGTACCGGGGGTGTGAGGGGTATGGAATGCCCTCACGTGTAAGGGGGGGCTACTCCCTCCGGGAAATTTTGAAGAACTATTATTAAATTGTTAGTTTTTTAAACTTTTTCAGAGTATTTTCACCACAAAATAATTGGTAATGTATACGATTGTACTCAGATATCCAAAAACCAAGTGTGACTGTATATACTTTTATCTTATCACTCCACTGGCAAGGTCAGCCAACAAAATTCACCGTTTAAGGTTTACACGGGAATGCAACCATAGCGCGTTGTAGAACCGATACAGCGCCATCTATTGGCATACTTTACACATTAACTTTAGCGACGTAAACAGCTAACATTCTCTATTTACCCTAAAAGATTAATTGTTAATTACTTTAGTTATGAGCCAAACCATTTATAAAGTAGATATAATTTACACACAACTCAAGAGTAGGCCTATTTTTAATTGATTGAGTGTTCTGTCTGATCCAGCGGCGGATACATATGGAGGGCGAGCGACGTATCCATCTACAACGCAATTTATTCGTCAGTCGAGTAGTTGTACTTGCATAGGTAGCATGTTACTCTTGTATGTGTGTTTTTATTATGTTGATTGTATTTCTTGTCTTGGAAACGGTTTGAATATTACACCCATAGCTCAAGATGTGTTTTAGCATCCCCCCCCCCCCACCCCCCCACCCCCTCTACCCACCCTGAGTTTATTCGGTATCTGCGCCTGGTCTGATCTTTTATCACATAAGTAAAAATGAAGCAAACATCATACAAAAAAACAATGCTTTATTCAACTTTCACTCAATGTTATTTTTATCATCACAAGTTATTTTTATACAAAATGAAGTTATCTCTTTTGGCTTGAATTAAAGACGTCAATTACTTTGGGAATGTCTTGAATTAAAGACAACCTCTCTTGGCCGATCGTATTCCTGAACAATTCTGGGGTGGCAACTGGGGTGGTAACCCCTTGCCACCCCCAAATTACGCCACTGATTCTATGGGACCTGTCACTCGCACCATGCTTCATGAAAAATTGTATGGTCGATGTATTTTACGTTTTGTGTTATTTAAATGACACATTATATGATTCACGGGACACATATAGGATTGTTTATTGATGCCAATTGAAGGTAGATGTGCACAATATTTAGTAATCACGACTTACAGGTTCATGTTTTTTCATATGAGTCTCCAATTTTATCTTATGGTTGAATCCCTGGATGCAGTCGAAGCATTTGTACTCGTGTCGTGTAAATATGTGACTTTTCAGTGCTTTGTCTCGCTCTTCCGCTACCTGTCAGAGAGAGAGAGAGAGAGAGAGAAGATGTCTTTTGGATAACCATTGAACAGCGTTTGAATTTCATCATTACTTTTTTGAAAATAAAATTGTATGTTTCTTATTAAAAGGAGCGGGATTGAATATATAACTAAATTTAAAGAGATTTAGGTATCCTAATTGATACCTTTAACAACATAGGTTTCTTTCTTTCTTTACTAATTTGCGCAGTATATTGACTGAATGTTTTTTTATTATTATTATTATTACAAAACCGATAACGCTCAAGTATACTTAATATAATAGAAAGTATTTTATATACTGCAAATTAAGGATTGCAGCGATACTCCGTATGTCTCCTTTTTTTAATGTACGAAGGCGGCAGACGAGCATACAGTCAACCTGATGGTAAGTGGATACTGTCGCCCAAAGACATCCGCGATACATGCCAACATTAGTCCAAAATGACAAACGTTGACACGCCCCCGGATGCGCTGGATTGAGAGAAAGGGTTGGGAAAATGGGGAGGGGAGGATGCGAATGGGCTCTGACACAGCTCACTCACTACCGAAACACGTACATACATTGGGGAAATACGATAAAGTGGGAAATGCAGTACATTTCATGGTAGTCTTCTGTGAGAGGGGTAACTTGGCTAGTCGAGCGCGCCCAGCGGCTATTGGATTGCAGCGTGCACTCTCCCCCTCAATATTTCAATTCAACATTAAGGAAATAACATAAAGTGGGAAATGTAGTGCAGCAATAATTATAAGGAATAGTTCTAAGATACTGGTTTCCTATGTAATACAATTAAAATAAATTCAATAAAGTTTGTGATTGTGCGTACACTCGATTAGCTAAAAGTATACATACCTCTTTCCAACTCAACACCACCATTTGTATACATCCGCTTTCAACGTTAAGTTCCTTCAACACTTTCTTAACCCTCTCATTGTCCACCACTCCTGGTGGGTTCTCGCGACGCTTTCGTTTCGGCTCACTTTGGTCTTGGAATGCTTTAATGTAGACATAACAATTGTTAAACAAACATTATGCAACACTAGCTGCACCCGGCAGACATTGTCCCGTCTGTGTATATTTATTTACCTCTGTATATAAAATCACTAATTATTCTGTTTTGGCTTTCGATATGATTTTTGCGATCGATTGAACGGTATAGAAGTTGATGTGCTGCAGCGCCATCTAGTGGCGAGTTACAACAAAGTCGATAGCTCGAAAATATTCTCCGGGCTCAAATATGTACTTATGTATACCAATTTTCAAGGCGATCGATTGAACGGTATAGAAGTTTATGTGCTGCAGCGCCATCTAGTGGCGAGTTACAATAAAGTGGATAGCATAAAAACCTTCTCCATGAAAAAATACATCTATGTGCCAACTTTCATGGTGATCGGTCAAACGGTGTCGAAGTCTATTAATCTCAGATATACCAATATCCATTTTTATATATATATATATAGAATAGAAGATAGAATAGATAGATTTTTTTGTGGGAACTCGAAAACTGGAACTAGAGTTTTTGTTTGAGAGTTATTATAAAAACTATGCGCATTATTTCGAAAAATAAAAACCCCATCCACGACTACAAACCTTTTGATTTCACATATGATTAGCACAAAATTAAAAGTTTACGTTTTACAATTGTACGATCAAGGATCATTGTTTTTTAATCATTTAAACAACAATAATGCCTTTTAAAAAAACAATAATCAAAAACCATATTCATTCGCTGAATTTCAAAGATACTGCCCTGCCACACAAAATTACAAATTAAAGGATATCTGTGTCGCTAAAAAAAAATATGATATCGAAATGGCTTGTTGAGCGACGTGACGAACGGAGCTAAAGTGAACGCGCACTTGACCTGTGACGTCATACTTCAATCTGCATTTCATCGCTAGAGTGCGCCACAAGCGGTCCGCGGAGAAGCCGGCGTCACACCTCACCAAAAATACTATTACGTAAATAGGCAGCGATCACAGATCTACTCCCAATAACGACCGCACAGCAGATGATTTTTTTTTTTCATTTTTCTTCTTATTTTTAAGGAACTTTTATGCCTGTGCACATGTCAGTTCCATCGTATCCTAAACTGACATTCTACAACATTAATGTAGGTACCAGTATGTCAGCCCCGGTGAGGGCTCACGAATGTGTACAAATTAAATGCTGCTCGTGAATTTGTTTCCCCTAGTACAGGGGTCGGCAACCTTTTGAGTCGGAAGAGCCTAAAATTACAATTTACAAAATTTCTAAGTTTTTAAAGAGCCACAAAAATTTTTCTTGCCAACAATAAATAGTACTTGCATAAATAAAGTTTTTTGATAAAAAAAACTAATCTATTTATTCATAAGAAAAATATCTATATATTCATATATAAGTAGTGTTTTTTCACAACAAATTAGATAATATATATATATGGTACATATTATTAGATAATCACTTATTTAAGTAAAAAAAAAAAAAATTCAACATTTACTTACAACACTAACTTGTACTTCAATAACAAACAATTGAGCAAACAAATTCAATGGGAGCGATGGCTTTGCATGGTTATTCAAGTAAAGACTAAAGAGCCGCAGCTTCACATCCAAAGAACCGCATGTGGCTCGCGAGCCGCAGGTTGCCGACCCCTGCCCTAGTATCTTATGGAACATACAAACATCATTCCTGTTCAGATACAGCAGATGATAAAAACTGTAATAACTCAGTGAAATATAAAGATAAGTGAAATATAAAGATAATTTAAGCAGTGGGTCTAGTGGCGACTAAGGGATAACAAAGCCACTGTCACAAGCCCTGGGGAACTACACCACTTTTAAAGGAGTGGACTCGCCAACCCGTTTGGCCAGCATGCCGTTTTAAGGCATGCACTCATGCACAGTGGATACTGAAAGAGCTGGTGACAGTACATACTTATGTAACCTCACCTTCTTTTTTCTTCTTTCTCTTATTTCTCTTCTTTTTCAATTTCACGAGAGGCTCATCATCTGAGTCACTGAACGTTACAGTAATTTCGTTCTTTGATAAATCCTCCTTTGGTATTAAGTCTAAAACTGCCTATAAGAAACAAAATAGATCGTTTATTTCCCCAGAATATGGTATATTAAAGATCTTAAACTTAAATATATTCCCACATATTGCACGCTTCCAGTCCCCGGAAGAATTATAATGAATTTAAAAGCATACTCAATATTTATAAATGTTTCATAAAGTAGGTAATCAAAATGTTAGTAGCCAGTATAATGTCAATATCTATACATATAATAAAACTGTAGGACTAGCGTGTCTGTACATTGAATATATTTACCAAAAACTGATTGGGGGCGATGAAGGAAGAGTATCAGAATACAAAAAGACGTTTTTGTAAATTTTTGTCTGCCCGTCTGTTCGAACACGCTAATCTCCAAAACTACTCAACGGATTTTCATGGGGTTAAGCTTAGCTTGGCGCTTCCAATAGGCTTTGTTTCATCGAAATCGGCTGACGGGAAGAAAAGATACCCCAATTTAAAGTTTAAAAACTAAAATTCACGCGTACATCCGATCGAGGAGAAATTTCCCCGCATAGCAGTCCACCGGGAGAGCTAATTTAAAAAATAAACTTATTAGAGTAATAGAGGAAGAATTAACTTTTAAAAGAAGATGGTGGACTAGACCAGGGGTCTCCAAACTTTCCAGCCTTAGGGCCATACTGATTACTCCAGTAAGTTCCGAGGGCTATTAATAATTATTCAACATAAAATTAGAATACTTCAGTAAACTAAATTTAATTTGCTATAAAAAATATGATTTAATTTGCTATAAAAAATATGATTTAATTTGCTATAAAAAATATGATTTAATTTGCTATAAAAAATATGATTTAATTTGCTATAAAAAATATGATTTAATTTGCTATAAAAAATATGATTTAATTTGCTATAAAAAATATGATTTAATTTGCTATAAAAAATATGATTTAATTTGCTATAAAAAATATGTTCCGCGGGCCGGACAAAATCTGTCCGCGGGCCGTAGTTTGGAGACCCCTGGCTAGTCCATGGATAGGCCGAAGATCTACACTGGGTCAATCAAGTCTTACTTTAAGAGAATTGTCAACAGAAGATCCTGAAGAAAAACAAGAACACGTTCGGGGAATGCCCAGTGGATTTGGCTTACTAGCTAGGAATACATGTTCATATGAAATCATTACACAAGCGAGTGTCGGGGGAAGCTACTGTAACCATAAAATTTTAAATCATTCCAAGTGGAGTGGCTTGGGACATTTCATTGTTCTGTATTGCCTTTATTCCCATTATGCCAATATTGGATTGGTTTAGTCAATTGTCTTAACAATAATTGGCCTTGTGTAAATGGTCCTATACATTATATTTCTACCTGGCATCACTCATGTACACAGTTTGGTCACGGGAATTATCCATCTATGTATGTTGGTTGATCAATATTCTAAAGATATTTACCTTTAGAACATTATCATCATATCTTTCATCACGAAAATCTGCTTTGTCATCATGGCTGTCATCATTTCCAGAAAAATCATCAATGTTATTATGTTCCGTTTCTAGTTTAGCAAATAAAATGTCATTTATGATATTTTCATGATTAATATCAATTATATTAGTGTGAGTTTTTGTAGATAGGTGCGAGAGAGACGGGTGATGGTTGCGGTGTATCTGCAAGAGAGAGAGACTGCATTTGTTTCACTTAAATCTTCATACGGGTTGTAACTGAATTCCCGAAGTCCAAAACTGTTGATTCCGCTGTTGATAACATTTATTTTGTGTATTTACTACGTTTGTTATAAATATTTGTTGAGTCTGTTAAAGGATTGGTTTCACCTATATACAAACTGAATTATATGTCATGGTATAGGGCTCCTAAAGCTCTAAAAACGCAGGGGAAAAAAAAAATTTGCAGACATAATTTAAAAATGTTGCTATATTAATTTGAATATTGACATATTAATTAATGTTACTACTGACATAGTGAAGGTTTATATATGTTCTGTTCAATTATGTAGCGATTTTTTTACAATTGTATTATTAATAATTGATAATTGATAATAATTAACAATTGATATTGTTTTATATTTATTTTTGCACGCCAATTCTGGCAAATGTAACGAATTTCATATGGCAAATGTGATGGTAGTTACAGCAGACTCAATGAGACATGAGGAAGCCGATAGTGTATAGTGCGAACCATTTCGCCAATCATATTGAACTCACACCGATGCAAATGTCTTGTTGAGTTAGCAATGCTACTCACATTGCAAATGAATGATTTGATTTGAACTGCCTTTCTGTGTCTACTACTACTGATATGCGCTCTCTTTTAAAATTTGATGGCAGCTGAATTAATCAGTTATACTTAGAGGTACGGAGTTATCGTTTTTACGAAAAAGATTATCGATGAAATGATGAAAATTATCCTTTGGACGCGAATTTATGCGAAAATTTCTTATATTTGCGAATAGATGCGTAATATACTAATTTGTTTTTGTCATATATGGTAATGTGGGTAGTTTAGTACACTTTTCTGCTTTGTTAATAAACAATGTGGATTAAGGGGTAGATTCATAAAACGATGACAGGTGTGTGATGTTGCTATGGCCACCGAGCTGAATACAAGATCTCGACTTACAATGTGTTTCAATTAACTACTGGACGTAATAGTTTTTTTTTTACGAAATATACGAAAACCAATTTGTGACTAATTCTTCAATCAATAAACAGGAATGAAGATCCCAATGTTAAGGACATATTGTGGGCTAATAAATGCTGCTTTCCAACCTTTGCTGAAGCAGTGTTACAGAGCATTTGGAGTCCAACTAACAGTGTAGACGCAGAACGCTTCTTTAGTATATATAATGTTGTCATTACGGACAGAAGAATGACTCTAAAAGACTCAAATGTTGAAAACACAACAATGTTAGCTTTTAATTAACACTAAATTTAAATTGTAAGTGTATAAAAAAGTCGTTTTATTTCATATATTAGCCCACAGAAATTAGGCAATTTTGCTGTTAGTTTGAAATTCGAGTTTGTTTATAAACAATGGATAAACAAAGTTCCGACTATTTCAACTCAGAAACTCAGAAATTGCTTTGAACTTTTAACCAGACATTATTGGCAAAAAAGGGAAGATCTTAAAATCTTGATGGATTTTTTTTTTTAAAAATTCGACTTTTTACAGCCAAAAGGTTAAAAACAAGGATGTTGAGTTCAGACGTCGATTTTGTGCAAGTTCTGTACCTCTAGTTATACTATTATATATAATTATTATACTCTACATATATGGTTATTATTCAGTGACCAACAGGTGGATTGCCCATTTTCCAGAAGAATATTAAAAAATATATTTACCACATAATTGATGAGATAGTCATGTGCAGCTCTCACTTGACGTTTAAAATGTAACATCTTTTTTACTGTTGCGTTACATTCCCAACATAACATTAGAGGCTCATGAGTTTGATTCTGAAAGTCATTAAAAGAAAGATAAGTTTACGAAAGCAGACTATAACATTCTCAGTAATCATTGAAGAATTGAGTCGCCAACTATAAACAGTTTCAAAAACAGTCTTTTCAAATGTCCTCCAGGAGAAGAGACATGGTGAAACTTTTTTGTTTTTATATAGAAAAAAGACAGCAGACGAGCACACAGTCCACCTGATAATAAGTGGATATTGTCGTCCATAGACATTGACAATACATGCCAACATCAGTCCAAGATGACAAACGATGGCACTTCCCCAGATGCACTGCCTACCTTTGCAGATAAGGAATGGATTGGGAAAAGGGGTTGGGGCAATCTGGGGAGGGATGTGATAGGAATGGGCTCCGGCATATCTCACTCACTACTAAAACACATACATACATTGGGGAAATACAATAAAGTGGGAAATGCAATATGTTTCAAGGTAGTCTTCTGTGAGAGAGGGATAACAAGGAAGTCAAGTGTGCCCTGTGGCTGTGGGAATGCAGCATGCTTTACTTGTAACACCAGCTAGCATACCAGCAGTGATTTTCTTTTTTTCTTTTTGTAGTGGGTTACATTTAGGTTATCTAGTGTGTTGAGTCTTCGTAACTTAACATCATTTATTTCAGATCATAAATAGTTTGTTTTGTGGATGCAATGGGCTGTGCAAAAGATCACTGGTTTGATTCCCAATTGGATATTCATTTGTTTAAAGACAAATGTTTGTTCGGGTCTGTGTTGTCTGTTTGTCTTCATATGTGTCTGTGGAGCCACAGGGAGTCGCTTTAGGATAAACTTTCAGTTTAATTATAGGTTTGTATTTAAACCAGTTGTTACCTATAGATTGCCTTTACCTATAGATGTTTTTTTAAATACAGTTCTGATTTTTAATAAAATCAAACAAAAATTCACAATTTAGAGGTTTAGATTATGCAATTATTATTAAAATACAAACTTACTGGGTGACCAAGGGTCTCGATAAAAAACCTTTTACTTTCTTCATCTTTTACTGGCGTTATTTTACGATCCATACTTAAACATCCTTTGCAAATTGAACTTGGTAATGTGTAATGAATTTCCATATTAATTATAGTTAGTGCTAATCAATAGATTATTATAAAAATAAAATTTTCTAAGTTTTTTGTACTGTTATTGTGACAAATAACGACAGTTACAGTTCACTATAATTATTATAATTGACGTTTAACAACTGTGTGTGACAATTGAATTCAGTAACTAATATGATCAGGGTTGCCAATAGAAATATTCAAAAATACTCAAAACTTTACGGATATTCCTTAAATTTGAAAATTTCTGTGATGCAATTCCACATTATAGTTTTGAGCATAAAATAAAAGACGGTTTAACTAAACAATGGGTACATAATTTATTGCATTTATTTTAGCCATTACAATATTTTAATTCGCCTATTAAAATCTGACAAACGACAATTTTATTTGTTTAAAGTTTTGGCGATTAAAAAATCTCTTGATAAAGCGAATTTATTTTCCGCAACTTAATGATATTTTGAGATAAGTATGAAGTATAGTGTAGGTTTGTTTTTCCACTCACTAATAATTCCGTACTTAGCGGAAATATGTTGATAAAGTCTGTCTAATGAAATATGTCAATTCAAAACAGCGGCAAATTTAAAAATCTTATAGCTGTAAACACTGAGAATACTCTGAAATATCAATTTGATACTTTCATTATTTAATTTTTTTAACATACCTTTTTAGCAATTGCTTCTTCTCTAAATAGTATAAAACAAACTCGCTATTTCCGCCTGTATGTGTGTTCGCTTAGTGAATATTGGTTTGTTTAACTCATATTTTTAGAGGAAATAAAATAAATAAATCAAACAAATCACATTATATATATCTTTATAATATATTTCAAACAAATCATATTGTATGTAGGTATTATATCTTTGTATTACATTCAGGTTTTTATTTGTACGAGTCTCTCAGAGTGTTAAATATAACTAAACGAAATGTACTTGTGGTGGACAATGCAAGTTAACAATGCAACAAAATTCTCAAAAAAACAGTCATATCCACAATCACAAAATTTTAATGCTGCCTCCGTTTTATTGCGACCGCAATTGAGCTTGTATGGAGTCAGGCGAAGAAAATAGTGGCTAGCAAAAATATAGGAAGACCAGGGTCTGAAATGCAATATTTAATAAAAGAAAGTTTTCAATCCATAACTGCCCATGACTTGAAAAAATACACTGATCACATTCTGAATGTTGAAAATCAGTACAAATTAAGGAACGGTATTGTTGAAAATGAGCTTAAGAGATTCATAATAGATGTCGGAGACGAAGAGCGATGAAAGAACGAGGGAAGCAGTGATGCTGGTTTAATATTATCAGGTGTAGAGTACTTGAAATCGGATATCAACTGAGTCATAAAATTATTATATTATTACATTACATTTTTTTTTCAATTAATCAACGATCGACTGGTAGAGAATGCCTTGACGCATAAAGTAAAAAAAAAAAAATTAATAAACTTGGAACAAATGAGCTAAATATTGTGCATTTTTGGTATTAATTACTCTTTTCTTGGTTCACTTTTCATTTGCAAACTATAAGGAAAGGAGACTTAAGGGAGACTAGATATTTTCATTAAAACAATTGAATATAACTGTACATTTTATTAAAACTAAATTATACAACACTACACATTAATGTACATAAACATACAGAAATATTTGCGCGAACACCAAATAAATAAACGAAAGCCAAAACACCCAAATACTGCACACATCAAATTAATAACACTAAATTAAATAATCTAATTAAATAATAATCAAAATTTGGGACCCATCCATGTGTCTAGAAAATTCTAAAGTTTAGAACTATCGAACTTTGGATGTGTCTCAAATCTACCAACAGATGGCGTTATAATTATATTCGATTTTGTGTCGTTTTTAACGTTTGACGAGTACTCTCGCATACGCAGTAATTTCAAGATGGCGTCACAAACGAAATGGCGCCAGTGAGGGTTACTTTTAAAACTTCGAAAATATATATACAAGCCACATTTCGATAGTTTTATACTATCCCAATAAATAAATAGTAGGTAAATAAACTTTGAAACGACTAAATAATTCGTTATGGTTGGTTTTTATATTTTTGAATTTTGTCAAAGATATCTCATGACATTTTCGAGATAATAAATACCTAATAATTAATTAATTAATCTTTTAATAAGATCAAATAATTTACTAAAATTAGAATTTTTATTTTTTCAAATGAGACAAATATGTCACGGCTTTGTTAGACTCAAAGTCACATAAATCATTTTCGACATAAATATCTCGTTGATACGATTTGTTAATTATAATAAATATGTAGTGTTCAATGAAATAAATTAACATCAGTTCACTGGTTCTAACAGACTAGATTTATCCACAAAACCATCCAATCACGATTTCTTGTAATTTTTCTCTCCGAAATTGTTTGTACCACTATACTCTACATCTTCACTAATACTCGTCGCTACTGATATTTCTGTAACGGGTTCTTTTTCTTCCTTCGGCGTTTCATTGAAGTAAACCGCTACATCGTTGTCTACATCTGGCACTTTTGGCACATCTTTAGGCGCTGGGACTACAACTGCATGTTTTACAGACTGTTCTGCTCTTAGCTCACATTCTGTATGAGGTATATCACCTCTGTGTTTGTGACTTTCACTGTGAACTGCCCTTTGATTTGACCCTTGACTATCCTGATCGACGTTTTTATTTTTATTCTTTTTAGTTCTATCTACAGGCTCATATCCATCCGGTAAGACTATCCCTCCAATATCCCAGTTAGCCAAATCAATGTTGCTCGATTGCTCGAAATTCACGTTCTGATTTTGCACTTTAATTTGACTTTGAGCTTGTGCTGGTTGCTCTATGGCTTGTAATATGCTTTGGAGTAGACCTTCGGAGAGCAACTGCTCGTGGGGAATTGAAGGCTGCCCTTTCCCTTGTCCCTCAGAAGCTTGGATTTGTAATGAGTAAGTGCCATGGTTGCCTTTGACTGGGATTTCTGCTTGGTTGAACGATGTTATCTGTCCATTGACTTGGTTGATATTTTGACTGGTCGAAACGATTTTTTGCTGTAATTGCTTGGTTTCTTCGCTCAAATTCTTTATCTTTTCCGACGTGTGTAGTATTTGCTGCGACACAATATTCAGATTTTCGCCTTGTTTGAAGTTGTGCTTCCCATCTTTGATTGATTTGCCTTTCTGTATACTTGTCTTTTCAATTTTACCGTTCTTTATCTCATTGGTCGGTAAAATAGTTTGGACTAAAGTATGGGAAGCTGTGGCTAAATCTTTGCTATTGTAAGATACGGACGAGCTGCCTGGAGCCGGTACATTAAAGCTGTTATGCGGAGACATTAAAGTTTGTTGGGATTTCGACAGCGTTGAGCCTAAAGAACTTAAACTTGCGACGTAACTGGAAGCTAAATCTGGGCTTATTTTATCTCCTAGCGCGGCTTTTAATATAGCTTCGTGGTACGGACAGTGTTTCAAAATAGCAGCAGCATCCAAGTTTGAAAGATTAGCCAAAATAGTTCCATCGACTGTTGCTGTAACTGCATTAGTGTTGGAACCAGATGCAGTATGATCTCCAACAGTTAGTAATGGGACGGAATAGGAATCGATGGGAGAACCATATAAGTTATTTGGCTGTTGGAAGTTAATTGGACTTCCTGCATGTGGCAGACTGAAAAGACCGGAAGGTTCTATAGATAGTGATACTCCGTGGTTCCCAATGTGCTGATTGACGTCTTTATGCTCTCTCACTGGAGGCGGTAAGTATGCCGGGCCTTGGTGGAGATGGTCGATACCATGGGCGTCTTTCTGGTGGCTAGTTTGGCCTATTTGCTGGAATAAGCCTTCTGGCACAGCGTCTCTAAACTTGATCGGGTGGCGAGGGCTGCTACCTCCAGAATGGCCGCCCCCAGAGAATGTACCATAAGGTATAGCCAGATTGGCTGAAGGGGGACGCTGCGGTACACCATATACTCCAGAAGGAGGTATTAACCCTTTAGCTCCTTGCTGTCTTATCGAACCAGAGTAAGGTCCGCCTGATAGCGAATCCAGGGGAGGCGCTCCATAAGAATCTCGAGGCCTATCTTTTATTGACTGAATGAAGCCAAGGTCAGATTGAGGATTAGTCTCAGTATAGTGAGCTTCGAAAACTGTCTTCGATTGATCGATGAGATTGGAATCTCCGCCAACGATTGCGTTCAAATCTATGTTAGATAAAGCGTCTTGATGGACGTGAGAATAGCCGGAAGATATCTGAGCACCAGCGAATGGAGGGGGTTGGTTGATATTTGGAAGGGAATGACCGTCTAAGTTAATATGGATTTCGTTAACTGGAGGTGGAGGTCCGTATTGGTCATCAAAGTGCTGTTTCACATGAGTAATAATAGGTTTGGAAACGCCAGGTATCGGCTTCCAACCGTCATATAAGACGTGAGGCGGAGTTGGAGGGGCTGGAATGCCGGGATGCGGCGGATGAGGGTTAGGATCGGGCTGGGGCGGACCATAATGACCAATATTGCCTATGTCATGGACTACAACCTGGTCATTTGGCCCAACCGGGCCTAGAGTTAAACCTGGAGGGCCGTAGGTATCAGCTGGGATGGGGAAATTGGGTTTTAAATCCTCTGGAAGGCTCGGGAAGGGTGTGCCATATATTGGCGCTGGAAGATTAAGTCCTGTGTCAATGTTTCCGCCGAAGTTTATTCCAATATTTTCGCCAAAGTTTGGCAAAGATATAGGCGGCAGTTCAGGTAGAGGCAAGCTGGGTATATTTGGCAAAGGCGGTCCGTATATTGGCTTCGGTGGTCCATAAACAGGTTTCGGCGGACCATATACTGGTTTGGGCGGACCATAGACTGGTTTAGGCGGGCCATAGATGGGTTTGGGTGCAGTAATCTTTGGTGGCTTAAAGGGGACGCCATAAGTTGGTTTGGGAAGAACTTGTTTAGGAGGACCATAGGTTTTTTTCGGAGGTCTGTAAACAGGTTTTGGCGGTCCGTATATCGGTTTTGGTGGGCCGTAGATTTTCGGTGGTCCGTATACGGGTTTTGGTTTATGTATCGGTGGTGGTGGTCCTTCGTAGATTTGGCTGGGGAATACTATTGGGGAAGGGGGACCGTAAGCCCCCGGTGGCGGTTCCGGAAAGTTGATTTGGAGCTCTGGAACTCCGTAGACTGGCGCTGGTGATGGCAGATCTAGAACTGAGGAAGAGTTGTGTTAGATTTTTTTTTATAGAAAAAGAGGCGGCAGGCGAGCATACAGTCCACCTGATGTTAAGTGGATACTGTCGCCCGTAGACATCCGCGATACATGCCAACATCAGTTCAGAGTGACAAACGTTGGCACGCGTCCAGTTGCGCCGCCTACATTTGCAGATTAAGGAATCGATTGGAAAAACGGGGAGGGAGAGGATGGGATAGGAAGTGACTGAGTGAGATATTCTAGAGTCTATTCCTATCCCATCCTACCTTATCCCTCCCCATTTCCCAACCCGTTTTCCAAATCTCTCTTGAAATGTTCTACATTTGCTACTTATACTATTTCTCTAATGTACGTACATATTTCGGTGTGGGATATACCAGAGCACATTCCCATCCCATCCTATGACACCCCCCCCCCCATTGTCCCAATGCTTTCTCCAAATCCATTCCCAAATATCCAGAGGTTGGCATTTTAACGTTGACATCTAAGGGCCAACATTTATCATTCTGGACTGATATCGTCATGTATCGCGCATATCGAAGGGCGACAGTATCCACCTACCACCAGATTAATAAAAGTAATAACCAAATCCCCATTTCGTTATGCCTCTTATTCGCCATCACTCCCAATTCCTTTTTAAAATCCGCTTCTAAATTACCAAAGATAGGCGGGTGCATTCGGCCGCGTGCCAATTGTAGGTCTTTCCACTGGTATCATCTATTTGAATCCTCTGGGATCCTCTATTTAGTGAATCCACTGAATCCTCTATTTGAATACTCGCTATTCTGCTGGGATCCTCAAATAGATGTCGAAATTATCACGTGTGTCCACGTGCAACATGGAAGAAGTTGTGGAAGACAACTTCTTTCCATAAAAGTCTTCATTTTTACATGTCGTTATTCATGAGCTCTAATACGGAAGGTCATTGCCATTTTCAAGTTATACTTAATGACAAAAATATCTCACCATTGAGGGGTATGTCCCGGGGCGGTCCGTAAGAGTCCACCGGCAGCGGTTCCCCGTAAGAGTTGGATAACGCTGCTTCCCGCTTCTGCGCTTGTGGCCCTGGAAGTGACGAAGATAAGAATATCATTTCCATTGCAGACAATAATTGAGAATCAGTGTATTAGAAGGCTGATTAATTATAGGACAACATATCTTATTTGTTAAATGAAACGACTGGCGATACCCTAACACGGGACGCACAAAAAAAGTTCGGTTATGGAAAAGCTTATATAACACTAGCGACCCGCCCTCGCTTCGCTTCGGTTTATAAGTTTTTTTTTCAAAATTTCTAAATATAATATAGCCTATATTAGATACGAATAATGAGGCTTTCTATTTGTGAAAGATTTTTTGAAATCGGTTCAGTAGTTCCAGAGATTACCCCTAACATATCTACAAACAAACACACAATTTTACCTCTTTATTATATTAGTACCTATGGATAAACAAAGAACTAAACTGGATGGCAAAAATTCCGGGTCGCTAATAAATGGCGTGATAGTTTCTTAAATACATAAGACTAATTTGCGAAACTATAGTATATTGTAGATGACTGATTAATATATATAAAAACATGTGTAACACGTTCTGTACACTATATAACTTTAATTAAATACTAAAAAATAAGAAAATTTCGCTTCTAACTTATGACAACAAAAATATAATACAATTCGCAGTAAATCTTAAAAAATAAAAGGTTTTTTGTCAATTTAATATTTTGTATTTCCTCCACGAGCCCGTATCACTTCAATAAGACGATGTGGCATGCTGTAAACCAAATTTTTAATACGATTTTGGTCTATGTTTGCCCATTCTTCCACTAGCGCATTCTTTAACTCGTGTAAGGTAACGGGAGCAGGAGAGCGTTGTCTCACGCATCTCCCGAGCTCGTCCCATGCATGTTCTATGGGATTTAAGTCTGGGCTGCGAGCTGGCCACTCCATGCAGGTAATACCGACGTCTTGAATATACATATTGACCAAATGAGCAGGTATGTGGTCGCGCATTATCGTGCATAAGAATGGAAATTGCACCCATATTCACTAAGAATGGACCAGCATGCTTATTTAAGATCTCTCCTACGTATCTGACAGCAGTCAGAGAACCGTTTTCTATGATCACTAACTCCGTGCGATCCTCTGAAGATATCCCAGCCCAAACCATTATTGATCCTCCACCGAATGGCACCTTTTCTTCAAAACACGCTTGATGATACCGTTCTCCTGGCCGTCTCAATACTCTTCGTCTCCCGTCGTGCGTAAATAAACAAAATCTGGACTCATCGGAAAACATAACCTTGGACCAATCTTCATCTGTCCATCGGATGTGTTCTCGAGCAAACCGTAACCTGGCAACTCGATGTTCTCTGAGCAGTTTGGGGCCGTTTGCTGGTCTATAAGGCTTTATATCAGCTTCACGAAGACGTCACAGAATCGTATTAGAGCTCACATTGTTGTGGTGAATTTCTTGAAGACTGTTTCGGACCTGAACAGCCGTGAGATGTCGATTTCTTAACATAGTGCTCACGATGAATCGGTCTTCTCGTGTAGTTGTGCACCTTGGCCTGCCATTTCCTGGTCTCCTGATGTTCATGGAATCGCTTGAAATGGAATCGGTCTCTTGAAATCGCTGGAGTACTCTTTGGACCGTTGATAAAGATACTCCTACTGTTCTAGCAGTGCTACGCTGACTTCTTCCTTCTTGTACCATGGTAATAATCCGTGTACATTCTTCAGGTGATAACGACATGATATTGCATTGAATACTCTGATCAATCCAAGGAACCATTTATAATGACAGCTCCGTTTGAAACAAACGTAGAAAAAATATTCTTTTCCTAATTTTAAATTTTGAAAATTTTCAAAATGCAGAATATTTTTTTTAAATCTGTAACTTGTACAAATGAAACCTCTAGAGATTTAGAACAAGCATTAGTAACCTCCTTACTACATATTATTTATTCGAGCGATCTAGGTATATAATTTATGGAGATATCACGGTTTTTATTAGCGACCCGGAATTTTTGCGATCCAGTGTATATTGTCCTGTGTCCTTGCAACATTGAGGTAAAAACATTGTACCTACAGTGCGATACGATAGATAGATATGAACATGATTCAATCTACAGTTACAGGACAGTAAAAAATAAAATGAAAAAATATAGTCAGGGAATTTAGTACATACTAATTTGACCCTGTTTATGGGGGCAGCATTAGTGCGTCCGTAGGAGTTATCTATGGATTGGAGAACCGGCTCAAAGGACCAACTTTTTGTTGCCATTTGTTATCATCGATTCGCTCATCAAAATACTTTTAAAAAGAACATAAAATATAATTTACCTGATTGTGATGCTTCAGCTACTAAATCCTGCTCGCTGTCCTTGGAGACGAGGCCAGGTGGCGTATCGGCCACCACTGTTGCCAGGAGACACCACAGCAGCACCGACTAAAAAGTAGAGAGGATAGCTATATAAAGACATCGCACAGTGAGAATGAAAGAGACTCAGCTCAAAATTTAAGCAAATCGAGTTCATAACATTAAACGACTTAAAAAGGGAAGGTCATTACCCGTAGGCTGTGGAACGAACTGCCTCAAGAGGTCTTTCCATTAAGCTACGATATGGGGTTCTTCAAGAGAGCTGTGAATAGGATTTTGCAAGGTCGGCGGCGCGCCCGTATACCCCCTGGTGTTGCAGCTGTCCATGGGCGGTGGGGTAACACTTACCATCACGTGGGACCGCTTGCTCGTCCGCCCACAAGTCTATAAAAAAAACAGTTACACAGATCGCGCATGAAGCGACTGAAGTCACTTTTTTTCGGATAGGCTAAATTCTTATATCCCCAATGGCCTCTCAAGAGTCATCGGATCGGACTTCTTCAAGAGAGTTGTGAATAGGATTTTGCTAGGTCGGCGGCGCGCCCGCATACCCCCTGGTGTTGCAGGTGTCCACTTACCCTCACGTGGGACCGCTTGCTCGTCCGCCAACTCGACTATAAAAAAAATAAATAAAAATCTGTACGATCTGTGAAGCGAAATCGAAGGGACCGGGTATTTTATTACGTTATAAAGAGTTTTCGTTAAACGGAGAGTTTTACACAACAGTATAAATTAATTGTACACGATTTTAATTTTGACTAAATTACTTATCTACATGTCAACATTTTTATAAGCAACTTACAAATTACGCCTATGTTTAACGTAAAAACAACGCATAGCAATCAGACGATAGTAGGTAAGTGCAGTAAGTAAACACGTGCTAGGCGATTACAACAAACAAGGGAACACATTTCTTAAAATTCCATTGTACGTACGAAATATTTACGAGTCTGTGTCCATTACTGTGGTTGAAGTTAAGCGAAATCGATGTTTATTGGGGTATAAATAATGACTTATTGTTTCCCTATTGAGTGTGGTTGTTACGCTGTATACAGTGTTTCAATGTATGGCTAAGAATGAACCCAAACAAAACTTGGTACATTCGTTATATATAAGATATATATAAAGTTTAAACTGTATATGGATGATATTTTTAAATGTCAACTAAAATACGAACATGCAACTTAGCAGTCAACTAACAAGAACCGGCAGAGGGGTCCTTGTTAGTTCTTGTTCTTTTGAGGGGGAGAGTGCACGCTGCAATTCAACAGCCGCTGGGAGAGCTCGACTAGCCACGTTACCCCTCTCTCACAGAAGACTACCTTGAAATGTACTGCATTTCCTATTTTATCGTAATTCCCCAATGTACGTACGTGTTTCGGTGGTGAGTGAGATATGCCAGAGCCCATTCCCATCCCATCCTATCCCTCTCCATTTTCCCAATCCATTCCTTAATCTGCTAAGGTAGGCGCATCCGGGGGCGCACCAACGTTTGTCATTCTGGACTGGCGTTGCCATGTATCGCGGATGTCTATGGACGACAGTATCCACTTACCATCAGGTGGACTGTATGCTCGTCTGCCGCCTTTTAATCAATAAAAAAAAAGTCGTTATGAGAATCCGTCTTTATGAGAATTTGTTTCTTTGAGAATCTGTCCATATACCAATGATCCCTTTATAGTGCGTTACCATCGACTACTTGCTTATATACAGTATTTCCTGCTGTTCAATGAACAATTTATTTCTTAAAATATAACAAACTAGCGACCCGCCCTCGCTTCGCTTCGGATTATAAGTGTTTTTCTTTTCTAAATTTCAAAATAAAGTATAGCCTATATTAGACACGGATAATGTAGCTTCCTATTTGTGAAAGAATTTTTGAAATCGGTTCAGTAGTTCCAGAGATTACCCCGCAACATACCTACAAACACACAATTTTACCTCTTTATTATATAAAATAACTAGCGACCCGCCCTCGCTTCGCTTCGGTTTATAAGTGTTTTTCTTTTCTAAATTTCAAAATAAAATATAACCTATATTAGACACGGATAATGTAGCTTCCTATTTGTGAAAGAATTTTTGAAATCGGTTTAGTAGTTCCAGAGATTACCCCCAACATACATACAAACACAATTTTACATCTTTATTATATTAGTATAGATATAGATAATAAGTGGTCATGAGAAAATCCATGTAAAATAGTTTACTAGTCGCTAATTAATCATAAATACACTCTCACCGGTTCACGGGAACTGCTCCGGATTTAATTAAAGGGGAATGAACTAGATGTTGAGTAGTGATGGGAGTTGTCGATGAAATTGTTTATCATGTCGATAGATTGAAACAAAGGAATATCGCTTAGATTTGCAACTTCCTAATTGAGAATCGTTTTACAGTTTTAATAATTTTGTGACGTCGCACATAATATTAATTAATTAATGTTATTATTCGTGTTGTATTTATTGATAATGGACGGCAGACGAGCATACAGTCCACCTGATGGTAAGTGGATACTGTCGTCCTGCGACATCCGCGATACATGCCAACATCAGTACAGAATGACAAACGTTGGCACGTCCCCGAATGCGCCGCCTACATTTGCAGATTAAGGAATGGATTGGGAAAATGGGGAGGGATAGGATAGGATGGGATGTAAATGGGTTGAGTGTTATATTAATTTAAAATCCTGAATTTAGTGTAGTAACAATAATTTCCTTTTTATGAATTATTGGATATCCCGACAATGTCAACAATTGAATAAAACAATTAATAACATTAACAAAAACTTTGCTTACAAAAACTTTGCTTACAAAACTTTGCTTACAAAAACTTTGCTTACAAAAACTGCTTACAAAAACTTTGCTTACAAAAACACTAAACCCCACACTAAAAAATACAAGTCAAAGATAGGTCTAGCAACTTTGAGACCTACGTGCTCCAGGTTGCTGCTATGCACGAGGAGCTTTTCCTGAGTCTAGACTTTTGGCCGAGGGGGGTAGTATTCCGGCGCTCTAGGGAAGGTTTAGAGAATAAATAGTTGTTAAGTGAATATTTTATTATGTATAATTAGTGGGCGGATAAGTTCGCGGCCTTTTTATACTGAAAATAATAAAGACTTTTTTTGTATTACATAAATATTTATCGAACGGAATATTGCCCTTTTAGTTCCAACTATCTTTCGCCATTTTTCTGACAGAGCCATTATCCCATCACTATATAATTTTTGGTGTTTCTGAGCAAACAACTGATTTGATTGGTTTATAAAGGCTTCTCTTGGATGTAATTTTATCACGTTTTGAGAATTTTGTTAAGATCGGAATAACTGATAATCCAAAGATGCTATCTATGGACTATAAGGCGGATCCATTTAAATTTTCCAGCTAAGGACCATCAGTTTCTTTTAGTCATCAAAGATGTATGAGGTCGAGCATTGTCGTGATGGAAAACTACACCTTTTCTATTCATTAATTCTGGGCGTTTTTCTTGAAGTGCTTGTTTCAATTTTATTAAGTGCTGTCAGTGGACATCAGAATTAATCGTTTGGCCATGTGGCAAAAGCTCGTAATACACAATGCCTTTCCAGCTCCACCATACACATATACATGACATTGTTGGAAGTAACATAGCTTTGGGACCATTTGTGAGGGCTCTTCTCTCTTAGAGTAAGATCGTTTTCGAACATTGTTATCGTAGGTGATCCACTTCTCATTGTCTGTTACCAATCTCTTCAGAAAAGAATCGATTTCAGAAATTGTTGTTTTAAAACTTTCAACTTGTAATTTCAATTTGCCGCCATTACACAAAAGTCAGCTGTCAAACGGCGAATCACTTTTCCAGATACGTTAAAAAGGTCGCGACTTTCAATTTTTTGCCTTTTATCATAATGACAAATTATGTCAGATCCAATTAATGATGGCTTTATAGTAAACCGGTGTTTGTTTCACTACCTACACCCTTTTCAATAAACACAAATTAAAAAAATAGTGAATGGTCCACGACTTATGTAATATCATTAGAGCTGGTTCGTATACTTTCTTAAAAACAATTCTATGCCCACAAAGTGCCACTTATCGAGTGCACATCTGTTTTAATTACCGACTAGCTATTACCGAGATGTTATCGACACATTTTCTTACCGTCACTAGGTACAAAGCGCTCTAAATAGTTTTTATATCTCATTGTCGACTATTACGACACAATCGAGTGAATCGACAATTAACTATCGACTAAGTCACATGTCTTATTTTCGATGGGAAGTGGTTAACTGAGACACCGACATTAAAAGGAAGCTTTTTTTTAAAAGGTTGAACGGTTTAGTTCCTTTGCTTGAATTACGTTTGTAAATTAGAATTGTCTGTGGTAATTGGGTATTTTTTGCTTGTCACTCTGTTTTGTTGTTCATATTGTCTGCAATCAAGCAAAAGTCTGCAAAATACTGCTATCAAGCCTTAAATTATATATCGATACAATTTGATTCATCAAGACTGCACGTTTGCCCTTAGTTAACTTTTTAGGTATTTCATTGATTCAGTTTTGTTTTCGGTAAATTCTATTAGAATAGATTATGTCTCTCTCTCTGTCTGGACACGCATCACGGAAAAATCTCGTTGGATTTTAATAAGACTTGGTATCTATATCTATAACTTACGTGCCGGATTAGAGTACTTTATGTCCAGATCAATTATAAAGTTCTCACTGGAATTCTGAAGTCGCGGGCGATGCTAATCTATAGGTACATATAAAAAGAGATATTCCGACATGACATCAGGTACAAGCTAGAAACATGAAATTTGCAAAGTATTATAAATATATAGATTTTATGACATGGGGATCGTCCATTAATCACGTGAGGCTCGAAAGGGGGGGGGGGGCTCGGAAAAAAATCACGATATATCACAAGGGGGGGGGGGGGGTGTAGTGAGATATCACATGTATTTATCTTTTCGTTGAACACGCGATTTCTAAACTGAAAAGCGGCGCGTGATTTTGGATAGGAGGGGGGGGGGGGGGTAGTCTAAAACCTCACCACGTATCACCAGGGTTTAAAAAGTTGCTAAAAACATCACGTGATTAATGGACGATCCCATACGTATCCACTAAGGAACTGGCACGAGAAAGGGGGGGGAGAGGATTTATATGCAACGAGTGTATCTAGAACTGTTTGAGTTTACATATATACATGAAATTTAACATACATATATACTTCTCATAATTAAACACGTGTATCAGCGTTTTTTCATATTTGACTTAGAAGGGGCCCCGCGGGCTACGGGATACAGCATGGTTCTCCGCGCCTACTTGCAATCTGGTTACTAACTGGTTCTTCAAAACCGGAATCTGTGTTTCTAATAGGAATATTTACCTATATATATATATATATATATATATATATATATATATATATATATATATATAAATATATATATATAAAAGAGGATGTTGGTATATTGGTGATTAACAGACTTCGACACCGTTTGACCGATCACCATGAAAGTTGGCACAAACATATATGTATTTTTTCATGGAGAAGGTTTATATGCTATTTATTGACTTTGTTGTAACTCGCCACTAGATGGCGCTGCAGCACATCAACTTCTATACCGTTCGACAGATCGCCATGAAAATTGGTACCTATACATAGGTATTTGAGCACGGAGAATATTTTCGAGTATTCAATTGTCTTCAAAGGACTACAGTTTCTTCTGATAGTCTCTCTGTTTTCAGAGGTTATTTTCTATATAGATGTATAGAGTTATTTTTCTATACATCTATATCTAAACATATAATAAAAATGTAACTGATCGTTGTCTGTACGTGGAAGATATATGAAAAAATATCATTGGGGGCCTTTATCAACGCAATAGAACCCAAAACAATGATTGTTAGAATTTTTGTCTGTTTGTCTGTGCATTTGTGACTTAGAAACGGCTTAACCGATTTGAGTGCGGTTTTCACTAATGTATTGTGGTAAGCTTCACTTAAAATTTAGTGTTTGTTTTATTTCAATCAGTTCATAAATAAAAAAGTTATATCAATTTAAATAATCACGTCGAACATTTGTTCGATAAAAAATAAGCTATAAGAAATAATGTGTATGATCGTTTTTGAAAATACCAAATACCCCTAAGAAGGTAAAGACGGTGTTTATAAACTAAAGTCCATGCGGACGAAGTCGCGGGCAACAGCTAGTATATATATATATATATAATATATAAAAATAAATGACCTGTCGCTACCCCTCTGAAGGTAGAAACATGGAAACTTAAAATTTCATTGAACTTTTTTACATTTCTCGGAATTTAAAGGATGAAACACGGTGTCAAAAATATGGAAAAAAATTATGGTCCAATTAACTGAAAACTTGCGGACAAAGCCGGGCAAAACCTAGTTTAGACAATAAACAATTTCAATTTGTTTATTTGCAATGTACGTTACAAAAGATGGTAAGTAAATATATGGTCAGATCGAGACGTTTGCCCATAATGGCGTACAAAATTACATATATAGTCGGAATTTTAATTCGATTCCAGATTTGACAATTTCAGTGTTGCAACGTTATGACAAGTACTAAATAGTAACGTTGCGAAATTATTCGATACGGAAATGGAATATTTCCGGATCGATTCTTCTCGTTTATAATTTTATTCTCGTAAACTAAGTATATCAGGAAATTAAATATTTGTGAACGGATAATTTAGTTATGACGATTAATTTTATTACGGATCTGAGAGTTTTCTTTAATAATTGTGTGTGAAATAAATAAATAAATGTGATCATGAAGGAACATGAGAAATAAAACAAATAGATGTATTATGGTAATATTTTATTTTATAAATCGTCGCCGTCATCGCTATCGCTATCGCTGTCACTTTCTGTAACATTTATTATAAATGTGTCTGTGATATTGTCAATTAACATATCTAGCCTACTCATTTTTTCCTCTTCTTTGACAACATGGGATACGCATTTAGACCATTCGGTGGCCGTAATTTTTTGAATGCCTTCCTCAAATAAATTTCTCACGTCTGTCAATTTGAAGGTTTTATTATTTTGAGCTACATGCCCCTTTACCTGAGCCCATATCAATTCGATAGGGTTCAGCTCGCAATGGTAAGGGGGCAGTCTTAAAACCGTGATCCCATGTTGTGCTGCCATTTCGTCTACAGCGTACTTATTAAAAGACTCGTTATGTGGAATCAGTTCTAAAAGCGTAGCTTTAACCATATCTGGTTCGTAATGAATATTTTTATTTAAAAGCCAGTCTTGAATGGCAGCTTTTTTCCAGCTCATTTTTGGTGCCGTTTCCAATTTTCGGGAGTGGTAAGGTGCATTATCCATCACCACAATTGAGTTTGGTCTTAATTTTGGTAAGACTCCAGCGAACCACTCCTCAAAACAAACTGCATGGCACACCAATATTATGATTACATAAACATAAATCGCGATTGTTTATCGATTTTTGTGTTCATCACTACACTATTATATGTGGTATCATTATTTTACAAAATGACAGTAGCTAATGTCAAATGTGGAATCGAATTATAATTCCGACTATAGGTATGTATTTAATATAATAATCACATAAATGCTTTCAAATAACACAAAGAAACACAACGCCCAACTTAATTTTATTAAGTTGGGTGTTGTGTAACATCAAATTAGCCCTATTTTTTTTTCTTTTGCAATTTATACTCAAAAGTTGACTGAATGCACAAAATATTTTGGTTGTAAACCATTTTTTTAAAACGGCCATTATTCAAATGTTAGATTCACTATATCAAATATCAAAGGTGAACAATTATTGTATCTTCTTACACACGGAACACCGCAAAAGGTAACATAATCGTTCATCTCACCGCTCATTCCTTTCACTGAAGTTCATTCACTTCACAATTAATGTTATTACAAAATTTCACTTTCATTCCGTAGATCACGAGCTAGATAGATAGATGTGATCAAGTCATGCGTGTGCTTCTAGTGAATTCTTAGACCTTATTTTTGTTTGGCGGCTGATGAGCGGACTTTGGAGATTTAAGGATCGAATTTGGAGAAAGGTTTGGTCAGAATGGAGAGGGATTGTATAAGAATGGAATAAAAATGAACTCTGGCATATTTGCGTTCACAGTTCACGTTCAATTGAGCGGTTTAATTCGGATCTAAATCGAACTAAATGGGACCCATTCATTGACTGAGAGGCCTTAAGCGACTCAATTACCGCTGCAAATGCGGTAATCGCACTACATTGGAATACCTACTACACATACGATAGATTTAATGGAAACACACAACTTCATTTTTTGTTTATAGACTACTGGGCGGACGAGCAAGCGGTCCCACGTGATGGTAAGTGTTACCGCCGCCCATGGACACCTGCAACACCAGAGGCTATGCGGGCGCGCCGCCGACCTGCAAAATCCTATTCACAGCTTTCTTGAAGAACCCCATATCGTAGCTTAATGGAACCTCTTGAGGCAGTTCGTTCCACAGCTTACGGGTTCGCGGTATAAAATAATTTTTGGACCGAACAGTGCGCGACTCCTTCGTATCGAGGAAATGCGGATGGACCGCAAGGCGCCTTCCTACCGGCAGTACCGGCCTTCAGGCTCGTTGCTCTAAATCATTCATGTCTGAGGCCTGCTGCGTTCGCCCTTAACTATACAAACCTAGCAGTCCCGGATTATCCATATAGGCAATGTAGGTAGGGTAGGTAGGTATGTAGGTAGGCCTATGGGTCCCGCGACCCGTGAGATAAATAAGTCAAAGTAGTCAAAGTGGCCATTGAATATGACATCTTGGAGAAAACCGACTTTCAAGATAAATTGAAAGAATTCACATCAAAAAACTGAGGAAAGTTTAAGTTTGAAAACATGATTGAATATCTAAGTAGTTTTCAATGCGGTTCTCTGACTGATGGATGATTGATGGTGATCTACATTTAATCAAGAAATAAATCATTGTTATAATTTTACAATAATCATCATATTGCATAAATTTAATTATATTACATCTATACTATAATATAATAAAGAGGTAAAATTGTGTGTTTGTATGCTGGGAGTAATCCCTGGAACTACTGAACCAATTTCAAAAATTCTTTCACAATTAGGAAGCTACATTATCCGTGTCTAATATAGGCTATATTTTATTTTGAAAATTAAAAAAAAAATGAACAAAAAAACTTATAAACCGAAGCGAAGAGAGGGCGGGTCGCTAGTTAGCTATAAATAGTTTTGTTTTAATAAATGACATACCTACATTCGTTAGTGCAGAGATATTAAAATTTGTTTTAAATGCTACCTACCTAGAGATCTACCTACCTAAGGGAAGAGGGGCCCCGAGTCTTGCATTGCCTAAGGGCCTCTACATGACTTAATCCGGCCCTGACACCTAGACTCTTGAAAGGCCGTTAGAGCTACAAAATTAAATCCATTCTACTATACAAGTTCCATTGCTTTATTTTCTCGATGACAGCTGACACACAGTGGTCGATATAAGTTTGTTCTAGCGTCAACGCCTAAAACTCCGAACAAAAATTAGGCACCAAGACGTCATATTTCATTAACAAGGTCACGTCAGCCAGAAAGCAATTTTAGGGATATAGTTATCGATAAACGTAACACGATAACAGATCCGATATTTTTTTACAAAATGTAAGAAACTAAACTACTGCCGGATACTTTTGTACAAATTTATTAACTAATATTATATTTCATTACAAGATGTTACACGTGTTAATTCTTGATTGATAATGCCAACTTCTTTAAAATTTTCGAAGCTGTTGTAAAATAAGTAGGTATAGGTAGGTACTCGACAATGAAACGAAATAATTATAATGACAGGTAATCTTTATTTATTTATTTTAATCAAAATCTGATGAATCGTCACTGTCACTCGATGAGCTCTCCCCAACATTTATTATAAGTTCCTGTACTTCTATATTATCGAATGCCACATGAATTTCCCAATCCGACGCTATAATGTTTTGGCTATAATGCTACGTCGTGACGCTCCATCAATATTTTACGTTTGTCCGATTTTTTATAACAAAATCCAATTTCTTTCAAAACCAAGCTTAATGACGATTTTTGGCCATGGAACAAACCACATTCACGTAAAGAAAAGTGTGGAATGGAACAAGTTTTTTAAGTGTTGGAATTTCTTTGCGCAAGTAATAGTCATATATATGACGGCGAATAGCGTCAGCGTCGAAGTTGTCAACCGATGTCACACGACGTGGTTGGCGTTTTTTCTTCGGCGTACGAAGCTTATTTTCCTGCATGCCGCTTGTACCGTAAGCTTCGGTAGTAATTTTTGAAACAGTAGGTCCACTAATTCCTAATGCGGCCGCAACACTTTTGAAAATAAATATATAAAAAAGCACTTTTCAAATATATTTGAAAAAATATATTTGAATGTTTTTGTTGTATTTGTCTTTGTTCAAAATATAATAAATATATGCGATCGATATCATTACTTATTTGGTCACACAACACTACAACTATCAAATTAGAACTGTCATCGAGAAAATAAAGAAATGGAAATACTATAGTTTAATAAAATCAATCGCAGTTTAAGTCCATTGCCACTATAGTCACAAAATCAATACCGAACAAGACCACTTTATAATACAAACCATGTTCATGGTAATGGCACAATGATGATATAAATCATAGTGGTTTCGAGGTGCGCGGTTTGTGTGGTCGGCCACATCTCAATGTACAAGGTAAACTTTATTATGCAACTAATAATGCGTGTGACTTCGTTCGTATCCTAATTTATAATAATTCCCTTTTATAACTAGTGCGGCCGGGTCCGGTGTGTCAAATATCGGGACGGAAGGTTAAAATAATCGGGAATTTGGTTTTCAAATCGGGACAGCTACAAAAAAATCTGGTTTTTGTGAATCATCATTTATTTTTATCGGTCGGTCATTTTTTTTTATAATGTCAATTTACCGTTTTGACTAATTAAATTGAATCATAATCATCTTTATCTCGCCAACACAATACGCGCCAAGTTTAAAACTTTTATGATGACTTTTATGAGTCTGTTTGGTGATAAAATATGAAAATGTGAAAGCAAAAATATTTTTATGGGGTATCAGCTTATATCTATAAGCTGATACCCCATAAAAATATTTTTGCTGTCAAATATTCGTTTTTCCTGTCAAAATTCTCGATCAAAATACAGACTAAGGAGGTTAGTGAAAAGTCGGGACATTCGGCGTTCCGATTAAGGGTGAAACGGGCCGTGTCACCAGACCCCTGAAAATCGGGACGTACCGCGCACTTCGGGACACCTGGCAACACTATTTGTAACTGATCTGGATAAAATGTAAACAACTAACTAAAAACCTTTTGACATTGTCCTGCCATAGAAGTTGATGTGCTGCAGCGCCATCTAGTGGCGAGTTATAACAAAGTCGATAGCTCGAAAATAATCTCCGTGCTCAAATACCTATGTATACAAATTTTCATGGCGATCGGTTGAACGGTATAGAAGTTGATGTCCTGTAGCGCCATCTAGTGGTGAGTTACAACAAAGTCAGTAGCATACAAACCTTATCCGTGAAAATATACATATATGTGCCAACTTTCATAGTTATCGATCAAACGGTGTCGAAGTCTATTAACATCATATATACCAACATACTATTTTATGTATATAGATAACATAATCTACAACTAACTACAACATCGGAGAGACGTTGCGTCTCTCTGCGTGTTCTACCGCCTGTACAATGGGGAATGCTCTGAAGAATTGTTCAATATAATTCCCACCTCGGGTTTCTATAACCGCACCTTCCGTCACAGAAGTGCGGTCCATCCGCATTTCCTCGATACGGAGGTGTCGCGCACTGTTCGGTCCAAAAATTACTTTATACCGCGAACCCGTAGGCTGTGGAACGAACTGCCTCAAGAGGTCTTTCCATTAAGCTACGATATGGGGTTCTTCAAGAGAGCTGTGAATAGGACTTTGCAAGGTCGGCGGCGCGCCAGCATACCCCCTGGTGTTGCAGGTGTCCATGGGCGGCGGTAACACTTACCATCACGTGGGACCGCCTGCTCGTCCGCCCACGTCTATAAAAAAAAAAAACTAAATAGGTATAGTGCAGTGGCAACGAAAAAGGTCCTTGACGAAAAAGGCATATATAGAGTTGTGAACGTCAATTACACATAAAGCATAAAGGTATGCCATCGCACACGATCTTCGACTCGTCTCATCCAACCAGCGTCGGCGAAACCAATGTCAATGTCTTAAAATTATTTACACAAGTCATATCTCTTATTAGCTTTGTAGGTGTATAATGTTAGGCGTTGATTCTTGGAAAGTGGAAACGAAAGTGTTCGGGTCGAGTTCCGATGCGGTGCCATAAAGACTTGAATTTGTTTACGATCTTTACAATATTTACGTTGTATCTTAGCATGTTTACTGCTCTATATTTCTCTGTGGGATAGGAAACGAAACGAAGACATTTGCCAAAGGTCACTGACACCAGCATGGCTAAAGTGACCTTCCGGTCATATTTGCCGCTGGTCGGACAACGGATGGGGTAGACGTGTTCTCGGGTGGAGGTCACGTAACGGGATATGCAGTGTGGGACGCCCTGCGGCCAGATGGACGAACAGCAGTGGAGATACTGATGGTAAGATTGATGAACAGCAGTAGCTGATGGTAAGGTATGGTATGATACAGATTAATTCGTAGATTCTTACCGTTCTCCGTCTGGGGAACTGAAACAAAAGAAGCATTCATATAAAAAACTATCATTCACCACAAAGGTAGATAACTGTAATTTATATTTTCTGTTTTTATAGCTCGTAACAAAGATGTCTGTATTTGAAATCCGCATTTCTTCTATATAGAGATGTCACGCATAGGTCGGAGGGGGAGATCGCACGCTGCAATCCAACAGCCGCTGGGCGCATTCGTCTGGTCTCGTTACCCCTCTCTCACAAAACACTACCTTGAAATGTAGTATACTACGTGTTTCGGTAGTGAGTGAGATATGCCGGAGCCCATTCCCATCCCATTCTCTCCCTTCCCATTTTCCCAATCCATTCCTTAATCTGCAAAGGTAGGCAGCGCATCCGGGGGCGTGCCAACGTTTGTCATTCTGGACTGATGTTGGCATGTATCTCGGATGTATATGGACGACAGTATCCACTTACCATCAGGTGGACTGTGTGCTCGCCTGCCGCCGTCCTTCTATAAAAAAAACCGTGTGCCTAAACGGTCGGCAGTTTATCTACTTATAATTCTCGAAAAGTACAAAAGAAATTGTAATAGTCAAATTACGTAAATTGAATAATATTACGATCAGGAAGTTCGTGAGACGAGTTCGAAATGGCCTATTCGAGTCAATTTAAATGCTAGAAAACATTTTTGCATGTACTTACACGAAACAAATACGTCCGTTCTACGAGTGTCAATGCAAATTTTTATTTTCCTTCAATACTGTGTTCTTAAACTATAATTTTTTCTTGTGACTTCCGCTGACGTTGTACCAAACTGTTCCGCGAAGCATGCAAGCGCTGCCTGTTTAGGGATACAATAGGATGGGATGGGAATGAGCTCTGGCATATTTCACTCACTACAGAAGCACCCACGTAGATATGGCTAACGTACAATGTACTGCATTTCCTACTTTATCGTATTTCCCCAATGCACGTACATGTTTCTGTAGTGAGGGAGATGTGCCAGAGCCCATTCCCATCCCATCCTATCCCTCCCCATTTTCCCAATCCACTCCTTAATCTGCAAAGGTGGGCAGCGCATCCGGAGGCGTGCCAACGTTCGTCACTCTGAACTGATGTTGGCATGTATCGCTGATGTCTATGGACAACAGGATCCACTTACCATCAGGTGGACTGTACGCTCGTCTGGCGACTTTCTTCTAGAAAAAAAACAACAACTATATTTGCTACCCTGTCATATTGCACCACGCTATACGGGACATCTGGTAAACACTGCATATTTTGTATTTACCGTGACTGCATAATTAGCAACGCTGTCGTGTGCATTCTTTTAAAACAATAAAAATATTTCAGAAAATGCACGAAAACGAAAACTGGTGTTACGGTAATTTGTATGCAATTTCTAATTACATAAGCGTGGAAAATCTGCCCAAAAACATTGGGCAGGTTAAATCTACCCGCAAAATCGATAACTGATATGGTAGACGTATTTTCGAATGGAGGCAGTATCCCTTCCCCATTTTCCCAACCCTTTCTCCAAATCCATTCCTATATCTCCAAAGGTAGGCAGCGTATTGGGGGGCGTGCCAACGTTTGTCATTTTGGATTGGTGTTGGCGTGTATCGCGGATGTCTATGGACGACAGTGTCCATTTACCATCAGATGGACTGTATGCTCGTCGGCCGGCCTTTGTCCATAAAAAAAAAGCTTTCGGGCAGTTTATTGATATTTTTATCGACATTGCAAAATGTACGAATTTGCAAATTTCTAAGATATATATTGAAAGTCAAGGTTAAGAATTTATATGTTTTTAAAGTGTTGCTTGCAACTACCAGTTTCTACGATGTTAACTATAATACATAGACATTTATTTTGTAAGTTAAATGAATCTTGTACATTGGTGCCATTTTCCCAGTGTATAATGTCTCAAACACGTAACTCCCTTTCAACGTAGTCGGTTAAAATAAACATTAAAATGTGATGTCAAGAAACCAGTACGGCGACATTCTTATAGAGAGAGTGAATCTTTGAAAGTTGACTAGCGACTGGTTATCGGATGTTAGTTTTGTGTACATCCGTCAATTTCGGGCATAATTGACAGGTTTGACATAACAATATTGTAGATAACATCTTAGACAAGTGTTTATATACTACAGATTATTTTGCTATAGGGCCACGATACTCATGAATTATTAGCGGTGGGTCAATTTAGCGTTTCGGGTTCTCGGAGTAAAGCGTAAAAGCCTGGTTACACAGTGCGAGCTAGCATCCGAGCTGGCCTAGTCAGTTACTCGCTAAGTGGCAGTGCAGCTACTCGCACCGTGTGACCGCATCATACGAGTTACTCTCATGTGCGAGTCGGTACCTCGCATCCGAGTTATTACAACATTTTATGTTTTCAATCGCCTCTCGCCTTCCCCGCCCACGCCACAAGCAGCAGCTCGCATTACAGTAACTTGCGAATGTGTGCTACTGATATGTCTATTTAGATTTTGCCAGTCAGAAGCATGCAGTTGTATGCCAGTAGATCGCAAGCCTTTGATTTATCGTGTGCGTGTGACCCCCTAGCTAGTAGCTCTCGATTCCTTTAATTCACATGTGTTTTGAAAATGGAACATTCTTATTACGTAATACCTACTTAACTCGACCCCTCCTCATCGGCTTCACCCCCCCACAGCACCACCCCACCCCACTTGAAGTTGCTCACCGGGTTTCTCTGATAAGAACGTATGGATAGACTATTCCCCTATCGATTCACTCATGAAACGTTTGTAGTGTAATAACTGCCGTGCTTCTTACCGGCATGTGTATTAAGTGGTCATCGTTTGCTAATTAATAGTATACCAGGTAATTCCGCCTGGCATGGTTTGTTACTGGCACGTTATTGAGTTTTTATCATGGTCAAGAAAATTTGTATTTTTATTGCACAAAGTGATCAAAGGCGGATCAAAGTGCTTAGAAGAAAAAGAAAGGCTATACAAAGATGGGGCTAGTAAGTGTAATTGAGTTAAATTGAGTAATACACATATTATTTATTTTTTCAATATGGCAAAAAGTAGATGTGCCAGGCTTCATACAAAAAAGTCTCAACCCCTTTGTCTAAGATGATTTCCCTTGCAAAATTTGTTTTTTTAAGAACAAAGCGTCGTGGAAAAGTTACATTATTATAATTAACAAAAAAAAACTAGGTTTCACAAACAATTTGCCTCTGTCTAGTCAGAATAAGATGGCATAACAGTACGTGAAATTGTATTATATCTTCACGCTGCGAGAACTGGGCGCTGAGCTGTAACGAGAAATGATGACGTGATTCAAACTCCCGCGCGTTTCCTGAAGAGTACAGATCTTCGCTTACTACGATCCTGAGGCGCCAACTACACGAGCGAGACTCTCGCGACGATTCCGTCCTACTAAAGTCAAGTAACACGACACAGCGACACAGCGATTATTCCATCAGCGTATTCGATATGACTCGCAACGATTCGCTGCGTCTCCGCGGCGAGTCGTCGCGACTCGCTGGCGAGTGAAATAAATGATCATTCTACAATGCAGGAATGGCTGACGATAAACACGGCGTGTACGTTGCGTCTAGTGGCGGACGTGTCGCGTCTCGCGGAGGATACTTAGCGGGACGCTGGCGTTTTACTCGTGGTCGTTGTATGTCGCATTGAAATCGCTGCGTGGAGATATAGTTACTATTGAAATTACTGGCACGGCGAGATTATAGTTGGGAGAGATTCGCCCGTTCAGGTGCGTCTTATGTGCGGAATTAATAGTTACCTATGTAGATTTTTTCTATTTCCTTTCGCTACGTTTTTGTTTCTAACTTGCTCGTTCTATTTCGTCCCCCGGAGACCTCAATTCCTTCTTATTTTTCTTTCCTTGTCAACTTTAATCTTATTTGCGAATTGACATTGTGTGCAGTGTAGATGTAGATATGTATTTATATATTATTAAGCTATTTATTATTATATGTATTTATTATTAATATTGTCGATAAGTATATATTGAACATGATCCATCTGTGGATTTCGGTATTTTTGCACTACCTATATCCCTTTTATTTTTCTATATACCTACCTATATATACCTTAGGTTGCCTGGAAGAGATTGCCTTAGTGATAAGGTCGCCTATTGTATTCTCTCATTTATTATTTGTGCACATGTAATAACCAATTGTATGCAATAAAGAGTATTATTAGATTTTTGTAATAATGAGGCGGTCCTAATGTCATCAAACAGGTGTGTATCCAGCTCACACCTATAGTAATCGCCGGAACAACTTCGCAAAGGTCACTCCATTCATGCAATGCTTTCTCGTTGGAAAGCGAGCGCGTCAAAGATTACGCGGTGTAGACGTGAAAGTCCTTATTAATATTAATAAATGTCTGTGGATAATTTTGGCGGAATTAATGATTGCAATGATAATGATAACGTTACGAGTGTGTGGGTTAATTTTTTTGTCTTCGTTTCTTTTTTTATAATAAGTAAATATACTTGTTTGTTATCTGTGTGCTGCCGGCCGGCTTTGGAATGTTGTAGGTGGAGAGTGCATGCTGCAATCCAACAGCCGCTGGGCGTACTCGACTGGCCACGTTACTCCTCTCTCACAGAAGACTACCTTGAAATGTACGTACCATTTTCCACTTTATCGTATTTGTCCAATGTACGTACGTGTTTGGGTATTGAGTGAGATGTGCCAGAGCCCATTCCCATCCCTCCCCATTTTCCTAACCCTTTCTCCAAATCCATTCCTATGTCTCCAAAGGTAGGCAGCGGATTCGGGGGCGTGCCAACGTTTGTCATTTTGGACTAATGCTGGCATGTATCACGGATATCTATGTGCTACAGTATCCATTTACCATCAAGTGGACTGAATGCTCGTCTGCCGTCATCGTCCATAAAAAAAAATAGCTTCTTTATGTCTTATCCCTCCAGGAAGGGGTGGGTTTGAAATATATATTACAACGGGGAAGGGATTTCAAATCAACGAAATTTCACTTATGTAATAATAAACAAATATACCTACAGAACTTCATCACCCAACCCATCAATTAGTCACACGTAACATAATTTCGTACACGACACGTAACAGATTATGGTCCGTTTGTTATCGGAAGAACACACTTCTGCGATATGCAAATACAATTGATAAAAATAAGCTGAATTTACGTAGGTATAGTTCTTTTATCGCACGAAGGCGGGTTAATCTTGTTAGCGGTGCAACATCAATACACGTGCACTTGTGTGCGTGGAACGCCGACTCCCGACAGTAGCGGCAGACTATTGGTCCGGTTATTATAGGAAGAACTCTGACAGCTGACATAAATCTTTACATATATCTTTAACACGTACGGTAGTATAAATCATTTTACAACTCGATAGTCATTTAGGATTATTTTTTTATGTTATGACTTAAGAAAGAAATGGTATTACATAAAATTAATTATATACAGAACTATCAGCGCTCTTCCTATGGTAACCGGAGCATAATAACTAATTACATCAACCATTATTCCTCTTAGAGGCATCATGAAGTTAGGCAATAAAACGCGCATAAATGTCGCGTCTGTCATTTTCTACTCTACAGAGGGTCATCTGCCTGAGAGATGTACACTTTCACCTTGCTTCCTCTCATGTTGGCTTTCTCAACGTTTGTTTGTTCTTTGACATATTTGACGGTGTTTTTTGAGAATGGTCATAGTGTGGCGCTGTTATATAAGTTGATCATTCTGTTTAAAATAGCTTTTTTAAACTAACAAGGCGTCAAATAAGTGGAGAATACTTCTGACAACGCACGGTTAGTGTCGACTGATGTTAATTAGCTGGAATATGAGTAGGTATATTGAATGACTAACCATTTGGAGTTTAGGCAACCATAGACAATACAAGACACAAGACGAAATGTGAGAGATTGAATGTTTTTGTATAAAATTGTTAATTATACAATCGATTCTTCTTCATCTGAAATATCCCTTCTTCAATACTCGTTATAAAAATCTGTTTCACGATGCTGCCTTTAAATGCAATTACGCTAAAATACATTTGTCAGACGCTCTTGTAACACTTGGAATAAGTTAAAAATTGTACATATACATATTTCATACGAGGCTTATGCCCTATAAACAAAAAATCATCTCTGAATCATAATGCCCTTGCTTTTGCAGAAGCATCCAATAAAAAATTTACATACTTACATACTCGCATGATAATAAGTAGAATTAAGTGACATATTACGTAGAATTAAGTGACATACTACGAACGTATACCACTGGGAAGTTCAAACTATAACAGTATAAGTATATCGGGCAAAGGTTGGTTGGAAGAAATCCCTTCGATAAGTCCGCCGGTTGTATTTCTAATTACTTGTACTTTGTATGTTTTTGGTGTACAATAAAGTGTATCTATGTATCCACTGCAACAGTATCCACAAACAACCCGATGATGTCTTGTCAATGTCTTCCTATTATTATTTTTTATAGAAAAGGGCGGCAGACGAGCATGCATGCAGTCCACCTGATGGTAACTGGATACTGTCATCCATAGACATCCGCGATACATGCCAATATCAGTCCAGAATGGCAAACGTTGGCACGCCCCGGGATGCGCTGCCTACCTTTGCAGATTAAAGAATGGATTGGGAAAATGGGGACGGATAGGATGGGATGGGAGTGGGCTCTGACATATCTCACTCACTACACAAACACGTATGTACATTGGGGAAATACGCTAAAGTAGGAAATGCAGTACACTTCAAGGTAGTCTTCTGTGAGAGAGGGAGAACGTGGCCAGTCGGGTGCACCCAGTGGCTGTGGGAATGCAGCATGCACCCCCCCACAATAACACTTCTATTAAATAAACGTATTTATATGTTTCCAACAAATGATTGACATGATATGATCTGTATATGTGGACAGAGCCGCAGACAGGAACTAGTGTTGAAAATCAAAACATAATTATATGTACATAATCACTTGGTGAATTAGAATTACATATCATGCTTCACTCTCGATAATGGACAACTTTCTACTATATCTAGTTTTACTTGTAACATTAACAATTAAGGTGCCTTCACATTAGATTGCAAAGCAGCGTAGAAGTAACACCGTTACTTCTACAGTCACGTGCCACAGTCACAGTCACGGACAATATGTGGACATTGCCCAAGCAAAAAGATATGACATTTCTGATTTTCGCGTTTTTCACACATTTGTTTATCGATTATTTTTTAACTATCTATTTTTTTTATGGACGAAGGCGGCAGACGAGTCCACCCGATGGTAAGTGTATGGTAAGTGTCACCCATAGACATCCGCGATACATGCCAACATTAGTCCAAAATGACAAACGTTGGCACGTCCCCGGATGCGCTGCGCTACCTACCTTTGGAGATATCGGAATGGATTTGAAGAAAGGGTTGGGAAAATGGGGAGCGATAGGATGGGAATGGGCTCTGGCACATCTCACTCACTACCGAAACACGTACGTACATTAGGGAAATAAGATAATGTGGGAAATGCAGCACATTTCATCAAGGTAGTCTTCTGTGAGAGGGACAACGTGGCCAGTCGGGTGCACCCAGTGGCTGTGGGAATGCAGCGTGCACTCTCCCCCTCAACTTATTTATATAAAATCTATTTTATTGTCGGTAAAGATTAGAACGGACTATAGTGCATGCCATAGATTACAGCCGCTGCTGGCAAGATAAGCGCTGCTTAGCTGTCTGTTGTGAAAGCACGCTTATTTACACAGATGTATGTAAGCTAAATACATATGTGTTATTTATTGAACTTTTGACTTCCAGGAAATAGTTTCGTGAGAAAGTATTTTGTAACAGAATAATTACCTAAACGGCATGCAGTGAGAATTGTGGCCGACAGGAAATGTGCGTGATGCATATGATAAGGGTTCCATGGCCAAAATAAATTCTTAACGGTTTTTCGCCGTGAAAATTTACGATTGTCAGTATTGTGTGGGCCACTATGGGAAGAATATAAGAATGCACAGCATTTATTAATGGACCGTTCAATGTTAATGCCAGGTCTTATTTTCTATGGTTAGAAGCGAAACGGTCTACCCGCGCATACAATGTACAATAAATAAACTATTATACATTAATATCTTACTATAAATTATTAATATTAACCTTCCAATCGATTCTACATTCTAATTTTGACTGCTAATTTGAATTGGAGCTTGTTAACACACACGGCGATGCCACAGCTCCACGGAAAACCGTAAAAACTGGCGGCGATCAAGCGGTGGTGTCTATGGGACATTTTGACGGTTCCATGACCGCTCACCTGTGCTGATTCGAGTTTTGTGTTATTTGAATTAAGCCAAGCACTCAAAAATGACACAAGAACATAGACTTAAGAAGCTACCTACTTTTTTCTTTTCATATATGACATATAGAGAATAGCACAATGGAGAATTTCATCATTTTACTTTTTTTACATAAAAAAAGGTTGAAAAAATTACAAAAAATCAGTTACGAAGGCATAACCTCGTTGCCGCTGACAACGCAGTGACACATCGGCCAGCTCCAATTCCCGAGAACTGTCCACATTGTTTACATTTTTATGCATTTGCATTGTATTGTCTTCAATCTGCCTCCAATAATCGAAGATACAACATAATTTGTGTTTTAATATCGTAACATTAAATTTATGTTTTTAAAAAGGACTTTTCCGACCGTCATAACATGATTTTTTTTAAAGATATCATTAAACGTCTTTCGAAGGATGTTGACAGAGCATCGTGTGACGTCACGATACATTTATATACAAAATTTACATGTAAACGATATTGTTCCTCTGAAACATACTGAAAATAGTTATATCTCTGTGAAAATAGTTAACATTGCAACTGCATTTCCCGCTTTATCTTATTTCCCTAATGTACGTATGTGTTTCGGTAGTGAGTGAGATGTGCCAGGGCCGATTCCCATCCTATCCATTTTCCTAACCCTTTCTTCAAATCCATTCCTATATCTTCAAAGGCAGGCAGCGCATCCGGGGTCGTGCCATTTTGGACTAATGTTGGCATGTATCGCGGATGTCTTTAAGCGACAGATACACTTACCATCAGGTGGACTCGTTTAAATGCTCGTTTGACGCCATCGTCTATAAAAAAGTTCATTTTTTTTAAAGATGGCCTATTAATTAATAATCGCTTGAAACTTGAAATAGCTATTATCTCGATTATATTCAAACGAATTTTAAAAAAAAAATCACCATTAATAATATTTTAGCGTACCTATATTTTTATTTTAATACGAAAAATTGGCTAGTTCTAAATCTTGTGAACCTCTCCAATTAGCATATTGTCAAGTTTCTTCAAAGCCAGTGTCGAGTTTTATTCGTATTTAACAATTCAATGATGTCCAGTTGGTACATTGGATGATGCAGTGCAGGTACGGTGCAGTAATCATTGATAGTCTCTGTTTATAAGACTCAGTCTGCGGTCTCAGTCAATTTTAAAATTAAATTGACATTGAAAAGGAAGCGTTCGTTGACCCACAATGCTAACAATAGATCGGCCTGCCCATGTCGTGAGAAATTATAACACCTCACACAATACCGACACAATACCTATTGTGATAGCAATGCACAGACAAGTCCATTATTATATCCGTGCAGCGGAAGAACAAGTTGATAACTTGAGATCGGTATATAAAACTTTAAATTGGAAGTTTTTAATAGCATCTTGTTTCACTTATCAGATTTATAATTTAAAAAAATCTTACAATACTTAGATTTATAATTAAATCTTTCAATACTTGCTGGACAAAATCCTGCTGGTTACGTGGACTGACGTCCTGAAGAAACTTGCCGGTAGTGGCAGGATGAGAAGAGCTGAAGGCCGTGTGTGATGGCGGTCCTCGGGAAAGGCCTATATCCAGCAGTGGAGAGGCACAGGTCGATGGTATGGTATGGTGAAATACGTGATCGGACAAATGGAACAACATTGCAATCCCACAGCTGGACGCTGTGACCACGTTACCCCTCTTTCACAGAACACTACCGCAAATGTACTGCATTTCCCACTTTATCCTATTCCCTCAATGTACGTAACATGTGGAGGGCTAGGATAGGATGGGACGGGAATGAGCTCTGGCATCTCACTCACTACCGAAACACGTATGTACATTGTAAAAATAGGATAAAGTGGGAAATGCAGTACATTTCAAGGTAATCTTCTATGAGAGCACTTCACGTGGCCAGTCAAGTGCGCCCAGCGGCTGGGGGAATGCAACGTGCACTCTCCCCGTCCATATAGTGATTTAACAAGATTTAGGTATAACCGTCACCAGCCCTTTTATCACCTGATTACGGGCCTCTTCATACGACTAATGTCGTATGAATGGACTTCATACTTCATACTTCTTCATTAATGATGACTTCATACTTCTTCATTAAAACGCCACGCTGGCCAAACGGGTCGGCGAGTCCACTGTCCTCAGGGCTTGTGGTAGCGCTTTATTATCCCTTAGTCGCCTTTCACGACACCCACGGGAAGAAATGGGGAAGAAGTTACTCTAATGCCAGGCGACACCACACTGGTATACCAGCTAGTATACATAGTAAATTTTCTACCGCATTCGATTCAATTAACAGACAACATTGTAACTTCCGGAAAGTAACAGCTAATTCGATTACAAGATCCAGTTAAACGGTCAATAAAGTAATAAATCATATTCGATCCGTTCATTAATCGATTGATACAGATTTCGCAACGACCATTTTGTATGTAATTAATTTATTTTTACGATAAAGTATGCAATTAAAAATAGAAAGTCATATGTATTCTACGAGTACATTTTTTTATGTTACACTCTCCACATACACAGAGTACAAGACTTTCTTTAAGTCACCAGTTTTACCATCAGCGTATGTCTCTTCACTGCTGGATACAGACCTGTCTCCTGTATCCTCACCATACACGATCTAACGCTCTCATCATACACACACTGAACAAGACTAAGTCAACGGTTATACCCTCAGTGTTTGGTTGTTAGATGCTTTTTTTTTCAGTGGCTAAATTCTTGTGGCCCTAGTGGCCTTTCAAGTCACCGGTCGTGTTTAATTTAGAGCGAGTACAGAAGGCGCTCAGACAGGAACTAAATGTGTGTTGCAGCCAGCCTAAGGTCTCCCCCGCCTGTAAACCGGTGGAAGGAAGGGACCTCGGCTTAGGGCGTTGCATTCGGGGGATACCGCGGGATAGCGAGTTGGTGAGAAGTGGTTGTTAGATGCAGCCTCTCCCGGCTTGTTTCAAGTCATCGATCCACCTGGTTGGAAACGTTCCAGGCTGCGCTTCCTAAATATCGGTCTGTCTACCAAAGGATTTAATCCAACTTTTGTCGGTTTTGCACTAGTGTTTAGCCAAGTCCAGCTAATGTTATGAGCTATGGGACTCTTCGCGTAATATTTTGACTCTTCATTACGAATTAATAATGGAAGTGACCTATCGTCTTCACCCGAAAGGGTTATTCATATTTTAGCTTTTTTTGTATAAAGTATTTGGCAGACGAGCATAGAGTCCTCCTGGTAGTAAGTGGATACTGTCGTCTATGGAAATCCGCGATACATGCCGACATCAGTCTAGAAGAACGACGTTGTCACGCCCTCTGATGCGCTGCATACCTTTAAAAATTTAGGAATTGATTTGGAGAAGGGTTGGGTAAATCGGGAGGAGTGGATAGGATAGCTAACAATTGGGAGGAGTGGCTAGGGTGGATAGGATAGCTAACTTTAATTCAATATTTATTTTGATATTTTTTGAACGGTGTCACACTACAATAATAATTCACAGGATAATATTAATTATTTTTACTAAAATAACTGCAACAAAACAATATCGTTGCAAAATTTTGTAAAATTTGTTACGTCTATTAAAATTTCGACTCTGCAATGACATTTCTATAACAATGGCGGACGCCGGAAACCATTTTCCAGCCAAGTCATCGGATGTGACGCTTCACGCGGCTTCCGAACGTTGCTTTTTGTCTATGGTATACTACTTTTAAATCGTGTGAGCTTGTGTTTTCTCAGAGCCTTGGATTTAATGGCGTTTTTATATTGTTTCTTGTTCTTCATTATTTTTTAAGTCGTCGCGTCGACGCAATGACGAGGACAATAACGTTGAATTTCGTTGCGTATCTTACTTTAATTTAGCAGTACCTACTTAATTTCGTTCTCAAGCCGTCTATAAAATATCCCCATCCCATCTCTTCTCGTGAGTAAGGGATAACAAAGTGGCTACAACAAGCTCTGAGGAACTACACCAATTTTAAAAGAGTGGATTCGCAGATCCGCTTGGCCAGCGTGACGTTTTAAGGCCATAGATTCCTCACGCACAAGATAATGTGTACGAAGAAGCCCATGTTTAGCAGCACATACCAAAAGGGCATGGTTTCAGAATAGAAACTCAGTAGTACTGGACGTGCGTTTGAACTCACGATGACACGAAAGTGAGTCTAGTATTGATACAAAGGTATGGTTACCAGAGTTACTGACAAAATGGCTCCAGAAAACGTAAATTTTCAATATAAATTTCTTAGGTCACTAATTACAATTGCTTTCTTTCCATTAAATTTCATCCTTCGTTCGACTTTCTATATCTCCCATTTTGAACGATATTTGAATCCCTTGTCAAAATCTATATTTAGATCGTTGTCTGGTGCGATCGGAGTGTTTCAATTATCAAATGAATTTCGTTCGGCCCGTTATATCGTAGTAAACGTTTTCGTGGTAGGAATCTACCGAAATATTGGACGAAACTGTATCATGACTTCGGAGTAGACCCTCTGACTATCACCTGCGTATCGTCCTGGCCCAGTGAAAATAAAAAAAAACAAAGAGAGAACCTAATTAGTGTTTAAAATGAGACATGTTAATTAGACCTAAATACTTGAACTGTGTATAAAGTAGTTAACTTTCACGAATAATTAACATTATCAGATTTCTTTACATATTAAAATAACAGTTGAGTGGCAATTGAAGATTTCTTGAGAATCGTTTACTGTTACTTTTGATCTATCCGCATTATATATTTTTTATAGCAAAAGGAGGAGGATGAGCAAGTGGCCCACGTGATGGTAAGTGGTTACCGCTGCCCGTGGACACCTGCAACACCGGGAGTACGGAGTCACGCCGTTGTCCTTGCAAAATCCTTTTGACAGCTTTTTGCAGAACCCCATATCGTAGCGTAATGGATAGATCTCTTGAGCAGTTCGTTCCATAACCTGTGGTTTTTTTCTAATGAAGTCTGAATACTAGTTCATTGTTGTACATGGATTGCATGGTCTAGAAGTTTAAGTGTATGTTTGTCATTAATCGTAAAATAATTATAGGAATACGGATGTATTTTTACGATGAAAAATATTAAACACAATCTTGGTCGAACGAAATTTTGTTTTTAAAATCTTAATTATACTTAATCAATAAGTAAGCAATTAGCCTTTATAGTGTATACCAATAAGACTGACTGGTTATATTGTCATTTGAATAACAAAAAAATAATATTTTGTGGAAATCTATTGATATGCTTCAAAAAGGAGATAAAAAATAAAAAACTAAGTCTTTTTGTAATGTTTCATTCAATGGTGTACTTTATCGTATTATCTAAACAAAATGCCATGTTTTTTTATAATTCAATTGTAGATAACTAACATTAATATTATTTCTAGTCAGGTTTCAGTCGCGGGATAATCTTTTTAAAAAGACGTCTTTACAACTAACTAATTATAACTTTATATAACTGTAATAACTAATTATATTTTCTTATTTCTAACACTTCATTAGCAGATGTGAGCTTCAAATTAATATACGAAATGCAACGTTGCATTTATAAAATACCTACACAAATGTTATCCCTAAGTTTAAAATACTTTATCGGTGACAGCTATCCACGTTAAAATTTGTTTAAGTATGTTACATTTAACACAGAAAATAATTATGTTCTATCAAACAGAACCAAAAGAATAAATAAAAATCGTCTTACCATCTTTCCGGTTAAACAAAAAAATATCCAAGTAAAAATCTTTGCAGGCCGCACACAACACCAAAAAGTCAAAAAAAAAACCACAAATGTCACACTTCCCGCGCCTTTTGTCTCTGTTGAATTTCCATCCGTGGCAAAGACACCACTCTCTATAAGTCCATTTCCACGTGCAAAGTTCAAGATACCAGGATTGGTACTGACTGTTTAAGATCGAGTTTAAAGAAAGTGGGGTGTCATTTCCCATATGGTGTGTGTAGACTTAAAACCTGTAAGACGTTCTCTCGACATAAAATATATTACTTTCGACCTAAAGATGTAATAAATAAAGTCTGGTTCCGAACGTATTGACAAGAAAATTTGTTTTTATTCGACTTTATGTCAATAGCGTCATCTTTAGCGGCCAGTCGGAAATGAACTTTAATTATAATTATTTGAGTGTGTATTCCATGGTAGATTTTTAGCAGGATATTTAATAATCATCTTTCACTTTATTTGTTTTTGAAGGCGTGGCGGATATGTGAAGAATTTGGAGGGAATTTGCATAATCTATGGATTGAAAGCTTATGAAAGTGACAGTGGTTTGCATTTGGAATGGGCGGACAGGTGATTCAAATTAAGAAGACATTGTGATGTGAATGAGGTTTTTTATTGTAGAAAATATAATGTTAAGTGTTAAGTGCGTAATGGTTTATGCAAACAACACATTGTGAAATACTTTAAACAGTTATAGAGGTCATGTTTTAAATGCGATCTGTTGTAATGATTTAAGTTTAAGAACCGGCTTAAAATTACCGGTTATTTAACGTTTCAAAGCTTTAAATACCAACATTTTAAAGAAGAATATAGTTTGACCGTTCGCTTATCTTATTATTTTTTGTATTCATTGATCGTGTAGGTTTGTGAATGAATCACATAATATATATTGAAATTGTTAAAAATGATTTCTGTTATTTATTACGATTGTTATATAAATAACATAAATTTAATTAAATAAATTAACAATTTTAGAAATCATGCGTGATATAGTAGGTACGTACATGTTGTCTTAATTAAGCAACGATTAAAATCTTTGTTATTAAGTATAAAGAAGGGTAACAACATAAGATTTTTATTAAGTACTAGCTGCGCCCACGACTTCGTACGCGTGGAATTTTAATTTTTAAACTCTAAATTGTGATATATTTTCTTCCCGTCAGCCGATTTCGATGAAACAAAGCCTATTCGAAGCGAAAAGCCAACCTGTGGAAACACCATGAAAATCCGTTCAGTAGTTTTGGAGATTAGCGTGTTTGAACAGACAGACGGACAGACAATAATTTTCAAAATAGTCTGTATTCTGATACTCTTCCTTCATCGCCCTTAATCAGTTTTTGGTAAATATATTCAATGTACAGACACGCTACTTCTACAGTTTTATTATATCTATTTATAGATTTGCTACCATTTTTTGTTAGGAATCTGTTTATGGTAAGTTTTTTTTATAGAAAGTAAGTGCTCGACAGCATTGATTCCACCCGATAGCATGTGGATACTGTCGCTTATTGACATCTCTAATGTATCGGGACTGATAGTGGCATGTGTGCCACTATCAGTCCAGAATGACAAACGTTGCCACGCCCCCGAATGCGCTGCCTGCCTTCGTAGGAAAATATTGGGAAAATGGGGAGGGATAGGAGAGGATGACACGGGAGAGTAACTACAGAAAGATTCATGAAGTCAAGTCGCGCTAAGTAAAATCCCAGAACCGCTGTAGGTACATTTAAAATCTTCAAAGCGATCTCCATTGAGATTGCAGTTAAGAACTTCCTGGAAAGTTGGTTTAATTGAGTCGCTTCCTCTCGTTAAATCAATTTATTAATCCTGTTTGGAATTCGTTCTTTAATTGACCATGCCATAATGCATCATCAGTCTTCGTAAGACAAGCCTCTAGATCCGCCATGTTATATACTGGACCGCGGGTCGTAAGCGGCCCGCTTAGTAAATAGATAATCGAAAATTAAAACAAACTAATTTTAAAAGTTAAAATATACCTAATATAATGTTAAAATGCACTAAAAATAGGAAAATAATATTTTATCTAAAGGGGCCGTTATTTTTGCTTATTTTAGATGACACGGGAAACGGGGGGGGGGTCCGAATGTCAGCAACATTTATTTATTTACTTTTCGTATTTTTTTGGCAAAATTTAGTAGATTCTGATTAAATTAGAAACTTGAACAGATTTTGTAAAAATTATACCAATGCTTACGTAAGCATGGGGGGTAAGAGCTTTGCTTACTTTCGCTGACAGGTGGGGCGGGGGGGGGGGGGGGTTAAAAATGACTAAAATTCTGCTTACGTAATACTTGAACGGCCCCAAAAGCGCGCGCCACCAGCGGGACCTCATGCCAATGACCGAATTTTTTCCTGCTCGTGGCGCACGCTTTATTAAGGATGTTCCGAATAGCAAGAAATCACTATTCACAAGTATAAATGCGAATAATTGGCCTCATTATTCGCGAATTCGATTGCGAAAAGTACCTAACCTACTCACTTGTAAAATTTGTAAGTAAAAAGCCCAACTTAAAGTTAGTGCAATAAGATTTTTAGGATCCATAATTTTTTCCTTTTGGTTTAATAACAGATAGTTACCTACCTATCTTTAAATTAAACTAAAAAATCACTTACTAATTAAACTAACAAATCACTTACTAATTAAACTAACAAATCACTTACTAATGAAACTAAAAAATCACTTACTAATTAAACCAACAAATCACTATGTCGGTGACTACTTCTTTGGCGAATCTCTTGGTTTCGGATCTTATCCAGAAATTCCGAGCATATAGCTCTGTCCATAGCTCGTCGAGTGACCTTGACCTTATGGAACAGGCCCATCATCAGAGGCCAAATTTCAGTACCGTCCGTCATAGCTGGTAGGACGTTGATTACCAGGATACCAGGATAAATAATAAATTTCACCACAATAATGTTGAGAATTTTATGTAATTCCTTACCCGACAAGGATGTGAGTCAGAGGGGAAGTGTGCCAGTGACACGACAATTAGTAATAAAACTGTGTTAAGCGAGAGTCCGACCAGATAGCGAAGGTTCCGAGTTTTAATAGTGTCGTTACCCACAACAACTTTTTAAGTAATTATTGCACACCAAAGAAAATCAATAAAAGTGATACAAAAGTTTAAATAAATAGGCTACAAAAGGTAGGCCTTAACGCAAAAGCGATCTCTTCCGGGCAACCTTTGGTCGGGAGATGTGGAAAACACAAGAACCACTTTTACCAATTTTTTTGCATTTTTATTGTATCATGAAACGAATTTGTGTCCTGTTTCCTAAAGAGGGCACAGCGTTTATCGGACATCTAAAGTTCTTGTTATTAACAAAAAAAAGGACATAAATGCGTTTTCTGATGAGTTAATAAAAATGCAAACAAAGAATGGTAAAATTTTGTCATTAATTAAAATCAAGCTGGAAACTTGCAAGTTTTGAATAAATCAAAAATACCTAATAATAACCATTGCTTATTCTGTTTGCTTTGCTTAAAAGTGTTTTCTAAATTACTTTATACCGCGAACCCGTAGGCTGTGGAACGAACTGTCTCAAGAGGTCTGTCCATTAAGCTATGATATGGAGTTCTTCAAGAGAGCTGTGAATAGGATTTTGGAAGGTCAGCGGCGCGCCCGCATACCCCCTGGTGTTGCAGGCGTCCATGGGCGGCGGTAACACTTACCATCACGTGGGACCGCTTGCTCGTCCGCCCACTAGTATATAAAAAAAAAATCTTTGCTTTGCGTAAAAATGTATAACTTTTCTCCGTGGGCGAGCAGAACAGCTAACATGCTGGATATTTATTAATTGACGAGGTACTGGCCCTAATTTATCCAAAATCTTCATTATTGTATTAATTTTTACTAAATTTTTAGTAATAGTTTTAGATTCAGCAGCTGCAGTTGCGTGACCAAACGACCAATATATCAAAAGAAGAAATTGTTTCAGTTCATCTGACCTGTTAGTACACGTAAATATTAATTATTGGCTGTTGGCTTAATTATCTTAATTGTGCCTATTGAGGCAAAACATAACGGGACAGATGTATTTATTTCTTCTTTAGCTGACTGACACCACATAGCCCACACGGCGACTAAGGAATAACAAAGCGGTTATAGCCCTAATGATATACTCGCCAGCTTAACCAGGGTGGCGTTTTAATCATCTTTTTATCATGTACTGTTTTATTCATGTTTATATAATGAGCACAAAACAAAACAAAATATTCAATATCCAATGTTTCCTTTTATACATTAGCGATTAGATATCCGTTAAAAACGTTAATTTTAAACGATTCCTTAGCTGCCATTAATAACGTTTTTTATTGGTTTTTGCACATCGTACGGATCTCTAAAAAAGAAACGAAATTGTCATCTCGGCAGTAAAGGACGTGCCCGTTGCTTTCTACGCCTTAAAAAGTTAATATTTTGACGCCATTACGCCATTGTTATTTTACAATATGGCGTTTCGCGCCGAATTATTATATTGACAAACGCTTTGTTGCGTTTACGAGGAATGTTAATTTTTGGAAAGTGTTAGTTGATTTCTTTTGTCCTCTGTTATTTATGTATGTATTTTTTAAGTATGATAAAAGGGCAGACTGCCCACAAGATGGTCACACTTCTACGATATTCAAATACAATTGATAAAAATAAGCTGAATTTACGTAGGTATAGTTCTTTTATCGCACGAGGGCGGGTTAATCTTGTTAGTGGTGCAACATAAATACACGTGCACTTGTGCGCGTGGAACGCCGACTCCCGACAGTAGCGACAAACTATTGGTCCGGTTATAATAGGAAGAACTCTGACAGCTGACATAAATCTTTAACAGGTAGTAAAAAATATTTTACAATTCGATGGCCCTTAAATTTTTTTTTAATTATCTTGATTATGTTATAACTTAAGAAAGGAACGGTATTTATATAAAATGAATTAAATACAGGAACTGTCAGCTCTTCCTATGATAACCGGACCATCATTTTGCATCATCACTGGGATAATGTTTCAGTATGTTTAATTAAGATGTGTGTATATTTTATTATTTATATATGTTTGTATATATACAATTTGAGGGGAGAGTGCACGCTGCAATCCAATCGCCACTGGGCGCACTCGACCCCTCTCTCACAGAAGACTACCTTGAAATGTTCTGCATTTCCTACTATACCCTAATTAGGTACATACGTATTTCGGTTGTGAGAAATGGCAGAGACCATTCCTATCCCAACCTATTCTATCCCTCCCCATTTTCTCAACCCTTTCTACAGATATTTACATTCCTAAGTCATATAAGGCAGCGCGCATCCGGAGGCGCGCCAACGCGTCATTGGCATGTATTGTGGGTGTCTATTTCGACAGTATCCACTTACCATCGGGTGGACTCTTTCCATTTCCAACACTGTCAGCCCGGAACAATACTGACTCACTTGTGACGTAACTGACAAATATTAACAGGTCATTCTGTAATTACGTCATAAGAGAAAAATCGTGCGTTACGTGTTAAACAAACGCAGCATAATACCAAATAAAATATAGTTATGCCTTGTTGTCTTACGAGAGAAAATGTTTGTGGTGAATTTACCTAACCTAAATTTTTACCAACCTATTTTTTACGTAATTTTTTTTTTATTTCCATGTAACACTAGCTTGTTGTGCGGTTTCACTAGTGAGTCCGACTACCACTGTAGACTTGAAAAAGGTCGGCGGTGGTGGCTGGTTAAGGAGATACATAACATATATCCAGTAGTGAAGAGACATAGGCTGATGGTAGTTAGTTCTTTTGGTTAAACCCGACAGACGCATTCAACTCGGTTCTTTTTACCTCTTCGACATTTTCTCTTTACCTATACCACAATGTTTCAAGCAGTCTTCAAATTCATGTCCTGCCCATTTATGACTAAAGTGACTTTAATTTCCTCTCAAAACGGGACACCTACAAATTCTTAGATAAATAAAGGTATGTATATTAAAAACACATTGTTATCGTCACAGTATTTAATATTAAAAACTATCTGAGCCGACAGACGTTGTCCAAATTTCAATAATACAATAATTTCAATAAGTTCATACAAAAATCCCATAGAAAAAAGCACTTTCAGTTTTTCTCGAATTTTACAATTTTCCGGGCAAAGTTTTCCAATTTTTCTTTCCCTAAATACCTTATTCGGACTTTGCGAACATTTAAAAAAAAAGTCAAATCGGTCCAGCCGTTCTCAAGTGATGCGCGACCAACGAACAGCATTTAATTTTTATTTAAAAATAGCTGTTGGCCGCGACTTGGTCCGCGTGGACTTTACTTTATAAACACCGTCTTCACCTTCTTAGGGGTATTTGGTATTTTCAAAAACGATCACACACATTATTTCTTATAGCTTATTTTTTATCGAACAAATGTTCGACGTGATTCTTTAAATTGATATAACTTTTTTATTTAAGAACTGATTGAAATAAAACACCAAATTTTAAGTGAACCTTACCACAATACATTAGTGAAAACCGCACCCAAATTGATTAAGCCGTTTCTAAGATTAGCGCGCACAAACGCACAGACAAACAGACAAAAATTCTAACAATCATTGTTTTGGGTTCTATCGCGTTGATAAAGGCCCCCAATAATATTTTTCTCATATATTTTCCATTTACAGACTGCGATCAGTTACATTTTTATTATATATATATATATATAGAAGATATGTCGAAAGATATAAATAATGGGGTTCCTAATTGTTTTTTTTAGATACGCCACCGTACAGTGCCACCGCCGCACCTGTCGGTGAGCAATCACGCCGGGTTTGTATGAAGCTTGTGCTCTGTACTCATGTGCTTATAACTATGCAATAAATCATTTGACTTTGACTTTGACCACGTACCAGGAAACGTAGATCACGTGGTATAAATCGTAAAGAAATTGGACAAAACTAATACGCCATTTCATTCAAGTATTACGTAAGCAGAATTTTAGTCATTTTTATTCCCCCGCCCCCCCTTGTCAGTGAAAGTAAGCAAAGCTCTTATCTCCCCGCCCCCATGCTTACGTAAGCATTGGTATATTTGTTACAAAATCTGTTCAAGTTTCTTTATTGTTATTTATTTAATCAGAATCTACTAAATTTTGCAAAAAAAATACGAAAAGTAAATAAATAAATATTGCTGACGTAATCGCCATTCCGACCCCCCCGTCCCCTATGTCATCAAAAATAAGCAAAGCAAAGACCCCCAGCCCCCTTTGGTGCTTACGTAATATTTGAACGGCCCCTAAACCCTGTAAATCTACAGTTTTTTAACACGTATCTTTTCAACACAGCTATCTATTTATCGAAACGGTGGACATTTATTGTAACAAACTAGTATTTCCCATAAGGATTCATTCCACTGAAGCAGTAAACATATCGCAATCGAATGAACTTTCCCCTGGCGGTCAGAGGCAAGGCCGCAGGGCGCGGCGGCGAGCACGTACTTTCACTGCGAGAAAATATCTCGAGTGACTGTGAGTTTGGAGACTGTAGGACTGTGTTGCGATGTAATGTAGTATAGTTATTTCATCTCACGAAGGCGGCTTAAGCTATTTCATCATTCATTTCGTTTAAGTTATTTCATCTTCAAGAGAGCTGTGAATAGGATTTTGCAAGGTCGGCGGCGCGCCCGCATACCTCCTGGTGTTGCAGGTGTCCATGGGCGGCGGTAACACTTACCATCACGTGGGACCGCTTGCTCGTCCGCCCACTAGTATATAAAAAAAAATACAATAATTGTTTTATTTTGTATAATAATTATTTTGTATTTCGATTATTGTATTTCATTGTATTGTTTTAGTGTGCGTGAACTTGAGAACGCCGCAGTGCACACAGGTGTACCAGATTCCCATCCTATTCTATCCCTCCCATTTTCCCAACACTTTCTCCAAATCCATTCCTTTATCTCCAGATGTAGGCAACGCATCCGAGGGCGTGCCAACGTTTGTCATTTTGGACTGAAGTTGGCATGTATAACGGATGTCTATGGGCGACAGTATCCACTTACCATCAGGTGGACTGTATCCTCGGCTGCCGACTTAATCCATAAAAAAAGGTGACAAACATGAAAATAACTCACAAAAAATTATATTCATTAATCAAATAATATATAAACTTAGATATTCATATATTTTTTAATTCACTTAGTTGTATTTTATTTTTTTCTGTAAATTTATCTCTTGCATCTTTCGTCATTCAGCTTAGGTAAGGTTTGATGTAAAAATGGCACGGTCCCGGTTGTGGGCAGTCCGTGGTCACCAAACGAGCTCCCACTGAAAATGAGCGTCGCAGTTCAAGCTGCGACATGCTGAGTTGGTGCCGATTGATACAATAATCAATCTTCTTTTTGTTTTCTAATTGCCTTTTCGTTTAATTTCATGTGTTATTGTAACGGGTGAGCTGTATCTTTATCGATTAGGTACACTCACTTGTGGTCCAGGACATGTAAATTAATTAATTACAGTCTGGATTAAATCCGACTTATTTCTTTAATTATTTCCAAAATGTAGTCGGTCCTGGCGTGTCGGCTGAGGGCGAGCGAAAGAGAGCGAGAGCGCAGAGGGCGCCCCGAACTGCGTTTGGTTATCTCAATAAGGAACTACGTTTCGTTACTATTTACATGTGTAAATGTCAATAAAATAATAATTAGTTTTTTTTTTTCTATAAAAAAAATCGATATATCTTTTAGATCATGGCCACCCTACTATCAAATGACGTAACAATGAGAGATGCCACCCAAACCGCGTTCAATATGTTGCGTAACGCATATCTTCACGAGTATACTCATGGAATACGATAATTGAAGGTGCATCGTGTGCTCTATTGCGTAAGAGTTTTTTTTGAGAACTTTGGAATTGTTGGTTAAGTGATGCGATGCAACCAGCCCTTTCAGTATCCATTGTTGAATATGGGCTTCCCTCGTGCACATTGCACGTGCACGTGCAAGCGCTGAGGGACTCTAAAAGAGTGGAATCGCCAACCTGCTTGACCAACGCCGTTTTAAGGTCATACATTCCTCATACACAAGACACAACCTCATACTCCATTATGCTTTCTAAGCTAACATGAGCGAAGCCGGGAGCTGTTACTAGCATTAAATATGCATATATTGGAACCATATGAGACGACCTTCGTTTTCACAAAGCAGGTTTTACTTTCACAGAAAGTTGATTTTTGAACGAAAGCGAACTCGACTATAATATGTTGAATTATTACGAAATTATACGATACCGGTCGATTTTAGATAGTTATTTTATTAAAATAGCGGCCAGGTGAGACTACTTGATGCGTTTCAAAAATAAATTGCATATATATCCGTGTAAATAAACGAATGCCCACCACGGAATGTAGCGGTTGGAAAGAAGATTTCGCCATTTTTTGTTGATACCGTACCGTAATTAACCTTTTTTATCGTGCACTGTTGGACTCGGTGCTCCTGATGTATCCTGTCTTGTGCACGACGGGTGTATGACCTTAAAACGTAAGGCTAGCCAAGCGGGTTGGCGAGTCCACTCTTGTAGCGGTGGTGTAGTTCCTCAGGCCTTGTGGTAGCGGCTTTATTATCCCTCAACCGCCTTTAGGACACCCAAGAGATGGAGTAGGCCTAAACCCGACCGATAGCACACGGCTAAGGGGTATTTTGCAATTATATAAAAAAATGGATGTTGTTATATCTGAGATTAATAGACTTCGACACCGTTTGACCGATCACCATGAAAGTTGGCACATATATGTATTTTTTCATGGAGAAAGTTTTTATGCTATCCAATTTGTTGTAACTAGCCACTAGATGGCGCTGCAGCACATAAACTTCTATACCGTTCAACCGATCGCCATGAAAATTGGTATACATAGGTATTTGAGCACGGAGAATATTTTCGAGCTATCGACTTTGTTGTAACTCGCCACTAGATGGCGCTGCAGCACATCAACTTCTATACCGTTCGATCGATCGCAAAAGTCACATTGACGGCAAAACAGAATAATTTGTGATTTTATATACAGAGGTAAATAAAAGGTAAATAAATATAAACAGGCAGGAGAACGGCTGCCTGGTACAGCTGGTAAGTTTATATAATTCATTTATTAAGTGCTAAATTAATCGAGTGACATTTCTTTTCATATTTTCTGTCTTTCAGCAAGGTTATGGTATAAATACATGAGAGGGAGCAGTCAGCCGAAGATTAGGTTACAATAACAGAAATGCCGTGGAAGGGACTTCGTACTACATTAATTATAATAAAAACATTATGTACATCATACGTAACTTTTTAAACTTTCGTATTTTGAACGCGTATAATAAAGGTATTTGTTTAACTTTTATTCCTACTCGACGTTTCGGCACGGGTTGCACCAGCCGTGGTCACTGGCCGTGTGTTGCAACGTCCATTTTTGTCTTGTTTTGTTTTTGTATCCAATAAAGAGTTTTATTTATTTATATTTTTTTTTTTCAAAGACATTTTCAGATGTATCGACAGTCGATCTGATACTAAGTGGTCATTGTCGCATATATTTACATCCGCGATACATGCCAACATTAGTCTAAAATGAGAAACGTTGGCACGCACCCGGATGCGCTGCTTACCTTTGAAGATCTATGAATGGTTTTGGAGAAAGGAATGGAAAATTCTGAGGTCAAAGTCAAAAGTCATCAAGTGTATAATTATGATTTATTAAAAAAGATTTTCAGATTTCATTTAAAACATTCGCATGAACTTTTTAGTAAATCTCACGGGAACTTTGTAACGGATATGGATAACATAAAACGTATCCTACGTCCTGCGCAATGGTCTAATATTTCTTCATGTAAAACAATTATAAATGGTTGTTTGTTTAAAAACATACAAACCAACAGACATGACTGTGTGATCCCGTGGGTGTCGTAAAGCCGCTGGGAAAAACAAAGCCACTACCACAAGCGCTGAGGAACTACAGTACCCCTAAAAGAGTGGACTCGCCAACCCGCTTGGCCAGCGTTGCCGTTTTTAGGTCATACATCCCTCATTCACGAGACAATGTGCCTGAGGAAGCCCGTGTCCAGTGGTGGTTACTAAAACCATTGGTGACGATACTAGTCTTCTTCTATATATATATAAATGGATGTTGTTATATCTGATGTTCATAGACTTCGACACCGTTTGATCGATCACCATGAAAGTTGGCACATATATGTATTTTTTATGGAGGTTTTTATGCTATCCACTTTATTGTAACTCGCCACTAAATGGCGATGCAGCACATCAACTTCTATATCGTTCAATCGATCGCCATGAAAATTGGTATACATAGGTAATTGAGTACGGAGAATATTTTCGAGCTATCGACTTTGTTGTAACTCGCCACTAGATGGCGCTGCGGCACATCAACTTCTATACCGTTCAATCGATTTCGACGGCAAAACAGAATAATTTGTGATTTTATATACACAGGTATATAAATATACACAGGCAGGACAACGTCTGCCGGGTGCAGCTAGTCTTCATATGTCTTCACAAACTAGTGTAACATATACCAACTATGTTTTATTTAATTCAACGTGGAATACATAGGCGTGTGCTGATGTAAAAATTTGTTTAACGATTTTTGAGTGTATTTTGGAAGTTCGCAAAAAGAGAAATCTTTCTCGAATCAAAATTAATGTTTTTACGGAATCATAGGTAGATTACTTTAGCATTTTCGCTAAATTTTGTAGAAATCTACATACTAGATAGATTACGACTTTCGAATTTCGGATTCTTTGAGGTATATCTTTTGGTAGTTCCAATGAAGTTAATGAAGTTATACGAGTATATTATCACTACCTCAAATTATAAATGTACATATTATAAATTAAAGCCCCGCAGCGCTGTTTTTTTTTTTATGTACAAAGGTGGCAGACGAGCATACAGTCCACCTGGTGGTAAGTGGATACAGTCGCCCATAGACATCCGCGATACATGCCAACATTAGTCCAAAATGACAAATGCTGGCAAGCCCCTGGATGCGTTGCCTACCTTTGGAGATATAGGAATGGATTTGGAGAAAGGGTTAGGAAAATGGGGAGGGATAGGATGGGATGGGAATGGGCTCTGGCACATGTCACTCACTACCGAAACACGTACGTACATTGGGGAAATACGATAAAGTGGGAAATGCAGTATGGTACATTTCAAGGTAGTCTTCTATGAGAGAGGGGTAACGTGGACAGTCGAGCACGTCCAGCGGCTGTTGGATTCCAGCGTGCACTCTCCCCCTCAAAGTCTGTGTTTGTTCGGGCTAATCTCAGAAACTACTGTACGGATTTTTATACGGTTTTCACCAATAGAACGGGGGATTATCTAGGAAGGTTGTAGGCTATAATTTATGAACATTTTGCGAAAATAAGCTACCGGTATGATAATATTATCCACCAAAAGTCATCCGGCTATAGATAATTAGTGCCACCCGTGCGAAGCCGGGGCGGGTTGCTAGTGTTATATAAAATATGTGTGTTATTTGTATCTTTTGGTCTGTAATTTCTGGTATTTGGATTTTATCGACATAAAAAAGGTTGGGAAACACGACAGTAAATTATTCCAGTTTTTTTTTTGGGAGTACAAATGTATCTCAAAGGCGGTTCGGGTATCTGATTGCTACATTGTTGATATGTGAGACTACAGAAGACTACCTTGAAATGTACTGCATTTCCCACTTTATCTTATTTACCTAATGTACGTTACGTGTTTCGGTAGTGAGTGAGATGTGCCAGAGCCCATTCCAATCCTATCCTACCCCATTTTCCGAACCTTTTCTCAAAATCCATTCCTATAGCTCCAAAGGTAGGCAGCGCATCCGGGGGCATGCCAACATATGTCATTTTGGATTGATGTTGGCATGTATCGCGGATGTCTGTGGGCGACAGTATCCACTTACCATCAGGTGGACTGTATGCTCGTCCGCCGCTTTCGTACATAAAAATAAAAAAAAGTGACTGGGTGATTTCTGAACAAATAAATAAACAAGAAATAATAACAATTTTATTTTGTGATTTGTGAGAATGGATAAATAAAATGTCAACAATGCGACTCCATGGCTGCCTTGTTACCTGTTGCATGCGCCAGTGACCACCCTGCGCTCACAACCCTTAATTAAAGCTTAGCACATATCACTTGAGCGGAGCGATGGACGTAGCGGTTTTTGTAAGCATATAATAATAAAGTACATACAGTTAATATATAGTCTCTTAATCTATATCCTTACATAGTATAAAACAGTCGCTTCCCGCCGTCTGTGCCTCTGTGTGTACGCTTAGATCTTTTAAACTACGCAACGGATTTTAATGCGGTTTTCATCAATAGATAGAGAGATTCAAGAGGAAGGTTTATACGTATAGTTTAATATTGATTTGTGTTAATTTGTTGAAATATTTTTTTTATGGACGAAGGCGGCAGACAAGCATACAGTCCACCTGATGGTAAGTGGATACTGTCGCCCATAGACATCCATACATGCCAACATCAGTCCAAAATGACAAACGTTGGCACGACCCCGGATGCACTGCCTACCTTTGGAGATGTAGGAATGGATTTGGAGAAAGGATTGGGAAAATGGGAAGGCATAGGATGGGAATGGGCTCTGGCACATCTCACTCACTACCGAAACACGTACGTACATTAGGGGAAATTGATAAAGTGGGAAATGCAGTACATTTCAAGGTAGTCTTCTGTGAGAGAGGGGTAACGTGGCCAGTCGAGCGTGCCCAGCGGCTGTTGGATTGCAGCGTGCACTCTCCCCCTCCTAAATATGACGATAATAGTTCAAGATGTCGGAAAAAATCAAGCCGACTGAGAGCTTTCATCGAAATGCTGTCTTATTCTTTTGAGAATCACCACACTGACACCACATTAGTATCTACATTGCACCCGTGCGAAGCCGGGGCGGATCGCTAGTAAATAATAAATTATGATGCAACGCTGGAGCGGCCTCTATCGACGACCGTGAGGAATCGGCATCTCAGTACGATTGGTGGCTTCATTATTGACTGACGTGTTGCGTGCATTGTAATCATCATTAAAAAAAAACATTTACTCATTAATATTTCAGTAATTAAGTTTATATACCAATGTGCAGTGCCTGCACAAATCTTCTAGGTTTACGGCCACGAAGTGTATGCAACATAAATGTATTTATTTTTAAAAATATATAAAGAAAAAAAATGAAAAAAGTTTTACTGGGTGTCACTTTGCACTATTTTTTCTATACACGAGAACATTTTGAGGGGGAGAGTTCACGCTGCAACCCAACAGCCGCTGGGCGCGCTCGACTGGCCCCGTTACCCCTCTCTCACAGAAGACTACTTTGAAATGTACTGCATTTCCCACTTTATCGTATTTCTCAATGTACGTATGTACGTGTTTCGGTAGTGAGTGAGATGTGCCAGAGCCCATTCCCATCCTATCTCTCCCCATTTTCTTAACCCTTTCTCCAAGTCCATTCTTATATCTTCAAAGGTAGGCAGCACATCCGGGGCCGTGCCAACGTTTGTCATTTTGGACTAATGTTGGCATGTATCGCGGATGGCTATGGGCGACAGTGTCCACTTACTAACAGGTGGACTGGACATAAAAAAAACATTTTTTTTCTATTTTATTGTGTTATGTTGGTGACTTAAGAAAGAAGATATTTACAGAAAATAAATTAAATAAATAACTGTCAGAGCTCTTCTTATTCTTATTTCTACCTTTTGTAGTAGACAGATAAATATTCGGATTTAAATGAGCCCAATTGATGGGGTTGGATGAGATCTCATTAAAACGTAAGATTATAGACATCCATTATCCGCTCCGCTCCGCTCGTCACAATGCCCGCTCCCGACTCCATTCACGCGTATGAACGGATCATGTGCCGACCCGTTTAGTTCGCTATCGTGTGTACAGACAGACACATTGAATATTATTATATTATATTGTGTTTAATTGTAAGTATTAAGGTCATTTTATGAAGTGAATGTTATCGTTTAATGTGGTAAGTACAGATTACACAGGACATCATTTTTATATGTCGTAGCCATTTATTGTTTCTGGTCATGTGGACCGACAACTTGAATAAGTTTTTTTTAATAGGAATTTAATAATTTAATAATTTTTAAAGCGAGAGATGGGCATACAGTCCACTTGATGGTAAGCGGATACTGTCGCCCATAGACATCCGCGATACATGCCAACATTAGTACAAAATGACAAACTTTGGCATGCACCCGGATGCGCTGCCTACCTTTGTTGATGAAAGAATGAATTTAAAGAAAGGGTTGGGGACGTGGGAAGGGATAGGATGGGAATGGGCTCTGGCATATCTCACTCACTACCGAAACACGTACATACATTGGGGAATATGATAAGGTGGGAAATGCAGTACATTTCAAGGTAGTATTCTGTGAAAGAAGGGTAACGAGGCCAGCCCCAGCGGCTGTTAGATTTCAGCGTGCACTCTCCCCCTCCAAAAGTACTTGTATTTACTTGTAAGTCACGAGTCGCTCAGTAAAGTGACCTCCTTGAAAACACACGAAAAACGTTATACTTTTATTTGATTATTATGCACAAACACCAGGCACTTGGAAGTTTAATAAACTATCACTATTAAACCATAAAACACACGATACATATTTGTTACAATCTATCTATACATATAATAAAACTGTAGGACCAGCGTGTCTGTCTGTACATTGAATATATTTACCAAAAACTCCAAAACTACTGAACGGACTTTCGTGGGGTTTCCACGGGTTAATTAAGCTTATCTTGGCGCTTCGAATAGGCTTTGTTTCATCGAAATCGGCTGACGGGAAGAAAAGATATCCCAATTTAGAGTTTAAAAAGTAAAATTCCACGCGTACGAAGTCGCGGGCGCAGCTAGTAATCAAATAAAAACTCAACCCCTACTACTAGAGTTCCCGTCAGAAAATCGTCACAATTTTTTTCTTCTTTATATATGGCAACTAGCTGTTCAGTTGAGTAGTTTTGGAGATTAGCGTGTTCGAACAGATAGACGACGAAAATTTTCAAAATCGTCTTTTTGTATTCTGATACTCTTCCTTCATCGCCCCCAATCAGTTTTTGGTAAATATATTCAATGTACAGACACGCTGGTTCTACAGTTTTATTGTATGTATAGATAGATGGTGCAATTAGCACATTCTGCCGGTGTCAATTTTTTTTCGTAATAAACAACTTAAGTCTAAAATATCAATGTCCCGTCGTGTATCCCGATACACATGCAATGTACCTCCACGATGGACGTCCAGTCCACGATACAGTTCAGTCCAACCCGTCGAAGCAAGCCGGGAGTCGTTCAGTAAAGTGACAGTAGATTTACTGAAGACAGAGGAGTTGTACTTCATGGAAGCACACGAACAGAAGAACGCAGTCAGATGCTTTTAGTTGATTATCGCAAACATTACGCACTTTGAAATTTTAGCCTCTTCATCAAATGCAAATCGAATTTCGTGAATAAACTGCACGGTGCATTTATTAAAGCAAATCAATGCCAGCAAATTTGAATGTAGGTTAGGTTTGGGTCGTCCGTTGACAACTAAGTAATAATCGGTCGACTTGCTGATGACATTCTTAGTAATTTAAAATTATTTACTTCTGTTATTCAAAAATACAAAGTAGTTTGTTTTGCTGATCACGATTTGGTGCAAAAATACAAAGTAGTTTGTTTTGCTGATCACGATTTGGTGCAAAAATACAAAGTAGTTTGTTTTGCTGATCACGATTTGGTGCAAAAATACAAAGTAGTTTGTTTTGCTGATCACGATTTAGTGCAAAAATACAAAGTAGTTTTGTTGATCACGATTTGGTGCTAATTTCATATTTTTTGTTGTTTCTTCAAACACAAGTCTATAAAAATAATAAACTTTTTTTTTTCAAAATTACAGATCATTTAAAACAATGCAACGCGAAGACGATCCTGAGCCTCCCAAAAGCCGACCCACCTCCAGACGGAACTCCATCTCGCATTCCCGAAGGAACAGCATCAAAAAAGAGAAGAAGAAATCCCCTCTTAACACCGCTCCAAACTCCAGTTCTTCAACTCCGAAGAAAGTTCAGAAGCTGGAGAAGTTGGAGTTCGTTGTGACTGGGAAGCAACTGTTGAAGAAGTAAGTTGTAAAAACGAGCGTTGAGCCCTCGCTGGAGCGCTTGGTGAGCGCTTAGTGAGCGCTAATGATCTTTTAAGACTCCAGTGTGAAAGGCGAGTGAGCATTATAATCTAAATTTTTAATGTATAAAGGCTTAAGAAAAACTCTGTAGTTAAAAACTCGAGTCTAAAACAGTTAATGTTACGATTCAGTGGCACTAATACAGCACGCCAGCACTCCAGCGTTTAAGCCTTCAGCGCTCGTTTTATTCCCCGAAATTTCTATTAATTGACATAAAATGTAACTTGGCAAAAATATCGATTGATTTGCATTTTGTTTTTAGCAAAGAACAAAGTAATCACTCAAAAATAAATATATTTTTGCAAAAAAAGATTTGTAAATATTTAGTTTTATATCTCTTAACTCAGAATTATATCTATTAACTCAGAATTATGAGCATAATCTCATGGTAACGTACCATTAATACATACCTATTACAATACTTGATAGTCTATCTATAAATAGTACCTAAGTTTTCTGTCGCAAAGCTAGTGTAGCGCCTGTCCCATATATTAGCAACGACTTGTGTTCATGATCAATGTTGATATGTGAAAGCTCGCAGTAATTTTATCATGCCGATTCATAACGTACAAAGTTATTACAGTCTGTTTCAATCCAATTTGCCGAAAGCAAAATCAAATCAATAATATATCTCAACATTTATCTTTAAAAGGGCAAACTTGCAATCGCGATGTATAATATCAAATATAATGTCAGGTGTTTGTTATGCAATCAAATCGAATTACTTTATTATAGACCATTGGTTTTACTTATAATGTTATCATGTTTAAAATGTATACTTATATAGTACAGCTATGTCAGAAATCTTCGCGGACGCGCGCACAACTCATAAAAGACAAACAAACAAACAATAATTTTAATATATTAGATTATTTATTATCGACATATTTATACAATTATGCTTTCGTTAAAATTGTCACGAATATCTTTTCTTCTAAGGAGGGCAGTAGGTACTATTGATCGTAACTTCGTTTAATTTGAAGGGGAGATCGCGCCAACTCTCTCCCAGGCTACAACCGTCGGCAATCGACAGACTCCACCAAAGTGAAGAGGGGATTTGACTCACCGAAGCGAACTGCCAACGCCTCGCAGTCTTCGAAGAGTCAGGAGACCTCGCTGGAAGATGACATGACACTGGATTTGTCACAAGTGAGTTATTCCTCTAAACTATCATCTTTTCAATTTTCTTTTCTTTTCATATATGACAATATTACAATTAGCACATTTTGAATTAGGTATCGAATTTTCTTTGTTCTACCCATCGTCCCACCATTTTGTTTCACTGGTGGGACCAAGGTACCTACCTACTCAAAAAATAAACCAATGTGTTAATAATTGGTGTAATTAAAACTATGAGCACATTGTGGCCACCGATGTGGACATTGTGGACGCAGTTGGCAGAGAGAACTTAAATTTACTTAAATGAATAAAAATTGAACAATCATATCTAAATAAAAATAATGTATATATTTAAATAAAAATGTAAACGTTCGTTTGTGCAAAATCTTAAACCTCCGAAAGTTCTTCGCCGATTGCCGTGAAATTTCGACACAAAGTTGCATTCGAATACGCGCGTGTTTTTATATAACTATCACAGGGTAAAAACATGCTTTAAAACAGGTAAAAACGGGGTAAGCGCCATCTGTTGGGCAGCCACAGCAACCCGGGGCCGGGTACAGCTAGTTAAAAATAAAATATTTAATTCAAATTCAAACCCTTATTAAATAATGCCAAATAATGACACAAATAAACAATTTGCAGGTATCAGATTTCGAAGACACCAATTCAAAGTACGGTATCAAACAGAAGCATACACCTCTAGCCACGTCAACGCCAAAAAGTGGTCCAAAAATTTTTCAAAAACCACGGAGCGGTTCTTTACAAAGCCAGGTTTGCTCCCAGAAAGTGGAAATTTCTAGAAAGAACCAAAAATCGTTTGACAGTAAACAGAGTAGAGATTGTAGCAGCCGCGATAGTTTGTATAAGACTTCTTCTACTGTGAGCCCTTATAGGTAAGTATGTTTTGTAGTGGCATTAGACATATTATATAATTACAATTAATTATAAAAGTATTTTTACTCCCGCGTAACAATTTAGCGTCTTCATGAAGCGGCTTCTGCCGTCTTTTCGTTTCCGTCCACATAGTCATAAGTCTTACCAAAATTCAATTAACGACGCCATGACATCATACATTCCTACAAACGTCATTTTATATTAACAAAGGTCAAAAACTCGCTTCCAGCTAGTCCCAATTGCCGCCGCGACCGCCTCTGGGGCGCTAGTGGTTCAATCGAATGTTACAGAATACGAAATCTCACCGCGAATTCAGAGTAGAGTTTGAAAAGGTTGCTTACAGTATAACACGGTTCTCCAGGTCGTAGATGTTTCAGTAGGTCTTGTTCATTGCAGTCTCAAAATGTCTGTAAGCACTAGATACAATTTTTAAACACCAGGTTGCCCTAAATTAACTTCGAATAGAGTTCCAGACACAATATGCATTTTATTGGTAGCAAAACGCTGGTATTTTGTTCTTTCGTCGTTATACGAAACTTCTTCGACATATTTTAAGACCTTTTAAGGATGTTAATGTGACAGTTCAAAAAGTGCAATTATAATAAACAGGATAACTCCGGGATCATTCTGAACCCTTACCGAAGCTATGTTTTCCGCTCATGATTCATAGGTAATCGACATTAATGGTATGTAGGTATTTAATCATTATTTGCAATCTTTCTGTATCCACCGATGGATATGGCCTATTTTATGCACACTGTCTTGTTGTCAGGTTGGCGAGTCCATTCTTTTACAGGTGGTGTAGTTCCTCAGGGCTTGTGGTAGCCATTTTGTTACCCCTTAGTCGCCTTGTACGACACTCGTGAAAATAAATGGGGTGATGCTATCTATAGCCGACTGATACCAATAAATATTAAACATTTTTTTCTTCAGATACGGACTAAGTACAGAGCTGGACTATTCGTCAGTTTCTCCAGAGTATTCTGGCCAATCATCCGCAGATCTGTCTCCGAGGCGGATGCTGGATCAGTCAGCGAGCCAGGAGTTACAGGAGTCCAGGTCTTTTTATTATGACTTTATTCTTTTAGATTTTTTTTTTATGTACGAAGGCGGCAGACGAGCATAAAGTCCACCTGATGGTAAGTGGATACTGTCGCCCATAGACATCCGCGATACATGCCAACATTAGTCCAAAATGACAAATGTTGGCACGCCCCCGGATGCGCTGCCTACCTTTGTGAGATATAGGAATGGATTTGGAGAAAGGGTTAGGAAAATGGGGAGGGATAGGATGGGATGGGAATGGGCTCTAGCGTATCTCACTCACTACCGAAACACGTACGTACATTGGGGAAATACGATAAAGTGGGAAATGTAGTACATTTCAAGGTAGTCTTCTGTGAGAGAAGGGTAACGGGGCCAGTCGAGTGCGCCCAGCGGCTGTTGGATTGCAGCGTGCACTCTCCCCCTCCTAAATACATACTAGTAAATTAGTTACCGACTATTTATTTTAAATGTATTAGAAAACACATGAAATACACGTTAATACACATGAATACTAACGTTATTGTTAGATGTAATAAATAGTTTTAATCTACTGATTGACATTAAAATATTTCACACTATTTTTACCTTATTTGTATATTGCCAGCTTGAGCGTGTGTGGTTTTATAAGTTACGTTTATTCAGATTAGTGAGGAGCGATGAAAACTTCAAAATGCTCCGTTCATTTCCAGTAGCTGTGTTAGCAGTTGGCAGGACTGTAGCGAGGTTGACAACACGAAGGTTGAATATAAAGGGGAGAATGGTGAATGGAACAACTTTTGGGCGAACTACAATAACTCCATAGCTAAGGTGCCCATGAAGAGCTACTACGATCAGTGTCCGACACCGTACAGGACTGAGAACATTGATCTTGCTGATTTAGGTGAGAATAATAAATAGTTTGGATTTTTGGCGGTAATTCGATAACTGAAGTTCGAGTGTTTGTTTGATTGTAGTGTTTTTTTTTTATGGACGAAGACGGCTGACGAGCATACAGTCCACCTGATGGTAAGTGGATACTGTCGCCCATAGACATCCGCGACAAACTGACAAACGTTGACACGACACTGGATACGCTGCCTACCTACTTTATATTATTTCCTTAATGTACGTACGTGATTCGGTAGTGAGTGAGATATGCCAGAGCCCATTCCCATCGTATCTCTTCCCATTTTCCCAACCCTTTCTCCAAATCCATTCCTATATCTCCAAAAGTAGGCAGCGCATCCGCGGGCGTGCCAACGTTTGTCATATTGAACTAATATTGGCATGTATCGCGGATGTCTAAGGGCGACAGTATTCACTGTGGACTGTATGCTCGTCTGTCGCCTTCGTCCATAAAAAAAAAAACTTGGCAAGAAGAACATAGAGATGTGCCCTTTCAGTATTCAATTAGTGTTTTCTATTACAGAGTTTTCGGACACCTCGAGAAAACGCTCCCCAGAAGACGTCCGCAACATAAACCAGATAATTCGCAACGAAGGACTACATCTCACACCGAGAGAGACACAGAACATTATAAAATGTGCCCACATTCTAGGCAACGTGTTAACTAAAGCTATAGAAAGAAGATCTAGAGAAAAAGATGACAGCATAGACAAGATCCAAGAAATAAATATCGAAAAAGAAGATTTAGAAAAAGAATTTAAGAAGAAAGCAATGAAATTAGATCTGAGAGAGACGAATATACCGTTAGATGTAAAGGAGGAAAAGAGATGCGAGGCTGCCACGACGCAAACTGACATTTCGCTTCCGAATACGAAAAGCGCGCCAAAGATCTTCGAGAATATTCTGCGACAATTGTCCATGAGTACCATCGATGATGAATTGGAACAGGTTATTGGTGATAATGTGGAAAATGGAGACGTTAAAAAGGAATAATTAAAGATTAATAAATATAAACGTTGGATTATGATAGAGCTATTAACTTCGGTTCAAACTTTTGGAAGTTTCGGAAGCACCCTCCACTTCCACGGGTCGGGGTCGGGGGTCGGGTGGGGGGGGGGGTTTCTCTTCGGTGAAGTCAATCGTTTTCATTTTTTTTATTACTCTACTATGAAGTTTAGTTTCTCGCCGATGTGGACCTCTAGACTGGGTCTCTGGGGCCCTGGACTATAGCCCTTCAAGCCTTAATCCAACCCTGGCGACGGGAATGGGCATGTTAATACAGAAACATGCCTAACGTCCGATTTTAAGGATAAATAGAGCAATCAATATTTAGTCTCAATATTTTGGAAATAAAACAAACTATTTTATTTTCTCAGATAAATGTCAAACATAGTCCTTGAGAACACGGGGTTAAACAAAACTTTAGAAATTAGTGGTTGTAATATAAATACTACTTTAATATAAGGGTGTTAAGGTTAAAATCCGTGTAAATGTTGGTGTGACCTATAAGTACAGATAACTTTTAACTTTTAAATTAATCTGTGATTAAACGTTCGCCGGCGGATTTTTTGTCTATCCGTGTATTTTTTTTTATGGACGAAGGCGGCCGACTAGCATACAGTCCATCTGATGGTAAGTGGATACTGTCGCCCATAGACATCTGCGATACAAGCCAACATTAGTCCAAAATGACAAACGTTGGCACGCCCCCGGATGCGCTGCCTACCTTAGGAGATATAGGAATATAGGATTTGGAGAAAGGGTTAGGAAAATGGGGAGGGATAGGATGGGATGAGAATGGGCTCTGGCATATCTCACTCACTACCGAATCACGTGCGTACATTAGGGAAATAAGATAAAGTGGGAAATGCAGTACATTTCAAGGTGGTCTTCTGTGAGAGAGGGGTAACGTGGCCAGTCGAGCGCGCCCAGCGGCTGTTCGATTGCAGCGTGCACTCCCCCCCCCCCCCCCCCTCCATAACTTTCTCGTGTAATCGACATTTTCTTATATTACTCATTAAGTTCACGGGCGGAATTGAAGACATACCGTCGTCCGTCGGATGTTTAGACAGTTCGTTTAAATTTACAAAAGATGTTTTCAGTAAAAAAGAATAAAGAATATATTTACAAAACTATTTACGCGTATCTTTAAAATGTATAGATGTCGTCTTTAAATGTATATGAAATAAATATCATATTTGTGTTCAGAGGGCGTTGTTTCTCGTTTTATTAACTAATATACCATACCATCAGAGCCTACATATCCCCTCTGATGGCTATAGGGCTCTCCCAAGGTTCGCCACTAGTCCATGACTCCTCGGAGTGTTTCGGCTCACTTAATCCGACTCCTCTTAAGAATACCTTGGCTCTTTTGATTCACCTACTTATCTATACTAATATGTAAATGCGAAAAAGTAACCCTGTCTGTTACCTTTTCAAGACTGAACCGATTTTAATGAAATTTAGTACGGAGATAGATCGAAACCCAGGGACGGACATGGGGTACTTTCAAGGAACGGTAAATACCGCGGTAACCGAATTCCACGCGGGCAGAAGCCAGTATTTTATAAGAGCCTGAGAGCGATTCATTCGCTTTGCATCATGTTCGCTCATGTAACTCAGTAATCCATAAATGAACGGAATAAATAACTCCTCGGAGTGATCTTTTGATTCATTGAATCCGGAGTTACCCATCGCTATTCGCCACCTCACATAATCTTCGCTTTGTTAAAGCAAAGTTTAAAGACAATTGTCTATATCTTCGCTTTGTTAAGCAAAGTTTAAAGACAATTGTCTATGTCTCCAGAGCGACAAAATTCACACACACATTCACGGTGTTGAATAATTTTTGACCATGGCAGGGAGTTTCCGGCCCGTAAGCGGAAACACCGATTCATAGTTGATCGCAAGTAGCAGAGTGGTATGTCATATGTAAAGTTACCACTTTTCTCGGTGTGTGGAGTTTCTAAAATTTCCCACGAAGACATTGAAGATACTAAACGAGAAATAAACGATTATTACCAAACCAGTGTTTTTTATTAATTAAAATAAGTTTTAAATTACTAAGAATTAGGGATGTAACGATACATAATTTTGCCGACACGATACCGATTATTGTAGTAAGTAGCGATACCGATATCGATGGCTTAGTAGATAATAAACCGAATAATGAAGTATGTACCTCGAGTGTTTGTATGTCTTTATTATGCATAAAACTTATCTATATTTAACAGAAACTCAACCTCGAGAAGTGTAAAAAATGAAATAAATAAATAAAAATGTCAAATCAAAATTCAAAGAAAATATTTATTATGAATTATCATCAAGGAATGAAAGTAGGTAATTAAGAAAATAATTATCATTACACAAAGTAATAAACCGATACATAAAGTCAGTAATTAAAGTTCACTTTTGGCAGATTTTTGTTAAGAAAGGAAAGTTTTTTCAAATTATTTGCAGATAATCTGTTACGCAAATTATTTTGTATGAGGCCTGCGGTTGAAAAAAGACGTTCTGAGGTAATTGAGCTCAGTTATGACAAGTGAGCTGTTTGATATCGGTTGTATATAATCGGGGATGCCGATATATCGGTATCGGAATCGTTACATCCCTACTAAGAATGTCGTCACCAAATCGAGGGAGTCCAATATCTTTCTTCACCAGAATACCTCACCCTAAGCTATGCCGATTTATCGATTTATCTGCACATTTTTGGAAAGAAGTTCCTTTACGCGGCTTGCGGTAGGTGTGATTCGAGAGAAAATGTAATGTCACGTAAGATTTTTACCCCCTCCATACGCCTCTCTTTCTCGCGCTCGGACACGGTATGGTCGCGATTCGCGATTTAATTTCGAATTATAATACATTCGAAGTTTAAAAAAATGCGTGAGGATCTTCGTTCCTGACGGTGGTCCCCTGACCGCACACGTTTTTCTTTTTTTTATTCCTTTCGAAGATACAAGGTTTTAGAAAAAAACACAAAAAAATATTTTTAAATTAACTTTATTAAGAAAATCACAATTATTACTACTAAATTATCGTTAATTATAATATTTTATTAGTTAATATTTCGTATAGCTATTTCATTTTAAAATTTGCATGCGTCAGAAATGTTAGTTTTATAGAGAATTAAGCCAAATCATAAATTGTAATTTAAAATTTTCAAAAGACCAATTCAATGCGACATTTTTTAGTCGCTTATTTTACATATGGAATTCTATGTTACTGTAAATGTTCGAAATTGGTAACTTTTGACATTCACTAGTTTAGTCTGAACAATGTCATCAATCAGTCGATATCCATCTACCAGAGCCAAGTGAAATTTCGTTATTATACGCCAACCTTGACAGTTGAAATGTTAATTAAAGGCTAGTTATTTAAAAATGGGTAGAATATAGGTTTAAATGAAGAAGTTCACTGGTTTTAGAACTAGCGGATTTTTTGTATTTAAATAAAAATATACGCTAAAACATCACGCATTTTTGTAATCCGTTGGAAAATTACCGAGATATAGTGTTACTGAAAGTTTCAAATGCGCTACTCGCGAGGATGTCGTCACAGTATATCTTTACAAATCTTTTAAAAAGGTTTATAAAAAAATATTTAAACAAAGGTAATCCCAGATTATTCAACAATATAACGTTTGTAAGTTAGTGTGTAAATGTATCACTATGTCACACACTTCTCGGTCAACATTCAAATTTGAAAGGCTGTCGTCATTTTTTAAGATATCGTAAAAAAAATCACGAGATTTTTTGTAATGTCAAACCTTTTTTTAGGTAAGAAATAAAAAAAATGATGAACTTCTATATTAAAGGCTTTAAGATAAACAAAAAGCCTTTAATTAATGTAAGCGTTACACAATATTAAATTTATACAAAAAGGGTAAGTCAAAACTTCTCTCACAGTAACAGTATATTCGCTGTGCTTGGATTCATTGCGCTCGGTGAATGTCAACAATTAACAGTGACGTCGACATTCAGGACACTTCTAACATTTAAAGTAACATATATACTTCGCAAACACCAATATCTAATACCGATAAAGTATTTCTCTGTTGATAACGCGCTACACATTTTGTCTAATTACAACTATTTAGTCTTCAAAATCATTTGGAGGAAATCAGTTGTTTGTGAAACAAGACCAATTTGACGACGTGGCAATTTCTAGGTCATTTTTAATTAAAACATAAGAACATTATATCTGGAAATTTAAAATATTCGAATAAACACTGGTTATTATTCTTGTTTTATCAAAACTCCCGAGTTTTTGGCTTGACTTAAACTTTTTTTTTTCGTATTTTTCCTATCGACATTTTTGTGTAATTTTCATGTGATAAAATTTTCGAGAAATAAGTTTTATATACAGGGTATAACAGTTATCTTTCAGAAACCCGAAACCAAAAGATCGTCAGTCGTGATTCAGTAGTTAGAATTAGCGGCCGGCTTGGGCGACGGCCTTCACGCTCGACGACGTGGGCCAGCTCGCTCGCCTCCAAGCTCTCGACCACTGTCAGAAGCTTCACCGCCGCCACCTCCTCACTCGGCGACGAGTCAGGGTACGACGACAAGTATGTCGGCCCCACTTTGATCGTGCAGTCGTAGCTGACGGGACCCCGCTTGGATTGTGTCGTACACGTTGTAGACGGGCTATCCACACGAGCTTGACGACCGACAACGTCGAGTCGGGCGGCGGTAGTCCAGTGTTTAAACGGTCAATAAAGTTGGAAAGACTCGTGTGATGTTTTACCAACATACTTGACAGTTTCAGGGACAGCGAGCGGTGACATTCTTAACCTGTGGTATCTCATATGTGTAAGAATTAACACGAGTAATGCCAGACGTTGAATTATACCGGTGTTGAAGCTTCTGTCAAAATGATCAGTCACCGTTCTAGTCGTCAGTTTTGTCGCCGGTGTAACACTTCTCGTTTCCTTCGTCTTGTATGAATATTTGTTGATATTCTTGGTGCCATAAGCGTTGTTAAATGTTGTATCACCTTTAGTACATATCGATTATTGTCGTTAGATGGGTACTGTGATGATTGAGCTGGATTACGCCGTGAACCTTGCTTTTTAGGAAGTCGATTCTGACGGGCATCCATTGAAGCGATATATTAAGTCTCTTGATAGCGTCAACAATCCTTTGACCATTAACCTGTGTTACTATAAATCCAGTAACTTCTAAGAAAAGCTTCTCCAGTGACGAATATCCCAAGTTCAAAGGTATTCATTCGCCTTGTAAGTCACGGTAATCACAGTTTACCTGTTTGAAAGTTAGTGCTCTTTTTACTGGTGTTAGAGTAGCTCGGAGAGCCTCAATAAGTCGTTCTTTGTCAGCCATTGTTTACGGCTTGTATACTTTTTTCTGTAAAATACTTTGTATTTAGCAAATATAAAGGCGAAAATACGAATTGCCACGAATTTTACGGATTTCTTTTGTAAAAATATTTCTGCTTTGTATTTGTAAAAATAAGTATATGTTTTCTTACAAAGAGTACTTCATTATTTCCATTACAATTAATATGAACGTAATCAGTGGTTTCGGGTCTCGTAAATTGATGTTACATCCTATACAGTCCTACAAAAATAATGCAATATATTGTAATACATATGTCAATCGGTACACTAAAACTATTATATTCAAATAATAATTGACATGTATTTCACATGTATCTATTACATTAAAAATAAATAATTGGTGTTTAATTTACTCGTATGTGCATAACGCTATCCACATCCGCGCTTAGGTCCTTGACCTTTGAAAGCGCCCGCTTCTGTTAGTAATTACGCATAAGTGGGTATTAATTGTGTAACATATCAGTAAAATAATCACCAATTATTAATTTTTATGTATTTTTTTAGTTGCAAAGGAATACAACCAGCTCTCTCAGTGTACATTGTTGGACATGGGCCTCGTCATACATATTGTCTTGCGCATGGGGGATGTAAGCTCTTAAAACGCTACAATGGTCAAGTGGGTTGACGAGTCCACTCTTTTACAGGTGCTGTAGTTCCTCGGGGCTTTGTCGCCTTTTACAACACCCACGGGAACGGATGTGGTGGTGGTTTTCTATAGCCAGCCAACACCACACGGTGCATTTTCGTTAGAAGTAATAATGTTAGTGTATCGATTGGCATATTAAAAAACTTTACACTATTTTTGTAGCACCACATATAAAAATTACATTTAACTCATTTCAAATTATGAAATCAATGTATAAACACGTTGTTATCTAATTCTAGAAAGTTCCTATATTATTCGAACATCTTAGAAATATAATTAAATTTCTAGGCATTATTACAACTTACATATAAAAATATACAGAACTTAACATAGTAAGCGTAGTTATTGAGTTGGGTCACTCGGAAAAATTTCAAAGTAGACGATAGATTAAAATTATACGGTAAATTCTTCTGCAGCCCTTGGCCTATATAAGATCCTACAAAAATAGTGTTAAATATTTGAATATATTAATCAGTATACTAAAAGTATTATATCTAACTAAAATCAACATGTATATCTGGATTATTTTATTTATTACATTACAAATAAATAAATGGTGATGAATTTACTCATACGTGCATAACACTATCCACATTAGCTGGAAAGTTTTTGAACTTTAAACGCGGCCGCTCCTGTTCATACCTGCGCGTAAGTACGTGTGAATTAAGAATATGTTTGCACATACAAGTAAATTGTTCACCAATTTTGTATTTATACAATTGTTGTACTGATTGATATATTAAAATATTTAACACTGTTTTTGTAACACCCTATATAGAGGGACTGCATTCGAAATGCCACCCAGGTGCTAAAGTGCAGTTTGAATAAAGTGTGTGCAGCTAGGTAGCAGTCGGCACAACTGCATCAGAACTGCCGACTGCTTGGGCAGCTCACTTGCAGTTATAACGACTGCACGGTGGTTTCACGCTAGCTGCACAAGGTGTCAGATGAGTAAATATCGGTACAGAGGGCAAGCTTCATAAAACACCCAGCGTAATAGGTACACTGATAAATAGCGTGGCCTGTGTGCATGACTGTTTACCGACAGGGACACGTACGCTCTTGTACGTACACGCGAGGGGACAAGCCGGTTCCATGAGAGGACAAACATGGGGTGTGTCGCTCGCTATGCATTATTATACTTATTTTCTTTTAGTTTACGTTGAATTGTACTTTTATCTGCCTATAACGTTTCACTGCAGGGCACAGGCTTCCCCTAGTAAATCACTTGATAGTTTCGGGCCGTAATCCAACACGCAGGCCCAATGCGGATCCATTATTTATTATTGTTATGGACTTCATATTATTTTTATATATTTCTGGAGTATTTTTTTAGGCTCACGATTCTATTTAAATTTAAATCCGAGTTCTACTCGTACTTAAGTAGAAACACTGGTACAGGCCGAGGATTTGAACTCACGATCAGTTCAATTAATTATTATTAAAAAATATATGGACCAACACAAATGTAGAAAGGATCTGAACAAGCAATAAATATGAGAATTAGTCTAATGACATAATTATAATGAAAGTGTAGGAGCATACATGCGCCGGCGCGTTCACAGCAAGCGGAGGCTAGCCGCGACTAAACCGAAGCGCGCGCGAGGCCGCCATATTTACGCGTGCGTCGTCCCACTCGCACGCGCTTCGGTTGGCCCGCAGTGGACGCGCTGGCGCATGCATGCTTCTACAAAAGCAATATACGCTTTGAATATCTTATATTGATTTGATAATCCTCCGAATTATCCTTTTTTCTAATAAAAGTTCCACAATACTTTGATCTCAATACGCAAATTATTCATATTGGTAAGGATTTTTAAAAAGAATACAAGTTTGACCTTTTGAGGTGTCATGCGAGTGTTTCCCGATAAAATATTTAAAGATTATATAAAGTTTCCCGATATGGACGCCTCAACAGAGCTGTTGCTCTGTACGGATATCTACCCATGTGGCACTCAGTACAGGACTGTTCCACGAAGGATCTCAATAAACATGACTGAGGGTGTGACAATCAAATTGTAATAAAAAAACATCTCAAATCTCTGGAGTTTTTTATGACGAAATGACTGTATTCTTGTGGCTCCGGTAGCCTTTCAAAACATTTCTAGATGACCGCCATCGCGTTAATTTCTTTTAAATTGCGTCTATTTGGTCCCTGGGCGAACTGTACATAGGTTGTAACCGAATTATTCGCGAAACCATGTACATATATCATTCACGGTTCTAGTCTGGAAAATTCCATGAACTTTTTAAACAATTTTCAGTGATATCCTATTCTGTTCATTTGGGCGCGCTTTTTCAGTCTCAACTTTCATTTGACAGATTAACTTAATTGACATGAAATTGTGTACATTTGTTTGCAAAAAATAAAGAATCGAAAAATTATATTTTATATAAACGGTCAACTATTAAACGGTCAACTATTTAAACGGTCAACACGTATGTTTGACTACCTTATTTTATTTTTTTGAAGTAGTGGAAAACGTATCTATATGAAAGACTGCAGCTTGGATAGTTTCTGTATAGGAGCGCACCGTAGCAGAAAGGGTCAAAGAACATATCGCCAGCTGTGAAGAATCGCCAGTAGCGAACCATATACTCAACGTCAGAATTGTGGAGAGGATTTGTGTTTAAAAATCCTCTCCACTGATCGCCACTATTTCTCCAGGATTGTGCGTGAAGCAATTAAAATTTAGAAATATAAAAATCGGATACGAATTGTCCTCGACATGGAATCCAATGATTAATAAATTCAATATAATTATACCTCGCGATTTTGCTTCTGACGACGCTACTCAGATGTTACGAGTGTTACGTGCCGCAACTTTGCGGATTATGAAGACCAAATGCGGCTAGTTGATGAAACTGCTCGCAACTCGACTACCCGTCAAAACCAACTAACCAAAATAAAATAGATAATACAAACATACACGTTGAGGCCCGTTTAAATAAATTAAATGTGTGTGAAAAACACGGAAATCTCAAATATTTAATTGATATTTCAATCCGATTCTTTTGATTTTTGCAAATCAAATTCACAATACGCAAAGACCAAAGCGCGAAAAATCGATGTTTCACATAAAAACACATCGATTTATGTCAGTTAATTCACAATTACGAATAGAAACCATCATAGCAGACTTCGCAAATTAAACGGTGTTACATCCTGTATATAGGCAAGATAGCTTTTATGATGTGATTAGGGCTGCCACCTACAGAATGTTCTAAAACCGGAATTTTAAAAAAATGGGACAAAAACGAAACAGGAAATAGTACTACATTTTTAATTTAAAGTTTAATTTTTAATTAACACAAGATAAACTTATACTGTCTTTGATACACACAGCGACGCTTTAAATTGTATCTTTGCATTTGTCACAACAATAATATTTAAAGTAATCTATCTCAGTGGGTATTGGGTAATGTTTACTAGAGCCCGTTTACAAATAATATATTATCTATTTTTTCTGAGGTTTTTTAATGTTCAACGTCACAGCCGTGCCCGGAGATTTACGACGTTAAACCGTAGCCCGGACCAGCGTCCTCCAAACCCGGAGACTCCGGGTCACACCCGGAGGGGTGGCAGCCCTAGATATTTCACTATTTAGTATTATAATTTTAATTGTCTACATTTTCGTAATAACCCTTTAAGGTCTTAATTCCACAAATCAAGCCCGTTTTTTAAGCGTAAATATTGGATCTCATTCTATAACGATACGATCTCCCAATTTTTTTCTATTAAATCCCTGCTAGGCGCAGCGAAAATATCAAACACTCGCTGCGCACGCGTGTCTTGCGTCAACGCTAGACGCGTTGTCTAGCGTTGTGGCGCCTTCACGCGATTGTTTTTAAGACTCATTTTTCTCATTGGCTCTCTATTATAAATACGTTTCACTGAGTAATAATCGACAATAGGAACTAAGCGATGATGAAAACCCGAATTCAAATTAGCTCCCCACGTCAATTGCTATCTCTAATCATTCCGCTTTATTGCGCGGGCGCGGGAACACAATTGAGCGTTCTAAAGCTTACCCACACTAAAACAATGTACACGTACAAGCACAACCACTACTAAACGTAACCCGCCTTCGTGAGATGAAAGAACTACCTATAACTAATTTTGGATACCATACTACATACATACCATCAGTTCTTGTCTGATGGTATTCAGACAAGAACTGATGGTATTAATTCTGTTTCCAAAAGCTTGATTTGTAAATATAAAACCTCGTCTATAAAAAAAAAAAGTTAAATCTAAAACGCATTTTCACTAAAACATCCGTATTTTAAGGAAAATTATGAAACTTCTCCGTGACTCAAAATTGAGTCGTAAAGTGTAATTTAACAAAGAGCTCAAATTGTATGTAAGGGGAAAAAATATATTAACCAAAATGGAACTCAACGTGTCACAGAAATAATGCAGAATCGGAAGCGAATTTAAAATATATAAAACCATTCCGGCGAAAACTAAAATAATTTTAGGGAAATTTTTGTTGTTGTTCTATCTAAAACGTTCATAGCGCTACATTACTCGGTACAGGGCAGTGACCGGGCGCGGTGCGTAGAATATAAAAGATATACAACATAATATATAGAATACTAGCTGTACCCGGCAGACGTTGTCATGCCTGTGTATATAAAATCACAAATTATTCTGTATTGCCGTTGATATGATTTTTGCGATCGATTGAACGGTATAGAAGTTGTTGTGCTGCAGCGCCATCTAGTGGCGAGTTACAACAAAGTCGATAGCATGAAAACCTTCTCCATGAAAAATACATATATGTGCCAACTTTCATGATGATCGGTCAAACGGTGTCGAAGTCTATTTACTTTCAGATATATATAATTTACAATAAATTGTGATATAAAAATCTATTGTAAAAACGGTGGAATCGATTCTACTCTCGATACAGAATCTATTTTCAGCTCTTGGGATAATTCAGTGACACGTCGTAGACGGCTTCGTTATATGACATTATTATACCCTTGGGAAATTTGAGATTGGGAAGATTGAATTCGAAATTTTCGTTCCAGTCTGGTTTCCGTACCTTTAAATGTAATTCGTGTATCGCTATTAATCTTCGGTCTAATTATAAAAGTAGGTAAAAAAAGGACAATATTAGTCAAAATACGTAATTAATTAAAATAAAAAAAAAATAACTTAAAAGAATAAAATATATGTGAATTAGAGTTTAATTAAGAAACGAAAATCATAATTTGTCATTAGTATAAAATAAAGAAAATTCTACTTAAAATAACTAGTATTGCTTTTAATAAAATTTCGTACACCAATATTACTTGGATATTCTCGTTTCTTGCGACGCCGTTTTGAAAAGAAAAGTACTAATTTTACGTTATTTTTTTTTTAAAAGCCGATGACTTTTTACTTCTAAACTAAAGACAGTGGCCGCTGCCATTTAAAGTTATCAAAAAAATTCAATAACATAGACTCTAAAATACGTCGTGTCTTTGAGACGTCGCAGTTGTTAATTTTATGAGTTTTTTTTTTTTTAATTATTACTATTACAATAACTTGATATTTCCTGGATATCCGTGTTAGTCATCGTGAGGCACAACTACTTTACTCCTTCCTGACAAAAGACTTGTTTCTAAGGAACTTGTTAAAAAAAAAATTATGTCGTCGACACAGTTTGACTAACGAAACGTGTCTTAACGACATAATCGATTTTTTGGCGGTAACTCGCGAAGTCTGAGTTTTTTTGTTTGATTACTAAGATATCAAAGGACAATTTAATAAAGTGTGTATAGAAGAGTGAAATCTAATTGACATCTCAATAAAGTGACGACAGCATGATTGAGTCAGAAGAAAACAAAGGGAGACCTAATTATGGCGTCCTGCAGTCAAAGCGCGTTTGACTTTGCTCTTGAAAGTCAGCAAACTTTCCGGGAATAAGTCCAGTTTCGAATGTTCGGAAACTAATTAAACTTGTGTTTTGTTTATTTAATGTTTGTGATAATCAAATAAAGGCATAAGACTGCGTTTATAGTTGTGTCTCCAAGGAGTCCCCTTCTGTCTTCAGTAAACCTACTATCGGTTTAATGAGCGACTCCTGACTTCGACAGGACTGGACATTGACGAGGTGTGTTTTAAATTGTTTTGACTTTAAAATGGTAAATTAAGAATAAAATTTTGTGACTGGCGAATATATTGAATTTATATTGCACCGTAAATATGTTTACACTGGATATATTTGTTTCTTTTGCATCAATTGATATAAATGACACAATATAAATATTTTAATGTACGGATCACGTAATAAATGTTCAAATTGTGTAAGTATGTATAATCAGGGGATTAATATAACACAAATTGAAAATGAAGTTAATAACTCAAAAATATTAAATTTTGTCTTGTCTATTAAGTTCTTTTTTTTAATTTCCGCTCTTTCGTTGTCAGATTCTTTATTTTCATGTATATATATGCTTTTATTTGATTATCACAAACACCACGCACGAAAACCACTATTTATAATAATCGAACAAAAACTCTACTCTATTTCTCCAGTTCCCGTCAAAAAGTCTTATTATGTCGTTTCGTTGTCAGATTCTATTCGAAAACGAATCTAATGCGAGCCTAACCACCAGGAATTTGAGCCAGATGACGTCAACAGGTATCCATACTAAACTTATATCTAATTTAAAATCTTGGGTATAAACACGGCACTTAGGTTTAGGGTTAAAGCTCTATTTTGATCTTTTTTAAGAAAGAATTTTTCAGTTTTAAGCTAATAATTTTGTTACATGAACCACATGAACAAAAAAAAAAATAGCTCTGAAAATGGATTTTAAAAAAATATTTTTTAAAGCAACTTGAGAAAATCCGATCTTAAAAAGATTCCCAAAGATCTTGTTTTTATGCAAATGTTTTGATAAATGATATATTTTGGTCTATATTCGTATGATAGGATCGATATAAACTGCTATAGGAAAAAAAACACTTATTTTCTGACATTATTCAATTATCAAAATATTTCCATAAAAACTTTTTGAAGTTAAAAAGAATAAGCGTTCATGAAAATCAATAATTACTCATAATAACTATTGTATTTACAGTTCTCTAAAATAGAAATTAATCTTTTGCAACTTGCCGCGACTTTTGCCGCCAGTTTCTAATGGCCTCCTCGTTAATTTTTTCAGGCAAAAAGCAGAGGTGGTTTAATCCGTAATGCTTTATTTTTTATCAGGCACAGAGCAATGTAGATAAAATTCCGAGCTTTTGCAACATCAAATTAGAGGATTAAAATCCAAAATAACATTTTTTTTCTACATAATCATTGTTCACAATCATATAAATGCAATAAATTCTAAGGTCTCGTAAGCACTTGACGATTTTATAAATCGCTTTTTAATACATATTTATAACCGCGAGTGCGTACGAAACCTTAAGTTTTTAATTAAAATAAAATATTCTAAAATATATTGCATAATTCAAAAACTAAATTAAATGGCATCTAACTAGAGGTGGGATATATTCTTTTAACCTAATTTTTGTACTAATTATATGGCATATTTATTTACATTTACAACACTATTTTTTAAATTTAGACGTTTAACCAAACACGATTAATAGACCCTGGTCTACTGTAAAGAGCCGGGCCTTTTTGGTCTTTTCGTTTAAGAATAACAATCGTCTTATCAAAAATTCGTTCTTTTCGTATTTTTCCAAATAGTTTTATTTACAGAAAAAATGGGTTTTCGAATACTCAGACCGTAGTATACTTTCATGTTATAAAGTAGACCAGTTTCATCATAGGTGACTACCAATTAGGTCTTCTAGTGGCAATATTTTATAACCATGATGTTTTGAAAAAAATTATACTAAATACAGGACTTTGTAACAAAATTCAAATAAATATTTATCTTCGGACATAATGAACTAGTCTACTCAAAAGATCACGGTCTTTACAATCAATCAATATAAAAACCAAGGACTTTTTTTATTTTAACTCTCAATCACGCCATATAGAACGCTCTTCAGTCCCGGTCTACTGAAAAGACCACGGCCTTTTCAATCAATATAAAATTAAGTTATTTCCTATTTCTAAAATTCAATCACGCTATATACAACGCTTTTTACATTAAAACTAGATGGTCTACCGAAAATACCACGGTCTTTTAAACTAATCAATACTAGAACCGATGTCCTTTCTATTTCTAACGCTCAATCACGCTATATACAACGCTTTTTAGACTAAAACACATCGGTCTAGTGAAAAGACCAGGGTCTTTTCAATCAATACAAGAGCCAATGCCCTTTCTATGTTTAATGCCCAATCACGCTATATACATCGCTTTTCACACTGAAATACACCGGTCTACTGAAAAGACCAAGGTCTTTTCAATCAATCAATACAAGAACCAATGTCCCCTCTATTTATAACGATCAATCACGCTATAAACAACGCCTTTCGGGTCTTCTAACGCAATAGACGTTGCTTCCTATGATGTATTTTCCCTATAGAGGAATAAGGCTGTTCAATAGACCTATGTCTTCTCAAAGATTCTTTATGTGTTGGATCTAACATTGCGGTATAACCGTTAGGGGTGCAAAGTTCGGGGTGAGATTTGTAAAAAGCGCGATATCCCTCGTGTAGGAGGTAAATTTCGGGGTAGTAAAGGGAGGGGTAGTTTTTTGCGTTGATTTCGCGGTCTTTTGAGCGGAGGAAGCGTGATCTGAAAAGAAAAAAATGTCGGATATTTTTTCGGAAAAAGTGGTTTGGTTATACGAGCAGAAAATACAATTTTTAATTGATTGTAACAATTACAAAATTGTATTCGACTATCCATTGTAAATGTCATCATTTATATTGTAAGAAAAAATACTATTATTTGTTAAAAAATATGTCAAATATTTAGTCAATCATGTCAAAGAGAGTAAGAACGACATGCTAAAAGAACCTCTCTTTAATTTTCGTTAATTCTTAATTAATAGTAATTACCGTGGACATCTTATAGTATCCGCCAACATCAGTCAAAAATGACTAACGTTGGCATACAGACGGCGCCTACTTTACGGAGTCAGAATTCAGAATAAGATTTGTCGAGGATAGGATAAAGATTTGGGGAGAATGGGAAAAGATAGAAATAAAACTCTTTATTGCACAACAAAATAAAACAATACCAGACACTGTGGACACAAAAATGCACAAAGGGTGTTAGAAGGGAAAAGATCCGAGGATGGGAAAAGATTTGGGAAGAACTGACAGTAGGGAGCATTCAATCTCATACGACACCATACCGCTTTCCTCGTTTTATTTTGTAATGAGAACTTTTGCAATGGACCAATGAAAAGTAACTTTTGCAATTTTCACTAATTGTCAGTATATATGGGATGATATGAGGTTTGATTGAATAGAGCAGAATAGGATGGGACGGAAGTTTGATTCGTTTACGTCAGGGCAAACCTTGAATGACGGGATGGGATAGTATGAAGTTAGATGTGGGTGTGCGTGTGTGTGTGTGCGAGTGTGCGTGTGTACAAAAGCGCGCGTGTGTGTATGCGTTAGTGAGAGAGTCCCTGCGCGGGCGAGTGTGTGTGTGTGTTAGTGAGAGTCCCTGCGCGCGCGAGTGTGTGTGTGTGTTAGTGAGAGTCCCTGCGCGCGCGAGTGTGTGTGTGTGTGTGTATTATGCGTGTGTGAGTCCATGTGTGGATCCAGAATTAGTTAAATATCAACTTACAACTTTGGCCCTCGTTCTCTTGAGAATTCACAGTGAAATACAAGAACAGATCTGTCGCCGGCTTGTTTATGCGGAGTTGTTGCTAAAGTGGCTATTTGTGGGGGGGTATACAGGTTCAATGCCCCGATTATGTGACCGCCTTCGTATTCGTATGGATAGCGACAGTCTATCACCTGAAAGGAAAATTAATAAATGATTATCTGGTCGTGTGTTGTCGGCCTTAAGAATAGCACCACTCTATCTATTCCCGCGGGTGTCGTATAAAGAGGGAGTAAGAGTTGCTAACACAGCCCCTAAGGAACTACAACTCATCCCAAATCCAATCCAAATAAAATCCAACCCATGAGTATTTTATTTTAAATATAGCAAAGTCGCATAAGTTAACTGTGAATAATTCAGGAGTTATGAGAAGAAAAGAAACAGCCAACATGTTCAAAGTTCAAAGCGCCTGAACTAATAATATAGCAATGTTGCACGAGGTCCCTTGCGGATAACATTCTGTAAGGCGTTACGAAAAAACAAATATTAACACAGGCAACTCTTTAAAAGCTATGGATAGCAGTAGGTGTGCGTGAATGCTGAAATCCCACAGCCGCTGGAGTTTACTCGACTGTGACGCCTCACCACATTATCACTATTATTTCACACTATTTTTGTAGAACCTTATACACATATGTATAGAAATATCTGCCTTACCTGAAAATCACTGATAGTGTCCTTGAAGTCGCCCTTCAAAAGGGCTGCTAAGGTATCCCCCGAAATACTCTTGAGGTCTGAATGTTCTCCAGTAGTTAAAGGCAAAGCGAAGTGTTGCGAGAAGTCTCCAATGAGATCTGGCTCGATGACAGCTGTGGGTATATACAAAATTTTGATGTGTTTAAAGATATACAGGTTGAGATAAAAAGGGAAATAATTATTTGGGCGGATTCTTAAACATCCTAATAATTATTATTCTCAGATAACGCGAGTTTGTTTGTTTAAACAATGCGAAGATCCTTCCAAGCCAAATTGTTAGAGATAATTCACATTATGTTATTTATGTACTACTTATCCAAATATTTTGATTTAATTTGATTTAAATTTTGATTTAAATATTGATTTAATTTGATTTTAGAAATATATAATAGACAAGGGAAATATCCTTATTCTGGACAACAATGAATTTCATATTTCAAATCTATACTAATATAATAAAGAGAGTGCGAATTTTGTGAGTTTGTGTGTATGTGGAGGGTAATCTCCGGAACCACTGCACTTACTTAAAAAATTCTATCACCATTTGAAAGGTACATTATTCCAAATGGACATTATGTTATGTTATGTGCTATATATTATGTGCAAAAAAAAACAGCAAGTTTCAAATAATTTATCTGAATTTGAGTTATTAAAAGATATTAATTATATTTCCCCCATCCCATCCTATCAAGTATCAAGTAATGCAATAAGGTGGTCTCATCCTATTATAAAAAGCAGAGCTACCCATTTAATCCCATCAATTAAGGAGTGTAATGAAATAACTCACCCCACAATGCCACCCAGGTCAATCTCATCTCACAACTTTGAATACAGTTTTTATCCCCATCTATTTATTAATCTCCTTCCCAAAACCATTCCTTTGTCTTCCCAAAATTTTATTTATTAATTCTAATAGTTACAAGATTGTATTTAAATATCAATCAGTTATAAATGTCATCATAGTTTTAAAAGAATGCCAAATAATTATTAAAAAATAGGTCAATATAATTGCTAATAAAAATCCCTGACGCCCGGGCAACTCAGCAGATGTGCCAACGTTCGTCACTTTTGACACACGTAGACATATAAAGTAAAAATTTCCTACCGTTAAATATGTTCTAAAAAAATTGTACAAATTACAAAAGAAAACTACTCACATCTAGCCAACGCTGACATTATGGAAGCATTATTTTCGGAAAACGCCCTCTGTAAAACCGGCCTGTGAATTCTCACATCTGGACTTTCGTAATTCGACTTCCATCTCTTATTGGACACTAATTCTCCACTATCCGTCTCTCTTTTCTGACTTTTTCTTTCTTCTTTAGGTCTCTCCAAAATCGAAAATAAAGACACCCTCGCCTTTGAAGCTTCAGGATTTAAGCTCAAGCTGCGATTTAAACATGGCCTTCTCATAACGAACTCCGATTCCTTCGTAACATCAGTTTTAATTTGTCCCAATAATAGTTCTGTCAAATTTGCCATTTTTGGCGAATTGGAAGTATCTTCCAATTCCAAAAAAGGCTCTTCTAATTCGGAGATAAACCCACTTTCCATAGAAGTGGTAGACTCTGAAGGGAATATCTTCAATTTTGTCGGTGATGGCATGGAGCCGATGCTAGAATCGCTTCGTTCATGTTTCAACGGATTGTTTGTTGGGGTCTCGTTGAATTTGAGGCTTTTTTTGACTGAAAGAGTTCGTTTCGCAGCTGGAGAAGTGAATTCAAAGGAATTTTCGAAATTTAGCATCCGAGTTGTACCCGGGTTAGCTCGGTTAAAAGATGTGGAAGCTTCATTCTCCGATAATGGTGCTCCAAACTCAAAATTCCTAGCAGTAATTTTGCTGGTAGAAGATCTCCCTCGGGAGACTATATTTGGGCTATCGGTAGATATGATCTCGTATTTAGTGCATTGGTCGAAATTATCGTTTTCAAATTCCGCTTCTAAGTCGTGTAGCGTTTGAAAATCGTCTTCGATGTCTGGCGATTTCTCGGGAGCGTATGATTCTGTGTTGAAATTTTGATTTTGGAGGGCGTTTGAGAAATTAAGCTGAAATTAGAAAAAAATATATATTTGAGTTGTGGCCTACAAAACTCGTCCCATCCAACAAAACTTGATAATGTTGTCCTTAGAAAAAAGGCACAAATACATTTTGATCATATTCGAGAAAAATGCAAAAAATATTGGCCAATTAATTATCATTAATTTGGAATCAAACTAGAAACTAGGGAGTGATAAAACGAAAAGAAATACCATTATTCATTTTGTAGGCAGAATGGTACAAGAGAGGTCTATCATACCATTATATATTTGACTACTCTCTGTCCAATACCATCCCCTCATATCCCACTATATTAAAGTAAAATAAGACTCCAGTCTCCCTCCAGTCTAGTCAGGATTTTATCCAGGTTGGGGCAAACGCAAACAAGCTATCTGGGAACCAACGTCATTTTGGTCCGATTTTGAATTAGGGAAAGTCATCCCAATATAATAGAAATACCCATCTAGGAGCTATCTGGACGCTAAGAAATACGCTATCTGGGAGCGTGCCAACGTCTGTCATTTTTGACAAACGTTGGCATATATCACATATATTCATTGGCAGTATTCACCGAGCACCAGGTGGACCTGTTCGCTCGTCTGACACCTTAATTTATTTATTTCTAATTAATTGTACAAACAAAATAAATGCTTGTACATTTATTACAAAGCAAGTTTTACAAAGGGCGAAGATTGAACAGTGTTCTATATTCAGTAGCTCTCAAATTCCTTAATTCATATGTATTTTGAATATGGAACATTCTTATTGCGTAGTACCCCTACTTAAGTTTCAGATTTGACTATTGAATTATTGAATTTGATATTTCAATAAATCAGATTTGATTTATTGAACCCCTCATCTGCTTCACCCCCCTTAGAAGTTTCCTTTGATAAGAACGTATCATCTAGTCTATTCACATATCGATGGTATAGTTCGATCGATGGTATGGATAGACAATGCAAGTTTGTGAAATTTTATGGAAACTAAGCACGTCACTTTATTGAGTAAACTGTAGTTTTCGAATGAAATATGGTCTGAACCATATTTCATTCGAGAAAAGAACCTTTAACTCGGTTCACCATTTATGACAATTTTTTACAATTGATTATAACGGAATTAGGCATTTTTGTGTAACAACAAAGTGGGATCTTAGCGCCAACGTCGAGCACGTTCTCTATCCCTCTATATATATGGTCAATTACTATTAATATTAAAAAAAAAACTTACCGTAGTCCGCCTCCAATTAGTAACAGTAGTTTTCGACTGAAAGAATACAGAATCTCTGGTCTCTTCATCAACATCCAACTTCATGAAAGTCTCACTCATATACGAAGACTCATTCTCTTTGTTTTCCATTTTGAATTTCTTCCTTTCTGCAAATACCCTCGTTATTTTAGTACCGCTCGCTTTTGAGGAAGATATATTCCGCTGTAGCGAAGACTTTGGAGTCATTCGGCCGAGCAATGATGAATTCAATGGAGAATTCAACAAAGGAGAACGTTGCATCGAGCTGGTGGTCAACGGAGAGAGTTTCATCGGCGAATTGACATTTTCTCTATTTCTGTATAGAGGAGAATTCTGTATTTCCCCAAGGATCCGACGTTTGGTTTGCACTGGGGAGTGTAGGGGTGATTTTGTGAAATCTATTGTATGTGGACTTATTTTAAGCTTAAAGTTGCTCGCAAAAGCTTCCTCCCGGCGGCGTTTTGATGCGCTATTGCCAGAGTTGATTTGGAAGTTCTCTGTTATTAGCCTGGAAAGAGAATAATTGTTTATGTTAGTTTGGTAAAATTCTTCTTTATTTATGTACGAAGTCGGCAGACGAGCATACAGTCCACCTGATGGTAAGTGGACACTGTCGCCCATAGACATCCGCGATACATGCCAACATTAGTCCAAAATGACAAACGTTGGCACGCCCCCGGAGATATAGGAGATATGCCTACCTTTGGAGATATAGGAATGGATTTGGAGAAAGGGTTGGGAAAATGGGGAGGGATAGGATGAGAATGGGCTCTGGCACATCTCACTCACTACCGAAACACGTACGTACATTAGGGAAATAAGAAAAAGTGGGAAATGCAGTACATTTCAAGGTAGTCTTCTGTGAGAGGGGGGTAACGTAGCCGGTGGAGCGCGCCCAGCGGCTGTTGGATTGCAGCGTGCACTCCCCCCCTCAAAAAATTCTATTCTTCTGGGTTTGAACGGGAAATAGGTGATGGTGGATCACATATAGTATGGTATTGACTTCTGTTAAATAATCATAATTTCTTTTGCAACATAGATAAATATATTAAGATATACAGATATATATATACAGTTCATTTGTAAACACAGGTATAATATATAGATAATGTAGGTGTACGCAGGCTAAAATAACGTGACCCTATATCTTCTTGTGGTTGTCGTAAGAGGCGACTAGAGGCTAATAAGGTGGCTAACACAAGGGCTGAGGGGCTACCACCTATAAAAGAGTGGACTCGCCAACCCACTTGGCCAGCGTGCCGTTTTAAGGCCGTACACCCTCATGGACAAGACAAAGCGAATGCCTATGTCCACTGGATACTGAAAAGGTTTGCTTGTATTGCATAGGTATAATGATGTTAGCAAACATGGAGACAGTTCTCTGTTTTGCCAAATGGCGTAGGAATGATGGTATAATGGTGGCATATTTTGCCAATAAATTCGATGGATGTAATTGAAACATTAAATTTAGAGTACATAACGTCAGTTAGTAACAGACAAAAATATATGTAATTAATCAAATGAAAGTATGTACTTTCAAAATATTTTTTCTTGTATGAATATTTTAATGGGTTTTAAACAATACAATATATTTAAATCAATGAATAGATAATTCATAGATTACAATATCTATGGCAAAGGTTTCTTCGCGTTTTCCTTCACCATTGACTTGGTGGTATGTAATTGAAAAGAAACATAATTAAATAGAAGAAACTTAGCAATAGCAATGCGGGCTGGGATTTGAAGCCACAAATAAGTCAAAAATAGACAAGGTAAATTGCCTAAGCAATTACCACTCTTGATATATATTGTGGCATCATACAATTAAATAAATATTAAAAAAAATATCTAAAGAACAGATAGGCATGTGTTTATTGTTTTTAAAAATCAGACATTGGAACATGTTTCTATGGAACCAAAATGTTGAAACAACGAATTGTAAGTTATAAAATCTATGCATATAATAAATATGTAACTGATCGCTGTCTGTACGTGGAAGATATATGAGAAAAATATTATTGGGGGCCTTTTTCAACGCAATAGAACCCAAAACAATGATTGTTAGAATTTTGGTCTGTTTGTCTGTGCGTTTGTGCGCGCTAATCTTAGAACCGGCTTAACCGATTTGGGTGCGTTTTTCACTAATGTATTGTGGTAAGCTTCACTTAAAATTTAGTGTTTGTTTTATTTCAATCAGTTCATAAATAAAAAAGTTATATCAATTTAAAGAATCACGTCGAAAATTTGTTCGATAAAAAATAAGCTATAAAGAAATAATGTGTGTGATCGTTTTTGAAAATACCAAATACCCCTAAGAAGGTAAAGACGCTGTTTATAAACTAAAGTCCACGCGGACCAAGTCGCGGGCAACAGCTAGTTTAAACTAAAGTCTCACAGGTCCTTAGGGACAAGGTCCCTTTGCTTAGATAATGTCACAATTATAACAATAGATTTCATCCAACGATTTTACCCTTTCAAAAGACCCTCGACAATACCTTTTTTATTACAATACTCGGGCAAAGGGAATCAATATCACCTACCTAAGTCGTAAATTCGAAAAAAGAACTGGTTTCAACTCCGACCTCCTTGAGTTCACATGATATTTTTTAAACTTGTCAACAATGCAAAGGTTATGAGAAACTTTTTCTGGTCGTATCACTAAATATTGCACTAATTTCTCGTGTGACGTTCAAGTAAAATTATAACCTAATAATTGAACACGATTTTAACTGGAGAATATTAATTTTTCAGCAGAATTTGTAGAAAATAGGAAGGTATTTGTAAAAAAAATCGTTTTGCTGATTCGCGCGCTTTATTTTTTTCAAGTGTGACATTATGACGTACGTGACGTTTGTTGTTTATTTTCTTATATGGCAAAGGTTGTGTGGTAGAAATCGCTTTCAGCGATAAAATCACCTTTTGTTCATTTTTGTGTCTACAATGTGTGTTATTATTTTTGGTGTGCAATAAAAAGTTTTATCTATATATAAATGGTGCAATTAGCACATTCTGCCAGTGTCAAGTTTTCTTCGTAATAAACAATTTCAAAGTCTAAAACGTATCCTGTCAATGTCTCAAGTGTCAAGTCGCTTAGTAAGTGGTAGTACGTTTACTGGGGACTGAAGAGGACTCCTTGGAAGCACACGAAAAACTTTTACTTCTTCACAAAGATTAAGCACAAAAACACTTATGGGAGTTTATTAAACTATCACTGTTAAACCAGAAAACGCACAAATATACATTTTTTATAATAATCAAACTAAATCTGAACCTCATTTTTCGAGTCGCCGCGAAATCGTCGACGTATATTGTTTACATTGACTTGGATGTTAGTCTTTTGGATCGTATGCTCGGAAGCAATTGTTTCGCTTCCTTGTCATTGTTACAAGGACTATTTTACAGTTTCAATAATTCACCCCTTTACGATAGCCATTCCCAATCCTTTGCAACCAGTTTTATAAATACACTTCTAAATATCTTAAGGTAGGTGGTGCGTCCGGGGATGTGGCGACATTTGTCATTTTTAACCGATGTTGACTTGTTTAATGGTCATCTATTAGTCTGCTATATATATTTCTGCAATGAACATGATTAGATATTGTCTCTTTACTGAACAATAATACATCGCGATGTAAATTATAAATAGCAATCTACTTTTTAAATTGTACTCGATTGATAAAATGATTCTCAATTGAGTCTCAATCTGTCAGGGGGAGAGTGCACGCTGCAATCCAACAGCCGCTAGGCGCGTTCGACTGATCACGTTACCCCTCTCTCACAGAAGACTACCTTGAAATGTACTCCATTTCCCACTTCATCTTATTTCCCTAATGTACGTACGTGTTTCGGTAGTGAGTGAGATGTGCCAGAGCCCATTCCCATCCTACCCCTCCCCATTTTCCCAACCCCGTCCCTTTCCTATATCTCTAAAGGTAGGCAGCGCATCCGGGGGCGTGCCAACGTTTGTCATTTTGTGCTAATGTTGGCATGTATCGCGGATGTCTATGGGCGACAGTGTCCACTTACCATCAGGTGGACTATATGCTCGTCCGTCGACTTCGTCCATAAATAAAAAAACAGTTGAATGAAAAAGCAGTCCTAAAAGTAATTATTATTGACTTATCGTTATCAATCGTTAAACATACACTTTTTCCACGCTTCCAACGTAACGTTGGGAATGTACGTTCGACTATATACTCCTGCGATTCGGTTTTACCCACGAACATTTACGATTCTGTCAGTCGGTGAACAATCATTACAGTTGGCAAAACCGACATGCACAAAAAAACTATTCTGAATTGACCCTTGTTGGTATACAGTGAAGGTACAAATACGAATAGATTATACTGTTTTTGACCGCACGTAGAACTTGCTAAATACATGGCTATGAAATAAAGGTTTATATACTTCGGTGCATAACGTAACAATAGCTAAATAGCTTTTTAACGAATAAATCTGTTAACATGATCAATATTCAATATGATAATGCTTATTTCAGGGATGGGCGTTATGAATACATTAATAAATGAATAAGAAACAGCGTTTAGCCGTTATTTCAACGAATTTGGACATATTGACATTTTGGTCACTTAGTTACAGATATAAAAATGCAATAGAGATGTTAAAATAAATATAGTCGCGGGCTTTTTGGTGGGAGGTCGAGAAGTGAAGAAAAAAATTGTATTTATTAGGCGGTTTGTGGTTTAACAGTGATAGTTTATTAAACTCCGTGGTGTTTGTGATACTCAAATAGTACGTTTTACTTTGCAATTTTTTATTACGAAGAAAATTTAACACTGGCAGAATGTGCTAATTGCACCCTTACCAAAGAAAAAAAATTTGTCTTAAATAAATTTTTTATCTATATATACAAAAGAGGCTGTTGGTATATTGGTGATTAATAGACTTCGACACCGTTTGACCGATCACCGTGAAAGTTGCCACATATATGTATGAATCTTCTCACTCGACACTAGATGGCGCTGCAGCACATCAACTTCTATACCGTTCAACCGATCGCCATGAAAATTGGTATACATAGGTATTTGAGCACGGAGAATATTTTCGAGCTATCGAATTTGTTGTAACTCGCCACTAGATGGCGCTGCAGTACATCAACTTTTATGGCAGGACACCGTCTACCGGGTTTTGCTAGTCCTATATAAATAACTTAATCCGATAGTGATTTTTTGAAAAAAATACAGAAAATATTCTATCATTTTTAATTTTGATAATAGAAAAAGTAATACAATGTAATATCGTTGAGCCGTACTAGAAAAGTATGATTTAAGGTGAGAAAAAATTTTCTTTAAAGATTTTTTTTTAATGTTTTTAGGCTACTTTCTGGTTGATAACGTGAAGTGCTGAAAACGTCAGTGAAACTGGCTGAAAATGAACTATTTATTTAATGTTTTTATTGTCTTACGCCATTTTTGGATAAAGTCCCTTTTAATAGTCTTGTTTTCGTTTGGAATGGTAAAGCACAAAAACTACTGGACCAATTTTGATTATCTTTTCTTACTTTTTGTGTAACATAGGCTGTTTGGATTCCTTAAGAAATGGTAATATTTGAAAATCAATAACCTCAATTTAAAAAAAAAAGATGAAGCTCGAGTCTATTATGCCACTTGAGCAAAACCAGGTCTGGTTGCCTTGGTTGTCTGGTACTAAAATCTTGGATTTTATGAAACTTTAATTAAACTTGCACATACTGTTATATTATTCAAATATATTTTATACACATAATAACAGTGTCCAAATAAATGTTTTACTTGGTCAGACAATAATAGCGTTTTTCATCCGCTCCCGCTTCTCTTCACACACTAAGTCCTGATTCTTTCTATTGAAAAGTACCCTCCCGTCTCACAACGGTTGCAGTCGTTGCACTTAATTCTTATCACAAGACCAAGGGTGTTTTTTTTTTGTTAAGTTAACGGTACAAGGCGAGATTGGGGGATGCGAAATTACATGTGTGTGCGAAAGAAAGTTAAGGTAGAAAATCAAAGTTATTTGTCTAAAATAACGAAGAACTGATTAGAAAGAACAAACTTTTCCATTGTTACTTTTTGCGGTATATTTTGCTTAATAAAGATCGATATATGAACCAGAAGAAACTTTAGAAATGTTATTATATGTTATCTCCAGCCAATTTGACATATTAACAAAATGTAAAAAAGAAATGAAATAATTTGCATAAATTATCTTTCATAGAAACATTTATATATTTCAGACTTTAAAATAAATTATCTTTTTAATTGATCGTTGTATAAACTCTTTTCTACGTGCTTACTTTAGATTAGGACAAAGAATAAATGTATTATCGATATATTTTTGTTTTTAAAAATGATCATGAAAATTGGGCTCAAGTGAAGTGAAAATACACCATTTTTGATACCGATCCAAATTTCTTTATTATCTCACTGCAAAGTACATTCATTTAAACAATCCCACCAATATTATACTGCATGAGAAAGTTTGAATCTTGGTTACTCAATCACGTCGAAACGGATAAACCGATTTCGTTGAAACTTGGCAAATAGGTAGATTGTAATCTGAATTAACACAGTCTACTATTTATGTAGACTACGTGAACGAAGTCGCGGCTAAAAGCTAGTCATAATATAAAGCAGGGTTGTCCAACTGGCGGCCCGCGGGCCGCATGCCGCCCCCCGAAAAAGACAAAAAAAAACAGAAAATTACTTTTCTGATATAACTTTTACCAAATATACTGGTTTATAATTTACTTTTGGTTTTATTAATAACTTTACCTTACATAGGTTCTTATTGATGCTTTAAAATTAAAAGTATATAATAATACTTTAATTTAAAGTTTAAATTAAAGTATTGTTATATGGCCCGCAACTACGTTCAAGGTATTAATTTTGGCCCTTGAGGCTTTGTAAGTTGGACACCCCTGATATAAAGCAAAGACCTTATAATAATACAGCCTAATAACTTTTTAATTTACTTTAACGATCCTTGTCTTAAAAAAAAGAAGTTAAAAATTTGCTTACTTAAAGGTCTTAACCGTTTTCAGCGGTTATACAATGAATTGTAAAGATAAACACTTAATATTCGCTGCGATTTAAGCTTTATTACCTTGAAATAGCGTTCAAAACTGTTTGCAAAAAGGTTTATTTGGTGTTTTTCAATGCATTACCGTACAATAAAACAGAAAGTGGATGCACCACTTGTTTGAAAAAGCTGACAAAAGAGAGTAACGAGAAGGGTACCGTATAAATGACATCTAAACACCCCTTTTCGATATTTTTTTGGGCAATTTTAAACCTTAATGCGTGGATGAGAAAGGCGTGTTGTGCAACAAGCAGGTTTGTTGACAGTTGAACTGATAAAAGAGGCTAATGAAGAGTTTATACATCGTTTGCTTCGCCGTTACCAGCCAGCTTCTTAGCTAGTACAGTTACAAACTTTTTTAAAATGACAACCTTATGACGGTTTCAGTTGACCCTATCAAAAGTTCAGGGAACTGTTCTGTGAAGACTTTTGAATGGGAAACAATCAAATGAGTCGCAGAAATACTGAATGGGTTGGGTTTAGGCCTTTAGGTTTAGCCTTGAGGAGGAGAGTGTACGCTGCAATCCAACAGCCACTGGGCGCGCTCGACTGGCCCTCTCACAGAAGACTACCTTGAAATGTACTCCATTTCCCACTTTGATCTTTTTCCCTAATGTATGTAGGTACGTGTTTCGGTAGTGAGTGAGATGTGCCAGAGCCCATTCCCATCTTATCCCTCCCCATTTTCCCAACCCTTTCTCCAAACCCATTCCTATATCTCCAAAGGTAGGCAGCGCATGCGGGGGCGTGCTAACGTTTCTCATTTTGGACTAATGTTGGCATGTATCGCGGATGTCTATGGGCGACGGTATCCATTTACCATCAGGTGGACTGTATGCTCGTCTGCCGCCTTTGTCCATAAAAAAAAGGTAATGGTTTATGCTAGAGAATTAGGTCGGAATAAGTCTATAGTAAATAACAGTTATTAGTTCAAATATCGCGAATTCAATTTTATTACGATTTTCACTAAAATGAAGGTTATAGGGTTTCTTTTTTAAAAGTCAAGCCAGTAATTTTAAAAGTAACGGGTACGTGCCATCACAGTGATTTATTTTAATACGATGTGATATGGCAAGAACATCTATATATATATATATATATATATATTTAATATATTTTGATGCAGTGACAAACTGATTTCTAAATTAAGTTCCACGACGACGAAATTAAGTTAGTCTAATCCTGACTAAAAGTTAATTACCATTTGGCTGTTGGCAAACACAGCCAAAATTAGCTTTAAAACCGCATCTGGTTTCTAAATATAGTTCGGCAACGTTCACGAAAGGAAATCAGTTCAAATGTCGCATCGCAGAGCTTCCTGTATTGGTGACATACTGTCAGTTTGGGAAGACGTTTATTATTATTATTATTTATTGATTTATAACAAAACCATAGACAATTATACATAAATATACTGCTTATTACGCTTATTACTGCTTAAACGTTCAAAGCTATACTGCTTATTATGGATTTATATTTAACGAATAGCAAAATTAACTTTAAAAGTGATGATGAAACGACATTTACTCGTACAAGACATTTAATATTGCACGTTCTCTTGTAAAAATATAGTTTTTGGACTTTGTATTTAGAAAATTGAATTGAAGGAATTGAAACTGGTATTATAATATTAAAATTATATTTTAACAATAAAGATTACTAGAATTTTCAAGTCGGAGAAATCAGAATCCTGAATGCTTTGAATTTTCGGGAAGGGTTTGGTTATTCTGTATATTATAGTGAACTAGACAATACAGAGTAAAATATGTAAGCATGCATAATAAGTTGCATATTCCTCTGTAAGAGTACTGTAACGTGATCTATAGCACTGTAATCATGGCTTTTAATTTCGATTCCTAATTACAAAAACAATGATAATAATAATACATGTTTATGGCCCAGCGGGTGGGCCCAAAAGCCTTCTTACCAATTCTACTTATAAATAAAATGGAAAAACCATCTGAATATATCATTATTACTTATATCTGAAAAAATACCAAAAAAAAAAAAGTTGTTTCATCAGTTTCGTTTCAAATATATTTATTAATTTCCAGACGAAAATGGACAATAGTGTATGAAAAACTTGAAAGTATGCAGTTAAAATCTCAAATCACATCCCCTCACAAGTCACCCCTATCCATCCCGCGAACCGTTACAAAAAATTAATCGATCGAATAACGGTTATAGCGCGGCAACGTACTGACAACAAACCGATGTGTGGTGACACACTACGCCTTTTTAGCTATTTACTCGGATAGCCCACTGGGATGACCATAGTTCCACAGTTCACTTTTTCACATTTAAAAACTTAATAAATACGTGTTCATGACCATATCTTTCTTATTCAAATCAAAAAGCCTTTTATTGCTATTGTACAATAATTTTATTCTGTTATCTTATTCTGACTTACCGATCACTAAGGGGCCATTCATTTATTACGTAAGACGATTTAGGGGAGAGGGGGGTCGACCATGTCTTATTTTATCTTACAAGGGGGTGAGAGGGAGTCTTGATAGTTCTTAAGTAAGATCACAAAAATGCGCAAAGTTAAGATTATACTTTGAAAAAGCGCGGGTCTCCGCGCGAGCGCCCGAGGCGCGCGCTCGGATACGATATAGGTAAAAATTAAAACAAACCAAACGTGTATTCATTTTTTCCTTTAGATTCTTACGTAATAAATATTAAACAGGGGGGGGGTCGGCCTATTCTTATTTATATAGGCCGATAATAGGCCTCGGCCTATTATCGGGGTCAAAAACTGGCAAAAATCGTCTTACGTGATAAATGAATGGTAACCCTACCCCTAACCCATTATTAAATTTTTAAACAAAAATTAAGGAACATTTGTTTTTAATACACTTGCGTTTCGGCACGCGACACTATCCACCCACGCGTTGCAATAATTTCTATAGATGCTTTTTATCTTTGGTCCTTTGTGCATTTTTTTTATTATTAAATATTGACACGTGTTGAGTGGGAGTACTCCACATTAAAGGTTTTTTAAGGCTCAATGTCACAAGGAGAGTTACTCGAACGGGTCGAACGAGAATATAGTATATGATAATTCTCGTATGCGACCAAACTACATGCAATTCTCGGCCACAACTGTTCACATGGTTAATCAATAATACTATGATAACAGTTGTTAATACTATTGACCGATATTCTCTTCTGGTCGCGTTCGAGAAACTCCTTGTGGAAAAGAGCCATAAGCGAAGCTTGCATCGTCAGACCTATAATAAAAAGGATTTTGACAATTTTTGTACAATACAGGGGAGCTATCAAACTTAAAGTTTAATTGTTTCAAGATTCTGTTTAAAGCTCTAACATCTGATTTATGGAATAAAGCAAGGAAAAATTTTTTTTCTGAGAAAATAATACCGACAATAAGGTCTCTTTTCTCAGATAATGTCACAATTAAAGGTCAAATACCGTGATAAGTTAAATCTATAGTTGATAATTTTGAAATTCTAAATACATCTTTCCATATAAACTGACCTTCCAAAGACACCCCAAATTCAAGCACATCAGCTATGAAAATAACGCTAATAAATCCTAACAATATTCTTTTAGAAATACACAACAATACAAGATAACGGTAGCCGTTATAAAACTTTATACAATAGGATGCAGGTCAAAGGTAAACGTCTTGACGCGTGCGAGGGTGGATCGCATCTGACACATCTGCTCGGTGCGACAAGTGCAATTTCAAATTTCGAATGCAGCTGCGTCTTACAGCTGCGTAGAAATTAAAATCACTGTTCCAAATCATAGAGTACATTCGCGGGGTTTTTTTTGTAAGACGAAGGCGTTCGGTTATTCTGCCCTATTTTTTTTTTTAGATCGTTGACCTTTATATCGGAAGGAAGGGGAACTGAAATTGAACATTGTTATAGGCAGATGGTTTTCGCGTTTGTGATAAGATTAAGAATGATTTGTGGCTATAAAGATTATTCGATATATTATTTATCGGGCAATAAGGAGGTGGCAAAAAATGTTTTCTCAAAACTTTAATTATCTAATCTTATACATATTAATAATTCCTTTTTTGCTTGTTTCGACAAAAAAAAACAAATAAAAGGTTTTTGTCCATAAACCGGAAACGCACGTGCGCACGAGTTTAAAAATACAATATATTGAAAACGGCTCACTTTCATTAGGATAATGAAAATTTTAAAAGAACTGTCAAGAAAGGAAGATTTGTAAAGTAGAGGAAATTCAAGAATCGTGGGCCGTGGACAAAATATGTGTTTTTCTACTCAGTATTTAAAAGGGCCCAGCGTAGGGCGTTCAGTTCAATCAACAATTAATGTTACTTTAATTAATACCAGGACACTTTTTTTTTATGGACGAATGCGGCAGACGAGCATATAGTCCACCTGATGGTAAGTGGATACTGTCGCCCATCGACATCCGCGATACATGCCAACAACATTAGTCCAGAATGACAAACGTTGGCACGGCCCCGGATGCGCTGCCTAGGAGATATAGAAATGGATTTGGAGAAAGGATTGGGGAAATGGGGAGGGATAGGATGGGAATGGGCTCTGACACATCTTACGTACGTACATTGGAGAAATAAAATAAAGTGGGAAATGCAGTACATTTCAAGGTAGTCTTCTGTGAGAGAGGGGTAACGTAGCTAGTCGAGCGCGCCCAGTGGCTGTTGGATTGCAACGTGCACTGTCCCTCTCAATGTTATTTAGGTACGTACATAATTAAAAATGAATTTTGAAATACATGTTAATTTTTAAGTTACATATCCGTTTTAATCCACTGATTGACATATTAATATATATTGAATAATAATTTATTTTCTAGTTCACTTGGATACATGATCCCCCCCTCTCCCCCCCCACTTGCCTCCTTCCATTAGTCCATCAACAACGTGCGTAGATGTTTATCCTGTACCCATTATCTTGAATGGCTTCCTTCATTCATACACCGACACCGGAAGACGCGGTTGGCCAAAGGATTCATGCTTCGCTTGATTCCCTTCCCGAGTGTTATATTACAGGAGTGAGGAGTGTCACGTACGGACGGCAAACAAGATAAATTCGCAGGCAACTGACCTTGCTCACTACGTAAAGCAACACACCCACACATACATATACGACGTTAACAGCTTCAATAAGTGGCCGTGTGGTGTCAGCTTGCACCACTCCATCTCTACCGGTGGACGTTGTTAAAGGTGACTAAGGGATAACAAAGTCGCAGCCACTGAGGAACTGCACAACTTCTAAAAGAGTGGACTCGCCAACTCGCATGTCCAGCGTGATGTTTTAAGGTCATACAACCCTCGTGCACAAGACAGTGTACGGCAGTGGATCAAACAGGGCTGGTTACGTTATCCGTAGTAACTACTCCCTAATGCCTGATAGTGGATCACAAAAAGTCTAGTCATTTAAGTACTATATGAATAATAGAGTGCCAAGTTATGATAGTACCGAAATAAGCCAATCGAAACATCAAAACGCGATCGGGTAACAACTTGTTCACAACCATAGACAGCTTTTTATTCTCAGATAGTCCTCGGTGCACCATTAAACGCACCCCACGGACTTGAATGAGAACAATGCGCCGGCATATCGATCGCTAACGGTCACTTGGCTGTAGAGGAGTGCCTTTGAGTTTAAAAATACATCGATTGTTTATGGTAGGAGTGTGTGGCTTGAAAACTTTGTTCAAATGTAGAATTGTGCGTTCCAAAATTAAAATGTGTTATTAATATTCGAACAATCTAATGACGTGCGACTGCAGGGGATAGCCCCGGGGGGGGGGGGGGGTTCGAACCATAATCCACCACGCGGGCCCAGTGTCGATTAGTGTACACACATACTCCAGATTTTCTTTCAGAGCATGCGGGCTTACGTTTTTCCTCATCGCTGAGCAAGTGACTTTCTTTTTAAATCCGTACTTAAGGTGGCCGAAGATTTGAACCCACGATCACACGAATGTGAATCGAGTATAGATTACCTCTAGGCTATCACCGCTCTCTACTCTAGCTAATGTTATTTATGCTTTCGTTAAAAAAATATACATTCGTATTTACTTTGTTTGCGCCAATAATATTGGTGCTTTTAACTTGTAGGGTAGTGTCATTTTTTATTACCCACATCTTATATAATCACTTCTACCGATTCGTTTTATATCGCTGCCGACGCCCGGCGGCGCCCTTCCGTCGCCAGTTGTCGATTACTAAGCTCACCTTTGATGGTCTCCTCGGACCGCGAGTGTATCTGCTTTAAGCTGCATCGTAGCTTAATACCGAAGGACGCTTAAACTAAGTGGAAAGCCAAGAAGAAGCCGAGAAGAAGCGCTACCAGGCCTGGAGTAACGCGCGGCGGCAACGAGCTCGCTAGGCGGTCGTAAGCTTGGTCGAAAGGCAGCTATTCTCTGGATATAAGGTCAGACTTTCCATTTAATTATCTTTCATTTTGTATCAGACCTATATGGCTATATTGCTTAGCTGTCGCGTTCACATATTTCAATTGACTACCGTAAGTTGGTCCTACTTTGCACCAGAATTGGCTCCACTTTGGAAAAAATATCACTATTTTTTTTGTCTACATGCTATTTCCATAACTTTATGATTAATTATCATTAGGGTTATTAATTCTTTGAACTATTCCTTAGATTGTTAGAAATTGTTGAAATAGTTTATTTTTTTTAAAACAATCATTTTGGGGCAAAGTAGTTCCTAAGGAGCGAGAAACTTTGCTCCACATATTTCGGCAAATATTTACTGTACAATTTTGTATAAGAGTAATGTTTTAGACATTTCGTATAACTTTACTCCACATCTAGAAATGTAGGGGAGTAATAATAAAATACTCTAGTAACTAATCAGTCATTTTTATTGAGATCAATTACACTTTTTGGCATGCAAAAACGTAGATTTTTATAAAAATTAAGAAAATCAAAGAAAAAGAAAAATTAGGTAATGAAGGCTTTATAATTTTATAATTAGCAGGTACCCGCAATAAAGTAAAAATAATAAAGAAACTTCAAAATTTCACAATCAGAATAAAAAGGCTTATGCACTCCAAACTTTATCAAGTTCGGGCACGGAGTAAAAACCTCGACGACCTATCTTTTTCGGAGTATTTATACAGCCGAGAACATCATCCAATTCATAATCTATCTCATCTTTAACCCTGGGCCATTTCCAATTTTTTATCGATCGTGCCATTGCAGATATTGTAAGACCCTTCTCATGCACTTTGGTTATTAAACCAGGAAAAAGTTCGCCTTCATATATAAAGATAACATACTGGCCTACCTCTTGTTTCAATGGTTTTAGATTAAGAGAGAAATCCAGATTGGTTGGATTTTCATTCTCCAGTTCACTTAATGGGCATGTAGATGATTCCCTCAATGAGATTTGATCACTCAACTCTTCAGTACTGGTGCTATTAGTTTTCTTATTGGAATGCTGTCTAGGGTGGTTGTCTACCAGATCCTGAGTCGAAGTTGAGGGTTCTAACTGTTCAGCTACACTTTTCCCTGGAATAAGATGCAGCTTCTTTCGTCCTCTATTTGAGGCGTTCTTCGTCCATGACGTCTTCGATGTTATAAGACGATTGAGCAGTTGAGGAAATATGCCTTTTGGAAGAATGGCGTCCTTTCCGCATTCACTTGCCTTCCATTCAGGGAGGAGTGATCTCCACGTGACCTTTAAGGGGTGGAAAAATGACACATCCAAAGGCTGGCAGAGATGTGTGCTGTTTGGAGGTAAGCACAAAAACACAATGTTATTTTCTTTGCAGAGATTGACCAATTCAAGGAAAATATGAGATGACAAATTGTCACCTATAATTATCTTCTTTCCTGGCTGCTTTTTGAGTCTTGGAAGGAACAAGCTCTCAAACCAATCCGTGAAAATGTTCATATCAAACCACCCAGTGGGACTACAGTTGCATCTAGTCCCAGGAGGGCCGTTCTTCTTCTTTTTACTGTCTTCTAGCTCTTAGTCTATTTATAATTGTTCTTCTGGGTATCTCGTATATTTGCTCTGCTTTCCTTTGAGTTATTTCTTTGTTTTCAACAGCTAAGAGGCATTGACGTAATGTTTCATCTGTGTACGATTTGTATGAGCGTGCATCAACTCTTTTTTTATACGTTCTCGGCATTTTTTAACTGAAAATATAAAAAAGAGACACTGAATGAGTCATTTAGAGATACTTTGCTCCAGGAGCAATTTAACCACAAAAACATGTATAAAGTAACCTCAAACTCGTTAAACATCTCTAATTTATAAAGACGGTTTAAAATGTACAAAAAAAACAGTTACATCAGATAAATAATAAAACATGTGAAACGATGAACAAGCTCTTACCTTGTTTCATCGGATGATTCCCGTGATACACTTAGATTTTGTCTCAACAATTTTTATTGTAGAAAGACGCGGGCACAGGTAATGACAGCTAATGCAAAAATGGCCAACTTCTGACAGCTGTTATTTACGATGTTGCCAGTGTGGTAATGGTGTTGCATGATTACAATATTAATTTCTTCCGGAAACTGAGTACCTTTTGGTTATGTTCAATTGAATCATTTTTTTTACTTGGAGTAATGTATCCACATTGGGAGCAAAGTAGGACCAACTTACGGTATTCAAAAAAGATTGGTTTCGATTCTATAGCTGTGCCGAGTTTCTTTTACCAAACTTGTTCCATTGTTAAGAAAGTAACAGTTGGAAATAAAAAGTAATGTGATAATTGATAAATATCACATTGATAAATAACGTCACACTGTGGCCTACGCTAAGATGCCCTGTGTGCTGAGTCCAGACATGAACACAACACGTGCAACACCCAGATAGATTTTAAACAGATGATTGTCCGACCGGGAATCGAGGCAGGGACGTATTGCAGAGCAAGCACGGGCACTACCAACTGGGTTGTAAAACAATATTTCAGTAAGCACGTTAAGAAATTTTGTGTCTCACTGAGTACGTTTCTGGACGCCATATGTCTCGATGCGGGAGGGCGTCTGTGGAGGTCCTGTATTATATTAAAATTGAAAAAAAAGGATAAAACCAGTATTAGTATTCTTGTAAATGGCTAGCTAGATAGTTTAAGAATAGAATCTATCATTATTATACTTATACAATCATCTATAGTTATATAAGGATCTCTTTCAAAGGATGCCTCGGGAACATCAGTCGATGCAACTTCTTAAATTTTAATTAATAAATTTAAACTTACTTAATCATCGCTTTATTTACTAAATTATATGATTGATAACAATTAAGTATTTGTTACACTATCTGTTAATGCAAATTTTCGTTCAAATCTTTCTTGTCATCGGCACGTGTTATGTACTTTGTGTTTGTATGTTATTGATAGTTATTATATTATGTATCTATACTAGAGATGAAACGGATATTCGGTAACTATCCGGTAACCGGCCTATCCGGCTCAAATTTTAAATCCGGCCGAATACCGGATAAGAAACGAGTATCCGGCCGGATACCGGATTTCAAATAAATACGACATAAAGATTGAAGGCACTTTATTTAACATAGAGACTCATGAATTTTTAATAACAAAACAAAAAAATTAATACTCAAACTGCACTAAGGGCAAATTATGATTAATAAATACCAATTTCTCTGCGTTAAAAGGCAACAGACGGTTTCGCTTGTCTTCGTATACAAGGCCAGCTTCCGAAAAAAGTCTTTCGCTATATACACTGCTGCAGGGCGCTGAAAGATAAACTCTAGTAAACTTCGTTAAGTTTGGGTATTGTACAGCATTAGCTGACCACCAAATATAAGGATCACGATCGCGACCAATGCGCACTGAATTCAGATAAGAATCAATTTCACACGCCATTGCGTTTTTTCCTTGATCGTGACATTGACTAGTGTCATTTTCTGTCGCTACCTCATTAAAGCAATCCCAAAAGGTATCATGAGCTTCGCAAGATACAGCCGACTCTTCTCTTCTACTTTTTTTGACTGGCGATGAACATGAACTGCTGTTGGAGGTTTCTTCGCAAGACATTTTCATGAATTCCAATAGAATGTTCTGGCGAGCTCTTTCCGCTTCAATAATACCCAAAAAGTTTGTTTTAAATCTGGGGTCCAGGTAAGTTGCAACCAAGTAGTTGTAGTCTTGATTTAAGAAGTTGAAACGACTTTCTAATTCTGCTCTCAATGAGACCCTCATGTTTGGTAAATCAGGTGTTCTTTGCTTAGTTTCATCTTTGTCTAAATACTTTTTTAGGGCTGCAACGTGTGGTATCACTTCTGATACGCAGGACAAACCAGAACTTGTTAATTTGGTTATTTCTTCAAAGGGTTTCAGTAATTTGATACATTGCTCCATCAAACACCACTGTTGGTGAGTCAAATTGGTGAGTTTATCATGATCAGCAACATATAACGATAAGGCCCGCTTTTGTTCTAATAGACGTTTTATCATATAAAAGGTGGAATTCCACCTTGTATTAATATCTTGAACCAATTGATGCTCGGGTAAATTTAACTCTTTTTTAATCGCCAGTAGTTTTTCTTGAGCTAAACCCGAGTGGTTAAAGTGCGTAACAAGCCGTCTACCAGCAGCAATCATTGTTGTTACTTCAGGTTGGACTTTGAGTGACTCGGTTATAGCTCTCTGGAGCGTATGTATGAAGCATCTAGCCGAGTCGTACTCAGCTAATCGAACGCCCTTCACCATATTGGCCCCACTATCATGAATCAGTAAATGTATTTTATCATGTTCAATATCCCAGCGGTCCGCGACAGCATTAAGCTCCTTTGCTATATTTTCTCCTGTGTGTGTACCTGAGAAGGGCTTCATTGCAAGAACTCCGTGTTCTAGTTTGAAATCAGAAGATAACCAATGGGCTGTGAAGCTCAGGAAGCTGGCGTTATTATGTAAGCAAGTCCATATGTCAGATGTCACCGAAATTGCAGGAGCACCTGCAATGTTACTTTTGATTTTCTCATAAATTCTGTCATAGATGTCAGGAATAATTTTTTGAGTAATAAACGTACGGCTTGGCAATTTATAGCGGGGTAAAGCTTGTTCTAGGAGTCTGTTGAATCCGGTTCTTTCTACTATGGATAATGGCTCGTTGTCAAGTGCAATCATTTCTGCTATTAAATAATGATATTTCTTGGCTTTTGGATCATTAACGTCCCAAAGTGATTTTCTTTCGAATGATTCTTTCAAGCTCAATTGCATATTTTTCGAAGAACTTGTCCCCAGGTTAGCTAACGCAATTGTAGTTGGCTCGGCATTGGCTAAATCTATATTAATATTCAGTGTACTAAATTCATCAGGATGTTTTGTTTTTAGATGATTCTTCATGGCACTAGTACCTAGAAAACGAAAATACGAGTGTAGGTTATATCGTTAACAAAACTATGTTACCTACTAACTTGACTTGTAAATTCGATCGACTTTAAATTAAAAGTGCAGTGCATATGATGAAACACGACAAACGATGAAAGTTTTCATAAAAATATATTTTGTCTTATACAAAAGTGGTATAAAATAAAGAGAAGTGCAAAAGCAGAAATAATTACCAAAATTCTGAAGGACCATTAAATAATAAATAAACCCATTATTAATTTTTTTTGAAGAATTTATCAGTTTCAAGATAGCTACAAGTTAACTAATTACCAGTCCGAACCGCGGTATGCATTTTTGAAACGTAATGTACTTAACTTACACCTGTTCAACTTATTTACCTAACCACAACATTTAATAATTCGTTCATCTGTGATAAAGTCCATCAAATAATTAAACACATATAAAAAGAGAAACTAGTTTTGTTTGGTACATACCTGCCTTTTTTCCTTCCCCACCACGAGAAATTTTAACATTACATAACGAACAAATAGCAAACTTTTGATCGTTACTTTTTATATCAAAATATTTCCATAAAGGTGATCTTTTTCTTATCGAAGACATTTTTCTTCGGTACCTTACTTTAAATTTATAGAAAAAAACACTAATAAAATGACCACAAACTCAGACAACAAGAACACGTTTTTTCATAACCTCTTATGATCGTATTTGCAATCAATTCAAGAAGACAATAAAGCGCTAATGTCACTCATAAACGAAAGGGCCCGAAATCACCCGAGTCCGCCCGATCGCTTAGTGATTCACTCTTGTAACGAGTCGCCACTCGACTATCCGGCCGGATATTCGGCTATCCGGCTTCAAGGTTGGCCGAATATCCGGTATCCGGTATCCGGCACAACATCTATCCGTTTCATCTCTAATCTATACATATAATAAAATTGTAACAGGCCGATGTCTGTACATTATAGATATTGAAAAAAAACTGATATGGGGGGGGGGGGCGGATCTTTATTAGAGCAACAGAAGCCAAAACAACAGTTTTTAGAAATTTTGTCTGTCTGTATGTTTGTACACGTATCACGCAAAAACTACTGCATGGAATTGAATGCAGTTTTCACCGATGTATTGCTAGAGGTCTAACTTAAAATATAGGGTCCATTTTACCGCAGGAAAATATCTTATTCCGATTGTTTTCAATTTAATAAACCGAAGCGAAGTGAGGGCGGGTCGCCAGTTCAGAATAAAATTATTTATAAAATCGACGATTGTCCAATTAGAATTTTCACCAAGCCGATAATAACTAACATATGCTTGATAAATTACTGCATAGTTTCAGAACCGCCTAATTTACGACCGATTTTCAAAGACACTTACGGTTAAACGTGGCGAGGCAGACATCACACGTTGACATAAAAAAAAACCTTGTCTAATCACTGCCCTTGAAATGTCTTTTATAAAAAACCTTAAATGCACGTGAACGGATGTTTTTAAAAACGAGACGAATTTGAATTTGGAAGGTGGCTGTTAAGTTCAGGCGTACGATTAGAAGTCTGTTATAAAAAATCATATAGATTTAAACGGTTCATACGAAGCTAGATGACATTTGTTTGGATTTAAAAAGTAAATTAACATATTATTATGGTTATTATAATAATTATTATACAAACGACAAATTGTTTTTTTTTATGTACGAAGGCGGCAGACGAGCATACAGTCCACCTGATGGTAAGTGGATACTGTCGCCCATAAACATCCGCGATACATGCCAACATCAGTCCAAAATGACAAAGGTTAGCACGTCCCCGGATGCGCTGCCTACCTTTGGAACTATAGGAATGGATTTGGAGAAAGGGTTGGGAAAATGGATGGAGAGGATGGCTCTGACACATCTCACTCACTACCAAAACATGTACGTACATTAGGGAAATAAGATAAAGCGGGAAATGCAGTACATTTCAAGGTAGTCTTCCATGAGAGAGGGGTAACGTGGTCAGTTGAACGCATTGGAGACCTCTAGTGCTGGTAAATAAATAAAAAAGTAAAAAAATATGGTCCTTCGGTACTCTAAGGGTGTGAAGATTGGATTAGAGAATAATATTGCTCAATTTACTATACATATATACAACAATATACATTTTCCACATAATTCGATACATTAAATGTATGAATTTCTTGTACATCTTGTACGTTGAATTTCTTTCTTGTATCTTCATAATTTGTGTAACACCATTCTCTCATCCAATCGAAGGGCAATCCATATTGATCCAATCCATCAATACATTTGAGTATCGAAGGGCTATATAATGTGTGAACATTTTGTCTAAATACAAATGTCGTTAATTGCATTGTATGACAATTGCCATTCGACATAAACGAGCTAATAGTAGTTTCTAACAAATATAATAAGGGATAATAAAAAAACAGTCGTCCATATGGATTGTCCTAAGTTATAAACTTTATTTTCTAAGGGTTCAAAATGAATAATGGACGGTCAAGTGACCGGAAATAAGACGAAGCCATTGAAGGCTACTTCCAATTTCCGGCGGTTGCAAAAAAAAATGGCATTTGTAATTTACACCGTGACTTAGTGAAATCATTCAAATGGTCTATTAAATCTCTTGAGATTAGCTACTCTTAAGACATTTTATGCTTCAAATGGTCCACTAACATTTTCAACGGTCGTAAACTCAAACATTTTATTTGCAGAATATGGGTACAATAAGTAAAATATATATACATAGCGACCCGGCCTCACTTCGCTTCTGTTTATAAGGTATTTTTTTCAAAATTTTTAAAGTAAAATGTAGCCTATATTAGACAGGGATAATGTAGCTTCCTATTTTTGAAAGAATTTTTGATATCGGTTCAGCAGTTCCAGAGATTACCCCCAACATACCTATAAATACACAATTTTACCTCTTTATTATATTAGTATAGATTGTGATCCGCCATATTGATAATGCTGAAACAGTCAAAATTAATAATCAATAGATTCAATTTTTTTTTAAATTTTATTTAGGTAGGGGCTTTTACACCGTTGTGTATGTGAACCCCATCGTACCCTAAAAGTTACAATTTCACTATCTATCTATACTATAATTACGTCTATCTGTCTATCTTACTTATCTACCTTAATTTATCTATGACTCAGATAGCGACTTGCAAATTCCCACGGAATGTTTGCAGCTTTCGATGTTGGCTCGGACAGAATTCTATGGAACATCCCTACATCACACCTGTTCAGATTTAGAGTCTCCATCAGAGCCTACCTCTCGGGTTCGTTCCGGGAACACTCCACCAACAAGTGTTGGACATCTTCAACTGTACCACATCTTTCAATATTATCACTATGCATTTTTTGTGAAGTTATGTCTTCCACTAGAGTCCCCCGAAAATATTACACCATAACGCAGTATGGATGAAACATAGGCATTTTGTAGGGGGGCGAGTGTACGCTGCATTCCCACAGCCGCTGGGAGCACTCGACTGGCCTCGTTACGCCTCTCCCACAGAAGACTACCTTGAAATGTACCGCATTTCTCACTTTATCGTATTTCCCCAATGTAAGCACGTGTTTCGGTAGTGAGTGAGATATGCCAGAGCCCATTTTCCCATCCCATCCCTCCCCATTTTCCCAACCTTTTCTCCCAATAATCTGCAAATGTGGACAGCGTATCCGGGGGCGTGCCAACGTTTGTCATATGGACTGATGTTGGCATCGTGGATGTCAATGGACGACAGTATCCACTTACCATCAGGTGGACTGTATGTTCGTCTGCCGCCTTTTTTCTATAAAAAAAAAATGATATGCCGTCAAGACGTCACCAACTTTTGCGTTTTGTACACAATCTTATATCTAAATCGGGTCTTATATCTAAACCCATTAATATATTCTTCTATTTGGAAAAGTCTAACTGATCTTCCTTGTAATACATTTTATATTTCCCTTGATAACTGGCTAATCCAAGAGAGCTTTTACTGCAATGAGGATATCTTAGGAAATATCCATGTGGCTTTTATAGATAAGGTAGAGAGATAATATAAGTTAGTAATAAAACATGAAATGCATGGTTTAATTACCTTTTTTCTCAAAATTTGTGCGCCCACAAGGACAAAACAGCTCTGTGTAATAATTTGACGTAAGTGACGTAAGCGTAACGGTTTTCGCGCATGCGCAAATGCACTTTAGTCAGAAATTATTATTAATTACCTGTTTTACTGAAATAAAATTGAAATTGAAAATTTTATAATCTCTTGTATATGTCGTTAAAAGTTCAATAGTCATCTCCAAGCATTTTTGCGGCAAAAAGCCACTCCCATTTCCTCACAAGATGATCTATCTATTGATTCTGATGACATCATTTCTGGTTATCTTATTCATACGTCCTTGTTTCATTCATATCTTTGGATTTAGTTGAAAAACCTAATAATCATTAGCCGGTCACGTTGAATAATGCAGTTTTTTTTTTATAGAATGACATCAGAATTCCCAAGAGTCACTTGTGTATGCAAAACTATTTGCTCAACCGTTGTTTCACGGACTGTTTGCTTTGGCCTTCTTGATGCAAGGCCCCAATAGAACAATACAAAGGTTATATAGCTTCATTAGAATGTATTTCAGTATAATCAAATCGGAGTCACGCTAAAAGTTTTTCTAAAGTATTTAGAGTCATTTGTAAGTAATTGTAATTTTTGGAGAATTATTATTATACAATATTTTAAAGAGACAAAATCAGCAGTAGGAACATAACGTACGTATGTAAATATTAGAAACAAGTTCTATCTAATGCATACGTCACCAAGCAAAAAATATGCAAATTAATTGAGAAAGATAAAAAACTTTAATTCAACAATGCGTATTTTCTCACGACCTTTATGTCTTTGTACGTAAAATATTTGCATATTATTAATATTAATGATAAAATCAAAATATGGTTTACGACCTTTTTTAAATACAACCTTATTACATCATTTTCGTTTAAACTTGTAACAGAGGCGGAGAATTAACTTTTTCTATAATTAAAAAATATACCATTCTAAATTTAAAATTCGCAATCAATGAAGCAATTGAAATAACAACGGCCCTTGTTCTAAAATTAAATAAGCGGCGGCAAATTATCGTCGCATGCGTTTCAGGGTGACGTAACCGTAACGGTTTTCGCGGCATACTGGCGCACATGCACGCTAATCAGATGGATGTTGTTTTAATATTAAGATAGCTTCTTTGTTAAGCTCTAAATATTAATAAACAGATTTAGGGTCAATGTAAAAGTTTATAAACAACTAGCGACCGGCCCTCGCTTCGCTTCGGTTTATAAGTTTTTTTTTTTCAAAATTTCAGAAACATTTCCACCATACATTATATTCGTGTAACTCTTACGGTTTTTGCAGCGCACGCCGAAATAGCTGGCAGATGGCAGAGTTTTTTCCGACTTACTTGACACTTATCGTTATATTTTGGCCAATTTACACAATATCTTTATAAATTATAGCCTATGTGTTATTCTGGTATATGAGCTATATTATTGTAAAGTTTCATTAAAATCCATTGAGTAGTTTTTGCGTGAAAGAGTAACAAACATCCATACATCCATCCTCACAAACTTTCGCGTTTACAATATTAATAGGATTTAAATTTGAACAAAAATGAACGAAAATTCTACAAAAAAATATATTTAATTATTTATCTATCATCAATTCATATTATTTTAGCAAACTTCGTAAACTTATCTCTTCCGTATATAATAATTTTGACTTCATTTCGACAACTTATTTCGTATCAAATTTTTCGATAACGTCTGCTAATACAAAGTTGTTATAACCTATAAAATATTTTTTAGTTTTATTAAACACTAGCGACCCGCCTTCGCTTCGCTTCGGTTTATAGTTTTTTTTTTCCGACTTAGTTGACGAATATCATCATAACTTAGCTAATTTGCTCATAATATATAGCCTATGTTCATCTGGAATAATGTACCTTTCAAATGATGAAAGAAATTTTCAAATAGGTGCAGTGATTTCGGAGATTATCCTCCACATACACACAAACTCACAAAATTCGCATTCTTTCTTTATTATATTAGTATAGATATAGATTATAAACATCTTACCTTTGTTTAATAAAAAAAACTAAATACATTGAATACTAGTTTCAATGTTTTTTATATAATAAAATCGTCCTTTCCTAAGGATTTTGAGGTTATTTTTGGGTTCTTTATCATGTGACATTTGACTCCATGAAATATCGGTCGTATCTAACTGGGGCATTATGATGACAGAACATTAGTTATCGCTTAGAAAATAGGTCGGGTTATTAGTAGGTCGAAGTTTATTGGACATACATCTGGTATAAGCATCTGTAGAGTGAACAAATTATCATAACACCTTCATTATACGTGACTAGCGACCCGCCGTCGCTTCGCCTCTGTTTATAATTGTTTTTTTTTTTTTTCATTTTTTTTTCAAAATTTCAAAATAAAATATAGCCCATATTAAACATGGATAATGTAGCTTCCTATTTGTGAAATAATTTTTGAAATCGGTTCCGTAGTTCCAGAGATTACCCCCAACATACCCACAAACAAACACACAATTTTACCTCTTCATTATATTAGTATAGATTATACTTCGTGCCTCGTCCTCAAGAGTAACTAAAATTCATTTATTTACGCATAGATGTCACCACTCGAGCACCATGTTAAATGTAGCTTGATTAGAATGACAGCTGTGAAAGTACCTCGAATAGTACCAGGACAATAACGATCAAATCTAGATAATGTGTTTATTTATCGACTGAGTTTTGCGCTACGAATAAAACGTACGAAAATACGTGGTACCTATGGCAAAAACCTTCTGTTATTTTTAGGTTTTTATAGTTTAATTATTTTTATAGAGCTAGATTTAAAAGACTAGGTGTTGTCTATGCTAGCTTTATTATTTTCCCTCTCTCTATTTTCGCTATCAGTCGCCTGTCAATGTCATTTGGTTTAGTTGATATTTTCTGATGTATGGGTACGAATGGGAGGGTTAATAAAATCTTTTCGGCGCGACACTTCGTAAATTAATTATCGAGGTACTTCAGGAAAGTCCATTTAATCATCAATTATATCCGAGCAAAGTAATTCACGAACTTATTGGCGTTAGTTAAGATTCTCTAACTTAAAATTTCGTTGTTTCAAGATTCTGCTTCAAATAGATGCTAGGCTGATTTGTATGTTAAAGTATCTAAAAAAACCGCCATTTTTTAAAGATTTCAATACAATCTGAGAAACTTGAATGCGACAATAAGGTCACTTTTGTCCAATTAACCAATAAATCGCAACCAGCCCTTTTATCGTCCAATGCTGGACTCTAGCACATTCCTCTCCTGCACGAGAGATGTATGGCCTTAAAATGGCACGCTGCTGTACAAGCGGGTTGGTGAGTCCACTCTTTTACAGGTGGTGCAGTTCCTCGGGGAAGGGGTGGTAGTTAAAAGATACCACACGGCGTTAAAAATAAGTTTTTTTATAGCTTTCAATAGTAACTTCATCTAAACAAACCATATAGACAAAACCGCGGACTGCAATTAGCGAATACACCTACTCATTTTTTTCTAACTGAAATTTTATCTCCTTGCCACACAAAAAGTAACTTATGTATATGCATGTGTTTTAGACACTAAATCATTGCTCACACTTCTAACAGTTTGCCGCCATTTCTACGAAACTGTCAAAAAAAGCTGTCATTCCGTTCAGAAACAGGATGCAGAACACTTGGCTGAATGAGCTGTTTGGAATGCATTGCTTATGATGACTTGTGAGATAAAAAAAATACTATGAATTTGTAGGAACCCGCCGGCCGAAGCCAACTAGATTGCCAGCCAACTAGATCGACATCTAGTTGGTCATGACGTCTGCCATTTTTGTTGTCTTTTGTTTTTTATTCCTGTCTTCTGCCTTTATTGTTTTGTTGTTATTTTTCTTTCGCTTTTACGATCCATTTATTTTAATGTTTATTTTTTCATGCTCTTTCTATAAGTGTCTTTATCTATTTATGTAAATTTTGCCTTCATATTAAATATAAAGTGTTGTTCCTGAGTGTGGACTTTTATTGAGAAGAGGACCGAGTGTTCACATACAAGCAACCACAGCACTTTAAATTAAGGCTCTACCGTACAGGATATGCCGGTCGGTATTATCGTAACGCGATATTGCGGTAATTGTTATTGCGGCTCTCCATTTTTACCGCAGTGCGATAATCGTCACTGTGTGTAAGATTTCATGCGGTCCAACATATACTAAGACAAATTATTGCATTACCGCGTTGCGATATTAACTGACGGTATATAGCAGCAGTGTGGGAGAACATTTAATCTTATTGTAGACTAAAAAATACCTTTTTAGTCTAAGGATTTATTTGTTAAAGAATTTGTATGTTAATCTAAACTTCTTAGACAAATAGAAAATATTAATAAAATGAGAATTTAAAAAAAAGGTCGATTGCAGCTTCAGTCGGAGATTCGCTATTGTTAGTAGGTTTAAGAATTTTTTTTTTTGATAAGCCCTATCCAACGAAGGTTAAACAATTGTGTTTTTATTATGTAGTGTATTTTGGTCTGTATTCTGTGTGCGTGTATACCGTATCATCTTCCTACGTTTCTCCACTGCTGGATAAAGGTTTCTTCCTCGGCTCTGCTCATCCAACCACCACCGGTGAATTTCATTTCGGCACTCCTCCTGACCGGAGGGTGTCCCACGTTGCACTTCACGGCGATCGGTGGATTAACCTAGACCTAGAGACCGATGACGGGCAGCAGGCGGCAGCATTACAGGTAGGGGAAACCTAACGCTACAATCAGCAACCCACCTGCCCAGAGCGGTGATTGGGGCATAAACCTCCCAACGAAAACGTGTGTGTATATCAGACCAAAGTTCTGTCTCTGCTGTAACTATGTCATCAATCCAAAATTCGTTAAACTTGCCTTGACCTCAATTGGATTTCATCACCCTGGACTAGTGCGCTATGATTGGAGGCATCCGGAGAGTTTGTAGAACACAGTTATTGAACAATCTTTTACAATAAATGGTATGCTATTGTTATGAAGGGATATACTTGTATAATTGGATATGTCTTACGTAGAAATATAATGAACAAAGTGTTAATCTGGCGTATCATCGCCACGTGAATGAGGGATGTATGGCGAGTCCACTCTCTATGAGATGGTGAATAACACCCTGAGACCTAACTGCTCAGGGCTTGTGGTAGCGGTTTTGTTATTCCTGTCGCCTTTTACAACAGCCATACGAAGGAAGGAAGTGACGCGATGACGCTATTGTTAAAATGACCTATAGCCTAACCACACGTCAATTTGTCGCGTTCGTGTAAATACAAATTCTATTGTATGTCGCCTTATAGGGCTCGTATAGCGCTACAACTTTTTTCTAAATCCTACGGAAAATAACAAAGTCTATCTTCGTATTGACATTGTTTTTTTAATTTTATTTGTAACCCAACAGCGATACGTACTATAAATAAACTATAATTAAATAAAGCAAGGCAAATACATGATTACACTATATAGTTATTACACACTAGCGACCCGCCCTAACTTCGCTTCGGTTTATTAAATTTAAAACTATCGGAATAAGATATTTTCCTGCGGTAAAATCGAGCCTATATTTTAAGTTAGACCTCTAGCAATACATCGGTGAAAACTGCATTCAATTCCATGCAATAGTTTTTGCGTGATTCGTGTACAAACAGACAGACAGACAAAATTTCTAAAAACTGTTGTTTTGGCTTCTGTTGCTCTAATAAAGTTTTTTTTCAATATCTATAATGTACAGACATCGGCCTGTTACAATTTTATTATATTTTTGGATATTAAGGTGACTGCAAGCTGTAGTCGGTCATACCTGTCCAATATAAAACTATAATACATATTACCTATTTGTTTGTGTGTGTGTGTGTGTGTGTGTGATTGTGTGTTTAAAGTCGTATTTTTTATTCGAGTCCGGGATATGACATGTAGAACTGTGAATAACGTGTCATCTCCCGTACAATTTCTTTATGGACGAAGGCGGCAGACGAGCATACAGTCGACCTGATGGTAATTGGATACTGTAGCCCAGACATTAGCGATACATGCCAACATCAGTGCAGAATGACAAACATTGGCACGCCCCCGGATGCGCTGCCCACCTTTGCGGATTAAGGAATTGATTGGGAGAGAGGGTTGGGAAAATGAGGAGGGATGGGATGGGAATGAGCTCTGTCATACCTCACTCACTACCGAAACACGTACGTACATTGGGGAAATAAGATAAAGTGGGAAATGCAGTACATTTCAAGGTGTGTTCTGTGAGAGGGATAACGTTGGATTGCAGCGTGCACTTTCCCCCTCATAAACCCACCTCACAAATTTCACTCTGACAGTTCTACATGTCATATCCCCGACTCGAATAAAAAATCCGACTACAGTTATTTCCTCATCTGCGACTTCACTTTGACTTTCAAAATGCCATCCATAGACACCACTAGCGACCCGCCCACGCTTCGCTTCGGGTTATAAGTTTTCTTTTTCAAAATGTTTATAAGTGTCTCTCCTAGATATGTCACCGTGGCGACCCCTGCCTGTTCCAAAACTACTCGACCGATTTTGATAAAAAGTAGCCTATAACATGTCTGTGGCTTTACTTCTTTGGCAAATCTTTTCATTTCGAATGTTATCTCGTAAAGGAGCACCGAGCATAGCTCTCTCCGTAGCTCGCTGGGCGACTTTGAACCTATGCATCAGGCCACGTTTCGGCACCGTACGTCATCGCAATCATAACTTTATCATGTCACGTGGATCAGAAGAGTGGATGACCGTGTCTATAGGAAGAGGTCTATATCCAACAGTGGAGAGATCAGGCTTATGTTAAACACTATTTTATATTTTTCAAATACATTAGCAAAGCTTATCACATTTCCTGTTGTGTATACAGTATAAATGTTATTAAAACACATCAACTAAACAGTTTTGTTTAAAAATACTGCAACGGTTATTTTTATCACAACATGCGAGTTCATAGAATAATAATTGAGCGGTGCCATAACGGAAAATAATGCAAATTATTAGCTGAATATTATTCTAATGAAGAATTATTATTAATAATATTCTAATCTATACTTAATATAATAGAGAGGTATAATTGTGTGTTTGTAGGTATGTTGGGGGTTATCTCTGGAACTGCATGAACCGATTTCAAAAATTCTTTCACAAATGGGAAGCTACATTATCCGTGTCTAATATAGACTATATTTTATTTTGAAATTTTGAAAAAAAAAACATAAACCGAAGCGAAGCGAGGCCGGGTCGCTAGTGTGATATAAATGTGAGTATAATATTAAATATAATATTATGTTGAGATAGGGTATGAATATTGTTAGTTAAAGTAAGTACAATATAAAATTGCAACGCCTAAGCAGGTACCCTAAGTACCCTAAGTACAGGGTACTTAGTCTAAATTTCTGCCTGTAATAGGAATAGGAACATGATAGGAATGTGTAAATAAATTATTACTGATAGACGAAGAAGATAAATTCAAATATTCAAACAAGTAACATCAAAAAAACAAAACTTTTTTCTTTAAATATTGAGAGCCGTTCGAGATGTGCTTATTATCTGTTGTTAAACTTGTTAGGTATCTATAATTCTGTTTAAAATAAAAAAAATCAGTTACATCCATTTAAAATCAAAGCCTTAAGATAAGTTTTAACATAGCAACACAGATGTATTATTAACAAAATAAATATAAAGCCATCAAACAGCTGTCAAAAACGTCAATATCCCGCCAAAGACTGTCCCTAGACATCCATAGACAATAATGGCATTTCTTTTTAAATTTTCGAATGCTGCAATATGTCCCGCATTTTGCCGGGGTCGTGACCCCTTTACAAAGGCGCGAGCATTTCCCGTGCGAATCTGGATCATCTGATTGTCTATTGTGTTTTTTTTGCCTTCCCAAGCTTCCTTGATCTTATGATGTACCTTGAGGGTGCAAAAATTAGGGTAGACGATTTAAAGCCGCGAAATTGCGATTGTTGTAAGGCTTTCTCTAAATATCAAGTTCCCATACCTTGTTAGTATTGTTTGCAAATTTTGAAACGGACAATGTTATTGTTGGTCAAAATTTTCGTAAAGTAAGAGACTAAAAATACATGTGTGTAATTTTGAACTGCAAAAAGGTTGACAGAAATGAGCCCTTACTAGTGTAATCACAAGTTTATTTCAAGAATCTTTTCTTTTTTGTTGACGAACAGATAGCACGTAAGTGGATATCTACTGTTGCTCATACAAAAATAGAAATCAAATTTATTTACATTAAAAAACATTTATTTTTCAAATTCAGTAGAAAATTAGGTGGATATGAATCTGAGAATATTTGATGTTTGTGATGGCGTTAATTTTGTAGCGGTCTTATCTAACTTCTGGTTTCTAGGTCCAGTCTTTAAAAAAAAAACTTTGTAATAATGCAAAAAGTTACAAAGGTGTTTTTATAAAAAAACAATTGTTACTCTTTGAAATGTACTGGTTTCTCTCGCCAATTGAAACTATCATGAGGGAGCTCATTCCTTACAGTACACCGTAAATCCCTCCAATGCATAAATTCCCTATCTCTATAACTATTTTCCTATCTTTCCTCCCTTTAATTAAGTACGCAACTCATTTACCGACGTGCCAATGTTTATTTTTGTTTGACTAATCTTGGCTGATGTCAGCAAGTACCTCAGATGTGTGACAATAATTGTACACAATCAGTCGGATTCCTGGTTATGTTATACAATGACATACATTTATATATATCTACTTATTACTGATACATACTTTCATCCTGTAAATTTTTTTATACAGAAAAAGTCGGCAGACGAGCATACAGTCCACTTGATGGTAAATGGATACTGTCGTCCGTAGACAACCCTCGATACATGCCAACATCAATCCAGAATAACAAACGTTGGCACGCCCCCGAATGCGCTGCCTACCTTTGCAGATTAAAGAATGAGTTGGGAAAATGAGGAGGGATGGGATGGGAATGGGCTCTGGCATATCTCACTCACTACCGAAACACGTAGGTACGTAGGTACATTGGAGAAATACGATAAAGTAGGAAATGCAGTACATTTCAAGGTTGTCTTCTGTGAGAGAGGGGTTACGTGGCCAGTCGAGTGCACCCAGCGGCTGTGGTAATCTCTCCCCCTACCAAAACCACTTCTTACTCACTTCTCAATTTAAAGGTACTAGGTCAATGACCTTGTTAATATACTAGCCAAGTTTATCAACACAGGATATAAGTAATAAAGCTTACGCAACTGCAAACAATGCTTATTGTACTATTATGAGCCCTTTGAACTTCAAAATAAGGGCTAAAATAAGTCCAAATAAAAATTATATGACAAGTGTGGTGTTTAGACTTAAACGGGTTAAGAATGTTATAATTTGTTGAAGTTTCATTCAAAAAACAACCTTAATGACAGTATAAAGTTTAAGATCTCGTTGTTTCAAGATAATCTTTTAATATAGAGAACATAAAAAATCACTATGACATCAGCCCAACTCTTCAAATAGATGTCGTAAAAGACAACTAAGAGATAACAAAGCAGCTACCACAAGCGCTAAGAAACTACATCATCTCCAAAAGAATGGACTTACCAACTCGCTTGGCCAGCGTGCCAAGCCATACAGACCTCATACACGAGACAACGCACATGAGAAAGCCCGCGGCCAGGTATCAATGATAAAAAGGGCTGGTTTTTAAGGTCCTTAGATAACAATATTACCGTATACAGAACTCAAACTAAGGTTGATTTTCAATCGCCAACGTTATTCTTTGCCTAGCTATGTCTCAGTTTCGTTTACAAAGCGGCATGTCTAAAGCCATGTGTTAATTGTCTAAGATACTAAAACAGTAACAGATGTCCAAACGCCGTAGCTGACGAATGGTTACCATTTTGAACGCCTGCGGTACCAAAAAGGTTAATATTAACTGTAACGATAACAAAAACCACATTACATCCTTGTGGGCTGGATTCGTCGACAACCACGTTGGTTGACGGTCCTGCAAATCAGACCAGCCAATTGCCATGCTGATTCTAAGAGCTATATCGATAACTTTAGTTCTTGGGTGAATCTGTTCATTTCGGACGTTATCCCGCAAATAAACTGCGAGCATAGCTCTGTCCAGCTCGCTGAGCGACTTTGAACTTCTGGATCAGGTATTTATTATTTTTATAGAGAAGTAGGCGGACGAGCAAGCGGTCCCACGTGGTGGTAAGTGTTACCGCCGCCCATGGACACCTATAACACCAGGGGGCTTGCGGGTGCACCGCCGGCCTTACAAAATCTTGCTTTCTTGAAGAACCACTTAGCGTAGCTTAACGGAAAGACCTCTTGAGGCAGTTCGTTCCACAGCCTACGGGTTCGCGGTATTATTAATATATTAGCAGTGGCCGGGACTACGTTCTCGTTTTTAGCATATGTGTGGTTAGTGTAAGAAGGCCATGGGAACTTCAATAGTGGATTAGAATGAATAGTACCCTACATTTTAACCCAGGACATAAATTATAATTGTATCAAGTTTCATTAAATTCTGTCCAGTATTTTTTGCGTGATGTGCGTTCACACAGAGAGAACGTCACACACAGAGAGAACGTTTGCGTTCACACAAAATTCTAAAAGTAGCTGTTTTGGCTTCCGTATCGTCCACAGAGTATATTGCAAAGATTTTTATAGAAAAATATTTCATGTACAGACACGGTATTTTTACGAATTTATTACATATAATATGTATAGATACGACATAACATAATGTAACAATCTAGTTACTAAATGTTTACAAATCAGTTAACATCTATAAATGGCTGTAGTAAGTCGATAACCTCACTTATTTACCAAAAAGGTTCGGTATTACGACATCAATGTCGTTGCTTTCCCGAATACCAGTTCCAAATTCGAACATCTATTTACAACTTTCAAGTCGAAAGGTTCCCGTTTGAAAATCCAGTTCCAAATTCAAACTTCAACTGATGGCCGTTAAATTTCTTACCATAGACTCGAGCTGTTCAATATTTGAATCGTGTTCGTTTTTGTTTTTAATTTAGCCGGCCGGTTAATATTACATTACACAAAGCAACTATGTACAAGTTTCTTGGAACCTTTACAATACGAAAAGGTACAATACAGAATTAATAACAGATTAAAATGCGTCAAAAGCTGATATTTTACCGTTGAAGCTGCGTTATAAGTTGAACAGGGCAGCAATAATACTATAGCAGTTGGCATATTGTACAAGATTTAGAACTACAGATTATTATAGAATATATGTATGTCTAACTGTATCAAAAATGACAGAACAGATTTATTTTTTCGATTTTCATGAAATTCAAATCAAGTCATCGAGTCATGGTTGAACGAAGATCCAAAAAGAGTGAAGAAAATGATATCGCAATGTCAGGTATTAAAGAAACCATTTAAAGTGATAATATTATCCATGTACACATTATTTCAAAATATTATGTTGTCGTCTCTCCCGGTTTTCAGCGTGCACTGACACAAATGTAAAAACCATGTCTCGATGATTTGACTGTACTCAGTACGCAGAAACCGTTTAATTTGTTTACGAAAAATAAAAAATAACACATGCTACACCGCGGGAAGATCACAACCAATTAACAAACGTTATTACACGCGATTGTAACAGTAGTTATTAAAGGAAGTACTTATTGGGCGGGAACGGACGTCGATAGCGAAATGGCAATGAAAACGAAAGTACCATAGACAATGAAAGTATTGTTTTACTGCAATTAACCCGCGTTTAGGTTCTAAAAGTTCTGAAGAATTAAAAGATGGTTAAAATAGATTTTAAAACTATGCATTGCATTGTATATAATATTATTATAATGAGATTTTATCAAAACATGGTTCTATTACGGAAGTATCAATATAAAAAAGTGATTTTGGAAATTCTTACAGATATATTTTTTATCTGAATTATTTATAGAGAAGAGAGAAGAAGAGAGAAGAAGAGAAAATTATTTATAGATAAAATGTAACCTATTTTTACTCGTTTTTCCCCCATTTTATTTATTATTATTTAAGATTTTGTTCTCAACCATCTCGTCTCTCGCTCTCGGTGAGCCAGAATGAGGGGTATAACCCCCGGCGGAAGCAGTCGGCTGGGGTTCAGGAACTTGGGAGAGGAACCAGCGGACGATACGCGGTAACGAGCAGCACCGCCTTCTGCATCATTGGAGCCAGACGCCACGGAAACCCAACCGCCTCAGGTTGGTCTCGTGGCTGGCGGGGATTATTATTATTATTATTATTTTATTAAAATATTATTTCTGTAAATTTCAAAAAGAAATGTGTTTAGGAAATAAGAATAATAGCATACGTGTGCCAACATCCTGATGACATAATCGCCTATACGCAATGGAATTTAAATCGTATATGCCAGACAGAGATAGAGATATACGAGCGAGAGAGATGAAAAATAACGGTTGAATGGAGCCTGTTCTTCGTCACAGGTCCTTTTACTTATTTTAATAGGCGTGATTTTGTAGCGAGTATTTTTTTTAGATTTAAACCTGTTTAGTTTTTATTCAGCTCCCAGATTGATAAGTGTGATAGATTAATGATAGAAAAAAATATTGATAAATTAAAGTATCTAATAATGTTGTTCCTAAGCGTGTCGTATAAAAATTAATTTAAAAAGAAAATCGTAGGACACGTTAGGTTAGTTTTATAACACGTCATATTGCTATAGAGAATAGATGTTATGGGGTCGTTCAAGTATTACGTAAGCACCAAAGGGGGGTGGGGGGGTCTTTGCTTTGCTTATTTTTATGACATGAGGTATGGGCGGGGGGGTCAGCAATTTTTATTGATTTACTTTTCGTTTTTTTTTGGCTAAATTTAATAGATTCTGATTAAATAAGAAACTTGAACAGATTTTGTAAAAAATATACCAATGCTTACGTAAGCATAGGGGCGGGGGGGTAAGAGCTTTGCTTACTTTCGCTGACAAAGGGGAGGAGGGGGGGGGGGGGGGTTAAAAATGACTAAAATTCTGCTTACGTAATACTAGAACGACCCTTATGTATAAAGAATATGAAGAATTCCTTTACGCTACGATATGGGGCTCTTCGAGAGAGCTGTCAACAGGATTCTATAAGGACGGCAGCGCAGCCGCTAGCCCCGTTGGTGTTGCAGGTGTCCACGGGCGGTGGTGATCACTTACCATCCATGTGGCCCGCCGGCTCGTCTGCCATCGATTAAAAGCTTTTCTGTAAAAAACACGCAATAATAGAGCGGAAAGAAGTAAAATTTAATCCTCAAAATTGTAAAAGGAATCGATTAATTCAAATAGAAATGAATTTATCGAAATTCAAATACCTAGGTTTCTGAAGTATTTTGGAGTACGTTAATTAATTTCTATTCGTTTCAATTAATTTCAGTATTTATTCAGTTTGTCCTGTAAGAAATTTCCTACGCAAAAACAAACCAAAAACAACTCTAGACATCTCGAAAATTAATATGCTCACTGATTTCGGAGAAGTTTTTCCACGTTTAATCCTTTTTGTTATGTTGTGCCAACTGAAAATCTTTTCTGTTGGCACAAAAAGGGCTCAATTTGTTAAAAATCTTAAGACTAACCACTTGAACGGGAAGACGGGACGACTTACAAACCTTTTAAAAAACATAAATATGTGTGAGGCCTTCATGTCTTAGAAAAATAAAACCACGCCAAAGGAACTGGATAGAAGACAAAATCAGAGTTTAAAAAAAGAATCTTGTCTATGGGGGAACAGGCTTTAACGGCCATTAGCTACTATCTCCTTCTAATGTACCTCTCACTCGCTCTTGTGATATCGTTCACATAGTTGTCTATAAATGTATGTATGTACTGTACATATCTTTCGAGATATGTTCCTATTGCTAACCATTAACACGAGGTACGAGCACAAAAACGCAAAGGCTGGAAAATGTCAGTCACAAAGAATTTATCACGTAGGTATATTGCGGGAGTAATTTGATATAATTAGAAAAACTTATTAAAAATTGGTCCTATTTAGAAGTTATATACGTATTTATACAAATATAATAATTAAAATATAGTAGAAAATGTTTATTTAAGACAGAAGATAAATCTATACTAATATAATGAGGTAAAATTGTGTGTTTGTTTGTATGTTGGGGGTAATCTCTGGAACTACGGAACCGATTTCAAAAATTCTTTCACAAATAGGAAGCTACATTATCCGTGTCTAATATAGGGTATATTTTATTTTGATATTTTGAAAAAAAAAAAAACTTATAAACCGAGCGAGCGAAGCGAGGGCGGGTCGCTAGTGTGATATAAAGGTACCAAGTCTTATTTTTGGCATGGATTTATTGCAATGCAATCCAACCAGCCCTTTCAGTATCCACTGCTGGATACAAGTCTCCCCGTGCAAATTGTTTGGTGCATGAGGGATATATGGCCTTAAAACGCGCTGCCCAAGCGGGTTGGCGAGTCCACTCTCGACTTATTGATTTATTGATCTCAGTTAATAATTTGCTGTTTAATTTTCGGAGTTTCAGAAGTTTAACGAAAAAATTTTACACGCCTGTTAAAGAACATATCGAGCAATGGTACTTGACTTTACATCTTGTTTTTACCTGTATTCTAGCAAATAAAACATTTTAATTTTAATTCAATAGCTCTAAAATGCAGCAATATTTCTTTTCATAGATGTCATTAAAATCTTTCACAGATAAATGTCGCAAATAATTAGATACTGAAGTTTAGAATTTGGTACCAAAAATTACGTAACAGCTTTAAAAGTGACCGTTGGTGTCTTGACGTCTATTTTGTATTACGAAAGGGTTCGTGGCGGGAGATGAGAGTCGTGAGTGCGTGGGCGCCATTACTACGCGTTCGGATTCATGTACTTGATTCTAAATATTTATTTTTTTATATGTATATTTGAATCTATGTGTTTGTACATTGGGGCTGTAAGATATTTTCTATCAGATGTAATTTTTGAATTTTAAACACAAAACACTAAATAAAATGTGATATAAAACATACGAAGTGTATAATTTGAATAAGTGAATAATTTGAATTTAAATAAAGTATCCTTTTGTATTATAATTTCCTACTTTAAGTCTACTACTATGTCAACCAATATTCATTTATATTTTATATATTTTTTGGGCTATTCAGCCTGTTGTATTTCCTTTTCAAATAAATAAATAAATAAATAAAGTGTAACATTTGAGATTTTCGCGTTTTTCACACATATTAATCAATTTAAACGGTTCTTAACACTTTTTTTTTTTATAGACTAGTGGGCGGACGAGCAAGCGGTCCCACGTGATGGTAAGTGTTACCGTCGCCCATGGACACTTGCAACACCAGGGGGCATGCGGGCGCGCAGCCGACCTTGCAAAATCCTATTCACAGCTCTCTTGAAGAACCCCATATCGTAGGTTAATGGAAAGACCTCTTGAGGCAGTTCGTTCCACAGCCTACGGGTTCGCGGTATAAAATAATTTTTGAAGTACCGCTTCGCTCTGTTCAGCACACCGAGCATTCCGATGTTGACGCTATTTTCCGGATTATGAAGACCAAATGCTAGTAGTTCATGAAAGTGCTCGCAACCCTCGACGTAGACTATCCGCCTCTTTAGTCGGCTCGTGATCATGGTTGGTCCAACGTTGAGTAAAATAAATAAGGTAAACACAAACCTTTTCCGAAACCTGAAACGATTAATTTATGATCCATCATAATTCTGAGTTCATTGATGAAACATTTACTAATCTTTATTTGCAAAAAGCCATTCTTTACTTTTTACCAAGTTTTCCATTATATGTATGTCAATTAACGAAATGCCTCAAGAGGTCTTTCTATTAAGCTACGATATAGTGTTCTTCAAGAGAGCTGTGAATAGGATTTTGCAAGGTCGGCGGCGCGCCCGCAAACCCCCTGGTGTTGCAGGTGTCCATGGGCGGCGGTAACACTTACCATCACGTGGGACCGCTTGCTCGGCCGCCCACTAGTATATAAAAAAATTTAAAAAATATACATATAAGCATTGCGTTAAATAAGATTTAATAAAGAATATTGAAGATACGAAAACAATCATAAGTGCTTCTATAAAATAAAGCAAAGGCAACTATTAAAACTAACGAATACATTGTTTGTATTCAAAAATACAAGTTCAAAAATACTATTATATACTTTTTTCATAAATCATTCCCTGACTAAAAGATTTATCCTTTATTTCAATGTTACAAAAACGGATCTAGAAAAAGGCTTTATAGTCCTTAAAGTAGATAAACCTGTAAAAAGATCACTAACTTACTATAAACATTATCAATATCGAGCACTTACACATATCCGAACGCCCCGCATTATCGTTTTTAAATCGCCGGAGGATGCCATTACTCGGCCGTTTTTTTTCAAACCATAGATTGTCTATGCCTTCACTTTTTTTCTTTCCGTACAATGTTTTAGGCGGCATACAGATGGATTTGTTATTATTATTACGTTTCGATCGATATTGACCGCAATAAATTGCTATGTACGCTTTGAAAAAGATTGAAATTGTGCCTTAAGCGCGTGGGAATAAGTTACAAATTGTAATATTTTCCTGTATCCCTCCATTGAATTAAAGCAGGTGTTATTACACCCTAATCGAATGCGCCATTCATTTTGCAACCCCTAAAGCTGTTGTTAATTTCGCTGTATCACATAAATAAACAATTCTATTTATTGTTTTTCAGATAAAATAGCAATATGAAATCGTCTTAGTTGGCAACGTATAATGAGCTGTCATTAAACATTTTTTTTCTTTTCATATATGGCAGTGGTGCAATCAGCACATTCCACCAATGTCAAGTTTTTTCGTAATAAACAATGTCAAAGTCTAAAACATATCCTGTTAATTTCCAGTCCCGTCGAAGTAGGTCAGGGGTCGCTCAGTAAACCTATATATAGTAGGTTTACTGAGGACTCATTGGAAGCACACGAAAAACGCAGTCGCACTCTTTTATTTAATTTTTACAAACACCACGCACGAAAATTACTTTGAAGTTTAATAAATTATCACAATTAAACCACAAAACGCCTTGTACACAATTTTTACAATAATCAAACAAATACTCAACTTCACTACTCGAGTTTCCGCCAAAAAGCCATCATTAAAATTTCGGCGGTAAAGTTTAAAAATGGAATGTTTATCTTCAACAAAGGAGGCGTAACAAAGGTTCCGATTTTTCAAAGGACACGCAATGTCATTTTTAAAAATGAAAATCGTACTCAATAACTTTAAAAACATTCAATACTTTTTAAAATAACAGGTTTAATTGGAAAACCAATTTTAAACCATTGTTGGAAGTAACTGTTGTTCAAATTGTGCAATACGAATGGTGAAAAAAATTTGGTCGGACTGGAACTTTATAAAGTACTAGCGACCCGCCCTCACTTCGCTTCGGTTTATTAAATTTAAAACAATCGGAATAAGATATTTTCCTGTGGTAAAATGGAGCCTATATTTTAAGTTAGACCCCTAGCAATACATCGGTGAAAACTGCATTCAATTCCATGCAGTAGTTTTTGCGTGATGCGTGTACAAACATACAGACAGACATGTTTTATTTTCTCATCAATATGATTTGATAAGTTCAATAAGTTTTCGGTGAGCGCAGCTCACTTCACGGCGAGTCTAAAGCTGTACTGCGCAAGTGTGCCGTGAGACGACATTAAGTGTGCCATATAACCTGAATAATTCAGCGGGCAGGTGTAACTAAGAGCACAAGCGTGAGAAATTAGCAGCGGTTTTACACACTTTTTCGCTTTATCATTGATTCCCGACTTTTTAATTACCTAGTAAACTAGTCTAATGCATGTGTTTTTAAAAACTTTTATTCAACTTCATGTTTGTAAAGGTCAAATCTAGCAAGTCGAATTTAACACGCTTCCACTTGTACTACTGTCTTTAAATTTTACACACATGTAAATAAAACTGATAACAATACAATAATATGATGACCTTGACCTGATACTGCAGCCAAGAAGGCCAGCGCACTACTGAACTCCTCAATAGCGAACAGTAGACACGTCGTGCTTGGGCTCGTTTCGAAGGGTTTGCAATTTTGATGACAACAAAGTTAGGGACATGAGCTTGACCGTGTGGTTTGGCGAGATAGGCGTCGTTAGGATTGGTCTGAAACCTGTCTAGGAGATCTCCAAAATCAAACGAGTTTTTGATAATCAAAGGATTATCAAATTGCGTTACTGGAAATTCATAGTTTGAGAAGTTTTTGCAACTTAGAACACTAAAAATGAGTAAATAAATTAAACGAAAAAAAAAATCCTTTCAACTTAATTAGAAAAACACAATCATTTCAAATAACAATCTCGCGACAATCTTTTAAATCACATCAAATAATATTTATGACTTGTGTTTATTGCATCGTTTTAGCGCATTTCAATAAAATATTGTTTTTAAAAGGATTTTTTACGTTTTATTTTCTATTATTTTTAATCTCTATACTTTTAATTCAGTGGTAGCGCTATATTTTGAAAAGAATATAAGTGTACCGCAAGTGGCTTAAACACCCTTATACAGGAGCACACACACACGCACGAGCACACACCCGGACACACCAGTGCAAACACAAATGTATTATTAATAAAAAAAATAAACTATTACTTGACGGCAATCTATTAAATACTGCATATAATGATACTGCAGTGTAATCTGCATTTGGCCATTAACAGTAGCCAACATATTTGTTAAATAAGTTACATATAAGGCTGTGGATTACATAAATAAATAAGTGCAAAAATGTTGCGAAGCACTGGCGCAGTCCACGCTTCCGTGTAGATGCGTATACGCCGATCGATACCAACCCTGAGCACAGAATAACTAATGGTACTGCCCTGAGTTCGTTCAACCTAACAGATGTGTACTCACCGTCTATTCGTAATTATGTAGTTTATAGTGTAGGGTGGCACGCGCCCTTAGCATATATGGTTGAATTAAATTTCAAGAAAATTTGCTGGGAGTCGCTGGTTTTGGTTCGTAATGGCTAAAATCTTGTGGCCATAATGGCCTTTCATGAGTCACCGGACATTTAGGGCGAGTGCAGAAGGCGCTCAGCCAGGAGCCGGTAGACCGGCGGAAGGAACGGACCTCGGCTTAGGGCGTTGCGATGGGAGGATACAGCGGGATCGCGAGTCGATGAGAAGCGGTCAGGCACGTGCCGATACCTGGTAAGTGTTGGCTGAAGGCCGGTGTTTGTTCACGGTGTGGCGAGGGTGACGTCCTCGTCTCCGGTGTGGGGGACGGTGTATATGTGTAGTCTGTGAGTGTAGTGTAAGAACCGCATTGGCAGCAGTAATTGCGTCGTAGAGGTCGTCCAAGACGTGCCGAGGACGACGACGACGGCAACGTGGAGAGTCATTCCTATCGGGGACATAGATTAGGTTGTCAACTAGTAGAAAGGTTGGGATGGTGAGGAAAGTCGTATTAGCGTCGGAGCGATGGAGGGAAGTTCCAAGTCCTTGTGGAGGTCGACATTGAGAGATCTATTTTAGAGTATTTTAACGTTGGAGGGGGCTGCGTGTGCAAAGATCATTATGGGACGTACATAGGTTTTGTACAATGACAACATATTTCTAAGCGACATTCTACTTCTCCCGTCTATGAGAGGGCTGAGATGACCGACTACAAAAGCGGTTCGATTTCGGACAGTTTGTATGTGTTCTCGGAAGGTCAGCCGATGGTCTAGGGTGACTCCAAGATATTTGGTCTTCCTAGCCCAAGGGACAGTTTCAACGAAAAGGGATATCGGGAGCAGGGAGTAAGTCGCTGGTAGGCCATATAGTGTTGTATGGCCTTTGAATGAAGAAAGTCGCCGGTAGTGGGTGGTCAAGAGCAGGAAGCGGGCTTATGGTATGTCGACCGGCTCTAGAACAGTCCCATCTCTTCCCGGGGTGGTAAAAGGCGACTAAGTTGATAATAAAGCCGCTACCACAAGCCCTGAAACTACATCACTTCCAAATCCGTGGCCAGCAGTTGATGTTAAAAGGACTGGTTACGATTATTAATAAAGCAATTTGAACTACAAGCAATTATATTGTAGATCGGCGTAAAACGCGTACGCGATAAATTAGTGGCGTAAGTTAAAATGCGTAAAATTAGTGGCGGCAAGAGTTGACCAACTCGTGACCACGGCAGGTGTAACCCGTGCCTAAACGTGAGTAGAAATAAAAGTTAAATATAAACCTTTAATTAATAGACCTCGACACCGTTTGACCGATCACCATGAAAGTTGGCATATATATGTATTTTTTCATGGAGAAGGTTTCTATGCTATCCACTTTGTTGTAACTCGCCACTAGATGGCGCTGCAGCACATCAACTTCTATACCGTTCAATCGATCGCAAAAATCATATCGACGGCAAAACAGAATAATTTGTGATTTTATATACACAGGTAAATAAATATACACAGGCGGGACAACGTCTGCCGGATGCAGCTAGTCTATACTAATATAATAAAGAGGTAAAATTGTGTGTTTGTTTGTATGTTGGGGGTAATCTCTGGAACTACTGTACCGATTTCAAAAATTCTTTCACAAATAGGAAGCTATATTATCCGTGTTTAATATAGGCAAAATTTAATTTGAAAAAAAAAAAAAAAAAAAACGCTTATAAACCGATGCGAAGCGAGGGCGGGTCGCTAGTACAATATAAAATGTGTACAAAACGGGAAAGTTTAATAAGTTAAAAATGCAACTACCATATTGCTATGTTTTCGATAGTTCGTTGCCTGCTCAGTCACCGTTGCGTACGCGACCGTGACGCGCCGTTAACGTATAAGGTGATCGTTACGGGGGTCACTATCGTGGATAAACACATGGCGTATGTCTGTACGTATTATAATAAGTGTAAACGTATCAATATGAGGCTAAAATGTCCCATTGCAAGCTTCGCTAGATTTAGATAAAACGTTTATTCAGAAAACAGTTACAAAGGAAAATACAAACATACATATGAACTGAGAAATTTTCGCGATTTCTTTTTTATGTACGAAGGCGGCAGACGAGCATACAGTCCACCTGATGGTAAGTGGATACTGTCGCCCATAGACATCCGCGATACATGCCAACATTAGTCAAAAATGACAAACGTTGGCACGACCCCGTATGCGCTGCCTACCTTGGAGATATAGGAATGGATTTGGAGAAACGGTTGGGAAAATGGGGAGGGATAGGATGGGAATGGGCTCTGGGAATGGCCGTCTGAACGAATGGAAGGAACTGTCGTGTTCCCATGCGAGTATTACCGCAGGCGGCAGTGAATATCACTTTAGTAGGAGGAGAGTGCACGCTGCATTCCCACAGCCGCTGGGCGCACTCTAATGGCCACGTTACTGGCTCTCACGGAAGATTACCTTGAAATGTACTGCATTACCCACTATCGTATTTCCCCAATGTACGTACGTGTTTCGATAGTGAGATTTTTTTTTTTTTTATGTACGAAGGCGGCAGACGAGGATACAGTCCACCTGATGGTAAGTGGATACAGTCGCCCATAGACATCCGCGATACATGCCAACATTAGTCCAAAATGACAAATGTTGGCACGCCCCCGGATGCGCTGCCTACCTTTGCTTAAACGCGCTCTAACATCAAATTTTTAAAATAAAAAAATCAATAGATTTCATTGACTTCTTCGAATCGATTTTATAGCGATCATTATCAATAAAGGTAAATGAATGTTAATGACCTAACGGCCCTAAGAGTCCACCCTACAATCCCTGAACCGTGAAGTACCTACATAGAAAGCTGAAACCCTCGGAACATTACAAGGATATAACTTCTATACTAATATTATAGCTTCTGCCCGCGGCTTCGCTCGCGTGGACTAAGCAGCTGTAACAGATTTCACGGTTGAAAATCCATCCAGTAATTTTCGAGCGTATGACTCAAGTTCCTTGTGTCATATGAAGATGACATATATACCAACCAGTCTTCTGGACACTTAGGGGCCGTTCAAGTATTACGTAAACACCAAGGGGAGTTTCTTTGCTTTGCTTATTTTTGATGACATGGGGGACGGGGGGGGGGTCTGAATGGCGATTACGTCAGCAATATTTATTTATTTACTTTCGTGTTTTTTGGCAAAATTTAGTAGGTTCTGATTAAATGAGAAACTTGAACGGATTTTGTAAAAATTATACCAATGCTTACGTGAGCATGGGGGGGTAAGAGCTTTCCTTAATTAAGCTTACAAGGGAGGGGGGAGGGGGGGGGGGGGTAAAAATGACTAAAATTTTGCTTACGTAATACTTGAGCGGCCCCTTAGCTATACATTAGTGAAGAGCCCATCAAAATCCGAAAATTTGACAAAAAGGGCCCATCAGAGACGAAAATTTTAATAACTACCGTTTTGGGTTACTGTACCTTCTAATGAGACCCCCACAATTTATTTATTTTTAATTTAAGTCCATGTGTAGACTCAACCCCTTTGCTGTTTTATTATATGTAGGTATCTATACTAATATAATAAAGAGGTAAAATTGTGTGTTTGTTTGTATGTTGGGGGTAATCTCTGGAACCACTGAACCGATTTGAAAAATTGTTTCACATATAGGAAGCTACACATTATCCGTGTCTAATATAGGCTATATTTTATTTTGAAAAAAAAAACTTATAAACCGAAGCGAAGCAAGGGCGAATCGCTAGTATTATATGTATAGATAACACACTTGAACACATTTTTGTATTCAATTGTAATAACTAAGAACCATCGATCAACCAAAATATATAGATGGATAATTCCTCGTGACAAAACTGTGTATAATGACTGATACCAATGATATAAATATGTATAATGCTAATGTCGCGATACAAGAGTATAAAAACACATTTACCGCAAAACATCACTTCATTAATATTATTGCCGTTTAAATCATGCAGTTTCGTTTTCTCAATTATTTCTATATTTCGTATATATATTTTTGAAAATGAAAAATAATGCAATTATTGTAAAAAAAAGGTAAACTAAATTAAAAGTAGGTGAGTTTGACCGACTTGCAAATGGCGCCTTCTTAGGGCCGTACCTAATGCTACATCACTGTACCGTACGTAGTTTGGTTGATCGATGTTTAAGTTATCTAAGAAGCTGTACTAATAAAAAAACGCGCTTCATTTAAAAATACAACATCATAGACAAGAGGATACATTATGGTATTGCGGTGGTTAAATGTACAGAGGAACAATGGACCCGTATCACCGTAGTCTATTGTCTGTGTGGCCGACCTCTTAATGTTAAAAAAAAATGCCTATTTCTAGCTCAGAAGCGATTCGTTTTATGAGTTTTTGTAGATATAAAAATTATATTGCTTTTCAAAATTGATAGATTTAAGGCAACAAGGAGAGTTTCTCTTGTATGTATACGATTATCGTATACATACAATTCTCGACTACAACTGTTCACGTGATGATAAAAACTAGATGGTAACATGATCAGATGACGATAACAGTTGTTTATACTAGCTTTCGACCGACGTTTAAGAAACTCACATTCGATTACTCTTCGGGTGAAAACAGCCACACTGTGTTGTGGTTATATACTTAGACATATATTTTATTAGTTATCTATGTTGAATTGAGGCGTGTAATGTCGGCAATGTCGGCCGGTTTTAGATAACACCACCCATCTCTTCCTCTGGGCGTCGTAGATGTGTCCAGCAGTGGATATTGAAAGGGCTAGTCGCATTGAATTATTTATTGATGCACATTGGTGACGAAACGCCTTAGTCTACTCAAATAAAGGCATGATTTCTGAATGGACAACAGCTTGAAAGATCAAAATCCTCCTAAGGACTACTATTAATAATTCAAACAAAAAAACATTGTATTTTAAATAAGATTACATCATTTCCAACGACGTTCCAACCTTGAGCCAAAGGCAAAGTGTGTTGACCTTATTTTCGGGAAAGGACACGTTGGCAATTGCTAAACAACGAAAAGAATTAGAAAAAGTTGCTTTCTACGTTTTCAATTTCGTTTCAAACGAAAGTGAGAACGGTTTAATAATCTCAATTCAAAGTAGTTTAACGAACGTTGACGTAGAATACTTGAAGAAAACAGACTAATTTTTACTCATCTCATTTAACCACCACCGGTGTATGTTTCAAGTCGTCGCTCCGCGTGTCTGCAGGGCGACCCACACTGCGGTTCCCGGTACCTGGTTTTCATTCCAGGACTCGTCTAACCCATCCAGATTCTAACGCCATTTATAGAATTATCTATCTAAATTCCCCATAGATATTTAGCGTGGCTAGAAATTTTATCTTTCGTTTACTAAAGTCATTCGGAAACCACCATGCTTTGAATTTAAAGAAGTCACGTTCAAATTCGTTATTCAAACGTCAAACGTTTTATCTGCAAAGCAAACGTTAGCACACGTCATTTGATAAGAACTCGACTTATGTTTATATTTGCCTCTCGCTCACGTCTAATAGCACAGCTGTGTGATAGAGCGAGATAGCGCAATCTCAGATGGCGGGAAGCTGGACAATACGCACGATGATCTAGTTTAAGTAATGTCAACGTACGGAACTTTTGATCTTTAATATTTATTAATGTTATTATTAAAAGTATTAAATTAAATGAAACGTATTAATAAATATCTAGAAAGAATCTGTAAATAGTAATAAGTATTTAAAAATAAGTAGGTACTTAATATCGGGATTACAACAGGTTATAAAAGGTTATGGATGTATTTTCATGAATGGAGGCAAAGAGATAACACTGAAGTCTCACATTAATTGAGCGCCATGTTATCAACGGCCAGTTAATTATTAATTAATAAATACACTCCAACACACGAAAGTAGGACAAATTGATAAAGAAACATCAAAACAATTCGAGAATATTGTTCCCAATTTTTTAATTAAAGAACAATTTGCTTCAAGAATCGCTTTTATTTTTAAACTTGTTTATGATAAAATCGAACGCTATTGAATTTCAAAAATAGAACTTCCGGAAACAGTTTGAAAAAACTCACCCGGAGCACTGGCAGTTGCTCTCGCATTTCTTGCTGCTCTCTCCCCACATTTTTGACGAAAAGGCACAAAAGTACAAACACAACACAAAATCAGATGTCCATTTTATATGTAATCAGTCTTTTTTTATCTCTCTAAAATATTTTTTTAGTAAACGGAGCGGTACCGTCTATACTAGTATTCGCTATCGAGTCCAGAAGGTGACTGATTCAAAAAATTCGTATCCCCTCGGACTCATTCGTTCGTCCTGCCACCCCAGAGTTTAGGCCGGCAGCTTTTTAAAATTTCTACTAATTTGGTAGTTTTTAATTTATTTTTCAATTTTTATTTCCTTTTTCTTTTAAAACTAGGGGTGCCAGCGATTTCGTTTGCGTGAACTTGTATTATAATTTCCACAGGAACTCTAGAATCCATCTGGATAAAATGTATATTCATTAAATAAAAAGTCATTATTGTTTATATTTAATAACATAAACGATAATTTAATCTTATATTTTAATGTACAATTATATATAACCTTAAAACTGCACTTGATGTTATAAAAACTGCTTTTTGGTTTTATTTTTATTTTTAGGTGCGTAACAAGTAAAGTTAAGAAATACTGGGCCTAGATTAAAACCTGTCTACCTTTCTAAACCATCTGGTCTTTCCTTCGATAAGCAAAAATGAGAAAGAGACGGTATGACCCTCGATGGAAACACAGTCGGACGAGGTGTATAACCCAATGAAGAGGAACCGGTACCGATAGGCGCGGTATCGAATAGCACCGCCTTCTGCATCTTCGCTGAGAGCCAGCACGGAAACCCAACCGTCTCAGGTTGGTCTCGAGGCTGCTGGGGACTAATCCGTTTACGGACTAGACGACTTGGATGATTTCAGTCGACGTCACGCCCCACATATCGGTGATCTCGTGCGATGCGATTCTCGATGTAGGCTTTCACAACGCTCTAGTCATATACGCTCTAGGGCGGTGATATCCACTAAGAACACCCGAGACTGTGCCCGGTCTGCAAACACGATGTATGACTTATTCGTCTGATACTATCGTGTCCTGTTTGTGATGACGGGCCGATCGCAGTAGAGTATTGTGCGGTCATTTTCGAGTACCGGCTCCGGTGTGTACTTGTAATAAAACAATCTCAGTTTTAGGAGACCGCATGACCGTATTTCAGAGCAAGGTTTGGTGGAAAATTCTAGCCGCTTGACTTTGTGCTAAATTGTCTTGATTGGCTTGATGCTAAATACTTTTATTCATTGTTCTCCTTGTTAATCTACTGACTTCATAAAAAATAAACATAATTAAAGCTTGGAAAAATCGATGTGGACTAAAAAAACTAGGTGCTATTATATCTGCCAAAATTATCCATCTCAGTTTTTATAACTGACAAATTTTAAAACTATTTAGTAGATTTTTTGAACAACACTATGGCTACTAAATGTGCGCGCGCGCCGACCAACCCGTCTGGCCCCACCTAACTAGATCGGCTATCGGGTTCAGACTACATCCCAAAAACACACCACACCCTCAAGGAAATACAGTTTAAATTTCATTACCACATGTCCTCAAAAGGAATGTTTTACAAAAATCATATGGGAAGAGAATCCTGTTTCTACGCACACCACAAAACTATACATAAACGAAAGTAAACTTTGCACGCATATCTATAAAGGTAATTTTCGACTGATCAAAGCTCGTTTTTCATTCTTTACACAAACATACAGATGTTTGTATTCTGAGTACAATCATATGGTGCTTACAGCGACCGGCAAATTAACAGAAACTTTATGTCATGCAGCGTGGATTCCATTTTTACTTCTCTCACACTTACGAGACCTGCGCTTATACATTTGTTTTACAAACAAACATAAACAGTCGATCAGCTGGTAAGTGGCTTTACGTCATGGAGTTACCGTACAGGAGACTAGAGACCTATCTTTTCGAACTGCAGTTGTAATTTTGTCGGGGTCCTGGGAATTTCTTTCAAATCATATGGTCGCTGGAATGCCTTCGACTGCTCGTGGTTGACTCCATATTGTATTTATTATGGATGACATTTTTTTAGGTAACATTAACTGTGATATACAAACTGTGATATTATTATGTAAACTGTTTGTTGATGATAGTCTTAAACTATATAGAGCTTATTATATACTATTTATTCTAAGAATAAAGTCTTGCCTACTTCCATATAATCCAACATGATTTCTTTTATTATATCGCCAGTATACCAGTAACTAATGTAATGACTTAATACTTGCTAATAACTTTATTTTACAATTTAATTTAATACATAATTTAATTATCTTTAGAAATGTAGAATTATTATTGATATTTTTTTTTTTACTTTTTTTTCAGTACATATTTTCGTTTTTACTTGACATTGGCATAATGCACAAACACGTACACTTTTCATAAAAAACAATACTTACTTTGATGTCTTTTTCTATAAAAATAAGCATTGAATAACTTAACATACATATATTGATTTATGAAATGAAGAATTTCCAGACAACTGGATCGATTTTATTAACAAATGCAATAGATTTTTCTAGTATTAATACTTAAATGATATTTAAAACACACTAACAGTGAAAAAAAAAGGAAGAAAGAAAGAAATATTTATTGAAAAAGACACATAAAATGCAACAAAGGAAGATAAAATAATGACAATTATGTTGTAAATATTTCTTACACAAAGAAAATTTCATATTCTACAGAAGAAAGTTATTTTTTTGCTGATATAATTTCAGAACACATATTCCATGATATTCTAGCAGGCAATGCATAGGTAGGTTTTATTTTTATATATATATACTAGTGGGCGGACAAGCAAGCGGTCGCACGGTGGTTGGCCTATATTCGTAATTAATTATTGATTAATATTGGCATTGTATCGCGAATTTCGCAGGGCGACAGTATCCATTTACCACCACTTGGACTAACGAATCGTCTGCCATTTCCGTACATGCAATTTGAAGATTTAGGAATTCAGTTTTCGTAATAGCTTACCTACTATAAGTATGGTCTTTTCATAGAAGTGGTGGCAGATAAGCGGGCAACCCACGAAATGGTAGTGGTCACCGCCGCCCATGGACACCTACCACATCAGGGAGGATGTGTGTACGCTGCCGACCTTGAGAATCGTATTCATGACCCTTTTGAAGAGCCTCATGTCGTAACTAAGTGGTAAAACCTCACTAGGCAGTTCGCTCTACAACTTTCGGGTACGCGGCATAAAGTGCCTTGAAGTCCGCACTGTATGCAATGACTCTTAGTCAAGGAAAAGCGAATGAACAGTCTATAATGACGAAAGACGATGATTAGGATGCCTTTCAATGGTCTGTTCGTCTGACAGCTCCTTTCAATAAAACAAACTAGATAAAACCTTAGGGTGAAACTGGAATGAATGATCCGAATGCTGAATGCTGACAAGACGTCCGCATTCCACAACTACATATTATTAAAAGACGGGCAATTTTTTGTTAGTGGGATTATGGGTGTAAAGTGATACCCCAATGTGTAATGAAATACCGATCCTACATGTATAGGTACGACCTAACTTCCTAACGTAATATATAAAAATGAAACGATACGTGTTTATTTGAAATGCTTGCATCAATGGATGGACAAGGACTTCGTGGCCACAAAAACAACATAAGCTACAAAACTTAGTTTTCCGTTAGTTTACAAAACTTAGAAATAATGAGCACACGGGAGAAGTTTCGGCTAAAAGGACAAAGGCTACTGAACTATGATTCCCGTGGGATAGTAAACAAGCAGGGCAAAGCCGTAGGCAAATCCTTGTATTGTATGACGTATACGATTGTTTGGATCATATTTATCACAATGAAAATTCGTCATATAATCTTAAAATTCAGTGCTTACGAACATCTGAGTCCTAGAATAGAGGTCACGTAGCGGGAAACGTAGCATGTAATGCTGTCCGGGCACCTAGACTGATGAGTAGCTGATGACTGATGAGTCATCAGATCTTCTGACTGCAGAGAAGAGCTGAAGATCGTGTGGGAGAGGCCTATATCTAGCAGTGGAGTGACAGAGATATGCTACGATAATTTAACACACTGATTGCAACTCAACAAAAATCGTTGTTTTACAAAACCGTTCTGCAACGAGCGCAGGAAGTTAGTTTTATCTATTTTTTAAACAATTTAAGTAGGTACTTATCTAGTCGGTTAATATATTCCGTGTGAAGATACTGGTCGTTAATATCAGTATGTATAAGGATAAGATAGATAATATAGACGCCGACATTTCGCTATTACCACAGTATTACGTCTAACAACTATGCCTTAGGAAAGAAAAGCAAGTAAGTTATCTTCAAACGATGTTTAGTGAGATCATTAAACATCGCATATATGTATCTATCTATTCTATCTATCATTTATAAAATTAAAATTCAATCTATAGTTGAACATCTATAAAAAAAAACATACAACATTTATTTTTTATATAACGTGCCACTGAATTATCGCAAAAAGTGGGACATGTCAACCAGTGCCAACATCAGTCCAGAATCTTAAACGTATGCAAGCAAACAATACAAACCTTTGAAAGTTTGTGAGGGTAAACTGCGACGAGAAGTTCCCTCATCACATTTTATTGAAATAAAATATCCCGTCTAGGCTTTGTCTATGTATAAAATATTTTAGGGGATGAAATGACAAGTTTGGATATAAGTCGCGATTGGTGTACTTTTGAAGTTAACCTACTTCTCTTTTCTGACTGTGGTTACAAAAAAACTGATAGCATACGAGGTCTCGGCCCTCAGCTGACTTTTTTATTTTATTATAACATAGTAACGAACTATGTCTACCACGTGTATACTGTAAGTACTATCTTATACCGCGGTACATTTTATAGAATGAAGTTGGCAGACGAGCGTACTGTCCACCTGGTGGCAAGTGGATACTGTCGCCCATAGACCAACGCTGGCACGCGACCGGATGCGCTGCTTACCTTTGGAGATTTAGGAATGGATTTAGAGAATAGGTTTTCGAAATAAAGAGATGTAGGATATATTGTGTCAGGAAGTAATTATAAAAAACATTCGCGATTCGCATACAGATGGATCTTGTATCAGTAACTCGTTTAAAATATTTATACTGCCATTGTTAGACAATAATTAAAACAATATAGTCATACATTAAAGAATAACGACGTGCCGTTAAGTTATCGTTTGTATGATATTGACAATAATGTCCGGTTTAAACGTAGATATTTTTATAAAAGCCTTGACAGATGATCTATTTGACGAGAAGTAAGTAACAGTTTTCTGATACTCGCAACATAAGAAGACAAGCGCGGTTTTGTGTAATTCCTAAATAAATCTCCACCGACAGATTCGCCTCACTAAATCAGGCTAATAGCGCACTCCTAAGATCGCAGTTCTGTAGATTGGCGTTTTTAAGCGTCCCTACTCGCATATTGATACCGGCCATATTATTTCTAAGTTTACAATTTTTAAATTTTCCTCCCCCCATCACGGCCCTGCACGCTGCAAGATCCTCCTGCCGATCCCCACTGTTGAGGATTTTTATTTCCTCTTCCATAAATCTCCATTGGTTATGATAAACACTCAGAGTGGGGATTTCTGAAATCTCTAGCATTCCTACAGGATTCCCATAATAATTCCACAGTGTTATATAGAAGTAACCGCAACCAGCCCTTTTATCATTCACAGATATGAGCCTCATGCAAAAGACATGCAGATTGTCTTTTGCAAAGGGATTAATGGCATTAAAACGCTATGCTGGCCAAGTGGGTTGGCGAGTTCACTCTTTCAGAGGTGGTGTAGTTCCTCGGAGCTTTTGGTAGCGGCTTTATTATCCCTTGGTCGTTTTTTACGACATCCACGGAAACGTATAGGGTGGTGCTATTATAAAACCGGCCGACGACACCACACGGCCAATAATAAGTGTTTCGATCTATTTATGAATTCAATATATTGTCTTGTCTAACAACAAAACTAGTTTTATAACAACGATCAGCTGGTCGATAAAAGAATCAAAGCCTCGAAAATGTCTGGGACGTGTTTTTACAACTTCGTCACACGTCTTTTGAATTTTAATTTGTGTAGCCTGGCAGGGGCGGTTTGGTAGAATTTTTTAATGTACGTACAATTAGTACGTTTACTTATTCATTTATTTATATTTGTACATTATAATTGTTATATAATAATTATTGATATACAATATTAATAATTATAGACCCATATCTATATTGACCGTAAATCTCTAAAGTATTCCAAAAAAATCTAAATTACAGGTTAACTAAATTCTTACAACACAGTAATTTTCTCGCAGAAACACAGTTTGGTTTCAGAGCGCATCTATTGACTGAACATGCAGCTGCAAAGATAGTCGACCTTGTTGACATTTGACAATAACAACAAACGTTTGACAATTTTTATTGATCTGGCAAAGGCGTTTGAAACGGTTTCCGTCCCCATCCTTCTTAAAAAATTAGAGTGCCTAGGTGTCAGAGGTCTGTGTTTAGACATATTTAAAGATTATCTAAAACTAGGCGACGAAAGGTAAAGATTGGCAACTTTGAAAGAAATGTGTCTGTGATGTATTGAGTCCCTCAAGGCAGTATATTGGGTCCCACACTATTTCTAATATATATCAATGAGCTCTGTCAGATGAAGCTAGATCGTGGTAACGTGGTGTTTCGCGGAGATATATGCTGAGGAGGGACGTCATACTGTATAGAACTAATTACGTAGTAATCTACCAACAGTTAACGTGACAAAGATCAAATTTACGACCTTCTCCTTGCGTAAAACCACAAAACCTCCACTACATATCGTTCTAAAAGCCCACCTTTGATGTCTTACCTCTTTGATAACAAACTGTGCATGCCCTAAACTAGAATCTTTTCATATCATTCGCCACTTTTCCTTAACGGCCAATTAGTGTGGAAACCGCACATCGATCTTCTGGAGTTAGAAAATTGACATGGATATTTAAGAAGCTCCTTAATGTCGTTAATCCTGAACTTCTATTATATAAACAATTTATATCGTTCTATACCAATCTAATGTATAATAAGTTACTGCATACCTTTTTTTTTTCATGTACGAAGGCGGCAGACGAGCATACAGTCCACCTGATAGTAAGTGGATACTCTCTACAATAGACATCCGCGATACATGCCAACATTAGTCCAAAATGACAAATGTTGGCACGCCCCCGGATGCGCTGCCTACCTTTGGAGATATAGGAATGGATTTGGAGAAAAGGCTGGGAAAATGGGGAGGGATAGGATGGGATGGGAATGGGCTCTGGCACATCTCAATCACTACCGAAACATTACATTGGGGAAATACGATAAAGTGGGAAATGCAGTACATTTCAAGGTAGTCTTCTGTGAGAGAGGGGTAACGTGGCCAGTCGAGTGCGCCCAGCGGCTGTTGGATTGCAGCGTGCACTCTCCCCCTCAAATGATATACGTATATATACTCCCCTCCCATATATGGGGAGGAGTTGCAAAAACTCACCTCAAACATTTATTTAGAAGGGTTCAAGGGTCCATTTTAAAGGTGGTTTCCAACTGGGACAATTTATTCGAAACGCAAACTGTTTAAAGTACGTCAACTATATATACTGAAATTCTCTTCTTCACCTCCACAGTACCTCTTCCTTTTGATCCTAAAGTGTAACACAGAGACATATAAAACTTCTTATATCCGGCGGCAGTGATGATTCCTTGTAATCTTCTTATACAATAAAATTAATGGACAGTTGCGGATTCATCACCTGACTAGATATCAACCTAAAAATAAAATCATGAACTTGCTATTAAACAATGATTATAATGACACCGAATCCTTACTTATACAAATGCGCCAAATTATTCTTAACAACCTGTATTTAACATTTTTACCATCTGTAACTCTTATTTACACACACATCTATACAGCGCCGGCTCTAGCTCATGTAGCGCCCGGGTGCAGGGCGCCCTCTAGTAGGCGTTTTGAACTCTTTGGAGGTGTCGCGAGCGGCGCTCGGCGCCCCCTAAGACCCTGCGCCCGTGTGCACCGCACCTGCACCATAGGTAAAGCCGGCACTGAATTCAGCGCTCGACAGGCGCCCCCGGGCGCGGGGCGCCCGGGGTGCACTGCACCCCTTGCACCCCCTGGTAAAGACGGCCCTGCATCTATACATCAACTCACACTCAATTACAAACATTATTGACTCTATGCTAAATTTTCTAAAATCGCATATCTAAACCACACTCGCACACATTTAAAAATTGCCATCTGATTAAACTGCTTCCATATAGCTAACTTCGTACTAAGAATAGAACTAAAGGAAGACAAGGAGAAGTAAATTTGATGTGTTGTAAACTACATTATAAGTGACAGTTACTGTATAAAAGTCTGATTTAATAATGCCTTATGGCATTCTGCACCAGTGAAATATAGAAACATAAGAGGGTTGTATTAAACAATAATAATAAACATATATAGATACTACATGGCTAACCTTACGGCTGCAACTTAATATTTTTTTTTTAAATTGTGGCTTTGTAGTAATTTGGTGGATTTTTTAAATTTATCTAAGTAAGAATGCGGTTTAGTAGAATTAAATTATTTGAATTGCGTATTCCCGAGCTCAACGGTTTGGTAAATATCACTCAGTTATCTTTTCATTCATTATTAGTTGGAGAATGAAGATAAGATATTGATAAATATTTAGCTTATTTAAACTCCATTGCACAAGTAATTGTACAAATGACGAACTTAATGCCATATGACATTTTATACAAGTCAACCACCAGATCTAACCGAAATAGGGACGATTTAGATTTAAGTTGGTTAAAATATAAACACAAATAAGGGGCCGTTCAAGTATTACGTAAGCAGAATTTTAGTCATTTTTAACCCTGTGAGAGAGGGGTAACGAGGCCAGTCGAGCGCGCCCAGCGGCTGTTGGATTGCAGCGTGCACTCTCCCCCTCAAAGTTTAGCAACCTTGGTCGGCAACTTTAGTTCTTCGCAACGGATTTTATCCAGCAAAGAGACTCCGAGCATACCACTTTCCATGTTTCAGCTTTCGTTTGCCTATTATAAGTTAGTAGAATTTGTTCCATATCATTATCAGTCACGGCTACCGTTATAAGTAGGGCTGCCACCCCAACGGGTTTGATCCGGTGTCTTCGGATTTGAAGGATGCTTATCACGGCTACGAGTTAAAATCACAAATCTCCGTCTGACGCCGCTGTGATGTGGAACATTATTTTTTTTTAAATATGGGGCCATTCAAGTATTACATAAGCACCAGGGGGGGGGGGTCTTTCCTTTGCTTATTTTTGATGACACGGGGGACGAGGGGGAGTCCGAATGGCGATTACGTCAGCAATATTTATTTATTTACTTTCGTATTTTTCTGGCAAAATTCAGTAGATTCTGATTAAATAAGAAACTTGAACAGATTTTGTAATAATTATACCAATGCTTAAACGAGCATGGGGGGGGGGGGGCGGTTAAGAGCTTTGCTTACTTTCGCTGACAAGGGGGAGGGAGGGGGAGTTAAAAATTAGTAAAATTCTGCTTACTACTTGAAGCACTTTAATACTTGAACGGCCCCTATCAAGCTGGCTATTATTATTACACTAATACTATTTAACTCTTTTAAAGATTGTTGTTGAGATTCAAATGCAAAGGTACCTGCTAATTTAAAGCGTTGATATGTGTACGAAAGCTAATATTTTTTTAAGTTTATTATTATTAATTATTTAATATTATATCAATGTATTTATGCATATATATATATATATATATATATATATATATATATATATATAATGTGTAAATAACGTTAAATTAACAATTTATAACTAAATTTCATATTTTGTTTTTAGTCCTATTTTCTTTAATTTAGGGGTTTTAGGGCTGTTCTGAAAATGGCAACCCTAGTTATAAGTACATGATATTACGTCACACGGTATCGGTCGGTTCAAGTTTGAATGATAAGTTAAATGATAAGTGATGATAACCCATAAGTTCCCGTTGATATATTTTTCCCCACGGTATCATACCGGAAATGAAATCTCCATTGATATTGAAAATACGAAAGTTGGGATGTTTAAGTGTTTGTATCGGGTCGCTACGGCTAAACCGATTTCGTTGAAACTTGATAGATAGGTAGATTGTAATCCGGATTAACACATGGGCTATTATTTGTGTAGAACACGCTAATGAATTCGCGGGCAAAGGTAACTTTCGTAGAAGAATACAAGATGCAGAAAATTCGAAGTGTTTATATAAAAAGCGTGCTATATTAAGAACTTTAGATGTTTTTTTTTATATGGAAGTGGGCGGACGAGCAAGCGGTCCCACGTGATGATAAGTGTTACCGTCGCCCGTGGACACCTGCAACATTAGGGGGTATGCGGCTGCGCCGCCGACCTTGCAGAATCCTATTCACCGCTCGGATTTTTAGACCGCCTAGTACACCTCAGTATCGAAGAAATGCGGAAGCACCGCATTTTTGTGACGGGAGGTGCAATTGTGAAACTCGAAGTGGGAATTATCTCGAAAAATTCTTCAGAGCATTCCCCTTTGTAAAGCGGTAAAACACGCAACGTCTCTGCGGACGCTGAGGAGTTCCAAACCAGCTATAAGATTGAGATAGTTGTGAGATATATGACCTCAAAACGCCACGCTGACCAAGTGGTTGGCGAGTACACTCATTTAGAGGTGCTGTAATCGGGGCTTGTGTGGAGGTTGTAATTTAAGCTGTACCTATTTGTAGATGATGTATCTTGAGAAGGTGCGATACATAACTTCATTGTAATCTTTACTTACTGTTTTATTGATTGATCACAAAAATTCACTAAAAGTACACATTTTGTTGGCGTGCGGAAGACGACTGGCGAGAACAGTGTGGACAGTGACCTATCACAAATTGCTGTCAACGTGAAACACCGTGTGCGTTCTGTGTGCACTGTGTCAACACTGTCTCCCTACACTTTGTTATTCCTTAGTCGTCTTTTATGACGAAGGACTAATCTCGGCTGGCACCAAATGGCCAAAATCTGGGCTTAAAAATCGACATTTAGTTTAGTGAGGGGCAGAGTGCACGCTGCAATCCAACAGCCGCTGAGCGCGCTCGACTGGCCACGTTACGCGCCGCAACATAGCCCTCAGCAGGCGAGCGGCGCGTACCTCCCGACGATTCGGTCCGTATAACCGTAAGGTTGGTAGGACTATGGGCGAAGGTGGGTCATGGCCACGTTACCCCTCTCTCACAGAAGACTACCTAGAAAAGTACTGCATTTCCCACTTTATCGTATTTCCCCAATGTACGTACGTGTTTCGGTAGTGAGTGAGATGTGCCAGAGCCCATTCCCATCCCATCCTATCCCTCCCCATTTTCCCAACCCTTTCTCCAAATCCATTCCTATATATCTAAAGGTAAGCAACGCATCCGGAGGCGTGGCAACATTTGTAATTTTGGACTAATGTTGGCATGTACCGCGGATGTCTATGGGCGACAGTATGCACTTACCATCAGGTGGACTGTATGCTCGGCTGCTGCCTTCGTACAAAAAAAAAGAAAAAAAAAAACCTTTTGTATTCTCATTTTTGAATATTGTTTTGTATGTACAATAAAATATATAAATCGTAACAGCCTATAACGTACCATTGCAGGGCACATGCCTCCTCCAGTAAATCAGTGGTAAATCAGTGGTGGTTAGGGCCATAATCCACCACGCGGGCTCAGTGCGGATTGTTGGATCATATAGTTCACATTTGTTTTATTATTTCTGGAGTATGCGGGTTTCCTCATGATGTTTTCCCTCACCGGCCAGCTACTGACAATAATTATAAAAAATAAATAAACTGAAACTGAATTTAAGCGACATTTTGAGAACAAAGCCACTAGTCCAGAATGATTATTTTTGACGCAAAACCAATAAGTAATTTTTCAAGAACGAAAAATGGCAAATATAGAAAATATTCTTATGCCCTATTACTATAATTTGTCTCTAAAAACAAATTTTAAACAGACATGTAAAAAAAAGCCTTTTTAAGTCATTGAAAGTCTTATGCTATGTTATTATAAACAATACCGTATGCTTACCTTTCTCAAATCTCAACTGAATACTGTCCTTGGCCGTTAAAAAACATAAACTGAGCAGGCATTTCCTGTGGATTATTCTGTAATATAGTTACGTGCATGCCGGGTACGAGTTGACAAGTCGAAATCAGCTGTTTTTTGCAAAGACAGCTTGAATATCGAGACTTCAGTTAATGCTGAAATCAGTTGCTCTAAAGCTATCGAGTATTACTGTATCATACCACCAGCTTTCCAGTGATGGGTATAGGCTTCTCTTTAGGAGAGGCACAGCCGATCTTCGACCCTTCTCATTCACCCACCACCGGCGAATTTCTTCAAGTGGTCGGTCCACACGCGGTACATTTTTTTTATGGCCAATGGCGGCAGACGCGCCGCATACAGTCCACCTGACGGTAAGTAGAACAAGAACTCGTCTATCCGATCAGTACTGCGGCAAAATTGGCAAAATGAACTACGATGGTGACTTTAGTTCTTAAGCGAATCTCTTTGTTTCGGATCCAATCGCGCAAAGAGAGCCGAGTCTTAAAAGATTTTATTTTTATTGTAAATCCAGTGATATATAACGTGTTAGATTTTCTTATTTAAACTATTCAAATGCTGTTGTGCACGGAATTATATTTTCCGCAGTAAACTAACAATTTTTACCTTTTAAGTAACTTTTTAACCATTTATCGATTTATTTGACGTGTCATAAAATTGTGCGAGTTTACCACGGCACTGCACGTTCGCTTGCCTCATACATAACCATAATACGACGTATCTAATTATAATTGAATCATTTAGCTATTTCTTAAAATTTATAGTGTGCCAATTCGCTGTCGACCTTGCGAAATCCTAATCACAACTTTCTTGTAAAACCCCATGTCGTGGCATAATGGAGAGAACTCTTGAGGCAGTTCGTTCGATACCACGGGTTCGCGGTTTAAAGCGATTTTTAGACCGCTCAGTCAGGGCCGGAAGGTTGTGTTAGGCCCGAGTGGGTTGGCCGGGAGGGGGGACAGTCCCTCAAGATATTGTATATAGAGGAATGACTCATAAACAAGAGAATGTTTTAGGAAAAACATTAATGTAAATAATTTAATGGCTCTAAATAACAATGAGCCCGGTACATAATTTTAAGTAAAATAAGATACAAAGAAAGAAAATGCGTCTAGACATGGATTTGTCGAGAGACGAGGAAATCCCCATGTCTAGTGACGTCAGTAACTTTTCATCAATATCCGAGTGGGTACTTTACCCATTCGGAAAATTCCGAGTGGGTAGAGCTACCCACTGTACCCACATTATCCGCCGGCCCTGCGCCCAGTACACCTCAGTATTGAAGAAATGCGGAAGCACCGCACTTCTGTGACGGGAGGTGCGATTGTGAAACTCTAAGTGGGAATTATCTCGAACAATTCTTCAGAGCATTCCCTGTTGTATAGGCGGTAAAACACGCAGAGAGGCAGCGTCTCTGCGGACGCTGAGGAGTTCCAAACCGGCTATAAGAGTGAGATAGTGGAAACTTCGAACAGCACATCAAAGATATTGAGTACCTACAGCGACCCGCCCTCGCTTCGCTTCGGTTTATAAGTTTTTTTATTTACAAAATTTGTTTTTAAAAAATTCAAAATAAGATACAGCCTGTATTAGACACGGATAATGTAGCTTCCTATTTGTGAAAGAATTTTTGAAGTCGGTTCAGTAGTTCAAGAGATTACCCCCAACATACCTACAAACACACAATTTTACCTCTTTATTAGTTTATTTATTATTAGTGTAGATATAGATTTTAATTTTAAAACAACAGATACTAAACCAGATCTTTCATTCGAGTCAGGGATATGACATGTAAAACCATTGATGTACATATGATTTAGAATGTATTTAGATGTATTTAGAAGCTCACTGTGTAAAACTGTCAAACAGAGTGAAATTTGTACGGAGATGACACGTTATTGACAGTTCTACATGTCATCCGACTTTAGAGCATTTTTCTATTGAAACAGAAGCTTAAAGCAACGAAATTTTTAGCTATAAAGTCTTAACGAATGTCAATAAGTCTATAGCGATAATAATAGCCCTTTGCATAAATATCGTCACGTATATTTAAAAGTGGTATGTATTGTTTCATATAGAACAGTGCAGAATAGCCACCGCTCGGAACGTGACTACTAAAATAAATAGATAGATATTGTTCCAGGAACGTAATGTACAACACTACACGTGTTCAAATGTTCTAAAGTTAGTGTCTGGCCTTATAGCAAAAAGAAAAAAGAATACAATGAAAGTGGCACAAAGTTTAAATAAATCGGTATCTACATAAACGGTAGGCCTTATCGCCGAAGCCAACTCTTCCAGTAGATGTTTTTAAACTGTGACACTGTTCTATTTATCAATTTATCAGCAAAGTACAAGAAACACATGATTCCACGAAAAAAAAACCTTGAACATCCATTGAAAAAAGCTTATGTCAAGTGTACGAAGAACAAACAAACGTCAATTTAAAAAAAGAAAAGACACACGAATTTGAAACTTATTCCAAGGGACAAGAGTTCGAACAAAGTTTCGTCTATTGTAAAATTTAATTTGTTAACAGCTAAAAGCGCGCGAAAACACACGGCGGTTACAGTACCGTTCGTCAAGCGTTAACTTTCAAATCTGGAATCGTGGAATGCTCCTCGACTCTCGCCAAGATTTTGCGTCTGGGAGCTAAAGTGGACATTATAAAACACCTTTTTTCTGCATTAAATTGCAATTTTGTTTTGCATTATATGTTACCTATGTGGTAATATATATTTTCTTAAATTAAAATATAGTTATATTAATAATTAGATTAATTAGGAACAAGCCCAATGAAAGGAGCATGTGATTTCAATGACTAAGTAGGTAATTCAAAAAATTGAACAATATTTAAGTAAATTCTTTGTATCTACGAGTATAATGTTACTTATACAGAAACAAATAAAGAGTTAGATGAGAGATGAACTTACATTTATATTTTAAATAAGGTTGAATTGCAAAACGTGCAGATATTACTTTTGGCAATCTAATTCATGCTTCATCTCTGTCTGTATTATGAAGTTATCGTTATCATTGTCTGTCGTTATCAGCCTATAACGTCCCACTGCGGGGCACAGGTCTTCCCTAGTAAATCACGGGAGGTTTCGGGCCGCAATCCAGTGCGAATTGGTGGATCAATTACTGTATATTTATTTATTTTTATTTATTTATTTATTCTGGAGCATACGGGTTTCCTCATGGTGTTTTCCCTCACGAACGATCTGGTGACACTTTTTAAAATTAAACTCAATGGCCGAGGATTTGAACTCACGATCACACGAATGTGAGTCGAGTATAGATACCTCTAGGCTATCACCGCTCTAAAGAAAGATAGACCGTAATTACTTTATCAAAGAGCGACTTTGTACACATTTACATATCCAGCTTAAGTATGTTCCTATCTCCCAACTATTTATTTAGCAATTTACCTACCAACGTTCAGAAACCAAAAAAGGACAACAGCTTTTAGCGGGAAATAGCGAGTTGAGAGTCAATATGGCGGCGCTGTTGCAATTTTCTCCCGGAAATGGTGTTTGTTTTAAAAATTAACTATGAGAAGTACAAGACTATAGATGTTAGAATATCAAGAGGTACTAGTGTCGAAATTATAAGCAATTCGAAATAATCTTATAGTTACACAAGCCCTGTTATTGTCCAGTGCTGGACACTGGCCCGTATAAGCACACTGTCCCATGCACGAAGGATAAATTGCCTTAAAACGCCACGCGGGTTGGCGAGTCCACTCTTCTAAACTCGCTTCGATGTCCCTTAGTTGCCTTATGGGACACCCATGGAAAGAGAGATTCTCATGCTGGCCGACAACATATGAGGTATCTACAGTTAATAAATAATGGCCATAGGTCATTTTCGTATTTTCAACCGTGACAGCACTCCGAGAGATCTAAATGTATAACATAAAAGTGGTTACAACATAACGTATTGAGCTCTGGATATGTGTTTGGACGTTTTTTACCTACTGCGGCACGCCAGAAGGGTTTATTTGACTGCGGGACCAGATTATCAATTTTTGTAAATAAATCTGTTTCCGACTGCTTTGAATTTGATACTGAATTGTTAAAATAGCTGAGTAATTCATAAAACAAATCAAACAAACGAGTTAGTGTATGGAGCAAATATACAAACTTACTTGTTTCATATGTTCATACAGGAGTTGGGCGCAGGCGAGCGGGTTCTTTGTATTTTCAAACTCAATAATTTTTCGTTTGTTTGGAATAAGAAAAAATGGCGATTTGGCATTATTTAACTAATATTAGTGTACCATTTGGATCCCCTGTTATAGTGTAATGATTAATAACCGAAAATTATCGACAAACGAAATATCTCTCAATAGTTATCGTATTACATTCCACTGACCACATCGCGAAACTTTTTTCAATTCGCAAACCTATTTCATATTTTTTTCGCCCACCCGGATTTCTACCTACAAAACGACCTTTTGAAGCATCTAATTTCCTTTAAAAGTATCACTTGTCTGTAGTCATGGCAACGGGCAGCGTATGGCAACATCCAGCAAATAGATCCGATGAGAATACTATTTTATTTTGTTAAAATAGAAACCAAATGGTGATCAATAAAACGATCAATTTTTGGATGAATGAAATAAATAAATAAAAAATCTGTCGCTCATTTAATTAATTCTCCTTATGTTTACCTAATGAATACTACAGTTTATTCAACTTATAATTTCACAGACATAAAAATCGACTCGTCTAGATTTCCCTCGCTTTTTCATAAGGTCACCGGCGGTCAGCGAACGGGTATTTTGTTATGTCACATTCGAATATGAGCCTTGCGACGTGTATGCACATTGGCCCACCTTGATGTAAAACTGACTGTAAATATTTCAATATGTTGCACGTGGAATCTGAATAATTATAGATGTATGAATAATTATAATTATAGATAACAGTCAAGAAAACATTCTTCAGAATTTTTCTAAAAGAAAAAATCACTGAAAAAAGACAAGATAATATACTTATATGGTTCATAGTAACAATTAAGCAACGCAGTTTTTGGCAGGAAGTGAAGTATTTGTATGATTATTATACAAATTGTGTATTTAGTGGTTTAAAAGAAATAGTTTATTAAACTAAACTTCAAAGTGTATGTTTGTGATAATCTGATAATGAAATAAAAGTACAGAGCTGTGTTTTTTGTGTACTTCCATTGAGTTCTCTTTTGTCCTCAGTAAACTTACTATCACATTACCGGGCGACTCCTGACTTTCTTAGTAAGTCAAGAGTCGCCAGGATTGACAGGTTACGATCTAGACTTTGAAATTGTCTAAGACAATACGAAGAGAACTTAACACTGGCAGAATGTGCTGATTGCGTCATTGCCAGATATGAATAATAAAAAAACAAGCAACGGTACTGGATTTTAATAGGCCAAACTGGCCTTCGAACTTATAATGCTCGTACTAAAATACCTACCTACCTGCTTGATGCATGGAAAAAAAAGTATCCACAGCTTTTCTACGATTCTTCTTGTTCTCAGAAAACGGGCCAAATAAAAGTATGCGGCAACGACAAAGCAACGAACCTGTTCTGTTCCACAATAATAATATAAGGGGCAAAAAAGGCGCGCTGTGTCGAAAAAAGTCCGGGCACTCAGCTGATTTGCCATTTGAGGCGCCCCTGTACCACGAAGCGTTTCGGGGACGAAACTATCGTACACTTTATCCTTTTGTCTGGTTTCTTTCAATGAAAAATGCTATAGTAGTCGTTATTATTTAATTTTTTCACATAATCCTGACCACAATTATTAAATGTGTTCTACATTGAAGTTATTTCCTTAAAATACTTCGAAAATAAATCTATTTATACTTTAAAAGAACAATTATAGGAGATAAGAACAAAATTTATTACTTGCATCGCATTTTTATTGAAAAGTTATAGGTATTGTGTTATAGAAAATAAAGGTTTTATGAAAATATTTTAGACGATGAAAGTTTCATAATAAAGGAGCCCGTCTGACGTATGCTGTTCTCTCAGCTGACTCCCGCCAAAACCAGCAAAACCGGCGTCGGTTTGACGGCAATTCGACAATAAATACAACTTTATAATTGCTATTGTCCAAAATATTTAGTTAAATATCATGTTTTGGGTGAACAAAGCTCACTTTTGTCACTGGGAACAGCTAGCGTTTTCTCACGTCTGTGTTGTAAAACAGCTGATTTTGGCGCGAACGGCGGCCATCTTTGACGCGGTCAAGTTCGTTCGGAAACAGGTTGGTTGCTACGCGTATCCTGATTCAGTACGTATTATGTTTATTTATATTGCTTGGCGCTTATTATCAAAACTGTGCGTATTATGTTTTCGCATGAGCACTTTAAAAAGATTTGAGCGTTTGAGTAAAGGAAAAAAAATGGAATTTAATTTAATTTATTTCTACTTTTACGAATAGTGGGTAAAGGTAAATACTGTTGCTTTATTGGTTATTTTTCTTTCATTTTAACAATAACAGGATATCGTCGAATGTCGCGTGAAGTCACAAATTTATTTTAAGTTACTATTATTAAACTGAATACTTTATGTTACTGAGAGAGTAATGTAGTTTCACAATTTCTTACCCTGCCATATTTATTAGTAAGCAGTGCTGCAAAAAGCAAAGCGTCGAACTGATCAATATAAAGGAGAAGGACGGATAGGAATCTGGGACACTCAGTGTATTGTGTGTTAATAGATTTCTAATTTCTATTCTGGTCAAATCTATACATATAATAATAAAAAATGTAACTGATCGCTGTCTGTACATGGAAGATATATGAGAAAAATATTATTGCGGGCCTTTATCAACGCAATAGAACCCAAAACAATGATTGTTAGAATTTTTGTCTGTTTGTCTGTGCGTTTGTGCGCGCTAATCTTAGAAACGGCTTAACCGATTTGGGTACGGTTTTCACTAATGTATTGTGGTAAGCTTCACTTAAAATTTAGTGTTTGTTTTATTTCAATCAGTTCATAAATAAAAAAGTTATATCAATTTAAAAAATCACGTTGAACATTTGTTCGATAAAAAATAAGCTATAAGAAATAATGTTTGTGATCGTTTTTGAAAATACCAAATACCCCTAAGAAGGTAAAGACTGGTGTTTATAAACTAAAGTCCACGCGGACCAAGTCGCGGGCAACAGCTAGTTAAACATATGATTCAAGTTGTATCAAACATTAAAAAGGTTGAATAGTTAATATTAAAATTATAAATTAATAAATAAATTAGTAAAAAAGTATATTTATGTATAAGTATCATCTATGAAGCGAAGTCCCGTTATGATTACTTACGATGCCTGTCCCGTAAAGTGAGACCGTATAGACTGATGTCTATCTAAGAACGCAAGAAGTCGTGAGCTCTACGCGTGTGCCTGCCTGCCCAGTGTGCCTTGGCCAACGAGAGAAGGAGAGCTATCAGGCCTCACAACGACCGAAACGAAGGAAGATACCTCCAGCTGGTCCATGCCGGAGGCGTACAGGTAAGCTCAGTCTCACACTTTGTTATTTCGCATTAATCCTATGGTCCATAGGCTATAGAGATACTAATAACCTAAGATCGTGGCATCCTTCGGATATCATTGGTCATCCGCGCTTACAATTATTTTTTTGTCTCTCTTTAATTAACTTTCATATAAACTCGATTTTTCTTTCGCCCTAAATAAATGCTTCTTTCTTTTATTAACATAAGTAAAGGTAGCATTTAACTAATTACTTTTACTTTTTCCGAACCGGTAATGCAAACAAAAACTATTGTCACATGGAATTGTCACGCTCAGGTACACTTTAAAATATAATCCTCTCATCGTAAATCAAGTCCACTTCGGGTGGTAATACGTATTTTTTTCACGGATGAATAAATAATAAACAATGTACTGAATTTATTAGTGGAGATTAGCTCCTGGCGGATTTTCTGCCTTATTTCGAAAAATAATTAGGACAATTAGGATTTTGCCGAATTTGAATAACCAGCTCCTGTCTGTAGTCGGTATTACACGGTTTATTTTTGTTACTTTAAAACTAAAACATACAATGAATGTCCTGTACACCAACAGCTGTGCTATTCTTCACACAGGTTTTTAATTAAAAACCGATTTTATTATTAACCTGAGACATCGGGCGATTCGAAACCAATCTCTATGCAGACTCCATACGATTCTATAAAACACAACTCAGACTTCTAAGACCTAAGACTCAGATTCTAAGACCGAGGAATGTCCGTTTATCGGGCCCGATATTTCTTTTTTGTATTTCGAGTGAAAATAATTGATTTTAATTCAGACAATACAAATACATGTTACAAAAATAACAACATAAACCGCTACGGAAATTGGATTGCCTATCTTAAGCTGTTTCTGGCAATATTTAAGACAATTATTCGATATTGCAATTTAATTATCTAAGTGAAGACAGAACCTAAGCCACAATTATACATTATCTTATCACATTTAATTGTAAAATGAGTTTTATTTTTTTAATTTTCTTTCGTCGCAGGCAAACGTTTTCACACTTCAGACGACACAGCGTGTTTCATTAATGTCTATAGATATAGTTTAATGATTTCTCATATGGCTTGTGATTTTAACAGGTCGCAAAAATTATTAAATAACCAGCAAATCATGATCAAAAACACAAACAATTTTTGAAAAAATACTCAGAATGTAGTCACCTTCACCAAATCGAAGTTCGCGGTACTCCTATCTCTTTTTTATCACCGCACAACCACCATCTGTGTGACAGACTTGTGTGACAGAGAACCTACACCTAAATCATCTTTAAATGTGCTGCCGTCTATTTATTAAAACGGATTATTCTAGTACAGATGCCAGTACACGTTGTCCTTATTAATACTTAGGACGTACTTAGGATGCCAGTACACGTACTTTGAGGAGGGGAGTGCACGCTGCAATCCAACAGCCACTGGGCGCGCTCTACTGGCCACGTTACCCCTCTCTCACAGAAGACTACCTTGAAATGTACTGCATTTCTCATTTTATCGTATTTCTCCAATGTACGTACGTGTTTCGGTAGTAAGTGAGATGTGCCAGAGCCCATTCCCATCCCATCCTATCCTATCCCTCCCCATTTTCTCAACCCTTTCTCCAAATCCATTCCTATATCTCCAAAGGTAGTCAGCGCATCCGGAAGAGCGCGAACGTTTGTCATTCTGGACTGATGTTGACATGTATGACGGATGTCTATGGGCGACAGTATCCACTTACCATCAGGTGGACTGTATGCTCGTTTGCCGCCTTTCTCTGTAAAAATAAATAATACATAATTCTATGTGTTCTAAGTTTCTAGATATTGAGGCTTTAGAGAAAGATAAAAAATGAAATAAACAGCAGAAAATATTGAACGAGCACCAAATTCAAATTCTTTGTTGAAAGGGCTGGGAAAATAGGGAGGAATGGGATAGGATGGGAATGGGCACTGAGATATCTCACTCACTATCGAAACACGTACGTACATTGGGGAAATACGATAAAGTGGGAAATGCAATGCATTTCAAGGTAGTCTTCTGTGAGAGAGGGGTAACGTGGCCAGTGGAGTGCACCCAGCATGCACCCCCCATGCAATAATTCGACCCGCGTTTATTTGTCATTTTCTATTTGATCTGGTGGTTCATTAATAAAGAATACCTTAGGGTATTAAGTCCACCATTTATATAGGTAAGTACATCAAATACTTGTCCGATGAAGTTTAAATAATTAACAATCCATTTTCTCAAATAATATCGTATAATATCGCACGATATCAAAATAACCACCCCCACTGATTTAAATCTTTCGCATAACTTGGTATTACGTAACTTGATTGAGCGGGACGGCGATACAGACTGTCTCATTTATAACCTAAAAGCCTGGCACGTGGTTACTAAACATGTCCTACTTCCTGCCTCCTGGCGATGACATGGCGATAGCGATGCGTACGAACTCCACACTGGTATGAAAAAAATGTAGGTACTAGAAATCATAGATCAACCAAAATACATAAATGGATAATTTATTGTGACAAAACTATCTAGACGAGTGACGATATAATTAGTGATGGGTAACTTCGGAGTTAATGAATCAAAAGAGTTGAATCCGCGAGCGGAGCAGAATCCCTTAATTGTTCCAACAAACTGTTATTCATTCCGATTCCGGCGCCAATCGTGATCGTGAATGTAGTCGCGCGTCGGCACTTGTCGGGGGCTCAACATCGAAATGCAACGATAGCATGACCTTTTTTTTTTTGCTTATGCAACAATCATTATGGAAAAGGAATGGAACGCTCTCGGAAGGTGATTAAGTAGATGAATCAAAAGAGTTAAGGAGTAACTAAAAGAAGTCGTATCCGCAAGCGGAGCAAAATTAAGTGAGTTAAAACACTCCGAGAAGTCTTGTCTAGATATAATGTTAATATTGCGATACACGAGCAGTGATACTTAATTATTTTTTAAGTCTGTCCTTTATTTACTTAAAATAAATATCGCCTCAAATTACAAGAAAACATATGAATTCATTAACATTATTTCGGATTAAGTATATTAAAAGGTTTTGTTTTTCAATTTCATTTATTTATTTACTCTTTTGGCACTCTATATTGTATAGAGGCGGACTTAATGCCGTAAGGCCTTCTCTACCAGTCGACCGTTAAATGTGAAAAATTAAAGCGGGTGCAAAAGAAATTAAACAGTAAATCTTGATTTATCTGTATAAATAATATATAATACATAGATAATTTACTTATACGATAAAATGTACCAATATATTTACATACTACTATATACTTTTTCTCTGGAATGTGTGGAACTACTGAACCGATTTCAAAAATTCTTTCACAAATAGGAAGCTACATTATCCGTGTCTAATATAGGCTATATTTTATTTAGAAATTTTGAAAAAAAAAGAACTTATAAACCGAAGCGAAGCGAGGGCGGGTCGCTAGTATAATGTAAATACGGAGAAAAAACAAGCTCTGTAAATCTCGGAGGTAATGTTACCAAGGCTTGAGGCTGGTTTTATTAGGAGCCTTCCTAATTAGCGGGGAGCCAGTTCCAGAGTGTTTTTACCCGAGCGCCGAAGGAATTAATCATGAAACCAGTGCGATGAGAGAAGACATAGAGTGTGGAGTTTTCAGCGGAACGAAGATCGTCCCTCTGATACTGAAACTTACATTTCAAGTATTCAGGGGAACGTGGATCGTATAGTATACTAAAAAGTGTGCAAAGTAATCTTTTACATCTGCGTTGTTGGATGGGCACCCATTTAAACTGAGAAGGAATCATATTCACGAAGTCCGTAAAAACACGAATACAGTTTTTTTTATGGACGAAGGCGGCAGACTAGCATACAGTCCACCTGATGGTAAGTGAATACTGTCGCCCATAGACATTCGCGATAAATGCCAACAAACGTTGGCACACCCCCGGATGTACTGCCTACCTTTGGAGATATAGTAATGGATTTGAAGAAAGGTTTGGGAAAATGGGGAGGGATAGGATGGGAACGGGCTCTGGCACATCTCACTCACTGCCGAAACACGTACGTACATTAGAGCAATAAGATAAAGTGGGAAATGCAGTACATTTCAAGGTAGTCTTCTGTGAGAGTCGGGTAACGTGGTCAGTCGAGCGCGCCCAGCGGCTGTTGGGTTGCAGCGTGCACTTACACCCTCAATAAATGTCATAGCTATGCAAAGAACATATCCATGCACAACAGAAATATATTGATTATTCGAGATAGACAATAATAATACAAAATCTGTTATTCAGTATCGAGATAAGAAACGATTATAACAGTTTATACAATAGGTTTATTTTTTATAACTTGCTAGCAAAACCCGGCAGACGTTGTCCTGCCATAGAAGTTGATGTGCTGCAGCGCCATCACGCAGTTATAACTGCAGAGTTATAACAAAGTGATACCACGAAAATATTCTCCGTGCTCAAATACCTATGTATACCACTTTTCATGGCGATCGGTTGAACGGTATAGAAGTTGATGTGCTACAGCGCCATCTAGCGGCGAGTTGCAACAAAGTGGATAGCATAAAAACCTTCTCCATGAAAAAATACATATATATACTAACTTTCATGGTGATCGGTCAAACAGTGTCGAAGTCTATTAACATCAGATATACCAACATCCATTTTTGTTAATAGATTGTTAATTTCTAGTATAACTTTAATGCTATGCACTCTGAATAACGACGTTACAAACGTTTTAGATAGAACAGAGAAACTTTGTGTTTGTAACTTGTGATTTATTCCCTAAAATCATTTTATTTTTCGCTACAGCATTCTTATATATTTTTAATTATTCGACCTGTTTCAATTTTAGCATTATTTCAGTGATACCTTGTATAAGACCTGGTATTAAACATAAACAGTCTAACCATACCATACCGTCGGCCTATGTCGCTCCACTGCTGGATCCTCGCTTCGTCTCATCCAACCGCCACCGGCGAATTTATTTAAGTCTTCGGTTGACATGGCCGGAGGGCATCCCTCGCTGCGACGTCCAGCCATAAAACAATCTGATCGGTCTTCACTTTTTGTCAATTTTCTCTCCCGTAATTCATACTTTCGTCGAATCTATTTGACAGCATAAAACCAGCCCCAAGAGAAATCATCTTTTACAAACACTTTCAAGGATAATTCAACAATACCTACTTTAAACATTTATTTTAATCCAAAAGGAATGCCTTTTATTGGGCTCTCGTGTGTCCATTTCCAGGGTTTTTTGCAGGGTGGTTTGTTATTATTGCTAATGTGTGGGTCAAGTATAATACTGAAAGCGATTAATTAAAAAATAATTTTCTTCATATGTTAACTACATTTTAACGCTCGAATATGTTCTTGCTCCATCGATATGAGAATAAACAATATGACACATCATACGCTTTTATCAAAGAAACCTGGTTGGTAACTTCTAAGGGGGTTGAACCTGATGAGGAAGGGTTCTTTAAAAAGACAAATTTGAAATAGGAATGTTCCATTTTCAAAACACACATGAATTAAATAATTGGAGAGCTTCTGAAGATAGGAAACTATTAGCTCTAACGTGCCCGCTTTAAATTGCTTGTGTAACATATCTAGTATGTACCATATTGTCAAATCGATGTCATGCTCTTTTAAAATGAATGATTTGAATTTCGCATTTATTAATTTTGGTTTTTCATTGATTTTTCATAATAATATTAATGATGATTTAATTCGTCACAAATCCATTTAATCGTCACATAATTTGTTAGCAACGATTTACAGAATACATACCGAGTATCATGCTAGTCAATTAATAATAATAAATACATTAATTTTGAGTAAATTTATTAAATCTAATTTTTTTTTGAAAAAATGTAGGTACATAAAGTGAACGTGACTGGTCGTCTAAAAGTAAAAATTTTGGTTATATTTTATGTAAAAATAAGGTCTATGTGGTACCGCCAAAGAGCATGGCTCTCCAGCGTTACCACATACTTTTCTGAAGAAACAGATACGGCTACCAAGTCTTGTTATTGCCTTGGTAATACCATTACGCATCAACTAGGAATTTAGGGGCTTCGTTAGTTATAATTATAACTTAAGTTTGTTAAAAATATCGTTGTGCCCATCAAATATACTATTGTCATCTAGTATCTTTTTTTTTATATACTAGTAGGCGGACGAGCAAACGGACCCACGTGATGGTAAGTGTTATCGCCGCCCATGGACACCTGCAACACCAGGGGGTATGCGGGCGCGCCGCCGACCTTGCAAAATCCTATTCACAGCTCTTAAAGAACCTCATATCGTAGTTTTTTTTATTTTTTATTTTTATAGACTAGTGGGCGGACGAGCAACGGTCCCACGTGATGGTAAGTGTTACCGCCGCCCATGGACGCCTGCAACACCAGGGGGTATGCGGACGCGCCGCCGACCTTGCAGAATCCTATTCACAGCTCTCTTGAAGAACCCCATATCGTCTTTGACATTTAATAGCATTAGTAGGCATCTAGAAGACTCCTGAATAATTTTTATCTAAACATTGTTTAAGACGTAGCGAAAATAGCAATCTGTTTTCCGATGCCGTCAGCGTTTTTTGGTATTCCGCTATATCCTGTGACATGTACCATGCGCCAATCAGTCCTTTGGGAGTGGTACGAAAACCATTATTGGCATTTTGTGAGCAATCCACATCATAACATAAAATTGTTGTGTACAGTTATTTCCTTTGTCGCTCCACAGATATTATAAGTAGGTACAGAGTTATTTTTTAAATCAATTTGCTTATTTGTAATATTATTTTTTTATAGAAAAAAGGCGGCAGACTGGCATAGAGTATCTGTTGCCGTTTACAATGTTTACAAATGGTAAACAACAGCCAATACCATACTTAACACGAAACATCAAATTAGCCCTATTTTATAGGAAGGAGGCGGCATACGAGCATACAGTGCACTCGATGCTAAGTGGATACTGTCGTCTATGGACATCCACGGCACGGTACACGTAAACAACAGTCCAAAAGGACAAATTTTGGTAGGCACGCCTCCGCGGATGTGCTGCCTTTGAAGATCTTTGAAAATTTAGGAATGTATTTGGAAACAGGGTTGGGAAAATGGTAAGGGATAGGATAGGATAGGATAGGATAGGATAGGAATCGTTTCTGGCATATTTCACTCACTGAGGAAACACGTATAGGGGAGACTGGGGCTGGTTGTGACAGGGGTAGGTAGTTACACCGGCAACGGTGGCTAAACAGAGAACGCTATATTAACGTTAGAAAGACACAAATGATCACGCCACCATCAGCCAGCACGCCACACGTGCCAGTGGCGCTAGCACTTTTGCGAGAGGAGCCCGAGCATGCTGCCGTCAAAACCGCACGTTAGTAACATTTTCATTTTTTCATTGGTCTAAAACCTGTTTTCCATAAAAGCAGAGGTGTGTGTTGTTGTGATATTTATGCCCTAATGCTTTCTTTTTGCTATAAATCTACGTTTATACAGTTATACTTATTGGCGTTTTTACTATTTAACCTTGAAAGGTCGGTTTTGGCGTTGGGGCTAAAAGTGCCATTTGCTCGGGGCAGGTTGTGGCATGTCACTGCCCCGAAGTGCTTCTTGCCGACTAGTATAATTTGGGCTATATACTTTGTTGTTTTTTGTAGGAGGAGGATGTATAAAAGAAAATCTGAGCGTCGAAAAATATCTAAAGAGACTTCGGATTATGTAATATGTCGCTTACAAGATATTTAAAGAAACGAAAAGAAGCAAACGAGAAGGACATACCTATGGAATCTCTCACAGTTGGCTACCAGAAGAATAGACAAGTTTTCAACGATGAACAAGAAGCCATTTTGGTGAGTTACTTAATTAAATGCAGCCAAATTTACTACGGATTGACCCCAAAAGATGTCAGGCAACTAGCATTTGCTTGTGCACTAAGTACAATATTGCAATGCCGCAATCGTGGCTTGACAATAAAGAAACAGGAGTCGATTGGCTGACAGCGTTTTTAAAACGCAACCAGTATTTCTATTTATACTAATCCAGTTGCTGGTTCTAGCAGAGATCTGATTCAGAATGAATGTACCTTTTCTCCCGAGATCATTCGGCCTTATCCAAAAGCTGCTGCGAGAACAAACAATATTACACGAAAAACTCGCAAATCAGCAATTTTAACTGATACGCCAGAGAAAAATGCATTGACACTGGAACAGAGCAAGAAAAAGGAAAATACATCTAAAAAAGGAAAGATAACTAAGAAAGGAAAGTCAACTGAGCCAAGAAAGATAACTAAACAAGGAAATACAATACAATAAAAACAGTTAAGAAAAGAGGAAAGATAGCTGTAAAAAGGAAGGTGTTACACGACTCTGACGAAGAAAGCGTAGAAGATGATTATTTTTGCCTGATATGTTGTGAACCGTTTGATCAGAGTCGAGCTGGTGAGGAATGGGTACAGTGTGTAGTTTGTAAGAAATGGTCACACGTAAGATGTGCTTAGCGAAATGTTGTATCCTACGTATGTTTGAATTGTGAAAGTGATTGTTCAGACTATAGTGACTGAACTGCTTTGTTTAGCTTTTATCTGATTGTTATTTTTTTTTAAAGAGAGGCATAATTTTTTTTGGTGATTCTTACTAAGTTATTGTTTAAGAAAGAAGGTTATAATTTTGTTTAAAGTTAGAAGTTACTAAATTTTTGATGTTTGCTTTAGAAGTTTTAATGAGGCAAATGACTGGTTTATAATACATTGTAAACATAATAATATTGTGTTTTTATCGAAAGTAACTTTCGTTTGTTCTTAATACAAAGTCTTAGATTTCGTTTGTTTTTGTTGTAACATTTTGCCCCTTGTGGTGTAACAACCAGCCCCTGGCGCGGGGTTAAAAGTTACACGCCTCTTTTCCCAGAATTCATTCGTTTATGTCACTTCTAATAGGCTGATACCTAAAATTCTTTTTAAATTTAAAACCTGAATAGTTACTTAATCAAACAAACCCATATCTACGTAAAATAATCAAACAAACAAAAAATTGTAACAATTTGTAAAAAAAATGTCACAACCAGCCCCAGTCTCCCCTACCTACCTACGTTCGTTGAGGTATAACATAAATTGGGAAATGTTACATTTCCCAATTTATGTGAACATTTTACATTTTAGTAACGTGGCTAGTCGATTGCGTCTAGCAGCTGTTGGATTGCAGCGTGTGTTCTATACTAGTTCAGCTATAGAAGCTAGAGTATAATCGGACGCACCGCACCAGTGGACAACAAACATGTTACAGATTTAAAAACTTGATTTTGTTACATATTTTGAGGGGGGGAGTGCACGCTGCAATCCAACAGCCGCTGGGCGCGCTCGACTGGTCACGTTACCCCTCTCTCACATAAGACTACCTTGAAATGTACTGCATTTCCCATTTTATCGTATTTCCCTAATGTACGTACGTGTTTCAGTAGTAAGTGAGATGTGCCAGAGCCCAATCCCATCCCATCTTATCCCTCCCCATTTTCTCAACCCTTTCTCCAAATCCACTCCTATTTATATCTCCAAAGGTAGGCAACGCATCCGGGGTCGTGCCAACGTTTCTCATTTTGGACTGATGTTGGCATGTATCGCGGATGTCTATGGGCGACAGTATCCACTTACCATCAGGTGGAGTGTATGCTCGTCTGCCGCCTTCGTACATAAAAAAAAAAACTTAAAATTTCCTTCATTTGTAGAAAAGTTACACAATTTACTTGCCATAATAAAAAAAAACGACTAAACCAAGGTAAAATTACCGTATTATGATAGGTAGCAGACCTACCTTTATTTTCCGCTACACGCTGTATATAAACTGTGCCATGGGAGAGGGGAGGTATTTTTACATTCATTTTTTTAATTTTTACATTCATTCGTGTCCTTTCTTGTATTTTCGTTGTTTTTACTCAATAGTCAAGTCAGGATACGCAAAAAATTACAGTATAAAATCATAAACAACTTAATATGGACACAACTATGTAATACGTATATGTTTGAATATCACGTGTTGTCTGGCTATGGAATAACACAATCCCATCTCTTCCCGACTAAGGGATACCCACAAACCCTGAGGAAATACACAACCCGTAAAACAGTGGACACGGTTTGGGCCTTACAATGTGCATAAGGAAGCCCTTGGATACTGAAAGGGTAACATTGTATTGCCAACGTCACGCGGCAAAAGAGATGCCGACGGTGTTATTTGTTGGTTAAAGATTCTTTCTTTCTATATGTCCTTATCTTTCTTATTTTAAGTATTCGTTTGAGAAAAGTACTACTGTGAGAAAGAAGTTAGAAGTCGATGCTAGTATATACTTTTATATAATACTAATATAATAAAGAGGTAAAATTGTGTGTTTGTGGGTATGTTGGGGGTAATCTCTGGAACTACTGAACCGATTTCAAAAATTCTCTCACAAATAGGAATTTTTATATTGAAATTTTGAAAACAAAAGAAACTTATAAATCGAAGCGAAGCGAGGGCGGGTCGCTAGAGATTCATAAAAAACTAACAAAAGTGAACTTCCGAGCTTCATGACGTCATAAATAATAGAATTAGGTATAAATCAGCTGGCAGCCATTGTGTTATTTTGTTGGCAACAGGTAGGCTTGCCCTTCGAAGGACCAAACGTTTTTATGCTGGTTTATGGTTGTAATTAAGCTTTTGTGGCACATTTATCAATGTTGCACGATTACAGAACCTGCTCTGTAACAAGTGGATGGATGGAATGTGTATTTTTTTTTTTTTTTTTTATGTACGAAGGCGGCAGACGAGCATACAGTCCACCTGATGGTAAGTACTGTCGCCCATAGACATCCGCTATACATGCCAACATTAGTCCAAAATGACAAATGTTGGCGCGCTCCCGTATGCGCTGCCTACCTTGGGAGATATAGGAATGGATTTGGAGAAAGGGTTGGGAAAATGGGCAGGGATAGGATGGGATGGGAATGGGCTCTGGCACATCTCACTCACTACCGAAACACGTACGTACATTGGGGAAATACGATAATTCAACTGTTATATACTAAACTTATATAAAGCTGTATATTAAACTTAAACCCATGCCAGTAATAAAATGATTCAAAAGAGCCATGGTAAATGGTAACTTTTTTATGGAAGAAGGCAGCAGACGAGCATACAGTCCATCTGGTGGCGTGGATACAGTCCAGACTGGCAAACGTTGCAACGCCCTCGGATACGTTGCCTGCCTTTGAAAATGTGGGATGGATTTAGAGGAAGGGTTGGGAAATGGGGAGGGATAGGACGGGATGGGAATAGGCTCTGGTATATCTCTCACTATTGAATCACTGAATATGTACCTACTGTCACTGGTCAGTAGGTACATATTTAGTGGGGTCAGCTAGCATTTTTGTCAAATAAGTCATTGTGTTGTTTCGTTTTGTTGTCCTTCTCTTTTGTAGGTGCTACTTATAATAAAATAAAAATCTGCAGTGTGGCAAAGGCGTTACAAACGTGATACCGCTACAATGATTTGTAAAAGACTATGGAATACCATAAATTCCAAAAATTCGTTGGTGTTCCTTTCCATCGATGATCAATTGATCACGTGAGAATCGGCCAGTAGCGAATTTCTCGATTCGTAATCGACCATTCACGCGTCTACCGGAAACACATTCATAGCTTTAGAATTAAAAAAAAAGCTAAAGGATTCTACGAAAACACGTGAACAACGAGGCAACAAGTACATTCTCAATGTATAACAATAAAAATTCCATCCAAGTGAATTTTTCGCCATAATAAAAACACGCCCATTCACAATCGCTATTTGAAATTCGAACAACCGTTGGCGCCAACGCGCTTGACAGCGCGGTGTTACTTGATCTGTCAATATTTTGGCGCAGTTATTTTATCTAAAGCTTTTGGACCTACACAAAGGTATTATCCATTGAATTTAATGCGTTTAACTCAACAATATTACTCGTATATATTTCTAGAACAATATTCCCGCTTACTTTTTCTATTTAGTTCTATCGGCCTATCAGTATCGCTTACTCAAGCGGTACAACGCGTGTCTATGCGATGTTCGTTCTCGCTGGCGAACTTGCGGTACTCCTACAAAATATCCCGCGGCATATCGCCTAGACATACATTATCGTTATCACAGGCGGCAGCAAAAATCGCTTATATATGAAAAGGCCTTTACTATTATTAAAATTTTAACTTTAATAGCTTTTGCATATAAAGTTACTTTTACACGTAGTTTTATATCATCTTAAGAGAATCTAAATAATAGAAATATTTCAAACTGTATTCATAATGATTCACACCCACTAAAACAGATTTTTACTGATATTTGTTCATTGATCATTTGTCTGATGCTCTATTAAAGGAACCAAAAATAGCTGAAAAAGTCAGACAAATAAGTCTAAGCTATTTCGATTCTTCCACAGCATCTCTGTAAAACTTTTCTAATTACCTACCATATTAAATGTAAATAAAAGGGTGATCTCTTCTGTAATTAATAATTAGTATTTATTTAAGATGATTATTAAGTTTATAACAACAAAAGAAAATCTCAAACATTCCTATTATCTTCCCATTGTCATAAATTCATGTCCTTAGCGCCATAGAGCAGCCACAGCAAAAAGAGAAACGGAAGGGTCATAGACAAAAGAATGTGGCATTGACACATCACTTTACACAGCCATTTTGTCAAGGTATATTGTATGATAGACTGCGGTGAAATGTAGAAAAAGTAATTATATTGTTCTGTTTGCGTTTATTTTTGAATACACAACAATAAGCTTGAGCAACGATTATTTATGTCTTTATTTCATTAAATTAACACAAGCTTTGCATTGGACATTGGGAATGGACATTGGGAACTAACTAACGCAGGCTTTTTACGTATTTTTTTCTAATTTGAAAAATTATAGGTACTTATAAAATACCTATCTATACTAATATAATAAAGAGGTAAAATTGTGTGTTTGTTTGTATGTTGGGGGTAATCTCTGGAACTACTGAACCGATTTCAAAAATCCTTTCACAAATAGGAAGCCACATTATCCGTGTCTAATATAGGCTATACTAAAAATTGAAAAAAAAAAAACCCTTATAAACCGAAGCGAAGCGAAGCGAGGCCTGGTCGCTAGTAATTAATAAATAAGAATTGCAATCATTCTAGGGGACTTTTTGGCGGGAACTCGAAAAGTGACATTCTAGTTTTTGTATGATTAATATAAAAATGTTGTGCGTTTTATAGTTTTTCTGTGCGTAATGTTTGTGATAATCAAATAAAAGCACGGTACTGCATCCCACGGAGTGTGCTCTCAAGGAGTTCTTTTCTGTCATCAGTAAATCATTTTACTGAGCGACTCCAGACTCCATAGCGGGGCGGGACGAATGCTTGACTCTGGCTGAATGTAATAATTGCACCATTGCCATAAAAATAAATACAAAAAGAAAATAAAAAAATAAATTGAGAGTCTATCAAGTGTTCATTGAATTGTGCTTCACATTTGTAGGTACTCATTTTCTTTTAACTAAATAAAAAACATTTCTCATATTTTGTATAACACCTTATCTATTAGCTCCTCAACAATGTATAACCAAATATATTACTACATTATGCCTTATTAAAAGCCTCATATAAATTAATTTTTAAAGTATCTTCTTCATTTTCCCCGCTATAACTCGACATTTGATTCAACGGTTGTTTTTTAATTTTGCCACTTTCAACCTCCATCGTAAGATCTGAACTGTAATTTGGATTCCTATTTTTATCCTCATCATCATTGACATCATCTGGGAACCTGTCTTTGCCATCAGAAAACCTCCTATCTTTTTTAATTAAATCTTGATTTACTTTAAATTTTAAAGTTTCTTCCTCATCGCTGTAACTAGACGCCATGTTTTGTAACTTCTTCGTTTTTCTACTTTGTAAATTTCTATTTCTGTAGCCTTTTACGACTTTCCTTAAGACTTCGCGTAAATCTTTTTTATTTCTTGAACTACCAGTATTTAGAGGTTTATCTTTATTTTCCTGGTCATTTCTTAGTTTTATTCTGTTTTCCGCGCTTCTGTGTGTTCTGTATTGATTACCGTGAGATTCTGGTGTTGGTATTACAGAAGATCGTGCTGTCACTTCTAGAAGTTTCATTTTACGATTTAAGGGAACATTTTTGGACGATTCATTTTGGTAAGGCACCTTGAAATTTGTATCTGTGAAGTAACAATTTATTTATTTTTTACTAGCTGTACCCGACCACGCGTTGCTGTGGCTGCCCAACAGATGGCGCTTAGGCTGTTTTTACCTGTTTTGGGGTAAAAAGCATGTTTTTACCGTGTTAGGTATATAAAAACGCGTACGTGTTCGAATGCAACGCTGTGTCAAAATTTCAATCGGTGAAGAACTTTCCGAGTTAAGATTTTAAATAAACGAACGTTTACATTTTTATTTAAATAGATTTAAACATAATCAAAGATACATTACAATTTATAAAAACCAATGTGTACATTCTAACGATTTCTCTAAGTATTCCACAGCATACATGCTCATTGGAGAAGAAAATATCTAAGTCATTACGCCTCGCTGAATTTTTATTAATATAGCTTAGAGCACGTGACACCGGTGCAGTACGTTGGAGGTTGGTACCAGATGGAACCTCTTCCAGTAAAATGGGGATGGGAATGGGCTCTGGCATACCTCTCACTACGGAAACACGTTCGTACCTTGGGGAATATGATAAAGTGGAAATGTAGTACATTTCTGTGAGAGGGCGGTAACGTAGTCAGTCAGCGGCTGTTAAGTTGCAGCGTGCACTCTCCCCCTGCAAAAATTCGAAGGATGTGCAAAGAAAAGCGGATATTAAAAAGAAATACACACATTACCTGACGATTTCTCAAACTCTTCTGTTTCTGTTGAATATAATTCACTTTCTGTGCTAGATTCGCTATTACCTTCTTTTGTATTATCCTCTTTGGTAGTCTTCTCTTTTAGTTTTAAATTCGCATCTTTCACACGATCTTTCATTATATTTGCATAGATATATTTACTGTCAATATCAAAAGTGTTAATTTTCACATTTGATCTATCTGTTTTATTAGATTCTCTAATTTGATTTAGATTCGCATATCTAGCATTACCAGTTGTTATACTACTTGGATTGATATATCCATCTGCGTTATCAGTCATTTTCTCATTTTTTTTGTAACGACGTACATTTTCAATTTGATTTCTATCAACATATTTACCGTCAACGTTGAGCTCGCTTATTTTGTTACTTCTAAAAATCTTGCCAGCTCTCATTTTATCACTTTTACTAAATTTGTATTCAAATATACCACCATTTTTTTTGTATCTGTTCACATTTTTAACAGCCTTACTACTTCTGGTTGGAAGAGATTCCTGCCTTCGATATGAGGGTAGATTAAATTTATTTTTATGAGTAGCTCTTTCCGATACAACTCTGTTCAATGACTCTACTAATACAGCCATGTCTTCTGTATCTTTTAATCTTATAAAAGGACTTATTACAAGTGTGTTTATCGTTCTAGTGAGCAAGTCATTAGTAGACGAAGTAATATTAGGATAAATGTTATATTCCTCAAGCAAGGTGGCCAGTGATCGTTTCTCTTCGTCGGTGTAAAGAGCATTTGCGAAGTCTAGAAGGGAATTTATGTCCTGGCTCAGGGCTAGGTCTCTATTTATTAATGAATAGTGACCCATAGAGAACAATTCTGTAATGTTTTTAAAAAAGTATTAATGTCACGTCAATTGGATGAGAGATGTCTATGGGCGGCGGTGACCACTTACCCTCATGTGACCCGCCCGCTCGTCTGCCATCTAATCACGAGTCTCCTCATTTACATTGTCCTATGCATGAGAGATGTATGGCCTTAAGACATTACGCTGGCCAAGCGGGTTGGCGAATCTACTCTTTGACAGGTGGTGTAGTGCCTCAACGCTTGTAGCAGCGGCTTTGTTACCCCTTAGTCGCCTTTTGCGACACCCACGGGATGAGATGGTGTGGTGCCATTCAAAAAACAGCCGTTTTTAGTTTTAGTCACAAAACAGTGCTCAAATTTGTAACCAGGGTAATGGAAATATGATGTATCAGCCGGCCAGGATATCTGTGTCTCCCTTTGGAAGAGTAAAGCGCAGCCGTCTTTAGATGGTCGGCGTGGATGTTACTTTGATCTCCCCGATGTTGCAAAAGTCGACTTTAAATATGGAACATGAAGGATTGGCATAAATTTACATTTATTGTTGCCTAGCCATTGTGTGAGAATGAGTGAATAAGGAATAGGGGGACGGAGAGAGAGATGGCTGAAGACAAAGCGCGGAGTCGAGAGCAAGTAGGCCACAGAGATTCTGCAATTTGCTGGTGCGAGGTACGGAAAGCGTGCACTCTCCCCCTCCGAGTGACTTTCCTATGAGTTAATTACATGTTGGCCGCGGTGGTCAGCTATAGGGGTTGAAGAAGACACTGCTGGAGACCATGTGAAAGTTTTATTTTATTTTACTCGTCAAAAGAACAATTCCAAAATGGAATTCACCCGTAGCACCTGTTTTCTAATTAACTTAAACGTTAGTTAGTGTGAAGATGTAACACTTACTCTGAACATAATCTGGCGGATTCACGTTGAGAGCAGCGACTAAAGTCTGAAGTGAATCAAGAATATCTTGTCCAGCTATAGCAAACATTTCGCTGCTTATTACGTTGCTGAAAGAAAACTGCGACTGTATTAAGGTGACAATATACGGTGGTATGGGGCCGTTCAAGTATTACGTAAACACCAAAGGGGTTTGTCTGAATGGCGAATACGTCAGCAATATTTATTTATTTACTTTCGTATTTTTTTGGCAAAATTTAGTAGATTCTGATCATTTAATCAAAATATACTAAATTTCGTAAAACTTGGACAGATTTCGTAAAAATTATACCAATTCTTACGTTACCATGGGGGGACTAACTTTGCTTACTTTCGCTGACAACTGGGGGGTGGGGGGGGATTAAAAATGACTAAAATTCTGCTTACGTGATTCTTGAACGGCCCATAAGATGTGTCATCTGTGTATTGTCAAATCGATGATTGTACAATAGTAATTTGAGGGGGCCTCGAATAGAGAGAATGTAGTGTGGAATGAGAAAAGCTGAATACTGACCTGAATTGACTGAAACTTGACTGACATGAAAATATGTTTAACGAAGACAACTTTAACTAATTTTTTCGACAATTTCCTCTAATAGTGCAATACAAAATGCTAAAAATGTTTTTATATTTAGCTTTTAAAAAAATACCAACATACGCCGCGAACATGCTAATGAAAACTATTTTATAGATTAGTATTACTAAACGTCATTACCGGAGCTTCAATAACTTAAATCAGATAAATAGGCTAACAATTACTGATTTCAACACATAACAATTTGATCAAATACACCTAACATAATTGATTCACACGAGGCTAGCATTATTGATTGTGTAGATTTATACATAAACGGGTCACGAGACAAAATTATTGAAAAAATTCACGTAAATTACGCAAATTATAATGTTAGCTAGATTTTGCACGTCCATGACAAATTGACGAGACATGTGGACCTGTGGAGACTAATATCTGAAGGTATCTATTGTCAGCGCCGGTGGATTATGTGGGTACAGTTGGTAGCTGTACCCACTCGGAATTTTCCGAATGAGTAAAGTACTCACTTGGATTTTGACGAAAAGTTACTGACGTCACTAGACATGGAGATTTCCTCGTCGCTCGAAAACTCCCATGTCTAGACGCATTTTCTTTCTTTGTCTCTTATTTTAGTCAAAATTATATGCCGGCCTCATTGTTATTTAGAGCCATTGTCCAATATAAGCTAATGTACGGTATCTATTGTTAGGGATATCTATCGAGTCCCAATGGACAACTGTGCAATTTGTAATTCAATCACAATTAATGTTTGTACCGTGGCATGAAAAGTTAAAAAAATAAAATTTACAGAAATTTAGTTTTTATTCCTATAAAATTCTCTTGTTTATGAGTCATACCTCCATATACAATTTCTTGAAGGACTGTCCCATCAAGGCCAACTACCCACTCGGGCCTAACGCAACCTGCAGGCTGTGTCTATTGTATCAACTTCGTGGCTACCATGTTTAGGCAAATAAATATTTGAACGATACAGAATGTGAATTTTGATCTATCTATAAATTGGCCGCGCTTGTTTAAGATTCGTGAATTCTTACCGAATAACAACTTTTTCTATCTGAAAGTATATTTTCTTTGCATCGTCTCTATTCATTGTGGACAATCTATAACACAATTGGGTGATAAATTCTGTAAAATATTTATGTGTATCCGGTTCATCATCAGCAATATCGGGTATAATTTGAGGTCCTCCTGGATAACCGGTCTTCACTTTACCTCCCTTTTCAGTCGTAGTTGTGGACTCTGTGGTCTCGGTTGTAATAATCTGTAATATTTCCTGGGACTGTTCCTTGTTTTCGTTTGAGAATCCCGGGAGAACACTTTTTGTTGTTGGAGCAGAAGTCTGATCATTAGCATTTGTAGATGGAATGGATTTCGTATTCCGATTTTCCTCATCATTCGTTGTAAGGTTCGACGATGAAGAATTAATATTTGGCGGCTGTGAAGTTTCACGAATTATCGCTGGTAAGCTGTGCGACTCGGTAGCTTCTTCAACTGTTGAGGAAATGGGTGAATAGAGCTTCGGAGTTTCTGCAGTTTTAAATTCCATTGGCGGATTTGGAGTTTGAGGCGTTTCTACAAGAGAAGATTCGTGCGGATTCCGTGAAAGTTCTGGAGTGTTTGAGTTGTGAAGCTGCCGAGTTTCTTCAGTTGTTAAGTCCGTTAGCGGGTTTAGGGTGTGAGGAGTATCTGCATCAGCAGTTTCGTAAGGATTCGTTAAAACTTTCGGAGTCTTATTCTTGTTATCTGAAATTTGTCTCAAATTTGCTTGACGACCTGGCCAAAGTTGTGACGGTTTGGAAGGCCATGTTTTCATTAAATTCTGCATTGTGCCGTATAAGTTTCCTTTTCCAGAAAAGTGAACATCTTGGCTAGGGCCAGGGCTATAACCGAGTCCTTTCCCAGAGCCCCAGGGACCATTTGGACCCCTCCCCATTCCAGGATAGCCATTAGGACTTCCTGAAGGTCCCGCTAAGTTCGTAAGTCCTCCTTGGCTCCATGGAGTTCTTTGTCTTGCCCCTAAGTTTGGTAGAGCTCCAAAGTTTCCTGAGCCCATTGGAGATCCGTAGTTCGGTCCATCAGAAACTCCTAAACGTCCAAAATTTGGAGGTCCAGCAGATCCGCTTAGAAGACCGAAATTTGGTGGTCTTCCAGAGACTCCTTGAATGTCAAAATTCTGCAGTCCGTCCAAACCGGTTGGAAGTCTGAAATTTGGTGGACCACCGGGACCTCTATAGGTTTCAAAATTAGGAGGTCCCGCAGGACCTCTTGGAAGTTTAAAATCCGGTGATCCACCTGGCCAGTCTGAAAGTCCGAAATTTGGCGGCCCACCAGGACCTCTCGGAGGTGCAAAATTCGGCGGTCCACCCGGCCCTCCGAAATTTGGTGGCTCACTAGGTCCTCTTATAGTTCCAAAATTCTGCGGTCCACCAGCACCTCTTAAAGGTCCGAAATTTGGTAACCCAACAGGAGCTCTTGGAGAGCCAAAATTCGGCAGTCCACTCAATCCTCTTAGAGTACCGAAATTTGACGGCCCACCAGGTCCTCTTAGAGTACCGAAATTCGGCGGTTCGCCAGCACCTCTTAAAGGGCCGAAACTTGGTGGTGCACCAGGAGCTCTTGGAGAGCTAAAATTCGGTGGTCCAGCAGGATCCTCTAGAGTTCTAAAATTCAATAGACCACTAGCAACCCCTGATACTCGGGATGAATTCAGTAATCTTTCAGGGCTCCATGGGGACTTTCCGAAAGTCGACTGTTCTTTGGGTAGCTTTCCAGAATTTTCAGTGTTCTGCGAGCCTCTGGGTATCCACGAAGGTTGATCCGAGTTTGGAGTTTGTGCATACGGGTCCCAAACTACTTTTGAGTTTAGCGCACCGCTCATTTGGTACGATTTTGCGTCATTAGAATCCCAAGGAGGTTTCCAATGGTCATTTACATGGTTTCCTCCCCTTATTACAGGATGCGAATCTCCTTGCCCTTTTCTAAATTGATCAGATGAATCAATGTCGTGCTCTCCAAATTTAAGATAATCTGAACGAGAACCGGATTTCGTTTTTAGTAGTCCTGGTACGAATTCAGTTGGACCCCAGACATTTAGTTCTGTTTTACCGTCGTCTTTGCCCGCTTTTAAAATCGACGAGGTTGACGGTTTTGGTGCAATATCAGTGGGTTTTTGGAAGTTAAATTCAGTACCTCTCCAAATTCGTTCAACTGAATCGGGTATTTCTAATTCTTCGTCCCAGGAAGCGTCGCCTAAACTTGGACCAAACACGGTATCTCCTGCTTTTGACTTGGGTATGCCAGGACCATCATCTGTAAAAATAGTTTGTGTAAGAAGAAGCTTGTTACATACACACTCGCGGATTTTGAAAAAAAAAAGACTAAAACACGTTGATAATGATGAAAGCATAATCTACTGTACGCGATAGCGCAGGAGTGCATAGTTTCGTTGTTTGATCTTCTTTAATTAAATCATTTGACATACAAATATATCAATTTTTACAACAATAAACCTAAATTAAAATATCGATAAGTACCACGTAGGTGACTATAGTGAGAAGGAGGATGCGCGCTGCAATCCAACAGCCTCTTCGCGCACTCGGCTTTCCTCGTTACCCCTCTCTCACAAAAGACAGAAATGTACTGCATTTCCCACTTTATCAAATTCCCTAATGTACATACGTGTTTCGGTATTGAATGAGATATGCCAGATTCTCATTCCATCCTATACTATCCCTTCCATTTCCCCAACCCTTTCCCTAAATCCATTCTTACATCAACAAAGGTAGGTAGCTGACCCTGGGGCGTGCCAAAGTTTGTCATTCTGGACAAATGTTTGTCATGTACTGCGGGTGTCCACGGGCGACAGATCCACGTACCATCAGGTGGACTGTATGGTCGTTTGCCACCTTCCTTCTTTATTACAAAATATTTTTGAAACCGCACTCCCGCGCTGTCGAGTACTTTACATGGTTGAGGCGAAAAATATCCGAAGATCGAAGTTATCTCTGTTTGTGGTTTGTATGAGTATATGATTTTAGGCTTCTTGAGTTGGTCTTTAATCTAAACATGCTTAACAGGCTTTAGTGCTGTCTATGGCGGTTACGCAACACATACGACTGCACCGACTGCTCCTTGTGTACTGTGTGCATAGAGCGCCTCCCATTAAAGGTGCACTCTGGGCTTGCGACGCTCCACACGAGCCGCACACGCACCCCTAAAAACACCAATGCCGGGTACTTTTCAATACAGAACGAATTTCAATTCAACAGCTATGTTAACGTAGTGTATGTTTAACTGAAGGCTAGCCGTGAGAGGGAGAGACATTAAGGGTTATGTCGGTGATTTTTGTGTTTGCACGAATCTCTTGGGGAGGCCGCTAGCACTGGAGAGAAACAGGGCCAAAGGTATGTTATGGTAAATGCTAATGGGTGGTGTAAGTTAATCAGTAACCGAGTACCATCATAAACCCTTCTTCTCATAAGATTTTTTACACCGTCAATACTTCCATGGCTTATGTTCTTGAGTTCTTCCTCATTAGAAGTCGTCGTTCTTTCCATCTCTCTCTTTTGAACGCCATTTATCCCTTTATGGAGGACGTTGTCTTTAGAAACTAAATGCGCATCGCTTTTGTGGAATTGATTCGCTTTTTTTAAGTTCTGCTTTTTGTGGTGTATCAAGTCTGTAGAAAAAAATATACTAGATTATGTGAATGAGTGATAATATACCTCGTTCCAAACCAATTTATTAAAAGTGTAAACAGACATGTCGGCCTGCGGTAACTGACACGGCCTTAAATTAAATAGTGATGTAATAATTGTTTACATATATTTATCTATCTCTGGGGTAATCTCTGGAACTACTGAACCGATTTCAAAAATTATTTTACAAATATGAAGCCACATTATCCGTGTCTAATATAGGTTATATTTTATTTCGAAAAAAGAAAGAAAACTTATAAACCGAAGCGAAGCGAAGGCGGGTCGCTAGTTGTACACAATTTGATTTATCGAGACTGCAAGTTTGCCCTAGATTTAAAATTAAATGTTGAGATATTTCATTGATATGGTTTTGTTTTCAGTAAATTGAATTGGAACGGACTTTAGAGTAGGTCTATTCTTGTGGTAATTTTTTATACAAAAAAAAAATACCGTCTTGTAGACTCTTAAAAGCTAAAACAACACAAATTTCTGCCACGAGTAAAGTGTAAGTCAACATTTTTAAATAAAAAAAATGTATTCCATAATCAATTTCAGAAATATCAATTGTTTTTTGAGTCGTAAAAAGACTTTATGACCGAAATTTCTTTTTAAAAGAAAATTATTATTTTGAAACAATGAGAATTGGAACGTATACATTTTTGTGTTGTGTTTTTGGTACGTTTTTTTAAATCTCTATCTATGCTATCTATGCTAATATAATAAAGATGTAAAATTGTGTGTTTGTAGGTATGTTGGGGGTAATCTCTGGAACTAATGAAACGATTTCCAAAATTCTTTCACAAATGGGAAGCCACATTATCCGTGTCTAATATAGGCTATATTTTATTTTGAAATTTTTAAACAAAATTTTGAAAGAAAAAAACCTCTAGGGGGGGGGGGTGAAACAGATGAGGAGGGGTTTATTAGTAAGACAAATTTGAAACAGCTAATTAGCGCACTCGACTGGCCTCGTTACTTCTCTCTCACAGAAGACTACTTAGAAGTGTACTGCATTTCCCACTTTATCAAATTCCCCAATGTACGTACGTGTTTCGGTAGTGAATGAGATATGCCAGAGCCCATTCCCATCCCATCCTATCCCTTCCTATTCCTATAAAGAATTCGAGAGCTAGTGAATATAGATCAGTATTAGACTGTAACATGCGCCTGCCCTGGAGTGCCTGTATGACATATCTAGTACCTATGTATTCTCAAATCGATGACTCGTATTACACATTAATATTTAGTATTAAGAAAGAAGGGAAGAAAATGTTTTATAATAACACAGAAATAAAATTAATAACTGGAATCGTAACACTTAAATGAAACCATATTAATCGTATAGTATATTATCTTAAATAAGTGTAGGTAAAATATGTGTGTAGGTATATATATGTATAATGTCGATTATTTTCTCTTGTTAAGGATTGTCAAATGAAACTAACTATATAGTGTTGCTTCGGTATACAAAGAAACGACATATAAAGTTTATTCTTCAATCCTTTCTACAATCTATTACTTTTCCTTACAATACAAGAGTATTGTAACTTAAGTACAAATAAGAATTTATCTTTACCCACAATTTTGACAGTCAGCACGATTCTCCTCACCTGACGCCATATTCCTATATACTACACTGTTTTACCGACACTATGATAGTTATACCGACAGCGCGGAGCACGGCAAAACTCAAATGAAAGAAATATATTTTCTTTACATATATTGGAATATATATATATATATGTGTATATGTATGTATATGCATGTGTGCACGTTTACATATACATACATGTATATAATTAATAACAAAATTTTAATAATAAGGACTAACATAGTCTATCAGTTGAAAATTATTACTAACAGGTTGAAATATGAATTTTGTGCTCGGAAATAAATGAATTATTATTATTATCTTGCCTAATAATCGCTTTAACGATAAGGCCGCCTTTTGTGCTTTTCTTGTTACTTAACTAACTTGTGATTTTGCAACGTGTGTTGGTTTACAATAAAGCTATAGCTGTGGAAGCTATAGCGTGGAAAATAGGCTCTAAACGAGTCTCTCGCCCTCCCGAAACAAGTACGTTTTACAGCAGTCGTGTGTGTGAGAGAATTCGAAACACTTAAATATTAACATACCATACCATCAGCCTGTGTCTCTCCACTCAGCAGTGGCTTCTGAGCTTCTGGCTTCTCCCAAGGCTTATCATACCATCAGCCTGTGTTTCCCCACTGCTGGACATAGGCTTCTCCCAAGGCCCACCACCACATACATTCTCATCCAGCCAACACCATTGAACTTCTTCAAGTCGTCAATCCATGTGTCCGTAGCGAGTCCCGCACTGTCAGTAGGTGGCCACCATTCGTGGACACGTCTCCCCCATCGGTTGTCGGCCCTGCGGAAAATATAACCTGCTCATTGCCACTTTATCATGCTGATTTATCATTTCAATTTTGTTTCAGCTCTTATTTCCCTAACTTCTTCCACGCAACGTTCGAAAAGCGTTAACGTAGCACTAGAAACTGTCCTACAGTTTGACAGAGAAAACCCCGAAGCAGATTTGAAACTAATCGGGAATGTTGAAAAAGTCATAAACAAAGTAAAGAATGTGCTAGGACAACACGTTCACGGTGTTAACAACGGTCTTGATCTCACCAGACGAAATATAAAATTCTCAGACTTCCTACAATATGCTATTGTTATCCTCCATTCTTATACCGATAAAGATTTAAAGGATGTTCTTTCGTATGTAGAAGATGAGTTAAACATTCCAGGTGTGATAAAAAGTCATAATTTTAGACGCTCTCACGTGATGAGGAGCGTCAAAAATACGCCAACGACCTCGCTAAGACGGAACCTGAGATCGCTTCTGGATAAACTACGGAGAGGTAATCTGAATGTGAGGCATCAGAAGTTGTTAAAGTTCGTCGACTTCGCGTACAGAAATGATTCGACAAAACTCAATATGGTGCTCAAAGATTTGAAGTTCTACAAGCAAAATTCTTGGAGGAGGAACATTGATTTGAAAAATCTAATCATGCATGCAGTCAGAAACATTGTCTTGAATTCTGATATACAAAAAGCTCTCAGAAGCAGGGTCATACAAATATTTGCAACGAACTGGGCCGCCTTCACACAAAATGCGAGATCTGATCAGAGATATGGGAGTTATGAATCTGCGGACGAAGATACCTTTCATAATAATGAACATAAAAACAGCTACAGACAAATTAGTAAAGATTCTGAAACAGCAAAGTCGCATACTGAAAAAGAAGGCAGCGATACTGACATGGAAGAAGTAACGACAAAATATCCAACAGACTATAACATATTTGTCACAGTCTTCACTGATAAAACACCAGAGAGGAATCAAGAGGAATATGTAACGGAGGGTCCTTATTTAAGAACTCTGTGGACAGAAGTGGCTAAAATAAACACGATAAGACATAAAAAGAAACGGTTTAAAATTAGAGGCAATCGATCTGATAAAAAGAAGTTGGAAGTATCTACAGTACGGACGACTAAACAGAGGAGAGCAAAACACGAACGCCTTGAAAACGGTGACAAAAACGTGGATATTAACGAACAATCGGTCAAACCCAAAAGAATCAGGTAAAGTCATTAAAACTATAGTAATGTTTTAACGCTATTTGAAAATCGAGACGAATGCAACGTGTCCATGAAACGACGTCTTACTGAAATAACGCAAAACGTGTGATCTACGGGATAAATTAAAAGGTACAAACGTGTAAAGTTTTATTGTTCTATCTAAAACGTTTGTAGCGTACTCAGTACAAGACAGTGGCTGGGCGCGGCATGTGAAATAGCGCGTAGGATAAAAGATATACTAGAAATGAACATAAATTATATTGAGTAATATATTTGCAGCTTTTGCATTATTTCAGTGACTATATACATATATACATAGGCAACGAAGGGCATTGTCTGTTTGATGCAATATGTTGGGCCGCACATTTGCACGATGTACAATAGATGGTAAGGAGACGCTCTTTAAAGCGTAATGTCAAACATTTTACACGTGTGCTCTGCAGTACAACGATACGCGGGGGATATGGGTACAACGCTCTTCGGGCCCATTATAATGCTTCAGCGATGTTTGCCGAAGCGACTGTTGATGACTTCTCTGCCATAATGCCCAAACATTGTGCTTCCCTGCTGGCGTGACTCCGAGCCAGCTCCAACAGCATCCTGAGCGCCATTGCAGCCAGGTGGGCGGTGGGACAGTCCAATGGAGCATCGATGGACATCACTGCACGCTAGCCGGTAGCAGGGCCGGTAGGGTTGCGTTGCCGCATCTAAATTTTAATTTCAATTAGTTCCCCACTACTAACACATAATATGGACATTATATCCGAAAATAAATGAAAAAGGAGGGTGTTAACCACAAAATAAACGAAAAATACTGGATTAACAACTTCTTTCGTGTTTTCTTCACAAAATTAGCGATAAGAATGAGATAGGAATCATAGCTTCTCTTGGTAAGGCGGCTCCGACACTCTTTCTCCCGCTGTAGTTGTGAGCACGAGGTCACAGCTTACCTTAGCTGGCTTTAGAAAAACACCATCAGTAACTATGGGGTAACAACGCCGTTACCACAAGCCCCGAGAAACTACACCATCTCTAAAAGAGTGGACTCGCCAACCCGCTTAGCCAGCGTGGCGTTTCAAGGCCACACATCCCTCATGCACGAGACATTGTGGATGAGAAGACCCGTGTCCAGCAGTGGTTGTCACAAGGCTGGTTACGATTCCTACTTACAATAGCATATTTAATTTTTTGTAGATATAAAAACGAAGCGCATCGTCAGATAAAAATTGACAGTAGCGAGATGAGGCGACGACCACAACACAAATACAACAAAAAGATACAACAAAAGATACAACAAAAGATACAACAAAAGATACAACAAAAGACACAACAAAAGATACAACAAAAGATACAACAAAAGACACAACAAAAGATGCTTTCCTATCAAACAACTAATCAAGGAAACATGTTAGTTATTATTCTTATTTTTTATTGCAAGAAGGCGGCAGACGAGCATACAGTCCACCTGGTGGTAAGTGGATACTGTCGTCCTGCGACATAGGATATTATATCTCCATTCACTACCGAAATTCGTAAGTAGCGTTTCGGTTTCGTTGGAAATGCACTACATTTCAAGGTAGTCGTCTGTGAGAGATGGGTAACGGGGCCAGTCGTGTGCGCCCAGCTACTTCTCTTAACTCTTTAACTCCCACCACTTTGAGGGGGAGAGTGCACGCAGCAATCCAACAGCCGCTGGGCGCACTCGACTGGACATGTTCACAGCAGACTATCTTGAAATGTATTGCATTTCCCACTTTATCTTATTTCCCTAATGTACGTACGTGTTTCGATAGTGAGTGAGATGTGCCAGAGCCCATTCCCATCCTATCCCTCCCCATTTTCCCAACCCTTTCTCCAAATCCATTCCTATAGCTCCAAAGGTAGGCAGCGCATCCGGGAACGTGTCCATGTTTGTCATTTTGGACTAATGTTGGCATGTATTGCGGATGTCTATGGGCGACAGTATCCACTTACCATCAGGTGGACCGCTGCTCGTCTGCCGCCTTTGTACATAAAAAAAACACAACGCGCGTACTTGTGGTAGACGCTTTGTTATCCCTTCGTGGGCACGACACCCACGGGAAAAGATGTTTTGCTATTATAAAGCCAGCAGACACCACGAGGTCACATTTGAGCGTTGTATTTTTTTTTTTCAATAAAAGTGCCTAAGATTTTCATGACGATTAATTCAGAATTTTAAAGAGAATCCATGCTTTTAGTCTATGGAAATATTTTAATATGTCAGTCAGTCCACTGAAACTTATATATGTAACTGAAATTTAATATGTATTTCATGTTTTTTTTTATATATTAAAAATAAATAATTGACGATTATTAGACAGAGACTATATACTATACTCACTAACAGAAGCGGACGCGTTCAAAGGTCAAAGACCTGAGCGAGTGCGGATAGTGTTATGCACATACGAGGAAATCAATCACTGATTATTTATTTTTAATGTAATAAAAAAGTTTTATTGTATTTTTGGAGGACATTATATAGATAAAGCTATGAGTAACATACCCCGTTCTTCCACAGGTATAAACAGCCATCGCAGCTACGAGATAACGTGGAAGAGAACAGACAATCTTCCTCGGAGAGTATCTCTGATCCTAATAATTCGTTGGAGAGGGAGAGCGGTATTGATGAAAAAATAACTTCACGGGAATTCCGTCGAAGCAGAGACGGAAAACAAACAACACACGGAGGCGATGATGAAGACGTCGCAAGTACTGATTACAGAGCGATGTCTAAGAAAGATGTGTAAGTGAATATAAATACTGATTAGATCATTTGGATGTGCTGCTCAATCGTGTAACTCGCCATGCTGATTTGGCATCAGTGACTGAATAATAAACAACAGATTTGATAGACGCCGCCAAAACAAACTTGTCACCACAGCCACAGCTTGTCAACATCGACCCGTCCCTATTAGAAAACCCTTTATAACGTTTTTTTTCTTTTTTATATACTAGTAGGCGGACGAGCAAGCGGTCCCACGTGATGGTAAGTATTACCGCCGCCCGTGGACACCTGCAATACCAGGGGGTGTGCGGGCGCGTCGCCGACTTTGCAAAATCCTATTCACAGCTCTCTTGAAGAACCCCATATCGTAGCTTAATGGAAAGACCTCTTGAGGCAGCTCTTTCCACAGCCTACGGGTTCGCGGTATAAAGTAATTTTTGGACCGAACGGTACGCGACACCCCCGTATCGAGGAAATGCGGATGGACCGCACTTCTGTGACGGGAGGTGCGGTTGTAGAAACCCGAGGTGGGAATTATGTTGAACAATTCTTCAGAGCATTCCCCATTGTACAGGCGGTAGAACACGCAGGGAGACGCAACGTCTCTCCGAATGCTGAGGGATTCTAAACCGCCCGTGAGAGTGGGATCGTCGACAATACGAACAGCACGTCGTTGGATGGAGTCCAATGGGCCCAGTTGGTATTGGTCCAGTGTCGGTGAAATCACTTTACAGAGTTTATATTAGATGTTTGTTATTGTCTCTACACATTTGTTGTTGCCTTACAGAGTAATACACATTCCACGTACTGTGGTTATATATATGTAAGGACGACGGAACTTGAATTGAAGTATCAATAATGTCGTAGAGCGTAAGTATGCGCAACCGTTAGGTAGGAGACTCTCGACCGCTGCGGCGCATGCGCAGAACTCCTGCGCATCGAGCCGGACGGTTGCCCATGCCTAACACATCCTGTCAATGTCCAGTCCCGTCCAGTGTCATGTTGAAGAAAACATGACACTGGTGGAATGTGTTAAATGCATCATTGCCATATATGAAAAGAAAAAAAAGGCAAACGTCATTTCAAAGTCCCTAACACATCCTGTCAATGTCCGGTCCCGTCGAAGTAAGTCGGGAGTCGCTCAGTGAAGCGATAGTAGGTTTACTGAGGACAGGAGAGGACTCTTTGGAAGCACACGAAAAATGCAGTGGCACGCATTTATTTGATTATTTACCGCAAATATTACGCACAAGCCCCAAAATGCACAATACATAATTTTCATATTAACACGTTGACTGCCACGGAAATTTTCAGAAACCTGCCCTAAAATCATCAAAAAGCAATAAAAGATTATTTTATTTCTTGAATTTGAATTAATTTTTATAATTATATATTTTTTGTTCGTTTTTTAATAAATTTTCTGTTCATGCAAGCCAGCATTGACTTTTTGTTCTTTTCCCAGAAGCCATCTATCGATATTAGCACTGATATATTCCGAGTTTAATCGTAGCTGCACAAAAAAATGGCAAGTAAACAAGGACGAGATATCTCGTAGTTGACGTCCAAGAAAAGAACGCAATCTACGTGTTAATCAAACAAAACCTCCACTTCTCGAGTTCCCACCAAAAAGTACCAAGACCAGTCTTTATTTAATTTTTTTTTTTTTAATTATCTGCTAAAGTAGAAACGCCACGCAATCTCAGGAAAACGGCGACGAGAGCGAATTTTTAAAGATATTGTCCAACGAGTCAGAGGACAGCATTGAAATTGAAACGAAAACATTGAAACCGAAATACAAAAACGATTTGAAAACACATACTGCAGACTACCGTTCGGGGTACCTGTAAGTATATATGGTGTAAGGTGGTTCCCTTTTCTTCTTTCTGGGCCCCAATTTTCTTTCTGGCACTTCCCGAAATTTGTGTTTGCCTATATTTATAATTGGTATTGTATCAGCCTATAATGTCCCACTGCAGGGCGCAGGCCTCCCCTAGTTAAATCACTGGAGGGTTCCGGGCCATCTCGCGGGCCCAGTGCCAATTGGTGGATCACATACTCCAGATTATTTATAATTTCTCGAGCATACGGATTTACTCACGATGATTTCCTTCACCGCCGAGCTGGTGTCAATTTAAAAAAATAAAATAAATGGAAAGTCAGTGGGACGGACCGAGGGCTTGAGCTCACGACCACACGAATGTGAGTAGAGTATAGATACTCCTAGACTATCACCACTCTATATAATTGGTATATTTACCCCGAACTGACTGTATCTAACCGAACGACTTAGTGCACATAAGTATACTTTTAGATACAATAACATCAGCCATGTCTCTCCACGGCTGGATATATCTAGGCCTCTCCCTTGGCTCGCTACCACACGCCATCCTCGACTCTTCTCATCCAGCCACCACCGGCGAATTACTTTAAATCACCGGTCCATCTGGCTGGAGGGCGTCCTATAATGCGCTTCCTGGTATGCAGCCTCTATTCGAGGCATACTTACTTATGTATAAATAATGTTATGTTTGCATTACAGCCAGAATAACAAGCCTTACTATATCACTCAAAGTGACGGAACAAACAAGCAAACGAGTCGTAATAGCAAAGTTAAAGATACTATTAAAGACTGGAGATTACCTGTTCATATACCAAACAATAATCACTATAATCCAGTAAGAAGATCGAGAAATAGAAACTTCAATTCTAAGAAAAACCATGATAAGGAAAAAGAAGCAACTGATGAATCACAGAAACCAACCACTGCTACAGTATCGACTACAACAAGCAAAAATATTACAGAGTTTGAAAAGAATGGTAAAGTGGAGTATTCTGACACCCGAGCTGCACTTGCAGATGTTAGCGAAGATGGCGATAATGAAGAAACGGTAACATATGAGAAGAATGCGAAAACAGAAACAAAAGAAGAGGACAAAGCTGTGATAGCAGACACAGATAATAACATAGAGAAAATCGAAACGAATAAGACAGAGAATGCAATATTTAATTACAAAAATGTCACTTATAATTATGGAACTTTAGCGTATTGGACAAGGACTTCTAAGAAGAGATTTCAACTTGAACCCAGAAATGATAGTCTAGCAACTAAACCTGTAACGAAATCTCCATTTGAATCTCACACTAATGAAAATAATTCCACAACAAAAGGAAACACGGAAGTTTATGAAAACGTCAGTCCACTTTTAAGAGCTATGGATTCTATTGAAAACATGAAAGGTGGTAGCTCGAATGATATATCCAATGAACTGACTGACGATTCAGAAACAAGTAAAAAAGTTATCGCCGTGACTGAGAGAAAAACTGATTACACGATTCCAACAGCTACGACATTAGCAGCTATCAACGATACGACTACAATGAAAGTCATTGCTGAAAGTACGGTTCAAACTACGAAAATATCAACAACAACCGAGATTACTACAATTTCGACTACAACAGATGAAACTACAAAGAAGGAAGTCACTGTAACAGAGCAAGAGACAACGACTCCTAACATAACTGCTGAAGTAAGAAGGTTTTTAGAAGAGAAAGATTTATCTTATGAGGATGGTGATGACGTAAATGAAAACTTATTCAAAGAAAGATTCGCTGAAGACATGAAGTTGGTTTTAGCGCCTCCAACAACTACTCCCGCGCCATTCATTGATCCATTCAAAGATATCGACGAGGCTATAGGTCTTGCTTAGGGTGTTTTAAGAAAGATTAGTGTAATTAAATTGTTTTATTTGTAATCGCTGTTTCATATCTAAAATTCAGCCTTTAGAAGTGATTTAAATTACTGGGGAAATTTGATAAGAAACCTACGCAGATTTATACATTTTTGATCATTTCTTTAAACAAAGGCGTCGTCAATCGACCAGACGGTTCACCTGGTGGTAAATGGATACTGTCACATATCTGCGAAACACGCGAATGATCTTGTGAAATTATACATTACTAGAAAAACTCCGCAGACTTCCTGCCATAGAAGTTGATGTGCTGCAGCGCCATCTAGTGGCGAGTTATAACAAAGTCTATAGCTCGAAAATATTCTCCGTGCTCAAATACCTATGTATACCAATTTTTGTGGCGATCGCGATCGGTATAGAAGTTGATGTGCTGCAGCGCCATCTAGTGGCGAGTTATAACAAAGTCTATAGCTCGAAAATATTCTCCGTGCTCAAATACCTATGTATACCAATTTTTGTGGCGATCGGTTGAACGGTATAGAAGTTGATGTGCTGCAGCGCCATCTAATGGGGGGTTAAACTAAAGTGGGTAGCATAGAAACCTTCTCCATGAAAAAATAAATATACCTATGTGCCAACTTTCATGGTGGTCGGTCAAACGGTGTCGAAGTCTATTAATCTCAGATATACCAACATCCACTTTTATACATATAGAATAGATAGAATAGAAGACTAATGAAGTTTTGACATGATGTTAATGGTATAAAGAAAATTGAAATTAAAACGTCGTGCGTCGTTGTCGTCTACTATTTGTAGATTTAGGACTGTTTTGAAAAAAATGTTGAAATACTTATGGGAAGGAAACAAGAAGTATAACGCGACAAGGATTTTTTGTCATACCATTACACTTCCCATTCCTTGTTCTGGGAAATTAAAAGTAAAAGAGTACCTATAATGGAATAAAGAGATCGAAAAAAAATCTAAAATAACAAACGGCATGTCCCTGTGATGCGCCGCCTAATTTGGAGATTTACGAACGGATTAGGGAATGGGAAATGGGGAAAGGGGAGTAAGGAGCGGGGGCTTTTTCTTGATATTTTAGTGGAGTTACAATGGGAGTTATTTGATAATCAAATAATTTATTTTGCAAAGACATCGGTAACAAATATGGTGTTTATTACAAACATGACCCATCATATTCTGCCCCAAAAGGCGTGCAAAAATGTACCTATATACTGCATTTATTAAACACTTGATTTAATCGTACCTCCATGTTGTATGGTCGTATGACATTATTTGAGAAAATAACTGTGAGGTGTGGGTCGGCTTTAAAATAACTGTGGTGTGGGTTCGCCGTTAGGCTCGTTGCTACACATATTTTGCTACTATGCATGAGGAAGCCCGTGACCAGCAGTAGACGAAAAAATACGGTTGTACCTTATGTCTTGGTAGCGCACTCTGCTGACGAATTTTAGCGTAGTATCTCCCCACTTCCGGGCCAGATGGGCTTGATGAACTGCTGGATGAGACGAGCAGAAGTATTTACAGTTATGATAGAGAGCTGAGAGAGAGGCCTATATCCAGCAGTGATTAGTTATAAGCTGATGGTATGTTAGGATATTTTCGTATTTTGATTAGAAGTCTAGCACCATTGATACAGTTTCTTTCTAAATTTTAAATTTTGCGTTACTATTGCCATCTGATGATTAATAGTTGAACTAAAATAAACTATTGCACAAGAAATTTAAATTAATTATCTCATATTATTAACAGATGGCGCGACCATGTTAGAAATATATAAAAATATATAAATTTCTTTTATAGTTTTAATATTTTCAGTCATTTTTATACAACTTTCGATATTTTAGACTTTTATTTGATGCACATTTTAAATTATTTACATTTTTATTTCTTTTATATTGCAATAAATTAAATGATTAGGGTTGCTAGGGTTGCCAGCAGTAGTTACTGTTTTCTTTCTGACTTTCTGACACACCTTTAGATTTTTAACTCAACTATCGAAATTAATTACTCGTTTTCCTTATTTTTATGAATAAATGAGTTAATTGTAGTGTTTCAACCACAGATTAATTACTTTCCTTTTAATAAACCGTGTTATTACCAGCTGGATATATCAGAAATCAGGTAAATCGCTCAATAGAATGTTGTCAATATGTTATCCTGTCGAATGTAAGATGTCAATGTATCAATGGAATACAAACAAAACGCCGTGTTTTTAGTTTTATAGGGTTAACACTACGAAACTATAAATTTTCCAAGTTTTATTAGAGAGTTATTTGTTGTAATAATTGAACTGTAAACCAGTAAGCATCCTAGAATATAAGATTTGTAACATCGTTAATAAATTGATGAAATCCGTGCAACAATGAGTCATCATTCACTTTGTGTACTGTCCCTTCACCTATGTAACTATGACATTATCTGAGAAAATAGTTTCCGACAACCTTATTCAAATTCATATCTTAGATTTCACTATCCCCCAATGTTTGTTCAGGTCTGGGTCTTGAATATATGTCGTTATATCCACGACAGGGAATCCTGGTGTGGCCCATTGTACTTGAATCGGCCTTAAATGTCCCACTGCAGGGCACATGCCTCCCCTGGTAAATCGTTGGGGGGTTTTGGGCCATAATCCACCACCAACCCTAGTGTGTACAATTGAGTGTGGTGTTTGTAGCATTATTTGACTGTCTATGCAAGATTAGTACCTACAAGATGCAAGTGTACCAGTACAAGATATAGGTACTTAGTTGTCGGCTGCTTGGAATATGGGAATGAATGGGATGGGATGGAAATGGGCTCTTTAAAATGTACTGGTTTAAAAGTATAACTTTGTTGTTTTGTATCACTCTCTGTTTTCTCTTTATTTATTTATTTTATTTAATTAGCAATGTGTGTCATTCATCGCAGACAGCTAAAGCTGCACTAGACGCCCAGTCAGGACAGTCACAGGCACACCAGGCTATGCTATCTCCTTTTCTTTTCACTTTCCGAAAATTTCTTTGTTATGTGCTTAAATATGTGTGTTTGTATTTTCTTTAGTGTAGTGTCTTGTAACTGTTATCCGAATAAATGTTTCATCTATCCATTCATTTACAAAATTCACAGTTAAGATTTATTTGGTTATGTGTAGGTATTATATATATGTGTGGTTAATTACAAGCTTAAAGTCTGTTGTGTGTGTACTTAATTTAGTCTGAGATAAAGATTTTTTGTTTTTTAAAAGGCCTTTCTACCTTTCTAAGCCTTTATTCTTCTTTAATAAAATGAAATAAAATAAAATCTATCTCATTTCCTCAGCCACCACCGACAATGTCCACTCTCACGGACACCTATGGCACCACGGGTACCATTTCTCTGAAATGGGACCCCAAGAACCTGGAGATCCGCACAACATCTGTCGAGCGAACGCTGGAGCCTTTGGTGCTGCAGGTTACAACCCTTGTCAACAGCAAGGATAAGGCTGCTAAGAAGAAAAGACGTAAGTATTTTTTTAAGAAATGAAATATTTATCTTTCTTTATCCATATACATACATAAAATCATAAAAGTGGAGTCTGCTTATGAAACATTTTTTGAAACAAGTGTTTGCAATATAAAGGGCGACTGATATAGAACCCACAATAACAATTTTTGGTATTTTTGTCTTGTTTGTCTGAACACACATCATTTAAAAACCACTAGACAGAATTTAAATAACTTGAGTTAACATTTAGGGTACATTTTATTCTGATCTATTAAAGACATCCCACAGGAATCACTAAAATTCATATGAAGGAAGTTGCTGGCACGGCTAGTCTATTTATATGTATATATTAATTCATATTTATGTTTATATTTGTATCTATGTACAAATGTGTCTCCTATTTCTTATTATATGTTATAACCTGCTTTTTAATTACACAACTCTCAGTTATTGTAAAGAAGACTGGAAGAGATTCCTCTTCCAGGAAGAGAGACTGGAAGGGTGGGGCAAAGCAAACAAATTTTGTATAATAATTTAAATAGAGATAGTGTGATCATAAAATCTGTTACTTATTCTTGTCTGTTATGGGGGGGGGGTCATGTGACATGTGCTCCACCGTGGATGCCTATGCCCACGGAAGGAAAACGGGTTGTGTTTATTCACATTTTGAAACTTTATTCACTTTTAGAAAGGTTCAGATTCTGAAAAAAATTCAGATAGACATAGGCTGTTTGCATTGCTACCCTAGTAAAGCAGCAAAGGCAACTTAGTCTTAACATAAACACCCAAAATCCTCTTCTGCTTCAAGCCGGCAAGTCCAAACGCGCCAGTGCACTGGTTGCAACCGTTGAACGAGCTACCGAGATCTTCATTGAACGAGGACAGACCATCGCATATGAGAACCCTGAGATCACTCAGGAAATGCTGGCCGCCGTGGAGGAAGTGCGCAAAGCTGGTAAGTGGTTAGAAATACGTGTGGTTCTAGTGTAATCAAGTTAATTACCTTAACTGTTTTAGGCTCGAACAACCTTAAGTTAAAGATCATTAAATATTATTTTGTACTGTAATCCCACATTTACACAAGGAGAGTTTCTCGAACATTCCACAAAAGCTAATAATATAAAAATAATAACTGTTATCATCATGTGATCACCGAATTTTTATCATGAATAATTGTAGAGGAAAATTGTATGTAGTTTGATACAATTGTATTGTACGAGAGTCGTATACAATAGTGAACTTATAAATTTAAACTTGCTCAATAAGTTATGGCGAGAGCTTTGCTCGGAGTTTCTTTGCAGAATACGATCCCAAATGAAGAGATTCATCAAAGAAGTAAAGTACATAGCTTGTAAAATCGTAAACTTGTAAAACATTGCACAACTAATGTTTTCGCTCGCGGAGTGGGACCAGTGAAACGTGTTTAGGAACAATGTGAAACATGTAAATGTTTATGAAACAATTATCACTTGTTTATGAAACAATGTTTATTACTAATGAATACGCGGCTTACTCATTTCAAAATATGTTACCCCTCGTTAATATTTTTTACTGATCATATTTTAGAGCCCAATCTGTTATTAATCAATTTGTTTTTCAAACTGTCCGAAACTATTATATTACCGCCCGTTTAAATCATAGCCATACAACTTACCTTCTTACTATTGTCGAAGGCGCGGCCATGAGTTTAGCAGCTCGCGAATTCTCCGAGGAGCCTTGCGCTTCCTCTGTCCGTTCTTCGATGGTGCGTGCTGCCCGCAGTTTGCTGTCCGCAGTCACTCGGCTGCTGATACTGGCAGATATGGTCGATGTGCAGCTGTTACTGGGGAAGCTCAGGGTGGTGAGTTGTGTTAACCCTCCAACACAATAATAGAGAGTATACGACATGTCATTGAAATAAGCCGAAAATAGCTCGTTTGGCATCAAGAGAAGAGTCCATTCTAACAGTTTTTGCGTTATGTTGTATTTCGTAAATTATTGTTCATTTCTAGTATGTTTCTAGTATCTAGTATAGTATATCAAGAAATGGGCACTACCAAACAAACCAATAAAGCTGCACGTTTCTAACCTTTGATTTGTTTGACTAAAATAATTTCATTTTTACCTAGAACGGTTTTATATATTTTAAATTACTTCAAGAGATTTTGCATTATTTCATTGGCTCATTGTAATTCATAATTTATCATTAATTTGTATTATATTATTATTAAATTAGATATAATTTAGAGATCGGATATTCGGGTGCATATTTACCTACAAGGTATAAAGTATGGAAGCGGCTTCTTAAAATTATTTATTTGAAAATCGAATTACCGGGATTTCACAACAAATAGGATGCTTATTTAGGAAACTCCTCAGCAGTTTTGAAGGTCTGATGGTGACCAGGACAGAGTCGATAGGATCTAAGGCACTATTGAAGATTTGGTCTCAAATTCTTAGTTCCAATGGCAATATGTAGGAATGCAGTTCTGAGGCCCTTAGAGATTAACTTTACAACTTCGGGTATATGCATCGTATTCTATAGTCGGAACATAAAGTTTGTCGATGTCGGGATTGCTGCACTCGCCCGATACTAAAGTGCACTCCACACTTATCCAACCGCTAAACTTTAGATAAATATGCACCCGAATATCCGATCTATTATTATTATTATTATTTTGTGTTATTTTATTGCACATTTATAGTAAAAAATCATTTAACAGTTCATAGATATGGATAAAGTTTCCAGTCATATTATTTGGTACAATTTACTTAGTTTACAAATTATTGTGAATTTAAATGATTTCATATGAAAAAATAATTAAATAAAAGTTACTATTTAAACATATTTTTGTTAAAAATAGTAGGGCTTTAAAACCATATCAATTAAAGTGTTTAGATTAGATTTTTATTTCATTATATTTGCATCAGGTGGAAACGGATATAGACAAATTAAAATCGGCCTCTTCCCAATCCGAGCTGCTCGAGTCGGCGCGCCAGTTCGGCCGCTCGGCCAACGAGCTAGCGGCCCAGGCAGCCAAACGGCAAAAGGAATTGAAAGAGCCGCGAATGAAAGACGAGCTGGCCGCGGCCAGGGCCGTGCTGAAGAAGCACTCTACTATGCTGCTTACTGCTTCTAAGGTATACCATTCTCTACCATGCTCGACCTTTGATTCTACCATTTTTTATCATGTTCAAGTTTAAGGTTTCATTTTTCCATTTACTACCTGGTTACGCCCATAGGAAATATTAATTTCCTATGGGAGAGAGAGATTCGCTCGTGTAATTGGCGCCTAAAAAGTCAATTGTCTGAGAGGTTCGGGTTTATTTCTACCACTTCCTACCATATTTACCATATCTAGAACAGCGGACTTGGCCCCGCTTGGCCAGAGTGGCGTGGCCTTGCATTCCTCATGGACTAGACAATGTCCATGTCCAGCGGTGGATGCTGAGAGAGCTGGTTGCATTGCAAATTGCATTACCATATTTTAATGTTTATTTCTACCATCTACCACCGTTATCAAAGTATATTTCTACCATTTTCTCCTATGCTAATCATTTCTATACAATATATTCTACTATCAATAAGATAAAGTCCTTTTCTGACAGGTATACGTCCGTCACCCAGAACTGGCCGCCGCCAAAGCCAACCGAGACTACGTTCTGCGCGCGGTTTGCTCCGCAGTTGATACCATCTCGTGCGTGGCTCAAGGGCGGCCCATGCCGCAGGCTGGTGAGTTACCACATACCATCACACAACACATACCTTCACTCACCACATACAACTAGTTAACATATAGCATATACATCACTCACCACATATAACCAAATAACTATCCACATTCGCTCAGGTGGTATCACGCTTCGGTATGTATCAACCACGGCACGCGTTATGCACACACGAGCAAATTAATCAACAATTATTTATTTTCAACTAGCTGTCCCCCGCCATGCGTTGCTGCGGCTGCCCAACAGATGGCGCTTACCTTGTTTTTACCTGTTTTTGGGTAAAAAGCATGTTTTTACGCTGTTTTTATAGGTACATAAAAACGCGCGTATTCGAATGCAACGCTATGTCAAAATTTCAAAGCAATCGGTGAAGAACTTTCGGAGATTTAAGATTTAGAACAAACGAACGTTTACATATTTATTTATATAGATGTATTAAAATAATCATGAAATACATGTTAATTTTTAGTTAGATATAATAATAGTTTTAGTGTAGTGATTGAAATATTGTTATAGGACCTTGCTATAGCGTAATGCTATATATCATTCTGCTATATAGCAGAATCAGGCTTGTGACTGATATTGAAGACACTTTAGATCAAGTCTCGATTTGGGGTTCTGTAAACCTAGTGGATTTTGTGCTAGCCCTTTTTGTCGTAGCACCTCGCTTTCAGAGCATACCTCTTAAGATCCCGGAGAGTATCTGGATCCCTTGTGTCGACATTTCCAGCAAACTCGAATTTAGGTATAGTCTGGAAAATAAAACCAAAATGGCCATCGAAAAGCTTGGTGTGCTGAACCGAGTGAAGCGGTACTTCACCCCTGGTCAACTCTTTAACGCTCTACAAAGCTCAGGTTAGGTCCCATATGGAGTACTGCTCACATCTCTGGGCCAATCAATTGGACCCATTTGAGTCCATCCAAAGACATGTTTTTCGAATTATCGACGATCGCACTCTCACGGGCGGTTTAGAACCCCTCAGCATTCGGAGAGACGTTGCGTCTCTCATGTGTGTTCTACCGCCTGTACAATGGGGAATGCTCTGAGGAATTGTTTAATATAGTTGACACCTCAGGTTTCTACAACCGCACCTCCCGTCACAGAAGTGCGGTCCATCCGCATTTCCTCGATACGGAGGTGTCGTGCACTGTTCGGTCCAAAAATCATTTTATACCGCGAACCCGTAGGCTGTGGAACGAACTGCCTCTAGAGGTCTTTCCATTACGATATGGGGTTCTTCAAGAAAGCTGTGAATAGGATTTTGCAAGGTCGGCGACGCACCCGCATACCCCCTGGTCTTGCAGGTGTCCATGGACGGTCACCACACTTACCAACACGTGGGACCGCTTGCTCGGCCGCCTACTTCCCTATTAAAAAAAATAGTGAAAAAGTTTTCATTAACGGCCAGTTCCTACGGATTTAGTAGTCGATACAGAACAATGCTCGAATGAGTAGAGTAACACCATCACTCACCACATACCATTATTACATCAATTTACACATTCTGTCACTAACGGCACAACACCATTTATCACATTCTATTACTAACACAACATTACTTACCATTTGCCATTACCTGCCACATGCCATCAGTTGCCACATATCAATTGCTATATATAATCATTTATATTTTCACAGCAGGCAGCAACCGGCAACCAGTTGAAGGTCCCGGGGAATTGGCTCAAGCTTTGGATGATTTTGATGTGAGTTTCACTTTGTTTTCATGACTATGCTAGCTGTAGCATATTTACTTCCTATTAAATATCGTCCAGTCCGTTATATTTTGTATTTCCCATGTTTTGTTCCGATGTACTCCCAATTCCCCATTCTCTGTTATCTTATACTATCCATTTCCAGTTCTCCCTGCTCTTGTACTCACCATTCTCTATCCACCGTTCCGTTATACTCTGCAATCCCCATCCCCCGTTCTGTTATACTATCCATTTCCCATTCTCCATGCTCTTATACTCTCCATTGCTATCCTCTGTTCCGTTATACTCTGCAATCCGCTTCCTTCCTTCTGTTATACTATCCATTTTGCATTCTCATTTCATTTATGTGATGGTGAGTTCAAATCCTTGGCCCGTACCACTGAGTTCTACTTAAGTATGAATTTTTAAAAATGGTCACCAGCTCGCCAGTGACGGGTAACGTGAGGAAACCCTTATATTCTCTTTAAGAAGCCACAAAACCAAGAACAGTAGAGATTTTAAAATGTTTGTCTGTTTTTTTTGTCTGTATCTGTGTTTGTTTGAGCATCACGTAAAATCTACACAACGGATTTTGATCGGGTTTTCACTAATGTATAATAGCTAAATATCCAGAAGGAAAACTGGTATATGTGTCATCTTCATATGACACAAGGACTTAAAACAATTACAACTACTGGATCGATTTTCATCCGTGAAATACATCATGTTGGTGCTTTTTTTTATCTACGAAGTCTGCAGACGAGCATACAGTCCACCTGATGGTAAGTGGATACTGTCGCCCATAGACATCCGCGATCTCCATATCTCCACAACTGTGTTACTTGGAATGTTTTGGCCTGGATTTGTATTATATTGTAAAATAAATATTATTTTGTATTATTTTATTTATTATAAAAAATCCAAAATCTTTCCAGGAGCGCATGGTAATGGAGCCTCTGGCTTACTCCGAGTTGCGCACGCGCCCTTCACTCGAGGAACGGCTCGAGTCTATCATTTCCGGCGCAGCCCTGATGGCAGACAGCTCTTGTACAAGGTAAATGTATACACAAGCTTCCTATGTCTGTTAGACTTCCGATGTTTAAGTGATTTTGACCGCTTCTGAGTAAGCCATGTTTTTGAGTGATTTTGAAGTAAGTTTTCTTCATTTTGGGTGCCATTTTGGATCCGCCATCTTATTTTGCAATTCTCATTTCGCAGAAAAAGACATCAACCTCTTAAATTTCTTATCGAATGTCTTTAAAACCTTTTTGATGTGGAAACAGGTCATGGCAAGCGATTTCGAGAACCACGGATTTTAGTACTTTGGCCGCCATATTGGATCCACCATCTTGGATATAGGAATCTCCACAACAACAAAAAAATCACCATAAATTCTTGTTCTTTTACTTATGGCACATCAAATGTGTAATCACAATTCTGCCAATGTCTTGTTGTGAAGTAATACACGATGAGGATACATACACTTGATCGGTGGTCGAATCCACCGAGCCAAGATACGTGTGGGACAGTCAAAAGACAACACATATCTTAATTGTTATTTTCTATAATTGTATAATAATAACTCTTAGCGAACGTCTGTGAAATTGTTTCACTGCTTAAGTGTCAAGTATTTTTGAAAATAAACAATGGTTCTTCACATTGGATCCGCCATCTTGAATTTTGGAATCTCTCTTCCTGGAAAAAATGACAATCACAAATATCTTAGGTTACAATTAATCTAGTGATCTTTGTGTAATATCGCATTTGAGAGGGTCTCACGTTTGCAGGAAATTAGGAAAAAATCAATATTGGTTAAATTATTGTATTAAATTTAATGGTTGCTATTTTTAATTAATCGATGGTCTGTACTTTTACATCTCGAATGTGACCATTTTCGTGTTCCTACTACTCATATCTTATCCGGCCTATTAAAAAATTAACATGGCTGATGTTCAATAGGGATAGGAGTGGGTAGAAATGCGTATTTGTCGTTAAAAACAAGTGTACAACATTCCCTTACGAATATCCGCAATCGATCGATATTTTGTGTAAATATGTGTAGAAATACGCGATAAACATTAAATTTATCAACCTCAATAACGCCTTTAGATGCAGTATTCCAACTTATTGCCATTAGAAATATAAAAGGCGTTTAGCAATAAAAATGAAATTTTTACACAAATTTAATATGAACGCACATTTGGCGTGAACTGTAGAAGTGAAGGTTGGGTCTCTGTTTGATCATTATAGGGAATTAGTTTTGTGGGTTATGAATTTTTATTAAAAATTCAAAGAGCGTAATGTTTGTGATAATCAAATAAAAGCGTGGGACTGCGTTTTTCGCGTGCTTCCAAGGAGTCCCCTTCTGTCCTCAGTAAATCCACTATCGCTTTACTGAGCGAATCCTGACATACTTAAATCCATTCCTACAGCTCCAAAGGTAGGCAGCGCCAAGGTGGACTGATGTTGGCATGTATCGCGGATGTCTATGGGCGACAGTATCCACTTACCATCAGGTGGACTGTATGCTCGTCTGACACCTTCGTACATAAAAAAGAAACTTCGACAGGACATTGACAGGATATGTTTTAAGTTTAATTACGAAGAAAACTCTACACTAGTATAATTTGCACCATCGCCATATATGAAAAAAAGAAGAAAAAATGCAATATACACGTGTATTGTTCTTTATATCAATTCAATCAGCCTTTTCAGTATCTACTGCTGGACTTTGGGATGTAAGGCCTCAAAACGCTACGCTGGCCAAGCGGGTTGGCGAGTCCACTTTTATACGAGGTGGTGTAGCTCCTCAACGCTTGTAGTAGCCACTTTGTTATCCCTTAGTCGCCTTTTACGTCACCCGTGCGAAGAGATGGGGTGATGCTACTTTATAGACGGCCAACACCACATGACTATGGTGTAATTAGCACATGGTGCCAGTGTCAAGTTTTCTTCGTCATTAAACTCAAAACGTATCCTGTCAATGTCCAATCCCGTGGAAGTGAGTCGGGGGTCGGTCAGTAAAGCGATAGTGGGTTCACTGGGCACAGAAGAGGACTCCCTGGAAGCGCACGAAGAACGCAATCGCACGCTTTTTTCTATATTTACACCACAAAACCCGCAATATATAATTTTTGACATTAATCAAACGTAACCCCAACCGCCGCTCCTCGGGTCCTCCCTATATGAACGCATTGTCGCCAGGGACGAGCGACGTGAACGCATCGTCGCGGAATGCAATGCAGTTCGTCAGGCGTTGCAGGATCTGTTGCACGAGTACATGACCAATGTGAGTTGTTACCACTTATTGTTACTTCTCGTATAATGTGCAACGTTTTAGGGGGAGAGTGCACGCTGCAATCCAACAGCCGCTGGGCGCGCTAGACCGGCCACGTTACCATTCTCTCACAGAAGACTATCATGAAATGTACTGCATTCCCCACTTTTATCTTATATCCCTAATGTACGTGCCTACCGCCGGAGATATAGCGATGGATTTTGGAAAAAGGGTTGTGAATATGGGGATAGGATGGGATGGGAATGTGCACTGTCGGATCATCCTCATAAGAAATTCTCGGCCCGCAGGTGCCACTGAGTTTATACTTAAGTACGGATTTTTAAAAATTGTCACTAGGTGAAGAAAAACATCGTGAGTAACCACGCATTCTCCAGAAATAAAAAAAATCTGCGAGTATGTGATCCATCAATCCGCAATGGGCCCGCGTGGTGGATTACGGCCCGAAACTCCGTTCTGCGATTTACTAGGCGAGGTACAAACAGCAACACGCTAATGTACCCAAAACTGTTCTTATTACAAGATATCTCCGCCAAAATTAAAAATTAAATTTTAAAAATCTATTTTAAAATCTCACAATCACACGAATGTGAATCGAGTATAGATATCCCTAGGCTTTCTATTATCTCATTATGCTCCCATTTGTTAGGATGGGAAATGGGTATTGGCACTCACTCTGGAAACACATGACCTTGAAAATTTTAATTGTAACGATAAATTGCAATTTTTCAGCTGTAATACTCTAGACTACTCTAGAGAGTTAAAGCGATATAAAAAAAAAATGTTTTCTGTCCGTCGTAAACAAATTTTTGCCCCTTAAGTTATGAGTTCTGATAAAGGTTTTTTTTTTCTTCCTGTCAGGCCGGTAAGTCGGACCAGTCCGAGGGTTTAGAGCGGGCAATAGAGAACATGTGTCGCAAAACGCGCGACCTACGTCGACAGTTGAGGAAGGCTGTAGTCGACCACGTCAGCGACAGGTCAGTATTTGATTATTGTAATTATTTAGTTCTAAATTGATCTCTTTTCTTTTCAAAGTTTATTAAATTGTAAACCTTATTACACATCCCGGCCGAAAGTAATACACATCGGCTGTGATCGGCTGGCTTCGGTTTTGTGGAGCGTCGCCTCTGTCGTGTGCCGATACGTCACTGATTGATTGACTGACCATAGAGACGACGCTCTACAAAACCGAAGCAAGCCGATCATAGCCGATGTGTATTACTTTCGGCCGGGATGTGTATAATCGTTTTAATATATGTATACCCATAAGAATTTAACCAAAGTTCTCTCTTTTACCCTAAAATGACCTGTCTTGTACTCTGCTTGTTTTTTTTTTTTAATTACCGGGTATATTTGTTTTATTTGATATGATACTTTATTGATTATGAGATGCATAAATCCGGTTAAAACAATAGCTGGAACACTGATAAAGTCACACATTTTTTTTTTCATATAAAAAAATTATTTCCGTCCCTCCTGAAAGGTTAGATTTGAAAACAAATAAAGAATTATTATTATTATTGTATGTCCCATAAGACAATTAAAATATCTTTTGTCCGCATACAAATGTAACATATTTACGTTTGTTTGGTTTAGTTTCCTGGAAACCAATGTGCCTCTTCTTGTGCTGATGGAGGCGGCTCGTAATGGAAACGAGAAGGAAGTTGAGGAATATGCTTTAGTTTTCACCGAACACGCAAACAAACTCGTTGAGGTACGTATATCACTACTAAAATTTTTTTATAGTAGACTATAGTCTGAGTATGTTGAATATTTAATTGTACTAGTATGTTGAATAATTGTACTCGTATGTTGAATAATTGTACTCGTATGTTGAATAATTGTACTCGTATGTTGAATAATTGTACTCGTATGTTGAATAATTGTACTCGTATGTTGAATAATTGTACTCGTATTTTGAATAATTGTACTCGTATTTTGAATAATTGTACTCGTATTTTGAATAATTGTACTCGTATTTTGAATAATTGTACTCGTATGTTGAATAATTGTACTCGTATTTTGAATAATTGTACTCGTATTTTGAATAATTGTACTCGTATGTTGAATAATTGTACTCGTATGTTGAATAATTGTACTCGTATTTTGAATAATTGTACTCGTATGTTGAATAATTGTACTCGTATTTTGAATAATTGTACTCGTATTTTGAATAATTTTACTCGTATGTTGAATAATTGTACTCGTATTTTGAATAATTGTACTCGTATTTTGAATAATTGTACTCGTATTTTGAATAATTTTACTCGTATGTTGAATAATTGTACTCGTATTTTGAATAATTGTACTCGTATTTTGAATAATTGTACTCGTATTTTGAATAATTGTACTCGTATTTTGAATAATATCTTGCTTCTTCTTTACATGGTATAAAACAAAGTCGCTTCCCGCCGTCTGTCCCTCTGTGTGTACGCTTAGATCTTTTAAACTACGCAACGGATTTTAATGCGGTTTTCATCAATAGATAGAGTGATTTCAAGAGGAAGGTTTATACGTATAGTTTAAAATTGTTTTGACGAAACCGAAGCGAAGCGAGGGCGGTTCGCTAGTATGTTATAATGCAATACGGGTTGTCAAATGAATACAATTATGCACAACCAGTCCGAGCGTCAAATTTGATATTTTTATTTGCTTTAAAAAGATTTTGTAATTTTTACTTATATTTAACACGTTATTACTAGACCAAGCGCCCTGCAAAATGATCTAGTACAAAACACAAGTGATCGATTTTAAATCAGAATGGATCTAACCAACAATCATACTTTTTTTACATAATAAAAAAAAATCCCGAACAAAAAAATTAAAATATAGTGCATATTTTTTCAATCAAAGCGCTTTCAAAATTTAAATTAGGACCTTGGAGACAATATATGTGGTGTTGCAGGTGTCCAACGGGCGGCGGTAACACTTATCATCACGTGGGACCGCTTGCTCGTCCGCCCACTAGTCTATGAAATATATATACATATTTAGTTTATAAACAGCGTCTTTACCTTCTTAGGGGTATTTGGTATTTTCAAAATTGATATAATTTGATATAACTTTATTATTTATGAACTGATTGAAATAAGACAAACACTAAATTTTAAGTGAAGCTTACCACAATACATTAGTGAAAACCGCATCTAAATCGGTTAAGCCGTTTCTAAGATTAGCGCGCACAAACGCACAGACAAACAGACAAAAATTCTAACAATCATTGTTTTGGGTTCTATTGCGTTGATAAAGGCCCGCAATAATAGTTTTCTCATATATCTTCCACGTACAGACGGCGATCAGTTACATTTTTATTATATGTATATAGATATATATTGTATCTACAGTGAAATCAACTAGTTTGTGTGAGTGCACACCGATACGATCGTGTGAGTACAATCGGTGTGCACTCACACAGATGCAAAGCTCATGTCTCGTTGATTTCATTGTGTTACTTGTTTCTTTTCGCTCTATTTCTGTGCGTAGGGCACATATTTGTTTTTATTATTCGTTATATTTTGACGAATGCTCCACCATCTTAAAAACTACACGTGTTTTGGATCCATACTGATCAAATACAAATACAAAAAATACAAAATACCGGTCAAATACAAAAAATCTTCTTTTCCCGTGAAATTTCACTGTTGTCCACAATGGTATCCAAATGTTAGATGAATTCAACGTTGTTCTCCGGGAATATTTTTTTATTTTATCTATACTAATATAATAAAGAGAGAGTGTGAATTTTGTGAGTTTGTGTGTATGCGGAGGGTAATCTCCGGAACCACTGCCACCTATTTGAAAAATTCTTTCAACATTTGAAAGGTACATTATTCCAGGTGGACATAGGCTGTATAATATGTGCAAAAAATGTTATTTTTTGCCATCAGGTCGCCAACTTAGTGTGCTCAATGTCAAACAACGAAGATGGCGTTAAGATGGTGAGACACGCCGCCGGACAAATTGAAGCCTTATGCCCGCAGGTATGTGCCACTCTTTATAATGCAATGCTATTTCAACCGGCACTTGCAGTATCCAAATCCATTCCTATATCTCTAAAGGTGGGCAGCGCATCCCGGGGCGTGCCGACGTTTGTCATTCTGGACTAATGTTGGCATGTGTCGCGGATGTCTATGGAGGATAGTATCCACCATCGGGTGGACTGTAAGCTCGTCTGCCGCCTTCGTACATCAAAAAAAATAAAAAAACCAAAGGCTGGACCCGGCTCTCCTCGTGCACATTGACATGAACGCCACGCTGCCGAAGCGGGTTGGCGAGTCCATTTTTTTAGAGGTTGTGTAGGTCCCCAACGCTTATGGTAGTGGCTTTGTTAGCTCTTAGTGGCCGTGACACGACACCCACGAGAATAGATGGGGCTTCTAAAGCCAGCTGACACCACACCCTATTTGTCCTATAGTCCACAGAACAGCAAAACTTTAACCAAACATGATTGTAACTTTTGATTTCTTCTCTAAAACATTTTTAATTTTCCCTTTCTTATTCTATTAGTTAACGTGTCTCAAGTTTTGCACTATTTCCGTGACACGCTGTGTACATTTTTTGACATTGTCGTTTTTTGTGTCACGTTTCATTTGACAGTAGTGTGTTAGTGACGTCATTAGTACTTGACAGGGTTCTAATTTCGACTCTGTAGGTAATAAACGCGTCCCGCGTCCTCGGCGCCCGCCCCCGCTCCCGCGTCGCTCAAGAAAACGCTTCCGCTTTCGCTCGCGCTTGGGAGGCCGCGGTGAGGCTGCTCACCGACGCCGTTGACGACATCACTACTATTGATGACTTCCTCGCTGTCAGCGGTGAGTGATGTTTTGTTCATTTTTTAAACGACCAAAGTGTATATATTTTGTATTTGTTGTATATTAAAATAACGTTAGACAATTTTAATTCTTTTAATTAGACGTTTAAAAAAATGTTTTAATGTTTACAGATTATCATTGTAACGATAGTCTCTCATTGTAACAATACGTTAGATATTTGTAGCAATACGTAAGGTATTTGTAGCAATACGTAAGGTATTTGTAGCAATACGTTAGGTATTTGTAGCAATACGTTAGGTATTTGTAGCAATACGTAAGGTATTTGTAGCAATACGTTAGGTATTTGTAGTAATACGTTAGGTATTTGTAGCAATACGTAAGGTATTTGTAGCAATGCGTTAGGTATTTGTAGCAATACGTTGGTATTTGTAGCAATACGTAAGATAGTAAGGTATTTGTAGCAATACGTAAGGTATTTGTAGCAATACGTAAGGTATTTGTAGCAATACGTAAGGTATTTGTAGCAATACGTAAGGTATTTGTAGCAATACGTAAGGTATTTGTAGCAGTACGTAAGGTATTTGTAGCAATACGTAAGGTATTTGTAGCAATACGTAAGGTATTTGTAGCAATACGTAAGGTATTTGTAGCAATACGTAAGGTATTTGTAGCAATACGTAAGGTATTTGTAGCAATACGTAAGGTATTTGTAGCAATACGTTAGGTATTTGTAGCAATATATTAGGTATTTGTAGCAATACGTTAGGTATTTGTAGCAATACGTTGGTATTTGTAGCAATACGTAAGATAGTAAGGTATTTGTAGCAATACGTACGATAGTAAGGTATTTGTAGCAATACGTAAGGTATTTGTAGCAATACGTAAGGTATTTGTAGCAATACGTAACGTATTTGTAGCAATACGTAAGGTATTTGTAGCAATACGTAAGGTATTTGTAGCAGTACGTAAGGTATTTGTAGCAATACGTAAGGTATTTGTAGCAATACGTAAGGTATTTGTAGCAATACGTAAGGTATTTGTAGCAATACGTAAGGTATTTGTAGCAATACGTTAGGTATTTGTAGCAATATATTAGGTATTTGTAGCAATACGTTAGGTATTTGTAGCAATACGTTGGTATTTGTAGCAATACGTAAGATAGTAAGGTATTTGTAACAATACGTAAGATAGTAAGGTATTTGTAGCAATACGTAAGATAGTAAGGTATTTGTAGCAATACGTAAGGTATTTGTAGCAATACGTAAGGTATTTGTAGCAATACGTTAAAGAACGAAACGTAAAGAAATTCCCCGATGGTGGTTGTATGAGAAGAGCCGTGGATCGTGTGTGGTGGCGAGCTTCGGGAGAGGTCCATATCCGGCAGTGGAGAGACATAGGCTGATGGTATAGTATTAGACATTTTGTGACGACCCGAACAAACACCTGTCTTTTTCAAATGATTGTCCAAACAAATGAACCCGTGACCTATAGCACAGCGCACAGGGGCACTATCTACTGGGCTAATAATAATAATAATAATCTCAAATCCCATACGTGTCGCTCTAAAGAACCAATAATAAAATAAGATACTTCTCTCTCCCCCCCCCCCACACACAGAAAACCACATTTTGGAAGATGTGAACAAATGCGTGGTGGCTTTGCAAGAAGGCGATCCGGACTCCTTGGAGAGGACAGCTGGAGCCATTCGGGGAAGAGCTGCCAGGTAACTTACCATCAGTCTGTCTCTGTTTAAACCTCGTTCCAATCTAATTTGTCGAAAATGTCAACTTTACACATGTATTGTGAGATAATTGCTTACATATTTTATCTATAATTTAATTCATCGAGATTGCAAGTTTGCGCCAGATTTAAAGCTAAATATTGAGATATTTCATTGATTTATGTCCACGTTAGTTAGCTCAGGCCGACATATCTGTTTACATTTTGGAAAAATTGGATTGGAACTGGTTATACACTCTCGGATGAATCGAGAGCCACTCAGCATTTTTATGTATAAAGGCCTGAAACAAAAATCATGGGTAAAAGAAAAAGTTTTTATCCAGATATGAAGCTCCATTCACCATCCTTTTGGTGTGCTATTGTTTCAAATTTGAATTCACGAATTTGAACCGCAGAAGAGAAGCCGACTCATTTCACCGTTTTGAAAAAAATAAGGAAGCAGAAATTTTGAATTGGAGCAGTTGGCACCTGCTTTAGGGGTTTCGGAAGAAATTCGCCGGTGGTAGCTGGATGAGTAGAGCCGAGGATCGTGTGTGGAAGCAAGCCACGGGAGAGGCCTAGATATATCCAGCAGTGGAGAGACATAGACATGTTATTGTATCTAAAAGTATACCTAAATAGGTGCATTAAGCCCTTCGGTTAGATACGGTCGCTTCGGCGTAAATATTCATACAATATACTAATTATATAGAGCGGTGATAGTCTAGGGCAGGGTTTCTTAACCTGAGGTCCATCGACCCCAGAGGGGTCCGTGGCAGGAGTGCTGGGTCCATGTCAGATATGAAGACAATAAATACTGGGCGTGATAAGTGTTAATGATTATAGATGATAATTGAAGGTAGCTATCACTGGCTCGCTGGTTACCGCCACGCAGTGGAGGAGCTACTCCCTAACAACCGTCACGCGCTAATCTTTACTTTCTCTGTGGTCATAAATAAAAGATTTTTTTTTCAAAATGCCTTGTTTTCATTCCTTACAATTAAGTTTGGAAGGGGTTCGTCAGATTTTTGAAATTTTGAAAGTGGTCCGTGACTACTACACATAGGTTAAGAAACCCTACCCTAAGGTATTTACTAAAGGGAGGCCTGTGGGACTTGCAGTGGGCCTTTATAGGCTGAAACAAGTGCATATTTTTGTATATATCCATAGAAATTATTTGATCTACATCAAATTATTTGATATATATCCATAGTTTCTTCTCAGTCATCTCTCTTGTCGAACTGCCTTTTCTAAATCAATATCGTTAAATTGTATTATAATCGTGTAAATACTAGCTGCGCCCGCGACTTCGTGCGCGTGGAATTTCAAGTTTTTAAACTCTAAATTGGGATATCTTCCCGTCAGCCGATTTCGAGGAAACAAAGCCTATTCGAAGCGCCAAGCTAAGCTTGATTAACCCGTGGAAACCCCATGAAAATCCGTTCAGTAGTTTTGGAGATTAGAGTTATGGGAACAGACAGACAAAAAAAATTCAAAATCGTCTTTTTGTATTGTGATACTGTTCCTTCATCGCCCCCAATCAGTTTCTGGTAAATATATTCAATGTACAGACCCGCTGGTTTTATTGTATGTATAGACTATGTGTGTTTCTTTCTGACCACCTTATTGGATAAGTTGGACTGTCCCATACTGAGGCATTAGGTTGGAGTACTCGTACACAAGTCAGTGTCTCACTATTTCATTATTTTATGATTATTCTGAACTTATACAAAGTTTACTATAGACATTGATCTGAATTAAATTATTATTATTATACAGGGTGTGCTCAGTGGTGACCCAAGAGATGGATAATTACGAGCCCTGTGTTTACACGAAACGTGTACTGGAAGCGGTCACCGTTCTACGGAATCAAGGTTAGTGACAATTTGGTTGTATCGAATGGTGATGATTGACTGGTGATGGTCAAATGTGAATTTCCTCCGTACCACTTCGGATTTGTCCCATAGCATGCAATACTGAAGTCTATACATACCAGTGAGAATGAAAAGAATAAATAACTTCAGAATCAATTTAGTCGGATCTTTTGATTCACTGAATCCGGAGTTACCCATCGCTTATTAGTATTTGATCCAAGAGTTATACTGGATAACTGAAGCAATGAGGCATGGCATCATCATTATTTGAAGGGAAGAGTGCACGCTGCAATCAAACAGCCGCTGGGCGCGCTCGACTGGCCACGTTGCCCCTCTCTAACAGAAGACTACCTTGAAATGTACTGTATTTCCCTAATGTACGTACGTGTTTCGGTAGTGAGTGAGATGTGCCAGAGCCCATTCCCATCTCATCCTATCCCTCCACATTTTCTCAATCCATTTATTAATCTGCAAAGCTGCCCAGCTCACCTGCGGGGCATGCCAACATTTGTCATTCTGGACTGATCTCGGCATGTAGGTAGATACGAGTATTGCGGATGTCCATGGACAACGTATTCACTTACCATCAGGTGGACTGTATGTCCGTCTGCCGCCTTTATCTAAAAAAGAAAAAAAAAATACTTTTTTGAAGAAAAATTGATTTGTTTTTTTTTTTAAATTCGACGTCCTAATATTGTTAAGCTTTACAGCTTATGTGAGACGCGCGTCACTGACCCATCCCATCCCAGGAATGGTGCAATGAGATTAAATAATCCCCCTACTCTCCATCCTTTTCGAATTCAATCCCAGGCGGTGCATCGGAGTCGTGCCAATGACTGTCATTCTTGACTCTACATCCAATTACAGCTCGTATGACACTTTTATGACGCTTGTCATAAAAATGGGACCATTTTTTTTTTAATAAAACGACAATTTTACAAAAAAACATTATATTTTTGAAGTACCTCCCTTATCACAGATATTATTTTTTGTACACAAAATTGAGTATTTTATAAAAATATACAAAACATAAAAACTTATCCTAAAGCAAACTACAAAACGTCCAGTTAATATTGTTTAATTTAACTGTACAATAAATATTGTATAGTTTTTGTCCGAGTCAAAAATAAACAATGTTAACAGCACAATTTCGAAAAATACTAAATATATTTATCTTAACATAATGTAGTCTAAAGCTGATACTACACGAAACGTATATTTATATTACATACATCCCCATTTGTGATACGCGAACCTAATACGATACGTTGATACGCGTTTTTAATTGTACATTTGTATCAAAGACAACGTATCCGCGATACTCTTTGCTACTCGTAGCTAAATACGCGTTCTTTCGTAGTACGCTTACAAGGCAGCGTATCTGAGACGTTTTGATACACGTTGCCAAAATGGTGTACTGATACGGGCAGCCAATCGATACGATGATACGCGTTCGGCCTTCGATGCCTTAACTTTATATGTGTACTTCAGAAATATATAATACTAGCAAAACCCGGCAGACGTCCTGCCATAAAAGTTGATATACTGCAGCGCCATCTAGTGTCGAGTTCAACAAAGTCGATAGCAAGAAGTTTTCGCCATGAAAAGATACATATATGTGCCAACTTTCATAGTGATCAGTCAAACGGTGTCCAAGTCTGATAATCACCAATATACCAACATTCTCTTTTATATATATAGATTAAGTAAGATACAGAAATGCACGCAGTTTTTTTTAAAGTAGCACACAAGATAATTTAGATCTAATTTAATTCCATGAACGCTAGAAATCTAGTTTAAATTTTAAGTATATTTATCGTTTGACTAAATATTTATATAGCCACTTTTGAGATACACACATATTTGCACTGAGAACTGTCTCGATACCGTATCCAATTGCCAACATAATACAAAGATACGTTTTGTGTAGTCTCACTTTAATATAGCTTTCATATGAACGTATATATCAAGATGTTAACGCCGGTAAAATAGAAATTTCTTTGTTTAAACTTTGAAGGGTTCGCTTACAAACCGCTCACTTAACTAATAGATTAAGTTAGTCGCTTACTCACAGAACATATTAGTCAATGAGCATGGGAAAGGCTTACAGCGAGCCTCTGACCCAAATCAATTGCAAAACGGCTTACCGACTGTCTGAGTCACATCCGAAACCAATAAATTTGCATTATTACAGTAAGCCGTTTACCGAAACCAATGGTCTGCAAAAACAGCTTACTATAAACCATAGTGGTTACATTAAACCTCCGGCGAACCGGTGACCTTGCAAAACGACTCTTAATGCCTCTAGCTTACGTCGATTCCTAGAACAGTAAGCCTACTAAATAACTTATTGTAGGTAAGTGATTGATTAAACCAATAGCTTACAGTGTACTTGCTTACTGTAAGCGTATTTACTAAGCTTAATACAGAGAAACTTCTACTATACGGCTTTCAATAACACTATGTGAATTTAGTTCTTTTCCGGTGGGGGAGGGTGAGCTCTGATGTACTCCAATGCGCGCACAATGGCTTCTGGGATTGGGGGTGGCGTGGGCAAATGGGATCCCTGGGGAGAAATATGACGTTAAAAACATTAGGATAAAAAACTAGAAATAACATAGCATGGCACAGAATGACATGGCATTTTTATTAATTTTATTTACCGGTCATAATCCCATTTGGTAGTGCCCCCCTGTCTGTTTTGCACAAGGTTCTGGACTCGTTTCTTGGAGGAACAAATATTGAAAAACAAAAGTTTGTTCTCGCCTCTGTGTGTCTTTAGACCCACGATACAGCATCCTAGTTATATTCCAACACAACAGTTTTGTCTAACTGTAAAAAAACCGTAATCAGTCCTTATATCGCCCACCGCTGGACTCGGGTCTCGTCATGCTTTAATGCACGAGGGATGAATGGCCTCGAAGCGGCACGTTGGCAGAGGTGGTGTAGTTCCTCAGGTAGCGTCTTCGTTATCCGTAGTCGCCTTTTACGACTTCATAAGGAAGCGATAACACGCGACTAATGACACTTCGTGTTATATAAATTGTACAGCCTCTGTGGCGTCAGGACTTTTGTCGTTTCGTTAAAAGCGCCGGAACTGTATAGTGGAAATCAAATCATAAAAACCATAATCTAGTGGTGTGTTACAATTTAGTACGTACCGATGGCTGGTAACCGTTCTCGTCAGCGATGTACTGGAGTTGAATCACTTGACCATCGGGGGCAGTCCACTTGGCTTCGCCCTGGGCGACTTGAGCCGCGTCCTCCTGTGGACAAAATGTTTTTATCATTTGCAATTGATGTCCCCTGTCTTTTGACCCCTCATCACACACGGTGTAACGCTCTCATACACACACACACACACTACATAATGCTTTCCTTTGATCGTCGGTGTGTTTTTTTTCCTTGTCCCCATACCACACATAATTATATCCACGACATAATTATATCTTATAGTATATCCACCGACATTTCTATCTTAAAATCTGGATGCACTATTGCTTTCAAGATATAGATTTTTAGAGTGATTTTTAGATTTCATTCAAAATTCGAAATGTAAACATTGACAGAAATAGAGACAATTTCAATTTAAAACTCCTCTCTTTCACACACAACACATGACTTTCTAAGCCATTGGCTATACCATAAATATGTCTGCCACTGCTGGATACAGTCTTCTTCCTTGTCCTCACACCGCACACGATCTGACGCTCTCATCTGACACACTTATTTGGATTAAATCACTTACCGCTTGCGGATTCTTCAACTGCCCACTCTCCTGCGCGGATATCCCATTATCAGTCTCATAAGCCCACTGATAAGTCCCCTCGACTCCCACGTCGAGTTCCTGCTTCAGGATCTTGGCATCGGCATCTGGACCCTTGGAGACGAGGTGGGAGACGTCCGCAGACGCGAGGGCTAGGCACGCGGCGAGGATTAAGAATTTCTGTAGGGCAGAAGGGATGTCATGTAGCATAGTGACGTCATTTACGTCCAGCGATAGCCATGCGGGTCCAGTCTAAAATAAACCTCTTTGCCCGCAATACGTACTATTCACTCCGGACCTTCCACATCAGATAGCGACTGCCACGTGTGTGGCTTGTCCACCTAGTGTGTGGCATGTCTTGGTTATCTTTCAGTTTCCATTCCGTCATTTTCGAACTTAAGAAGCTTAAATAAACGGTTTGTGAATAAATTATGGGCAAACAAATGATTCATTTACACAGGGCGAGTTTCTCGAACAGCTAGTGTCAACAACTGTTATCATCATCCGATCGCTTATCATCGAGTTTTTATCGTTATGTGAACGGTTGTAGGCCAGAATTGTATGTAGTTCCATCGCATACGAGAATGGTATACAATATTTTTGCACGAACCGCTCGAAAAACTTCTCGTTGAAAACGAGCCCTAAAGATAACGAGCGCGGGCGGCATTGTAAAAGTCAAAAGTTTGAGCAAATCCTTTTGCAGTTTTTTATGAACATATATCAATATGTTATTACGGAACGACAATTGTAAATACAATCTTTTGTACTACGATGTTATTTTTCTGTTATACATTACGTCATCGTTTAGCGATATATCAAACGAGTGTTATACACTTTTTTATTGATAAAAACGTCTTTCTACCTACTTCTACCGCACACAAAGTAAGTGGCAACACTTATAGTTTCAGCATTGTGTTTTATTTAATCCTCTAAATATTCGTTAGGACTCCGAGCCTCTCCAACTACTCGAAAACGTATCCCATCTGACAGCTGATTCTGATTCTTTCTTGTCTTAAACGTGGTGCTGTTTAAATTCTCGCGCTTACACTTTGTTTATTTGCTGTTAGGTAAAAATTCTAAATGTATAATCCAAAGTGATTCTGACATTTCTGTATGTCACAACGCCATATCAACAATGACGTCAATCACTGAAATGTCATCCTATTCATGTGCATATTATTTGATGGATAATCTTAGCTAGTTACGCAATTCTGTATGAAGATAATGAGCTTGTAACATCTAATATAAAATAGAGGACACATTGTATAGGAGATAGCGGGGAGAGTTTTACATCCGCCCAATTCAGTAACAGATGTGCCGATTGATGAAAGGGTAGCCTGTGAAAATAACGTACATATTATATTCTTTTCTGCGTGTATATTTTACATCTATTGATATTATTTTCTGATTATTTTTAAATCTCGGTTCACATTCAGAGATTTTTTTTACTATTAAATAGGTTTAATTATAACTAATTAGCTATATCCACCAATCTGCGTGGTGGATTATACCTTGAACCCTCATCGACATTGCAAAGGAAGCTATTGTCCTGCAATGGGACATTATACGACGATAATAGTTCCTAAATTTTTTAAAGTTACAGTTTGTTGAGAATATTTCAATTCCAACTAACTAGATAATATTCTTCATAATTTTATTTTTTTCTTTGGCTCAATTTTTCAAAGTCTATAACTAGGCTATTGTGTCTTATCGGGGTTGATTATTACCCACATTCTCAGCCAGTTCTCCACCAGACTAACAAATCATTTTTGAATCGGTTCAATAGCAATTTTTATTTTTGATTCTCCAATAATTTTTCTCAAAACGAAACATTGTGAAGTACTAATTGAAAGATTTTACTACACATTAAAGGAATTTCTCTCTAACAAAAATATAATTTAACCCCAACCATTGACAAGGAGTGCATGTTTCATGGTTGTGTGATTGATGATTAGACTTTTACGTGGTTTACTTATGCTTATCTTGTTGGTTGCAGTGTCCTCATATGTCTTTATTGATTTTCTTTTTGATGGCTCTTTAAGATTGACATTGTATTTATTTTTTTGTTAAATTCGTATGCCCGTAGCGCGGGATGTAAGTCCACGTACGAATAAAGGAGTAAACAAAATAATTCTTTTTTCGGCTATCTTATCGAATTAGTCGTTAAATAATAACAAAATACATCTGCTGTATCATTGGCAAAGCCATGCGGAAATACGCTCAATCAAATGTTTATAATGTTCCAACAAATCGCTCCGCCACCCGCTCCGCTCGTCACCAACGTCTCTAACCTCCTAATAAGTTTAAATGTCAGCGCGCTGACCCGTAGCCCTTGACTGTAGAAAGGATGACCCGTGAGAACCTTTTAGTACCACGTGACTGACGACAGAATGCATATACGAGTATAAGTAATGAGATAATACTAGTTTAATCCTCGCGGCTCGCCTGCTAAAGGCACGATCACCTCGTCTTTATAAAGTCCGTTAATTTTCTAAATAGATTTCATTAAAAAAAAAGCCGACGTCCAACGCCAGTCGGAAAGATAAATTTCGTTGTTTCCCGTCACGTAACCAGCCAGTTTCTTTCCGTTCACTGCTGGATAAGAGATGTCCTTACAACGCCACGCTGAGCGAGCGGGTTGGCGAGTCCACTCTTTTAGAAGTGGTGTACTTCCTTAACGCTTATGGTAGTCGCAGGATGTGATTGGGCGCAACTATTCTAAAGCCCTAAACAAAGAAAATATATGAATAATAATAATAATAAATAACGCCACACTCCATGGCCCACACTAGGATTCCCTGTGTCGTGGGTCCACTAGGATTTCCCGTGTCGTGGGTCCACTAGGATTCCCTGTGTCGTGGGTCCAAAGACAAACAAGCGAACACACAGACCCGAACATACATTTGTCTTTTTTATTAAACAAATGTTTGTCCGACCGGGGATCGAACCTGGGATCTTTTGCACAGCAAACTGGGTCACTACCAACCGCGCCAATCGGTCGCCAATGAAATAATTCAGAGATTATTTTTTTCAAGACTATCTAATATTGTTCCCTATAGTTTAATACTAACACTAGATTAAGATTTATGGTCACCAACATATAATATGGGCATTTGTTTTTTTAAAATTTAATTAATTTCTAAGAAACAGACATACAAACTATACGTCAAAGCAGCTTTGTTAAAAAAAAATGTAATAAATGCGAAGATAACGTTTATCGAATTTAGGATTTTTTTTATTAATTACATCTCGATTTAATGATGATTTGCAAAACCCATAGATCAGTTGAAGTGTTCGTGGATTAACCTGGTCAGCGCAATTCTTAACTGATTGAAGTTAAATTCGGTACAAAATTGTTTGTAGTCATCAATCGACCAAAATATAGAGGTGTAGCAGAGTTTTGTGACAAGGAACCGTTGATCAGAAGTCCGTCGGCTTTAGAAGTAGCGCCAGCCCATTTCGTCTCGTGGGCGTCGTGTCGTGGCCACTAAGGGATAACAAAGCCCACGAGCCCTGGAGAACTACACCACCTGTATAAGAGTGGGCTCGCCAACCCTCAAGTGTGAGACAAGCCCGTGTCCCATCGGTGGACACTAAAAGGGCTAATTACTGTTATTCGTTACTCATAAATGATTTTGTTGCAATTATGTTTTTAGTAAATTTTAACAAAGTGACACTTCAGTTTTGTCTTTCAACTGAAATGGATTATTTAGTTTATTTTAGTTTATTTTTTAACGTTTGTCGTATTGTAAAGATATTTTTTAAACTATAAACGTAAACTATTTTTATGTACAAGCCACGGAATAATATATTATAACAGAAACTGAATTAGATAATTTTACGTTGTAGATATTATAAACGTAATTACGTTAAGAGCTGTTTTTTTAACTAAAAGTTATAATTATTTTCTGTTATTTTCCGATCACAGACGTACACTTTGGTTTTCACTTTCCAATAATACGACTTGTTTCACATTGCACAGATATAACTTATTAATTAATTTATATAGATAATTATTAAAATTAATTTAATTATCACTTCACACCACTCACCATGGTAAAGAGTTGTGCACACTTTTAGAGACACACGGTGACTGTACGCGATCAGTGTGACCCCGCCCTTATATAGCAAGTCAAGATGCGCGCCCCCGAGGTCAAATATTGTAATGTTTAGTATGAGTTTTGAAAGATTTTTCGAAAAAAGTGTCTGCATAAAATGACATCGGTAAATAAGTTTCATAATTTTTTTTTTATATAATGTGTAAAATGAGCTGACAGTCCGCTTGTAGCATACGCACATCGGTGATACATGCCAACATCGGTCAAGAATAACAAACGTTTTCACGCGCCCGGATACGCTGCCTAATGAAAATTTTAGAATAGGGAAGATTATTGATATAAGACGAGGCGTTTTCCTTATTTTACTACACTCCCCATTCTTCCTTGGGGAGATGGGATGGGAAGTATGATGTAATTGTATAATGTAACAGTATAATGGAGATAGAGACCTCGTTTCCCCTTATACTCTTTACTCGCCACTCCATTCTTCATAGATTATAAGGTATATCCTTTAATCGATAGGTATATTTGTGTCTTTACGTCGAAACACGTACGTAGGTTAGGAAATAAGATAAAGTGGGAAATGCAGTACATTTCAAGGTAGTGTGAGAGAGAGGTAACATGGCCAGTCGAGCGCGCCCAGTGGCTGTTGGATTGCAGCGTGCACGACCCCTCAAATAATCAAATAATGTGCAATGAAGTGTGCAATGCAACCAACTCTTTCCATATCCACTGCTGAACATGGGCGGGCCTCCTCAAGCACAAGACAAGGGATGTGTGGCCTGAAAACGCCACGCTGACGATGTCTGTTGGCGAGTCCACCCTTCAAGAGGTGGTCTTTTAGTTCCTTTGTTACCCCTTAGTCGCCTTTTACGACACCCACGGGACACAATGAAGTGTATAAATAAATGTTCCATGGAATAAAATGAATAGTACTGCATTTCCCACTTTTCCAATGTAGGTACGTGTTTCAGCAGTGCGTGAGGTATCCTAACCCTCCCCATTTTGCCAACCCTTCCTTCAAATCCATTCCTATAAATCTCCGAAGTAGGCAGCGCATCCGGGGGCGTGCCAACGTGCCATCTGGACCGATGTCGGCATGCATCGCGGTTGTCCATGGGTGACAGTATCCACATACGATAAGGTGGGCTGTTAGCTCGGCTGCCGCCTTTCTAATAAAAAGAAAATAATCTTAAGGAAAATCAGTACTCAAAACTGATAATGTCTAACGGATCTGCGTTCCGCGTGCATAGGTCAAACTTTGCAACACCAGCCGCTCACCGAGGCAGATGTAAACAACACCCACGCACCCTTCGCATTGGTATTCTTTGATTTTATTTATATCCACTGTTTATATGAGGTCCTACGAAACTAGTGTGAAATATTTTACTGTGCCAATCAGTACTCTGAAGATATTGTCATTTGACTAAAAATTTACACGTTATTCATGTGTTTTTTTATTACATGTTATTCATGTGTTTTTTTTTATTACGTGTTATTCATGTTTTTTTTATTACATGTTATTCATGTGTTTTTTTTTTTATTACATGTTATTCATGTGTTTTTTTTATTACGTTATTCATGAGTTTTTTCAGTCAGACAGACGAAAATTCCTAAAACTGTCGTTTTGGACTGAATCATAAAATTAAAATCACTAGTATTAAAATTTGACCATCATTTTTTTTTTCAAAATGTTACCTACTTTGAGTTACATAGTCAACAGATTATACTTTTGCGTACTAAATGCCATTTTAATTCCGTAGATAACACTCTCTTCCAAATACATTGCAGTTTAAAACGCACACCTGTAATGGGTACGCCGAATTAAAACTAAAAATGTGGGTGGGACTTTGAGCCAACATATGAGACATATTTATCGATAAATTTGAGTGTAGTACAACTTAAAATTTTCACAGACCATAACCGAACATACTGTATATTTTGTGCCTTTCTGCATAAAGTATTAAAGTGCTTATGTCTATCACATCCTGTATATAGAGATATCGCATCGGTCACACGTATTAAAAAGCTATATATCATCACGATTGCATATAACACAGGGTCAGGAGGATAATATATGTGTGCTAGCGGCGCTTTGAAGACAGACATTAATTATCAAATTCGTGCACCTCGTTTGTCTTCGTTTTTTTTAAACTTATTAAATTTTGATTAATTTATGATATCATAATTAATAATTATAGGTTTCCGGTATAAAGTGGCTTGTGGTTAGAGAACGCGACCCTTTGTCGAGGATGTACAGATATATAGATTTAGCATTATGACGCTAAATTGGTGGCATTTGCAAGGCGCTCAATAGCTACCGTCAATTCAGTATGTCATTTGACGGCAAAACCTTGTATCTTTTTTTACAATAACTGCAATATTTTTAACGTAACAGTGTCAATCCAGTCCGTGGGGATTTTTACTATACAAAAATAGGGTAGTGTAGCGATTTTGAGATATTGTTTAAGTCGGGTCCTTAATGAAAAATCCAAATCTTCGACCTCGCGGTAGGGTTGAAGGGACAGATTAAACTTTTCGTTCGGTCTGGATCCATTTTCATTAGGGGACTAGACCAGATTTTTTTAATTCGCTATTTTTTAATAGCCTTTTTTAATCCCTCAATTTTGCTACCTACATCCTGGATGGTGACTCGCGTCTCCCTTCTCCAAAGTCGAAAACTTGTTTTCTTCATCGGGTACCCGATCTAAAGAATATAATTATGTAATACTAGCGACCCGCCCTCGCTTCGCTTCGGTTTATAAGATTTTTTTTCAAAATGTCAAAATTAAATATAGCCTATATTAGACACGGATAATGTAGCTTCCTATTTGTGAAAGAATTTTTGAAATCGGTTCAGTAGTTCCAGAGATTACCCCCAACATACAAACACACAATTTTACCTCTTTATTATATTAGTATAGACTAGCTGTGCCGGGCAATTTTTTTGCATATAATTGCATATAATGTCCATTTGGAATATTGTACCCTTCAAATGGTGAGAGAATTTTTCAAATAGGTGCAGTGGTTCCGGATATTACCCTCCGCATACACACAAACTCACAAAATTCACACTCTCTTTATTATATTATTATAGTATAGATAAAAATCGCTATTACCCCCCCACCTTTTGCAAGGTAAAGGTCTTTTTCATCTCCTATGGACTGGATTATGTTGGCGTTGTATGAAAATATAAGAAATTTGGAAATAATTGAAAAACGAAAACTTTTTTGACAATTCGTAATAATAAGTATTTATTGTGTAATATTTCTCGCTATATGTGTTTGCGGAAAATCTTGGCCGTTATGTCGCAGTAAAGATGTAAATTTCGCCAATTTTCGGCTCGTCTCGGAATTTTTAAGTCGGTAAACAATGAATATTTTTTTATCGTTCTCAAGAGGAATGAAGACAATCTTGAACATATGCTAATTATGTTTACAATGCATTTTTATTTACAACTCGTTTATATTCGCGACTTCGCCGCTTATAAAGTGATTCACGCCGATGGCGAGCGCCATGTTAGCTATTTGTACATCAAAAAAAAAACAGACAAAATTTGTACTAATGTTACGAGGGATTCAACAAACATATTTTTTGCATATAAATTTATTATTCACAATAGATTCAATCGTCGTTTCATTTTGAGACTATTAAAAAAATCTTTAATACAATGTTCGCCCTTTTTGGTGTAGAGATATGAAATTCATAAATGTCATATTAATCATGTCCAGAGATATATGCGAATGCAAAGTCAGTCACGCAACACGCAATACATTGTAATCACTGTACCGGTGGGCATCGTAAAGCGTTTCGACATTAATGCTTATTGGCAGATGGAGTGACATTTGGAGTTCCGTGGAACAGTCTAGAAACTATTTAGAAAACTTAAATATTATTAAATACTAGCGACCCGCCCTCACTTCGCTTTGGTTTATTAAATTTAAAACAATCGGAATAAGATATTTTTCTGCGGAGCCTATATTTTAAGTTAGACCTCTAGCAATACATCGGTGAAAATTGCATTCAATTCCATGCAGTAGTTTTTGCGTGATGCGTGTACAAACATACAGACAAAATTTCTAAAAACTGTTGTTTTGGCTTCCGTTACTCTAATAAAGACCCTCCATATTAGTTCTTTTTCAATATCTATAATGTACAGACATCGGCCTGTTACAATTTTATTATATGTATAGATGGTATGTTTTTTCGAAATAACTAATTTAGAAATTCGAAAAAATCTCACCAACGGTCACCAGCTGAATACAAGACAATCAATTTATTTAGTTGAAAACGATCGTCCAGGATGTGGCCTTACAACGGCACGCTGACCAAGCAGATTGGCGTTTTTTTTTTGTTTTTTTTTGTTTTTTTTTTTATGTACGATGGCGGCAGACGAGCATACAGTCCACCTAATGGTAAGTCGATACAGTCGTCCATAAACATCCGCGATACATGCCAACATTAGTGCAAAATGACAAATGTTGGCATGCCCCCGGATGCGCTGCCTACCTTTGGAGATATAGGAATGGATTTGGAGAAAGGGTTAGGAAAATGGGGAGGGACAGGATGGGAATGGGCTCTGGCACATCTCACTCACTACCGAAACACGTACGTACATTGGGGAAATATGATAAAGTGGGCAATGCAGTACATTTCAAGGTAGTCTTCTGTGAGAGAGGGGTAATGTGGCCAGTCGAGCAGCAGCCCATGCAATCTAACAGCCCAGCAGCTGTTAGATTTCAGCGTGCACTCTCTATCTGGTTTTGGTTTAAACGTAAACACACACAAAATATATACATATATACATACACATGTATACATAATATAATACACGAGAGAGCATAATATAATACACAATATAATTCTGGGAGAGTCCATTCGCTTAGAGGTGATGTATATTTACAGAACCCACTACACTTTATATGACACACACTTGATTTCTTTGGTACGTGCAACCGAATTTACAGCAACGCGTATCCATCATTGTACGATGAGGTTATTTACTTTACGATCGTGTACAATCAATGATGGCAGTTTGTAAAAAAATTAACATATATTAAAATTTATTTTTTTAGCGAGCTTATGTAGCTTCGTAACCGAAAAAAAATATTCGTAACCGAATCCGAAATGAAAGATTTGATTTTTACCGCTAGTGGTGGAATCTAAATGGGGCGAGTTTTGACAAATTCTTGCTACTTGGTACATTTGATTTGGTACATTTTTCGTACGTTATTTTTAGAATTATAAAAGTGAAGTTGCAATTATTCCCTATTTGGTTTTTTTTTTCCTTGCTTTCAGTTAGTAACACATTAAAAATAAGTGTCTCAATAATAATTTGAATTTTGAGTAAATGTAAAAACACGGTATTTGAGTGAATTTCGTAGAAAGGTTTATTTAAATTACACGTCAATTGTCTTAGAAGGGGACCTAAAATGGAGGAGGTGATGTTCGGGTAAAACCTGGTTTATTTATATACTTACCCAAGAAACAACACATGACGTTTTATGACTTCGTACCCTTAAACCTGGAAGGTAAAATTAATTGTTAGATCGGTTATTATTGTGACGTAGTGACCGCCCGTGGTCACCGGTGGCGGCTCCAACTGAAAATTGGCGTGGCAGGTTACGCTGCGACATATGCTGGGCTGGTACAACAATTCTATTTGATTTCTAATTGGTTTTTCATTTAATTTCATATGTTGTTATTTATTTAAACTTCATTGCGCAAATAATTGTACAAATGGTGGACTTAACTACCAAATTAAACAGAAATAGCTGATGCGGGTGCAATTTTCTTTATGGACGAAAGCTGCAGACGAGCATGCAGTCCAGGTGATGGTAAGTGGATACTGTCGCCCATAGACATCCGCGATACATGCCAACATTAGTCCAAAATAACAAACGTTGGCACGCCCCCGGACGCGCTGCCTACCTTTGGAGATATAGGAAAGGATTTGGAGATAGGGTTGGGAAAATGGGAAGGAATAGGATGGGGATGAGCTCTGGCACATCTCACTACCGAAATACGTACGTACTTTATGCCAATAAGATAAAGTGGGAAATGAAGTACATTTCAAGGTAGTCTTCTATGAGAGAGGGGTAACGTGACCAGTCGAGCGCGCCCAGCGGCTGTTGGATTGCAGCGTGCACTCCCCCCCCCGGTTTTGGGTTAAACGTAAACACACACAAAATATATATACACATATACATACACATGTATACATAATATAATACACAAGAGAGCAGAAAACTTTAAAGAATGTATACAATAAAATAATTCTCTTTCTTCTTTCCTTCTAGAGTTGGATATAAAGTCAGTTCATCCACAATGATGTCCAAATTCGTTTGTCACATTCTTTGAATCGTCACACCTTAAGTTATATAAATAAAGAAAACGTCATCGTTCGCCTGTCAGTCATATTGATTAAAAAAAATCCAAAATAATCTATCTTGTCAAAAACCAGTCTTAAATTTTACAGTAATCGCTTCCTATATCATAAATTTAATAATTAATTGCTCCAAACGTTTGTTTTGACGGAAGATACGAAATAATACTGACTCAGACTTGAAATATTCATTCAATATTCGTAAATGGTATATGGGACCATTCTGGTCGGATTCTAGGGAGTTTGCCGCGTGGTGTCGGTAGGCTTCAGAATAGCATCACCACCATCTCTTCCCGTGGATGACGTAAATTTCGACTAAGGAATGATAAAGCCTTGAGCAACTACACCAGCGTGCCGTTTTAAGGTCATACATATAATACCTCATGCACGAGACATGCGCATTAGGAGGCCCGAGTCCAACAGTTGATACTGGAGGGGCTGGTGCGTCAGGGAGATTTCAAAAATCTCCCTACTGCGGAGATCATGACCTTTTCACCACATCTCGATTAAGTGTCACCAAAGAAAACAATAGTCGTTTTAGAAGTTTCTGTATAAATTATATTATACAGTATAATTTGTAGACTAACTCCAGAGTGTCAATGAAATTTGGTAGAAAAACACTAGCATCGAAGTGTGTGTTTGTCTGTGCACAGTGCAATCCCACAGCCGCTGAGCACACTGGACTTGCCACGTTACGCCACACTCACAGATCACTGCCGTATAATGTACTGTATTCCTCCAATGTACGTACTTGTTTCGATAGTCAGTGGGATATGGTAACGCCCATTCGCATTCCGTGCTAACCTTACATCAACACAATTCTTAAACCTCCCAAAGGTAGGCAGCGCATCTGTGGCCGTGTCAACGTTTGTCATTTTGTACTAATGTTGGCATGTATCGCGGATGTCTACGGGCGACAGTGTCCACTTACCATCAGGTGGACTGTATGCCCGTCTGCCGCCTTTTTTTTCCATAAAACGGTAGATTTTTCGTAATTGCCCTAAGACATGACATAGTCCATTAAACATGTGCGGCGCGTGAGACTTGTAAACAGACAAATAACTGAAATAACATGCGTAGTTCAAAGTTGAATATTCAAATTTGTTATAAATATTGTAAAAGGTTAAGGATGAGCGTTGAACACGCGCGCGGAGAGTGCATCGAGGCACTTGCCACACTGCACGCACAACGATATATCTATATCTATACTATAATATAATAAAGAGGTAAAATTGTGTTTGTTTGCGGGTATGTTGGGGGGTAATCTCTGGAACTACTGATCCGATTACAAGAATTCTTCCACAAATACGAAGCTACATTATCTGTGTCTAATATAGGCAATATTTTATTGTGAAATTTTGAAAAAAAAAATTATTTGAAAAAAAAAAACCGAAGCGAAGCGAGGGCGGGTCGCTAGTTTATTTATTAAAATTGCCGCACCACTGGGGTACATTATTAACAAAAAGTCGTACACACCTGGTGTTGCAGGTGTCCACGGGCGGCGGTAACACTTACCACCACGTGGGACCGCTTGCTCGTCCGCCCACTAGTATATAAAAAAAAAAACCTGATCCATGTACATATGCCTATTATATACACAGCACTCACTATTTAAAAAAAAAAAAAAAAAACTGAAGCCTACAGCAATAATAATAATAACCCAAAAATATTTTTTGATTGAAAATTACAATAGTGGGAAAATGGGGAGGGATAGGATGGGAATGGGCTCTGGCAGATCTCACTCACTACCGAAAAACGTACGTACATTAGTGAAATAGGATAAAGTGGTAAATGCAGTACATTTCAAGGTAGTCTTCTGTGAGAGAGGGGCAACGTGGCCAGTCGAGAGCGCCCAGCGGCTGTTGGACTCTCCCCCTCAAAGACTAAATACTAATACTTAAACTACTTAAAAACTAATAAAACTACTTACTACTACTAATAACTACTAATACTACTTAAATACTAGAATGTCTTATTTTGTATGTTACACAATTCATGAACATAACATCATACACCGAACACAAGAGATTAAACCTATGCTAGCACAACATAGCTGATCTTGTGCGGTGAGAGCTACGTCTAAAATACCATTAAAATATTATAATTTATAATAATTGAGGAAGTGGAATTGTTTGTGTGACATAAGACTTTATTTTGATGTCCATGACACATTGGTAGGAGCAGAGTGCACGCTGCAATCCAACAGCCGCTGGGCGCGCTAAGATAAGGTGATAAGCATCCTCAAGCACGTTATCTTGTGCATAAAAGATCACGCGTGCCAAGCGGGTTGGAGAGTCCATTCATTCCTTTACACGTGGTGTGATTCCTCAGTTATCCATATTTATCGCTTTATATATATATATATAGACGCAAGGTTTTTTTTTTATTTTTAAAAGGTTTATTTTTTTAAATAAACTTCGAATGCGTCCCTGTAAGTCTGTATCTGAATGGTTGTTTTGAATTCAGCTAGTCAATACTTAGTCAAGATGAAGTGAAATATATGCAAAATTCGAATTTTATGATCAATGGCAAATTTCATGGTAAATCTCTTAGGAATCTGCCAAACAACGGTTGATATATTGCAACACCGCAATCTAACATTTATTGCCAAACGAACAGAGTGCTAAGTATATAATTAGTGTAATTACGTTTAAATAATGGTTATATTATTATAAAAGATTGATTTGAAATTAATAGGCACTGACAGGCGATCATTAGTTGAAGATTTGATGTTCCCTTTATAGGTGACGACACGACTACGATACGACGAGAAATATTTTATTGATAGATTTTTCCCGTGCGGACGTTTAAAGTCTCGATTTTCAAAAGAAAGAACAACTCCAACTTCAATACAGAATTAAATACTGTCGATATTTTTAGACTATCGTTTGGACAACTATTTTTTAAAACAAAGAAGTGGATTAGTGTGTACAAATTCAATTATGTTCTAATTCAAATCACTATGTGAATAAATAAATACAATACTCGCGCACTACATACAGACAATGATCGGAATAATGATAGAAATAAACACTGCTTAATTAACACGGTAATTAAATCTGTCTGTCTTATAATTAATACATCTATGTTACAGTTTCGACCGCTATTGAATAATCGTTGAGTGTAAAACTGTCAATTTCTTTAACAACTTTACGACTCCCGCACAATCTAACGCAACGCTGTAAAATGTCAATGGTACACGTGTTACAAAACTGACAGATATTAGTTTTATAAGGTTATTTTGTTGCACCAACGTCTAGTCGAAATGAACATTGTGCGCGCGACAATTTACAAAATGTGTTTGTCGAAAAGACCAATGTACACGGGTTAGTACATGTACATATACCACGTACCAATGTACCAATGTACACTCCAATTTAGGAGCGGGAGAGTGCACAGCCGTTGGGCGCGCTCGACTGGCCACGTTACCCCTCTCTCACAGAAGACTACCTTGAAATGTACTGCATTTTCCACTTTATCGTATTTCCCCAATGTACGTACGTGTTTCGGTATTGAGTGAGATGTTTTTTTTTTTTTTTTTTTTTTTTTTTTTTATAGATTAGTGGGCGGACGAGCAGGCGGTCCCACGTGATGGTAAGTGTTACCGCCGCCCATGGACACCTGCAACACCAGGGGGTATGCGGGCGCGCCGCCGACCTTGCAAAATCCTATTCACAGCTCTCTTGAAGAACCCCATATCGTAGCTTAATGGAAAGACCTCTTGAGGCAGTTCGTTCCACAGCCTACGGGTTCGCGGTATAAAGTAATTTTTGGACCGAACAGTGCGCGACACCTCCGTATCGAGGAAATGCGGATGGACCGCACTTCTGTGACGGGAGGTGCGGTTATAGAAACCCGAGGTGGGAATTATATTGAACAATTCTTCAGAGCATTCCCCATTGTACAGGCGGTAGAACACACAGAGAGACGCAACGTCTCTCCGACTGCTGAGGGATTCTAAACCGCCCGTGAGAGTGGGATCGTCGATAATACGAACAGCACGTCGTTGGATGGAGTCAAATGGGTCCAGTTGGTATTTCGGTGCGCCGGCCCAGAGATGGGAGCAATACTCCATATGGGGCCTCACTTGAGCTTTGTAAAGCATAAGGAGATGCCCAGGGGTGAAGTACCGCTTCGCTCTGTTCAGCACACCGAGCTTTTTGGAAGCCATTTTGGCCTTATTTTCCAGATGACCCCTAAATTCGACTTTGCTGGAAATGTCGACACCAAGGATCCCGATACTCTCCGAGATCTTAAGAGGCATGCTCTGAAAGCGAGGTGCTACGACAAAGGGGGATTTTTTAGCGGTGAATGCACAGACTTGCGTCTTACTGGGGTTGAAATCCACTAGGTTCAGAGAACCCCAAATCGAGACTAGATCTAAAGAGTCTTCGATTTCAGACACAAGCCTGGCGCAACTCTCTTCCACTTCGACCCGAGGGATGTTGGCGCGGCCTCTGTACAAGGCGTCACCAGTACTGTCATCTGCATAGCAACGTATGTCACCAATTTGCAACAGGTCGTTGATATGCAGAAGGAACAGAGTTGGGGACAGCACGGAGCCTTGCGGGACGCCAGCGTTAATAGACATGGTGTCGGAGCAGCTACCATCGATAACGACTCTGATGCTCCGTCCAGTCAGGAAACTGGCAACCCATTCGCATAATCCCTCGGATATCCCGAAAGATGGTAACTTGGAAAGCAGAGATTTGTGCCATACCCGGTCAAAAGCTTTCGCAATGTCTAGGCCTACAGCCAGAGCCTCGCCTCTACTCTCAATGGCGTGAGCCCAGCGGTGTGTTAAATACGCTAAAAGATCACCAGCCGAGCGATTATGGCGAAATCCATATTGACGGTCGCTAATCAGTTGGTGATCCTCTAGGTACCCAAGGAGCTGTGTGTTTATGACACGCTCCATCACCTTGGAGAGGAGGGAGGTGATCGCTATTGGCCTGTAGTTGGCCGGGTCTGTGCGGTCACCCTTTTTGGGTAAAGGGTGAACATGAGCTACCTTCCATGTTGCCGGGAAGTTTTTTGTGGAGTATGAGAGTCTAAAGAGTCGCGTAAGCACCGGGGACAACTCGGGAGCGCATAATTTGAGCACCACTGCAGGAATACCATCTGGCCCACTCGACTTTCGGATATCAAGAGTTGCTAGAGCTCGCCGGACTTCACGCTGCGTGAAACAGATTTCCGGCATGGAGCTTGTGCATCTCGAGATAGACGGTGGTGATGCACCTCTATCGTCCAGAGTCGAGTTCGAGGCAAAAAGATAGCCCAGGAGATCGGCTTTCTCCTTCGCCCCGTGGGCCAGTGACCCATCGAGTTTTCGCAGTGGTGGGAGTGACGACTGACAGAAGTTACCTTCAGCAGCCTTGGCGAGCGACCAGAAAACTCGGCTTCCAGAAGGACAGCTAACTAGTCGATCCCCAATTCTGCGGATGTGCTCATTCTTTGCTCTGACAATGATCTTCTTACTGCACCTCGAGGCAGCGTTAAATTTCTTCCTCAAGTCGGTGGTATTCGGATCTTCGGACACCTGTGCTTTGGCCCAGGCCCTGTATGCAGCCCGTTTATTACGACGGGCCTCTCTGCAGGACTGATTAAACCAAGGTTGGCTCCGTCCACCTACGGGTATCACGGAACAAGGAATATAACATTCCATGCCCTGCAACACCACGTCGGCAACGGAGTCTGCACAGGTATCCGGATCTCCCAACGAGAAACAGAGCTGCCTCCAGGGATAAGAAGCATAGAATTCGCGCAACCCATCCCAATCTGCAGACTTGTAGTGCCAGACGTTGCGCGTTCCCTGTGAATGGGTCGGCACGGATTGCTTGGCCGGCACAGCAGTTCGAACGATACAATGGTCGGATGATCCTAACGGAGCATCAACAACAACATTATAGTCGTCCGGCCGCGTAGTCAGCAGGAGGTCCAGTAAGGAGGGGGTATGGCTCTCGATATCGGGTATCCTCGTGGGTGAGGACACCAACTGTGAGAAACCATAAGCCAGGGCAAAGTTATAGGCTGCTCTCCCGCGGTCGGTAGTTCGGGATCCCAACCACTCTTCGTGATGAGCGTTAAAATCACCGAGGACCACCACTTCCGCGCAAGGGAACTGCTCGAGCACGCTATCAGTCGTCTCTTGTAGGCGCTCAAAAAAGTGAGTCGTCTCCGTATCACCGCTGTGGGACCTGTAGAGGCAAGCGTAGACTTTAGTGGAACCTCCGTAGTCAATACGCGCCCAGAGAATCGACAGGTCCCCGTCTTCAAAATGGCTGAGGCGGCGGCAACAAATATCCTCCCGGACGTACATGCATACCCCAGCACGTCGCACAAAACAGTGCTCCAGTTTGTAGCCGGGGTAATGAAGATACGATGTATCGGCCGGGCAGGATATCTGTGTCTCCGTCAAGAAAAGTAAGGCCGGCTTTGCCGTCTCAAGGTGGTGGTGGACGGCGTCGATGTTACTATGCATCCCTCTGATGTTGCAAAAGTCCACTTGAAATGTGGAACTTTAAGGATGGGCCGCTGAGTAAACGTTATTCCTTATCTTTTTCTTGGCCATTGTAGTGTGTGAATAGGGAAAGAAAAGAAGGGGGGACGGAGAGAGAGATGGTCGCATGTGGAGCAAAGGACAAAGCACGGAGCAGAGAAAAACTAGGTCACAGAGGTTGTGTGACTAGCTGGCGCGGGGTACGGAAGGGCCCCCGGTCCCCCCCTGGGGGCAGCAGTCGGGTTCCACTCCGGTCTCCTCCGGCACGACTGCTACCCCAAGGGACTTTTCGCGTGCGGCGGGGCAGCCTCCCGGGGTGGAGATTAAAGTAAGGTCCCCGGGTCCGGGCCCCCAACAACCCGCGGGCGGTCAGCGGACAACCGTTTCACCGGGTCTCCCTGATCCCCGCGCCACCACGTCACGCCTATGCGCCTGTAATCCCCCGCAACCGCTGGTCCTCCCTTCCACACGCAACAATCCCCCTCTCGGGACGGCTTCTTCCGCGCACCGCCGGAACACGATGCGGGCATCGCGGTTAATACGGCACCATTATGGCGGCGGACTCCGACGGAAGGGTGGTAGCTTTGCCGACGGAGTAACCCTCCCACCGCGAAAAAAGGGAACGCCATTGCCTCGTTAGTTAATAGCAGGGTGCACCACGAGCAGGTGAGGTTGGCTTAGGCTCCAAAGATGGTAGGTGAGCCTCTTACACCCCAGAGCCCATTCCCATCCTATCCTATCCCTGCCCATTTTCCCAACCCTTTCTCCAAATCCATTCCTATATCTCCAAAGGTAGGCAGCGCATCCGGGGGCGTGCCAACATTTATCATTTAGGACTAATGTTGGCATGTATCGCGGATGTCTATGGGCGACAGTATCCACTTACCATCAGGTGGACTGTATGCTTGTCTGCCGCCTTCGTACATAAAAAAAAAAAATGTAATCCCATATTCCCCCAATGTCCTACGCGTTTCGATCATGATTGAGATATGTTAGAGCCCATTCACATCCCATCCTAACCTATCAAACTTCTAAATTTCGAAAGGCAGGCAACGCATATAGGGCGTGCTAACTTTCGTCATTCTGGAACGATGTTGGCATGTATCGCAGAGCGACAGTATCCACTTATCATCAGCTGGACTATATGCTCGTCTGCCGTCTTATTTCTATATAAAAAAAAAGAATTTTATATACGAGCGGACATTCCACCCTAAAATTATGACAATCAAACAAAACAGAAGTTATATCTGCCTTTATTTAACGAATATTTTAAGTCAACGATATAGGAATTAACTACACGTGTCTTTCTCACGCACTGCCCCGTTCTATAAAAATCTAATAGCAATGGCTTCTTACAATAAATAATTTGTCTAAATCATTACGAAATATTGGCCAGAATGGAGTTTATTTACAGTAGAACCTCTATAAGTCGAAAACCTCGAAAACTCGAAAAAAAGTTTTGTTCCCTTCCCTTCATGCCCCAAAACCTCCATTACTCGAAATCTCAACCCTCTATTAGTCGAAATAATCAGCGAGTCCCTGCAAGCCATTTTGGTATTGTATATTTTCCCTCTATAACTCTAAAAAATAAATTGGACCTCTGTATCTCGAACATAGCAATGTTCCATTTTACAACCTTTACAACTCGATTATTTGAAACTTATTACCTCTATAGCTCGAAGAGAAATAAGTTACCGACGTTAAGAATTTGCCGACAATGTACACCATTGTTTCTTAGTAAAATTAAAACAATTACAGATCAAGGAAACGTACTACACACTAAGTGAATATTCGGTTGACAGCATTTAGGGAGTTGCTGAATTGACTGACATTCGTTGGGATATTTAAGACAGAATTAAAATGATTGCTAATTGTGTAAACTTATTATTATCACACAATAACTGGAGGGGGAGAATGCACGCTGCAATACAACAGCTGCTGGGCGCGCTCGACTGGTTACGTTACCCCTCTCTCATAGAAGACTAGCTTGAAATGTACTGCATTTATCTTATTTCCTTATTGTACGTATGTGTTTCGGTAGTAAATGAGATGTGCCAAAGCCCATTCCCATCCTGTCCCTCCCCATTTTCCCAAATGGGGAATTTCTTTTCCAAACCCTTTCTCCAAATCCATTCCTATATCTCCAAAGAAAGGCAGCGCATCCGGGGGTCATGCCAACGTTTGTCATTTTGAACTAATGTTGGCATGTATCGCGGATGTCTATGGGCGACAGTATCCACTTACCACCAGGTGGACTGTATGCTCGTCTGCCGCCTTCGTACATAAAAAAAAATTACAATACAATAAGCGACCATATCGCTTACGGGATCTCTTCTAGGGGACGAATGAAAATTATAATTTCAATGCACATATAAAATTATTAATGCATTAGAGATGTCTTGACCCCGTGACCTCTCAAATCCAAGGTCCTCGTTAAGACAAACGCACACTTGACATCGAAGCGTCCTCACATTTACTGAGTCAAGGTCGCGGTTATGTCATAGTGAACTTGACGGGTCATCGGTGTGATGCAATGGTGTACAATTTTTACGTGGAAAATGATGTAGGGTTTTTTTTAGAGAGAAGTCGTAGAAATATACATTATTGAAAAGGTCACTCACCGGTTTCGTGTTTCGGAACACGTTCACATCTTGAAAAAAATAAAAAAGGAATGTCAGATAAAATAATAGTGAATATAAATTATGTGCTCGCGATTTTTTTTTTTATTGACGAAGGCGGCAAACGAGCATACAGTCCACCTGGTGGTAAGTGAATACTGTCGCCCATAGACATCCGCGATACATGCCAACATTAGTTCAAAATGACAAACGTTGGCATGACCCCGGATACGCTGCCTTCCTTTGGAGATATAGGAATGCATTTGGAGAAAGGGTTGGGAAAATGAAGACGGATAGGATTTGAATGGGCACTGGCACATCTCACTACCCAAACACGTACTTACATTAGGGAAATAAGATAAAGTGGGAAATGCAGTACATCTCTTCTGTGAGAGAGAGGTAACGTGGCCAGTCGAGTGCACCCAGCGGCTGTGGGAATGCACCGTGCACCCTCCGCCTACAATTTGTAACTATTTGGCTCATCTTTAACTGAGATATCGACACAAACTGCCAAATTTTATTTCAAACCGTCTAGAAATGCGCCATGTAGCTGGTGTTTTAGACACAGGTGACCCCTTAGATAAAAAGTATTGTAATATTTTCGGAAGTCAAAAGTCGTGACCTACTCATTAGGCAGATTTCTTTGAAAACTCTGTATAACTCAGTGCTACAAGCCAGGGACGAAATAACGATCTCATAAAAGTTTGTCGTGTGGTGTCATACAAGCCAGGGACGAAATAACGATCTTATTAAAATTTGTCGTGTGGTGCCATATAAGCCAGAGACGAAATAACGATATCATAAAAGTTTGCCGTGTGGTGTCATACAAGCCAGGGAAGAAATAACGATCTCATATAAGTTTGTCGTGTGGTGTCGGCCGGCTCAAAAATAGCACCACCCCATTTCTTCCCGTGGGTGTCGTGTCTTGGGGACTAAAGGATAACAAATTTCTTCCCATTTGTGGTCGTAAAAGGCGACTAAGAAATAACAAATAGCTACCACAAGCGTTGAGGAACACCACCTCTAAAAGAGTGGACTCGCCAATCCGCTCGGCGAGCGTGCCGTATTAAGGCCATACATCCCTCGTGCACGAGACACCCATATGTCCAGCAGTGGATACTGCATAGTATGGGTGCATTGTATTATCATTGCAAATGTGAGTAATAAACATCCCTAATCTATCACCGATCAATCTCTTTTTTCATCACCAGCAGTTTATTTCATCTATATACTTGATCTGAACTTCCTATTTCCTTTTCCCCAGTGATGTCAAAGTTCGCCGTCCGCGTGGACGCAGCGGTTTCTGCTCTAGGCGGCGGCGTGGGCGCAGGTCTTGACGAGAATGACTTCATAGATGCTTCGCGGTTGGTATACGACGCTGTCAGGGAGATACGGCGCGCTGTCCTTATGAATAGGGTGAGTATTATGGCAATAATAATAATTATTATTTTGTTGATGCATACTGAAATTGTAATGGTTTTAAAGCGACATCTTTATCATTGAGCATTAATATCAATACATAAGGTTAAATTAAAGATTGAGCATAAAAAATCAACTACAAGACAGAAGTGAGAATTCGTAGTAACGCGCTTGTAGCGCGTGTCTTTCCCCGTGACCCGCGCGACATCCCGCACTTTCTGTTACGTCTAATCAAACGAGTGCATTGACCTCCAGCTCGTGAGCTACTACGTGTTCTAGTTCACTAAAAATATATGTATATTTTTTTACCTTTTACCTTGACATTACGTATTGATAGTACTAAAGCCATAAAAAAATTACTGTGTATATCTGATATTTCCGTCCAGTCATATAATGGCATGTTTTGACAAATAAAGGTATTTCGAAATAACAACAGAGGGTTAATAACATAGACTCGCGCAAATTACAGACGCACGGACCGCAGCTCAACGTGATTCAATTTTTCACGCCGTCACACAGCGAATAACTCTCGAATTACGCGTTCAACGCACGTTGAGGCGAGCCGCGTCGCAGCGCATACATACAGGCTATAAAAGCGGTCCGGCAGTACGCTGCGCTGGAACCCGCCCTAAAGTGTGCGATGGTTTCTACAAAATGTATGAAAGTAATTCAGCCCGCTGTAATATGCGCGAGCCTTTAATTAATAACAGTTATTATTATTTATTTTTAAGTTAAGACGAGCAAGCGGTCCCACGTGATAGTAAGCGTGGTCACCGTCCGTAGACACCTGCAACACCAGGGGGTATGCGGGCGCGCCGCCGACCTTGCAAAATCCTATTCACAGCTCTCTTGAAGAACCCCATATCGTAGCTTAATGGAACGTCCTCTTGAGGCAGCTCGTTCCACAGCCTACGGGTTCGCGGTATAAAATAATTTTTGGACCGAACAGTGCGCGATACCTGCGTATCGAGGAAATGCGGATGGACCGCACTTCTGTAACAGGAGGTGCGGTTGTAGAAACCCGAGGTGGGAATTATAATATATTAAACAGTTCTTCAGAGCATTCCCCATTGTACAGGCGGTAGAACACACAGAGAGACGCAACGTCTCTCCGAATGCTGAGGGGTTCTAAACCGCCCGTGAGAGTGCGATCATCGACAATAAGAACAGCACTATTGGCCCTAGCGCAATTCTGATATTTTTTCTAGTGATTTCACTCAAAGCCAGTCGATTATAATTCAATCACACAACTTCAGACAAGTTTCTAATGTTCCTACATGTCTCTATGGAAATGTACAATGTCTCAAACTTTTCTGACCAAGAGTGCTCTTTAGAATTCTTAGAACTATTTCACTATAGGTCAAGAAAGGTGACGCCTACTATCTTGAGCGAGAACTCACTGACTGCATTCTTAACCCGTACAGAGTTTACATCATTTTAAACATTAAAATCCTAATGATTATTGGAATCATAATTGTGTCGTACTTATACAATTTACCTAATTTTCGGTATTACCGTTACTTACCACTTACCATAAATATAGGAAGAGGAGGACCTCGACCCGGAGGACGTCGAATTAGATGAGCACTACACATTGGAGACCAGGAGCAAATGTGAGGGGATATAATGAAGATTGTCATATGTGATTGGTTGTGTCTGTTCCGGGGCGGTGTGTGGTGGTTGCTTAACGATTGAAAAAAACAACATGTTAGGGGAGAATTTTCTGGGCCTTTTTTCCATCCTATCCTTATTGACGGTTTCTCATCCCGGTTTCCGTGATCTCATCCTTACGGTTTAAAAGAACATTACAATAAATATTTACTTATTTGAAAAAGAATAAAAAAATATAACAGTATGCACAGATCAAGGGCGAGGAGTCATGGCTGTAGAAAAATCACTGGATCAGACATAATTGTCTGGGAGAGAGTGCACGCTGCAATCCAACAGCCACTGGGCGCGCTCGACTGGCCATGATACCCCCCTCTACCAGAAGACTACTTTGAAATGTACTGCATTTCCCTACTTTATCTTATTTCTCTATTGTACGTACGTACGTGTTTCGTAAGTCAGTGAGATGTACCAGAGCCCATTCCCATCCTATCCCTCCCCATTTTCCCAACCCTTTCTCCAAATTCATTCCTATATCTCCAAAAATATGCTGCGCATCCGGGGGTGTGCCAACTTTTGTCATTTTGGACTAATGTTGGCATGTATCACTACCGAAACACGTACGTACAATGTACATTGGGGAAATAAGATGAAGTGTGAAATGCAGTACATTTCAAGGTAGTCTTCTGTGAGAGACGGGTAACGTGGCCAGTCGAGTGCGCCCAGCGGCTGTTGTATTGCAGCGTGCAGTCTCCCCCTCATATTGTTATCTATATTGTTAATATGTTCGAAAAGATCGTAAAGCAACTATTACGAATCCATCACCTGCATCTGCAGAACATTTCAATTGCGCTCATAGTCTCATCGCATGTGATGTCGATAAAATCTAAGAATCAAGCGCATGTTTCGTGTTGGTGATTTAAAACTTGCATTGTGCCTGTTTTGTTGGTGAAATCGTCGTTTTATTAACTAATATATACTCGATTATTGTCGCATTTTCACACGTACATTTTCTAGGACAGTTTAAATTTACCAAATTTTTGTGTTGACGTGTATAAAGCTTTCTTATACAGGACCAAATTTTAGTTGTCTATTTGCTAAAGATTTATAACGGGATAAGTTTTGTTTGGTTAACTTTTTTAAAATTTAAGTTTTCATAATTTGGGGGTAGAAACGTGGAATTAATGATTTATAGCGTTCTGTACCTTTAAGAGGTACCTTTATTTAATTAAAATTAAATATATTTTTTATTTAACCACGCATTTTAAACTTTTCAATAGTCTACACACAAATTTTGATTCAAATCAACTTATACCTTTTTTTAAAATGGTGGCCCAAAACATGAGGTTCGCTTCAAAATAATATATCCTAAAAATATATAATTTGGCTTAATTATGTTGACAAAAGAAGCACTCGTAAAAATTTTGTTTTCAATGACTCTTAGTCCTTCGTGGACTGTATAGTCCACCTGATTGTAAGTGGATACTGTCTCCCATAAACATCCGTGATACATGCCAACAGTAGTCCAAAATGACAAACGTTGGCACGCCCCCGGATGCGCTGCCTACCTTTGGAGATATAGGAATGAATTTGGAGAAAGGGTTCGGAAAATGGGGTGGAATAGGATGCGAATGGGCTCTGGCACATCTCACTCACTACCGAAACACGTACGTACATTGGGGAAATAGGATAAAGTGGGAAATGCAGTACATTTCAAGGTAGTCTTCTGTGAGAGAGGGGTAACGTGGCCAGTCGAGCGAGCCCAGCGGTTGTTGGATTTCAGCGTGCACCCTCCCCCTCAAAAAATTACATTACTTAATCGAAACGCCAATGTGTTATGAAGTTAAACAATAAGCGAAGATAGCCACCCTTAACTATAATATAAGAGATAACTAAAACCTTGTCCTGTATAAAATAAGTTACTCAGATGTCGCCCAATCGTGTCCTTCCATATAATGGCATAGAACATCCACCACTAGGGCCCTTATTCATAAAGGACGCGTTCGATTTTTTGGTTACAAATGTCAAATATTTTAAAATTTTCGTGCCCTTTTGACATTTAAACAATTAAACCAGTCGTATGTTTACCATCTTATTTCACTCCACGTCTCGGTTGAGTTACATCACAGTCACGAGATGAGTGAACTATTGGACCAACCGACTGACCCAACCGAGTAGAAAAACTCTTTTATCTTACGAAGACTGTTCTCGCTTAGTAGCAGTTGTGCCCTAATAAACGACTTGAAGAACGCAAATAAACGTAACCCGCCTTCTTGAGATGACAGAACTATAACTTGACCATAGCCAATTCGAGACCATTGACGTTATCTCAATCGAAACGTCGTCAAATAAAAAAAAAACCGTTTAGTAGATAGGTAGGTGTCAAATCCGTAGAAAATTTGACAAGTATGACGTTATGTTTGTTAATATGAAAAAGTTGTTCTGTGCTGTTAATATTTGGACTAAAACCACTCAAACCTTGTCTGTCGCCACTTGTCATAGCATGCTAAATGTTTGTGTTGTGCATGTTTAGACCAGCGACGATTTGGACACTGATACAGAATTCGAACCAGTTGAAGATATGACCATGGAGACACGTAGCCGATGTAAGTTGTCTTAGAATCCATTGATATAAAAAAAAAACCTAAAAACAGATTTTTTCTAAAACATACGGAAATTAGTGAAAGTTTAATTTTTTTTCGGATGGTATAACTAACAGTAAACCATATGCCATCACATGTCAGTGAAACCAACGAGACACGTGCTTTGCATTTGTGTACGTGGGTGCCGAATTGTTCAAACCAATTGTCGTAATGGTTCACACTTGTACATAAATAACGGTGTGCAATCATACAAACGCAAAGCTCATGTATCGTTGAGTTAGTGAAACCAACTAGACACGAGCTTTGCATTTGTGTAAGTGTGTGCCGAATGGTCCAATCCGATCGTCACAACGAGACGTAAGCTTTGCATCTGTGTGAGTGAGTGCCAAATTGTCCAATCCGATTGACGAAATGGTTCACACTTGTACAGAACAGTGTGCACTCACACAAACGTAAAGCTCATGTATTGTTGAGTTAGTGAAACCAACTAGACACGAGCTTTGCATTTGTGTAAGTGTGTGCCGAATGGTCCAATCCGATCGTCGCAACGAGACGTAAGCTTTGCATCTGTGTGAGTGAGTGCCAAATTGTCCAATCCGATTGACGAAATGGTTCACACTTGTACAGAACAGTGTGCACTCACACAAACGTAAAGCTCATGTATTGTTGAGTTAGTGAAACCAACTAGACACGAGCTTTGCATTTGTGTAAGTGTGTGCCGAATGGTCCAATCCGATCGTCGCAACGAGACGTAAGCTTTGCATCTGCGTGAGAGGGTGCCAAATTGTTCAATCCGATTGTCGAAATGGTTCACACTTGTACAGAACAGTGTGCACTCACACAAACGTAAAGCTCATGTCTCGTTGATTTCACTGTACCATCTACTCACCTTCACGATCAATCATAGCGTGCTTTGTGTTACATTTTTGTGTTGGGTTCATTTGGGTGCATGGCGTTGTTCAATGTTATTATTAATTATTTAGGAGAAATAATTAAATACGCAGAATATTGAATGAGCAGCAAATCGATGTCAGCAAATTTAAAGGTAGAGGTTCTAGATATAGGAGTCCATCGACCTGGTGATGACATTCTTGGTGAATTAAAATTATTTACAATTCCCGGCCGAAAGGAATTAATACGCATCGATCGGTCTTTAGGAATGGACTATCGGCTGGTTTCGGGTTTGTAGAGCGTCGTCTCTGTCGACAACCTGAACCGTTTGTCAGTCGTCAAATATACCCTACTTTATAAAATAAGTAGAGAAGAAGACAGGCTATTTTAGGGTGAAAGAGAGAACTTTGGTTAATATCTTATGGGAATCTAAGAAGGGTATATATTAAAACGATTGTACACTTCACGGCCGAAAGTAATACACATCGCCTGTGATCAGCTAACTTTGTAGAGCGTCGTCTCTGTCGTCAGTCAGTCAGTTAGCGACATATCGGTACACGACAGAGACGACGCTCTACAAAACCGATCATAGCCGATGTGTAATACTTTCAGCCGGGATGTGCACTTCAGTTATTTACAAACAGTATATTTTGTTGATCACGATTTGGTGCTCATCTGTATTTTTTGGTGCTCCTTTAAATACAAGCCTTTTAAATTGCTCAGTTATTGCAATACTGTCATACATAATTTTAAAAAAAAACATACCTTTAAATGAGAGCAGTTTTATTATAATAATGCCTTTAAATGAGATGAGAGCAGTTTTATTATGACAATGCCTTTAAATGAGAGCAGTTTTATTATGATAATGCCTTTAAATGAGAGCAGTTTTATTATGACAATGCCTTTAAATGAGAGCAGTTTTATTATGACAATGCCTTTAAATGAGAGCAGTTTTATTATGACAAAATGCCTTTAAACGAGAGCAGTTTTATTATGACAATGCCTTTAAATGAGAGCAGTTTTATTATGACAATGCCTTTAAATGAGAGCAGTTTTATTATGACAATGCCTTTAAACGAGAGCAGTTTTATTATGACAATGCCTTTAAATGAGAGCAGTTTTATTATGACAATGCCTTTAAACGAGAGCAGTTTTATTATGACAATGCCTTTAAATGAGAGCAGTTTTATTATGACAATGCCTTTAAATGAGAGCAGTTTTATTATGACAATGCCTTTAAATGAGAGCAGTTTTATTATGACAATGCCTTTAAATGAGAGCAGTTTTATTATGACAATGCCTTTAAATGAGAGCAGTTTTATTATGACAATGCCTTTAAACGAGAGCAGTTTTATTATGACAATGCCTTTAAATGAGAGCAGTTTTATTATGACAATGCCTTTAAACGAGAGCAGTTTTATTATGACAATGCCTTTAAATGAGAGCAGTTTTATTATGACAATGCCTTTAAATGAGAGCAGTTTTATTATGACAATGCCTTTAAATGAGAGCAGTTTTATTATGACAATGCCTTTAAATGAGAGCAGTTTTATTATGACAATGCCTTTAAATGAGAGCAGTTTTATTATGACAATGCCTTTAAATGAGAGCAGTTTTATTATGACAATGCCTTTAAATGAGAGCAGTTTTATTATGAAAATGCCTTTAAATGCAGATTATTCGTTGCAACTTTAAATCACTTTTTGCACAGAATATAATTTTTAATTCCTTTTGTTCCATCAATTTTAATACGTTGAGCAACAAGGTAATGTACACCCATGTGTACCTTAATATGCTTGTAATAAGGACTAGAATCAAACAGATTTGAATACAATTATCGTGCAATTTACTAAATTTAATTCTTGTGTTTTTAGCTAGTGCACACACAGGCGAACACGGAGTCGACGAATATCCTGACATCAGTGGAATAACCAACGCCAGGGTGAGTCCACAATAACTTACGAGTACTGCAATCCCCCGTAAATTGCACTATACACCTGTTAAATGCGGGAGATTACGGATGAAGAGGGCGCAGCTTAATTGACACCTTATTAGAGTTTAGCAACTGAAAAACCTACTGGTACTCATTTTTCAAGCAGATTTATCGCACAGAAAAAAAAAACTACCCAGTTTTTGGGGAGTGATTTACCCGTTCCTCCTCTTGCATTGAAACAACTCGTATTGTCCCTTTATCTATGATGCAAAAGCAAGCTATCATCTCCACAAAAAAAAAACAAGTTGCCACCTCGTCGTGGTCACCCTGCCGTGGTCACCTCGTCGTCTTTGGACCGCTTTTTGGGGGTTAATTGAAATACTATTACAGATATTATTTGATCATGTTGGATTTATATGTATTCCTAGGTTAAGGTATTATATTGTATTGGCCTTAGTTGCAGAGACTTTCATTGTTTAGACGTCTTAAGCGGGAATTGTCTATTTTTAGGAAGTTTGTCAATTTGACGTGTACTATTTTGGGGGAGGTCATGACCCCTACGCCTCCCCCCCCCCCCTCGCCGCACCGCCACTGCTTAGTTGTCTGAAGTTAATAAATATATTGTTAACTTCTTTATTTTTAGGAGGCAATGCGCAAAATGACGGAGGAAGATAAGCGCAAAATCCTACAACAAGTGGAATTATTCCGTCGGGAAAAGATGACCTTCGACAACGAGGTTGGGAAATGGGATGACGCCGGAAATGACATCATCACGCTCGCCAAGCACATGTGCATGATCATGCTCGAGATGACGGACTTCACTAGGTGGGTTGGCCAGGTTTTGGCTGTGTTGAACAATATTTGGTTATGTTGACCAATACTTGATTATGTTGGATAGTATTTGGCTACTTTAGACAATTTTGGCAACGTTGAACAATATTTGGCTATGTTGTACAATATTTGGTTAAGTTGACCAATACTTGATTATGTTGGATAGTATTTGGCTACTTTAGACAATTTTGGCTACATTGAACAATATTTGGCTATGTTGTACAATATTTGGTTATGTTGAACATCAAGTAAGTGTACTCAATTGTACAACGAGGAGTACATGATAATGACACGAAAACTTAAACACATTCTAATAATTGAATTGCTGTAACTTATTATTCCCTGTATCGTGGATCCAGAGACACATACAACGACAATCACAAACACGCACCCAGACCTTAACATACATTTTTTTTTAACAAATGTACGTCCGACGGGGATTCGAACCTGGAACCAACTGCGCCAATCGGTCGGCAATGATACAGTCTAAAAGCAATATTTTTTGCATCTGATCCGCCAGGGGAGACCTGTGGCCTGCAGTGAGACCTTATAGGCTGATACATACATACCCTAGTTATAATTAGATCCTAGAGTACCTAAGCTCTAATTTTTAACACTACCAGTTAATTTTTTTCTAACCCGAGTGTAATATCGTTAATTTCAGAGGTCGCGGTCCTCTCAAAACCACTATGGATGTGATCAACGCAGCCAAGAAAATATCCGAAGCTGGTACTAAACTTGACAAACTGACCAGGGAAATTGCTGAACAGGTAATGGAGTCAAAATGTTGAACGGAAATATATACACACATATATACGTGTGTGCGTATGTATGTATATACAATATACCAGGGGTGGCCAACAAGTCGATCGCGATCGACCGGTCGATCCCCAAAGATATACCAATCGATCGCGAGACGAAATCAAAATTTTTGACCGGTATCAAAATTTTCGTTAAGGTTGACATTATCAATTTGACAGAAGAAATGAAAGAAATGAAACAAACCACGTTATTTTTTGGTTACCTATTGATATGAATTTTACTGTTATATTATTGATATTAATAAGAAGCTATCTAATTATTGTTTTATTCATGCCACTAAAGCATAATTAAGTCGATCGCAAGAGGTTAGATTTTTTTTTAAGTAGAACACTGTTCTGAACTAGTTGGCCACCCCTGCAATATACAGTCCTAATTAGTTGACCACGAACGTATATACCCTACCTAGTCTGGCCATAAACACTATGACACAATAAAGAATTTGTCCTGCTCACGTAAAAAATAAATGGTTATTCTTATTTTGTCGTCAATAATTATTAAATATTGTATTATAGTAATATTAAAATGCAGTTGTGGTGATAACGAAAACCTGTGTAGCTGTAATTGCATTGCACAAAGTAGGCATGGAGACGAATGCAATTGTTAAAACTCTCCATCCGCTTGATATTAGCCTAATGTTTGTGTATCGGCCTGACGGTAGGTATATTGAATCGTCCTCGGTTTGTGACAGGAAAGAGTCTGGCCGTCATCGGACGAGCATGCGGTTCCACGTGATGGTAAGTGTTACCGCCGCCCATGGACACCTGCAACACCAGGGGGTATGCGGGCGCGCCGCCGAACATGCAAAATCCTATTCACAGCTCTCTTGAAGAACCCCATATCGTAGCTTAATGGAAAGACCTCTTGAGGCAGTTCGTTCCACAGCCTACGGGTTCGCGGTATAAAATAATTTTTGGAGCGAACAGTGCGCGACACCTGCGTATCGAGGAAATGCGGATGGACAGCACTTCTGTGACGGGAGGTGCGCTTGTAGAAACCCGAGCCGGGATCGAATCCGAAGAAATCCCCGTCTTGAAGCAAAAGATTTTATCCAGAGAGATGAATATAGCACCCAGAACCATCTCACGTATTTTAAACCATGGTTTAGGCGTGCTGCTTACAAAAGACGTACCGGTCATTATTTGATTGATAATTTAAAGAAAAACAGGGTTGACAAATCAAAATAACGTGTTCGGCGATACGCAAAGGGAGCTCACGGACAAATGACGAGAAAGTGTTCACCGCTGAAGAACGTGTTAACATTATCCGGCTTCACCGATGGTTTGCTGGGGTGTTAGCTGTCAAGGAGTGACTGAACCAATTTTTTTGTGAAAAGGGTATTAAAGTAGTGTACCAAGATACGAATCAACTGTTTTATTTATTTATTTATATATAATAGTGTTTCAGGGAATTGACACTATAAAATAAACAGTATTGAGTTTCTCTGTAACAAATGAACCGTTTATTGTTTCTTTAACATATAATTATTTACCATAATGGTGGCTCTAGCGCAGTATTCTACAGTAAAAATCCTAGCTGTAACAAAAGAAACGACATTAAAGTCTAGTCTTCAAATGTCAATCCCTTTCGCTTCAGACAACGGACAAATTCACAATATTAAACTATCCAAATCAACAACGCCATCCCATACATTACAGACCATAGATTACCCTACATCGATATACAAGATCGATAACCTTGTGTATATCGATGGCGCCCGGAATGAGCCGCAAATTAAAATCGAAGAAATAGATTTTCTTTACATATATATTGCATTTTTTACAATTATAATTACCTACAATAGACTAACGATATCTGATTATTTTGGTGAAGGTAAATTATTTCTTGTCCAGTGTCCAGAGTCATCAACGAAACAGGATCTGTTGGCGTACTTGCAACGTATAGCACTGTACTGCCACCAGATACAGATCACGAGCAAAGTGAAAGCCGACGTGCAGAATATATCCGGAGAGCTGATCGTCAGTGGGGTATGTATACGTAGCACATTACACTTGCCATCCATTTACACTGGTTTTTTTTTAATTTTATTTTATTTTAAACAGCACATAACAACAAAATGAAACAATAAATAATTTGACAAAAACCCTTTAAGTATGTATTGTCATCGAGCCCAGATAACAATTTTACCAGTAATTGACTAAAGAAGATAAAATCTAGGACACTGGATATAAAACAGGAAACATGCATAATTATATAAAAGCGTTGGTATCTATTCTACATCGTCAAAGGCAGGCAGCGCGTCCGGGGGTGTGCCGACGTTTGTCATTTTAGACTGAAGTCGGCATTTATCACGGGTGTCCACGGGTGACGGTATTCACTTACCACCGGGTGGACTGTATGCTCGTCTGCCGCTTTCGTCCATAAAAAAGAAATTATTCCATTATGGAATTTGACCATTTTGAACAATATTTGGCCGTGTTGACCAATATTTGGCTCTATTGGATAAAATTTGGTCATAATTATAATTGGCCATGCTGGACAATACTTTTTCACGTTAGACAATACTTGGTCATGTTGGACAACATTTGCCCACGTTGGACAATATTCCCCCACATTATAAATTTAGTTTACTTAGTGTAATCCTTGGCAGCACACGAATAACGCAGTCCTATACATTTATTATCATCACCCACTATCACAAACGCCACTTCTAAAGTTCCATATAAAAAGTAACTAAAATAATGTAACATTTGGGTCTGATTGGGATTCCCAAGGGGTCTGAGTGTGGCGTTATTTACGTATTTGTTTAATTGCAGCTGGACAGTGCTACATCTTTGATCCAAGCGGCCAAAAACTTGATGAATGCTGTGGTTCTCACAGTAAAAGCTTCATACGTCGCCTCCACCAAGTACACTAGGCAGGGAACTATTGCTGTGAGTATATATACCACTGATAGCCACGCCATCGGTGCCCACTGCTTTACATATGGCCCTTCTCAGGCATATTGCCGTGTGCGTGAGCGATGGATGGCCTTAAAACGGCACGCTGGCCAAGTGGTTGGCGAGTCCACCCATTCAGTGATGGATGACCTTAAACGGCACGCTGGCCAAGTGGTTGGCGAGTCCACCCATTCAGTGATGGATGACCTTAAACGGCACGCTGGCCAAGTGGTTGGCGAGTCCACCCATTCAGTGATGGATGACCTTAAACGGCACGCTGGCCAAGTGGTTGGCGAGTCCACCCATTCAGTGATGGATGACCTTAAACGGCACGCTGGCCAAGTGGTTGGCGAGACCACCCATTCAGTGATGGATGACCTTAAACGGCAAGCTGTCCAAGTGGTTGGCGAGTCCACTCATTCCGTGATGGATGGGTTTAAACGGCACGCTGGCCAAGTGGTTGGCGCTTGTGGTAGCCGCTTTGTTATCCTTGTTGTTAATATGAAGTAAACAGTGTGTGTGTGTGTGCGCGCGCGCGCGCGCGTGTGTGTTTGTGTGTGTGTGTATGTGTGTGCGCGCGCGCGTGCGTGTTTGCGTGCCAGTTTGCGTGCGTGCGTGCGTATATGTGTTTTACTACAACACATTACGGAGAAAAGTGGATTTATCGATTCGAAATCAATTTTATCAACTCTACAACGTAAATATAGTTCTTGCAACTCGCGAGCGCTTGTTACCTGTTGATAAATATCCGTATTTAACTTTCGCGTCAATCTATTTAAAGGCGTATTGTGCAGGATATAAGGTCTCTTTTTTCGCATACGGACCAGGGACCGCAATACCGTTCACCAAAACCGGTACTAACGGTATTACAATATTACGAATATCGTTGTTCAAATAATTTCGACATTTTTAAAGGATATTCGGATATTCGATATTACGGATATTCGGTAAAGGTTCGAAATAGTGTTTTAATTTTGATGAAACAGAAGTAACAAGAACTTTAAATACTTAAGTATGTTGTGTCTAAATACTTAAGTGTTGAGACCAACTTAGATTGTTTTCATAAGGAAGCGTAGTTTGCGGCCGGCGGCGCCTTAATTACTTTAAAACTTAAAAACAGTACGTTATATTTATACGTAAATACTGGAAATAATAAAAAATATGAGGGGAGAGTGCACGCTGCAATCCAACAGCCGCAGGGCGCGCTCGACTGGCCACGTTACCCATCTCTCACAAAAGACTACCTTGAAATCTACAGCATTTCCCACTTTAACGTATTTCCCCAATGTACGTACGTACGTGTTTCGGTAGTGAATGAGATGTGCCAGAGCCCATTCCCATCCTATCCCTCCCCATTTTTCCAACCCTTTCTCCAAATCCAATCCTATATCTCCAAAGGTAGGCAGCGCATCCGGGGTCGTGCCAACGTTTGTCATTTTGTACTAACGTTGGCATGTATCGCGGATGTCTATGGGCGACAGTATCCACTTACCATCAGGTGGACTGTATGCTCGTCTGCCGCCTTCGTACATAAAAAAAAAGGAAAAAATACCGATTTTTAAGAATCTAATCTCGTTATTTTGTCATATTATTTTCGGTCCGATATCCCGGTTTTTCCGACCCCTAGTACGGACACTCACCACTACAAACAAAGCGGACGCGCGCTCGTGTGTTGCAATAAATATATTTAAAATGCAAAAAATGTATGATTAGGATTTAACCTAGTATTGTATTTAATTATTCTTTGCACGCCTGTTGAGGCAGAACATAGCGGGAATTATCTGTAATGTAACACCATATTTAGCTGCATACGCTCTCGCAAAAATAAAACAATAATAATTTTAGTTTAGCTTAACCTTAAATACATATAAGTATATTAAAAAAAACTAATGAATATATATATATATGTTGCCATTACGCTGGCTGGAGCAGAATTATGTAAGTGGCAGAGAACTGCTTTTATATAGCTGTGCCGCAGCGGTATTTACCGACAAGGACTGTTGTTGACAAGAGTAGACACTCCAACGACGAGCGTAGACATTCTCATTGCACAAGTTGATAATGTTGACTAGAGTAAACATGTCAATGACTACCGTAGACACTTATTGACTGTTGTTGACACGAGTAGCAAGAGTAGACGCCGTTATTGATAAGAGTAGATAATGTCGTTGACTTCACTTCAATGATTAACGTAGACATTGTTATTGACAAGCGTAGACATTGTCGTTGAGAAGAGTAGGCATTGTCAATTACAAATTAGACACTTGTTGACAAGAGTAGACACTATTATTGACAAGCGCAGGCTCTGTTATTGATAAGAGTAGACAATGTCGTCGACTACATTAGACACTTCAATGACTACCGTAGTCATTCTTATTGACAAGCGTAGACATTGTCGTTGAGAAGAGTAGGCATTGTCAATTACAAATTAGACACTTATTGACTGTTGTTGACACGAGTAGCAAGAGTAGACGCCGTTATTGATAAGAGTAGATAATGTCGTTGACTAGCGTAGACACTTCAATGATTAACGTAGACATTGTTATTGACAAGCGTAGATATTGTCGTTGAGAAGAGTAGACATTGTCAATTACAAACTTGGACACTGTTGTTGACAAGAGTAGACGCTTCACTGACTAGCGTAGACATCCTCGTTGACAGATATTGTGTTATTGTGATTGGCAACTATAGACAACAGTAAACAATGTTATCGCATAGACAAGCATAACAAGCATAGACACTTTTGTGAACAAGAGTCACTGTCGTTGAGTAGATACTCGTCTCGCTCTAATAATATGTACACCATGATTATCCTATTGGTGACATTCAATCGTGACATTTTTGGGATAAGACCAAAGTGCCGGGACAGTTTTCTGGAGATTACAATTTGAAATTTCTCAAAATACCGCTGCGATATCAGTTTTATTTTTATTTGCACACAACTGAAAAGTGGATTTTCTAAGCACAATTTTACTTATTGTGACTATTGTTATTATAACACGCTTTATGTTTAGTCGCATACACCATAGTAAGAACAGACGAGTAATTTATCTTAAAACGCACAAGTCATCGTTTGCTTGTGGTAGATTAACTACCTAGAATCTCGACATGAGATATAGGTGTTAATGTTTTTCGGGAGTGAGTGAGAAATGACGAGAGCCTATTTCCCATCGAATGGCAGGTATAATGGGACGAGGAAAGTCATCCCTTCATCTCACTCCATATCATCTAATCTCCCTCCCCCCTACCAAAGGAGAATGAAAAGCAATTAAAATCATCAATTATATCTAACTATTATACATAATTCATAATCTAATCGTGACTCGAGCATAAGATACCTTACTTATCTTTTTTTCCTATGCGTATACTATATTTTTTTTTAGAGAAAATTAATCTTTTTTTCTAGAAATTGCCTGCATGTTACGCTGTGCCTTTTAATTAATGATTTATACTGTTCAATGACTAATTTTAACGACCAACAATTATCTTTATTATATAAAGTGTCACTGAAGTAACGTAAAATCGGAAACACGTAATCTAATTAAAAATATATAAAACTGTTCGAGCGAGAAGTAGAATTATTTCAGGGAATAAATTACAAACAAACGTCTAAAGTTGCGTTGTTCTGTCTAAAACGTTCGTAGCGCTCATTACTCAGTACAGGGCAGTGACCGGACGCCGGTGACGCTCGTAGAATAAAAGATATATTAGAAATAAACAATAAGTTATCAAAAATAAACTTATTGTAAAAACCGTTCGAATCGATTCTACTCTCGATACAGAAGAAACTATTTTCAGTTTATGCGTTATTTCAAGGACACGTTGTATATTATTATGTATTTATCATGATAAATCCCCTAAAATATAATAAATAAATCCCCAGTCCCCAATAGTGGTGTGGCGCATGAAAGCTCCCGAGAAAAAGCCCCTAGTTCGTCCGGAAAAGCCCGAGGAAGTTCGTGCAAAAGTACGAAGAGGCAGTCAAAAGAAACAGCCGAGTCCAATTCACGCGTTGGCGGAATTTCAAAGCCCGACTGAAAGCGTCTGAAGAAGAAATAGGTGAGAAAATTGTTTTTCTGTTATTCTATCCATCCCATCCCATCTACTCTTTATCATTGATGCCGCAGATGACCAATGCGTGAGAAGGATGCCACGATCTTAGGACGTTTGTATCTCCATGGGTAAATTTTGATGAATAGTGTGCGACCCTAGCTAACTCAAAATGAACGATACCTGTACACCTCCGCCATGCACCAGCTGGAGGCACCTTCCACGGTCGCTGTGGGGACTTCGTACAATGCACGCTGGGCAGGCTATGGCGGGCGCAGGCAGCGTGTGCGCTGCCCGCGTACACGCTTGGGGCTCACAACTTCACACGCGGTATTACAACAGCAGACAAGGTCTGACCACGCGCTTTCAAAGTTTCAAAGCTTGTAGATGACGCTAAATCGAGTCGAACGGCGCAAAAAATTCAAAAATATCAAATTTGGCGCTTGGTGTAATTGTGCATAATTGTATCCAATTTAACATAATTATTCAATACAATTTTAGATTAACCTAGGAATCATCTCATTCTAATCTGTTCTCTATTTTCCTGTCGTTCTATTTATTACAATATTATTGGAGAGGATTGTATGGAATCCCCCCCCCCCGCCCCTGTAGGTCAGGGAGGATTTTTTGGACAATAATTTGTACTTTTTAATGACCTGGTACACGTGTGGGTATATACAGGGATGTGTCCGAATACTTGTAGCTTCTTTTTCCCCCCGAGTCTTTTCTTTTTGCTAGGAATACGGTTGTTTTTTTTTTTTAATAATTTCCCTAAATACGTTCGTGTAAGATCCGGACACAGCCTGTATAAACATATAATATAAAACGGGAAAGTCGTAAAATTTTATAAAACGTGTGCGGTTTTTTTTACAGATGCCGAGCAATTATTACGGGAGACGTATTTATTTCGAAATTACTAATTTCATAATTATATTGGAAAAGAGCTCAGAATGTCAAATGTTCCGGTTTTTAATGTGATTTTTTTGTTTTATGAAATTGGCTCATTTTTAAAGTTAGATTAGAAAACGAACTTCATAAAACTTTTTTTTTTTATTTTTCGAAAAATCTTTTTTTTTTTTCGCTTCTCTAATATAAAGACTGTAGTTTATACATTTTAACACACACATATAGCACACATGATTTCTGTTTTTTCGTATCATTGTTGTATACTTTTTTTTATTATACCTTGGCAGCTCATATGAACATTATAAAGACTTGCCTATAATATATATATAAGTACAGTAAAGATATAATTTTATGTATTTAAATATTTATTTTAAAAAAATTTTATTTAAAAAAAAAAATTGTTTTTCTGTTTTTATTTTCTTTATTAAAAAATATTCGAGTATTAAAAAGCCTAGAATGTCGTACAATAAGGACAGCCAAATTTTCTTAGCGAACTGTAGATTTAGAAAAATACATATATGCATTTTTAATATACATATAAGGTCCTACAATAATGGATTAAAATATTTAAATATGTCAACCAATGCACCAAAACTATTATATTTAACTAAAATGAACATGTATTTCATTATTTTTATTGCATTGAAAATAAATAATTGGTAATTGATTTATTCGTATATGCATAACACTATCCACATTCTCTCGCCCAGGTCTTTGACCTTTGAACGCGTCCGATTCTGTTTACGCAGTTGTTACACAAGACAGTGTTATGCACATACGAATTAATTAATTATCAACTATTATTTATTTAAATTAAATTAAAAAAATCATTAAATACGTATTAATTTTAGTTAGATGTAATAGTTTCAGTCTATGATTTCAGTCTATTTTGCCGGACCTTATATTATTATTTAATAGGAATTGCGAGGGACCGTTATTTATTAAACATATAATACAATTTCCCCTTTCTACCCAATATTCATTTCAAAATTAAAAAAAAAATGTTTATTCTATTGTTTCATTGTAAATATTCTCCTTTGAAACGGTTGGAGTGATTTTACGCTGCGTTTAACTTTGTTTCAAAGTCGGATGCTTAAAGCTTTCAAATTTGCTTTAAAATCGAGAAAATACATTAAAAAAAAACAATTCGACAGTTATTTTGTTATATAGCGGTCTTATCGTGTTAGATTAAGATTTATAAACAATAAAGTATGATTTATAGAGGTATTATAATTATTAAGAATTGATCACATGCCACAGATACTCTACGAGTAAATAAATACAGACTCAACCCGCTAAATGCCGTCTCAATTGTTAGATACTATTTATTAACTCAAGTCGCTGGATACCGACTCAATCCTCTAGATACGCACTCAACCGCTAGATACTGCCTGAATCACTAAATACCGACTCAATTGCTAGATACTAACTCAAGTCGCTGGATACCGACTCAATCCTCTAGATACGGACTCAACCGCTAGATACTGCCTGAATCACTAAATACCGACTCAATTGCCAGATACTAACTCAAGTCGCTGGATACCGACTCAAACCTCTAGATACGGACTCAACCGCTAGATACTGCCTGAATCACTAAATACCGACTCAATTGCTAGATACTAACTCAAGCCGCTGGATACCGACTCAATCCTCTAGATACGGACTCTACCGCTAGATACTGCCTGAATCACTAAATACCGACTCAATTGCCAGATACTAACTCGAGTCGCTGGATATCGACTCAATCCGCTAGATACGGACTGAACCACTACATACTGCCAGAATAACTAAATACCGACTCAATTGTTAGATACTAACTGAAGTCGCTGGACACCGACTCAATCCGCTAGATACGGATTCAGCCGCTACATACTGCCAGAATCACTAAATACCGACTCAACTTGATAGATAGTGACTCAACAGCTGGATAATGACTCAATCACTAGGTAATCGACTCAAGACGTTAAATATCGCTTCGACCACTAAAGATTGTCGCTACCTCAATATTCAGCGGAATTACTAGAATACCACCGCTAAATACTGAGCACTAATTTCACTTAGTATTTAAACTACTAAATACATACTCAACCTGCTAGGTACTGATTGAATAGCTAAATACCGACGCAACTCGATAGATACTGACTCAACTGTTAGATAACTCAAGCCACTGGATACATACAGATTTAAGGGGCCGTTCAAGTATTACGTAAGCTTTGCTTATTTTTGATGACACGGGGGACGGGGGGGGTCTGAATGGCGATTACGTCAGCAATATTTATTTATTTACTTTCGTATTTTTGTTGCAAAATTAGTAGATTCTGATTAAATAAAGAAACTTGAACAATTTTGTAAAAATATACCAATGCTTACGTAAGCATGGGGGGGGGGGTAAGGGCTTTGCTTACTTTCACTGAGAAGAGGGAGGGGGGGGGGGTTAAAAATGACTAAAATTCTGCTTACGTAATACTTGAACTTACTTACTGCTTACGCGAGTGTTTAACTCGTAGGAGTATCTGTGGTGTTTAATTAATTATGAATAGTGAGGCGTTTTTGTGTATGCTGTAGGGATGTTATCTCCGTAACCGAAACTATCGGATATCCGAATTAGAATACTAATCGAATCTGAAATAAACGATTGGGATGTCGTTACAAATAATTTTATTCGTTGCTGTTAGGGGCAGAATTTAAACGAGGGCAGTTTTGAAAGTTGTCGCTGCTTGCATTTGATATGGAAATCAAATAATAAAGTACATAATTATTATTCCCTATTTGATTTTAAAACGCAGATTGTTTTTATTCTAACAACACCGGCTAGGGCAAATAATGAATAACTATAATACTTTGCTTTAGTTGTATTATTTGCAAATAAATACTTACCTAATAATTTTTCTTCTAAATATACTTTTATTTGAAAACTATTATTTTCGATTTAGTTCGACTCGGATAACGTCAACAATAAAGTATAATATTGTTTCGAGCACACTTGACTGTCAAGAAATGCGGAACTTGACAGGCGTGAAAACGTCAAATAGGAAATAACACAGGGGGCCGTTCAAGTATTAATTTTTAAATACCCCCCCCCCCCACCCCCTTGTCACCGAAAGTAAGCAAAGCTCTTAGCCCCCCCCCATGCTTACGTAAGCATTGGTATAATTTTTACAAAATCTGTTCAAGTTTCTTATTTAATCAGAATCTACTAAATTTTGCCAGAAAAATATGAAAAGTAAATAAATAAATATTGCTGACGTAATCGCCATTCTGACCCCCCCCCCCATCAAAAATAAGCAAAGCAAAGACCCCCGCACCCCCTTTGATGCTTAAGTAGTACTTGAACGGCCCCACATACATGAAAACGGGTTTTGCAGTCGAGAGCTATAATTACCTTCTGCAAAAAATATGAAGTTTAATTCATTTAAATGTTAATGTCATTTTGTGACGTGTCAATAAAAACTTAACTTTTCTTTAAATTTTACCTTATTGGAATTAAGTTAAATTTAATTTTGTTAACATCTTCACTCAATTAAATGAATTACTGTTTTTGTATCTTCTACTGCAGTTTTAATAAGAATAATATCATGCACAAAAACGACTCGGAAAATTGACTATAATCGACCTTACATATAAACATTCAAACACATCGTGTGACGTCATCAATCACCTATATATTACAAGGAAGTCCCCACCGGAGCTTATGTCAATATCTGTCAAAAGTTGACACGAATTACGTGAAAATATTTAAGTGTTTGAATTTTTATATAGTATTTTTAGATATTTAAGTTTTATATACTCGTAGCAATAATTGAGTAATTATAAAAAAATGCTAAAATTGTAGGTATTATTTATTATTTTTTGCTATTTGAATAATATATATGGCGTTGTGTGAGCATAGGGACCTTATTGTCGGTACGGATTTATTGATCGTATAAACTGAAAATTTCGTTGTTTCAAGATTCTGTTTGAATAGTAACATGCTCTGACATGAGATTTTTAAGATACATGTCAATAATATCTCAATATGTGGGAAATCGTACCAACAATAAGGTCTATTTCCTCAAACAACGTCACATATGTGTCAAACATTAAAGACTTAAAATGCATATCATCATCAATATAAGGTCCAACAAAAATATTTTAATATTTATATCAATCAGCATACTGAAACTGTCATGTCTAACTAAATCATTAACATTTGATTATTTATTACATTCAAATAATGGTGTCACGCTCGGGTCTTTGACCTTTAAACACGTCCGCTTCTCGCTCGCTTAGGTCTTGAACCTTTGAACGCGTCCGCTTCTCGCTCGCTTAGGTCTTTGACCTATGAACGCGTCCGCTTCTCGCTCGCTTAGGTCTTTGACCTCTGAAGCGCTTCTGTGTAATTTATTCTTGTAGATATCTAATCCTGACATACATTCTGCTACGTGAGCACTTTGATTCCGGCCGCGATCCGTTTTGCGCGTGGATGTGTTATGTTGTATGCTTTAAACTAAAATTTATTAAGTTAGCCACCTGATGTTTTTTTACAGGTTTCGACTTTTTTTTTTATATAAATATTATCACTACTTTGGAGGGCTAAATGACAATAGAATATTTTAAACTATTTTTGTTGGACCTTATATATTCAAAATATCAAATACACTGCAGTAACAATGTTGCCTTTCGCCCATGTAGGCCATTTCCTGCGAGCGTCACATTCTGACCAGCTCACTTTCTTAGTACTGTTTTTATTTTTTTCTGTGAAAATAATATTTACAAATGATTTTAACCTTTTTGCAAAATGTTGTTTACTATAGTAGTTTTTTTAAATTTTATTTCTTTATTTATTGTAATAAACCGTGTACATTAGTTGACAGAGATTCTTATTAATTAGTTTCAACAGTTATACATATTGGTTGATAACAATTCATAAGCTGCTGATATCGAAACGTTTAACTAGAAATTGTGAATCTGCAACATTATTAACAAGCGGTAATTAACAAAATCACCTTCGGTAATAATAATAATTATACTAAATTAGAACTGTCAATTTGAATATTCTACAGATTTCATCTTTCTTTGACCTGTTCAGACAGCAGAGTAAATTGCCATAACATAACATGGATTTACGGGTATTCAAAAGAGATTTAAATTTGGAAGTAAATTTGTAATTGTAATACAGGCAGTACAGTGTAATGCAGCAGTACAGTGTAATGCAGCAGTACAGTGTAATGCAGCAGTTGTCGTGTTACCCTACTAGATAATAACTAAAAGGGGGTAATCAACTTCTACTAGAGTGGAAAGAGGTACGATTTGTTTCAATAGCTCCTTATAATTTATAGAAAACTTAATACAAAATTTTAGAAAGACGAAAATTAGTATGGTACTTAAACAAAGAGTCTGTAAGTGTCTGTTTCTAGTTCACGAGCACCAAAAACTCACGGTCAGGATGTAGTAGAGGCGGCGCTTAGCAGAGCGCACGCACAGAGTGATGTAGAGCGGGCACTACCGCCGACTGGAAACAGCGGTCGGACGGGGCGATAGCGGCCAGACGCAAGAAGCGGCGCCCGGGTAGAGCACCAGCGCCCAAAGAGCGACGGACCAGAGCTGCGGCAGTCGAGGAGAGTAGTGGCCCAGATGTGATGTCCAGGATAGCTCAGTGCCCGGAACAGGCGTGTGACTTTTTCCAATACGTCTTCACTGATCGCTTCCAAAACAATAACTGACTGTGCGGGGCCTTAGATTTTTCAGTCTTCTTTTTCTTGACAGAATTCGATGGTATTATGAATTTTTGATTTACAGATTTATGATCTCGAACAGTTTCCAGCCGGTGCTATTATTCATATAGATGGGTAATGAGTTACAGAGGTTAAAAATATTGAATTAGAATACAGATATAAAAATACATAGTAAAAAATACAGAGTATAAAAGTGAGCTATTGCAACAAACATTACACAGTACATTGTAGTACAGACGCGTAACTTACAAGAAGTGACTTAGTCAGAATGTAACGTTCACAGAAAGTGGCTCACATCGCCGAATACAAACATTAAAGCAATCATAATAACGCTTTTACGAACGCAACGCTTTGTTTTTTTTAACATAAACATGTCTGGCAATAAACTTTAATGTCTTTAATGTGTGACACAGTTTAGAATAACTTTGTGTGCAGACACACACACACACACATATGTTTTTGCAACTTTTCTAATTTTTTACATTCTAATGTATTAGTGATTAGTACAATAAAAGCTACCTATATGTAACTTGTTTTATTTTCATTATTGGCTTTTCCCGCGTGGGATTTATTTCACTATAGAAAAGAATACTACTTTTCTTACAAGATCCATGTAAATTTATATCGCTGTTGGATTTTGAGGGGGAGAGTGCACGCTGGAATCCAACAGCCGCTGGGCACGGTCGATTGGCACACGGTCTCACAGAAGACTACTTTGAAATGTACTGCATTTCCTACTTTATCTTATTTCCCTAATGTACGTACGTGTTTCGATAGTGAGTGAGATTTGCCAGAGCCCATTCCCATCCTTTCCCTCCCCATTTTCCCAAACCTCTCTTCAAAGCTTGGCAGCGCATCCGGGTTCGTGCTAACGTTTCTCATTTTGGACTAATGTTGGCATGTATCGCGGATTTCTATGGGCGACAGTATCCACTTACCGTCAGATGGCGAATGGCAGACCAGACTAGCATAGTGTATGCTAGTCTGCCAATCGTTATTTAAAAAAAAAAAATCACGCGCAACAAAATTAATGTTCAAATTGCAGCGAAAAACTTATGGAAAAATAACTGCTTAATATATACTAGCGAAATTAATAAGCGAGCTACCAACCGAAACTAAAACTAATGAACTGAATATAAAATCAAACAATATTTTACACAAAGTATATGACATGACATCTATATATATATATATATATACAGTGGATTTCATTAATAACGACCTCGGTTGTAACGACTTTTCGGTTATAGCGACGTCGAACTTACGTCCCTAGAATTTAAAGCATACTTTCGTAGGAAATTCATTCGGCAATAGCGACTCCGGATATAACGCCTAATTCGGGTATAACGACTTGTTTTTATGAACTATTTGGGACAGATTCCTAGAAATTCCTTGCGGATATTGAGACTGAGTCGGCAAAGGCACAAAGACTCATTCATAAGCTTTAATGTAACGTAAACAAAGGATAAGAATCTTTTGTTTACATTCGCAGATGGTCAAATGCTTTGTTTGTGTGTAGGGTTACTTAGCATGTGCAGAAAATGTTCAGAAAGCTGGATTTACAGATTTAGACAACGTCATGATATAGTGGTCGGTAAAGTTTGTGCAGAAGCCGCTAGTGTATCGCAAAACGACTGTGATAATTGGTTGCGAACAGTTTTACCAAAATTAACTGAGGGATATACCGACAGTCAAATATGGAACGCTGATGAGACCGGATTATTTTTTAAATTGACTCCGGAGAGAACGCTAAAATTCAAAGGAGAAAAATGTACAGGAGGGAAACTATCAAAAGATAGAATAACGGTGCTTGTTGCTTCAAGTATGGAAGGTGAAAAACGTAAATTGCTGGTTATAGGTAAGGCGAAAAAACCAAGGTGTTTCAAGAATGTTAAAACTTTGCCAGTTGATTACGAAGCCAACAAAAAGGCGTGGATGACATCAGAAATTTTTGAAAAAGTTTTACGGAAATGGGACTCTGAGCTAAGAAGAAACAATAAAAAAATCATCTTATTTATTGACAATTGTCCAGCTCACCCACACATTCAAAAATTGACTAACATAAAACTGGCATTTTTACCACCAAACACCACGTCAGTTATTCAGCCTATCGATCAAGGTATTATTAAGACTCTGAAAAGCCATTATCGAAAGCTTCTTGTCGAGAAAATGGTAAACGACAATGAAAACAGCGCGACTCCTTTCGCCGTCAATCTTCTGGATGGCATTGAAATGTTAACAACAGCATGGGCACGAGTTACTCCAGATACAATAAAAAAATGTTTTTCACGTGCTGGGTTTGGTAAATTTTCTACCATTAATACAACTGATGAAGATTCTGATGATGAAATGGATAACTTGCCATTGGCGAGATTATCATCAGCGGAAGCAACAGTTACGGATTGGGAAACTTATGTGAATATTGATGATCAAGTTATCACTACTGATGACTTGACGGATAATGAAATTATTGAGTCTGTACTTCAAACACAAGAAAAGGAGCATGAAGAAGAGGAAGAGGATTGCAATGTAAACGAGATTCCAACAATTAGAGATGCATTATGTGCTATTACAACGCTCAAAAAGTACTGTTTATTTGGAGAAGGCAATAATAATTTAGATGTAGAGGGAATTATGAAAATGGAATATACCTTACAGCGCGCAGCGTGCACAAAAGTCTAAACTTAAGCAGTGCACTATAACTCGTTTTTTTAGTAACAGCCGTGTATAATATAAATAAATGATAAATAAATAAATATGTATACATATGTACGTGATTTTTTATTATTTCGGATATAGAGACCTCCGGATATAGCGACGACATTAAAGTGGTCCTCCGCCGTCGTTATAACCGAAATCCACTGTATATATATATATATATATATACAAAAAAAAAACGTGTACAGTCAGAGGACCCCCGTCAGGAACGAAGATCCCCACGCATTTTTTTCAACTCCGAATGTAATTCACGCATCCGTATACTTTCATTTTCAGGCATGTTATAACCATAATCTTAGTAAACTAAAAACAATCGATGTATTGCAAATATCCATGTATTTTTCAATATATCATTCTAACATCGATGTCACTATGCGATATATTACATCGAAAAACAAGGATACGTTCAGCGAATCATCGATGGCGATGTAGTCCAATCGGATATTTTCGTTTCGGATCGAGCGAGGCATGAGAGACAGAACTAGCGATCGGCCCGCTATCGAAATTTACCGAATACCGACGAACTGACACGATCGCGAGAATCGCGACCATACCGTGTCCGAGCGAGAGAAAGGCGTATGGAGGGGGTAAAAATCTTACGTGACGTTACAATTTCTCTCGAATCACATCTACCGCAAGCCGCGTAAAGGAACTTCGTTCCAATAATGTTTCTTTGTTTGTCCCGTATGCGTTCCTATAGCATTCATCCGATTGCGATGAAACTTTGGTGAGTTGTTGTACGCGCGCCCGCGAACGTTTCTGAATTAGTACTTGAAGACCCCGCGAAGGAAGTCGCGGGCAACACCTAGTATATAATAAAACAGTAAAAGGGTCTAGTATTATATATTGACTTAATATAAAAATTTGGGGGTCTTTAGAAGCTACAGAACTCAAAACAGTAGACTAAAATTTTTGTCTGTTTGTTTTCACAAATGTATAACTAGTGTTCGGAAGGAAAACTGGTAGATATGTGTCATCTCCATTCATATGATACAAGGATGTTGAGTTACAGAGGAAAATCAAACAAATACAATAAAATTAGGTACTCAAAAACTACTGGGTGGATTTTCATCTATGTAATCCATTATGTCGGTGCATTTACAGGTGTTAAAAAGCTTTTACAGCTGCTTAGTCCACGCGAGCTAAGCCGTGGCTAGAAGCTAGTATATAATAAGGACAAATTCAAATGAATCCCCGAAGAGATTCATGTCAGGAGATCCTACTGAACGGAGGGAAATTAACATATCGATATAAAATAAGATAAAAAAAAACAAATTAGTTTTATTTGTAATAAACAAACATGCCTTAGAAAATAGACAAAAATAACCTTAAATCATTTAAAAAAATAGGTTAAAAAATGCCTTTGGGTTGATAGAAGTAGGTATAGTCTGATCAAGAAAATAAAAAACGTCGCCATGATGCGTAAAACTAATATCTTCTACTGACAACAATAACTAGCTATGAAAAAAGCGAATGTGGCGCCCCCACAGCAAGTGAGCAAGTTTTTAATTTTTCTGGTCTGGCTTTACATATGGCGATGAGAGATAAGATGGCGGCAATAAATACAGAATCATTTGCAGTTTATTATTAACATAATATTCTGTATAAATCTATACGTACATATCGCTAACCACCGATCAACCAACATACATACATAGATGTATAATTCGTTGTAACAAAACTGTACACGAGTGATACCACTGGTATAAATATAGTGTTTTAAACGAGTAGTGATAATTACGTGTTCAAGGCTCTCATTTATTTACTTAAAATCACTTACGCTAATTTACTGCGAAATATTACAACAATTAATATAGGAAATTTAGCTTTCTATAGAAATTGTTTAGTTTTTCAATTATTTCTTGTGAAAAATATTGTTAATTTGTAAAAATTGGTAATTTTGAATAAATACGCTCTCAGGGTAGTTTTTAGCCGACAAACGAGAGTATTGCATGACAGTAGGCAAATTTGGCCGCCTTGCCTCTTTAGAGGCGTAAAGTTTGATTATATCAAAAGGAAGATGCGTTACTCAATTACCGCGCGTGGTCCTACAAAATTGAGTCCAATGGACCAGCTTCGTTCAGTCGCCGATCTTCCGGCTCAAACGGCCACCACTGTCGCCAACGAAATACGCCTGTAATTTGACCCTGTCCGATAAGTCACCTGTTCTATTCTTAACAATAACTATCACAATTGTTCTCAACGTGTCTCGGCGACAAGTAAGAGTGACATATACATAGGTTATACAGAAGCGCCAACACCCTGGACAAATGACCCCCCCCCCCCCCCACCGCACACCGCACACTGCATGCAGCAACGAAAATGACGTTTGTATGAATCCGTTAGAAATTAATTTTATTTTGTTTTATATTCATGTTAATTCAAACAAAGGGCTTTTAATATAATTTATCAAAAAAATGTGAAATGGTGACTGTACCTTTTTTTAATATTGGCCGGATGGTAACAGGAACTCCCATTCGTTAGGCTGGTATATGATAAACGGAAACAAAACATCGCACCGGTCAGACTGATCGGACAATCGATCGGTCCAACGGGTATAACCCAAATAGCACCCCGAAGTGTTAAAACTACTAACATTGGTTTAAAGTTTCACTTACCAACAAATCAATGGATATGGTACGAATTAAAGAAACCATTAATATTTTAAAATACCGAGCTGAAAATGTTTATTAAAAACTGCAGATGGGAATCAAACGCCCAAGTTCACTCCAGTGACATACATAATGTTAATACATTTTTCTGTATCAAAACCCTTTACACTTCGTTAAAATCCAAAAATAATTTCTTACCCACTAAATAATATTATCTACTTCAAAAATAGGTGCTTATATCTAAAAAAATTTTAAAAATATTTTCCGACATTACACGTTGCTTGTGCGAAAACGAAAGGTCTTCTTAATAATCAATCCAATCAATTTAATTTCATTTTAATAATCACATCGATAAAAATATTTCCTAATCGATTACCCGACGAGAGATTCGGATAATGGAATCGCACATCACATATAGTCAGTTCCAATCCAATTTGTCGAAAACAAAACCAAATCAATATAGGGGTCGTCCATTAATCACGTGATGTTTTTTAGCAACTTTTTAACCCCCCCCCCGCTGGTGATACGTGGTGAGGTTTTAGACTAACCTCCCCCCCCCCCCACCTTGGTGTATTTTCTTGGTACAAATTATCTTAAAAATTTTCAGAATATTATCTTCAAATACAGGTATAATCTAATTCAGTTTAGGAATCGCGCGTTCAACGAGAAGATAAATTAAATACATGTGATATCTCATTACATCCCCCACCCCCTCCTTGTGATATTTCGTGATTTTTTCCGAAGCAATCCCCCCCCCCCCCCCTTCGAGCCTCACGTAATTAATGGATGATCCCATATCAACAGTTAGCTTTAAATCTAGGGCAAACATCACCTCACTATTTAATTTAAGGCATTTTATACAAATTGAATTGGAATGGTTATTTGTTTTGAGTAAAAGCACCTTAACTGAAAATTTCGAGGCGGCCATCAAAACTGTCTATAGTCGGAATTATAATTCGATTCCACATTTGACATTAGCTACTGTCATTTTGTAAAATAATGATACCACATATAATAGTGTAGTGATGAACACAAAAATCGATAAACAATCGCGATTTATGTTTATGTAATCATAATATTGGTGTGCCAATTAAAGACTAAATCATTGATTTTTATTTAAATAAATACATAATTATTCATAACAATTATTTATTAATTAGTAACCGCTGCTTTATTTTATAAAAAGTTAATATTTTTGTTTTTTTTATATTAAAAACAAAACTTATAATAAAAGAGCCTAGATAGTTTTCTGTATTGGCAACCCGTGCGCGCTCGTGCAGCTATCGCCATTTTGTTTATCTTGTCATTCGGCTTCATTCTCCTAGTCTGACTGCACGAATATCTCGTTTCATTGCGAATCGATATTTTGTTATTTTGTTGGGTTTTTGTTAAAGTTTTGTTACGTTGTGTTTGTTGTTACGTTTATAGTTTTTTGTGAACTTTGAGTGAATCTATTTGTTTTGGTTTTCCATCAAAATGGATCCTCCGCCAAGTACATCACAAAAAGACGTGGATGTTTTCTTGTCTCCAAGAAAAAAATGTCCACGAAAAGCTTTCACTGTTACTGAAAAAGTAATGATCCGCAACGCATATAAGTACGTGAAAAATGAAACTTCTGCGCAATTGGAGGCCTTTGAAGTTGTGGAAGAAAATGAATGTATGAACAAAGTTGCTCACATATTGGGAATAACCTCACGCTCTGTTTGTAACGTTTTGAAGGAAGTAAATAAAGGTGCGCCGCCAACTCCCCCTAAAAAAACTGGACCAAAGCGAAGTTTCAAAAATAAAATTGATGAATTTACATTCTCCGCAATACGACGAATAGTTCATCAGTTCTTTTACCGAAATGAACCTCCAACCATTGCAAAGGTTAGTCAATCAGTCAGACAGTATTATTTTATACCTACATCTTTTATATATAAGTAATGATTCCAAACTATTATAAAATTTACTATTTCAGATTTTACAAGTGATGAACGATGATCCAGAAATGCCCAAGGTTTCCAAAGACACCCTCAGAAAAATTTTGAAGCATCTTAATTTTAAATTTGTTGCACGGTCACGCAAGAGCACACTTATTGATCGAAATGATATAATAACATGGCGCCAGCGTTACTTGCGATCTATATGTCAGTTTCGACGAGAAGGGAGACATATATATTATCAAGATGAAACTTGGGTTAACGCAGGTAAGGCTAACATTTTGAATTAATATACATTTACATTAAATTTAATAGTAATATTGAATGTTCATGTACTATATGTGATTTAAGGTCATACTGTAAAAAAAACTTGGGTGGACAAGCAAGTCACATCATCTCGGCAAGCGTTTTTGGAGGGACTGACCACTGGATTAAAAAACCCATCTGGAAAAGGCAAACGTCTCATAATTAGCCATATAGGTAGTGAAGAAGGCTTCCTGGAAGAGGGGCTCATGATTTTTGAAGGAAAGAAAAATTGTGAAGATTACCATGATGAGATGAATGCAGTTTGTTTTGAGGAGTGGTTCGCTGGAGTCTTACCAAAATTAAGACCAAACTCAATTGTGGTGATGGATAATGCACCTTACCACTCCCGAAAATTGGAAACGGCACCAAAAATGAGCTGGAAAAAAGCTGCCATTCAAGACTGGCTTTTAAATAAAAATATTCATTACGAACCAGATATGGTTAAAGCTACGCTTTTAGAACTGATTCCACATAACGAGTCTTTTAATAAGTACGCTGTAGACGAAATGGCAGCACAACATGGGATCACGGTTTTAAGACTGCCCCCTTACTATTGCGAGCTGAACCCTATCGAATTGATATGGGCTCAGGTAAAGGGGCATGTAGCTCAAAATAATAAAACCTTCAAATTGACAGACGTGAGAAATTTATTTGAGGAAGGCATTCAAAAAATTACGGCCACCGAATGGTCTAAATGCGTATCCCATGTTGTCAAAGAAGAGGAAAAAATGAGTAGGCTAGATATGTTAATTGACAATATCACAGACACATTTATAATAAATGTTACAGAAAGTGACAGCGATAGCGATGACGGCGACGATTTATAAAATAAAATATTACCATAATACATCTATTTGTTTTATTTCTCATGTTCCTTCATGATCACATTTATTTATTTATTTCACACACAATTATTAAAGAAAACTCTCAGATCCGTAATAAAATTAATCGTCATAACTAAATTATCCGTTCACAAATATTTAATTTCCTGATATACTTAGTTTACGAGAATAAAATTATAAACGAGAAGAATCGATCCGGAAATATTCCATTTCCGTATCGAATAATTTCGCAACGTTACTATTTAGTACTTGTCATAACGTTGCAACACTGAAATTGTCAAATCTGGAATCGAATTAAAATTCCGACTATAGTGGCCATACGGCATCCTCACCCTTAAGGCTGGTTTACACGAGAATTTCTCGAACGGTTCGGGAGAGAATATTGTACACGATTCTCGTATGCGACGGAACTACATAGAATTATCGCTTATGATGATAAAAACTCGATGATAACAATTGTTACTTATTTTCTAAAAACTCGCGGTCGAGGAACTCTCTTTATGTAAATGACCCGTTAAAATATAAGGCACGCGTCGTTGCTCGCGTAGAGACACGCGGCAACACGATCAGACGCAGTCAAACGATAACACCATAATCAGTTATAAAAATCAATTATGTAACATAGATAAAAGTTTTGTATTTACACCGGTTTTAATGTATCTACACAGGATTTTAATGTATCAATACCGGTTTTAATGCACCCACACCGGTTTTGGTGCATCTACACCGGTTTTTAATGGACCTACACCAGTTGCAATGCATCTACGCCGATTTTAATGCATCTACACCTATTTTAAACTAAAATCAAATAAAGAAGCACATACGCCGAAGTAACACATACATAGTGAAGTCTAGTACAGACCTCGGCCTAATTGGGTTACCTACGAGCAAAACACCAAGGGCCAAGGTTTTTGAACGACTGCTAAGTTCCATTCTCTTGAAGGGTGTTGAAAAAAACTTTATACTTGTCTGAATACATACAAAATATTTAAAGAAAGCCGCCGTGTGTAGAAGCAATACTGCAGTCGCGGGCGACTGACCAGCTGCCAAGTCGCGTGAAAGCGTGGTGCCGTATAGACATTTTTCAGAGACCTTATACAACTCCTTTCAAACTACAAGTCGCCTGGTCGACAGTAGTTTAAAACGACCAGGGACACCGTGTGGCCGAAGCTTTTAGTTACGGTAATGCCAAAGGAGAATGCCCATGAAAAGTATTAAGCTCAGGCTCCTCTTTAAAAATTTCATATAATATAATCCTGTGGTATTATGCAGAAAATTCTATAGGAATTGACGATTTTTAGGTTAGATTTTGTCGTTTCTTGTTGTTTTGACAACGACAAAACATTTAGGAAGTATGCTATTTAGTTTGTTATTGTGTAATAAGAAAAAACGTATTGATTATATAATTACAAATAAGCAAGGTATAATTCAATACCTACAAAACGAATAACGTTTTTGTTCAACATTGTAAAATACTATTTGTTAAAATACAAGTTTCTTTTTTAAAGAGAAGTGGGCGGACGAGCAAGCGGTCCCACGTGATGGTAAGTGTTACCGCCGCCCGTGGACACCTGCAACACCAGGGGGCATGCAGGCGCGCCGGCGACTGCAAAATCCTATTCATAGCTTTCTTGAAGAACCCCATATCGTAGCTTAATGGAAAGACCTCTTGAGACAGTTCGTTCCACAGCCCACGGGTTCGCAGTATAAAATGATTTTTGGAGCGAACAGTACGCGACACCTCCGTATCGAGGAAATGCGGATGGACCGCACTTCTGTGGCGGGAGGTGCGCTTGCAGAAACCCGAGGTGGGAATTATATTAAACACTTCTTCAGAGCATTCCCCATCCCCATTATGAAATACAATAAAGTGAAACAACATTCGTAAATGCTACTTTAGGGTCAGTCATTTGACAGTCACGGTCAAAGGCCTAGTCTTCATAATCTGTGTCAATACAATTACCTAACATAATTAATTAAACATTATCCAAATCAATCAAATTGTGTAAATACTTCCCACAGACTATTTATGTTATAGTTGAGTTGCTATATTCTTTCATAAAAGTCATACTAATCTGTAGTCAAAGTCACATTTTTCACATGTCAACAATTACTTAACCAAATTAAGCAAAATAATGAAATATTTATTAGCTCATCGTAAAATTAGAAGCCTACAAATGGGCATTCTCCTTTAAAATTCATTACGTAAAAAATTTTACAACTTTTAAAAATTTAAACTACCCTCTAAAAGAATACCCGTTTACAATTCAATATTTGAGGTTCATAAACACGTGCCGTCTTCTAAGTAACATTTGCTTCACAGCCGAAACGGTACGCTTCTTAAAATACGTTAGTTGTTTATATTGTGACAGGTTTCAACATTTTGTTTGATTACCTTCGATTAAAATTTGCAGCAAATAAATACTAATCAATAAAAAGTAAAGTAATTTTAAATTACTAAGAGTTCAGGGGCGCCGACTCCGTGAGTGCTCGAGGGCTCCAGCACCCACGAGAAGTAGAGTGAGTGCGGAGCACCCATGACCATAGACATCAAAACTAATCAGGAGTCGGCTTTAAGCAATACATCTACTACCTTAGCCGCCGCGCGACAAGACGTCCAGGTAGTAGTAAATGTAAATAGTTGTGATGCGCGCGCGCACAAGCAAGCCAAGCGGCCGGCCGGCCAGGACATTTCGGGCAATTTTACCTTACGCATACACGCGTGTGCGCTGGACACATTTCAGGGGTTAGACGAGTCATCAAATGAGCATGAGCACCCACGGGATTTTGGGGTTTTCTAAAAGCCGGCGCCCCTGTAAGAGGTAGATAATAATAATCAAGTCGGCGGCGTCCTATTTCGTTATTGCAATCTAATTTTAAACCGCATTTAAATGTTTCGATTTGCTTCTCATTCAATATTTTGCAACTCATTTAATTATTATAATTAAAGCTTTTAAAATTATTAAATTTCACCTTGTCCTGAGTATAAGAGCACTTATTTTTTTAAATTTGCCACTGTTTTGTACCACACTTTATTGGCCAAATTCTATCAATACAAAAACTATGATATCATTCACTGTTATCACCTCTACATACACAATATTGTTCACTGGAGTTATTCAAGTACACATCTCCTTTAAGGGTTTGTCCGCAATTGTTGCAATTCTTCAAGCAGTCCAAATGTATTAGACTTTCGTGAAATTCCTTTAACTTCTGAGATTCATATCTATTCGGGCAGAAACTGCATTTTATAAACGCATCTGTACCATTAATCTCACATGCCACATGTTGTCGAGACGTCGCTGTTTGATCGGGGCTTTCAAATTCATTTTTTCTGTCGTTCTCATCAATTTCAGTTTTAATTTTAGAAGTGATATTGTTTATAACATTGCTCACTGGGCTAGATTTGCCAACATCTTTCTGCATTGTAATCTTGGATGTGTATTCTATTATTCTAGCTGCACTGACATCTGTATCTATTATAAAGTCTGCAGTTAAAACATTATATGTTTGGTGATGTTTCACTATGTGCTTAGGAAGAGTGTCGTCGCAAAAAGCGAGTTTGCAATGCGAGCATTCATAATAAGTTTTCTCTGTTTCTCCATTAGGATTATGCACCACACTTAGTACATGCTCAAAGAGTTCAGCCCATTGCAAAAAGTGCAAAGAACATTTCTCGCATTTGAATAAGGTCCTTATTTCACTGGGTACGTTTTCAGGTACCGTTATTTGACTGGATGGTGAGGACTGCAATTTTCTACTTTCACTTGGAGAATCGTTTTCAACTGTTTTCACTTCACTAGGTGAAGAGTTCGTAACTTTATTGATTACCATCGTAGCTACTGTCTTTTGACTGGTGGATTTTTTGGCATTATTATTACTTATTGTGTTCGGTATCTCCATTGTTACGTCGTTCTTTTTGGCAGGATCGAACGCAGAAAGATCAGGTCTTTTAATACTGAAATTATGGCGTTCATACTTCAGCCTATTATGGTGAAGTTCTATATGAGGGAGGGGATTAATGAATGTAAACTTGCACAGTCTACATCGAGCACTGTTTCCACTCCTATGATCATCCGAGTAATGCTTCTTTAAATCCGCGAAACTCATGAAATGTATTTTGCATGTCCGACACTTGTATAACGTTTTAAGCTTATCTACAGACTCCTTAGTGATCTCCGTCACCTGATACTGCTGTGATAGTTCTTGGCAATTCTTTTTCAATCTATGCATTTGTATACTCAGTGAATGGAATACTAAGCCACATACTTCACACTTGCAGCCGCGGTTCTTTCCTTTGCATTTATCTACATGTTTAACCGCCATGCTTTCAATTACAAATAGTGTTTTACAAAGTGAACATTTGTATAAAGTTATAGAGGGCGTTGGTTCAAGAACAGCGTGCGGTTCTTTTTGGACCATTCCATTGGATTCAAATGGGATTTTTTGTAGACGCGGCGACTTTTGAGACGGTTTCGTTGCTTCTACATCCAAACCGTTTTGAATAGACTTAAGCTCGGTAAGAATGTTAGGTAATTTTTTAGCTGCGACACACGTGTTGTAATGCTTTAAAATATTTGGTAGCGAGGGGCAACTTAGCCCACATGGACATGTGTAAAGTTCTACATCCGTTTTATTGATTGACTGTTGTGGTTTTGCAACTTCTTTTCGTGCTGGCTTATATTCAATGAGCGACAAATGTCGCATAAAATTTGGAGTTTTCTTATGTAATAACAAATGATTCTTTAAATGGTTTATAGGGATACAGAGCTTGCATTTGACACAGGTTTTAGTGGGATTCTTGTTGCAAACGTGTTTCTTTGCATGGGCTACGTGTGGAAAGATGCAATTACATTCTGTACATTTATATAAGTTAATTTTCTGTTTATTAACTTTCATTGTGCTGCCGGTTTTCTTTGTTAATGTATTACGCCCCTGTTTACCTTGGAAGTTAATGATCTTAAAGTAAGACTTGCAAATATTTTTGGAGCTCAAATGTAATTTTTTATGCCTTTTCCAGCTTGTGGATTCAAAACGTAGATTACAAATTTTGCATTTACCCATGATGTTCCTCACAGACCGTTTGTGCCTTTCAATGTGGGACTCCATGGTCCTGTAAGTATCTGCCACGCAATTACATATTGGACATGACAATAGAACATTCAATTTATTGTACTTTTTCAGTATCTCATTCATTGTTGACTCATTTTTAATAGCTTTAGCGTCCACTGTCGCGGTATATGCCTTCGATTTACTTTTGCCGTATTCGTGGAAAGCCTGGTGCAAATCAAAGTCGCTTTTCCCATATTTCTTTTTACAGATATCACACGCTATACTCTTATTACTGCAAGAATGCTTCAGTGTAGAATTTATTATGGATACACCACATTTCTCACAAGTCGGATAACTTGGTACGACTGGCCGGATTGGTAGCAAATTGTGCAAATTCAGAAATATTAAATTTTCAAACTTGACGCCTAAACGATGTAAGCATAAGTGAGTCAGCATAGACTTCTCAAAGAACTTGAGACCGCAGGTGGCGCATATCACCTTCTGGACCATTATATCCCTGCATTTAGCATCTTTATGACATTGTATGTAACGGTTTACACCGAAGTAGGAGTCACATGTCTCGCAATATATTAAACGATGTTTGATCTGTTTAACCTTAGGATTCAAAGACGCCAATTTGGGCTCATCTATGGCTTGTAACTGTTTTGAATCAACTTTATCCACTTTAATGAAGTCTTCGCGAGTAAATTTCTCTACTTTATGATGACGGCGGTGTATATACTTGTTACTATTGTATATATCAAGATCACAAATGTCGCAATGAGTAAATTTGCGAATCGATTTGCAATTTCGAACCTTCTCGTGCTCGGCATATGTGTTTTCGGTGAAATACAGGTGGCATTTAGGACATTTGCAAAGAATGCGTTTGTATATACCCTCTTGAGTGACATAGACTTTGAACTTGGAGATGAGGGAATGGTCTCTCTCATGGGCGGTTACATCTCCAATCTTTAACAGTTTGTGGCAGATTTTGCATTTGAATGCTTGTTTGATAACTTTATCGGGATTGTTGTTGGCACTGCACTGCCTTACGTGCTGTTCCGCGGAAATGCAGGAAAGGAAATGCAGGGCGCAGTATTTACATTTAAATAATGCAGATATTTTTTCGTCCATGACTTTTTTAACGGCAACCTTTTGCTTTAATATTTTGGTGCATCGGAAGATATGAACCCGTTTTTGAACATCTTTATGCGCAGTTCTTCTGTGATAGTCACAGGCTTTTCGGTCGTGGCAAACCACATGGCAAAGCACACATTTAAACCGTTTCGTGTTTAAAGTTACTCTAGTTTTATCAATTTTTTTGTAAGGACTTTGAACTATTTTTTTTTTATTAGACTGTTTTTTTGTAAAGATAATCCAGTGGGTCATCCTGATATGATAATTGTAATAGTCGTATACAAGTGACGTAGTACAGAAGCGACATTGCGGGTCGAACGGTTCGACTGTGGCATTAGGACGGGTCGTTTTATGGTTATTCACCATGTGACTTTGAAAATATGAAAACTGATGGAAGTTGCACGAACAAATGTCACATTTGAAGACTTTTAAACACTTTTTACTTACACAATCATGAGAGTCAAGAGCCATTTTACTTTCAAATTTGACACAACACTCTTCGCACTCAAAAACCGGTGTTTCTGTACTTGGAAGCAATTCGTACAAATGCTTAAACAAAGCGTTCTCGTCGGCAAAGCAATTATTGCAGTGATTGCAAATTTTAAATGCATCAACTGCCTTTGAATTTAAGAGATGTTCTTCTCTGTAATGTTTTTTAAGCGTCAAATTCGTAAGGAACACCTTTTCACATATCTTGCACTTATGTTCGGATGGTCGATTTTTCGCGGTACTTTTGATTGCTTTATTTCTGTCGACCTCTTGGGGAATTAGAAAAGAGTGTGCCGACATCTTGTGGCTGTCCAAGGCATTCAGTGTTGGGAAGAGAATCAAGCAATCCTTGCAGAAGTATTCGCTTTTTTCGAGATTTGGTCCCCAATTTTCTAACACCACACTGGTTTGGAAGCAATCCTGGTGAGAATTTTTGGAAAAAGATGGATTCTCCGATTCTTCATGACTGTTTAGACTTGGATTTGGCTTATTTCCTAAGATAATTTTACTGCACCAAGGGTATTCATTTTCAGAGGATGTCATTTCTGATGATAATTGATTTTGATCTTGGATGGTGTCAAGATTATCGAAAATACCATTCCATTCCATTTCGTTTTGATAGTCATCGTATTCTGCAGATTCTGTGGACAAACAGACAATGTGATCTATACATGTAATAAAATAGTAACATAGGTGTGGTGTGTCTGTGTATTTAATATTTAAAAAAAAACATTTCAGTATAAATTACAAAATTACTGTATCAGTGCCTAAGAGAACAATTTTTGAAATTTTCTGTCTGTCTATCTAAACGCGCATCACGCAAAATCTACTGGACGGTTTAATGAAACTTAGCATAGTTACAGCTTGTGCCGGGTTAACATTTAGATTATTTTTATCCAGATCGAGTTCCACTTCATGTGAACCAAGTCGCAGGCACTGCTAGTTCTTTTCCCTTTCAATGCTTCCTCTTTATAGTATTACTATAGACCAGCATCTGCTTTCGCTAGCGTGGAAGTTGATAGAAATTCGATGATCCCTTGATAAATATGTATCCGATAATTATCTGGATAATTTCGAAATCTGAGGGTCTACTCGTGATTTTACGCTTCCGAAGCTTCGGGACCCATCGAAATCCGAATGAAGGAAGTGCTTTAACTTTCCTTCATTCCAAGCTCTATATATATCGGGTAATCCATATCCAGTAATCCCCGTGCTCAAATACCTAAGTACACCAATTTTCATGGCGATTAGTTGAATGGTATAGAAGTTGATGTGCTGCAGCGCCATCTAGTGGCGAGTTACAACAAAGTGGATAGCATAAAAACCTCCATGAAAAAATACATATATGTACCGACTTTCATGGTGATCGGTGAAATGGTGTCGAAGTCTATTAATCTCAGATAGATATACCAACATCCATTTCTATATACAAGACAAGATGGATAATTATACTTTATACTTATGCATTTTTAAACTGTCTATAGTTGACAATTCAATGATTTCTTGTAGTAACCTATTCCATATGTCCACAACTCTTATGGAGAATATATTGGCCAGTGTTTTATCTAATTTTAGATTATTACAGCATCACAGCTGTTTGTTTAGTTTGAATACAATTAGTTAGTTTAGTAGTTGGTGTCAGGTAACTCTGGATAGATGCATTTCTGTATTAGGATGTTGTATGGATTACACCTGTAATAATTATTATTTTATTTTATTTTATTTTATTTATACCTATAACAACAAATTTACAAACTTAACTAGTTACAGACACATTTTATATAACATTTGTACGTTCGTAAATTCACTTACAGTTATACACAACTTTAACTCTTAACATGCACAATAGGTAAAATGAAACTATACATATATATATATAAAACTATCTAAAAGGAAAAATGTCTATCTAACAGAATTTTAAAACGGGCGTTGTTTAAATAGAATAGAACATTACCATGAACATTAACATAATAACAATATACATTACCATCCACTTCCAAATCGGGGACCTCATTCTTCACAATATCAGGGACTTCGGTTTTGATAATGGTCAAGTCTGGGAAAATGGTTTTTATCTTGGGATCGTCCAAGACATTATGTTCCTCTATGTCAATGTCGACATCCATTTTCGACCTAAGATAAAAAAAATATATTAAGTTTAACCTGTTTAGTTTAAGACACAATACGAGTACACTTGTTCCAAGTGTGCTCGGGTCTTTACTCTGATACTACCAAGTCGTGTCAACAAGGTGATCCGAGCACACTCAGATGCTCAAATGAGTAACTCGGATCACACTCGTTTTTCAAGTGGACTCATATTTAAGCGTGACAAGTTTTATAAAAAATGTCATCCTTCATTTTTTTTCTAGGGCTTCACGTGTGGGTTGTACACAATTTGTCACCACTGATCACGGAATATTGAGAGGGAAAATGCACGCTTCAATCCAACAGCCGCTGGGTTGCCACGTTACCCTTCTCTCACAGAAGACTATTTTGAAATATACTGCATTTCCCCACTTTATCTTATTTATCTTATTTCCCTAATGTAAGTACGTATTTCCGTAGTGAGTGAGATCTCTGAACACAAAGGAATTCTAGTAGAATGTAGTAAAAATGATGAAGCAGGATAGTCTTTTAAAAAAGACAAAATAATGTATGAACGATTGGCTTGATGGTCAATATGAGACGGATTTATTTTAATTTCTTATTACTATGCCCTTAACTGTATGTATCTGTATTATCTGTATGTGTGTAATTTGCCTTATCTAACAGACATGCAAGCTAGCGGTATGGGAAGCAGCTGCATATAAGCTATGCACTCTCATCGAATAACTTTTCTATGTAGTTTGTGGTGTTATTTATCCGATAAATGTAAAATAAAATCATGAAAGCGTACTGTTAGTAAGTTACTTTGGTTTAATTGATCAAAATAAAACTGAACTTTTAAGTAGGTAAGTGTCAAATTTAAAGTCTTGTCTCTTATGTAAAACCTTGAATTTCAATAAATATACGCTAAATTATACATACGTATAATCCTCAGGTTCAATTAAGGTTATACAAGCGTTTTAACACGACAAAAACACGGTTTTATGTTAGAAATATAGGAACGAATAATTTTACTTACGTTTACAGGGTCGATAATGGTTTCATAAATTGTGGGACGTAAATATATAACACGTTTACACATTTATAGGCAAAATATTATTTAAACAAGAACGAATTAAAACGGAAGGAAAGTAATTCAAATTAAGACTTATTTTCGATAACAGGAATAATGCGATTAAGACTTCATTCACCATAACGCTAACTTAGGGATGGGGATTGCGATCTGAAATCGATTAATCAGAAATCGATGTTACGAAGTGAATCGATCATAGAATCGATTGTTTTTTATGACAAATTATATTTTGTAACATTTGCTATGAATATTCTTATAGGTTAAATTAAAAATTACAACTATTTTAATAATATTTTGGATAAAAGACGTATTTGATTTGCATGTTTTTGTATTTTAATTGTTCCTCTGTCCAATATTTACTATTTACTAGTGTTTACTTGAAAGCAGTTTTTACGGCTTTTCAAGGACATATTAAAAAAATGCAGACGATCGATTAATTCAAAATTGATCTTTTGTTTATTGGTTTAAGAAAGAACCGATACTAAGATCGTTTTTTTTAGTTATCCCTAGATTTTTTTTTCGGAATGGATAAATTCTTGTGGCCGGGTTCGGCAATTGGCGGACCGCGGTCCGGATCCGCGGAGGATATAAAACTGGACCTTCTACCTTTCTATCTATTTCTATCCATTTATTTTTAGTGTACAATCTGCATAATGTGATGCATTTTCAATATTAATTTCGGGCCATTTTTAGTGTTAGCGCAAGAGCAATCAGTTGCCATGCAAACGGCGAGCGAACGAGTACCACAGTTTTTAGCTAGTTAACGATGACGCTCTATTAGGGCTTCTTTAATAAACATGAAAATAATTATTATAGATAGATTTATTGACCACGTGCCTCTTTTGGCATACAAAATTGATTTTAATTTTTTTTTCTGGACCGTCGATTGAAACATTTTCATTATCTGGACCCCACTTAAAATTAATTGCCGACCCCTGGACTATGGGGAGGACAAAAGGTGCTCAACCAGAAGGGCGCTCAGCCAGGAAAAAGAGGACGTAGGTACTGGCAGCGTATATTCCTTGGGCGGCTCTAACCATAATCCTAGTAAAAGTATTGCCTTTAGGCCGCTGTGTGTGCACTTTGCAATCGAGTATGATCTACCAGGTGTCTGTAGAGCAAACCGTCCAGTAAACTCGAACCTTATACGTCTATGGCATGGCGTCTATATTATTATTCGTCTGTTTAGGCAATTTTTTGCAAAAGGTGAGAATATTGCTTTGATAATATAAATTATGCCGAGTCTTCATTCGTGTTACTTGGAGTCAAGGGCCGGGTTCAGAACCATTTTACTATTCAATAGTAAAATAAAATAGTCCTGTACTGTCCTCAGTAAACCTATTTTTTTTTCTATCCTGCTATCACTTTATTGAGCTACTCCTAACGTACTTCGATAGGACTGGACATTGGCATTAAAATTTTAGACTGAGAAATTGTTTATTTTTACGCTGGCAGAATGTGCTAATTGCACCATTACCATATGTGAAGAAAGAAAAAATTTTGACGTCAACGTCAAATCAATGCCAAATTTTAACCGCCTTTTTTCACCAAAATATTCTCACCTTATTTTTTGCCAAAAAAGACCATATACGTGAATACATAATAAATTAAATTTTAATAGACAACCATGGCACGAACGAAAGCTTCTGTGGGTGCTAAAGGTTTGTGAATTTTATTTATGTATTTACGTTTCTTGTAAATAAACAATTTTATGCAATACCTAGTTATACATAGTGTTTTTAATGGTATGGATTTATACATCTTTTACAACACATCGATTATAATATGAAAAGTAATAATTTAAGAAAATTATCCAGTAAAATAAGAATTATAAAATAAGAATAATAAATAATTCTATTTTAGACTTTTAACATTATTAATATCAGATTTTTAAAGGTCCTAGACAAGCGATCGGGCCACATGGCAAGGGGTCCCCGCCGCCCACGGACATGTGCAAACACCAGGTTGCACGCGCATACGCTGCCCACTGCACAAAATCCTATTCACAGCTCTCCATGTTGTAGCTCAATAGAAAAACCTCGGTAGCCAGTTTATTGCTTTGCATATCGTGTTTGTTGACCGCACTGTACATAGTGACTTTTTGTCAAGGAAGTACGGATAAACCTGTACTGAATGACAACATTCCCTTTAAATATAGCTGGTGATCACTTACCATCTCTATAAAAAACTTGAATTTGCAAGCAGCTTAAGCTTGAGAAGAGATATGGTGAAACTTGTAACACAAGATATTGGCATACCAGTAGTACTGCACAATACGCCGCAGTCACAGAAGTGCGGTGTCGCGCACTGTTCGGTCCAAAAATTACTTTATACCGCGAACCCGTAGGCTGTGGAACAAACTGCCTCAAGAGGTCTTTCCATTAAGCTACGATATGGGGTTCTTCAAGAGAGCTGTGAATAGGATTTTGCAAGGTTGGCGGTGCGCCCGCATACCCTTTGGTGTTGCAGGTGTACGGCATGGACGGCGGTAACACTTACCATCACGTGGGACCGCTTGCTCGTCCACCCACTAGTACATAAAAAAGTACACAATCATTATAATTTCAATTTAGTTCATGTGAAAATTAAAATTAAATCTTTTTCAGTGGCATCCGGTAAGAGTAACAAAGCTAGATGCAGTGTTGCACCACCATCCAGCAGTTCGTCCGGTAACTATACCACCTTACATGTATGAATTATGATGATTATACTGTACAGGATTTAGTTGATATTTCAATTTTGGATTTAGAATAAAACATTTAAATCATTCAATACTGGATAGCTTCAGAGAAATTGATTTCAGCATTAAAGTGATATTTCAATATTAACAAGTAAAGAAACATTTAACTTTGGAGGGGGGGGGGGGGTACTCTCTGCGATGCAACAGCCTCTGGGCACACAACTGGCCTCATTCTCCCCGTCTCACACAAGGTACTAACTTTCCCATATCCTCCAATGTATGTATGAGTTTCAGTAGTGCCAGAACCCATGCCCACCCCATTCCTACCATCCATTCCTACATCAACAAAAGTAGGTATACATCAAAATCAACTTACCATCATGTGGGACCGCTTGCTTGTCCGCCCACTTGTCTAAATAATGGCACGGGTATGCCAAAGTTTGTCATTCTGGACTGATGTTGGCATGCACTGCAGTTGTCCATGGCAACAGTATCCACTTACAACCAGGTGGACTGAATGCTTGTTTGCCACCTTTTTATAGAGAAAAACTACCTGTGAGAAACAATTGATTTTGACTTATCAACTTAATTACGGCCATGCACGGATTTCATCTCTTAACTCTGTATATAGTTACAGAAGTTGATTTTTAATAGAAAGAAGTCATACGGACTGTATCATCAGTCATCAGTAAGTGGATATTGTCGCCGTGCGACATCCACAATATATGCCAATATCAGTCCAAAATGACAAATGTTGGCATGTCTAATTCTTCAATGTATGCGCTCGTCTCCTACCTTTTAGAGAATTAGGAATGGATTTGGAGAAAGGATTGGCAAAATGGGGAGGGATAGCTAGTCTTAGGGATAGCCGTAATGTGGTCAGTCGAGTGTGCCCAGCGGCTCTGGGATTGCAATTGCAGCGTGCACCCTAAAGAATATACATTTAAAGAAATATACATAGATGTAAATGTACAGATAGTTAAAAGAATTTACAATAAATTTGAAAACCACTGTTTAGACAAACGGGCCCGCGGTTTTCAGCCACTTGCAATCTACTTTCGCAAAGTTAGAAATGTGAATAGTAAATAAATATCCTCACATGATTATTAATTATAGGATTCTTAATAGTTCTTGTTATTTCTTATGAATCATATGATTTCTTTTGATCTGACTACTTTAGGTTACAGTAACAAAAACCGCAGTTATACTGGTGGTAACCCGGCCTGCCCTCGGGATACTCCAAAGTGGCAGAAACCTATCACCCATTTCTTTGCGTGTACGGATCTGAGAGAAGCGAACAGCGCTGGAAGCTCTGCAGCAATTTATATAGGTATGTGTAATGGGAACGATTAATGATGTATATTTATAATTTTCTATGCAAGTACTTAATCTGGTCTTTCTCTCAAAATGAAGCGAACAGACATATTTATGTGCCAATGGAGTAAAATTACATTCAAGAGAAGTCTGTACAAACCATTCAAATGAGTTTTTCGCTCAGAAACCCCAAGAATTTTATAACGATAAGATTATGGGCTCTACCAGTAAAACGACCAAAGATGGTATATGGACAATATTCCGTTCAATAAATATTTATGTAATACAAAATAGTCCTTATTATTTTCACTATAAAATGGCCGCGAACTTATCTGAAGATATAATATAACAGGATGGAAAATACCAGGCTGTTGTGGGTTAAATGTTTGTTCAAGGTTTTGTCAAATGTTTGATGTTTTCTCTTTTATATATCTCACTTTCTTCGGGTAAAACCTTTTCTCAGTGGATGAAGGTCTTGAAGCACTGAAATAAGATACCTATAAAATTAATCCGTTCGTCGTTTACCATCGGCCATTGGTGAGAAATGAAACAAAACAAAACAACAAAAGGTCAAAGGTCAATTGGCTGACTGTAAAAGATATTAAAAAAGTCATATTAAATAATTATTGTTTAAAAAAGTTGATAACAGAAATTTAGAATTTGAAGATACTCTCGAGGCCATAAAATGTGTTGGTGACAAACATCGTTTTAACTCAATTTCGAATTTATTGGATTTTATATTGTTATTTTAGATCCCGAATCAAAGAAATCAAATAGGTATAACATTGAGTCTGATGAAGAAATAGAAAAACCAAGTAATGGAGTACTCGATGAAACCATAGAGTTGGAACCTTTAAATGGGGAGGATAGCCACAAAATCGAGGAGTATTACCCCAAAAACGGGGAAAAGGGAAAGGGTAAAGGGAAGAAGGCTAAAAAGAAAGAAAATAATAATGTGGAAAGGGCATCTAAAAGAGATCTGGAATATGGCGAATCTGAACAAATTAGTAAAAGGATAAGAGTTTAAATAATAATTTGTTTTCTGTTGACTTATTTATATCTATGTGATAGACGAGTTATTTCAAACTGATGCTGACGGTACTTATTGACTGATGGCGGCACGTGCCACATCTGTGGTACATCACACGGATTGTTATTGACTAATGTTGACATGTTGGTACATGACGATTATTATTATCTGACGTCGGCATAATTAGCAGCCCATTATCAACATAATAAATAGGGGATTAGCTATAATAATACAAAGTGTTGTAGAACGAACTTATTCATTCAGTGGGAGCAGGGGGCGAGAATTAATGTTAAGTGGGGTCCAGAATGATTAAAATGTTTGAATCGAGAGTCCAGAAAAACAATTAAAAGCAACTTTGTATGCCAAAGGAGGAACGTGGTCAATTAAAACTATATATAAATTATTATTTTCATGTTTACTAAAGAAGTCATAAGAGAACATAATTAAATATTGCTCGTAGTAATTAATTTACTTATCTTCTATTGAAAGTGCATCACGTTATGCAGATTGTACAGTAGAAATAGACAGAAAGGTAGAAGGTCCAGTTTCATACTATCCGTGGTCCGAATCCGGCCCGCGGTCCGCCAGCTGCCGAACCCTGAGTTAGAGCAACGAATCATAACTCGTTATTGATATTGTTCTCGTTACCACCCAGAGGTCGCCTGTAAGGTGCAAAACACATAGAAATGGCGTCTGGTGCTGGCGTGGCTCGGGCGTGGTGCTGGCGTGGCTCGGGCGTGGTGTTGGCGTGGCTCGAGCGTGGTGCTGGCGTGACATGACAGATGACAGACGTGCCACGTGGCCGCCCGCGCCACTCCATTTCAGTATGTTTCGAATCGCGTCGCTTCCATATATTTTGTATGAGAATGAGAATGAATGGCAAGATGCACGAGCCTCGCCAGCGCCAGACGCCATTTCTGTGTGTTTTCCGCTTAAGAGATCGCTTTGGCGATAAGGCCGCCCATTGTACTTTTCGCGTTATTCACTTAAATTGTCCGTTTGCAACGTGTGTGCTGGTGTTGTAGTCGTCGTCGGAACGCTCGCTTGACCATACTTGTGGTACCATTTAGTTATCAACCATTGACTGATGTCGGCGCGTACCACACTTGCCGTACATTATGTTGGCCACAATTGAGTGATGTCCGTACCATATTTGTAGTACACACATTAAATTAGTCTGATTAATCATTTTTGGACTTTTTCTAACTTTTTTCAATTATTTAGAAAAAACACCAGAATTTATGTGCATTTTTTTTCTTAAAATATGTTCGAAATTCATGATAATTAACGATTGTATCCTGTAATGTTTGATTTTTATTTATATCTATTATTATTTAGTAAGGGGAGAGTGCACGCTGCATTCCCACAGCCACGGGGCGCACTCGACTGGCCGCGTTACCCCTCTCTCACAGAAGACTACCTTGAAATGTACTGCATTTCCCACTTTATCGTATTTCCCCAATGTACGTAGATACGTGTTTCGGTAGTGAACGAGATATGCCAGAGCACATTCCTATCCCATCCCATTTTCCCAACCCTTTCCTTAATCTGCAAAGGTAGGTAGCGCATCCGGGGGCGTGCCAGCGTTTCTAATTCTGTACTAATGTTGGCATGTATCGCGGATGTCTACATGATCTACATGTCTACGGATGGACGACAGTATCCACTTACCATCAGGTGGACTGTATGCTCGTCCGCCGCATTGTTCTATATATAAAAAAAACTATGTTCTGAATAAATCGAAAATGTTCGAAAATCGAAACAGAAAACGACGTGGGGACCAATATTTGTACCAACCATGTTGGGACCAATTTTGGAAAGTAATTTATGACTTTTATTAGTATAAATGTTTACAAATGACTCGTTATGTATTTTTAAAAAAGTATTGTAAATGCTTTGCATTAAAATAATTACAAGAAGATTAAAAGAGTATTATTTATGATCCTTATCACCTACAGATAACCTTACCTACTTCTTTTCTTCTCTTAATTCTACTGCTGGAAGTATACCTCTCCATGATATCTCCACCTGGAACGATTTATGACGATAGTACCTGCGATAAGTCGTCCACCGATATAAATAGTAGGGATGTTCCGAATAGCAAAAAATCACTATTCACGAATACGAATAGTGGCTGACCTACTAGGCACTCACTTGTAAAATTTGTAAGCAGGTAAATTTCAGTTCTATATAGTTTTTTTTAGGTTTAAACAAAATCAATTTGATCAATTTTTTGGGTTTGTTTAATGTACCTACCTAACTTTAAATTAAACTAACAAATCACTTACTGATCAAACTAACAAGTCACTTACTATTCAAACTAACAAGTCACTTACTAATCAAACTTACAAATCACTTACTAATCAAACTAACAAGTCACTCACAAATCAAACTAACAAGTCACTGATCAAACTAACAAATCACTTACTGATCAAACTAACAAATCACTTACTAATCGAACTAACAAATCACTTACTAATCGAACTAACAAATCACTTACTAATCGAACTAACAAATCACTTACTAATCAAACTTACAAGTCACTTACTAATCAAACTAACAAGTCACTCACAAATCAAACTAACAAGTCACTGATCAAACTAACAAATCACTTACTGATCAAACTAACAAATCACTTACTAATCGAACTAACAAATCACTTACTAATCGAACTAACAAATCACTTACTAATCGAACTAACAAATCACTTACTGATTAAACTAAAAAACAACTATGCAACTGATTTTCATACGAACGTTTAAAGCAGTCTTTTTGTAGAAAACTCCTTTCCCCTACCATTCACATTGGCCTTTTATAATCAGAGTAAAAGTATTTATTTAGGAAATCGCGAACATCTCTATTATAGATAGGGATAGTTTTTATATTCCCTATTTAACAGAGAGTTATTTCTTCATTGAGTAGACAGGGCAGCCTCATCGTACCAGCTAATTATATTTATACTAAATCATAAAGGAACTTCGCACACGAGCTGTCGTTGCGTGCCCGAAGTTGGCGCTAAGCTCGCAGATTCTTTTCGCACTTCTGACAATAAACCTTTGGAATAACTTCGGAAAATTGGCAATCAGTACTGTTTTTCTTTATATCTAAATCCAAAAAGATGGACCAATTTTGATAATCTTACTTTCATGAAGCTAAACTAATACAGATGGAAATAGGCATGTTGTGTCTCTCCACTGGTGGATATATACCTCTTTCAAGACTTGTCATCATACACAGGCTATATATGCCGCAGGACTGATAACCGTTGGTATAGAAGAGTCTTCGAATTGAGCCCGCGTAGTAAGCGCACTGGCCACTGTAGCACGCCCTCCGGCCACGTGGACTGACGGTGGTGGCTGGAGGAGGAGACGAGAGTGTCTGATGGGGATTACCCAAAATAAAATATCAAATCCTATTGAAAAAATTTATTCAGTCGCCAAAATGTGCGTTGTTACATATAAGTGTTCATGTGTTTATTGTATTTAAAATTAAAAGGTCTACAGCCAGAGATAAACAGAGATGTCTCCAAGACAGTTTTTTGACTCACGGCTCATACACAAGGAGACTTGTGTAACGCTGGGAAAATGGAAACCTTTATTATTATCTATAGATCAGAATTGAAAAACCACACTTGGAAAAAAAAAAATTAAAGCAAATTGATCAGATTGACCGGCTTTAATCAGAATGGATTCATGTAGTTTTAAGATGCTGGAGAATTTTACGAAATATACAACACAATATTGTGATAAAGTGCAATATACGATTTCCTTAAATTTTAAGTCTTTAATTTTAAATTTAAGTCTTAACTGTTTTGATTGAAAAAATATGCACTATATTTTAGTTGTCACAAAAGTCTTTATTATGAAAAATGTATGATTGTGGGTTGGTTCCACTCTGATTAAGGTTGGTCAGATGATACTATGTATCGTTCCAATAATATGTAGGTATTTGAGAAAAGGGCTCCTTATTTTGTCCTAAAAAAGGGGGGTAACATTTTTAGTAAAAGCACAAGTAACTCGAAAATCAAGAATACAAAACTTCCAAGTTTATAACTTGATTTGAAATTAACGAGAATTTTTTTTTGCATTTCTCCAAAAGTCATCAAAATGAGCTTGTGCCCTTTTTCCAAGGAGGGCAGAGTATTTGATATTACTTAATGCCTCTTCTCTGAAGGGCAGTATATTTTAGCAGACGGAAATTAATCTTATTTAATCATTTTAATCTTTAAAATTTTTTCTACATAATATCATGTACATTTACAATATTGAATTAAGACATTATACAATAAAGAAATAATTAATAATTAACATATTTTGTTTTGAAATGTATTTGTATTCCGAGGTAATTTAAAGCATTTTAGAAAATTATCATTTTACAAAAAAAATCATCATTTCACTATCTATAGCAAAATCCTTTTTTTTTTTCAATTGCACTGGCTATAAAACTTGTCAAACAAGTCTTTCTTTTTAAATATTTTCTAAGTATTATTTTAAACAAAAAAAAAATACTTATTTTAAGTTTTACTAACATTCATTTAAGTGTCCTTACCACACAGGAAATAAATTACAAAAAAATATGCTCTCAATTCGGAATAATTTCACCTTTTCCTAAAAGTGAGGCATTCAAAATACGGTCAATCTAACCTCCTGTCAATTCATTTTTTTTCTTCTTATGGCAATGGTGCAATTAGCACATTCTGCCGGTGTCAAGTATTCTTCAAAAGAAACAGTTTTAAAGTCTAAAACGTAACGCGTCATTGTCCAATCCCGTTGAAGTCGCTCGCTATAGTGATAGTTTAAACTTCAAAGTGCAGTGTTAGTGCATTATGTTTGTGATAATTAAAAGCGTGAAACTGCACTTTTCGTGTTCTTCCAAGGAGTACAACTCGACGCGTACTTCCACGGGATTAGAGAATGACGTGATAAAAACAAATTTGTTTTATTATTTGCTGTGTGGTTAAACCAATGGTTATGGCAGTATCCAAATAAATTATATATAAAAAAAAAACACCTCCCGTCAATTCAGTCAGATAATTGGCGGCAAAAAACTCCCAGGAGCGTATTTTGATAGTTTTCGTTGTTGTATGAATATAGCAATGTTTTTAAAGTGACGCTGGTGTGCAAATACAAAAAGTCAGCGAAAAACAAATCTTTTTCTAATATAAACTGAGATAACAATAATAAACAAATATGAACTATACTTGAAAACAATTAAGGTTCAAATTCGTTGGACACCTTTCATACCAGTATTGAGGAATGGTATTTTAAAAAAATTCCTATTTATTTACCCATTGGTAAATCAAACATTGAAACGTAAAGGCGCGTATAGACATCGTACAAAAATGCATCCGTGCGAACAGCACATGCTCACGGTGAGCACGCAAACAACCACGCTGCTCGCATCTGAGGCGGGGCGTGAATGTGCTCACAACGTGCGTATGCGGCGAATGATCACAATGAGCACCCACGTCCACAGCCTAAAGCATGGCGAATCAATCGCGGCGCATGCCTCGTGATGTCTACACGCGCCTTTACGTTTATTATCAAGTCAATACGACGATTTAAATGTTTATATTTGTTCTAATTGTAAAGAAGATATGTTTTAATAATGTTGTTTTAAGTTTGCTATCGATCCGATGATCGATTGGCAAATTTTTGTCAATAATTGGATATGCCAAGAAATTACGAGTACATTAAAAAAATACTAAAGAGACCGTTTCCAAAAAAAAACTTGCTAATGTTGTAAGCTGAGATTTTTATTTCATCTACAACGCAACCAGCCCTTTTGACATAAGAGTTGATATTAGAATGTCAATTTAAGACGTCAAATTGGATTATTTGTAATTGAGTCAGCACTGAGTCATATATAGTCCAAGTCAAAACTGGGTCGTTCATAACAAAGTCAAAACTGTGTCCATGACCGAACCAAATCTGGGTGGTTCATAACCGAGTCAAAACTGGGTCCATGACCGAACCAAATCTGGCTGGTTCATAACCGAGTCAAAACTGGGTCCATGACCGAACCAAATCTGGGTGGTTCATAACCGAGTCAAAACTGGGTCCATGACCGAACCAAATGTGGGTGGTTCATAACCGAGTCTAAATTGGGTCCATGATCGAACCAAAACTGGGTGGTTCACAACCGAGTCAAAATTGGGTCTTTAATAGTCAAAATGAGTTCAAACTGGGTCGTTTTGTTGGTGTCTTATTGACATCGTATTAAAGATCACAATATCGCTTGATATAAGCTTTTTCTGAAACGGTCTTTTTTTTTACAAATAATTGGTATAATTGGCTAATTTCTTTTTACAAAAATGTGTTATAATTTCAGCTAATATTTCTTGCCATATTTGGCTTCGTCATAGTGTTGTCAAGTTATTTGGAAAATTTCTACTAAATTTATGTGTGACCAGAGAAATAAAAAATAAAAAAGATATACAGGATATTTTGAGATTTAGTTTCAAATATTTTGAGCCCTTTTGTAAAAATCTTGTTCACTTGAATTACGAGGAAAATTTCTAAAAACCAAGGGCAAAGGCATACTTTTCATATTTTTCTTACATTTTTAACCCTTAGCTTTCGACGTGTAGCATCTATGCCAGATATATGACAGAAATATATAAATATTAAAAAAAAACAGAGCAATTCAAATTCAAAGTTCATATAAAAATGGTTTCACGTAAAAGAGCGCTAATGGTCAACGTGCGCAGAAAGCGATTTATCGATCTATTTTGTGGTAAGAGGTGAGGCGACGGGGGGGGGGGGGGGGGGGATTATGCGTCACGTGTCACTGCCGTCGCTCTGTTGATTCGTCAGTCGACCTTTGCTTCCCGAGTTGAGTAGACATTTCGTTCTCTCCCAAAGTACAGTCGCGCACAAAAGTTTTTTGTTAATTACGAATATTGTAAGATTGATTTTGCATAGAAAAGATAGAAAAATGGTTTACAACGTATATTGTTTTATGAAAAGAGAGGCTGATAATGGCGAAGTAATTAATATATATGAAACGGACCGCAGCGGCAACGCACACGCAGCTCACTGTGAGAAGAATTGTAAAAGATGCAAGAGATTCCGAATCTCGAACTCCTGGTAAAAACAAAAGGCATTTCTTTACTTTCAAATAAACCTACTTTAAAATATTGAAATATGTAAAGCAATAAGTAATTTCGTGCGCAACTGTACCGATGCGCGGACTCATCCCTTCCACGGACGTCCAGCGCTCTTTTTACGCGACGATACCTATACAACTTGCTTGTTTTTGTAATAATGGTTTATAATATTAATTGTAAGTGATTCGGTTTTCTCCAGTTTTTAATCTTTAAACACGGACCCAGTTATTGATTTTATTTTTTGGTGAAAAATTAGATGCGATAAAAGTATAAAAAAAAGGTGTCCACTATTTGGTTTAAGAGATTTCATCTCACAAAAGACAAATAGAAATTATTCATTTACTTGAGATTATTTGACGAAAGAATGAAAATATACACCCAGTACTAGGTATGAAGTAGGAGTTATGGATGTACAAAAAGTTATTTATGTCAGCGGAAGAAAAAGAAAATTGTTTGATGTTCCAACTAAAGTCTGATCATTTATTCTAGTCGGGGGATATGACACGTAGAACTGTCACTGTGACATTTGTACGGAGATGACACTTTATTGACAGTTCTACGTGTCATATCTCGAACTTGAATAATTAAAACGACTATAAATTCTCAAATTGTATGCTATTAGTATTTACAACGTTAAATGTAAATTTTAATCTCAAAACATTATATTGTTAGATTGGTGTTCATTTCTGGATGCTTCCTCGGGCTATATTAAGTGAAGTATATGAATATCTATAATTTCGGTGCATAACGTACATATGTCACTACAATGTTTACATATGTACTCGAGTTGTTGAGCCATAATTAAAAAAAAGATAAAATGACTGATAAATTCTTTAAGTGCCCTTTTGATAGATTTTTATGGATGTAATTATCTTTTACGTTGACCAGTCAAGTGTTGGACCAAATGGGCCATTAATACAAATGAAATTATTTGAGAAATATTGATTAAGAGAGAAAATATTTGAGGAGATTTCTATTTTCTCCATCGATCTATTGATGTATTAATGATGTCATTAAAATAGTAATGAGTTTTATTTTACTACAGATGTAAAATAGCAAGTTTGACATATATGTCAACATCAGTCAATAATGGACCGATACTAACACGGCTTCAGATAGCTTTGGTAAAACGGTAAAGAGACAGATTTTTAGAATGAAAAAGATTTTTTTTATTTCTCTGGTCACAGAAAGTAATCTCTATGTTGATGCCATCCGATGGTAAGTGGTGACAATTTCATTCTATTTATTTAAATTTCGATGTTCAAGGTACATATGGGAAGGTCTGAGTGACTCTTCCGATCGCTCTGAAATAAAAAACAATTTTAATTGAATGAGTAAATAAACGATTTGTAGCGACTTCAACTGAATTAAAGATATAATATTTCTATCCCGTATAATCCCATCGAATGGGAAATTAGTTATTATTCACATGGTAAAGTACATTTACATATCACATTGCAGAGCTGAAAACAATATTTTCTGGAATATTTGTCCGGTCTGTCTGTGTGAAAGCGCATCACGCAAAGTCTACTGGACAGTTTTTAATGAAACTTGGCATAGTTATAGCTCGTGTGGCGGATTAACATTTTAGAGTACTCTTTTATTGCCACGGGAATCACAAGTTCACGCGAACGATACCGCTGGCATTGCTGGTTTTTTAAACAAATAAATTTTTTATTTGCCACGAGAATACAATGTAATTTACACAAAAATCCCGTGGTATATAAGATTAATTACTTTTAAATAGGTTAATACGTAAAAGGTCTTATAAATTTCGGAGTGGGAGGATGCACGCTGCAATCTAACAGCCGCTGATAGCAATCGACTGGTCCCCTCTCACAGAATACTACCTTGAAATCTACTGCATTTCTCTCTACATCCTATTCCCCATTGTACGTACGTGTTTCAGTAGTGCGCGAGATTGCCAGAGCCCATTCCAAATCAATTGCTACATCTCAAATGGTAGGCAGCTGATTCGGATCATTCTGTAGAAAAAACTTAATACATTTCATTTGAATAAAAACAAAACAGTATAGAATATACCTGGTGCCAAGTCCGGCGGTGAACAGCAGCGTGCGCCCCGCCACCAGGTACTCGGGACAGCGCGCGAAGCGGAACACCACGGACGCGCGACCGTCCGCCGACAGACAGTTGTTGTGCGACAGTATACCCTGTAATTAAATTTTCCAAGGTTACATTTATATATTTAACTAGCAAAACCCCGACAAACGTTGTCCTGCCATGGAAGTTGATGTGCTGTAGCGCCATCTAGTGGCGAGTTATAACAAAGTTGATAGCTCGATAATTTTCTCCGTGCTCAAATACGTATACCAATTTTCATGGCGATCAGTTGAGCGGTATAGAAGTGGATGTGCTGCAACGCCATCTAGTGGCGAGTTACAACAAATTTGATAGCCTAAAAACCCTCTCCATGAAAAAATACATATATGTATGTGCTAACTTTGATGGTGATCAGTAAAACAGTGTCGAAGTCTATTAACATCACATCAGATATACCAACATCCATTTTTAAATATATAGATTTCGATAACAGATATATGGATATGTATAAATGCCTGTATCTATATATTTCCGTGGATACTGTTAAATCGCAAGGTTTAAATTTGTCAATCACTGGATTCTACGACGACAGTTTATATCAATCTTCCCCAGCGCCGGCTCTAGCTCATGTAGCGCCCGGGTGCAGGGCGCCCTCTAGTAGGCGTTTTGAACTCTTTGGAGGTGTCGCGAGCGGCGCTCGGCGCCCCCTAAGACCCTGCGCCCGTGTGCACCGCACCCCCTGCACCATAGGTAAAGCCGGCACTGAATTCAGCGCTCGACAGGCGCCCCCGGGCGCGGGGCGCCAGGGGTGCACCGCACCCCTTGCACCCCCTGGTAAAGACGGCCCTGATCTTCCCGATTGAAATTTTCATATTTCTTAATTTCAATCGCTTCACGTACAATGCCGGAATAATAGTGACGTTCTGTGGAGAGGATTTACAGTCTAATACGTCCACGGACATTGTCAGTGTAGTGTGTCGCAGGCTTTCCGAATGTGATGATAAATGTGATCAAACTGCTCGCAGCTCCCGTCCTGGACTACCCGGATCTTCGGCCAACTCGTGACCACGTCTGCTGTAACTCGTGACCACGTCTGCTGTAACTCGTGACCACGGCTGGTTTAAACCGTTTACATGGAGTAGGAATTATACGCGTTCAGACGTGATTTAATTGGATTTATTTTTGGAATTTTTGCCCGTCTGAACATCGCGCGCCACGCGAATACCACGGGACGGATTTTAATGAAACTTGGCATAGTTACAAGCATTACAGTGCTTCATTAGGGTGCTTCATATCGATTATAGTTTCCACGGTAATGTCAAGTTCACGCGAACGAAGTCGCTGACACCGCTAGTTAATAAATAATAATAATCCAATAATAATAATAATATATAATAATAATAATAATAATTCACTGACCTCAATAATAGATGTCTGCCTCACATTGCCGACGTGTACGGTGCATTGAAACCCGGGGTATATCGCTGTAGCGTGTCTCAATACGTGTACCGAAGCCTGTTGCAAAGAAATAAAAACAAAACTTGGATAATAAAACTGATTAAAATACAATGGGGGGGAGAGTGCTCGACTGGCCACATTACCCCTCTCTCACAGAAGACTGCATTTCCCACTTTATTCTCTTTCCCCGGTGTACGGATATATGTTAGAGCCCATTCCCGTTCCTTCTTATCCCTGCCCAGTCACCCAACCCATCTAAATACACTCCTAAATCTCGTAGAGCATCCGGGGACGTGGCAACATTTATCAAACTGGACAGCCGCGGTACATGCCAATGTACCGCTGGTTTCCACGGACGACAGTGTCCACTTACCATCAGGTGGGCTGCATGCTCGTCTGCCAAAGTTACCAACACGTGCTCAACATGTACTCGTAATAAAATCAAGCCATTGCAGTTATAAAGTACTCGTACATGTGATAGACGAGTCCAAAACAAGATTTCTTTGAACTCTTGTCTGCCTAAATCACGCAAAAAAAAGATTTGGGATACTTTTTATCCAGATACAGATATTTACACTATAGTCTATAGTCAATTTGCCGAAAATAAAATAAAATCAATGAAATATTTCAACATTTAGCTTTAAATCTAACGCAAACTTGCACTAACGATGAATAAAATTATGTATACTCGTATGTAAACAATGATCACCTCACTATATAATTTAATGTCGTGTCAGTTACCTCAGGCCGCCATGTTTGATTACATTTTGTACAGAATGGATTGGAATAGACTATAATTTATTATATATTTTATACAGTTACTAATGTTTTATTTTAATTTAAATATTTTAAACAAGTTGTGATAGAAAACAATTTCTGAAAAAAACACGAGCTTCTATTACTTGTTAGTAACTGTAATATCCTTACCTGGAAGAATAGGCATCCTCGAGGATCATTGGGGTCTTCCAGAAGTACTTCATCCCGACACAGACACTCCTCCGAGTCATCTGATGACGATGTATCCTTCACTGGAACAATATAAGGATCGTTTTTTGTATCACTACAGTAGCCGCTCGATTATAACGCCGCTAGTTGAAGAACTAATGAAATCCAAAAGCTGATTGATTTGGATAGATCCAAATCTAGTCCAGACAATTTTGCGTGTATTTTTTCGGTTCACATAAAAAACTTAAACGCGTATAACTAAAGGTATTTGTTTACCTTTTATTTCTACTCGATGTTTCGGCACGGGTTACACCAGCCGTGGTCACGAGTTGACTGAAGAGATGAAATGTGAGACGAATGTAACTATCAAATGTGGGTAGTTGATTAAAACTGGGGTAGTCCCATCCTGGACTAAACCGCCTCTTCAGTTAACTCGTGACCACGGTCGGTGTAAATCGCGCCGAAACGTCGAGTAAGAAATAAAAGGTACAAATACCTTTGTTAGACACGTTCAGACATGATTTACAATATAAAATGTGTACAAAACGGGAATGTTTAAAAAGTTATAAAACATAATATGTTGTCAGTTACCTGGTTTCTCACAATCGCTATCCGATTTATAAATGTTGCTATCTTCAATAATACTGGTGTCTTTTGTCAAACTATTCTCAACGTTAGCTATGTCTCTTAGTAGATTTTTGTTTTTTCTGCGAGCATTTCTTTCTTTCTTCTCATGTCTGTTCTGTTGTTTGTTGCGGATTAACCCGGAAACCTGTAACAAGGATAGGATTAGTGAGAACAAATAGATATTGTTTTTTATACAAGAGGAGGTATTTGAAAATTATTTTAAGACAGCTGAATACTGATGTTGAACCGAGTATTAACATATTTCGGAAGTGTGTTAGTCAATCCTATCCCATCCCATTGAATGTGACGTATAAAAAGCGAAGTATCTCATCCTATTATAACCCCCTAATCCCCATCCCATCGAGTGGGAAGTTATCTTATTGAGAACCCACAATACTCCTTCCTCACTCCCCATTCCATTCAATCTCGGGTAAAGAGTATAAAATTATAAAAAAAATATTACATCGCCTTCCTTTAAATCCATCGTTTCTCAAACTGGGGGTTTGAGATCTGTCAAAAAAAAGGCATGTATAGGAAAAAGCCTTTTATTGAATTATTAATTCCAAATTATAATCAAGTGTTAGATATACTGCCTAATAGAAAAATAACTAAATACGTGTGTCGGTCAATGCGACGGGTGAGTTCATTTTTCACCTCGAACCTTTTTTCTAGTTTTTTGAACTTAGTTTTTCTATACTTTTCTATGGACATTGGAAACACACATAAGTAAAAACGGCCTGAGCTGATAAACAGAAAGGGTGTGATCTTTCACCACGATAATGCCAGATCACGCACATATTTAGCCACTCGCTCAAAAATTGAGAGAGATTGGCAGGGAGGTGTTGATGCATCCACCGTATAGCCCTGGCCTTGCCCCCTCAGATTTCCACCTCTTTCGGTCTGACTCTTTAAGTAGCGTAAGGTTGAGATCAAGACAGGACTCAAACGATCCATCAAGACAGGCACAGATTTATTATAAGAAAAAAAAGTGTAATTAAACTAGAAAAATGTGTTGAATTTCTATAGAAAATACGAAGAAACTTTCTTCCCGACCAATATTATTTAAGGACACATTGTATTTTGAAATAATTTAACATATGTTACTCACTCCATCTTTCCTCTTGCAAGCTCCCGGAGGGCATCCTCCAAAACTAGGTTTCTTGTAATTACCCCGCTTATAATATCCCGGTGGTACAGCGAGCAGAACCATTCCCGGCCTAAGATTGGGAGGATATCGGTTCAACCCCAGAGACGCGGATTGTCCGGCTTTCACCGTACCACACGGCACACGATTACGGAATATAGTTTTCACTGACATTTCCTCAAATTCCCCCGTATCTAAGGGTCCTGGGAATAAAAATAATTTTATGTATATAGGCTGGAATGAAAAATAATGAAAAACTTTTTAACAATGGATTTCTTTCGTGAAAACTAATCCATATAAATAAAAATGTAAACGTTCGTTTGTTCAAAATCTTATATCTCCGAAAATTCTTCACAGATTGCTTTGAATTTTTGACACAAAGTTGCGTTCGAATACGCGCGTGTTTTTATATAACTATCACAGGGTAAAGAATGCTTTTTACCCAAAAACAAGTAAAAACAGGGTAAGCGCCATCTGTTGGGCAGCTCCAACAACGCGTAGCCGAGTACAGCTCGTTACTAATAAAAACTGACAGGCTGACTGACAGGCAACGCACAGCCTAGAAGTATGAAATTTTGCACAAGAGTTCTTTATATAACGTAGGTGAGCACTAAGAAAGGATTTTTGAAAATTCATCCCCTAAGGGTGTAAAATAAGGGACGAAAGTTTGTTTGGGAGAATGTCGGACGGTTCCTGAGATGTTGCCGATGAGAAATCTCATCGGGCACACGGCTAGTAATGAATAGCTTTATAAAAGGGAAGTAATGAAATGACCAGCAAATGGATTGCAGCAAATTTAAAGGTCGGTTAGTTAGGTTCGTGTTCTCTGGTAACAATAAAGATATAGAAGTCCGTTGATTTGCTGATGACGCTCTTAGTAATTAAAAATTGTTTATGTCAGTTAATAAAAATGGGTTTATTTCATTTAGGACAAACAAACAGTCATACAATAAAACTTCATTGGTGATTGGTATTGATTGGTAATTAAAAAAAAACAGGGCCGTAATAAGATCCGAGCCTATAACGGCTGGGTCATGCCCGCTCTTATGTACAACTTTTGCGTGCTGAGATGACCTCACATCAAATTAGATACCCTGGATGGATAGAAAAGTCCGCTGAACCATGTACCTCAGCGGACTGTGCCTCCGCCGATGGTTATATCGTCATACATTTTTGAGATACTTGTAAGTCAGATATCTCATTTCTCCAGCACTTTAGGGCCTCATTGCTGTGGATTTCATTGGATACCCCGGCCAAAATGACGCAACATTCTTGAAAATATTGTATAAAACCGTTCTAGGGTAAAATAAAATTATTTTAGTGAATAAATAAAAACCACAAAAACATATAAATTTCCGTTGTTCTATCTGAAATTTTCGTAGCGCCAATAGTCAGTATAAGTCAGTGACCGGGAAACGCTACTCGCGGTAATGAAAGATTTTTCCCCCATAACTTATTGTTCATTTTCTTTTTCTAATCCCCATTTGTAAAAACTGTTAGAAACGATTCTAATCTCGATACAGAAAAACTTGTTTTCAACTTCAGTGGAACGTATAAACATTAATTTGATATATTCATCTCTCTTCCCCCTACATACCTATAATGAGGTTGTCCCCCTCGCACAGCTGTCCCCTAGCCAACAATCCACCAACCACGGGTCCAGTAGAATCTCCCACGTGGAAGATTTCGTCGATTTGGAATTCACATGGTTCCTATAATTAATTAATATAATAATTAGGGCCTTCCACACTTTATCAGATTTTTTTCTTTTTTTTTACTTCTGATATACTTGATCTCATAATAAAGTGACTGTTAACAATCTTATAGATAAATTATCTGCCAATGAAACCTTTCTGATACCTCCTGATGCCTTATCTGAAGATGGTGAGAAAGGCCCTTAATATTGTTATCGATGTATTAACCAGTTTGCCCGTGACTTTGTGCACATAGGCGATAAAGAACTCTTTTTTTATGTATGAAGCCGCCAGACGAGCATACAGTCCACCTGATGGTAAGTGGATACTGTCGCCCATAGACATCCGCGATACATGCCAACATTAGTACAGAATGACAAATGTTGGCACGCCCCCGGACCCGTTGCCTATATTTGGAGATATAGGAATGGATTTGGAGAAAGGGTTGGGAAAATGGGGAGGGATAGGATGGGAATGGGCTCTGGCACATCTCACTCACTACCGAAACACGCATTTAGGGATCGGATATTCGGGTGCATATTTACCTACAAGGTATAAAATATAGAAGCAGCTTGTTAAAATAATTTATTTGAAAACCGAAATCGCGCGATTTCACGACTAATAGGATGCTTATTTAGGAAACTCCTCAGCTGTTTTGAAGGTCTGATGGTGACCAGGACAGAGTCGATCGGATCTAAGGCACTATTGAAGATATAGACTACGGATTTGGACTCAAATTCGTAAAGTGCACTCCACACTTATCCAACGCCTCAACTTTAGATAAATATGCACCCGAATATCCCATTTCTACTGATAGTCTATCACTAGACTGATCTAGGTGTATACTTCGTAGGCCCACGTACCTCGTCACTAGTATGTATGTATGTGTAGGGTAAACACGTACCTCGTCGCTAGTGTCCCGCACGGGTTCAGTGGGCGGCTGCAGCGCCAACAAATATGCGTGCAGCGTGTTCAGTCCGAACCCACGGACGCACGACACAAGAAACACGGGGACATCTTCCATTGGCGGGCTGGAAGGGATTGTTTGTTTGAACTTGTAAATATTGAAGTTATTATTTTGATTATTTATATTTTAAGTTAGATCTTTAATAGTTAATTTTATAGTCAGTTAATTTTAAATAAGACATATCTATTAACTGATATTAATGTATTTGCAGATAGAGCAAGAAGTGTGTGCAACGAGCCTAAGGGCTCCTCCGCGGGTAGAGCGGCGGAAGGAACTGAGCTCGGCTTAGGGCATTGCTTTGTGAGGGTACCGCGAGACCGCCAGTCTGCGAGAAGCGGTCAGGTACGTGCCGGTATCTGGTAAAAGTGTTGGCTGAAGGCCGGTGTGGGTTCACGGTGTAGCGAGGGGGACGTCCTCGTCAATAAATAATTTAATCACGGGTACATACCTATCATCCTCCTTAGAATCTTTTCCATCGTTGTCCAAAGTATCAAGTATGAGTTTCTGCGGTGCAACGCAATTCCTAGCTGCATTTTCATCTGATATTAAAAGCGGTTTCTGAAACAATATGGATACGTGAAGAATACGGTGCCAGAAACACTATTCAATGGAATACAACCGGCCCTTTAAGTATACTGTTGGATATGGGCTTGCCCATACATATTGTCTCGTGCATGAAGGATGTATGGTCTTATAACGCCACGCTGGCCAAGCGGTTTGGCGAGTCCCATCTTTTAGAGCTGGTGGTAGCCGCTTTGTTATCCCTTAGTCGCCTTTTACTACGCGGGAAGAGATGGCAGGAGTGTGTAGAAGTGAACGGTGCTTATTTAAAAGCGATTGTTTTTCATAAATGAAAATTTAATTATAGCCCTTTCAAATTATAATAAATATGTCATAATTATGCAAACATTTAGTTATAATTTTTACAGTTCAAAAATGAAAATATTTCTGCCTTTACAGCCTACAGCCTTTATACAAAATATGACCTACTTACACAATGTGATGGCAGTTTCAAACGCTTTTATTTGCGCGTGCGTTACAAAGTGCTCGCGGTAACCGACTGAAATAAACCTCCGCGCAGGGGCCCGCCGCTGTGCGCATATTTTCGTACCTAGTCTTACCTAAGTTTATTTATATAATATACTAGCAAAACCCGACAGACGTTGTCCTGCCATAAAAGTTGATGTACTGCAGTGCCATCTAGTGGCGAGTTACAACAAAGTCGATAGCTAGAAAATATTCTCCGTGCTCAAATACCTATGTATACCAATTTTCATGGCGATCGGTTGAACGGTATAGACGTCGATGTGATGCAGCGCCATCTAGTGGCGAGTTACAACAAAGTCGATAGCATAAAAACCTCTATGAAAAGATTAATATGGGCGAACTTTCATGATGATCTGTCAAACGGTGTCGAAGTCTACACACTTCATATATACACATATATACTAGATATACACACTAAAATAAGTTTTACTGTGGATTTTTGTTAATAAATAATAATAATAATTCGGCAAATTCTTGGGAGTATAATATGTCAAAGTCTCACCTTATTGGCAGGCGCAAGTAAACCCTCGAGCCGATGTATGAGGGTAGGCAGAGATGTCGCTGACAGTTCACACTTGCTGATAACGGTGAAAAACGGTAGGTTCAGAGCTACGAGAAGCCCGATGTGTTCCTCTGTTATACGGGTGATGCCCGCTGTTGCTGAGATCTGACGAGAAACATACGGTTTGAAAATCTTTATTCTCATAACGTGTTCACTAGGAAAGAAAGGAAGCAGATTAAGGGCCTTTCTCATCACCTTCTGATAAAGTATCTTAACAGTAACAAAGTAACTGTTGAGAGCCTGATAAATAAATTATCTACTTTGAAATGTACTGCATTTCCCACTTTATCTTAATTCCCTAAAATACGCACGTGTTTCTGTAGAGAATGAGATGTGCCAGAGTCCATTCCCATCCTATCCCTCCCCATTTTCCCAACCCTTGCTCCAAATGCATTCCCATATCATCAGAGGTAGGCAGCGCATCCGGGGGGGGGGGGGGGCATGCCAACGTTTGTCATTTTGGATTAATGTTGGCATGTCTAGCGGATGTCTATGGGCTACAGTATCCTCTTACCATCAGGTGGACTGTATGCTCGCCTGTCGCCTTAGTCCATAAAAAAAATTAAATCTAGCTGATACTGACTTTCTAGTAAAATATAACCTGACTATCTGATACCTTCTCCTGATTCATACCTTATCAGGAGGTGGTGAAAAATGCTCAAAGGGTACTCTTACGCGCAAATTCTTTTCCTTTATCTTTTCTAGTTCTTCAGATCTTTCTTTATGTATCTATGTATGTATATAAAGAAATTCTTTCTTTATTGCACCGTGTACCGCTATTTAGTGTACAGACTTCTTTCCACCACCCAAAGGATGCCCGGAAGAAATCGCTTCAGCGATAAGGCCGCCGGTTGTACTTCTAATTACTTTTATTTCTACGTTTCTCTTCTGTATGTTTTGGTGAACAATAAAATATATCTATAAGTGGATACTATCGTCCATTGACAACAGCGATACAGGCTAAAATTAGTCCAGAATGACAAATGGCACCACCAGCACAAAAGCAGCAACTCCTGCGGGTGTCATAACAGGCAACTAAGGGATAACAAAGTCGCTACCGCCAGCCCCGAGGAATTGCACCACCTACAAATGAGTGGACTCGCCAATCTGCTTGGTCGGGTTGCTATTTTAAAGCCATACATGGCATACAAGACAATGTGTGGTGTATGATGGGACGTTCTGCAAATGGGACGTTTTGTAAATAGGACTTCCAAAGAGTACTCCCCTCACTTCCCCCATTCTGGGCGTCGTATACTCACCACTAGCATCGCGTAGTGCGGCCAGTACCCAGTGAGTCCGTGCAGCGTGGTGCGCTGATACTTGCTGTGCCCCGCGAGGTCCAGGAACGATACGAGCTTCGCGCTGCGCTCGCCGATGCGCTCGGCAGTCATCAGCTCGGAACAACCGTAGTTCACCACGTTACCCTATGCAACAATAAGTCGTCACTTAACACTAGATGGCGTTGTAGATTACAATATACACAACGAGTTAGATACCGGACCTCAAATGGACGCAGAGTATACGGTCTTCTCAAAGGCGTTTGATAAATTGGATCATTTCCTCCTGCTGTGGAAGCTGGAGAGAAAACGTAGCCACGGCGACCTTCTTAGATGGATGTAATCATATACTGATAACCGTAGTCGAGCTGTAGCTCTCAGAGGTAGAGGTTTCAAAAGTACTCCCTGTAACTTCGGGAATCCCCCAAGGGTGTCACTTAGGTCCTGTTGTATTCTTACTTTAACGATATGGATAAAGTCTTCCAGAGTTCATATGCCGATAATGCTGAAGACTTAACAAACATTGACTCGATTTCCAATGAGAGCTGGATCGTTTAAAGGAATATTGTGATCAAACGATATTAACTGATCAACCTATAAATTGATTTGATACAACTTGAATCATGTTTAAATTAGATTGGAAATAAAAATTGGAAATTTATTAATACACTGGGGGATGCACACGCCACAATTGCAATGTAAACTTACCTGAGCATCGAACCCCAATATCTCGTGGCTTAGAGAAGACGTTCTTCCACTTTTGACCTCGTGGAGATGTCGGAACATGTTCAGTCTAGCGCTACCCCGTCCGTTGTCCAGTTCACCTGAACGAACAGAACATTTGTCAAAAAACACAGTTTTATATAAAATTTGAGATTTTCATACGTGTTTATCTATTTAAACGGGTCTTTAACACGAATGTTTACCTTATTTATTTTACTCGACTTTCGGTTGGGTTGCACCAACCGTGGTGACGAGCCGACTGGAGAGACGGGTAGTCCACGTCGAGAATTCCGAGCAGCTTCATCAACTACCCCCTCTACACGGAATAGGGATTGATAAATTAAAAAAAAATATTAAACCTCGCGATTTATCGTCTGACGCTACTTCGCTATTGTGAGCGTTGTGTGCCCCGCAACTTTCCGGACTATGAACACCAAATGCGGGGTAGTTGATGAAACTACTCGCAACTCTCGACGTGGACTACCCGCCTCTTCAGTCAACTGAGATGTCAAGGAAAATAAATAAGGTAAACATTCGAGTTAAGACTCGTTTAAGATAAACACAGTTTTATGTTAGAAGAAACAATGTCTAGTTTTTTTTTTGTTTTTTCCCTTTATTTTATTTAGGGGCTTTTACACCGTTGTGTATGTGAACCCCATCGTACCCTAAAAGTTACAATTTCACTATCTATCTATACTATAATTACGTCTATCTGTCTATCTTACTTATCTACCTTAATTTATCTCAGATATGACTCAGATATGACATTTATGACTCAGATAGCGACTTGCAAATTCGCACAGAATGTTTGCAGCTTCCGATGTTGGCTCGGACAGAATTCTATGGCACATCCCTACATCACACCTGTTCAGATTTAGAGTTTCCATCGGAGCCTTCCTCTCAGGTTCGTTCCGGGAACACTCCACCAACAAGTGTTGGACATCTTCAACTGTACCACTTTGGCAATTAAGGAAATTATTTTTTTTCATAAGAAAACCAAACTCGTTTAGTGGCATATGGTCAGACCGCGACCTGAAAGCTATGACAACCGGGTTCCTATTCAATTTAGACTCCAAAAACCACGGTATACGAGTTTCTTCTTTATAAAAATATAATTTGTCGTTTATTATTAAAAATACAGATCGTTTGCTGTACAAAAAACAGTATCGTCTGTGTAAAAAACACACATTCCCGTTACAGTTGCATCGCAAATTTTTCGCGTTTTTCACACATACGTATCCGTCTAAACGGGTCAGAACCGAAACGCCCCGTGAAGTAAAATAAGTTAAACATTCGCTCTAGGACTCTGGACAGATTAAAACAAATTGTAAATTGAACTTTTTAAAATTGTAAAGGAGACCCAGCGAGTACAGAAACCAAATAGATTGCAAATGTTAACTTACAACGTGTAGTTAAACGCTCATCGATTTTTTTTTTAAAGAAACTACGGGTTTTCTTTTTAATTTCTTGAATAATTTGATACATTGCCGTAAAAGTGACTTGGTGAATAACACGGTTACTCACTACGAAGTATCCATGCGTACACAGTTACACGGGTAGTTTAGATATAGTGTCATTAAATACTAATACCATTTCTAGGAAATACGCTTGTGGGTTGTGTATTATCTATTATTTTGCCCGCTGCCTGCGCGCAGCTGCCATTTGCGACGGAATGTTTCTGTCCGGGGACGCGACGGCGCTTGCGCTCACTTCTGTCCTTCGTTATTGTTTCTTTCTATTTATCTAACACCGACCTCCACTAACATATAGGTATTAGATATTTTATAAATATTTTTTTCTGAAAAACAGTAATGAACTCTGGTGTGGGGAGCACATATATGTAAATACATGTCACAAAAATCTCCAGCCACTCACAGAGCAGCGCACTATGTAGGCTCCAACTACACATTCTAGGGGACTATTTGGTACACAGTTCATCTTTGTACTCGCTGGGTTTTTTGTCCATACTTCGTGGTCATTCTCCTTTATCTTAGAGACAAACACTTGCCTTGTGTCAATACGCCAATGACGGTGGATTTGCCTGCTTCGTTGGCGCCCATTACGGCTACCCTCAATTCTACGCTTTGATTGGCGTCCGCTAACTGTAACAAAGGTTATATCTTCTTATCTTAAGTGAGACACTAAATTTAATGACCACGGTCAAACTGGACAGAAATGATAGATTGTGGTAGATTAATGGCATATTGTCGATAGCATACTCGACTCACATTCGTGTGATAGTGAGTTCAAATCCTCGGCCCGTACCACAGAGTTTATAGTTAACTACAGATTTTTATAAAACTGTCACTACCGCTGGCTTGCTGGTGAGGGAAAACTTGAGGTAATCCGCTTGCTTCAGAAATAAAAAAAAATTCGGATTATGTGATCGACCAATCTACAGCGGGTCTGCGTGGCGGATTACGGCATTGGGACGTTATAAGCTGATACAAGTAGACACGAAAAAGTTTTCTTACAAAAAATAACGTTGCAAATAAAATAAAAAATAAACGTACAGACAGCTCTCTTGGTGGCAAGTGAATATTTTCATGAATGCCTACGACAAACATATTTATTAAAATATATATATTAATACATTAAGAATTGTTCAATATAATTCCCACCTCGGGTTTCTACAAGCGCACCTCCCGTCACAGAAGTTGCGGTCCATCCACATTTCCTCGATACGGAGGTGTCGCGCACTGTTCGGTACAAAAATTACTTTATACCGCGAACCCGTAGGATGTGGAACGAGCTGCCTCAAGAGGACGTTCCATTAAACTACGATATGGGGTTCTTCAAGATAGCTGTGAATAGGATCTTGCAAGGTCGGCGGCGCGCCCGCATGCCCCCTGGTGTTGCAGGTGTCCACGGGCGGCGGTAACACTTACCATCACGTGGGACCGCTTGCTCGTCCGCCCACTAGTCAATCAAAAAAAAAACACAATTTTGTAATTACCTACCTTTCTGATATAAACTTCAGCAACTGCTCGTTGACTGGCCACCCTCCTCGCAGTGCCATGTGTAAGGGTGGCGTTCAAAGCGGACGCCATTCTATGCAACGTGTGGAGGGATCCGCGTAGCGCTTTAGCGCGGAGCCCGACCAGAGCTCCGCAATCGCGGACCCCGAGCACGTAAACTGCGGAACCGCCGCCGGATCGAAGCCGCCATTTCAACTGCAAATGTAACGTTATCTAAGACCTTTATTGATTCCAGCACCGGCTCTGGCGCATGTAGCGCCCGGGTGCAATCGACACCCTGGCGCCCTCTAGTGGCCGCGCGATCAAAATGGAATACTTACAGTTACATTTTCACCGGTGATCGGAAATTCGGGTGTAAATGGTGCAATTATAAATGATATTGGGAAGCAATAGCCCGTTTACTTCGCTTGCGGTACGCCCCCGTGGACCCGCGGGGTATACTCGAGAGTAAAAAGTATTTTTTAGGAAGGGAGGGTTTACAATAATAAAAAAGCACAACTTTGTCGTTTATTCAAAAATATTTAATTTAAAAACTTGGTAGCGATGCGACACTACGCCAGTATAGTTTTTAATTATCTGTTTTTAGGCTGATTTCACGTTGAAACAAAATCTATTGTGTAGACGATGGAAAAATATGACTAAATCATACTAATATTATAAAGAGGAAAGATTTGTATGTTTGTAACGAATAAACTCAAAAACTACTGGACCGATTTCAAAGATTCTTTCACCATTAGAATGTTACATTATCCCCGAGTAACATAGGTTACATTTTATTTTGAAATTTTGAAAAATAAAATTGAAAAAAAAAAAACTTATAAACCGAAGCGAAGCGAGGGCGGGTCGCTAGTTATTTAATTTTTAAAAGAGCCGCTCGTGGCGCGCCTTGCTACCGCCGCCGGCGTCGGCCACAACACGGGCGCAGGGTCTTTGAGAGCGACGCAGGCTCATTAGAGGCGTCGCGAGCGGCGCTCGGCGCCCCCTAACACCCCGCGCCCGTGTGCGCCGCACACCCTGCACCATAGGTAAAGCCGGCACTGATTGATTCGCAAGGTTTAAATTGTTTAAAAAGAAATTAAACCTTGCAGTTTACCATTAACTACCATTGGACATTGTTAGTAGTGTGTCGCAGCCTTTCCGAATGTGAAGATCAAATGTGGGTAGTTGAAACAATCTTATTTGTTTATTTATATATATACCTATATAGTCATAATGAAGAGAAGAAAAAAAGGTTTGCTGTTATATCCTTATACTATATACTAAAATCCTTATACTATTTACAATTTCAAATTGTCATTTTAATCTTGATTTAATGTTATGCGTTCCATGTCCGTCAATTTTTTTGCACATAATATATAGCCTATGTCCATCTGGAATAATGTACCTTTCAAATGGTGAAAGAATTTTTCAAATAGGTGCAGTGGTTCCGGAGATTACCCTCCACATACATACAAACTTACAAAATTCGCACTCTCTCATTCTTATATTATAGTATAGACTTACCTGCGTTACAAGATGCTGGAACCTCCGCTCACAGGGTGACACTAATTGTAACTTGTATTCGACATTGCCGAATCTAGGCTCGGGCGGTAAGCTGCCGTATATTTCGTCTGCCGAGTCTTCGGGGTCTGACGTGCTGTGGAATGTATTTAAAAAAAATTGTTTCCTGCGCTTCGAAATTGAGGTAAAATTTTGTACAAGGTGTCATAGAAATAACGTAAAACATGAAACACGTCGGATAATTTAGAATAAACAGTTCTGATTGTTATAAGGAACAAATCAAACGTTACAAACATGTAATTTGTTGTTCTGTCTAAAACGTTCGTAGTGCTCATTACTCAGTACAGGACAGTGACCGGGCGCATCGAGTAGAAAATAACTGTATGTAGAGTAAAACCTATTGTAAAAACTGGTAGAATCAATTCTACTCTCGATACTAAACAATCTAGGTCTTTCCGTTATTTCAGTGACAGTATGGTCCTACAAAAATAGTGTGAAATATTGTAATGTCTAATCAGTACACTAAAATTATTGTATGCAATTAAAAATTAACATGAATTACATTAGAAATAATAATTGGTGATTACAATTACACGAGAGCACGCTGCAATCCAACAGCCGCTGAGCGCTCTCTCCTTCTGTGAGAGAGGGGTAACGTGGCCAACGTTACACCTCTCTCACAGAAGGCTACCATGAAATGTACTGCATTTCCCACTTTATCTTATTTCCCCAATGTACGTACGTGTTTCGGTAGTGAGTGAGATGTGCCAGTGCCCATTCCCATCCTATCCCTCCCCATTTCCCCAACCCTTTCTCCAAATCCATTCCTATATCTTCAAAGGTAGGCAGCGCATCCGGGGGCGTGCCAACATTTGTTATTATGTACTAATGTTGGCATGTATCACGGATGTCTATGGGCTACAGTATCGACTTACCATCAGGTGGACTGTATGCTCGTCTGTCGCCTTCGTCTATAAAAAAAACATTAAAAATATATAATTGACGATGAAGTTACTTTTATGTGCATAACACTATCCACACTCGCTCCGGTCTTTGGCCGCGTCCGCTTCTGTCAATGAGTACGTGTCATTATGTATATAGTGCAATAACTAAACTTATTAGGAATTGTAAATTTCTAATAAACAATTGCGTTGCTCTGAAAACAGTTTTATTTTAGTACCTACATACGTACAATAATAATTATTATTATTACGTACAATAATAATAATATTGTACGTATGTAGGTATTAAAATAAAACTTTGTTTTCAGAGCAACGCAATTGTTTATTAGAAATTTACAATTCCTAATAGTATGATTTAAGTTAAACAGTGTAATTAATAATAATTAATTACACTGTTTAACTTAAATCATACAATCCTACCTGAAAACAAAGAAACGACATTTAAAGTCTATTATTTAAATTATCAATTCCTTTTTATACAATTTTTATAATAATCAAACTATATACTCAGTGACCGTGAGTTCTGTCAACTTCCAAACATCAGCTGCTTTACCAACCGTGTTGGCCGCCATTATTCACAGCGCCCTCTATGGAGTACATGGTCACTGTTTACCGACAGAAGAGCGCTGTACAAATTAAAGAAATATAGTTTCTTTACATGTATATGACACGTGTTATGCACATACGAGGAAATTAACCACCAATTATTTAATATTAAAGTAATAATAATAAAAAAAAAATAAGTTAGATATAATAGTTATTTTCATATGTCAATTAACATATTAAAATTATCTCACACTATTATTGTGGGACCTTCTATAAAAAATGTTGGACTCACCTGACATCGATGTCTTCGAAATCATCAGAACTGTACACAAAGTCACTGTCGAGCACATCAGTATTAAAATCACCGGATAAATACATGTCATCCTTCAAACTAACCTTTTCTAACTTATCAATAACATTAGAAACTGTAACATTTTGAAATTCATCATAAGTTTTCCTTTTCACCGATTTGAAATCGTCATTTATTTTCAAATCATTAACGTTTTTCCCGACCGTGTCGTGGGATATTTTCGGGATAGCAGATTGGTTGTTCCAGTTGACGTCCATTTCTTCATTGTCTATGGTGCAATCTTTGGGCGGTGTTTTCTTTTTCCGACGGTTTTTGCGGCCGGAGATACGGCGTTTGGGTTTTTTATCGTCAAAATTTGTGCCTGTGAAAGAAGTTTATTTGGATATTTTAAATCTTAGCTAAGACTAAATGTCAAGATTTTAAGTTTATTTATTAATTAATTTATCGCCTGTTAAACATATTGCATATTTAAAATACGCTAGCTTGTGCCCGCGAATTCCTCCACGTGGTCAAATAAATAGTAGTCTATGTTTAATCGGATTACAATTTACCTATCTGCTAAGTTTCAACGAAATGTGAAATTCGATGTAATTGCGTAATAAACATCTAAAATTGAAAAATAAAAAAAATTGTCGCTAATAAATGATTCAATAAACATTTATATTGGATATTTACCTATGAAATGAACGATTTTATTACTGACCACTGAGTTTCGATATTTTCTGTTCTAATTCGAATTTCAAAATAAAACAAAATGCATCTAATAGCTACGATGTTCTTAATTCAACTTAATTAATTCTTAATTCAATCAGTATTTCATTTGCTTTTCTGTAACTAAATTTAGTTCATGTGATTGTCTTCAAAATAAAATGGATAAATTGAAAATTCGTGCTATTTTTTAATATGAGTTTGGTCGCGGCACCAACGCAAGTTAGACAGCTGACAATATCAATAGTGTGTATGGGACAAACATCACAAATGATTGCAACGTGCGTCGATGGTTTGAACGCTTCCGTTCTGGAAATTTCGATGTTAAGGATGAGCCTCACGGACGACCTACGATCACGGTTAATAACCATAAATTAAAGGCTATAAGTGGAAGCAGATCCATCTCAAAGTACAGCTGAGATAGCAGCAGGATTTGATGTTAGTGATAAAACAATGTCGGTTCATCTGCGTCAAAACGGCAAAATAAAGAAGCTCGAAGAGTGGATACCGTATGAACTGAACGAACGAATCGTCACAAAACGAAGGAATTTTGAATCGCATCCTGATGAGAAATGGATCCTGTACGATAACCGCAAACGTTCGTATCAGTGGCTGGATCCAGGAGTTGCACCCAACAATGTCCAAAAGGCAGGATAACTAAGAAAAAGCTACTGGTATCAGTTTGGTGGTCCTGTGCCGGTATAACATAGTCCACTACAGTTTCTTCTTGGGCTTCTTGAGCTCTGGCGATATAACGGCGACAGAAAAAATATACTTTATTGTCGATTCCAGGTTTCCAAATGTTAAGACAATTATATTTATATTGACGATTATATTTATATTGACGATTATATTTATATATTGACGATTATATTTATATATTGACGATTATATTTATATTGACGATTATATTTATATTGACGATTATATTTATATTGACGATTATATTTATATTGACGATTATATTTATATTGACGATTATATTTATATATTGACGATTATATTTATATTGACGATTATATTTATATTGACGATTATATTTATATTGACAACTATATTTATATTGACGATTATATTTATATATTGACGATATTATCCTATTTGGCTAGATAATAAAGCATTCCATATTTGACCTTTTGACCCAATTTTTATCTACCTACCTTCATTTTTATTGTTGACTTCAATATAACAATCGATGTAGCTGCCATCTTTAACAAGCAATTCGTTACTCAGTTGAGGCTCGCAGAGAAACGAGCACTCTTCCGGCAGAGTCTCCTTCTTGCCAGATGATCCGCGACCTTTTCTTCTACCTGTAAGAATGGGTAAATAATTGACCACCATTCTACATTCTGATAGCTACCGACTGAAACTTAGATTTTTATAACTATCTACATTGATACATTCTTGAGGGGGAGAGTGCACGCTGCAATCCAACAGCTGCTGAGCGCGCTGGACTGGCCACGTTACCCCTCTCTCACAGAAGACTACCTTGAAATGTATTGCATTTCCCACTTTATCGTATTTCCCCAATGTATGCACGTGTTTCGGTAGTGAATGAGATGCGCCCATTTTCCCAACCCTTTCTCCAAATCCATTCCTATATCTCCAAAGGTAGGCAGCGCATCCGGGGGCGTGCCAACGTTTGTCATTCTGGACTGATGTTGGCATGTATCGCGGACGTCTATGGGCGACAGTATCCACTTACCATCAGGTGGACTGTATGCTCGTATGCCCCCGTCGTCCATAAAAAAAAAATGATAATATTATTTAACTTCACAAATGTAAACTATTTAATTATTATGTATTTAATTGAGGAACAAAGAATACTTAATGAGCAGCAAGTCTGGCTTCCATGGAAGATATTTGAAGAGCGTCATACCGCACAATACCATTGTGATTAGTATCTATACTAGGGGTATCTATACTCGATTCACATTGGTGTGAACGTGACTTCAAATCCTCGGCTTGTACCATTGAGTTTCTATTTATTACCGCTTATTCCGGTTTCACAGACGGTGAGGGAAAACATCGTGAGGAAATCAGCATCATTCAAGAAAAAAATATTTGCAGTATGTGGATTATGTATCCAGCAATCCGCACTGGGCCCGCGTGGTGGTTTATGGCCCGAAACCCCTAAGTAACCTCTAGGGGAGGCCTGTGCCGTACAGCGGGACGTTATAGGCTGATAGAAGTACAACTATCGTTGTGGTTTTCATCAGATATATACCTTTCGGCGGCGCATCAGCTTTCTTCTTAGCAGAATCTTCTGTTTTGTATCTCTTCTTATTGGTTTGTTTATTCTGATTGCCGTCCGACGGGTCGAACAGGCTGAAGAACGAATCCATTATTCTGAAACAAACAAATAATAATTAAAAAAAACATCGAAGTCACTCGGAAACCTTTCGATAGGTACCGACTGAAACTTTGATTTTTATAACTACCTACGTTGATAATATTAGTATTATACTTTGGTACTTAACAAATGTAAACTATTTAATTATTAAAGGCTTGTATTTAATTGAGCAACAAAGAATACTAAATGAGCACCAAATCTGGCTTCCATATTTGAAGTGCTTCATACCGCACAATACCTAGATCTGTACTATATTCCGTAATGTCCAGATTTTTCTTTATTCTCGTGCACGCGAATTCGCTGCCTCCGCTAAATAAAAGTCCAAGAGCTTATGTGTTTTATCATAACTATAGATCGGATATTCGGGTGCATATTTACCTCTAAAGTTGAGCTGTTGGATAAGTGTGGAGTGCACTTTTGTATCGGGCGAGTGCCGCAGTCCCGGCATCCACAAATTTTATATTCCGACTATAGAATACAATGCATATACCTAAAGTTGTAAAGTTAATCCCTAAGACCCCCAGAACTGCAGTCCTACAAATTGACATTAGAACTAAGAATTTAATCCGAAATCCGAAGTTTATATCTTCAATAGTCCCTTAGATCCGATCTACTCTGTTCTGGTCACCATCAGACCTTCAAAACTGCTGAGTTTCATAAATAAGCATCCTATTAGTTGTGAAATACCGGGATTTCGGTTTTCAAATAAATTATTTTAAGAAGCCGCTTCCATGCCTTGTATACATTTTATATCTTGTAGGTAAATATGCACCCGAATATCCGATCTCTAATCATAACCGTATCCAGCCCTTAATCGTCCAGCCCATGGGGGATGTATAGCCTTAAAACTAGCCAAACGGGATAGCCAGTCCACTGTATTAGAGATGGTGAAGTTTCTCGTGGCAGCCACGAGAAGAAATGGAGTGTTGCTACTCCAGTCACGCAACACCCCACGCCCAACATATAATTGCAGAAAATTATTATATAGAGAGCACTAAATTTAACACTTAAGTTTTTTATTAATTAATTGAAATAAATCACCGTTCCTCACAATACAGGTTAATACACTTTATTTAGAAATAGATAAATGTTTAAATATACACTTTTCAATACAAAATGTAGCATTCGTGTAGAGTTCTGAACTATAAATAATGTTAAGTGGGAAAATACTTGGGTATTAACCCGGTGACTCACAGATTTCATCATTATTATTCATTTATATTTCTGTCTTTTTCTAACGAAAGGAATCTGGACGATACGGTCCATTATTGCATTGCGTGTATCTCTATTACATCAGATATTGTGCAACATTTGACTGATTTAAAGGCCTGGCCGGCGAGGTTGGATTCTGTAGTAGTTTTTTTTTTTCATAGAAAAAAGGTGGTATATTGACATCCCGGTTAAATGCCAACATCAACTTTTTGGCGGGGACTCTAGAAGTGACAACAAAGTTTTAATTTGATTATTATAAAAATTCTGTGTTGTGGAGTTTTGCAGTTTGGTAGTTTATTAAACTTCAAAGTGCCGTAATGTTTGTGATCTTATACATATAATAATAAAATTTTAACAGAGCCGTGACTGTACATGAAATTTTTTTTGACATACAAAATTTGTACTCTATGCAGTGTACTCTGCAAACGATACACAACCCAGAACAGACATTTTTAGAATTTTTGTCTGTCTGTGTGAACGCGCATCACGCAAAAGCCACTGGGACAGAATTTAATAAAACTTGGCATAATTATAGCTTTTTTTTCTAAAGTCTATAGGGAAGTTATAGGCGGACGAGCAACCGGTCCCACGTGAGTATTACCGCCGCCCATGCACACTTGCAACACAGAAGGGCATGCGAGTGCGTCGCCGACATTGCTAAATCCTATTCACAGCTTTCTTGAAGAACCTCATATTGTAGCGTAATGGACAGACCTCTTGAGGCAGTTCATTCTACAGGCTACGGGTTAAAATTATTTTTGGACCGAACAGTACGCGACACCTCCGTATCGAGGAAATGCGCTATGAAATGAGGAAAGCTTATGACCTGGGTTAACATTTAGGTTATATTTGGTCCTGATCCGTTATAAAGTTCCCGAGGGAATCATCACTAAGTATTTATTTATTTATTTATTTGTACAGGCAATCGCCCAATTACAATTATAATAACAAAGGTATATATAAGAAGTTTTTACATATCAAATAAAGTTACATAATAAAGTTTATACAATAAGTATTACAATAGGAAAGCAAGGCTATGAGAAATCAACTAGTGATTTTTTTAATTCACGTGTAAATTCAGTTGGCGGGGAAAATATTATATTAATTTGCAGTTCGTTTGCTAATCTACTCATTCTCCATAATGGAGCGTGGTACCAGTGTTTAGTTCTGGCTAATGGTACATGAAATAATTGCCCGCGTTGACGCATTCCGCGAGACGGGACTCTCCAGTTTACATAAGACAGTAGCTCTGGACAGTCATTGATGCCATTTAACAGATTATAAAAATATGGCAAATCGTTAAAAATTCTGACAGAATGTCTTAGGTTTAAGAAACAGGCGATATGATAATATTCATGCGAAAAGCTGGGTAAAGGCCAATGAAGTTTCCAGGCAACCAAGTTAAAAAATTTATGTTGAACTGTCTCAATGCGTTTGTCAAGATTTTTATAATTTGGGGACCATACCAGAGACGCATAGAGTAAGATTGACCTAATTAGAGTTAAATAGAGAGTGCGTAGAATGTAAGGATCGGAAAATTCAAAAGTCATCCGTCTTATAAAACCAAGCAATTGTAGCGACTTGTTTGTAACGCGATCAACATGTTTATCAAATTTTAGTTTTTTGTCGAATGTCACTCCTAGATCTTTGAATTCTGTCACTGTTTCGAGTAGTACATTGTCAATGAAATAAGGTTCCGATATTTCATTTCTGGCATTTGAGAATCTCATGATTTTACATTTAGATATGTTAAGCATTAAGCGATTCGTATGACACCAGTTTGACAAGGCTAGGAGGTCTCGTTGTAGCACCTCGCAGTCTTGGGCGCACTTGATCGGATAAAACATTTTTAGATCGTCAGCGAATAACAAGAATTTACATCCTGTCAGCGAGAGTTTTATATCATTGATAAAAATAAGGAACATTAATGTATACATGTACAATTATGTGCATGTACATAAGTATGCATGTACAATATCAGCGGTCAGCGGACTAAAACCACTAAATGGATTTTATTGTAACTAATTCTAATGATAGTGTTTTTTTTTTTATGTATAAAGTCGGCAGATGAGCATACAGTCCACCTGATTGTAAGTGGGATACTGTCGCCCATAGACATCTGCGATACATGCCAACATTAGTCCAAAATGACAAACGTTGCCACCTTCTACTTATAAAAAAAAATGCATGCAATAGTGTGTTACTGAATTAGATAGAGATGAGCACATAAAAGTTATTTCTATGATTAAAGTTCATTCACTCTTGTTTTCACTGAATTGAATACAATCTTATTTTGAGGTGATTATTTATTTTGGATTTATAAAGTTTACAAACATACACCCACTGGTTACAGTTCTTATTTTTAGAAATTACCAGCTGTTGGTAACTAATTTATTCATTTCTCCCAGATCGACTAGGGCTAGAAATATCTGTATTTTTGGGGAAGGGGAATGTTCACTACCATTCCGATATATTGACAGAATAATGTATTAACAGTATCTAAAGGTGAGATTAAATATTAGGCATTCATAGTCACAGATCTATTTTTGCTACTTCGTAGTTGTGATGGCGAAAGCAGAATCGAGAAGTTGAAACAAAGAGGTCATAAATTGAAAAAATGACTATAAAGTTAGCTCCTTGTAAAGTGTACAGGTGTTACAATATACATAGGCTATTTGGCACTTACAAGATTATTAACTTATTTCAAGAAACTATTTATTTCTTTTTTTAAACATCTTTTTAATGTGAAGGGCAATGGGTTAAAAATTGTGTTCACACTTGGCAACTGTATGAAAATCAATGTCAACGTTGTTTTTGGCAAGGAAATAGCACACAATGTCAGACATCATTTTTTTAATTAAAATCGGTCAAATTTTAACAGTGAAGTTTGCCAAAAATAGAGTTAAGGAATGAGGATGATGTAATATTTTTTTCTTGGCTATTTCAAGCCAAGTTTTTGTAGGAAGGTAATAATTCATTAGGTTATTTTTATGGATGGATGGTGACTTCAAATGCTAATACAAGCCTTTTATACAAGGATTAGCGACCCACCCTCGACCCACCCTCGCATCGCTTCGGTTAATAAGTTTATTTTTTCAAAATTTCAAAATAAAATATATATCCTATATTAGACACAAATAATGTAGCTTCCTATTTGTGAAAGAATTTTTGAAATTGGTTCAGTAGTTCCAGAGATTACCCCCATAATACCCACAAACACACAATTTTACCTGTTTATTATATTAAGTATAGATAGTATAGATTATAAAATTATATTTTTTTAATATTGTATAATTTTTCACCAGGTAGGCAAGAAAGCCACTTTTATTTTGTGAACATCTAAGGTCTAGTCAATAAAACTTTACCTATAGTCAAATGATTTAATGTGACATTTGCAAAATGCATAAAACTGCTATAAAAAATAGGGTTCTTTTTAGTTCACTCATATAAATTTGCCAATGTTTTTGTTCATTTTGCAAAGGGCAAGCTTTTAACACAATATATTCTTACCCATAACTATATATTGTTTAAAACAAAAAAATATGATCTTTCAAATATTTCTGTGAGTAGCTAATTACAGTATATTATATATGGGATGCAGTGTTAAGTTGATATAAGGGAGGCAAAAGTTGGTAATTCAAATTGTAATGTAAAAAGTATAAGTTGTTTCTTTAGTAATATTAATTTATTCTAAGATTAGAAATAAAATAAATATAATGGATTAAATCTGTGCCTCTATCTATTAAAATTTTAACTTCAGAGCAGGATTTTTTAAAAAATCTGAATAGGTCTTTTCTTATTGATAACTATCAAAAGAATAGGATTATATTTACAGTTTGTTACTTTAAGACTTCATTCGGAATTTGAGAAAGTTAGCGGCAAAATTTTATTAGGAACAGAAACAGTCTATTAATAAATCCATATGGAATGTATGTACCTAGAATAATTTTATTTCTAATGCCTTGGCTGAGATTCAATTTATGTAAAATACACAAAGGCCTTGCCAAATGTGGGTATAAACAAACATTTTTTAAATTAACTCTAAATTGTACCTATAGAATAACTGCAGTAGTTAAGAGAAATAATAGTTAAACATTGTGAAATTGACTAGAAAGGCGCCAAACATTTTGGCGCCTTGAGATGTATCTTTTTGTGGATGTATCTTTTTAAAATCGAGTTACATTAAAAAAAAACTTATAGCAAACAAATAAAATAGGGTTCTAAATCTAAAAATAGAGCAAAGGAATACTCACAAACAGCTGTTTCATAGGAGGTTCAAGGTCACAAGCACTGGTTTTGAAAGTAGATACTGTTGCTATCTCCGCGATTCAAACAATTGTGAGTCAACAAAAGCGTACACAAACAAGGGAACACTGCCAAATTATTTCTGACGTCAAGATATTACGATAACAGTAATATTTCAACTGTTCAAACAATAAATTCGTAAAGGCTCTCTTAACACAACTGTATTACACACATTACGTGTATGAGTAACGTAATGAAAATGTTTTATGACATAGTTATTGTTTTATTACGATAAGAAGGTAAAGGTATTGATAATTTTGTAACGGTTTAAGAATTGTGAAAGAAATAATTCCAGGAACCGACAAAAATGATTTTGACATTATTTTTTCTTTTCATATATGGCAATGGTCTAATTGGCACATTCTTCCAGTGTCAAGTTTTCTTCCAAAATAAAGAATTTCAGAGTTTAAATCATACCAGATAAAATTATTACATTGTTTTTGGTAAAAAAATATTCGTATCTATAGAAAAAACATATGTACAGCTGAAGAAAAGAATAAATTGAAAATAATATAAATATATGTTAGATTAAATAACTTAGTTAGAACTTTTGAACAGTGAATATTATATTAATTTAAATTGAATATTTAAACAAGTTAACGTTGCAAATACAAATTATAGTTGAGTTCTAAAACAAGTAATGATTCTAGCAATCAACTTGTTTTCGGTAAAATTGTGGGGATGAATAAGATTAATATTACTATTAGGTATCCAAAAGTAATTATTTTTTTCTCTTTGCCAAATATTTGCTGCATTTCTTTTCTATGTTATGAAAATAAAAACGGATGCACCATGTTTTAAATTGTCGAAAGTAATTATGCGTTTCAATGTTTTGGAGCATAGCGTAGAAAAAAGTCCAATCATGTCATAAACAGCTGATTATCAACTGTCAAAATTGGCGCCAAACATACCAAGATTGAGAAAAACAAACATAATTTTGAGAAAAAAATGTCGATTCAAGTGGAAAATAACTTGAAAAATACAGACAATAAAGAAATATTCGAACAGCGAGCTCATTACATACCTTGTAAAGTAGAGGATGATGGACCGGCGAAAGTTACGCAGTATTTTGAGCCGTATGTAAGGAAGGATGAAAATGGAGGTAATTTTGAAGCCGGCTCTACCTAGACTCACGCCTTGATATTCCCCGAAGAGCCATGAACGTGAGTTGTCGCGGACTTCTTGCGCGTTTATAGTTTGTTTTCCGCTTGAAGTCGGCAAGCTGTGTCCCGGACAAAGGTTAGGCTCCACGTTCACGAGTTGTCCTCAGTAGGGCGCGAGAAGTATCTGCCACCAAATGTACGTGTTGCATAATTTATTCTTTCAAATAGAATAATAGTTTTCGTGAGCATGCAAAATATCTGCTGTATAACAGAAATCACAAAGCGTGGGTTCGATTAAGCGTTTTTTTTTTGAAAATTTCGCAGCCAATATTGGAATACCATATTAAGTTGTAGGAAATACATGAAGATGGTAAAGGATTTTATACATTCGAGAGTTGGTGTATCTACTGTTACGTCCAGTTCGAACACATGTGTGAATATGAATGTGAACAATTGTGAGTGTAGAGAGGTGTTCTCGGGTCACGCACGGCGTGAATTCTCGCCGCCACTTCATAGCTTGAGTTTAGTCACTTGATAACCTACTATGCTATTAAATGCCTTAATAATTTAATAACAAACTGCTAATACAAAAAATAATTTTCTAGATCTAACAGCAACATTCCGAGGACATTCACTAGATGGCACCAAGTTGAATGTACCAGAAAGATACAGGGCTATTGTGGTAACTGAAGCTAAGAGGCCTTTGGCTGAGGATGCTGAAAGGAGATTTCAGGTAAGTTTGGTAAAATATAGGTTTTGTGCAGGTTTGGGATAGGTCCTTAACCAGCATTGGAGAGACATATGCCGAAGGTATATAATTGAAGATAAAGAGCAACGACAGCCTGGGAGTATCCTTTTTTCTTTCGCAGTCTGTCTTTTAGTGAGATTTTTGATACTGGTAGTGCCACAGAACAGTGGGACCACAAACCCATGAAATCAAGATACATGTCAGACAGGTTGGTCAAATTAGTGGGACAATGAGTCAAACATTTTAAGCAACAACCTTCATTTTTAAAAAGTTTGATACATTTTGACTAAGGTGATCAGCTGAATTAAAAACATCAAATCAGTTTCAAAGTTTACATGCAGTACAAAACGTGTCACTGTCTAATTCTAGCAAAAACTAAAATTATTTTATGGAATAAATAATCATTATTCAGACCAGAAGCCTATGCGTCGCGTGCGACGCGGCTCCGACGACGCGCATAGAATAAAAGATATACTGATTTTGTATTATAAATGAAATAAAATAATATAAAAAAAAAAACTTTCTTATTAACAAGCTTTTATGCAAGCCATATTATTTTATTTACACCTTTTTAGTTAGAAATATTTCTCAATTTATCCATTTCAAGTAGCATCATTACGGTAGAAAGTCACGTTTTGTTTTGCAAAGTTTCATGTGCATGCTACTAATCGTCGAGGAGTGCCCTCATGAGGAGACAATCCTGGCTGCAGCATCAGTTCATGGTGTAAATCATCTTTAGCTATCAAAATTAAATCTACATGCAAAGTTACGTATCTCTGCTACTAATTATTGAGGAGTGCCCTCAAGAGGAGACAATCCTGGCTGCAGCATTAGTTCATTGTCAAGATCGTGTTTAGCTATCAAAATTAAACGTATATGCAAAGTTTCGTGTCCGTGCTACTATCCATTGAGGAGTGCCCTCGTGAGGAGACAATCCTGGCTGCAGCATCAGGTTGTTTCTATCATTTTAGTGTATTGTAATCAGAACTGAACAAGCATGCAAAATTTCAAAGTTGTAAGTTTAGAGGAAGTGGTTCAAATTTGGCTTGCAAGATTTGTCCCAAACATACCAACGGGTGAAGTTAAAAAGCTTGCAAAAATAAACTTGTAAAAACTGTTATAATAATTGATTCTACTCTTGATCCTGAACAATCTGTTTTCAGCTTTTGCATTATTTCACTGACACGTTGGATGTTCGTTGGATGTTGTTGGCAGATTTAAGATTTTAAAATTAAATAAAACCATATCGAGTTTACATAATAATATAATTAAACCAGCGAAATATAGCACCGCCGTCCGTCACCTCTTGTGCGAAATACCCCGCGACACCACCCAATGTCCCATTATCGGGCCATCCACCCTCTCGCAACGACCCTCAGCAGCGTGTTGGCGTTGCTCAGCACTCTAGTCATCAGTGATGCTATTGTTCTATGCAATATGGCAAAGATATGCAAAACATGGGTCGCTCTCACATCTGACCATCTTTTCTGTACAAGTATAAATTTAGCAAATTACTTCTTTTTTAGGTGGCTGGTGGTTTCAAAGAGTTTATATATTGGAACTGGGACAAGAAACCAACTAAAAACGACAATTTAGTCAAAGCTCTGGAGTGGATGGATTTTGTCGAGGCGGTAAGTTGTTTTTTTATTCACATTAAAGCCCAGTCTCCTGCTCATGTTTTCATTAAACATTACATAAAACTATCTACAAATTATGTTCCAATGATGTTTTAAAATTGTTACGAGACTAAAATCTTAGCAGGAACCCTGGCACTAGGTTCTTTTACATCAATGTAATAGATTTATTTTTAAATTCCTTGCAGATTCATGGTGACTGAAAGAGTTTTTACCTACTCTTCTCGACTATACAGGATGTTACAACTTCCAGAGGACGAGAATGAAATCCGTTCATAATTCTGAATTTAATTGACAGAATTTTTATGTATTTTTTTTAAAACAATTTAAATAAAAAAAAAACTTCTTTTAGTAAAACATAATTTACGAAATCTATATATGTATATTTAAATGAGGCGTATTGCCAGTCGACTAAATAGATTAGTACCACCCGCCCTACCTCTTCCTGTGGGTGTAGTGTCGCGGCGACTAAGGGATAAAACAAAGCCGAGGAGCTACACCATCTCTAAAAGAGGACTGGCCAACCTGCTTGGTGAGCGTGGAGCCAATCCAGCAGTGGATACTGAAAGGGTTGACTGCATTGCATACATATTTAAAACTGTATTGATTTATTGAAGGATAAATCAAAGTTGTTTTAATAATATAAAAGTTTATTAAAAAGAAAACAAGAAATAAATAGTATTTTTTTATGTTTAAAAACAACTAATTTGAGAGAAACAAAGTAACAATAAGTATCATAATGTTTGAAGCATTCTTCAATCGAGTATCCGCATGAATACAAACTTCTTTTTGCGTTCATAAAAGAGTTATGATATCGACTTTAATGTACACGTTCGTATTGTTTATGTTCGTTCATGTTATGTATTGATAAAGAGCTGCAAATAAGTTTGTGTTTCTTCAGATTGAAAAATACTATTATTACCAGTGATCGTATCGTATCTAGAAAATCCAACAATGTGAGTAATTTCACGTGTAATAAGTAGTAAGACTATTTCCGCGATCAGGGAAATCGATAAATAATAAATAAAATCAATAATAAATTCAATAAATAAATTCGATAATAATAATAAGTGGTTTCAACAACTCTATGTTTATACCTTCTCGCCAAAATTAGACCTACCTATGCAGATCACTGATTATTACGTATAACGTACTCGTATATACGGTCAGCAATAGATCAATTTAAAAACATTAATGTATTGGTAATAAAGGTTAGATTGGAATGAATTTGCGTATATTAAGTAAACAGTTTATACATTCATATTTATATAACTCTATTGATATTAAAACAGCTCATACTTTAGTTCAGGGATTCTTTTTGGAGAAAAAGGTTTTTTTTTTTCTCTATAATAGATAAGATGGCGGACGAGCAAGCGGTCCCACGTAATGATAAGTGTTACCGCCGCCAATGGACACCTGCAATACCAGGGGGTATGCGGACGCGTCGCCGACTTTGCATGAGCTTTCACTCCTATTCACAGCTTTCTTGAAGAATGGGAAGACCTCTATACATAGTTATACATAGTTTATACATTGGTTCATCAATATCTAGTATTTATTATGCATTTTGACTTTCTTTATCTATCTTTTCTCTTAACTTATCTATTAAGATATTTCTTGCCATATATTCTTTTTTACTAATTCTTATAACCCTCTTATATTTTAATTTAATTTTAGCTTTACGTATTGCTTTGGTAACTCTAGTTTTTTCACTAATTTCTTTTTCAGGCTCTTTGTAATGGATCCCAAAATCAGTCCTATTCTCCAAATCGCTGAAATCATTAATATTCTCTCGTTCCATTTTGTTGAAAATCTTCAAAAACTGCCAAAATTCAACGTCGCCGCCTCTGATGTTGTTCTCGTAAAATTCCTTTAGTTGCGGATCACATTTATGCTTATTTACAATTGGATGCGGTTTCTGGTATCGGTTTTCTGTAGCTTTCTCCGTATTTGCCGGTTTTTCTTTTACCGTTTCGTCTCTAATCGATTTGTTGTTTTCATTTTTCGCTTTTTTCAGATCGTCTTTAAGTTTATGCTTCCAAACTTTAGGTTTAAAAGGTTTAGCGTTCGGATCATGTTTTCTACTGTGCAATCTTAAAGCGCTTAGATTTCGACATACTTTCTCACATCCATCACAAGGGTAATACATTTTAATACCGCGTTTCTTCGCTAAGCGACTCAAAATCATGATTCTATCCACATAGTTATTATTTTTGCAATCAATTGCGTTATAATCCTCTTTGGAAAACGTGGGTAAAGTCTCAACAACACTGACACTAATAGTTTTCTGTTCAACTACCCACTCTTTACCCTTTTTAGTCAAGACCCGTTCTGACATCACCTCGTTATTAATTTTCCTATTCATTTCATCTATTTTCATGCACGCTTGTTTATTTAAATTTCTAACTGTAGGTATTATTTCAACTTCTTTTATATTTGCGTCGTTTATATCGTAGTAATATCTGGAGCCGTTCGTGCTAGTTTTTTTGTCTTTCATATTTCTATATGGGAGTTTAATTCTAATATTGTGTATGCGTTTCAAATGGCCGGTTATGGTAACAGTAGTGACGTAATCACATAGGGGACATTTTTTAAGGGCCTTGTCGCTACAATAGTCGAAGTGTATCTTGCAGTGGTCCAAAAGTTCGTCTTTTGTTGGGAACAGCTGAAAGAGATATATTTACGTATAATCCATATAAATATGTACAACGTTCGTTTGTTCAAAATTTTAAATCTCCGAAAGTTCTTCACAGATTGCTTTGAAATTTTGACAAAACGTTGCATTCGATACGCGCGTGTTTTTATATACCTATCACAGGGTAAAAACATGCTTTTCACCCAAAAACAGGGTAAGCGCCATCTGTTGGGCAGCCACAGCAACGCGTGGCCGGGCACAGCTAGTATTAAAATAATAATAGTAAAGTTTTTTTTAAAGATCCAGAATAATACATTATCAATTGGATAATTGATTACTTTAGAAAAATATATGATTCTGAGTGGACATACAATATTTGTTTTATATATTGATGGAGGCAGACGGGCAAGCGTTTGGGCTATATTATGGTAAGTGGCTACCGTCGCCCATGGATACCTGCATCACCACAGATTGTGCGTGTGCGCTGCCGGCCTTGCATAAACCTATTCACAGCTTTCTTGAAGAACCGCATGTGGTAGCATAAGGGGAAGACGTCACGAGGCAGTTCGTTTCACAGCCAACGGGTTCTCGGCAAAAATTACTAATTTGATTACCTTGATTGATTACTAAATTACCTCTATATCAAGGACATACGGATGCACCGCACTTCTGCGACCCCGAGGTTAGTCATATGTTAGGTTAGGTTAGTTATTTATATAGAAATGTTACAAATTGAACTATATATATTTTGTTTCAAACTTCTTAAATATAAATACATTTAAAATTATTCACCGTTTAAATTAATCCAACAATCATGAGAATAACTTCTCATTCCCTCATCCTTCCCAATCTTTTTTCCAAATCACTCCTAAATCTCTAAAGATAGGAACTGACTGATATTATCAGGTCATAATCTTTATTCTTCATGACAAAGAGGTGACAGACGAGCCCAATGGTAGGTGGATACTGTCGTCCATAGACATCCGCGATAAATGCCAACATTAGTCCAGAATGACAAACGTTGACACGCCCCCGGATGCGCTGCCCACCTTATCTCACTTCAAGGTAGTTTCCTATGAGAGAGGGGTAACGTGGCCAGGCGAGCGCGCCCAGCGGCTATGGGATTGCAGCGTGCACTCCCAATAATTAATTTCATCAGATTGTTTGTTACATTCTTAAATAAAAAAATATTGTCAAATAAACCATAAAAATCGACTACCCACTTTTAATATTAAAAAAAAAATATACTCACTTTAAAACAAACGTAGCACTGTTGTGTAGTTATTCTTATTTTCCTATTAGGCCTTAAATTTATTAATGGCTCGTCAAAATCACTATCGTTACCACTGAATTTATCATCACTTAACATATCTTTATTATCACAATTTAATGATACTTCATTGCTATCAAATGATATCTCAAGTTCGTGATCTAATGATACCTTTTTAACACCACCCGTGTCATGTGTTTTGATATTTTCCGTATCATCAAATGTATCTTCATTAATCTTCATATCGTATAGTATCTCATTTCTGTTAACATCGTTAGTTTTGTTAATTAAATCTTCTTTATTATTATTTGAATTATTTTGCCATGTATCATTTTCAGTATCATTTTCTTCCTTTATATCTTCCTTTGTATTATGCAGTTTATCTTTGTTAACAGAATTGGTATCACTTGTTATCTTTTTGTGAAGATTTCGGGTATCATTCAGTGAAATATCATCGATATTTTGCGACGTTATTATGTTTTTAATTTCATTTTGTGATGTATCTATGACAGCATTGGTATCATTTGACGTCTTTTCAGTTAGTTCATTTGTATCTTCTAATAAAAATGTATCTTTTTTAATGGCGTTTGGTATTTCAACTATACCATTTTTATAATCAACTAATGAAGTTTGATCAACATTTATTGTTACATTTGTACTGTTATTAGTATCATTCAAAGTCGTATTTGTACAATTATCATTCAATGATGTACCATTCCTTGTACCTTGGCTTGTATTATCTTTGTTTTTATTATAGAATTTTATTATTATTGGCTCTGAAAAAAGTAATTTTATTATTATTGGCTCTGCAAAAGTAATTTTATTATTATTGGCTCTGAAAAAAATAATTTTGATGAAACTTCCAAAACTGTGTTCTTTACATTTCTATGTTAACAGAAACAAACACTACCTTAACCCTCCCCATTCTTACTTCCAAACCCCTTGCAGATTAGCAAGCAAATCTGCGGTTGTGTGAAAGTTTGTCATTTTTGACACATGCTAACACCAACAGCGGATTTGCATGTGCGATAATATCCACTTACTGTCTTACTTACTTACTTACTTTTGTATAAAAACAAAGTTTAAAACACACCTCTTTTATTACTTTTATTGTCAAAATTCTTCATCCTCTTGTTATATAGCCGTCTCGTTTTCTCCAATATCCGATAGTACATCTTGTGTCTCGCTCTGTCCATAAGTTTTACTAGGCTTTCCTTTTGTAATGACAGCTTCTTTCTGTCTACGCCTTTTTCGTATTTTTCTGCGTTTTCTACTGAAATCAACCAACGACCATGAAAATGAATTGATGAGGGTGGGGGGGTACGTCCGACAGCCGCGCGGCGCCCGCGCTGCCGTGCCTCCACTGTTCAGTGTAGTTATATAAACTTAATGAATTCTCCGAGTGGTTCAAATACAGATTCCCCGGTCGTAGAAAAGTATTACTAGAATTTTCGAGTTGGAACGCAAAAAATAATTCCTACAAATATAATGTTATCTATCAAGTTATAACGTTATTATATTATTTTGCTTTATTAATTTAAATATAATCGATAACTACAGTTCTCACTGTCCCTTCCCTAAGAAAATGCCAAGTTGACCTGTCGCGAACAGTAATTTACAAACACAAATAACTTTGTAACCGAACGTTCACTTAACCAATATGCCACTTTAATTATCAAATTTGAGAGGCGGGGGGGCGGTGCACGCTGCAATCCAACAGCGGCTGGGCGCGCTCGACTGGCCACGTTACCCCTCTCTCACAGAAGACTACCTTGAAATGTACTGCATTTGCAACTTTACTATATTTCCCTAATGTACGTCCGTGTTTCGATAGTGGGTGAGATGTGCCAGAGCCCATCCTATCCCTCCCCATTTTCCCAACCCTTTCTCCAAATCCATTCCTATATCTCCACAGGTAGGCAGCGCATGCGGGGGCGTGCTAACATTTGTCAGTTTCTACTAATGTTGGCATGTATCACGGATGTCTATGGGCGACGGTATCCACTTACCATCAGGTGCTATTCATAATTTAGTTTACAAACCTGTATATAAATCCTTTTTGATAGTATTAATGAAAAAATCATCAAACACCACGTCGGGCAGTTTGCTCAAGCGTTTGCTGTTCTTCTCTATTATATTCCTGGCCATGTCTTCGGATAAAACTTTTTCTGAATGAATAAGGGAGAGATCTTGAGGCACTGAAATTAGGCATTTGGCTTTTTGACAAGGTTATTTGAGTCATTTGAGGATATATGGGGTATCTGAAATATTCCTAGGAAGTTAAACAATAATTCACTTACGGCCCCATTTACCCCAGAAAAGGTACAGAAAGAACAGAAAGTTCAAGGTACAGAAAAGGAGAAACGTTAAGAGTACAGGTTCAGGGTACAGAAAAGGAGAAACGTTAAGAGTACAGGTTCAGGGTACGGTTAGTAATTTCTGCGTTTTGAATAAATCTTTACACAATTCCAACCAATGTATCCCATATATGGAGACATTATTTTTTGTGCTGTATTCACTGCACTCACTGCTGTATTACTCTCACTGCATTCAACGATAAATTTGAAGCACTGAATTAGAAGAGCGCATGCGTATTTAGAATAGGATATATTTATTGCATTTTAGAAAAGTATTTGACTCATGAAGCCGCTAGGTACCACAAGCGCTGAGGGACTACATCACCTCAGACAGTGGACTCACCAATCCGCTTGGCCAGCGTGGCGTTTTGAGGTCACACATCCCTCGTGCACAAGGTCCATCTCCAGCACTGTACACTGAAAGGGCTGGCTGCATTGTATTTGACTCATTATAGAAAGTGCTAGATCCTCTGATCACAGATCACACTGCGATGAGTGGTTTCCATTCAACTATTCATCTCTCCATCGGTCGTATGTCCTGTAACACCTGTGAAACCTGCTTCATATATAAACATACCATTGATCTGCTCCGCTTGGTCCAGCATTTGTATTAAATCTGGATTTTCCTCATCACTCATCGGTTCATGTTTTATGTCAATGAGCTTTTCTTTTGATACTCTATAAAAGAAATAAAATACAGACTATAAAATGTCAAGTGTATGGTGCTTGCATGGCCACGTGATCAGCTAAATAGAGTATCTGTCAAGTATACTCTGTTCGCGTTAAGAATGCAGTGACTCCTCGCCCAAGACAGTTGGCGTCACCTTATTTGACCAATAATGTTTGTTATAATTCTTAGGTATGTTTCACAGTAACATGCACATCTCAGTCTCGCACGATATCCTGGTGTGTGTAAACGTTTGTCATTTTTGACAGATGTGGACATAAATCGCGGATGTGCACATGCGGCAGTATTCAGTTAGCATTAGATGAACTGCTCACCAATAGACTAATTTTAAATCAATAATACTACAATATATACAGGATGATAATATAATGTATTACATTCGAGACTCCCAGTTAATAGACAAGGGATTAGAACATTTTACTAGGGAGCTTCTATACCAAGCTTCTATACGCAGTTTTGTAAAAAAAATCAAAATGGCGGCTCGATAGTACCGAGCCGCCATTTTGATTTTTTTTACAAAACTGCGTCGCACGATGGGACCTACATATATCGATACGCATAGAAAAACCAAGAACGTTGTACAACACTATGTCCTAGTGTCACGTTAGAGCTATATTAAGATTGAAAGATCGTTATACAATTGTATGACCTTAGCAAATCTTACCTAAGTGTATAAGCAAAATGCACAAATAACGTGCTTCGACTAATTAAATTGTTATCAAATAGCAATTTTTACTTACTTGTATACCTGTTGGTAAAAATAAAACAAATATTTGGATGTTTACTTCTAATTTACCATCCTCAAGGTATGATGGAAAATCAGACACACATGAACAAACATGCGATCTATAATACATGAACATACATACTTATTATTATTACAATTTGTATTGCCTTGAAATATCGATTTCACATGATATATCGATATATGTAGGCGCGACGCGGTGGTTTTGAAAAAAAAACAAAACACAAAATGGCGGCTCAGGACTATGCCATGCCACAAAGTTTCGAAACCCTTTGACGGACATTAAAAAAAATACTTTTTTATACTTCGTATTTAGCAAATGTGAAGAAAATTTAGCAAACATTATCCTTATGTCAATGCACTCTGCCTCGAGAATGCATTTCTTACACGCTATCAATTATGTAATTAATTAAGTGAATACTCACAAAACCTTTCTATTAATTTTTTTGAACTCAATGTCATGAGTTTTCAAATAATGCATTTTCAAATATTGGGGTTTTTTGAAAGTCTTATTACAAATATTGCAATGTCTTTCCTGAAAAGAAAATCTAAGTTGTTATTTGTTAAAAGGATAAAGGAATCTACTCGGATTTAGTTACTAATTTGAGGGTACAACTAAATAGAGCCTGATTATGAAGTACCTACTGCAAGCGATTATGACCTCTAGGGCCTTTCTCATCACCTCCCGATAAAGGAACTGTTAACAATCTGGTAAATAAATTAGCTACGCATTGAATCTACCTGATATTTCTTTGACATGAATCCTTAAAATATCAAAATATAAAATATCAGTAAAATTCATGTCAAAGAAATATCAGGTAGATTCAATTCGTAGCTGTCCCACGTGATGGTAAGTGTTACCGCCGCCCGTGGACACCTGCAACACCAGGGGGTATGCGGGCGCCGACCTTGCAAAATCCTATTTACTTAGCTTAGTGGAAACACCTCTTGAGGCAGTTCCTTAAAAGATGTAAAAATTGATACTCACGTATTCGCCATTATGTATTTTTATGTGTACAACGATGTTTTTTCGCTTGTGCGTGACGAAGTGACATAAATCACACATATATTTCTTTGTTCCACCATGATCCCTTTTTATGTGCTTTCCTAGCGGAATTTTAGACTTGAAACTAAAAAAAATTGCTATCGTATTATATGCTCATTAAAGGCTCATTTACACAAGGAGAATTTCTTCGTGCGAGAATATTGTATACGATTCTCGCATGTGAACAGATTACATTCAATTCTCGCCTACAACTATTTACATGATGATAAAAAGTCTATGGTAAAATAAGATTTATTTATTAGTAAACATAGGCATCATGTCAATATAAATACTTCTAATGTTACAAGATTAACTATTCCGAAAGAATAATCTATTAAAACCTACGCCAGTACTCCTAAAAGGCCTAGATTCTAGAAGTAAAGAAAAATTGTACACGAATGTACTCAGATATCCAAAAAAGACTGTATACCTATCCATTTATTGCTCTCTATTGGCAAGTACACAATACAAACCAAAATTCACACTAAGGTTTAGCCAGGAACGCAACCATAGCGCGATACAGCAAACGATACAGCGCCATCTGTTGGCCTTGTCACAAACTAAACTTATATTAAAAGAATCTTCAACACAAACTTTACGAATAGTAAAAATTATTAAAAAAAAAAACATTAACTATTAAATCCTACGTGATTTAATACGTGATTGTTCATAATCCTATTATGAACAAAATAATTCCAACTTACAGTAAACACATAATTTATGAAAAATAATAAAAAACTAACATATTTTACCAAATCTACCAGAACTCACCAAGCTCCGCAGTAATCGCACTCCATCTTAGTTTCTTTAGCGCAGTGTTGTCTCAAGTGCGCCGTATATCTACATTTACGGGCGAATAATCTGTTGCACACTTCACAGCGATATTGTTTTTCAGGATAATGCGTTAATGTGTGTCTTTTTAACGCTTGCTGAAAGAACAATTACAAAAAATAATAATTTAAAATATCACCAAAACGAAAATATTGAAGTTTATTACACCCATCGATCAACCAAAATACAGAGATGTAGCATTACGGCCCTAAAAGCGAGGTATTTACAAGGTAGTCAATTTCACCTACTGTTAATTCAGTCCGGCATTTGCAAGGTGGTCAATTTCACGTACTGTCATCAATTCAGTCCGGCATTTACAAGGTGGTCAATTTCACTTACTATTAATTCAGTCCGGCATTTGCAAGGTGGTCAATTTCACGTACTGTCATCAATTCAGTCCGGCATTTGCAAGGTGGTCAATTTCACTTACTATTAATTCAGTCCGGCATTTGCAAGGTGGTCAATTTCACGTACTGTCATCAATTCAGTCCGGCATTTACAAGGTGGTCAATTTCACTTACTATTAATTCAGTCCGGCATTTGCAAGGTGGTAAATTTCACTTACTATTAATTCAGTCCGGCATTTGCAAGGCGGTCAATTTCACTTACTATTAATTCAGTCCGGCATTTGCAAGGCGGTCAATTTCACTTACTATTAATTCAGTCCGGCATTTACAAGGTGGTCAATTTCACCTACTTGTGCGGGATACGTATGCACTAACACGCAGTAGAATGAATGCTAGTGTCTGTACTCCGCACCAACTGGATCGCCGGGGGGTGTGGACTGTATAATAGGTTTTTCCGTGTCTTGAATAAAAACAACAAGGCTTGTTCTTCAATAGAGCCGGGGTAGCGCAGAGGTACTTGTTCTTCTTCTTTTTCTTGTTGTTCTCGGAGTGGATGCCGCTGCGGAAGTGATTTTGACCGGAAATGGTCCGCCTATTATTCGCGTATTGGGTTCTCCAACTTGCGGCTAGTTGCGGGATTCCTCCACCGCCGGTCAACGTCGGGCCTCCCCTCCACTTGTCCATTTATGTACCCCTCCCGCTACCCGCGGGGAATCATTTATTTTCCTTATCGCTAACACGTATTTACATTGATAAGATCCTAGTATGTCCTCAATTACACTATGCACCAACGATACCTATACTATGCACCAACGATTTATGTAGGGACATACTAGGGATTACTCCATTATTTCCATATTATATACATAAAAACTTAACAACTATTTGCGAAACTATATACATGTTTGCCTAAGTACCCTAGCCTTTTCGTCGTCAACATATCTCCCGCCGTCGCCGTCTCGCGATCTAATTGGTAGAACGACGATTTTCTTGGTCGGTCGCCGCAGGATGTGGCCGTTGCTCGTCTGGACGTCGATGATGCGAACCTCGCCGTCTTGCCCGGGGTACGTAGCGATGACTCTTCCTCTGGGCCACGTGTTCCTCGGTAGGTTCGGGACGCGTGGTGCCTCGCCGACTGTGCGGGGCTCCCGCCGGTACTGTAGCAGGGGGAGATATTCTCGGAGCCAGCGGCGCCAGAAGTTATCGGCTAGCCGCTGGGCGCGCCGCCAGTGTTTGCGCGCATTCACGTCGTCTGCAGTGAAGGCGCCCGGCGCTGGGACATGTGAGTTAGGCCCCAGCAGCAGATGATTGGGTGTGAGCGCCTCCGGCTCCTCCGGTGTTACCGCCACGTGTGTGAGTGGGCGGGAGTTGACTGTGTTCTCCGCCTCGATGAGTAATGTGTGGAGTGTCTCGTCGCTAGGGTACTTCTCGCGTAGCGTCGCTCGTAGGGCTTCTTTCACCGTGCGCACCATGCGTTCCCAGGCCCCGGCCATGAAGGGGGCGGAAGGGGGAACGTGACGCCACGCGATGTGTTTCGCAGTTGCTTCCTCTTGCACCGCGGCTAGTGCGGCCTCGGTGAGTTGTTTTTCCGCGGCTTTAAAGTTAGTGGCGTTGTCACACCATAACTCCGTTGGGCAGCCGCGTCGCCCCATGAATCGTCGTAGCGCAGAGATGGCGGAATCTGCGCTGAGTGATGCTGCCACTTCCAAGTGTACAGCCCTCGTGGTCATGCATGTAAATAAGGCGACATATCTCTTCTCTCGATGTCGGCCCACGGTTACTTCGATGGGACCGAAGTAGTCGAGCCCGGTGAAGGTGAACGGGCGCGCGTGATGTGCTACGCGCGCGTGCGGTAGATCGCCGGTGGCTGGACTCGTCGGTTTCGCCTTCCTTAGTCTACATGTCATGCATGCCTTTATGACGCCCCTTACTGTAGGGCGAATCTTTCCTATGCACAGTCGCTGTCGCAGTTCGTTGACGATTAGCTCGACGCCTCCGTGGTGCATTTTCCTATGTACATGGTCTATGTACAATCTCGTATAGCTGTGTGAACCATCCAACACAGCCGGATTCGTCGTTTCCTCGCTAATCTCTCCTGCGGCAGCGATTCTTCCCTTTTGTCGTAGCAGTCCGTCGGTTCCCACAATCACACTTAGTGCGGCGAGTTTGTCGTCTCCCGCCGGTGTGGCGCTACGCTCGATGCGCTTACGTTCGCATGCGTAGCTGTCCTCTTGTGCTGCCTTCATCCATTGATGCTCCGCTCGTATGAGATAGTGCGTACGAACTTGCACTTGCCGCGCGCTGGTGCTATCTTTTGTGCAGTCTTAGCGTCGCCTTTTCTTGTTCCTGACCATGCCGGGTCCGACATCGGGTTGGCAATGGTCCTTTTGCGACGCGCAGCTGCTACTATGTGCCTCCTTTTTCGGCACAAGTCGATGAATTGCAGAGCGCGTGCGGTGGCCCGGATCAGGCGCTCCCATTTTGAAAAGCGCGTGATATCGGGCAAGTGTGCATGCCCCTTTGTCGTGTTCGTAATTGCGCAGCATTTCTCTTTTTCTTCCCCGGTGCGTTCGGCTATTGTGCTTGCTTCGACTGGCCATTGCTCCTCGGGCGATAGTAAGAAGGGCGGGCCGATGAACCATCGGTGGTCTCTATTGAAGTCCGCGGGCGTTGCACGTGTCGCGTCATCGGCTACGTTGAGTTGCGACGGTAGCCATCTCCATTCCTTTTTCTTTGTAGTATCTTCTATTTCTGCGATACGATGTGCGACGAACGTTTTGAACGCCCGTGGTTCGGCTCTGATCCACGCGAGTGCGGTGCGTGAATCGCACCAGTAGACCCGTCTTGTTGCCTCAAAGTCGTGCTCCTTTGCGACGTTCTTGGCCAGTCGCGCGCCGAGTACTGCCGCCTGGAGCTCAAGCCGCGGGATTGAGACGGGCTTGAGCGGTGTGACGCGGCTTTTTGCAGCGGCCAGTGCGATCTTCACGCTGCCGTCTGCTCGTTCTAATCTCCAGTACACGGCGGCGGCGTAGGCTTCTTCGCTTGCGTCCACAAATGTGTGCAGCTCCCTTCTCGAGGCCGGTTCCATGTCGTAGCAGCGGGGAATGCGAAGCTCCTCTAGAGCGCGTAGCGTTTCCATCCACGCGTTCCACTTTGGTTGTAGCTCTTCCGGAAGCGGTTCGTCCCAGCTCGTTCCATACCTCCAAGTATTTTGCATGAGTCGTTTCGCCGGAGTGGTTATCGGCGACACGAGTCCGAGCGGGTCGAACAGCGACATAATTATGCTGAGTGCTTCCCTTTTGGTGGGTGGGCGTCTGCCTTCTATGACGTCAGATGGTGTCCTTGTAGTATTTACGCGGAAGCCGATGCAGTCTTCCTTTGTCTCCCACAGCAGGCCGAGTGTTTTCTCTGTCTCGCTTCCGCCGATGTCGACTGTCGTGGCTCCGGGATCCGTTGTAAATTGTTTCACAACGGACTTTTTGTTGGACACCCATCCGCGCAATTGAAAGCCGGCTCGACGGTGTATCTCGTCGACCGACTTTACGACTCTCGCAGCTTCCTTCTCGTTTGTGAAGCTGGTTATGAAGTCGTCCATATAGTGGTTCATTTGTATCTCTCGGACGGCGCGTTCGTCTTCATGTGCGAACTCGGCGGCGTTGCGATCTTTAATATACAACGCGGTGCACGGCGATGACGTCGCTCCGAATATAACCGACGTCATCTTGTACTCTTGTGGTAACGTATTGCCTCGCTCGTCGTCCCTCCATAGGAAGCGTAGTGCGTCTCGATCTTCCGGTCGAATCTTTATTTGCATGAACATCTCCTTGATGTCCGCTGACACGGCGATGGGATGTTGGCGGAATCTCATGACGACTCCGGGCAGTGATTGCAGCAAGTCAGGACCCGATAGCAGCATGTCGTTGAGGCTGCGTCCGAAGGATCTCGCAGCGGCGTCGTGGACGACTCGGATCTTCTCTTTCGCCGGGTTGATGACGGCGAAATGTGGCAAGTACCACGTTTTATTTGCAGGTGGCGCTGTAGTCGCAGGCTCGGCGTATCCCGACGTTAACAAGTTAGCGATACGCTCCTTGTACTTTTCCTTGAGCGCCGGGTCGCGGTCGAGTCTCTTCTCCAAATTGTGCAGCCGTTTGAGAGCGTCCCCGTAATTGTTGGGGATCTTCTTGTCATCTTCTTTCCACAGGAGTCCGGTCTCGAACCGCCCGTCAGGTAGCCGTCGACTGTGCTTATCCAGTAGGTCGATGGCGCGCTGCTCCGGGTCATTCTTGGTTGTACTCGGTTCGATGCCCAGTGACTCCAACTTGAAGAAGTTCTTCATTAACTTCTCCATTTCGTCGCACTTCTCGCTGATGTGGCCGCAGAAGGCGACTGGTTCGCACACTGAAGTGCGACATCCATGTAGCACCCAACCTAGTAGCGTGAGTGACGCTACCGGCTTGTTTCTTCGTCCCGCTCGGACCTGGCGTGAGACGATCAGCTCCCAGTTGTCCTGCCCGATGAGAATCTTCGGACAGACATCCTTGTAGGTGAGCTCGTCCCTGATGTCGTCCAGGTGTGTGCAGTCTTCCAGGTCCGTTTCCCCGATGGTCTGCGATGTGAAGTTGAGACGCTCGATGGTGCGTGCGCCCTTTAATTTGTGCACGCCGTCCGAGTGTAGCCCTTGTATCTGTACGTCAACAGTGCGGCTCTTTTCATGCTTCATTTCGCCACCGTTGATGCCTTGAATCCACATTGTGTCAACCGGCCCGTCGATGCCGAGCGAGTTGATTGTAGCCTCTTCTATAATGGTGACGGTGCTGCCTTCGTCGAACAGCGCGTAGGTGTGTATCTTCGCGTGTGGTCCGGCAAGCACTACTGGCGCAATCTTGAGGTAGGCTCGACGTCGACGTGGTGATGAGTTCGCGGCGGTGGCTTTGTTGGTCAGCTCTGTTGTTGACGTGACGATTTCTTCTTTGGGCTCTTCTGTCTTCACTGTTGGCGGCAAAGTTTGACGTGTACGATGTAGCAGCCGATGATGTGACATCCCACACCCGTTGTGTCCGCATGGCTTAGCTCGGCAACTGCCCCGGTGATGGTCACTACACAGGCAGCGGAAGCAGATGCGGTTCCTCTTCGTTACCTCCCATCGGGCGTCGAGATCGCTCTCGGCAAACCGTTTGCACGAAGGTAAGTAATGATCTTCTTTACACAGCGGGCATAGTTTTCTTTTTCCGTCGTTAATGGCGCTGTATGTTCGTTCCGTCCTTTTCTTTGTCGCCCTCTCTCTCACACTCGCAGGTTCAATGATGGGAACGGTGACTTCTGGCGGTGCGTAGGCACTGCATTTGTCGGCCTCTATGTTGAGGAACGTTGACAGCAGGCTCAGCGTGGGTACTTCGTGCTCCCAGATACTTGCAAAGTCGTACCACTTGCTCTTCAGTATGGGTGTAAACTTCTCCATTATAGCCCGTACTAGCTCGGGGCTATATAGGTAGTTGTCCCTCTTCATCGCTTGTATGGTAGCCACAGCGTTGGCCACCTTACTGGCGAACACGCAGAGGTCGCGGGGCTCGTCGTTTAGTTTGCGCAGGCACTTCAGTTTTTCTGTTTCGCATGCGACGAGTGCGTCCGGCCTCCCGAATCTCGTCCTTCCTTCCTTTCCGGCGAGATCTTGCGAGACTTTGGCCCCGCCCCCTGCGGGGGTATGGGGGGGGGGACCTCGTTCCGATTTAACCATTTTTCCAACCGGAACGATTCTTCTTTTCGTTTGTCGTCTTCTTCTTCTTCAGAGCTCGATCCCAGCTCCGCGAGCCTTATCTCTTGCTCCTTAGCAGTCAGGCGCAGCTGTAGCAGGGTTCGTTCTATTTGTAGACGCTCCTTCTTCTTCGCGGACGCAGTAGATCGGTGCGACCTTGCCGCGATGCTTGCGGCCCGTGGAACGATTGTGACGTCCGCCGTCCCATTATCATCGACGTGCGCTTTGCCTTCCTCGTCTCCACGTATCGATTCTTCTCTACGCGTAGAAGTCGTCTTCGTAGTGGCCTCGGTGCTGGTGGCCGTGGTTCCTGTAGCTGTCGTGCCCGTGCTCGTGGTTGCTGTGACCGTAGACTCTGTAGTGGCAGACGTTGACTCCGTAGCGGTCTGTGCTCCGCTCTGCGACCCCGTTCGGCTCTGTGACCTTGTTGTTGCTGGCATTGTAATAGGTACGTCGTGAGAACAACGTAACTAAACAATCAAGTCTTTGAACGTCTTTGGAAATCAAGATCGGAAATCAAGATTGGAAACCAAGATTAGAAACCAGGATTAGGAAACCAAGACGTGAAATCAGGACGTGAAACTGAAAGATTGGCCCTAGTACGGACGAGTACGATGCGTCGTGCCGCTCTCCGTAGAGCCGTAGATCGTACGGGGATTCTTAATAATCCTACGACGCGACCGTATCGTCTCTTCCCGCTATTTCTTTATAAATAACGCCGTACGCCGTTCTTCTTATTCCACGAGGTCTTCAAACACGACTTGCTTGATTCAATATCCGGCTGCTCGAAGGACCATAGATGTGCGGGATACGTATGCACTAACACGCAGTAGAATGAATGCTAGTGTCTGTACTCCGCACCAACTGGATCGCCGGGGGGTGTGGACTGTATAATAGGTTTTTCCGTGTCTTGAATAAAAACAACAAGGCTTGTTCTTCAATAGAGCCGGGGTAGCGCAGAGGTACTTGTTCTTCTTCTTTTTCTTGTTGTTCTCGGAGTGGATGCCGCTGCGGAAGTGATTTTGACCGGAAATGGTCCGCCTATTATTCGCGTATTGGGTTCTCCAACTTGCGGCTAGTTGCGGGATTCCTCCACCGCCGGTCAACGTCGGGCCTCCCCTCCACTTGTCCATTTATGTACCCCTCCCGCTACCCGCGGGGAATCATTTATTTTCCTTATCGCTAACACGTATTTACATTGATAAGATCCTAGTATGTCCTCAATTACACTATGCACCAACGATACCTATACTATGCACCAACGATTTATGTAGGGACATACTAGGGATTACTCCATTATTTCCATATTATATACATAAAAACTTAACAACTATTTGCGAAACTATATACATGTTTGCCTAAGTACCCTAGCCTTTTCGTCGTCAACACTACTGTTAATTCAGTCCGGCATTTGCAAGGCGGTCAATTTCACTTACTATTAATTCAGTCCGGCATTTACAAGGTGGTCAATTTCACCTACTGTTAATTCAGTCCGGCATTTGCAAGGCGGTCAATTTCACCTACGGTCTATTCAGTACGGCATTTGCAAGGCGGTCAAATTCATCTACTCTCAATTCAGTCCGGCATTTGCAAGGCGGTAAAATTCACCTACTGCCAATTCAGTCCAGCATTCGGAGGCAAAAACTATTTTTACGGTTTTTTGTCAATATTTTTGACGAAACGATGTTGCCAATTTAAAACAAAATATAAGAAATATAGAAATAGTTGAAAAACAAAACTTTTTTTATTTAAACCGAAATTAAAGATGTAATATTTCTAGGTAAATTGTTTGCGTAATCTTTACATAGTATAAAACAAAGTCGCTTCCCGCCGTCTGTCCCTCTGTATGTACGTTTAGATCTTTTAAACTACGCAACGGATTTTAATGCGGTTCTCATCAATAGATAGAGTGATTCAAGAGGAAGGTTTATACGTATAGTTTAGTATTGTTTTAACGAAACCGAAGCGAAGCGAGGGCGGTTCGCTAGTTGATTATAAGTGAATCAAATACTTCTAAAAAGGTAATTATAATTACAGTTACTCGTGTATCGCGACAGTAACACTATATTTATACCACTGGCATCACTCGCGTAAACAGTTTTGTCACGAGGAATCATCCACCTAAGTATTTTGGTCAATCGATGCCAAATTGTATCAATAATCCCACCTTATCTTTAAAACTCTTTTTACAACCTCTATAAGTGCAGTTATAAGCTCTTATGTCAACGTGTGTCAACATGTGAGCGGAGAGATTAGCTTTATTTGCTATCTCTACATTACATATTTCACACTTATGCCTTTTAGTTTTTAAGTGGACCGCTTGCTAAAAAAAAAAGGGAAAAATGTTGAAATTTTGACATTAGTTTAGACTTTTAATAACAATTAAAAGTTTTGTATTTCTAGTTAAATTTCTAAAATTGGTTTCCTTGTGTGTGTGTGTGTGTGTGCGTGTGTATGATTGCACGCATGTGTGTCACCCCCTGACTTCATACGATTATTATTTTAATTAAATAACTAGACAGATAGGTTTTTTTTATGTACGAAGGCGGCGGACGAGCATACAGTCCACCCGATGGTAAGTGGATACCGTCGCCCATAGACATCCGCGATACATGCCAACATCAGTCCAAAATGACAAACGTTGGCACGACCCCGGATGCGCTGCCTACCTGTGGAGATATAGGAATGGATTTGGAGAAAGGGTTGGGAAAATGGGGAGGGATAGGATGGGAATGGGCTCTGGCACATCTCACTCACTACCGAAACACGTACGTACATTGGGGTAATAAGATAAAGTGGGAAATGCAGTACATTTCAAGGTAGTCTTCTGTGAGAGAATAAGATACGGTGAGAGATAATGGCATTTACACAAGGAGAGTTACTCGAACATCGGTCAAAAGCTGGTATTAACAACTGTTATAATCATCTGATCACTGTTATTTCTGGAGTTATCATCACGGGAACAGTTGTGGGCGGTAATTGTAAGCTTCATCGTATACGAGAATCTTAAACAATATTCTCTTAACCGTACAGATTTCTTTATAGTGAAACCGTTTTAGTCACTCAATTTGTGCGCGTGTTTATAAGTGTGTGTGCGTATGTCCGTGTGTGTTATATACTCACGATATGAGTAGAAAGCGCCTGTTTATATTTAAATGCAGATCCACAATGCTCACACTTGTGGCTCCGAATGTCCGCCATGAAGTGAGCTTCGGCCACGTGAGCTTTAAGGTGCCACTTGGCTTTGTAGCTAAAAAAAAATAACGAAAAGCACAACGGTTGCGATAATCCCACGAACATGTTTACTTCAAGTTTACTGTATCGCTCTCCGGACCATAATGTACAAAATGCAAAATGTACAATATGTTAATAATAAATTCCTTTGTTTTTATTAAATAAACTAGCTGAGCCGACAGACGTAGTCTGTGTCCAAATTTCAATAATACAATAATTTCAATGAGTTCATACAAAAATCCCATAGAAAAATGCACTAAGTTTTTCCTGAATTTTCCAATTTTCCGGGCAACTTTTCCAATTTTCATTTCACTAAAAACCTTATTCGGACTTTTACGAACATTTAAAAAAAAATAGCCAAATCGGTGCAGCCGTTCTCGAGTGATGCGCTTACCAACGAACAGCATTTAATTATTTTTATTTATATAGATAGATAATGGTAAAAAAACACCGTACCGAAATGGTGTAAAAGGAACTGTTACGCTCCTATGTTTTGTACATTATATTCCGGAGAGCTTTATAATAATTAATTAATTAAATTTATTTGTAATCATCGGTATATATACAAACATCATAAACTAAATGTGTTATACAGTTGGCTGTCGCCCATAGACATCCGCGATACGTGCCAACGTTAGTCCAAAATGACAGACGTTGGCACGACCCCGGATACGTTGCCTACCTTTGGAGATATAGGAATGGATTTGGAGAAAGGGTTGGGATAATGGGGAGGGATGGGATGGGAATGGGCTCTGGCACAGCTCACTCACTACCGATACACATACGTACATTAGGGAAATAAAATAAAGTGGGAAATGCAGTACATTTCAAGGTAGTCTTCTGTGAGAGAGGGGTAACGTGGCCAGTCGAGCGCGCCCAGCGGCTGTTGGATTGCAGCGTGCACTCTCTCCCCCTCAATAACTATTATAACACATATATCTCTTATAACATTGCATAGAGTAGTGTGGGAATCGTAACTCATTTGGAAAAATCATTCAAAATTCAGGGCAACCCAGTACTTGAAATAAACAGAAGACTACCTTAAAATGTACTGCATTTCCCACTTTATCTTATTTCCCTGATGTACGTACGTGTTTCGGTAGTGAGTGAGCTGTGCCAGAGCCCATTCCCATCCCATCCTATCCCTCCCCATTTTCCCAACCCTTTCTCCAAATCCATTCCTACATCTCCAAAGGTAGGCAGCGCATCCGGGGGCGTGCCAACGTTTGTCATTTTGTACTAACGTTGGCATGTATCGCGGATGTCAATGGGCGACAGTATCTACTTACCATCAGCTGAACTGTATGCTCGTCTGAAGCCTACGTACCCAAAAAAAAATCATTTAAAGAGAAATAAATTGATAATATAGTCAGGGATTACAAATTATAAAGAACGGCAAACAAATAAATAAAAAGATAAAGCATTATGGTAAAGCATACACCATTAGGTGTACCCAGCTCCTATTTTCATTCGCTGCAGTGTAATTTTGCAGCTTAACAACCACCTACCTCTTGCGACACATATTGCATTGGTACAACTGTTCGGTGCCCATGTGCTTGGCCTCGTGTTTGCGTAAAGTGGAACAGTCTCTGCAGGCGTACTCGCAGAATGCACATTGATACGGTTTCTCGCCTGTGAATAAAGTGAATCTATACTAATCGTTGTCCTGCCATAGAAGTTGATGTGCTGCAGCGCCATCTAGTGGCGAGTTACAACAAAGTCGATAGCTCGAAAATATTCTCCGTGCTCAAATACCAATGTGTACCAATTTTCATGGCGAGCGGTTGAACGGTTTAGAAGTTGATGTGCTGCAGCGCCATCTGGTGACGAGTTACAACAAAGTGGATAGCATAGAAACCTCCATGAAAAAATACATATATGTACCAACTTTCATGGTGATCAGTCAAACGGTACCGAAGTCTATTAACATCAGATATACCAACATCCTCTTCTATATATATATATATATATATATATATATATATATATATATATGTTAGTTTTATATCAATATTAGATACTTGTTAACGATGTGTAATATAGTGTAAATATAGTTTCACTATATTACATATATTTATATCTGTGTAAATATAGTTTCTATGCCCTATAATTGTTAGTTAAGAGTTTGTGTATTATGTATTTTGTGTATGAATAATAAATGTGTATTTTGTGTGTTTGTGTACGACATCAAATTAGATTTAACCCCGAAGGACGACGCGAGTTGTGAAACTCAGAATGTAAGCGTCATTGTTATTGTTGCTGTCCTTCTCTAATAATAGTCTGTCCTTATCATGTGCCATCTCGCTCCTACCTGTGTATTAAATAAAGATAGCCTGAGGCGCCCCCGAGTCAGTACACGAATCCTCTCATTACTACGGGAGCTAGTTGAGACATCTAAATTCGGAATATTAGTAGGCCGATTTGAAATGCAATCAATCAATTCGATTCACCAGTTCACTGCAGATCTCACTACTAGCAACTCTCGGAACAATAAGGAAAACCGCGCTCTCAAGAACACTGTCTCAACTGCCTGCTTCCACGCATCTTGATCAAACCTCAGAGGCATCCGACTGTATTCGTGTACCGTGTCAGTACGGGCAAGCTCCTCAGGCGTAGTTTTCACTGCGACCTGAGTTATTATTTCACCACCTGCCTCCCGTACACCCATCATCCTCGGTATACGCAACAATACTAGTAACGCCATCTATTGATTCTCTATGTACTAATGGTATAAAGGTACTTGTGATGTTTCGAGAAATAAAACTTGCCAGTCCGTCCGCTCTGTGTCCTCAACATGCTTGCATTTGATTTATAATAATATATTATGTGCATAAAATTGCCAGGCATACAACGCATACCGGGCACAGCTAATGTATAATAAAATCGTACAAAGCAGTGTCTGTACATTCAATATATCTTGAAAGAAGTCGTTGCAAATTAAAAGTGATACAGGGCCCAAAACAATTTTTCTCTGTCAGTCTGATCGCGCGTCATGCAAGAACTACCGGACGGATTTGAATGAAACTTGGCATAGTTTTAGATTATGTGGCGGGTTAACACTTTGGATGCTTTTTATCCAGATCCTCTGTAGAGTTCCCACGGGAATCACTCTAAAGTTCACGCGAACGAAAGCGCTGGCACCGCTGGTCTGAAATAATTACCTACAACTAGAATATCTGGTTGTAAGACTAAGCGCTCAATGCTCAAGCGCTATTCTTTTATAGAAAGAAGGCGACTGACGAGCAGACAGTCCACTTGGTGGTAAGTGGATATTGTCGCCCATAGACATCCGCGATACATGCCGATATCAGTACAGAATGACAAACGTTTAGAAATGAATTTGGAGAAAAGCATAGGAAAATCCTCATATTTCATTCTCCTCCTCAGGTATAGGATGGGATGGGAATGGGCTCTGGCATAACTCACTCGCTACTGAAACACGTATGAAACATTAGGAAAATAGGATAAAATGGGAAATTTCAAGGTAGTCCTCTGTTCCCACATGATAATGTGGCGTGCACAGCGGGTGTGGAATTGCAACTTGCATTTTATTACTATTAGTTAAGTTTTCAGAGGGGGAGAGTGCACGTTGCAATCCAACAAATTTGATGCAAATAATTTTAGACATGCCCTACGAAAATAGCGTAAAATATTCTCGTACGTCATTTAGAGTTTATTTTTAATATTTACTTTAAGGGGGGGAGGAGAGTGCACGTTGCAATCCAACAGCCGCTGGGCGCGCTCGACTGGCCACGTTACCCCTCTCACAGAAGACTACCTTGAAATGTACTGCATTTCCCACTTTATCTTATTTCCCCAATGTGCATGCATACGTGTTTCGGTAGTGAGTGAGATGTACCAGAGCCCATTCCCATCCTATCCCTGCCCATTTTCCTAACCCTTTCTCCAAACCCATTCCTATATCTCCAAAGGTAAACAGTGCATCCGGGAGCGTGCCAACGTTTGTCATTTTGTACTAATGTTGGCATGTATCGCGGATGTCTATGGGCTACAGTATCCACTTACCATCAGGTGGACTGTATGCCCGTATACAGCCTTCGATCATAAAAAAAATTGTTAATTAATCATACCTGTATGTATGAACATGTGTGTATTCAGTGAATAAGAAGCGCTGAATGATTTGCTACATATCTCACATGTGTATGGTTTTTCACCTGCAACAATCAAATGATAAATTTAAAAATACCCCCGATACGAAAATAGTAATCTATTACACTACACCGAAGAAGCTCAAACGTCGATGGCAGATATAGTTCTAAATTTCTTACAATTTATACTAAATACAGTAAAAAAATTGCGCCCTCCATGGCACTGATAAAATTTATCTTCTCTGTCAGCCTGTGTCTCTCCACGGCTGGATATAGGATGGATATAGTCCATATTGGCACATTGTCTTTTACTTCAGAACCTATTTACACGAGAATCTGAGTGGTCATGAATTAAATCCAATACGAACCATCGCTACCTCCAATCCCTACAATCACTTCCTGTCTAGAGTAGTCAACTCATGGAATAATCTACCACATGAGACAGTTAAAGCAGATGGAATGAATAAATAAACTGTTTAGACTGAAACATGCTGCAGAAATGTATAGATGTGGGCACATTTAGCGAATGCCTAAGGGATTGAAACAGGCGGCAGCAAGTGGAAGTAGAAGGGTTTTGTCATCAAAGTTTAGCGATCATTTTGTTATTATAAACTTTGGGTACAGCAGATTTAGAGAATATATAAATACTTTTTTAAATCATTGGCGAATCGTTGTCTTTTTGATCTACCTTGAAACGTTATTGGGAGTTTTTTTACCAATCGTCACCACTGGAGAGCGTACAAGTGGGAATAGACGCAAAAACCGCACATTTAAAACAAGAAAACATCTAAAAGAAATCAAAATCCAATACCTGTATGAACTCTCATATGATTCCTCATTTTATTCTTAAATGTGAACTTTATTCCGCACACCTCGCATTCATATTTGGTCTTCTCTCTATGGACTTTCTTTTTATGCGTTGCCAGATATCTCTTTACCGCGGTTTTGTAATCGCAAAGATCGCACGGGAATGCTTTTATATCTGAGTGAGTTTGCTGGTGTTGAGACCAGCCTTCTTTTTTGGGGAATTTCTGAAAAAAAGTTTAGATAGTTAAATTGGCCCCGTGGTGGCTTTAGTGGTTGTCACGTGTTGACTGAAGAGGCGGGTAGTTCAGGATGGGAGCTGCGAACAGTTTTATTAACTACCCACATTACATCACCTACTCTTCAGTCAACTCGTGACCGCCAGTGACCAGTGTTTCGGTGTTACCCGTGCCAAAACGTCGAGTAGGAATAAATGTCGAGTAGTAGGAATTCAGGCCCGTGGTCCAATTGCAACTTAACAATTGAGATGTCCATATTATAATAGAAAGCCAATTTAATAAAATTAAAACACTACATTCCTATTAAATTTTAAAATTTAATATTTTCAGCTACATAACTTAAAATGTAGATAACAAGCCCAGAAGGAGCTGGGGTGGCTCGAATAGTGTTCATGTTCCAGGAAGGGCTCCCACACAAAATGGTCGCTGCATTCCACTAATTGTGAAAAAGAGCCCATAAAGAAGAAGAACATGTATAAATTTTGACAACTACCCACAAACAGGCAACTAGCGACTAGCGAACCGCCCTCGCTTCGCTTCGGTTTCGTTAAAACAATATTAAACTATACGTATAAACCTTCCTCTTGAAATCACTCTATCTATTGATGAAAACCGCATTAAAATCCGTTGCGTAGTTTAAAAAATCTAACCGTACATACAGAGGGACAGACGGCGGGAAGCGACTTTGTTTTACAATAATAACTTATATAACTTATATATAAGTTATTATTATAATAAATAACTTATTTATATAACTTTGTAATAAATAACTCATTTAAAAAAGATGAACATTGTTAAGATACATAGCCTAACTGATGTGGATATAAGAGCCAAGATTTGGAACAATTGGGAAGAATATTTTGTGTCTATTTTAATGTGGGTATTTCAAAATATAACATATACCTTAGGACACATCGGACATTGGTAAAAGTCAGGCTTTTTCACTGGCTTTCTCTTTTTCACAAGTATTCTTGTCTTTTTCTTTTTAATTCTAGGCCTCAGGAGTCTCTCTAATAATGGATTCTGAAGTTGTTCCCGGAGTAACTCCTTTGATTCATCTCGTAATATATCTTGGGAAGCCTATAAAATAAAAAATAATATGATCAATTGGTCCAGTTGGTATGTAAAAGGACCTGGATATGATTCCCGGTCGGACATTCCTTTGTTTAAAGACAAATGTTTAATTTGGGTGTGTGTTTGATTCATTCCCATCCTCCTCAGGGGCCCGTTCCCAATAGGAATACTATAGGATCACTGTATGCTACGCGCGCGAGCAGTTGAGCTTTAAGGCATGAGATGAGGATGAGGAATTTGCTTACACGCCCAGCCCAAACGGTCGCTTATCACATTCCTTCTGGAGCTCTACTGCTTGCGTGCCAAATAAACTTAGTGTGAAAATCAGCGCTGTATGCTGTTTTTACGGTATACAGCTTGTGCTGAGACGGATACCCTTTCGACACACATGGGATCGCGCAGTTTTTATCGCCCTCTTTTAATTTCATTTTTTTGTTTGCAAAACCATGTTAGAATTAATGTTAATTGAAGAATGTTAATTTTTAGAATAAGACATTGTCCCGTTATTGCGAACACTTGTGTGTATGAAATAAAAAATCTATCTATTTAGCTTTTGTACATTTTTAATATTAGTGCTCATCTATTATCTATCTATTTATTATGCTAATATCTATTTAGCATAATAAATATGTACATCACTACAAATATCAAATTTTTATTAATTTATAAGTACCTTTTAGTACAATATTATCAATTAATCGATAAATAATTATATACATGCTATTATTACGTTATTGCAATGAAACATAATTAAATTGACTGTACATTACACCTTTTTCCTTCGCTACTGAGGATCATGGGAATTGAATTTTGTGTTACAAAAAAGTGAAGACTGCACTTTTTGGTTGGTTCAATGATGGTTTGAACCAAAAAAATGGTTGTGTTGATTATTATTTTGGTTGTAATAGGCTAGGCAATGTATGCTGATGTGCCCAATCTGGTTTTTGTCACTTGTCTGTTTAGCATAGTATATGTCCGGCTGGCTCTTGACCTAGAACACGGAATCTGCAACTATAACATTTTCTGGCAACTGGTTCCACTTACCGGAAACTTAACTACGCGGTTTGATATAAAATGTATACTTACAGGAATGTTGATGTCAGCCTTTTTAACATCCCACTGCTGGGCACAGGCCTCCCCTAGTAAATCTTTAAGGGGTTTGGTAATGGTGATTGTATATACTAATATTTTTGTAAAGAAACTCATAATCTCTTCCTTTTTTAATAACTCAATGTACCATTTTTTTTAATATTTTATTTGTATCCTACTCACTTGATAATATTTATGTACTAAGTGATTAGTGGCAGCATAAGTTTATTAATTATAATTCTGTTTACTATTATTATATTATTATTATTATGCCAAAATAAAATAAATAAAAAGAAATTCAATATTACCTCCTCCTTGGAATGGAGACTTTGGTGAGGACATTCCATTTTTTAAAATGTGTGATATTTCTGTGATGCTTAACTATATTTCTAATCTCTAAGTCTTAATAATAAGATAACAAAACAGATTATTTTGCAATCTCGTCTTATTTTACAATCTAACAAAAACTGATATTAGAAATAAAAGTTGGTGTAATTTTGACATTTTGACAAATACATTTCCATTACAGATGTTTTAATTTTTTTTCTTTATTTGATTCACGAACAAAAATAAAATACTCTGTGGGCGCTTCCCTATTCTGAATAAAAGAAGTATAAAGAACAGTTTTTGTAACAGTTCCAGTGACAAGAAGTGTAATTGAAAACAAGCCACAACCTTGAAAAAGTTAAAATGTCATGCACGTCATATGTCAAAGTTGCAAAAATGTGATTCTGTCATAGCGCGGCTTATTCGAATTTTCATCGATAAACACTTGCAATTATTATTAAAAACCGCATTCTAATTACAGGAAATCGTGTATATACTGTTCTAGCTAGTCAATTAGTGCTTTTAAATATCTATAAGAATATTCTAATTTGATAATATTCATAAATATTAATAATTTAATACGCCCTTGAACTTGCACTCGTAAACTCGAAAGACCTTTATAAGACCAGGAAACGTTTAATTTCTGCGTTTGTTTTTGTAAAAAACACTTGTTTATATATTTTTATCGAGTGCTAGTTCTGTTCCTCATTGCTCGCAGCAAAGGTAAGTGGATAGGTAGTTTTTCTTCTTATATTTTGAGGTTATTAAATTATGTCACCATTTGTTGTGATAATTTTCTTCGCGAAACATTATTCACTTCTATTCATATTTAAATTTGGTTGTGAATACCCCAATACACATATAGACGATTTAAATCGATCTTAGAATAAATTCAAGTTGAATGACAATTGCTCAGTTGGTAGTGTCCTTACTTGCCCCCCGGGTTAGATTCAATGTTTGTTCGGGTCTCTGTGTCGGTGTGTCTCTGTACCCACAACAGAATCCTAGCAGACTGCTGACATAGACTCGAGAGTACGCGTGGTGAGCTTGATTCCCACAGGAACTTAAAAAATGATCTGGATAAAAAGTACCCTAAATGTTAAACCAATATATAACTAAGTTTTATTAAACTCTGTCTGTTGGTTTTGGGTGCTTCAGACACAACAATTCTGAAAATTATTGTTTTGAGCCCTGTATCACTTTGATACAGTATCATATCAAAAATTAAAAGTACTGACACAATTTTATCAAGTATTTTATCGTTCTGTATTTTATCAAGATAAGATAGAAGGTGACTTCTGTACTGGTCTCGTTACACATGCATGCAAAATATAGTTCCATCATATATTGGTGTCTCTGTCCTGATCAGTAAATCTTAAGTCAAGAACTGTCTCCAGCCTTTAGTAAGCTCTATGTCATAAATATATGTAAAATTTGTAAACATCTAATTTTGGTTAAAATCATATCACACCAAATACACTATTTTAGATGTAAAATAACAGCCATCAGTTCCTCCACTGCTGGATACGGTCCTTTCCCAAGGCAGTGGACTTCCATTCCTTTCATCTTCAAGTGGTTCATTTTAGTGTAGTTGTTTTAGTAGTTATTAGCCGCTTTAGTTTGAACATGTCTGATAAATCTTGACAGTGATATAAGCCAAAATTTAATATTGACCTTTTTAAATTTAGGTTTTTTTTTTTATTCATTTGATGTTTAATCTAGGGCAGAATACAAATACTTTAGCAATGAGAGTGGCCTTCCTAACAAGATATGAAAGGGTATCAACATTTTCAAACCTTTTAAAGGTCGCACAACATGCATATAAAATTGATCTTATTATTATACTTTAAAAGTACAAAACAAGTAGGCCTTGTCTACTGTTCATTACCATTATGCTTTCATTTTCCAAAATAAGTCTGGAAGTTTAAATTTTATCAAGCATCATCATATCAGGAGTCCATAACATGAATATTTCTTGTTTCTTTTCAGGAATTAGATATCTTTGAAGATATTGAAGCTATCAAGAATATTATAATTAATCTGTAGTTCCTGTGAAAGACAAAAGAAAGAAAATCATTTGAATTTCCAAAAAGTTAAAACCAAAAAATGTTAAACAACAGCATGAGAAGTTCAAAAATAATTTACCTACAATCATTCCTGCAAATAAAAAAATTAAATCTCAGCACAAAATTAAAACCACACACTGCGAGAATACATTCTTGTCTTTGCGGACAATTGTATTTAGAAAAAGTCCACAAAGGAGACCGTAGACTTAACATCAGAGTGCATTCCACGAAAAGCGATCAGCATAGACAAAAAGTTGTAATAGAGGCAACACCAAAAATTGTCATAGACAAAATAAAAGTGTTGCCAGATGTTAAGAATTTGGAAGATGTCAGTCTAAGTAGATTGGAAGTGCTAAGGGCAAAATTTGACCCTTACGTTAAACTGGCAAGATGGGATAAGCCTATTGGTAAGTCTTCTTAATTTATAGAGCTACCCTCTATGGTGGAATAAGACCGCCTGGTTATATTCTTGTATACCATTGTTCCATTGTCACAATGTAACAATTTTACAATAACGAGCTTTATCTGTCAATTTTATGGTTTATTTCAAAATTAGAGAAGAAAAGAATTTTGTAAATATGGATATAAGCCTGAAACTGCTGAATATAGGCCTCTTCCAAAGACCGCTATCATACATGGTCTTCTGCTCTTCTCACATCCAGTCACTCACTATCAGTGATTTTCTTCAAGTCTCCAGGTCACGAGAATGTCCTGTTACGTTTCCCTTTAATATGTCAATGGTGATAATAAAACTAAAATTGTTGGTTACGATATATATTATATATAAGGCGGTGCTCGCGATCGATGTTATACCGCAGGGCCAATGTTGCAGGCCGCACGTTGCCTTCCAACGGGGGGGTGTAGGGGTGAAATACGGAAATAAAACGCTGCTCTAATTCACATTGAACCACAGGAGCGCAGGGAGGAAGCGGCAGTCGGCAGCGAACTCGCTTGTATGAACTTGTTAGGTATCTCCACTATGAGGAGTCTGTTATATCAAGTCACTACTTAGAGTGTTAAATGTAAAACTAGCAGTTCAAGTTACCACTTGAAGTGCTGAGGACGAACTGGCAGTTCAAGTTACTACTTGAAGTGCTGAGGACGAACTGGCAGTTCAAGTTACTACTTGAAATGTTGAGGACGAACTGGCAAAGAGAGGTCGGAACCTATGCCTTTTATAGCAAGTTCGCTGCCCGTGCGATCCCCCTGCTCCCTGGGGAAGTTTATTGTGCTATTCGCTCTCCAACGTCATACATAACTTCTGAGCTACAAGTCACTTATCCTAGGGTTTGTCCTCCTCTTATGCGGAGGACAAGGCTATTTTCGATGACGAAGTATGAAGATCTACATTTTTCTGGGCAATTTAGCCCTTTTTTCCCTCCCGCCTTCCTTGAGTAGCAAGGGGAATGGGAGGACTGAAGGTAAGGGGAAGACAGTGGCGCCGCTACCGGATTTTCGTCATCTAGCCCGCAACTTTATATGTTTAATTCAATGCTTAATAAAACACACTGCGGGCGGTAGCCTTTATTTTTCCTATACCCTGACCTGTAACCCAGTTTCCTAATACATTTATGGAGAGCGAATACAAAACACATACAATTTATAAACAAGGACACAACAATAAAAAACATAATATAAATGTACGTACTAACATCCCATAGTCTCGTAGGAAAGGTGTATGGATTTGTCTCGTACGCTTCTATTAGTGTAATGTGAGAATTCATTCGTCCTCACCTCGCTAGTTGCGTAACCCTTGTGAGACAACCCCCTTTCTTCCCCGAGCCGTGCGATGCCAGTACGTACATATCACGTACACTTGATTCTATTTACATATTAATATACTGCACTTGTGCTACGCTTTCATTCTGTCGTGCACATTCTCCCGCCGTCGCAACACTGCGAACCGACTGGTAGCACGACGATCTTCTTCGTAGGTCTGCGTAGCACGGTGCCGTTGCCCATGGTGATGTCGACGACTCGTACCTCGTTGTCTTTACCCGGGTAGACGTTGGTGACACGGCCTCGTGGCCAGGTGTTCCGGGGTAAGTTGGAGTCGCACACGATGACGATGTCGTCGATCTTCGGTGGTTCACCGGTGCTGTGGGGCTCCCGCCGGTACTGGAGTAAGGGCATGTACTCCCGTACCCAGCGGTGCCAGAATACGTCTGCGAGCCTCTGGGCGCGCCGCCAGTGATGGCGCGCGTTCAGGTCGCCTTCGGTGAAGTCTCCGGGAACCGGCATGTGACAGTTCGGGCCGAGTAGTATAAGGTTCGGCGTTAGTGCTGCCGGTTCGTCGGGTGTCACCGCCACATGAGTGAGGGGGCGGGAATTTATGGTCATCTCCGCCTCAGTCAGCAGTGTGCTGAGCGTCTCGTCACTTGGATGTTGTTCGTGCAGGGTGACTCGTAGGGCTTCTTTAACGGAGCGCACCATGCGCTCCCATGCACCGCCCATAAACGGCGCTGCTGGTGGGATGAACCGCCACTTGATCATGCGGTTTGTGGCCTCGTGCTGGGTGGCTTCAGCTATGGACTGGGCGAGCTCTTTATCAGCCGCCTTGAAGCAAGTTGCGTTGTCACTCCACAGCTCCGTTGGACAGCCTCTTCTGGCTATAAACCTCCTCAGCGCTGAAATGGCTGAGTCAGCGCTTAGGGAGGTCACGACTTCTAGATGTATGGCGCGTGACGTCATACATGTGAAGAGCGCTACGTATCTTTTCTCGCGGTGGCGCGCGACGGTGACTTCTATTGGATCAAAGTAGTCCAATCCGGTGAACGTGAAAGGTCGTGCGTGATGGGCCAGGCGAGCTGGAGGTAAGTCGCCTGTGGCCGGACTTGTTGGTTTAGTCTTTTTTATTCTGCACGCCATACAGCTCTTGATCACGTTTCGCACGGCCGGTCGGATTTTCATTATCCATAGCCGTTGGCGTAGCTCATTTACGACTGTTTCTACGCCTCCGTGATGAAGTTTCTCGTGGACGTGTTGTATATACAACTTTGTGTATATATGTTTTCCATTTAGTACGGCTGGGCTCACAGATTCTGCGTGTATTCCCTCGGCCGCAGTTATACGACCCTTTATTCTTATTATGTCGTCACTGTCGATGATAAGACTAAGTGACGACAATAAATCTCCGGTAGGTGGCGCCCTGTTCTCTTTTATGCGCAGCTTTTCTACGTAATAGCTGTCTTGTTGCGCCGCTCGGATCCACAATCTTTGGGCCCTTTCAATATGACGCACTTCTAGGTCAATGTCGCGGCGGGTCGATGAACTCGTGGGAACCACCGTATCGGTTGATTGGGGTCGAGTTTGTTTATCTTTTTTCTTCCAGTCGGGGTCACGTGATTTGTTTGTCCGCGTTCTTTTGTAACGCGTAGCGGTGATTTGGAATTTATTTCCCCGACATAATTCGACAAATTGCAGCACTCTAGCTGTCGCTCTTATCAGTCTGATCCATTTCGAGAATCGTTGGACATCTGGCAGATGGTCATGAGTTGGCTTGTCAGTTATTGCGAGACATTTTTCTCTCTCTTCCCCAGAGTTGTTGACCTTGACCTCGACTTCTCTAGGCCACTCATTCTTAGATAGTAGTAGATAGGAGGGGCCATTGAACCATCGATGTTTCACGTTGAAGTCGTGAGGTGTCGCTCTTGTCGCGTCGTCTGCTACGTTATCTGCCGTAGGCACCCATCGCCACTCATTTTTCTTAGTGAGTGTCTCTAATTCTGCGAGTCGGTGTGCTACGAAGGTTTTGTAGGTGCGTGGTTCGGATCTTATCCACGCCAGGGCCGTACGCGAGTCGCTCCAATATGTTTTATGCGCGACTTCAAACTCGTGCTCTCGTAGCACTGTATCGGCTAGGCGGGCCCCTAGTAGGGCGGCCTGTAGTTCTAACCTGGGGATTGAGACGGGCTTCAGTGGTGTCACGCGACTCTTTGCGGCTGCCAGCGTGACGTGTACACTTCCGTCGTTACGCACGATTCGCCAGTAAACGCTTGCGGCGTAGGCCTCCTCGCTGGCATCGACAAACGTATGTAGTTCGTAAGTGGTTGCCGATTCATAGTCGTAACATCGAGGGATGCGTAGGTCTTCTACCTTTCTTAGCAATGACAGCCATGCGTCCCATCTTTGCCTTAACTGTTCTGGAATGGGCTCGTCCCATTTGGTGCCGTAGCGCCAGGTGTCCTGCATGATTCTTTTCGCGGGCGTTGTCATCGGCGATAGTAAGCCCAATGGATCGAACAAGGACATTATGACACTTAAGGCCTCCCTCTTGGTTGGTGGGCGCGTGTTTTCAAGCATTTCAGGTGCTATTCTTGTTTTGTTCAAGCGGAAACTTATGCAATCATCCCTTGTGCTCCATAGGAGACCGAGCGTTCTTTCTGTCTCGCTCGCACCTATTGGTATTGCGTTTGTTTCCGTTCTTTCCTTGAAATCTTTTATAACACTCATGTTGTTAGATGTCCACGCTGTCAACTCGAACCCTGCTTGTCGGTGTATAAAGTCGACTTCTTTGATCATTCTGATCGCCTTCTCAGGGGTGGGGAAGCTTTGTAAGTAGTCGTCCATGTAGTGGTTTCTTTCTATTGCGCACACCGCCTCTGGATAGATGTCGACGAACTCGTTCGCGTTTTTGTTCTTTATGTGTATGGCGGTGCATGGTGATGAGCACGCACCGAATATCACCGATGTCATTCTATATTCTTCTGGCGGACCCTCCCGCCGGTGATCTCTCCATAAAAAACGCAGGGCATCTCTGTCCTCTTCTCTTATGCTGATTTGCATAAACATTTCTTTTATATCTGCGGATACGGCGTATGGGTGTTGTCGAAATCGCATAATAACGCCTGGGAGGGACTGTAATAGGTCAGGTCCCGCCAACAACATGTCGTTGAGGCACAGTCCATGCGATTGAGCCGCCGCATCGTGTACCATTCTTATCTTTGGCTTTGCGGGATTGATGACCGCGAAGTGTGGGAGGTACCATATTCTGCCGCTAGTTGGCGCTGCGGGGGCTCGCTCGGCGTATCCGCGTTTGAAGAGGTTGTCGACCCGTTCTTGGTATTGAACTTTCAGCTGTTCGTCGCGATCTAGTTTCCTTTCTAAGTTGTAGAGGCGCTTTAGTGTGTTTTGGTAGTTGTTGGGTATTTTTAGGTCGTCTTTTCGCCACAATAACCCGGTTTCGAATCTGCCATTGGGAAGTCGTCGAGTCGTGTTTTCGAGTATTTCCAACGCCCGTTGTTCGGGATCGTTCTTGGGTTTTCTGGGTTCGATTCCCAATGACTCCAGTTCGAAATATTTCCTCATTGTTTCTTCCATTGTGTCACCCTGTGTTGTGGATAGGTGACCACAAAAGGTTACGGGCTTACTTTTCGACGTGTGGCATCCGTGGAGTACCCACCCCAGTTTCGTTAGTGATGCCACTGGTTGGTCGCGCCGACCCTCCAGAAGATCACGTGACACTATTAGGTCCCAGTTGTCCTGACCGATCAGTATCTTTGGGGACACGTAGTCGTACGTGAGCTCTTTTCTTATGTTTCGTAGATGAGTGCAGCCTTTCATATTTTCCTCTGTTATGGATTGCGACGTGAAATTCAGCCTTTCTACTGTTCTGGCATTTTGAATTTGGAATTCTTTGCCGCTGAATTTCCCTTTAATGCCCAGGTTGACACTCCGACTTTGTTCGTGTTTTATCTCTGTCCCACTCACCCCTTGCACCCACATTGGTTGTTTGGGCCCATCTATCCCTAATATATCGGCCAGAGATGCGTCGATAATGGTTACTGTACTCCCCTCGTCCAACAACGCGTACGTCTCTATTTTATTCTGGGGACCGGATAGCACGACAGGTGCTATTTTTAGGTACGCCCGACGTCGCGTATTCGAGTTGGTAGCTACTGTTGAAGTCAGTACCTCTTCTGTTCTTTCTGGGATGTCTGATGGTTGATCGGTTTTCTGGTGGTGGAGTAGGACATGGTGTCTCATGGTACATCCGTCGCGGCCGCATGGTTTGACGCGACACGTGTTTCTTTGGTGCGTACCTTTTAAGCACCGGAAACAAGTATGGCTCTTTTTTGCCATCTCCCAACGCTCGTGTATGTTAGCGTTGAGAAACTGTGGGCAATGCACTAACTGATGTGATTGTTTGTACTGCCAACATTTTTCTTGCCACTTTTCTTGCGGCTTGCGCTTTTCTTTTATTGTGTAAGCGCGTTCGACCTTTTTTCGCATAGGTCGCTCTCTACCTGCTGACTCGTCGGCGATGTATTCTGGAAGGGCGTAAGCGCCAAACTTATCCGCTTCTTCGTTCAAGTATATTGACATCTTTTTGAAGTCGGATACTTCTGAAAGCTCTCTCGCCGCGTAGTCTACCCATTTACTTCTCAGGGTTGGAGTGAGCTTCTCCACCACGTTGTACAACATCTCAGGGTGGTGGAGGTAGTGTGGTTTCTTTAATGCTTCTATAGCAGCCACGATGTTCGCTAATTTACTTGCGAATATGCAAAGGTCACGTGGATTTTCACTGACCTTGGGTAAACGCTTCACTTTTTCCAATTCTAAGCGGATGAGTGCCTCTGGCCGCCCGAATCTTCTCTCCAGCGTTTGTAATATGACTGGCGGGTCAGGCTCACTTATTAGTAGGCAACTCACGGCTTCCATTGCGGGTCCCTTTAGACATTTTCGTAGTCGGGCCACATTTTCAGTTTTAGTGAAGCGTTCCTTTGTTTCGTTGTACGCTGCTCGGAAGGCGAGCCAGCTATGGGCGTGTCCACTGTACACGGGTAACTCTTGTACGTACCGAGGTGAGTCCCTGTTCTGGCGCATAGCTTGTGAGAAGGCCGTGGCTAGTGTAGTCACGTCAATCGCCGGTGGAGAATGGTCTGAAGACGGGACCTCTTTCGTGGGGGTTCCCGCAACACCCGGGTCTCTTTCATTCCCGGCCGATTGTCTAATACTGCCTTTTTCTGACACAGCTGCTTCCTTGGGTTTGGGACTTTTCTCTTTCTCGGCGTCTTTGATGGCTAATATCTGCTTTTGATTGTGTAGCCATCGGTGGACACGCTGAGGATCTGAATCCTGTTCGTCCAGTTCGTCCTCCTCACTCGACGACGAGTCTAGTTTCAGTCGTTCGAGTTTCGCCTTTTCAAGTTCAGCTGCGGCCTGGATTTCTTTCGTTTTCCACTCGGCCTCTCTTAGGTACAGCTCGGCGAGCCGCTCTTTCGCCTCTAACTCCGCGAGGAGTCTTTTGCGTGAGGGTACGGAGCGACGTGACCGAGCGTGGCTCGAGTGTGGGCGCATCGTGTGGTCGGAGCACTCAGGTACAGGCGATGGTGGCCTGGAGCAGACGGCGACAGCGACACTGTCCTTGGCTTGTTTTTTATTGTTTGAGGACTTACTTGTGGTAGTGTCGGTCGCGGTTGCGGTCTGGGCAGTCGTTGCGTACGAGTCTGTGCTCGTTGTTGCGCCCGTGGTGGCCGTAGCTTCGGTTTGCGAGCTCGAGGATGCTTCTGTTGTCTCCTTGTCGCTTTTGCTTCTTGTGGTCGGCATTTTCTAAATTCTCTCCGTATCTCGATAGGCGATCTTCTGGATGATGATGGTTCAGGAGATCCGGCTCGAAGGACCAGATGTTGGTCACGATATGCGATCTTCTGGATGACGATGGTTCAGGAGATCCGGCTCGAAGGACCAGATGTTGGTTACGATATATATTATATATAAGGCGGTGCTCGCGATCGATGTTATACCGCAGGGCCAATGTTGCAGGCCGCACGTTGCCTTCCAACGGGGGGGTGTAGGGGTGAAATACGGAAATAAAACGCTGCTCTAATTCACATTGAACCACAGGAGCGCAGGGAGGAAGCGGCAGTCGGCAGCGAACTCGCTTGTATGAACTTGTTAGGTATCTCCACTATGAGGAGTCTGTTATATCAAGTCACTACTTAGAGTGTTAAATGTAAAACTAGCAGTTCAAGTTACCACTTGAAGTGCTGAGGACGAACTGGCAGTTCAAGTTACTACTTGAAGTGCTGAGGACGAACTGGCAGTTCAAGTTACTACTTGAAATGTTGAGGACGAACTGGCAAAGAGAGGTCGGAACCTATGCCTTTTATAGCAAGTTCGCTGCCCGTGCGATCCCCCTGCTCCCTGGGGAAGTTTATTGTGCTATTCGCTCTCCAACGTCATACATAACTTCTGAGCTACAAGTCACTTATCCTAGGGTTTGTCCTCCTCTTATGCGGAGGACAAGGCTATTTTCGATGACGAAGTATGAAGATCTACATTTTTCTGGGCAATTTAGCCCTTTTTTCCCTCCCGCCTTCCTTGAGTAGCAAGGGGAATGGGAGGACTGAAGGTAAGGGGAAGACAGTGGCGCCGATACCGGATTTTCGTCATCTAGCCCGCAACTTTATATGTTTAATTCAATGCTTAATAAAACACACTGCGGGCGGTAGCCTTTATTTTTCCTATACCCTGACCTGTAACCCAGTTTCCTAATACATTTATGGAGAGCGAATACAAAACACATACAATTTATAAACAAGGACACAACAATAAAAAACATAATATAAATGTACGTACTAACATCCCATAGTCTCGTAGGAAAGGTGTATGGATTTGTCTCGTACGCTTCTATTAGTGTAATGTGAGAATTCATTCGTCCTCACCTCGCTAGTTGCGTAACCCTTGTGAGACAACCCCCTTTCTTCCCCGAGCCGTGCGATGCCAGTACGTACATATCACGTACACTTGATTCTATTTACATATTAATATACTGCACTTGTGCTACGCTTTCATTCTGTCGTGCACAAAAATCTTATGCAATTGTTCATGGAATTTCTTTTTGAGACGTATAAATGTCTTTTCAGGAGTGTACCTCCTCTATTGGCCTTGTACATGGTCTATAGCATTAGCCTCAATCCAGGGTACAGTACCTCTAGATACCACGTTACAGACTGCGGGCTTGTTCCTAGCTGGAGCTGGGCTTATGAGAGGTGCTGGGTGTACCATTAATGATATGTGGGATACGGATGTTGATGCACAAGTAAGGATTGAGACACAAGGTGGCACTGAAATAACGCAAAATTTGAAAATAATTGTGTCGAGAGTAGAATTGATTCTACCAGTTTTTAAAATAGTTTTTTTTTATAATTTACTAGCTGTGCCCGGCCAAACGTTGCTGTGACTGCCCAACAGATGGCGCTTACCCTGTTTTTTGGGTAAAAAGCATGCTTTTACCCTGTGATAGGTATATAAAAACGCGCGTATTCGAATGCAACGTTGTGTCAAAATTTCAAAGCAATCGGTGAAGAACTTTCGGAGTTTTAAGATTTTGAACAAAAACGTTTACATATTTTTTTATTTATATAGATTGTTTATTTCTAGTTCTATTTCTTTTATTCTACGTTGCACTCTACGCGCCCGGTCACTGTCATGTACTGAGTAATGAGAAATACGAACGTTTTAGATAGAACAGCAAAACTCTACATGTCTGTAACTTTTGGATTTTATTCCCTAAAATAATTTTCATTTTTGCTGGAACGGTTTGATATATTTTAAATTAATTGACGTGTTTCAGATTTTGCAATATTTCGGTGACACGATACCTAATTAATATTAAATGATTTTGTTAATCGGAATTAATTCGTAATAAAAACATAAAATTGTTAAAATATAATAATAAACTTTAAATTGTAGCCGTGTGTATATTAATAAAAATAAAGAAAACATCTATTTACGCCATCTAGTGTCGAATGGCGAGTTTTGGAAATTTTAATGTGATCACAAAATTACTGTTTTTTTTTTAATCTTTTAATTTATCCGTTTGTTTGACAGGTGGAACGTACCAGGGATAGACCATTAGTCTCTGGAGTTGTAACAAAAAGACAAGCGCTGGGTTTTTTGGCAGCGCAATTAAGTTTAGCGTTAGGAATATTATTACAGTTGAATTGCTATAGTGTTGTGCTGGGAGCCAGTAGTATGCGTAAGTTGATCAATATTTATTTATTTTAAACATTGTGTACATAGGTACTTAGGGGCCGATCAAGTATTACGCAAGCAGAATTTTAGTCATTTTTAACCCCCCCACCCCCGCCCCCTTGTCAGCTAAAGTAAGCAAAGCTCTTAGCCCCCCCCCCATGCTTACGTAAGCATTGGTATAATTTTTACAAAATCTGTTCGTTTCTTATTTCATCAGAATCTACTAAATTTTGCCAAAAAACTACGAAAAGTAAATAAATAAATATTGCTGACGCAATCGCCATTTAGGCCCCCCCCCCCCGTTCCCCGTGTCCTCAAAAATTACGTGTTCTTACGTAATACTTGACCGGGCCCCATACACTAAAAGGTAATTGTACTTATTTTAGTATTTCTATTGTACATGTTTGTTTCACTTAGGGACAAAATCGATTATACGATTTTTTTTTTCGAAAAATATACATCAAAAGATTCAGCTTTCTGAGTTCTTTCTACGGGCAAAATCGATTTTCTGCTACGATGAATCGTTTCGGAGGTGTTGAAAGATAAACAGATTAAGTTCAATTACTTTTAACGTTATCGAAAGATTTTCACGCAATGCTCTGTATATACAGTACAATTATGCATTCAGCTTCGGTCGACACTGCAGCGCTGAGATTCAATCAGACTTTATCACGGACAGACATCAGTTCAGATTAGATAGATATGAACAACATGTGACGTTAACTTTTTTTTTTTTTATATACTAATGGGTGGACGAGCAAGCGGTCCCACGTGATGGTAAGTGTTACCGACCTTGCAAAATCCTATTCACAGCTCTCTTGAAGAACCCCATATCGTAGCTTAATGGAAAGACCTCTTGAGGCAGTTCGTTGCACAGCCTACGGGTTCGCGGTATAAAATAATTTTTGGAGCGAACAGTGCGCGACACCTCCGTATCGAGGAAATGCGGATGGACCGCACTTCCGTGACGGGAGGTGCGGTTGTAGAAACCCGAGGTGGGAATTATATTGAACAATTCTTCAGAACATTCCCCATTGTACAGGCGGTAGAACACACCTTACTGTCGACTCTTGTAGCAGATAATAATTACTACAGTTATTGAAAAATAGTTTCTTTATGATATGCTGCTCTTATTACTTCTTTGGTGGTCGATTGATTTTTTTTTAAAATTATATTTATTAATTTTTACATATAAACAACAAAAAAGTTGGGTTAGTTAGTCATCAATATAGGGGGTTGAGGGGGAGAGTGCACGCTGCATTCCAACAGCCGCTGGGCGCGCTCGACTGGCCACGTTACCCCTCTCACAGAAGACTACCTTAAAATGTACTGCATTTTCCACCGTATCTTATGTCCGTAATGCACGTACAGTTTCAGTAGTGAGTGAGATGTGCCAGAGCCCATTCCCATCCTATCCCTTCCCATTTTCCCAATCCTTTCTCCAAATCCATGCCTGTATCTCCAAAGGTAGGCAGCGCAACCGGGGGCGTGCCAACGTTTCTCATTTTGTACTAGTTGACATGTATCGCGGATGTCTACGGGCGACAGTATCCACTTACCATCAGGTGGACTGTATGCTCGTCTGCCGCCTTCGTCTATAAAAAAAAACTTCAGTATTTTTCAGTTGTTTTATCTTTAATTTCAGTTCTAGTAATAACCTACCCCCTCGCCAAGCGTTTTACAAACTACCCTCAAATTGTACTAGGGGCGACGTTTAACTGGGGTGCTCTGCTAGGATATAGCGCTATACAGGGTTTCATAGAGCCCAGTGTGTGCTTACCTTTATATACTGGGGCTTTGGCGTGGACTGTTATATATGATACCATATACGCTCATCAGGTGAGTTGAATATAGCAATAAATAATTTTGTAAATACCTACCCACCATCAACTTGTCTTTCTAGGGTTGGATATAGGCCTCTCCCAAGGCTACAAATTATCTTTGGGTTTTCTCATCTTCAATTATTATTACCTATTTAAAATAATTAAATTTTTAGGGATAATTTATACTTAGGAATGGAATGCACATTGAAACGAATTATTTAGTAGATTATGTGCTCCAAACTTCAAATTACCAATTTCAAAGTGCAAACTGTCCTTTACAAAGTGCAAACTGTCCTTTCCAAAGTGCAAACTGTCCTTTACAAAGTGCAAACTGTCCTTTCCAAAGTGCAAACTGTCCTTTACAAAGTGCAAACTGTCCTTTCCAAAGTGCAAACTGTCCTTTGCAAAGTGCAAACTGTCCTTTACAAAGTGCAAACTGTCCTTCACAAAGTGCAAACTGTCCTTTCCAAAGTGCAAACTGTCCTTTACAAAGTGCAAACTGTCCTTCACAAAGTGCAAACTGTCCTTTCCAAAGTGCAAACTGTCCTTTACAAAGTGCAAACTGTCCTTTTAAAGTGTAAACTATACTTTTAAAGCTGTCATGAAAAAATTAAATTGCCCCATTAAATATAAGGTTTTCTTTTGTTTCTAGGATAAATTAGATGACGCGCGCATAGGCATGAAATCAACTGCACTGACGTTCGGTGCCCACACCAAGCCCGCGCTGTACGGTGCGCTAGCTTGCAGCGTTGCCAGCTTCGCTTGCGCGGGAGTGGCCGCCGGTTTAGACGCGCCTTATGCGGTTGGGCTAGCGGCTTATACTGTACACGCGGCCAAACAGGCGAGCTCATTATTATTAATTTAATTGTATTATTAACTTTAGTGTTAATTATCAACTTTGATACTAACTTTAATGTATATTTTTTTTATAGAAAAAAAGGCGGCAGACGAGCATACAGTCCACCTGATGGTAAGTGGATACTGTCGGTCATAGACATCCGCGATACATGCCAACATTAGTACAAAATGACAAACGTTGGCACGCGTCCAGATGCGCTCGCTACCTACCTTTGCAGATTAAGGAATGGATTGGGAAAATGGGAAGGGAAAGGATAGGATGGGAATGGGCTGGCACATCTCACTCACTACCGAAACACGTACGTACATTAGGGAAATAAGATAAAGTGCGAAATGCAGTACATTTCAAGGTAGTCTTCTGTGAGAGAGGGGTAACGTGGCCAGTCGACCGCGCCCAGCGGCTGTTGGATTGCAGCGTGCCCGGAGTGTGCAATATTTATCTTTAATATTATTAATTGTAATACAACAATTATTATAGTTAATGGTTAAACAATATTTTTTAATATTTCACAAAAATAGTGAAAACTGACCGAATGAAGCATCTGGCAACAGTGAAAATGCGCGATAAATAGACCAGCGCAAGCAAACCAACAGACATACACTGTCCTTTCTGTATCCACGTAAAAGATAAACAGATTGTTCTGTCGCTTATTTTTACTTGTATGTGTTAAAATATTATATGTTCGTGTTGTCTTTCATTCCAGATATACACACTAAACGCGGACAATCCGAACGACTGCGCGAGAAAGTTCAAATCTAATTCTCTAGTAGGTCTTATTATTTTACTCGGTATTTTAGGGGGGGGTTATAAAAAGTACACCGGAAATAGGAAAAGTGATAGCGGTAAAGACGAGTCGAACGCTACTAAAAGCTGTTTTTTCGGTTAAATGTTTTAAATGATTTTTTATATGTTGAAACATATGTTGTTACATATACATATAGATACGGAGGTGTCGCGCACTGTTCGGTCGAAAAATCACTTTATACCGCGAACCCGTAGGCTGTGGAACGAACTGCCTCAAGAGGTCTTTCCATTAAGCTACGATATGGGGTTCTTCAAGAGAGCTGTGAATAGGATTTTGCAAGGTCGGCGGCGCGCCCGCATACCCCCTGGTGTTGCAGGTGTCCACGGGCGGCGGTAACACTTACCATCACGTGGGACCGCTTGCTCGTCCGCCCACTAGTATATATATAAAAAAAAAAACGCTATTAATATTGTGGCAGTGATATAACATATAGTTTGTAAAATGAAATATGGCACAAGGGGGTGGAAAATGAAAAAAAAAAGGTCTCTTAAAACTTATTTTAATCAGAAAAACGAATTTTTTGTTCCGAACCTAATGCAAAATTGTAACATATAAATCGACAAAATAATATATACAAGGTCCTACGATAAAACTATTATATCTAACTAAAATTTAACAGCTATTTCAGGATTTCATTTAATTACCATAAAAATAAATAAATGTCGATTAATTCACTCGTGTGTGCATAACGCGGACGCGATCAAAGGGCAAGCACCCGGGCTAGTGTGGATAGTGTTATGCACACACGAGTCGATTAATCATCGAAAATCTTTAAATTATTACCAACTCGTATCAATATTTAATTTAAGGTTGTTTTAATTTAATAATTTCTAAATTTAAAATTGCAAGATATGTGACGTCACACCAGGGTTGGGGGAGGGGTGTGGGGGGGTCGCACAAATGTGTCACACCTGTGACGAGGACCGAGGGGGGGGGGGGGACTCCAAAAATCATGAAATAATAAATATTTTTCGATGTTGTATAAAGGCTGTGTTTGTACTCGTATACTTAGATCAAAGCAAAATGGGAAGATACGGTACGTTCTAACGTTGTGTCAACTGGAAATAGGCGTGAGTGCACAACTGCATGCACACAAACTCGTGTAGCCATAATTGAGGTCACGTTGTACGACACAGAAAGACAGAGATGGAGCGATGAGCTCGGACAGTAGCAAGAGTGAGACGGCCACTATTTTATCTCGCTCACTCATTAATGGCTCTTTTTTTATGTATGAAGCCGGCAGACGAGCATACAGTCCACCCGATGGTAAGTGGATACTGTCGCCCGTAGACATCCGCGATACATGCCGACATTAGTACAAAATGAGAAACGTTGGCACGCGCCCGGTTGCGCGGCCTACCTTTGGAGATATAGGAATGAATTTGGAGAGAGTGGGGAAAATGGTGAGGGACAGGATGGGAATGGGCTCTGACACATACTACTCACTACCGAAACACGTACGTACATTGGGGAAATAAGATAAAGTGGGAAATGCAGTACATTTCAAGGTAGACTTCTATGAGAGAGGGGTAACGTGGCCAGTTGAGCGCGCCCAGCGGCTGTTGGATTGCAGCGTGCACTCAATAAATATGCCTGAATGTAAACTAATAATTTTAAAAAAACCTACAAATTATTATTCTTACTTACGCGTGAAAACTGATTTCATGTGTGTTGTTTTTGCTCCTTGAGTGATTTGTGCACCGAATAAATGCACAGGAAGGCATTTTTAAATGTATTTTCCATTACAAAACTTCACCGCGTGAGCGTATCACGTGCAAGCCGGTCGCTGTTCTATCGGTGACTAAACGAAGCAGGTCCACTGGACTCTGTTTTGCAGGACCACGCGCGCTTGAGTAACATATCTTCCCTCCTTTTGATTCGATCTAAGCTCGTATATTATAGTTTTAAATAAAATATAACGTTTAAACGTACTACCAAGGGCGTCGCTAAGGGGAAGGGGGGGGGGTGTTGCCCCCCTCTAGAGATTCGAAAACATTTTTATTTGTACCTACAATTCATATTTCTGCCATCCTTCCTCTCTCTCATCTTGCACGCCCCTAACGCATTGGCTGGCGACGCCCTTGCGTAGTAGGTAATAATTTCACAAAATAAAAATGTAATTATAGAAACGATTTAATCAAATAAATGACAGGGTTTTCCAGAAGTATTAACTTTTCATCTTCTCATCTAGCCAGTACCGCACACATAAGGTTACTATTTTGTATAAGACAATATATTTCTTGATAAAAAAGATTATACGATTTTTATAGTTCTTACAACTCACTAGCGTTCTTTTGTATACATAATTATAATTGTGTATATATGTGTATAATTGTCAACAAAACTAACAAGAAGCAGCTATTCGCGTCATTGTTACATGCGCCTGTTCGTCTTGCTAAAGCAAAACTACAGAAGATAAATCGTTGCTATTACAAAACTAACAGGCGCTTAATTAAACATCTAATTAAACTTCATCGCACAAGTATTTGACGTGTACAAAGGGTGGATATAATCCCCTACCAGACAACAGGCAGATCAAACAGGAAATAAAAACTAAACTCTGGCATAAACCTATGGGGCCGTTCAAGTATTACGTAAGCACGAAAGGAGGGGTCTTTGCTTTGCTTATTTTTGGTGACACGGACGCCCCCCCCCCCCATTATGGCGGTCAGAATGGCGATTACGTCAGCTATATTTATTTATATTTCGTTAACTTATTAACTATTAAATTTAGTAGATTCTGATTATAAAAGAAACTTGAAAATTTTTACCAATGCTTACGTAAGCATAGGGTCGGGGGGGAGGTTAAGAGCTTTGCTTACTTTCGCTGGGAGGGGGGGGGGGTTACTTGAACTAAAATTCCGGTTACGTAATACTTGAACGGCCCCCTATGGCGATGATTAATAATAATATAATATTAATTTTAGTGTAAAATTAATAATGGTGTTAATTAGTTAAAGATTAATTAATAGTTGGAACCAAAGATTTAGTTAAGAAATCGATTTTTAAGCGCTTACCATACTGTCGCAGTAAGATCGTTGTCAACGAATACAATTCTTACCAGCTGATTGTAGGATAGGTCGCTACTTTATAATTATACTGAAATATGCCAGCAACTGATTAAATATACAAAGATCAGACATTAATTTCTCCTATACAAAGTCGTTTATCAGTTGCGGCGCAAGAGTTTTGTCAACTTATATCAATTCTTACATGATTATGTTTACCTGATGTTTTTAGATTTAGATACGAGATAGGTCCGTAACTGTGATGATCCTGAAATATGTCAGTAAATAATTACCAGTAATAAGGCAGTAAATCGGTAGGTAATGGTTTGACCACATTTATCCCAGATAATGTCACATACTGTATTGTTAATTACTATGTTAAATATTTGTTATAAATTACATGGCTTAATAAAACAATTCTTGCCACTTACGTGTTTTCTTTTTACCCGATTTATTACAGAATTTATACCATAGAGAAATGAATGTTCATGGTCGCGATAACAGCCCACAGTTTTGCATTGTATCATACAAGTGGGCAGTTAAGGGCCAATCTGCCTGACCACCATCCGCTAGATTTGATACATTGCCACCTTGCTTTTTTTTTATAAAACTAATGAGAAAAACGATTTCATGGTTTTTTACAATTAATTAAACGTATTAAATAACTATACAATTTAACTAACCTATTAAATATAAATTTATAATAAATTATTATAACGGATAATTTATAACGGAGGGACGTTACAGGCTGAAGGGGGAAGTTTATTTCGCAGCTTCTGGGACGCTCGCAAAGGAGATTCCCTTCTATAGGTACTTGTATTATTCTTATGGTAGTACTCCCATATATAGTTACTATTATTTTTTTTTATATACTAGTGGGTGGACGAGCAAGCGGTCCCACGTGATGGTAAGTGTTACCGCCGCCCATGGACACCTGCAACACCACATGCGCATGGGCGCACTATGCGCATGGGCGCGCCGCCGACCTTGCAAAATCCTATTCACAGCTCTCTTGAAGAACCCCATAATGGTATTGTAGCTTAATGGAAAGACCTCTTGAGGCAGTTTGTTCCACAGCCTACCATAGCATCAGCTTGCCTCTCCCCTGCTGGATACAGGCCTCTCACAAGGACTGTCACCACACGGTCTTCGGCTCTTCTCACTCAGTAGAATGGCATAAACCCAATAAAAACTGTATTAAAAATGAATAAATTCTTTATTTGCTGCACAGGTACATAAAAACATACATAAGCCAGCGCCTATTGTTGTCCATTGCTGTAGACGGACCCCCTCAAGCACATAGTCTCATGCATGAGTGATGTATGTCTTTAAAACGGCACGCTGCTCAAGCGGGTTGTACTTTATTCCTACTTATGAGTAGTACACACTTTTACAGGCTTTGGATTCCCAGAACTATTTGATTCTTACCAAACTATTCTATATCCATTATTTCAAACACAGCTCTCTAACTTTCTTGTTAGCAGATTGGAATCATCGGGTAAAATTATCTAATAGTTTCAAGGTGTATTATCTGTCAAAACTGTCGCTTCTTTCTTCACCTTCGTAAACTCTATAGTCACCCTTTAACTTAAAAACATGCTGTTTTAAGAGAACACTATTGAAAAACTTCACCACAAGAACAGAAGTTTCTTTTCTAAATTTTTCTATAAGCATCATGTACAGAACCCATATGAGCTTTCATCTCATTCCTACTAGTGCATATTTCTCTGCACAAAATGCACATTTTGATCTCTTTAGGAAGGCAGAGGCCTTGTAAAGTTCAGCTCCTATACTTCACAATAGTCATTTCCATCGCCGACATGAAAATTCTTTTGTAACAGATTTCTAGGGTGGCGCTTTGGTTACATATGCTTACGGAAACACTGTTGATTCTTAGTGTTATAGCCACAAGGGTACACTGTGATAGTACCTTGGATGTGTTTTTAAAATAAATGTAGGTACTTTCAAAGAATCCGTTTCACTTGTACTATATATTTTTTTTTACGACTATATTTATCTGTACACAGATCACGGATGTAGTAAATGCTGCTATTCTGTTGTTTATTTAGGTTTTGCATCGGATATTCCTGATCTCGGTGGGAACCGAACATGATTTTATTTATATTTCTTGATTTACTTAAAATAAATTAGTAAAAATGAGATAGGTTTGGGAGGTCTGGGCCTGGCCTCTTACTCTACACTCTACAAGAAAGAATTATGTAGTACCTACAAAATTGTGTAGTTTGAAGTTTAGTTGATATTAATAGTCATGGACGAGTTGAGTAGACTCGTTAACATACACGATCCTTAGCCTATAATCTTGTTCAAGTCTTTTTACATAATCGCAACACAGCTTTCAGTCTTTAGTGGAATAAATGCTGATAAATGCCTCCCCAGTATGTCTCTTTTTCTTACACTGAGCGATGTTACTTTACGTTTTGCCAAAGATCATTTTAATTCAATGAATCTGTCAAGGAGACATAATCAAAATAATACAAAATGTTTACGTAACCTACTCTTGGTAGTGTTGCCAGGAACAAAAAAAATTCCACAATATCATAATATAATAACGCTTATTAATAATAATAGCGTTATTATTCTAAGCACAATAATTTACACTTTTCACTGTATAGGAACAAGTTTAAGCTGCTGGTTTTCCATGCACTAGAATTAATTAAAATGATTCGAATCCATTGCGATAGATACTCGAAAACGAGTACAACTGAAAAATCAAGTATGAATGCGAGCCTACTCGATAACTCAACTCGACGCATCACTATTGACGTCGAACAAACTTCAAATTGGACAATTTGTTGTCCTATTTCTTTCTTAATTTTTGCATTGCGAACTTTGTTTGTTTGCGAACCTTTTAGTGGGATAGTCTCGAATTTAAGTTTCTTTAAATTTTTGATCTAAAATAAGTAGATTATATTGTTTTTAGTTATATCTAGTGTTGGTGGGTATTAAATTTGTGTAATATTTATTGAATACTAAGTTTTTACTTTATTAAATATGCCTCCGGATTCAATCCTTCCCCATTCTCGCGACCCCCCCAATGAACCGACAGTGGTAGACAACTCCAATATGGATTTTTCTGTGTCTGTGGGAGAGATCTCACAGGAAGCCAATATACCAAATAGTACCCGTGAAGATTGTATTTCTGGGAGAAAACGCCCCTTAGAGCACTCTGAGGGTGTAATAAGCAGTAAAAGACCATTCCCCGAAGCTTCAATTCTGCTGGTGTATACATGCCAGTCTGAACGATGATCATAGAATTTACGACAACGATGACAAGGGACCTTTTATTGTTCACGTTTCTCGGAAGGAGGAGGATCCTTCGGCAGGAATCGTACTGCGGCGGTTAAGTTTGGCCGTTTCCCTATGGTTAATCAATTCAAAAACAATAAAAGATGGAGTGAACAGGATTCAGTGGCATTTTCCTCTGCGGTAGCAGCAAACAAATTTCTAGGAAATCCCTTTTTATCAAAAGGTATCAAAAAGGGATTTTCTAGAAATTTGTTTATTACATTCAATATTACAAGAATGGACTTCGTCAGGGGAGTTGATACTGTTTTACATACATCACTAACTCTTAATGTTGTATTCTCTTTTGTTTTAGATCATTCCTACAACTCTGACACAAAATTATCTGAAATTAAGATCCCCACCATGTTCTGTCAATCACGTGGTTGTGGCGGAATTATTGTGGCTGTCACAATAGAAGCCAGTTAGTTGACAGTTGATGTTGAAAATAAATCAAGAAATATAAATAAAATCATGTTCCGTTCATACAATGATAGAGAGTATCAAACACAGAAGTCGCAAAACACAAATAAACAACATAATTGTACCACTTACTATGACTGCGATCTGTGTGAAGACAAGTACATGAGTGAAACTGAGGTTGAAATTCATAGAAACATTTCCCATAAAAAGGAACTAGTGAATATTATGGCTCAACCAGAGAGTTGTTGGGTAAGTTCTTCTTTTAGTATATGGCAATAGCGCAATTAACACATTGTGGCAGTGTCAAGTATTTGTCGTAATTAAGATTTTTTTTATAGACTATATGGCAGACGAGCGAGTGAGTCACATGATGGTAAGTAGTCACCGCCGCCCATGGACACCTGCAATACCAGGGTGCTTGCGGGTGCGCTGCCGAGGTTGCAGAATGTTGTTCACAACTCTTAAAGAGCTCCATGTCATAGTGTAACGGAAATACCTCAGCTGGCAGTTCATTGGATAACTCAGATTCACATTATAAAGTGTATTGAATGTCTAGTTCTGTTGAAGTAAATGTAAGTCTAGTTTCGGCAGTCACCAGTAAATTGATATTAAGTTTACTGAGTACAGTTGGGACTCCTTGGAAGCACATGAAAACTGCAGTCTCACGCTTTCATTTGATTATCACAAACATTAGTAACATTAGACACAAAGTTTAATAAATTATCACTATTAAACCATAGAACCTTTTCAACCAATTCGGTTTAAACATTACTAATAATTACACGTCTAAGTAGTGTCGTAAAAGGCGATTAAAGGATAACAAAGCCACTACCACAAGCCCTGATGTACTACACCACCTCTAAATGAGTGGACTCGCCAACCCGCTTGCCCAGCATGGCATTTTAAGGCCACACATCTCTCATGCACATGTGCATGAGGAGGGCCGTGTCCAGCAATGGATACTGCAAGGGCTGGTTGCATTGCATTGCATCTATTAAATAGTAGTGGTTTGATTACTAGCTGTCTGCAATGCTGCCATTCGTCGCAACATTTATGCTATGCCATATCTATTCTATAAAAAAGAAAGTAAACTAATTTCTAATTCGAGAGAATTTTGACAGCTGACATTTCAGGTGTAACAAACACTTCCAGTACATAGTATAAACTACATAGTGTCCCATTGAAACTAACACGTAATAATTGTATTTGTAACTTTTATACTTTTATACAGGGTGTGTCGTAAATAGTGGTCCAACGTTAAAGGGTCGATACACCATATATTCAGCTATCACATACCAGAATTTGAAATTTTTTTTTTCCACGGGTCTCTGTTTTATTCATTATTATTATTATTTTGAAAAATCGATACCTTGTGTTACTAATTTGGCTGTTATTTCAACAAATAACAATATTTTTTTATTTTGTTTCTTGTTTATTATTGATAAATACATGTGCTATCACATGCAATCATTTTTTTAATGGAAACTTAAAAGATATTAAAGAAAAAATGTGTTTATTTCAAATTTTAACTCTAATCTGTCGCAAATCATGTGAATTCGGAGGCGAATGGTGTAAAAAAAATGTACTACACTATCTGTGCCCATTATTTTAAAAACTTGTCCAATAAATGCAAATTCTAAAATGGTATTAATAATAACCGATTTCGTAATGAAAAAAAAGTTATTGCCATTTCAACGGAGAAGGAGCCGAATTCAAAAAATATACTTTTTCATTTTAATTAACTCACCGGTATTGCAAAATGTTTTGAACCCAATTAGAAGTAAATTTTAACTTAACTATTAACAGCTGAGTGTTATTTGAGTCATGCACAAACATATCACCGGTAAAGAAATGTGTCCTAGGTAATAAAAGGGTAGGTACTTGGCCAGATAACAAAAGATTCATTGAAATGTTTCGGTGTAGCGCGCTACTCTACTCATGTAGTGAAAAAAATGACTAGGTTTTTTTTTATTGCTATTCTCTTAAGTATAAATGAGACAGACTATGCCAAGTAGAAATTCGTAATAATCTTATCAGTTAAAATGCTTCAGTGTGATCCCGTATGTCGCATGCGCTTCTAGTTTCTGTGTGTATCTCCTCCGTTGAATTGCTTGTTTTATTCCAGGACTCTGATTTGCTTCTGTTTGGACTTGTAGGTTTTTGTAATCCCTACGACATCGGCTACGTTATCTGGACTTTGATTTGCTCAACGATTTCGACAAACGTGCAGTGAAGTGGATAATCTCGAGGCAGTAAAGTTTGTACCCGTTGAAAGTGATAAGGGTGGCGTTCGTCTCTTTCTAAAATGCGTTGTACAGTTCTTGTAGAAATGCCTGTCCTGCGTGCTATGATACGAACCGATGTAGTTGGATCTTCGTTGACTAATTGCAACACTTCGTCGTCATTGTAGACCCTTGATCGTCCCTCACTTGCACCGCCTACGCATCTGCCTAGTATTCTCCCTTCGGAATATGCGGTATGCACTCTACCAAATACTCGATGATCTGGATGTCTTCGATCTGGATATCTTTCCCGATAAAGTTGGGCTGCTTTTCTACCGATGCCTCTGCATTGGCCATAAATAAAATGCATGTCAGCATATTCACGCGGTGTGTACTGAGACATCGCCTAATCTTCACTTCACTGCACGTTTGTCGAAATCGTTGAGCAAATCAAAGTCCAGATAACGTAGCCGATGTCGTAGGGATTACAAAAACCTACAAGTCCAAACAGAAGCAAATCAGAGTCCTGGAATAAAACAAGCAATTCAACGGAGGAGATACACACAGAAACTAGAAGCGCATGCGACATACGGGATCACACTGAAGCATTTTAACTGATAAGATTATTACGAATTTCTACTTGGCATAGTCTGTCTCATTTATACTTAAGAGAATAGCAATAAAAAAAAAACCTAGTCATTTTTTTCACTACATGAGTAGAGTAGCGCGCTACACCGAAACATTTCAATGAATCTTTTGTTATCTGGCCAAGTACCTACCCTTTTATTACCTAGGACACATTTCTTTACCGGTGATATGTTTGTGCATGACTCAAATAACACTCAGCTGTTAATAGTTAAGTTAAAATTTACTTCTAATTGGGTTCAAAACATTTTGCAATACCGGTGAGTTAATTAAAATGAAAAAGTATATTTTTTGAATTCGGCTCCTTCTCCGTTGAAATGGCAATAACTTTTTTTTCATTACGAAATCGGTTATTATTAATACCATTTTAGAATCTGCATTTATTGGACAAGTTTTTAAAATAATGGGCACAGATAGTGTAGTACATTTTTTTTACACCATTCGCCTCCGAATTCACATGATTTGCGACAGATTAGAGTTAAAATTTGAAATAAACACATTTTTTCTTTAATATCTTTTAAGTTTCCATTAAAAAAATGATTGCATGTGATAGCACATGTATTTATCAATAATAAACAAGAAACAAAATAAAAAAATAATGTTATTTGTTGAAATAACAGCCAAATTAGTAACGCAAGGTATCGATTTTTCAAAATAATAATAATAATGAATAAAACAGAGACCCGTGGAAAAAAAAAAATTCAAATTCTGGTATGTGATAGCTGAATATATGGTGTATCGACCCTTTAACGTTGGACCCCTATTTACGACACACCCTGTATATATCTATATATTGTCCCCTTGGATGATTCACTGATTTATCACTTACTAGTTTCTTATATTGTTTATCCTATTAAGATTTTTTGAAACAAGTTATTTTGCTGTCTTTTAGGGAAATTTCATTTGTCTGAAACCAACATATGTCAGAATTCTCTCGAATTAGTAATCAAAGTGTAGCACAGAGTAACAAAATCAGAGATGTATTTTTTAATTGTTAATGATAATAAGTATTTTTTATTGAACCTGAATATATAATTGATAATTATAAATCTTCCTTTCAGATTTGCATAACAAAGCAACCAGACAGGACAGCGTTGATCCAACACATAAAGTCCGAGCATTTGCTTAGTTCCAAAATAGCAAAGCGTGTTGAAAGAGAAATATTCATCTGTGATTATTGTGAACAGTTCTATTTCAATAAAACATTGCTAGAAGCCCATATTTCTGTGCACCATTTAAAAATTGATAAATTCAGCAGAGTTTTATGTCCAAGATGCCATAAAATGATTCAAATTCAGTCACTATGGATCCACTTCCAATATCACATGATCCAAAGTATCGCCTGCTGTCCGATTTGCCTCGTAAAATGTCAAAACAGAGAGTCGTTGAAAGAACATTTCAAAACGCATCCAAGGTATTATCAATGTACTGTTTGTGGCTATGACACGAAAAAAGAGCAGCGTTTCCATGAACATATAAGCAGCCACAAAACTAAAGCGAATATTAGAGAAATCGGATCTAAAAGATTTTTCATGCCGACAAGAGAAATGTCTACTTTAAAGTATACTAGCCAAACTCTACGAGGTCTCCTTCTTCCTAAAGAAATCAAGATATGCATTTTGTGCAGAGAAATATGCACTAGTAGGAATGAGATGAAAGCTCATATGGGTTCTGTACATGATGCATGTACAATAATTAAGAAAAGAAACTTCTGTTCTTGCGGTGAAGAGTTTTTCAATAGTGTTCTCTTGAAACAGCATGTTTTCAAGTTAAAAGGTGACCATAGAGTTTGCGAAGGTGTGATACCGAAAAGAGTTGACCACAAAGCTTACGAAGATAAAGAAATGAAAGAAAGCACAGTTTTGACAGATAATACACCAGAAACTGTATTAGAAGGAAAAATGTTACCCGATGATGTTCCTCAGTAGAATTTGTCGCAAGTTTTAGTAAGAAAATTGCTTAGTGGACTCGAATCAAATAGCAAAAATGTTAAAGGCAGCTTGTGTTTGATATAATAGGTGTAGAATAGTTTGCGTTAGATTCAGTTTTAAGAGTAAAACATACAAAAGGAAGTAATTTTTCAAATTTATGGCTTGGTAGCCACAGATTTAAAACTATAATAAATCCTTATAAATCGATAGAAGACATGTATACAACTTGTTATCGAAATAACCCAAAATCTGAAAGACATCAACTAATTTAAAATATGTATGTATATAAAACCCTTTTGACGAAAACTAAAATTATTTTAGGAAATGAACTCTTTACAAACATAATATTTTGTGTTGTTCTATCTAAAACATTCGTAGCGCTCATTACTCAGTACATATACAGGATGGCGGGGCGTCGGCGGCGCGGCGCTGGTGTCGCGTCGCATTTACAATGCAAGTCAGAGTAGAATAAAAGATATACTAGATATGAACAAAAACAATAAAAAAAATGGTTGAATCTATTGTACTCTTGATATTGATCTATCTATTTTAAGTTTTTACGTTATGTTAGTTACATAAAACTTGTAGTATGTATTTACAAGGGTACAAACATCAAAACATCTTTATTTTTTGCATGGCAACATTTCTTCGTACCAGAAATATTTTGATAACCACACTTTCTTATAGTCTGTTCCAATCCAATTTGCTGAAAACAAAACCAAATCAATGAAATATCTCAACATTTAGCTTTAAATCTAGCACAAATTGCACTGTTGATGAATCAAATTATGGATATGTAAACATTTATCATCTCACTATTTATTTTAAGGACGTGTCAGCTGCTTCTGGATTCAGTGTGTGCCGTAGTCACCAGGGTTGTTACGACATTTCTTCAAATCCTCATTTCCTCAAATTATACAATTAGTCAAATATGCAAGGGGTCATACCATAAAGTACAATGAATTAATTACAAAGGGGCTTTTTTTGTCGGTCTGTGTGTACAGACTTGCGTCTTGCTGGTTCAGAGGACTCCAAATCGAGACTAGATCTAAAGAGTTCGATTTCAGACACAACCCTGACGCGACTCTTCCACTTCGAGCCGAGGGATGTTGGCGCGGCCCCTGTACAAGGCGTCACCAGTGCTGTCATCTGCATAGCAACGTATGTCACCAATTTGCACCAGATCGTTGATATGCAGAAGGAACAGAGTTGGGGACAGCACGGAGCCTTGCGGGACGCCAGCGTTAATAGACATAGTGTTGGAGCAGCTACTAAGCAGCAGCTAGATTTCCGGCACGGAGCTTGATCACCGCGTGATAGACGGCGGTGAGGCACCTCTATCGTCCAGAGTCGAGTTTGAGACTAAGAGATAAAAGTAGCAAGGATCCGTGGGTTTTGGCTCACTTTCAAGGGGTAGATTAATTATTGTATTAATTGTGCGATATATCGTATTGAGACTGATGCTCAATTTGCTCCTTTCTATAGCTCCTTGGAAAACTTGCAACTTTGTTAATGCCCAGTTTTGGCATCCGTAAAGTTGGCCGTAAAGTTTCCGTAAGTTGGATTTATTTTTGTCAGTTTTTATTCTTGTCTCAACCACTTCCTGGCTATTGCCCTCTTATTTGAACATGGTTTTTTTAAAATTATTTGTCAAAATGCAAGTTTTGCTGGGGTTCATTTCTAGGCCACACTTTCATTTCTCAGTCTAGGTCTTCAATCATGTAGATTCTTTATATATCTCAAGTGGTGCAGATTTTCTCCTTTGATGTTTATACCTTTGCCATCAATACTCAATTTTGTAAGGATGTTTTGCAGTAGAGCTGTGAAAAGATTTGGAGAGATGGCATCACCTTGTCGTACTCCTCTTTCTAAAATCAATGAATTTCTCTTCTTATCTAGTTTGACAACAGCTTTACTACTTTCTATATACATATTTCCTGTAACAGCTTTATATATTGTTTGTTTACTCGTTGCGTTTCTAGGGCCTGCCACAACGAATCATGGTATATAGAGTCTTATATATAGAGTACACGTAGAGTTATTTATGTATTGCCGTAGCGTTCTAATATTTGGGTTGATGTGAATATATGATCTACAGTCGAGTAGTTTGATCTGAAACCCAGTGCCGTAACTAGCCTTTTATGCGCCCGGTGCGAGCATCTATAACTGCGCTCTTGAAAAATGCTACTAACTACCATATGCATGACCCAAAACTTGGCCCTGGTCTGGTCATTTCTGCGCCCCTCCAGGGTCTGCGCCCTGTGCCCGGGCACTGCTGGCACCGTCCAGTTACGGCACTGCTGAAACCTGCCTGTTCTCTCGATTGCCCATTGTCCAAAGTTGCTCGTAGTCTGCCGTAGAGTACTGGTAGAAACTTTGTAAATAGCCTGCAGTAAGTAAGTATCGGGCTGTAATTTCCGATGTCCATATAGTCCCCCCTTTTATAGCGTAGTGTTAAAGCGTAGTGTTCCATCCACCAGGTATGCAATTTAGAGAATGGATTTCATTGAACAGTTCAATCAGGATGGGTGCGATTGGTTCAATTAGTGATTTTATAACGTCATTTGTAATACCGTCTTCCCCTGGACTTTTATCAGACTTTGTCGTTAAGTCGTCAAGATTACCCATTATTTGTCAAGTTTTTATACTCATATAGGTTCTTTTAAAATCATCCGCTGTCACTGCCCAGAATCGGTGCCAAACAGGGCATTGCCAACTCAGGAATCTGTCCGTATTAGCGGCCAGCGATGCTACCTCAGTGGGTTAGGTAGAATCCCTCGTGAGGGGGCTGTAAGAGGAACCGGCTCGACAGCTAAGTACATTTGAACAGCTCTTTAGGCTTGCCATCGATGATCGCGTATAGATGCCCAGTGGCTTAATTTCTTTATTACATACATGATGTTTTTATTTTAAAATAAGTGTACATGGCATGTAATTATTATACAAATATATGAATCATTTTTACCTTATAAATAGTCTTTTGTTTTATCTTGTACCCTGTATCATTAATGGCAATGTGGAGGGTTACGGGTTCATCTGCGAGATCCAGTGGCTGTTCCTCTGCAGCTACAACACAGTTCTCCTCGACTAACATGGCAAATGTCCCCGTAACCGTCAGATGTGTTGCTATATACATTTTAAATTAGTATATCGAGCCTAAAGTGTTTTATCGATACTGCGAGTGTTGACATCGGACTCGGAGCGTAACCTTTACATTGCATCTAGAAAGCAGCAACAAAACCCGAATGTGAACTCGTGCAAGCAATTAATGATATCAGGCCCGATTTAAAAATTTCTCTGTCAGAATTCCGGCTTGATCTGGATTCAAATTTGCACATAATTGATGGAAACTTACGTAATATTAAAATTGACCTTGAGTAGTTTATTGGAAATAAGACAAGAATTAAACTCATCATTGCTTATAGAGACGCATGAGGGGGAGTGTGCACGTTGCAATCCAACAGCTGCTGGGCGCGCTCGACTGGCTACGTTACCCCTCTCTCACAGAAGACTACCTTGGAATGTACTGCATTTCCCACTTTATCTTATTTCCCTAATGTAGGTACGTACGTGTTTCGGTAGTGAGAGAGATGAGGCAGAACCCATTCCCATCCTATCCCCATTTTCCCAACTCTTTCTTCAAATCCATTCTTATATCTTCAAAGGTAGGCGGCGTATCCGGGGGCGTGCCAACGTTTGTCATTTTGGACTAATGTTGGCTTGTATCACGGATGTCTATGGGCTACACTTACCATCGGGTGGACTGTATGCTCGTCTGCCGCCTTCGTTCATAAAAAAAAGACTATATCAATTGAACAGCAAATTTCGAATTTGACTAATCGATAAAGACACATGTGCTATTAACATGGGTGGTACGGTAGGGATTAAAAAATACCCAAGGCAGCACCGGTGTTATGGTGGGTACGGCTAGGGCTGCCACCTTCAGAATACTCTAAACCCGGAGATTTAAAAAATGGGACAAAAACGAAACAGAAATTAGTAGTACATTTTTAATTTATTGATTTTTTTCCCAAGCATCTCGGTCCGCCTAACTCTATGTAGGTAAGTTTTGCTACTGTCTATTGTCATCTTTTCCATTGATAATTATTTCTTACTAGCTGACCCGACAGACGTTGTCCTGTCTTAGCTATGAATATTCAATTCGAACTGGAATAAATAATTAAAAAAAAAATATTCAAAAACAGTGTTTATTGTAATGCTTTTTGATACACAACATTGTTAGTTTTGTTTTCTGGCGCGTAAATAAATAATGTTGATGGTTTTCCGACACGGGAACAGGCGACATACAATTGGCCATGTGAAAAACATGGATTTTCAAGATTGATGCCACAAACACTTAACGACTGCCCTTGCGATTTATTTATCGACATTGCAAATGCAAGCCGCACTGGAAATTGTAACCGTTTAAAGTCGAATGGCATGTCGTTCGGAATCATAGGGATGCGTGGAATCAAAACGTCTTCGCCTTTGTACTTCCCTTTCAAAATTGTGGCTTCGATGACGTTGTTCATTAATTTCTTCACCGCAAGCCGGGTGCTATTACAAAGACGTGGCTGGTTTATGTTCCGCAACATAATGATTACCGATTCGACTTTTAATTGCAGATTATGAGGTGGTAATCCGGGCAATTCCAGCGAATTTAAAAATTCCGTTGGATAGTTGACAATATCATCTTGGTTAATAACGGAATCAATCAATTTGTATGTCATCAATTCGCCAGCTATCTTATTTTGAATCTGAATATTCATTTCCTTGACATCAACGTTTTTGGCAGCCAATATAACACGTTCGCTCAACCAAACATCACTTTTGTAATTTTGAGCAATGTTTGGGAACACCATCTCGATGAGTTTGGTCTTTGATTCAGTAAAGTGACAAAAATTGGCAGGGAATTTAATGTATCCAGAGGATGTGTCAACAGGAATTTTGCCATTACCAATGTCGAGCAATTGTTTGGAAAAAACTTCTCCAGATCGGTCGTTCTGCAATTCGACTCGCATGTTCATATTTAATTTGAGTGTTTTGACGTATTTCCATAAAATGGACGACTTCAAACATGCATTAAGTTCGTCGGCTGGCGTTGATCGTGGAATCACTGGCAATGTTTGTCGAAAATCACCTGCCAGTAGAATCATCGCACCACCAAACCGATTTTAGTTGTTTCGTAAATCTTGCATCGTGCGGTCTAATGCCTCCAAAGATTTTTTGTGTTCCATCGTGCATTCATCCCAAACGATCAATTTGCTTTGCTGCAACACTTTGGCCATCGCAGAATTCCTCGAAAGGTTGCAAGTTGGAGTTTCATCAGTTTTCAACGGAAACTTGAGTGTTGAATGAGCTGTTCGACCGCCTTCCAACAACGTAGCTGCAATACCCGATGAAGCAAGTGCAAGTGCAATTCCATTTTGCGATCGAATCGTTGCCAAAATCAATGATATTAAAAACGTGTTTCCAGTTCCACCGGGAGCATCTAGTAAAAAAAATCCGCCAGTTCCATCGTTCACTACTTTCATGAGCGTATCGTAGGCATATTTTTGTTACTGATTTAAAAGGGGAACGTTTCTTTGAACGGTTTCTCTCAATGCCTCGGAATCGTATTGGGTTTCGCGTTTCAACTCTTGATTAAATGCGTTGTGCATTGGGCGATTGGGCGTTGTCATTCCTAATTGTATTAATCCTTTCTTGGTAAGCATCAAGCACATGTCCTCAATTAAAATTAATGCTTCATTGTGAATTTCTTCGTTCATTTGCAAATCTGCATTCGATGTTCTAAGACGCATCTGATGCAATATATCTTCGGCCATATGATGTTTATATTTGTTCCATAAATCAATCGGTGTTGATGGGAAGCATGTAGACAAAATTATAGAAAACAATGTTCGTATTTGTTTAGCATTTGACGAAATCACAGCATCTTCGAGAGTGTGGTCCCAATGAGTGTCATTCTCTAGCAATCCCAAACGTTGACAGGCTTCTCTGTATGTGCCGCACAATACACCATTAACAGTTCGCAGATATTGGAATGATATTGGGCCACGAACATTGACTAATAGTAAACGCAAATAAAAACACTCGTCTTGGCTGGGATGGACTGTGTAAAGAAGTCCTAGTGCATCGGTGGAAAATACTTGTGGGTAACCTGGAACTGGCTGTCCTTTTTTTCGCTGTTGATTCCAGGTATAATATCTTGGCATTTCGGAGTAAAGCAGCGTTCGGGCAAAGTCATCATTCTGGCACATTTCAAAGAAGCTGGTCAATGTTGTCGATGGCGGCCGGTCAGTTCGTTGTAATACGTTCTCCGCTGTAAAATACACTCTTTGACCATTTTCCAAATGTACGGCCAAGTGAAAAACAGTGGGGTGTCTTTCATGTATAGCGAATGAAAAAATACGCCACATCGCTTCGTTACTGCTAACATAGCGGCCCATTTGAAATTGAGTGATTTCATCGTTGGAATTTTCGGCAGCAACTCCGAACACAGCCATTTGTTCACGTACTTGCAAATGTATTTAATAGATTTTACGGAATGGCAAAATTCGACATTTATGTGTGCTTTAAATGTCTTGGAGAGTAACGGTGAAAACGGAACAACCCAACGATTATCAACTTCAATGTCCTGTTGATTCACTTTGACTATTGTTGACCTTCCATTGTCATCAGTGGATCGGCGGCGATAAAGTGGATAACCATCATTTCCAGTAATAGTTTCTGCTACTAATTGTCTTGGATAGCGTTTTGAACATTTTCGGTCAACCATGCACGGAGAATTGGGATTTAATATTCCACAGGGACCATGAATCATATTTTTTGTAACAACCTCATGTAACAGTGAATCTTCTTCATTATCGGGAATTTCAGCTGATATCACATCATCGATTTCATTCGGTCTTATCCTCTCAACCAACCAAATGAGAACATGTGCATGTGGCAATCCGCGTTTTTGCCACTCGACTGAATACATCCAACAGCGCGTCTCGCCGAACACACGATGCTTAACAATAAAATCCATGAGTGATTTTAATTTTTTTTTGAACACCCTTGCGGTGATGTCATGGCGATCAATGGGTGATTGGCCAGGAAATAATTCTTGTCGAATTTCTGTCCACTGTGTATTGCACGTGAACGTGATAAACAAATCTGGTGTGTCATAATGACGTACATACGACATAGCATCTTGAGCGTATTCATGCATATGTTGGGGACTTCCGACGTATGTTGCTGGGAGAATAGTCATTCTGCCGACATTCTGTGCATTTCCGTCAGCATTGATGGCATCCCGAAGATGAATGTATTCCTCGGAACGGAGTTTTGCCTGGTTCAACCCGATAAATGTCAATCGCTCAGTTTCAACTTTGACGTACATATCCACAGCATATTGGTGAAATAGACGCCGACATTTTAAGATGTGATTGTCCTCATTTTCCCGAACCATCAGTCTGTATGAATAATAATTCATTGAACTAACTTTTTTGTTAGTTTCGTCGCCTGTAAATAAATGTTTGTGTTAATAAGATAAAGTAACGTTGTGATTAAGGTAGTAAAGGTAGATTGATTATATACCTGTAACTGGATTTATCATCTTGATTGAAAAATGATACCCATCTTCACTTTGCCAAAATAAGATAGGATATTGTAACGCATCATATGATCGATGTGTTTCGTACACACGCTGCAGTTGATCGTTCCGCCGATGTAAAACAATATCTCGGTTTTCTAAATTTTCACCCACGACGACAATAGCGACTTCATCAATTGTTGGCGCATTAAAACGTCTTGCGCATTGTCCTGCAGGCGTCTTATCGGCTTTGATGACAATTTTGTGATTATCAGATGGCATGAGGTCTAATGCGGTCTTGAATAATGCAACCAATTCGTTGTGTTGATGGAATAATGTTTGGAATTATTCCACAATTGGTCTTTTCACCGAATTGTTGTGTGCACAACGCTGATCGACTTGTCTTGCTGAATCGCCCATAAAATAAATTTGCAAAAATTTGTAGTCACTATCCGGCATTGGCAATAAGGAACCTGTTCGATGATATATTTGACCCTGAATCTGCAAGGGTAAATAGATGTAATATAGGTAATTGTATAGCGAAGTATTTGTAAACACTTCAAATGGTGGTAAAAGTTTATTGTTTCCCATTATACTTTGAATTATACCTTGAAAGTAGGCATAAAATTATCTCGAATAACTTTTGTTGCGCCAAATGACGTCATTTGAAAGCAATTATTGTATTGCTGGATATGTGTCAAAAAATGTTTAGAATCTGGCCAATTTCCGGAAACCAATGAATGTAGTGGCTCTGGTGGCGGTACCAATGGCGTCAATTTGACTTGGCCACGTGCGCAACACAATCCAGGGGCTCCTTTTTTAAACTTAAATGCCTTGCAATGTGGACACAACGTTCATTGGTCCAATAGCAACGATTTGCTGTGAACTGTAATCGATTGCCACGTTATTATAATTGAATGCAGCTCGATGGGGATTAAACGCAACATTTCTACGTTGTTGATTTCGAATCCATCGATTCCGTTCAACTTCATTTCGCGCTTCGCGTTGCTCGTGAGTTTGACTTGCTCGTATATATCTTTGACTTGCAGCATTGCGAGTTCTTCGACCTAAGTTGGTACGTCTAATTGGTGGCATTTTGAAGAACCAAAATTCAACTAAAAATAAAAAATTGACAAAACGACAAAACAGCACTTCTCAAAAAACTCACTGAACAAACTGAAAACTGGATAAACGTTCCGATCGAATGCACTGTGCACTAAGAAATGAATAAATGAATTTTTTGATCGACCGATGCAGCTGTTAAACGACATTTGCGGCGCGCGAACTGTCAAACGCGCGAACTGTCAAATGCGCGAACTGTCAAACGCGCGAAGTTTAAATAGTCGTTAAGTTTTCTGAAATTTTCCAATTTTCTTCGCAATTTTCTTAATTTTTCTTTCCGTAACAACCTTCTACAAAGTATTAGAAAATTAAAAAAGAAAAGATGAATGAAATCGGTAAAGTCGTTCTCAAGTTATGGCGTGACCAAGGGAAATAAGGATTCATTTTTATTTATATAGATTTTTTTAATTTACTAACAAAAGATAGCTCCAGACCCTTATCTCAAGTGGAATGTTGTCAATTCCCAGTGGACGTACTATACATACATACGTTAAAAATGAAAGATTAGTATACTGATGCATTTTAGTAGTTGTCAGTAGTAAGTAAGCTTTATGTGGAGCTTCACTGCGACCTCAAGCATGACAGATTTGAGTTTCTATCCGTTCTATCAATTGACAATTTTTCTATCCGATACCACTCAAAGTAATAATGTGCCAAATATAAAATGTATACAAATTAGAAACCGTCTCTGTATCAATCTAGTGCTGAGTTCTTCGAGACTATTATTTGAACAGGGTAAAAAATAAATATCTGGTCATGTTGTACATCTTTTTTATTACCCCAAAAGTATAAATTTTTTACAGTGCACTCTCGTGTATTTTGTACAGAAATAAGTAGATATGATTAGTTATATGTCATTGATGTAAGGTTAGGGGTTGATTTTAAAAGCTGATATTAAAGTATAATAAAATAAATATCATGTAGTCTGCGGCCAATATTTTGACGTCTGTGGCCAGCTATAGTTACGACAAATTTAGGAGGTTTGTTGTCAATTGTTTGCTGCTTGTAGAGTAAACGACATCTTGCTGGAAATCTATAAACCCCCAATAATGTTGTAAAAATATCTCGTTATAATTTTTTATTTTGATCCTATGTTACCACAATTGCAGTGATTTGATTCCTTTCTTCCCGCCTTCGTCATCTCCTTTTCCTCCTTTGTCATCTCCTTTTCCTCCTTTGTCAGCTCCCTTGCCTCCTTTGTCATCTCCTTTTCCTCCTTTGTCATCTCCTTTTCCTCCTTTGTCACCACCCTTTCCTCCTTTGTCATCTCCCTTGCCTCCTTTGTCATCTCCTTTTCCTCCTTTGTCATCTCCTTTTCCTCCTTTGTCACCACCCTTTCCTCCTTTGTCATCTCCCTTGCCTCCTTTGTCATCTCCCTTGCCTCCTTTGTCAGCTCCCTTGCCTCCTTTGTCATCTTCCTTGCCTTCTTTGTCATCTCCCTTTCCTTCTTTGTCACCACCCTTTCCTCCTTTGTCATCTCCCTTGCCTCCTTTGTCGTCTCCTTTTCCTCCTTTGCCGCCTTTGTCATCTCCCTTTCCTCCTTTATCATCTCCCTTGCCTCCTTTGTCATCTCCTTTTCCTCCTTTGTCACCACCTTTTCCTCCTTTGTCACCACTCTTTCCTCCTTTGTCTCCCTTTCCTCCTTTGTCGTCTCCTTTTCCTCCTTTGCCGCCTTTGTCATCTCCCTTTCCTCCTTTGTCATCTCCCTTTCCTCCTTTGTCATCTCCCTTGCCTCCTTTGTCATCTCCTTTTCCTCCTTTGTCACCACCCTTTCCTCCTTTGCCACCACCCTTTCCTCCTTTGTCGTCTCCTTTTCCTCCTTTGCCGCCTTTGTCATCTCCCTTTCCTCCTTTGTCATCTCCTTTTCCTCCTTTGTCACCACCCTTTCCTCCTTTGTCACCACCCTTTCCTCCTTTGTCTCCCTTTCCTCCTTTGTCGTCTCCTTTTCCTCCTTTGCCGCCTTTGTCATCTCCCTTTCCTCCTTTGTCATCTCCCTTTCCTCCTTTATCATCTCCATTGCCTCCTTTGTCATCTCCCTTTCCTCCTTTGTCATCTCCCTTTCCTCCTTTGTCATCTCCCTTTCCTCCTTTGTCGTCTCCTTTCCCTCCTTTGTCATCTCCCTTGCCTCCTTTGTCATCTCCCTTTCCCCCTTTGTCACCACCCTTTCCTCCTTTGTCACCACCCTTTCCTTTTTTGTCATCTCCCTTTCCTCCTTTGTCACCACCCTTTCCTCCTTTGTCATCTTTTCCTCCTTCGTCACTACCCTTTCCTCCTTTGTCATCTCCCTTGCCTCCTTTGCCATCTCCCTTTCCTACTTTGTCATCTCCTTTTCCTCCTTTGTCATCTCCCTTGCCTCCTTTGTCATCTCCCTGTCCTCCTTTGTCACCACCCTTTCCTCCCTTGTCATCTCCTTTTCCTCCTTTGTCGTCTCCTTTGCCTCCTTTGTCATCTCCCTTTCCTCCTTTGTCACCACCCTTTCCTCCTTTGTCATCTCCCTTGCCTCCTTTGTCATCTCCCTTTCCTCCTTTGTCACCACCCTTTCCTCCTTTGTCACCACCCTTGCCTCCTTTGTCATCTCCTTTTCCTCCTTTGTCACCATCCTTTCCTCCTTTGTCATCTCCCTTTCCTCCTTTGTCGTCTCCTTTCCCTCCTTTGTCATCTCCCTTTCCTCCTTTGTCATCTCCTTTTCCTCCTTTGTCATCTCCTTTTCCTCCTTTGTCGTCTCCTTTGCCGCCTTTGTCACCACCCTTTCCTCCTTTGTCATCTCCCTTTCCGCCGCCGTTTCCTCCATTTCCTTTTTCTCCTCCTTTGTTACATTCTTGTCCTCCTTCGTTAGGTCCCTTGCCGTCTTGGCTTCCTTTCTGATTACCCGAATTTCCAGGGATACCACCTGGGATCAGGTCTCCACCAGGTTTATCGTTCTTGCCTTTGAGTTTTTTTTTATATTTATTCAAGCCTGGAAATAAATTTAAAAATATTGCACATGAAATAAAAATTGTACACTAAGAGAGCGACAAATTAAAAAAAGCTTGTTTTTTCCTATGTGGGATGTGGATGATTTTATATGTGGGAATGGACACTGGCATATCTTACTCAATACCGTAACACGTACGTATAATGGGGAAATAGGATAGTGGGAAATGCAGTAGGTACATTTTAAGGTAGTATTCTTTGAGAAAGGAGTAGCTTGGTGAGTCGATAGGTTGTGGGAATGCTATTTGTAGGGTGACCTCAGAGCCGGCTCTAGCCCATGTAGCGCCCGGGTGCAATCACTACCCTGGCGCCCTCTAGTAAGCTCTTTGGAGGCGTCGCGAGCGGCGCTCGGCGCCCCGTAAGACCTTGCGCCCGTGTGCGCCGCACACCCTGCACCATAGGTAAAGCCGGCACTGGGGAACCTCCAAAATAGATTTAATTATTATAAAAGTACGCTTTTTCAGACAGTCACATTTGCTAAATAATTTAAATGATTATTGATTATTATAGATTATACTATATATTTACCTAATGCTGCAAAGAGGCCACCGCCCTAGAATTAAAAGAAATTTTAAAAATAAATTGACATTTCATTTGCAACATTATCAACATAATAATTGTCGTATCAACATATTGTCCACGCGGTGGTAAGTGGATACTGTCACCCATGGACATCGGCGATACATGGCCAACATCATTTTAAAATTACAAACATTGTTCAGTATTAAAAGGACTTCGTGAGTTGGTATTATTAAAAAAAAGGAAAACTATGACTTCACAGCAAATTGTTAGAAAAAAATGAGGTTGAATGGAAAAATATATTTTTTGAATTTGACCGATTTGGATTCTAAGCGACACAATTCTCGAAGCCCTATTCCGAGTTCATTGACACAATTTTAGAATATTTTATGCAAACAATTAACTTTTTGGGTTTTCACCAAATTATTCTTGCAAAACTAAATACAAAGTAACAAAAGATTGATATTGTTAAAAAAAAAAATATACAATAAGATCAGCTCGTGTCTGTCCGCTGCTGGATATGGACCTCTTCCAAGGCTCGCCACCACATACAGTCTTCAGCTCTTCTCATACAGCTACTACCAGTGACTTTTATCAAGTCGTCAGTCCCGCTCCGTGGTCTCAGCTTGCTGGTAATTTGATTGATGTAAGATTTTTGATTTTGTTCAGCCGAGATAGATCATAGTTCTATCTATTGTTTGCCATAGTTCCCATTAATTTACTTACCGATTTATCAGGGGAAACAAGACCAATTTTCTTTGATGGTATATTCTTGCCGGTAACAAATTTGTTGACAAGATTAGCTGTTGAGTCCAACGCACCGATGAGATCACCGCGTGTCGGGTGGTTGGTGGTCAGCGCCACCTACAACAGGAGTTACCATCAGCACAGATTATTTACTACGTAAATGACAATTATACAAGTTACATATACCATCTTTTCACCTTGATACAGCCCTCTGCCTTGTCTCCACACCAAACGCTCTCCTCATTTCATTCCATAAGACATTCTTTAAGTTATCAGCATCACTCATCATTTATACTATCATCAGCGTATGTCCATTCACTTCTGAATTCAGTGAATATACACCATAAAAGACTCCTTGTTCTTACACCACGTACGATTTAACGCTCTCATCTACACAAGACTTAATTCAAATCATTGGATATCATATCATCAGCGTGCCTCTCCACTCCAATCTCTTCTTTGTCCCTACATCACACACGATCTAACACTCTTCCATTACACAAGAGTTTAAAAGTTACAGGTTATTTATTTTCAGACAAATGTCCATATTTGTAATCAAAATCTATGGGAAATTAGACACATGGGAAACAATATTAAAATGCGACAATTTAAACTTATGTACATCTAGCTGCAATGGCGCTCAGAATGCGCTCAGAGAACTGCGTAACGTTAGCGCATTACGGTATAGAAGTGCTTCAGTGACGTGGCATATCATCAGCGTGTCTCTCCACAGCTTGAGTCCTCCCCCATGTCCACACACACAATCTAACGCTCTCCTCATTCATACAATAAGTCCGCCCTTGTACTTATGGTAATACTGTAATGTCTTATTGTAACAATTCATTTTAAGTACAATAAGTAACAACAATACACAAGACGTTCTAATACTTACCAGGGTCGTCAAAATGAGTAATCTTAGTGCAATCATTTCACCGGTGAGCTCAAAAAACTATGCACTTCGCGAATTTGTACTAAATTTATATATCGCCATTGTTTTTCCAAAGCAATCGCTGTGTTTATTCAGCTGTGAAAATATATATATCTCTATAAAAGTCGAGCACTTTAGTCCTTCCACAAATGAAATGTTCCGATAATTCTAATAAGTTTCCGATTTTTCAGAAGGGAGGCTATTTGCATTAAATATGGCGTAGTCCCACGTCGGCAAACTGAGATATATCTATTCATAATTGCAAGTATTTGCATAATTTCTTTGTCTCTTATTTTACATAAAATTATATCCCGGCCTCATTGTTATTTAGAGCCATTGTCTAATATATCTCGTCGTTTTGAGGTCCTAGGAAGCTATTCTGATCGTTCTAAAGGTGATGTCTGAATGTACGTAGATACGTAGATGTGCATGTGCATGTGTATGTGTGTGTGTGTGTGTATGTAAACTTTTAATAACTTTTGAATGACTCAACCGATTTTCATTTTGTTTACGTCATTCGAATGGTTTTGTTTGCCATCATAATTATGATGGTTACCAATTGGTAAAGATTGGTCTAAAATTAAATTAGCTTTAAAGCTTAAGAAACTGCAGCAAATTTCTCAAATTCAATTACAATCGGTTTATTTATGCGCAAAAGAAACCGTTGTCGAAACAAATCAAGATGTAATGTTTTCTATATTTTGTTATAAACAACTGTTTTAAAACAAAACAAAAAAAATAAGTTTGATCTCGAAGAGCTAAGATATATTAATACTGTAACAAAAATGTTTTTGAACTCTCCGATCCTATTCCTCCGTTCTCCAAATTTTATTTTGTAGATTTTTTTCCTATAAAATTCTCTTGTTTATGAGTCATTCCTCTATATACAATTTCTTGAAGGACTGTCCCCCCTCCCGGCCAACCCACTCGGGCCTAACACAACCTGCCGGCCGTGGTCATATATGAAGGAAAAAAAATTTGCGAATATTTTTTGGCAGAAGGTTGAGTTTTTTTATTTGATTATTGTAAAAAAGTGTGTTGTGTGTGGGCTTGTGGTTAATACTGATAGTTTATTAAATTTCACAGTGTTTGTACATAGTAATCAAATAATAGTATGTATAACGTTTTTCGTATCTTTTCAAGAAGTCCTCTTCTGTCATCGGTAAACCTATTGTCAGTGAGCGACTCTTGGGGCCCTACCACCATCTTTTACAAAACAATATTGTTGCAGGAATGTTTTGTTTCAGGCTTAAAACAACATTACTCATATTCGTACCATGACCTCCACCAAAGTATTAATGCTTAGTGCTGCGATAGAACGAATGATTTTAATTATTTGTCTATTCCCTGCTAAAAACAAAACGAGATAACGCTACATGAACTGTATAACGCCATTTCTTTCATTCAACGTTCCGATTTGCACTACAGTGAGCTATCGAATCATGTTGACGTCACCAAAACTTCCTACTAAAACATTATTAAAATAAGCTTACATTAAGGACGCCGCGGTGTGAAATTGAGAAGTAAGGTTAAAATAATACTGCTATAAGGAATGGTGGTAAGGCCTCTGACCTACTTCGACGTGACTGGACATTGACTGGATGTGTTTTCAATTGTTTCGACTTCAAAATTGTTAATTCTGAAGTACACCCTATTAACAATATGAAAAGAAAAAAAGGTAGGCCTTAGTCAGTGTTAGTCAATTCCGCCAAGTTTGCGAGCGACCTATAAACTGTGAATATATTTCCAGGTTCACACTTAATTAGTGTTTAAAATGATTTAATTGCTATGTTTGTTCAGTAGGTAGTGAAATTCCGTTGCGAAAAGTGCTAGTATTACCTAAGAACTAATTTCGACTGTTTTTTTTTATGTACGAAGGCGGCAGACGAGCTTTGAGTCCACCTGATGGTAAGTGGATACTGTCGCTCATAGACATCCGCGATACATGCCAACATTAGTACAAAATGACAAAGGTTGGCACGCCCCCGGATGCGCTGCCTACCTTTGGAGATATAGGAATGGATTTGGAGAAAGGGAACCAACTGGACCCATTTGACTCCATCAAACGACGTGCTGTTCGTATTGTCGACGATCCCACTCTCACAGGCGGTTTAGACCCCCTCAGCACTCGGAGAGACATTGCGTCTCTCCGAGTGTTCTACCGCCTGTACAATGGGGAATGCTCTGAAGAATTGTTCAATATAATTCCCACCTCGGGTTTATATAACCGCACCTCCCGTCACAGAAGTGCGGTCCATCCGCATTTCCTCGATACGGAGGTGTCGCGGACTGTTCGGTCCAAAAATTACTTTATACCGCGAACCCGTAGGCTGTGGAACGAACTGCCTCAAGAGGTCTTTCCATTAAGCTACGATACCATTATGGGGTTCTTCAAGAGAGCTGTGAATAGGATTTTGCAAGGTCGGCGGCGCGCCCGCATACCCCCTGGTGTTGCAGGTATCCACGGGCGGCGGTAACACACCATCACGTGGGACCGCTTGCTCGTCCGCCCACTAAGCTTTAAATAAATACTAGTATATAAAAATAAAAAAAGCGTTGGGGAAATGAGGAGGAATTGAATGGGAATGGGCACATCTCACTCGCTGCTGAAACACGTACGTACAGTGGGGAATACCATTATGTACAAATTGCAGTACATTTCAAGGTGGTCTTCTGTGAGAGAGGGGTAACGTAGACAGTCGAGTGCGCCCAGCCGCCGTCGGAATGCAGCGTGCACTCCCCCTACAAAACAGTTTGAGTTATTTTTTGTTGTTCCTTTAAAAACAAGAAAACTTTTCAGCCAGTATCAAAAATGGCAATTTCTCACATAAACTTTTAATAAAATAAATGAAAGATTTTTGAAAATACATTTGATTTAATTAAATCCCACGTGTTGAGTATTCGTCTTCCACCGGATGTTTAGTTTTTGCTATTTCCGCCGATTGCTCGTACTGACTGATCTATATATAAAAAAAGAATGAATTATAACATTTAATTCTAATGAATTTATATAAGCTTTGGTAAGTTCTTTGAGCTTTGCCATAGTCCTTAATGTTTTTTTTTTATGGACGAAGGCGGCAGACGAGCATACAGTCTACTTGAAGGGAAGTGGATACTGTCGCCCATAGATGGATGTCTATTTCATTGTTTTATGATTCCGTTTAAAAATAGACACCATACTCTACTAACATGTTTTAATTAACAATTAACATTATTTTAAGAGCCGACAATGAAGTCAATTTCCCCAGATAATGTCACAAATAATTTAATTCCATTTTAATATACTACATTTCTTTTCTTTATGGTAAGTGGATAATGTCGTCCGTGGACATCCGCGATACATGACAACATCAGTCGATAATAACAAATGTTGGCATGCCCCCGGATTCGCTGTCAACATTTGAAGATATAGAAATGTACTTGGAGAATGGGTTGGGTTGGGGAGATTAAAAGATTATTTTATACATTAAATTTAAGTTACTTTGTTAATTTAGTATATGGATGTCAAGGTCTTAACAGTGCCCCTTGCAAGTCTCACCGTTGTTGGTGCCTTATGGACTTCGGGATGAGCCGTGGTGGTGGTGGTGGCCTCTGGTAAGCTCGTGTGGTAGCCCTCGAAAGGCAGGGAAGTGAACCTCTTCGGCACATCAGTGCCCGACATAGCTTTGATCACTGCGTGAATCGTTTCTCTGGAAGAGCCATATAATCAAATCAAATAGTAATCAGTTCGTAGTTTGATTTTAATTCTAATTTTCTGTCACAATTTTTCGACTGTTAAATTACTTTAATTTCTTATATATTTTTTTATAAATATTATCGCTGTACCTGGCATATAAAATATTTTTAACTACATCGCAAACAAATTCGGTTTTGTGATGTGTTTATCCAAATATACCATAAAATGTCAATATAAAAAGGCGGCAGACGAGCACACAGTCCAGCTGATGGTAAGTGGATACTGTCGCCCATAGACATCCGCGATACATGCCAACATTAGTACAAAAGGACAAACGTTGGCACGACTCCGGATGCGCTGCCTACCTTTGGAGATATGGGAATGGATTTGGAGAAAGGTTTGGGTAAATGTGGAGGGATAGGATTGGAATGGGCTCTGGCACATCTCACTCACTACCGAAACACGTTCGTACATTGTGGAAATAAGATAAAGTGGGAAATGCAGTACATTTCAAGGTAGTCTTCTGTGGGGGAGGGGTAACGTGGCCAGTCGAGCGCGCCCAGCGGCTGTTGGATTGCAACGTGCACTCTCCTCCCCCCCTTAATTAAACTCTAAATAGGAAATATTAAAAATAAACTCTAAATGACGTACGAGAATATTTTACGCTATTTTCGTAGGGCATGTCTAAAATTATTTCCATCATAAGATGTCATTTTTAACAGATCGAGTAAAATTTCGGTCCATTTTCTGGTAAAAATAGTGTAAATGTCACCTTTTTATCAAAAACTGCACAAATATTTGACTTTCATTACCCGGCAACCTCAAAGCCCATGTCCACAAAAACGTTCTTGAGTTCCGCAGTAAGAGAGGAGACGAGTGGTTTATAAGTATCCAGTATCGTTACGCGGTTCCGCGATTCTTCCGATATTTCCTCCAGAACACGGCGATATCTCACGAAACGGGGCCTGTAACAGTCAAAAATTTGTAAGGATACAGAGTCGACACAGTGCACGCAGAACGTGCGCGGTGTTTAACGTTGTCAGCAATTTGCGGTACCTATAGCGTCACTGTCCACACCGTACACTTCTCGGCCGACTGTAATACACATTGGCCTTTAGAAAAAGACTATCGGCTAGCTTCGGTTTTGTGGAGCGTCGTCTCTGTCGTAACGGCAAACGGCAGAGACGACACTCTACAAAACCGAAGCTTGCTGAACCTTTCGAGCTATATCGGTAACCTTAGTTCCTAGTCGAATCTCCTCGTTACGAATTTTGTCCAGCAAAGAAACTGCGAGCATAGCTCTCCCCATCGCTCCCTGAGCGACTTTGAATTTCTGAATCAGGCCTGCCGTTAGACACCACTTTACCGCACCATACGTTATAACGGACAAGACGCACTAATTCAAGACTTTCGTCTTCAAACATGGTGTTATAGGTGACGAGAAGATGTGACTCATTTTCCCAAATGCTGCCCAACCAAGTTGAATGCGTCTGTCGGCCTCTCGACTCATGTTAGACTTATCTAACTGGATTGACTGTCCAAGATAGATTTCTTCGTCTACAACTTCTAACGAAGCTCCCTTGATGCTCACCGGTTCAGGGACGACGCTTGAACATGACTTTTGTCTTGTTCAGATTCATCCCAAGACCAACACGCCGCGAGATCTCAATGAAACAGTTTAGCATCGAATTCAAATCCTCCAACGACTCTGCCATGATAACGATGTCGTCCGCGAAGGTGGGAGATGTATTCGCCGTTGTCATTAACTTCGCATTTGTTCCAATCCAGCATCTTTAATATGTCCTCCATTGCGTTCGTGAACAGTGTCACAGTGTCGGGGATAGTACATCCCCTGTCTCACTCGTCTCAGTTGGGGGACTCAAATGAATTGGGTTAGTCTTCTGCTCTTGGATTCTGACTGTCATTGTCGCGGCCTTAATGATTCCAAAACTGGTTTCGATTGAGTCAAAAGCTTTTTGTAGTGCAAAAATGCGATTTCAGTGTATTTCAGAACGCTGGGTGTACCATAGAGAATCAAATGAATTATATACAGAATAATTAAACTTACCAGGTGTGTACTTTTGTGTACCTTTCTAAAAAAATGTACCTCTTTCTATATAAAGGTAGAAAAAAGGTACACCGCTATTCTAAAATCTTTTTATTATTTTTCTGGCCTATTTTCCGATGCAACCAGAGAGAGGTATCCTCATAAACATTGTCTTCTTCGTGAGGGCTGTATGGTTTTAAAACGCCACGCTGGCCTGTTTTAGAGGTTGTGTATTTCCTCGGGGTTTTGTGGCCTTTTACAACAGCCACGGGAGGGGATGGGATGGTTCTATTCTATAGTTAGCTGACATTACACTGCACGCCACATAGGTACTTATTAATAGCACCCTGCAGCCAGGTGGGACGGCATGCTGTCACAATGCTGCATCGATGGACACGACTGTGCGCCATCCGTGGAATTGTTAATTTTAAGTTTGATTTGTTCCCCATTACTAAAACTAGATTAAGATTTCTGCTTACTAACACATTCATGGATATTTGACTGAAATTAAATTAGATCCTTACTTATTACGAGTGTTTATTTTTTTCATTCTCTGTGTAAGTTTTGCCATGTGTCTATTCGATCTCGGCGCTCTGTGTAACCGTTGCAGTCTATCCTTCACTCTATCTTCAAAGCGGTCGTTCTCATATATTGTGGCCGATACCCATGCATCCTTAAATTCGCCCATCATCGCATTCATCTGTAGGATAAACATTTCCATTTTTTCGTATACCATTGTTTTATTTGGGAAATTAAACAATTGCACAGTACACATCTATGAACGTGAACGTCGTGAGCGCTGTCACTTGTTCAATTATGTATTATATCCATATACTTGTTACTATTATTTTTTATAGAAAATAGGGTAGCATACGATCATACAGTCCATCTGATGGCAAGTGGATACTGTCATCCATAGACATCCGCGATACATGACAACATCAGTCCAGAATGACAAACATTGGCACGCCCCCGGATGCGCTGCCTACCTTTGCAGATTAAGGAATGGATTGTGAAAATGGGGAGGGAGAGGATGGGAAGGGAATGGGCTCTGGTATAATTAAAGTTATTACCTAACTAACGACCCGCCCTCGATTCGCTTCGGTTTATAAGTTTTTTTTTTCAATATTTCAAAATGAAATATAGCCTACATTAGACACGGATAATGTAGTTTCCTATTTGTGAAAGAATTTTTGAAATCGGTTGAGTAGTTCCAGATATTACCCCCAACATACAAACAAACACAATTTTACCTCTTTATTATATTAATATAGATTAGTTTACCCAAAATCACAGTCTTACATACTTACATACATCGAATGCCTACTTAATACAATATTAATACATACATACATCGAATGGTGGCCAAGTACCGGGAAGCGCAGTGTGAGACGCCCTGCGGCCAGGTGGACCGACGCTTTAAAGAAATTCGAAGGTGGTGGTTGGATGAGAAGAGCCGAGGATTGTTTGTGGTGGCGAGCCAAGGGAGAGGTCTATATCCAACAGTGGAGAGACATAGGCTAATGGTATGATATATCTATTAACATAAATACACGCACAATATACATAGAAACAAAAACTCTTAAAAACTCACTCCATTATAAGTATTTATACAACTGGTATCACTCATGTACAGTCAGCAACAGGACTACGTATAGCCATCGGTGTTGGCTACATTAGTGTGTTGCTGACTGTACACAGTTTTGTCTCAAGGAATTATCCATCTATGTATTTGGGTTTAACTTACTCTCTTATCCAAGATCTTGACATAGTGCGGTGTCTTTCGGAACCTAAGCATGATAGAATTAAGACCCTCTCCATACAGTTTTATAGCTTCCCCTTCTAAATCATATCTTCTGCATATAACTGCTGTAATAGTGGCTTAAAACATAATGAAAGTAGACAGTTATATTAATATTTTCTTCTGTCTATACCTATATTGAGTATTGGTTATCAACCTTCGTTAGAATAGCCTAACCATCTCTTCGTAAAAGGCGACGCTACGACAAACACCATGGAACTACACCACCTCCAAAAGAGTGTGAGCAAAAGGTCACAAAACCCTCGTGTACAAGACAATGTCTATGAAGAGTACCGTGTTCAGGCATTGGATGGCAAAGTGCTGATGGCGGTGACATCTACATTTGATCATAATTGACCATCTTTTTGGAACGATATATACGAATAGCGAAAGTCTATTTTATTTTTAAGCGAATAGGAATCTCTTTCAGTAGAAGTATAATTTGAAATGATTATAATTTATAATTGTATAGTCCGAATAAGGTTTTTAGGAAAAGAAAAATTGCAAAAGTTGTCGGAAAATTGGAAAATTCAAGAAAAACTGAAAGTGCTTCCTTCTGTGGGGTTTTTGTATAGACTTATTGAAATTTGGACAGGACAACATCTGTCGGGTCAGCTAGTAACTATTAAAAATCAGTTCAGTAGATTTCATAGAACTATGTAAAAACAGAATGACAAATATTCTAGATTCTTACAGAATATATAGAAAAGTATAAATAAATAATTTGCCCTTTCAGTATCCACTGCTGGATATGTTCATATGGCCTTAAAACACTATGCTCTGGCCAAACGGGTTGACGAATCCACGCTTTCAGAGGTGGTGTCTACGTCACCCGCTGGAAGAGATGGGGTTGTGCCTGGTGCCAAATAATTTATACACAGTTAATTTAAATCACATTAATTTACTATTGTTCTGTTTATAACATTCATAGCTCTATGCAACACGAGGTTATTGAAATGTAGACGACCAGTACAATTAAACAAAGGGGTTGACGTTTAAAATATTTTTACCGGATATCCAGATTATACTCGAATACATGTATATACCGCACATGTTGGCACTTTATAATCAAATAAATATTTTTTTATACTAAATACAATAATATGTTAAAAGAGAACGTGAGTTTGTTTGTTTTGGATACAATTTGAAAAATCTACTTATTGCGATTTTTTTTCATTTATTCCATTATATTCTCCATAGGATGGGATAGTATAGAATAGGATGGAAAATGTGCTCTCACTCACTATCTAAACACGTATTATAACATTGGGAGAATAGGATCACGTCAGCAGACCTCCTATCTTCCACTGTTGGACACGGTTTCTTCATGCATATTGTCTCGTGCATGTGGAATGTATGGCTGTAAAACGGCACGCTGATCAAGTGGGTCGCCGAGTCCATTCCAAGGTGGTGTAGTTCCTGTGAACTTGCGGTACGTAGCAGCTTTGTCATCCTATAGTTGCTTTTAACGACATCCACTGGAATACATATGTGATGCTATTTTAAAACCGGCCGACACTACACGGTAAGGAGAGAATAGGATAGGAATGGGAAATGTAGTACATTTTATGGTAGTTTTCTGTGGGTGGTTCAATATTTATACCTAAATAATTTATTTGTTGTATGTAAAATCAACTAGTAAATAATTTCGGAGACAGCGGGTCACGACTCCATTTTCAATATGGACAAATGGACCAGGTCTAAGTAACTTAATATTTTCTGTGCAATAACTATAGATATAATTTTAGTGAGTTTTATGTACGTGGGCTCTGTTTCTGGCATAAAATAGGGGAGGCCTTTGCCCAACAGTGGGAAACAAATGCAGAGTAATTGAAAAAAAAAGTAAAGCCTCGACGAAACAATAGTTAATTTTTTTATCGGCAATAACACGCGTCAGCAATAAAATGTGTAATGAATATATTTTTTTATCGATCAAACAGTCAGTGTGTTAAACATTTTAGGTAGATTCCCAAGAAATGTATACCTATTGTGGAGATCACGGCTTTCGAATTTTGGAAAAGTTCCACTACATCTTGACTAACGGTCACGAGCTCAATAAAAAACACCAATTAGTTTAGATGGGATATTATTATATTTTTGTAGGAGGAAGGCGGCAGACGAGCATACAGTCCACCTGATGGTAAGTGGATACTGTCAGCCATACTAGTACATATCAACATATCAACGTCAGTCCAGAATGACAAACGTTGGCACACACCCGGATGCACTGCCCGCCTTTGTAGATGTAGGAAAGGATTGCGAATATGGAGAGGGATAGGATGGAATGGGCTTTGGCGTATCTCACTTACTACCTACCGAAACACGTACGTACATTGGGGAAATATGATAAAGTGGAAAATGAAAGGTCATTTCAAGATAGTCTTCTCTAAGAGAGGGGTAATGAGGCCAGTCGCCCGGCGGCTATTGGGTTGCAGCGTGCACTGTCCTTCTCATAATTACAGTATATTTTTCATAATCGAAATACCGGGTAAGCTGTACATGCCATTATAATTCAAATATAAAAGCTATATTTTTATGATAACACATTTATTACCGGTACATTTATTCAGTACCAATCACAACACAAGTCAATTTATCGGTACATTTATTCAGTACCAATCACAATACAATTCAATTTATCGGTACATTTATTCAGTTCTAATCACAACACAACTCAATTTATCGGTACATTTATTCAGTACCAATCACAACACAAGTCAATTTATCGGTATTTTGTTGCTAATCGCTGACATCTGCACAGCGCTCGAGTAAAAATTCAAACCGAGAGATAAAGAAAACTAGTCTCAAATTGGACTATAACCTGCCAACCCGCTTGCAACCCGGATTGCAATCCCGCAGTGTTACAAATCCGCAGGAAATTTGCGGGATTGGAGTCAATCCCGCGGAGTGCCACCTAGGTTTTGAAAATTTTATGAATTGAAATAAAGAAGTACCTTTATATGGTTTTCTCTTCTTTTTTTCTTAATGGCTACATTCTTGTGGCTCTAATGGCCTTTCTAGAGTCACCGGACATGTATAATTTAGTCTTCTGTGAGAGAGGGGTAACGTGGCAAGTCGAACGCGCCCAGCAGCTGTTGGTTTGCAGCGTGCACTCTCCCCCTCAAAGACCTATGGACCTATGGTGTATACTTATGGACAGGAATTTGCAAATAACTACTTATTATTATGTAAAATATAGTTCTAAACCGTCTCGTCTCTCCTTCGGTGAGCCAAAATGAGGGAGAGACTGTGCAACCCTCGGCGGAAGTACAGTCGGCCGGGGTTCAGGAGAGAAACCGGCGGACGATACATGCGGTAATGAGTAGCAGCGCCTTCTTCATCATCGCCGAGAGCCAGCCGCCAAGTAAACGTAACCGACAGGTTGCTCTCGAGGGTGACGGGTATTATTGGAACGAAGTTCCTTTACGCGGCTTGCGGTAGGTGTGATTCGAGAGAAAATGTAACGTCACGTAGGATTTTTACCCCCTCCATACTCCATGCGATTCTCGCGATAATGTCAGTTCGTCGGTATTCGGTAAATTTCGGTATACACATAGAGATTTTATTTCGAATTACATACGTAGTTTAAAAAAATGCGTGAGGATCTTCGTTCCTGACGGGGGTCCCCTGACCGCACACGGTTTTTTTTATCATTAACTATCTTTAGATGGCCTGTTTCTAGCGTTATTATTAGAAAACAAGACGGTTATCGTTATTTTGTTGCATATTTAAAATAAATATTATTAGTAACAGTTTTCTTACGTCACAAAGCCAATTGTGTAAACAAAAATACGCTTATCATCTGTGACATTTCTCACCTATACAATGATATAGAGGTTAAATTCTGAATCATTTTAAGGATTCAATAAATTTGTCGTGTGACACGAATCTAACAGTAATCTATAATATCATAATTTACCATCATTTTTATACTTATCACATAGTCGTATTTATTTAAAATAAGAAGATGGCCGACCGGCATTATTTAATTACGAGTATTTGAATAATAAGCGAGCAGCAAGCAGCTTATGTGTCCATATCTTTAAATGGGCCTAGGTAGCATTTTTTTCTAGCGTGTGCCTAGGACTGGAAGGGTGGGCCGGCTAGACCCAACCAAAAAAAAAAACCGGATATTTGGTTTTATTCACGTTCGAAGATAAACCAATTCGGTCTAGTAGTCACAAATTTATGCCCACATATTTTATAAAAATCTAATTAAAAATATTTAATGTCTATACAACAAACTATATGTCGTTGGATAAATCTCGTAACGTTCTACAGCTGTCTGGAAACACTTTATTAAAATGTTACGGAAATTAGCAAAATGTACCTTCCGACTAGCGCTGACATCGATCTTTTCAACTTTCTTTCACTCCACTGAAGAGGCAATGTATTTAAATCTTGTTCACTGCGACAACATTATTGAAACGGTAAAGAATTTCTGTACAGTGCAACGTAACAATAAGAGATTCTACTAATATTCTACGGAGAGTACAAGCGATTATGAACCTCAGGACGTTGTAATGAAGTAGTTTTATATTGCTTTACTACGAGCTTTTAAAGTTGAACATGCTGTGTGTTATCAATAGAACCTCGAAGTTGTGTCACCAAGATGTCATCTAATCTACATTGATCCTTCGGGTTTGCTCGTTTACTGCCTCCTTAGGGCGTATTACAACGTACGTTTTTTTTTTTCATCCAATCTTTCATCCAAGCTTCGCCCGCTTGGAATTCGGTTATCGCGGTAAATACCCTAAGTCCGTCCCTGGAAAGTATCCTATGTCCGTCCCTGGGTTTCGATCTATCTCAGTACCAAATTTTTTTTTATGGACGTCAGCGGCAGACGAGCATACAGTTCAGTTGATGGTAAGTGGATACTGTCGCCCATTGACATCCGCGATACATGCCAACATTAGTCCAAAATGACAAACGTTGGCACACCCCCAGATACGCTACCTACCTTTGGAGATATAGGAATGGATTTGGTGAAAGGCTTGGGAAAATGGATGGGATAGGATGGGAATGGGCTCTGGCACATCTCACTGACTACCGAAACACGTACGTACATTAGTGAAATAAGATAAAATGGGAAATGCAGTACATTTCAAGGTAGTCTTCTGTGAGAGAGGGGTAACGTGGCCAGTCGAGCGCGCCCAGCGGCTGTTGGATTGCAACGTGCACTCTCCCCCTTGATAAACCTATTACGTATTGGGGCTAACAAACGTACGTATTAGGGCGAAAGAAAATTAAACCAAACAGAAGTCGTTCAGTCAATTGAATCTCATCAGAATCTCATAATACTAAACTAAATGGTTTATCAAAAAATTATCAATGGTTTATCAATGGTTTATCATTTAGGGCTGTAAATTGTCTTGATTGGAAATTGAATGGTTTATCAAAAACTCGTAATATGGCCACTGAACGATTCATACTTAAAACTGGTTTCGGTCTAAATATATATTAGGTGCTTACCTATGCATGACCGGCACAGGACCAACAAACTGCTACCAGTAGCTTCTTCCCAGTTATTTTGGCGTTATGGATATTGTTGGGCTGCAACTCCCGGATCCAGTCACTAATACGAACGTTTGCGGTTGTCGTACAGGATCCATTTCTCATTACAAGTCACGATGCGATTCCTTCGTTTTTGTGACGATTCAATAACACAGTGCACACTTCGACGGGTTGTTGTCGCTGACGTTCATTCAGTTCATACGGTATCCACTTTTCAAGCTTCTTTATTTTGCCGTTTTGACGCAGATGAACAAACATTGTTTTATCACTAACATCAAACCTTGCTGCTAACTCAGCTGTACTTTGAGATGGATCTACTTCCACTATAGCCTTTAATTCATCGTTATTAACTTTGATCGAAGGTCGTCCGTGGAGCTCATCCTTAAGATCGAAATTTCCAGAACGGAAGCGTTCAAACCATCGACGCACGGTGCGATCGTTCGTGGTGTTTGGCATGGGCCAATTTGGCATGTGTGTTTGGCATGTGTATGGACACACTATTGATATTGTCAGCTGTCTAACATGCGTTGGTGCGGCGACCAAACTCATATTAAAAAATAGCACGAGTTTTCAATTTATCCATTTTATGGTCAAGACAATCACATTAACAAAATTTAGGTACAGAAAAACAAATGAAATACTGATTTTGAAATAAGAACATCGTAGCTATTGGATGCATTTTGTTATATTTTGAAAATTCGAATTAGAACAGAAGATATCGAAATTCACAGTGGCCAGTAATAAAATAAACCTAATATAAACATTTTGTAAAATTTCAGTTTGATACTATACCCACCAGCCTGTCTCTCCATTGTTGGATATAGGCCTCTCCTAAGGCTCTCCTAAGCTGGTGCCTTGATAAGTGGTGGCGTGTGTGGTGGTGGTCCTCGGGAGAACCCTATATCCAGCACTAGAGATGGTATGGTATATAACACTATTTGAATATACGTAAAGACATACAGACTTCTTTAAATATAATAATAACCTACATGACATTAATAAATACTAAATAATTTATTCGGAATATAAAAGTTACAATTACAATTATAAATAGTAATAAAAAAACACATTTATCTACAATATTTTATTTATGTTACAATTATAAAAATAAACATTTATTTACATATTTTCTGTCATATAAATATAGCACAATTGACCTACCATTCTTCAAAGTGTCTTGCATTACCGCATAAGAAAAAAAATTAGGTCTGCATTTTTGTTTGTTTCTGTTACTTTAGCGGTAAGTATTTTTTGAAACTTCTTTGTGCAAAGATTAGCTTTTGCCCGTTATCTACATGAACTTTAGTCTATGTCTTAATCCGGATTACAATCTACGTATTTGCCAAGTTTCAACGAAATCGGGTCATCCGTTTCGACTTGATTGAGTAACAAATATCCAATCTTTCATCCAAGCTTCGCCCGCTTGGAATTCGGTTATCGCGGTAAATACCCTAAGTCCGTCCCTGGAAAGTACCCTATGTCCGTCCCTTGGTTTCGATCTATCTCAGTACCAATTTTTTTTTATGGACGAAAGCGGCAGACGAGCATACAGTTCACCTGATGGTAAGTGGATACTGTCGCCCATAGACATCCGCGATACATGCCAACATTAGTCCAAAATGACAAACGTTGGCACACCCCCAGAGCGCACCTACCTTTGGAGATATAGGAATGAATTTGGTGAAAGGCTTGGGAAAATGTATGGGATAGGATGAGAATGGGCTCTGGCACATCTCACTCACTACCGAAACACGTACGTACATTAGGGAGATAAGATAAAGTGGGAAATGCAGTACATTTCAAGGTAGTCTTCCGTGAGAGAGGGGTAACGTAGCCAGTCGAGCGCACCCAGTGGCTGTTGGATTGCAGCGTGCACTCTCCCCCTCAAAAATCGTCAAAATCGGTTCAGTGGTTTAGCCGTGAGAAGGTAACAGAAAGAGTTACTTTTTCGCATTTATAGTATAGATTAAGTATAGGTTATATTAATTGAATGAGTAGACAGTTTACCTGGTGGTAACTGGATACTGTTGCCATTTAACGTCCGCGACACATGTAGACATCAGTACCCTATACAACAGGACTAGGATAAGTCTTTTTTACAGGACTGAAGTCTTTCATAAGGGACTTCCTTTTTCATGTCTGTTTTTTGTGACATAAAAATATAATTATTAAAATTTTTATTTGTTTATAGGTTATCTGCATGCAAAGTAATGCTGATCCTGGACTGAGTAAGTACTTTTTTTTATAAGAAGGCGACAAACGAGCAGACAGTCCACCTGACTGCTCGTTTGTCTATGGATGTCTATGGATGCATAGACATGCATCGCGGATGTCTATGGACGACGACACAGCATCCACTTACCATCAGGTGGCCTGTATGCTGTGTATTGTCGCACATGGACATCTGCTATACATGCCGACATCAACCCAGAATGACAAATGTCGGCACGCCCCCGGATGCACCGCCTACCTTTGAAAATTGGGGAACGGATTTAGATTTAGCACCCATCGGGGTCGCTTATAGGATGTTGAGAGGTAATTCCTACGGACGCGGGTAACAGTTATCTCTTTGGGGCTTAATAAACCTAAAAAAGTGGCGAGACCCTCAATGATAAATGCGGCGTTTTAAGATCTTTTTTACAATATCACACCATCTGCCTGTATGTTTTTCCACTGCTGATTATAGACTTCTCTTAAAGCTCCCCACTACACATGATCCTCGACTCTTTTTATTCTTCATGTGATCGATCCATCGTGAAAAAGAAAAAGAGTCTACTATTAAGTAGACTACTAAGAGAGCTACTAATTAAATCGTGCCGGTCGGCCATCTTTGTATTTCCGTCCGTGACGGAACGCTGAAAGATGTTATGAAGTGTTGGAATGTTTACGTATTTAATTTGCAAGTTTCAGTACATAATTATTGTTTAACATCACCTTGCAAACAATCAGAGCTGGCTCTAGCCCATGTGGCGCCCGGGTGCAATCAATACCCTGGCGTCATCTAGTAGGCGCTTTGGACTCTTTGGGGGCGTCGCGAGCGGCGCTCGGCGCCCCGTAAGACCCTGCGCCCGTGTGCGCCGCACACCCTGCACCATAGGTAAAGTCGGCACTGCAAACAATACCATGTTTGTTTCTCTTTTAATCAATTGTGCTGATACGGTGAAAAATGCTAAGATTGCCGACCGGCAATATTTAATTATTCTTGTACTAGCTTCGGAATAGCACCAGCCCATCTCTTCCCCGGTGTAAAAGGCTACTAAGGGGCAACAAAGTCGCTGCCATAAACCCAGAGAAACTACAAGAATGTATTCGCCAACCAATTTGGCCAGAGCTTGACCTTTTAAGTCTGTATATTCCTCACGCATAAGGCAATAATCTATGTTCTGAAGTGGATGTTGAAAGTACTGTTTACGGTTAATGTAATTAAAGGTTGATTCTGAATTTCTGTATTGTAACACTACCGCCATCCTTTGCCCGGACAACACTAGTCAGCCGATAAGCCACGTCATCACCCCACCAGCCTGCCAAGTGTCGCCTAGCCTAGCCGGAGTGGGGGGGTGACAAGCCAGCCTATATAAGCCAGCCAGCCTTTGTACTTGAGGGATATTTCTTTACGTCGAATAAAGTGTGAAGTGTTAAAAAACTTGTATTCATTTTCCGAACCTTTTAGACTTTATATTTCAGAAGAGTGGGATAAAAAAAAAAATAGTTCAATACCTACGATGACGACGCGTTCGGCGAAACGTCCACGATCACCTAACAACTACACGGGTCGAGAATTGCCCGTAGACGACCAGGAATTTTCCGCCGCCGTCTCTGACGATGGGGACCGAGATAACGAAGATTGCACATCTTCGCCACCGGCAAGGAAAATTTTAAAAAGACTTTTAAAACAAGAGGTACAGAAGGCTCTGCACTAGACGACGACATACCTGTCTTCAGCCGAACAAAACATCATCGGGCTACATCCCTGATTCCCGAGTTCGACCCGGAGAACGAAGACTGCACCGTTCGAACCTGGCTAAACAAAATCGACCAACTAGGTGATATCCATGGCTTTGACGAAAAAACCAAATCATTTCATCTACAAGACAAGCTGAGGGGCCAAGCTCGTAAGTGGTATAATCGGCTTGAAGAATACGATTATTCGTGGGAGGAGTGGAAGGATATGCTACTTCGGGCATTTCCAAAACATCGAGATTACGCCAATGTTTTAGAGGAAATGCTTAATAGAAAAAAAAATCCAAACGAAAGCATGACTAAATACTACCAGGACAAAATTGCCTTGTGCCTACGATGCAAACTATCCAACGCCGCCACCGTATCTTGCATCATCCGGGGACTTCCCCCGGCTCTACAATCAAATGCAAGGGCCTTTCAATGCAATCGACCGGAGGAGTTGTAAGAAGGTTTTTTGTCTGCCTTGGATGATTATCGCACACCACATCAGGCCTTTGAAACTCCGCGCACATCCAAGGAAATTATCCGCCCCGGAATGCAAAAAAAAAAGGATCCATAAACGTTGAGACAGACCCCTGCCCACGCTGCAAAAAGACTGGACACTGGGTTCGAAATTGTCCTGTAACCGATCAGCGCACATGCTTTAAATGTGGGGCACAAGGTCACATTGCACCACATTGCCCAGGAAACCTCAAGGACGGCAACAAAGTCGCCAATGACGTCAAGGAAGTGAGACTGATTCAAAACTACAACAATATATATACAAAGACTGCGAAGGTCAACGGTGTGTACGTAAAATCCTATGTGGACACCGGAAGTCAAGTAAACATACTTAACGCAGAAGTCGTGGAGCTTCTCAATCTAGATGTGAAACCATCGTACATTGCACTAAGGGGATTTAACGGCGATAGCGTCAAAAGCAAAGGTGAAGTACAATTTAACCTTCAACTTTTAGACCTCGACATACTTTGCACGGCCCATTTAACCGACGTTGAGATGAACGGGATAAACTTGTTAATCGGTCAGCCCGTTATAAACAGCGAGGGAGTGTCCCTGATAGTCCAAAACGGCATTGCTGTGTTTAAAATTGTAGAGCCCAATGTCGTGACCCGCATGGACGTGACTGAAGAAAACCATCGCTTTAAGGTTACTACCGCCGCTAAGGAACGCTTACTGCCCGGGACCTCTATCATCAAAGTCCACATTCTTGGAAACCGAGGCGACAACGACGTAGTCACACCAGCCCGACACTTCGACCTGCACGGGGTCACTTACTCGCTGCCAGCTACCCTGTTCCGTGGTAACGAAGGTTATCTGAAGGTCGTCAACACCGGAAGCGAGGACGTGGAGTGGAGCGAGGGCACCGACCTGCTGCGCGCCGAAAGTTGCGAGGAAACATCGATTCGTCAGGTTAGTCCGAATGCCAATACTTTGCCATCATTCTTTGCCAAGAGTGTGTTAAGTACTAGCCTAGCGCAGCCTAAAAGCACGCGGGAGATAGGAGGGGTAGCCGTAACCGAAATAGACATGGGTCCTGTAAGCGAGGCCGAACGTACGGAATTGGTAGATTTATTATCAGAATATAATGACTGCTTCGCATGCGACACTAACGACTTAGGATGCACCAATTTAGTCCAGATGCAGATAAGGTTAAAGAGCGATCAGCCTATTTATTACCGTCCCTATAGACTCTCCCATAGTGAGCTGGAAATGGTAAAATCTATAAGAGTCCTGTTACGCCTCACCAGTTATACTAGTTAGAAAGAAAAACGGGGAAGGTCGTTTATGTGTCGACTATCGCGCATTAAACTCAATTACCATACGTGAACGATACCCTCTTCCTAACATTGACGATCGATTGTCCCACCTGGCAGGCAAAAATTATTTCACCAGTTTAGATATGGCTCAAGGCTACCATCAGGTGCCTATGAGTCCCCAAGATACACATAAAACTGCATTCGTAACTCCACACGGCCACTACGAATACACGAGAGTACCTTTCGGCCTTGCTAATGCTCCATCAGTTTTTATGCGTTTAATAAATAAGGTAGTAGTCAATAGGCAACACAGAAATTCTAGCATTCCTAGATGATCTATTGTTACCATGTGTCGACGTACAGTCAGGTATCGAGCTACTAAAGAAAGTACTTACTAGACTTCAAGCGGAAAACCTAAAGTTAAACATGCGTAAGTGTTCATTCTTGCAAAGAGAAATTACCTATCTAGGTCATAAAATTTCTCCGAACAGCATACAGCCGGGTGAATTTCAGTTGGCAGCCGTATCTCAGTTCCCTACGCCGCGCAATGTACATGAAATCAGGCAATTTATAGGGTTATGCAGTTACTTTCGCAAATTCATCTATAATTTCGCTGTCATAGCACGGCCACTCACTGAACTCACAAAGAAAAACGTTCAATGGGCTTGGGGTGAAAAACAAACAAATAGCTTCAAAGAACTCAAACTCAAGCTATGTAGTAAACCCGTGTTAGCTATTTATGACCCTTCACTGCCGACAGAAATTCACACGGATGCATGTAAGCTAGGCATCGCTGGCATACTGATGCAAAAACAAACTGATAACACTTTACGCCCCGTAATGTATTATAGTCGCATAACGAGCCGAGAGGAGAGTGTTTATCACAACTATGAACTAGAGACTTTAGCAGTGGTGGAATCATTGCGTAGATTTCGCGTATATGTATTTGGGAAAAAGGTAAGAGTGATCACAGACTGCACAGCGGTCAGCGCAACATTAACAAAACGTGACCTTATTCCCCGAGTTGCGCGTTGGTGGCTTGCGATCCAAGATTATGACATTAACATTGACTACAGAGCAGGTGAACGAATGAAGCATGTCGACGCGCTCAGTCGCAATCCGGTCAATTATCATTCAATCGTTCAAAGAGGCATGGATCGTGTATCCGAACGTTCTGAACCGGTCATAGACAGTGTCAATGTCAATCGCTTAGAAGTGACAGATTGGTTCTATACAATTCAACGGCAGGACGACAAACTAAATAAGATTATTGAATTGATAGATAGTGGGTGCACAGACCCGGATATAGTTAACAATCACGCATTAATTGATAATAGACTGTATCGCAAAACACTTAACGGTAATCGCTTGATAGTTCCGAGTTTCGCGCGCTGGAAAATTCTGCAAATGCACCACGATAACATCGGTCATGTAGGATTGAAGCGATGCATCGAGCTTATTAAGGCCGATTTCTGGTTTCCGAAGATGTCACGGTTCATTAGAAAATACGTGTCAAGCTGTCTTCACTGTGCGTACGGAAAAGGGGAATATGGAAAGAAAGCAGGTAAACTACACCCCATACCTAAACCCACAGAGCCAATGAAAATGATACATATTGATCACCTTGGGCCTTTCTGTAAGACCAAAAGGGGTTATCAATATATGCTAGTATTAACAGATTCCTTTTCAAAATTTGTGATTGTTGAACCCACACGCACTGTAAATTCAATTGAGACAACCCGGGCCCTAAAAAAGATTTTCAGTTTGTTTGAGTCCCTGAACGCATAGTGTCTGACCATGGGAAGGCCTTTACAAGTAGACATTTCAAACAGTTTGCAACTGAGAAACAATTCAGGCATACCCTGTGCACTATCGCTTGCCCGCGAGCCAATGGGCAGGTGGAGAGGACAAATCGCACAATTTTGGATGCGTTGAGGGCTACTGAACCTAGTGAGGCAGGTAACAACTGGGATAACAGTTTACCTAATGTCACATGGGACATTAATAGCACACTGAATGCATCAACAGGTTATAAACCATACGATCTGATGTTTGCTCAGGCCAGTAGGTCTATATGTGATGTGACCATTCCTGGACAGGCTACAGAACCTGTACAGACAAGGCGTGCCAAGGCAGTAGTGCATAATAAGGTAGCTAGTGCTAGGATGAAACAACAGTATGATAGGAAGCGGAAGCATAGCATGACCTATAAGAGAGGTGACCTTGTACTTTGGAAACAGGCTCCAGTCAGCAGTACTGGCAAAGTTAATACTAAACTAGACGACCTTTAGTCTGGCCCATATACAGTTGTAAAAGTGTTAGGCAACGACAGGTACAAAATAAGGAGCATAAAGGGACTGAGAGGGTATAAGAAATTCACTGGGTTAGTCTCTGCAGATGCTGTTAGGCCATATAGAAGTGTAGCACCTATGTCGGATAGTGAAAGTAGTACAAATGAAGAGGTTGAGACAGAGGACCTTATCGATCTCTTAGAGAGTTAGATTTGCCCCTTTTATAACTCTGGAGCGTGACAGGAAACTAATTATGTGTTGTTCCCATTGCGGGAGCAATTGTTACAGGACGGCCGAATGTAACACTACCGCCATCCTTTGCCCGGACAACACTAGTCAGCCGATAAGCCACGTCATCACCCCACCAGCCTGCCAAGTGTCGCCTAGCCTAGCCGGAGTGGGGGGGGGGGGTGACAAGCCAGCCTATATAAGCCAGCCAGCCTTTGTACTTGAGGGATATTTCTTTACGTCGAATAAAGTGTGAAGTGTTAAAAAACTTGTATTCATTTTCCGAACCTTTTAGACTTTATAGTATGGAATAATGTTTAAATATATTTTTCTTTTAGTTTACACGACATTTCCTAATAAATATTAATTTAATTTATATTTTTTTTATTTCAGTTGACAACTCTCCAATTTGTAAGTATACATATTGAATATATTAATTTGGCTTATTAGTTAATCATTTCTTCTCTCAAATACGTGACGATAAAGTTAACTATTCTTATTGCCTTGTTTACACTTGTTACATTCCTAGTAAATTCCTTGAGTTCGAGGGCTAACCCGAAAATATTTAAATTTATTATTTTTATTTTGTCCTATTTATTTTTATTACAAATCCTCTTAGTTAACAGACAAAAAACAACAACAAGGAATTTTAATGTATCAAGATGAAATAAACAAGAAAAGAGTGATAAATAAAACCAATTAACCAATAATTTTCCGAAGCATAACTTCTGAAATTAAATTATAGCAATTATGCAAAAAGTCAATTGCAGATAATTTTTGATCAGGCGTTATGAAATAAAACAATAAACTTCTTTCAGAGTACTTATTGAAAATCTTTTTGAAACTGTAAAGTACATATGTCTAGATGTTATTGTGTGGTGGTTCAAATGTTTTATGTGCGTTTATGGTCAGTTTTTGTCTAATTAACTGAGTATTGCTCACATCTCTGGGCCAATTGGCCCCATTTGACTCCATCCAATAACGTGCTGTTCGAATTGTCGACAATCCCACTTTCACAGGCGGTTTAGAATCCCTCAGCATTCGGAGAGACGTTGCGTCTCTCTGTGTGTTCTACCGCCTGTACAGTGGGGAATGCTCTGACAGACTATGTCAAGAAGATATTCGTAATAATCTAATCAGTTAAAATGCTTCAGTGTGGTCCCGTACGTCGCATGCGCTTCTAGTCTCTGTGTTTATCCCGCCGTTAATTAAACAAAAGAAGATCTGGATGACTTCGATCTGGATGTCTGTCCCAATAAAGTCAGGCTGCCGATGCCTATGCCTATGCCATGAATAAAATGCATGTCAGCATATTCACGCGGTGTGTACTGAGACATCGCCCTAATCTTCACTGCACTGCACGTTTGTCAAAATCGTTGAGCAAATCAAAGTCCAAATAACGTAGCCGACGTCGTAGGGATCACAAAAACCAACAAGTCCGAACAGAAGCAAATCCGAGTCCAGGAAGTAAAAGAAGCAATTCAATGGCGGAGATAAACACAGAGACTAGAAGCGCATGCGACGTACGGGACCACACTGAAGCATTTTAACTGATTAGATTATTACGAATATCTTCTTGACATAGTCTGTCTCGTTCATACTTAAGAGAATAGCAATAAAAAAAAGCCTTGTGATTTTTTTCACTACTCATGCGCGCTATACTGAGGTGTTTCAATGAGTCTTGTGTTATCTGGCCAAGTACCCTTTTTTTTACATGAGACACGTTTGTTTACCTGTGATATGTTTGTGCATGACTCAAATACCACTCAGCTGTTAATAGCTAACTTAAAATTTACTTCTAAATGGGTCCAAAACATTTTGCAATACCGGTAAGTTAATTAAAACGAAAAAGTGTATTTTTTAAATTCGGCTCCTTCTCAATTGAAATGGCAATAACTTCTTTTTCATTATGGAATCGGTTATTATTAATATCATTTTAGAATCTGCATTTATTGGACAAGTTTTTAAAATAATGGGCACAGATTGTGTAGTACATTTTTTTTACACCATTCGCCCCCGAATTCACATGATTTGCTAGAGATTAGAGTTGAATTTTGAAATAAAGACATTTTTTCTTTAATATCTTTAAGTTTCCATTTAAAAAAAGTATTGTATGTGATAGCACATCTTATTATCAATAATAAACAAGAAACAAAATAAAAAAATAATGTTATTTGTTGAAATAACAGCCAAATTAGTAACTCAAGGTATCGATTTTTCAAAATAATAATAATAATGAATAAAACAGAGACCCGTGGAAAAAATAAATTTCAAATTCTGGTATGTGAGAGCTGAATATATGGTGTATCGACCCTTAACGTTGGACCACTATTTACGACACACCCTGTATATAATAGGTGATTAATAGCGATAGTTTATTAAAGTTCAAAGTGTACTTTGTGCGTATTGTTTGTGATAATCAAATAAGAGGCATAGGACTGCGTTTTTAGTGTGCTGGAGTCCTCTTCTGTCCTCAGTGAACCTACTATCACTTTAATGAGCGACTCCTGACTTACTTACAGGGGGTTGGACTTTGATAGCGTTTAGAAGAAAAACTTTATACTGGCAGAATATGATAATTGCATAATTGCCTTAGGTGAATAAAAGAAAACTTGACACTGGCAGAATGTGCTAATTGCGCTATTGCCATATATGAAGAGAAAAAAAACAAATTAAACTTAATTTAAAATAATCCCTGACAGTTGGAACGTAACTCTGGTTACAGTTTAACAGCGATGTTTTATTTGCCCTAAATTTGATTAAGACACTTGTTTAAATATAGCAAAAATAACATAGATGACGCAATGGACACACATTTCGTCAATTTGAATAATTATTGAAACAGAATAGTTATGAAAACAATAGGTAATAGAAAATATTTGTTGACCTGGAATCTTCCATAACTGAAAAATGTTTTTGAACAGAAAAATATATGCATAAAAAACAATGTCGGCTTATCTGTTTGTACGTCTCTTATTGAGGAAAATTTTAAGGAACTTTGGTAGGAATTTTACTTTGGTTTTCATTATTTATTAATGTTTTTAATTAAATCTCGTTTCAAAATAAAGAATAAATATTTGCAACTCTGTGTTTTTCCTATTTATTAACACAAATCTACAGCAAAAATATCTCAGCAACGAGACCTTATTGTCGATTATAATAGTCGATTATAACGAGACTGGTTAAGATTTATTAAATTTCATTGTATCAAAATTCTGTTTAAACAGAAACTTGTTCTCACAACTGATTACGAGGGGTGGGGGGGGGGTATGGATGTATGGTGCAATCCCACAGCCGCTTAGCGTTGTCGCCTGGCTAAGTTACCCGTCCTCTTTTCTCGGTTTCTGCTTTCACGAGGCTCTCGGCATGCGGGACGGTGATGTCCATTTAGAACACCCGAGATTGTGCCCGGTCCGTCAATACGATGTCAGGCTTATTCACTAGAACTGTCCGTGATGACGGGCTTGTCCCAGCATAACTTCGCGCGGTCGTTTTCGAGCACAGGCTCCGGTGCGTACTTGTAATAATACTTATTATTATTAAGGTCTTAAACCTTCTCGTCTTATGAGGTAGAGACGGATACGGGAGAGTCGGTCGGAGTTCAGGACCATAGGGAGAGAAATTTGGGGACCATTCGCGATGTATTGAGCAGCATCGCCTTCAGTATCGTCGCCGGGAGCGAGTCGCCACGGAAACCCAACCGCCTCAGGCTGGTCGGGATTAACCTGTTTACGGATAAAACTACGCGGATGATTTCAGTGGACGTCACTTTATTATTATATCCATGGGCGACAGTATCCACTTATCACCAGATGTATGTTACTGCCACCTTATTATTATAAAAAAAATCGGAGTGAAGTCGTGAGCAAGATATAGTTAATATAAATTCAAGATGGAGATCGAAGTAGGTTTAACGGTGTCATTTTAAATCGGTCAAGGCAATTTTACTCTTTTGTTTTAAGACTGACATCAAGGGACAGGATGACCATAGCTATATAGTGTCTTTTTTTTAAATATAATACGTTCGTGTTAATTTGTCTTTGCTTGAGCATTTGAAAATCGATTAACCACAGTTTATTTAACAGTACCTACTTCAACAATCTTAAAATCATAAGGCCGTTGTCTTTCGCCAATCGGGAAAGTAGACTCCGCTATTTTTCGTATGATTTGGAACATACTGTGGCGCGTGGTATCGTGTGGCGAATAGCCCCATCCCATCTCTTCCCTTGGGGTCATAAAAGGCGACCATAATGCGACTAAGTGGAGGCCAGAGTGACAACGCGGGCTTCAATACGAGTAGGTGCTAAAGCTAATGAGCTTCTAAGCATGCTTAGAACTTGATAATGGGTGTCTTGGATTGAATGCGCGGGCGAGGGAATGCGGGCGAGCTTCAACGCGCGAGTTGGTGCGGGGAACTGCCGGGCGAATCAAGCTATATTACGCTCGTATATGCGATCACAGTAACTTAGCGGGCGGCGAGCGGTGAACTGAACTGGAAGCAGGCATCTCAAACCATTCCGAGTTAATGCGTGCAATTAGTAAAAAAATATTGTTTTTGCGTATATTGTTTGCAAAAATTGACATACGACTAGTCAGCACTCACTCGTAGCCCGCTTGAGTGACTGCGGTCGCCCCGCCCAATGCCCTGCGCATTGCAGTCTCGCCAAGCACTACGGGTCAACAAAGTCGCAACAAAGTCTGGGAGGGGGAGAGTGCACGCTGAAATCCAACAGATGCTGGGCGCGCTCGACTGGCCACGTTACCCCACTCTCACAGAAGACTACCTTGAAATGTACCGTATTTCCCACTTACCCTTATTTCCCTAATGTACGTACGTGTTTCGATAGTGAGTGAGATCTGCCAGAGCCCATTCCCATCCTATCCCTCCATATTTTCCCAACCCTTTCTCCAAATCCATTCCTATATCTCCAAAGGTAGGTAGCGTATCCGGCGGCGTGACAACGTTTGTCATTCTGGACTAATGTTGGCATGTATCGCGGATGTTTATGAGCGACAGTATCCACTTACCATCAGGTGGACTGTATGCTCGTCTGCCGCCTACGTACATCAAAAAACCCACACCCGCTAAGGAACTATCTCACTTCTAACAGAATGGACTTGCCAATCCGTTTCGCCAACGTGGTGTTTTAAGTTCATACATCCGTCACACACGTACCCAGCAAGGGATAGTAAAAGAGTTTGTTACACTTTAGGCTTTTCTGAATAATTTGAACTCAACCTGTATGCGAGAGGAAAACCAGATGTTTTGTATTTTATTTTTAGCTAGTTTAGTAATACATTTGTATTGTAATACGTAATACAAATAATTTCACAATGGATAGAAATAGTTCATAAGGTAGAGTGGAACAACGGTATATGTTTCTTTTATAACTTTTTTTTTGGACCAAGATGTGCGTGCACTTGTCCTTAATTATTGTTAGTTTGTTTCTAATATCCTATTAATATTGTAAACGCGAAAGTTTGTGAGGATGGATGTATGGATGTTTGTTACTCTTTCACGCAAAAACTACTCAATGGATTCTAATGAAACTTTACAATAATATAGCTCAGCTCATACATCAGAATAACACAGAGGCTATAATTTATAAAGATATTGTAAATTGGCCAAAATATAAGTGTCAAGTAAGTCGGAAAAAACTCTGCCATCTGCGAGCTATTTTGGCGTGCGCTGCAAAAACCGTAAGAGTTACACGAATATAATGTATAGTGGAAATGTTTCTGAAATTTTGAAAATAAAAATTGTAAAAAAAAAACTTATAAACCAAAGCGAAGCGAGGGCGGGTCGCTAGTAATAAATAAATTTATGTCAATAGCCATAAAATCGATCAGCTAAACTACAGAAATATAAGCATTACTGACCTTGACCACTCTGTGAATGCCATTTTGGCGGGGAAAAAGTACCAAGAACGTTTTCGTATTAATAACTGTAATATTTCTGACGTAACGATGTCGTCTTTTTATTTTTTCAAGCCTTTCAAGAGTCACCGGACATGTATGGTTTAGGGCGAGCGAAGAAGGCGCTCAGCCAGGAGCAAAGAGTGTGTGCAGCAACGAGCCTAAGAGTTTTCTCGGCAGTAGACCGGGCGGAAGGAACTGAGCTCAGCTTATAGCGTTGCTTTGGGAGGGCACCGCGGCATCGCTAGTCGGTGAGAAGTGCCCAGGCACGTGCCGATACCTGGTAAAAGGGGCAACTTTGAGATAAGCAAGGGGAGAACTTTGAAAAAATTTAATAAAAAAATTGTAATCAGTAGAACATTTTTTTCCCGCAAAACTTACCGAGTTACCCACGTAGATACGAGTACATGCTAAAAAGAATTTTTATAATTTATGAAAATGCAATCAATTCAGACTACCTAAAAGTTTGTCAGGGGGAGACTGCACGCTGCAATCCAACGCTGGGCGCGCTCGACTGGCCACGTTACCCCTCTGTCACAGAAGACTACCTGAAATGTACTCCATTTCTCACTTCATCTTATTTCCCTAATATACGTACGTGTTTCGGTAGTGAATGAGATGTGCCAGAGCCCCCATTCTACCCCTCCCCATTTTTCCAACCCTTTCCCTTTCCTACATCTCCAAAGGTAGGCGGCGCATTCAGGGGCGTACCAACGTTTGTCATTTTTGTACTAATGTTGGCATGTACCGCGGATGTCTATGGGCGACAGTATCCACTTACTATCAGGTGGACTATATGCTCGACTGCAGACTTCGTCCATAAAAATAAAAGTAACTTTTTATGGGTTTAAACTATTTTGTCCTCAGACCAAAATATATGTTTGTATAATTACGTCTGTCACGGTGTTCTAACTGAATGCCTATTAATACCTACGCACCTGTGTGTATATATTACCAAATTTCGTAAACATTGCTTAGTTTCGGTTCAAAACAGTTTGAAGTAACATTAGAAAGATGAAATATCTCTACGTATTACTCCTCTTGGTGAGTTTCTTAAAATTTTCCACTTTTTGACTGTGATTGTGGATGAATCCCTTTGGTGTCATGAGAGGGGATGTTCCATACATCGATCAACCAGAATACAAAGCGATGACGGCCCCATTTTATCTTATTTCTAAGCAGCGTCGGCTCTAGCTCATGTAGCGCCCGGGTGCAGGGCGCCCTCTAGTAGGCGTTTTGAACTCTTTGGAGGTGTCGCGAGCGGCGCTCGGCGCCCCCTAAGACCCTGCGCCCGTGTGCACCGCACCCCCTGCACCATAGGTAAAGCCGGCACTGAATTCAGCGCTCGACAGGCGCCCCCGGGCGCGGGGCGCCCGGGGTGCACCGCACCCCTTGCACCCCCTGGTAAAGACGGCCCTGTTTCTAAGTTAGACAAACGAATAGACAAAAATTCGTAAAAATGTTGTTTCGAGTACTTTATTTACAATGCAATAACTATTTTCAAAAATATATTTCATGTACAGACACGACTCTGTTAAGATTTTATTATATGTATATTATAGTTAAGATTTTAACATACTTTTAATATTTACAGGTTGGCACCGCCGTTTGCGCTCCAAGTTTGGAAGCAGGTAGGAGGCTTACCGCCGATTATTATACACCGTATATCATAAACCTCATAACCGATGGAATACACTCAATGAACACAAGAAATGAAACAAAAATGTTCAATTTATATAAACTACTAGCAAAACCTCGCAGACGTTGTCCTGCCATAGAAGTTGATGTGCTGTAGCGCCATCTAGTGGCGAGTTATAACAAAGTCCATAGCTCGAAAATATTTTAGGTGCTCAAATACCTATGTATACCAATTTTCATGGCGATCGGTTGAACAGTATAGAAGTTGATGTGCTGCAGCGCCATCTAGTGGGGAGTTACACTAAAGTGGGTAGCATAGAAACCTTCTCCCTGAAAAAATACATATATGTGCCAACTTTCATGCTGATCGGTCAAACGGTGTCGAAGTCTATTAACATCAGATATACCAACGCACATTTTTATACTAATAGATTAAAACGACATGAAAAACCTCGGTGTGCTGAACAGAGCAAATGGAGTACTTGACTTCATATGGTTACTTGTTCAAATTGTCGACGATCCCACTCTCAAAGGAGGTCTAGAACCCCCTAGAGTCCAGAGAGACGTTGCGTCCTTCTGCGTGAAACCTCTAAAGATCATAAAAAATAATGATGTATTAATTGCTATGTTTCAGCTGGCAAAGTAACTAAACTCGTCGGCAAAGCAGCGGGAGCTGGTACTTCTGGAGTTGGTGGTGCATTGGGTGCTGGTTCAGGTCTCGGCGACGCAGTGGGTGGTGCTGCTGGAGGTATGTTTTCTTTGTAGAGAAAATATTCGACAGACGAGCATACAGTCCACATTATGGTGAATGGATAATGTCATCCATAGACATCCGCGATACATGCTAACATCAGTCAAGAATGATAAACGTTGGCAGGCCCCGGATGCGCTGCCTACCTTTGTAGATGAAGGAATGGATTGGGAGAGAGGATTGGGGGAAGGGAAGGACAAGATAGGGTGGGGTGGGAATAGGCTCTGGCATATCTCACTCACTACCGAAACACGTACGTACATTGGGGAAATACCTTAAAGTAGGAAATGCAGTACATTTTAAGGTAGTTTACTGTGAGAGAGGAGTAACGTCCGTCAGTAAGGTCAGTCGAGTACACCCAGGGGCTGTGGGAATGCCTCTCCCTCTCCTCTCCCCCTATAATCTCCCTCTCCCCTACATCCCCTGCTTAATGAATTTAAATTTATTTAGAATCGGTTTTTAAACCTACATAGTAAATACAGAAACAAAGTAAACTATTTAAGAAACGAAACTTGACATATGAAAAGAGAAGCAATATTTTGATTGAGAAGCATCTTTAGGATACCGCTAACATCTCCAAAACTGGTCATAGTTTTGGAGATGTTGGCAGTATCCTAAAGATGATAGCGGAGATATATATATATATACAGGGTGTGTCGTAAATAGTGGTCCAACGTTAAGGGGTCGATACACCATATATTCAGCTATCACATACCAGAATTTGAACATTTTTTTTTTCACGGGTCTCTCTTTTATTCATTATTATTATTATTTTGAAAAATTCGCCCCCGAATTCACATGATTTGCTAGAGATTAGAGTTGAATTTTGAAATAAAGACATTTTTTCTTTAATATCTTTAAGTTTCCATTTAAAAAAAGTATTGTATGTGATAGCACATGTATTTATCAATAATAAACAAGAAACAAAATAAAAAAATAATTTTATTTGTTGAAATGACAACCAAATTAGTAACTCAAGGTATCGATTTTTCAAAATAATAATAATAATGAATAAAAGAGAGACCCGTGAAAAAAAAAAATTCAAATTCTGGTATGTGATAGCTGAATATATGGTGTATCGACCCCTTAACGTTGGACCACTATTTACGACACACCCTGTATATATATAATCAGGTATTTCGTTCTGATCGAACTTCACTTTTTCATTCGGACGTTGATAGAGTCGATCAGAGCAGAAATGATTGAAATATTTTTTTATTTTGTAGTATCAACATAGTTTTGTAAGACATTTCCTTTTTATTGTAAAGGGTCTTTCAATAAGTGCGCTCTAGTTTTAAATATAAATAAAACAAGTCGTATAATTGATACCACTATATTTTTTTCTATTTGGAATGTCAATCGATATTACGTTATTTTTCACGTGAGAATGACATATTCCAAATTCAAACGCAACTAATTTATTTTTCTTCATTGTAAGTGTTTATGGCCAGACCAGGTATACACAAACTTTTCTGCCAATTTCATTACAATCGTTTAAAAATTTGAATATTGTACGCTCGTAAAATGGAAGGTCGTTGGACAGACACGGCTCTGTTACAAGCTCTATATTACAAGAATAATTACATTTATTTGTTGTTCCTCAGCTGGTGGAGCGAAGAAACAGGCCGGCGATGCAGCTGGGGCGGGCACTTCCGGCGCTGGTTCTGCACTCGGTGCCGCTTCTGGTCTAGGTGATAGTGCCGGAGGTGCCGGTGGAGATCTCGCCGGAGCAGGTGGTACAATCTACCTATAACTATATATTATACATATAATCGCAACAAAGCCGTGTCTGTACATTTAATAGGTTTTGAAAAAGTCGTTGCAGTATAAAATATGAGTGATACCGAGACCAAAACAGAATCTTTCAAAAATTTTGTCTGTATGTATAAACGCGCATCACGCATACTGCTATACTACAAATTTAAAATTACAAAATATGTGACGTCACACCAGGGTTTGGGGGGGGGGGGTCATAAAAATGAGACCACCTGTGAGAAGGACTCACTCCAAAAATCATGAAATTCGTGTGACGTAATTTATGCAAAATCATAAACTAAGAATGTATAGAAAAAACCTAAGAAAAACAAAAGAAAATCATAAACATTAAAAAATACAAGAATTAACAAAAGATATATATTAACATAATGCTACGTTGCTATTTGATGCGTGTGTGTGTTGCCGGAAATGGTCTCCAACTCAGCATGTCGACTGAGTGCAGTCCCCGCGCTGATTTTCAGTTGAGCCGTCGGTGACGCACGGACGAGAGGAGATCTGGACGAGCGATTATTGCCGCCGCTTGTCAAGAACCAGCTTCATTGATTTATTAACAGGCAACGTTACCCCTCTCTCACAGAAGACTACCTTGAAATGTACTGCATTTCCCACTTTATCTTATTTCCTTAATGTACGTACGTGTTTCGATAGTGAGCGAGATATACCAGAGCCCATTGTCATCCTATCCCTCCCCATTTTCCCAACCCTTTCTCCAAATCCCTTCCTATATCTCCAAAGGTAGTCAGCGCATCCGGGGGCGTGCCAACGTTTGTCATTTTGGACTAATGTTGGCATGCATCGCGGATGTCTACGGGCTACAGTATCCAATTACCATCAGGTGGACTGTATGCTAGTCTGCCGCCTTCGACCATAAAAAAAAAAGAAATGTGATGAGGGCCATATTCCGAAATACTGTATTCAATTTCAAATTACTGTACTGTTTCAAAAATGAGACTAAACATTTATTTTTCACATGATAATGACAGATTCCAAATTCAAATGCAACTAATTTATTCTTCTTCATTCATTTACGGCCGGACTAGGTATATCTACTTTATCTACATAAGCTTTTCTGCCAAATTTCATTACAATCGTTTAAAAATTTGAATGTTGTACGCTCGTAAAATGGAAGGTTGGACAGACACGGCTGGCTCTATTACAAGAATAATTACATTTATTTGTTGTTGCTCAGCTGGTGGAGCGAAAAAACAGGCTGGTGATGCAGCTGGAGCGGGCACTTCCGGCGCTGGTTCTGCACTCGGTGCCGCTTCTGGTCTAGGTGATAGTGCTGGAGGTGCCGGTGGAGATCTCGCCGGAGCAGGAGGTACAATCTACCTATAACTATTTTTTTTTTATGGACATTCGGCCTTTCTTCGGCAGACGAGCATACAGTCCACCTGATGGTAAGTGGATACTGTCGCCCATAGACATCCGCGATACATGCCGAGACGTACCTGCATTAAAGAAATAAGACCGTTCCCCCTGGGAAGGATGGGAAGTAGGATGGGATGAAAACATTTCTCGTCACGTTATTTCTCCTCCTTCCACATCTCTTTCAAACGTAGTCAGTCATTATTACGTTCTATTACGGGAATTTGCAGTATCTTCAATTACTTCGGTCTAGGTTCTTACTTTGTCTGAGTCGCCGAATGACGTGAAGTTCTGGCCTGGCTCCGGTCGCTCTGGCCATCTGCCGACATTATATTTATAATGGATTCACTTTCTTTGACCACTTACGTTAATGGCGTTTGACCTTTCTTCTTTGTCCACTGTTTGTGGGATACAGAAATCCCAACGAGGTGGCTATAATAACCTCCATTTGGTGTATATTTTCAGGTCCACTTGGAAGCTTCGGAGGTGTGGTTTCAGGATTAACTGGCGGTATTGGTAAGTAAGAGCTGCGACACATAGACTGTGAGGTCAAATTGGTAGATGCAATAATCCGAAATATTCATGTTAAGTGTATAGATCCGACATGAGTGACTTAATGATGTTCTCAATTGGATACCATGAAAAAACGATTCGGTAAATAATTAATTACCATGGAGGCCGTAGGTAAGAGGGGAAGAAAGAGAGGGGGGGGGGGCAGAACTGTCAATAATTATTTTTTGCATTCTAAAACAAGGCTACTAGAGAATGGTCTCTTACTTGACTTCCTACAAGTTTCTTTCCTCTGTCGCTTCAGTTCAACGCCGAGCAGGAGCTGCTCCACCCGCATCTCTGTATGTGCCATCGGTGTACGAACTCTGATAACTCGTTGCCAAGTCCACGAGGTCCAAGTAATCGATTGGAGCTACGTTGCTGCTTTCTATCTCTCCAAGCATCAGCTCCACGAAACTGACTGATCTAAATATACGTGCGACTTATAAATAAAACCAAAAAATTTTTCTACGTATTATTCGTGATTAGGGGCTCCGCTGATGAAGCCTCGTATCACCACGACCTGATATTGATATTGTGCTCGCTACCTTTATTGTTGTTTTAGCAGTGAATTGTTTAGACCTGTTCCGGTTTTTAGTAGGTAAGCGCATCTTTATGTACATTTCTTTTCTAATTTCCAGGTGGAGCAGCAGGAGCGGGCAAAGGTGTGTAGTAAAAAGTAGAAATATTTATTTTTATAACTTGAGAAACAACGAACAACATCAGTCTTCTAGTGGCTGATGAATGCCATTAGAATGTTGAACATTAGTAGGGTTTAATGGTCAAGGGGAAAATGAGGTCCTCTGACGATTACGGTAACTCATAATTATTGACAAAAGCACAGAAAAAAAGCACACGTCATTTTGATGTCATCAGAGAACACATTATTTTTGACACCTAAGAATTCGACGACCTAAAGAAATTCGTCGGTGGTGGTTGGATGAGAAGAGCTGAGGATCGAGGATCGCAACGAGACATGAGCTTTGCATTTGCGTGAGTGGGTGCCGAATTACCAAATTTGATTGTCGCAACCAGACATGAGCTTTGCCTCTGTGTGAGTGGGTGCCGAATTATCCAATTTGATTGTCGCAACCAGACATGAGCATTGCCTCTGTGACCGGGTGCCGAATTACCAAATTTGATTGTCGCAACCAGACATGAGCTTTGCATCTGTGTGAGTGAGTGCCGAATTACCGAATTTGATTGTCGCAACCAGACATGAGCTTTGCCTCTGTGTGAGTGGGTGCGGAATTATCCAATTTGATTGTCGCAACCAGACATGAGCTTTGCCTCTGTGTGACCGGGTGCCGATTTACCAAATTTGATTGTCGCAACCAGACATGAGCTTTGCATCTGTGTGAGTGAGTGCCGAATTACCGAATTTGATTGTCGCAACCAGACATGAGCTTTGCCTCTGTGTGAGTGGGTGCCGAATTATCCAATTTGATTGTCGCAACCAGACATGAGCTTTGCCTCTGTGTGACCGGGTGCCGATTTACCAAATTTGATTGTCGCAACCAGACATGAGCTTTGCATCTGTGTGAGTGAGTGCCGAATTACCAAATTTGATTGTCGCAACCAGACATGAGCTTTGCATCTGTGTGAGTGAATGCCGAATTACCGAATTTGATTGTCGCAAGCAGACATGAGCTTTGCATCTGTGTGAGTGAGTGCCGAATTATCCAATTTGATTGTCGTAACCAGACATGAGCTTTGCATCTGTGTAAGTGAGTGCCGAATTATCGAATTCGATTGTCGCAACCAGACATGAGCTTTGAATCTGAGTGAGTGGGTGCCGAATTATCCAATTTGATTGTCGCAACCAGACATGAGCTTTGCATCTGTCTGAGTGGGTGCCGAATTATCCAATTTGATTGTCGCAACCAGACATGAGCTTTGAATCTGTGTGAGTGGGTGCTCAATTGTCCATTCGATAGTCCAATCACACTATCGGTGTGCACTCACACAAACATATTCATTCTCACATACCATTGTTCATTCTCTTAGTTTATTTGTAATTTCCGAATATAATGTTATTTATTATGCTAAAATGTTACTGAAGCCTTTTTTTCTTTGAAGGGCAGTAGTACTCGCGACCGTTCATCGAGTCTGACTACCCGATTTAAATAATTTCCCACTAAACACTGTCGCCTTCTACCGGTGGCGCTGGCCAAGCATATATTTTTTTATAACGTCACATTCAATGGCCCACACTTGGATTCCATCGTGGGTCCAGAGAATAAAACGAACACAACACGTGTAACACCCGTCTTTAAGCAAATGATTGTCCGACCGGGAATCCAACCCGGGAGCTATTACACGGCAAGCAGGGGCACTACCAACTGGGTTAATTGGTCGGACTAATTTGTTGTGTCTTCGAACATTTAGCGCCATCTATCGGGGCAGTTTCGAATCAGCGCCATCTACGACATATCAAGTTATTGGTTTTTTGGCAGGCATAGTAGGTGCCGTCAAAGGAGTCGTCGGAGGACTTGGTGGGGCAGGCAAGGGTAAGATTGAGTCAATAAATACTAATTAGGACTTACCATTTAATTTAGAGTCGCAATCATTTATAACGAGCATTTGTCCAATAAGCAGCAAGCACCTGGCTAACAAGGTTCTATACAAACTACAAGTTCCCTATAAGCCGACAAGCGTTGGCACGCCTATCCGGAGACGTGCCAACGCTTGTCATTCTGGACTGATGCTCGTCCACCAGCATGTATGCTCGTCCACCTGATAGTAAGTGGATACTGTCGCCCGTGGAGACTCGCGGTACATGCCAACATCAGTTCAGAATGACCAACGTTGGCACGTCCCCGGATGCGCTGCCTATCTTTGCAGACATAGAAATGCATTTAGAGAAAGGGTTGGGAAAACGGGTAGGGATAGGAAGGGATGGGATTGTAATGGGTTCTGGTATATTTTTTCACTCACTACCGAAATATATTGGTGCATTGGGGAAATAAGATAAAATGGAAATTGCAGGACATTTCAATGTAGTCTTCCGTGAAAGAGAAGGGGGGGGGGGGAAGTTGCCCATGTTGTACAGGTGGCGTCGTTCTTCAAGGCTTGTAGCAGCCGGCTAGGATCTCACTCGACAGCCACGGGAATAGAAGGGGGGGCTGGGTGCCATTCTAAAGCCGGCACCGCACGGTACGATGAAAGATACAAGTGTTATTGCTTTTTTGCAAAATACTCCACGCAAATGCCTAATGCCTAAATGCCTAACGCAAATGCCTAACCCCAATTGTTTTAAAACTTTAAATTGTTTTTTCTACAGGTGGCCTTGGGGCCGGAACGAATTGTGCTAAGAAATCTGGAGCCGCCATCGCTGCGTAGAATTCTTTGTCAAATTAGTAATTATTTACAATTGTTATAATAAACTGTAAATATGTAATATCTGAATAAAGGGACCTTATTGTCGATACGAACATATTGATTTTGGTTAAGATTTCCTAACCTCAAATTTCGTTCTTTTAAGATTCCGTTTCAAGATGGCTCTAACACGTGAAATATGCTCTGACACGTGAAACATACTCTAACACGTGAAATATGCTATAACACGCGAAACATGCTCTAACACGCGAAACATGCTCTAACACGTGCAACATGCTCTAACACGTGCAACATGCTCTAACACGTGCAACATGCTCTAACACGTGCAACATGGTCTAACACGTGCAACGTGGTGCTCTATCCGCGTTGCTTATAAACTACGTCACACTAAAATAATTTAATTTGTTCGCTAGAACGATTTTATATATTTTAAATTAGTTGACGCGTTTCAAAGTTTTTCATTATTTTTTCGATACGTTAGTTAAAAATAATACCTAACCCTAAAATACCTAATACCTAATAATACCTAAAATAATACCGATACGATCGATACGTAAAAATAAAAGGAAAAGTTATATTCTTAAATATTTTATTGCATTCTTTAGGAAAATAATATTAAAACATTCAATTAAATAACAAAACGTAAAATTAGTTGAACACCAGTAGGAACGGTATAGATTTTAAAAACCCCGTATACCCACGTTGTATTTGATGAGTGATGACGTCACAATGATTGTTTCTTAAAATTAATTAATGTTTGTTTTTGCAGTCACCGTCTCCGTGGTTACCTTTAAAATAAACAAAACACACATAATTAAAATATACATATAACAACTAATGGCGCCATCTAACCGATCTTGGTTGAGTTAAGCTCATGAGCTGACATTCGAAAAAGATTATTAGTTATCTCCTAGATGGCGCCACAGATACTGACCAACCGAACGAAACATTTTAACCGACACCAAAAATGTGGTTATTTCAACAATTTAACATGTTTCAAGATTCTGCCCAAATAGAAACAATATACACTGACAATCTGATTAGTACTTTAAAAATATATTATACCTTTAAGGTATTTTTAATAATTCAAGTTGGCAGATAATTTATTAAACTTCTATAAGGTTACTTAATTCATAGAGTAGTTAAAAATTAAGTTAGAATGCAATGATTGTTTATTATTTCAAAAAAAGAATTAAGTGTCCCAATAGATGATTTTCATCTCTTTCAAAATACATATGTATTTCGAAAGATAAATCTCTAGATTTCGTGACGATAATTTGTTAAAATGTACTTATGTTAATTATATTCCAAGTGCGGCTAGTTTTACTAATAAAAATCTGAGATCACTTTACGAATGTCATTTGTTAACTTACGACGGATATAATTCTCTGTTTCGACATTTAGTTTTTAATATTTTTATAAAATAATAATATTTTTAGTTTTACCTCCGTTGCCGCCACCGTTGTTGCCGCCGTTGTTGCCACCGTTGTTGCCGCCGTTGTCGCCGCCGTTGTTGCCTATATCGGATGAAACAAAAAGTATTAAACTTTAAAAGCTAACATTAAAGTATTAGACGCAAGTGAGCTACGACATGGGGCTCTTCACAAGCGCTGATACTGCAGGTGTCCACGGGCGGCGGTGACCACTTACCATCATGTGGCCCGCTCGCTTGTCTGTCGTCTATTCTATAAAAAGTAAAAAACATTGCACTAAGTTTGAGAAACCTTTCAAAATTCAAATTCAATTCTCTACTTGATAAGTAATAAAGTCTCTACTTGAAAAGAAATCAAGTCTCTATTTGAAAAGTAATCAAGTCTCTACTTGAAAATTAATCAAGTCTCTACTTGAAAAGTAATCAAGTCTCTACTTGAAAAGTAATCAAGTATCTACTTGAAAAGAAATCAAGTCTCTATTTGAAAAGTAATCAAGTCTCTACTTGAAAAGTAATCAAGTCTCTACTTGAAAAGAAATCAAGTCTCTATTTGAAAAGTAATCAAGTCTCTACTTGAAAAGTAATCAAGTCTCTACTTGAAAATTATTATTCAAGTAGAGATTATTATGGTACTAGAAATTATTATAAACGGACATTACAACTCCTATCATATTTAGTTCCTCTAAGTACCGTGGGACTTCTTTGGTGGCGCGCACTGTACTTCTTTATTTGCACACAATTTGAGGTTATTTTATTTTATCACATTTTAAAAAATCGACGTTGATTGTATATTTGCTACAAATACTCATTAATTATTATATCAGCTTTCACATTTCGAGTTTAGTATGCTGGCGAGCGGCACAGTCCCGAGAAGTCTCAATTCTGACTTCTCGAATGAGTCTGATTTTTTTGAGGGGGAGAGTGCACTCTGCAATCCAACAGCCGCTGGGCGCGCTCGACTGGCCACGTTACCCCTCTCTCACAGAAGACTACCTTGAAATGTACTGCATTTCCCACTTTATCTTATTTCCCCAATGTACGTACGTGTTTCGGTAGTGAGTGAGATGTGCCAGAGCCCATTCCCATCCTATCATTCCCCATTTTCCCAATCTTTTCTCCAAATCCATTCCAATATCTCCAAAGGTAGGCAGCGCATCCGGGGGCGTGTCAAAGTTTGTCATTTTGGACTGATGTTGGCATGTATCGCGGATGTCTATGCGCGATAGTATCCACTTACCACCAGGTGGACTGTATGCTCGTCCGCCACTATCGACCATAAAAAAAGTCGGTTAGGAATCGAAACACTGACTACTTCCATCTTAGTGGCTAGTTTTTATATATTTTAATGTTTACGAGATCGCTGAATACGAATCTGAAGTTATTTTTTACTTATAAGTATGGCAACATTGCGAAAAATGGCTTTTATCTCACCCCGCATCGCTATCTACGATTTAGTGTGCATCCCATCACGCACATACATTTAGTAGTCCTTTCTCTTTATTTTCGCATCTCGCTGATAAGGACCCGAAAGTGAAGGCACCCGCTGGTAAATTGGACACATATAGTGATTTCCTTACCCTAACATAGCGACACAGGGATAGGTTACCCTGTGTCGCAGGTCCATGTTTGTGATAATCAAATAAAAGCCCAAGTCTGCGTTTGTGGTGTCCTTCCAAGGAATCCAACTGTCATCAGTAAACCCTTGAATCGATGACTGATACTGTCATCAACGAAGAAGAATTAAGCCAGGAGTCAGTGAAGAGATAGTATGTTTACTGAAGGCAGAAGAGGACTCCTTGGAAGCGCACCAAAAACGCAGTCGCACGCTTTTATTTGATTATCACAAACATTACGCACGGAAAACACTTTGAACACACAACGCACGGAAAACACTTTGAACACACAACGCACAATTTTTACAATTAATTAAACCAAAACTCAACTAGTTCTCAAATTTTTTGTAACTTAATATGTCTCATTTTTAAAATAAAGTAATAAGAAAATATTACCTTTTATGGTTTCAAATGAAGCCCGACAATAAGGTCCTTTTTTCAGATATTGACATATATTCATACTGGCGTATCAATGGCATCCCCATGCAGATTGTCTCGGGCATGAGGTATTGAAACGCCACGCTGGCCAAGCGGATCAGCGAGTTCACTCTTTTAGCGGTGGTGAAGCTCCTCAAAGGTTGTCTTCTACACTACACCCATGGGAAGAAATAGGGTGGAGCTATTCTAAAGCCGGCTGACACTACACTACCCAATAATTAACTGTAATTACTCCAATGTTACCTCCATTATTTCCTCCGTTGTTTCCTCCGTTGTTTCCTCCATTGTCTGTTCCGTTGCATTTGCAAATATCAATGTTGACGCCATCGCACAATTTTGGCTTCTGTTTCAACAGAATACCTGAAAGTTATAAAATGAACTGTATAAAATGTAATATTAAGTATCATTTGCTCATTGCATGAGCCGCGGCGTTTAAGATTTAATATTAAGTATCATTTGCTCATTGAAAGAACCGCGGCGTTTAAGATTTAATATTAAGTATCATTTGCTCATTGCACCAGCCGCGGCGTTTAAGATTTAATATTAAGTATCATTTGCTCATTGAAAGAACCGCGGCGTTTAAGATTTAATATTAAATATCATTTGCTCATTGCACCAGCCGCGGCGTTTAAGATTTAATATTAAGTATCATTTGCTCATTGAACGAACCGCGGCGTTTAAGATTTAATATTAACTATCATTTGCTCATTGCACTAGCCGCGGCGTTTAAGTTTTAATATTAAGTAGATATCATTTGCTCATTGAACGAACCGCGGCGTTTAAGATTCAATATTAACTATCATTTGCTCATTGCACCAGCCGCGGCGTTTAAGATTTAATATTAAGTATCATTTGCTCATTGCACGAGCCGCGGCGTTTAAGATTTAAATTGGACGTAATAAATATATTGTACCGTTACAATACTCTATCGAGTATTGTCCGCTGCTGGACTTCTTGCTTCGAAATCCTGAGAAATACCACTGGCCGCAAATGCAAACGTGTGTTTGCATGTTATGTTATGTGTCTAAATATATCTGTGTTTGCCCATTTCCTCTGTAACTGTAGTGTCCTGTTCTGTAACCCGAATAATCGTCCTATCTATCGTTCGACTCGGAAGGACGCGGCTTCTGCACTCCGCAAAAATCATCTGATCAATTCTGATTTTGATCTGTCACGGGATCTTTAGTTTTGTGATTTGTCCTTCTCGTGGTTGCCAAGAACATCTACGCAACATTTCATCTCGGTCCATTGATGGACGTAATAATTTTAAACAAAGTCAATTATTTGTTTACAAACTATGTAATAAAGATGTTGGAATTTGTCGGGTGTGCGTTTATATTGTCGTCTTTTATAGGCATTAGCATCTGCTTACTAATATAATAATTAGGTAATAGCGACTAATGCATAATTATGTAATAGCGACCAATGCATAATTATGTAATAGCGACCAATGCATAATTATGTAATAGCGACCAATGCATAATTATGTAATAGCGACCAAAGCATAATTATGTAATAGCGACCAATGCATAAATATGTAATAGCGACCAATGCATAATTATGTAATAGCGACCAATGCATAATTATGTAATAGCGACCAATGCATAATTATGTAATAGCGACCAATGCATAATTATGTAATAGCGACCAAAACATAATTATGTAATAGCGACCAATGCATAATTATGTAATAGCGACCAATGCATAATTATGTAATAGCGACCACTGGATAATTTTAAACTCAAAATTTTATCTTATCTATATTTTTATCCATCATTTTAAGCGTGTTTATAATAATTTAGTTTCTATTTGTGGAAGCTTGTTGAATAGCTTTCAAGTCTTCGTGTGTAAATACACGATGTACTATAGTTATAAGCTATCCGAATAAATGAATTTAAATAAAATTAAATATTACAAATTCGAGGGCATTTCTTCTACAAAGTACAAGTATAGGAAACAGACATTGTTTTATCTATATATACATATAAGAATAAAATTGTAACAGGCCGATGTCTGTACATTATAGATATTGAAAAAAAAAACTAATTTTACAGCAGGAAAATATCTTATTCTTATCTTATTGTTTTAAATTTAATAAACCGAAGCGCAGTGAGGGCGGGTCGCTAGTAAATAATAAAGATGATAATAAAGATACAAGTACTGCGCGTGTAGCGATCGCATTCGGTCGTTCGCGTTCGCGTATCTCATATTTACTAGTCGCTAAAATTAAATACCTACCTTACACATTTAATTATTTCCATTATGGTCACAAAAAAGTGTACTTGTTGTAAAAATAACATTACAAAGAAGAATCCGGGACTTGAGTGCGGCAGATCTAACAAAACTGTTCATTCCAGCTCCAGCTGTGCGAGCCTAAACAATAGCCAACTGCAGGCCTTGCGTAACGCGGGTGGACTTGAGTGGAGCTGTGACGATTGCCTGAGCCACCTTACGAGAAGCTCATCTTTTGTTGTTCGGACGACGAATCTGAAGAAGGCAGCATCTATACAAACATCAATACCCGTCGAACAACTGACGGAATTGAATTTTCTTACGATAAAACTAAAGAACTAAAGAAATTGATAGAGGACCTTAGCAGTAACCTAAAGAAGACTGTGAGAGAGGAATTAAAAAGATTTCAGCAGTCGCTTGACCAGTGCTTGTAAGCGACCAGTGCTCTAATATTGAAGAAACGTTCAAAAATCAAAACGAAAAAATAAAGGCAATTGAGAACAAACACCTAGACCTGTCTAATAAGAATAATAATCTTGAATTACGTGTCGCATCTTTGGAACAGCAGCTGGAAGAAACGAACCAGAAACTTCTCTCGAACACCTTTGAGATTTCCGGCATACTGCCAACCAGGACCCTTTAAGCCTCGCGATCTCTGTGGCTACTAAACTGGAGGTAGACCCGAGTAAGGTGCAGGCTGTTCGTCGCTTACCATCTAAAAAAGACCAGTCCAGTCCGATAGTTGTGGAGCTAATAACTAAGGAGACCCGCGATCACACCCGAGGGAAAGGAGAACGAACGCATTTATGGACACAGTGAAGCCCTTACCCATCCTAAGAAAAATCTCTTCTACAACGCAAAGACGCAGCTGCGAGGACCCTACAAGTTTGTGTGGTGCAAGGACGGCAGGGTTTTAGCTAAACTAAAACCCAATTCAAAAGTATTCCAGATTCGCTCACTTTCAGATATTCAAAATTTATTAAATAGAATAAATCAGAATAACTAAGGTGGGCATTACAATTTTATTGCCTTTTGTCTTATATATTTTGTTACTATCTCTTAGTATTCATGAACAACGAACCCATTGTCCAGGAACTGTTTGATTGTGTGAGCGTTAACTCGTTTATTAAACGAATACATGAACTTAAATTACACTTATATGTCTGCGTGTCAACATACGGTCCTTATCTAAAATTATCTCTAAATTACATAAAATTTTCAGTTGCTCCATAACGCCTATTGATGTTATTATTGTAACTAAAGCGGCGATATCGGATGATGTCTCAAAATTATCTCAGATTACGGGATATAAAATACACACACAGCTTCGAATTAATCGTAGGGGGGGGGGGGGTGTAATTTTATATATAAAAAATAACATTAAGGTAACACAACATTCAATTAAAACTTCCATGTTTAAAGACGTTTCTGTACTACGTGTGCGCTATTTATAGACCAGCCGACACAAATAAAAACTTGTTTGTTAAAGAATTAGACAAATTCCTGCGTTCGCGTAACTCACGCAAAGATAAATAATTTGTTACTCGCCAGTGACATTAATATTTACCTTAAAACTACTTCACTGTTTAAAGAATCATACCTAAATGTACTTGCCGGGTGCGGACTGAGCTGTGGCATATCTGACTATACCCGTATTGAAACCAGAGATAATTATGAAACAAGATCGTGTATTGACCACATATTTGCGCGTACGCCGTCGCTGGTTCCGTACTCGGCGGCGCTCGACGTTGTACTGGCGGATCGCCGTGCAACAATAATTGCTTGTGTAAGTGAACATAACAAACATTCAGAGCATTTCTAATAGAACGCGAGTTATTGGATATAATCGATAACTAGATCGATATCGATAACTGTCGGGAACTGGGTAAAGTCGTCTGGTCGCTGACAAATGATATGAAACTCCCTCTTGAAATCTATAATTTTATTAAATGTAGTTTTTCTCCTACTTGCTCGGAAATGGCTTCATAGAGATTGCTGGACAGTAGCGAGGTTATTTTTAGTGCACACTAACATAAATTAGGTTTTTTTAGATACACGATATTTATTATTATAAAGGCTGAATGTGCATTTCTTTTCAAAAGTTAAAAAAAAAAAACAAAGACCGCGCGCAATCGAATTGACTGTGTTGTGGATGTTATGTTCTCATAAGTTTATCGCAATTTTAAGTTATCTAATAAACAATGAGTACTAGTTCGTTGGAACGTGAATTAGATTTAATGCCACCAGACATAGCTGAAGAAGCAAAGATACTCTCTGAAAACCTGTTACCACCGAAATCGAGAGAAAAATATGTAAAGGCATATGAAAATTTCATAAAGTGGAAAACTGAAAAAAAAGCGAATTCTTTCTCGAAAAAGATCCTTTTTGCATATTTCAATGATTTGAGTAAAAAAAAAACAGCCATCTACATTGTGGTTTGAATATTCAAAGCTTAAAACTACAATACGTTTAAAGCAAAATGTAAATATTGACGATTACGCAAACCTTAGTACATTTTTAAAGAGAAAGTCAGATGGATTTATGCCTAAAAAAATTTAAAGTTTTATCTGCAAACAAAATTAAAACGTTTATAAAGGAAGCCCCAGATGAACAATATTTGCTAGAAAAGGTAAGACTTCTTGCATTACCTATTAAAACTACAGCGAAACTTTGGTATTTTAATAATGCATAATAATTATATTAAATATATTTAATAAATATATTTGGTTTGTTGCCGGTTATTCTTATTTTGGGCGTAAATGGAGCATGTCGAAGCAATGAAATGGCAACCCACAAAATAAATGACGACGAAACCCAATCGAATGTTTACAGTGCAGGATGAACTACTAAAAGTCGTACAGAAGTATCAAAAGCTCCGACCAGTTGCTATAAATAGTGACAGATTTTTCATAAATTTATTTGTAAAATATGTAGCAATTAAATTAAATTGTCATTTGTATTGTACTCACACTTCCGCTAATAAATTATTATTATTATTATTATTAAATACAAGACCTTTTATATTGGACTAGCAAAACCCGACAGACGTTGTCCTGCCATAGAAGTTGATGTGCTGCAGCGCCATCTAGTGGCGAGTTACAACAAAGTGGATAGCATAGAAGTCTCCATGAAAAAATACATATACGTGCCAACTTTCATGGTGATCGGTCAAACGGTGTCGAAGTCTATTAACATCAGACAGATATACCAACATACATTTTTATATATATAGATTAGGTTATTTATCTAATATAATTACCTGGTGTATCTCCTAATAGTTTCCCCGTGAGGCCTAAAATTGATAAAAGAAAGATAATTAACAACAGATAAAAAAAACAATGGAAACAGAATTTATCTTATGTTGTAATCCAACAGCCGCTGGATGCACTCCACTGGCCTCGTTACACCTCTCTCAGAGAAGTCTTGAAACGTACTGCATTTCCCACTCACTGAGTGAGATATATCAGAGCCCATTCTGTCCTATTCTTTCTCCAAATCCAAATCCAAGGGGGAGAGTGCATGCTGCATTCCCACAGCGGCTGGGCGCACTCGACTGGCCACGTTACCCTTCTCTCACAGAAGACTACCTTGAAATGTACTTACTGCGTTTCCTACTTTATCGTATTTCCCCGATGTACGTACGTGTTTCGGTAGTGAGTGAGATATACCATAGTGAGATCATCCTATCCCATCCCTCCCCATTTTCCCAACCTTTTCTCCCAATCCATTCCTTAATCTGCAAAGTTAGGCAGCGCATTCGGGGGCGTGCCAACGTTTGTCATTTTGGACTGATGTTGGCATGTATCGCGGATGTCTATGGACCACAGTATCCACTAACCATCAGGTGGACCATCCGTGTATTAGTACAGTATATTTGTGTATTTCATATGTTATATTTTACCATACCATTTCATTTGAGTCTTTCTCACACCTTTCAATTGAACCTCTCTGATCAATCCAAAGGTTGATAAAGAATGCCTTAAAGCAGGGATCGGCAACCTGCGGCTCGCGAGCCACATGCGGCTCTTTGGATGTGAAGCTGCGGCTCTTTAGTCTTTGCTTGAATAACCATGCAAAGCCATCGCTCCCATTGAATTCGTTTGCTCAATTGTTTGTTATTGAAGTACAAGTTAGTGTTGTAAGTAAATGTTGAATTTTTTTAATTTTTTACTTAAATAATAAGTGATTATCTAATAATACCATATATATATTATCTAATTTGTTGTGAAAAAACACTACTTATATATGAATAAATAGATATTTTTCTTATGAATAAATAGATTAGTTTTTTTTTTATCAAAAAAACTGTATTTATGCAAGTACTATTTATTGTTGGCAAGAAAAATTTTTGTGGCTCTTTAAAAACTTTGAAATTTTGTAAATTGTAATTTTTGGCTCTTCCGACTCAAGGTTGCTGACCCCTGCCTTAAGGCATTAAGATCGCATTATAAGGCGTTAATATTAAGTGTATAAATAAAAAAAGTATGTAGTTTTTAATCAAACCTTACCTGGAGAACTGAGACCGCACAAAAGACCAAGTATGATCTCATCCAGGGCTGAAAAAGCAATTAAAATGAAAATTTATAACAAACATTATATAACGTCCTACAAGAATAGTGTGAAATATTTTAATATTACTTCCCCAATGCAACGCCCTAAGCCGAGGTCTGTTCCTTCCGCCGGTTTACCGGCGGGGGAGCCCTTAGGCTCGTTGCAACCACACTTTTTGTTCCTGGCTGAGCGCCTTCTGCGCTCGCCCTAAACTAAACAAGTCCGGTGACTCTTGAAAGGCCACTAGGCCCACAAGAATTTAGTCAATACGAGAAAAAAAAAATTAATATGACAATCATTACACTAAACTTTAAAAATTTTGAAATTCTTCTATAATCCAACATTTTCTGCAGTCACTGCTGTCTTCATCTTCATCGTTTAATAGTACACCTATTTCCATCATGGTGGGTTCTTAAAAAAAAGGTTCAGTAACGCTGATTTCAAGCGTTCCGAGCCAAATTTAATTAAACCAAATTTATAATCATAAAAAAGATATCACGCAAATGTTCACGTTTTAGCTCCACGGTTGCAAAGAAAAACGCGGGAAGTGCTGTCGAAAATGCGAAAAAAAAACGTTTATTCTTTTAATTTAGATTAAATGGCCATTTGTTTTCTATTTTCAAATAAATTTACTATTAAAATACGTATAATGTCGATTATTTTCTCTTGTTAAGGATTGTCAAATGAAACTAACCATATTGTGTTGCTTCAGTATACAAAGAAACGACATATACAGTTTATTCTTCAATCCTTTCTACAATCTATTATTTTTCTGTACAATATTTATCTTTACCCACAATTTTTGACAGTCAGCACGATTCTCTTCACCTGACGCCATATTACCATATCCTACACTGTTTTACCGTACACTATGATAGTTTTACCGACAGCGCGGAGTGCGGCAAAACTCAAATGAAAGAAATATATTTTCTTTACATACGTATAATGCGAATGTGTTCCATTTCTTAATTTCGAATACCTATCTCAAAACTCATATAGTCACCGACGTATTCATATAAGGTCCTTTAAAAAGTGTGGATACAAGTCAATCGGCACTAAATCTATTAAATCTAACTAAAAATTAATATGTATTTAATGGTATTTTTAATATTCAACATATGTACTGTACCGTTTTGCCAAATTAGTACATTTTTTTAATAACATGAGTACATTTTTCAATTTTTTTTCAATAATTGATTATCATCTATTTATCATCGTCATTCGTATAAAGCTTTTAAAGAGAGTTATTGCGATGACTTTAAAGTTCATATTTGCTGATCTTACTGAATGTACCGTACTGATTTATTGTACATAGTTGTATTTGCGGTCGACGTCAGCCAGCTGCGTACTGAAAATATTCATAATGAGTTGTAAATGGATTTGCGTTTTGAAAACTCCTTGGCGAATACTATGCTTTCAATAATCTATGTCTTTACAGTATAAGTTATAAAAAAACTTACCTTTTTTCAGCGCATCGCCCACTGAAATATAAAAAATAACTAATATAAAACAGGTAAAAAAAAAATTTAAAGAATTTGTAATAACATTCCTAACTGTTGTTTTCCTTATTTTTTAAAATAAAATAAGATTTCCTTTGAGTGAAATTTACTATTTTCATTATATTACTTTCCCTCCAGAGCCTGCTCATTTCTAACACCCTGTATAAGTATAGGTATAAGATCCTACAAATATAGTGTGAAATATTTGAATATATCAATCAGTACACTAAAACTATTATATCTAACGTGTTTGTTCGTCTTTGTGTGTTTCTGGACCCACGGGACAGGGAATCCCAGTGTGGGCCATTAAGTGTGGTGTTATTTATTATTTTGTATTATTTAATTTGTAACAGGTTATACTTACAACCGGGACTCACTGAGTTACCGATCTCTTTGAGAACATCAGTAACTGTGGAAAGAAAATTATTATTGTAATTATGAAACATACAATTCGATTACCATACAATACCATCGCTGTATATCTCTCCACTGCTAGATATAGCCCTCTCCCGCGGCTGTCACGTCTCCCCCCATGTGACCACGGGTCCATCACGCTCTCTTGAAGAACCCCATGTAAATAAGATCAATAGAAAAAACATTCTGAGGGAGAGAGTGCACGATGCAATCCAACAGTTATATCGGTCACTTTGGTTGTTTGTACATACCTGTAGCAGCGCTTAACATTGCATAAATCTTCGTGAATAATTTTCATATATTTTGTAAACCCTCGCAAACTTCAGGGGCTTCATCGCAGGGCACTGGCGGATCGCTTGCCAGCCGTATTTGTGCTCCGATGTTATTATTGGTGGATAATCAAGACTTCTCGGAGTGTTTTAACTCACTTAATCCTGCTCCGTTTGCGGATCCGACTCTTCTTAGTTACTCCTTAACTCTTTTGATTCACATACTTAATCATTTTCCGAGAGCGTTTCATTCCCTTTCCCTAATGGTTATTGCATAAACAAAAAAAAGGTCATATTGATGCATCTCGATTTTGAGCCCCCGACAAGTGTCGATGCTCGATTACACTCACGATCACGATTGGCGCTGGAATCGGAATGAATAACAATTCGATGGAACAATTAAGGGATTCTGATTCGCTCGCGGAATCAACTAGATGTTACACGCTGTGAAGCGGCCCGCCTCAATTTGCGTTGAATAATCACAGTCAACGGGATCTTAAATTTATAGATCAGGCTTTTAAAGATCACGCTTTTGCACCGTATATCATCATAACCGACAGGACATGCTACGTGCTGTCAATTACACCTCGTGTTGCTACGTCGTAATTGATACATCATAAAATATCTTACGTTTTGGTGTGGAAAGTAGAATATCGTCCAACGTGGCAGGTACCCCTGAAAAGAATAGTTAATTAAAATTAAATTTCTGATAAGTTCCTTTCCCATTTTCCCGAGCCTCTGTCCAAATCCATTCCTAATCGCATTCGGGGGAGTGCTAACATTTGTCATTCTGGACTGATGGTTGCACGTGCCACGGATATCCATGGGCGACAGTATCCACTTACCACCTGGTGGACTGTTTGCTCATCTGTCGCCTTCTTTCTATAAAAAAAGCGTTTATATCATCCACTGCTGGAAACGGGCGTCCTCATCCACGTAGTGCCCAATATCAATAAATATCGCCCAGTATTTATTGTCTTCATATCTGACATGGACCCCCAGCACTCATGCCACGGACCCCTCTGGGGTCGATGGACCCCAGATTAAGAAGCCCTGGTCTAGGGTATAGAAAATGAAATTTAAAAAAAAATAGATTTGTTGATACAACCTTTGGGTAAATCAAAATTCTTAAATCAAAGTAATTCTTTAACATTAAATTAAGATCATTGTATATGTACCTATGATTATAAATAAATTATTTGAGAGGAGAGTGCACGCTGCAATCCAACAGCCGCTGGGCGCGGTCGACTGACCACGTTACCCCTCTCTCACAGAAGACCACCTTGAAATGTACTGCATTTCCCATTTTGCCTTATTTCCTTAATGTACGTACGTGTTTCGGTAGTGAGTGAGATGTACCAGAGCCCATTCTCATCCTATCCCTCCTCATTTTCCCAACCCTTTCTCCAAATCCATTCCCATCTCCAAAGGTAGTCAGCGCATCCAAGGGCGTGCCAACGTTTGTCATTTTGGACCAATGTCGGCATGTATCGCGGATGTCTATGGTGACAGTATCCACTTACCAACAGGTGGACTGTACGCTCGTCTGCCGCCTTCGTCGATAAAAAAAAATATTGGGCTGTTCTACGATATAATCTTGAGACAACAAACACAAGTGACAAGTGTGACTCGCTTCTACAGTTCGGGCTGATTCAAAGGAAGATTTGACAAGGCCAAAAGAAAAAAAATGGAGTTTATACTTACTTAATTTACCCAAATCTGTTAGCGCTGCCTTAAGTCCTTCGCCAAGTGCTGCAAAAAACATTTATATTGAAGTGCTTAATTTAAATAAAAAAATAATTAATAATTTAAACTAGTCGTTTCCAGATTTATAATGTGTCACTGGAATAACGCAAAATCCGGACCTGGTCACCTAATTTAAAAAAAATAAAAAAGTTTTAGAAATAAAATTATTTTAAGGAATTAATCAAAGTTAAAAACATCTACACTGACTGACGTTAAAAAAAAAACTTGAAAAACTATAAAACTGGTAACTGTTCCATTAAAGCTTAAAGCTTCCTTTTAGTGTAAACCACTGCTATAACAGTATGTATATCTATATCTATATATAGGTGTTTGTCCTCTCTATTTAAATATTGTAATGAAATATGTACAATATGTATTGTAATAAATTATTAATTATTTGACCACTCACTCTCATAATTATAATTTTTATTTAAATTTATCTACACACCTTATAGGCCCAAGAATTATGTTCAGCGGCGCACACCGCTGTTACACCCGTTTCACGCGTCTTGGTTCCGTCTGAAAGTCAGCGCTGTATGCTGTTTGTACTGTATACAGCGTGTGCTGAGACGGATACCCTTTCGGCGCACATGCGTCCGCGCAGTTTTTATTGGCTTGTTTAATTTTATTTTATTTGTTTTCAAAACTATGTTTAATTAATTTATTAGAATAATACATTGTCACGTTATCGCGATCACTTGTGTGTATGGAATAAAAAAATCTTATCTATCTATCTATCTATTTACAGATTTGTTGTTGTATCTAAAACTTTCGTAGCGCTCAGTACTCGGTAATTACAAGATAATGACTGGACATTTAAGACGCCCGTAGGCCTCAAACTACACCCTCGTTGGTAATCGGTCACTTTCTCCCCTCGGGTGAACAATGTACTATTGTTGATATTTTTTTGTTTTTGGTGTGCAATAAAGTATCTATCAATCTATCAATCTATCAATCTATCAATCTATCAATCTATCAATCTATCAATCTATCAATCTATCAATCCATCAACCCATCAATCTATCAATCTATCAATCTATCAATCTATCTATCAATTTATTTAAAGCCTTTGCGTTATTTCAATGACAAGTCGTATAATATATTAGTCAATCACTCACAAGGGAGGAGCTTCTCCAGGGAACCAGTTCCGCCGCCCAGAAGGCTAGCATCAACACTAGGATTGTAACATATCTGAAAGGCAAGATGAATTGTTTTACATTGTAGTAACAGGATTTCCTGGAGGGGGAGGGTGCACGCTGTAAACCAACAGCTGGAAGCACTTTTAAGGTAGTCTTCTATGAGAGAGCCATCTCTCACAGAAAACTAAATTGAAATGTACTGTGTTTCCCACTTTAACATGTATGTACGTGTTTCGGTAATGAGTGAGATATGTCAGAGTCCATTCCCGTTCCATCCCACCCTATCCCTTGCCATTTTCCGAATCCCTTCTCCAAATCCATTCCTACATCAACAAAGATAGGCAGCGTATCTGGGGGCATGCCAAAGTTAGTCATCCTGGACTAATGTTGGCATGTATCGCGGATGTCGCAGGACGACATCATCCACTTACCACCAAGTAGCCATGGCCGGTGAAACTTGAAAGGCCATTAGGGCCACAAGAATTTAGCCATTCCGAAAATAAAAAAAAAAACACCAGGTGGTCTGTATGTATGATCCTTTGCCAAATTCTTTCACACACAGTATTCGAAAAAGATTTCACTTTTCTAAGTAATTACATTGTAAAAAATGTACAGGCATAAGTTGCAGATTACAAGCCTTATCCAATAAGATACCGTTAGCGATTAGCGGACCTGCTGCAAATATGCTGCATGCTGATGCTGTGAGCTATGCCAGTGATTTTAGCTCTTTGGGGAGTCTCTTCGTTTCGCATCTTATCCCGCAAAGAAACTCCGAGCATAGCTGAGCGCAATCACCTCGGCTGGCCAGCATTTGGGAAAAGCGTCTGCTCCTCTACCACAATGCTCGAGAAGAAAGTTTTCAATCAGTGCGTCCCGCCATGATCCATCCACACGTGATCCACAAGGTCAAAAAAATCACCACTCACCAAATATAGAAACACAGGTACAAGTTTCAACATTTTTCTTTATCTTTTCTTTCTTACAGTTTTAATTACAGTTTTACAGTTTTCTTTAATGTGAGCAGTTCACGGCACAATAATGAAAACCACAAAAAAAAACACATTTATATATGAGAGGATACCATATGTCATAAATGACCCTTTCTTGCATTTACCATTTAAAATTTCTATGCCATATCGAATTTTACTTAAGGACTACTTAAGGAGCGTGCATTGTCTTTATTTTCTTTGTTTTAGTTTTCTATAAGCTTTATTAAACAAAGATACCTTTTTATTAAACAGATGTACTAAATAGAGATCAGTGATAAATTATAACCTCCATTTTCTACGCGACTACGACGAAGCCATTGATAGTTTGTCACCCTAATAAAAAGACCCTTCATACCGTGAACCCGACAGTTGTAGAATAAACTGCCAGCTACGATATGGGGCTCTACAAGAGAGGTGTACAGGATTCTTTACTCGCCACCGCACCCTCGTGCAAGTGTCCACGGGCGGCGATGACCAATTACCTTCTATAAACAAAAGCAGAACAAAACAGAAGGATAACAAAATAAAATATTTGACAATATAAATATGTACAAATAACAATTTCACTAGTGATTGATTTTTTTATCTTCATTGGCAGCCTTATAGCGATACAACAGAGTATATAGTATATAATTATAGATATGATAAAGGAAATAAAACTGAGGCCAATACAGGATTACACTAAAAGTAATCATCACAATACAATACCAAAATATTAGGTTGTCGGATAAGTTCGCGGCCTTATTATAGTACAAATAATATTTTTTTTTTGTATTTTATAAATATTTATTTTAGGAAATATTTGTCCATTCGACTATCTTTCGCCATTTTTCTGGCAGAGCCACTATAAAAAATATAAAAAATTTGGAGTTTCTGAGCGAAAAATTGATTTAAACGGTTGCCACACGCTTCTCTTGAATGTAATTTTACTCCAAATGGAGAATTTTCTAAATAAATAATAATCCGAAGGTGCTATGTCTGGACTGCATGGAGGATGCATTAAAACTTCTCAGCCTAGGTCCATCAGTTTTTGTTTGGTCATCAAAGATGTATGCGGTCGAGCATTGCCGTGATGGAAAACTAAACCTTTTCTATTCATTAATTCTGGGCGTTTTTATTCAAGTGCTTATTTCATTTTTACTAATTGCTGACGGCAGAGATCGGAAATGTCGTTTGACCATGTAGCCGAAGCTCGTAATACACAATGCCTTTCCAGTCCCACCATACACATAACATGACTTTGTTTGGAGTGAGGCCTGGCTTTTGGACTATTTGTGATGGCTCACCTCGCTTAGACCAAGATAGTTTCCGAACATTTTTATCGTAGGTGATCCACTTCTCATCTCCTGTTACCAATCTCTTCGGAAATGGATCGATTTCATTTAGTTTTAGCATCATCTGGCATATGGAAATTCCATTTACCAAGTTTCTGTAATTTAAATCATACGGCACCCAAACATGGAACTGCGGAGGCGGGTGAAGGTGTTTTTTTTTATGTACGAAGGCGGCAGACGAGCATACAGTCCACCTGATGGTAAGTGGATACTGTCGCCCATAGGCAACCGCGATACATGCCAACATTAGTCCAAAATGACAAACGTTGGCACGCCCTCGAATGCGCGCCTACCTTTGGAGATGTAGGAATGGATTTGGACAAAGGGTTGGGAAATGCACATCTCACTCACTACCGAAACACGTACGTACATTAGGGAAATAAGATAAAAGTGGGAAATGCAGCACATTTCAAGGTAGTCGTCTCCTGTGAGAGAGGAGTAACGTGGCCAGTCGAGCGCGCCCAGCGGCTGTTGGATTCCAGCGTGCACTACCCCCCCTCAAAGAAAGAAAGGTTTTGTTGTTAGAGAAATCTGAATACCCTCCGTCCCACACTCAACCTGTTTATGTTGATTAAGTTCCTTGCACACTATACTAACAATATCACATCACACTCACACGAGTTTGAAAACGTATCTACTTTTCTGGGTTTGCAATGTTCAATCCCTTTGTATCCAATCTAGTGATTAAAATTTCGGCATTTTTAAATTTCTATTGCCTCTCGAACCAAACGGCGTATGTAATGGCGTTCAGTTGAAATTACTTTTGGTTCGTGTAATTCAATCCAATGATTGGCTCCTGGTGGGCGGACGAGCATGCGGTCCCACGTGATGGTAAGTGTTACCGCCGCCCATGGACACTTGCAACACCAGGGGGTATGCGGGCGCGCCGCCGACTTTGCAAAATCCTATTCACAGCTCTCTTGAAGAACTTATATGGTAGCTTAATGGAAAGACCTCTTGTGGCAGTTCGTTCCACAGCCTACGGGTTCGCATTATTACTTATGTGTTCCTTTACACGGCTTGCTATAGTTCGCTTGGTTTGCCCAATGTATGACCTTCCACACTGTGGAAGTGAACTCTACAAACTGTGCCTGTGGAATCCACAGGCACAGTTCACTTTGTAGACTCCAGGGCACTGATAAGATAAGTTATTCATAGAATTATCATGTTATTATGATATTCAATCACGATAACAAACGTTTAAAATCTTACATATAATGTACAGAATCCTGTTTTTAATAATTCCAGCATGTTTTGACAGGTGTCTCTCGCACAGACTTACAGGTTCTTTGTTCATTTGTTGTTTTGTTATATTTACTGATTATTTCTTTATAAACATATTGACATAGCAATGAACTAGGCGTTTTATTAAAGGTCAGAGAAGGTGATGAAATGATCCAGTGGTGTTTGTAACGAATAATTAATAATTATTTCTATTATAATAATAATGGTTTCTATGTTACAAGCTGATGTGTGAAGCAATTGAAATCAAAAAACATAGAAATTTCAATCTAACATAGAAGATATCCATCTTACAGGATACAGGGGAGATACAGGGGTTGCTTTCAGGAGTGTAATGGATACAAAATATGTATAATAAAAGTATTTCATATTTTTATTGTATTCAGTGGAGATTTTACAATATTCGATTAATTGAAATTACTTAAATACCAAAACAAGGAAATACAATTAAAAAAACAATACAAAACAAAGTAATTATATCATTGTAAAATAGGTATCTGTTACAATAATACGTAGCTGTTATTGATAATAGTTATTATACGTTACAATTACAGTTATTTTTACGGCATTTTTTTACAACAGAAATCCTTTATACGGCAACAGTTTACACGGTAATTAAAGATTTTGAATTAAATATAATTTTTGTATAGATATTTTTTTAAGTAATTATGTTCACACTGTCGTGTTTTCTATTTATTAAAATGCTGGGAATTAATCTTTTTTTGGTGTCTTACAGTCTTCTCCGGTACCTAAAAAGATGAAAAAAGAAATTAAACATAACAAGTTAGTTTAGAGTTTCATGCAAGTGGGGTAAATAAGAAATTACTTCATGAATTCAGAATTATGAGTTAAATCCATCGTTTCGAACTTCGGGAAAGGTTCAGTAACACCATGTATTTATATAAGATCCAAGATAAAACTAAGAACGTGTCCAATAACACTTTACTTATTGTCTCCATTAAGGGGAAGTCACTTTTGAACAAAAATAGTGTGAAATCCCATTAATATATTATAAACACGAAAGTTTGTGAGGATGGATGTATGGATGTTTGTTACTCTTTCACGCAAAAACTACTCAATGGATTTTAATGAAACTTTACAATAATATAGCTCATACATCAGAATAACACATAGGCTATAATTTATAAAGATATTGTGTAAATTGGCCAAAATATAACGATAAGTGTCAAGTAAGTCGGAAAAAAAACTCTGCCATCTGCGAGCTATTTTGGCGTACGCTGCAAAAACCGTAAGAGTTACACGAATATAATGTGGAAATATTTCTGAAATTATGAAAATAAAAATTGTAAAAAAATAAACTTATAAACCGAAGCGAAGCGAGGGCGAGTCGCTAGTATTTTAATATATCAATAAGTACACTGAAACTATAATATCTCATTAAAATTAAAATGTAATTCACGTTTAATAATCATATTAAAAAAAAAATGTTGATTCATTTACTCGTATGTGTAACTCGTTACATAGTTCATACCCATTTACTGACAGAAGCGGGCGCGTTCAAAAGTCAAACTCCTGAGCGAGCGAGTGTGGATAGTTTTATGCACATACGTCTATGTCACCAATTATTTATTTCTAACTGACTGTGGCTGCCCAACAGATGGCGCTTACCATGTTTTTAACTGCTTTTGGGTATAAACCATGTTTTGCCCTGTGATAGGTATATAAAAACTCGCGCGTAATCGAATGCAACGTTGTGTCAAAATTTCAAAGCAATCGGTGAAGAACTTTCGTAGATTTAAGATTTTGAACAAATGAACGTTTACATTTTTATTTACGTAGATATAAAATCATGAAATACATGTTAATTTTAATTAGGTCTAATTGTTTCAGTGTATTAAATGACACTGAAACTATTTTTGTAGGATCTTACATAATGTAGTTAATAAGGTTTGTAGAATCATAAGAAATTAAAATAAATACCCAATAAATAATCAATTATTGTGTCCAATAACTGATTCAGCTGTAGGTTGTGGTATGCCCTGTATTGAGAACCGCTGATCTCAATGTTCCTGTGATGTATTCCGATAGATCATCCACGTGTTACGATTCGAAAATAATTTAATTTCGTTTAAATCTAGTCCAGTAATTTTGAACAGTCCTATTTCATTTAAGATTCATGAGATGAAACACACTGCTGGATGTACCACAATATTGAGTATTTACATGACAGAGTGGCAATGTGACGATCGAATGTACTTGTAAATACATATACCTCTTGTACTTATATTGTCCAAATTTGAATTTGAAAATTAATCGGAATCAACTGGCTAATGATTTTGAGAATATTACAATCATAGAGAATAAAGATTTTATCTACCGCCGGTATTTCCTCCGGTGTTACCCCCGTCGTTTCCTCCGGTGTTACCCCCGTCGTTTCCTCCGGTGTTACCCCCGTCGTTTCCTCCGGTGTTACCGCCGGTGTTTCCTCCAGTATTACCGCCGTCGTTTCCTCCGGTATTACCTCCAGTGTTTCCTCCAGTATTACCTCCGTCGTTTCCTCCGGTGTTTCCTCCAGTATTACCTCCGGTGCTACCACACTTGCAAATATCAACGTTTGCACCAGCGCACAATTTTGGCTTTTGCTTCAGTAGAATTCCTGGAATTATTTAACTGGATTACTATTAAACCCGGGAAGAGGGACCCAATGTCGATTCCTAATTTCCCAAATATTTCCCAATATAAATAATATATAAAAATCCAAAACAGTGAAAATATAAAAAAAAAACAGTTATTTTATTACTATATATTAAAAATCACGTTTCCATTTATGTTTTTGAAATAACCTCTTTTGAGTATTAAAAAAGGTTAACTATAGTCATTTAGTCCATACCGACAATGAGGTCTCATTTTACGTTTTTGAGGTCACCATAATTTGTAGCATTACGGTGTAATTTGTTCCATTGCATTATCATTAATTAAAGTAGTTTATTTAAAAAGTCAGATAAATATATTCAAAGGCAATGTCATCGTGAAGTGAATAATAAATAAAATTATTTATATTAACTAACTGTTGCCCGCGACTTCGTCCGCGTGGACTTTAGTTTATAAACACAGCAGACGGGGGCTTTACCGATTGGGCTAATTGGTCGTCAGTTAGTAATACAAAGGCGGTTATAATGGAATATGCGCGTATTGAACCTCGCAAGGGATTTATTAAACTATAAGTCAAACTTACTACCACATGTCATTCTGTAACATCCCAAATTCATTTCTCATGAGTAACCACTTCAGCAAAAGGCCGATAAAAATGAAAAGTCTAAGAAATGTTAGGAAGATAGTTCGCACTTCACAAAACGTCAACAATTTAAAAATGGTTCAGCGTGACTGGTCACGCAATGGTCACGTGACCACCCCGTGACTCCGACACCTTGAAAGAACACAAAGGTTTATGCCTCAATTGAAACAAAACCTATATAAATAAATATTGAAAGTTACCTACCTGGGGTATCGCCTAAAAGTTTTCCCGTGAGACCTAAAAGTGAAATAAACAAATTAGCTCATTGAATAAATAAATTAATCACTTATTAATAGATTGTATCGTTGACTATTAATAGATTGTTTCGTTGACTATTAATAGATTGTTTCGTTGTCTATTAATAGATTGTTTCGTTGACTATTAATAGATTGTTTCGTTGACTATTAATAGATTAATAGTCAAATTTAGATACGTCTTAATAAAATTAAAATAACCAGAATAAATATAATGTTCAAACAAAAATCTTACCCGGAGAGCCCACTCCACATAAAACTCCAAGTAATACTTCATCGAGCACTGAAAAAATAAGAAAAAGTATAAAGCGGCTTTCACTAAAAACACTAACTACACGCGCTACGCAAGACTCCTAGTGAGCTTACACGTTCATAGTCATAATGTACTATAGTTATCGGTTATACAGTCAGTCCTGTCCCTTGTCCTCACATCACACACGATCTAAATCACATCACTCTCCTCTTAGACCCACTTTCTAAAATAAAATAATATATGAAACTTACGTTTCTTTAATGCTGTACCAACTGAAAAAAAGAGACAAAGCATGAGTAATGGACGGTCGGTAGATTTTATACGTTTGTACACATTTCATATTGTAAATCGGTTCTGAACGCGTATAATAAAGGTATTTGTGTACCATTTATAATTACGTTATACGTTATATAAATAATTACTAATTATTAAGTATATGTAGATTCTTATTACTTTTTGACTAGGAGGGGGAAAGTGCATGCTGCATTACCGCAACCGCTGGGCGTGCTTGACTGCCCCCATTACCCCTCTCACAGAAGACTACCATGAAATGTAACTACACTTCTTACTTTATCCTATTTCCCCAATATGTACGTGTTTCGATGGTTTGTGCGATATTTCAGAGCCCATATTCATCCCATCCCTCCCCATTTTCCCAACAATTGCTCTAAATCCATTCCTATATCTCCAAAGATAGGTAGCGCATCTGCGGGCGTGGCAACATTTGTCATTCTGGACTGATGACACAGTCACATGCCAACACCGCGACACATGCCAACATCAGTCCAGAATGTATATACATTTCTCAGTACGCAGCATGGGTGTGTTTTCTGTCGTGATTTCACTTTTACTTTTCCAGGTTATCTGTCATAAGTTTATTTATAATTTTTATACATTTTTACTTTCTTTGTTTTTTATTATTTCATGTTTTGTATATACAATAAATTGTATCTAAATAAATAAGATAAAATAAACATTTGTACTTACAGTTTGGACTCACTGCATTGCCAATGTCTTTGGCGACATCGGTAACTAAAAACAGAAAATTACTATAATATACGTAAACAAATGATTTATATACGAAAGATATGAATTGAAAAAAATATATGAATATAAAAATTAAAATATGTTAAAATATATGATCACATGTCACATTTTAACACGCATATTATCTTTAATAATACACTTTAATTCAATATATCTTTACCACAAACTCCACTCAGAATTAAAGTCTGGTAAATTAAATTTATGTTCGGTATCAGTCGATTTTAAAATATCACCACATAATTTCTTACCCTAAGTGTCGTAAATGGCGAGTAAGGGATAGAAAACCTTGAGCTCACGCCCTGAGGAACAACACCACCTCTTAAAAGAGTGGACTCGCCAAACCGCTTCTCCAGCGTGCCATTTTAAGGCCATACATCCCCCATACACAAGACGTTGTGTAAGAGGGGCCTGTGTCCACCAGTGGAAGATAAAAAAATGCTAATTACGGTAAGTATTAAGTCTGACATCATATTTCCTGAAAACGTTACAGAAGATGATTGATTCTTAGGCGATACAATTACAACGTTAACTTCAAGAGTCCACAGGGAAGAATACTTTAGCATCTACTGTAGTGCCTGATAGTGGACTCAGTATTAAAAGGACTGAATAGGGGGCCACTGTATACAGTTGGATATGCTAATGATCTTCTGATCCTAGTTAATGAAAAGACAATATCGAAAATCATGCAAATGGCGTTAAGTAGGGTAGAAATATGGTGTAATAGTAATTACCTAACCATAAACCAGAACAAAGATCTCCTTGAGATCTCTGTCCTCCTCGAAAAAAGCTTGAGATCTCCAGTGAAGTTAAATATCTTTCCATAAATAAGTCAAGAGGCCTTTCCATTAAGCTACGATATGGGGTTCTTCAAGAGAGCTGTGAATAGGATTTTGCAAGGTTGGCGGCGCGCCCGCATACCCCATGGTGTTGCAGGCGTCCATGGGCGGCGGTAACACTTACCATCAAGTGGGACCGCTTGCTCGTCCGCCCACTAGTATATAAAAACATTTAAAAAAATATGTAGACGTTAATGTGGAGATCACATGTAGAGTACAATACATTACATCAAAGACAATGATATTCTTTTGTGTATATAGAAGAGCTTAGGGCAAAACTTGGGGGCTTTCCTCCAAGGTCCTACGATGGATATATTCCGTGATGGTGCGACCGATGTTAACCTACGGAAGCATTGTCTGGTGGCCCTGGACTGAAATGGAAATTTGCATACAAACGTTATCAAAGCTACAACGAACAGCTTGAACAGTTATCAAAGCTACAACGAACACAATCACGAAGCGTTCAAAATAACACCCACGGCAACTATGGAGGTCTTGTTAGACGATATTGTGATAGAGGAGGGCCTTACATAGACTAGAACTGTCTGGTTGGAAACCGAACATGCCAATGACTAATCATACTAAAATGGACTTCAAAGACTCGATAGGATGATGCAGATGGGAACTGATGAATAACGTCCCTCATACATCTTCAAAAGAAACTTTAAATTAAGGATGCCACCCTGAGAAGAATGGAAGAAAGGACTAGAGCTACCAACAAGTGATAGTAAATATGGTACACGGATGGATGCAATCGAGTACTGGTTATAATGACCACACTATCACTCAAAGTATGGGACAATATGCCACGGTCTTTGAGCAGAGATATATGCAAAAATTACTTGCGTTAGGGAGATAATGAGTAGACTTCTCAACAATATGACTATTTATATTCTCAGTAACAGTCAAACTGCTCTACAGGCGCTCATGTCCTATAAAATCGATTCCAGGTCGGTGCTCAATTGCGTTATAGACCTTTATAATCTAGGTAAACGCAATAGACTGAACCTAATTTGGGTCCTGGGACATGAGGGTTTTAAAAGCAATGAAAAGGCGCATGAACTAGCAACAAAGGGATCAGAGAGAAGATTCATTCAATCCTTTGTAGGTAAGGTATTTACATTAATAAATAAAATATTTAGAGAAAAGCCCAACAGAAATGGGAGGCTCCAATTGGCTTAAACCATGTAAAAATGTTCCTCAAAGACATAAATCCAGCCTGGGACAAGGAAAATTTAGTCCTCCAGTAGGTACGGCAACTGACTGAAGTATTCACGGACCACTTTAGTACAAAAAGCCTCGTCTGCAGAATTAATTTAGCCGATGATAACATCTGCGGATTGTGCAACGAGGAGGAAGAGTTCATGACGCATCTTTTGTGCGAATGTGACTGTCTGGCCAGATGCAGAATGAGTCTTCTAAGCACCCATAATCCGGAGCCACTAGACTACAGGTTTCTATGATTGCCGGATATCCTGAAGTATATGGATATAATATTAGGGGAGCAAGATATAATATTAGAAAGAAGAGAAGGTTACAGGAATCCAAAAGATCCCATCTCAGCAACTATCCTAAAACTTTCGTTTGTTTTGTGACTACAATCTGTGACCAAATTAAAAAAGTATCACTAAAGTAAAAGTATCAAGGTATCACTGGTTTGATATTTATTTATTCAAATAAATCTTCCACTGTTGCCGAACTTAGAAAGGCACGAGTAGAAACTCGTACTTAGAAAGGCAAAACTCCTTTGAGTCCCTCTTTTTCAGCCCTGTCTCGCGTTTTAATTGCTGTTCTCCAGCAAATATTTCAATGTTTCTTTTACATTAAACCCACAATCTAACTGAAAAATAAATCTTACCTTTAAAGAGAGAAATGACAATATCATCCGCGGTAGCAGGTACCTCTGTGAAAGAAAAATGATCAGAATTATCTATATCTGTACTAATCCTATTAATTAATTATTATTTTAATATTATAAACGGGAAAGTTTGTGAGGATGGATGTATGGATGTTTGTTACTCTTTCACGCAAAAACTACTCAATGGATTTTAATGAAACTTTACACTAATATAGCTCATACATCAGAATAACACATAGGCTATAATTTATAAAGATATTGTGTAAGTTGGCCAAAATATATAACGATAAGTGTCAAGTAAGTCGGAAAAAACTCTGCCATCTGCGAGCTATTTTGGTGTGCGCGGCAAAAACCGTAAGAGTTACACGAATATATTGTATGGTGGAAATGTTTCTGAAATTTTGAAAACAAAAATTGTAAAAAATAAACTTATAAACCAAAGCGAAGCGAGGGCGGGTCGCTAGTATAATATAAAATTGTGTGTTTGTAGGTATGTTGAGGGTAATCTCTGAAACTGCGGAACCGATTTCAAAAATTCTTTCACAAATAGCAAGCTACATTATCCGTGTCTAATATAGGCTATACTTTATTTTGAAATTTTGAAAAAATATTTTGAGAAAGAAACTTATAAACCGAAGCGAAGCGAGGACGAGTCGCTAATTGTCTTATAAAGTCTTATAATGGCAAAGCTACGTCAGGATGGAACTTTTGGAAACATCAGCATATAGATTCTGTCAGGGAAAACTGTAAACTCCAAACCACATACTTTGGCACATTGTCGAAGCTCTTTACTGTGAGGTCTGACTCTGGAATTCAGACTTGATGTAAGCTGTTTCACATGAGACCATTGAAAGGACAGTACGTAATTATTTTGTTACCGATGTATTTATTGTTTTGTTATTATTTCGTATTTGTAGTTTGTCATTTTGTTACTGACGTATAGATACTTAGAAAGATACCTTAGCGTTTGTTTTCATTGAACATTACTACTTAATAGTGATGGGTAACTCCGGAGTTAATGAATCAAAAGAGTTGAACCCGCGAGCGGAGCAGAATACCTTAATTGTTCCATCGAATTGTTATTCATTCCGAATCCGGCGCCGATCATGATCGTGAATGTAATCGCACATCGATACTTGTCGGGGGCTCAAAATCGAAATGCAACGTTGGCATGACCTTTAGAGAAAGGGAATGAAACGCTCTAAGAAGGTGAATAAGTAGGTAAATCAAAAGAGTTAAGGAGTAACTAAGAGGAGTCGGATCCGCAAGCGGAGCAGGATTAAGTGAGTTAAAACACTCCGAGAAGTCTTGATTACCCACCACTACTACATAATAAATCAATTAAAAAAAAAAATCACTTACTTAAATTGCCCAAATCCTTCAGCGCTGCCCCAAGTCCTGTACCAAGGGCTGGAAAAAAAACTCTACGTTAGTTTCCATCTTGTATATAATAATTTTGTATAAAATTTAAAATTATTTAGAGATAAGCATTAAAATCAAGACGTGATACATCATTCGCGATCTATCGCTCTCCTCTCCGTTAGCCAGGAGAGCGATAGTCAGCAGTATTTATGTGCTGCGATAAGGCCCATCTCATGGTGCATTGAGCGGGCGCAATTACGAATGGAATTCAAGACATTTGACATATTCAAATATATTACACTGTTTTTGGAGATCATTATATGTCGTTCAAATGAAAAGTAACTTACAAGTGAGGAGGGTTTCTAAAGACCCTTTCCCATTATTTAGAAGAAGAGCATCAGCATTAGGGCTGTGAACCATCTGAAAAATAAAAAAAATATTTAAGTATACAACATGTCATCGACATGTCGCAGAACTAATTAAAAGTATTAGAAAAATATTTTATGGAATAGATCAAAAGTTAGAAACGTGTAAAGTTTTGTTGTTCTATCTAAAACATTCGTGGCGCTCTTTACATAGTCGTAAAGTGCGCGCCACGAGCAGGAAGAATTTCGGTCATTGACATGAGATATTTATACATTATTTATACAACTCCTCTCGGTTATTCTCAGATTGACTGGAAGTGATTCCTTACAGAAATAAGCCTGCCCTTTTTAAAATAGTACTGCATGAAAGAATCCATGGTTTAAGGTTTTAAAAATTGATTTAATCAAACTGTCGGGTGCATTTCATAACGGATTGAAATGAAAAGTAGAAATGTTGTGTTATCATATTGGTTAAATTCAGAGAGGGGCTAAATTGGTTCACTCGTTCCAAAATTATGATGTTAACTACTTAACCATTCCAGAAAAAAAATCAGAGAAAATCAGAAAAAAATTCAGAGGGGCTAAATTGGTTCACTCGTTCCAAAATTATGATGTTAACTTCTTAACCATTCCAGAAAAAAAATCGACATCAATACATAGTTAAATTATATGTCGTTAGATAGTTTAAAAACCCAGCTTTTTATCTAATCTCTCTTCAGACTGGTCCGTATACCAGTCACAAATCCAAATGGGCTTTTTCTGTCTCTGTTTGACTTTGAATACAAACATTTGGTGAAGAGATTGTAAAATATATAGAATCTACAACATTGATAGAGTAATTACAAAAAAAAAAAACTGTCACTTACCAAATACAGAAGAAATGGTAGCAATTTGTTCATTTTTCTGTTTTTCTGTTCTCTTCACGAAAATGTGAACGGTTATTTCACAATGTTGAATAACACGGAAGCTATCTCCATATATATTGCCAAAAACTGTTACTTGCAATTTATTTGGTGAAAAGTCCCATTCAACTTTAATCTTAATTACCGATACTGAATATTCATTTCACAATGATATTTTCCTTCTCTTATTATTATCAGTTACATTATTTTATCCTTCTATAGTCTTTATTAAATAAACAGTGGTTAATAAAAACACTTGTTTTAAATAGAGATCAGTAGAAAGTGTCAATTTCAGCGCTATTCGAAAAAATAGATTTCGCTATTCTCCGTACGATTTAGAAAAAGGTGTATAACAAACTTTTTTTTTAAACTAGTGGGCGGACGAGCAAGCAGTCCCACGTGATGGTAAGTGTTACCGCCGCCCATGGACACCTGCAACACCAGGGGGCATGCGGGCGCGCCGCCGACCTTGCAAAATCCTATTCACAGCTCTTTTGAAGAACCCCATATCGTAGCTTAATGGAAAGACCTCTTGAGGCAGTTCGTTCCACAGCCTACAACCACAGTTTGTAGAGCTTTACAAGCCCTATACAACGACATATAGTTAGTATGTATATACGTCAGACAGGTGAACTGGCAAGAAAGGAATCAGAGATTAAATTCATTGGACCAGAAGGTCTACTCTGATTTCACAATGCAGAAGTTTCTCTGACCCTGCTCTACCTCTACTCTGACTTTCCTTCGTTTTTTGGTAGAAATTACCTGATATATCAGCCGAAGCTTCGTTATTCTTATTTTCGGACTAGAGCCCCAGAACCCGTTGTAGGTCTTGCATTAGGAAAATAAATAAGGCATTTAGAGAACAAGCTAAACAAAGGGCCCAACAGCAATGGGAGACATTAGTTCCTTAGAGACATAAATATAGGCTGAACAAAGAAAATTTTATCCTAAAGCAAATTACAGTTACAGCAACTGACTGGAATATTCACGGGCCACTTCAGTACAAAAAGTCTAATCTACAGAATTAATTTAGCAGATGATAACATCTGCAGAGCCTGCTACGAGGAGGAAGTGTCCATGACGCATCTCCTGTGCGAATGTGACGGTCTGGCGAGATGTAGAATAAGTGTGCACGACAGAATGAAAGCGTAGCACAAGTGCAGTGTATTAATATGTAAATAGAATCAAGTGTACGTGATATGTACGTACTGGCATCGCACGGCTCGGGGAAGAAAGGGGGTTGTCTCACAAGGGTTACGCAACTAGCGAGGTGAGGACGAATGAATTCTCACATTACACTAATAGAAGCGTACGAGACAAATCCATACACCTTTCCTACGAGACTATGGGATGTTAGTACGTACATTTATGTTATGTCCTTTTATTGTTGTGTCCATGTTTATAAATTGTATGTGTTTATATTCGCTCTCCATAAATGTATTAGGAAACTGGGTTACAGGTCAGGGTATAGGAAAAATAAAGGCTACCGCCCGCAGTGTGTTTTATTGAGCATTGAATTAAACATATAAAGTTGCGGGCTAGATGACGAAAATCCGGTATCGGCGCCACTGTCTTCCCTTTACCTTCAGTCCTCCCATTCCCCTTGCTACTCAAGGAAGGCGGGAGGGAAAAAAGGGGCTAAATTGCCCAGAAAAATGTAGATCTTCATACTTCGTCATCGAAAATAGCCTTGTCCTCCGCATAAGAGGAGGACAAACCCTAGGATAAGTGACTTGTAGCTCAGAAGTTATGTATGACGTTGGAGAGCGAATAGCACAATAAACTTCCCCAGGGAGCAGGGGGATCGCACGGGCAGCGAACTTGCTATAAAAGGCATAGGTTCCGACCTCTCTTTGCCAGTTCGTCCTCAGCACTTCAAATAGTAACTTGAACTGCTAGTTTTATACTTATCACTCTAAGTAGTGACTTGATATAACAGACTCCTCATAGTGGAGATACCTAACAAGTTCATACAAGCGAGTTCGCTGCCGACTGCCGCTTCCTCCCTGCGCTCCTGTGGTTCAATGTGAATTAGAGCAGCGTTTTATTTCCGTATTTCACCCCTACACCCCCCCGTTGGAAGGCAACGTGCGGCCTGCAACATCTGGTCCTTCGAGCCGGATCTCCTGAACCATCGTCATCCAGAAGATCGCCTATCGAGACCAACATCTGGTCCTTCGAGCCGGATCTCCTGAACCATCATCATCCAGAAGATCGCCTATCGAGACCAACATCTGGTCCTTCGAGCCGGATCTCCTGAACCATCGTCATCCAGAAGATCGCCTATCGAGATACGGAGAAAATTAGAAAATGCCGACCACAAGAAGCAAAAGCGACAAGGAGGGAGTAGAAGCATCCTCGAGCTCGCAAACCGAAGCTACGGCCACCACGGGCGCAACAACGAGCACAGACTCGTACGCAACGACTGCCCAGACCGCAACCGCGACCGACACTACCACAAGTAAGTCCTCAAACAATAAAAAACAAGCCAAGGACAGTGTCGCTGTCGCCGTCTGCTCCAGGCCACCATCACCTGTACCTGAGTGCTCCGACCACACGATGCGCCCACACTCGAGCCACGCTCGGTCACGCCGCTCCGTACCCTCACGCAAGAGACTCCTCGCGGAGTTAGAGGCGAAAGAACGGCTCGCCGAGCTGTACCTAAAAGAGGCCGAGTGGAAAACGAAAGAAATCCAGGCCGCAGCTGAACTTGAAAAGGCGAAACTCGAACGGCTGAAACTAGACTCATCGTCGAGTGAGGAGGACGAACTGGACGAACAGGATTCAGATCCTCAGCGTGTCCACCGATGGCTACACAATCAAAAACAGATATTAGCCATCAAAGACGCCGAGAGAGAGAAAAGTCCCAAACCCAAGGAAGCAGCTGTGTCGGAAAAAGGCAGTATTAGACAATCGGCCGGGAATGAAAGAGACCCGGGTGTTGCGGGAACCCCCACGAAAGAGGTCCCGTCTTCAGACCATTCTCCACCGGCGATTGACGTGACTACATTAGCCACGGCCTTCTCACAAGCTATGCGCCAGAATAGGGACTCACCTCGGTACATACAAGAGTTACCCGTGTACAGTGGACACGCCCATAGCTGGCTCGCCTTCCGAGCAGCGTACAACGAAACAAAGGAACGCTTCACTAAAACTGAAAATGTGGCCCGACTACGAAAATGTCTAAAGGGACCCGCCATGGAAGCCGTGAGTTGCCTACTAATAAGTGAGCCTGACCCGCCAGTCATATTACAAACACTGGAGAGAAGATTCGGGCGGCCAGAGGCACTCATCCGCTTAGAATTGGAAAAGGTGAAGCGTTTACCTAAGGTCAGCGAAAACCCACGTGACCTTTGCATATTCGCCAGTAAATTAGCGAACATCGTGGCTGCTATAGAAGCATTAAAGAAACCACACTACCTCCACCACCCTGAGATGTTGTACAACGTGGTGGAGAAGCTCACTCCAACCCTGAGAAGTAAATGGGTAGACTACGCGGCGAGAGAGCTTTCAGAAGTATCCGACTTCAAAAAGATGTCAATATACTTGAACGAAGAAGCGGATAAGTTTGGCGCTTACGCCCTTCCAGAATACATCGCCGACGAGTCAACAGGGAGGGAGCGACCTATGCGAAAAAAGGTCGAACGCGCTTACACAATAAAAGAAAAGCGCAAGCCGCAAGAAAAGTGGCAAGAAAAATGTTGGCAGTGCAAACAATCACATCAGTTAGTGCATTGCCCACAGTTTCTCAACGCTAACATACACGAGCGTTGGGAGATGGCAAAAAAGAGCCATACTTGTTTCCGGTGCTTAAAAGGTACGCACCAAAGAAACACGTGTCGCGTCAAACCATGCGGCCGCGACGGATGTACCATGAGACACCATGTCCTACTCCACCACCAAAAAACCGATCAACCATCAGACATCCCAGAAAGAACAGAAGAGGTACTGACTTCAACAGTAGCTACCAACTCGAATACGCGACGTCGGGCGTACCTGAAAATAGCACCTGTCATGCTATCCGGTCCCCAGAATAAAATAGAGACGTACGCGTTGTTGGACGAGGGGAGTACAGTAACCATTATCGACGCATCTCTGGCCGATATATTAGGGATAGATGGGCCCAAACAACCAATGTGGGTGCAAGGGGTGAGTGGGACAGAGATAAAACACGAACAAAGTCGGAGTGTCAACCTGGGCATTAAAGGGAAATTCAGCGGCAAAGAATTCCAAATTCAAAATGCCAGAACAGTAGAAAGGCTGAATTTCACGTCGCAATCCATAACAGAGGAAAACATGAAGGGCTGCACTCATCTACAAAACATAAGAGAAAAGTGTTTCACAATAACCGATAAGCCAACTCATGACCATCTGCCAGATGTCCGACGATTCTCAAAATGGATCAGACTGATAAGAGCGACAGCTAGAGTGCTGCAATTTGTCGAATTATGTCGGGGAAATAAATTCCAAATCACCGCTACGCGTTACAAACGAACGCGTGTAAACAAATCACGTGACCCCGACTGGAAGAAAAAAGATAAACAAACTCGAACCCAATCGACCGATACGATGGTTCCCACGAGTTCATCAACCCGCCGCGCCATTGACCTAGAAGTGCGTCATATTGAAAAGGCTCAAAAATTATGGATCCGAGCGGCGCAACAAGACAGCTATTACCTAGAAAAGCTGCGCATAAAAGAGAACAGGGCGCCACCTACCGGAGATTTATTGTCGTCACTTAGTCTTATCATCGACAGTGACGACATAATAAGAATAAAGGGTCGTATAACTGCGGCCGAGGGAATACACGCAGAATCTGTGAGCCCAGCCGTACTAAATGGAAAACATATATACACAAAGTTGTATATACAACACGTCCACGAGACACTTCATCACGGAGGCGTAGAAACAGTCGTAAATGAGCTACGCCAACGGCTATGGATAATGAAAATCCGACCGGCCGTGCGAAATGTGATCAAGAGCTGTATGGCGTGCAGAATAAAAAAGACTAAACCTACAAGTCCGGCCACAGGCGACTTACCTCCAGCTCGCCTGGCCCATCACGCACGACCTTTCACGTTCACCGGATTGGACTACTTTGGTCCAATAGAAGTCACCGTCGCGCGCCACCGCGAGAAAAGATACGTAGCGCTCTTCACATGTATGATGTCACGCGCCATACACCTAGAAGTCGTGACCTCCCTAAGTGCTGACTCAGCCATTTCAGCGCTGAGAAGGTTTATAGCCAGAAGAGGCTGTCCAACAGAACTGTGGAGTGACAACGCAACTTGCTTCAAGGCGGCTGATAAAGAGCTCGCCCAGTCCATAGCTGAAGCAACCCAGCACGAGGCCACGAACCGCATGATCAAGTGGCGGTTCATCCCACCAGCAGCGCCGTTTATGGGCGGTGCATGGGAGCGCATGGTGCGCTCCGTTAAAGAAGCCCTGCGAGTCACCCTGCACGAACAACATCCAAGTGACGAGACGCTCAGCACACTGCTGACTGAGGCGGAGATGACCATAAATTCCCGCCCCCTCACTCATGTGGCGGTGACACCCGACGAACCGGCAGCACTAACGCCGAACCTTATACTACTCGGCCCGAACTGTCACATGCCGGTTCCCGGAGACTTCACCGAAGGCGACCTGAACGCGCGCCATCACTGGCGACGCGCCCAGAGGCTCGCAGACGTATTCTGGCACCGCTGGGTACGGGAGTACATGCCCTTACTCCAGTACCGGCGGGAGCCCCACAGCACCGGTGAACCACCGAAGATCGACGACATCGTCATCGTGTGCGACTCCAACTTACCCCGGAACACCTGGCCACGAGGCCGTATCACCAACGTCTACCCGGGTAAAGACAACGAGGTACGAGTCGTCGACATCACCATGGGCAACGGCACCGTGCTACGCAGACCTACGAAGAAGATCGTCGTGCTACCAGTCGGTTCGCAGTGTTGCGACGGCGGGAGAATGTGCACGACAGAATGAAAGCGTAGCACAAGTGCAGTGTATTAATATGTAAATAGAATCAAGTGTACGTGATATGTACGTACTGGCATCGCACGGCTCGGGGAAGAAAGGGGGTTGTCTCACAAGGGTTACGCAACTAGCGAGGTGAGGACGAATGAATTCTCACATTACACTAATAGAAGCGTACGAGACAAATCCATACACCTTTCCTACGAGACTATGGGATGTTAGTACGTACATTTATGTTATGTCCTTTTATTGTTGTGTCCATGTTTATAAATTGTATGTGTTTATATTCGCTCTCCATAAATGTATTAGGAAACTGGGTTACAGGTCAGGGTATAGGAAAAATAAAGGCTACCGCCCGCAGTGTGTTTTATTGAGCATTGAATTAAACATATAAAGTTGCGGGCTAGATGACGAAAATCCGGTATCGGCGCCACTGTCTTCCCTTTACCTTCAGTCCTCCCATTCCCCTTGCTACTCAAGGAAGGCGGGAGGGAAAAAAGGGGCTAAATTGCCCAGAAAAATGTAGATCTTCATACTTCGTCATCGAAAATAGCCTTGTCCTCCGCATAAGAGGAGGACAAACCCTAGGATAAGTGACTTGTAGCTCAGAAGTTATGTATGACGTTGGAGAGCGAATAGCACAATAAACTTCCCCAGGGAGCAGGGGGATCGCACGGGCAGCGAACTTGCTATAAAAGGCATAGGTTCCGACCTCTCTTTGCCAGTTCGTCCTCAGCACTTCAAATAGTAACTTGAACTGCTAGTTTTATACTTATCACTCTAAGTAGTGACTTGATATAACAGACTCCTCATAGTGGAGATACCTAACAAGTTCATACAAGCGAGTTCGCTGCCGACTGCCGCTTCCTCCCTGCGCTCCTGTGGTTCAATGTGAATTAGAGCAGCGTTTTATTTCCGTATTTCACCCCTACACCCCCCCGTTGGAAGGCAACGTGCGGCCTGCAACATTGGCCCTGCGGTATAACATCGATCGCGAGCACCGCCTTATATATAATATATATATCGTAGCCAACAATAAGTCTTCTGGGCAGAAGCCTACAGGCTTCCACGATTGCCGGATATCCTGAAGTACATGGTTATAAAATCCAGGGAGCAAGAGTAGAAAGAAGATAAGAGAAGTGTTTTTTTTTTTTTTATAGATTAGTGGGCGGACGAGCAGGCGGTCCCACGTGATGGTAAGTGTTACCGCCGCCCATGGACACCTGCAACACCAGGGGGTATGCGGGCGCGCCGCCGACCTTGCAAAATCCTATTCACAGCTCTCTTGAAGAACCCCATATCGTAGCTTAATGGAAAGACCTCTTGAGGCAGTTCGTTCCACAGCCTACGGGTTCGCGGTATAAAGTAATTTTTGGACCGAACAGTGCGCGATACCTCCGTATCGAGGAAATGCGGATGGACCGCACTTCTGTGACGGGAGGTGCGGTTATAGAAACCCGAGGTGGGAATTATATTGAACAATTCTTCAGAGCATTCCCCATTGTACAGGCGGTAGAACACACAGAGAGACGCAACGTCTCTCCGACTGCTGAGGGATTCTAAACCGCCCGTGAGAGAGGGATCGTCGATAATACGAACAGCACGTCGATGGATGGAGTCAAATGGGTCCAGTTGGTATTTCGGTGCGCCGGCCCAGAGATGGGAGCAATACTCCATATGGGGCCTCACTTGAGCTTTGTAAAGCATAAGGAGATGCCCAGGGGTGAAGTACCGCTTCGCTCTGTTCAGCACACCGAGCTTTTTGGAAGCCATTTTGGCCTTATTTTCCAGATGACCCCTAAATTCGACTTTGCTGGAAATGTCGACACCAAGGATCCCGATACTCTCCGAGATCTTAAGAGGCATGCTCTGAAAGCGAGGTGCTACGACAAAAGGGGTTTTTTTAGCGGTGAATGCACAGACTTGCGTCTTACTGGGGTTGAAATCCACTAGGTTCAGAGAACCCCAAATCGAGACTAGATCTAAAGAGTCTTCGATTTCAGACACAAGCCTGGCGCGACTCTCTTCCACTTCGACCCGAGGGATGTTGGCGCGGCCTCTGTACAAGGCGTCACCAGTACTGTCATCTGCATAGCAACGTATGTCACCAATTTGCAACAGGTCGTTGATATGCAGAAGGAACAGAGTTGGGGACAGCACGGAGCCTTGCGGGACGCCAGCGTTAATAGACATGGTGTCGGAGCAGCTACCATCGATAACGACTCTGATGCTCCGTCCAGTCAGGAAACTGGCAACCCATTCGCATAATCCCTCGGGTATCCCGAAAGATGGTAACTTGGAAAGCAGAGATTTGTGCCATACCCGGTCAAAAGCTTTCGCAATGTCTAGGCCTACAGCCAGAGCCTCGCCTCTACTCTCAATGGCGTGAGCCCAGCGCTGTGTTAAATACGCTAAAAGATCACCAGCCGAGCGATTATGGCGAAATCCATATTGACGGTCGCTAATCAGTTGGTGATCCTCTAGGTACCCAAGGAGCTGTGTGTTTATGACACGCTCCATCACCTTGGAGAGGAGGGAGGTGATCGCTATTGGCCTGTAGTTGGCCGGGTCTGTGCGGTCACCCTTTTTGGGTAAAGGGTGAACATGAGCTACCTTCCATGTTGCCGGGAAGTTTTTTGTGGAGTATGAAAGTCTAAAGAGTCGCGTAAGCACCGGGGACAACTCGGGAGCGCATAATTTGAGCACCACTGCAGGAATACCATCTGGCCCACTCGACTTTCGGATATCAAGAGTTGCTAGAGCTCGAAGGACTTCACGCTGCGTGAAACAGATTTCCGGCATGGAGCTTGTGCATCTCGAGATAGACGGTGGTGATGCACCTCTATCGTCCAGAGTCGAGTTCGAGGCAAAAAGATAGCCCAGGAGATCGGCTTTCTCCTTCGCCCCGTGGGCCAGTGACCCATCGAGTTTTCGCAGTGGTGGGAGTGACGACTGACAGAAGTTACCTTCAGCAGCCTTGGCGAGCGACCAGAAAACTCAGCTTCCAGAAGGACAGCTAACTAGTCGATCGCTAATTCTGCGGATGTGCTCATTCTTTGCTCTGACAATGATCTTCTTACTGCACCTCGAGGCAGCGTTAAATTTCTTCCTCAAGTCGGTGGTATTCGGATCTTCGGACACCTGCGCTTTGGCCCAGGCCCTGTATGCAGCCCGTTTATTACGACGGGCCTCTCTGCAGGACTGATTAAACCAAGGTTGGCTCCGTCCACCTACGGGTATCACGGAACAAGGAATATAACATTCCATGCCCTGCAACACCACGTCGGCAACGGAGTCTGCACAGGTATCCGGATCTCCCGACGAGAAACAGAGCTGCCTCCAGGGATAAGAAGCATAGAATTCGCGCAACCCATCCCAATCTGCAGACTTGTAGTGCCAGACGTTGCGCGTTCCCTGTGAATGGGTCGGCACGGATTGCTTGGCTGGCACAGCAGTTCGAACGATACAATGGTCGGATGATCCTAACGGAGCATCAACAACAACATTATAGTCGTCCGGCCGCGTAGTCAGCAGGAGGTCCAGTAAGGAGGGGGTATGGCTCTCGATATCGGGTATCCTCATGGGTGAGGACACCAACTGTGAGAAACCATAAGCCAGGGCAAAGTTATAGGCTGCTCTCCCTGCGCGGTCGGTAGTTCGGGATCCCAACCACTCTTCGTGATGAGCGTTAAAATCACCGAGGACCACCACTTCCGCGCAAGGGAACTGCTCGAGCACGCTATCAGTCGTCTCTTGTAGGCGCTCAAAAAAGTGAGTCGTCTCCGTATCCGTGTTTGGGATTCCAATTGTTTTTTTTTCATAGTAAGAAGGCGGCAGACGAGCATACAGTCCACCTAGGGTTGCCAGATGTCCGGCTTTAGCCGGATATGTTTGGCTTTTTCAGTCGTGTCCGGCAAAATATTTACGTGTCCGGTCTGTCCGGCTTTTGTTAGGCTTTTTGTCAAATATATTTCATAGGATATATATATAGGATATTTTTTTTATTTGTTTAATAAAAACTTTTACTTTATTGTATCTAGTCTCGTCTAGTGTCGATTTTATCTAGTCTCCAGAAGACCTTGTACTTAATAAACACTTAATTAAAATACGTAACCTATAAAAGTTATGTCCAGCTTTGAAAAAGATATGTCCGGCTTTTAGGGCAAAATGTCCGGCCTAATGTAGCGCCGAGTCCGGCTTTTGTATTTTAGGGCCTGGCAACCCTAAGTCCACCTGATGGCAAGTGGATACTATTGCCCATAGGCACCCGTGATACATGCCAACATCAGTCCGGAAAGACAAACGCTGGCACTGCCCCGGATGCGCTGCGCTGGCTACCTTTTGAGATGTAGGAATTGATTTGGAGAAAGGGTTTGGAAAATGAGAAGGGATAGGACATTTATTTGTTTATTTTTAATGTAATTTGTCTGTGCGTCTTAGTATTTTTTATCTGGAATTCGTGCTCCGACTCTTCGTAGGTGAGTCTTGGAATTTGGCTCACTTACTATTTAGCCCGAGATAGAGATCCAAATTATGTTTCTGCTAATTTTAATTTAAATTCGTAAGAGTTAAATAACTTTTGTTTACGCCTTTTTTCTCAATTTGATATTTTCCCCAAAAAGGTTTTTTTTAAATTAAATCTCTAACTTTGTTACTCTGTACTACCACAGACCTGGAGAATGTCGAGTCGAGAGCTAGAGCGACAGGTTTGGACATAGGCTCCCGGATCGCCAAGGCAAGAGGTGCCTTCGCATGTCTCCGTCCTGTATGGATTCTATGATTGTGGTACTACCCAGAATAAATAATACCGTTGTAGAAAGAATCTCCTTTGTGCGGGGACCAAAAACCGGGAAAGAAACACCAACTCCCCCTCAGTCCGTAACGTAACGCTGTCGCTTTAGGATGTCGTAGGGGTGGGGTGGGGGGTTATTGTTATTTAATAAATTATTATATGCGTATACTTATTAAGTTAGGTGGGTAAATTGTACAATATTATTATTAAAATGTTTAATTAATTATAAAACCATGAAATCGTTTCGTTTCAATAGATTTATAAAAGGCAAGGTGACACTGTATAGATAGATACGTACGCGGCGCGCATGAGTGGTTTGTGTGAAAACAGTGCTGAATTACAGTTGTTAATTTCCACGATAGAAATTCACTATATGGAGGGTGCAAGGTTTAGTTACAATGTGATGCAGCCAGCCCTTTCCGTATCCACTGTTTTAGACATGGGCTTTATCAAGTACGTTGTGCATACAGGATACCTACATGGTCTTAAAACGTCACGCTGGCGAAGCGAGCTGGTGAGTTCCCTCGTCGCTTTCTTGACGCCCACAGGAAGAGATGGGCTGATTCTGTTCTACACCCGGGAAACATCACACAGCACTTTTTTATTTAACTCTGTAAAATCTATGATTGGGGGAATACGATAAAGTGGGAAATGTAGTATATTTCACGGCAGTCTCGTGCCTCCTTCGTGAAATATTAGTCATTGTACGGAACCGCTTTAATAAAATTTGCAATTGTAATTTTTACATTGTTTCGACAAGTGGTGGGCCAGTTATTGATTTTTGTATATTTCATTACTAATCTACTATGTTATTTACACAGTAATTCATTGCAAATATATTGACATTATATGGCCCTGAACCCACACATTCCTTGTGAGCAGAGAAATGACTCCGTAATTCTTATTTCCCCATTATTCTATAGTAAATACATAATAAAAACTATACTCATTAAAATCAAAATGGAGTATACTCCATTACAGTTTAACACAGTCCATCCCATTCCAGGAGTAGATGTAGGAATTGAACCCCCGGAGCAGGCAGACGCACTACTAATCGAATTGGACTCGTATTTGTAAAATCAGCACTGCATGATATAGGCCTCGTGCATGCGAGGTGTATGGCCAATCGAGTTGGCGAGTCTATTTATTCACTGTGATAATTACATTTGAAGATATGTTACAAGTGCCTAATATACATATATAGATTTCTTCCATCGCTCAAAATATCATCAGTATTCCCCTAAAAAAAGGTAAAATTAAAATCTGGGAACTCATATAAATAAAGGTTTCTTTTTTTTAATAATTAAAACTCGAAATTTCATCAATTCGTTCAACTGATCTTAAATAAATAAAAGCTTCATATGATATATCGAATAAAAATGATTTTTCAGAACATTTGTGCAAACAATTTGCGTTTGTGCGCCAGTTGATATGCAAAATTTTTAAATAGATTTTCTGAACATTTATAATTCAAATGAAATGTAAAGAAAGAAAGAAAAATAAATGGCGTTTATTTAGCCGCAAAACACAACATAGTCTTAAGTTAACAAATGTATAGGTACAGATAAAATCATTGCCCATGAACTTTTCATTGCTGCCTGTGTATCACAATTGGCGTCCAGGGGGGCTGTTATTGAGCTCTTATTTGCAGTCACTTTACATCTGCCTTGCAATTTTGTATTACGAATGCAATAAACAAACTAGCAAATGTTCACGTGACCCGTAACAATTCACCTACGTCATCCGTCTTCTGCCTGGCAAACATTGCCTGTGAAGACACACAGCGGCGATTTTCAGATGAAACCCGGTGATGCCCAAACGTCAGGGGCAATAGATCCAATATACCACAAATGAATCGATTTGGAATTTGAAATTGTTTGTATACGATCTATAATATAACTAGCTGTTGCCCGGCATACGTTGCCATATAGATTTTTTTTTGTCGGAAACCTTCGTGGGCGCGCGCATACCAACTCACCAAAGTTTCATCGATACAGACAAAAATTCTAGCTCTGTGCTCTGTGTATTTTTTTTATAGATTAGAGGGCGGACGAGCAAGCGGTCCCACGTGACCGCCGCCCGTGGACACCTGCAACACCAGGGCGTATGCGGGCGCGCCGCCGACCTTGCAAAATCCTATTCACAGGTCTCTTGAAGAACCCTATATCGTAGCTTAAAGAAGATGTGCTATTAGAATTATGGAAAGACCTCTTTCCATTAAGTATATATATCTAGTATATATAAGTATATATATCTAGTATATATAAGTATATATATCTAGTATATATAAGTATATATATCTAGTATATATAAGTATATATATCTAGTATATATAAGTATATATATCTAGTATATATAAGTATATTTCCGATCAACCCAGGGGGTCCATTTTTGAGGGGGAGAGTGCACCTTGCGATTCAACAATCGCTGAGCGCGCTCGACTGGCCACGTTACCCTTCTCTCACAGAAGACTACCTTGAAATGCACTACATTTCCCACTTTATCTTATTTCCCTAATGTATAATACGTACGCGTTTCGGTAGTGAGTGAGATGTGCTAGAGCCCACTCCCATCCTATCCGTCCCCATTTTTCCAACCCTTTCTCCAAATCCATTCCTATAGCTCCAAAGGTAGGCAGCGTATCCGGCGTTGTGGCAACGTTTGTCATTTTGTACTAATGTTGGCATGTATCGCGGATGGCTATGGCTGACAGTATCCACGTTACCATCAGGTGGACTGTATGCTCGTCTGCCGCCTTCGGACATATAAAAAAAAAACAATGAGCCGTCGCGGGACGTCTGGCAGAGGTGAAACATCGAAATTATTTTGTAGAAATAATGAGCATAAAAGGATAGCTTATGAAAGGAAATAAATATAGCACAATTAAAAATATAATATTCAGATTTTGTTAAAGAAAACGATGATTGTTTATTTAATATATTAATTTAATACAAAAATTAAATAGAAATAACTTAATTCTCTTAATTAGTGACTTCTGTAATTATATTCGATGTTGCCTTTGACGGTATTACGTGGCGACGCATGCCGTGGCGACGCGTCGCCATGGCAACAGCCGCTCTGACCCGCCGCATTAGATGTTTCACATCAAAAAACCCAAAGGTTGGCTGGCTGATAGAGAATGCCTTAAGGCATTTAAGCTCGCCTTTTGTACGATATTGCACAATGAAGTGTATAAAACAAATCAGAACAGTAAAACGAGAAGTATATATTAAACTAGCTGTTGCCCGCGACTTGGTCCGCGTGGACTTTAGTTTTTAAACAGCGTCTTTACCTTCTTAGGGTTATTTGGTATTTTCAAAAACGATCACACACATTATTTCATAGAACTTATTTTTTATCGAACAAATTTTTGACGTGATTCTTTAAATTGATATAACTTTTTTATTTGTGAATCGATTGAAATAAAACAAACACTAAATTTTCAGTGAAGTTTCCACAATACATTAGTGAAAACTGCATCCAAATGGGTTAAGCCGTTTCTAAGATTAGCGCACACAAACTCACAGACAAACAGACAAAAATTCTAACAATCATTGTTTTGGGTTCTATTGCGTTGATAAAGGCCCGCAATAATATTTTCCTCATATATCTTCCATGTACAGACAGCGATCAGTTACATTTTTATTATATGTTTATTATATGTCAAAGACATTCGGTAGATTGATCAGCCCCTAGAGAATGGTGGACCAGCATTGGTTTCCACATAGAAGATTCCGGTGGATCTGAAAAAAAGAAAAAATCACATTAATTAAGTAGCTGTTTATCTATACTAATATAATAAAGAGAGAGTGCGAATTTTGTGAGTTTGTCCAAATCCATTCTTACATCAACAAAGGTAGGCGTGCCAATGTTTGCCGCTCTGGACTGATGTTGGCATGTACCACGGGTGTTCATGGACGACAGTATCCACTTACCACCAAGTGGACTGTATGCTCGTTTGCCACCTTTCGATAAAAAAAAATCTGAAAAATCTTACCCAGGTTTTGGTGTGAGGCCGCCCATTGGCAGTGTTCCGCCCAGATTGCACTGCCCCTGCAAAGCAGCTTGAAGCGTAGGGCAGACGTTACCCGTGAAGCCGCCGGTGACCACGGACTCGGCCAAGTAGTAGAAGGCTCTGTAACATTTTAATTAAATGAAACGGTGTAATGCAATCCGATCGCGATTTGATCTTGCAGCTCTCCACTTTTACCGCAGTGCTATAATCATTGCTTCGTCTAAGATATCGCATTACCGCGTTGCGATATTACCGTTCGATATATTTAATTATTTGGTCCACCAGCAGTTGCTACACTAATACATTCGAACGAGTACATAAAAAAAAATCTACCATAGCTAAATGCACAACAAAACAAGTGGACTCGGCATGCATTGAAGGAGTATGTGTATTTATTATAAACTAGCTGTACCCGGCCACGCGTTGCTGAGGCTGCCCAACAGATGGCACTTACCCTGTTTTTACCTGTTTTTGGGTAAAAAACATGATTATACCCTATGGTAGGTATATAAAAGCACGTGCATATTCGAATGCAACGTTGTGTGAAAACTTCAAAGCAATCGGTGGAGAACTTACGGAGATTTAAGATTTTGAACAAACGAATATTTACATTTTTATTTATATAAAACTAGCAAAACCCCGCAGACGTTGTCCTGCCATAAAAGTTGATGTGCTGCAGCGCCATCTAGTTGCGAGTTACAACAAAATCGATAGCATAGAAACCTTCTCCATGAAAATATACATATATGTGCCAACTTTCATGGTGATCGGTCAAACGGTGTCGAAGTCTATTAACATCCTCTTTTATATATATAGATAGAAGATAGATATAAAAATAATTTTAAAGTTAAGACCTTAGGACTCAATTAATTTAAGCATAAACCAGTTCAATCTGTAAATCTGTAGGGGGAGAGTGCACGCTGTATTTCCACAGCCGCTGGGCTCGACTGGCCACGTTGCCCACCTCTCAAAGAAGACTACATTGAAATGTACTGCATTTCCTACTATATCGTCATATAAACCTTGAAACTATTTACTGTTTTGGACCTTATTAAATCTAATGAAATGTTTCCCAAAAATTCGAAAGTCGTAATCTCCGCTATATGTAGATTTCTACACAATCTCTCTAAAAAAATCTTCAATACTAATAATCTAACTAATCTTACCTATCATGATCGCAGCCCGCAGAATTGCACCCCGGCATATTAATCCCACCATTTGGGTAGAAATCCACGTCTCCCAAAGGATCTAGGTAGCCGAGTTGCCCCACGTTGGTATGGATGACTTCTGTGTAGACACCGGCAGCTGGACTGAACCTCTCTGGGTTGGTATCCCAACCAGGATTAGCTGGATCTAGCCCTGGAAAATAGGGGTATTGAAATTATGTAATATTGAAATTATACACGCTGAAATTTGGTTTTAAACCATCAAAGTATAAGGTCAAATCTATATCCATATATCTAACTATATATAAAATAAAGTCGTAACTAAGCAGTGTCTGTACATGAAATATTTTTTAAAAGTTGAAGCAAATTTTTTCAAAAATATTTTATAGACACGTCTTTGTTACGATTTGATTGTATCGATAAATATCATGTAACTAGGAAGTCTGACTTGCGGTGCAGAAGAGTGCTGGATTGGGGACCGTGGGACAAGAAACGACCTGTAGGGAGACCCCAAATGAGGTGGAAGGATGACATTAAAGGCCGCAGTTGCTAGTCAAAAAAAAAACAAAAAAAAATTATCTGTTTCAAGCTCACCAGTAACGTAAGAAACTTGACCGTTCAGAGTTCTCCCAGTGATGCTAGCCTTATGAGCTCCAAGGCAACAATGTGGTACTGACTGAGGGACGCACCGGTGACCGAGTTCAGCCAATTGATAAAGTTTGCTACACCAATGCCTGGAAAATAAGAATTAAATTACTTACTGATTGAAAATTGAAAGAAAGAAAAATGGTTTTATGATATTTAAATTGATAACGAGTGTATAGTTCAATAAAAAGCAACAAAGAAATCTATGTAATAGAAAATGGGTACCTGACTCAGTATGATGCTGCAGCATCCCGCTGATATACTGTCAGATACCTATCACGGACGAATGTTAGTGCAGCGGATAAAAGTACTCCAATAAATATATCTATACTAATATAATAAAGTGGTAAATTTTGACGGTATTGAGCCATTGCCATTGCAAGATCACAATTATTCAAAAAATATATAAATTAATAAAACTGATTATTTATGTTGTTTGTTTCATTTCGATTCAAAATAAATAAGCCTCTTGAACAGGGGCATAGTATTATAGATCTTATTACGCCATGATAGTTAAGTCATAATACGCTCAAGCTCTTAACAGGGCTCATTAACAGGCTTATTATTATTATTAAGGGCTTAGTCCTTTTCCTTTTGCCAATTTCTGTGTCAATTTAAAATTAGCAGAATACTGCAAAAGAGTGGGCTGCCCAGTTTTAATGCTCACGAGAGTTACACTTTTCCCTAAAAAACGGTACTTTGTATTTTTATTAATATGGCAACATTTGACATGCCACCTGTCGCGCGCAGAATTGTTTGGTGAGCACTATAGTTATAGAAAGAGCGTTTAATGTGTAAATGTGGCTTGGCTCGCCTCACTCACTCACACAGTCACAGCTATACAAGCTTTCAATGTATATTTACCGTGACGTCACACCGATCGTTGTTTGTGACGAAGATAGCACAACTTTTACGTAAACAAATACAGCGCCGCTTGGCATAGCGGTATATGGGCTCGGCTTGTTTTCCCAGTGAATGCAAGTTCAAACCCCAAGTCCTGTCCAACTAACCAATATGTTGTATACAAACTGTATACTGTCGGTATGCATGCCACCTAAATAGAGGAAATCTGCTCATCCTAACAGATTTACCCCCCATATAACATGCTAGAAGAAATGGAAAGAAATTTACGCAGCTTTATAAGTATTAAATTAAAAATTGCGTCGTGTACCTTTCCTAAATTTTTGAGTTATGTAAAAACTGAAGCCTGTGATAAGTTGTAACAATTAAGCCCCCAGTAATGTCGAAGGCAAAACTAAAATGACAAAAAGTTATTTTTTCTAATTTCTATCTAAATTAATTCAGTTTTATTTCCGTAAAAATGTCCATAATACGTGTTGGTAGCCATAGATCCCAACCTAGTGTTAGTAAAGCGGAACTAATTGCAATTAAGCTTTAAATTAAGATGCAACAACCCAACCCTTCATCCACGTCATTGAAATTGAAAGTATTGAAATGTCCCACGCGGCTGCAATGGCGCTGAGGATGCTCTTGGAGCTGGCTCGGCGTTATCTATGTTAGCGTTGTTTATTAATCTATACATATAATAAAACTGTAGCGTGTCTGTACATTGAATATATTTACCAAAAATTGATTGGCGGCGATGAAGGAAGAGTATCAGAATACAAAACGACGATTTTGAAAATTTTGGCCGTTTGTCTTTACGTACACGCTAATCTCCAAAACTACGGAACGGATTTTCATGGGGTTGCTACTGGTTAATTAAGCTTAGTTTGGCGCTTCGAATAGGTTTTATTTCATCGAAATCGGCCCACGGGAAGAAAAGATATCCCAATTTAGAGTTTAAAAACTGAAATTCCACGCGCACGTAGTCGCGGGCGCAGCTAGTCTACCTATACTAATATAATAAAGAGGTAAATTTGTGTTTGTATGTATGTTGGGGATAATCTCTGGAATTACTGAGCCGATTTCAAAAATTCTTTCACAAATAGGAAGCTACATTATCCGTGTCTAATATAGGCTATATTTTATTTTGAAATTTAAAAAAAAAAATATAAACCGAAGCGAAGCGAGGGCGGGTCGCTAGTTATTATTATAACGAAAAGTGAAATAATAAGGCTAACATAATTTTATATTTTTTGCGTTCACCATGTTCGTGTGAAAATTAATGCGTCCGAAAAACTTTAAGTTTTGTATAGAAAAAAAATAAACAATATGTGACTTTATTAATCGTGTATTCGTTTGAACGCTGAACGAAAAAAATGAAAAATCATTTGTAGACATTATATTTTTTACCTTACAGGGTCATATCGACCAGTAGCTCAACGTATGCCATAAATCCTTTTACCTTACAGGGTCATATCGACCAGTAGCTCAACGTATGCCATAAATCCTTTTACCTTACAGGGTCATATCGACCAGTAGCTCAACGTATGCCATAAATCCTTTTACCTTACAGGGTCATATCGACCAGTAGCTCAACGTATGCCATAAATCCTTTTACCTTACAGGGTCATATCGACCAGTAGATCAACGTATGCCATAAATCCTTTTACCTTACAGGAACATATCGACCAGTAGCTCAACGTATGCCATAAATCCTTTTACCTTACAGGGTCATATCGACCAGTAGCTCAACGTATGCCATAAATCCTTTTACCTTACAGGGTCATATCGACCAGTAGCTCAACGTATGCCATAAATCCTTTTACCTTACAGGGTCATATCGACCAGTAGCTCAACGTATGCCATAAATCCTTTTACCTTACAGGGTCATATCGACCAGTAGCTCAACGTATGCCATAAATCCTTTTCGAGATTTTGTTTTTAGTCTTAAAATTAAATAAGTAAATTCCATTGGCCGACCGATTGGCGCAGTTGCTTGTTGTGCAGAAGGTCCCGGCTTTGATTCCTCGGCCAGACATACATTTATTGAAAAAAAAAGACAAATGTATGTACGGGTCTGGGCGTGTCTGTTTGTGTTTGTCTTTGTATGTGTCTCTGGACCCACGACACAGGGAATCCTAGTGTGGGCCATTGAATGTGGCGTTATTTATATATTTATTATTATAGGGTAGATCTTACCGGAAATGACTGTGTTCTCCATAGCAAGGGGATAGTCGATGGTATTGCCACCATATAGCTCCAGTCCACAGCAATTACGTTAACATCTTCACCTTCAAGAAAGGCTGAAACAAACAATTATATTAACCCCAATATATTTATATCCAAACTATTTATTTATACTAATATTAGTATAATACAATAAAGAGGTAAAATTGTGTGTTTGTTTGTATGTTGGTGGTAATCTCTGGAACTACTGAACCGATTACAAAAATTCTTTCACAAATAGGAAGCTACATTGTCCGTGTCTAATATAGGCTATATTATATTCTGAAATTTTGAAAAAAAATATTGGAAAAAAAACAACTCTTATAAACGGAAGCGAAGCGAGGGCGGGTCGCTAGTACCCAATATATTCACTAGGGATGGTTGGATACAATACTTTTATGCGGCGACGTAACGGCGCGGTGATGGAGTGTGTACATATTCAACGTAATTAGAGTTAAAGAGTTTGAACTCCACTCTGCTAGAATACGTGCTCTTTCTCAATATGGAAAGAAACCTATATGCAACCCCCATATGCGCAAGATATGGCTCTTTCATGGCACTGTTTGCCGTGTTGCGTTGCACGGCACGCCCCCGGATGCGCTGCCTACCTTTGTTGATCAAAGAATCTTTGTGGATCCAAATCCATCCAAATCTTTCCCCAAACTTTCTTTCTTTTTCCAGAAGTGTAACGAGGACAGTGGAGTGCAGCCAGCGACCGTTGGATTGCACCGTGCACTCTCCCCCTCCGAGTAACACGATAGAGACTATTTCCCATCCTATCTCATCCTCTCCTGTTTTACTGAATAAATTATCGTTACCAGCGCTTATATCATCCACTGGTGGATGTAAAAATTGTGTGAAGATCTGTGTGATCATCTTAAAATTGTGTGAAGATTCTTTCTCAGTCTGCTGTAATCCGATAAATTAAATTGTGAGATCGTGAGAATACTAAACTGGTTTTTATTTTCTAAAAAAGTGGCCTATAAAGAGTCTGTCTTCTCTACAACACACTTGCCCTCAATTTTATACGAATATTTACAGACCTGGTATTAAAACAGTGTTGAAATCTCCAATGATATTGCTGAACCATCCATGGATAAGGACTATGGTCCTCCTCTGTGGGTTGAAGTTGCTCAGGTTGAGTATTCCCACGTTGCCGAAAAGGAGGGGTTGGCTTACCGATGGGTTTTGTCTGAAAAAGTATTGTTAGTAATTTATTATACACTAGCTGTGCCCGGCATGCGCATGCGCGTTGCACATAATATATAGCCTATGCCCATCTGGAATAATGTACCTTTCAAATGGTGTAAGAATTTTTGAAATCGGATTAGTAGTTTCGGAGATTACCTCGTACATCCAAACTTACAAATTTTCACACAGCGCTGATTTTCAGCTGAAACCCGTGGTGAAATCGGGGTGGTTATTTACAATAAAAATCCTTTAAATGTATTACTTAGTTATTAATTAATGTAATTACATTAATTTCATTTAAATTATAATCAATTTAAACATCGTTACAAGTGTGTTTATTTGTATCAGAATTTATGATCAGACTAGGTATATTATCGCTTCTCGGTAAAACCCAACAAGTACAAATTGGTTCATGACAAGACGTTTCCTGTCAAACGTGTATTGATTATTGTAATAACATGACTATACGATTATTGTAATTTATTACACATGTCAATGAATTATGTAATTCATTGCTGATTAGTAATGTCACGACATGACTGCATAAATACCTTCAGGTTACGAGTATTGTATAGTAAATAGGGCTGTCATCCCTCCGTGTTTGACTCTGAGTCTACGGGTTTGAAGGATGCTCGTCCTGGCTACGGATTAATATAAGTGATGGGTAATCAAGACTTCTCGGAGTGTTTTATCTCACTCACTCCTGCTCCGCTTGCGGATCCGACTCCTCTTATTTACTCTTTTGATTCACCTTCCGAGAGCGTTTCATTCCCTTTCCCTAATGTTTGTTACATAAGCAAAAAAAAAGGTCATGCCATCGTTGCAACGAGAATTTGGGCCCCCGACAAGTGCCGATGCGCGATAACACTCACGATCATGATTGAATAACAATTCGATGGAACAATTAGGGGATTCTGCTCCGCTCGCATATTCAACTCTTTTGATTCATTAACTCCGGAGTTACCCATCACCAATTAATATCGTAAATCTCCGGACGACGCGGCTGTGACGTCAAAATTTCAGATAAATGTTTCTTTATGTCAAACTGGCTCTAGTGAACACTAGTACTGACCACTAAACTGGTTGCGTCAATAGGAAATATTTATTGATTCCTTATAACTTGTTGATTAATCCACATTTAATCCCTTCCTTCAAACCTCGTTAAGCGTTGCAAATCATTAGTTATTATGCTTGGTGGTTTGCTCCTATTTGAATAGGTATAGGGTACTGTTGAATAGGTCGAGGGTCGGTACAGTTCAGATCGGACCTCTCGCTAGCACACGCAACTTGATAACCCTGTAGATTTCAGGGTGTATCCAACAGTGCGTTTTGACAGCCCGCACGCGCCGTCCAATGACACAAATTACATGGAAAACTGCTATTTTCCGCCGGTTTGGACGTTTCATGGAGTGCCTCCGACATTAATATGGACACAAATAATTGTGGTCAAGTGAATGTAGGGATCACAAGCTCATCCTGGAAGCAGCATTACCATCCCAGCCCGCCACCAGAGCGTGCATCAGGTTGACGAGAGGCGCAGCTGGAAAGACAGTATAACATAATTTTATCCTGTATTCACATGTTAAACTTTAAACTAGAATTTTACTATTAAATTTCCCGTTTTTTTAATCCCAATATAAAGCGGAAGTGTTGGCTACGATATATATATTATATATAAGGCGGTGCTCGCGATCGATCTTATACCGCAGGGCCAATGTTGCAGGCCGCACGTTGCCTTCCAACGGGGGGGTGTAGGGGTGAAATACGGAAATAAAAACGCTGCTCTAATTCACATTGAACCACAGGGGGGCAGAGAGGAAGCGGCAGTCGGCAGCGAGCTTGCTTCTATGAACTTGTTAGGTATCTCCACAATGAGGAGTCTGTTGGATCAAGTTACTGCTTGAAGTGATAAATGTAAAACTAGCAGTTCAAGTTACTACTTGAAGTGCTGAGGACGAACTGGCAAAGAGAGGTCGGAACCTATGCCTTTTATAGCAAGTTTGCTGCCCGTGCGATCCCCCTGCTCCCTGGGGTAGTTTATTGTGCTATTCGCTCTCCAACGTCATACATAACTTCTAGGTTACAAGTCACTTATCCTAGGGTCGGTTCTCCTCTTATGCGGAGAACAAGGCTATTTTCGATGACGATGCATGATGATTTTACATCTTTCTGGGCAATTTAGCCCTTTTTTCCCTCCCTCCTTCGTTGAGTAGCAAGGGGAATGGGAGGACTGAAGGTAAAGGGGAAGTAGTGGCGCCGATACCGGAACTTCGTCATCTAGCCCGCAACTTTATATGTTTAATTCAATGCTCAATAAAACACACTGCGGGCGGTAGCCTTTATTTTGCCTATACCCTGACCTGTAACCCAGTTTCCCTAATACATTTATGGAGAGCGAATACAAACACATACAGTTTATAAACAAGACACTTTAAAAAATATAATATAAATGTACGTACTAACATCCCATAGTCTCGTAGGAAAGGTGTATGGATTTGTCTCGTACGTTTTTATTAGTCTAATGTGAGAATTCATTCGTCCTCACCTCGCTAGTTGCGCAACCCTTGTGAGACAACCCCCTTTCTTCCCCGAGCCGTGCGATGTCAGTACGTACATATCATGTACACTTGATTTACATAATATTTACATAATTTACACATTACATAATAAATATATATCTTAATTGTACTGCACTTGTGCTACGCCCTTATTTATTCTGTCGTGCACAGGAAGAAACTTCCAATATAAAAGTCTCACTCCCAGAACTCATCTTTATTATTAATAAATAATTTTAATTTAATATTGAAAATAGCGCTCCGCGCGGCAAACGCTAAGCCGTTACTATCTTCTGAAATCGGCCTTTGCAAGTAACAAATTTTTTTTATTTTAATTAATATATTTTTTTTTATATTATGGTATTCTTTAGACATATAATGGAACAATATCTCTTTGGAAAAAAATTGTTTCCCTAATTTTTCATAAAATGAGCCTATAAAATGAGGCATAGTAATAAAATAAAAAAGTAATAAAAAAGGCAGAAGCATTCCGCGCTATTTTCAACATTAAATTAAAGTTATTAATAATAGAGATAGAGTGTAACGGTTTCGTTTCACTACGTCAGTAGTTAAGCGAAACTACATTAAAGTACAAACTTAAATCAACTATTTAAAAACAAAAACATTACTACATAAAAATATCTATTATTATTAACTATTTACAATAAATAATACCTTAAATTATAAACACATACTTAAATAACAAAAATATAGATTAAATATTAATTCGAAAGCAAAGCCGGAGCGCACTATATGTTTTGCAATTCTATTGTTTGCGCGTGGAGTGAACTATCCGGTCCTTACGCATCGCATCGAACGCGGGTAGGTACCGCGTCATTGGCACTCCACGTTGGCTATCCTTTCTGTGTAGACTAACATTCCGTCTACAAATAAATAATTATAAAATATCTGATACTGAAAGTTTTGGGCGAGTCTAGTGCCGACTTACTAATAGTGTCCTGTGTATGTGAATCCCCTTACTTACTGGGTGAGTGTTACAAATTTTATCCATCGTATAATGGGTAGCTAGCTACCTGCATTGTTTTGCACTTAGGTCAGCTTTGTAAGCTTTGTTGGAATATGGCGGTCATAACATGTAATTAATTTCTGTTGTTCTCTTCTGTATTGTTAACGCCCATAAGTGCTAAGTGTATAAACTATTTAACTTTAACTGTTGGTTGACTGCCTCATCATGAACACCATTTCTTGCTAATCACGCCATCTGCCTTTGCTTAGCATCTTATAGTGCGGTTCTTAGCGGGTTTATGATGTCGCAGTCAAGCTACGAAACTTCCGGATGGGTCTTAAAATGTCCGAAAAATATAAATATTTCGGGGCTCACCTACCCGGCAGTCGACTTGGACGTGACCTGCTCGCCACCTATGCGAATATACCACCTAACTACTGCTCGCTGCTAGCTGCGAGACTGTTCCGGCCTACCGCGGAATACCTACTGGAAGGCTATCGCAGGGCAGTGGCATTCTTTTGACCGGGTCATAACTTCTGACGTGAGCGAATCGAACCCATCCCAGATCTATTCACTTTTTTAAAATATACCTCTATGTAGTAGTGGAGTCTTTTATTCACACAACAAAAAGACCACGCGACAAGAGTTCCGGGACTATAGACTTTTTTATTGGAAATTTCTTCCTCCTTATGAATCTTTTTTAAAATTTCTTAAATGTTAACTAGCGGTATCAAGAATTAACACCATTTTCAATTTTGTGAACTAGACTAAAGCGTTGGCACGCTTATGCACCTGTACTGCGTACTGTAGTACTGCATTTCCCACTTTATTATATTTCCCAATGTACGTACGTGTATCGGTAGTGAGTGAGATATGCCAGAGCCCATTCCCATCCTATCCCTTCCCATTTCCCCAATACTTTATCCAAATTCATTCTTTCATCAACAAAGGTAGACGCGCATCCGAGGGCGTGCCAAAGTTTGTCAATTTGAACTAATGTTGGCATGTATCGCGTATGTCTATGGGCGACAGTATCCACTTACCACCAAGTGGACTGTATGGTCGTTAGCCACCTTCCTCCTATAAAAAATGACAAAAAAACAAACGTATAATTGAAAACGAGTATTTATTAAAATATCAATAAAAATATACATTTATTAATATACGACTTGATGTAAAGGTAAGAATAGATACTTTTAGCAATGCTGTACACAGACAGACAATCAATTGTACACATTTTTTATTTATATCTTTTAAAGAGCGCATAGGAAACACAAATCCATTCGTTTGGAGCAAAAATTTAAAAATGTTGGTGAAACAAAAGCGATGCTACTAAATATTACTGAACGCCAGATGTTGGCCAATAATAACTTAGAACGTGGCCTTTGAAGTTGCAAGTCTAAAAAAAATAAATCGGATATTGTGATTGAACTCAGTTTATGTAACAATAACTACCAATCCAGCAATCGATTTTACGATTAGTTTAATACGAATGTGCAGTGCCACCACATACCAGACTTTTAAATCAGAAATGTTGCCGATGTAAAAAAAGAATAAAAAGAACATAATAATTTGATTGGCTACAATAAAAGAATCAAAAACTTCTGATTGAAATTTAAAAAAAAAATAGGAACCCCAGTAATAAATGCTAAAAATAAATAAATGCTAAAAATAAGTTCTAACAGAATAAGTTCCTTCTAGCATTGGGTGTTTTTGTTTGGCCGGCATTTGCAGTTTATGGTCCAACGATGAGAACAGAGTAATGTCCTTTAGTAAATATATGTTGAAACATGACAACATGACACAAATGTCATGCATGACACAAATGTCATGCATGACACGGGTTCACAGAGACACAGGGCTTTTATTTCTGACAATTGTAAAATTGTATAAGTTCTCGTTTAAATGAATTAATATATCTGCTTATGTACAATCGATCCATCAGTTTATCCCATGGAGAATGGTGGAGCAGCGTTGGTCTGCAAGTAGAAGATGCCGGAGGAACTGAAAAAATAATTTTTAAATCAATGATATGTATACAGTGATGTGATATGTATGTAGCCGCTTTGTTATCCCTTAGCCAGCTGTAACGACACCCACGGGAAGGGATGGGCTATTCGATAGCCGCACGACACTAATGAGCAACTACACGACCCCTAAAGGAGTGGACTTACCAACCCGCGTGGGCAGCGCGTTTTGAGGCCATATATCCCTCATGCACAAGACAATTTGCACGGGGAGTCTTGTATCCAGCAGTGGATACTGAAAGGGCTGGTTAAATTGCATCGTATTTCACTTCTTATAAATGGAACTTACCCGGTCTTAGGCACCAGACCACCCATCCTCAAGCCACCCCATAGGAAGCATTGTCCCAGCATAGCGCCTGGATAAGTCAGACAGCGGGTGCCAGAGAAGCCTGCGCTGATTAAAGACTCCGCCAAGTAGTGGAAAGCTCTGTAATTTGGTTTCACGAGAATATAATTAAAAAAACGAAGCCAGGCACCACTTAGATTTTGATATCTATCATCCGTTTTAGAAAAAAACGTGACCTAGGCTGGTGCACATTAGAGACGGGGCGGGCCGCAGCTCAACGCAATAATTTAAGTCAGCTGTTGACTTTTAAATCCTATGTAGGCAAATCTCGAATATAACACTATAAGGTGCATTGTCCTATGGTAGGCATGAATTCCCTGCGCGGGCGCATGCGCGAAACCGACATGTCGACGCGATGTGGGGTAGGTACTATTTTGCAGCCGAAAAAATCTGACAAGCGACTCTAACCGTTTGTATTATTCTAGACATACTTTCGTTCCTGCTACTTAAAACGATCAGAAGCCTAAGAATAGTGTACCTTCGGATTATTGGAGACGGATCCGCTCTTCAGAATCCCTTGGGAGATTTTTCTTCCGGAATAAACTAATTAGAACCGAAAAAAAGGGATTTTATTTCGTGGGTACATCCGGACTATTCTACGTGGGTATCGTGGGTACGCCGGTAGTGCCACCACTTGAGAAATTCCGCCAGTCCTGGCTGGATGCGAAGAGCCGACAATCGTGTGTGGTAGCAAACTTTGGGAGAGGCCGACATCATAGGCTGATGATAAGGCATGATTTAAAAAAAAAGTTAGCTATGTAAAAGTTGTAGAGGTTCATATGGGGCCGTTCAAGTATTACGTGAGAGGTACCAAAGGGAGGTGCAGGGCCGTCTTTACCAGGGGGTGCAAGGGGTGCGGTGCACCCCGGGCGCCCCGCGCCCGGGGGCGCCTGTCGAGCGCTGAATTCAGTGCCGGCTTTACCTATGGTGCAGGGGGTGCGGTGCACACGGGCGCAGGGTCTTAGGGGGCGCCGAGCGCCGCTCGCGACACCTCCAAAGAGTTCAAAACGCCTACTAGAGGGCGCCCTGCACCCGGGCGCTACATGAGCTAGAGCCGGCGCTGGGGAGGTGAGAGGTGCTTTGCTTATTTTTGATGACTTGGGGACGGGGGACGGGGGGGGGGTCTGAATGGCGATTACATCAGCAATATTTATTTATTTACTTATCGTATTTTTTTTTGCAAAATTTAGTAGATTCTGATTAAATAAATACCAATAAAGAAACTTGGAACAGATTTTGTAAAAATTATACCAATGCTTACGTAAGCATGGGAGGGGATAAGAGGTTTGCTTACTTTCGCTGACAGGGGCGGGGGGTAAAAATTACTAAAATTCTGCTTACGTAATACTTGAATGGCCTCTAAGCCCTGTCTGACAACATACTTAACATAACATAATAACGACAACAGGCTGTATTGCCTAAAACCTGTATTGCCCGGATTCGGAATGCAAACAGTTCAAAATTTGAAACGATTTTATATATTTTAAAATTAATTGATGTGTTTAAATTTTTGCGAAACTTGGGGACCCGTTGTGTATACATATGTATTATACTGTTTACCAACCTCTCATGATCGCATTGCTGACCATCGCACCCCGGCATATTAATACCGCCATTCGGATAGAAGTCAGCATTGCCCAGGGTGGAGATGTAGCCGAGTAATCCAGCGTTGGTGTGAATTACTTCCGTGTAGATGCCGTCACTTGAACGTAACTTATTGTCGTTGGTAACCCAGCCGGGGAAGGCGGGGTCCAGGGCTGGAAAATAAGTGTAAGGATATGAAAAACAGGAACAATAAATGCCTTGAGGAGTTTGTTTGAGAGCAGATCTCACCCATCATCCCGCCCGCCAGTCCCATCATCCCATAATTGCACAGAAATTAAATTAATTAAGTATATTAAACTATTATAAAAGTAATTGCCGTAATTATTTGTGTCCCTCCCTTTGATCCCTGGCAAGAATCAGCAATTATTGGACATCTTCCACACTCCCATAAAATTCACAATTATCTCCCATAAACTGACTGACACTAGATATTTTTGTATAATACCATATACATTTTTCTCTACTTCTTTTATAAAAATATTCCTTGAAATTCATGTATCACTTCTTTTTAAATTTCATGAGTAACCTACCCTACTTCTATGTCATCTGATATGAGAGATATTTCACTACTACCAGTACCAGCGTTTCATCACATAGGTCATTTGTCCATAACACTTACTGAGTTAAAACAAATCTTACCAGTAATATAAGCCACTTGACCGTTCAAGTTCCTTCCAATAATGCCAGCCTGGTGTCCTCCTAGACTGTGCCCTACCAGATGGTACTGATTAAGTGACGCGCCGGTGACGGAGTTCAACCAACTGATGAAGTTTGCTACGCTTCTGCCTGAAAAACAAAACGTTGGTATCCTCTGAAAACATGGTTGCAAAATGTGAGAGCTCAACTGGATTTCTGGTTTTTGTTGGTTAAGCTCCCGGCACACTATACTGACAATATCGTAGGCACGCGCGCGAAATTGAAAACGCACTTGCTTGTCTGTCTGGCTTTGAAAAAAATAATCTGGATCCCATGTACGTGTGACCTACTTAAAACCATCTTCGCGATTGAAATTTCGGCATCTTTTAATTTAACTTCTCGGAGCAAATGCGGTATTTAATAGAGCTCGGTGGAAATTATTTTTGATTTATGTAATTCAAAGCAATAATTGGTTTCTGCCTCCAATAGGTGCACTGTTATTATCGACTTATGACGGTTATTGTTTTTCACGGCATTTACATGCTCCTTGACCCGGCTGGCTACAGTTCGTTTGGTTTGTCTAATGGAGTAGCTTCCACAGATGCAGTTTCTTTGGCAGATTATTTTTTACTAATAGCTTGTGTGTAACTTTTGTTTATTTTGTAGTTGTGGAAGCTCATACATTTGGCAAACCAAGTAAACCGTAGTCAGCCGAGTCAAATAACCTAAAGGAACCAAATGAGGAAAGTCTTACCAGAAGTGGGGGTATTGGATACAGCAGCGGCGTAGTTGATGGTGTTAGCACCAGCGCTCCAGTCCACGACAATGACGTTTACATTCTCAGCGGACAGGAAGGCTGGAATAAACACATGAGCTTCTCAGTGTCAAATCAAACTGCAGTCACCAAATCCACCACCATTGCAATCATCTAAACTATGAATGAACCATAGATGTCACGCACTGACAGCCGTGTGAATACTTTCAAGCGACCCCTTGTAATTAATTTCAAGACGGACGTCGTGCTTTTGGTTACGAAATCGCTTGACGACGGGACCCAATCCTTAAGGCTTGTGGTAGCGGCTTTGTTATCCTTCAGTGGCCACGGGAAAAGGGTGGAGCTATTTTAAACCCAACTGACACTACATGACCAACTGTGTATGTATTTGATTATTTTTCTTATTTGTAACTAGCTGTACCCGCGACTTTGTACGCGGGGAATTTTAGTTTTTACATTATAATTTAAGATATCTTTTCTTCCCGTTAGCCGATTTCTATGAAACAAGGCTCTTTTCTATGAACTTTCTATGCTTCTATGAACGATTGGAAGCGTCAAGCCAAGCTTAATTAATATGTGGAAACCCCATGAAAATCCGTTCATTAGTTTTGGAGATTGGAGACATACAGACAGACAAAAAATGTCAAAATCGTCTTTTTGTATTCTGATATTCTTCCTTCATCGCCTCCAATCAGTTTTTGATAAATATATTCAACTGGTTCTACAGTTTTATTATATGTATAGATAGAAGATGCATGAGATTTTGCCCGGTGTCATGTTATTCCAACGTGGCAAGCTCTGCCATACAATCATATTACAATAGCTGCCTCCATCTTTTAGGATCCCCTGACTGTGATCCACTGGTGGATTAATTTGGATTTTTCTCCACATGGCATCCCACACTGACATGGATATGGATCCCCTGAGGATATTACAGTGTGTGTAATAAAACACAACTTTCAAAGTCCAGGAAATGAGACAATGTAAAAAGGAATAAATTCATACAAGAAAAACAATCCATATTCAATGTAACTATAACCCTCGACCACTTCATAGAAAAAGTAAGACAAATAAGTGATGATTGGTGAAGTAAGGTTTGCTAAAAAGGGCAGAAAGTCACTTTAGTTTAAGAAAGGTTACTGAAGAGATTTTAATTTAGTTAAGACAATATTCTATTTTTTTATTACGCTGCAATCCAAATATCCCTCTTGCCAAGGAATCCCTGTAGAGAAGAAACCCAATTGAATCACGCACAGAATTCTTCTGTGATTTCTCTTACCAAGGGCATCCATGTGGAGAAAAAAATCCAAATAAATCCCCCAAGGAATTCTAGTGAATGAAGGCACATTCACAGGAAGAGATAGGGCGGTGTTATTTATTCTAAACCCGGCCGACACCTCACACACGTGGAAGTGCCATATTTCTCCAAATATATCAGTAACATGACACTTTAGCAGATTAACATACATACATACACGTACGCACACACGCATACACAGATATTATATTATAATAAATAGTCTCCACAGACCTGGTACCAGCACAGAGTTAACAGCTCCAGTAACGGAGCTCAACCATCCGTGGAGTAGGATAATAGTTCTCCTTCGAGAGTCGTAGTTGGTCAAACCGAGGAGACCCTCGCTGCCAATCAGGAGAGGTTGGCTTACAATTGGATTTTGTCTGGAATAGAACATAAAAATTGGTGATTTGGAATCAGGTGGTGACTCTTATGCGCTAAAGCGTTCAGCGCTCGTTTCAACAACATTAGTTACGGCTGACATAATTGTACACATTTTCTCTTACCTGGTGAACAAATGGTACACGTTCCGATGATCCGGGTTGAACATCGCCGATTCAATACATCCATACATTCTAATACATTCTTGGTGATAGATTCTAATTACCCCCATTAGCTCCATTGGTAAACTATTCGTAATCGACTCGGAAACAATTCTTTACATTTAGATTTCCTAACTGATAGATTCATAAAAAAATGTGTAGCGCCTGGTAAATTTTAGCAGCAACGATTTGTACTTGTACTTAACTTTGATATGAACGTGGTGTAACGGTTTCGTTTCACTACGTCAGTAGTGAAGCGAAAATACATTAAAGTACAAACTTAAATCAACTATTAAAAAAAATAACATCACCACATAAAAATATCTATTATTATTATTAACTATTTACAATAAATAATACCTTAAATTATAAACACATACTTAAATAACAAAAAAATAAAGATTAAATATTAATTTGAAAGCAAAGCCGGAGCGCACTATATGTTTCGCAATTCTATTGTTTGCGCGTGGAGCGAACTAGAATACCGGTCCTAAAACATCGATAAAAGGCGGGTAGCTACCGCGTCATTGGCACTCCACGTTAGCTATCCTTCCTGGTAAACTAATATTACATCTACATTTAAATAATAAAAAAAAAACTACTAATACTGAAGGTTTTGGCGAGTCAAGTGCCGACCTACTAATAGTGTCCTGAGTAGTGAATCCCCTTACTTACTGGGTGAGTGTTTCTAATTTTATCCTTCATATAATGGTAGCTAGCTACCTACATTGTTTTAAACTGTTTAACTTTAACTGTGGGTTGACTGCCTCATCATGAACACCATTTCTTACGAATCACGCCATCTGCCTTTGCTTAGCATCTTCTAGTGAGGTCTGAGCGGGTGTATGATGTCGCAGTCAAGCAACGAAACTTCCGGGTCTTGAAATGTCCGAAAAATATGAATATTTCAGGGTTCACCTACCCGGCAGTCTACCCATGGATGTGACCTGCGCACCACCTGGGCGATTATACCTACCTACCTACCTGCTCGCTGCAAGCTAAGAAACTGTTCCGGCCTACCGCGGAATACCTACTGGGAGGCTATCGCAGGGCAGTGGCATTTCTTTGGACCCAGTCATACCTTCTGACGTGAGCGCAGCGAACCCACTCCAGAACTATTCACTTGTTTAAATTAAACTTCTATGATGTAGTGGAGTCTATTATTTACAATCAAGAGGCTACGTGACATTGGCGCCCAATACAGGTTACGCTCACGATCATAAGTTGTGATTGGGTTTGGTAATTAATGGGTTCTATGGTGTTGGCTTGGTCTGTTTAGTATTAAGATTAGTAATAATTGTATACGGATACTAACTAGTGTGTGGTCGTTACCGTGTTATAACTTTTGTAATAAATCTAACTTCGTTTTTTTTTCTTTTCTATGTACCCGCCACACATTAGCAAAACTGTTTATTTTTTTTTGAACTTGGTTAATGTGTTTTAATGCTTAAGTATTAATTATAGAGGCTACGCTTTGTAACGTATAACACGTTTAGTCATTATATAGTCTCATTGAAACCATTCCTCATTGGTTTTGTATTAAATAGCCCGTAATTAGTATTGTAGTAGATTTTGGAACACCCACCCAGTACAATATGACGTACCCTATCTATTATCTTTCTTTACAAAAGTCGGAACTGGAATACGAAGTGGAACTTCGTGGCGGTACTAGTGAATCAGTTAAAGAGCTTCGAAAACAAATTGTCAAACTGTCCCAACTGCTACCTGCTGAGTATATTTTAGAATCGCATTTGGATCCCTCAGATGATTTAAAGGGTGTGAAGGACTCTCTTTTAAAATCACAAAATAATTTAATTAGTCTTCGGAATAAGTTCGAAAAAAAATTATTCGGTAGAACGGAAACTTTGTTACACCATTTGTATCATCGCATAAACAGAATTGAGCAGGTACCGGATGTTCATGATATTCATAAAGTTTGTACTACTAGTCTACATTCTCAACTAAAGGAGCTTGCTTCTCTGAAACCACTGTCTACTCAGATTAAAGTACCTACCTTAGAGCCGGGAAGCGCCTTAGAAATATCTAATATATCAGTTAAATGTGAGCGTACCCTATATTCCGAAATTAATAAATTAAAATATTCTGGCAAGACTTGCGTTCACTCTTTTATTCAAAGAGTTGAAGAATTTATGCAATCTAGAGGCATCTCTTTCGCTGGCTTGCGAGATCTTTGTTGATGACGCGTTGCATTGGTATCGCTACAATAAGGACAAAATAAAGACCTGGTCTGAATTTTGTGTACTTCTGAAGGAAGATTTTAGCAGTAAGGACTATGATTATAAACTTGCTGCTGAAATCAGGTCACGGACACAGGGAGAACAAGAAAATATAACTATCTATTTGTCAATCATGCACGGTATGTTCTCGCGTCTTAATAAGTCCTTCTCAGAGGAGGATAAACTTGAGATCCTAATACATAACATTCGTCCATGCTATGCGAACACGTTAGCTGCTTCTCCGTGTGTTAATTCTATTGACGAGCTTAGGACTATATGTCGTAACTACGAAAATGTTAGTTCTAGATTCTCACAATTTCACGAGCCGCCCAGTCTATCTAGAAACACACTGGCTCCTGAGTTTGCTTATAGATACACTCAAATGTCAAATAATAGTAATATTGCAAAGGAATATAAAAACAAACAAAACTACAAGAATACTTACACTAACTATAATAATACATATAAAACTTACCCTTCTAATAACACTGGAGAATCTAGCAAATATCAAAATAATAATTATAAGGTTGCCACCGTGTCTATTCAACAAGTGAGACCTGTGTTTTGTCCTAGATGTAGATCTAACAGCCACTCTCTTAGGAATTGCAGTCAGGAACGATTCCCCATTTGTTTTAAATGCGGAAAAAAAGACGTGCGATATCCGGACTGTCCGGATTGTAAGACGAACCACAAGGATGAGCCATCAAAAAACTAAATAGGCCCGATTGGAGTGACCAAGCTAAAGAGTGGAATGATTGGTTAAAATTCATTCGTAATTTTTTTACCTTCAACTCAGTCTGTTAACAATGCACACCCAAGATGAAGATTCCTAAGTACGAAGCCACGCCCCCTAAACCTTGTCAGTAAATAATCGTTTAGGTAGAATTTTAAGTTGTGCAACTAGACAGTTTCTTGCCGAGCAAATCGAGTGAGCTTGTTAGCCAATAAATGTCTTAAAGAATGTCGTCTGTAATGTATTATATTGTAAAATGCTAGTTGCACTAATATGTTTATTGAAAATATATGAATGAAAATATTAACTTTAAGTAGTTGATAAGAAAATGAGTACCCATTGTTCTGTCGATTGTTATAATTGATAATGTATAAAATCATTAGAAAACAGAACAATGGGGAAAATATGTCAGCATAAGAAAAAGCCTGTATGTGCAAACGGGCACACATCTATACATTTAGAAAAATAAAGCTTTGCCCCCGCCTGTCTTTTATTTTCCCTAAGGGATAAGATTTAAGCACGCACATTCGTCTATTTTCAGTGAGAAATAGCGAATAGGGTTGATGGAATAAAACCCACGTAGATTAGGGCAGATCTTTTAAAAGTAGATAAAATTGTTTAGGAAAAATAGTATAGATGTGTGCCTGCTACAGGTATCTTGGGAAGAATAAAGCTCTGCCAATGCTTTTAATAAGCATATCGCCTGTCTTCCGAGAGGGAGTAGGCGATGGGTTATTGTGAGAACCTTTTGTAGGCAGATCTTTTAAAAGTAAATAGATATTTGAATGAATAGACGTAGGAAAATGTGGATGAAATGTAAATATCTATAAAATGTAAATATGTATAGTTGTAAATATAAATAAAGATGATTGAGGGGGAGGGGTGGTGAGGAGACGGGTGAGGCGGTAAATGAGGTCGCGCGGCTCTCCTTACGGTACTGCCGCGGGCCTAATAAGCATGAAGCAAGACGCGTAAATTTACGTGATCCTCAAACGTCAACCACAAGAAGAAGAAGAAAAATACCGCCGTCTCGCTCCTCAAAACACCACCGCAAGCCCTCAAGCTATTTTGAAGAAATATCAAGACTTTCATTTCAAGACCTCCATAGACGTTGGTTCCTGCGCCGCCATTCTACGAGTCCGGTGAATCAGAACCACACCTACCACGAGCACAACGTCCCGTTCAGCCGCGCCCTGGGGTGATCACAAACCACGAAGAAGGCGCCGTTGAAGGGACTGGAGACAAGAAAACATACGGACAGTTCGAAGGGGCCGTTCGTGTGTTTTCAAGTCATCCCCACCAACAAAATTGTTGTTGTGAGTCATTCGGTCCGAGTGATTCTACATTCATTTGTCGATCATTGGGATCGGATGACTTACAACAATAATAACAGATGGTCCCCGAGTCGAATAAGGGGGCCATTTGTAATAGTTTATGGTCCTTCGAACGGCGGATGTTGAGACCACGTATTCAACATAGTCTCTCATCGCAGGATTCACAAGGGCTCGTCAGCTACCGGCCGGGAGCTACCGCCGGAGAAGAGGATCACGTCACATCGTCAGGGAGCAACTTCGGTGGTGTACGGCGAGGCGGCTGCAACGCTTGGTGCCTAGGGCTTGGGGCACCAAAGAAGATTCAAGACATCGAACCCTCTCGCTGCCACGTGAGAGGGAAACGCATACCGGTACGCACGGATCCTAGCGGTGTTAACGAAGTGCGTACTCGGGCTTAACTATCCCGTCAGTGGGAGGAGGCCACCGTACGTCGAGGTTAAGACATCCCATCTTAGCTCTCGAAGGTACCTCTCACTGACGTGAGATAGGTTCTTTCCAACCTATCCTAAGTGAGTCCAATCCCTGCGATCCCGTGCTCGTGTGAAACCTTCACACGAGAGTAAGGTTAGGGGTAGGGACCGTTAGGGAATTAGGGGGCTTCAAGATGGACGAGAAGACAAGAACAACCCGGGCAGCGGCCGCAGCGAAGAAAATCGCGACGACGACAACAGAGTCAACCGCTGGAACGTCTGGGTCGACGAATACATGGAGCAGAGGGACAGATACGTCCATTGAAACAGTCCAGAATAATAATGTTCCCGAACAAAATAGGAAAGAACAGGACAATGCACAAACGGCAGAGAGAACGCATATTGGCTCAGGTGATACTTTGGTAGGGTCAAAGTCTACCGGAGGACGATCGACGCGCTCAGCTGTTAGGCGACGTGCCAAGTTGAAGGCACAGTGGGACCTACAGCAAGAAGAATTGAAGAAAGCAGAGGCCGCCGCTGCGTTGGCAAGGACTAAACTGGAATTAGTCTATCTCGATTCGGAAGAAGAGGCAACCGACGTAGAGGAGGAGCCACCCGAGGGCGTCGCTCGAGTCAATGATTGGCTACAATTCCATAATTCGGTACGGCAGTTGAAGCCACCAGAAGAAAGAAATGAAGTATCAAGAATAATTGAAAAGGAACCTGAAGCATCGCGTCAAGCGGAAGCTACGACGTTGGCCAGTGCTCTAATGCAGGCCATTAAACAAGTGGCAAAGAATGAAGAAAAAAGGGATCCGCCGAAATACCTGCACGAGTTGCCGCTATTTGACGGTGACCCGAACGAATGGATACCGTTCATAACTTATTTCCGTGACACACGGGAATACTTTAGCCAAGTACAGAATGTGGCAAGGATCAGAAAAGCGTTGAAAGGAAACGCAAGAGAAGCAGTCAAGTCGTTGCTATATACGCACACGACTACAGACGCCATAATCGAATCCCTTGAAAGGAGATTCGGGAGAGCAGACGTATTAGTTCTCAACGAATTGGAAAATGTTAAAAAATTACCCAGAATGGGTGAAGATGGTAGGGATATATACATGTTTGCCAGCAAGATATCAAACTGTATAGCTACCATTAAAGCATTAAATAAACCTCACTTCTTGCATTCACCGGAGATATCGAAGCAAATTGTGAGTAAAATGAATACTATAGTGAAATACAAGTGGATGGAATACAGGTACGAGTACTCGGGAGAAGAACCGGAACTGTGTATAATATCCACATATTTGAACAGGATGGCCGATCAATACAGCGTGATCTACTCGACGGAATATACGCCTAGGGAAAAGAAGGTGCACTCCTATGACAAAAGAAAGAAGACAATACACACCGTTCGATCCGTCAACGAGGGGGAGAACGGAAGAAAGGAGTTTTCCCAAAGTTCGTCGAGTAGTGAACCAGTGAGAAGTAAACGATACATCAAAAGTGGTTTAAAATGTGTGTTGTGTTGTGAAAAACATGGCTTGCCGAGTTGCGATAAATTCAAGCAACTTAGTACAGAACAAAGATGGGAAGCGGCCAAGAAAAGCAGTGTGCTTCGTGTGTTTACGGGGCAACCACAGTAGAAATAATTGTCGCGTTAGGCCATGTGGCATAGGGAAATGTGAAATAAAACACCATAGATTGTTGCATCACAATTATAGAAAAGAAAGTGAAAGGAAGGATGCCGAAACCTCCATCAAGACGGCGATTACCAACGCAGTAAGTACCTCTCAGCGGGCTTACTTAAAAATAATTCCCATTGAGTTATATGGTCCAAGGGGAATGAAAAGTACACATGCCTTGTTGGACGAGGGCTCGACCATCACTCTGATAGAAGAAAAAATTGCACAATCCATTGGAGCCACAGGCCCTAAAGAGAAACTATCCATAGAAAGTGTGGGCGGAAGTAAGATGTATGATGAAAACTCACGCAGATTAGAATTAAGTGTGAAGGGAAAATTCACTAGGAATCTAGAAACAGTACGTGCACAGACAATCAAGGAATTGCACTTGACTTCACAGTCTGTAGACAGAGAATTAATAAAGAACTGTTCACACTTAAAGGATATAGAGGATCAGATCATGTACGAACAAGTCCGTCCAACAGTTCTCATTGGACAGGACAACTGGCATCTCATAGTCTCTAGAGAAATAAAGTCTAAAGGAACCAGCCTACCAGTCGCCTCACTCACACAACTAGGGTGGGTAATGCATGGATGCATAACAAGCACATCCAAACCTGTGAATTTTATTAATTACGTTACACAGGACAAGAGAAACGGCGACTCAATGGAAGAACTCATGAGAGAACACTTCTCCTTAGAAGGACTCGGAATAGCGGCCCGAAATCCAAAAAGCGATCCGGAAGAGAGAGCGATGCGCCTTTTGGAAGAAACAAGCAATCGGCTGAGTGACGGAAGTTACGAAGTAGGATTGTTATGGAAATCGGATCACGAAACTATGCCCGATAACAGGGCGCAAGCCGAAAAAAGATTGTATAATTTAGAGAGAAAGCTAGACAAGAATCCGGTTATGAAAACATATTGCTATAAAAGTATCATCAGGCGTTATAGAAATAAACGGTCAAACGATAAAATGAAACCTAGTGAAGCATCGGATGACTTAAGTTTCGAGTCAATGTCGCAAAGTTTGATTCGTCGAGCGGAAGAATTATGGGTCAAACAGATACAGGAAGAAAGTTACGGTAGTGAAATAAATCGTCTTCTAACAGGAAAACCAATAGAGAAGAGCTCGCGGCTTCGTCGACTGTGCATTGTTCTGGGCTCGGATAACATCATAAAATTAGATGGTAGATTGCAGGCAGATAACAGCCTACCAAGCGACTACAATACGCCGATAATCCTAGATGGCAAACACCCAGTAGTTCGCTTAATTATAAAATGTGAACACGAAAAGTTCAATCATGGGAACGATTCGACAGTAATGAACGAACTGAGACAAAAGTATTATATTGTCTCGTTGAGAAACGCCATCAGAAAGGTTCATAACGAATGTCAATGGTGTAGGGTAAACAAACAATTACCTAAAAAGGCACCACAGGGCTGTCTACCAAAAGAAAGATTAGCTCATCATCAACCACCGTTCACTTGTACGGCGGTGGATTATTTTGGACCTATGAATGTAACAATAGGCAGACGCCATGAAAAAAGATGGGGAGTACTGTTCACATGTATGACTACGCGAGCGGTGCACCTAGAACTCGCCGCTTCGCTCTCTGCAGACTCCATGATATTGGCATTAAGAAGACTAACAGCTAGAAGAGGAAAACCTTCTGTCATGTACAGCGATAATGGCACTAACTTTGTCGGTGCGAACAAAGAGCTGGCAGAAGCGTGGAAAAAATGCCAAAATGCCATTGAGAAAGAAACCCAGCATAAAAACATAAAATGGAAGTTCATTCCACCAGGCGCGCCCCATATGGGCGGAACCTGGGAAAGGTTAGTGAGATCAGTGAAAAACGCGCTGTCGGCGACTTTAAGAGAACGCGCGCCCAGAGAGGAGGTACTCCACACACTGATCCTGGAAGCTGAACACATAGTGAATTCCAGACCACTAACACAAGTAAATCTCGACGACAATGAGGAAGCCCTGACGCCCAATCATTTCCTAATTGGGCGATCCAGTGGTATGACGTCGCCGGGAAGTTTCAATGACGACGAATTGGTGGGAAAGACCACCTGGAAAACAGTACAACGTCTTGCCGACCATTTTTGGGCAAGATGGGTGAAGGAATATTTGCCCTCACTACTTCCACGACGTGATAGTGGTCAACGAGACTACGTCGATCCAGCACCAGACGACATAGTACTCATAGTCGACCATACACTACCTCGCTGCACGTGGCCACGAGGAGAAGTGATACGAGTATTACCAGGAAAGGATGGAAAAGTGAGGATAGTGGATGTAAAAACCACAGCAGGCGTGATGAGACGACCATCTTCGCGTCTAGTAATATTGGGAAGAAAGGGGTGCATTGTTCCATAGTAAAGTGCTAGATTCGCACGAGGGGGAGATTGTTAACAATGCACACCCAAGATGAAGATTCCTAAGTACGAAGCCACGCCCCCTAAACCTTGTCAGTAAATAATCGTTTAGGTAGAATTTTAAGTTGTGCAACTAGACAGTTTCTTGCCGAGCAAATCGAGTGAGCTTGTTAGCCAATAAATGTCTTAAAGAATGTCGTCTGTAATGTATTATATTGTAAAATGCTAGTTGCACTAATATGTTTATTGAAAATATATGAATGAAAATATTAACTTTAAGTAGTTGATAAGAAAATGAGTACCCATTGTTCTGTCGATTGTTATAATTGATAATGTATAAAATCATTAGAAAACAGAACAATGGGGAAAATATGTCAGCATAAGAAAAAGCCTGTATGTGCAAACGGGCACACATCTATACATTTAGAAAAATAAAGCTTTGCCCCCGCCTGTCTTTTATTTTCCCTAAGGGATAAGATTTAAGCACGCACATTCGTCTATTTTCAGTGAGAAATAGCGAATAGGGTTGATGGAATAAAACCCACGTAGATTAGGGCAGATCTTTTAAAAGTAGATAAAATTGTTTAGGAAAAATAGTATAGATGTGTGCCTGCTACAGGTATCTTGGGAAGAATAAAGCTCTGCCAATGCTTTTAATAAGCATATCGCCTGTCTTCCGAGAGGGAGTAGGCGATGGGTTATTGTGAGAACCTTTTGTAGGCAGATCTTTTAAAAGTAAATAGATATTTGAATGAATAGACGTAGGAAAATGTGGATGAAATGTAAATATCTATAAAATGTAAATATGTATAGTTGTAAATATAAATAAAGATGATTGAGGGGGAGGGGTGGTGAGGAGACGGGTGAGGCGGTAAATGAGGTCGCGCGGCTCTCCTTACGGTACTGCCGCGGGCCTAATAAGCATGAAGCAAGACGCGTAAATTTACGTGATCCTCAAACGTCAACCACAAGAAGAAGAAGAAAAATACCGCCGTCTCGCTCCTCAAAACACCACCGCAAGCCCTCAAGCTATTTTGAAGAAATATCAAGACTTTCATTTCAAGACCTCCATAGACGTTGGTTCCTGCGCCGCCATTCTACGAGTCCGGTGAATCAGAACCACACCTACCACGAGCACAACGTCCCGTTCAGCCGCGCCCTGGGGTGATCACAAACCACGAAGAAGGCGCCGTTGAAGGGACTGGAGACAAGAAAACATACGGACAGTTCGAAGGGGCCGTTCGTGTGTTTTCAAGTCATCCCCACCAACAAAATTGTTGTTGTGAGTCATTCGGTCCGAGTGATTCTACATTCATTTGTCGATCATTGGGATCGGATGACTTACAACAATAATAACAGATGGTCCCCGAGTCGAATAAGGGGGCCATTTGTAATACAGTCGCTTCAATCGATAAAAATAATAATAACCGCTTTGCTAAAACTCAACCTTATATAACTATAAAAGTTTCAAATGAGTCACTAATTGGACTTTTAGATACAGGCTCTTGTACTACTATTCTGGGAAACAGTTCTCATGAAAAGCTGCTGAGCATGGGATTCAAATTACAAGCAACTGCTCCCATTCAATTTACTTCTGCCGGTGGGGAAAAGCTTAACTCTATTGGACTTATTTCTCTCCCTATTCAATTCCAAGAGAAAACCCACCTGATTGATGCATACGTTGTACCAAAAGTCACTACATCTTTAATATTAGGCATAGACTTTTGGCATACTTTTGATCTGTTCCCCAAGCATTTGGATGCTATTATGTTTTGTAAGGATCCTACATGTTCTACTATTACTACCATTGATGAACCTAGTGTATTATGCCCATACGAGCAACTGACGGATGAGCAGAAGTGTACGGTTGACAAGTTAGTTCTACAGTTTCGTGACATTTCTTACGAGAAGCGTGGTTTAGGACGCACTACACTCATAACACACCAGATTGATACTGGGGACGCTGCCCCCATACGTCAACGTTACTACCGAATGTCACCCGAAAAACAAAGGATTTTAGTCCACCAACTAGACGAAATGTTAAAAGATGATGTGGTTGAGCCTTGTGAGAGCCCGTGGTCATCTCCGGTTCTTCTCACGCCTAAAAAGAACGGTGAATTACGATTTTGCTTGGACAGTAGAAAACTTAACGCAGTAACAAGAAAAGATGCGTATAGCTTACCATATATATCTGAAATACTTGACAATCTTAGAGACGCCAAGTATCTCAGCAGCATAGACCTTTCCAAAAGCTTTTGGCAGATATTGATACGAGAGGAGGATAGGTGTAAGACTGCCTTTTATATTCCCTCCCGTGGTACATTCCAATTTAAATCAATGTCCTTCGGATTGACCAACGCCCCAGCTACGCAACAGAGACTCGTTGATGCCCTCTTCTATGGTCCTGAGTTTGAGCATAAGGTCTTCTGTTTTGTCGATGATGTCATTATTGTCTCGGAAACATATGAATCCCATATTTCCCTTCTAACACGTGTACTTAATAAACTTAAAATGGCCAACTTGACTATTAACCTAGAAAAGAGTCAATTTTTCCGAAATCAACTCAAATACCTCGGCTACATAGTGGACTCTAAAGGACTCCACGCTGATCCCGAGAAGGTAGAAGCGATTACTAATTACCCCATCCCTAGAAACCGTAAAGAAGTTAGACGATTTATAGGCACTGCTTCTTGGTACCGAAGGTTCATTCCTAACTTCAGCAATTTGGCTAACCCTCTAAATAAGTTGACTTCCCAAGGTAAAAACGCTCCTCCCTTCTCATGGTCTCAAGAAGCCGATGAGGCATTCAAAAAACTTAAGTCCCATCTAGCGTCAGCTCCGATTCTCGCATGTCCGAATTACTATAAGCCATTCGAAATACACACTGATGCTAGTGATTATGGATTGGGCGCTGTTCTTACGCAATCGCTCGACGGCGAGGAAAAAGTGATTGCTTATATGAGTAAATCACTTACTAAACAAGAACGCAACTACAGCGCTACTGAGCGCGAGGCGTTAGCTGTTCTCTCTGCCATAGAACATTGGAGGTGTTACATAGAAAATGGCCTTAAATTTACTGTTTACACAGACCATTCTTCTCTTAAGTGGTTCTTAAATCTAAATAACCCTACTGGTAGACTTGCTCGCTGGGGTGTGCGACTTTCCGCATATAACTTTGAAATTAAACACCGCAAAGGTTCTGATAATGTTATTCCTGATAGTTTATCGAGGTCCGTTCCTATAAGAATAGATGCTATAGGCAACTCGACGAACGAATTGTCTAGTATTCCCCCAAAAACTACTGACTCTTGGTACTTGAATACCTTTACCAGCTGTCTTAATTCGCCGACGTCAACCCCGAATTATCGCGTCACAAATGGGAAGCTGTACCGTCACATCAAAACCTTAAACCCACTCACCAGAGAGTTTGAGTGGAAGGAAGTGATTCCAATGGAACAACGTCAAAACATTATCTCTCTAAACCACAGTGAACCCACTTCCGGTCACTTTGGTATCTTTAAGACATTTAAACGTTTATCATTAATGTACTTTTGGCCTAGTATGCATCAAGACGTAGCTAATTATGTTACCAGTTGTGACACTTGTCTATCATATAAATACCCAAATCATTCTACGCTTGGCGTAATGGGCAGACCAAAAGATTGTTGTCGACCATTTCAAATGATAAGTATCGACCTTGTTGGACCCTTGCCTATATCTAGGAAGCAGAATACATTTTTGTTAGTGGTTCAGTGTTGCTTTTCGAAGTATAGTTTATTATTCCCTATCCGACGTGCAACCGCCGACACGATTGCACAAATTCTAGAAGAAAAGGTCTTTCTGATACACGGAATACCAAGTACTGTGCTTATGGACAATGGTAAGCAATTCACTGGTAACATTATGAAAAATTTATTTTCTAAATATAATATTCCCAACGTCTTTTATACTCCTCTATATACACCACAAGTAAACTCAGTTGAGCGTTATAATAAAACTATAATTACGGTCGTGTCTACATTCATTGAAAATGATCATAGGTTTTGGGATACGCACATACCTAAGATCCAATTTGCTTTAAATAGTGCTGTCAACGAAGTGACTGGTTTCACTCCGTCATTTTTAGTATTTGGTCGGGAATTAGTTGGCTGTGGTTCTCATTATATTGATTCAGATATCAGGGATCATATTATCTTTGGTCCACGCGATGCGTATGCTGAGAATTTAGGTTTCTTGCATAAGACCTTCGATAAAGTGCAACTTTCACTTTGTAAGGCCCATTCCAGAAATAGTACTCACTACAATCTTCGCCGTAAAGATGTTAACTTTAACGTTGGAGATATTGTCTGGAAGCGAACCTTCTACCAAAGTGACAAAGACAATAGGTTCTCAAAGAAATTAGCTCCTAAATTTATTAAATGTCGCATTAAAGGGAAGCGATCCAAACTAGTCTTTGATTTAGAAGATATGTCTGGTAATAATTTAGGCACATGGCATATCAAAGACTTTAAGTTAACGTAGTTTAGTTTTATTCTAGCGGAATTTATTAAGTAAAATTCCTAACCTAATAAGGGGGGTATGTAACGGTTTCGTTTCACTACGTCAGTAGTGAAGCGAAAATACATTAAAGTACAAACTTAAATCAACTATTAAAAAAAATAACATCACCACATAAAAATATCTATTATTATTAACTATTTACAATAAATAATACCTTAAATTATAAACACATACTTAAATAACAAAAAAATAAAGATTAAATATTAATTTGAAAGCAAAGCCGGAGCGCACTATATGTTTCGCAATTCTATTGTTTGCGCGTGGAGCGAACTAGAATACCGGTCCTAAAACATCGATAAAAGGCGGGTAGCTACCGCGTCATTGGCACTCCACGTTAGCTATCCTTCCTGGTAAACTAATATTACATCTACATTTAAATAATAAAAAAAAAACTACTAATACTGAAGGTTTTGGCGAGTCAAGTGCCGACCTACTAATAGTGTCCTGAGTAGTGAATCCCCTTACTTACTGGGTGAGTGTTTCTAATTTTATCCTTCATATAATGGTAGCTAGCTACCTACATTGTTTTAAACTGTTTAACTTTAACTGTGGGTTGACTGCCTCATCATGAACACCATTTCTTACGAATCACGCCATCTGCCTTTGCTTAGCATCTTCTAGTGAGGTCTGAGCGGGTGTATGATGTCGCAGTCAAGCAACGAAACTTCCGGGTCTTGAAATGTCCGAAAAATATGAATATTTCAGGGTTCACCTACCCGGCAGTCTACCCATGGATGTGACCTGCGCACCACCTGGGCGATTATACCTACCTACCTACCTGCTCGCTGCAAGCTAAGAAACTGTTCCGGCCTACCGCGGAATACCTACTGGGAGGCTATCGCAGGGCAGTGGCATTTCTTTGGACCCAGTCATACCTTCTGACGTGAGCGCAGCGAACCCACTCCAGAACTATTCACTTGTTTAAATTAAACTTCTATGATGTAGTGGAGTCTATTATTTACAATCAAGAGGCTACGTGACAGTGGAGTAGGTGTATCGATGTTACGATTGTCAATATTGTACACATTTGAAGTTACCTGGTGAACAAATGGTACACGATCTGACGATCCGGGTCGAACCTGGCCGATTCAGCCAGATCGCTGGCCTTGATCCACGTGTCTACCAAGTGCGGTGTGCCATCAGGTCCAAGTATGTATTGGTACCGGAGACCCGGCTCCTTGTGGATTACAGGGTCGTATACCGGCGTGGGGATTGCTGTTAAACGGTGAGAGAATAATTTTATATATTTTCTATATCTTAGTTACACTGAATGTAAATTGTCAATGAAATAACGCAAAATTTGATAATAGGCTTTTCAGTATCGTGAGTACAATTTATACAACCAGCTTTTGCAATAGGTTAGTTTTTCATAACTTATTTTTTTTTTTATATAAGGTACACCAACATTATATATATACTAGCAAAACCCCGCAGATGTTGTCCTGCCTGTGTATATTTATTTACCTCTGTATATAAAATCACAAATTATTCTGTATTTCCGTCGATATGATTTTTGGGATCGATTGAACGGTATAGAAGTTGATCTGTTGCAGCGCCATCTATTGGCGAGTTACAATATAGTCGATAGCCCGAAAATATTCTCCGTGCTCAAATACCTATGTATACCAATTTTCATGACGATTGGTTGAACGGTATAGAAGTTGATGTGCTGCAGCACCATCTAGTGGCGAGTTACAACAAAATGGATAGCATAGATACCTTCTCCGTAAAAAAATACATATATGTGCCAACTTTAATGGTGATCGGTCAAACGGTGTCGAAGTCTATTACTCTTAGACAGATATACCAACATCCATTTTTATATATGTACTCGTATATAGATACAGGGTTACAGGAAATTCGACGTATTCCTTTTAAGGGGTTATAGTTGAGTTTATTTGCAGTAAGTACATTTTAGAAAGGCAAAAATCACAGGTTTTCAAGTAACTCGGCTTTTAATTTTTTTTTCATAATTTCCCGATTTTCATCTTAAAAAATTAATTGCAGGAAATCTACTAAATTTTTAACACTCATTGTGGTTCTGGCTTTTAGTTAACACGTTAGTAAGTCATTATAGAAAAGAACATTTTGAAAAAGGCTATTGAATTACGAGTAGCATGTCAAAATACATTGACATGATAACTTCCCGTATAATGTTTTTTTTTTAATAATTTTATTGTATATTGCATGTCCGGCAATTTTTTCTACATAATATATAGCCTGTGTCCATCTGGAATAATGTACCTTCCAAATAGTGAAAGAATTTTTCAAATAGGTGCAGTGGTTCCGAATATTACCCTCCACATATAAACAAACTTACAAGATTCTCACTCTCTATTTATTATATTTATTATATTAGTATAGATTTTCTCGAGACGCCACACACGCGCCCGAGTGATATTGTATATAAGGCCCTACATAAATAGTGCCAAATATTTCAATATATCAATCAGTACGCTAGAACTAAATATAAATTAAATTAAAAATTGACATATAAATATTTCAGGATTTTTTTTTTATTACCTTAAAAATAAATAATTTGTATTTTTTTAAATGAATTTTATTTCATTAATTTACTCGTACATGCATAACACTATACAGACTCGTTCGCTTAGGTCTTTAAGTGTACGCGTCCGCTTCTATTGGTTTGTACGCGTAAGTAGGTATTAACTAACTACCGTGTTATGCGCATACGACTAAATTAGTCACCAAATATTTATATTTAATCTAATAAAAATGTCACGAAATATATTTGAATTATTTATAACGTAATGATATATTAATATTTATTACATTATGTTTATAAGACTTTTTATGTATTGATAATATATTACCTGTTGCTACAGCTAAGCCTATTAGAAGAAACAGTATGAAGGCAGCCATCTTAGAAGACTGAATCAAAAAACTAAGTAATTAAAAAAAATATTATTGATCGCATACTCATTACGATAAGACTTTCTTGTCAAAGAGATATTAGTAATTATTTTGATTAATTGTTAGCCTGTGTCATTTGACCTATCAAGATGTAGATTTAAGACATAGGTACATTTATAAATACATACATATATAACTAAGCGTGACTGTAAATTTAATATTTTTTGAAAAATTAAGTTTGATTCAGGGCTCAATACAACATTTTTTGTAATACTTATCTGTCAGTCTGCTTGTCCGTCTGTCTGTACGTCTGTCGGTTCATTTTTCTGCCCGTCTGTCTGTCTGTATGAACGCGCAAAAACCACTGGTTGTATTTTAATGAAACTTGACATAGTTACTTATTACTCAATTACAACAGGGAGCCGGGTTCACATTTAGCATATTAATATATATAAATAATAATAAATACTCATAATTGCATACATGTGCTTAAATGTTTAAATGACATAATACAACAGGCGACCTTATCGCTAAGGCGATCTCTTCCGCAGCGCCGGCTCTAGTCCATGTAGCGCCCGGGTGCAATCAATACCCTGGCGCCCTCTAGTAGGCTCTTTGGAGGCGTCGCGAGCGGCGCTCGGCGCCCCCTAAGACCCTGCGCCCATGTGCGCCGCACACCCTGCACCATAGGCACTGCTCTTCCAGACAACTTTTGGATATTTTTTAGTCAGATCAATTATAAAGTTGCCCGACACGGGCTCGTGATGATTAGATGCAAGGAGACGTTGTGGAAGTTTAACCATGAGCGTCTGTAAATGCTGTTATGAGATCGGAAAATGGTGACGAAACATTTATTGTTACGATCCCGAAAATGGTGAATTGGTGAGTATTGTGAATTGGCGTCTAAATGCGACAGCAGATCAATAAAATGACGACAAGTCAGAAACGTTGGCAGTTATAAACGGTCGCTTTTTTGTCTCAAAGGGGCCATGCAGTGCCGGCCCTAGGCAAGTTTTAGGATGGAGCGAGAACCAATTATGGCGCCCCCTTGCTTGCCCCTAATACATACCAGTTATGCGTGCAAGCATGGAACTTAGAAGATCTCGACAACATCTTAAGTCTGTGTCTAATTTGTCGATTGAAAACAGCCATGCTCGTTGGCACTGCACTCCTCACAGGACCACTGAGGCGCCCCCTGGGTCTTGGCGCCTGGAGCGGCTGCTCCGTTCGCTCTATGGTAGGGCCGGCCCTGGGGCCATGTCCATACTCTGCACTTAGAAGAACAAAGAATAGTCCGCCCATAGTTCTAGAGAAAGTTCGCGAGAGACGACTGAAAAGTCTCATTCTTTTGTACTGTGACAATTCAGTTCACAGCGCGAATAAAACAAAGACGTGTTTGTGCTCTGAAAAACTAGAGCACGTGACTCGTTCTAGTCGCAGCCTTCTAGCTTTTCCCAGTTGTCGAGTCCAATGACTTCTGGCTTTTCCTGAAAACCGTAGAGATTTATGAGGTTTCACATTTGAGGGGGAGAGTGCTCGCTGCAATCCAACGACCGCTGGACCCGCTCGACTGGCCACGTTATCCCTCTCTCACAGAAGACTACCTTGAAATGTACTGCATTTCCCACTTTATCTTATTTCCTGAATGTATGTACGTGTTTCGGTAGTGAGTGAGATGTGCCAGAGGCCATTCCCATCCTATCCCTCCCCATTTTCCCAACCCCTTCTCCGAATCCATTTCTATATCTCCAAAGTAGGCAGCGCATCCTGGGGCATGCCAACGTTTGTCTTTTCGGACTAATGTTGGCTATGTACATTTTATGTATGGCTATGTACTATGTGGAGTGTAGGCTTTCTCGACCGGTGTACATATTAATTGAATCTTCCGGGCTACTTGGCCGAGGTCTTCTGGAATCTCTTCTCTTTCTTCCAAACGTTTCGCCAACCGCAGTTGTTATCTTCAGTGGCGGCTGCGTTCACTTTCGGAGAGATGTTATTTCTTCGGCTTTCGGTTTTAGTTGCGCTCGAGAAGCCGAAGAAATAACATCTCTCCGAAACTCCGAAAATCTCTCCGATCTCTCCGATTCAATTAATATGTACTATGTACCTGTTAAATTTTAAACACTTCTTCATTCCCTCGAAACATTCGAAGCAAACCTACTTACTCATCTAAAGGCACGTCACCAACATGTTGGTTGAAAGCCATCACTGCCTGTTGTGGCTACGTCATTTTTTTATGGTCGAAGGCGGCAGACGAGCATACAGTCCACCTGATGGTAAGTGGATATTGCCATCCATAGGACATTCGCGATACATGCCAAGAATATTATAAAGTGGAAAATGCAGTACATTTCAAGGTAGTATTCTGTGAGAGAGGGGTAACGGGGCCAATCGAGTGCGGTCAGCCGCTGTTGGATTACAGCGTGCTTTATTTTTTGGAAAGGGAGACTTCCCCCTCCAAAAGATAGATAGTTTTTAGTGTTTGCATAGCACTAACAAATCCAAAAAATTGATCTTTTGAGCTCGGTATCTCTAGTACTAAAACATTGCAATCACTTTTTTAAATGTAAAATTTACAGATAAGGCTTTTTCACAATTTTATTATTATGTGGGTGTAGATAATTATAAGATGTGGGTGATAAATATAACTTATCACTAAAAATATCAAATCTATACAGATTTAATATTTTTAGTGATAAGTTATACTTTCAGTTCACCGCTCTTTTCCACTATCAACTTTCAGAGATAACATTTTTTATTGATAAAGGTATCGATTAAAATAAATAATTGGATATGGCAACAGAAAATTCTTTCTTACCTTCACCAAAATAGTTATTGAATGAAGTTGGAAAGAAACAAATAGATAGCAGACTTTAGTAGTAATATTGAGTCAGTTAACTTTCCTTTTATTTATTAGTTATCAAAAAGAATACACAATACAATAACAGACAGTCAAAAAATCACGGAGGTTTGTTTAAAGCAGTGCCGTAACTAGGGCGGTGCCAGCGGTGACCAGGCACAGGGCGCAGACCCTGGAGGGGCGCAGAAATGACCAGACCAGGACCAAGTTTTGGGTGATGCATTGTAGTTAGTAGCATACATACAATAGCTATTATTTATCGCGTAATACGGGTGTAGACGCACCCTACTATCAGCAGTATGCACAGCGATATAATATATTCTTCTTACAAGCAAATAACATTAATGATAATAAACGACGAGATGGTAAATGTTAACATTACGTGTCGAGAGCTGTAACTGCTGTGGGCAGTGCCGGATTCCCCACGTAGCAAGAGTAGCAGATGCTACGGGCCCCGCACATTGGGGGGCCCCGCGTACGCACGCCTGTCTGAGCGTAAAAAAATTTTAAGAGAGAACTTAAGCACCTATTGCAAACCAGGGGCCTCTTTATAGAATTTGCTACGGGCTCTGCGCTGGCTTAATCCGGCACTGGCTCTGGGCGTTGCGTTCGGGCGAACGTCGGCGAGGCGCGAAAGCGGCAAAGCGCGGATGGGCGTCCGCGGGGGTGTGCAGCGGGATCCGGGGCTCAGCGGTGGCTCAACGTCACACAGAGAGAAATGGCCCAAACAATATTTCAAAAAATTAGATACTTGAACGAATTTTTATGATAGTTTAACAGACAATAGTAATTGAATATAATAATTGTGAGGCTAGCATAGTAATTGTGAGGCTAGCATAGTAATTGTGAGGCTAGCATAATAATTGTGAGGCTAGCATAGTATGTTAATTGTGAGGCTAGCATAGTAATTGTGAGGCTAGCATAATAATTGTGAGGCTAGCATAGTAATTGTGAGGCTAGCATAGTAATTGTGAGGCTAGCATAGTAATTGTGAGGCTAGCATAGTAATTGTGAGGCTAGCATAGTAATTGTGAGGCTAGCATAGTAATTGTGAGGCTAGCATAGTAATTGTGAGGCTAGCATAGTAATTGTGAGGCTAGCATAGTAATTGTGAGGTTAGCATAGTAATTGTGAGGCTAGCATAGTAATTGTGAGGTTAGCATAGTAATTGTGAGGCTAGCATAGTAATTGTGAGGCTAGCATAGTAATTGTGAGGCTAGCATAGTAATTGTGAGGCTAGCATAGTAATTGTGAGGCTAGCATAGTAATTGTGAGGCTAGCATAGTAATTGTGAGGTTAGCATAGTAATTGTGAGGCTAGCATAGTAATTGTGAGGTTAGCATAGTAATTGTGAGGCTAGCATAGTAATTGTGAGGCTAGCATAGTAATTGTGAGGCTAGCATAGTAATTGTGAGGTTACCATAGTAATTGAGAGGCTAGCATAGTAATTTTTAAAGTCTTCAATTTTTAACGTAAATTTTTATAACATTATAATTATTCTGCAGAATATAATACAACGACTAAATAATACACGACGAGTTACAAATTATAACCGGCCGATTTATATTAATCGTAATTTTATGATTACAGTTTCTACAATAATATTTTAAAAACAATAAACTCTGTGTTTGCTGATAGATTTGTTTTTATAGACATTATCCATTTTATTGTCAGAGCCGGGTAATATTGGAACATTTTTCACGGGCGCAGTTATAGAAACTCGCACCGGGCACTGGTTTAAAGTGATTTCTGGTTTCTGCACAAACAAAATGTACGAGTACCGCAATATACTGCCCTGCCAAGAATAAACGGAATAAGTGACATTTTTATTAGCGTAGTTCAGTATTCTAATGTACGTACGTGTTTCCCCCCAAGGGGGAGAGGGGGCCAGGGGAGAGCAGTTGCCCCCCTCTAGTGGTACGAAAAAAATTGTATTTGTACAATTCATATTTCTGTACCTACCATCCTCTCTCTCTCTCTCATCTTAACCCCCCCCCCCCGGCCCTGAGGCTGGCGTTGGCTGGCGACGCCCTTGTTTGTGATAAAGGAAACGAACAGTTGAAGTGAGAAAAATGAGTATTTATTAAAATATCATCAATTTTTTAAAAACCTGTACCTAAACATAAGTACTTAATACACATGAAACGTGCTGCTGTAAGAAAGGCTACACAGTGTATACTTTTAGCGATATTGTACACAGGCGAACTTTCCTATAAATACATTTTGTATTTTGATCTTTTAAACAGCACACGGGATACACATTAGGTCGCTGAGGCACAGGTTCTGTTTCTACCAATTATACAATTGTTTAAATTTGTCGTGAACACAGATGGATATCTGCTTATACAATGGATCCGTCAATTTATCCCCTGGAGAAGGGTGGCGAAGCGTTGGTCTGCAAGTAGAAGATTCCGGAGGAACTGAAAAATGATATTTTAAGTCAATCTTTAATTACAATCACTGATCACAGTAAAATCTATACAAATATAATAAAGAGAGAGTGCGAATTTTGTGAGTTTGTGTGTATGTGGAGGGTAATCTTCGGAACCACAGCACTTATTTGAAAAATTCTTTCACCATTTGAAAGGTACATTATTCTAAATGGACATAGGCTATATATTATGTGTAAAAAAATTGCCGGACATGCAACACATGCTGGGCACAGCTAGTTGAAATATATATAAGGACAGAAATTGATGTGGGAGCGCGTCCACTCGACGTGAGGTCTGTAAATCACGTGACGCATTTTTGGCTGAATTTTGACTGAGCCCCCAGCCTCTGTAGTGACATCTTGGTGACGTTCTTGTCGATAATATATGTATTAAATATTTTTACCAGCTTCAACTGAAGGCCTCGCAGACGTAACCACACTTTATATACGGTACTTACCCTGTCTTAGGTACCAGACCACCCATCCTCAGGCCGCCCCATAGGAAGCATTGTCCTAACATAGCACCTGGGTAAGTTAGGCAGCGGGTGCCGGAGAAACCGGCGCTGATTAAAGATTCCGCCAAGTAGTGGAAGCATCTGCAATAATTGGGTTTTGTTAGAGTGAGAAAGATCATAATTTGATTAGGGAAATGAGACCGATTGAACTACTTTTAGTAAAGACTAGAGAACAATTATAAGGGTCCGTAAATCGTCCCTCGTCCTATGCTTGGACCATTTCCAATTTTTTTTTTTTTTTTTATGTACGAAGACGGCAGACGAGCATACAGGCCACCTGATGGTAAGTGGATACTGTAGCCCGTAGACATCCGGGATACATGACAACATTAATCCAAAATGATAAACGTTGTCACGCCCCCGGATGCGCTGCCTACCTTTGGAGATATAGGAATGGATTTGAGAAAGGGTTGAGAAAATGGGGAGGGATAGGATGGGATTGAAATGGGCTCTGGCATATCTCACTCACTACCGAAACACGCACGTACATTGGGGAAATACGATAAAATGGGAAATGCAGTACATTTCAAGGTAGTCTTCTGTGAGACGTGTAACGTAACGTGGCCAGTCGAGCGCGCCCAGCGGCTGTTGGATTGCAGCGTGCACTCTCCTAAATGTATGCAACGCATTCGCGAATTTGTCAAAGTTCGTCATTATTGTCATTGGCGATCGATTGACACAGTTGGTAGTGACTAGGGCTGCCACTCCTCCGGGTTTGACCCGGAGTCCCCGGGTTTGGTGGACGCTTGTCCGGGCTACGGTTTAACATCGTGTATCTCCGGGCGGCTGTGACGTTGAACATTCAAAAATCACAGAAAAAATTGATATATGATTTGTAAACCGGCTCTAGTAAACATTACCCAATACCTACTAAGATAGATTACTTTAAAGATTATTGTTGTGACAAATGCAAAGATACTATTTAAAGCGTCGCTGTGTGTATCAAAGACAGTGTAAGTTTATATTGTGGTAATTTTATTTGTAATTTAGTACTAACTAAAGTACTAACTTTAAATTAAAAAATTTCCTGTTTCGTTTTTGTCCCTTGTTTTTTAATCTCCGGGTTTAGAGTATTCTAAAGGTGGCAGCCCTAGTAGTGACCCTACTTGCTGTGCAAAAGGTCCGGATTCGCTTCCCGTCGGACATTCATTTGTTTAAGGACAAATGTTTGTTTGGGTTGTGGCTGTATGTTAGTCCTTGTGTCGTCGGCTTTAGAGCAAGCAGTTCGTGCATGCATCGTTCGAGAATACGAGCGCTACCCATATCTTTTCTTCCGCCACATTGGGCGCTGTCGCCCAATTAAATTAGTGGTCCAAATTAAACGCCATCTATTTAATAAACAACTGAGTAGGTATGCTCTGAAATCTTCAGTCCAGATCTTATTTTAGTGATTTTTTAAATACCATAATTATTTTTCTACTCAATACCGCAATTTATTTAATCTATCAATGTTCGCGAACCGATACATTTCTTTATACTTATTGCACGATTTGTCATTCTCTATCGTAATTTACTTGTGTTTAAATATTTAGATTGTTCGCTGAAGGCGTTCGTGATGAACAAACTCAGGCCCGGGCTTAAAATCTGCTGTAGGCGGACATAACATTATGCTGGGTCAGCTACCTTTTTCATTACCGCTGCATTTTATTTAGTTGTAGGTCATGTTAAAAAATATAAACTATTCTCATTGAGCTATGTATTGTGATTTGGAAACTAAATAAATTATATTCTATTCCATCCCATCCCATCCCGTCCCATTCCAATCCATCCCATTCCAATCCATTCTAATCCATTCCAACCCATTCCATTCCAATCCATTCTAATCCAATCCATTGCAATCCATTGTAATCCATTCCAATCCATTCCATTCCATTCCATCTCCAGCTACGGAGGCCTTCGGAACCTTTGGACTGTTGTCTACGTTTTGACATTCGAGCTGCTTGTCGCCATTTCGCTCCATCATCTCAGTGGTCTAAGATGATAAGATGGTATAAACATGAGAAGATTGCAAGAGCTGAACTCATCGAGTGAGCCCAGAAGCCAAGAATATCTAACTAAACTAACTATAACTAAGAACTAACTATAACATTGTAAACTAAGGCCTTGGTCCTTAATTCTACAAGTTCACTTGTTTCCTTCCTTATCATCAGACCTGGCAGAATACGTCGAGGAGTCGACAAATATAATACAATAAATGACTATAGCATTCCTAGAGGTGATCCAGGGGCCCGGGGACATACGACCATGCTGAGAAGCGGCTGGTGTGGACAAAGTGACGTGCAATTTAGATCAACGTGGTGAGCAGTAACAAGCTTTCTGGGGTTCTAGAATTACTGCTCATGATGTCTTGGAGCTCACGAAGAAAACACCTAAGTAGAATATTGACTCCGTGAATCGCGGATGTAAGCATGCTATGTCCAGCAATGGACGATAAAAAGGCTCCACACAGACTACAAGGTCTCTTTTCTAACATAATAATAATGTGTTTATATTAACCTATCATGATCGCAATCCGGAGAATTGCAACCCGGCATGTTAATACCGCCATTCGGATAGAAGTCAGCATCGCCCAGGGTGGATACATAGCCCAGTAATCCAGCGTTTGTGTGAATTACTTCCGTGTAGACGCCGTCACTTGAACGGAACTTATTGTCGTTGGTAACCCAGCCGGGGAAGGCGGGGTCCAGGGCTGGAAAATAAGTGTAAGGACATGATAAACGGGAACAATATATGCCTTGAGGAGTTTGTTTGAGAGCAGATCTCACCCATCATCCCGCCCGCCATTCCAATCATCCCATCATTGCACAGAAATTAAATTAATTAAGTATATTAAACTATTATAAAAGACTGAACTTGTGGCTGTTGGTTATCCAGCCGGGGAAAGCGGGGTCCAGGGCTGGAAAATAATTTTAAACTTTATTTTAAACGAAGAAGATTTTAAACGAACACATAATAACACCTGATGGTAAGTAAATACTGTCACCCCCATAGGCGACATTATCTATCCATGGGGTAGATATATCGATAAATATAGACATAGCTATGGACCTCAAGGTCCATCCATTGCTGAATATGAACGTCCTCGTGCAAATTATCTTGTTAAACGCCCTGAAACGCCATGCTGCTCAAGCGGATTGGCGAGTGCGCTATTTGAAGGTGATGTAGTTCCCCATCCCTTTACGACATCCACGGAAAGAGATGGGGTGATGGCTGACCAACACCACACCTCACGGTATTTCACATGTTCATTCCATATTTAATTATAAACAGCCCTACAAACACAACTCTCTGTATCCTACACAAAACATCAGATATTGGAAAGAACACGAAGATTTTTTTTTTATAGACTAGTGGGCGGACTACTTAATTACTTTTTATAGACTACTTAATTTGGTTTGTTGTGGAGATCGAGTTTGCAATCCTCATCGAAACTTGTAAATTCTATCAACTCTTTTCTTCTCTTGTTATACAGTCCACTTAACAATTCTACCCCGATGTGATCGTTGCCACATCAAGTGTATACATACCATTTTCTAGTTATCATCGGGTAGACCACCGCCGGACCTTTACATTAACTGTACAAAAACAAGTCTTTCTCTCTCTATAGTCTTTCTGTTGAAGTTGAGGATTGTGATGGCACCGAAGAAAGTTATAAAAAATCGTCTCCCATGCTTGTCCTTTGTGTAGTATCTTGATCACCCGACTGTTAAAAGTATTTACTACTTGATCAATCCTTCGCATAGTCAGTTCGTTCGCCCTCGTGGTCGCTTGATTTCCACATTGCCTTGCACCAACAGCTTCTCAAGATTGTTGGAACCTCTGCGTGCTGTAGGTATGACTAAAATATCGATCTCGTAAAGGCATATAGCTGAAAGTCTTTGCTCATTGTTTATTTACTTTTAAAATTGACATTAACAAGTCCTAAAAACAAAGGCTTATAGACAGAAATCACATCTTACCGGTAATATAAGCCACTTGACCGTTCAAGTTCCTTCCAATGATGCCAGCCTGGTGTCCTCCTAGACTGTGCCCTACCAGATGGTACTGATTAAGTGACGCGCCGGTGACAGAGTTCAACCAACTGATGAAGTTTGCTACGCTCCTGCCTGAAAAAAGAGCAAAAGCTGATATCTGTTCAAAGCAATGTGATGATCGATTGATAGCCGTCGCTCTGACGACGACTAGCTTCAATGATTTGTAGCAGTTGTACTTCCGAAGTATGCCGACAGATGGCGCTGCGATTGCCCGAGATAAAAGACAACCGTTTTTTTCTGTCTATCATATACGCTCCATACTTTCTACCACTGACTTCCATATTCCATGGAAGTCAGTTTTCTGGAGGTTTAACAATAATAATTGTTTTACTTTGAACTTTGTAGAGCAGTGATAACCTAAGGGTACTGGGGATCTATACTCGATAAACATTCGTGTGATCGTGAGTTGAAATGTTCGGACAGTACCACTGGTTAGGGTTTGTAAAAATAGTCACTGGCTCAGCGGTGAGAGAAAAACATCGTGAGGAAACCCTCATGCTCGAGAAATCAAAAGAAATAATAAGGTCTTTAATAAGGCTGATATAAGTATAAGTTCAAGTTGTACTTTAAACCCCGGACTAGGTTAAATCCGGTTACGCATAAAGAGTATAATGGAATGAAGCCTTTCCTCATCCCATTATACTTGCTATTCGAAAGGACAATGTGGATAAGACGGGAAGTAAAGAGTATAATGGAATGAAATATTTGTCCACGGGGTTCTCTCATCATATTAAACTTCACATGACACTTCTTATTCGATACGATAGCAGTAGAAACATTACAGAGTAAAATTTAATGAGAGATTGCTCGCATCCTGCGATGAGATGCACGCGATGGAATGATATTGATAGGAAAATGTCTTCTGGCAACTCTCATTTACACTTAAAACATTTTGCTGTTTCCAATTACTTTAGAGAGAGGGGTAACTCAGCCAATCAACCAGTAGCGGAAGAGTCCAGTAGCTATTTGATGTAGAACCGATGAAGACGGTCGCCTATGGAATAAAACAGGTCTTACCAGAAGTGGGGGTGTTGGACACAGCAGCGGCATAGTTGATAGTGGCAGCACCAGCGCTCCAGTCCACGACAATCACGTTCACATCTTCAGCGGAAAGGAAGGCTGGAATGAACATATAAGTTATCAGTGATAAATCAAATTGCAGTCATCAATAGTTGGAACAAGATCCTAACTGCGTGGTCACCCAGAGATAGAAAGAAGAATCTTAGCTGGTCTAGCAGCCAGATCTATGATATAAACAGAGTCGCAAACAAGACCTAGATGCGATTAGCTCAAAACAGAAGCAAATGGAGCGAAAGAGCTTATACCCTGTGATAGCAATGGCTTATACCCTGCAGCGATAATGATGATGATATGTATGATAACGACCAGCTGTCATGTGGACTAACAGCTGATCGAGCGAATGCTCGAGCCGTGTGAATACTATCGAGAGCTATAAGTCACCTTGTCGTACAGCCATTATTCAAAACTGCGACCATCGATGAGTTTATCTCACCCGATGTTAAGGTAGAAATACCGTAAACAACCCTTTTTCCATCCACTGTACATGAGGAATGCATGGTACTATACGCCACGTTGGCCAAGCGGGTTGGCGAGGCCCATCTTTTAATGATGGTGTTGGTTCTCAGTGCTTTCGACGGCGACTTTGATTGGCCCTTGGTCGCCTTTTACCACATTCACAGGAAGAGATAGGGCGGTGTTATTTATTCTAAACCCAGCCGACACCTCACACACGTGGAAGTGCCATATTTCTCCAAATATATCAGTAACATGACACTAGCAGATTAACATACATACACGTACGCACACACGCATACACAGATATTATATTATAATAAATAGTCTTCACAGACCTGGTACAAGTACAGAGTTGACAGTTCCAGTGACGGAACTCAACCATCCGTGGAGTAGAACTATAGTTCTCCTTTGAGGGTTGTAGTTGGTCAAGCCGAGGAGACCATCACTGCCGACCAGGAGAGGCTGGCTTACAGTTGGATTTTGTCTGGAATATAAGAGAATAATACAGAAAGGTACAGAAAAGAACAGAATAGAAAAGAATTTAATCTGAGAGGAACATAGAATAAGAACATTGCCGACGATCCCACTCTCACGGGCAGTTTAGGATCGTTCAGGCATCCGAAGAGATATTGCGTCTCTCGGCGTTTTCTACCGTTTGTATAATGGGGAATGTTCTGAAGAGCTGTTCAATTTGATGCCAACTTCGGATTTTTTCTTCCCGTCATAGTCGCGCGGTTCATCCGCATTTCCTTAACAAAGAGTCGCTAACTACATTGCGTAGCGACACTTTTATAAATAAATAAATTCTTTATTTGTCACACTGATACAATATAAATAACACAAAAATGCAGTGGTATATAAAGCTAATTAAATATATATAGTTCAGTGCGCAAAAGGTCGCAAGCTCAGCGGATGGTGTGAGATCTTTTTTTTTATAGACTATTGGGCAGACGAGCAAGCGGTCCTACGTCATGGTAAGTGTTACCGCCGCCCGTGGACACCTGCAACACCAGGGGGGTATGCGGGCGCGCCGTCGACATTGCAAAATGAGTAAAAACTTGCAAAGCGACCTTGAGTACTCGCCTACACAGCGTTGATTTTCAACTTGTCCCTGTCTCATTATTACAATGTTTCTAAAATGCTATACGTGCGTTGTCGCATGAGTCGCATCACTATACTATAAGTCACAAACCCAAAAGACGTGGAGTTAATTGTTAGCTGAGGTTTTTCCGCTATGCTACGCCATGCAAAGTCGGTAGAGCTGAATCCTATTCACAGCTCTTTTGAAGTGCCCCATCTCTGGTGTTGCCGGTGTCCATGGATGACGGTGACCACTTACAATTATTTGGCCCGCTAGCTTGTTTACCATCTTAACTCTATATACAAAAAGCACAGAATTGAACATAATTAAATATGGTGATACATTGTAATTACCCCCATTAGCTCCTCAGTGGTAAACTATTCGTAATCGATTCGAAAACAATTATTTACATTTAGATTTCCTAACTGATATTCATAAAAAAATGTGTAGCGCCGGGTAAAATTTTAGCAGCAACGATTTGTACTTGTATTTAACTTTGATATGAAGCTCAAATAGGCGTATCGATGTTATGATTGTCAATATTGTACACATTTGAAGTTACCTGGTGAACAAATGGTACACGTTCTGACGATCCGGGTCGAACCTCGCCGATTCTGCCAGATCGCTGGCTTTGATCCACGTGTCTACCAAGTGGGGTGTGCCGTCAGGTCCACGTATGTACTGGTACCGGAGACCCGGCTCCTTATGGATTATAGGGTCATCCTCCGGCGGCGTGGGGATCGCTGGGGAAATATCGGAAGAATAATTTTATGTATTTAAACGGGTTTACATTATTTATTTTACTTGACATTTGAGTTGGGTTGCACCAACCGTGGTCACGAGCTGACTGAAGAGGCGGGTAGTTTACGTTATTCGGTCGGCTCGTGAAAAATTCAAATATATTTTTTTGTATGAGAATTATATATTTAACTAATCCAAGAACTGTCCATTATTAATTATCAATGCACTTTTGAAACTCACTGCCTCATCTCATTTTTTTTCTCCTGTAAAAATGTTAAAAAAAACGAAAAGAAAATGAATATCAGTAGGGGCAAGGTCCGGCGAGTACGGTAGGTGACGGAGAGTTTCCAATCGAAGTTCCTGTAACTTTGAGACTTTGTCTGTCGTGCAGTGTGTTGGCGAGCGTTCTCATGGAGAAGCAGTGGACTAGAACGATTGACCAGACTCGATTGTTTGATAGCGAGCTTGGCATAATAATATTATACATAATAACTTCTATATAATAATATAATAAAACTGTAGAACCAGCGTGTCTGTACATTGGAATATATTTACCAAAAACTAATTGGGGGCGATGAAGGAAGAGTATCAGAATACAAAAAGACGATTTTTTTAAAACTTTTGTCTGTTTGTCTGTTCGAACACGCTTATCTCAAAAACTACTAAACGCATTTTCATGGGGTTTCCACATGTTAATTAAGCTTAGCTTGACGCTTCGAATAGGCTTCGTTTCATAGAAATCGGCTGACGGAAAGAAAAGATATTCCGATTTAGAATTTAAAAACTAAAATTCCACGCGTACTTAGTCACGGACACAGCTAGTTTATATTAAAGTGACATCGTAGCATTAAAAAAGATATTTCAATGTGCAATTGGACACAGTCATTCACTTTGTCTCATGCATGAGAGATGTATCTCCTTAAAACTCACGCTGCCCAAGTGGATTGGCGAGTCTACTATTTTAGAGAACAAAATACCTGTAAATAGGCAAATTCAAAAGAAGAAGAAAAATACCTGTAGCAACAGCTAATCCAATGAGGAACAATAGTATGACGGCCATCTTTGAAGGCGGAATTACGAATCACTACAATAACGGCTTTTCATACGCTAATATAAATCTTGTAACCGATTATGATAAGATATTTGCGTTAGATAAAGTAATTAATTTGATTAATCGCCTTCTATATTATCTGTTTATAAATACATATAAACAATACTAACAGTGCCTAATAGCAACATTTAGAAAATAGCTCGTACTTGATTCCCGTGGGATCTGGATATTTTTATTTTATTTAACATTATGAGGTATGATATTTAATAAAATATCATTTTATAAGGGGGGGAGTGCACGCTGCAATCGAGATCGAGAAAAGAGATATGTCGCCTTATTCACATGCATGACGACGAGGGCTGTACATTTGGAAGTGGCAGCATCACTCAGCGCAGATTCCGCCATCTCTGCGCTACGACGATTCATGGGGCGACGCGGCTGCCCAACGGAGTTATGGTGTGACAACGCCACTAACTTTAAAGCCGCGGAAAAACAACTCACCGAGGCCGCACTCGCCGCGGGACAAGAGGAAGCAACCGCGAAACACATCGCGTGGCGTCACGTTCCTCCTTCCGCCCCGTTCATGGCCGGGGCCTGGGAACGCATGGTGCGCACGGTGAAAGAAGCTCTACGAGCGACGCTACGCGAGAAGTACCCGAGCGACGAGACACTCCACACATTACTCATCGAGGCGGAGAATACAGTCAACTCCCGCCCACTCACACACGTGGCGGTAACACCGGAGGAGCCGGAGGCGCTCACACCGAATCATCTACTGCTGGGGCCTAACTCACACGTCCCAGCACCGGGCGCCTTCACTGCAGACGACGTGAATGCGCGCAAACACTGGCGGCGCGCCCAGCGGCTAGCCGATAACTTCTGGCGCCGCTGGCTCCGAGAATATCTCCCCCTGCTACAGTACCGGCGGGAGCCCCGCACAGTCGGCGAGGCACCACGCGTCGGAGACTTGGTCGTCATATGCGACCCGAACCTACAGAGGAACACGTGGCCAAGAGGAAGAGTCACCGCTACGTACCCCGGGCAAGACGGCGAGGTTCGCATCATCGACGTCCAGACGAGCAACGGCCACATCCTGCGGCGACCGACCAAGAAAATCGTCGTTCTACCAATTGGATCGCGAGACGGCGACGGCGGGAGATATGTTGACGACGAAAAGGCTAGGGTACTTAGACAAACATGTATATAGTTTCGCAACTAGTTGTTAAGTTTTTATGTATATAATTTGATAATAATGGAGTGATCCCTAGTATGTCTCTACGTAAATCGTTGGTCATTAGTGTAATTGGGGACATACTAGGATCTTATAAAATGTAAATACGTAAATACGAAAAGATAAATAAATGATTCCCCGCGGGTAGCGGGAGGGGTACATACATGGACAAGTGGAGGGGAGGCCCGTCGTTGACCGGTGGTGGGGGAATCCCGCAACTAGCCAGAGGTTGAGGAACCCAATAAATAGAATAAAAGGCGGACCATTTCCGGTCAACTTCACTTCCGCAGCGGCATCCACTCCGAGAACAACAAGAACAAGAAGAAGAACAAGTACCTCTGCGCTACCCCGGCTCTATTGAAGAACAAGCCTTGTTGTTTTAATCAAGATAAGAAAAACCTATTATACAGTCCACACCCCCCAGGCGATCCAGTTGGTGCGGAGTACAGACACTAGCATTCTACTGCGTGTTAGTGCATACGTATCCCGCACAATAGTAATATTACAACTTATGTTGTTGTACCTATATGTGAAATGAGATGTTTAGGCAGGACATGGATCACATGAAAGATACAGAAAAAAAAACAGGATATAAATCTTTGCTTCTTTATTATTTATTTATTTATTAAAACCAACAAGAGAAATATGAATCTCAAGTCAGATAGCGAAGCATAATGGATCTGACACAATATTCAGGTTGACTAAATAATTAATGGGATAATTATTATGAGGGTGATCAAAATTGACAATCTTGCTGAAAATAAAAACCCGTAACATTCATTTATTCATCACTGTCTGACATGAGATGCATATTTCCCTTCATGAACATTGACATTCATCTGACAGCGATGATCGTTTTGGGGTCGAAATATCTTTACCCATGGAAAAAAGTCGCTCAACTGCAGCACTGGAAGGTATAGCGGTATTATATTTAATAATTAAATTTATTAAAATCTGTTCTCCGAGGAATGCCGCATCGTTGAATGAGTCTTTTGATTTCATGTCCAGCCACATTTTCACTAGACTTTGGGCTTTATTTTTTAAGATCGGTGTCCGCTAGTCTTCTCTTTAGATAGCGTGACAGAAATAAAAAAATCATCATCTTCTTCTCCATTGCTACTTCCGCCACCACCGCTTAAACTACGCCTATTAACTAACTACCGCCTACGCGCACACGACCGAACAAGTAATAACATGTTTTTCGCGGCGAACTTTAACGATTAACGGACTCATAGAAAGTTAACGGAAGTTAAAGTCCGTTAACATTTTTAAAAATTAACTTAAAAGTTAATCCGTTACACGAAAAGTTAACTTCGTTAATTAACGATTAACGGATTAACGGTCTTATGCCCAGCTATGGCTATGATTATTTATTTATTTGCAAGATACACCAACAGCATTTACACGAAAAAATACAAATGTTAAAAACTTATAAATTCAAAATACCGCGTGCAATACTTTAATAGGACTTTAACGCATACAAGTTCCTAGTGATTATGTCAAACAGGCAAAGAGACAGACGGACACACAGACAAACAAAAATTCCCAACATCGTTGTGTACTCTGCAATGATTTCTTCGTACCCGGTAGTTGCAAACGGTGTATTTGTTTTGCGTAACTGCGCATAGAATAAAAGATATACTAGAAATGAACAATAAATTATGAAAAAAAAAAAATATATATAAGCAATTGTAAAAACTGTTAGAATCCATTCTACCCTCGCTACCGAACAATTTATTTTCTAGCTTTTGCGTTATATCTCTGACTCGTAGATATCCTCATGTTAGAGACTGGTTTTATACTATTCCATTTTATACCGCGAACCCGTAAGCTGTGCAACGAACTGCCTCAAGAGGTCTTTCCATTAAGCTACGATATGGGGTTCTTCAAGAGAGCTGTGAATAACATTTTGCAAGGTCAGCGGCGCGCCCGCATATCCCCTGGTGTTGCAGGCGTCCATGGGCGGCGGTAACACTTACGACCACGTTGCACCGCTTGCTCGTCCGCCCACTTCACTATAAAAAATACGGTATATTTTGCAAGTACGAGTATTTAAGACAAAGTAGTTAAAAACATATCGCTTCCATTTTCTTTGCTCCCGTGTAAAACGGGTATTTAATCGAGTTTATGATAAATCGATTAACAAAAGATTATAATTAGGTATATTTATATATTGTCTGATTGTATAAGAATATTAACACATTGATAATTATGTACAGTATTTCACAGTGTTACATCCGTGCACGGCGGGAGTAATTTTTTAATTAAAGACTACTTATAAATGTCCTAAATTTCCCAACTTATCCTATTTCCCCAATGTCCGTACGTGTTTCGGTAGTTAGTGAGATACAAGGCCGTTCCGATTCTATCCTATCGCTCCCCATTTTCCCAACTCTTTCTTCGAATCCGCAGGCGTGTGAACGTTTATCATTCTGGACATGTCCATGTATCGCGGATGTCCATGGATATCAATATCCATTTACCAGCAGATGGACTGTATGCCGCCGTCGTTCTCTATGAATACATACATATAATCTGATAAAAACACAGTCTTCTCTCTTTATAATAATAATAACTAGCTGTTGCCCGGGACGGCGTTCGCGTGGTCTTCAAGTAGCTACTATTATAATTCAGAAACCTTGGCGGGCGTGCGCGCGCACAACTCATCAAAGTTTCATCGCAATCGCATGAATGGTATAGGAACGCAAACGGGACATACAAAGAAACATATATATATACATATAATATATATATATATATATAAATAGATTAATATGTAAAGACCTGAAATAAATGAATGAATACAAAATAATAATTAAGATAATAAAAATATTGTTTTTAAATTGTCCATTCTCCAGTCTTACAATAAAAACATAGGATAAATAGGAAAATTCCCTAACGTACGTACGTGTTTCGGGTAGTGAGTGACGTGCCACAGCCCATTCCCATCCTATCATTCCCCCTTTTTCCAAAGGTAGGCAGCGCGTCCGGGGTCGTACCAAACGTTTGTCGTTTTGGACTAATGTATCGCAGATGCCTATGGGCGACAGTATCCACTTACCATGAGGTGGACTGTATGCTCGTCTGCCGCTTCATCCATAAAAAAAAATTAGAATTAAATATCCGAAATTAAAAAAAAATCATATTGAAGATTCAAAGTCTAAAATCTAAAGAAAATCGACGACAAAATATTAAAATTAAAAGAAAAATAGATCTTCTGTAGGTATTGTTAATTATTTATGCGCCATTTATATTGTTGGATACTGTAACTTATCATGAGCCTCTCGGCATAGCAATTGAAAAGGCGATCGTGCGAAAGATATTAGATAACGTATAGATACCTTCGGTCCTGGTGACGTCACGTTCCATGTTTCATCGGGCAGATAAAACTATCAAGTTTGATATTGTAAGGCGCGGAGTGTATCTATCTAATATTATAAACGCGAAAGTTTGTGAGGATGGATGTATGGATGTTTGTTACTCTTTCACGCAAAAACTACTCAATGGATTCTAATGAAACTTTACAATAATATAGCTCATACATCAGAATAACACATAGGCTATAATTTATAAAGATATTGTGTAAATTGGCCAAAATATAACGATAAGTGTCAAGTAAGTCGAAAAAAACTCTGCCATCTGCGAGCTATTTTGGCGTGCGCTGCAAAAACCGAAAGAGTTACACGAATATAATGTATGGTGAAAATGTTTCTGAAATTTTGAAAAAAAAATTGTAAACAAAACTTATAAACCGAAGCGGAGCGAGGGCGGGTCGCTAGTACTCCTCAAAACGGCACGCTGGCTAAGTAGATTGGCGAGTCCACTCTTTTCAAGGTGGTGTAGTTCCTCAAGGCTTGTGTTAGCGGCCTTTAACTACACCCACAAGATTACTAAGATCTATTCTAAAGTCGGCCGACTCAAGAAATAATGTGCTTTTAGCAAATTGCATTAAACAAACAATTTCATGTCATTTGTTTAAACAATAATGAAATAGAGTAGTTAGAGTTTTGAGGGGGAGAGTGCACGCTGCAATCTAACAGCCGTTGGACGTCCTCGACTGGCCACATTACTCCTCTCTCACAGAAGACTACCTTGAAATGTACTGCATTTTCCACTTTATCTTATTTCCCTAATATTAAACGTGTTTCGGTAGTGAGTGAGATGTGCCAGGGCCCATTCCCATCCTATCCCTCCCCTTTTCCCCAACCATTTCTTCAAATCCATTCCTATATTTGTAAAGGTAGGCAACGCATCCGGGGTCGTGCCAACGTTTGTCGTTTTGGACTAATGTTGGCATGTATCGCGGGTGTCTACGGGCGACAGTATCCACTTACCATCAGGTGGACTGTATGCTCGTCTGCCGCCTTTGTTCATAAAAAAAAGATAGCAGGATTTCTTAAACAACCATCTGTTACTGACAGATGGTTACTGACACATCTCCTTCGCTTCCCTAAGATACTTTGGGTTTGTTCGCGCTAATACTCTTGTATTTATCCGTGAAAGTTAGTGGTTGTATTTCATTAAAATCGGTCCAGTAGTTATGATAATATATAAGATTGTATAAGACAAGACAAATGAACTAAACAATTCTAAGGGCTTCCTTTGTATTTTTCCTCGCATTTTGTGATGCAACGATAAGATGTATCAAATGAGTTTCTTTTCTTGAAAAATGAAGTACCTACTGATAAATTTTGAAAGAAACGAAAATATTCAAATGTTTTTTTTTATAGATTTCATAGTTATGATTTTATAAAAAGACAAAGACAATCCCCAAACGTCGTCCGTTTTCTAAACCCAGGGGCTGACAGTAGACCGACTTTAGAAAAGTACGACCATATATGTTCCCGTGTGTGTCGTCAAAGGCGACACAAAGTCCGTACCACAAGCCCCGAGGAACTACACCAGCTCTAAAAGAGTGTACTCGCCAACCCGCTTGGCCAGCGTGCCGTTTTAAGGCAAATACATCGCCCGTGTACGAGATAATGTGCATGAAGGGACCCATTTCTAGCTGTGGACGATACACGAGCAGGTTACGATTATGGCTTTAATTCGACAATTAAAAAGTGAGCAATAAAACGTAACATGAAAAATAAAAGGTAAAAAAATAAACAAAAGATAATTTCTTTATTATTGCCAAAACAGGTGTGTATAATCGCTTATAGTTATCATTATAAGATATAATCGAGCAATGAATCATCTATCTATTCTATCAATTATACAGTTCAATTACGATTGAAATATTTTTTTTACTTTATATAAATTATATCTGATTTATTTAATCCAGTCGTAAAAGACTCAAAAATTACAAACTTCAGAACAATTCCGATTGAAATAATTTGGCCTCTTCAAAATACAAAATTTCTTTATTGACCGGAAAGTTTTCCGAGAGTTTTGAAAATTGGTATTTTTATAGATTTCGACGTGCTCTTTTCGAATTTTTACTTTGCCACCTCGTATCTTTGCTGCTCGCGCCGCCGTATTGGAAAAATGACGCCCAAAAACGGTTTTTTGACAATATCTCCTTTCAAACTCATTTTACGATGAAAATAGTTAGGTGATAAATTAAACTACAGAAAATTTCCTATAATTTATGTACTAACCGTTTTTGTTGTAAAATGAATAGTTTCGGTGTACGAGCGCCGTAAAGTCTACTCCAACACGCGAATTAATTCGTGCCACTTACTCTACCTTATGGTGGTGTGGAAATGAGTTTTTTCGCCAATACGTTTTTACACTGAAACTATTCATTTTACAATAAAAAAGGTTAGTATAAATAAAAGTACAATAAAAGTAAAACTCCCAAATGATTGGACTAAAAATTAACACAAGATTTCTGTTGGAACCCGCACTAAGATATATCTAGTGATGATTAAGTGGATGATTACAATTGAAGATCTAGAGTTACGTTTGAGATTTTCGCGTTTTTCATACGTAATTATCTATTTAAACGGGTCTTAACGCGAATGTTTACCATATTTATTTTACTGGACTCGACGTTGCACCGAGTCACGAACTGACTGAAGATGCGGGTAGTCCACGTCGAGAGTTACGAGCAGTTTCATCAACTACCCGCATTTGGTCTCTATATTCGAGAATGTTACGGCACACACCACTCACAATATCAGAAGTAGCGACAGACGAAAAATCGGGAGCTTTAATTTTATTAATCACTGGATTCCATGTCGAGGACAATTTGTATCCATCTTCTCGGTTGAATTTTCTGTTTTTTTATTTTAATTGAATCACGCAATCCTGAAGAAATGGTGGCGATCAGTGGAGAGAATTTTTGGACTATGGAGTTCTATCCACTGACTGATTCCTGGGTTGAGTAAATGGTCCGCTATCGCTGATTTATTCATCTGGCGATTCTTCACGGCTGCGATATGTTCTTTGACCCTTTGTGCTGCGGTGCGCTTTGTTCGGCCTATGTAGGAACTACCACAGCTGCAGTCTATCTTATCTGGTGTGCGTAGGTTTTTCGCTACTTTGTGGGACGGTGAATATACAAAATTCAATAAGGCGAGTGTGCGAGTCGGACCCCCTCCGTCGCACTCCAGCCCGCACCACCAAACGGACCTAAAAATAAGCTACGTGACATCGCCGGAGCCCAAGAAGTTTTGTGTTATACCTCCTGAACATCTAACAACTCATCTTTTAAATATTTAGGGTCACAGAGGTGTTGTTCTCTAGTATTCAAAGAAACAGCTACTGATTGTAGTTATCGAGGGTGACGTGAGGGAGGCATGTAGGTATCTATCGGTGTATGTTGATTTTCTACAATCAGTGTGGTATTCTATTTCTATGGTCGGTGCAACCCAACCGAAACGACGAATAAAATAAATAAGACAAACATTCGCGATAAGACCCGTTTAAATATTTGGCGCAGGACCGATAACCGATGGGTATGTACGTTTTTCGGCAGTGAGTCAGATATGCCAGAGCCCATTCCTATCCTATCCCTCCTCTTTCCTTCCATTTCTCCATTCCTTAATCTGCAAAGGTGGGCAGTGCATCCGCGGGCGTGCAAACGTTTGTCATTCTAGACTGATAATGGCACGTATCACAGATGTCCATGGGTTACAGTTCCCACTTACCACCAGGTAGACTGTGTGTTCGTCTGCCGCCTTTTTTCTATTAAAAAAAGATATGCAGAAGGAACAGAGTCGGGGATATCACGGAGCCTTGCGGGACGCCAGCATTAGGGTTAACAGGCTAAAGTGGAAATATCTTCATTTTTTCTCTACGCTAAGCCAATAAGGATAGATGGAATGATCATTATTTGATAGTATTTTCCAATCCCTATAACAGGCATAAAAATTTTATAATTTCTCTCCAATTTCTATAATTTCTTCAGAAAAATCTCTGTAATAATTTAATTGCCCAGTCAAAGAAAAATTATCTTTATTTTTATATATATATATGTGTCCTTAATATTGTCACTTAATAATCTAATTGCTACTCTAATAATAAATATAGAGGTCTACGAACAAAGCGGTTTACACTAGTTTTAAACCTTATTACGTTGACGTAAAGGTGAAATTAATACAATAACAAGAATAAACAGGAAACAACAATACTTTAATTACAAATGTTTACATCATCTCGACCACAAAACCCTGTCGTTATTTGAATACTGCCCATTATTATTATTTGATCTGCTGTTGTAATTATCGCTGCCTTGGTTATAATTGTTGTAACCGTCAGTCCTATAATTGTTGTCGATGTTGCGATTATTATAATTATTTATTACATCGTAATTGTTGTTCACACTGCCCTGACGGTTATTGCTGTTATCGCTTCTTTCTGTACTTTTATAATTACTGTTTCTGTAATTATTATTATAATTACTGCCCCTTTGATTACTGGCTGTATTGTCATTTTGACTACTGTCATAATTGTTGTCTCTCCGATTACTAGCTGTATTATAATTATAATTATCTGTATTTTGTCTGCTATCACTATAGGTATTCTCATAATTACGGTCTCTTCGATTACTGGCCGTGTTGTCGTAATTATTTGTATTTTGTCTACTGTTACTGTAGTTATTATCATAACTACTGTCCCTGGGGTTAGTAGCTCTTTTGTCATAATTATTGTTGTTATAATTGTTGCTATTGTAGCTGTTGTCGTTTCTGTAGCTATTTCCGAAAACTTCAGAGGCGACAAAGGCTCTATCAATGACAGAATAAACGCCGGGAGTATAAGCAGCGCCACAGGATCGACCTAGTGATGTAACAGCAACTACACGCCATAGGCAGCCATCCTGGATTTGTGCTGGACCACCCGAATCTCCCTGAAATATGATGGAGAAAATTATTTTTATTTCCATTTGGAGAGTATTAAAGAGGACCGCATCCAGCAGTTGAGAGACACACGCTGATGATATAATAAGTGTATGTATATAATAATATATATATTGTGTAAATTGTCTATGAGGAGCGAGGAAGAGGGAGAGGTCTGTATCCAGCAGTGGACAGACAAAAAATGATGGTGTAAGTGATGACTTATTATTGTATAGTGTGTGTACGAGGAGAGCGTTAGATCGTGTGCGGTGTGGAGACAGGGGAGAGGTATGTATCCAGTGGCGAAGAAATACGATGATAGTACAACCGATGACTTAGTCTTATCTCTCTCTGTGTGTGTATAGAGTATGGGGTGTGTTATTCACGTATACGTCGTTCCAATCTAGTTTTCGGAAAACAAAACTAAATCATTGAAATATCTCAAAATTAAGTTTTAAATCTTGCACTCAAATTATGTACACTTTCCGGTCGAAAGTAATACACATCGGCGTTTAGAAAGAGCCTATATTTTGTAGAGCGTCGTCTCTGTCGTAACGGCACAAAACCGAAGCTAGCCGATCATAGTCGATGTGCATTACTTTCGGCCGCGATGTCTATATGTAAACAATTATCATCTCACTATATAATTTAAGGCCGTGTCAGTTACCCCAGGCCACCATGTTTGATTACAATTTGGACAAATTGGATTGGAAGGGAATTTAATTGGACCAAGTAACCGTTTTTCAGCCATTTAACGTCCCACCGTAGGGCTCAGGCCTCTGTTAGTAATCTCTAGTGGGCTTCGGGCTGTAATCCATGAGTTTATAATTAACTCGTATAAATAACTTAATGAGGTACATTTAACAGAGGTTTAAAATGTTAGATCGTGTGTGATGTGTGGACAAGAAAAACTTTAGATCCGTTGGTGTTGCAGTATAATGTTCTCGCCAGAGATATAGAGGGATCGCTGTGGGTCGCTGCGTGGTCGAAGTTGACGCTAAGCCCCAACTTCTCACGCTACTCTCGTTCATTCTGCTCGGACCCATGTCGGCGAGCAAGGGAAATGTTTCGTTTCATCAACGAGTGGTTACCGATCGCTTCAGTTTACTGTAGACCTATAGGGTGGCGATTGCGGTTTCCTGGTCTAACTTTACAGTTACAATGTAGTTTGCTATCTTTTAATTTAAAAAAAAAAGAAACAAACAAATCAAATCAAATCAAAAATTGCTTGCTGTTCCAATCTAAACGAAGTTTGTACCAACTTATTGTATGTAATACCTACATTTTATATGAGTTTATATAAAATGTTAATAGTAATTTTGTCGCAAATATTTTCCAAATAAGTTTAATGATAAGGAAGTCTGCGTTGTAACTTTACTATTTTTGTACTTCATGTAATTTATCAAAAAAATTTTAAATTTTATTTAAAAAAAATCACGAACTTGATCTATGTCTATGGTTGTCGCAGTCCAGTATTATCGCAGTTCAGAATTGTCGTAGTTCAGAATTGTCGTAATTCAGCATTTAGGAGAGGTTGTGTCGAATTCCCATGGCCGAAACGAATTCACAGATCAGATTTTACCATATCTAAGAAGTCGTCTGTTTTTAAGCTGCTATTGTTTTGAAACAATAGGTAGTAAATTGTTACCTGGCAAGTATCCTTCCCTCCACTCCTCACCCCGGCACAAATCTGGCTATCCCTGGACGGGCCGTCTGGTATTTTTCTAGAAACTCCCAGAACGTTGCGACATTCGTCCATACTCCATAGCGGTAACGACACGCTACGAAGCTCTTGACTTTGATCACCTCCTGGAATATGGTATATATGTATAAATATAAAGTATGCGTATGTGTATACAACATCTCACTGAAATAATCTCACTCTCACTGAAACTGAAACCGAGTCGCTAGCGCGCGCCGCTGCGACGCTCGGTCTCACTAGTTAGCAATACGAACGTGTTAGACAGGACAACAAAACCTTATTATTATTTTTTATAGAAAAAAAAAACGCGGCTGACGAGCATACAGTCCACCTGATGCTAAGTGGATACTATCGTCCATAGACATCCGCGATACGTGGCAACATCAGTCCAGAATGACAAACGTTAGCACGCCCCCGGGATGCGCTGCTTAAGGAAGATTAAGGAATGAATTGAAAAAATGGGGCGGGATAGGATGGATGGGAATGGGCTCTGGTCTATCTCACTCACTACCGAAACGCGTACGTACATTGGGGAAAGATGATAAGGTAGGAAATGCAGTATATTTCAAGGTAGTCTTCTGTGAGAGAGGGGTAACGTGGCCAGTCGAGTGAGCCCTGCGGCTGTGGGAATGCAGCATACACTCCCCCCCTAATTGACATCTAATCAACTTTTAAATTTGCTACTCATTCAGTATTTTCTTCCGTTTACTTAATAATTCGGTCCCTAATGATTTTTCATCGTGTATCGATGAGAAGCGTCCATGTTATACGCCCGATATCTTTACCACGTGACAATAAGTTTTTATTTATTCTTTCAACACAATGCATAAAATGTCCAAATATCTCCAAACAGCAAAGCTGTTTCTCGGACAAAACGAGATATACATATATATTTCCAGTATTCCAGATATAGTATACCTATAGTAATGAAGTCAATTTTTCTTTAAAAATACGTGTAAGTATTTAACATGTATGGAATGAGTCTGTATTACATAAAACTCACCATATTCAGTGCGACCCCATCCAGTAGCGATTACTGATTTGCCAATGGACGGCGGTTCTCCAAGACACGCGGGCTTTATTACATCGGTAAACCTGAAACAACATTTAATAAAGAGCGGTGATAGCCTAGGCGCATCTATACTCGACTCACATTCGAATTCGTGTGGTCGGGTGTTTAAATCCTAGGCTTTTCCCATTGAGTTTTGTACTTAAGTACGGATTTTTAAAAATTGTCACGGCGGTTAGAGGAAACCCTCATGCTCAATAAATAAAAAAAAAACTGAAGTATACGCAGGCGTGGTGGATTACGGCCCGATGAACACATTCTACAAAACCGAAGATAGTCGATGAACACGCTACAAAACCGAAGCTAGCCGATGAACACGTACTACAAAACCGAAACCAGCCGATCATAGCCGATGAACACGTTCTACAAAACCGAAGCTAGCCGATCATAGCCGATGTGTATTACTTTCGGCCGGGATGTGTGTAATGTGTACACACGCATCTTTATAATTATATATTTAACTTAATATAATTCATCTACTTACCTAACAGCTGTTACCAATTTGATGACAGCCGAGTCGTAGTAAGATATTGGACTCTTGTACTTCGGATGACGGATTACTGACGATATTTTGACGACCTTCGCGGCGGGATCATCTCTGTATGAGGAACCGAGTTGTACCGCTCGCGGTGGACCACTGGAAAGAAACAAAGATCGATAAATAAATATCTTTATTTATATGTTCTCTATTGCAAGAAGTGACAAAAGAGAAACTTAACGCTTAGAAGAATTATCATTTATCACTCAATCAACTTTTGGGCTGCGCTGAGAGTTCGCGGTACGTGCAATAACAGGTAAGATTGAGTAAAACTATACTTAATAGTGACGCATATTAATACATACCAAACATGCTAAACAACTAACTATATACATATATATTTATTTATATACGAAGTTGGCAGACGGACTTATAGTCCACCTGGGAATAAGTGCATACTGTGGGACAAATTTGGCGCGCCCCCGGATGCACTGCATACGTTTGGAGATATAGGAATGGACTTGGGGAAAGGGTTGGAAAAATGAGGAGAGATAGGATGGGATGGGACTGGGCTCTGGCATATCTCACTCACTACCGAAACACGTACGTACACGTACGGGAATAGTATAAAGGGGGAAATGCTGTACATTTCAAGGTCGCCTTGTGTGAAAGAAGGGTAACGAGTCGAATGTACCCAGCGGCAATTGGATTGCAGCGTGCACCCCCCACAAAGTGTCTTATTGTAACAATTTATTATAAGCACAATAAAGAGCAACAAATAATCTAAACATCCTTAAAATTATTGATACTCACGGAACAACAGAATTGTCTCTCTCGTAGTAAGTGCAATGTGCTGCTGTCAACACGTATTGGTCGCTGATCAACGAACCCCCACACTTCCATGAATAGCCATCACCCTGAAAATTTGAGTGCTCAATGTCAGAGAATGTTGGAAAAAATCACATAAAAATATCTTAATACACATGCCAGTAGCACGCACTTGCAGGGTGTATTATGGCCCTTAAGCTTACCTTTAACTTTGTCCATCCCAGCATCGCCATATGTGGGAACTCTCTGATGCTGACAACCTTACCACCAATGATCAGCGGTATGTTAGTTGGCGAGCAGGATGACACGTTGATTTTTACTGGCTCGGGGGAGGGAACCAGAGGTATCGCTTGTAGCTGCTTCATGTTTAGAGACTTGTATTTCTCGCACACTGGAAAAAACGCATTCAAATTGTAACTGAACATTTAAATACAGTATTTCATTACAAAGGACCGATGTCAGCTGCAGTCGGAAAAGAGATTTCGCTATTTTCCGTTAGTTTTAAAAAAAAAATGACCCTTTTTTACGTGAGGATATTCTCATGGACTCTTACCGGCCAAAACTGAACGGTGTTCCTCCTGGCCACTTTGTGCCGGGGTCACCGGAGCGCTATTTGCATTCGTCCGCGGCAGCATAAAAGCTCTATCCAACTACATACACGTATACTTTAACTGTATGTATAAAGTCGAAAAATTGGGTGATTTTTTTAAAAGTTTACACGATCATAATTTTGGAACGAATGAACCGATTCATCCTCGAAGTTACCAAGATATACACACATACTATGTTAATTTCCATTACAATACGTTAAGATACAGTTTATGTATCGGGGAATGGTCCGGTATGAGCAGGAAAGCTTTATTCAGGGCAGCTGTCTTTCGTGAGAACATAGCCATACTAATTTCCATTATGTGATGTTACCAGGAGAAGGAAAAGAAAATCAAATTCATTTATTCACCAATAACACGTTTCCCCCATCTTCATACTCATTATTCCTTCAAACCATCCCAATCCTTTCCCCATACTCCCGATATTATTGACCCAATGTCGTATCTTTTAGCTTGAGACCATACCGTATGCACCCCTGCTTGTATCCACTGCTGGTTATGGGCGTCCTCGTTTTCATTTTCTTGTACACGAGGGATGTATGTCTAAAAGGGTTGCTGGGCGAGTCTTCGAATTCATTCTTTTAGTGGTCGTAGATTTGTAGTAGTGGATTTATTACCCCTTAGTCGCTTTTTACGACAGCCGCGGAAGGAGATGGGGTGGTGCTATCCTGAAGCCGTACGACATCACACGGCAAGCCTTAGACCAAGATTCTGCTTAAAATAACTTACTTTTCTCAGCGATTTCAATATATCGGTTCTTCTCGACACTGCTCATGCTGTCGTCGTCCACTCCCGTACGGATGTCAGGAGCTGGCTCATCATCAGTCTGTCCAATACTAAAACTAGGTTTAACTGTCACAGGCTTATTTGTTATTGGCGGACGAGTATCAACAAACGTTGGTCTTACTCCCGGTCTGTTGTAAGGGTTTTGTGTTGTATAATAATTGTTGCCATTCCTTCCACTGTTTTGATCATAATTGTCGTTATTTCTTCTGTTGTTCGTTTCTCTTGTGTTGCCATCATAATTATAATTGTTATTTATTTTATTGTTCGGATCATAATTGTCATTATTTTCTCTTCTGTTGTTCGCTCCTCTTGTGTTGTCATAATTGTAATTATTGTTATTTTTCGTTGTCGTTCTCACTGTTGTGTATTCAATGAAATTTATATTTCCTTCATCATAGGTTAATCTTTCATTTTGATTATTATTAATGCTACTTATAACTTGGTTATTTCTAGAATTATTACTAGAATTCCTATGACTAGATTTAGCAGTTTTCTTAGTAGTTCTATCAGTAGTATTAACACCCGCTTGAGTTGTCTTTCTCAATGGTTTTTCTTTTCGTACGCTGCCTCTTTCTATTCCATCGTCGAAGAGCGAGAAGGGAATATCAAAGTTGTATCTTTTTGTGTCGTCAGATCTATTATTTTGTTTTATTCTTTGGTTGGCAACACGTCTTGTGTTGTTTGTGTGTTTTTGAGTTTGTCGTGTTGGTTGTATTGGTTGGATGAATGGCTGGAGTCCTTGAAAGAAATCTGTAGAGAAAGAAAACTTAATTAAAAATTAAATTAAGATACATGTGATATTGTCTGAGCAAGGGAATTTTATTGTCGATAGAAATAAATACATGTATTTATCAGGTATATTTATTTATAGATAAATTGTTTTATCCTGTTTGTCGTTTAACTTATACCTCTAAGCGCATCTCCCAATGTATCTCTCTGAACAACCCAAAGGTTAGCTGGTAGAAGCCGCCTTTTGTACCACAATCTATATACATATAAATAATAAAAATGTAACTGATCGCTGTCTGTACATGGAAGATATATGAGAAAAATATTATTGGGGCCTTTATCAACGCAATAGAACCCAAAACAATGATTGTTAGAATTTTTGTCTGTTTGTCTGCTTGCCTGTTTGTCTGTGAGTTTGTGCGCGCTAATCTTAGAAACGGCTTAACTGATTTGGGTGCGGTTTTCACTATTGTATTGTGGTAAGCTTCACTTAAAATTTAGTGTTTGTTTTACTTCAATCAGTTCATAAATAAAAAAGTTATATCAATTTAAAGAATCACGTCGAACATTTGTTCGATAAATAATAAGCTATAAGAAATAATGTGTGTGATCGTTTTTGAAAATACCAAATACCCCTAAGAAGGTAGAGACGGTGTTTATAAACTAAAGTCCACGCGGACCAAGTCGCCGGCAACAGCTAGTGTGCAATACAGTTCTTTTTTAAAGTAAAAATTTTAGTGCCAGGTAAAACTATAAACTGTTGATGCTTAAACTATATAACCTATTTAACACAAAGGTGTGTATTGCCATCCTTCTAAACTGCAGCAAAACTGCAGCGCAGATTTTCAGTTGTAGCTGCTTGCACTCGTGGACACTATAGTCGCATAGTCCCGCACCATGGTACATTTATTACATCATTGATATGTTTCAATGCATTTATCTAACATTATTTTAAATATTTCTATTTTATTAGAAACATGGTCTAATCTTATGGTTTCATTAAGATGAAACAATGAAAAATGCATTTTTTTTAATTTTGATGAAATTAGACCCTACATTAAGATTATTTCTTTTAGATAATGCCACATATATGTTTATTATAGGCAGTTAATTTTAGTTTCTATATATCAAATCTCTTTGGAAGGTCGTATAATGTTAAATGGAATATTTTAAGGTGTTTAACCCAAAAATCCAGAAACATCCCAAACGGCTATTATTTACAAACACATATTAATATAATATAATTCCATTTTAGGTTTTATTACCAATCAATTAGGGTAAATATAAGCGTGTATCAGTGGCCAAGCATATCTTAACAGCTTTTTAACTGGTTTCGTTATGTTAAACCGCAAGATTGCGGCAAATTCCAATAAATGTATCCTCAATAGTGGTTATGTTAATGGCTCCACTGAAAATCAGCGCTGTGGCTAACATTCAGTCGGTGCATAGGTTGTGTTGGAGACCATTCACGTCATCACAACACACACATCCACGAAATGGCAACGTGGCATTTCTTTATTAATATATTTTTATTAATTATTGTATTTTTTTCTTATTGCCTATTATTGTTTTTGTTCCTTTTGGTTATTATTATGTGTGTAAGAGTACCTATGTCGGAATAAAGTGTTGTGTATTGTCAATAGATTTCGATTATGATTAAGGGTATCAAATTTGCTTTATCTATAATATACTAGCAAAACCCGGCAGACGTTGTCCCGCCATAAAAGTTGATATACTGCAGCGCCATCTAGTGGCGAGTTACAACAAAGTCGATAGCTCGAAAATATTCTCCGTGCTCAAATACCTATGTATACCAATTTTCATGGCGATCGGATGAACGGTACAGAAGTTGATGTGCTGCAGCGCCATCTAGTGGCGAGTTACAACAAAGTGGATAGCATAAAAACCTTCTCCGTGAAAAGATACATATATGTGCCAATTTTCATGGTAATCGGTTAAACGGTGTCGAAGTCTATTAATCACCAATATACCAACATCCTCTTTTATATACATAGGTATATTTAATATGTCATCCAGGGTTGCATTAAGAGAGAAGCTTGATTTTCTCATCCAGCTATTACGGGCCAATATTTCTTATATTTCCCATTTTCCGAATCCTTTCTCCAAATCAATTCCTAAATCTCCAAAGGCAGGCAGCGAGATGTGTGCCAACGTTTGTCATTATGGACTGACACTGGCATATATTTAAAACACTATGAAAAGTTTTTTTTAAATTATGCTTATTTATTTTCTCTTACCTCTCTTCTTACCTCTAACTTTTCAAAAAACAAACATATACTTGTAGCATCGAAAAGAAATTTAGTGACATGTAATATAGCCCTAAAAACAGATTTAAAAATATCCCGACAGCAAAAAAGTCCGAAGAAAGAATTAACATTTAACTTATTTTTTTAACGATTAATAATTCCATTGGATGAATTTTTAACAGACACATACGTCATAGCAAATCTATATATATAAAAATGAATGTTTCTCTGTTTGTTCCGTATGCGTTTCTATACCATCATGCGATTGCGACGAAACTTTGGTAAGTTGTTGTAACGCTCGGGAACATTTCTGAATTAGTACTTGAAGACCACGCGAACGAAGTCGCGGGCAACAGCTAGTTATAAATAAAAAAATAAGTTGACTAATAAATAACTTGATAATAATAATTCATAAATGTATCGTATAATTTAATAATGCACTCTAATATTATAATTTAATTTAATGCAAAATATTTTTAACTAGCTGTGCCCGGCACGCGTTGCACGCCCGGCAATTTTTTTGTACATAATATATAGCCTATGTCCATCTGGAATAATGTACCTTTCAAATGGTGAGAGAATTTTTCAAATAGGTGCAGTGGTTCCGGAGATTACCCTCCACATACACACAAACTCACAAAATTCGCACTCTTTATTATATTAGTATAGATAAAAATATATTTATACTGCTGTGCCCTTGCAGTATATCATTAGATGGGTTTAATGTTAATTACAGTATGCAAAATTTAAAAAAAAAAATATTTTTTCTTACCATAAAACTGACTTCGAACATCCACAGTGAAAATAAGCAGGAATATTATAGTAATTACTCGTATGTGTGTGTGAACCATTTTCTTTGTAATCTGAAAATTATAGAAAGAAATACATATTTCAATTAGGCACACAGTATTTTGTGATAATTTTAGCATTTTGAGGGCGAAAGTGCACGCTGCAATCCAACAGTCGCTGGGCGCGCTCGACTGGCCACGTTACCCCTCTCTCACAGAAGACTACCTTGAAATGTACTGCGTTTCCCACTTTATCTTATTTCCCCAATGTACGTACGTGTTTCGGTAGTGAGTGAGATGTGCCAGAGCCCATTCCCATCCTATCCTTTCCCATTTTCCCAACCCTTTTTCCAAATCCATTCCTACAGCTTCAAAGGTAGACAGCGCATCCGGTGACGTGCCAACGTTTGTCATTCTAGACTGATGTTGGCATGTATCGCGGATGTCTATGGGCGACAGTATCCACTTACCATCAGGTGGACTGTATGCTCGTCTGCCGCCTTGGTACATAAAAAAAAATTACAAGAGTAGGTATATATTTTCAGAAATTACAAATAAATCATTCCACATTTAAAATTTGTATACATAGATAGACAGACAAAGGTAGAGACTGTAAAATACGGTATTTTATAAGTATTAATAACTAGCGATCCGCCCTCGCTTCGGTTCGGTTTATAAATTTTTTTTTTTTCAAAATTTCTAAATGAAATGTAGCCTATATTAGACACGGATAATGTAGCTTCCTATATGTGAAAGAATTTTTGAAATCGGTTCAGTAGTTCCAGCGATTACCCCCAAGATACAAACAAACACACAATTTTACCTCTTTATTATATTAGTATAGATTCACAGTGTAAAACCGGTTAAGTACCTACCGACTACCGATGAACGAGTATCATAAAAAACAGATTGTTACGATAATTATCACGTGTTATTTATATTTGCAATCTTGTACGTAATTTGTAGATAAATTGTAGCTTGATTATCAACTATTTAAATTAATATATTAATACTGGCTCGATTGTTAAGAAAAACATCGTGAAGAAACCCACACAGGCAACTGTGTTGGCTGTGTGCCAACAAACAAAGGCTCTGAGGAACTACACTAGCTCTAATAGAGTGGACAATCTAGGTAAGTGGCCATCTATAAATTACGTCACACGAATTTCATGATTTTTGGAGTCACCCCCGTCCTTGTCACGGTCATATTTGTGTGACAACCCCCCCCCCGCCCCTACCCCAACCCCTGGTGTGACGTCACATATTTTGCAATTTGACATGAAGAAGTTATTAAATTAAAAGAACCTTATAATAATATTGATAGAGGGTAATATTTTAAAGTTTTTCGTTGATGTTTAGTTTTAATACTTTAGATTTATACATGTGACGTCACGAAGCTTATGACTCGTTCCTCCCCCCCCGCCCTTGTCACACGATGTCACACGTTATTGACCCCTTCCTTCCCTCTTAACGTGTGACGTAATTTATGTATGACCCCTAAACTTATGGTCTAGGACCATGAGAGTTTTAAAGGCAATGAAAAGGCAGGTGAACTGGCAAGAAAGGGATGAGAGAGCCAATTCTTTGGACCAGAACCATTTGTAGGCCTTGCATTAGGAATAATAAATAAGGTATGAGAACAAGCCCATCAAAACAAACCAACAGACTACATGCTTCTACGATTGTCTGATATCCCCACGCTACACCGTCAACACACAGCGGCCCTCAGCCAACGCTTTTACCAGGTACCGGCACGTGCCTGGGCGTTTCTCACCGACTCGCGACCCGGCGGTATCCCCCCAATGTAACGCCCCAAGCCGAAGTCCGTTCCTTCCGCCGGTCTACCGGCGGGGGAGCCCTTACGCTCGTTGCAACTCACATTTTGTTCCTGGCTGAGCGCCTTCTGCGCTCGCCCTAAACTAAACACAACCGGTGACTCTTGAAAGGCCACTAGGGCCACAAGAATTTAGCCATTTCGAAAAAAAAAGATTGTCGGATATCCTGAAGTATATGGAAATAATATTCGGGAGAAATAAGGTAGAAGATAAGGTTAGGGGAATCCAAATGAATAACCAACCGTGGTAAGTTAAGATAAAAAATTGATCTCGTCAACCCGTTTGACCAGCGTGTCGTTTTATCGCCTTACATCCCTCGCGCACAAGACAATGCACGTGATTAGCCCGATATCCAACAGTGGACGGTGAAAGGACTGGTTACTGTATGACTATTGGCAGGTAAATGTCTCCGTTTTAGGCAGTGATCTATCTATACTAATATAATAAAGAGGTAAAATTGTGTGTTTGTAGGTATGCTGGGGATAATGTCTGGAACTTCTGAACCGATTTCAAAAATTCTTTCACAAATAGGAAGCTACATTATCCATGTCTGTACAGTTAGTTACACAAATAGCAAAGAGAACAAATTTTAATAACATTTTTGGAACGAAGTTCCTTTACGCGGCTTGCGGTAGATGTGATTCGAGAGAAAATGTAACGTCACGTAAGATTTTTACCCCCTCCATACGCCTTTCTCTCGCTCGGACACGGTATGGTCGCGATTCTCGCGAGCGTGATAGTTCGTTCGGTTCGGTATACACATACAGATTTTATTTCGAATTACATTCGGAGTTTTAAAAAATACGTGAGGATCTTCGTTCCTGATGGGGGGGGGGGGGTCCCCTGACCGCACACATTTTTTTTTCTTTATACAATAGATGGCAGACGAGCGGGCGGGCCACATGATGGTAAGTGGTCACCGCCGCCGGTGGACACCTGCGACAGCAGGGGGCTTGCGGCTGCGCTGCCGATCTTGCAGAAGCCTGTTCACAGCTGTCTTGAAAGACCCCATATCGTAGCGTAATGGAAATACCTCAGCTGGCAGTTCATTCCACAATTTTCAGGGAATGTATAATAAAATCTAATAATACGATTATACATATAATAATAAAATTTTAAAGTAACATCTATATCTACATTTCTAAACCTTTCTAACGGCAGTGGGAATCGCGTTCCAAAGTTTGACTGCGTGCGCGGCGAAAGAGTACTAAGTATTACATATATGTATAGATCACAAATATTACGCACAAAAGAACACTGAAGTTTAATAAACTATCACTAAAAAAGTGCAATACACATTTATTTATAATAATGAAACAAAAATTGAACTTCACTTCTCGAGTTCCCGTCAAAAAGTGCGACAGTTGATTTAGAATCAACACAGTCCAGATAAGTATAGTGATATTTTTCCGAACATGAAATTCAAACTAACTTAAAACATAACGACGAGTCATTCTTGGAAATTTCTAAAACTCACGTTCAATGACAATATGTTAGTCATAATTTTTAATACAGGATATATACTATTTAAATAATAAATTATCCCAAGAGGGTTTATTATATTAGGATAATAAGGAGAATCCCATATTTTAGGGAAAACCCAAACAAACTAGAACGTTGCGATTCCTCGAAAACTCTCTTTCGATGACTAAGTGTTTCTATAATCGTTTATTCGTGTCAATATTGTGCCATGTGGTGTCGGCGCCCATCCCTTCCCGTGGGTGTCGTAAAAGGCGAGTAAGGGTTAACAGAGCCGGTCAAGGGCGTCGCGAAGGGGGGCAGGGTTGCCCCCTCTAGAGATTCGAAAAAAATTGTATTTGTACCTACAATTCATATTTCTGCAATCATGTCTTTCATCTTGAATCTCCCCCCCTGGCCCTTTGGCTGGCGATGGCTGGCGACGTCCTTGGAGCCGGTAGCACAAGCGCTGAAGAATTGTGGCGTTATAAGGCCATAAAACCACCCGTGCACAGAACATGCGACTGCATTAGAAGGCCCATGTTCAGCGGTGGATACTGAGAGGGATGGTTGCATTGTATTGTAATGTCAGTGCAACAGTGAATTGTAGGTAATGCATAAGCTGACCATTTTTTATGACTCAATCCGGGACGCGCCCTAAGTACCTTATATGTATAAATACATATATGTAAAAACATTTTTTTACAGAAAATAATTTTATTGAGTACCTAATTAAGTTTACAAAGAAAATACTAGAAAAAAAGACTTAATTTTTTTTTGTATGTACGATGGCGGCAGACGAGCATACAGTCCACCTGATGGTAAGTGGATACTATCGCCCATAGACATCCGCGATACATGCCAACATCAGTCCAAAATGACAAACATTGGCACGCCCCCGGATGCGCTGCCTACCTTTGGAACTATAGGAATGGATTTGGAGAAAGGGTTGGGAAAATGAGGAGGGATAGGATGGTAATGGGCTCTGCCACATCTCACTCACTACCGAAACACGTACGTACATTAGGGAAATAAGATAAAGCGGGAAATGCAGTACATTTCAAGGTAGTCTTCTGTGAGTGAGAGGTAACGTGGCCAGTCGAGCGCGCCCAGCGTCTGTTGGATTGCAGCGTGCACTCTCCTCCTCAAATATTTAACTGGTCTCGGCTGGTTTCTTATATTTGTCAGAAGAGCAAATTTTTAGCAAACTTCACGTCGCTTCATTTCACGCGCGCGAGAATTATAAACATAATTTGACCCTATTTCGTTTTTATTTTCCCAATCCGGGACAGTTTCGGATTCGCTCGGGACACCGGGACAGGCTCCCTGAATCCTCGACAGTCCCGTACAATCCGGGACGTATGGTCACGTTAAATGCATGTAATTTGTTTCATAAAATTAGCTATACAAAATTTTGGACGTAGATCAATAAAATTATAGAAAAACGAGACATTCACTTCTAGAGTGCCCGCCGAAAAATGAAAAGAGTGGTTATTTAGTTCCAATTTTTCTAAAATGTCTACGGTTAGTTAGAGGGTTTCCCCTAGTACTAAATACTTACCTGAAAAATAAAATAGTCACTATTACTATGAAGTTATGAGTCATCTTCCACAATTTACCACAGATAGTACCAATTAGTTTCTATTGTAATTGTTCTAATGTATTTCATTGTTATTCTGAGAAAAATTACACCACATTAAATCTATATATATATATAAAAATGAATGTTTCTTTGTTTGTTCCGTATGCGTTCCTATACCATTCCTTCGATTGCGATGAATCTTTGATGAATCTTTGGGCATGCACGCCCGCGAAGGTTTCTGAATTAGTACAACCATTTTACAATAGGTGGCGCGAGAGTCGTTTCAACAAATGATTGTATTTCATATAGTTTAGCGGCAGTTCGCGAGCAACGGGAAGCAAGACTGGAAACCGCTCGAGTACGCAATGCTCAAGCCTGTTATTGTCGCATTAAATTGAAGACCACCCGAACGAAGTCGCGGGCAACAGCTAGTCTATCTATATATATAAAAATGAATGTTTCTTTGTATGTCTCGTATGCGTTCCTATACCATTCATCCGATTGCGATGAAACTTTGGTGAGTTGTTGTGCGCACGCCCGCGAAGGTTTCTGAATTAGTACAACCATTTTAAAATAGGTGGAGCGCGAGTCGTTTCAACAAATGAGTGTATTCCATATATAATATTATAGTTTAGCGGCAGTTCGCGAGCAACTGGAAGCAAGATTGGAAACCGCTCGAGTACGCAATGCTCAAGCCTGCATTAAATTGAACACCACGCGAACGAAGACGCGGGCAACATTTTGTACTTAATAAAAAAGTTTTCATTGAAATGACTACACGTTTACACACGGAGTTTCTCGAAAGCGAATTTCTCGAACATCTGTCAAAAGTCAGTATAAACAACTGTTAACGCTGTTATCATCGAGTTTTTATAATCACTTGAACAGTTGTACGTGAGAATTGTATATAATACTCTCGCGTTATCCGTTTATAAAACTCTTCGTGTGTAATTATATCTTATTATCTCTACTCTATGGGAATTTTAATACACTATAATACGATAATTGATGTACACGTACATTCCGATAGGAAGTTATCGTACGGATGCATCCCACTCAAAAAGCAATAATATAAATATGTATTGATAGATATTACTATAAAAATAATGTTCATTTTTCTATTTACTTTATTGTACAAAATAACTGAAATAATAAATTTAAAAAAAAATGTAATAAATAGACAAACAATTTTTCTGTCAAATTTCACTTTTTCAATTATATAGTTAAGAAATGCGTCTCATACCTGTAAGTACATACATTCTGTAAGTATCTATACCTATATGTGTAGCTGTTGCCGCGCGGCTTCGCTCGTGTGGATTTAATTGTGATTCTTAGAATTTAATATACCGTATTTTAGACCGTTAACAAATTTTCGCAAAAAACAAATGTTTGCAGTCGAGCGATTATCGCAAAATCCATATTGACGGTCGCTTAACAGCTGGTGAGCCTGTAAGTATCCAAGGAGCTGTATGTTCATAACACTTCATCTTGGCGAGGAGTGATCGCTATTGGCCTGTAGTTGGCCGAGTCAGACCAGAGACGTATTTCGGTAGTTAGTACATGTTTCCAGCGCCGGCTCTAGCTCATGTAGCGCCCGGGTGCAGGGCGCCCTCTAGTAGGCGTTTTGAACTCTTTGGAGGTGTCGCGAGCGGCGCTCGGCGCCCCCTAAGACCCTGCGCCCGTGTGCACCGCACCCCCTGCACCATAGGTAAAGCCGGCACTGAATTCAGCGCTCGACAGGCGCCCCCGGGCGCGGGGCGCCCGGGGTGCACCGCACCCCTTGCACCCCCTGGTAAAGACGGCCCTGCATGTTTCGGTAGTGAGTGAGATATGCCAGAGCTCATTCCCATCCTATTCCTTCCCACGTCCCCAATCCTTTCTCCAAATCCATTGTTTCATCAACAAAGGTAGGTAGCACATCCGGGGGCGTGCCAAAGTTTGTCATTTTGGACTAATGTTGGCATGTATCGCGGATGTCTATGGGCGACAGTATCCACTTACCATCAGGTGGACTGTATGCTCGTTTGTTACCTTCTTTCTATAAAAAAAGAGACAAAACAGTCCATGGAGCCGTCACTGTGACGTCACGCTACTTTTAATAAGTGAAATGTTTTAAATGTTATTATAATACTGCGATTATCATCTTTCTGACACATTGCGATTCAATCTGTATTGTCAATCTATACGAGTCAATCTATACTAATATAATAAAGAGGTAAAATTGTGTGTTTGTATGTTGGGGGTAATCTCTGGAACTACTGAACCGATTTCAAAAATTCTTTCACAAATAGGAAGCTACATTATCCATGTCTAATATAGGCTATATTCCTTTTTGTAATTTTGAAAAAAAAAAAACTTATAAATCGAAGCGAAGCGAGGGCGGGTCGCTAGTTCTAAATGAAAATACACAAAAATCAGGGTGTTAGAAAAATTACCTTAGTGCCAGTGTCGAGTTTTCTTCGTGATTTCAACATGACCAATGGCCAGTTCAGTTCCGTCAAAATCAGTTAGGAGTCGCTCAGTAAAGTAATGGTAGGTTTACTGAGGATTAGAGCTGCTTCCAGCACACGAGAAACGCAGTCTTATACTTTTACTATGGCGTATGTTGAAGCTATCACCAGACCGGATGACCAGAACAAGCCATGTTTGAATAACTAATTATAAATTACTAAGGACGTTATTTTTCATAGGAGAACCTAAACCTGACCCCTTCGTTAAATTTGCTGTATTTATAACAAACAATCAAAAACTCGAGTTGTCGCCAAAAAGTACGACAATATCCATTTTCTCAGGTAACTTTTATGCGTGTATTTGTTTATTTATATCTTTTTTTATATGCAATATATAATTTATGCTGTCGAGGAAAATTCCACTTGAAAAAGAACCTTGGAACCGGTGTTGTTTATGAATTAATTTTTTTTTTTGCGGTCCGAGTTTATTATCCGTATCAGTTTAGAACTATTTTAAGGTTTATCATTTTTAATTTGCTTAAAAGAGCAAACGGTTATGAAAGAATTAAATAACACGGTATAAAAGATGCGGATATAACGAAATTTATAGACTAACTAGCCCGATGAGATTTCTCATCGGCAACATCTCAGGGACCATCCCACTTTACTGCAATACAAACATCCGTCCCATATTTTACACCCTTGGGGGATGAATTTTCAAAAATCCTTTCGCTCACCTACGTTATATAAGGAACTCCTGTGCTAAATTTCATGCTTCTAGACCCACCGGTTTAGGCTGTGCGTTGTCTGTCAGTCAATCTGTTAGATTTTTATTAAGTAGATGCATTTCTTATAGGATTTAAATGAAATTTGCCAGAAAAATAGTTTGTATCAATCTCGGTTATGTTCCAAGATAAATCGGTTCAGTGGTTACAAAATTATGTCAGTAAATTTTTACAAAAAATCTCAAAAATATTTTCGACGTATACATACAAACTACATATATGTCGTTGCATAGGGCTCGTAAAGGTTTACAACTTATTTTAAAACATAGGTATGGAAAATGACGCATCAAAATTAAAAAAGCAGTCTGAATTGAAAATGTTTTTAAGTTAATACATACAAGAACAAATAAACAAGTATACAACTAAACTGTGTAGTTATAAGCTGAGAAGAAACTAAGAAAACGCTGCAATCCCAAAGATGCTGGGCGCACTTGACTGGCCAAATTACGTCGCACTCAGTTCCGTCTTGACCCTAAGGGCACGTGGGGCACGAGCTCTTGGCCCGATGGGGGCCCCAAAATGCCGAAATCCAGTGCCTATGTATTTTTTATCCAATTAATCAATAAATAAATAAAATATTTTTTTAACAAAAAACAAGTTTTTATCGTATTCTACTCGTCGAATCCTTTCATTTGATAGCCAACTCGAAAGAAATAATTAACATCAACGTAAGTGCAATTCTTAAAACAGTAATCACAACACATATACCTATTTGATTTGTATAAAGCTAACCGTAATAACCAATAAAATCACTAAACAAGAGTAAATTCTGATGTTTTCCTTCATTGATGTTTTTTTTTGCTTTCTAAAAGGGCCCCAAACTGTGTGCCCAAGGGTCCCTGCATGCCCTAAGACGGTCATGGTCGCACTCATAGTACACTACAGTCAAATGTACAGTACAAGCATTTATCATTTACGTACTCCCCCAATGTACAGAATTGTCCAGGAATACGATCGGCTAAGAGAGGTTATCCTCCTTAGCTCTATTGGCTATCGAAAGGAGTGTTGATATAGACATTTCCAAAGTAATTGACGACTTTAATTCAAGCCAAAAGAGATAACTTCATTTTGTATAAAAATGACTTGCGATGATGACATTAAGTAAAAGTGGAATAAAGCTTTGTTATTTGTATGATGTTTGCTTCATGTTTACTTACATGATAAAAGATCAGGCAGAACACGCAATCAATTAAAAATAGGCCAACTCTTGAGTTGTGTGTAAATAATATCTACTTTACAAATGGTTTGACTCTTAACTAAAGTAATTAACAATGAATCTTTTAGGGCAAATAGAGAATGTTAGCTGTTTAAGTCGGTAAAGTTAATGTGTAAAGTATGCCAATAGATGGCGCTGTATCGGTTCTACAACGCGCTATAGTTGCATTCTCGTGAAACCTTACACGTTGTATATAGTTATAGTTACAAGCTAGTTGCAAACCTTACATGGTGAATTTCGGTTTATTGGGTGAGCTTGCCAATGGAGTGATAAGATACAAAAATATACAGTCACACTTGGTTTTTGGATATCTGAGTACAATCGTATACCATTAGCAATTATTTTGTGGTGAAAATAGTCTGGAAAAGCTTAAAAAAATAACAATTTAATGCGTTTTTTAAAATTTCCCGGGGGGACGCCCCTTACGCGTGGAGACATCCCATTCCCCCATGACTCCCGGTACACCTTGCCACCCCCAGTTAGAAAGCTGAAATTACGCTACTGCTTACCATCAAGTGGAATGTCTGACACTATTGTATAAAAAAAAATCTATACAAACGTAATTGTCAACAATTAAGTTGTTAATAACAAGATGCGCGCGTGTTCTTTGTTAAGATTGCAAGTTGCGATGTCAATAGCAAAATTATAGTCGAGTACTCTTTGCGTGCGATTTAATATTGCAGGTAAGCACATAATAAGGATGTAACGAATATTCGCAATTCACGAGAGATTCGCAAAATATAAACCTTCTCATTTGTGAAATTTAAGCGAACATTATTATTCTCTAAACGGAAGTAAAGATTCTCAAACTGCAGACTTTCTCACGAAATAAAACACCAATGAGTCTGCTTTGTGAATGTGTGACCCTTGTACGAAAGTTACACACACATATACCTACTAATATACACATATACGCTCACCTACTAAAACAGGAAGAGAACCAACAACCCAATATATTTATGTATGTTTAAATTATGCAGGGGAAAATTTATAATTAAATTATAATTTTAATTATTTTATCATTTATGGACGGGGAGAGTGCACGCTGCAATCCAACAGCCGTTGGGCGCACTCGACTGGCCTCGTTACCCCTCTCTCACAGAACACTACCTTGAAACGTACTGCATTTCCCACTTTATCATATTCCCCAATGTATGTACGTTTCAGCACCAAAGGGTTTCTTTGCTTTGCTTATTTTTGATGACACGGGGGACGGGGGGGGGGTCTGAATGGCGATTACGTCAGCAATATTTATTTATTTACTTTTCGTATTTTTTTGGCAAAATGTAGTAGATTCCGATTAAATAAGAAACTAAAATTCTGCTTACGTAATACTTGAACGGCCCAAAGCGTGATATATCGATAATCCCAAAAATTTTATTTTACAAGTCAAGGTATACCTACACATTTTTACAGACATTTAATTAAATCATTTGTTAGATTATTTAAATGATGTAAATATCTATATTACATATAATAAAACTGTAGAACCAGCGTGTCTGTACATTGAATGTATAACAGGAAAGAGTATCAGAATACAAAAAGACGATTTTGAAAATTTTTGTCTGTCTCTCTGTTCGAACACGCTAATTTCCAAAACTAGTGAACGGATTTTCATGGGGTTTTCACAGGTTAATTAAGCTTAGCTTGGCGCTTCGAATAGGCTTTGTTTCATCGAAATCTGCGGACGGAAAGAAAAGATATCCCAATTTAGTTTAAAAACTAAAATTCCACGCATACGAGGTCGCGGGCGCAGCTAGTTATAGAATAATTAGCTTTGTATATCACAACAAACTGACAAAACAAGTGGGACGATGTACTGTATTTACCCATCTATGGTAATAACTATTGTACCATTTTTTTTGCAAATAAATATAATGTCGATTATTTTCACTATTTAAGGATTGTCAAATGAAACTAACTATATTGCGTTGCTTCGGTATACAAAGAAACGACATATAATGTTTATTCTTCAATCCTTTCTACAATCTATTATTTACAATAGTCTTACTGATCTTGACCTACAGTTTGACAGTTCGCACGATTGTCTTCACCTCACGCCATCCTATATCCTACCCTCTTTTACCGACACTATGATAATCCTACCTACAGCGCGGAGCGCGGCAAAACTCAAATGAAAGAAATATATTTTCTTTACATAAATATTTGAATTAGAACTCGCTGTTATCCTGGAAACTGTCTTGCGATAGCAGGGCGTAGATATATATTGTCAAACTGTTAATCTTTCATTAATGTCAATAGTTGCTACATTCTGACAATGGGCAGGTCATATCTGCGGCAGCGCCGAGAATTCATGGTGTAGATAAGTTCTTGAATGGGAGGCTACATACCACGAGGCCACGAGCCACAAGAAATTCGCCAAAGGTGGTTGAATGAGAAGAGCCAAGGATAATGTGTGGTGACGGATTGCGGGAGAGACCTATATCCAGCAGTGGAGAGACGTAGGCTGATGGTAGGTATGTAATTAAAGTCATTGTCCGCAGAGATTGGAAGAGAAAAACAGAAGAAAAGCTATTAAAGTAGTAATTATTTACCTGTTTGAAATCTCCTTATTTCGTTATTGTAAAAAAAAACACTTTTTATACACACTTTTATTTTTATTAGTACACTGTTTCTTATAAAACTGTATATAATTAGGTTATAAATCAAAACTATATTAAAAATAGTTACATAAACGATATATTAATTCACTGACTCGACAGACGAGTGGTCAATAGGCTGTTTAAGACAAAACTGAATCAGTTCTTAGTTTAAGTGAGTACGTATTATATATTGATACTTGGTAGGGCTGGCACAAAAAAGGTTCAACGAGGTCACAACTTTAAACATAACGTAACCAACCATTTGATCGTACACCGCTGGACAATTGGCATGAAGTTACACAATATGTTAAAACGTCACGCTGGCCAAGCGGACCTCTACCGCAAGTCCTGAGGAGCTACACCACCTCAAAAGTGGAATCGCAAACTCGCTTGGTTGTGACGTTGTGCTTAGGGCCAGCAGAGAGCGATAAAAAAGTTGCCAGACGAACAAATAGTCCATCTGACGGTAAGTGGATATTGTCACCCATATTCATTAATTCACGCATAGCTTAAAAATACATTTAATTCACATAATTGTTTATATCAGCTATTCTATGGTAGGTAATATAGGCAAACCTAGGTACTCAGGGCATCCTAAGCTTTAAAACACTGAAAACTCTCTTGAATTTCGACCAAATAGACAGAATTAGATTACAAATATGGACTGCCTTTCAAATAATATTAAATGTCCTGCAAATAAATGTATAATGAAAACTATTTATTATATACTAGCTATTGCCCGCGACTTGGTCCGCGTGGAGTTTAGTTTATAAACACCGTCTTTACCTTCTTAGGGGTATTTGGTATTTTCAAAAACGATCACACACATTATTTCTTATAGCTTATTTTTTATCGAACAAATGTTCGACGTGATTCTTTAAATTGATATAACTTTTTTATTTATCAACTGATTGAAATAAAACAAACACTAAATTTTAAGTGAAGCTTACCACAATACATTAGTGAAAACCGCACCCAAATCGGTTAAGCCGTTTCTAAGATTAGCGCGCACAAACGCACAGACAAACAGATAAAAATTCTAACAATCATTGTTTGTGGGTTCTATTGCGTTGATAAAGGCCCCCAATAATATTTTTCTCATATATCTTCCATGTACAGACAGCGATCAGTTACATTTTTATTATATGTATATAGATATATATAATCACTTCGTTGTAGTATATAATATCAGGGTTAGTAAAAATCCGATTTTATAAGAAATATCAAAATATCCGATATAAAAAAGACGCGAATTTCATTGTGTAAGTTGTTTTAATACGTCAAAATTGTTAAATGTAATTTTGAGTTTGATTAATAGACTTATTTGTTACTAGCGACCCGCCCCCACTTCGCTTCGGTTTATTAAATTTAAAACAATCGTAATAAGATATTTTCCTGCGGTAAAATGGAGCCTATATTTTAAGTTAGACCTCTAGCGATACGTCGGTGGAAACTGCATTCAATTCCATGCAGCAGTTTTTGCGTGATGCGTGTACAAATATACAGAAAGACAGACAAAATTTCTAAAAACTGTTGTTTTGGCTTCTGTTGCTCTAATAAAGACCCCCCCATATTAGTTTTTTTCGATATCTATAATGTACAGACATCGGCCTGTTGCAATTTTATTATATATATATATATATATATATATAGATAAAACAAAACAAAAAAAAAAAAAAAGAGTAAAATTAGAGTAACAAAAAAATACGAGATTTTGAGTCAGTCTATTACGAGTTAATAATTAGTCAGTCTACTTAATCAGTCTATTCAACTAAATGATAATTATGATCTTTAGCATTGGATCCCCGGCAGCGGCACTGATCATAATTTTTAATTAAGTCAATATAATCAATATAAAACGATCAATATAAAGAGTCAGGTCTCGAGCTCCTATAAGAGGTATGGATATATGGGACACCTTATGGTGTGGATATAAGGTTTGAATTTCAATAAAAATCTATCCGTATACGTAATATGGTGAATTCCCAGAAATTTTTTTAAGATTGCCACTACGGTGAAAGTAATTAAAATTGTAGTTTCGGTGTAGTGTTGCGAGCGTAAACGTGAGATCTTTTAAAATTCTAGTTTTTTGACGATAAATATCAATTGACCTAAATCCAGTGATATATATTAACGAACCCTGGTATATATACTGTATGTTATATGATATTTATGTGTATGTATATGGTGTATGTATGTGTGTGTATAATACATATCTATGTAATAATATATAGGTATTTTATTCGATAGTTTTAATCAATTAATTCCTTATTACATTATCATTACCTTAATTTTCATTACATTATTACTCTAAATTCAAATAAAGAAGCATAATTATTTCAAGCTAACCTAATTGTATTCTAATTTTATTGTACTGTAACTGTATGTAATTGTATTGTAACTCTTAATCATTGTATTGGGTACTTTAGTTCACGATAAGGTGGAATACACGTTATTGTTAGAACAACTCAACAATATTGATTAACAAATGCCAGTACTACACAACATCACCACAAGAGAGATAATTGAGAAGAAACCGATGATATCAAGAACGAATAATTTCTATACAATTACATACACTTGAAATGCACAATTCCATTGGAGATAAAAGAGAATATACATAGAAAAAATATTAAAGATAAATTTTAAAAAGTAGTATATACAAAAATAACTTCTAACTTTGAACAACCTGAATAAACTAAAGTATTTAGGTAGAATTAAATCAGTCAGTACCGCTTACTGCCCGTAAGCGAATGTGCAGTGCCGTGATAACCGCACACAGTTTTATTGCACCAAGAAATTGGTCTGTGTGCACTGCACTTCATTTGTAAATCACTTATATTATAAATTAAAATTAAAGTCCCCCGCTTCGCTGAGTTTGTGTTTGTTCGGGCTAATCTCAGAAACTACTGTACGGATTTTTATACGGTTTTCATCAATAGAAAGAGGGATTATCTAGGAAGGTTATATATAGGCTATAATTTATGAACATTTTGCAAAAATAAGCTACCGGTATGATGATATTATCCACCAGAAGTCATCCGGCTATAGATAATTAGTGCTACCCGTGCGAAGCCGGGGCGGGTCGCTAGTGTTAAATAAATGTAAAAAAAACGCGTAGTTTAGATATTTTCAATTTGGACGACTTAATAGTGAACCCAACACAAAGCGTGGTCATGTTGGGTTATTATTAACATCTATACTATTACTATTAACTATTATTATTACTATTAACTATTACTATTAACCATTAACTATTACTATTAACTATTACTATTAACTATTACTATTAACTATTACTATTAACTATTAACCATTAACTATTACTATTAACTATTAACTATTACTATTAACAACACAAGGGCAGTGTTCTTTTTGCGGATGTGGACTCCATCCTTTAGAATTTAGAAGTCCTTTAAGAAGGTGTTAAATTAAAACTAAGTAAGTAAAATAAGTATATCCGCGATACATGCCATCAGTAAAGAATGACAAACATTGCACGCCCCCGGATCCACAGCTTACCATTGAATATCCGCGTTAAATGCCAACATCGGTCCAGAATGACAAATGTTGGAACGTCCCCGGATGCACTGCTTGCTCACCTTAAGAAATTTAGGAATGGACTTAGAAAAAAATGTGGAGAATATAAAACAGGAAGTAACGCTTACTTACTTAATTCCGACCTCCTGCCTTAATACGAAAATGCGTTTTTTTAACGATATATATAATTATTTTAACGGGCGCATTTTCTAATGAAAAGGTATGATTTTATTTTAAAGATGTTTTTTTAACCTTTAAGTGAATGAACAGCAGAAATATTGAAACAGCAAATCGATGGCAGCAAATTTATAGGTGGGTTAGTTTTAGGTTCTCTAGGATTTTTTTTATAGAAACAAGGCGGTAGACCACCTGATAGAGTCCACCTGATGGTAAGTGGATACTGTAGCCCATAGACATCCGCGACATGACAAACGACATGACAATGACAAACGTTGGCACGCCCCCGGATGCGCTGCCTAACTCTACGGATTAAGAAGTGGATTGGAAGAACGGTTCGGAAAACGGGGAGAGATAGGATAGGACAGGATGAGAATGGGATCTGGCATATCTCACTCACTACCGAAACACGTACGTATATTGGGGAAATGCAATAAAGTTAGTCTTTACAGATCAACAAGCCATCGACAATAAGGTCTCACATGTAGTTATTTTCCACATTACTGGACACCTACTATCTAGCATTAACAAACTTTTTAACGTCCAATTTAAAAATAATCAAAGGTCAATAACTTAAGTTTCGATTGACAAAAAGTACATAAAAAACAAAACCAGTAATGAGATATTATTTTTATATGTAGAGCTTTATAAAAACTGATCTAGTGTGAAACATATGAGTTAAGTGATAAGTTTCTTTTTATAGAAGGAAGGCGACATACGAGCATACAGTTTGGAGAGAGGGTCGGGAAAATGTGAGGAATTGAAGGATAGGATGTGACGGGAATGAGCTCTGGCATATCTCACTCACTACCGAAACAGTAGTCTTAACAAGTTAAATACATGAAAATACAATAAACGTCTATCGATCAATGAAACGAATTCATTTATTAGTACCATAGAAATAAGAAAATGAAAATACAACATACTAGTACAGATGTACGAGACATACATCGTTACGTAACTTATTAAATACGTTACAATTATTATTGTCGTTTGTGTGTGTTTCTATGTGTGAATATGCTGTGCGTTACATTACACGTGTAGGTATAGTCCCGGAATGAGCTAAATGCGCGCGCGGTATGAGGTGTGGGGACCCGAGCACACCCCCCTCTCAGCCGTCTCGCCGCACTTGTGCCGGCTAGTTAAGGGATGCGCTTGCTCACTTTCTATTGTTTCTCTTGCGTCATCGATATAACACGTGTTCGGTAGATTTTTACTATAAATTTAAAATACATTTTACTTTTAAAATGAGTGACCAAGCTTATTCAAAAAAACGATCGGTGATTCGAAGTCAAAGTCGAAATATGGTGCGAAATGTTATTAAGTTGTGTGAAGAAGAAAAGTTATCAAATATTGTGGCAATACCATTGTGTAGAAGTATTGAAAGAGCAGCACACTACACTGGCTTAAATAAACGAACTATAGACAATATTAAAAGAGAATCACAATTAGCTGGCACTTCGAAATTAAAATCACCATCAAAGAAAGGTAAAAAAATGAATTTTAAACGAAACATGAATGTTGATGATTTTGATCGTGGCGTGATAAAAAGATGTATCGAAGAATTTTATCTGATAAAGAAGATTGTACCAACTTCTCCTAAGCTTTTATTAGCATTAAGAGAAAAAATTGAATTTCCGTGGGGAGAGAGAAGTTTACGAACCCTATTGAAAAGTATAGGGTACAAATGGCGCAAATGCAATAATAAACGAAGAATTTTAATAGAAAAACCGAATATTGTATTTTTACGGAGTGATTATTTGAGGAAGATGATGTCGTATAGAAGAGAACGTAAAGAAATATTTTACGTTGATGAAAGTTGGGTTGACAACAATCTAACCTTTAAAAAATGTTGGTCAATGACAGACGCTGATGGAGTAATAAGTGACACAGGTTCCTCTAATAGATTAATATTGGTGCATGCCGGTTCCAGGAATGAATTTTTACAAAATGCTTCTTTAGTTTTTAAAGCAGGCACTACATCTGGTGATTACCACGGCCAGATGAATGCGGCTAATTATGAGAAGTGGGTTACGGAACAATTACTGCCAAATTTACCACAAGGGAGCGTTATTGTAATTGACAATGCGCCTTATCATAGTGTACAGGAAGATAAAGTCCCCACTAAAAGCAGCCTGAAAACTGTTATGTTACAATGGCTTGAGAAACACAACATACCGCACAGCACTGAAATGAGAAAGGATGCGTTATTCAAACTAATTCAATTAAATAGACCCAAAAGTAAAAAGTTTCGCGTTGACGAAATTATTAAACGTGCCGGTCATATTATACTTCGTTTACCGCCCTATATGTGTGAATTGAATCCCATAGAACTGGCATGGAGTAAAATTAAAAGACACGTTCGCAATCACAATGTTACTTCCGACTTATCGTTAGCACGTTTGCGGGATTTAACTAATGAATCTATATCGCTAGTCACACGAACTGACTGGCAAGGTTACGAAGATCACATAATTTCAATAGAAAATGAATACTGGGAAAAAGATGGTAATATGGAAAAAGCAATCGATGCTGATCATAAACTTGGGAGAAAGTAGTGATGACACTGATTCTGACTTATCTGGATCAGATATTACAAGTGATGATTGTAGTGACTAATATTCATTCAATACAATATTATAGTTTTTTGTTCCTTTTAGTACTTTCAAGCTATTGTTTTTTTGTTTTTTATTAACTTTATTTCTCAAAACTAAACATTAAATATCTGTTTAAAACTAAAAATTATGTATACCTACTTACTATATTATCTAATGTGTGATAAATAATAAATAAATAAATAATGAAAGTAAATAAAAATGTTAAAAAATAAGTTATGTTTTTTATAATTATTTGTGTTTTACTTCTGACCGTGACATTTAAATTAAAAATATCGACTAAAACCGATATCGATCTTTCAGTAAGATCATTGTAGTACAACACTAAAAACAAGTGACAAAAAATGGTCACATTCCTTCCGCACGCATTTAGCTCATTCCGGGACTATACATACATGTGTGAGGGTGTGTGTAACTGTTTAAAAAAAAAAACAATAAGAATGGTCATACCGATACTAACGCCTTTTACCCAGCTGTACGTCTTGAATTTAAATATTTTGAAGTTTCATCTTAATTATCGAGCTTAGTTTATTTTTAATAGTTTATTACTGCAATTCTTAAATAACAGTTTTATAATTCTTACGATTACGAAACTTCACGATGTCAATGTCGAAGTAACTTCAATGACCTCGCCCCCCGCAAATCACTAGGGTGTTTCGGGCCATACTCCGCCACGAGGGCACGACGCGGATTGGTGGACGTTTTAGATTTTATTTTTAAATTCCGAAACGCATACGTAGAAATCCAGTTTTACGTATGCTCACAGTATGCTTACGTATGCTTTTTACGTATGCGTTTTACGTATGTTACTGGAAAAGCATACTTTACGTATGCTTTTCCAGTAGAAATCCAGTCAGATTTGAGCTCACAAGCTCACAAATAAGTGTCGTTTATACGCAAATTTGCGGCGAATTCTGTTAATGGATACAGGCCTCTCCCAAGGCTCGTCTTTATTTGATAACTAACTGTGCCCGCGACTTCGTACGCGTGGAATTTTAGTTGGTATTTAACTATCGTAGGATATCTTTTCTTCCCGTCAGCCGATATCGATGAAACAAAGCCTATTCGAAGCGCCAAACTAATCTTAATCAACCCGTGGAAACCCTATGAAAATCCGTTCAGTAGTTTTGGAAATTAGCGTGTTCGAACAGACAGACGACAGACAAAAAAAATCTGATACTCTTCCTTCATCGCCCCAATTAGTATTTGGTTAATATATTCAATGTACAGACACGCTGATTTTACAGTTTTATTATATGTATAGATGTTAACTGTTTCCTTCTTGCCACCTAAAACTTGTCTGGAAGAGATCGCTTTGCGATAAGGCTGCCTGTTGTACTGTTCATCTTATTTATTTAAATTATCTTTTAGCAACGTTTAGGTGTACAATAAAGAGTGTGTGTATCTTTCGGCTCTTCTCATCGAGAAGCTTTTTTTTTATGTACGAAGGCGGCAAACGAGCATACAGTCCACCTGATGGTAAGTGGATACTGTTGCGCACAGACATCGCGATACATGCCAACATTAGTCCAACATGACAAACGTTGGCACGCCCCCGGATGCGCTGCCTACCTTTGGAGATATAGGAATGGATTTGGAGAAAGGGTTGGGAAAATGGGGAGGGATAGGATGGGAATGGGCTCTGGCTCTTAGGGAAATAAGATAAAGTGGAATACATTTCAAGGTAGTTTTCTGTGAGAGAATGAAATTCAATGAATTCAATCAGCTGACAACCCTAGTGAAATGGGCGCCACTAACAACGTAATGGCATGCGATGCCGGACACACGTCACTGATAGTTCTAAGGCATAGGCGGAAGCGGAAGTGGGAACTTTGAATGATAAATAACTGTACAGAACATGCGTCTGCTCAGTGAATAAATCAGAGGATTAACGTGAAGGATGGTATAGTTTTCATCTCACGAACGCGGGTTATGTTTAATAGTGGTTGTGCTCGTACGTGTACATCGTTTTAGTGTGCGTAAACTTGAGGACGCTCAGTTGGGTTTCCGACACCGCGGCGCGCTCTAAAACAATGTACATTCAGAGACATGTGTAATACACACTGGGCAAGTGATCACAAGGGGAAGTTTGTGGCCTTCGTGGAATATTCTATGCTCATGTCGATGGCTTACTTGAACTACAACTTTTTGGAAGAGATAAATTAAACGAACATCGGAAGTTCAGTATACTTAGAAAATACAAGCAAATTTAAGGGTTAGCTTAGGTTCTCTGGCAATAGTGGTAGAAAATACTGAATAGGCAGAGAATACTGAACGGGTAGAAAATCGATGGTAGTGCAAATTTAATAGTGGATTAGGCTTTGGTCCCCTGGTGACAAGAAAAATAGGAGTCACCGGAAGCGAGACGTGGTTATGAAATTCTTTGTAATTTAAAATTATTTAATTCAGTCATGAAGAAATAGGGTTTAGACCCCCAAGTTAATGACACCTTTAAAAATTTTTAGCTAAATGTGTTTTGTTGATCGTGATTCGCTGCCCATCTAGTTTTAATTAGCCTTTATTTCAAAATAAGTCCTAACAAGAGTGTACTCAAGGGAAGCAAGAATTAAAAATTTACTAGCACTTCACCGATAACTTGGTAACACGATACTTATTGATTGATCACAAAAAAGTCTACGGCATAATTCTACGTAGTCATAATTCTACGGCAGAGAATGATAGCGTGACATAGAAGTGTTTTAGCGTCATCTGTAGTCTGATTGACTAACTAAATAATATTAAACATATTCCACGCCTCAATTCTACGGCAAACAAAGATAGCGTGATGTAGAAATCGTTTAGCGTCATCTGTAGTCTGATTGACTAACTAAATAATCTTAAACATATGTCCACGCCTTGATTCTACAGCAGACAATGATAGCGTGATGTAGAAGTGGTTTAGCGCCATCTGTGATTCAATTGATTAACTAAATAATCTTAATATGTATTAATTAGACACCTACCTTTAACATTGCCAATTAGTCAGTGGCACAAAGAAATATAATTTAATATATTCTATAGTTGTTTAACTCCAACCTTAATTAGTCCAAATCCATATGAATTATGTAAATTATGTATGTGATCATAATTACATAATTATCACTTTTTTTATTGAAAGTAGTGGCAGACAAGCATACAGTCCACCTGGTGGTAAGTGGATACTGTCGTCCATAGACATCCGCGATACATGCCAACATCAGTCCAGAATGACAAACGTTGGCACGCCCCCGGATGCGCTGCCTACCTTTGCAGATTAAGGAATCGATTGGGAAAATGGGGAGGCAGAGGATGGGATGGGAATGGGCTTTGGCATATCTCACTCACTACCGAAACACGTACGTATATTGGAGAAATACCATAAGGTAGGAAATGCAGTACATTTCAAGGTAGTCTTCTGTGAGCGGTAACGTGGCCATTAGTGTGCCCAGCAGCTGTGGGAATGCAACGTGCAGTGTTCCCCTACAAAAATACAAATGTAATCATAATTAATTACATTATTACTCGCTACATTACCTTAGCTTACATCACCCCAAGTAGAACCGCGAAGTTCAGACTGGATGACTTTTAATAGCGAGCCCAAGCACAAATCTTGGTCTAGTTGGATTAGTATCAACACAACATCAAGGGCAATGTTTCTTTTTTTTTGGGACGACTGTTTATCTCCATCATCTAGAAAGGTGTTAATCAGAACTGTTTTTGCTTTCTAAAAAAAGAATAAAAATCAAAATCGCTAAAAGCTTATAACTTGGAACACAAAACCGCAATTTAATTTATTAAATACAAACCTCGTTAAAATGTCTTAGATGGAAATATTTCCAGGAGATATCTTCTACGTGTTTAACGCAACAAATGTTATATACAATTAACGAAGTATTTATTACTATAGAACCAAGGTGGCAGGTGAGCAAACAGTCCACCTGGTGGATAAGTGGATACTGTCGTCCATGGACATTCGTGATACATGACAACATCAGTTCAGAATGATAAACGTTGTCCGCGGATGTACTACCTACGTTGGGAGATTTAGGAATGAATTTAGAGAAAGGGATGACTTTCTCTCATGAGGGAGGTTCAGATCTCCAGGTGGATTCATTTGGATTTTTCTCCACATGTATCCACTGACTGACATGAAAATGGATCTCCCAGAGATATTATTGTTTGTGTAATCAAAATAAACTATCGCAAGTCCAGGTAACGTAAAAAGAGATAAAAGGAAAACAATTCGAAATAATCAATGGACCTATAATTACTATCGGACACTTTACTGGGGGAGAGTGCACGCTGCAGTCCCACAGCCGCTGGGGGTACTCTATTGGCCACGTTACCCCTCTCTCACAGAACACTAACTTGAAATGTACCTACTGCATTTCCTAGTTTATGTTATTTCCCCAATCTGTATCTATGTATCTATCGTACATTCACGTGTCATAACCCAATCTGAAATATATAAAACAGTTTTATCGAAAAATATAATTATTTTAAGGAATACATCAAAAGTACGAGTACATGTGAGGTTTTGTTGTACTGTCTAAAGCGTTCGTAGCGCTCATTATTAAAACAGCTGCCGCCTAGCTGTCTTATAATGAGAATGCTCGCAGAATAAATGATATACTAGAATTGAATGAATACAAAGGTTTTTATACAAAATAAAGCTCATTTATTAAAAAATTACAAGGATTTTTTCGCATATATTTATATGTCATATAAACTGTATTATTATTTCTACTAATTACATCATGTCATATTTACTTCAATACACATGCCATATAAATTGTATTTATTATTCCTACTAATTACATCATGTCATATTTACTTCAATACACATGTCATATAAATTGTATTTATTATTCCTACTAATTACATCATGTCATATTTACTTCAATACACATGCCATATAAATTGTATTTATTATTCCTACTAATTACATCATGTCATATTTACTTCAATACACATGCCATATAAACTGTATTATTATTTCTACTAATTACATCATGTCATATTTACTTCAATACACATGTCATATAAACTGTATTATTATTTCTACTAATTACATCATGTCATATTTACTTCAATACACATGCCATATAAATTGTATAAATTAAAGGCAAGCGCGTTGAGGAGACAGAGCGGACTGAACCGTCAAGTTTTATTTATCATAGATGGTGTTGCCATAGTATCTATTCTATTTTTATATAAAGACTAACACCCCCACTTATCAAAATAACATAGATACACAGCCATTTACACAGAATCTAAATTAAATACAAATATTACTAATATTTTACATCCTGTATGCCTAACAACTGCATAAAATAATAATGCTTGGCATTACCCAAACTTTTTGTAAACAGGTCTGCTGGCATTTCAGCTGTTTCCAAATATTTCAGTTCTACTATTCCATCATTAACACATTCTTTACAAAAATGATGGCGTACATCTATATGCTTAGTTCTTTTATTAAAATTATTATTTGAAGACAGCTTAAGTGCACCCTGGTTATCATTAAATAAATTTATGGTGTACGACTCATCAATTATTTCCTTTGACAAATTAAGCAAATATATAGCTTCCCTACAAGCTTCGGTTATACCCATGTATTCAGCTTCTGTGCTTGAGAGGGCAACTGTCTTCTGCTTTTTTGCCTCCAATGAAACAATACTTCCAGCTAACGTAAAACATAGGCCTGTGTAAGACCTTCTGTCTATGACATTATTTCCCCAATATGCATCGACAAACCCTTCTAATTTTGAATTACCATATCTAGTATATTTCAATCCAAAATGTTTAGTTTCGTAATTATAGCAATTGTTAAATTGACTCAGAAAACTTACTGAAAATGCTATATCGGGTCTAGTTAAGACTGCTAAATACATAAGTCCACCTATGAGTTGCTGATAAGGTATTCGACCTTCACAACTTCCATTTGCCGAGTTAATGTTTAATTTACTCTCTAAAGGTGTATCAGCTACTTTACAATCTGCCATATTGAACCTATTCAACAACTGATTCACATAATTCTCTTGGCTTAATGTAACTGTCCCATTAACTTTATCAATATTAACACTCATTTCCAAACAATTTTTAACCTGTCCCAGATCTTTTATTTTGAATTTTGAAGCCAATACCTTCTTCAAATTATTACATTCAATATTATCATTTGTAAACACAAAAAAATCATCAACATACAAGGTTACTATTGTCTTTTTATCATCCTTATTTTTGGTGTACAGACATGGTTCCAATTTGGAGCGTTTATAACCAATACCAACAAGACATTCGTCAACTTTCTTGTTGACTGAGGCCCTTGAGCCCTTGTTGGCCCTTGAGGACTGCTTAAGACCATAAATTGCTCTATTCAATTTAAGTACTTTATTATTATGATTATTTTGAGAATCTAATAAGCAATCCGGTGTTTGCATGTAAATTATCTCTTCAAGGTCCCCATTCAAGAATGCTGTAGTGACATCAAGATGTGTAACATCCAATCCAAGTTTAACAGATAATGCGAACAACAATCTCAAAGTTGAATGTTTAACCACAGGTGAAAAAATATCTGTATAGTCCACATTTTTCTTCTGCATATAGCCCTTGGCTACCAAACGAGCACGGTAACGAACATTATTATCATAGTCCAGTTTTTTACGCAGTACCCATTTACACTTCACTACAGTTTTACCGTCCTTTGGCATATCCACTAGCTCCCATGCATTGTTGTCCTCAAAACACCGAAGTTCTTTCTTCACTGCCAATAACCATTGTTCTTTTTCTGCTCCCTGTAATGCTTCTTCTAGAGACAGTCCACTAGCATCATCAAACACTTCCTCAGAAATACACATGTTTGACATCATATACCGTTCTGGCTTCTTTCTGATTCTACTGGATCTAACACGCTGCTCGGGTAAGTCATAAGCATCTTCATATTCACTAGGAATGTAAGAGTCATATGAGCCATCTGATGTTTCTTTAACTGGTGTATCCTCATCTTTGGTTACTTCTACTGAACTAGGTGTATTCTTGTCAGTTGTATCCCCCACTGAACATGAGTTTTCTCCTCTTTCAATAATTGGAATACTGATATCTGGATACTTTTCATCTTCCATAACAATGATGTCTCTGCTTGTTGTCACACATCCTGTTCTAGGGTTATATATTCTGTAACCTTTGATGTCATCTGGATAGCCCACAAGTATCTGCTTCTCAGACTTTCTGTCCCATTTCTGGCATTTCTCTTTAGCCACATGGATCATGACACTGCTGCCAAATATTCGTAAGTGACTTATATCTGGTTTACATCTAGTCTAGATTTCATAAGGGGTCTTATCATTTAACGTAGGAAGCACAGTACGATTTTGTAAATAAACCGCAGTATTAGTCGCTTCTGCCCAGAACTGTTTGCCCATATTCGCATCAAATAACAAGCATCTAGATTTCTCTACAATTGTGCGATTATTCCGTTCTGATAAGCCATTCTGCTCAGGAGTATACGGGTTACTTCTTTGATGAATGATTCCTTCTTTCTTGAGATATGAGTTGAAATCTTTGTTACAGTACTCACACCCATTATCGCTTCTCAATATCTTTATCTTCTTATTTGTTTGTTTCTCAACCTTTGCTTTAAATTCTGCAAAACATCTAAGTGCTTCATTTTTATGTTTGATGAAATACACAAATATCATACGACTGTAGTCATCAATAAATAGTATGAAGTATCTGGAACCTGCAAGTGATTCATGCTCCATAGGTCCACAAATGTCAGTGTGGACTAAATGAAGTAATTCTTCGCTTCTTGAACCCTCATTTGTGAATGGTAGACGACACTGTTTACCCTCACAGCAAATTGTGCACGATGACTTGTCAAGATTAATTTTTTCTTGGAGGTTCATTCCTTCAACAGCACGTCATTTTATTCAGGTATTTACTATTGACATGACCCAATCTGCGATGCCAAGTATTGCCTGATACGGTCAAATTAGCCACTGCACTGTCAGGTACTCTCAACTTGTACACTCCATTGATTAGCACAGCTGTAGCCACCAATTCATTGTTTATATTGAATACTTTACAGCCATCTGTCGTAAAATGAATTTTATTACCGGATTTTATTAACTGGCTCACCGACAATAGGTTGGTACTCAATCCTGGAGCACATAATACATCCTTAACTGAAACTTCAAATTCATATTGATCAGTTTTTGTTACAATGGTCACATCTCCGGAACATAATACCTTCAGTCTCTCACTATTAGCCACGCAGATATCTTCCGTTTTGTGATACGTTGCATTCTTTATCCACTGTTCATTAGCAGTTAAGTGCCTACTCACGCCAGAGTCAATGTACGTATTTGTTAAATTGACCACTTAAAAACACCGCACTTATTGCATTAGTTTGTTTACGTTGCAATTCTTTCCTATTAGTATTGGTGTTATCATTTTTTGGACACTGATTCTTGTAATGTCCTGGTTGTTTACACCGGTAGCATTTGACATGACTTTTGGCGTTGACATTGACATTTGACTTCTTTGCGCGCTGGCCATAGATAATTTATTAATTCTCTTATGTTGCCATCTCTGCGTGCCGCTTGCGAATGCGCTGCTAACTTCATTGGATTGATCACTTCCACTCACTTCCGTTTCCATGTCCATGAGTTTCGTTCTAATGGCGTCCGTCGTGATTTGGATACCAGAATGTTCGATCGCCATAATCATCGGCATAAATGTTTCTGTCAATCCAGCTAGCAATAAGCAACCGATCCACTCGTCGCTAATGTTAAATCCTGTCCCACTCAACTTTTGTCCCGTTTCGACTATTTGCGTTACGTACGACTGCATAAAAACTTCTTCTTATATTCTTCGCGTAAATCCCGAATCGTCAAATAATGCCTTTAACTTGTTCCATAGCTCCAAGGTAGTCTTTACGTTTTTTATATGTACGTACAACGCACTATCTATAGTCATTATTAGTTTTGCCTTAGTTCTCGCGTCATCTGCGGCTTCTATTAACTTCCCAGTTACTGGCTTGATGCAATGCAGCATATCCTCTAGGATTAGAAAATTCTCCGCGGCGAAGATCCCTTCGTTGTAGTTTTCACGGCCTTTTAGCTTGGGAACATTTACTAGATAGTTTGCCATTATTTCGACCTTTTGGTTCTATTCACTGAATAACACGTCGCTAACTATGTTTCACCACTAGCACTGAGAAAACACTACTTTATTAAAATAAACTAAGGTCGCTGGGCCCATAACCTATAAATTAAAGGCAAGCACGTTGAGGAGACAGAGCGGACTGAACCGTCAAGTTTTATTTATCATAGATGGTGTTGCCATAGTATCTATTCTATTTTTATATAAAGACTAACAAATTGTATTATTATTCCTACTAATTACATCATGTCATATTTATTTCAATACACATGTCATATAAATGTCAAACAAGTCATATAATTGTCAAACTGACAACAGTAGCAATTGGAAGTTGGAGTAATTTTAGTGAAATATTTACTAAACATAATACTAGAAATCAGTTCGTGAGATCAAAATGAAAATATTTTCAAAAATGACTTAGATAAGGGATGTGCCAGAGCCCATTCCCATCCAATCCTCTCCCTCCGCATTTTCCCAATCCATTCCTTAATCTGCAAAGGCAGGCAGCGCACCCAGGGACGTGTCAACGTTCGTCATTCTGGACTGAATTTGGCATGTACCGTGGATGTCCATAGGCGACAGTATCCACCTACCATCAGGTGGACTGTATGCTCGTCTGCCGCCATATTTCTATTAAAAAAAACCGTAAGCAGTAAGATATAAAATAACTTAAAGCTGTCTTTAAAAAACCCGATGTCCTCACAAAAATAACATATGTCTTAAAAATAAATGTGTGATACATTTTCATTGCGTTCTCACGTGTAAAAAGATAATATATGTTGAATAAAACATATATGTATGAGGTCATACAAAGATAGTGTGAATTATTTTAATATGTCGATTAGTGTGTAAAACTAATTGCAGTAGGGCCTCCGTATACGCGGACTCGGTGTGCGCGGACCCGGTGTGCGCGGACTCGGTATCCGCGGACTCTGTATCCGCGGGACTCGGTGTCCGCGGACTCTGTATTCGCGGGACTCGGTGTCCGCGGACTCTGTATCCGCGGGACTCGGTGTCCGTGGACTCTGTATCCGCGGGACTCGGTATCCGCGGTTCGGGTAAGCGCGCGAAGTCTTATACAAGTTTGAAACACTTCGCCCCAAACTGCAAAAGTGACAGCTACAATACCCGATAAAGTATTAGTTAAAGGTAGAAAAGACAAAAAACTTCCGAAAACGATATTCTTCAAAAAAGTCGAGAAAAATATAGATCAGTTTCTTAACCTGGGGTCCGTGGCAGGAGTGCTGGGGGTCCATGTCAGATATGAAGACAATAAATACTGCTCGTGATCCATCTAAAAATGTAGGTAGGTAGCTATCACTGGCTCGCTGGAGCGCGCTACTCACTAACAACCGTCACGCGCTACTCTTTATTTTACTTTCTCTGTGGTAATAAATAAGATTTTTTTTTTCAAAATGCCTTGTTCTCATTCCCTACAATTAAGTTTGGAAGGGATCCGTCAGATTTTTGAAATTTTCAAAGTGGTCCGTGACTACACAAAGGTTAAGAGACCCTGCTATAGATGATCCGTGTATAAAGCCGTCCACATCGTTTGCTTCCGAGGTCAGCAAATAATTGACTTGTGTAATTAATTAATTTTATTTGTGTCACAGCATATAAATACTTATTTCGTGTTAATGTAAAATACATTTCAATAAACCACTTTTTTCTTTTCCTTCAGTTTAGTATTAATTTATGTATACATTTATACTCCAAAATATGGTGTTGGCTACTATCCGCGGTGTCAGCTATCCGCGGATACGGAGGCCCTACTGTATAACTAACTAAAAATTAACATTCATTTCATTAAAAATAAATAATAAATATTGATTAATTTATCTACTGACGCGTACTCACCAACAGAAGCGGACGCGGTCAAAGGGCAACGACCTGAGCGAGTGTGGACAGTGTTATGCACATAGGAGTAAATTCATCACCAATTTTATTTATTTTTATTATAATATAAACAAAAATCATGAAATGAATGTAAATATTTAGTTAGAAATAATTAGTTTTACACACTGATCGGACATTTTAAAATATTTCACATAATTTTTGTGGGAACCCTTTATATTGTATATTAAATTTTAAAGGACAAAATAGGAATGTCTTTAACATAGGCAGTAATTTTTATTTTTCGATTTATAAGCCGCTTCCTCTTTTTGTATCTGAACTCTTAACTCCTCAACATCTTTCATCATTTTCACATCAGCAGCGCAATCCTCCACTATTTTTTGGAATAATTCTTCTGTAAAAAAAAAAATAGATTTAATGACAATATTGTATTTTAATTACTTTTAAATCAAAATCAAGGCAGGCGAAGTCGTCGGCAAACAAAAGCTAGTAGGTCAATATTGACAAATGTAGACACGCTCTCTATAGGAATAGATAGGCGGTATTTGGCAGTGAATTTGGAAAAAGGGTTGGGAATTAGGAAAGTATACTGTAAATATTGTACATGTAAAATGTATGCAAACGCGAAGGTTTAAAAAGTATACAATACCATCGCCTGTGTCCCTCCACCGCTCGATGTAGGGTTCTCCCAAGGACACCAGACACGGGAAAGCGTGGGGAATAGGAATTATAAGGGGGTGTAGAGATTCTCTCTTTCGTTTATTTATTTACACTTTAATGTTTTAACAATGATAAAATAAATTGTTATTTTACAAAATATACATTTTTTTTTTATGTACGAAGACGGCAGACGAGCATACAGTCCACCTGGTGGTAAATGGATACTGTCGCCCATAGACATCCGTGATACATGCCAACATTAGTCCAAAATGACAAATGTTGGCACGCCCCCGGATGCGCTGCCTACCTTTGGAGATATAGGAATGGATTTGGAGAAAGGGTTGGGAAAATGGGGAGGGATAGGATGGGAATGGGCTCTGGCACATCTCACTCACTCCACTTGGAAAAATTACTAGCGGTGCCTGCGACTTCGTTCGCATGAACTTGCGATTCCCGCGGGTTCTACAATGGATCTAGATAAAAAAATACCCTAAATGATAACCAAACACATATGCTGTGACTATGTGAAGTTTCATTAAAATCAGTCCAGTACATTTTGCGTGATGCGCTTTGAGACAGACAGACCAGTACTAAAAATGGTTGTTTTGGGCTGTATCGTTCGTAAAGTTCAATATAATTCCCACCTCGGGTTTCTACAAGCGCACCTCCCGTCACAGAAGTGCGGTCCATCCGCATTTCCTCGATACGCAGGTGTCGCGCACTGTTCGCTCCAAAAATCATTTTATACCGCGAACCTGTAGGCTGTGGAACGAACTGCCTCAGGAGGTCTTTCCATTAAGCTACGATATGCGATTTGTCATTCCAAAAATATTTCATGTACAGACGATTTTATTATATGTATAGATTAATTATTGTGGATAAAATATTCTAAATTTCATAATATCTCTAAGTTAAAAGTTTTTGAGACTCGTATAACACTTCCTTCTACCCGACCTGCCGTTGAACTACAAGGGACAGATTACAATAACAACAATACAATACAATAACCAGATGATACAATAACAAACAACTGGAAAGGTCTCCGGTCTCATCAAATATTGCATATAACGCACTGAACAACAGGGTTGTAAACACTTGGAATAGATTGCCATGAGAAGTGGTGGATTCCTCAACGGTGGGGATTTTCAAATCCAGACTCATACACCAGCACAAGATATAGGCATAGCAGCAGCTGGCTGCAAGCCCATTAGTCGCAAGGCAAGGTATTTACGATTCCTCGGAATGTTTCAGCTCACTTAATCTGGCTCCGATCGCGGATACGTCTCCTCTTAACGATTCCTCGACTCCTTTGATTCACCTACTTATATTTTATAAGAGCCTGAGAGCGACTCATTCACTTTGCATCATGTTCGTTCATGTAACTCAGCAATCCAAAAATTAAATGATTGAATAACTTCTCCGGGTGGATAACAGTTAGCCGGAATCATTAAGAGCTTCGGCTCCGCTCGCGGTTTCGGATCTTTTGATTCATTGAATCCGGGGTTACCATTATATGATAATAATAATAAAAACTACTTACCAACATTCTCCCCAGTTTTACTGGATGTGAGGTAGTGTCCTTTCAATTCTTGTGAGTAAGTTGCGATTATATCTTCAGGTACTTCCCGTTCTACTACCCCTGAGTCTAATAAATCCTTCTTTGTAGCGCAAAGATAGACTTTACATTCCTGAAAAGTTGATAAAAAAACAATGAACAATATTGGCGAGCGTGTGGGTGAACGCTGCAATCCCCCAACCGCTGGGCGTTGGTCACGTGATTACACAACACATACATACTATACACACAATATACGTACGTGTTTCGGTAGTGAATGAGATATGCCAGAGCCCATTCCCATTACATCCTATGCCTCCCCAATTTTCCCAACCCTTACTCCCAATCCATTCCTTAATCTGCAAAGGATGGCAGCGCATCCAGGGGGCGTGCCAACATTTGTCATTCTGGACTGATGTTGGCATGTATGGCGGATGTGTATGGACGACAGTGTCCACTTACCATCAGGTGGACTGTCGGCTACCTTTTTTGATGGTCTTAAACCCTGTAGTTAAAAAGTTCTTGTGTCAAATGGCTAAGATTTCACAGCACTAAGTGTACAAGATCCCACCGCGTGATTTCTACGACAATTATTAATAGAGAAATACGGTTCTGCCGGGTTGCCTATCAAAATATGGCCGCAAGTACGTTTAATTAATTATTTTTTTTCCAATAATTTCGTTCACTTGTTTTGAAGATAAAATATAATCCACTTCAAAGAGAGGTATGTAAAGAACTGTAAGGTATGTATGTAAAGTTTGTGTTGCCGTTTCTCACTTGACCGCAACCGCTTGTCAACCAGGTGTAAACAGGTATAACTTCGTTAAATTTATGTTCATAACCGTATCTTAATAAATTATGTATCAAATTAAAGCTAATTTTTATCTCTACACGATGGGATACAAATACTGCAAATAGGGGTTGCCAACTGTTAGATACATAATAGCGAGAGAGAGTTAGCGCACCACACAGTCTATCAGAAAAGGATGCAGTGTGCCAGGTATCCGTCGCTTCAAAACGATATTTAACCTACCTCTTCAATAGTTCTAAGCTCATGTAACCAATGCCGTAATCTCGTCCAAGATGCCAAACTTGATGGTTCATAGCATATTATAGCGGCATGAGCTCCTCTGTAGTACATACGCGTCATTGCCTCGTATCTGTAAAGTGGAGAAAAAATTGAATGCAATAATTATGCACAGCAAGCGCCAAATTTGATATTTTTGGTTTTTTTTTTTGCGTCATTCAACTAAATTTAGCCTAATCTATTGCATTTTTACTTGGAATAACTCAATTCCTGTGGACCCAATGGCCTTCCATTGAGTCATCCGACATGTATAAGTTAGGGCGAGTGTAGAAGGCGCTTCGGCAGGAAATTAGTAGCAGTTCAATGGTATCCAATTAAGCTGAGATCATTCTATTTCACTCTCACTGTATAATGTACGTACACTCTTAATTATACTGTCAGCATTCTAAAATGTATAATTTTAGCCGCTGGGCGGACTCGATTCGTCATGCAATCACAGAAACTACCGTCAAAATGAATTTCCTCACATTATCAATGAATGTACATACATTCGTGTTCAGGTAGTGAGATATGCCAGAGCTTATTCCCATCCTATCCTAACCTTCCATTTTCCCAACCCTTTCTTCAAATCCATTTGTTTAACTCTGCAAAGTTAGGTAGTGCATCTGGGGTGGTGCCAGCTTTTGTCATTCTGTACTGATGTGGTTATATGCCGTGGACGTCGCAAGGCGACAGTATCCACTCACCACCAGTTGGATTGTTGGCTCTCTGTCACCTTCTTTATAAACAAAAAGTTACCTTTCACTGCCAGCAGTGTCCCAGATGCCAACATTGAAGTCTTTGCCATTAGAATGTATTGTTTTGGCGCAAAAAGCTGCGCCGATTGTCTGAAAACAAGCAAAATTAAAATGTTACTTATGTAACAGGAAAATTAACTAATTGAGCTACCACTCTGCAATAATCTAGAATTAGATAAAATACTGGCAAATACAAAAGCAGGACATAATATTCTTAGTAATAGAGATGTGGACTTAGGGAATAAGTTACCACGAGAAATCATTGAATCTCCAACTATAAACAATTTCAAACATTTGACTTGGCAAATGGCTTCCAGAAGAGATATGGCAATACTTGTAACACCAGCTAACACAAGATATAGGCATACCAGCAGTAATGCTGCTCATCTATTACACAATAATAAAGTGCCTAATAGACCCATTTGACTTCATTCAACAATGACATGCTGTTCGTATTGTCGACGATCCCACTCTCAGGGCAGCATTTGGAGAGATGTTGCATCTGTCATCTCTCCTCGATATGGAGCTGTTGCGTACTGTTCGGTCCGAAAATCATTTTATACCGTGAACCCATAGGCTGTGGAATGAACTGCCTCAAGAGGTCTTTCCATTAAGCTATGATATGGGGTTCTTCAAGAGAGCTGTGAATAGGATTTTGTAAGGTCGGCATCGCACCGGCATACCCCCTGGTGTTGCAGGTGTCCATGAGCGGCTGTCCGCCCATTTCCATATGAAAATAATAAACTGAATTTGGGTTCACTATGATTCTGTTAAAATGCCACACTGGCCAAGCGGGTTGGCAAGTCCATTCTAAGAAGAGAGGTTAGAGATGGTGGTTCTTCAGTACTTGTGGTAGCGGCTTTGTTATCCCTAAAGTATTATTACAAATTTAAAAGTTTCTATTAAGTTTTTAAAAGTTAAACAAATTCAAAAGTTATTGAGATCCAGTCTATTCCTTTATTGCCCCCCTTCTAAATCAAATATCAACATACTATTTTAATCTATACACCAAATTTCATATCCTTCATTTTTAAGGTAGAGACTGTATAGAAAATAATAATTTCTCCCATTTAATAAGAAAGGAATACACTCCACCTGATGGTGTGGATACTGTCAGCCTGCAAAATGTGTGATACATAACAACATCAGTACAGAATGGCAATGCTTAATACTGTTAATAAACAAAGTTATTATTAAGTAATAAATCCGCTGAGTACAGACTTATCTCATTTTTTCTACATCAGATGACCTTCAAGGCAACAACAAAGCAACATGAATCATTGAAAAAATATGTGTATACTATAGAATCGGCCGTGTTACGTGGGTCGGCTACAGAATAGCAACACCCCATCACTTCTGGTGGATGTCGTGAATCGCAACTAAGGGATAATAAAGCCGCTACCACAAGCCTTGAGGAACTACACCACCACCTCTGTGTGGACTAGCCAACACATTTGGCCAGTGTGACGTTTTAAGTCCATACATCTCTGATACACGAGACTATGTGCTTGAGGCCCGTGTCCAGCACTGGATATTGGGCAGTGGGTGGTTGCATAATATAAAAAAGAAATACGTACATTTTGATATGGAGTTCCCGCATTGAATCTGCAATTAACAAATCTTAGAACAAGACTTGTTTTTCCTACGTGTTCACTCCCTAATAATACAATCTTAAAATCGCAGCGGCTCATTTTTTATAACAATATAAAAACAAGTAACAAGTAAACGAAAACAAGTAAATAATGATTTCATTGACTCCAACTTGTATATATGCGCATTACTTTCATAAATGGTATACCATTTGTTTAAAAATGGTCAAGATACGTTCTATGGAAATGTTTTTATTGTAATTTATGGTCACATGGGAAAGACTTGTTTGTTTGTAAATGACAATGGACTGACATTGACAGTACAGATGCGATATCAGTTCGATTAATTGAAGAGTCCGATCTTTTGGAGTCGAAAAACCTAATGGATTTTGGAGATGGATCTCCCAGAAACAAATAGACGTTCGGGAGCATCCATTAATTACGTGAGCTGTTTTTTTTAAATTTGGAAGCCCCCCCTCTCCCCCCCCCCTCCCTTGGTGAGATGTAATGAGATTTGGTGGGACCCCCCCAGTCCTCCTCCTCATGTGAGATTTACGCTAAAGTAGTTAAATGACTAAATTGATTTTCATAAAGTAAAAAAATAATAACATTAAGGTGCATTATAATGAATTTATTTAAATTTTATAAAATTTAAATTTAAAACAGAACAGCATCATCTTCCTTATATTTTCACTCACTGCATGGGCATTCATATAATTTTTCTACTGTAATAATAGGACACAGTTCGTCCATGTTTTTTGGTAATATAGGAAGACAGTCATCAGAAGTATCTAGATCCTCCCCGTGCATCCACTCCAGCCTTTCGTCTACGACGCATAATCACAAGTGTTGGTCGAACCTTGGTTAAATGTATATTTTTTAAAAGTTGACGTGAGATTTTCAATTATGCCCCCCCCCCCCCCATCCCCAGTTTAAATGAGATTTGGTGAAATTTTACTGGACCCCCTTTAAGCCCCCTTTGACTCCCCCATTTTGAGCTCACGTAATTAATGGATGCCCCCTTCTCAGTATTTTACCCCAAGCGTGTTTTATAGGACTCTATACAGGTTAGTTACGAATCACTTACTCCAAGGGGTTAGTCAGAATAATGTCTAAGTAACTTCATAGAGAAATGAATTTAATTCTTTGAATTGCATCCATATCTATTAATTTAATTTGGTCCTTGATTCAACTTTTGAGAAATTTTGCTGTTTCTTATTCATATTGATACAATATTTTTAAAAATCGGATTTTATGCTTAAATTATATGGGATTTAAAGATTCCAGATAGGAAAGAACAGAAAAGTTTATTTTTTATAGCTAAGTAATCTTTACATCAATCATGTATTTCGATTTAAATCGATACAAAAAACGATTGTTTCGAGAAGTATGATGATGATAGTGTTTATCAATTTCTTTTAATTACAATTTATTTGGACACTGGCATACCCATTGGTCCAAACACAGCAGTTAATAAAACAGAATTGTTTTTAACACGCCAATAACAAGTCTCGTAGCAACAAGAGTCGTTCAGTAAAGTAATAGAATAGCCATAGCTTCAATGCAATTTGGCAGTAAAATCACCTTACCAAGATTTGTGCTTTCTGAAGTCATTAAAAGGCTTACAAAAACGTTGACAAAAGTATATTGAAAGCAGCTCTACAGAAGTTTAGGCAATATTTACGGTATTTAAAGCTATGATAATTTGACGATAAGGTGGACCAAGCATCAAAAGTAAAGATGGCGGCAAATTTAACTAAAGAAAATATATCGACCACTGGGAAACGATACATCTCATCAAGGGAATATCTTCGTGGTTCATTGCGCGGTTAGTTTGACAAATAAATGGTGTAGTTATTTTTTTTTTTTTTATAAACTAGTAGGCGGCCGAGCAAGCGGTCCCACGTGATGGTAAGTGTTACCACCGCCCATGGACACCTGCAACACCAGGGGGTATGCGGGCGCGCCTCCGACCTTGCAAAATCCTATTCACAGCTCTCTTGAAGAACCCCATATCGTAGCTTAATAGAAAGACCTCTTGAGGCAGTTCGTTCCACAGCCTACGGGTTCGCGGTATAAAATAATTTTTGGAGCGAATAGTGCGCGACCCCTCCGTATAGAGGAAATGAGGATGAACCGCACTTCTGTGACGGGAGGTGCGGTTGTAGAAACCCGAGGTGGGAATTATATTAAACAGTTCTTCAGAGCATTCCCCATTGTACAGGCGGTAGAACACACAGAGAGACGCAACGTCTCTTCGAATGCTGAGGGGTTCTAAACCGCCCGTGAGAGTGGGATCGTCGACAATACTAACAGCATGTCGTTGGATGGAGTCAAATGGGTCCAGTTGGTATTTCAGTGCGCCGGCCCAGAGATGGGAGCAATACTCCATATGGGGCTTCACTTGAGCTTTGTAAAGCGTAAGTTTGTTTAATTCTCGTGTAATTTCACGCTGACTATTCCTTATTTTATTTCAGTGAAAAACATTTATGATTTTATATCAGTCGAGAGCAAGTATTTGTTTTCTCGTCTCAGAATTGATGATAGTTTTCTCCACAAATGTCCTGCTTTATGAGAGACTGACGCCTCGTTTCTAGAAGCCCTAAATACTGTGTCAACCCTTAGAGCAGTAAACGATACAGCCGTAAAGGCTCTAAAGTTGATGCAGGACTTTCATGGTTGGATTACGGTTGAGGAGGAACAAAAACAATTTTTGTTTGAAAATAGAATGTGCTCAATGATTGATTTTTTTTTAAATATAAAATAGTAATAAATTTACGATTTGGACTAATTGGTGTTTTATTTTCAAAAATTACATGAAATCTTAAGTCAATCCATAGTACTTCAGTACAAATTCTCAAGTTGTAAGTTTGACATCGAGACGGCGCGCGCGGGTTCTCGTTATCCTAAGGCGTTATAAATATTTCATAATCGAATGATTAGGACCAAATGAAAAAAAATAAAGGGATTGCGTATCTGATTTCACAAAAAAATCCCCCCTTATATCATGCGACACCCTAACGAGTAAGAATAAGTTAATGTAGGTATATAAAACCTATGTATATAAAATTATTGTTCCCAAGGCAAGCCGTTTAACATTGTCTCAAACTAAGATTTTCCATGTGTCGTGGGTTCGAAAACAAATAAAAATGAACATAAACCACCCAGATACAAGAAAAAACAATCTGTATTCAACCAGAAATCGAACTTGAGACCACACGAACTAGAAAGTTACTATAAACTAGAGTCTAGTTTATAGTAACTTTCTAGTTCGTGTGGTTCTAGTTGTAGTTTCTAGTTACTAGACTAATTAGTTGTCAACTGAAGAAGTACCTGATTCAACATGCTTCATATACCTACCTCAATATTAAAAGGTTAATTACGGATTAATATAAAAAAATGGGAGAAAATAATTATTTGAGAAAATGACAAAAACGAAAATTATTATTTTTAAAATCCCTCTAATAACCTATACGTGGAAAAACGACTGGTGAATTAATTTCAAGTGTATTCAAAATAGCTAGAAAATTTTTCAATCCACAGTACTAGTATATAACTATTCTAATTAGTTAATATACGAGTCTTAATAAGTATAATATAACATTAGATTATTTATTTATTATTTATAACATAGAAATCATTGTGAGCAAGTAACCCCTACGTCATTCAAAAACCATTCATAGAACAGAATAGAGAATAGTAACGATTGTTTTGATGTCAACTCAATGACGCGACATGGTAATTTTTTTTAAAAAATTGTTTAACATATAGGTATATTTTTTAATTTAGGTCATCGATTGTATTGATTTTAATACCATAGCAATAGAAATTCGAACTGACATTCACAAAGAGATACATACAATCTTAAATAACGATGTAAAAATGTTATTTGTTTTGAGTAAATACACATTTTGTGTAACAAAAACGTTCTCTACACAATAACCTCGGACGGAGCACTCAGCGCCAAGCGATAACGCGAGAAACGACAGCTAGCGATAACAACTAGTGGTAGTATTATTAAAATGCCAACTCAACACTAGACCTACCTATAACTATCGCTTTTTCTCACTGTCTGCCTTTCCTTGCTTGTCCCACACCCATGCAAATGTTGCTTGGCTAAATAAAAAAAAATCATTTATAGATAAAAAAAATAATAAAAAAATTATGTGTCACATCTCTGAAAAATAATATGATTAATTTAAAGGCAAATGCCAGAATTTTTAGAATTTTCGAATGAAATCTTTGATCTTTTCTATAATCCTATCAAATTGAAAAGTCAGTGAACTATGATTCGACAAGTTCCGAATTGCAAACAAGAAGTCAACATTCTTAAAAATTCAAAATACCGGATTTTAGGCGAAATATTGTTTGCTTCGAAAAAAATATAATTTATGAAAGTGATTGATTATATCAAATTAATTAAAAAGGTAATTCCAAAAATATACATAAATATTTTATTTAAAGTACTAGTATTTAAAGTAAAATTTTTAATACGAGGTATTTATGTATATCAAGAAACGTCTTTATCTATCAAGAATCTATCTATTTATCTATTATATCAAGAAAACAAGATTACTGAACATTTTCCCATAGTAATAGGCGCAACCGGCGTGATTGCTAAAAGTTTAACCAGGTATTGTGGCATGCTGGAATCAAAAATAAATACCCACATCTTGCAAAAACAAGCAGCCATACATATACTTAGTGACAAGTTTCAAAAGTTTTGGGTGAAAAAATTGGGAGAGCCGAACCTTCTGTTCCTTGGGGGACTCAGGGACGGAAGGAATGGAAGATACCGACCCAAGAGGTCGAGAAACGAAAATAATATAATATAATATAATTAATACAACTATTTATAAATAACATATATAATATTTAAACGTTTATAAAATGTTTACTATATACATATATATATATATATATATATATATATATATATATATATAGACGGCGAAACTTAATTTTGTTAGCTTTACTAATTTAAAGCTATTGTTGTTAGTTTTAAAGTTTTATTTTGATTTGTTGCGTGTAAATCGGTTCAACTTAACCATATTACATTCGGTTAATGTGTTGTTTAATGTGTTGTTTTGTGTGTTCGACAAATTAAATGTGTTGAATTACATTCGAAATTTATACCTTATGTTAACGAGCGAGATATGAGATTTGTATATCTGTTTCGAGAATTTTTCTGTAGATCTAAATATTTATATGATTCTATGATACCAAGACTGACTAGATTAGCAAATCGTTATTTATCGATTGAAATGTTCGATCTTAATATCGGTGCAATCAAGTCCGCTTTGAGTTGTTTACTTGAATTTAAATAAGGCATCCTTTTTTATTATAATTTCCTACTTTAAGTCTACTACTATGTCAACCAATTTTCATTTATATTTTATATATTTTTTGGGCTATTCAGCCTGTTGTATTTCCTTTTCAAATAAATAAATAAATATTACTATTCAGTTTTTGTTGCCTCCTGTGCCAGATATTCGAATGCCTACAGCCCTACAAGAAGGGGTTCTTGTATCTGCGTCCGTCTGCTATGTTAAGCAACTCCGATTCAATGGCGCCTTGCATTGGAAGCGCTCTGCGTAGCCCCACGAGTCGCACACTCCTAAAGCCAGCACTGATAATATTCAACTTACGATAATTAATTAGTTATTCATAAATAATGTATGTAATCGTAACATAAATCCCCATCGGTTTTAAGTGGAATTCGGACCGCCCTAGGAATTTCACATTATTTTGACTTTATACTCTTGTACGTGGTCGAATAACCACCAGTGTAGCCATAATAAAAATACGTTCGTCTTTTTCACACTTTTCGTAGGCAGTAGCATCATTCATTTGCACCTAATGGACGTTCACTTAGTTTTTGGACATCGCGATTTTTGTTTATATCTCCGATAATCCGCGCTGAAAACTTTTGTAATTAGTTTCAAAAGCTATCTTTTGGCACAATAATGTAGAACGCGCATTTAAAAATAGACGTAGTTAGCTGTATATAGGTATTTTCCTTTGCCTTTATGAACTCGACTCTTCAGTCTCAATTGATTATTGTATAGAGTGATTTTTTCCACAAACGTTCAAGTTTAAATCTATATTTCGTTGTTATAATGAGTTTTAGTTAGGTAAACGATATATAATAGTTGTTTTCGTGTAAGTTTTATATAGTTATAAGTGTTAAGTGTTTATGTTTCAACATTGATGAAGAGAATTCTATGAACATAGGTAAGTTGCAACATAAGTAGCATGTTTTTTACTGCTTTCCAATTGTTGATAAGCATTTTAATTGTGCTCTAAGTTATTATAAATCAGCTGGTTTGGAAGTGACTTGAACATGGAAACCATTTTTTCTGTTAATTATTTTTTAATGCCTTACTTGTTCAATGTCATATCAACTCTTAAGTAATTACAATGGTCATGTACTTTTACGATGAACAATAGTAGGAAAAAAGCATTTTGAAAAATATATAGTAATAACAAAAGAACTGATTATAACAACAATAACATTTGTACTTTGTTTGTGAAAGTTCATTTACCTTTATCTATTTGTGGGTTTTTGTATATTAGAACATTTTCATGGTAATGGAAAGAGAATGGCATGTTAGAAGAAATCTTTAAAAATAAAGTTGCTTATTTGTTTAGTTTTTGAATAAAATTGTAGAGCAAGGACTTTATAAATTATACAGCACTGTTATTGGTAATTGAGAACATGCTGTAGAAAAAACAATGTTCCATAACAAATTACTTATTTTGATGATGATATACAACTGGCCATCCACCATATATACAATATACAACTGGCCATCCATCTGTGAATCTAACATAAACATAATACAATGGGCCCCAAAATTACATACTGAAGTAACTATTATGTTAGGTATTCCGTTGTGACCAAGCTAGCCAACATTCCAAGTTTTTAAACTGTACAGACCGATTTTGAGAATTTATCCATGTTCGGTTCCCTACACCCAACTAGATGCAAATAGTGTGGTTTATTCACAAATTTTCAACATTACAAGGGAATAATTCTTTTCTTCTCTGTATTAAGTAACAAAAAAATCCATTAAATTAAAAAATTAGATACTTAAAAAATTAAAATTATAATTTTTTCTGATTATTATTCCAAAGATACATATATTTTGTATTTATTTTTAAATTAGCACTTCTATTCCATTTTCCTTAATAACCCAATCAATCAACCTCCCCCTCCCCTGCTACTCAGCAGCATTGCGAAACTGGAAAGTTGGCAAGCCCGGCCTTGACATATATTTCACTTTCACAGGTCTGCGGGAAAAAATCTCAGCAGGAGATAAGCTTGCCTTTTGTACAATTTCTCTCTTTTCTTCCTTCTTATTTATTTCATTTTATGTGTTTACAATAAATTATTGAATTAATAAATAAGTAAGACACTAGTATATCAAAAATTAGGAAATACACAATCTTTTCCATATAAAAAATATGAAGAACAAAATTAATTTATTTCCAAATCACCTTAACAACTCAGCAGTCCATTAACCACATTGGATTATCAAAGTCATCTAAAAGGACAAGATTTCATAGACCTTGCTAGCCAATAATATCTATACATATTATAAAACTGTAGAACTGGCATGTCTGTACATCAAATATATTTATCAAAAACTGATTGGTGGCTATGAGGGAAGTGTATATCAGAATACAAAAAGACAATTTTGAAATTATTTGTCTGTCTGTCTGTTCGAACACGCTAACCTCCAAAACTACTGAATGGCTTTTCATTGGATTTCCACAGGTTAGTTAAGCTTAGCTTGGCACTTCAAATAGGTTCGAAATCGGCTGAGGCGAAGAAAAGATATCCCAATTAAGAGTTTAAAATCTAAAATTCCCCATGTACGAAGTCGCGAGCACAGCTAGTGCTAAATAAATTGCTAGCAATATACACTTATTACTAAAGAAGGTGGACCTAATTAATGTTCCTTAATGTGGTATCTACTCCAAGATCTTGAAGCACATCTGCTCATAGTCATATTTATTTATTTACTCTTACTGCTCTACATTATATAGAGGCCGACTTATATCCTTTACGGCATTCTCTACCAGTCAACTATTGGTTACAATGAGATGAATTCAAGCTGATCTATTACAGATAGTAATCGGGACGAAAAGAGATCTCTGTAAAATAAAACACATTTCTGATTATGATAGCATGTCTAGATGGATGTGTGGTTCAAATACCTTTACATACCGAAAAAGATAATTTTGTTTATTTTACAAAAGGCAGTAGACAAGCATACAGTCCATCTGATGGTAAGTGAATACTGTCGTCCATAGACATCCGCAATACATGCCAACATCAATCCAGAATGACAAATGATGGCAGATTAAGGGATTGATTGGGAAATGGGGAAGGATAGGATGGGATGGGAATGGGCTCTGGCATATCTCACTCACTACCAAAACACGTACCAGTTCCCGACTGGTATGTGTATTGAGTAAAGTAGGAAATATAGTACTTACAAGAGGGAAAGAATAATGAATGTGTTTTAATTACAACTGTTTCTAAATATTTCATGTAGTTTGTGTTTATAACTTTTTAAACACATTTTATACTCTAAATTGGGTTTTGTACACATTTTATACTCTAAATTGGGTTTTGTACACATTTTATACTCTAAATTGGGTTTTGTACACATTTTATACTCTAAATTGGGTTTTGTACACATTTTATACTCTAAATTGGGTTTTGTACACATTTTATACTCTAAATTGGGTTTTGTACACATTTTATACTCTAAATTGGGTTTGAACTGTATAACAACGGTATTTGTTTACCTTTCATTCCTACTGGATGTTTTGGCAGGGGTTACTCCAGCCATGGTCACAAGTTGACTCAATGTCAAGTCAAGCTACGACATGGGGTTCTTTAAGAAAGCTTGTGTTGCAGGTGTCCATGGGCGGCGGTAACACTTACCATCATGTGTCTATAAAAAAAAAATTAACCCTAATATATATTATACTTTATTATATGCATTCAGGCCCGATTTACAATATAAAATGTTTTTTTGTTTGTTTTATAGTCTGGAAACCTACCTAAGTTTATTTTATATAATTTGTGTACATAGTAAAATCCCTTGTGGTTATAAGAATAGTCTATATACATTTAAGTTTTGTTTTAATTGGTTTCCCTGTTAATAAATTTATCTTTATTTCTTAAATTATTTCTTTGTCATTTTTATCTTTATCATTTTAATAAAAGTTATTGCTCTTTTCTAGTATGTTCTATGAATTAAGCACTTTAGTAACTCCAATTGCATACTAAACTTAATGATTCTAATTCCTGCTCTAAATCCATATTATCTAAATTGACCAAAGTAGGCACAGCATCTAGAGGCATGCCAATGTTTGTCATTCTGGACAAATGTTGGCATGTATCATAGATGTCATGGGTGACAGTGTGTAACCCGTTTTCTATAAAAAAAACTCATCTAAAACCCAGTGTTATCCAGAAGCAGATAACCAAATAAGAGAGTTATAAAAAGAGAACCAAAATTGAGTCACAATTCAAAAAATATTTTTTCAGTGAAAATGGCGTTATGCGAAAGCCAGTTGGAATCTGTACTGGGCGCAATATCCCAGTTGAAGAGAGGGGAGTTATCGGAAGAACAACAGGAAGGCTCTCCCGAGAAGAAAACAAACATGCAGACAAATGGCGATATGTATCCACTCGATCAAGGTAATTGAAACCTATAGATCTCTTTTTCAACCTTTTTAGTGAAGTGACCGACCCTGGACACAAATAGAGTACCTTCAAACCCCCTTAGTAATAATAATTAGGTCCTTTAGGAAATTGTGTATTTTATGGTTAAACATATGATTATAAATCATTAATAAAAGATCATTTCCATGGTGGCCCCTACGTAAATCATCCAAAGTAATTTTTGACACTTTTCACCAGTCTTTTAAAGTTTGCTTATGCTACTACTACTCGGGAAATGTTTGTCGTTTACCATGTTTTACGAATTCAATTTTTGCCATAAACAAGGTTTTCACTTTATTTCTCAACAGAGTAGTGATAGTAAACATACGTATCTCAATTATTATACTATTAATACACTTTAATTTTTTCATTTAAACTTTAATTTCAAACATGTTTTATTTAGATTGTGTTTTAAACAGTGTTTAAAACATGTGATTTAAAACACTCCAGCGCGTGATTAGAATTTAGCGCTCTCAAAAAAACAAATTACATACCTATTTTTTGGAAAGTAAGCAACTAAAATTGATAATTAATACATATTAAAAATACTTTTCTAAAGCCATTTAGTCAATTACACTGTTTACTATACCTCTGCTGTATATTTTGTATAGATGCGGGGTTTAAACTTAAATTAGCCGCCTAGGAGAATATTTCCTTATATTTTGATAATTAAGAGACACAGAATCCCTTATAGTTTTATAATTAGTGTAGATTATGAGAACATTTCTGACTAGGTAGGTATATTGAGTGGGAAAAAGCGTTGAAATTTGCGTCCTCCCTTAGTCTGCATTTCAAGTAGTCGCCTCTACTATCAGCCCCTAGCTGGCGTCTTATTTACACGCTCGGGCGAGCGTCTCGGCGAGAAACTTGCTTACACGAGCGCCTGTTCACGCGTTCGGCGAGATCACGTCGTCACCAACATGCATGACTTAGAAATTATTGCTGCATCAGCGTTATGTTTGATGAATTTATACAACTATCACTATTATATTTATTACGTCAGAAAAATAAGAAAAGGAGATGGCAGCCTGTCACCGGAACAGAACCCTCGACAGCGACTGAACGGTCGCGAGCCTGTTCACGTTTCGTCTGAACTCCCTTTCACTCAGGCGACATCGAGGCGAGCGCTTGAGACGATAGCCGAGCCGAACATGCCGAAAAGCTGGTTTCGGCAAACATGTAAACTAGCCCTTAAATAAACCTCTTAACACAGTTATCTTTTGTCCACAGTGCCTGCAGGTCTACCGCTGAGCGTGGACTACCGCTCTCCGGTATCGCACTTCATACCACCGGCTGTAGAAATGTACGCGGCGCGACAGAAGAGCGAACCTATTAGCACACGTATGTGTATCAATTAACTGACTTACATACTATATATCTCAAGTGTCACCGAAATAATGCAAAACCCGAAACACGTCAACTAAAATGGAATATATAAAACCGTACTAGCAAAAAATAAAATTGTTTACGATAATAAATCTGAAGTAACAAACATTTAGTCTTATTGTTCTATCTAAAACTTTTGTAGCGCTCATCACTTGGTACAGGGCAGTGACTGAGCGCGGCGCGGGTGACGCACTTAGAGTGCAACTGCGCGTAGAATAATATACTAGAGAAGAACAATAAGTTATAAAAAAAAAACTTTTGTAAAATCTGTTGGAATCGATTCCTACTCTCAATATTGAACAACCTATTTCTAGCTTTTGCGTTTTTCAGCGGCAAGTTGTGTATGAAATAGTTACATTAATAGTTATTAATCCACTAACTGTATTATATGTACAATGTGGCACTGAAATAATTGACCTTTTTACTATCCTGAAAGAGGCAAAAATAAAGTAGACGGCCTCAATACCCCCTTCAGAATAATTATAAATCAGAATCAGTTTTTTAAAAGAAGGTTTTTAATAAGTGCTAATTTCTCTTCACCAACTGCGACCCCCTATTTATACATATGATAGCGCACTCCAGGTCTAGAAACGATGGTCTTGTGCATGACAGCTATATGGACGTATAATGCCACGCTGGTTGGCGAGTCCACTCTTTTAGAAATGGCGTAGTTCTTCAGGGTTTGCGTTAACCGCTTTGTTGTCCTTCGGCAAGAATCTTTCAAGATTTCTTATATTCCAGATGTCTCCTAAAAAATCTATTCATTCCATTCCAGCGGAATCTAGCAATTCCCCATCTCCCATGAAACGCAAACGTGGTCGGCCTCGTATCGACAAAACAAGTCCGGAGTATCTCGCCAAGTCAGCTGCAAGGAAGCAGGCTAAGGAGATGGGTATGTATCATACATACATTTATTCCGTTCCAATCCAATTTGCCCAAAATTTAAACAAACATGGCGGCCGGAGGTAACTGATTGTGTTAAATTAGAGAAATATTGCAACATTTAGCTGTACATTTATCAAACTTGCAATGGATTTGTATATGTAACCAATTATCACCTCGCTGTTTAATTTAAGGCTTTTGTGGATTACCTCGGGCTGCCATGTTTGTTTGCATTTTGAACAAATTGGATTGAAATGGACTATACAAACATACATACAGGGTGTGTCAGGAATATTCCTGAAACTTGAAACCATGGAGTCCATGATACCTGATTCATATTACAAATCCTTTTTGCAAAAAAAAAAATATATTTTTTAATTTTTTCGTACAAATATGTCAAATACCAAAAACTAGTTACTTTTATTAGAAAAAACGGTGCATACTTAATCACCACAAAAGCTATAACACAATAGATTGTTCAATTGAGAGTAAAATCGATTTTATCAGTTTCTTCATAATTTAGTGGTCATTTCTAGTGTCTAGCGAGACTCCGGCGCCTTAAAACGGGATCTCTAGTTAAGGGAGACAACGCTGACAGGAAAACTAGCGTGCTGCCCGTATGGGCTACCCTATACCCAAACCCTGTTTTACAGCGGTCTGAGCCTGTCCACTTGGACCGTGAGGACGCACCGCTGGCAGTGATGAGTGATTTAAATCAATTTGATTAAATCACTGATTTAAATCAATTTAATTAAAGCATTGATTTAAATTAATTTGATTAAATCATGATAAATCTCGTGATTTTTTAAATTTTAATCAATGGTTTAAATCAAAGTCAAAGGGGCAAAATTCACTGGATTACAATGATAAGAGTTAAAAATAAAACAATTATTTATCTTACGTTAATCAACATAATAATATGTATGATTACATCCAAAACTAGTTTTTATTTGTATTTACAACCAAAAAATCAAAATGACAACAAAATACACAGATTTTTTTCGGTGGCAGTAACAGTTGGTGACAACTCTGTGTTACCAGCCAACCAGCTTAATTTACCCAAGAAATGTTGTCCATCTAAAAAAATAACATCGATTTTTTGTTTAAAATATTGTAAATAAATTAAAAAAAAATCTGATTTGAATTTTAAAAAATTGTGATTTTTTACCAATCCTGATTACTGGTGCCCCGTGGTATGCCCGGAATCCACAAATATCTGAACATGACTGCTGCCCTAGTGGAAGTAGAGCGATGGAAGAAGAAATACCATGTACGTTTAGTGGATCACCCAAACCCTCTGGCAAGCATTATTAAAGAGTTAAAGCTGGCATATGTGCTTGCTGACTGATGGAGTGCCCGGCATGGATCTTTCCGCTCCCTAAACGACATTGTATCATACAACACGTCTGATATATTGGTGCCTACATTAATTCTCGTAGAATGTAAGTTCAGGGTACGATGGAACTGACATGTGCCAAGGCATAAAAGCTCCTTAAAAATAAGAAAAAATAAAACACATCTGCTCAGTCGTGCGACTGATCGCAGATCCTAAGAGAAAAAAAATCGAGTATTTATATCGTTTATTCTATGCGCAGTTGCCCTAGGTGGTCTGTGCTGAGTGTTGAGCGCTACGAACGTTTCAGATAGAACTACAAAATTTTACTTTAAATTTATTTTTCGCTAGAATGCTTTTATATATTTCAAACTATGCGTTATTTCAGTGACACCTTGTATATGTAGATAAACTCTTAAAAAAAATTAAAACATGAAACAGTACTAAATACATCGATATATCAATGTGATATTGATATACACAAGCACACACACACACACACACACACACACACACGCGCACACACACACACACACACACACACACACACACACACACACACACACACACACTGACAGCCTCACAATATATTCACTTTGATTTTTTTTTTAAATTATTAACTAATAAATAATAATAGATACATGCACACATTGTAATAGTTTCATTTAATATTTAATTATTAGGTTTTAATATAAATTTATTAACTGTATATATATATCGCTTAGGGGCCGTTCAAGGCTTACGTAAGCAGAATTTTAGTCCTTTTTACAAACCCCCCCCCCCCCATAATTTACAAACATAAGCATTGGCATAATTTTTACAAAATCTGTTCAAGTTCCTTATTTAATCAGAATCTACTAAATTTTGCCAAAAAAATACGAAAGTAAATAAATAAATATTGCTGACGTAATCGCCATTCGGACGGAGAGGGGGTGGGGCGTCCGCCGTGTCATCAAAAATAAGCAACGCCTAGACCCGCCCCCCCCCCCCTTGGTGCTTACGTAATACTTGAACGGCCCCTTATCTAATGATAGTTCTAGATTTAGTTCTATCTATAAATAAAATAAAATCTTACTTTTCCGTATCTGAGCTGTTGGCAACTTGTTAAAGATAAGTAAATATCATCGTTCGCACCCACCTTGTTTTATTTTACTTATCAAAAACATTTTTCTTTTGCATGACTTGTGTTTTATTTAAGTTTATTTTTTTCTACCCATCCAGCGGCCATGATGATTACCCACAATACGCAGACCGGGGAGAAACGGAAGAGAGGAAGGCCTCGGGTTGATAAAACTAGTCCCGAGTACTTGGCAAGAAAACGGGCTAGAGAATTGGGTAAATTGTATTTTTTTTTTTCCCCATTGTACTGTTTCTTTTTTTATACTCTGTATATAATTTTTATTTCTTTCTCAACTTAGAATCTCGCGGGCGGATGTTTCGCGTTTTTACTTTCCTAATATTTTGTAAAAACAAATGTTTCATTATTTTTCATTAATTTGTAAAATGTTATCATAATATTAGTTCCGTCTCTGCCTTCCCTAAAAGATTTCCCTTCCATAAAAATCTCATGCCGTCATCAAATGAAAAATAAATTCTATCAAAGAATCCAATAATTTAATTGGTTACAAGGAAGTTTCATATATATTATATAGGCATTTACAACCCCCATCCCGTTGAGTAAAGAATATCAAAGAAGGACACCTCTCCTTCCGAGCCTATCCCATTTTATCCTATCAAATTAAATCTATATATATAAAAGAGGATGTTGGTATATTGGTGATTAATAGACTTCGACACCGTTTGACCGATCACCATGAAAGTTGGCACGTATATGTACTTTTTCATGGAGAAGGATTCTATGCTATCCACTTTGTTGTAACTCGCCACTAGATGGCGCTGCAGCACATCAACTTCTATACCGTTCAATCGATCACCATTAAAATTGGTATACATAGGTATTTGAGCACGTAGAATATTTTCGAGCTATCGACTTTGTTTTAACTCGCCACTAGATGGCGCTGCAGCACATCATCTTCTATGGTAGGACAACGTCTGCGGGGGTTTTGCTAGTAGTGTATAAAAATGTAAAATAAATTTGTAACTTTGAGCAACCTGTATAAATGAATACACTATATTTACCAATACCCTCAAGTGAACTTGCAATGCCCTGATAAACTCGCACAGTTTCATGGCACCGAGAGATCGTTAATATGCTTAATATACCGTTAATAGTTACGGGGTAATACTACCTTGTGTACACGAAACCAACGGTCATTTTCTCCAATTTATTTCAGAAAAATGAATTTATACAATTTTTTTTTTTTCTAATTATTTTACAACAAAATGGCGGTAGAGTGGCTGTGATGAAAGGAAATTTCTTTTTTTTTTTTAATTACTTCCACGGACTACCACCTGCAGGTCGCAATTTTCAATTTAGAACAAAAAAAAAACGAAAAGCATTTTAAAAGAAGATGCCATAATCTAGTCAAGTACGTCAAGGATTTTTCAGAAATATTTTTATTTCAGCGTAAATCACTAGTCTAAATTCAAATTTTAATTTTTACCTTGTCCGCAGAAGCACTGGAAAGGAAAGCTAAAAGGGAATACAAAAGAACGACTGGGGGTGAGTTTGGCCAGTTTTTTTTTTATTTTATTTATCTTCGTCAAATATCTTGTTTTGATTTAAAACTTTACGTTTGAAGTAAAAGTTGTCTTTGGATTTGGTATGTCATTGAAGTCACTACTTACATTTAAATTTTAATGAAAACTCGTGATTTTTTTTCACTAATATGTATATTAGTGACATGATTTATTATTTTTTATGGTCGAAATTATAGTGTACGGATCATAACTCAAATGATTAACGTCTATTTTTCCACTAAAATTGTAAATGTATCAGAGATATGTTTTTTTTTATATAGTTGAAATTCATTAATACGTCATTCATTAATACGTCATAAATAATGACGTCCACCTACTGAGCCTTATTGGTGAAGTAGAAAAAAAGTCCCGCAATATGGGATATAACTTCAGAAATGTATAAGAATAAATACAATACAAAAATGATTACAATACTACCACAAAATGATAGATAGCTTCCTCCACGTCCATACTGTATGCTCAATCGAAACAGACTGGAGCCTGGACAAGTGCTTGTCCATATGAACTTAGCCCAAGTGTCGCTAGCCGCGCAAATGTATCGCGTTAGGGATCGTCCATTAATCACGTGAGGCTCGCAAGGGGCGGGGGGGGGGGGGGGTTCGGAAAAAATCACGAAATATCACAAGGAGGGGTGGGGGGGGTGGGGGTTGTAGTGAGATATCACATGTATTTAATTTATCTTCTCGTTGAACGCGCGATTCCTAAACTGAATTAGATTATACCTGTATTTGAAGATAATATTCTGAAAATTTTTAAGATAATTTGTACCAAGAAAATACACATGATTTTGTGTGGGGGGGGGGAGGTTAGTCTAAAACCTCACCACGTATCACCGGGGTTTCGGTTTAAAAAGTTGCTAAAAACATCACGTGATTAATGGACGACCCCTTATAGGCCTGCATAAATTACTGTGAACCTTAGGCTGCGGTTCCACCAAAAAAGAGAAACGATAAGCGAGTAAATCCAACTACAGTGTTTTTTTTGGAACGAAGTTCCTTTACGCGGCTTGCGGTACGTGTGATTCGAGAGAAAATGTAACGTCACGTAAGATTTTTACCCCCTCCATACGCCTTTCTCTTTCTCGCCTTTCTCTCGCTCGGACACGGTATGGTCGCGATTCTCGCGATCGTGTCAGTTCGCCGGTATTCGGTAAATTTCGGTAGCGGGCCGATCGCTAGTTCTCTCTGTCATGCCTCGTATATCGCATAGTGACATCGATGTTAGAATGATATATTGAAAAATACATGGATATTTGCAATACATCGATTGTTTTTACAGTTTACTAAGATTATGGTTATAACATGCCTGAAAATGAAAGTATACGGGTGCGTGCGCGAATTACATTCGGAGTTTAATAAAATCAATAAATAAATTCCAAGGAGTCCTCTTCTGTCCTCAGTAAATCTACTATCAATTTACTGAGTGACTCCTGACTTACTTCGACAGCACTGAACATTGACAGGATACGTTTTCTAGTTATTGAAATTGCTGATTACGAAGAAAACTTGACACTGGCATAAAGTACTAATTGTGCTATAGCCATATATGCAATGAAAACAAAAATAAACTATTATATCTATCTCTGTCTTTCAAACATTGTCTTGTGAAATTTGTAGCCCTCTTGGACGAGAAAATAGTTCATCGCTTATCGTTTCTCAATTTTAGTCGGACCTGAGACTTAAGGATAAAGTTATAAGGTTTGTATTCGTACGATTGGTTGATTGGACAAAGCTTACTGTTGTATTATAAATACTAAATCACTCACAGTTCAAGTGTGGTGTTTACTTTTGCACTAGGTATAAGACTGGGGGGTATAATTTATAGGTATATTACAGATAAAACTGTTTATTAGTATAAATATTATACTATGACAGAATTAACGAATAGTGTCTCAAGAAAAGAATACAAGCGGTGTAATTACTTTATATCAATATCTTTCAGACAACCTTGTGGTAGAAATAGTGTTGTAAAAACGAGCGTTGAGCGCTCGTCGCCCGAGTGCCGAGTAAGCTCTAATGAAGTGTTAAGACTAGCGTTAAAGCCTATAAGGAGCGTTATAGCTCTAATATTTGATGGTCTTAAACCCTTGTAGTTAAAAGCCAGTGCTCGAGCGCTCAAGTGTTCAGCGCTCGTTTACTGTAGGGCTCTTTAGGGCTCAACGAGCGTTTATATTTACAACATTCGAGACCATAGGCTGGTTTTCAAAAACGCCACTCTGACCAAGCGGGTTGGCCTTTAGAGGGGTCCACTCTTTTAGAAGTGCTGTAGTTCCTCAGGGCTTGTGGTAGCGGCTTTGTTATCCCTTAGTCGCCTTTTATGAGGATCCATGTGGAGAGATGGGCTGGTGCTATTTTAAAGCCAGCCCGCACCAAATGGCGATTGTTATTTGACATTTTAACTTGTTTAAATTATATCCCCTTGTCTTCACGTTACTAACACAGCTTTCTAATTCTTTGTAGTAGCGAAAATCACCAAAATACCGCTAAAAGCGAGCGCGCTGGTAGTTAAAAAACTGCCCGTGCGCACCGTTAATAGCGGTAGGAAACATCCTACCGCCGCCATAAGGAAGGTGCCCCCGAAACCGGGCACCGTCAGAAAAATCGTCAGAAATACGTCAGAGTCGAGAATGATTGGCGACAAAAAAGTTATTTTACGCCGTAGCACCAAATTTATTAAGCGAAAAGGTAAAAATTTTGGCATGGACCTAGAAAGAGGGATGTCGTAGTTAGATTTTTGATTTGGCAATTATTTTTGTTATTCAAATTTATTGTAACACGCGGGTAGAATTGGAATGTTGTTTGTAAAAAATTATGTTGAATTATACTTAATATGAATAAAAGGAATATAAAAAAAAATCCAATGAATTGGCTGACATATTTGATTGGACGTGATGCCATTGTGCTTACAGTATTATTAAAACGTTACTATCGAGAAAATTCAAAATTGTAAATCTGCCATTGTCCGCCAAATTCATCGATATTCCAAACAAAAAAAACTTGTAATACAAGAACAAAATTCTAAAATTAAATCAATTGGCTGCTATTGTCCGCCATATTGGATGTTGCGTAATGTCATAACTACAGTAACCAAAAAAAAACACATCTAATTAAAAAAATGGATTTAACATCGTCATATTAATATTTAACAGAAAAAAAAATGTCAAACATTGATGATTAATGTATGACCGAACACGACATCTTATTTACTATAGAGTTACAAAAATATTGGCTAATAAAAAAATCACAATCATAAAGACAAATAAATTGATCGCTAGTGTCCGCCATATTGAATTTTACAGGACATCATGTATTACGGTGTAACAATAACATAACGTATAGTAAATTCCAAAACTGTAAAGACGTATAAATCATACTGTCCACTAAATTGGATATGACGTGATGTCATGTACGACGTTGTAACAAAAAACACGACTTAAAAAATCAATATCGTAAAGTTGAATAAATTGATCGCTAGCGTCCGCCATATTGAATTTGACAGGACATCATGTATTACGGTCTAACAAAAACATAACATGTAATGAATTCTAAAAATGTAAATACGTATAAATCAACTCTTATTGTCCACAAAATTGGATGTGACGTGATGTCATGTACGACATTGTAACAAAAAACACGACTTAAAAAAATCAATATCGTAAAGTTGAATAAATTGATCGCTAGCGTCCGCCATATTGAATTTGACAGGACATCATGTATTACGGTCTAACAAAAACATAACATGTAATGAATTCTAAAAATCTAAATACGTATAAATCAACTCTTATTGTCCACAAAATTGGATGTGACGTGATGTCATGTACGACGTTGTAACAAAAAACACGACTTAAAAAAATCAATATCGTAAAGTTGAATAAATTGATCGCTAGCGTCCGCCATATTGAATTTGACAGGACATCATGTATTACGGTCTAACAAAAACATAACATGTAATGAATTCTAAAAATGTAAATACGTATAAATCAACTCTTATTGTCCACAAAATTGGATGTGACGTGATGTCATGTACGACATTGTAACAAAAAACACGACTAATAAAATCAATGTTGTAAAGTCGAATAAATTGATCGCTAGTGTCCGCCATATTGAATTTGACAGGACATCATGTATTACGGTCTAAAATAAACATAACGTGTAATAAATTCTAAAACTGTAAAGACGTATAAATCATACTGTCCACTAAATTGGATGTGACGTGATGTCATGTACGACATTGTAACACCAATTGTTCCCGGCAATATTAAACTTAAATATGACAACGGTGATCTTAAACTATTTAAGCATTGCAATACTTTACCGGACCATATTGAAAGCACAATATTTCAATATCAAAATTCAAACATCTTGTAGTTACACGTAGAGTATAAACACAAGCGTTTTGTAACTAACGCCGCGAACAATATATACGGTCAGCGCACCAGCGCTTTATCAACATATATACCAATAAATAATACTAACCTCCTTTTGACTTCGTCGCAGTCGGTTAGAATGCCGCGTAAAGTCCTCGGCAAAAATATACTTCCAGAACAGTAAAAAATAGAAATTTATCTTTTAAGGTTTCATTCACACAAGTGTTATTAATGATGACAAACGCCGGTTGACAAACGGTGTGCCAACGTTTGTCATTCTGGACTGATGTTGGCATGAATCGCGGATGTCAATGGACGACAGTATCCACTTACCACCAGGTTGAGTGTGCTGATCTGCCCGCCTTCTTTCTGTAAAAAGAATACTTACTACAATTACATACGGCAGGTAATTCGTATATTTTATAATACCGGGTAGGATTGGAGAGTAATTACACGTGGAAATTTTCTCATCCCGTATTATTCCGCTTATTCCCCGTTCTTCCAAATTCTTTTTAAAATCTATTCCTTTTTTTTTATAAATTCTACAAAACTTTTTTTTCGTACCACGGTCTTGTATGCGAACACGTGTCGGTTCCTGATATTTTTTTTATGATGGCCTCATTATTAACGTGGCGTGGAAACCAGTGATTTTATCCAGTTTAAACCGCGGTTCAAGTCGTCGAATCCGTCGTGGAAAATTAAAAACCACTTATAAAATTAAAACCATGGGAAGGTGTTGTGATTTTTAATCTTTTTTGTGCATGGATTGTGGGTAGTTCGAAATTTTTAACAACATTACAAAATGCATGGTTTTAAATGATTTAAAAGCTTAATAAATTACTGAGAATTTAATTTGATGTATTTACTTAATTGTGGGTAGTTGTATAATTATATAATACATTTTTAAAATACCTATATATATATCTTCGAATTTACGATTGACTTACCATTGGCTCGGCGGTGAAAAATACATCTTTTTTTGTCCACCTGGCGGGAAGTGGATGCTGTCGAACTGCGACATCCGTGATTCATGGCTACATCAGTCTCCCTATAACCCTACCAATAGGATCTGTACCCTAACTTTGAGGATTTAGGAATGGATTTGAAGTAAGGCTTTGGAAAATAAAGAGGTATTGGATGCGATGGTAACGGGCTCTGGCATATCTTATTCACTGCTGAAACACGTACGTACATTGGGGGAATAGGATAAAGTGGGAAATTTTGACGGCAGTGTTCTGTGAGAGAGCGATAGTGTGGCCAGTCGAGTGCCATCATCGGTTGTGGGATTGTAGCGTGCATTATGTGCTCTGCAGTCGGTTGTTAGGAGTATAACTTCGTTCCAATCCAATTTGCCGAAAACAAAACCAAATTTATGGTTAAATACATATAAACAATTATCACCTCACTATTTAATTTGAGACCGTGTCACTCACCTCGGGCCGCCATTGTTGTTTACATTTTGTACACATAGGATTGGAATGGAATATAGTTAGTGGCCGATATGGATTGATTGAGGATGGAGTGATTTTTCTAACACCCCGATTTTTGTGTATTATAATATATAAAGCTCGATTTTTTATATACACTTGACTAATAAAATTGTAGATTGAAACACAAAGTGTCACTGTTAGGAAGATGATAATCGCACAGTTATAACATTTTAAAGTCTGCGATTAATTTTTTTTTTTTTTACATGACAAAAATAGCAATCCATACAGCCGTAAGGTCATCGTCTACGTTTCACATTTTTCTCTATATGTTCCTATTTCCTTTGTCTAAAAAAAAAAAAAGCTACGAGATGTACATATCCTAATTCTTTCGAAAAAAATAATGATTTTTTTTAAAAAAAATTACCCGATCCCCGTTATAATGAGTAGGTATTAGTTTTGGAAAACTTATGACAAATTTCAATGGCTTTTGTGAATGTTTTAGAAATGTCAATTAAATGTTTTCTATTAATTATAATTGATGGGTTGATTTGATATAAAACAAATGAATGTGTAGAATAGATTATAGTAGTTATATAGATGCACGGTAGTGTGCGTAAAATAAATGCTTATATCTGTCTTTTTCTAACAATTTGAACTGCCAATATGCCAGAAAGTGATAACATTTAATTATTAATTGAATCTTCCGGGCTACTTGGCCGAGGTATTCTGGAATCTCTTCTCTTTCTTCCAAACGTTTCGTCAACAACTGCGGTTGTTGACATCTTCAGGGGCGGCTGCGTTCACTTTTCGGAGAGATGTTATCTCTTCGGCTTCTCGAGCGCAACTGACGAAACGTTTGGAAGAAAGAGAAGAGATACCAGAAGACCTCGGCCAAGTAGCCCGGAAGATTAAATTAATATGGACACCGGCCGAGAAAGCCTACACTCCACAATAAACGTTTAAGTATATTAATAAGAGTTGGTTGGGAGAGTTGGTGTAACTATATCATCGTGTCTTACTTACCCCTTATACGGTCGCGACCCCCTGAAAGGGTTAAAAATGAAGGAAATCATAATCCCTTTACTAATAAATTAGCTCCTAATTATGTTTTCTTACTGTTTAACATTTTTTTCGTATATAAGCGCCTAATTTTTCCTGACTAACTGTGAACCCCATCTATATGTGATCGCGATCGCCATGTTGAGAAACGATGAACTATATTATTGTGAAAAGCCTACACTACAGAAATGGGATTTCCTTATCAATCTGTTGAATAGGTAAATCTGTGTGAAATATGCGAAAATCTCCGATGGGATTTCCTTGTTTAATAGATGGCTCGTGTGGGCGTGGCACGACGCCTCAGATGCGATCACATGACCATATCTTACAAGGGAGACAAGAAATGTTTACTTTAAAAATAATCCTAGAAATGCTAAAAATCCTCATATAAATATCTTATTTTATGGTTATTGTATATACAGGGTGGAATATATGAACGGGACATGGAGTAAAAGTACATTAAATATTGAAGATATCAGATTTCACTCGAAGGAAACATTATTTTGATTTTTAAAATAAGAGTAACCGCATTCAAACATTTGTTAAAAAGTTTACCTGAGCCGGGCTTCGAACCAACTAAAAATGCCTAAAATAGACGGACCGTATTTTATTGAACCAATCAATAGGATGTTAGTTAGAGTCGATAGGTACGAATTATTAGATTTCATGGTCTTCTTTAATTGTAAGATACAATGTTTGTTCGAGAGATTTTATCCTTATCATAGACCCTATCGATTGGTTCGAGGCACTTTGATAGCTGTCATTCTAATCAAGCTAGGTTTAAAAGACTAAATGATAGAGTTACAAAATGAAACATAGTGCAGTAAATAAAGGTATCTTTACAATTATCACATAACATAAAATATTAAATTCACTGTATGTCTTCGTGTACTTTTGACACAACATACAAGGTATTAAATACTACGAAAAAAAAACCTTATTGTTGTCATAATAAAGTAGGTTTTGAATGTTAAGCTTTATAAACGGTATTTTTTGTAAAACACAAATAGCCAACGGCGATTCCTTTATTGATGTATTGTAGTTATTTCAATGTGTGAGTGTGGCGACACTGGGCTTACATACAGAGTTAGCAACATGTGACTTCCATCTACATTCATATATTCCGTGGACTGTATGGTGTGAGCGGGACGGCGCATACCGCGTGCTCTGTTGCTCGCGTGCACAATGTTTAGACAGTGTTATTTTAACTCGTTTAAGCGCAAGGCGCGATTCAATGATATACACCTAGGTATACATATATTTATTTATTGGCATAGTAAGAAAAAATAGGGCTAGACAGAACTACATATGTAATTAGCTAATTATTATTAATAAAAATGTATTTATATACAACGGTAAAATGTTAATTATTGTGTAAAGAAAATTATAAATAAAAATTAATTCTCAATCTGAAAACTATCATTGAAATATATTTATAATGAATAGATTCCTTTCTCCAATGTGTGTATGATTGGTCCACTTTGTTTTTAAGAAAAAACAAAGTAAGTGTTCATTAAAAAAAAATGAAACACTTGATACTTTACGAACCAACAGACACGTCCGACCCGCACGTATTATCGAATGAGACTGGTGATGTGTGTGAAACAAATCTAAGAATTCTAAGACACACTATTGATCGAAAACGGTGATGCCAACTGAGTCTCTACACATTTTTAACGCGAATATAGACCATAATTCTAAAAACGATCATGTTAGACATTCCAGCAGTATACATTACATACATACATTGTATAACATACAACTTGAACGATTGATAAATGAATTGTTGCTGATGTTGTTCTCTACACATGTCCATATTGAATTAGAATTAGAATAATATATTTGCAAGAAGAAATATGTCCGTTATTGGCAATAAGATACTGTGTATAAATAACGCAAAACTTCTTGGGCTCTGGCGATATAACGTGACAAACCAGCGCAGTAAGTTATTCTTAGGGCCGTTTGGTGGTGCGGGCTGGAATGCCATGGAAGGGGTATTTACAATACAATATGTTTGCAAGTTCGAGCGAGACGCAACAATACTTACTTCTTACTCGCACGCTCGCCTTATTGAGTGTTGCATGAAATTGTGGCAGGGACATTGCGGGAGAATTTTCGCGAGAACGGGCTGAATATTTATAAGTGTTGTGTGACTTTGTTTTAAAAATAAAACTCATAAGCCATGTTTAACGGTAATATAGAATTTAAAGCCTTTTCACATTGCAGATTCTGTGGCATCGTCTTCTAGCGAGACCCCCCGTGTGAAACGCAAATATACAAAGAGGACGCCGAGCGCTAAGAAAAATGATTCCGTGAGTACTTGGTCGGTATAGTACAGTACCGCAACCACTCCTTGTGTTGTCCATTGCAAGACGTGGACTTTGATTCGTGCACGAGGGATCTACGGCCTTAAAACGTCACGCTGGTCAAACGGGTTGGCGAGTCCACTCTTATTAGAGGTGGTGTAGTTCCTCAACGCTATCTTCACATTTCTGACCGTCACCGAACGCCAAGAAATATATATCGTGTCATTGAAATAAACGCAAAGCCGGAAACGCATCGACTTTAGCTTGACCGCCGTAAGCGCGGCCCTCCCCATGGTCTGCGGGACGTGGGAGGGGAACGAGTCCGACCAAACAGCCAATCAGAACCGCGCGAGATCTTATGTCAAATATCTATCAACAGTTCGTTCTACAGCCTACGGGTTCGCGGTATAAAATGATTTTTGGACCTTCGTATCGAGGAAATGCGGATGGACCGCACTTCTGTGACGGGAGGTGCCGTTATAGAAACCCGAGGTGGTAATTATATTAAACAATTCTTCAGAGCACTCCCCATTGTACAGGCGGTAGAACCTTCCTTTGATTAAGATTTTGACTGTTCTTTTTTATTAGACCCCCACCACGGAACGAGTGAAAGGGAAAAGGGGTAGACCTCGCAAAGTGGACGTTTTGGCAGCGAAGCAACAGACACAGCAGCCTAGTAAGTAAAATTGTCTTATCATTTCTTTATATTGTCTTTTTGTATTGCGAAATAACAATCTGCTGGAGGTTGATCAATTGGATCTCATTATTAACGATTGCTTCAACTGTTAGGATCGACTCTCCCAAGTGAAAGATAGACAACGCAATTCCGTGATTGATTATTGTTAATGCGGCAGACGAGCATACAGTCTATCTGATGGCAAGTGGATACTGTAGCCCATGGACATCCGCGATACATGCCCACATCAGTCTGGAATGACACACTGGTACCGTTTCGTCGATCTAGTGTAATGGCTTACTCGCTACCGGAACACGTACGTTGGGGAATAGTGGGGAATGCAGTACATTTCTCTTTGTGTAATATTCTGACAATAAAGTCGCTACCACAAGCGTTGCGAACTACATCATCTCTGAAAGAGTGGACTCGCCAATCCGCTTGGACAGCGTGACGTTTTAAAGCCATACATCCCCCATGCACAAGATAATGTACACGACGAGGTCCATTTCCAGCAGTGGGTACTGAAAGGGCTGATTGCAACCAGCCTTCTAGCAACGTGCCAGTTACTGTCGACTGTTTGAATACATTTAATTATAATTTGTTTTTGCTTTAAAAATGTTTTTTCTTCTTCAGAAATCCGCGTCAGAAGCAATCTCATGCCGGATAATTCGGAACCAATAAATCTTGATAGCGACGAAGAACCAAATTTGGGTGAGTCAATAAATTTATAAGGTCATATTTATAAGGTGTTATTTATAAGGTGTTATTTATAAGGTCTTATTTATAGTCTTATTTATAAGGTCTTCATTATATTGTCGGTGTCACATATTCTGCAATTGATGACGTAGAGAGGGGAGTGCCCATTTGTAGGCTCCTAATTTTACGATGGAATATAAGCAGGGCAACTTAAAATAGAAATTAGAAACTTATTTCAAGGGAGTCAAGGTTCAAGATTTACACAATCTATTTGTGGAGATGTGTCATAAATTTTTCTTTTCTTTAACCACTTCAGAGGGGGGGGGGGGAGTGCACGCTGCAATCCAACAGCCGCTGGGCGCGCTCGACTGGCCACGTTACCCCTTTCTCACGTTAACACTTTATCTTATTTCCCCAATGTACGCACGTGTTTCGGTAGTGAGTGAGATGTGCCGGAGCCCATTCCCATCCCATCCTATCCATCCCCATTTTCCCAACCCTTTCTCCAAATCCATTCCTATATCTCCAAAGGTAGGCAGCGCATCCGGGGGCGTGCCAACATTTGTCATTCTGTACTAATGTTGGCATGTACCGCGGATGTCTATGGGCGACAGTATCCACTTACCATCAGGTGGACTGTATGCTCGTCAGCCGCCTTCGTATATAAAAAAAAATTATGTTAGTCTTTGGTTCTCTTTAGTATTTAGTTTTGAGCGCAGACAATTGTCGGCTCCTAAACTAAACCATCTCCGAGTATTTTGGGTGAGAAACTTGTTGTAAATATCTCAAATGGTTAATCTCATTGTGGTTAATCTCATCTCTAAACCACGGTTTTGTTGAGCTCAGCCAAATGTTCGTGCGCAAGTTCGGCGAACTGGTTTACCTCGTTTTAGTAATTGCATTGATATCTTTTTTTTTTTTGTATAGAAAAAAAAGGCGGCAGACGAGCATACAGTAGTCCAGACGACGTAGGCATGTACATGCCGACGTCAGTACAGAATGGCAAACGTTGGCACGCCCCCGGATGCGGTGCTTAACTTTGCAGATTGAGTAATTGATTTCCCCAGAACGGTTTTGTATATTTGGTTGTGGCGTGTTTCAAGGTTTTTCGTATTTTGATGAAACTGTATAGATTAATTAGTTTTTAAATTGTTCTATTTCCCAGGATCCCCAAGTCAAGCATCCGATTCCCTGAGTTGGGATGAAAATCTACGCGCACTGAGGCATATACATGAAAAATATGCCAATATTGATAAGGTAATGTGTACTACCCATTTTCAAATATAGGACAATTATTTGCCGCTGTGTCAACATTTGCCAATTTTGACAGACGTTGACATAAACCATAGAAATTATAGACGTCCACTAAGTGGTTGGTCGACATACTTTTCTACCTCTTTTGATATAAAAATGTGGCAAAAATGATAAAATCCTATTTATGAATTCCAGGCAAGTATCTGCGATTTTGTCAACCTTTGTCATTTTTGACAGATATTGACACAACTCTCAAATCTCCTTTACAGGCGCTTACATCTTTTTTTTGTATTAAAAAAACCTTTTTTTCCTTATGTCAAAATTGATATGTTTTTTTTCGTAGGACGATTTATACGAAGCCCACCTACTGGCTGCAAATTTCAAAAAGCCTCCGCAGGAACAACGCCCCACGGAGAGAAACAATCGGGACGACGATGAAGTACTTTCCGTCAGAAGTTCTGAAGGTATGTACATACACACATACGCACGCTCGGGAAAAACACTCGTCCATACACACGTACATACACTCATAAATCATAATATCCATACATATATGCATATACGCACGTATACATATACACACACATACATACACGCACACAGACGCACACGCGTACGCGAATATATAAACACATATCGCACACCTAAAACAACAAAGGCCTAACTTCACTTGTTTTTTTTGTATGTACGACGGCGGCAGACGAGCAATACAGTCCACCTGATGGTAAGTGGATACTGTCGCCCATGGACATCCGCGATACATGCCAACATTAGTACAGAATGACAAACGTTAGCACGAACCCGGATGCGCTGCATACCTTTGGAGATATAGGAATGGGAAAATGGGGAGGGATAGGGATGGGAATGGGCTCTGGCACATCTCACTACCGAAACACGTTGGTACATTAGGGAAATAAGATAAAGTGGTAAATGGAGTACATTTCAAGGTAGCCTTCTGTGTGAGAGGGGTAACGTGGCCAGTCGAGCGCGCCCAGCGGCTGTTGGATTGCAGCGTGCACTCTCCCCCTCAGTTACACATGCTCAACTTGAGATAAATACAATACATGCATATATACAATACATGCAAATACACACATAAACTATATACGTGTTGTATATGTTATAGGCCGTTCGTCAATAAAAGAATTGGATACACGAGTTGAGAAACTTGAAGATAGCTCCAATTCTGATTCAGATAGCAGTAGTTCCGGATCTGGTGAGTCCTAATCAACAGACAGACGGACAAAAACGACGTAATGATTCATCATATTGCTGGGCAATGGTCTCTCCTCTCTTAAGTTACGATGACTGATATCGTTGACGGTGAGGGAGTTGTGTAGGGGAGAAAATAAAGAAACTTCGCGGTGTAGGGGAAGTAATCGACAACGAACTCACATTCAGGAAGATGCTACCGCTTACTAATTATTTTATATACTAACTGGGCGATAATTCAAGTCGTGCTGTGTCTGGAGGGACGGACCTTCCATATCTGGAGCTTGCCGAGTGATCCCCGCGTTCCCTGTGGACTTTATTTATTACAATTCGCTTTCCCATTTTACAAGTTAAGTTATTGTTACTAACAAATGTGTGGATCTTGTGGTCTTTCAATAAATTGATTAACAAAATGAATCAAAAACATGAAATATGGACATTTCGTGAAATTGACAACTTTGCGGGGGAAAAAATTAAGCAAATCAGCGATTCTACAAATTTAATCATTTTACCATAATGATGACGTTTTGCTGCGATTATTCGCATTTTTGTGAAATTAATATTTTTTCAAATAGGACATTTTGCAAATATAACATTTTGCATTTTACAAATAGGATACTTTACAAATAGGACATTTTACAAATATGAATGACATTTTGCAAATAGAATATTTTACAAATATGACATTTTACAAATGGGACATTTTTACAAACAGGACGTTTTAAAAATATGACTATTTACTAATGGGACATTTTTACAAATAGGACACTACAAATAGAACATTTTAGAAATAGGACAACTTTACAAATATGACATTTTACTAATGGGACATTTTTACAAATAGGACACTTTACAAATAGAACATTTTAGAAATAGGACATTTTACAAATAGGACATTTTACAAATATGACATTTTACAAATGGGACATTTTTACAAACAGGACGTTTTAAAAATATGACTATTTACTAATGGGACATTTTTACAAACAGGACGTTTTAAAAATATGACTATTTACTAATGGGACATTTTTACAAACAGGACGTTTTAAAAATATGACTATTTACTAATGGGACATTTTTACAAACAGGACGTTTTAAAAATATGACTATTTACTAATGGGACATTTTTACAAACAGGACGTTTTAAAAATATGACTATTTACTAATGGGACATTTTTACAAATAGGACACTACAAATAGAACATTTTAGAAATAGGACAACTTTACAAATATGACATTTTTACAAATAGGACATTTTACAAAATGAATATTTTGCAAATAAGAAAATTTAGCAAAATTATTGCACTTATTACAAGCGGGTCTTATTGTAAAAATGATTTATATATTTATTACATCTTCAGGAGATTTTGTATCAACACAAATGCAATATAGATAGATTAATACAAGTATAAACGGCCCGGTGAAGTTTGCTCGTGTTACAAAATTGTATAGTTTCTAGGTTGGCTGACGAAAACGACAGTTAAAATGACTTAACGGTATCTTTGTTTCAAAATTATAAGATTAGTTTTGTATGAGGATATATAGTTTGCAGTTGTAGTTACTTGCAGTTTGCATATATAGCTTTGCAGGGTCGGCGGCGCGCCCGCATACACCCTCGTGGTGCACGTGTCCATGGGCGGTGGTAACACTTACGTGGGACCGCTTATTCGTCCGTCCACTTCACTATAAAAAAGAAAAAATATATTTAGACGTATATTAAAGAGATCAATATTACAAAAATATTCATTATATTGAAGACAACTCATATATAATAAGGATACGTTCACTAAACGGGTAAATTTTGCAAGCAATACGTTTTATGCCTAAGGGGCCGTTCAAGTAAGTCATTTTAGTCATTTTTACCCCCCCCCCCCCCCTCCCCCTGTCAGCGAAAAAATAAGCAAAGCTCTTACCCCCCCCCCCCATGCTAACGTAAGCATTGGTATAATTTTTGCAAATTCTGTTCAAGTTCCTCATTTAATCAGAATCTACTAAATTTTGCAAAAAAAACACGAAAATAAATAAATAAATATTGTTGACATAATCGCCATTCTGACCCCCCCCCCCCTTCCTTTGGTGCTTATGTAATACTTGAACGGCCCCTAACACTATCGCAAAAATCTAAAATTTTCCATATATATTTTATACCGCGAACCCGTAGGCTGTGGAACGAACTGCCTCAAGAGGTCTTTCCATTAAGCTACGATATGGGGTTCTTCAAGAGAGCTGTGAATAGGATTTTGCAAGGTCGGCGGCGCGCCCGCATACCCCCTAGTGTTGCAGGTGTCCACGGGCGGCGGTAACACTTACCATCACGTGGGACCGCTTGCTCGGCCGCCCATTAGTCTATAAAAAAAAAAAATGTATATCACCTACTCACTTTCTAAAACGATTCTTTTTTCCAAAAATCAACTTTCACTTGACAATTTCTCTATCATTACAGATAGCTCATCATCGGATTCTAGCTCATCATCAAGCAGTGGTGACAGCTCCAGCTCGGACAGCTCAGACTCGGAATCCGAGAAGGAGACTGAGAAGAAGAACGTTACTGACGCCGATGACAGGTAGGTGTTGATATTTGTGACTGATCGTAACAAATTTGACACGACAAACAATTGATTGATTGAGATAGAATTCCGTTCAATCTCATTCCCTCTGGAAATGTGCGGATGGAATGGTGAGATTGTATGGAATGACATAAAATTCAATCCAATCTTATTTTCTTTACATGCAAACATTACACATAAAAAACACGTGAAGTTTAATAAACTATCACAATTGAACGAACACAATTTTTCAAACAAAAACTATACCTTCACTTCTCACACAAACACACACACACTAACACACACACACACATACTAACACACATACACACACGCACGCACACACACACACATATACACGCATTGACACACATACACACATGCACACACATACATTAAAAAGGCTCTATTATTACCATTACATATTTTATTTAATAATTTATCTTCATAAAGTTTGAACCAGAATTTACAGCTAGTTCTATAAGAGTTTAGTATAATTATAAGGTAAACATCTTTCTTTCATTGAAACATTAATAGGCATGTGTTTAGAGATTGTTCACAGTGTAATAAATACAGTGTATTTATGGCTGTTGTTTTATGTAAAACAAAATAAAATATTAACCATATACCAGATCATTTGGCGCGTGGTCAAACCCTCCGGAGCGGTCCGGCGACTCATCGGGCGACGAGTCGGACCCCGAGAGACTGGCCGACCCCCCTCCCATGCCACCCCTTTCCGACGACATCAGCGAATCGGAGAACGAGTCGGCTGATAAAAGCTTCCAGTGTCATATATGTCGCAAGTGGTATTCTACGAGGGTTACTCTCAAGTAAGTATAGGACAGTTATATATACTGTTTAAATCTCGTTATCAGAATTATTAAGTGTATTTTGAGAGACCTACGTCACCTTGAGACGTCAAGCTGACCTACGTCATTTTGAAAGACCTTGAAAGACCTACGTCAGCCGCTATTTAAAAAAAATACGCACGCAACGTTTTCTGGCCCGTTCGTTGCACACGTAGCGGTAGTTGCTGACGCCACTAAGCGTAGCAGTGCTACGCGCATTAAAAGCACTGTCGTAGCACACGTAGCGGTAGTTGCTGACGTCACAAAGCGTAGCAGTGCTACACGCATACAAAGCACTGTCTTAGCACACGTAGCGGTAATTGCTGACGTCACTAAGCGTAGCAGTGCTACGCGCATTAAAAGCACTGTCGTAGCACACGTAGCGGTAGTTGCTTACGTCACAAAGCGTAGCAGTGCTACACGCATACAAAGCACTGTCTTAGCACACGTAGCGGTAATTGCTGACGTCACTAAGCGTAGCAGTGCTACGCGCATTAAAAGCACTGTCGTAGCACACGTAGCGGTACTTGCGGACGTCACAAAGCGTAGCTGTGCTACGCGCATACAAAGCACTGTCGTTTCACACGTAGCGGTAGTTGTTGACGTAACAAAGCGTATCAGTGCTATACGCATACAAACCACTGTCGTAGCACACATAGCGGTAGTTGCTGGCGTCACTAAGCGTAGCAGTGCTACGTGCATTAAAAGCACTGTCGTAGCACACGTAGCGGTATTTACTTACGTCACAAAGCGTATCAGTGCTATACGCATACAAACCACTGTCGTAGCACACATAGCGGTAGTTGCTGGCGTCACTAAGCGTAGCAGTGCTACGTGCATTAAAAGCACTGTCGTAGCACACGTAGCGGTATTTACTTACGTCACAAAGCGTATCAGTGCTATACGCATACAAACCACTGTCGTAGCACACATAGCGGTAGTTGCTGGCGTCACTAAGCGTAGCAGTGCTACGTGCATTAAAAGCACTGTCGTAGCACACGTAGCGGTATTTACTTACGTCACAAAGCGTATCAGTGCTATACGCATACAAACCACTGTCGTAGCACACATAGCGGTAGTTGCTGGCGTCACTAAGCGTAGCAGTGCTACGTGCATTAAAAGCACTGTCGTAGCACACGTAGCGGTATTTACTTACGTCACAAAGCGTATCAGTGCTATACGCATACAAACCACTGTCGTAGCACACATAGCGGTAGTTGCTGGCGTCACTAAGCGTAGTAGTGCTACGTGCATTAAAAGCACTGTCGTAGCACACGTAGCGGTATTTACTTACGTCACAAAGCGTATCAGTGCTATACGCATACAAACCACTGTCGTAGCACACATAGCGGTAGTTGCTGGCGTCACTAAGCGTAGCAGTGCTACGTGCATTAAAAGCACTGTCGTAGCACACGTAGCGGTATTTACTTATGTCACAAAGCGTATCAGTGCTATACGCATACAAACCACTGTCGTAGCACACATAGCGGTAGTTGCTGGCGTCACTAAGCGTAGCAGTGCTACGTGCATTAAAAGCACTGTCGTAGCACACGTAGCGGTATTTACTTACGTCATAAAGCGTAGCAGTGCTACGCGCATACAAAGCACTGTCGTTGCACACGTAGCGGTATTTGCTGACTTCACAAAGCATAGCAGTGCTACGTGCATACAAAACACTATCGTAGCATACGTAGCGGTAGTTGCTGACGTCAGTAAGCGTAGCAGTGCTACGTGCATACAAAACACTGTCGTAGCACACATAGCGGTAGTTGCTGACGTCACTGAGCGTAGCGTATTTATATTTTCTTGACATTTATTCCAATGCGCTATCAGACTACATGGGTAATTACTGTTGACAATGCACTTACTTGGTGATAGAAGAAGACGTCCACGGTGCTGCTCGCGCTGGTAGTACCACGAAATCATTCCGTTGGAGTAGAAATTATCATATGGTGATAAGAGTTGTTAAAACGCGCGGCCTTAGAAGCGTAAGCGTTTTTGGTAGATTTCGAAAATCCAAGCGTCAACAGCGTACGCGTTCGCGGTAAGATCGTTAAAGCGATTGCTTGAGGCAATGAGTGACGAATGGCCGAATCGATGGTCGTTCTTCTCTTTCGGTGTCCGGTTTAAGGTAATAGGAAGAAAAGGGATAGATATATATGGCATGATTTTGAAGTATGTGTGTGAACGAAATGTATTTAAATTAATCTGTTATTAATATGTTCCTCAAATCATGTATATATATATATAATGTCGATTATTTTCACTCTTTAAGGATTGTCAAATGAAACTAACTATATTGTGTTGCTTCGGTATACAATGAAACGACATATAATGTTTATTCTTCAATCCTTTCTACAATCTATTATTTACAATAGTCTTACTCATCTTGACCTACAATTTGACAGTTCGCACGATTGTCTTCACCTCACGCCATCCCATATCCTACCCTCTTTTACCGACACTATGATAGCTCTACCGACAGCGCGGAGCGCGGCAGAACTCAAATGAAAGAAATATATTTTCTTTACATGTATTTAAATAAATAAATATACGCCAATACGTACATATATTTTTTTCAGAATTCACCGGCGTGTCCATCAAAATAAAGGTGGTGGAAACTCCCGCTCTCGCACGTCGCGGTCGTCTGACCGTTACGAATGTGATTGTTGCAACGAGACCTTCAACCGACGAGAGAAACTCTGGGAGCACAAGTGAGTCGATAAAAATGTCACGGTGTACTGAAAATACTGAGTTGATGGGGTCTACGAGCATACAGTCTGCCTGATGGTAAGTGGATACTGTCGCCCATGGACACCCGCGATACGTGCCAACATTAGTCCAAAATGAGAAACGTTGGCACGCCTCCGGATGCTCTGCCTTACCTTTGGAGATATAGGAATGGATTTGGAGAATGGGTTGGGAACATTAAGAGGGATAGGATGGTAATGGGCTCCGGCACATCTCACTCACTACCGAAACACCTACGTACACATTAGGGAAATAAAATAAAGTGGAAAAATGCAGTACATTTCAAGGTAGTCTTCTGTGAGAGAGGGGTAATGTGGCCAGTATGAGAAACCTTATGAGAAACGCGAAAATCTCGAAATGTTATTTGATCTCCAAATGAATTTCGTTGTCATATTATGTACAGGTGAAGTTGTTGCGATTCAATTTCTGTCAAGGACGGACGAAACGCACTTTTGACTAAAAAACGGTTGGACGAAATGCACCCTTGATAAACTATTTTGTCAAAAAGCACTATCGATCAACCCACGCTAAAATTTAATTATCGTTTTAGGGCTGAAGCACACCGCGGTTCAATGACAGTGCGGTGCGAAGTTTGCCGCAAATGCTTTGAAGATGACGCGGAATTAGCATCGCACGACCGCTCTCATACGGCCGATGAGAGAGCTGGTAAGTTTTGATACACGTTGACACATAATTGAAACTCCTGATCACTTCAATCGGCATATGTACAGTTATAAAGGGAAGTATAAAGGTATATATACAAGGAAGTACTACGCAGGGGCGAATGATTACTTTATTTATTTTATTAGCATACAAAGATATCTAATTTTATCAAATGGAAATTGGGTACAAAAAAACCGGTTCGTTTGTCTCTTTAGATCCAGATTCAACGGTCTGACTACACAATTGTATTGTTTTAAATATTTAAAAACATCGTAGTATTAGATATATGTTTGCTTAAACATTATTTAGTATAAATAACACGCATGTATGCTTATTTATCGGTACATTTAAGTTGGTAACTTTCCGTGACGATGTATCGTCACTTGGTGCTCGTAGGACAAAGGGCTGGGCAAGCTGGGCGATCGCCCAGGGCGTTGGGCCGCGTCGCAAGCGGAAAATGTGATTCTTCTGATTTCATCTAATCTTCATTTGATATATTTATGTAAACAAACTGAGTACGCTTCCAAAATCCGCATTAAAAGGTCAATCATTAAAAAATGTTAGATGTACTTATTATACGTGCGTCAAACGCTTCAAACGCTCCTTTAAACGCTTAAAGGGATGGTGCATATTTCTCAGCCAGAGTGCTAGATACACTTGCTTGGTCCGACCTTGGTCTGAGGAAAAATATTGCAAATGCAAATTTATATAAATAAATAAATACAAATTATATCCTGTTCGTTGGGTAAACGTATCACTTGAGGACGGCTGCATCGATTTGGCTATTTAAAAAAAAATATGTTCCTAATAGTCCGAATAAGGTTTATAGGGTAAGAAAAATTGGAAAAGTCGATCGGAAAATTGGAAAATTCGGGAAAAACTGAAAGTGATTTTTTCTATGGGATTTTTGTATGAACTTTGGACAGGACAGCGTCTGTCGGGTCAGCTAGTATTAAATAAATTGCTTTTTATTTACGTATTCTAAAGAAAGATGATTCCATTTTTTTTGGTATATCCAATAAAAATCACATGACCTACCAAATGAAAGCTTTGAACATTTAATTTGAAAGCTTCAATTTTTATTATGGTAATAAGCCCCTAAAGTACCGGGGAAATGAGATATCTGTCTTACATGTGTTCCAAAAATGTATAAGGGAGAGACCATATAACCAGCGGTGGAAGCACAGTCCGCCGCGGTGCAGGGTCTTAGGTGGTGCATCCTGTAGATATAGGGTTGCCAGGCCCTAATATACAAAAGCTGGACATATCTTTTTCAAAGCTGGACATAACTTTTATAATAAAAAAAAACTCGGTTACGTAATTTAATTAAGTATTTATTAAGTGCAAAGTCTTCTGGAGACTAGATAAAATCGAAGAACAAACAAAACACAATAAAATAAAAGTTTTTATTAAACAAATAAAAAAAATATATCCCATGAAATATATCCTATATATATCCTATGAAATATATTTGACAAAAAGCCTAACAAAAGCCGGACAGGTCGGATGCGTAAAAATTTGGCCGGATACGACTGTAAAAAGCCAAACATCGCCTGGCAACTCTACGTAGAGAGGCATAATTCAGCGGACGTTTCTATCCAGGAGTCTAATTTGGTCTGAGACCATCTCAGCACGCTAACTGTGTACACGTGAGCGGCCATGACCCAGCCTTTCATAGGTCTAAGATCTTATTAGGACCTGATTTTTACCAATATTTTTTTTTTTTACCAAGCACCACTTTTATACATAGGGCCGGACGATGCGCGTCGCTATCAAATTTTATGCATCGCACATATCAAATCGAGCGTACACGCACACGTGTAAAGTTCAATTAATCTATCATGATAGTGTTTGAAAGGCATTTCAAATTTTATCGATAAAATCAACGGTCAAGTGGGAGCTGTGTACTCTTAAACGTTCTTCCTAAAATATCAATAACTACTTTAACTTTAACAGTATGTGTCCTTTAAAATAATGTAAAGGAAACTAAATATGTGCACAGACAAGTGACACTTTAGTATTGCAACCATTCCGGTAGAGGAACACCAGTGTCCGACTGTGTAATCCCTTTCCATCGACAACAAAGTCACAAGAATTATAATTGTCCCTTCATATAGGTAAGCATAATTGTACCTATATATCTATAGTAACTTGTCGATGGCACATAGTGCGAAGTCAGCTCAGAGGGTCTTGAGAAATAGTCCAGTCCTAACTTCAGCAATTCATTTTTTGAATAATTTTGGTACTAATAAAAAGAAACTAACAAATAAAGTTATAAACTAAACAACTAAACTTAAACACTAACAGTTGCTAAAGAAACCTAGTTTTTTAAACATAAACTCTGTATGTTAGAGCCCAATAAAAACTACTTACCCCGATGTGTTTCTTTTTTATACATTGATTGTTATACGGCAAAACATCAGTGACATACAGAAGCAAGCGTTGCATGAATTATTCATTATAAGTGGCAATGCACTGAAGGCTTTTTCGAAGTGCAATATGCACATCTTTATGGATCGAAAATTAGGCACCGGAATGAATCGATGAGTTTGGAGCAAGTTTGAATTTTGGTTTTTCACCAGCGGTCAGATGTTGTAAATTTAGTAGTAAGAGTGGCTTCTGATAAGAGTTCTTAGACTATCAAAGTGTGAGTGGAAAATGGACCTTAAACACAATGTATGTATTAGGTTGGGGGAGAGTGCGTGCTGCATTCCCACAGCCGCTGGGCGCACTCGACTGGCCACGTTACCCTCCTCTCACAGAAGACTACCTTGAAATGTACTGCATTTCCTACTTTATCGCATTTCCCCAATGTACGTACGTGTTTCGGCAGTGAGTGAGATATACCAGAGCCCATTCCCATCATGGGATAGGAATGGGCTCCCCATTTTCCCAATCCATTCCTTAATCTGCAAATGTAGGCAGCGCATCCCCGGGCATGCCAATGTTTGTCATTCTGGACTCACGTTGGCATCTATGGACGACATTAACCACCATTTGGACTGTATGCACGTTTGCAGCTTTTTTTTCTTTAAAAAAAAACAATATAGTCGCCATATTGATTTTTCAGTCGCATAGATAATGAAATAAAACTCATCTTAACATCACACTATACAAATCACTATGTCACGTAGTTTTTTTGTGTGTGAATAAAAGACTCCACTACTACATAGAGGTATATTTTAAAATAGTGAATAGATCCGGGATGGGTTCGATTCGCTCACGTCAGAAGTTATGACCCGGTCCAAAGAATGCCACTGCCCTGCGATAGCCTTCCAGTAGGTATTCCGCGGTAGGCCGGAACAGTCTCGCAGCTAGCAGCGAGCAGTAGGTAGGTGGTATATTCGCATAGGTGGCGAGCAGGTCACGTCCAAGTCGACTGCCGGGTAGGTTAGCCCCAGTAAGTAAGGGGATTCACATACACAGGACACTATTAGTAAGTCGGCACTAGACTCGTCAAAACCTTCAGTATCAGTTATTCTATAATTATTTATTTGTAGACGGAATGTTAGTCTACACAGAAAGGATAGCCAACGTGGAGTGCCAATGACGCGGTACCTACCTGCGTTCCATGCGATGCGTAAGGACCGGTTTTATAGTTCACTCCACGCGCAAACAATAGAATTGCAAAACATATAGTGCACTCCGGCTTTGCTTTCGAATTAATATTTAATCTATATTTTTATTATTTAAGTTTGTACTTTAATGTAGTTTCGCTTAACTACTGACGTAGTGAAACGAAACCGTTACAACTACGTACATAGAAAATTTTCTTTGTTTACTTTTTCAGTATTTGTTCACTGTGCAAGTATTCTCTGTGTGTATCTATGTACACATGTTGCGCGTAATGTTTTTTGTAGCGAGGAGCGATGTGCTCTCTCTTCGACAGCCAGCGGCGGGTATGAAGGCAACTGGCAGACAATAGACAACCGCGAGGCCGTGAAGGCAGACGATGTATATACAAGCGCGAGGCCGTGAACGTCATACAAATTACTATGAAGAATTCACGCAGCAAAATTATGAATGTTTGAGTATTTACTTTAAAAAAATGTAGAGTAATCAGCTTCAATTATTAAAATATCCACAGGCTATTTTGATTCCCTAGCTCTAAAACGAGTCGATCTTTTTTGTATTAATATCGGTAGGAAACTCGCACAACTGTGACGCCCACGTATCGTTTTTCGTGATTTTAGTGATTTTTCTAAATTTTTTTTCATAATAACTGATTTTTGTGTATAATCCGGAAGATGTACGATGTAGTTCACAACTCTTTAACTAATCGTAAAATTTTTATTGTTTCGAAATATTACGATTTAATATGTTCAATTAGAGGAATGTCAGAACACGTTTCGCTTAATTAATCGCCCCCCTTAATCTGGGAGAAACAATTTGTTTTTTATATATAGAAATATATTAGTGGGCGGACGAGCAAGCGGTCCCACGCGATGATAAATGTTACCGCCCCGCCGCCCGTGGACATCTGCAACACCAGGGGGTATGCGGGTACGCCACTGACCTTGCAAAATCATTTTCACAGCCTTCTTTGAAAAGTCCATATCGTAGCTTAATGGAAAGACCTCTTGAGGCAGTTCGTTCCACAGCCTACAGGTTCGCGGTATAAAATGATTTTTGGAGCGAACAGTGCGCGACACCTGCGTATCGAGGAAATGCGGATGGACCGCAGTTCTGTGACGGGAGGTGCGCTTGTAGAAACCCGAGGTGGGAATTATATTGCAACAATTCTTCAGAGCATTTCCCGTTGTACCCGTTGTAGAACACACAGACGCAACGTCTCTCTGAATGCTGACTTATGGTAACTAGGTTATAGTTGGCATACGTTACAATTGTATTGGTGGTCAGGCCAGGTTTCGTACAAAAGTGACCATCATTCTGTAACATCAACTGTATGTCAATGATGTATCATTGTAATCTATTGGCAAAATATGCCACTACCGTTCCAATATTTGTACGCTACTTGGTAAAACAGAGATTTGACCGCATGTTCGTTTATATTATCATTGTAGCTATGTTTACAAATAATCTATAAGAAATAAATAATATTGTGTAGGGGGGAGTGCACGCTGCATTCCCCCAGCCGCTGAGCGCACTCGACTGGCCACGTTACCCCTCTCTCACAGAAGACTACCTTCAAATGTACTACATTTCCTACTTTATCTTTCGGTAATGAGTGAGATATGCCGTAACCCATACCATCCATCCTCATTTTCCCAATACATTCCTTAATCTGCAAAGGTAGGCAGCGCATCCGGGCGCGTGCTAACGTTTGTCATTCTGTACTGTTCTGTCATTCTGTGTTTGGCATGTATCGCGGATGTCTATGGGCGAAAGTGTCCACTTACCATGTGGACTGTAGTGAAGTAGGTAGGTGTTTGATATTTTTTAGTGTAATCCTGTATTGGCCTCAGTTTTATTTCCTTTAATTGATGTATATACTCTATATACTCTGTTGTATCGCTGTAGGGTTGCCGATAAAGATAAATAAATAAAATAATGCAAGCTGTCTGTCGCCGCGTACCTAAAATTGGCGCTAGGCTCTCAACATTTTCAAATCTATCTCAATGCTACTGACCCCACCTTTTCTTGAGTCGGCCTCGTAGTCTTTTCTGTTGCGGATTCAATTTCCTGATTATCTTTACGTTTCTGTTCTCCCGAATCCGTCCTGGATGAGCGCTAATGGCCTTCTAAGACTCCGCTGTTGATGCGTTACAGCGTTGTCGTACTTTGTAACATTTGAAGGTATTAAACCCTTGTAGTTTTTGTTTTTCAATTTATTTCAACGATTACAGACCTTAACATAAATACACCGGGTTTTTTTTATATACTAGTGGGCGGACGAGCAAGCGCTCCCACGTGATGGTAAGTGTTACCGCCGCCCATGGACACCTGCAACACCAGGGGGTATGCGGGCGCGCCGCCGACCTTGCAAAATGTTATTCACAGCTCTCTTGAAGAACCCCATATCGTAGCTTAATGGAAAGACCTCTTGAGGCAGTTCGTTCCACAGCCTGCGGGTTTGCGGTATAAAGTAATTTTTGGACCGAACAGTGCACGACACCTCCGTATCTTATCTAAATCCGTATCTTATCTTATCTGCACGACACCTCCGTTGCTTGGTGCCATCAAACTGAATAGTATATCTTGGCACTGCACATTCGCTCAATTCGTTACATAGTTATTATAAATGTTAACGTATCCACGCGTGGAGGATATTTCCGTTTTTATAATTGTAAACAAATGCTGACGCCGTCGCGGTCACAATTCTTCGCTACTTCCACTCACAGCTACAAAAAACCGGTTGTACTATTGGTCATAGTTAAACGCTCTGGTTTAAAACGATTCAGGTTCACTAACATAGGATAGCGCTCGTCCGCTCAAGCATTCAACGCTCATTTTAACAACACTAATTTACGGTTATTTTGAGTCAATTCTCGCGTTTTTATATGATTGATTTAATCACTCTTGCCAGCCCCTCGTGTTCTGTGTAATAAAGTGAATAAAAAGACCCAAATTTATATTGGTATGTTTCTGTTAGGTCGTTGCTCTGAATGCGGCGCGTCCTTCCAACGCTGGGATCAATTACGTCGACACCGCGCGTGCGCGCACAACACCGCTCCACCCACTACCGCCACAGGTAACGTGCACTCGCACACATGGATACTCCACATACACAGCGAGACACACATGCGGATAGAGAGAGAGACAGAGATACACGGATAGACAGCCAGACGCACTGATGTACTGACACACAGCTCGACGCATCCAGACACGCAGATAGACACACAGACCAATAGACAGACGCACTGACGGACAGATAAACAAACGCATACATGCACATAGGCGCACAGACATAGTCACACAGACAAACAAATAAATTTCCACACTGCTCTATGCTCTGTTATAAAAAGTATATATTAAAAAACATATTTTTGATAGGCTTGTTGATTGGTGGAGGTCCTCCCACCAGATATACTGGTGATGAGGCTCCCAGCAATATCAATATATATATATGTATGTGTGTGTGTGTGTTATACCTAAGCAAGGGTATCGCTAGTCAATCGGCCTAGCAAGATGAGAGAGAGGATGGGAGAAATATGAATTGTAGGTACAAATACATTTTTTTTCGAATCTCTAGAGGGGGGCAACTGCCCTCTCCTGCCCCCCCCCCCCCCCTGGCGACGCCCTTGTACCTAAGGTATTATTTAGTGAGAGCACGCTTACTGCTGACAAACTGTACTGCAGTTTAACTGTTACAATTTATAATAATGTAGTGAATGTCGTATGAGTTATAAATAAAAAACACAGACAGACACACGGGTAGACATATAGACAGACGCACTGACTATATTTTTACCAAATACTAATTTATTGTCTCGTTCTCTTTGACAGGAAACAACGCCCGCCTGCCTCACGCATGCGTACAATGCGGCAAGAGATTCGGACATGCGCATTCCTTAACACGACACATGCACAATCATGCGAAACAGCTGTACCGGTGCGTCGTTTGTAAGGTAAGTCACGTTTACAGGCAGATTTAATCTACCCCCCCCCTCGCTAACCCCACTTGCTGCGTCCGCGCAGTTCTCCCGCTATCCTTCACGTCGATACTCGTTTTACTCGTGTGCGGTCGGTCCCCCGCCATTTGAACATTTCGTTCCTGTTATTAAACAAAGTATGGCTTCGAAACGAGTTTATATTTGTAGCCCAAGCGCGAAGAATGCGATTGCAGTTTGTAATTATGAAAAACAAAATAACCTGTGTTTGCCTGCCACTATGCACAGTCTATAGATAGAGTCGCTATAGACACAGGATTAAGCAAGCCGACAATTGAACGTCTAAAACTAGAAGCGAAAAGATCGGGTAGTTCGTCTTAAACGCCTTCCAACAAAGGAAAAGTGTTTAGAACAGAAAAGTCGACGTTGATGACTTTAATCAAGGCGTCATAAGAAGAATTAAAGAATTTTATTTCAAAGAATAGTGCTTAAGCGAGTTCAAAATGTAATTTTGTATGTACGAAGGCGGCAGACGAGCATCCGTCTGATGGTAAGTGGATACTGTCGCCCATAGACACCCGCGATACATGCCAACACTAGTACAAAACGACAAACGTTGGCACACGCCCGGATGCGCTGCCTACCTTTGGAGATATAGGAATGGATTTGGAGAAAGGGTTGGGTAAATGGGGAGGGATGGGAATGGGCTCTGGCATATCTCACTACCGAAACACGTACGTACATTAGAGAAATAAGATAAAGGGGGAAATGCAGTACATTTCAAGGTAGTATTCCATGAGAGATGGGTAACGAGGAAAGTCGAGTGCGCCCAGCGGCTGTTGGATTGCAGCGTGCACTCTCTCCCTACAAAATTATGCAGTATTGTTAATCAATTATGCGTCAATTATTAAAAAAAAAATCGCTGTCGACATAGTAACTAGATAATTATACTTGACTAACGATTCGCCCTCGCTTCGCTTCGGTTTATGTTTTTTTTATTCTTTTTAAATATTTTTCCAAAATTTCAAAATAAAATATAGCCTATATCAGACACGGATAATGTAGCTTCCTATTTGTGGAAGAATTTTTGTAATCGGCTCAGTAGTTCCAGAGATTACCCCCAACATACAAACAAACACACAATTTTACCTCTCTATTATATTAGTATAGATAGTAATTTAGATTTTTTTAAATGTTAATTACTCTTTTCACAGGCGTCTTTTGCCCGCGCGGACCAATTGGCTCAACATCTAAACAGCCATCTCGCTAACTACAAGCGTTTGAAGCCATAAACACAGACGGCATCAGTAGGCCACGGTCTTTCACACATAAGACGGAGTAGACCGTGGCCTTTTACACATGAAATCGGGAAATCATGGATTTTTACAGAAGACAAGACCAAAAAATCACGGCGTTTTGTACAAAATGATAGTAGACCGTGGTCTATTAGACGTATATTCGGTAAATGCCGAGAGATTATGGTATTTTATACAAAACTATAGTAATGAAATCAGTAAATTGTGAATATTTAAATATAAGACCAAAAAGATTATGGTATTTTATACAAAACTATAGTAGACCGTGGTCTATTACAACTATGTTCAGTAGATTCGTGAAATTTTAATTAAAATAGTAAAATCGTAGTCGCGAAAGACCGGTAGACCGTGGTCTATTTACACACAGTATAAGTAGATTGTGGTATTTTTACACGATATACGACCAATATTTACTCGGGTCTTTTTGCAAAAGACTGGGTAGACCACGGTCTATTTTGCCCAAATTGTGGTTATTTTATGCAAAAGAAGACTATAAACGAGTGGTCTTTTCAATAAGAAGACAGTAGGACCTTGGTCTTTTTAGTAGACCATGGCGCAGAGTGGGACCCAACGGGAGCGTGCAAGGAAGATTTTAATATTAATTACACAATTATTGCTATTATATTATATTAATATAGAGTTTTATTTAAAGTTTCGTTTCATTTTTTAACCTTTTATATTAACCACTCGCCGGAGCAAGGGAGAGAAGATCACCGGGGATTTTTTTTTTTTTAATTTTTTACTTACAAAAAGGTTTGAAAATCATAAAAAATACCTTGGCTTTTTTTAAATTTTTAATAAAATTACGAAGATTTAGTTAGCATTTTAAAGCTGGATATTGATAAATAAAGCATCCATAAAACATTTATATAAATACAAATATACATTACTACTGCACCAACGTAGTTGCATCCGCGTGAAATGCGCTCCCCCCCCCCCCTTACTCCTCCCCCCGCGTCGCCCCGCCCGCGCCCACTCCCTCACTCCCTAGTGCCATTGGAAAATTACCCATAGACAGATTTTATTTTTTTAATGTAAATCTATTTGTAAAATTTCACGATTAATAACTAGAGATCGGATATTCGGGTGCGTATTTACCTAAAGTTGAGCTGTTGGATAAGTGTGGAGTGCACTTTTGTATCGGGCGAGTGCCGCCGTCCCGGCATCCACGAACTTTATGTTCCGACTATAGAACACGATGCATATACCTAAAGTTGTAAAGTTAATCCCTGAGAGGCTCAGAACTGCATTCCTACAAATTGACATTAGAACTAAGAATTTGAATCCAAATCCCAAGTTTATATCTTCAATAGTGCCTTGGATCCTATTGACTCTGTCCTGGTCACCATCAGACCTTCAAAACTGCTGAGGAGTTTCATAAATAAACATCCTATTAGTTGTGAAATCTCGGGATTTCAGCTTTCAAATAAATTATTTTAAGAAGCCGCCTCCATACTTTATACTTTTTGGTAAATATGCACCCGAAAATACGATCTCTACTAATAACCATGTATAAATAAATACATATATCCATAAACATCACGCTGTTTTATTTCTTCACAAAAACTCGTTAAAAATAAAAAAAAATCATTACAATTTATTGACCTTTGCTTGCTATGCTAACCATACTACACCTCTATGACGTCATCGGAGTCGCGTACACAGTTACGTCGGTGGAATAGTATACAGGTATACACTTATATCGTTGAACTGTTCACGAGTCTACAACTCTATATATATATATATATATATATATATATTTTCTAAAGCAGAAAAAATAGCTTTATCTTAATTTTAAAGGTTGTAACATGAAACATTTTACGAATTGCATATATTGTGACATCACGCGTCGGCATACGAATCGACAATTGCTTTTGTCATTGTTTAAAAAAAAAGTAATGTCACCACAGATCAAAATAAACTTTGATCTGTTATTTTAACGTTAGGTGCGTTTTTAATATTGTTGGTTTTTTTTTATAGACAAAAGGGCGGACGAGCAAGCGGTCCCACGTGATGGTAACTGTTACCGCTGCCCATGGACACCTGCAACACCAGGTGGTATGCGGGCGCGTCGCCGACGTTGCAAAATCCTATTCACAGCTTTCTTGATGAACCCCATGTCGTAGCTTAATGGGAAGACCTCTTGAGGCAGTTCGTTCCAAAGTGCATTGCAAGTGCAATCAGCCCTTTCAGTATCCACTGCTGGATATGGACCTCCTCGTGGACACCACACTGCTGGTCAAGTGGGTGAACAAGTTCACTCATTTAGAGCTGATGTAGTTACTTCCTTAGGGCTTGTGGTACGTACTATTCTATAGCCGGTCGACATCACGGCGCTTTGTCTTATCTAAATTAATCCTAAGGTAATTGAATGGCGGCTATTTTCTACCCGTTCAACCCGCTTTGTCAGAAACTTGTAAGTAGGGAAGGGAATGCAAATGGTTCTGACAGGGCTTTATCTCCGTGTTATATCTGTAAGGGTCAGTGTAGGGACTGGTTGAATATATAGGGTGTTTATTATTAATCCTTAACTGGTATCCATATTTATATCTACTAACCTTCCTGGTCTCCAGATGGATAATTTACTTCTTCTTTACTTCGTAATTAACATCTCATCAATGTTCAGTTCCGATGTATGTTCAGTTAAGAGTCGCTCAGTAAAGTGATAGAAGGTTTACCGAAGACAGAAGAATTGAACACTTTGGAAGCACATGAAAAGCAGTCTTATGCTTTCTTATTGAATTATCACAAACATTACACACTTCGAAGTCTAGTAAACTATCACTGTTTTTGGGCAAAATAGTGGTCGCGCTCGAGTCGGACAACTGATACTGCTCTCAATCCAAAGAAAAAGAAGATTCTCATCCCAAGTTCTCATAGGGACAGTAGTTTATCTGCAAGAAACTATATCTCCAAAGGTAGGCAGCGCATCCGGGGGCGCGCCAACGTTTGTCATTTTGGACTAATGTTGGCATGTATCGCGGATGTCTATGGGCGACAGTATCAGGTGGACTGTATGCTCGTCTACCGCCTTCACCCATACAAAAAAACAAGATAAGGGCCAGGGTGGGACTAAAATAATTTGGATCAGACTTCACTTGGGTAAGTTCACCTCGGTTGCTTTTTAGCAATCCAAATCACACAGCATCTTTATTCCGACACAGTAGCACACATAAAATATACACCTACATATAAGAATAACCGAAAGAAAAAAAAAACAAAGTAGGCAATAAGAAAAACTAAAGAAAATCACAAACATTAAAAAAAATATATATATTTATAAAAAATGCCACATGGCTATTTTATGGATGTGTATGTTGAGGTGCCGGAAATGGTCTCCAACTCAGCATATGCTGCGACTGAGTGCCAGTCACCGCGCTGATTTTCAGTGGAGCCGTCGGTGACGCACGGACGAGTTTTTTTTTCTTTATAGAAAAAAGGCGGCAGACGAGCATACAGTTCACCTGATGGTAAATGGATACTGTCGTCCAACATTAGCGATAGATGCTAACATCAGTCCAGAATGATAAACGTTGGCACGCCCCCGGATGCGCTGCCTATGTTTGCAGATTAAGGAATGGATTGGGAAAATGTGGAGGGAGAGGATGGGATGGGAATGGGCTCTGGCATATCTCACTCACTATCGAAGCACGTACGTACATTGGTGAAATACGATAAAGTGGGAAATGCGGTACATTTCAAGGTAGTCTTTTGTGAGAGAGGGGTAACGTGGCCTGTCGAGTGCGATCAGCGGCTGTGGGAATGCAGCATGCACTCTCACCCTACCACCATGTATAGGAAATTAATAAATTAGTATTTAACTAAATGGTCATATATAACACATTAAATTTACTACCACTTCAGCCGCTGGGCGCACTCGTATGGCCAGTCGAGTACGCTCAGCGGCTGTGGGAATGCAGCATGCACTCTCCCTCTACTAGCATTAACTAAATAATTAATAAATTAGTATTTAAGTAAATAGTCATCTAAAAGTATTTTAACTAAATAGTCATATATAACATATTAATTTAAGGATATTAAGAACTAAAGAAATATTAAGGTGTTGCCAAATACATACAAAGAGAAAATAAAAGTTTTTATAAACTGCTTAACTATGGCTACTTCAGATAAGAAGGTAAAACTCGTATTCCATTTGGTAGTTGTTTCTATTAATTTAAAAGAATATATTTGTATTTAATTTTAATCGTATTGAGACCTCTTATCTCCCTAATTAGTAATAGGAAACAATAGGGATTGTCCGGCAGCGATTATTTCAGTATGTTACTCCCTGTCTCCGTTCTAAGGTATTAAGCAGACGACCGACTTTTTATACTTAGGTAGTAAATCGACGGCCGATCCACCGAATCAACGCACAAGTCCACATTTTGCCGACTTAAAAGCCTGTCGTCTGCTTAAAAGTTGACTGAAGAAACGGGTAGTGCAGGAGGGGAACTGCAAGCAGTTTAATCAACTACCCACGTTTGATCGTCACATTCGGAAAGTCTGCGACACTACACTAGCAATGTCCGCGGACGTATTTGACGACAAGGTTTAAATTTGTAGAATTGCTCTTGGACTACCCGCCACTTCAGTTAAATCGTGACCACGGCTGGTGTACACGTGCCGGAACGTCCAGTACAAATAGAACGTAAACAAATCCTTTGATGTTGTTACACCATACTATCTCTTATCCGTGAACTACGGGTATGTTAAATTTTCCGTATTATGCCGTTTTATGTGTGTACAAATACATTTTTTTCTTTTCATTCTGTATATATTTTTATTCAAATAAAAAAAAATGCTATATAGTTCTAAACCTAGTGAAATTCTCCATTGTCGCACCGATTATTGTCGGTCGTCTGTGATAGGCTTAATCCATAGGCGTTCTCACCCCTCTACGACGATACCGACCGCTAAAGATAAATCTGTCAGGAACTTACCAAAGAGGTATGAATGGATTTGAATGGAGTTTGATTTACCGAACTTAACTGTTGGCGATAAAGGCAAGTGTGTTTTTGAATTAATGGTCGCCGTGTGATCGACATAGGCTTAAGTTATGACGTACTTATGTCGTGCTAACTAGGCGCCCGGAATTTTTTATTCAGCTGCAGAGTTAATAAAAATATCTGCACTTTTTACCAGTGAATTTCTGCTGCTTTAGCAGCAGAGCAGAACAGTTATCGAGTACAGAGTTAATAAAAATATCTGCGCTCTTTATCAGCAGAAAAGTTATCGAGACCTAAAGTGAAGTCTGTTTTCGCGTAGCGGAACACCGCTTTTTCTTCTTTCACGACCAAGTTAACAAACATTGCGACATAGAACATCTAACGGTTCGCCAAATCATGCACGAGCTACAAGATGGCTATTGTAACATTTAATAGCGACTCTTGTATCTAACATATAAGGATTTTTGCTAAATAAAGTATTTGTTTTTGTATTTCTACAATTAAAATTAAAATTAACCTTTTTATGAATTTGATATATTTCCAAAATTTTTTTTAATTATATTTAAGTGAACTGGCTGACTTTGTATATCTTGGTATATCTCATTATATGCTATTACGAACGGAAATACCACACATTCCATTTATAAACAACTAACAGACGCACAGACAGACAATCAAATAAAAAAATAAAAAATATGTTGTTTTGGGCTCTATTTCATTCATACTTTGTATTACAATCGCCCCTTTTCAACTATTATTTCATGTCATAGATGTGAAAATATATGCTTCAATCTCTTGAAATTATACATGCAGTAGGTACATATGTTACGGTTAATGCCCGAAGAACGAGTAGGTAAACCTAGCTTTATCCGGGTTTACTTAGAATTACCCAAGCTTTTTGGGTAAAGTCCGAATTATCATTAAAATAAATATGATTTCGGCGATTACCCGTTTATAGTACCTAAGTCTACCTAATACTGGCTGGGTAATGTTAGAATGATTAATGAAATTAAACACCAAGTGGAGTGATAGCCTGTTTAATCCACATTAATTAAGTAATCAAAATTAAAATTATGACAATAGTGCACTGAAGGTAGGTACAAATCAAACTTTTATAATATGTAATCTGTTATTGTAATTAATCATTCTAAATGTTATTGTATCTGTTATTGTAACTATTATGTATCTACGAGGGTAGATCCATAAAGTTTCCGGCCTGACTAAAAAAAAGGACACTCAAGTTAACGAAACTATATTTATTTTTCAATATAGTCTCCGTCTGTTTGAACACACTTTTCGGATCGTTTAATTAGCATTTCTATTCCAGTATAAAAATAGTCAGAAGTTTAGTCTTCAAAATGTGTGTCACTTCATCATCAGTGGAAAATCTTCTGACTATCGCCAGATTCAGATTGCGACCTCAAGTCGATATGTAGTGAATTTCTTCTGAAACATTGATAGTCGCGATCTACCTTCGCCATAAGTAGGTTCTAAGAAATCTCTCTAAAAGGACACCGAAGCGATATTGAGTTTTTACCAACCGGTATTTGTAAACCGGTTTCAAAATTTCTACCCCTTAAGTCCGACTTGAGAACCAATAGTAATCACTGAGGGCCAAGTCAGGACTATAGTGTGGCAAATTTCCGTGAAGCCACTCTGAAACAGCAGCTTTTGCAACTGCGGCGGCGTGGACGGGGTCATGAAGAAGCTGCACATATTTGCTTAGTTCTCCACGACGCTTCTGCTTCATTGCTTCTGGTAATTGCTCTACAAGATTAGCATAATAGCTTCCAGTCTCCGTTGTATTGCGTTCGTTTCTAAGCAATATTCCTAGACAATCCCAGAATATCGAAGTTATAATCGTTTTGGTGGACAGCGTCATCTTTGCCTTTCTAGGCGGTGCTTCGCCAGAACGACGCCACTCCATCGAATCCTTTTTGAAAAAGGGATCATAGTAAAGAACCATAGTTTCATCTGTTACTGGGGTTAACTCCAATTGACTCCAAAAAATCGTTTCCACTTCACTGAAAGGCCTCCAGAAGTTCCTTGGAGCACGCTACTCGTTCACTTCGCTGCACACTTGAAAGAAGTTTTGGCACCTACTTCGCACTAACTTTATTCATATGAAACTGTTCAAGAAGAATCCTAAGTACTATAGTTTTTGAAAGCTCAGTCCTTGCTGCTATTTCTTTCTTCTTAGCTGAAGCCGTCGATTGCTCAGAACCTTCTTCCACTACTTTGTTGTAGTTTGGAGTCAGTGCCTCAACGGGTCGACCGGAGCGAGGTTTGTCGAAGATAGACTCTCGTCCTAAATGACATTGCTTATACCAATCTTTGATGGTGGAAATTGATGGAGAAGAATCCCCGTATACGTTATCCAAAATTTGTTTGATATCGGTCGGGCCAACACCTTCTTTTGTAAGGGACTTAATCACGAAACGACTTCCTGTTGTTCTAAGAGTCGAGGAATCAAAACTAACGAGGGTTGAACTCTAGAAATTATACACGAATTAGCAGGATAAATTAAATTACGATGACGTACCTATAATTTGTTTTATGTTAGACATCTAGAAATATGTCAGGCCAGAACTTTTGTCACTTTTGGATCTCACTGGTACCTACAGATTGTATTAACTGATAGTTTTGTTTATATTCAGATTGCGACCTCAAGTCGATATGTAGTGAATTTCTTCTGAAACATTGATAGTCGCGATCTACCTTCGCCATAAGTAGGTTCTTAGAAATCTCTCTAAAAGGACACCGAAGCGATATTGAGTTTTTACCAACCGGTATTTGTAAACCGGTTTCAAAATTTGCTAAGAAGAAAAGGGACACGGACGACAACTGTCCCCATTCATTAGTATTCTAAAGAAACGTTTCCATGCGGAAAAATCAACACGGCTTTAACGAGATTCAATTGATTCGACAATTCTTAAGAACATTTTTAACGTAGGTAGGTACCTACCTACATAGGTAGAATTTTATGAACTTGTCATTATTTTAGGATCTTATTGTAGATATTAGAATAAAATGCAATGCAACTAGCCCTAAGCATTCAAAACGCCACGTTGACCAAGCGAGTTGGCGAGTCCCACACTTTGAGTTGATGAAGTTCCTGAAAAGAATGGATTTGGAGAAAGGGTTGGGGACGTGGGAAGGGATTTGGGAAGAAAGGATGAAGACCCCTGGAGACTTCACTTTAAAGTGTTTAAGACTATCAGAATAACTGTGTAATTTCTTTGCTAAATTGTTACCATAAGAAAGGTGCCTTAACATTTTTTGGACTCTTTTAAAACAAATTCACTTTTTTAGAGGAAAAAATCAAGTTTATTAAAATTCCTACTACAAAAGCCGTGATGTTGGGAACTCAGTATAACTCAGTATTAATACGGTACAGCTGTTATTTAATTAGCCCTGTATAAATAACAAGAACAAAACACGTTATCGTAGTTGCAATGTGAAAAACCTCAAGTAAAAACAAACCAATGGCAGCTTGTAGGTACAGACGAAATACTAAATTAACACAGTGGAATCAGAAGCCATCTTGCCTAGTCTAGACTTGTGAAATAATTCTCGATTTGTCCCAAGTGGGCGTGGCATTATCACGCCCCCGGCACTCCTCTATCACGCCCTCAAATTCAGTACTCATATAAAACTCCTCTCGAGCGGATGTATCAAATATATTCGCGACAAAAGTCTCACATTTCCAGGAAAATTGACAGCTTTATACTCAAAATTTGACGTGAACGTTGATAAAGAAGATTGATTAATGGAAAAGCAGAGTATTTTTGAATTTTACGGGGATTTTTTTTATTGTTTTCCGGTTTGTTTGTTTGTCGGTAAACAAAACCACGTGGTAGGTGAATGAACTTTTGAAGTGAACAGTTTTTTAAAGCAAGTGTTTTTAAGTTCTTTTTACGTGAATAAAAACAATAGTGTGTGTGATTTTTTTAAAAAATTTTGATAAACATTATTGATTTCTTTTACAATGTACAATTAATATTGTGAAATGGATTAAATATAACTAAATTAAAAATAAATGTGTTTAATACAAATTTAAAATACTGTCTCATTTAATAAGATAAATTAAAATGAACTGTTTTTTGATGAACTGATTTTTAAATATCAAGATTTAAATGACTTTGATTTAATGTATTTTGTATTTTAAATGTCAATTTTCGGGCTTTGAATTTTAAAATCCAACTAAGGAATATTTTAAAACGAAAGCTAGACATTTTTGAGTGCAACTGTTATTAAAAAATTGCCAAATTGGATGCGAAAAGGCCCACTGAGGCCCTTGATAGGGCCTCAACATCTTCACAAAACAGAAGACCGAAAACGCTCCTGGTACACCCGTTTACAAAACAGAAACCGGAAGATATAACCGAAAAAAACAAAGCATACTTACTCGAAACTCCTAAAGACTTGAAGCGGAAACCTCCACTACTAGAACTTCCGAAAGACTTCACGAAAAAGCCGAAACTCTTTTCTGAAAGTCCAAAATCATTGCCCATAGAGAATTTAGAGGAGAGCACAGCGACGAAATCTGACGATCAAATGAGAGACAAAGACAAAAGTAACTGTGAAAGTATAAAAGTGTGCCACCACTGCTGCTGTCAAAAGAGCTGTCAAAACGGTGACAGTAAAGTGACAGATAGTCAGAATTCTGTCAAAGTGATATTCGCGCCGGCCATGATGCCTACGATATTCGGCGGGGTTCCTGGCATTCCTTACATCATGAAGCATCCTGTGAAGATTAATGAGCAGGTAGGTTTAAATTTATGATTAGAACTTAAGAAAGAAAGAAATATACCTACAGTATACGACCGTATATTTCCGAAGAGTAAAACCATGACTTGCAATCCTAATTCCTTCTAGGCCACTGCCTTAAGGGAATAAAGAATAAGGGTAACTTGCCAAGTCCAAGTTAGGGTAACTTGGCCACTGCCAAGTTACCCTTATTTCCCCAATGTTTTTCCCCCATAATATATACACCAGTGAAGATAATAATAAAAAAAATCATGGTAGGCTTAAATAATACTTTATTAACGCTTAGCTGCGCCCGCGACTTCGTACGCGTGAAATGTTAGTTTTTAAACTCTAAATTGGAATATCTTCTATTCCCGTCAGCCGATTTCGATGAAACAAAGCCTATTCGAAGCGCCAAGCTAAGCTTAATTAACCCGTAGAAACCCCATGAAAATCCGTTCAGAAGTTTTGGAGATTGGCGTGTTCGAACAGACAAACAGACGGACAGATAATTTCAAAATCGTCTTTTTGTATTCTGATACTCTTCCTTCATCGCCCCCAATCAGTTTTTGGTAAATATATTCAATGTACAGATACGCTGGTTCTACGCGATATCGCCGGAGCCCAAGAAGTTTTACGTTATTTATAAGCAGCGCATCCGAAACGTGTCGTGTCGTGTTGTGTCGACCGGATGTAAAACATCACCCCACCCCATCTCACCTCGTGATCGTCGTAAAAGGAGACTAAGGGATATCAAAGCTGCTTCCACATGTAACAATAATAACCGAATTCCTTCCTACTATATCCCAAAGAACTGGCCGCTAAGAAAACTCAAATTCAAATTTGCTCCAAACTCCTCCATTTGATTGCTTTTTGATTCATTCTGCTGTCTAAATTTTCCATCTGTAAAGCCTTCTATCTGTGTGTTTGTGAATATCTCATAAAACGCTTTGCAAATGCGCATATTGCTGAAGTTCTGCTTTAAAACAATACATTTGTAAAAAGAAAACATCTTAAGGGTAAGTAGTCTTTAATGGTCAGTTTCAACATACACAGTTTACTTTTATAAAATCAATCCTTAAGTGCCATTTCAGTTTCAGTACTTTTACTGGTAATTAAATTGATAAACTCTACCGTCAGAGCGAACGTCGCATCGCAAGCTCTGACGTCACGTTTTGTATTTTTTCTTTTTTTGTAAGGCAATAGCGGAATTACTAGATTGTGCCAATGTCCTTCTTAACAATATTCAAAACATAGTAGTGCCGTCGAAGCAAGTCAGGAGGCTCTCAGTAAAATGAAAGTACGTTTACTAAGCACAGAACAGTTGGACTCCTTGGAAGAAAACGAAAAATGCAATAACATGGATTTGATTATTAAAAATATTATGCATAAATGCACTTTGAAGTTAAATGAACTATTAAACAATTAAACAGAAACATAACCATTAATTCTTGAGTTCTCGCTAAAAAGTCAAAATGAATTTGAATAAGAAATAGCAAAATTCTTGAATGCTCTACCTAAAATTATTTAGTGGGCAAAGAAAGAACAAAACGTCCATCTTAAACGATAAAACTAACCCAACAACCGACTGGTGATAGATTTACAGCCGCGGATCATGTATCCGGATAACCGTTACTATATCCGGGCGAACGGACCCTCTTTGAGTGCAAGTTACCGGTTAAAACTTACAGTTTCGGTTATTATTAGATTTTGGCAATCTATTACAGATATTTAAAAGAATGCTTCTTGTCAACATATGTCTCAATACGGCCCTGTTCCTTGTCTCCACACCACATACGATCTAACGCTCTCTTCATTCACACACTACACAAGACTTTAAGTCATCCATACCATTAGCTTCTGTCTCTACTGCTATAATTGAACCGTTCTAATAAGTCGGATTTGACATATGATTGTCATAGACGCATAGACGCAATTGTCAATTGCAATTGCAATTGCAATTGCAATTGCAATTGTCATAGACGCAACGCTTCCAAGAAAACGACGCTTACAATTGATCGAGTTATATTACTATCGTGTGGTGGTATAATTCGATCAATTTTAAGCGTCGTTTTGTTGGAAGCGTTGGGTCTATGACAATTAATATTTCACATCGGTGGATTATACGGTTCGTCATATGTCAAATCCGACCTGTAGCTAGCAGTTGAGAAACACGCTGATGGTTTCTGTATTGAATCTGGTTCGTTGAGGAACACTTGAGGAAGAATCTGTATTCTTCCTACACCGTACACGATCTATCGCTCTCCTCATACACAAACTACACAAGACTGCCATTGGTTACACCATCAGCGTGTGTCAGATACACTCCAGTCTTTTGGGGGCCACCATACACGATGTATCACACTACGGTGACATTTTTCAAGGCGAATTCCCTCTAACAATAAATATAAACGCATTGAATACTCGCTACATTCATTTTATACGCGTTGTAAATTTAAGAGATGCTGTAATTTTATTCATAGCTTTTTTTACAATTGAACGGGATATATCTGTTTCTGGAATTTTATGTGTGTAACTAGCGACCCGCCCTCGCTTCGCTTCGGTATAAAAGTTTTCTTTTTCAAAATTTCAAAATAAAATATAGTCTTATATTAGACACGGATAATGTAGCTTCCTATTTGTGAAAGATTTTTTGAAATCGGTTCAGTAGTTCCAGAGATTACCCCCAACATACCCACAAACACACAATTTTACCTCTTTATTATAATTAGTATAGATAACCCCTACATTATATATATGTATATCGACTTACATTCGTGAGGTTCGTTATGCCGATTGAGATGGTAGTTTACCATGGTTTTATCTATTTTTATTTAAAAAAAAATATTTGTCTGTCGTACAAAAGGCGAACTTAATGCCTAGAGGCATTCTCTATCAGCATTCTTGGGTTGAACATTGGGAGGTGCGATGAACTGTATACTTTTTTTTATAGTGTGAAGGAGGCCGATGAGCTTACACTCCACCCGGTTGTAAGTGGATACTGTCGTCCATAGACATCTGCGACAAATGCTAGCACGCCGCCGGATGCACTGATTACCTCTTGATATATAGGAATTGATTTGGAGAAAGGGTTACGAATATAGCGATAGGACAGGATGGGATGGGAATGGGCTCTGGCGTATATTGGGAAATGCAGTGCATTTCATGTAGTAGTCTTCATGTTTCGTGTTTCGGTAGTGAGTGAGATGTGCTCTGGCCATTCCCATCTCATCCTATTCTATGCCTCTCCATTTTCTCAACCCTTTCTCCAAATCCATTCCTATATCTCTAAAGGTAGGCAGCGCATACGGGGGCGTGCCAACGTTAGTCATTTTGGACTGATTTCTATGGGCGACATTATCCACTTACCATCAGGTGGACTGTACGCTCGACTGCCGCCTTCAGCCATAAAAAAAAATACTTGTGTCTTGTATATATTTTTTTTAAAGGAATCATACATAAAAATTAAAGCGATGAAACTCATATCTCAACTAACAATATACATACATCTTAGTTGAGCTCCAAGGATCAAGACTGTTGTATAGTTTCAAAATTATGATGTTTTCGTTTAAAAAATGGAGCGTGCCACAGGGCGTTTTTCTTATAGTAACTGAAAATCGGCCCTCGCTTCAACCGGTCTCGCTCGGGATGAACATAAATCTGTCAGTAGTCGGGAAGCTACAATGTTAACCACTTAGCCAGATACCCTCTATCGACTTTCAATCAATGTTTTACAGTTAAGCTGCTGACACACATGCACACACATACGTAGAATCACAGTGTGTGGGGAGAGTTTATATGATTGTGCATAATTTTGACAACATTTACGATATTTCCTTTTAATTACATTTTTGTCGATTAATAAACTAGCGACCCGCCCTCGCTTCGCTTCGGTTTATAAGTTTTTTTTTCAAAATTTTAAAATAAAATAGACACGGATAATGTAGCTTCCTATTTGTGAAATATTTTTTGAAAACGGTTCAGTAGTTCCAGAGATTACCCCCAACATACCTACAAACACACAATTTTACCTCTTTATTATATTAGTTAATACATAATTTGAGTATTACATTTGTATTTTTTTTGTCTTTTTATATACGGCAATGGTGCAATTAGCACATTCTGCCAGTGTCAAGTTTTCTTCGAAATAAACAATTTCAAAGCCTAAAACGTATCCCTGTCAATGTCCAGCCCCGTCGATGTAAGTCAGGAGACACACAGTAAAGCGATTGTAGGTTTACTGAGGATAGAAGAGTTAGACTCCTTGGTCTCCTTGGAAGCAGACGAAAAAGTAGTCCTATGCTTTTTTGAGTATATCAATACTTTGAAGTTTAATAAATCATCAGTATTAAATGACAAAATGCAAACTACACATTTTTTATTGTAATTAAACAATAACCACTCCCCGAGTTTCCCCCCCGAATTGAAAGAAACTGCAATAATAACCCTTTACCCTCATCCAAGTTGGATTTTTTCCCGGGATTCAAACCCGCACCTAACCTTAAGGAAGGCCATAACTTAGTATGTCACGTACAAGCTATAAAGTAAGTCACAAGTAACTTTATTATGGGCTTGAGGTTACCGCAACGCGAGGAGTCATGTACAGGTCGCTGTTTTTCATTTTAAAGAAATATAGTGTCGGCTTTACCTATGCTGCAGGGTGCGCAGCGCACACGGGCGCAGAGCCGGCTCTAGCCCATGTAGCGCCCGGGTGCAATCAATACCCTGGCGCCCTCTAGCGGGCTCTTTGGAGGCGTCGCGAGCGGCACTCGGCGCCTTCCAACACCCTGCGCTCGTGTGCGCCGCACACCCTGCACTAAAGGTAAAGCCGGCACTGCACGGGCGCAGGGTGTTAAAAGGCGCCGAGCGCCGCTCGCGACGCCTCCAAAGAGCCTACTAGAGGGCGCCAGGGTATTGATTGCACCCGGGCGCTACATGGGTTAGAGCCGGCGCTGATTAAGAGTTTCGGAGGCCCTAAGCATGAGGCCGTGTAGGCCCTCTGTTGCTTGGATCATCGATCGGGCATTAGGTATTTCAAAGAACTAAACGTTCGCGCAAAGAAACGCCAGCAGAGGAGAGAAGGCCCCTGAAGAACAGGGGCCCTAAGCTTATAATGCTTATATGTTAATCCGCCACTGGTTGTAGATATACTTGTGTGAAACCACACATCCATCTAGACATATATTACATACATACTACATTTGACATACTAGCTGTGCCCGCGACTTCGTACGCGTGGAATTTTAGTTTGATTTATAAAGCTTTGTATACAGTATCTTTTCTTTCCGTCGGCCGATTTCGATGAAAGAAAGCCTATTCGAAGCGCCAAGCTAAGCTTAATTAACCCGTGGAAACCCTATGAAAATCCGTTCCGTGGTTTTGGAGATTAGCGTGTTCGTACAGACAAACAGACAGACAGACAAAAATTTTCAAAATCGTCTGTATTCTGATACTTTTCCTTCATCGCCCCCAATCAGTTTTTGGTAAATATATTCAATGTACAGACACGCTGGTTCTACAGTTTTATTATATGTATAGATTCATGGTACAAAATGTCAACGAGTACAGTAGTGAGTTACTCCCTCACTCCAATATATATAATATATCCATGTATAGATATATATATATATATATATATATATATAAATTTATTTAAATCCAAAATTACACATCGACCTAAGATGGCCTAAGTGGCATGTAAACCGAAATAAGATAAAGTGGGAAATACAGTACATTTCAATGTACTCTTCTATGAGAGAGAGGTGACGAGGTCCGTCGAGTGCACCCAGCGGCTGTGGGAATGAAGCGTGCATTATCTCCCTCCAAATTACTGTTATTTATCAACAGTAATAGTGTGACTATGTACGCTAGTATTGTACTTTCATTGCGGATAGTACTTGCCTAGTAACTATATTTAAATCATAAAAAAAGTCGATTTCAAAATCGATTTTTCTTTCGGTTCATCTGGCCACCCGAGATGTAAGGGTTGTCTTTTTCGAAATTCGAAAGTTGTGATTTTTTTTCGAAATCTCCCTCGTACCGCTGTGTTCGGATAACGTCACATTTAAATCATCCCGTGCGTGAAGGTGTTGGGGGCACGCTTTACGCGTTAAATAACGTGCTGTGAATACGCGTATAACATATTTCAAACTCTATCCCATAAAGCCTTTAACAGGCTTTGTTAAGAAAGTTAATGCTCCTTTTGATGGTAACACTCATTTCTTAACTGTTTCAAATCAATTCAAATCAATCAAAGTTCAATCGATGGTTCAATGAATGGTTCAATGAATGGTCCAATGAATGGTTCAATGAATGGTTCAATGGATGGTTCAATGAATGGTTCAATGAATGATTCAAATGAAAAAAGTGGTTCTTATCCATTCAATCACTTCAGTATATTTTAAAAAAATTACACGATTAACTTTAAATAAATATCTTTTAAAAAATCTCACCGAATCTATACATACATATATAACTAGCTGTGCCCGGCCACGCGTTGCTGTGGCTGCCCAACAGATGGCGCTAAGGGTGGACAACCCTTATCACTAAGGGGTATGAAAAATAGATGTTGGCCGATTCTCAGACCTACTCAATATGCTCACAGAATTTCATGAGAATCGGTCAAGCCGTTTCGGAGGAATACGGGAACGAACATTGTGACACGAGAATTTTATATACCTATATAGAGATAAAACAATAATGGGGTTGAGTCTGTACAAATACTTAATTAAAAAAAAAATGAAATTGGGGGTCTCTTTAGAAGTTACAGAAACCGATACAGTAGTTTTTTAAAATTTTTGTCTGTATGTCTGTCTGTTTGAGTATCACGTAAAAGCGCTGAACGGGTTCTGATCTGGTTTTCACTGATGTATAGCTAAGTATTCAAAAGGAAAACTGGCATATGTGTAAGCTTCAAAGACTTAATTAAAACATAAATAAATTGGGGGTCTCTTTAGAAGCTACAGAAACCGAAACAGTAGTTTTTTAAATTTTTGTCTGTATGTCTGTTTGTTCGAATATCACGTAAAAGCTGCTTTTCACTAATGTATAGCTAAGTATCCAGAAGGAGAACTGGTATATATGTCAGCTTCATATGACACAAGGAAGTTGAGTTAACGAGGAAAATAAAAAAAATACAATGGAATTACTTAACAACTAGGTACTGGATGATTTTTCATCCGTGAAATTCACCATATCAGTGCTTTTGCAGGTGTTAAAAATCGTTTACGGCTGCTTAGTTCACGCGAGCGATTCTGCGGGTGGTGGCTAGTTAGGAATGAACTATCGAAAATCGCAAAAAAAAAAAGTTTAACGCCTTAACATACAAACGATATATCGTTTGGATAGGGTTTAAAGAGCTCGACAACTTATTTTTTTTTTAAATTAGCTCTTTCCATTGGTAATTTTTGTATCCACTAAACATGAAGTTACAAAAAGGATACAATATAATCACGAGTGAATAGTGAAATAACAATTTTCTCACTTCCGGAAGCTTTATGTAAAAATTGACATATTACATGTTTTATTTGTCAAAATAAGCCAGTTATCGCCATTCTGATGGAGCCCTAACCAGCCAGTGAAGATCCGTAAATGGATTTCTCCTAAGTATATTATATCCTAAAAAATAATATTTTCACAAGTCTGCGTTCGGCTGATAGCGGCCAGAGGGATCGCGGTCTTATTTGTTATTGGTACAGTCGCGGACACAATTCAGAAAACGTCTTTTTTTCTTATATGGCAATAGCGCAATTAGCGCATTGTTCCAGTGTCAAGTTGTCTTCATTGACAGCTCGTCAATGTCCAGTCCCGTCGAAGGAATTCAGGAGTCGCTCAGTAAAGTCGGTCGGCAGATGACAGAGTCGCTCCGCATTGCGTCCCATTGTAAAACCGCGACAACGCACATTACAGAGGCGGCAGGCCGTAGCTCAACGCAATAATATATGTCAGTTAGCGACATTCAATTCTTCACGTCATCGCACATCAAATAACTGTCGATTTAAATAGGAGTTCAACGCAAATTGAGGCGGGCCGCGTCGGAACGCATTAATAGGGCTGGCCAGCGATCCGGCAGTGCTCTCAAGTGTGTGCGATTATGTTGCACAAAATGTATCAAAATGATTCACGAGGATTTTTGAACTGTTATGCGCTGCGATGCGACGCGACGAGCCTTTAGTATCCACTATTAGACACGGGCCTCCTCAAGCACATTGTCTCGTGCATGGACCAGGCGGCAGGTTGGCGAGTCCACTTTTGTAGAGGTGGTAAAGTTCCACAGGGCTTGTGATAGCGGCTTTATTATCCCCTAGTCATCTCTTACGACATCCGCGGGAAGGGATAGCGTGGTGTTATTCTAATAGCTGACACTACACGGCCACTGGTTTAATAGTAGTTAATATTATAACTTGTGTTCTCACCAGTACCCACTAGCTCCGTGTTATGTTAGGGCGGCTGCTTGACCACAGATAAGGGCCAAGACGAACCACAATAGTGGATTAATCTGTCAACGTTGGTCTTATTTGACACGTTACAATGGATGTTTCACAGGCGTTCTTATACATAGGTCCCACTGAAAATTTCCGGGACTAAATTACATTATTTGATAATGGAACTCTTTGATTGTACAATAAAGTTTGTCTCATCTAACAGTCATTTGTTTTTTCATTGTGGCGTCATTTTAAAAATTGCATGTCTCCATTAAGAGGGATTTAACGCTATATTAATTTTCGCTATATGATTTTCAACGATTTTAAGTGTGACAGCTCAGCAGAGCCTCGCTCGGCTTCAAACTGCTTTTGGCGATGAAGCACCAAGCAAGACGACAATTTATAGCTGGTTTGTAGAATTCAAGCGCGGTTCAAGTGGCCTCCATTCGACGTTTAGTGTCGTGTCGTGTGGTTTTAGAATCGTTCGTTAGCATTTGTTGCCACGGGTGTCGTAAAAGGCGACTATAGGATTACAAACTAAGTCCCTGAAGAACTACACTTCCTCGAACGGTGTAACTGTCCTCGGATAATGTTGTATACAGTTTTTTCTAAAATTAAAAAAAAAACCAGATGTCTTCTCTCTCATTCACATCACCCGTCTCTGTCTGTCGTTTAACAAAACAGTGATTAGCGCGAAGTTTGTGAAGAGATCCCATCTGTATGCTTATTAGGGATCGCGGACACTTGACAGAACTTCCCCTTGTTTTGGTGTGTGGTGCAAAGCATATGCGACAGGGTTAATTGTACATTTTGAAATTTAACTTTTTTTTTCTTGGGAATTACTTTTAAAGGTGATTACCAAATGATTACCTAAAATTATTACCAAATGTTAATATAATTGTTAATATTACCATTAAATAAAAATAATATAACATTAAATACGACCTTTTTAACACACAAATGTTAATGTGTAATATAGTTACATGAGATTTATATGCTAATTTGGCGGGATGTAGAGATCGTATATATACGATATGTTATATACGATACGATATATAAAAACATGTATATGTTCGACAGCTTTTTTATACCTATGTGGATTTTTTTAAATCCACAAATAAATGAATTTTAATTTGAACATTGACTTTTGGGCCCAATATGAATGATCTCCTTTGACTTTTTAATGAACCCCTCCTCATCTGCTCCACCCCCTCTAGACGTTGCCAACCAGGTTTCTTTGATAAGAACGTGTGATGTGTCATCTAGTCTACTCCCATATCGATATTATTATTAATATTATTATTATCGTCAACGGTATTTTTTTTTAAATTTAATGATCCCAAAAGACACCGAAAATAATATATTTTTCCGATTAGTCGCATGGGGCCGCGGTCCCGAATATTAGACACTGATGCCACTATGCTTGCTATAAAAAAGCAACTCGTACTTTACAAAGAAAACCGCTAAATCCTTTGACTTTGGCCAATCTTTAGCAAAGTATTTAAGTATTAACGAAAAAAATACGACCAAACTTCTAATTATAAAAGACGCTCTTTATAGCTTGTACGATGACTCGGATATTGCTCGACTTTAACGAAGGCGCGTTATGAGTTTGCCGATAAAACGTTGAACTTGTTACCGAAGCTGCGAAGAAACAAAAACGTTTGTTAAAAATTGCGTTGTTATTTGTCCTGTTAATGTGGTTGTGTGCGTGTTAAACATAGGGTACTTTAATGTTAAAAAAATATAATTAAATAATTTATTAATGACATATATATGTCATATGTCATATATATGTCAGCGGATATCAATATATATCAATTGATATTGATATTTTTTTTTTTTATAAACTAGTGGGCGGACGAGCAAGCGGTCCCACGTGATGGTAAGTGTTACCGCCGCCCATGGACACCTGCAACACCAGGGGGTATGCGGGCGCGCCGCCGACCTTGCAAAATCCTATCCTATTTATCGTCAAAACTAGAATTTTGGGAGATCCCACGCTTTTGATTATACTGACATAACAGTGCCGTTGCCGAGGAGAAAATACTAAAGATTATAATTGTAATTCAGTTGTATGTTGAATTTGGACTGATTTCATTTATTAATCTCAAAGACTAATTTTTTGTTACTCTTATTATTTGATACTCTAATTATTTGGTACTCTAAATTTTTGTTACTCTAATTATTTGATTTTGAATATTAATGATTGAATATTTTGAATATTAATGATTGAATATTTTGAATATTGATGATTGAATATTTTGAATATTAATGATTGAATATTTTGAATATTAATGATTGAATATTTTGAATATTAATGATTGAATATTTTGAATATTAATGACTGAATATTTTGAATACTAATGATTGAATATTTTGAATATTAATGATTGAATATTTTGAATATTAATGATTGAATATTTTGAATATTAATGATTGAATATTTTCTCATTGAAAACGTTAATATGTTATAGAATATAATTACCTACTATGTACTTTTACTGTTTTGGTTTTGGTCCCAATTTGTTCCTCTCCGGGTTCAGGGTATCCCGAAGGTGGCAGCCCTAAGCATATTTCACTGACCGTAGCATATGTCACACCACGGATGTTAACCCTAGGTATGTACCACGGATGTTTCGGGAAGACAGTGTGATGTAAAGTCGATATATCTCGCCGTGTCGGCCATCAACAATCGGCTGTGAGATTGCACCATGCATCTTTCCCATCGAAGTATTTCCCGTATTAAAAAGCTGCAAAGTCTCATACCTATCCCCATTGGACTAGGACGGAGATCAACATACGAATTATACGAAACAACGACTCAATTTCACGATTCAAATGTTTCATGAAGAAAGAATTAGGTGGATATGACCACTAAAGCAGAAATTGAAGGAGGAAAATAATTATTCGTTGGTCCACAGTGCACTACCCGATACGTGGTCTCCGAGGACTCGTCTCTACCCTATCGGTTATCTGTCCTACGGCAAATATGATCTGCACAGTTCCACTTTGAAGTCGATTCCAAGAGCTACGTATGTCGATAAATTAAATTCTTTGGCGAATTTATTCCTTTCGGATCCTATACCGCAAAGAATCTCCGAGCATAGCTCCCTCCATAGCTCAATGAGTGACTTTGAATTTATAGATCAGACCTACCGTTAGAGGCCACGTTTCGGCGCCATATGTCGTATCGCACTGGTTGGATGAGAGAGCCGAAGATCGTGTGTGCCTATATCCAGCATTGGAGATGCATAGGCGGATTGTATAGTAACAAATAAAATACAGAAAAAAATATTTAGTGTTTTTTCGAATCCATTCAAGATCCGCCCTAATCTTTCGTACATCAAAGAAACAATTTCAAATGAAAGAATTGTTTCAATTGTATATTTAAGACTCCCCCATCCATTGTCTAAGGTCATACGAATTGTGAATTTTAAAGACATCTTTGTTTTAACGAAAAGAAATGAGAGGAAACATCCTTTGCTGGATTTGTTGACTTTCCTTTTGTGTTTTGTAAAAGGGAGTTTTTGAGTTCCTTTCGAAAAATTCTATCTGTTGTCGTATTCTGTCGATCACGACTTTTTTGTGTTTAGAAAACAATTCACTACCTACATCTTGACTAAGAGTGACTATTTACATACTACCATTGAAAAGTAACTGTAATAAAAGTTACTTTTCTTTTGCATAAACTATACTCGAACACTAAATACAGTTAACATACATGAAAATTCAAATAATTGTATAAAAAAATACTGTAGTAATAAAGAATTCATTTCAAGTACAGTATACATTTTTTTTTATACAAAGAAGGTGGCAGACGAGCATACAGTCCACCTGATGGTAAGTGGATACTGCCGTCCATAGACATCTGCGATACATGCCAACATTAGATCAAAATGACAAGCGTTGCTACGCCCCCGCTGCCTAACTTTGTTGATGAAAGAATGGATTTCGAGAAAGGGTTGACGACGTGGGAAGGGATAGGATGGGAATGTGCTCTGGCATATCTCACGAATATACATTGGGGAATATGATAAAGTGGGAAATGCAGTACATTTCAAGGTAGTGTTCTGTGAGAGGGGCAGAGCCGGCTCTAGCCCATGTAGCGCCCGGGTGCAATCAATACCCTGGCGCCCTCTAGCAGGCTCTTTGGAGGCGTCGCGGGCGGCGACGCCCCGTAAGACGGCGCCTTAAGACGCTCGGCGCCCCCTAAGACCCTACGCCCGTGTGCGCCGCACACTGCACCATAGGTAAAGCCGGCACTGCGCACAGGTGCCGCGCCGCGCGCCCATTTCAAATGAACTTACACTCTATTGACTTAGAGATCATTTTGCTACCGGGCGGCAACGTGTCAAACGTACATACATACACTGTCTTTGGATTAGAGATTTTGCCGCGCGCGTGTTGTATTAAATAAAATTGTTATTTGTGTAGTGTAGTAATGCGGTATGACAAGCGCCGAAAGCGTAATAAAAGTAAAAACAATATTATTGTTAATGACTTTTTTTTTTTGCTTGCGCATACATATTTGTCGTAAGTAACAAGTATATAAAACTGTGCAATGGCGTTAAGTTCAATGAAATATCCAAAAATGTAGCGCTCGACAGGCGCCCCTGCACCCCTTGCACCCCCTGGTAAAGACGGCCCTGGAGAGGGGTAACGAGGCCAGTCGAGTGCGCCCAGCTGCTGTTAGAATTGCAGCGTGCAGTCTCTCCCTCCAGAAATATAGTACAGAATATAGAAATATAGTTGTATCTTATACATATAGGTATAGGATACAATATAGTACTTATTTTCTAACAACAATTCTATAAATATGTCTTTAGTTTATTTTTATAAATATTTATTTCACATTGTTTAATTTCATCTGGTAATCTATATACATATAATAAAATTGTAACAGGCCGATGTCTGTACATTATAGATATTGGAAAAAAAAACTATATGGGGGGGGGGGGGTATTTATTAGAGCAACAGAAGCCAAAACAACAGTTTTTAGAAATCTTGTCTGTCTGGCTGTGTGTACACGCATCACGCGAAAACTGCTGCATGGAATTGAATGCAGTTTTCACCGATGCATTGCTAGAGGTCTAACATAAAATATAGGTTACATTTTACCGCAGGAAAATATCTTATTACGATTGTTTGAAATTTAATAAACCGAAGCGAAGTGAGGGGCGGGTCGCTAGTCTATTATATAACTGCGCTCCCTCAAATAATTTATTTCTTTTTCCATAATTATCAGTTTGAAGACTAACGACTAAATTGTTTTTGTGTCTTAAGTTGTGTTAAAGAGTTGTTTCAGTACTATACTTCAGTACTATACTATTCAGTATTTCAGCTCACATATACAACGGGCAATTAAAAGACATTGATGTGTTTTTAGGAAGCAAGCCAATCATGTAGATCACGGATCATTAGGAGCATATCTAAATGAATGGAAAGGTCACATGCATCACAATCCTGTACAGTTCTGTCTTCTTCTTCTTCATTCTGAGGCTGCATCACTTGCAGGGCTTACAGGACACACACACGCACGTCACGCAACAAACTCTCTCCTCTCACACTCACACAGAAGACTCCTCCTCTCAGAAGACAGAAGACTCACAGAAGACTACCTTGAAATGTATTGCATTTCCCACTTTATCGTATTTCCCCAATGTACGTACGTGTTTCGGTAGTGAGTGAGATGTGCCAGAGCCCATTCCTATCCCATCCCATCCCTCCCCATTTTCCCGACCCTGTCTCCAAATCCATTCCTATATCTCCAAAGGTAGGCAGCGCATCCGGGTGCGTGCCAACATTTGTCATTTTGGCCTAATGTTGGCATGTATCCCGGATGTCTATGGGCGACAGTATCCACTTACCATCAGGTGGACTGTATGCTCGTCTGCCGCCTTCGTACATAAGAAAAAAAAAATACAAAAGCAAACGTGCACTTTTTTATTTTTACACTAGCGACCCGCCCTCGCTTCGCTTCGGTTTACAAGTTTTTACTTTTTCAAAATTTCAAAATAAAATATAACCTATATTAGACACGGATAATGTAGCTTTCTATTTATGAAAGAATTTTTGAAATCGGTTCAGTAGTTCCAGAGATTACCACCAACATACCCACAAACAAACACACAATTTTACCTCTTTATTATATTAGTATAGATATATATATAGACTAGCTGCGCCCGGCACGCGTTGCACATAATATATAGCCTATGTCCATCTGAAATAATGTACCTTTCAAATGGTGAAAGAATTTTTCAAATAGGTGCAGTGGTTCCGGAGATTACCCTCCACATACACACAAACTCACAAAATTCGCACTCTCTCTTTATTATATTATTATAGTATAGATAGATATAGATTTCGATATTTTCTATATTATGTTATCAGTGGGAAATCTGTAATTGGTTATACCACTGTCGTTATTACCTAAATCAAATTTATACTTCAGATAAAGTTGCAGATTTCTCTGTATATGTATTTAAATAGATATATAACTACAATTGGAACCCGGCTTCGTTCGCAATATATCACATTGTGAATATTACATTCTCGCTAACACATGTGTCTCGACTTAATATCTTTTTTTGCGGACTCTCCCCTTGCTTTGCATTTATACCTTTCCATTGCGGGGTAGCGGATTTTATTTCCGCTACTCCACGATGATGAAATAGAGCTTTTCCCTTCTTATAAAGAAGGTGGATGAGCAGACGGTCCACATGGATGTTGTAGCGATACACGCCGACATCGGTTGAGATTGACAAACGCTGGTATGGGTTGGCGAGCAGACTCTTTTAGAGATGATGCACTTCCTCAGGGCTTGCAGTCGCGGTTTTGTTATCCCTTAGTCGCTTTTTGTGATACACGCACGAAATAGGCTAATGCTATTTGGTAAACAAACACAAAATCACAAAATCACTTAGCTTTTTGCCTCCGTAGTTCACCACCTCGACAGGGCCCTGTATCTTCTAAAATTACACTTATCACGATTAGTTTTCTTGGTTATCGAGATAGCTAGCTAGCGCGGTGTTGACTACTTGAGTTTCAAACATGTAGTGTGTTACGAGAGAGGGGGTGACTAGTGACTGCCCATGCACAACAGTCGTAATCGATCGATTTACCCTCAGGTGCATCCCTAACTATGAGCGTTTGCACTAACACTATTATCAAATCTGCTAACACCACATCTACGTCTACGGATTGCGTAAATATGACCACGTGTCACACTACCGGACTCAGCTAAAGTGGCTTAACATACGTAATAGATGTAATGTACACGCACTCACTATGTTATACAACATACAACACCTGGTCTCCGGAATACCTCAGTGAGCGCTTCGCATTTAAACAGTTCGTCGGATGTGTACCCCGCCCACCCGCACGCACTATAATAAATTTTTAACTAAACATTATAATGCCCATTCGTTTACCTGTACAGCAACACAACTCTGGAATAGCTTACCGGTTGGGATCAGGGAGGCTCCGTCAATTGATGCCTTCAAATCGCGTGTATCTGATCACTTTTTACTCAAACAGTGTGAAAGACTGATATGTTTATTATTATTTTATTTATATTTTTATGTATAATATGTATAAATGTATATATATATATATGTGTGTGTGTAAATTTATCCTTATGTTGTATTTATGTACTTAGTGTAATAGTATCAAAACGGTATTATATTTAGCGGCATTACCCTTAACCTGCTCTCAAGCACCAAAGGTTAGCTGGAAGAGGCCTTTGTACACACATTTTGGTGCAATAAAGAATTTATCTACCTATCTATCTACGTACTCTAATTATTGATTTTTGCACCAAATGGAAGTTATAATAACATTTAACTATAATACATTTGTTCCACATCACATCTCTTGGTGACGCTGTGCAGACATCGCTAATTGATGTTTCGCAGACCCCGTGTAATTTTTCCCTCGTCTGTGACCAGATGGCGACGACTCTGGACCACCGAGGGGAGGCTGGGCTCAATTTTGTTACGCTTTCCGTTTTTTACGGTGACATAAATGTATTTATACAATGGCATCAAGGTTGTACATTACTATACCTCGTTCCAGTTCAATTAGTCCAAAATGTAAGCAAACGCCTTAAATTATATAGTGAGATGATACTCGTTTTCATATTCATAATTTTGTACATCGATATATGTTAATATCGATATCGATAAAGCTGAATGTTATTATAAGATATTTCATTGATTTGGTTTTGTTTTCGGCAAATCGCATTGGAACTGACTATACTAATTAATTAATGCCGGTCGGCCATCTTTCTATTCTGCAATCACTTCAGCATGATCGATTTAAAAAATTAAACAAGCACCCAAACATATTTTCAGAGTTAATTGTGTTACATTGTAACCACTCTATGTTATATAAAGTAAACGCCTGCACTCTTTTGACAATGATTATTAGCAAAATAAACTATTTAAAAATAATTTATCTAAATCGGTTCAGTAATTTTGAAATTTTACTGGATTTTGTAAGACAAGGTAATCGTCAAATATTTCCCGGTTAAATTTGCGTCTTAAGCGGACAAATCCACAGGTAACCTCTATATAAACCTGTCCAATTACATCGCATACCCACACTGTAGGGTTAGGAATGTCAATTAACCCTTCTGCTGTTAGAGGCGCGAGAACAATTTATATCGGGTCGGGCAGACCCGAGATTTTTGCTAACTCAATTGTGAAGGGTTGAAATTACCAGTCGATTTCGGCCGTGATTTTTAATTTTGAAAGTAGGTATGTATGTACGTGTGAAGATGGTTTGTTTATTAATATTTCTAGAGATAGGGGGTTGAGTGTTATATGGTAACATCTTCAATTTATTTCCAAAAATGTTTGGGTATTTTTATATACCCGTACATATAATATTAAGACCATGTAAGGTATTATTAACATTATATATATCTTATGTTCACTAGCTCTCGAATTATTTTTGTAGGGGGAGAGTGCACGCTGTATTCCCACAGCCGCTGGGCGCACTCGACTGGCCACGTTACCCCTCTCTCACAGAAGACCACCTTGAAATGTACTAAGAAACCTGGTTAGCTACTTCTAGGTGTTTGAGCAGATGATGAGGGGTTCATTGAAAAGTCAAATTTGAAATTTAAGTAGGTACTACGTAATAACAATGTTCAATTTTCAATACACATATTATGAACTAGCTGTTGCCCGCGACTTGGTCCGCGTGGACTTTAGTTTATAAACACCGCCTTTACCTTCTTAGGAGTATTTGGTATTTTCAAAGACGATCACACACATTATTTCTTATAGCTTATTTTTTATCGAACAAATGTTCGACGTGATTCTTTAAATTGATATAACATTTTTATTTATCAACTGATTGAAATAAAAAAAAACACTAAATTTTAAGTGAAGCTTACCACAATACATTAGTGAAAACCGCACTCAAATCGGTTAAGCCGTTTCTAAGATTAGCGCGCACAAACGCATAGACAAACAGACAAAAATTCTAACAATCATTGTTTTGGGTTCTATTGCGTTGATAAAGGCCCCCAACAATATTTTTCTCATATATCTTCCATGTACAGACAGCGACCAGTTACATTTTTATTATATGTATATAGATTGGTTTTGTTTTTATAGAAAAGAGGCAGCAGACGAGCATACAGTCCACCTGATGGTAATTGGATGCTGTCGTCGATGGACATCCGCGATACACGCCAACATCAGTCCAGGATGACAAACGTTGGCTACGCCCCCGGATGCGCGCCCACCTTTGCCGATTAAGGACTGGATTGGGATAAAGGGGAGGGATAAGATAGGATAGGATGGGAATGGGCTCTGGCATATCTCGCTCACTACCGAAACACGTACGTACTTTGGGGAAATACGATAAAGTAGGAAATGCAGTACATTTTAAGGAAGCCAGCCATTTTAAGGGTAACGTAGGCAGTCGAACGCGCCCAGCGGTTGTTGGATTGCAGCGTGCACTGTCCCCGTCAATAGAAAAACATGAAACATAACATAATTATAAGACACAAAGAAAAAAAGAAAAGATATACAAAAGGTAAGCTTTATCTCGTGCGGAGTTTTCTTCCAACAGACCTTTGTTGTAAATATATCTTGTATAGTTTGTCTATTTATATATTTACAATCTGTAAATATAACCGGGTACTGTACATAGAATAAAACAAGTGGAATCTATAATGCCTAGCTTTGAGTATTTTATTCCAATCGAGCGGCAGACGGCGAAAAAACCAATGGGGAGATGGGGGTGAAATGGACAACCGAAATCGCTGACCGAACGTGTGCTTTATATCCCCGGTCCACCCCGGTGTTTCAATTAACGGCTGCAGATAAATATCTGTGTTATTTATAGGTTTAGTCCAGCTAGAGATACGGTCCCGACTTCGCTTATAAACCTAGTCCAGCCATAAATATTGTTACAAAGAAAACATTGATATTTTTATATTTAAATTATAATTTAATTAAAAGAATTTGTTTTATTTTAAAAATATAACGTTTATTCGAAATGGTCACAATTTCCTTTCAAACTTTATGGCCAGTTTTCGATTGAAACACGCAATCGTTTCCAAGGGAAAATTGGCAACTGCCACCCTTATCCAATCGAAAGACTGCGACGTATCTGTGAGAGGTACGCGGCTATTCAGTAGCGACATCTAGGGAACTAAAATTAAACTAAAACATTTAAGGGAGGCTTGCGCGCTGCAGTGAGATATTACATTCTGATGCAAATATAAGCTACGAGTATATTACCTGTTGTCATTAGCCGTACTCGCTGTCTAGTTTTAAAAGGCAAGTTAGATATCATTATTGTATTAGTTAGTTCCTTTAGATTTCTATTTTCTTTCTTTACCTAATGATTTCCTCTTGCTACGTTTTTCTTTCTAACCTGTTCGTTCTATTTCGTCCCTTGGAGACCTCGACTCCTCATAATTTTGCTTTCCTTGTAAACTTTGAACTTATTTGTGTTTATTGATATTGGGTGCAGTGTAGATGTAAATATGTATGTAAGTATTTATATATTATTAAGCTATTTATTTATTATATGTATTTATTATACTATATTTATTATCAATATTGTCGATAAGTATACTCGTATATTGAACATGATCCATCTGTGGATTTCGGTTGTTTGCACTACCTATATCCCTTTTATTTTTCTCTATCCTAAGGTTGCCTGGAAGAGATCGCCTTAGCGATAAGGTCGCCTATTGTATTCTGTCATTTATTGTTTGTGCACATGTAATAACCAATTGTCTGCAATAAAGAGTATTTATTATTATTATTACATTTAAAATGTTTGAAAACTCAAAAATAGGTAGTCCAGGAATTATTTTCCGTCTCTTACTCACTTTCTGTATTCAACAAGTCAAAAAGAAGATTAATGAATACAAAATGAGTTTCCAAATTAAAATCAAACAATGGCCTCGAGGCCGCCTCTCGGGAAAACTCTTTTCTTTAGGGCCTTCACAGACGAACAGGTTTGATGAAAATTTAAAAGGTTTAACATAGAAAACGGGTATCGATCCTGTAGGGCCCCGCTTATCTTCGATGTTTTCCTTAAACAATACCCCACATTTTAAAAATTACTGAACCAATTTCGATAAAAGAAAATCATCATAAATAAACATTTCCACACAACTGACGAAATCTAAGGCTGCGGTCGCAGTGGGCGCGGGACGGACAGCGGAATCCGTTGCGTATTTTTCAAACATAATAATTATATCAGCCGAGGTGTGGTCGGTACGATAGCGAGACGGGGAGCGGGTTCCGCGGCGACCGCTTGCGAGTCTTTTGAGCGGAAATGGTCAGATAGTTCAAGTCAGTTTGCGATTTCCATTGCGAGTTAGTGCATGCTTTGAGTTTCTCTATAGTTTTGTGATTTTTCGTGTGGCATAATAACACTTCTTTCATGTAAAACTTTTTCTGTGTCAAATTTTTCAGTAAGACATTATTTATACAAAAGACTTCCACGGCGAGAATTGCTTATTAACTTAGTTACTTATTTATTTAAATTTCATTGCACAATTTGAACAAATGGCGGACTTAATGCATGTCCTACCAGTCAACCACCAGGTCAAACAAAAATAAGAACACGGATGCAATTTAGTTATTTTAATTATATATAGTAATTTTAATTATACAGACATTATTTCCTTATTGAACCACCTACCTCAGTTTCGTCTACTGACTTCTCTTCACCACCCAAAGGTTGCCTGGAAGAAATCGCTTGAGCGATAAAGGCGCCGATTGTACTTCTAATAATATGTACTTTGTATTTCGCGAAAACGTGATAAATACAGCGCGCAGCGGATAGCGGAGCTAGCTCTCCTGCTACCGCCTTCCGCCCTGCACCCAGGCCCTAACCCTAATTAGCTGCTTCCAAGATTTGTAGTTTTACATTTTATTCAATTTTGACCCTATCCCAATGCCAAGCCTATAACCGTAAACCGCATCAAAATTCTTACAGAACTTTTTGTGCTTATCGGCATTATATAGATAGTGGACGGCCATGTTGCGTTTCGGTAAGAATATTCTTGTATAAAAGAGTACGATTTAAAAAAAAATCCCATATTAAAAAGCGAGTAAAGCCACTCACGGATATAAGTATATCCTGAAAGTGACATTTGAAAGTTGAACATGATATATAGATACTTCCAGAGAGAGAGCGTTCGAGTGCAATAGAAATGAATCCTATTGCGTTGGGATAAAAGCGGGAATGAAATTTACTTTGTCTACCCTCTGCCTATGAATTTATTGAAGGACACCCTTTATATTCAAATTTACGCCTTTTCCACGTATTAAGTCTTGTGTTGTGTATATGAGGAGAGCGATAGATCGTGTGTTCTCTATGAACAAAGAAGAGAACTATAGTCCTCTTCTTATAAAGAGTCGATGGTGATGTACCGTTTGTGATCCATTGCTTCCAGTGCACAAACGGTAAGTCACCATCAACTCGTCATAAAGCAGTTCAGCCCCTGCAAGTCGAGCGTGGCTGTATGACAGGAATAACGGTCGGATGGGCAATTTTGGCATGCTTTAACGGTTGCCGTCTTCAGATTTGCACTCAGACTCTGCAATCTTGATACTTGAGAGGAAAAATATTTTTGATTTTATTTTAGTAACTGAAGAATTCTGTAGTAACAAAATTTTTTGTTTTTTTTGTTTTGTTACTTACATAACGTTACAAATAAACGTTCATTATACGTTAGATAATGTTTTCTGTATGTATTCATGTGTAATATTCATGTTATTTATGTTGTATATCGTATTATTTATAAGTAGGTATGTACTCGTGTTTTATTTTCTATAACACGAGTTATAAAACAAAAGGCGGCAGACCACCTGATGGTAAATGGATACTGTCGTCCATAGACATCCGCGATACATGCCAACATCAGTCCAGAATGACAAACGTTGGCACACCTCCGGATGTGCTGCCTACCTTTGCAGGTTAAGGAATGGTTAGGGAAAATGAGCAGGGATAGGATGTGATAGTAATGGGTATATTTCACTCACTACCGAAACACGTACGTACATAGGGGAAACACGATAAAGTAGAAAATGCAATACAATTCAAGGTAGTCTTCTGTGAGAAAAGGGTAACGTGGCCAGTCGAGTGCGCCGAGTGGCTGTAGGAGTGCAGCATGCACTCTCTCCCTACTGTTGTGTGTTGTGTGCCGGCTATAGAATAGCACCACCTTAACTCTTCCCGTGGGTGTGGTAAAAGGCGACTAAGGGATAGCAAAGTCGCTATCACAAGCGCTGAAGAACTATACCGCCTTGAAAATAATGGACTCGCCAACCCGCTTGACCAGCGTGGCATTTTAAGGCCATTCATCCCTCATGGGCAATACAATGTGCATGTGTAGACCCACGTCCAGTATTGGCTACTGAAAGGGCTCGTTGCATTACATTTGCATGTAGTTGTTACAAGTATTTGTATAAAATATTGACTAATAACTGTTGAAGTTATTATAATACGAACTGCCTCAAGAGGTCTTTCCATTAAGCTACATTAAGGGGTACTTCAAGAAATCCAATCCAATTTAATCCAAAAGTTGGCTGTTAGAGGTTGCCTCTAGGCAAAAAGCTCGCCTTTTGCACGATTTAGTGCAGTTTTTTTAATTAAATAATACGCATGAAAAATTCAACCGATTGAATAAAGGTATACCAATCTACTGGAAGTTCCTATTCTATCTATATCTATACATTATAATAAAACCGTAACGAAGCCGTGCCTGAACATATATAGGAATGAGACAGAAACACGAAAAAACAATTTTTGGATTTTTTCTCTGTCGGTATGTTTATCTGATCGCGTACCACGCAATAATCACTGCACGGATTTTAATGAAACTTGCCTTACATATAGCTTATGTGCCTGATCAACATATGGAGTACTATTTATCCAGTTCCCCCGGGAATCACACTAAACACACACATAAACATCCCCACGTATGAACACTCAGGTACGGTTAGGTTACAATAAAAGTCAATCATTAAACTTCCAAGTATCAAGGATGCTTTGTCGGCGTAAATTCGTGAGGGCGCGAGCTCCCTTATCGCGGGATGTAGCATGAATTTAAATATTTAATTAAAAACTTCGCCTGCAGGGATGTGCGTTAAGTATTCATTAGTTTTTGTCGAACTAGATTTTAGCGAAAAATCGTTTATTACAATTATTATGTATTGCAAGAGTTTGTGAAAAACAGGCCAGCTACTGGGTATAGAATGCCACCTGTGTCGATACACTGGCCCCATCTATCCTTCAAGTAACCTGCGAGAAGGCTTGAGCAGTGGCAGAAAATGTAGAAAGACGGAAGACACCGGCGTATCGGCACCGAATACGTTTTTCCCCTTCCTGTTTCGAGCCTACCTTGAAATGTACTGCACTTCCTACTTTCCTTCCAGAAGATTACCTTGAAATGTGCTGCATTTCCTACTTTATCGTATTTACCTAATATACGTTCGTGTTTCGGTAGTGAGTGAGATATGCCAGAGCCCATTCCCATCCTATCCTATCCTTCCTCATTTTCCAAATCCATTCTGCAAAGGTAGGCAGCGCATCCGGGGTCGTGCTAACGTTTGTCATTCTGGACTGACGTTGGCATGTATCGCGGATGTCTGTGTACGACAGTATCCACTTACCATCAGGTGGACTGTATGCTCGTTTGCGACCTTATTTTTCAATAAAAAAAATGACGATAGAGGTGTGAAATATTTTATTGGAGCGAGAGTAATGAAAAGGAATCCTAAAAGCAAGCCTACTTATTAAATCTGGTCTATCAATGACTCCTTTAGCAATAAATAAAGTTTATGGCTATGAAGTGAAAGTACTAAATGTAATCGAACATAGGAAATTATACCTAAATTTATGTAGTATGGAGAATGCTCAGAAGAATTGTTTAATATAATTCCCACCTCGGGTTTCTACAAGCGCACCTTCCGTCACAGAAGTGCGGTCCATCCACATTTCCTCGATACGGAGATGTCGCGCACTGTTCGGTCCAAAAAATATTTTATACCGCGAACCCGTAGGCTGTAGAACGAACTGCATCAAGAGGTCTTTCCATTAAGCTACGAAATGGAGTTCTTCAAGAGAGCTGTGAATAGGATTTTGCAAGGTCGGCGATGCGCCCGCATGCCCCCTGGTGTTGCAGGTGTCCATGGGCGGCGGTAACACTTACCATCACGTGGGTTCGCTTGATAGTCCGCCCACTAGTCTATAAAAAAAAGGACACAACGTAGATCGTCTATTGTTCATGTTTACCATCTATATTTACAAATTGCTAATCTATTACATATAATAAAATTGTAACAGGCCGATGTCTGTACATTATAAATATTGAAAAAACTACTATGGGGGTCTTTATTAGAGCAACAGAAGCCAAAACAACAGTTTTTAGAAATTGTGTCTGTCTGTCTGTCTGTATGTTTGTACGCAAAAACTACTGCATGGAATTGAATACAGTTTTCACCGATGTATTGCTAGAGGTCTAACTTAAAATATAGGCTCCATTTTACCGCAGGAAAATATCTTATTCCGATTGTTTTAAATTTAATAAACCGAAGCGAAGTGAGGGCGGGTCGCTAGTAATACAATAACACAACAGAAAGCACCCTATAAAACAGACGATACAATTTACAAATTAGCAAATTTGAATTATCAAACGAAACAGGTGGCAACCCTAATAGAGGTCTTAATTAAAAACAACAGCGAATTTGTCGAGGCATTGAAACTCGGCCGGGCGTTGATAACCCTGTATAATTGCAGACGAAACCGGGGCGTTAGCTTATCTCCGAGAATACGGTGAGAATACTAAACTTTCACGTATATAATCTAGTATATTTATGTCGGCTTGTGACCATGGCTGGTGCAATCCAATCGAAACGAGTAAAACAAATAATGTGAACATACGCGTTGAGATCCGTTTAAATTGATGTGAAAAACGCGATAATTGAAACAAAATATCACAGATGTGCGATGTTCAGTGTATACCGTCATAATTTTGGAAAAACTGAACCGATTGATGGTATAAAGTTAGATTTTAGATCGGTGACCCTGGGTACGGATTTAAAAAAAAATGTAACTAGCTCGGCGGTGAGGAAAAACATCGCGAGGAAGACCCGTTCGATGCAGAAACAAAAAAAAGAACTACAGTACCGATCCGCAGCGGGCCCTAGCAGTGGATTGCGGTCCGAAACACCCCACCCGAAACCTCACAGACGAGTAACTTGAAATGTTACTGCATTTACCAATTTGTCCAATTTACCGATGTACGGACGTGTTTCGCTGGTGAGTGAGATAAGCCAGAGCCCATTACCATCACATCCTATCCTATCCCTCCCCAGTTTCCCAACCCTTTCTTAAAACCCATTCCTACATCTTCAAAGGTAAGCAGTTCACCCGGATGTGTGCCAATTCTGGACTGATATGGTCACGTGTCGCGGATGTCGGATGGTTAGTGGATACTCTCACACATCCGTGATACATGCCAATAGTAACACCTCAAAAATCAACTCTAAGGCTATATTCTAACCAGATTATACATTTATGTTTAGATTATCCCACTCAGCTCCCGTCGAGTAGTCGCGAATATAAAGGTGGTGATACAATAGACCGACCGCGCCACAATCGACCCTTTGTCGCTTGTATTAATATTTAAACAAGGGCCCGTAGTGATGGGACACGAGGATTAGAAATGTCGATAGATTTGTAATTCACGAAGTAAGTTTTTTTTTCATTGGATGAGAGAAACGTGACGTCACTGTATGAGACTGAATGGGATTGGATGGAAGAGAGCGAAATTACTTTTAATTATTAATTTAACTGTATTGCACAGACAAAATGTACAAAAGTCGAAATTAAATTGACTTTTGTACATTTCATGTAAATATAATTAACTAGCGACCCGCCCTCGCTTCGCTTCGGTTTATAAGTTTTTTTTTTTTTCAAAATTTCAACTTAAAATATAGCGTATATTAGACACGGATAATGTGGCTTCCTATTTGTGAAAGAACTTTTGAAATCGGTTCAGTAGTTCCAGAGATTACCCCCAACATACCTACAAACAAACACAATTTTATTTCTTTATTATATTAGTATACCACTTTTTGTTACCACTTCACTGTAGTTTTTTAGTTTCCACTTTTGTGTTGGCAAGGAATGAGATATGTCAACGCCCACTCCCATCGCACCCTATCCTATCTCACCCCACTTTCCCAAGCTTTATTTCCAAATCCTTTCCTAATATTTTCGGCTGTAGGCAACGCATTCGAGCGCGTGCCATTGTTTGTCATTCTGGACTGATGTTGTCACGTACCGCGGATGTAACAGGACAGTATCTACTTACCAAAATTATCGATATCATTCCAACAATTCATCGATCCCACTGCATCCCTACACGCCCGCAGGCGAACGCTTCCAATTAGCCCGTACAAACACAGTTTCGGAGGTAGGCGCGTACATACCATACAGACGTACATATTTTCACAACTCCACATCGGTTTGTACAAGGCTTAGATGGTTTTTGATATAAACATTATCGTTATATAAATAGAAATTAAATGCTGTTCGTTGGTGCATCACTTGAGAGCGGCTGCACGGATTTGGCTATTTTTTTTTCAATGTTCGTAATAATCCGAATAAGGTTTTTAGGGAAAGAAAAATTGGAAAAGTTGCCCGGAAAATTGGAAAATTCGGGAAAAACTGAAAGTGCTTTTCTCTATGGGATTTTTGTATGAACTTATTGAAATTATTGTATTATTGAAATTTGGACAGGACTACGTCTGTCGGGTCAGCTAGTCTATACTATCTATACTAATATAATAAAGAGGTAAAAGGTAAAATTGTGTGTTTGTTTGTGTGTATGTTGGGGGTAATCTCTGGAACTACTGAACCGATTTCAAAAGTTCATTCACAAATAGGAAGCTACATTATCCGTGTCTAATATAGGCTACATTTTAATTTGAAATATTGAAAAAAAAAACTTATTAACCGAAGCGAAGCGAGGGCGGGTCGCTAGTATCTAATAAATATAATGTAAGAATCAAAGCAACTTGAAATTTTTGTTGGTCTGTCTGTCTAAACGTGCATCACGCAAAAATCATAGCTTATGACTTGGGTTCACATTTAGGGTATATTTTATCCCAATCCGTTGTGGAGTTCCCGCGGGAATCACTCTAAAGTTCACGCAAAAGAAGTCGCTCTGGTACCTCTGGTAATAACTACCAGGTATTTATATGGTATTTTTTGTATGTGTGTATACATATCTATATATATGCATACTCGTACATATATATATATATATATATACTAGCAAAACCCGGCAGACGTCCTGCTATAGAAGTTGATGTGCTGCAGCGCCATCTAGTGGCGAGTTACAACAAAGTCGATAACTCGAAAAATATTTCCGTGCTCAAATACCTATATATACCAATTTTCATGGCGATCGGTAGAACGGTATAGAAGTTGATGTGCTGCAGCGCCATCTAGTAGCAAGTTACAACAAAGTGGATTGCATAAAAACCTTCTCCATGAAAAAATACATATACGTGCCAACTTTCATGGTGATCGGTCAAACGCTGTCGAAGTCTATTAATCTCAGATATACCAACATCCTCTTTTGTATACGTAGATGACTTGTCTCAATAATTAATTGTTTATTTTTACGCATGACGAAACGGAAATGGTAGGTATATGCGTTATCGATAATTATAAAACTGTCATCAGATTGCAGAAACTTCGCATTGGCCGAATGGAAGTGAACCTTTAATTTTTTCACAAAAGTATAAATAATATATTGCAATGTCAGGATGCACTTGACAAAATTCCTATCCTCGTTTGCACGTGCGGGTTACAAATATATACGTACAGACTTCATGTTCGTACAAAAAGAACAAAAATGTCGATCGTAACGCTCCACTGGCTCGTATGTGCCCCACTTATAATGGCTGTCTTAAACAGTTTCCTGCCAGTTTCATTTGGATATTTTTGGTTACAACTGCCGTTTAATTTATGCTCAGTGCGTGGATGAGTATTATACTCAACCAAATACAAGAAGATCGTGCACACACACACACACACGAATATATAGGTTGTCCCAGATTGGGCGCCGGATTTAATTTAGAAAAAAAAAAATTCGCTGTTTCTCCGGCTGTGTGACATGTGGCACCGTCCTGTTAGAACCACAGCTTATCGAGGTCCATATCTTCCAAATAGTGCCAAATATTGACCCTTAATTATGAAACAGTATTATTACCTATTATGGTTTTGTATTGAACAGTGATGAGCGACTGCAGCGCTGTCATCTCTATATTTTTTGTAATTATTTAGTGTAATTTTGTATTGGCTTTGGTTTTTTAACTTTATTTTCTGTTCATATGTAACCAAAGTATCGTTCTTGGGCTAAAAATAAAATTACCAAAAAAAACATCCAATCATACCTTCACTGCTGGATTACCCAATAAAAATTAAATTTTGAAAACCAAATTCTAAATTTATATTCTAACTTTTTAGATATACAATGTGAAAAGGCTAACTATGCCTGTAAGTGACGTGTTACGCTATCACACTGCAAATAATGTTGCCATATGATGAATTGTGTGCTCATTAGAGGTGCCTATTAATAGATAAATAAATCAAAACTTGTACTAGACACAAAATAAAGAAACAGTGCTAAATAACATTTAGCCATTGTAATGAGGCGAAGCTAATATGATGTTATTTATATTGCTCTGGTTTTGGGACATATGGCTGCCGCGTTCGGCGAGCATACTGCAGTACCGTTTAATATCTAATTGGATTCTATAAATTCTATCCATTGGACACATTTGACTCCGTTCAACGACGCGTTGCTCGAATTGTCGACGATCCCACTCTCGCGAGCGGTTTAGAACCACTCAGCATTCGGAGAGACGTTGCGTTTCTGTGTGTTCTACCGCCTGTACAATGGGAAATGCTCTGAAGAACTGTTCAATATAATTCCCACCTCGGGTTTCTACAACCGCAGCTCCCGTCACAGAAGTGCGGTCCATCCGCATTTCCTCGATACGGAGGTGTCGCGCACTGTTCGGTCCAGAAATCATTTTATACCGCGAACCCGTAGCCTGTGGAACGAACTGCCTCAAGAGGTCTTTCCATTAAGCTACGATATGGGATTCTTCAAGAAAGCTGTGAATAGGATTTTGCAAGGTCGGCGGCGCGCCTGCATACCCTCTGGTGTTGCAGGTGTCCATGGGCGGCGGTAACATTTACCATCACGTGGGACCGCTTGCTCGTCCGCCTACTTCCCTATAAAAAAACATAATTAAATCGTAACAATGCCATGTCTGTATATGAAATATTAAAAAGAAAAGTATTGCTGTGTAAAGTATATGGTGTGGCTATGCCGATTGCTATATCTTCTATATCTTCACAATACTCTCCCAGCACCCTCCAAAGTGAGGAGAACTCGGAGGGATGAGCTTCCACTGAATTTAATTTTCGGATAGCTCCGTCTCCCAGTGCTGTTTAAATTCCTTCGATAAAAAATCATAAAGCTCACGCAAATAGGTCCTAGCACCTATAAAATTTGTTCCATTGTCCGAGTGCATACAACGCACCGGGCCGCGACGCGAAAGAAAACGCTTAAAAGCTCCAAGAAAACTTGGAGTGCTTAAATCACTGGCAAGCTCTATATGGAGAGCTCTAGTAGTGAGACAGGTGAATAGGCAAATATAAGCCTTCTTAGTTTTAACTCCTCTACCTCGTATTGGAGTATAATGGATAGGACCTGCATAATCACAGCCGGTCTGCGAAAATGGTTTTTCAACAGTATTCACCCTAGTTCCTGGATGATCCGCCATCATTGGAAATGTAAATTGTATAATTGTAATAAAACAATTTAATAACTACCGTTGTGATTTTTATTTATTGCTAATACTTGTGCTTGATTTTCTTACACGGTTGTTGTTTTATATTTATTTAATTGATGGTAACACAGTGTTGCTATTTTTTTTTAAATAAATCGGCAACACTGGTACTTTCAGACCCAAGCTACCAACCAATCACTGACTTGATTTATATTGAGCAATCGGAATCTTTTTTTTATTATTGAAAAAGACGGCAGACGACCATACACTGCCATACAAGTCCATAAGTGGATACTGTCGCCCATAGACATCCGTGATACATGCCAACATCAGTCCAGAATGACAGACGTTAGCAAGCCCCCGGATGCGCTGCCTACCTTTGCAGATTAAGGAATGGATCGGGAAAATGAGGAGGGATAGGACGGGATAGGAATGGGCTCTGGCATATCTCACTCACTACCGAAACACGTACGTACATTGGGGGAAATACGATAAAGTAGGAAATGCAGTACATTTCAAGGAAGTCTTCCGTGAGGGAGGGGTAACATGGCCAGTCGAGTACGCCCAGCGGCTGTGGGGATGCAGCATGCACTTTCCCCCTAGAAGAGGTTTTACAATTTACAAAAAACTGGCGAGGAGCCAGTTTATTCATAGCAATTGGTCAAGCTAGTTTCAAAATCGAAATATTGACGTTTAAAAGTTATGTCGTATTTACTTCACTGCACAGTAGAATCTGTTATTGGCAATTAATTTGGCATATCTATTTCAATTACTTACTTCTCTGGTATTGCTGTAGATTTATGTTCACAGATAAATAAATTATTAAACAGATATGTCATGTCGGTACTGTCTATACAATGTGTGACTAAAATAATGCAAGGGGAATTCCTTTGTGGAACAAAATAGTTTTGTTATTTTCTGTCCCTTGTTCTATCTAATAATTCTTGTGTGTACTGTGCCGTACTGAAGTAAATGTTTCCTTTGTACATTCCACGTGTTAAAATGTCTGTCACTGTATGGTTTTGTTTCGGTGTGGCAATAAAGAGTTTTATCTTCTTTTTTTTATAGACAAGTGGGCGGACGAGTAAGCAGTCTCACGTGATGGTAAGTGTTACCGCCGCCCGTGGACACCTGCAACACAACACTAAGATGCGGGTGCGTCGCCGACCTTGCAAAATCCTATTCACAGCTTTCATGAAGAACCCCATATCGTAGCTAAATGGACCACTTGCGGCAGTTCGTTCCACAGCCTACGGGTTCGCGGTATAAAATGATTTCTGGACCGAACAGTGCGCGACACCTCCGTATCGAGGAAATGCGGATGGACCGCACTTCCGTGAATTATCTATCGATATTTCTTTAAAATCTCCTTATAAATAAATTCTGTTAAAAATCAACAACTAAAATACCGCCAAAATCAAATATTACCCTAGAATGCAAAAGCGAAAACGACAAAACGAGATACCACAATGACCGAGCTTAACAACATGAATATTCAAACGGACATGAATATTTTATACTTCGTTAAGTCTATTTTTAAACCCCCCCCCCCCACGCCCCTCAAAAAAAGGAACAATACTTTTTTCTTTGATAAGACTTCGAGGGAACATAATGTCTTTCTTAGAGTGGAAATAACTAGGCTTTCGCTCTTACTTCACTCACGTTGTTGCGAAATATATTTTTTTATAGAAAGGTAGACAATACAATCCACCTGATGATAAGTGGATACTGTTGTCCATAGACATCCGCGATATCCTTATAATTTACAACAAACAATGATCTTCTAGCTCAAACTTTTGCAGCGCTCATTACTTATACGGTGCTCGGTAGTTGTAATGAGAGTGCTTGTTTTGCGTAACTGCGCGTAGATCGACAGATATACTAGAAATGAACAATAAGTTATGAAAAATAAACCGCTGTACGAACTGGTAGAATCGATTCCAGGGTGGAATTACAGCATACTGAACGATCTATTTTCAATGGTTGCGCTATTTCAGCGACACGTATAATTATTATCTAAACATAATCCAATACCTAATTGACTATAAAATTGGATCCTGAATACATACACAATTTGTTCGTGCAAAACGAACCCCTTCACACCTAAACCCCCTGAGATTAGGGTAGCGTAATTGTCCTCCCTTAATTAGAATTTAAGATCGTCTGAAGGTGCCCTAATTACGGACTATAACTGTAAAATGGTCGAGTGGATTAAAGGGACGGCGAATTGCTTTGGATCGTAACTTCTAAATCCGGTTTTGTTGATTTGCGCCAGTAGAGGTCTTCCCATTAAGCTACGATATAGGGAATAGGGCTACGATTCTTCAAGAGAGCTGTGAATAGGATCTTGCAAGGTCGGTGGCGCACCCGCATGGCCCCTGGAGTTGCAGATGTCCATGGGTGGCGGTAACACTTACCATCACGTGGGCCCGCTCGTTCGTCCGCCCACTAGTCTATAAAAAAAAAACTAAGTAATCTAGCTTACTAGAAATGGCGATCTGAGATCGATTAATCGCCGAATCGCTTAGTTTGGCAGAGAAAATCGATTTTTAAAATGCTCAGCCAGTAAATCGATGCCGTGGACCGATCCTAGTAGCCCAAATATCGAACCGACTTTTGAAAGTGATGAGAGAAACCATCTGGACCCCGAAAGACTTGAAGAGTTATTTTTTACGATTTAGTGATTCAATCATTTGTTTTGTTTTTATGTACAAAGGCGGCAGACGAGCATACAGTCCACCTGATGGTAAGTGGATACTGTCGCCCATAGACATCCGCGGTCCATGCCAACATTAGTCCAGAATGATAAACGTTGGCACGCCCCCGGATGCGCTGCCTACCTGTGGAAATATAGGAATGGATTTAGAGAAAGGGTTGGGAAAGCGAGGAGGGATAGGATGAGAATGGGCTCTGGCACATTTCACTCACTACCGAAACACGTACGTACATTAGGGAAATAATAAAGTGGGAAATGCAGTACATTTCAAGGTAGTATTCTGAGAGAGGGGTAACATAGCCAGTCGAGTGCGCCCAGCGGCTGTTGGATTGCAGCGTGCAGTCTCAAGTACATTTGTTTATTAATTGTGATAATTACAGGCGAAGAGATGTTACAAGTACAACGCTTCTCTGTAATATACTCTAAGGATGTAAATATAATGATTTGACGTATGATGATTTGGAGGGGGAGTGTACGCTGCAATCCACCAGCCGCTGGGCGCACTCAACTGGCCCCGTTACCCCTCTCTCACAGAAGACTACCTTGAAATGTACTGCATTTCCTACTTTATCATATTTCCCAATTTATGTACGTGTTTCGGTAGTGAGTAAGATATGCCGGAGCACATTCCCATCCTATCCCTTCCCACGTCCCCAACCTTTTGTCCAAATCCATTCTTTCATCAACAAAGGTAGGCAGCGCATCCGGAGGCGTACCAAAGTTTGTCATTTTGAACTAATGTTGGCATGTATCGCGGATGTCTATGGGCGACAGTATCCACTTACCATCAGATGGACTGTATGCTCGTTTGCCACCTTCTTTTTATAAAAAAAACAATAATAACTTAATATATAATAAAGTTATAATAAATTGGCAAAATGTGATTATATAATATCTAACCTTATAACGATACAATTATATTATTAACTCATGTCTAATAAATAATGGCTTCTTTGTATTATTACAACCAAGTCAAATGTAAATGTATATCAAATTGTTCCTATTTAGATTACAACATATATTACATATAATATATATGTCAATATGTAGGTATTACGTATGAATATATGTTAATTGGTTTTAATAAGTTATTCAATATAAAGATACATATTTGATTTGTGTATATTTGTATTTTAATTTTTACATTGTCCAATATATTCGTTTTTACGGCTTTCTATAGGCACATTATAAAAATTGTAATCGACTAATCGAATATCAATCTCTATGACATCGATTTTTATAGAGAATCGATTTTTGGGTCTGCGATTGGCTTTCAGGAAGAATCGCCATCTCTAGCTAGGGTTGCCAGGCCCTAAAATACAAAAGCCGGACTCGGCGCCAGATTAGGCCGGACATTTTGCCCAAAAAGCCGGACATATCTTTTTCAAAGCTGGACATATCTTTTATAGCAAAAAAATACTCGGTTACGTATTTTAATTAAGTATTTATTAAGTACAAAGTCTTCTGGAGACTAGATAAAATCGAAGAACAAACAAAACACAATAAAATAAAAGTTTTTATTAAACAAATAAAAAAATATATCCTATATATATCCTATGAAATATATTTGACAAAAAGCCTAACAAAAGCCGGACACGATTGTAAAAAGCCAAACATGTCCGGCTAAAGCCGGACACCTGGCAACCCTATCCCCGGCTCCATTTTGACAAAAGACGGAACTATTCTGAAAAACATTTTCTCTCGGCCAACATATATATTAATTATCATATTTTTCTTATATTATATAAGTATGGTAGTTCCAGTTATCTCTTTTATTATTTCCTTTATTTATATTCTCACATACTTATTACACTTAAAATTTACTACTATTATGTATACTAGCAATGCCTGCGACTTCATGAACGTAGATATACCCCATCTGTTTGGTCTTAAAATGCTTCCAATGGAGGCCTGCCTTTACTGTTCTCAGACTAGCTAGAATAATCTATCATCGATGTCTAAGTGCTATTAGTTCCGACGACAGGCTTTTAGACACCATTAGCGATTGTCTAGCTAAAAATTATTGTCTGGATGTTTCGAATAGCCATATTATTCGCGAAAACGAATACGATTACGAGTAGTATCGTATTCGCACGCCTAACCTACAAGTGCTACGCACGCACTTGCAAAAATTAGTAAGTAGGTGATCAATAGTTCAATTTAAAGATAGTCCTATAAATATTTTTTGGAACGATGTTCCTTTACGCGGCTTGCGGTAGGTGTGATTCGAGAGAAAATGTAACGTCACGTAAGATTTTTACCCCCTCCATACGGCTTTCTCTTTCTCGCCTTTCTCTCGCTCGGACACGGTATGGTAGCGATTCGCGATTTTATTTCGAATTACATACGGAGTTTTAAAAAAAATGCGTGACTATCTTCGTTCCCGACGGGGGTCCCCGGACCGCACACGTTTTTTCGTTTTTCGTTCAACCCGTAAGTAACTTTTTGGTTTCATCTAAAGTTAGGTGTTTAAATGAAACCTAACGAAATCACTTATTAATCATGATAAACATGCAGATTTTCAAACGAACGTACGCTCTTAAAAGTGTTTCTTTTTGTAGAAAACCTAATACGAATACTTGAAAATTGGCATGTATTCGCCAAAACGAATACGAATATTCGTAACATCCCTATTGTCTAGGCATAAGCCATCAATTGGAATGGTTGAATTCGTTATTTTTCGTACGTTTTAGATAAAAAAATAGCTTGTAAAAGTCCTACAAAAATAATGTGAAATATTTCAGTATGTCAATCAGTAGATTAAAACTATATCCAATTAATATGTATTACATATTTTTTTATTTTCTTTTAAAATTTCTTTTGAAATCGGTTCAGTAGTTCCAGAGATTACCCCCAACATACAAACAAACACACAATTTTACCTCTATATTATATTAGTATAGATAAACAAAATTGACTCGCATGTAGCATAGGGCGTGACGTGAAGTGGACGCGGGCAAAGGGCGAAGACCGGAGCGAGTGTGGATAGTGTTATGCACCTATGATTAAATTCATCACCGATTATTTATATTTCATGAGATATCGTTTTCATGAAACTTATTTTTATATAGGCTGGCCCAGATTGAGCGCCGGATTTAAATTACCCGTCATTTTTTTGTTTGGCGGTTTGGATACTCTAATTTGTTTATAGATGTCTCATATGACAGTTGCAATTAGTGAACATGGAGCGCTACACGAAAGAGCAACGCAGTATGAATGTTAGAGCAGTATGAAGTGGACCATCATTTTGGCGAAAAAATCATCTTCAGTGACGAGGCCCATTTTCACCATGACGTATACGTCAATAAGCAGAATTGTCGTATCTGAAGCTTGGAGAATACTCATGAGATTCATAAAAAACGGGTGCATCCTCAAACGGTTACAGTTTGGCGCGGATTTTCATTCGGCAGGATTATAGGGCTATTTCTTTTAGGTATCGGTATTTAGATAGGCAGAGGTATAGGAGTTTTTTTTTGACACCAATTGGGAGATATGGACCTCGATCAGCTGTGATTCCAAGAGGACGGTGCCACGTGTTACACAGCCGGAGAAACAATGACTTTATTTTTTTTCTAAATTAAATCCGTCGATCAATCTGGGACAGCCTTTAACTATTTTTAAAGGAAACGACGAGTTATAATTTATGTTTCAGGGTACCATTTAATGTACTTTTTGTCCCCATTAATTATAAAGTTCCCACGGGAATCTAGCTATCCACACATAATGTAACGTCTACGCGTATTGGCTCCTCTTCACGTTGGTCAATATATGTGCCAAAGGTATGGCCCACATATTGGCTCATTTTACCAAAACCCTTTGATCTGTGTTGAAAAACCGACACCACTCGGATCTCGCCAACATGTGGGCCAACACCCCAATACGTACCAAGGTAACCACAAACCCCCCTTCTACACGATGGCCATACATATTGGCCACTATATTGGCCAACGTGAAGAGGAGCCATATGAAGTATCAGGCACTACCAGTCCACAATTAAAACAACTAAGACAGTACAAGTCTTCCTTTGTTATCAACAATTCCAACTCTCTGCATCCAATCAATAAATGATCTGTTCTGTTGCATGTCCGCTTTCTTACCGCCAACGCACTCCGATAGAGGGCGCTTGTGCCAAGCTGCAACAAAATGTAAAGTGCCTAATTAATTAAATTGAATTTTAAATGTTTTGGGCCGTCATAAATATACATCTGAATAGTGATTATTTTTTTAAATAACATATTTAGATTATGTTATTATATATAGATAAAATTCTTTACTGCACACCCAGACAAAACAAAACATTATAAGACATTGACAGTAATACATGAAATGCACGGAAGGCGGACTTAAAACTTTCGCGTTTTGTACACATTTTATATTGTAAATCGGATCTGAACGCGTATAACAAAGGTATTTGTTTACCTTTTATTTTTACTGGACGTATCGGCGCGGACTACACCAGCCGTGGTCACGAGTTGACTTGTAGCTGCGAGCAGTTTTATGCACTACACACATTTGATCTTCACATTCGGAAAGTGATCGAATTCAACTCCAAATCAATCCTAATTGAATTCAATTCAATTCTAAGTGTTTCAATCAGGAAAGTGATTGTGTTCACGGTAATTGTGGCAGAAATACTGAAAGTGACAGCAAATTCGAAGGTAGGTTCGGTTTAGGTTATCTGGTGAGGATAAGAACATAGAAGTCCATCGACGTCGACTTCGTCCTTACATTCTTAGTAATTTAAAAAAAATTATTCCCATATTCTAATTTAAAATTATTTATTCCGGTTTTATTCAGAAATAGTTCAAGTTCAAATTCTTTATTTGTACAATGTGAGCACAAGTGGTGTGTGTTATTTTAGTATATATGCCATGCAAATATATATTGTCATATATAAAATATGTTGGCGATAGCTGATATTTCGCGTCGTAGTATGGAAATCGAGTGACATCTGTGGGCGAATCTTGGTATTACGAGCGAGCAAGCAGCGACACTAGCGACAGCGGCTGGTTCAAGAACCAAGCATCTGACGACTTGGAGGGGGGAGAGAGCACATCAAGGGATTGGCGCCACCACACGCGCGTCCTCCTGATGGCAAGGCATTTCCGCGCTACTTGATCGCACCCAAACAAGGTGGGGTTTCACATGGAGTTTCACCAACGCCCGGACATAACACCTAAACCGCCACCCGCGGAAGATCATTCACTGGGCTTTCCACAAGCGGAATCCCCCCGGTGGGCTTTATCGCGCAGGCGGTTTGAAGAAGACCAAACCAAGGCTACTCGCAAGAGTGGGTACACCCCAGAGACCTGCCCGTAGTAGCGGCCAACGAAACAACCTCTGGCAGCGGCTCAGGTACAGAACTCTACTCCCCTCGAGATTGAGAATGCCACGATGTGTAAAGGCCTCTTTTGCCGTGTCAGCATCGAAGTGAAAACACTGCCCTGTATTTCCTTGTGTAATAAATCTATATAAGAAATTCGGCAGTTGTTCCTTGGAGTAGCAATTATAGCTAACGCATACATATTATTAACTAAGTATATAACTTAAACTTATTGCAATTTTTCAACAGTGTGATTTGTATTTTTTTGCAATTTAAGAGGTATTCAGAGGCATTAAGAGCAGGTGAATTCTCGTGAACTTTAAAATAAAATAGGACTGTACAGAATTAAACAGAAAAGATTTAAACAAGATTACATTGAAAGAACAAATATGAATGTCAATTATTAAGAATTAATGTCAATTATAAAAATGTCGAGAACATACTAATATAATGTCCGTTCTCAACTCACACCCAAGTAGACTAATAACTCTTAGTTTGTTTTCTTCATTACGATTTGACGTCCATTTAGTATTTTTATACAAACCCAAATTAAAACATTGTCTTTGTGAAAACATTCTCAGTAATGTATTTATTAGTATTTTTTTGCTGTTTATGTTAAATATGTCCAAAGGTTGTCATTTAGGACTAACGGATGTCCATGGGCTAAATTTACCATTCACTCACCATCAGGTGGACTGTGCTCGTCTGCCGCCTTCGTCCATAAAAAAATACAAGCCGTTTGTAAGTTGCAAAATAAATTAATTGAATGTTATTCTCACCAACGCTATAAGAACAGCTATTGTAATCCAGCTGGCAGTGATTCAGGAACACTCTCTTATGTCCGGTGCTGGATACGGCGCATTCTGGCGCGTAATCCTCCGGACATTTGATAGGACAGAGATGAGAGCAGATCTTGCCGTCGACGCCTACATTTACAGCCCTAAAAGCATATACAGTATTAAATACAAGCATATACAGTTGAAATAAAAGCATATACAGGTGAAATAATAGCATATACATGTGAAATAAGAGCATATACATGTGAAATAAGAGCATATACAGGTGAAATAAAAGCATATACAGTATGAAATACAAGCATATACAGCTTGTATACAATACAATACAAGATAAATTACAATTACTACACTGTTGCTACAATTTAAGACAATTTTTTAAAGTTAAATGCCAGTTAAATGACATTAATACGAAAAATACCTCCTAGAGCTGAATCTCCTGGTTTCATAAGAGATCTTCCTTTCCTCCATCGGCACTGGAGCCATGGGCTTGACAAAGGGCCTCTCCGAAAAGTGTGATGCAATGTACTTGCAATGATTTGTTGACACCTTTTTGTATCCTATACAAAGATAATTTAATGGAATTACCAGATACAGTCCTGTCCCTTATCCCCACATCATCATCATCTGCCTGTATCCACCCACTGCTGAGTATAAGCTCCCCGTCGCTTGTGCCACCCTCCTCGGCCCTGCGCTGTTCTAAACCATATCCCCCCGCAACTCTCTCACGTCATGGAACCCACGTTGCCGCCGGACGACCGACGCTTCGTTTCCTTAGCCTTGGTTGTCACTTTGTCAAGATCTTACTCCAGCTGGCATCAGCTTGTCTAGCAAGGTGACTTGTCCAATTCCATTTGAGTTCCATATCTCTTTTAACAGCATCACGCAAGTCGCCGCATTTCGCCGCATATTGTAATTTGATGCCGAGCATGGCATGCTCCATAGCTCTTTGTACGACCTTTATTCTGTACACAGCCTCATTAGTTGGTGTCCACGTTTCGGCGCCATAAGTCATCGTGGGTAGGATACACTGATTGAATAGAAGTGTTCTAAGACAGTGAAGAATTCGTCTTGACCTTAGAATGTACTCTAACTTCCCAATTCGTCTGCCTATCTCCTTGTTTTGATGCTCTTTGCCGAAAGGTAAACTATATCCAAGTTAAACGTACCCATCTACCACCTCTAATATCTCGTTTCCGACCCTGATGGCTGGCTCCGAGATATTAGAGATATTCGTCGTAATTTTAATCTTGGATATGTTCACCTTAATGCCTGCTGTCAAAGAAGCATCACAGAATTCTGGCAACGTATATTGGAGACCGTCAGGGGTTTCGGCAAACAATACTAGGCCATCAGCGAATCGCGACAAGTATATACCATTGATATTAATGCTCTGCTAGTCCCATGCTAGAATTTTCGTAACGCTCTCTTAGACTGCTGTAAACAGTTTGAGTGAAATGGTGTCCACCTGTCGCACTCCCCTATTGATGGATACAGGATTGGTAATGGCATGTAGTCCAACTTGAATTGTTCCTGAACTCCCAGCTCCCGGAGCAAATCCACATGCAATACAACCAGCTCTTTCCACTGCTGGACAAGGTCCTCCTCAAGCCCTTTGTTTTGTGCATGAACGATGTCAGGCCTTAAAACGCCACGATGGCCAAGCGGGTTGGCGAGTTGGCGAGGTGCATCAATGTTGCAGCGATGAAGAGAGTTAAACGCAGCTCAGTGCTTGGCGAAGGAATTTAAATCATCGGTTATACCATCAGCGTGTACAGTTGTTCTGTCTTTTGTATCCACATCATCACACACGACGTACACACTACACAAGATATTTATTTCGAATAATGTCTCTACTCACTGGTGGCTACAGGTCGACTTGGCAATTTAGTGAAGGGACAGTGTGAACTGTAGTTATCGATATTTTTAAAAATTAAATAAATTAAAAATGTTTATTAACATTATAACTTGATTATATTTGTAGCGCTTGAGTGACATTATTTGTAGGAATTATTTTTGCGATTCTTTAATACTTTTCTAGCTAATCCTGTGCTTGACTTTTTTTATGGACGAAGGCGACAGACGAGCATACAGTCTACATCATGGCAAATGGATAGACATCCGCGATATATGCCAACATTAGTCCAAGATGACAAATGTTTTCGCGCCCCCGGATGCGCTGCCTACCTTTGGAGATATAGGAATGGATTTAGAGAAAGGGTTGGGAAAATAGGGAGGGATAAGATGGGAATGGGCTCTGGCACATCTCACTCACTACCGAAACACATACTTACATTAGAGACATAAGATAAAGTGGGAAATGCAGTACATTGCATGGTAGTCTTCTGTGTGAGAGGGGTAACGTGGCCAGTCGAGCGCGCCGAGCGGCTGTTGGATTGCATCGTGCACTCTCACCCTCATAAACTACGTATAATCTGTATTTGAACCACTCTGAGAAGTCATTATTTTACTTAGAAAAACGTTTCACTATTCACTCGACGATAGTGCAGAAAGGTTATCGATAAGTTATCGATAATGTACAACACTGAAAGCGGGGCAGCTCGGGTGTGCGGGGCGTGCCCCAACCCCCCCACCCCCCACCCCCCCGCGCGACCAAACCGTACCCCGAGTGCCAAGTCGACCAGTCGCGAACTATACCATTTTATATACTCACTATTTGCTTCATAACTAAATGCACAATTAACTTTATTGAAATAGCATTCGTTTAAAAACAGTCTGAGTTTTCTATTTCCATTTTCCAATTTCGTACCACATACTGCGTTTAAACTATTATTGCAGTTCAAATGAGTACAGTCAAGTTTAACTTCTATTACTGGCTTCTCCTTTTTCCTTCCCTTCTCTTTCTTTCTGACGTCAATATTCTCATCTTCTTCCTCATTATTCTTTCCGGAGATAAAGAATATGCCTTGGTGTGGAGATTCTGTGGAAGTGAATTTTTAATTTACAAGTCTTACAAGCTATGTTTGTAGATAATTATATATAACAACGTGATACATAACATAATTTAAAAAAAACAATACAATACACAATATATATACTTACGTACATCTTTATTTGTCTATACATATAATAAAACGGTGAAAGGGTTGAATCTGTATATTGACTCAATTTAAAAATATATATAAAACTAGCGACCCGCCCTCGCACCGCTTCGGTTTATAAGATTTCCTTTTTCAATTTTTTTTTTCAAAATTTCAAAATAAAATAAAGTAGCTCCCTATTTGTGAAAGAATTTTTGAAATCGGTTCAGTAGTTCCAGAGATTACCCCCAACATATAAACACACAATTTTACCTCTTTATTATATTAGTATACGTAGATTGTTGATCCCTTTACAAGCCACAGAACTCAAAACAGTGGTTATTAACATATGTCTGTTTGTTTGAGCATCACGTAAAAACTACTGACGGGATTTTGATCGGGTTTTCACTAATGTATATCTAAGTATCCAGAAGGAAAACTGGTGTATGTGTCGTCCACATGTAACACAAGGAAGTTGAGTTATAGAGGAAAATAAAAAAAAAACTGTTTTTTAATTACATTAAGATAAATTGGGAAATGCAGTACATTTCAAGGTATTATAGTTTTCTGAGAGAGGGGGGTAATGTGGCCAGCGGCTATGGGAATGCAGCATTCACTCTCCGGTACAGTATTAAACAACGTTTCAATGGGGATGTTTCAATTTAAATAAAATCTTGAAACAACGAAATGTTAACATTTCATTTATTATACTTCTACGAAACACATACCAGTTTCATACACGTGAATATTCCCACTAATTACGTCTTTCAATGTCTTCTTGTATAACACATCTTCAATTTTGATGTCGTCGGGCTTCTTTTCACGATTTACTTCACTTATTTCTTCATGTTTCTCTTCATTTCTCGCCTCATAAATTCTTTCGTTCGGCACGAATAATATATCGGGCGCTTCGTGGCGAGTTGTAATTTCAATGTTTGTACGTACCGTTTCAATTTTCGATTCAGTTCTCGTTTTCTCTGGCTGGGGTTTAAACATTGTTTTGAGACCGTCGGCTTCCGAGTGGCCAGTATATGTTGTGATGATACCAGATTCGTTTTTTGCAACATGGCTGCCAGCAAAAGCACTAACAAGGAATGTTAGAAAAATTACTAATTGTAGTAATTTTAGCATTTTTATTTTGCCTCTTAAAAGGAGAGTTTAATTCGTCGGACTTATAGTCGGACTGAAAGAACAATGGTGTTGTTTAGAAAACAGAATTATATGATAAGATTTTTATTATGTATGCACTCTACTTTGCATTGTCCACATGGAGTCCGTAATTTGTAAAAAAACAGTGTAGCTACTTCCTCGAGAGCAGAGGCGAGCCTGTTGTCAGCCTAGATATCGCTAAGGCTTTCGACCGAGCATAGCGCAAAGCGCTAGGTTTCTGAGCTATCATTTTGCCAGCTTCCCGATCGTTGTCGACAGGGCCGGCGGATAATGTGGGTATAGTGGGTAGCTCTACCCACTCGGAAATGGGTAGAGCAATGGGTAAAGAACCCACTCTGATTTTAACGAAAAGTTACTGTTTCACTAGACATGGGGATTTCCTCGTCGCTCGAAAAATCCATGTCTAGACGCATTTTCTTTCTTTGTATCTTATTTTATTTAAAATTATATGCCGACCTCATTGTTATTTAGAGCCATCGTCTAATATAAGCTAATGTACGGTATCTATTGTTAGGTTAGGTTAGGCATTTTGAAAAATATAGGCATTTAGAACAATTACATTTTCGAGCTCGAAACATGATTTTTCATTGAACCGTTTTCATGATTTTATTTTGTAGTTTTTATTCCTATAAAATTCTCTTGTTTATGAGTCATTCCTCTATATACAATATCTTGAGGGACTGTCCCCCCTCCCGGCCAACCCACTCGGGCCTAACACGACCTGCCGGCCCTGGTTGTCTATACTAATATAATAAAGAGGTATAATTGTGTGTTTGTGTGTATGTTGGGGATAATCTCTGGAACTACTGAACCGAATTCAAAAATTCTTTCACAAATAGGAAGCTATCCGTGTCTAATATAGGCTATATATTTTTTTTAATTTAAAAAAAAAATGAAAAAAAAAACATAAACCGAAGCAAAGCGAGGGCGGGTCGCTAGTCGATGATATAGTATGAGAGCCGGCGGCATGATTTCCACTTTCATCACGTAGTCCATTGGCGTCCAAGACTGCTGTTGATTAGATGGTGGCAACTAATATTTTTAATGGTAATTTATCACCCCACAGAGTTCACGAAATTCATAAATAACACTTAATTAAAACTAATTTAAATTAATTACTGCCACATTTAAATTGGCAACATAGCCCTAAATTATAGCTTTATATCTATTCCTTCCATCATATCTCAATGGACTACGTGATGAACGTAGAAATCATGCAACCGGCTCTTATACTAATAGCTGTTCCGACATCATATCCATCCCTAACTATTACAGCATATAGCCTTCGCTGACGTGGAATCCGCTGTTTCCTTAAAAAACAGAGTAGCGACTTTCATAAGACTAACGCAAAGCTTCATTTTCGCTTCGTAAGTTAATAACCGTGTGATCAAATAACCGTAAACATCCATTATGTCTTTCAAAAAGGCAGTTAGACACTAGACAACACTCTATTCCGGACAATACAACACACAATACTTTGTAACATCAAAAATAAAGAGAAAACGAGGTTGTTTTATCCGCGATACGCGGAGTCAAAAGTTGAAAATGAAATTAAAAGTTCTGACCTTGTAACCTCCTGTTCACCTACTCTCGATATTCCTGGGGGCCCCCGGAAGTGCTGAACAGGGATGCGCTTAATAGCGCTCTTGCAAGGTCGTCGTTACACTGCACTGGTTACTGTCTGTTATATACTATGTACACTCGCGAACGCCAAGGTCTCCCAAAAATGTGCAGCCTACTTGCACAACAATAAATTGCGATCGTACCGCATAAGGATCAATGGCCGACTCGTACGGCGAAGGGTCAAAGGCTAACTAACTAACGGGCGACCCGCGCCCGCGCAGCACGTGAATTCACCCCTCACCTCGCAGCCCCCGAACAATACCGAACAAACCCCCGTCCCATGCAGAAGAAGTCTGCATGCTACTCCACTGGCAGGCGAGAGAGAGAAGTGACCGCTCTTTTCAGGATTGAGCCACCCACTAGGACCTCCGCAACCCGGGGTATTCCATCCACTCCGCGAAACAAATTAACAATGCGGCCCCGGCGCCAAAACAACGGCGGCAAATTAGCATCCTTGATTAAAACGAGGTCACCGATGCCTGGTGGGTGGGTCTTATCAGTCCACTTAACGCGCTGTTGCAAAATGTGTAAATACTCCAGAGACCATCGTTTCCAGAAACTCTGGGACAATTTTGTAAAATTGAGGCCGTCCTCAACTCGCGCCCTTTGTGTCCGCTCTCGTCAGATCCTAACGACTTGGAGGCTCTAACTCCAGGTCATTTCTTGATAGGACAGCCACTTAACGCCCTGCCGGAGTACCCATTTACAGGGGTAGCTTCTAATCGTTTGTCGCACTTTGAATTGTTGCAGTTTGTTCGGTATTGTTCGGGGGCTGCGAGGTGAGGGGTGAATTCACGTGCTGCGCGGGCGCGGGTCGCCCGTTAGTTAGTTAGCCTTTGACCCTTCGCCGTACGAGTCGGCCATTGATCCTTATGCGGTACGATCGCAATCTATTGTTGTGCAAGTAGGCTGCACATTTTTGGGAGACCTTGGCGTTCGCGAGTGTACATAGTCGGTATAACAGACAGTAACCAGTGCAGTGTAACGACGACCTTGCAAGAGCGCTATTAAGCGCATCCCTGTTCAGCACTTCCGGGGGCCCCCAGGAATATCGAGAGTAGGTGAACAGGAGGTTACAAGGTCAGAACTTTTAATTTCATTTTCAACTTTTGACTCCGCGTATCGCGGATAAAACATTGGTAGCAGAGCGTGGTTGTGCATATGGACCTTATATTGTGAAACGTAAACATTAGTTAAAAAAGTTCTTTGTTAATAGCAACGTATCCCAAGGTCTACCCGTTGTCAAGTGTTTTTAATCTTAACATTCCTTTTTTTAGTGACTCGGTTTTGTTTCGGTTACCTGCGACGGATAGGTATTGAGCACTTACTAACTTGGAATGGAATTTTGTTTGTTTATATTAACATTTCTCGCAGTGGTTACTTTTTATAACAAGTTGTAAGTTACGTATATGGTAACAGGGATCTATTACATATTGGATTATTGTTTTGTATCATTTATTGTTGCTTTGTAGGTGTGGCCTGTTTGTTTGTTAGGCCACTATCCTTAAACTGAATACTGTATATTAATTTTATTTGTTTGTTTGTACACTTGTTGTTACATTTAGTGACAACCATGTCAGCATTGTCCATTAGTGGAAACATAAAGGCGATACTCCGATGGTTGGCTTCGGCCGCTAGTCTGATTGACAGACCCGATCGTCATGGTGCCTTAATAAAAAGGTATCAGGATTTACCGGCACGGTTGGATAAGTTGGGCCAACATTACGCGAAATTTACCGAGCTTTCGCCGGATCTTGGCTCTGAGGTTGTGGATAGGATCGAGGCCGATGTGAATCAGTGCTATGAGTTAGCTGATTCCATCACTGAAAGGGCAGTCTCCCTTTCGGAGGAGACTGGAGGTCTGCCGTCGGATTCTGGGCAGGGGAAGGCAACCCCTCCGGCGTTGTTGAGCAGGCTTCCCAATTTGGATCTCCCACATTTTGATGGAAGGCTCGAACAGTGGATCGGATTTGTAAATCTGTTCGATAGTTTGGTAGACTCCAGGGAGGATCTAACTCATAGCCAAAAGATGGCGTATCTACGTTCGATTCTTCGGGGAGAACCCAGCAGTCTTATCCAACATTTGGATGTTAACAATGAAAATTATATCACGGCACGTACGCTGTTGTTCCGACGTTATCAGAACGTGAGACGTTTGGCGGACACACATGTGGCACTAATCCTGGCACTACCTAAGGTCACCCGGGTTTCTTCATTAAGATTAGAATTGTTAAACCCGTTATTGGGGGCGGTGAATACCTTAGGTAAACTTGAGTTGCCAGTGGATAGTTGGTCATTTCTTTTAGTCCACATTGTGTTGGGTAAGCTATCTCAGGAGCTAAGGGCCCGATTTGAATATAAATACGGTGGTGATAGCGCAACATATTTGCCCAAATTCGTAGATTTGCTAAAATTCTTAGAGGACGAATGTAGGTTGGCGGATAATTCGGATGCGCCCATCCCGTCCACTTCCCAAGCGCCCCCTAGACGGGAATTGTCTAAGCGGAATGTTCGGATCCCCAGACAACGTTATGCTGTCGCCACTGGCAGCACCTCACCAAGATGCCTATATTGCAAGGCGGAGGGCCACAAGGTGGTCTCGTGTAGAAGGTTTGAGGGTCTGGCGGTCCGAGGTAGGCGGAACATAGCATTTCAGCGCCGCTGGTGCTATGGTTGTTTGGGAGAGCATTTAATTCAGCAGTGCCCTGCTAGATCGCATTCATGTCAGCATTGTTTGGGCCGACATCACCCCCTGCTATGTGCCAATCGGAATGGCGTCGACCATAGGGATGGTCGTGACGGTCATGGCTGGGAGGCTAATCGCGGTCGGGTGGTTGCACCCAGAATAGGGTCACGGGCCCCTCCTAGGTTTGAAGGCCGTCATTCCCCCCGCACGGGCGGGGGCTCCACTTCCCCTAGGGGCGGGGGCCGGGTAACTCCCCCTCGAAGAGTTGATGATGGCGGCCGTCGCGATTATGCTGTGATTGCCGGGAGATCTTTGCCGCCTCAAAGGAGCAGTGCTCCTACCAATTATACCCCTTTAGCGGAACGACCGCGCTTGGAGCGACGTCAGCCGCATTCCCAACGCTCGCAGGGCAACACTACCCCTGAACGGACTCAGGTGGATCGCCGACCAGTATACCATAACTGGGACCCGTTAGCGCATGTGGAGCGCTCCGGGGTTAATTGGCCTCAGTTATAGGAATTACATGCCCACTCGCCAACTGCAGCCGTTCAATCGATGTACGTACTCATGCCAACTATTTCGGCTATGGTACGAGGACCCAAGGGACACATGAGGATTCGTGCTCTATTAGATTCGGGGGCCCAAGGCTGCATTGTGTCATCTTGTTTGGCGAGAAAGTTAGGCTTACGCGTCCACACCGGTACCTACAATGTGCGAGGTATCGGTAAGGTGCAGGTGCGTGTGATCGGTCACACAAAATTTAATTGTACACCTGTCACCTCGTCTCACCCGGAGATTGAGGCGTCGGCAATTGTGTTGGAAGAGATGATTGGTGATTTGCCACAGCAAGAATTACCGTCTGCTGTGTTGAGTGTAGTGTCAGGCTTGGACTTAGCAGACCCTGACTTCCACACCCCAGGCCCGATTGATCTCCTGATTGGAGCGGATGTCCTTGGAAGATTGTTGTGTGGACCTAAGCGGCTTTTACAGCGTGACGGATTAGTCGCTGTGCCGACTTCATTCGGGTTTGTAATAATGGGCCCAGTGTCAACAACTGCCAATTCCCAAGAGTTTGATGATGTAGCTGTAGGTTCAGTTCTCTCTGATGCGGTTCAGAGATTTTGGGAGGTGGAAGAGCCCCCTACAGCTTCCCGGGTGAACCCAGAGCAAATGGAATGCGAGCTGTTCTACCAGAATAATACTGGTCGCCTTCGCTCGGGCCGTTTGATCACCCGTTTGCCTTTTTTAGCGGTTCGACCTGCCCTTGGACGCTCTCGGGACGTTGCTGAACGACGTTTGATTTCCATGGAGCGTCGCATGCTCAAGGATAAAGTCCTTCGTCAGAAGTACGTCGACTTCATGCGAGAATACGTGGATTTGGGGCATATGTCGGTGTCGACCGTTGATTGGCAACATAGTGAGCACTATTTTCTGAGCCACCATGCGGTTTTAAAGACCCCTACCGGAAAGATTCGGGTGGTTTTTGATGGTTCAGTGTCTACGACCACCGGGGTCTCGCTGAACCAATGTCTGCATGCGGGTCCTAAATTACAAAAGGACATTTCAGACATTCTGACCAACTTCCGGAGGCATCAAGTAGTCTTTGTAGCGGATATTCGAATGATGTTCCGTCAGACGCTGATCCATCCAGAAGATAGGAGATATCAGCTGATTTTATGGCGTGAGCATCCAGAGGATCCGATGGTGATTTACGAGCTCAACACCAATACGTACGGCATAAAATCTAGCCCGTTTGTTGCGATTCGCTCATTGTTGGAGCTTGCGGAGCGCGAGCGTTTGTATTTTCCCCGCGCAGCCTCTGTTTTGGAGACGGATGCTTATGTTGATGACATTTGTACCGGAGCATCTAGTCTCGAAGAGGCTCGGGCCTTGAGAGATGAATTGATAGGGCTTCTGGGAACTAGTGGCTATGAGTTGCGAAAATGGTTATCCAACTCACCGGATCTCCTTTCCGGTTTGCCGGAGGACCACCAACAAGACCCTCATCTCTTTGAGAATGCGGATAGCTTGAATTTGATAGCCCTCCTTGGAGTGCAGTACATGCCAGTCCACGATGAGTTTACCTACAGAGTCGAATTAACCTCCTCTAAGGTATGGACTAAGAGATCAGTTCTGTCTACGGTAGCCAGGACTTTTGATCCGAACGGTTGGATCAGTCCGGTTATATTTAAGGCCAAGTGTTTTCTGCAAAGGCTTTGGACTGCGGGACTCTCGTGGGACGAGCCTCTCTCGGGAGAGTTGATACACGATTGGGAATCGTATTTCTCATCCGTCCCGGCTATCAATCAGGTTGCAATACCTAGATGCTTCCTTCCTGTTGGGAAATGCTCAGTGTCCCTCCACGGATTTTGTGATGCATCCGAGCGTGGATATGCGGCCGTGCTGTACTTACGTACTGTAAGTACCACTGGGGAGACAAAAATTCACTTAGTTATGTCGAAGAGCAAGGTTGCTCCTATACGGACTCGACATACAATTCCGAAGTTAGAATTATGTGGTGCGGCGCTTCTTGCCCGCTTATTAAATCACGTGTGCTCTACGCTCGGGCGTAGTGTAGACATTGGAACAGTTTTCGCCTGGACTGACAGTCAGATCGTTCTGTGTTGGCTGAAAACTTCGGTGCACACGTTAGAAACCTTTGTAGCTAATCGAGTATCACAGATCCAAGATTCAGAGACGGTTTTAATTTGGAGACATGTCCCAGGGGAATTGAATCCGGCTGATTGTGCTTCTCGCGGCTTAGACGCGCCGGATCTGGTTCACCACCATTTGTGGTGGGGGCCCCAGTGGTTGTTACATTCTGAAGTTGATTGGCCACGTTACCAGTGCTTGGTAACTCCTCCCCCCATTGGTTGGCTCACATCGAGTGTCCTGACTGAGCCCCTCAAGGGCATTGATTTTCTGCTCGATCGCTACAGTTCCTTGTCCAAATTACTGGGCGTGACTGCCTGGATAAAGCGTTTCGTTCATAACGCTCGGCATCCGGAGGAAAAGCGGCTGTCTCCTGTTCTCACGCCAGAAGAACGCCAAATGGTCCTTCTGCATTGGATTCGCGTTGTGCAGACTAAACATTTCGCCTTAGAACTTGAGACGCTCCAGAGTGGCAGACCTAAACTCAAAGGAGCCGTTGCAAGGCTCAACCCCTTTATCGACGCTGAGGGATATCTCCGTGTTGGTGGTAGATTGTGTCACGCCAATTTGCCTTTTGGGGTTCGTCACCCATTGTTGTTGCCCAAAGGTGGGCCCTTAGTGCATTTGTTGGTGACTGACCGGCATATTGCAAATTCTCACGCTGGCTGCAATGCATTATTAGCCATCTTGCAGCGTGAATTTTGGATTTTGTCAGCCAGACGGACCATCCGTGGCATAATTTTCCGTTGTTTGCCTTGCTATCGATTGAAGGCAGCGACGCTGCAGCCCATGATGGGAAATTTGCCTGCAGATCGAGTCAAGGGAACCAGACCCTTTGCCGGAGTTGGCACCGATTTTGCCGGGCCATTCATGGTCAAGACGTCGCGACTTCGAAAAGCGAAGATAGAGAAAGCGTATTTGTGCGTCTTTGTGTGTCTGTCAACCAAGGCTGTTCACCTGGAAGTAGTTTCCGCTCTTAGTACAGAGGCATTTGTTGCCACATTTAGTAGATTTGTTAGCCGGCGCGGACTTCCAGCGTTAATTCGATCTGATTGCGGAACCAACTATCGGGGTACTGACCACTACCTTAAGGATTTATATAAGTTTTTAGATGCTAACCAGGTAGATCTTGGAATGTCCCTATCTTGCCGGGGCATCACCTGGCAGTTTAGTCCTCCTAGCTGCCCCCATTGGGGAGGTATTTTTGAGGCAGCCGTGAAATCAGCCAAAACTCACCTAAGGCGCGTTATCGGAGAAACGGTATTAACGTTTGAGGAACTAGTAACGGTATTTTGTAAAATTGAGGCCGTCCTCAACTCGCGCCCTTTGTGTCCGCTCTCGTCAGATCCTAACGACTTGGAGGCTCTAACTCCAGGTCATTTCTTGATAGGACAGCCACTTAACGCCCTGCCGGAGTACCCATTTACAGGGGTAGCTTCTAATCGTTTGTCGCACTTTGAATTGTTGCAACAATTGTCCCAGAGTTTCTGGAAACGATGGTCTCTGGAGTATTTACACATTTTGCAACAGCGCGTTAAGTGGACTGATAAGACCCACCCACCAGGCATCGGTGACCTCGTTTTAATCAAGGATGCTAATTTGCCGCCGTTGTTTTGGCGCCGGGGCCGCATTGTTAATTTGTTTCGCGGAGTGGATGGAATACCCCGGGTTGCGGAGGTCCTAGTGGGTGGCTCAATCCTGAAAAGAGCGGTCACTTCTCTCTCTCGCCTGCCAGTGGAGTAGCATGCAGACTTCTTCTGCATGGGACGGGGGTTTGTTCGGTATTGTTCGGGGGCTGCGAGGTGAGGGGTGAATTCACGTGCTGCGCGGGCGCGGGTCGCCCGTTAGTTAGTTAGCCTTTGACCCTTCGCCGTACGAGTCGGCCATTGATCCTTATGCGGTACGATCGCAATCTATTGTTGTGCAAGTAGGCTGCACATTTTTGGGAGACCTTGGCGTTCGCGAGTGTACATAGTCGGTATAACAGACAGTAACCAGTGCAGTGTAACGACGACCTTGCAAGAGCGCTATTAAGCGCATCCCTGTTCAGCACTTCCGGGGGCCCCCAGGAATATCGAGAGTAGGTGAACAGGAGGTTACAAGGTCAGAACTTTTAATTTCATTTTCAACTTTTGACTCCGCGTATCGCGGATAAAACATTGATTGGTAGCAGAGCGTGGTATGTTTTATCCGCGATACGCGGAGTCAAAAGTTGAAAATGAAATTAAAAGTTCTGACCTTGTAACCTCCTGTTCACCTACTCTCGATATTCCTGGGGGCCCCCGGAAGTGCTGAACAGGGATGCGCTTAATAGCGCTCTTGCAAGGTCGTCGTTACACTGCACTGGTTACTGTCTGTTATATACTATGTACACTCGCGAACGCCAAGGTCTCCCAAAAATGTGCAGCCTACTTGCACAACAATAGATTGCGATCGTACCGCATAAGGATCAATGGCCGACTCGTACGGCGAAGGGTCAAAGGCTAACTAACTAACGGGCGACCCGCGCCCGCGCAGCACGTGAATTCACCCCTCACCTCGCAGCCCCCGAACAATACCGAACAAACCCCCGTCCCATGCAGAAGAAGTCTGCATGCTACTCCACTGGCAGGCGAGAGAGAGAAGTGACCGCTCTTTTCAGGATTGAGCCACCCACTAGGACCTCCGCAACCCGGGGTATTCCATCCACTCCGCGAAACAAATTAACAATGCGGCCCCGGCGCCAAAACAACGGCGGCAAATTAGCATCCTTGATTAAAACGAGGTCACCGATGCCTGGTGGGTGGGTCTTATCAGTCCACTTAACGCGCTGTTGCAAAATGTGTAAATACTCCAGAGACCATCGTTTCCAGAAACTCTGGGACAATTGTTGCAACAATTCAAAGTGCGACAAACGATTAGAAGCTACCCCTGTAAATGGGTACTCCGGCAGGGCGTTAAGTGGCTGTCCTATCAAGAAATGACCTGGAGTTAGAGCCTCCAAGTCGTTAGGATCTGACGAGAGCGGACACAAAGGGCGCGAGTTGAGGACGGCCTCAATTTTACAAAATACCGTTACTAGTTCCTCAAACGTTAATACCGTTTCTCCGATAACGCGCCTTAGGTGAGTTTTGGCTGATTTCACGGCTGCTTCAAAAATACCTCCCCAATGGGGGCAGCTAGGAGGACTAAACTGCCAGGTGATGCCCCGGCAAGATAGGGACATTCCAAGATCTACCTGGTTAGCCTCTAAAAACTTATATATATCCTTAAGGTAGTGGTCAGTACCCCGATAGTTGGTTCCGCAATCAGATCGAATTAACGCTGGAAGTCCGCGGCGGCTAACAAATCTACTAAATGTGGCAACAAATGCCTCCGTACTAAGAGCGGAAACTACTTCCAGGTGAACAGCCTTGGTTGACAGACACACAAAGACGCACAAATACGCTTTCTCTATCTTCGCTTTTCGAAGTCGCGACGTCTTGACCATGAACGGCCCGGCAAAATCGGTGCCAACTCCGGCAAAGGGTCTGGTTCCCGTGACTCGATCTGCAGGCAAATTTCCCATCATGGGCTGCATCGTCGCTGCCTTCAATCGATAGCAAGGCAAACAACGGAAAATTATGCCACGGATGGTACGTCTGGCTGACAAAATCCAAAATTCACGCTGCAAGATGGCTAACAATGCATTGCAGCCAGCGTGAGAATTTGCAATATGTCGGTGAGTCACCAACAAATGCACTAAGGGCCCACCTTTGGGCAACAACAATGGGTGACGAACCCCAAAAGGCAAATTGGCGTGACACAATCTACCACCAACACGGAGAAATCCCTCACCGTCAATAAAGGGGTTGAGCCTAGCAACGGCTCCCTTGAGTTTAGGTCTGCCATTCCGGAGTGTCTCAAGTTCTAAGGCGAAATGTTTAGTCTGCACAACGCGAATCCAATGCAGAAGGGCCATTTGGCGTTCTTCTGGCGTGAGAACAGGAGACAGCCGCTTTTCCTCCGGATGCCGAGCGTTATGAACGAAACGCTTTATCCAGGCAGTCACGCCAAGTAATTTGGACAAGGAACTGTAGCGATCGAGCAGAAAATCAATGCCCTTGAGGGGCTCAGTCAGGACACTCGATGTGAGCCAACCAATGGGGGGAGGAGTTACCAAGCACTGGTAACGTGGCCAATCAACTTCAGAATGTAACAACCACTGGGGCCCCCACCACAAATGGTGGTGAACCAGATCCGGCGCGTCTAAGCCGCGAGAAGCACAATCAGCCGGATTCAATTCCCCTGGGACATGTCTCCAAATTAAAACCGTCTCTGAATCTTGGATCTGTGATACTCGATTAGCTACAAAGGTTTCTAACGTGTGCACCGAAGTTTTCAGCCAACACAGAACGATCTGACTGTCAGTCCAGGCGAAAACTGTTCCAATGTCTACACTACGCCCGAGCGTAGAGCACACGTGATTTAATAAGCGGGCAAGAAGCGCCGCACCACATAATTCTAACTTCGGAATTGTATGTCGAGTCCGTATAGGAGCAACCTTGCTCTTCGACATAACTAAGTGAATTTTTGTCTCCCCAGTGGTACTTACAGTACGTAAGTACAGCACGGCTGCATATCCACGCTCGGATGCATCACAAAATCCGTGGAGGGACACTGAGCATTTCCCAACAGGAAGGAAACATCTAGGTATTGCAACCTGATTGATAGCCGGGACGGATGAGAAATACGATTCCCAATCGTGTAACAACTCTCCCGAGAGAGGCTCGTCCCATGAGAGTCCCGCAGTCCAAAGCCTTTGCAGAAAACACTTGGCCTTAAATATAACCGGACTGATCCAACCGTTCGGATCAAAAGTCCTGGCTACCGTAGACAGAACTGATCTCTTAGTCCATACCTTAGAGGAGGTTAATTCGACTCTGTAGGTAAACTCATCGTGGACTGGCATGTACTGCACTCCAAGGAGGGCTATCAAATTCAAGCTATCCGCATTCTCAAAGAGATGAGGGTCTTGTTGGTGGTCCTCCGGCAAACCGGAAAGGAGATCCGGTGAGTTGGATAACCATTTTCGCAACTCATAGCCACTAGTTCCCAGAAGCCCTATCAATTCATCTCTCAAGGCCCGAGCCTCTTCGAGACTAGATGCTCCGGTACAAATGTCATCAACATAAGCATCCGTCTCCAAAACAGAGGCTGCGCGGGGAAAATACAAACGCTCGCGCTCCGCAAGCTCCAACAATGAGCGAATCGCAACAAACGGGCTAGATTTTATGCCGTACGTATTGGTGTTGAGCTCGTAAATCACCATCGGATCCTCTGGATGCTCACGCCATAAAATCAGCTGATATCTCCTATCTTCTGGATGGATCAGCGTCTGACGGAACATCATTCGAATATCCGCTACAAAGACTACTTGATGCCTCCGGAAGTTGGTCAGAATGTCTGAAATGTCCTTTTGTAATTTAGGACCCGCATGCAGACATTGGTTCAGCGAGACCCCGGTGGTCGTAGACACTGAACCATCAAAAACCACCCGAATCTTTCCGGTAGGGGTCTTTAAAACCGCATGGTGGCTCAGAAAATAGTGCTCACTATGTTGCCAATCAACGGTCGACACCGACATATGCCCCAAATCCACGTATTCTCGCATGAAGTCGACGTACTTCTGACGAAGGACTTTATCCTTGAGCATGCGACGCTCCATGGAAATCAAACGTCGTTCAGCAACGTCCCGAGAGCGTCCAAGGGCAGGTCGAACCGCTAAAAAAGGCAAACGGGTGATCAAACGGCCCGAGCGAAGGCGACCAGTATTATTCTGGTAGAACAGCTCGCATTCCATTTGCTCTGGGTTCACCCGGGAAGCTGTAGGGGGCTCTTCCACCTCCCAAAATCTCTGAACCGCATCAGAGAGAACTGAACCTACAGCTACATCATCAAACTCTTGGGAATTGGCAGTTGTTGACACTGGGCCCATTATTACAAACCCGAATGAAGTCGGCACAGCGACTAATCCGTCACGCTGTAAAAGCCGCTTAGGTCCACACAACAATCTTCCAAGGACATCCGCTCCAATCAGGAGATCAATCGGGCCTGGGGTGTGGAAGTCAGGGTCTGCTAAGTCCAAGCCTGACACTACACTCAACACAGCAGACGGTAATTCTTGCTGTGGCAAATCACCAATCATCTCTTCCAACACAATTGCCGACGCCTCAATCTCCGGGTGAGACGAGGTGACAGGTGTACAATTAAATTTTGTGTGACCGATCACACGCACCTGCACCTTACCGATACCTCGCACATTGTAGGTACCGGTGTGGACGCGTAAGCCTAACTTTCTCGCCAAACAAGATGACACAATGCAGCCTTGGGCCCCCGAATCTAATAGAGCACGAATCCTCATGTGTCCCTTGGGTCCTCGTACCATAGCCGAAATAGTTGGCATGAGTACGTACATCGATTGAACGGCTGCAGTTGGCGAGTGGGCAGGTAATTCCTATAACTGAGGCCAATTAACCCCGGAGCGCTCCACATGCGCTAACGGGTCCCAGTTATGGTATACTGGTCGGCGATCCACCTGAGTCCGTTCAGGGGTAGTGTTGCCCTGCGAGCGTTGGGAATGCGGCTGACGTCGCTCCAAGCGCGGTCGTTCCGCTAAAGGGGTATAATTGGTAGGAGCACTGCTCCTTTGAGGCGGCAAAGATCTCCCGGCAATCACAGCATAATCGCGACGGCCGCCATCATCAACTCTTCGAGGGGGAGTTACCCGGCCCCCGCCCCTAGGGGAAGTGGAGCCCCCGCCCGTGCGGGGGGAATGACGGCCTTCAAACCTAGGAGGGGCCCGTGACCCTATTCTGGGTGCAACCACCCGACCGCGATTAGCCTCCCAGCCATGACCGTCACGACCATCCCTATGGTCGACGCCATTCCGATTGGCACATAGCAGGGGGTGATGTCGGCCCAAACAATGCTGACATGAATGCGATCTAGCAGGGCACTGCTGAATTAAATGCTCTCCCAAACAACCATAGCACCAGCGGCGCTGAAATGCTATGTTCCGCCTACCTCGGACCGCCAGACCCTCAAACCTTCTACACGAGACCACCTTGTGGCCCTCCGCCTTGCAATATAGGCATCTTGGTGAGGTGCTGCCAGTGGCGACAGCATACCGTTGTCTGGGGATCCGAACATTCCGCTTAGACAATTCCCGTCTAGGGGGCGCTTGGGAAGTGGACGGGATGGGCGCATCCGAATTATCCGCCAACCTACATTCGTCCTCTAAGAATTTTAGCAAATCTACGAATTTGGGCAAATATGTTGCGCTATCACCACCGTATTTATATTCAAATCGGGCCCTTAGCTCCTGAGATAGCTTACCCAACACAATGTGGACTAAAAGAAATGACCAACTATCCACTGGCAACTCAAGTTTACCTAAGGTATTCACCGCCCCCAATAACGGGTTTAACAATTCTAATCTTAATGAAGAAACCCGGGTGACCTTAGGTAGTGCCAGGATTAGTGCCACATGTGTGTCCGCCAAACGTCTCACGTTCTGATAACGTCGGAACAACAGCGTACGTGCCGTGATATAATTTTCATTGTTAACATCCAAATGTTGGATAAGACTGCTGGGTTCTCCCCGAAGAATCGAACGTAGATACGCCATCTTTTGGCTATGAGTTAGATCCTCCCTGGAGTCTACCAAACTATCGAACAGATTTACAAATCCGATCCACTGTTCGAGCCTTCCATCAAAATGTGGGAGATCCAAATTGGGAAGCCTGCTCAACAACGCCGGAGGGGTTGCCTTCCCCTGCCCAGAATCCGACGGCAGACCTCCAGTCTCCTCCGAAAGGGAGACTGCCCTTTCAGTGATGGAATCAGCTAACTCATAGCACTGATTCACATCGGCCTCGATCCTATCCACAACCTCAGAGCCAAGATCCGGCGAAAGCTCGGTAAATTTCGCGTAATGTTGGCCCAACTTATCCAACCGTGCCGGTAAATCCTGATACCTTTTTATTAAGGCACCATGACGATCGGGTCTGTCAATCAGACTAGCGGCCGAAGCCAACCATCGGAGTATCGCCTTTATGTTTCCACTAATGGACAATGCTGACATGGTTGTCACTAAATGTAACAACAAGTGTACAAACAAACAAATAAAATTAATATACAGTATTCAGTTTAAGGATAGTGGCCTAACAAACAAACAGGCCACACCTACAAAGCAACAATAAATGATACAAAACAATAATCCAATATGTAATAGATCCCTGTTACCATATACGTAACTTACAACTTGTTATAAAAAGTAACCACTGCGAGAAATGTTAATATAAACAAACAAAATTCCATTCCAAGTTAGTAAGTGCTCAATACCTATCCGTCGCAGGTAACCGAAACAAAACCGAGTCACTAAAAAAAGGAATGTTAAGATTAAAAACACTTGACAACGGGTAGACCTTGGGATACGTTGCTATTAACAAAGAACTTTTTTAACTAATGTTTACGTTTCACAATATAAGGTCCATATGCACAACCACGCTCTGCTACCAATGTTTTATCCGCGATACGCGGAGTCAAAAGTTGAAAATGAAATTAAAAGTTCTGACCTTGTAACCTCCTGTTCACCTACTCTCGATATTCCTGGGGGCCCCCGGAAGTGCTGAACAGGGATGCGCTTAATAGCGCTCTTGCAAGGTCGTCGTTACACTGCACTGGTTACTGTCTGTTATATACTATGTACACTCGCGAACGCCAAGGTCTCCCAAAAATGTGCAGCCTACTTGCACAACAATAAATTGCGATCGTACCGCATAAGGATCAATGGCCGACTCGTACGGCGAAGGGTCAAAGGCTAACTAACTAACGGGCGACCCGCGCCCGCGCAGCACGTGAATTCACCCCTCACCTCGCAGCCCCCGAACAATACCGAACAGAGGTAGAAATATACACAGAATGAGTGACGCGGTACTGTAGGAGGTACAATCGTGCCAATGTGTATTGTAATGTCGGAAATGGACTCCAACTGGCATCTATACATATAATAAAATTGCAACAGGCCGATGTCTGTACATTATAGATATTGAAAAAAAATTAATATGGGGGGGGGGTCTTTATTAGAGCAACAGAAGCCAAAACAACAGTTTTTAGAAATTTTGTCTGTCTGTATGTATGTTTCTACACACATCACGCAAAAACTACTGCATGGAATTGAATGCAGTTTTCACCGATGTATTGCTAGAGGTCCAACTTAAAATATAGGCTCCATTTTACCGCAGGAAAATATCTTATTCCGATTGTTTTAAATTTAATAAACCGAAGCGAAGTGAGGGCGGGTCGCTAGTAAGTAATAAATAACCGTAGGTGAGTAAGTAAACAGTAAGTAGCCGTAACAAATAATTATTTGCCGTGTGGAGTTAGCCAGTTTTAGAATAGTACTAACCATCTCTGCCCATGGATAACAATGTGGCTAGCATAAGCAATGAGGAACTACAACAAAAGTGTATTCATGGACTTTCCACTAACCAATTTAGGAATTTGCTAAATTGAAATTTTGCTCTTATCGCGCCATCTAGTAGCGAATGCTCGTACTACGTGGTAAGCTAGAATACTATTCAGTCCAATTACCTCCACGTTCAGTTTCATTAGGCTTTTCAAGATGGTTTCTAGGCGTTGGGTACAGATGGCGTTGGATGTACGGAACTTATTATTTGGTTGCAAATTTTAAAATTATAATATTAATATTATTTATTAATACATTAAATTAATAGAAAAATAAACTAATAAATAAAATATATTAGAAACTGAGTTATAGTGACCGGGATTCGAACTCGAACCCCACGTATGAGTTGATTATACGTTTAGGTTGTTAGCGCTTTTTATAATTTTTTCAACCTTATTTATTTCATTCATCTCACTTCCAACCGTCACAAACTTTCTTTAAAATCCTGATACCTAAGTCTCCCTGGCATTTATACAGCGCATAGGCATGCCAACGTTTGTAATTCTTGACTAATGTCGGCATATAGAAAGTACCACGTCAATATCCATTTACCATTGAGCAAATCGTTTCCGTGGACACTGGGTACTATATAAAAAACGCTGGCTTGAAGGAAAGTAGGTACAGTAACGGATTATTATATGCCACATGGTAAATTTAAATTACCTCTATTTGTCCTGGATTATAGATTTACGTTATAGAGTTCATTTAACATAAGTATTTAGCGTGACTTTTTATATACGAACAGAACTGATTTGGTTAGGCAAAGCTACGGGCCAACATATTCGTTCTCACGGTCAATACTACTTACTTTATACTTACTTACTTTTTTATGCCAAAAATTACTTTATACCGCGAACCCGCAGGCTGTGGAACGAACTGCCTCAAGAGGTCTTTCCATTAAGCTAAGATATGGGGTTCTTCAACAGAGCTGTGAATAGGATTTTGCAAGCTCGGCGGCGCGCCCGCATACCCCCTGGCCCCCCTGGCCGCTATGTCCACGGGCGGCGGTAACACTTACCATCATGTGAGACCGCTTGCTTGTCCGCCCACTAGTATACATATAAAAAAAAAAATGCCCTGTGTTCCTAATCGTCTCCAGGGTCTTCGGTAACATCATGTCCTAGATACAATTTTCTCACTCTGCATAGAGCGGTAACAATTAATGTAAGAGATATATTAGACGGTAATATTTAAAATAATAAAGATACCCACCGTCATATTATAAAAACACAGACATTCTGCTTCGTACATTTGTAGAATAACCTGAAATAACATTCACATTCTCTATTAAAACATAAACGGCACAGGTATCGAAATATATTTCGAAAATGTATTGTTACAGATATTCATAATTGTATTAAATATTTCTAAAATAATAAAGTATAACGGTTCATATATTATTCATAAAATAACAGAGCTAGTAAGTAGTAACTAAATACCACGCTAATATGCGCCTCTCAATCACACATTCTCTCTCTCTCTCTCTCTCTCTATCATGGCACGCGTTTGAGTTACCATCTAAACCGTCGGCTCTTCAACGTACAGTCTTTTACTATGCTAGATCATTACAACAGTGTTCCAAAATGTGCAGAAGGGGTTTTCATTGAAGATCACGCAAGAATACCGTAAAATCAAATCCTCGTCCAAATCACAAATAATACTTTTTGGTCCTTCGAGCCGGATTTAAACCAGTGACCTATGGATCATTTGGCTTATTACCTATGTAACTACATCTACAGCTACCTATGTAAGATAAGTCAAGTAAATTATAACTTATAGCTGTGTTTCAGCACAGCCTGCAGGTAACAACATCCCAATTAGCGCGGACATCGTTAGTGGGCTTGTTTCCATTGTTACACGTCACGGTATTTGACATGAATTTAGAAACTGTCGTGTGTTCATTATAAACGAGAGCGTTAGACATCATAATTAGCAAGTAGTGGCACGATGAATGCGGCGAAGCCCGAACAAAAGCGAAAATATCCGACGACACCCGAGAGGCCGTGTCCGCGATATCCGACACCTCGCGTCACTCGCTATTTAGTGCTCCTTAGCCCACGGAATTTTATGGGCTAATTTAAACAAATGTACCTAATACTTATTATACGAGTCAATATAATTTTCGATGTTTGATTTCAAAGTTTAAGTAACCCTCCCCCCCCCTCCCGACCCCCCCAAACGTTTCCAGACATCAATCTCTGTTAAGTATCCTATTTTAAATGTGTGGCTTAATACAAAGCCTACGTTTTTTTAAAAAAAAAACTAACTTTAGCTTCGAATCGTGGTTTCAGATATAATGTATCGTTGGCTGTGTGGTGTTGGCTGGCTATAGTATTGCATCACCCCATCTCTTTCCGTGGGTGCCGTCAAAGGCGACTGAGGAATAAAAAAGCCGCTACCAGGAACTACCACTTTTAAAGGAGTAGACTCGCCAACCCGCTTGGCCAGCGTGCCATTTCAAAGCCATACACCAGCAGTGGACGATAGAGCTGGTTCAGTATATCGTATCGTATGAATCAATGGATCCACACACCGCCCTAGGGCAACACGACTTCTAATAATATTGTTGCTGTAATAAAGGTATTTCGTGAGGTTTTGTTTAGAAAAAATAGGAGAATAACTGCTTGAAGGTGCTAATTCCCCGGGTTCGTTACTTTACTTAGAACAATGAGGTTTAACTCTGAAAGAAAGAACATTATTTATTTGTGTAGTACCCCACTGCAGGACGCGGGGAGGGTAATAAATATAGGTAAAGAAATACATGTAGGTGAGTTTACAACATATAGGTAAATGAATCTGGTCCCGACTGCTTTGAGTTTTTTTTTTATGGATGACTGCGGCAGACGAGCATAGAGTCCACCTGATTGTAAGTGGATATTGTCGCCCATAGACATCCGTGATACATGCCAACATTAGTCCAAAATGACAAACGTTGGCACGCCTCCGGATGCGCTGCCTACCTTTGCAGATTAAAGAATGGATTGGAAAATGGGGAGGGATAGGATGGGAATGGGCTCTGACACATCTCACTCTCTACCGAAACACGTACGTACATTAGGGAGATGAGATAAGTTGGAAAATGCAGTACATTTCAAGGTAGTCTTCTGTGAGAGAGGGGGTAACGTGGCCAGGCGAGCGTGCCCAGCGGCTGTTGGGTTGCAGCGTGCACTCTCCCCCTTAAATTTGACCCATTGACCCAATTGGACCTATTTGACTCCATTAATCACCAATTTCTCTTTTCTCTTTCAGGTTTCAACTCCCGTAACGCCCGTAGTCGTATCAAATCTTCAGTCGGCGACGAATACAACGACGCCTGCAAAAGGTAAGTCCATTGCATGGTGGCAGTATGAAGATTTATCTTTGCGGCGGCAGACGAACATATAGTTCACGTGATGGTAAGTGGACACTGTCGTCCATAGACATCCGCGGTATATACCAACATGAGTTCAGAATGGCAAACGTTGGATGAGCTGCCTATCTTTGCAGATTAAGGAATGGATTGGAAAAATGGGGACGGATATGATGGGATGGGAATGGGCTCTGGTATATCTCACTCACTACCAAAACACGTACGTACATTGGGGAAATACGATAAAGTAGGAAATGCATTACATTTCAAGGTAGTATTCTATGAGAGAGGGTTAACGTTGCCAATCGAGTGCGTTTAGCGACTGTGGGAATGCAGCTGGCATGATAGATATAATACATTGCTGTTTGTAGAGAGAGAGCAAGATAGTCAAGTTTCGGGAGCATGGAAAATGCTTATTATAAACAAAAAATATATTATACTAATTTAAAGTGGCAGAGCTTGATGCCTATATTCAACTATTCTATTTTATTAATTCTAAATACAAAGTTATCCCTTATGGCTACACCCTAAATGCTAACTAAGCGCTAGGTTCCTAGAGCTACGGATTCGGCCGGCCAAGGTAACGTAATTAGATACATAACAGTACAAAACAAGCGAACCCGTGTCACAGTGCTAGAGAAAATTGTGACTTCATAAAAGATATATATACCAACATCAGAACCAGGAGATGTAAGGCACACGTCTGTTCATCATTTTGAATCTGATGCTTATATTCATAAGGTTGACTTTGGAATGGATCAATGAATGTACAGATAAGTAATGTACTTAGATAGTTAGCGCAAAGTTCACCTGTAGTTAAAGTAGTGAGGGGAAGCATGTCGATAAATTCTATCGATGTTTTATGGATCACGGGAGATGACGATGTTGATTATTATTTTCAAAAGTCATAAGTAAATATATGTAACATTGAGATCATAATCACAAAGATTCAAATCGGAAATATGGAGCAAAAATAAAGCGACGTTTTCTATTCCAAATTGGAAAATTGTATAAATATATAAAAAAAATTATTGAAAATTGCTACTTTTGGAAATTTATGTGCAATGATCACTTTTTAGTTGATAATTGATTGATTTATTCTTTTTTTTCTACTTTATTTGGGGGGGCTTTGATGCATATGTCTCATTTCAGCCCCCTAAACCACACAAGTTCAAAAAAAAGGAGAATAACTTAGAGAAATTAGCTACTAATGAAGACTCACAAATCTGTACAGTAATTGAGCAGCTTTTGAGTGTGGTTCTGCTAAAACTGTGTTCAATTCACCTTTATCCGTTCTGTTTAGTTTGAGAGTCATTAACACCGCTCTTTCCCCCTTCCACCACATCCCACCAACAAGTTCTGCACCTTTCGCAGTTGGGAGAATTAATTTTTTTTATGAGAAACCCCAAATTGTCAAATGGCATGTGTCCGGATCTCAAGCTACAAGCTATAATTATGAACATTCTACAAAGCTAATTCTTCTATACTATAAACGTATTATATTTTTATTTCTTTTATGGACTAACTAAACAGCCGTATTATTTATGGACTAACGTATTATTTCAGCCGCTGGGCGCGCTCGACTGGCCACGTTACCCCTCTCTCACAGAAGACTACCTTGAAATGTACTGCACTTTCCACTTTATCGTATTTCCCCAATGTACGTACGTGTTTCGGTAGTGAGTGAGATGTGCCAGAGCCCATTCCCATCCTATCCTATCCCTGCCCATTTACCAACCCTTTCTCCAAATCCATTCCTATATCCAAAGGTAGGCAGCGCATCCGGGGGCGTGCCAACATTTATCATTTTGGACTAATGTTGGCATGTATCGCGGATGTCTTTGGGGACAGTATCCACTTACCATCAGGTGGACTGTATGCTCGTCTGCCGCCTTCGTACATAAAAAAAAAAAAAAAAAACTAGCGACCCTTCGGTTTATAAGTTTGATATTTTTTTTTCAAAATTTCAAAATAAAAAAATATAGCCTATATTAGACACGGATAACGTAGGTTCCTACTTGTGTGAGAATTTTTGAAATGGGTTCAGTAGTTCCAAAGATTACCCCCAAATAAACAAAAACAATTTTACCTCTTTATTATTGGTACAAACGATTAGATAGTATTCGCAAAAAAAGACAGTTTGCTATAATCGTTTATTGAAGATAAATCGCTATGGGAAGCCTTGAACACTTTTGCGTAGAAAAACAAACATATTTAGACCGCCACACAAAACGAAACCATAGCGTGATGTACGGTCTCGACACAGCGACATCCGTTGGCGATCTCAGTTAAACCAAACAACATCAATCGATGGTCGAACAATTATATTGGTATAGATATCATTATGGAGATATATATTTGTATAAATATTTATATGTAATCTTGTACCTGTATTGTTGTTTATATCTGTACATGTGAAAATATCTACATATATTTTCTAATTCTTACGAATGTAAAATCATTTTAATAATGCACCCCTCTTGATTTCCCATTTATCCCAAGTTTGACTGGTAGACAATACCATAAGGCATCAAGGCCGCTTTATATACACGTTGTATTTGCAATAAAGTATAAATTCATAAATAAAAGAAAAAAGTACTTTAATATTTTATCGATATCACATCATTTCCCCTCACTAGCGCGCTACTAGGACTACAAATGTATCTTTATGCCGGTACTGAAGAGACTGTTTATACAGTAAGTATTTCAGAGGAATTCCTGCAGATTAGCTGAGGACTTAATACATGCATGTAATGAAAGATTTAACCGGCTGTGTTGAAATTAGAAATTGTGTTCGGTGTGATCTACATCTATGCGTGTTTTTTTTTGTGGACGAAGGCTGCAGACGAGCATTCAGTCCACCTGATGGTAAGTTGATACTGTCGCCCATAGACATCCGCGATACATGCCAACATTAGTCCAAAATGATAAATGTTGGCACGCCCCCGGATGCGCTGCCTACCTTTGGAGATATAGGAATGGATTTGGAGAAAGGGTTGGGAAAATGGGCAGGGATAGGATGGGATGGGAATGGGCTCTGGCACATCTCACTCACTACCGAAACACGTACGTACATTGGGGAAATACGATAAAGTGGAAAATGCAGTACATTTCAAGGTAGTCTTCTGTGAGAGAGGGGTAACGTGGTCAGTCGAGCGCGCCCAGCGGCTGTTGGATTGCAGCGTGCACTCTCCCCCTCCTACCAAACTACTAGATTCTACCAAACAAGATTATTTGTTTATTTTGACGTATTCTATCAATTTATTATAGAGGAAATAGGTTAGGCTGGCAACCACTAGGTGGTTGGGATGGTGAGGGACTCTGTCGTAGTAGCGTCGGACGAAGTCTTTCACGTATTTGACGATGGAGGGAAGTTCCAAGTCCTTGTGAAGGTCGACATCATTGCGAGAGTACCATGGCGCGGCACGAATCTATTTTGGATCGTTTGTAATATTTTAATGTTGGAGGGGGCTGCGTGTGCAAAGACAACGCTAGCGAATGTCAAAGCCATACTTACATTATGCACCAAATAATGTGCATGATCAGGCACCCAGCAGTGGATGCCAAAAAGAGTTAAATTTGGTACCTAATTAATATACCCTTCAATCTGTCACAAAGTTCTGATATATATTACAGGACTAACACGCCATGATATTAAATGTACCTATACGGTATTAACAGAGGAAGTGGGGGCTAATTGTCTTATTAACTATGCAATGCCCGGAGCTCCTCTATCTGAGATAATTAATAGTGGATAAGGGCCGGTTTTACTTCGGATTGAGATGTTTAAACTTTGGTCTGAATAAAATTATTTATTCAAATCGGTGTGTTGTAAGGTAGTGATGATATATTAAGATATATATATATTCTTATGAATCTTAACGTGTGGTTAAGAATCTGGTTTCGTCATTTTTACGTACAACTACATATTTTGTAGGGAGAGAGTGCACGGTGCATTTCCACAGCCGCTGGGCGCACTCGACTGGCAGCGTTACCCCTTTCTCATAGAAGACAATCGTATTTCCCTAATTAACGTACGTGTTTCGGTAGGGAGTGAGATACGCCTGAGCACATTTCCATCCCATCCTGTCCCTCCCCCATTTTCCCGTCCCTTTCTCCCAATCCATTCTTTAATCTACAAAGGTGGACAGCGCATCCGGGGGCGTGCATATTGGCATGTATCGTGGATGTCTATGGACGACAGTATCCACTTACCATCTATGGACTGTATGCTCGTCTGCTGCCTATTTTCAATAAAAAAAACGTAATAACTAGTGAAAATTGTTGTTTCGGCCTTTATTATTCGTATTTTGCACTGTAACGATTTTTTCAAAACATTAAATCTACAGACGCGCCTTTATAGATAGGAGAAGGGAGACATAGATGTGTGTATGTATGTCACATTTGCCACGTACCGGGAAGCGGTACGGCTCTCCGCCCGGTGCTGGTTGGATGAGAAGAGCCAAAATATAGTGGCGAGCCCTGAAAAAGGCGTATATCCAGTAGTGGAGAGACATAGGCTGATGGTATGGTAATGATGTATTTATGATCGAATCGCGATCCAAACCCACGATCCATCGCTCAGTAAACGCACATAATCAATGAAAATTCTAACACAGTGGCAGAATTGGAATATTCTGTTATTTTAGGCCACCAAAGGCCTTCGTATATTTACTTTTAATTAACGGTTAATTTAACCGTTATTCCGTAATGGCTATACCGCGTTTCGCGCAAGTTATTTTTTTGTTAATCATCAGAGTAATTAGCGTATTTTCGATGTTCTTTTTGCAAAGTGGGTATTTTGGGGAAAATTAAGAAAAATAATTTATAGACCGACCAAGAAAATAATAATAAACTAATAAAACTAATATCTTCTACTGACAACACTAACTAGCAATGAAAAAAGCGAATGTGGCGCCCTCACAGTGTGTTATTTTTCTGGTCAGGTTTTGATTAAAGGTTATTTTTTTGTAATGGTTACTTAATTACCTAAGTAATGGAAAGATTGCAGGAGTATGTTATATTGTGTGGACAAAGGAGAGAACCGAATCTAGAAATAGAGATACACTAACTAATTGTATAATATACTTGTACGTATAGCCGATGAGATTTATCTCAAAACTGTAATGTGTACAAGGTTTAACAACGTATTTAGAAGGCAGCGAATGGTATATGGTGATGCACAGTGGGCTATTACATCTTGTTCTCCGAAAAAAAAAAAAAAAAATTTACCGGACGAAACCGCGGGCAAATTTTATAACAACACGTGGGTGGTACATTTGTTTTAAATGAGCAATTCACATCAAAGGCGGGGTGTGGGAATTTTATTTATACTTTATTTTCTCTAAATGGAAAAGCACAAAAGGTTTTTTTTTTTACTTTTGTACTGTCGGAAACATACGCATTGTAATTTAGTGTCCGTTTTTTATTGAGTATATATTTTATATTTATGTAGTAGATTAATGTTCATTTTTATGAATATTGTATGTTTTTTTTTTATATACGAAGGCGGCAGACGAGCATACAGTTCACCCGATGGTAAGTGGATACTGTCGCCCATAGACATCCGTGATACATGCCAACATCAGTCCAGATTAACAAATGTTGGCACGCCCCCGGATGCGCTGCCTGCCTTTGGAGATATAGGAATATGTTTGGAGAAAGTGTTGGGAAAATGGGAGGGGAGAGGATGGGAATGGGCTCTGGCACATCTCACTCACTACCGAAACACGTACGTACATTTGCGAAATATGGTAAAGTGGAAAATGCAGTACATTTCAAGGTAGTTTTCTGTGAGGGAGGAGTAACGTGGCCAGTCGAGCGCGCCCAGCGGCTGTTGGATTGCAGCGTGCACTCTCCCCCTCCCAATGTACTACACTCCCGTTACAGCTTCGCTTGGAATCCGAAATCGTTAAGTATTCGTTAGCTTCTTACCTTTAAGAACACATATGTACAATGTTAGCATTAACTGGATTACCTCTACCAGCCGAAAGTATAAATCGGACAAATTAAAACAACATTTACAACGAATAGCTAATAACGAACAACTTAACTAATAACTAAACTGAAAACTTAAACTCACACAGAATTTATTGTTATTTCCTATCTATACTAATATAATAGAGGTAAAATTGTGTGTTTGTATGTTGGGGGTAATCTCTGGAACTACTGAACTGATTTCAAAAATTCTTTCACAAATAGGAAGCTACGTTATCCGTGTCTAATATAAGCTATATTTTATTTTGAAATTTTGATAAAAAAACTTATAAACCGAAGCGAAGCGAGGGTGGGTCGCTAGTATGCAATATTTATATATTGCTATATTTTTAACGCGTTCCTGGCGTTGATAGGGCTGCTCCGCTTCTGTAGCGCACGAGGCGTTTTGTCGAAAGCGCATTTTAACGGTTTCTACGCCATTATGCGCAAGGGTTGCGCGTCCCCGGTGCGAACCAGCCCCAACAGCATCTTGACTATGATAGATGACAGGTTAGACTGTCCTTTTATGCTTCACTGCTGTTGAATACGTGTTCTCAGTAGTAAAGTTAAAAAAATGTAGATATACTAACACTTAGGATAAGATTTAATTAACAAAAATGTCCAATGTCCATGTCCAATGTACATGAGTCCATGTTACTTGTAGAAACAAAATTATTGTTACACTATTATAGCTGTGCCCGGCGTGCGTTGCATGTCCGGCAATTTTTTTGCACATAACATATAGCCTATTTTTTTTTTATATAAAAAAGTGGGCGGACGAGCAAGCGGTCCTACGCCTACGTGATGGTAAGTGTTACCGCCGCCCATGGACACCTGCAACGCCAGGGCGTATGCGGGGGCGCCGCCGACCTTGCAAAATCCTATTCACAGCGTTCTTGAAGAACTATATATCGTAGCTTAATGGAAAGACCTCTTGAGGCAGTTCGATCCACAGCCTACGGGTTCGCGGTATGTCCATCTGGAAGAATGTACCTTTCAAATGGTGAAAGAATTTTTCAAATATGTGCAGTGGTTCCAGAGATTATCCTCCACATACACACAAACTCACAAAATTCGCACTCTCTCTTTATTATATTAGTATAGATTAACCTGGAACTACTGTTTTTCCTTTCTTTAATATACACAATACTCCCGTCCACCGGCGACATTTCAGATTTCGCGTCAAAAATTCTAGTGTCTTTCAGTCCATCAGCTTTCTCCTCCCCGATCTTCCCCAACTCCCCCCGGCTTCCCTTTAACCCTACCGCTCCCATTTAATTCGTAAGTCATGAATTATTTCGCGGCGCGGTTACCGGTTACGTGTGTGAGTGTAGTGCGGTCCAATTTGTAAGGTTTCGCGATTAAGCGTTATACGACGTTTCAAACTCAAATATTTTTAACGGAAAAAGTTGTTTAATAAAAAAGTACTAGTGGTCGGTGTCAAATATAAAGGTTATTTTGAATATTTTTATATGTAACTAGCTGTTGCCCGCGACTTCGTTCGCTTGGAATTTCACAATCAACACCACTTGTTATGTCACACACGAACTGAAATGTCGCTGTTTGTATTTGATTCAGTTCAATTCTGTCAAGCGCACTCGTATACCGAGAACACATGAACTGCCGCTAAATTAGAAGAAATACACTCATTTGTTGAAACGACTCGCGCGCCACCTATTGTAAAATGGTTGTATTAATTCAGATACCTTCGCCTGCGTGCGTACAACAGCTCACCAAAGTTTCATCGCAATCGGATGAATGGTATAGGTACACATACGGGACAAACAAAGAAACATTCATTTTTTTTATATATATATAAATTAAAAACAGTCGATGTAAACAGTTTAAACTATATCTATACTAATATAATAAAGAGGCAAAATTGTGTGTTTGTATGTTGGGGGTAATCTCTGGAACTACTAAACTGATTTTAAAAATTCTTTCACAAATAGGAAGCTATCCGTGTCTAATATAGGCTATATTTTATATTGAAATTTTGAAGAAAAAAAAAATTTTACAACCGAATAAATTATAAACCGAAGCGACGGCGGGTCGCTAGTTAACTATATAAATATAACCGAAAGATAAAACAAATTACGATTTAATTTTTTTTTTAATTTAGCAAGACTGAAATTAAATCAATATTATTATTAAATTTAGATAAAACAGTATACTTGTCTTACGATTCTAGGCGTTGAATGGTGGCCAGCGTTTGTTCTCCAAGTCCATTCCTATATCTCCAAAGGTAGGCAGCGCATCCGGGGGCGTGCCAACGTTTGTCATTTTGGACTAATGTTGGCATGTATCGCGGATGTCTATGTGCGACAGTATCCACTTACCATCGGGTGGACTGTATGCTCGTCTGCCGCCTTTTATCTATAAAGAAGTCTCACTAATTTCGATCAACACCAATGACTTATAATAGTGATGCAATAAGCAATTAACATGAAATAGATTCGTCCCCGTTATCTAAGATTAAGTTTTTTTTTTATGGACGAAGCCGGCAGACGAGCATACAGTCCACCCGATGGTAAGTGGATACTGTCGCCCATAGACATCCGCGATACATGCCAACGTTAGTCCAAAATGACAAACGTTGGCACGCCCCCAGTTGCGCTGCCTACCTTTGGAGATATAGGAATGGATTTAGAGAATGAATTGGGAAAATGAGGATGGATAGGATTGGAATGGGCTCTGGCACATCTCACTCACTACCGAAACACGTATGTACGTATATTGGGGAAATACGATAAAGTGGGAAATGCAGTACATTTCAAGTTAGACTTCTCTGACTGTCTTTGTAATATTAAAATTTCTCGATATAAATGTATTTTTTGATTTTTCGAATTCACCTCAGTCTAACATGTTGCTTTCTTTATATTATAAGGTCTAATACCGTCTATCTGGAGTTTTTTCTATTTAGACGTCCACAATAATCTTTTACTTCCTGGAATCCTGTCAATGGATGATAATCTGATGATGGTCACACCATTAGTTGTCACCCATTGATCTCTTTTAATTTACACCAAACTATAAGGCTATGTTCAGACACGCTCAATGTGTGTGCGGTGTATACACACCTTGATTTCCCAAATGAATAGCCCACGGCATATAACTTTGGTGTGGGTGGACGGCGGTATGCGAGAATGAGGCAGCTTTCAAATAAGCTAAAAAACGACTATCTTAGTATCGAGATTAGAATCGATTCTAATAGTTTTTACAGTAGGTTTTTTTTCATAGTTCATTGTTTATTTCTAAGGTATCATTCGCCGCGCCACCTAGGCGCCCGATAGCTGCTCTGTACCAAGTAATGAGTGTTACGAACGTTTTAGATAGCACAACAAAACTTTAAATGTTTGTAACTTTTGATTTATTACCTGAAATAATTTTATTTTTCGCTAGAACAATTTTGTATATTTATAAATTACCTAATATACAGTCTCCTGTTTTGCGTTATTTCAGTGACAAGTTCTATTTACTAGTAAATATATGTATACAATATGTCCTCCAATATAATCCAGGATAGCCGTAGCATGAAATCATAAATTTTACTCATTCATTGACACTATAATTTTTTTGGTCTGAATTGAAAATATTGCAGAAAAATCGTTATTTTTTGCAAAATAGTTTTGTGTAATAACATCAATATTTACTTAGAAAGAAAATATGTTTTTTTTTTATGTACAAAGACGGCAGACGAGCATACGGTCCACCTGATGGTAAGTGGATACTGTCGCACATAGACATCCGCGATACATGCCAACATTAGTCCAAAATGACAAACGTTGGCACGCCCCCGGATGCGCTGCCTACCTTTGGAGATATAGGAATGGATTTGGAGAAAGGGTTGGGAAAATTGGGAGGGTTAGAATAGGATGGGATGAGAATGGGCTCTGGCAAATCTCACTCACTACCGAAACACGTACGTACATTAGGGAAATAAGTGGGAAATGCGGTACGTTTCAAGGTAGTCTTCCGTGAGAAGGGGGTAACGTGGCTAGTCGAGTTCGCCCAGCGGCTATGGGAATGCAGAGTGCACTCTCCCCCTACAACACCTGCAACACCGGAGTGTATGAGGGTTCCCTGTCTAGATAATAAAAATCCTATTCACAGCTTTCTCAAAGAACCTCATTGTCGTAAAAACCTCAGCTCGTGTTTGCGTTGTAAAGACCAGCACTCGCGCCGGCAAGGAAAGTCAATGAACAACACGACATCTGTGGCACATGTCTACATCGGTCAACATTGTCAAACGTTGACACATCTATGTTTAGGTGTTTTAGAATAAATTTGTAAACAAAAAAAAGTCGAAAATGGAATATTAAAAACTTCATGGTTCATTCTCGTATAAATAGTCACTAAACAGTTGGCTAACAGTCGGCCACAAAGGCGCATTACTGAATACCTATAGCATAACACATTCCCGCTTCAAACTTCTTGTCCAATTCAGTTAGTATACTACCGGTTAGTGCTACCATCAGCGTGAGTCTGTCCACTGCTGGATTCATTTCTCTCCCTGTCTCCACACTACACACGATCTAACATTCTTCTTGTAGACACACTACACAAGACTGTCATTGGTTACACCATCAGCGTGTCTTCCTCTACTGTTAGATACAGTCCAGTCTCTTGGTCCCCACACCACATACGATGCAACGCTCTCCCCGTCCACACACTCTCTTCCGTCCACAAGCAAGACTCTTTTATAATCGCCGAGTGCTGTGTGGTGTCGACTGCGTCGTAAAAGACGACTAAGGGATAGCGAGAGTAGACTGAGGGTAGCCACAAGCCCCGAGGAACTACAGCGACTTTAAAAGAGTGGACTTAATCGATGTACAAATATAAATTGTACAATGCATAAGTTTCCGTGTATTTCTGGGGTTTTTAATAAAGTTAATTTGTATTGTATTATTGTATTGTTTATTCATAATTAATTACCTTATATAGATCATTAGAATTGATCATAAGAAAATATGGTGCTACCATTATTCTAACATTCGAACGCCATTTGGCAAAATATAACGAAATGGCTGCCTGCTTGCTTTTAACATTATTATGTTTTTACACATAAATAAATACTTATAAATAAACTATTACAGCATTTCTCACTTTATCCTATTTTCCCGTTGTACCTGTTTCGGTAGTGAGTGCACCAGAGTCCATTCCCATCCCTCCCTATTTTCTCAACCCATTCACACAATCCATGTCTATATCTCCGGTGGTAATCATGGCATCGAGGGGCATGCCAACATGTATCACGGAGGTCCATGGACGACAGTATCCACTTATCATCGGGTAGACTGTATGCTCGTCTGTCACCTTTTGTTCAGAAAAAAAAATACATAGAAAACATCGGTTATCAACACTAGCTCTTCGGCCGAGATGACGTCGGCATGTGATCACGTAAGGACAAACAATGTTGCTAAACGTGAAGCGTTATTGATAAATATGTTGCCCGATGTATACCTGGCTTTATAATTATTAAAAAAAAATATGAGAATAAAAGATCATTTCTGAGTTAAGAGGAAAAATGAACAAATTATAATGCGAAGGTAATTTAATTCATATAAGAACATGAACATTTTTAATTAGCTAGCGCAAACACACGAAGTTGAATAAATATTGCTTAGAAATGGTAAAAAAATAATGAAATATCTTTGTTTTATTACTTCGCTTGCATTATAATGCTGCACTACACCTTCGGAGCGTGCCTCTCTACTTCTTTTTTATTCGGAATGCCTAAATTATTGTGGCTGTAATGGCCTTTCAACAGTCACCGGCTATGTACGGTTTAGGGCGAGCGCATAAGGCGCCCAGCATCAAAGAGTGTGTGCAGCAATGAGCCTAAGGGCTCCCCCGCCGATAGACTGGCGGAAGGAACGGACCTCGGGTGCTTCTGTATACTGTTCTGTTCCATGACTGTGGTCAATTCACTTGGCCAAATTACATTCTACACTACACTTCTCTATACGCGATCGGTTGTAGACGCAATTAGTTGCGTACACATTACAACAATAAACCATGACGGGGAATAGAGCACGCTGCATCCCCACAGCCGCTGAGCTCACTCGACTGGCCACGTTATCCCTCTCTCACAGAGGACTACCATGAAATGTACTGCATTCCCTACTTTATCGTATTTACCCAATGTACATACGTGTTTCGGTAGTGAGTGAGATGTGCCAGAACCCATTCCCATCCTATCCCTACCCATTTTCCCAACTCTTTCTTCCAATCCATTCCTTAATCAGCGAAAGTATGCAGCACATCCGCGGGCGTGCCAATGCTTGTCATTCTGGACTAATGTTGGCATGTATCGCGGATGTCTATGGACGACAGTATCCACTTACCATCAGGTGGACTGTATGCTCATCTGCCGACTTCTCACTAAAAAAAAGTGTGTGTATGAGGAGAATGTCAGATCGTGTGTGGTGTGGAGACAAGAGAGAGGACTGTATTCCACAATGGATCCCTCTGATGGTATACAAGCTGATGGTATAACTTAAAAACAGTATTGGGTAGTGTATGTATGTAGAAGGAGATCCCGGGACAACCGAGACGCTAATGGTTTCATGGTTTTAGGGCCATTTTGTGAAAGAAATCACTTCTCAGCTCGTCAAAATGGACCCAGTAACAGCAACGCACAAATATAAACAAATGATTGTACTGCCGAAGTCCCTGTACGCTCATAAATAACGGAAATAATAGGAGGTTTCCTGAGCCTTCAGTGTAGCGTTAGCAAAAACAACGGAACGTTTATTCTTAGTATTTTTTGTAATGAATAATGATCGTTTATGAAGGATGTAATTAATCACGCCATTATACAGGTTGACTGGTAGGTGGACCTATTCTCTTAGAGTGACATAGTAGGGGTCATTAACATCAAAAAAGCTATTAGACATAAGGTCCCAAAATGATACATTTTGAAGTATTTTGCTGCCAGAATCAGAATATATTCATTGTAAACTGCAAGAATTAATTGTACAGTTGTTATCCATACCATCCGTACAATATTTACATAGTATTAACGTTATAAAAACAAATAAAATTTTACAATTATCTATACTAATATAATAAAGAAGTAAAATTGTGTGTTTGTATGTTGGGGGTAATCTAGTCTAGTCTACTGAACCGATTTCAAATTTTTTTTCACAAATAGGAAGCTAAATTATCCCTGTCTAATATAGGCTATATTTTATTTTGAAACTGAAGAAGAATTTTGATAATAAAAATCCACTTATATACCGAAGCGAAGCGAGGTCGGGTCGCTAGTCTTAAATAATTTCATATTTTTCTACTTATTATTCGTGTTTATACAATGATAATATGTACAAAAGGCGGACTTAATGCCATATGTCACTCTCCCCCAGTCAATCATCAGATTATATAGATAAAGGATCGCAGGCGCAGTTTCACATTAGAAAATAAAAACATTTACATTCACAAACGATAATTTAGAAACCACGTAAATTGTACCAAGTAATATGACTCCATAGTTGTCCATCCCTATAAACTGTTACCAATGACTTTCCACTATAAAACCATTATATTTACCACTATAAAATTTACCACTATAAAATTTACCACTATAAAATTTACCACTATAAAATTTACCACTATAAAATTTACCACTATAACATTTACCACTATAAAATTCACCACTATAAAATTCACCACTATAACATTTACCACTATAAAATTTACCACTATAAAATTTACCACTATAACATTTACCACTATAAAATTCACCACTATAAAATTCACCACTATAACATTTACCACTATAAAATTTACCACTATAAAATTTACCACTATAACATTTACCACTATAAAATTCACCACTATAAAATTCACCACTATAAAATTTACCACTAACATTTACCACTATAAAATTTACCACTATAAAATTTACCACTATAACATTTACCACTATAACATTTACCACTATAACATTTACCACTATAACATTTACCACTATAACATTTACCACTATAACATTTACCACTATAACATTTACCACTATAACATTTACCACTATAAAATTCACCACTAAAATTCACCACTATAACATTTACCACTATAACATTTACCACTATAACATTTACCACTATAACATTTACCACTATAACATTTACCACTATAACATTTACCGCTATAACATTTACCGCTATAACATTTACCGCTATAACATTTACCACTATAACATTTACCACTATAACATTTACCACTATAACATTTACCACTATAACATTTACCACTATAACATTTACCACTATAACATTTACCACTATAACATTTACCACTATAACATTTACCACTATAACATTTACCACTATAACATTTACCACTATAACATTTACCACTATAACATTTACCACTATAACATTTACCACTATAACATTTACCACTATAACATTTACCACTATAACATTTACCACTATAACATTTACCACTATAACATTTACCACTATAACATTTACCACTATAACATTTACCACTATAAAATTCACCACTAAAATTCACCACTATAACATTCACCACTATAACATTTACCACTATAACATTTACCACTATAACATTTACCACTATAACATTTACCACTATAAAATTCACCACTAAAATTCACCACTATAACATTCACCACTATAACATTTACCACTATAAAATTCACCACTAAAATTCACCACTATAACATTCACCACTATAACATTCACCACTATAAAAATAATGTTATTTACTTTAATATTTCCCGTTAAGAATCTTTCAATTTGTGCATAAAATGTGGTTCTAACGTCAATAGACTGAGTAAATTGAGAATGCTGCTGGTGCAGAAAGAAGAAATATCAACAATTAGTTCCTTGCTGCCAAGTAGCATACACTTCGACTCACTAGGGTTGAGAACCAAACAATTAGTCGTATTTTTCAACCTCTCGGACCAATTAGTTACTCGGTTAAGATCAGAATGAATACTGATGAATACAGAATGAATAATGAATGATCGTACAAATGAATACTGATCGTAGAAATGAATACTGATCGTACAAATCGTACAATCATTAGCGTACAAATGAAATTTGCAGTGTTTAATACAGGAGAAATTGATTGACATGTCTCTGGTTATGCGTCGTGACGTAAACACGTTGGATATACCATACCAGTCTATGTGTGTATAGTGAATAGTACAGAGTAATAAATTAAGAGACTTCATTTATAAAAAAAAAACTTCTTTTATGGAAAATATTAAGTTCAGCAAAAAGTCGCAATTCAAAAGTTGTTCGTTGATAGAAATTTTATTACAATGTATTTTTTATTCCAACATTTTTTAGTTTGCCTGTTCTGTGGACTCTACCCTCGTCACGCGCGGCCTCGTGACAATCTGTCTGTTTGTCCATTATTAAGCACATTGCCATACTTCTTCGAGTGCCTCTAGAGGCGAATATGAGTGGTGTGCGACGGTGGACATACTAGCTTTGTTACACGGACTGGCTTTGATTAGTATATAATATTTATATTGATAAATCACGATCACGTAATAAACGATCACGGGGCATCAATCCTGAGGGGTGTCGATCGTCATATCAAATCCTCAGCCTGCACCACTTAGTTTCAACTTATGTATGGATTCTATCACAGCTCAGCGGTGGGAAAACATCGTGAGGAACCCGCATGTTCCAGAAATAAGAAAACAAATCTGGAGTACATGATCCATCAAACAGCATTGAACCCACATTAGGGCCCGAAGCCCCCCGAGTGATTTAGTAAGGAAGGCCTTTGCCCTGCAGTGGTACATTAAAGACTGATACAAGTAGGTACGAATACGAATTAAATACATTTTACATTACTTAAAAATACCATCAGCCTATGTCTCTTCACTGATGGATATCTTCACACTAACTTTTGCTTGTCTTATCCAACCACCACCAGCGATTATCTTCATGTGGTCAGTAAACTTGGCCGGAGGATGTCGCTAGCTGCGTTTCCCGGTACGTGGTCTCCATTTGAGGAACCCTTCCTATCGATTTATCGGCCCTGTGGCCATATATAGCCTGAACGCGGTCACTTCAGTTTGCTGATTGATAGAACTATGTCGACAACCTTAATTGTTCTTAGTTGTTCTTCATACTTTTGTAGTACTTTAGTAGTTCTTCATACTTTTGTAGTACTTTAGTGTTTCTTAGTACTTCTCAGTACTTCTAGCCTGACCAGAAAAATAAAAAACTTGCTCTGGGGACGCCACATTCGCTTTTTTCATAGCTAATTAGTGTTGCCAGTAGAAGATATTAGTTCTATTAGTTTTAAGCATCATGACGAGGCTTTTTAATTTTTTGGTCAGTACTTCTTAATACTTCTTAGTTCTTAGTAGATAGACCTAAGAATAAATTATTGAAATTCCATATCAATACATTGCAATATCTTTAACGTAAATTAACTATAATCAACGGATATTTTTGTAAAAAATTAATATAGCAGGTATTTGATGAGTTTAAAGGTAGCGACATTTCATTCTGTTGGTGGAATTTATTATGTACAATCAATGTGGAATCAATCAAAATTATATTTTATTTATATTTAAGACTAGCGACCCGCCCTCGCTTCGCTTCGGTTTACTATGTAATAGTTTTTTTTTTTTTCAAAATATAATATAGCCTATATTAGACACGGACTTCCTATTTGTGAAAGAATTTCTGAAATTGGTTCAGTAGTTCCAGAGATTACCCTCAATATATCTACAAACAAACACACAATGTTACCTTTTTATTATATTAGTAGATATAGATAGACTAGCCGTGTGCCCGATGAGATTTCTCATCGGCAACATCTCAGGAACCATCCGAATTTACTCCCATACAAACTTTCGTCGCTTATTTTACATCCTTAGGGGATGAATTTTTAAAAATCCTTTCTTAGTGCTCATCTACGTTATATAAGGAACTCGTGTGCAAAATTTCATGCTTCTAGAGCCACCGGTTTAGGCTGTGCGTTGTCTGTCAGTCAGTCAGTTAGATTTTTATTAAGTAGACTTGTATGACTTCATTGATTACTGACTAATTAGCTATCATATATATTGCTGCTCTAAGTACAATATTTGTGACAGCTTGATATATGTGAGACTTGTTTTACGATTTTTTGTTTTGTAGGGGGAGAGTGTACGCTGCATCCCCACAGCCGCTGGGCGCACCTGACTGGCCACGTTACCTCTCTCTCACAGAAGACTACCTTGAAATATACCGCATTTACTACTTTATCGTATTTCCCCAATGTACGTACGTGTTTCAGTAGTGAGTGAGATATGCCAGCGTCCATTCCGATCCCATCCTATCACTTCCCATTTTCCCAACCAACCTTTTCTTCCAATCTATTCCTTAATCTGTGAAGGTGAGTAGCGCATCCGGGGGCGTGCCAACGTTTGTCATTCTGCACTGATGTTGGCATGTATCGCGGATGTCTATGGACAGTATCCACTTACCATCAGGTGGACAGTACCCTCGTCTGCCGCCTTAGTCTACAAAAAAATGTTTATATAAAATTTTAATTTGACAGAATACAAAAGGGACCCTCTGTCACAGAATACTACCTTGAAATGTACTGCATTTCCCACTTTAATCATATTACCCAATGTATATTCGTGTTTCGGTATGCCACAGCCCATCCCCATCCTATCCCTTCCCACGTTCCCAACCCTTTCTCCAAATCCATTATTTTATCAACAAAGGTAGGCAGCGCATCTGGGGGCGTGCCAAAGTTTGTCATTTTGGACTGATGTTCACATGTATCGCGTATGTCTATGGGCGATAGTATCCACTTACCACCAGGTGGACTGTATGCTTCTTTGCCACCTTCTTTCTATAAAAAAAACATGTAAATATAATTCCAACACGTATTCCATTCCATTCCAATATTCCCAGCGGTATTCCAAATATTCTGATTCGTCGGATTTCTTCGTAACGTATTTCGTTCAACAATGGAACTCCAATTGAATTAGCTATTAATATTTGAAATTAATTCTCGCCTATCTAATCAATATATGAAAAATGTACACTTTATTGAAGTTGTAAGAGCCGGGATTTGATTTCATCACGTCACGAATGACGAGATAACCCCCGCGTCATCATCGCTCTTTCAAATATAGTATATTTCCTGTTTAACCCTTTACTGTAACATTTATTCATATTTTGACTGATGGGGTCGTTTATACCCCACCGCAAGGGTTAAAAGTGTATCTCTGTACGGAACTGGTTATCATTGAATACAAGTTTTTTCTCTCGGATTTCTACGTAGTTATTTTTTATTCTTTTTATGTACGAAAGCGGCAGACGAGCATACAGTCTACCTGATTTTAAGTGGATACTGTCGCCCATAGACACCCGCGATACATGCCAACATCAGTCCAAAATGACAAACGTTGGCACGCCCCTGGATGTGCTGCCTACCTTTGGAGCTATAGGAATGGATTTGGAGAAAGGGTTGGGAAAATGGGGAGGGGGAGGATGGGAATGGGCTCTGACACATCTCACTTACTACTGAAACACGTACGTACATTAGGGAAATAAGATAAAGTGCGAAATGCAGTACATGCAATTCAGCGTGCACTCTCACCGGCAAAACATATATACTTCACGTATATACTTATATTCATATATACTTCGGGTTGAAAGTTCGGAAAGAAAAGAAAGAAACATTTGCTCTTCTTTTTCTTTTCTCACGTGGCAATAGCGCTATTAAAGCATTGTGCCAGTGTCAATATTTCGTCGTAATTAGCAACTAGTCAATGGCCAGCTGCGTCGAAGTCAGGAGTCGCTCAGAGGTTTACTGAGGACGGAAAAGTTAGATTCCTTGGAAGCACACGATGAACGCAATCATCTTATGATCTTACTTACACTTTGAAGTTTAATAAACTATCAGTGTTAAACCATAAAAAGTACAGTGTACAGTTTGTATTAAAATCGGATAAAACTCGCTTCTCGAATTCCCGCTGAAAAGTCAAACGTTTATTCAACAATACACGTGAAGCACACAAACGAGGAGAATATAGTGACAGAAAGAATGACAGAAAATAATCGCTTAGACAATAAACAGATTTTAATGATTGTCATTCCGTACGCTGCAGTGCTGTGTCTGAAGAGTCTCTATTCAGCGCTAATTTTCAGCTGAAGTTCCCGTGACTTACAGACGTAAATATAATAATGTAATATAAAGTTAATATAAAGTTAAATGAAGGAAATAAATACATGTTATAATTTAATATAGTAATTAAATATTAACAAAAAGTAATTAACAATTACTTTTTGTTAATATTAAAGGCAATTAACACGAACACGAGACAATAATTACTATACTATAATTATTGTGTTGGCGTTCTATAGAATAGAACTTCCCCATCTCATCTCGCGGGTGTCGTAAAAGGCGAGGGATTAACAGAGCGGCTACCACAAGCCCTGAGGAAATACACCACCTCTGAAAGAGTGGACTCGCCAAGCCATTTGGCCAGCACAGCGTTTCAGACCATACACTCCTCATGAACTCATGAAATACTCCTCATGACAGCTGCGTGGGGACGCCCACATCTCGTAATTTTAAGGTAACATATATATATATATTTTCTTATTTTTAAGGAACTTTTATGCCTTGGCACACGTCAGTTCCATCGTACCCTAAACTTACATTCTTAACATCAATGTAGGTACCAATATACCAGCCCTGGTACAAACTGTACTGTACTGTACTGTACTGTACAGGCCCTGGCTCACGAATCTGTACAAACTAAATGCTGCTCGTGAATTCGGTTCTCCTGGTATCTTATGGAACATACAAACATCATTCCTGTTCAGATCGAGAGCCCTCACTAAGGCCTCCCGTTCCTGTTGATTCCGGACACACTCCACCAACAAGTGGTGGACATCTTCAACAATTCCACATATATCGCAATTAACATAATCTATACGAGAAGATAGACAAATGGCATACTTAATTTTTACAATGCAGATTTCGTTCACTGATTTCTGCGCAGTATAAATTGAATTTCAGGGGTGTCCTGAAAGCTGACGATTCATTATCACGTACAGCTAATGTGGGTATTAACCAGAGATATAAAGAATAATATAGAACGGCCATCTGATGGCAACACGACGGTACACCGAAATCTCGAGACTGACTTCGTCATTTTCAAACGTATCGATAAAAAGTTTTGTCACCAGTTAATAAGGGTGTTGTAATTTTTCAATCTTTTTCACCTAAGTAATTATAAAAATGATGAACTTCTTCATTTTCGAAGCCCGTGACCGTGGAATTTGCACTTCATGCAGTTTCATGTTAAGAACTAACAAAAATCACTTATTAATTAAACAGTTACTAAAATCAGATAGCAACTGATTTTCAAATGAATATTTACTCTTAGAATTATTTCTTTTAGTAGGAAAGCCTATTTTATCTACTATTTACATTGAGCTCTTACTACTCGATTCATATTCGAGTATTCCTTTAGAAAATGGCGAATACGAATACTTGAAAATTGGCTAGTATTCGGTACATCACTAGTATTTATCCTCAGTGGGCCTGCGCGGTGGATTAGGGCCCGAAACCCACTAGTGCTTTACTAGGGGAAGTCTGTACTCTGCAGTGCGTCTAAATAAATTGCTAAAGATAGAACTGGCTGTTAATCTGTTATATTTAAATCAATAAAAGAAAATAAATGAAATCTTCTTAGAAAAACATCTTTGAGCTAACATTACGAACATTCTATTTAATTACTAATTAACATTACGAATCTATTTTCTAAAACGTGTCCTGTCAATGTCCAGTCCCGTCGAAGTAAGTCAGGAGTCGCTCAGTAAAGCGATAGTAGGTTTACTGAGGACAGAAGAGGACACGAGAAACGCAATCCTATGCTTTTATTTGATTATCACAAACATAATGTACAGAAAGCATTTTGAAATTTAATAAACTATCAATATTAACGCACATATTAACCACAAACGCACAATTCACATTTTTTATAATAATCATACAAACACTTCAAGTTCAAAGTTCACACAGGTTCTTCAAGAGAGCTGTGAATAGGATTTTGCAAGGTCGGCGGCGCGCCCGCACACCCCCTGGTGTTGCAGGTGTCCATGGGCGGCGGTAACACTTACCATCACGTGGGACCACTTGCTCGACCACCCACTAGTATATAAAAAAAAAGTTTTTGATCGATAACAGGGATATTGAATGGGAATGCAGAGCACTTACAATACGAGGCCATATGCTGGCACGCAGCTCTCTTTGGTCTTCATTAGAAGTAACGGTTTCACTTTTTAAGGCCACGTTTTATAAACAATGGAAATTCAGGGCTTTCACTGGTTTATATTTTTTTGAAATATTGTATTATGTTCTTTTTTTATGGACGATGGCGGCAGACGAGCTTACAGTCCACCTGATGGTGAGTGGATACTGTAGCCCGTAGACATCCGTGATACATGCCAACATTAGTCCAAAATGACAAACGTTGGCACGCTCACGGATGCGCTGCCTACCTTTGGAGATATAGGAATCGATTTGGAGAAAGGGATGGAAAAATGGGGAAGGATAGGATAGGAATGGGTTCTCGCACATCTCCCTCACTACCGGAATACGTACGTACATTAGGGAAATAAGATGAAGTGGGAAATGCAGTACATTTGGAAGTAGTCGTCTTCTGAGAGAGGGGTAACGTGGCCAGTCGAGTGCGCCCAGCGGTTGTTGGATTGCAGCGTGCACTCTCTCCCTCAAAAACGTTATAAAGAATGTATGCATTAGTTTTTATAAACAGTAATGTACCTTCATTTATGTTGCGAAAACGTATAGAAAATAATAAACTGACTATCCACGTATTTCCTATTATGATTTCAGTTTAATAATTATTTTTATGATGTCCAAAACCGGTGTACCGGTTCACACTCCTTGTATCTTATTACAGCTTCCGGTACTACTAAATTTACAGAGAATATTTATTAGCACTGCACAGAAATTCAATTTCAGGCCGTAGAAAACCATAAATTGCATAGGAAATGGCCTTCCCTATAACTGTCAGGAGCAACGGACAGTACATTAAAATATATTTTGCTGCATCGATGCGTGGGTAGTGAGTCTCAAAGTTGGGGTAGAGCTACGCCGTAGCTGTCTAAGGCGCAGCGGGGTCGTAGCAGGTTACATCGCAGCGGCTTAAGTCGCTACGCCGTAGCAGTCTACGTTTAAACCAGTGCTGCGCAACCTTTTTCCATTTGCGCACTTATATCCTTTTCGACATTCAGCGGCACGCTTGACCTAATACAATACAATTACAACAGTAATACGTGCATTTTACTAATTTATTATTCAAAAAAATTAAAAATCACTAAATAAGTGTGTCAAACCGTTGGAAATTTGCCACGCTCGTGCCTTTAGTGATACCTCTCTACTGGGTGATTCAGGTTACACTGCGGCTCACTTAGCACAGTCTCACGGGACACCAGTGTGCCGCGGCACACTAATTTCGGGGCACTGGTATACAGTTACGTCGTAGCTGTCTACGTCGTAGAGCTACGCCGTAGCGACCTAAGTCGCTACGGCGTAGCGATCTAAAATATCTATGAAAGTAGTAGCCCTTCTTAGATCTTCTTAGGTGAATAATTTCACATATTTATCATATATCTGTGTTGTTATTTATTAACTTAGAAGATTCAATAGAGAATTTTCTTAATGACAAAAGTTCAATGCAATTACTTAATTACTGCATTATTATTATAATTATTTGCATTATTAAAATATGACATGATCGTAAATCACTCTTAAATTGAAAAAATAATAATTCCTCTGAAATATGACATTGTTAGACCTTGATTATTGCTGAAGATTTGCCAACGAAATAATTAATATTTACAATTCATTTGACAGAGTCCATATAAGTCAAAAATAACAAATACAAGCAGCCTTTGTATTATGTTAGTTTAAGGATGGCCTCTTTTTAACAAGAAACAGACAAACAGTCAGTTTATATTATTAGTGCGCCTGACATGGAAAAACATAGAGTACTGTTGGAAATTAAAAATTGTAACCCAATACATATGTTTTCAAATAAATAGTCCTGCAATGTTTGAAACTAAAATTAAGAATTGAGACTTTTAGAACGGAGACTAATTTCTTAAATAAAATTTGCTTTAGTAGAAAGGACTGTTCAATCAACAAAGCAATAAACTAACTTTTCTTTTCAATTTTATTCTAACTGTTACTTTTGTGTAACAGAATCACTAAATAATTGATATTCGAACAATTCGGGAACGTATCGAAGTGATCTCACATCTGCAAATCGTTTTTGAAATGTAGTAATTAGATATACTGAAATTTGAGAACCGTTGGGCACTCGCAATGCCAAAATTTCTCTATGCTAAAAGACTGGACTATGTGCGAAAAGAACGGAATATATACGCGAGAGCGAGATCAGTATATAACAGAGAGCTACGCCTAATCAATGCATGCGACCATCCCTAAAAGCCTGCAGAGGTTTCAGTGTATCGGTAGTTCTCAAGCAAGACGGTCCGTTGCTCGTTCCACGAAATAATAATACATAGATTACACAAAAACCACTAAAAAATACATTTTCTCTGTCAATTACGCACCGAAAACACGAAATAAATAGGAATATCAAGTGAAAATGCCCGGGAAATCGTGTTAGAACGATCGCGGCGTCACAAGAGCGCGCTGAATTGTGGCTTGCAAAAAAAAAAAACAATTCGAAATTAGAATCAGTGTTTCTGCCAGTGTTTCAAAAAGGTTCTTTCTAATACCTCCAGTGTAATAGTTCCGGAGTTCCGTCACAGTTCTTTTCGCTGTTTTTTTCTTTTTTTTTCACTTGTGAAGGGGAGGGGGGGTGCAGCACCAGGATCCTTTGTTCCCACTGCAATGTACTTGTATCGTGTCAGAGGGGCGATTGCAGAAGCAAAAGGTAACATATCCTAAGCTTAGCAGCGGCTTTTACGCCATTTTAAAGTTGTTTGAACCTGTTTATGCATGAGTGAGCAGTTATTTTTTGCGGAGCTTAAGTCGGGCCTTAATGATGTTGTGGATTATTAATTGATTAAGGACCCTTTGTATTGTTAAATATGACTAATTATCGGTTTAATGCACAATGTACTAAGCCATTTTAAATTTGCTAAATTTATTTTTCAACGAGAATTTGAAACAGTATTACTTTAGGCTTTTTCAAAACACTCAAAATTCTCTCTTTGGAAATCTAATAGCCGTACATTTTCTTCAATATTTTATACAGTTCCTAGATTTTAAGTAGGAATTCCTATAGGTATTACAGAAGTTAGTACCTTCCCTATAATGTGACTTATTGATTTGTGCTTAAACATATTTGATGTACTCGTACAAAGAATGAAAAAAGAATCAAAAATATGATGGCACAAGCCTGTTAATTTTTTTTTATCATTACAGAATCTTCAGTACTCAGTTATACATAAACTAATATAAAGTATTTTACAACATACTAGCTGTGCCCCGCAGCGTTGCACGTCCGACAATTTTTTTACACATAATATATATACATAATATACAGCCTATGTCCATCTGGAATAGTGTACCTTTCAAATGGTGTAAGAATTTGTCAAATAGGTGCAGTGGTTCCGGAGATTACCCTCCACATACGCACAAACTACTATGTCCCTATGTCCCTTCAGTGCTGGATATAGCTCGCCGGTCTCGCTCAAGGACCGCCGATTTCCTGCTCTTCCCCTACCGGCGACTTTCTTCAAGCCCTCAGTCCACCGGACTATATCTCCCGGTATAGCCCTTTAAGTATCCACTGTTGGACTTGGGCCATCTCAAGTACATTGTCTTGTGCATGAGGGTCGTAAGGATTTAAAATTCCAAGCTGGCCAAGTCCACTCTTTTAGAAGTGGTGTAGTTACTTATATAAAGATATAGGTGAATAATATAAATCCTTAAGAACATAAAAGAGAGTTCTTTACTTATAAAACAAAATATACATGGGCGAAGCCGCATACAAAAAGCTAGTCTATACATGTAAATAGAAATGTCCTGACTGACTTCTCATCAACGCAGGGCTGAAACCGATAAAGCGAAAAACGTGAAATTTGGACAATATCTTCCTTTTATAACATACTAGCGACCCGCCCTCGCTTCGCTTCGGTTTATAGATATTTTTTTTTCAAAATTTCAAAATAAAATATAGCTTATATTAGACACGGATAATGGAGTTTCCTATTTGTGAGAGATTTTTTGAAATCGGTTCAGTAGTTCCAGAGATTACCCCCGACATACCTACAAACACACAATTTTACCTCTTTATTATATTAGTATAGATATACATAAGAAGGGATTTCTTGAAATTCAATCCCTAAAGGGGTGTAATGCGGTATCAAATGGGGTGTGTCATTGCACTATATATATATATATATAACCATTTTTAACTAATTTTTAAACTTGTATGTCATAAACGGCTTTTTTATTTCAATAAAAAAGCCGTTTATGACATACAAGTTTAAAAAAATGCAATTTTGAAATACACATTTTTTTTTGATAGACTAGCGGGCGGACGAGCAAGCGGTCCCACGTGATGGTAAGTGTTACCGCCGCCAACGGACACCTGCAACACCAGGGGGCATGCGGGCGCGCCGCCGACCTTGCAAAATCCTATTCACAGCTCTCTTGAAGAACCCCATATCGTAGCTCAATGGAAAGACCTCTTGAGGCATTTAACAGTACAGCAAAGACTTTGTGGCGCCATGATACACCGCATCACCACAATCTGACTTTCAAAACCATTTTATTTAGGTACATCAAAAACAATAAATTCTCGTCTATTTGGTGCAAAGATCGCACTCCATTTTCTTTGTACGTCAAATTTGCTCTTAAAACGCCTTCTTTGCTAACGTATCTTGACTTTTATATCGTTTTTAATTTCCTCAAAAAATGGCGGTAAAATTTAAGAGAAGAAGGAAAGGTGCTATTTTGATAATGGAATTTTTCGGTGGTCTGTTACAACCGGCGATGCCAACCGCGGTTCGCATTAGATACGTACTTGTTTAATATAAAACTCATTTTTTTTTGAAGATATTTCTTTTGTTTCACTTGTCAATTATTAACTTTATATCAGGGTTCGTAAAATCCGACATTTATATAAAGTACTAGCGACCCGCCCTCGCTTCGCTTCGGTTTATAAGTTTCCTTTTTTCAATTTTTTTTTTCAAATAAAATATAGCCTATATTAGACACGGATAATGTATCTTCCTATTTGTGAAAGATTTTTTGAAATCGGTTCAGTAGTTCCAGAGATTACCCCCAACATACAAACACACAATTTCACCTCTTTATTATATTAGTATACATTATAACATAATTTATAATTATAACATATATTATATTTAACATAATCATAATTAACATATATATTATAATTATTACATTTTATTATTTATAACATGATATAAATAGGACTCAAATTTAATTCCGTAAGTGGTTTTAATGTGTCAAGGTTGTTAAATGAAACCTTAAGTTTGATTAATAGACTTATTTATTATAAAACATGAGAGTAAAGTTAGAGTAACAAAAAATTAGGGATTTTGAGATTAATAATCAGTCTACTTAATCAACATTCGACTAAATTACAATCATAATCTTTAGTGTTGGATCCTTGGCAGCGGCACTGATCATAATTTTCATCTATGTTATGGTCAGTAAAACAATTTAAAAGCGTGTGATCTGCCAAAATTCTAGTTTTGACGATAAATATTAATTGATATATATCGTGATATATATGTATATATATCAGTGAACCCGGCTTTATATTTAACGAAACGCCGCGATTTAACTGGCCGTATCGACCCGGAGTTTGTGTATTAATCTAAGCTAGTTTCTTCGCTGAAGGCCAGCCGGCGAGCCAGAATCCGGGACCGTAGCTGGGCGGCCGCTCGCCTAGTCAAGATTGTAACTAACTAAATGAGAATATGAAACGCATGTACTTTTATAACAATAACTGACATCAACACATAAAACTTGCATTAATGCGTGAACATGTTGATGCCAGCTTACTAAACGAACGGGTACGGGGAGGGGGAGAGTGCACGTTGCAATCCAACAGCCGGTGGGAGCGCTCGACTGGCCACGGTACCCCTCTCTCACAGAAGACTGCCTTGAAATGTACTGCATTTTCCACTTTACCAAATTTCCCTAATCTACGTACGTGTTTCGGTAGTGAGATGTGCTAGAGACAATTCCCATCCTATTCCTTCCCATTTCCCTAACTCTTTCACTAAAACCATTCCTATATCTCCAGAGGTAGGCAGCGCATCTGGGGGCGTGCCAACAATTGTAATTCTGGACTAATGTTGGCATGTATCACGGATGTCTATGGGCGACAGTATCCGCTTACCATCAGGTGGACTGTACGCTCGTCTGTCGCCTTCGTCCATAAAAAAAAAGGTAGGGTGTAACAGTAACATAGATATATTCGTAGAAGCATAGGTAACGCACTGTTCGTCGCTGCGTGCCCGAAGTTGGCGCTAAGCTCCTACTTCTTGCGGCCGCTCGTTCAGTCTGTTCCGACTCGTATCGCTAGCAAGACGTTACATAACACAGAAATGTATAATTACACTATAATCACCTAATATAATAGTGGAAGCTGTGTTCAGGGCTACAACCTTGAGGGTGTTCTCGGGACCAGTTTCCGTAATACATCTTATATGTACATATGTTCTACATTTTTTTTAACGCCGCACTATGGCCCGCACTGATTCTCTGTGTCGTGGGTCCAGAGACACATACAAAGACAAAGACAAACACACACCCAGACACAATTACATTTGTTATTCTTTTTTTTTAAATATTTGTCCGACCGTGAATCGAACCCACGACCTTTTGCACAGCAAACGGGGTCATTACCAACTGCGCCAACTGGTCATTTAAATTGTCTGTTAACAATATTGATTGATAATTGTTTAAATCGCTCATATTTGTATAAAACATCTGCTTCTATCTATGCATTCTATTTTTTTTAATAATAAAACTTTATTTATATGTTGTATATTTGACATATTTATCTGTTATTATATACTACTCATAACTTAAAAACTTCATAACTTATTTATCTGTATAACTAATATGTATACAAAACGAATAATGATAGACTAAACGTCAGCTGACTCAAAGGGCATCAGTTTCATTAGAAGCCCCAAGCAGAATATCAGTCGAGGGACTGGGGAAACAATATGCTGACTTGGGGATCTATTTGTTGCCGTAACGAATACACACTTTTTGCACTACATCACTATTTTAATCGGTACTTTGTTAAATCCGTGTGCTGACCGTGGTGACAAATGAATTTATTATCTCGCTCTCTTTCTTTCTTTAATCAATTATGAAAATCCGTTAAAATTATTGAACCGAGAGGAAGACGTTTCGTTTCATCGATGAGTTGTATCCCATCACTAAAATTCACTGGTGACGTCACACGCGCTGTTTCCGTACAATTTCACGTACTTGCGATGTCTTGTTGTCCCTACGTCTGTAATGCGTACCGTAAACCGTAATCACCGTAACCGTACAACGTGACATCCTCTTTACATTTTCTTATAATTTCTCAAATATTACCTGTGTTTGTCGTTTCCTTTGTATCTGTAGAATGTGCATCACGCAAATTGTCTCCGGTCCAATTTTAATGAAACTTGGCGTATTTATCGTAACGCGTAAAATTAAAGGTGACTTTTGACCACGGGATACACCGTGCTGGTGCTACATAAATTACACCGAAACGTCGAGTGGAAATAAAAGGTAAAAAAAAAATCTTTAATTTTACGCGTTCACAACCCGCTTTACCGTGTAAAATGTGTACAGAATGCGAAAGTTTAAGGGTTATGAAACTTGGCGTAGTTACAGCTTATATAGTGGGTTAACATTGAGGGTATTTTTTATCCAGACCAAACATACAGTTCCCGCGGGAATCAAGCCTAGACTTTTAAGCGCACGAAGTCGCGGGCATTGCAAGTTTCAATAATATAAATAGTGAGTGACATAATTAATAATTATTATATTCAACCTCGATAACAAAGATTTGAAATCTTAAGCGCAAATTCTTCTTTTCTCCACTTAAACACGCGTCACTCCTTAGAAAAAGGAGCCATTTGTAAAATAATCAATCCCGGACAGGACTTAAAACAGGGATATTTCTTTCAAATTGAAATTTTCACAGATTCATCAGATAAATCAAGTTTCTATAACCATCCATCTCCTATGCTGGTTTATAAGCCTCTCCCAAATCTCGTCACTAGCCTCGGCTCTGTTCATACAACCATCACCAGTTAAGTTCTTCAAATCGTCGGTCCACCAAGCCCGTGATGTATTGATATGTAGCTGTGCTACGTCGATGCGTAGCAGTGCTACGTCGATGCGTAGCAGTGCTACGTCGATACGTAGCAGTGCTACGCAGTTAGTAGCTCTACTGCGACGTTTCGTGGTAAAATAATTTATTAGGTACTTACCACTTTGAGTTTCGATATCTTCTGTTCTAATTTGAATTACAAAATAAAACAAAATGTATCTAATAGCTACGATGTTCTTATTTCAAAATCAGTATTTCATTTGTTTTGTTCCTAAATTTGTTCATTGTACCTAAATTTTGTTCGTGTGATTATCTTGAAAATAAAATGGATAAATTGAAAATTTGTGCTATTTGTGTGAGTTTTCGTCGCGCCACCAACGCATTTCAGACAGCTTACAATACCGATAGTGTGTATAGGCTAAACACCACAAAGATCGTAACGTGCGACGATGGTTCGAACGCTTCCGTTCTGGAAATTTCGATCTTAAGGATGAGCCCCACGGACGACCAATGACCAAGGTCAATAACGATGAATTCAAGGTTATAGTGGAAGCAGATCCATCTCAAAGTACAGCTGAGTTAGCAGCGAGGTTTGATGTTAGTGATAAAACAATGTTGGTTCATCTGCGTCAAATCGGCAAAATAAAGAAGCTCGAAAAGTGTGTACCGTGTGAACTGAACGAACGTCAGCGACAACAACACGTCGAAGTGTGCACTATTTTATTGAACCGCCACAAAAACGAAGGAGTTTTGAATCGAATCGTGACTTGTGATGAGAAATGGATCCCGTATGATAATCACAAACGTTCATATCAGTGGGTAGATCCAGGAGTTGCAGCCCAACAATGTCCGATACGCAAGATAACTAAGAAAAGGCGACTGGTATCAGTTTGGTGGTCCTGTGTCGGTATTATCTACTACAGTTTCTTGCGAGCCAGTCAATCGATTGATGTATATGTAAGGAGCTGCAGACGATGATGGATAAGCTGACAACAAAGCAACTAAGTTTGGTCAATCGCTCATCTCCACTTCTTCATGACAACGCCCGCTCTCACACGTCTCATACGGCAGTTCAACTTCAAGAGCTGGATCTGAAGACTCTCCCTCACCCACCACACTCACCAGATCTTGCCCCGATAGATTTCCATTTCTTTCGAAATCTAGACAAGTTTTTGCAAGGAAAAAAATTTGATTCTCAAGTACCTGTGATTAGGGTTTTTGAAGAATTCATTGATAACCTGTCACGAGACTTTTACAGGAATGGCATCAATCAACTGCCCGGGAGGTGGCCAAAGTGTGTACATAATGTGGGTCAATATTTTGACTAACATAGTAAATATTCATCATACAAGTCTGTCATTATAAAGGAAAGTACTTAATATATTATGTTATTTCGCAGTAGAACACTATAGGCGCAAACTGCGGGGTATATATCTTAAGGTATTAAAATTAAATTTAAAAAAGTGGTCTCGTAAAACCCTATAACTTTTGTGGAAACCGTAAATCTTCTTTCCAATGGGCGCTTACCATCAGTCACAAACTGCCATCAGCCTACATCTCTCCACTGCCTGATATAGGTTTCTCCCATTCCTCGCCACTATACTACACGTAGTATACTTGTCAACAGTTCAACAGATTTCAATACAATCGAGCGTCAGGAATTACGTATACAAATACCTATTCAAGATCGCCGATTGATCAATCGCCGTTGATCAATCTGAATTGATTGATACGCCTCGCCGGATAATCAATCAGGCTGAACTAGCGGAGTATAAGTGAAAAAAACAGTATACAAACTTAGAGATGTTTCAGTGATTTCTACGAAATAATCATAAATCTTTTATTTGGGACAATCTTAGTGTCTTTTTTTATGTACGAAGGCGGCAGACGAGCATACAGTCCACCTGATGGTAAGTGGATAATGTCGCCCATAGACATGCGCAATACGTGCCAACATTAGTCCAGAATAACCATCGTTGGCACGCCCCCGGATGCGCTGCCTACCTTTGGAGATATAGGAATGGATTTGGAGAAAGAGAATACTAATATAATAAAGAGGTAAAATTGTGTTTGTTTGTGTTTGGTTTTGTTGTTTGGGGGTAATCTCTGGAACTACTGAACCGATTTCAAAAATTCTTACACAAACAGGAAGCTAGATTATCCATGTATAATATAGGCTATATTTAATTTTGAAATTTTGAAAAAAAATCTTATAAACCGAAGCGAAGCGAGGGCGGGTCGCTAGTATATTATAAACTTACATTGTAATTCGGTTGTATTTGTAAAATTGTATTACAAACATTTGTATTGTTTCGTGTAAATTTTGTTGGTGTATCTTGTAAATAAATAAACGAATGAATGAAAGAATGAACGAATGAACAAATGGACGGATGAATGAATTACAGAATGAGCATATGGACAGATAAACGTATTAATGAATGAACGAATTAAACAAATAACGAATTAATTATTGAACAAATTAATGAATGAACGAATAAATGAATGAACGAACTAAAGAATGAACCAATTAATGAATGAAGGAATTAAACAAATAACGAATTAATTAAGGAACAAATTAATGAATGAAGAACTGAAGTATGGACGAATTAATTAATGAACGAATTAAACAAATAACGAAATAATTAATGAACAAATTAATAAATGAACGAATTAATGAATAAACGAATTAATGAATGAACGAACTAAAGAATGAACGAATTGGTGAATGAACGAATAAATGAATGAACAAATTAAAGAATGAACGAATTAACGAATGAACGAATAAAATAATGGACGAATGAACAAATTAATAAAACAATATCTTGCATTAAATTGGTTTGCGTCATTGATTTTAAGTAAATAAATCAGAAACTTAAAAATAATAGTTAAATTTAAAAGTTCTGGTCAAGCAGATAAGCGAGTGGTTTATTAAAAAGTCAAATTTGAAACTTATGTACTATGTAATATGAATGTTCTATTTTCAAAACACTGGAATTAAAGAATTCGATTTGAGAGCTAGCGAATATAGAACACTATTAGTCTGTAACGGGTCTGTCCTAGTGTTTGTATAATCTAGTATATATTCTCAAATCGATGAATAGAAACAATCGTAGAAAAGGCCTGCGGGGGATACAACATTACAAAAACACGCCAAGTACTTTCTCTGTACTTACCAGGTGGTGTGCAATTTTGAAAAATATATGGATTACAGTTCTTTCCATCGCCATAACTCACCAGCAGTCGCACCTGTGAAAAAATGTATTAATAACATTTTGTAGGGAATTATATGAGCTATAAATTTGGTAATAAACATTTTTACCACAAGACTAGCCATTTAAGAGATATTCGCAGAAAACTGTTTTTACTTTAGACACCTTGTATAATTTTTAGCAGCGTGCGGATCGATGTGGACTTTTGACATTTCATTCAGAAGAATAGTATGAAAGATCATACAAAATTTAGCTCCATCGGAATTGAAACCGGTTAGAAACAGTAAAAGCCAAACGCGGCAAAAACGCAAGTGTTCCCTACATCCATCAGTTTTGAGTTGGGTTTAGAAAATTGGGTTAAGAGTGACTTCCATTAACGTGTGCAATCTTTATCACACGTTTTAGGGTAACCTAGCCTTTGCAGGTAATATCTACAATTAGGTGTGAAAATATGTGCTCAAATTTAGCTCGAACTGAATCTTATACAAAATGTCCTCGCTATACATTAAACATAATGGATGAAAATAGATATCGTAGTCTTCTGTCTACTCTGTAGAATTTATCTATTTATTAATTTACCGTGGATACTTTTATTAATTTACCGTGGATACTTTTATTAATTCAGCGTGGATACTTTTATTAATTTAGAATAGGTACTTTTATTAATTTACCGTGGATACTTTAATTAATTCAGCGTGGATACTTTTATTAATTTACAATGGATACTTTTATTAATTTACCGTGGATACTTTTATTAATTTACCGTGGATACTTTTATTAATTTACCGTGGATACTAATTAATTCAGCGCGGATACTTTTATTAATTTACAATGGATACTTTTATTAATTTACCGTGGATACTTTTATTATTATTATTATTATTATTAAATACTTAACGAACTGCCAATTGAACTCCAGTACGTATATACGAGGGCCACACTGAATGTTTCCGGAATGAATAAGAAAAAATTACAATGAAAGGCCAAAAATCAATTTATTGTTTCTCAAAATATTCACCGTGAATACACTCTTTCTTATGAATAACCAATTTCTATACCATTTATTCCACTTCTCCGTGGTGACCTCTGAAACATGTTTTTCATACTCTTCGACAGCCTCTTCTGGTGATGAAAGACGTTGATCGCGTAATCTGTTCTTAATTTTTGGAAACAAGAAGTTACAAGATGCCAAGTCGGAACTGTATGGAGGATGACTCATGAGTTCTACGTTTTTCGCCTTCAAAAAGTTGTTTGTTTGTTTGGCCGTCTGAGAGCTGGCATTGTCATCGCGCAAGATTATGCGGCGTTTACCGTTGTATTTACGAAGTTCGTCAATAATTTCTGGCAAGCAAATGGTCGTGTACCAATCAGAATTCACGGTACGACGATTCTCCAATGCAACAGTAGCCACGAGTCCAATTTTTCTAAAAAAAAAGTAGCGATCATCTGCCTGGGGGCACTTTGCACACGCGCCACTTTTGTGGGGTTCGGCTCATCTTGAAAAACCCAAATGGTCGATCGCTGCTTTGTTTCGGGGTCGTAGCTGTAAATCCATGTTTCGTCACCTGTTACTATGTTCCACAAAATTTGACGCCCCTTCGTTGAATCTGGTAAGCAGTTGAGTCTCAGTCAAATTGTGTGGGATCCACCGCGAGCACGTCATTTTCGTTTGGACAAGGTTAGCGATCACACACTGTAAAGTCTAGTCCAGACAAAAGAATGTACGAATTTCGGATTTTTTCCTATGGAGTTAATTTTTTAGGCTGACTTTTGTAATATCCTTCTAATGAACGCTCCAATTCAACAGCCGCTGGGCGCACTCGTTACCCCTGGTCTCGTTACCCCTCTCTCACAGAAGACTACCTTGTAATTTACTGCATTTCCCCACTTTATCAAATTCCCCAATGTACGTACGTGTTTCGGTAGTGACTAGTGGGTGAGATATGCCAGTCGAGCGCGACCAGCAACTGTGGGAATGCAGCATGCACTCTCCCTCTCTAATGGGGTGGTGCTATTCTAAAGCCGGTCTACAGCACGCGGTCTGATGCTTGACTGGTTTGTATTTGGTGGTATTTATGTAGTATTATGAAACTGGGATATAGAAAACGAATTGAGGCCAAGTCTGGCCACTTACCAGCCAGTTCTGATCGCTAACTTTTTTACTCCAGCCTTTTACGTAGTTAAAAGTAAAAAAGTTCTATTTTTGCAATTCAAATATACTACTGCGTGTCTCGATTATAGTGATGTACTCGTTTTGGAGAGTGAGGGAGTAACTCACTACTGTACTCGTTGACATTTTGTACCATGAATCTATACATATAATAAAACTGTAGAACCAGCGTGTCTGTACATTGAATATATTTACCAAAAACTGATTAGGGGCGATGAAGGAAGAGTATCAGAATACAAAAAGACGATTTTGAAAACATTTGTTTGTCTGTCTGTTTGAACACGGTAATCTCCAAAACTGCTAAACGGATTCGCATGGGGTTTCCATAAGTTAATTAAACTTAGCTTGGCGCTTCGAATAGGCTTTGTTTCATAGAAATCGGTTGATGGGAAGAAAAGATATGCCAATTTAGAGTTTAAAAACTAAAATTCCACGAGTACGAAGTCGCGGGTACAGCTAGGAGAGCAATAAAAATGTGTAACTACGGAAGTGCTTGTTTTTCAATTTTTTAAATTGGATCTCCAACGAGTTGTACACACGACATGCAAATAACACTGAAAGCTAAGTAATTTACAAAGTGTCCCCTCTCAATTAGAGGAGATCACAATATGCAGAACAACAAAAAACCAATTGATTACTATGACCGTTATTACTACAAGACTAAAGTCAATTTGCAATACAATCAGCTCGATATGGGCCTCCCAATGTACACTGTCTTGTGCATGAGGAATATATGGCCTTAAAACGTCACGCTGGCCAAACGAGTTGGCGAGTCCACTCTTCCAGAGGTGGTATAGTTGGAACTAGACCTGAGTGCTGTGGACAGCACTTGTGGTAGCGGCTATGTTATCCCTTAGTCACCACGACATGACACATAAATTTATTATTTATTGCACAAAGTGACAAAAGGCGGACTTAATGTTTCTCAGTCAACGGTTGGGCTATGCAGAGAGGGCTGGACCTGTTTTCTTTATAGAAAGAAGGCGGCAGATGAGCATACAGTCCACCTGATTGTAAGTGGATACTGTCTCCCATGGACATCCGCGATACATGCCAACATCGGTCTAAAATGACAAACGTTGGCACCTTTGCGTATTTAGGAATTGATTGTGAGAAAGGGATGGGAAACAGGGGAGGAATAGTATAGGATGGGATGGAGATAGGGTCTGGCATATCTCAATCACTACCGAAACACGTACGTACATTGGGGAAATACGATAAAGTGAAAAGTGTAGTGCGTTTCAAGGTAGTCTTCTGTGAGAGAGGAGTAAAGTGGTCAGTCGAGTGTTCCCAGTGGCTGTAGGAATGCAGCGTGCATTCTCCCTCCACGAGTGAGTCATATTCATGAACGAGTCACTCCTCACGAGTGAACCTCACTAAAAAGTACTTAAACAACTTCGCAAACTCATTCTTGCGTCCGATTTCAGTTTATTCAAAAGTGAACCATCAAACAACGATGTAAATTTGTTTTTGCAATGTAAATAATTGTTGTATCTTGTAATTTCGTGTAATTATATCGTATGGAATTAGGTATTTAGTATTATTTGCCGTTAAAATTGCTTTGTGTAAGTGAGGGGGGAGAAAGGGGGAATTATAGGTTGGACTATAGTTACCCGTAGCTCTGTCAGATAAAAGTGGATACTGTCACCCATGTATTTACATTCGCGATACATGCCAACATGATTTCAGAATGACAAGCACATGAGGGGGAGAGTGCACGCTGCAATCCAACAGCTGCTGGGCGCGCTCGACTGGCCACGTTACCCCTCTCTAATAGAAGACTACCTTGAAATGTACTGCATTTCCAATTTATCTTATTTCCCTAATGTACGTACGTGTTTCGGTAGTGAGTGAGAGGAGCTAGAGCCCATTCCCACCCTCCTCATTTTCCCGATCCTTTCGCCAAATCCATTCCTATATCTCCAAAGGTAGGCAGCGCATCCGGGGGCGTGCCAACGTTTGTCATTTTGGACTAATGTTGGTTTGCATCGCGGATGTCCATGGGCGACAGTATCCACTTACCATCAGGTAGACTGTGTGCTCGTCTGCCGCCTTCGTCCATAAATAAAAAAATAAAAGCATTGGCACGCCCCCGGATGCGCTCTCACTACCTTTGGAGATTTAAAGAACGGTACAAAAAGGGAGTATAATGCCTAAATTATATATATATTATTAATTATAAAATTATGAAGTTATTATTATTAATGAGATTGGTTTCGTTTTTGACATTAAAGTATTGAGTATTATTAAGTACTATTTTCGACCTATCGACTTTGTTATAACTCGCCACTAGATGGCGCTGCAGCACATCAACTTCTATGGCAGGACAACGTTTGCGGGGTTTTGCTAGTAACATATAAGTTTGTATGTGAATTATTTATTGATGAACTGACATACGAACTAACTCTGTTTTATGTATTAGTACATACATATACGAGTATATGTATATAAATGGTAACAAATATGCACGTTTTCGATGTAGTCCGTAAGCTGAACAAATTTTAAACAACTCGAACGGTGTTACTATGGTTTCTCATCACATTCCCACACTTAAATATTACGAAAGATATACATGTATCTGTAAATGTTTACCCATTTAATTTTACTCTAACGTTGTATATATGTAGCTACATAAATAAATGGAGCTATATGTTCGACGTAACAGTTATGGAGTGTGTGAGTAGGGCTGGTTCAATGGAATGAACTATTTTGTGAAGGACCGTAATGTATTGAATTCCAGCCTACCAAAAGATACTCCTGTGATCCGCAGAGGTCAGATGAGAATCACTGCGGGGTTAGAATCGTCCTCTCCAGAAGTATGCAGGTGCTGAGCACTCCCACGGGAGGTGTTCTTGGAAGGCGTTTCCATAATTATGTTTACTACACACGCGTGAAATGTTCACAATACAGGCGCACAGAACTCAATATGTGACAGCGTGTGACTACGAGCCACCATTCGTCTGTTAGCATTTGGCTGCGAGCCACGACTACTACTGTCAGCGTCCGTCAGCGTTTTTGTTTGTAAATTTGGTTATAAATAAAAATGGTATTTTTGGTAATTTGGTAATTGAGAATAGGTAACATACTTTTGGTAATGATATAAAAAGTTGGATTAAGGTAGAAGGTCGGTATTAGGTATGATATATTAAATCATAATGTGAATCCATCGTGACATTTTAATCTATATATATATATATATATATATATATATATATATATATATATATATATATTTTTTATAGACTAGAGGGCGGACGAGCAAGCGGTCCCACGTGATGGTAAGTGTTACCGCCGCCCATGGACACCTGCAACACCAGGGGGCATGCGGGCGCGCCGCCGACCTTGCAAAATCCTATTCACAGCTCTCTTGAAGAACCCCATATCGTAGCTTAATGGAAAGACCTCTTGAGGCAGTTCGTTCCACAGCCTACGGGTTCGCGGTATATAATATTTTTTGGAGCTAACAGTGCGCGACAGCTCCGTATCGAGGAAATGCGGATGGACCGCACTTCTGTGACGGGAGGTGCGGTTGTACAAACCCGAGGTGGGAATTATATTAAACAGTTCCTCAGAGCATTCCCCATTGTACAGGCGGTAGAACACACAGAGAGACGCAACGTCTCTCCGAATGCTGAGGGGTTCTAGACCGCCCGTGAGAGTGGGATCGTCGACAATACGAACAGCACGTCGTTGGATGGAGTCAAATGGGTCCAGTTGGTATTTCGGTGCGCCGGCCCAGAGATGAGAGCAATACTCCATATGGGGCCTCACTTGAGCTTTGTAAAGCATAAGGAGTTGCCCAGGGGTGAAGTACCGCTTCGCTCTGTTCAGCACACCGAGCTTTTTGGAGGCCATTTTGGCCTTATTTTCCAGATGACCCCTAAATTCAACTTTGCTGGAGATGTCAACACCAAGGATCCCGATACTCTCCGAGATCTTAAGAGGCATGCTCTGAAAGCGAGGTGCTACGACAAAGGGGGTTTTTTTAGCGGTGAATGCACAGACTTGCGTCTTACTGGGGTTGAAATCCACTAGGTTCAGAGAACCCCAAATCGAGACTAGATCTAAAGAGTTCGATTTCAGACACAAGCCTGGCGCGACTCTCTTCCACTTCGACCCGAGGGATGTTGGCGCGGCCCCTGTACAAGGCGTCTCCAGTACTGTCATCTGCATAGCAACGTATGTCACTAATTTGCAACAGGTCGTTGATATGCAGAAGGAACAGAGTTGGGGACAGCACGGAGCCTTGAGGGACGCCAGCGTTAATAGACATGGTGTCGGAGCGGCTACCATCGATAACGACTCTGATGCTCCATCCAGTCAGGAAACTGGCAACCCATTCGCATAATCCCGCGGGTATCCCGAAAGATGGTAGCTTGGAAAGCAGCGATTTGTGCCATACCCGGTCAAAAGCTTTCGCAATGTCTAGGCCTACAGCCAGAGCCTCGCCTCTACTCTCAATGGCGTCAGCCCAGCGGTGTGTTAAATACGCTAAAAGATCACCAGCTGAGCGATTATGGCGAAATCCATATTGACGGTCGCTAATCAGCTGGTGATCCTCTAGGTACCCAAGGAGCTGTGTGTTTATGACATGCTCCATCACCTTAGAGAGGAGGGAGGTGATCGTTATTGGCCTGTAGTTGGCCGGGTCTGTGCGGTCACCCTTTTTAGGTAAAGGGTGAACATGAGCTACCTTCCATGCTGACGGAAAGCTTTTTGTGGAGTATGAGAGCCTAAAGAGTCACGTAAGCACCGGGGACAACTCGGGAGCGCAAAATTTGAGCATCACTGCAGGAATACCATCAGGCCCACTCGACTTTCGGATATCAAGGGAAGCTAGAGCTCGCCGGACTTCACGCTGGGTGAAACAGATTTCCGGCATGGAGCTTGTGCGCCTCGAGATAGACGGTGGTGACGCATCTCCATCTTACAGAGTCGAGTTTGAGGCAAAGAGATGGCCCAGGAGATCGGCGTTCTCCTTCGCCCCGTGGGCCAGTGACCCATCGAGTTTCCGCAGTGGTGGGAGTGACGACTGACAGAAATTACCTTCAGCAGCCTTGGCGAGCGACCAGAAAGCTCGGCTTCCAGAAGGACAGCTAACTAGTCTAGCCAATTCTGCGGATGTGCTCATTCCTTGCTTAATATATGATATATTTATAACTATAATTAATATCTGACATTCCTATAATGCATAGGAAAATTGGAATGCATAGGGCTATAAAAATTTTTTTACACGCCTATTAATGACAGAACATGTTGGGGGAAATGTATTAACAAATTGTGTTACCTGTGTTCTGACAAATAAACAATTTGAATCTGACAAATAAATATGTCGGTAGGAAAAGTGATCATCGAGTTACAATAGTACCACCACGTTCGAAATATCGAAACGCAGACAGAGAGGCGTTCGATGGCGCGTTGCCAGACCGGCATTAATTTTAATACCAAATTGGAGGGTGTGCCGCTTTTTGTGCCATTCGGCCGGTTGGCTTTGGACACAGTTGTGTTGTGTGTGTGCTGAAATTCAAGTCCGATGTTCTGTTTTCTATTGCTATATAAAAAGGTGACGTCTGTTCGTTTCCAGTAATTAATAATTACTTATCTCGCAGATCAACATTTCTTTTACGATCGACATCTTTTCCTTTCTTTTTCTTTATATTTTCTAGTCCCTTAGATCTTTCTGTAGATAGATATGTATTTATATATTAGCAGTACCCGTGATAGCACTGAAACTAATATACTAGCACTGAAATTATTTATTGACATTGCATAAATAATTATTTTTTGACTTTGTATAAATAATTATTTATTGAAATTGTATAAATAATTATTTATCGACTGTATAAATAATTATTTATTGACTTTGTATAAATGATTATGTATTGACATTGCATAAATTATTATTTATTGACTTTGTATAAATAATTATTTATTGAAATTGTATAAATAATTATTTATCGACTGTATAAATGATTATTTATTGACATTGCATAAATAATTATTTATTGACTTTGTATAAATGATTATGTATTGACATTGCATAAATAATTATTTATTGACTTTGTATAAATAATTTATTGAAATTGTATAAATAATTATTTATCGACTTTGTATAAATGATTATTTATTGACATTGCATAAATAATTATTTATCGACTTTGTATAAATGATTATTTATTGACATTGTATAAATAATTATTTATCGACTGTATAAATGATTATTTATTGACTTTGTATAAATGATTATGTATTGACATTGCATAAATTATTATTTATTGACTTTGTATAAATAATTATTTATCGACTGTATAAATGATTATTTATTGACATTGCATAAATAATTATTAATTGACTTTGTATAAATGATTATGTATTGACATTGCATAAATAATTATTTATTGACTTTGTATTAATTTATTGAAATTGTATAAATGATTATTTATTGACATTGCATAAATAATTATTTATCGACTTTGTATAAATGATTATTTATTGACATTGCATAAATAATTATTTATCGACTTTGTATAAATGATTATGTATTGACATTGCATAAATAATTAATTATTGACTTTGTATTAATAATTATTTATTGGAATTGTATAAATAATTATTTATCGACTGTATAAATAATTATTTATTGACTTTGTATAAATGATTATGTATTGACATTGCATAAATTATTATTTATTGACTTTGTATAAATAATTATTTATTGAAATTGTATAAATAATTATTTATCGACTGTATAAATGATTATTTATTGACATTGCATAAATAATTATTAATCGACTTTGTATAAATGATTATTTATTGACATTGCATAAATAATTATTTATTGACTGTATAAATGATTATTTATTGACATTGTATAAATAATTATTTATCGACTTTGTATAAATGATTATTTATTGACATTGTATAAATAATTATTTATTGACTTTGTATAAATGATTATTTATTGACATTGTATAAATAATTATTTATCGACTTTGTATAAATGATTATTTATTGACATTGTATAAATAATTATTTATTGACTGTATATATAATTATTTATTGACATTGTATAAATGATTATTTATTGACAGAACAGTCCAGATAACAGGCAGATAACAGTCCAGAATGTCAAACGTTGACACACCCTCGGAGCTCTGCCTACATTTGTTGATGCACGAATTAATTTGGAGGTAGGGTTGGCAAAATGGTGAGGATGAGATGGTTATGGGCTCTGGCATATTTCACGTAGCTACTCACATTGGGGACATGATATAATGGGTATATAAATCAATTAAACTGAAATATATTAATACGCACATATATATATATTATATTTGGGAGAGTGCACGCTGCAATCCAACAGCCGCTGGGCGCACTCGACTGGCCACGTTACCCCTCTCTCACAGAATACTACCTTGAAATGTACTGCATTTCCCACTTTATCATATTCCCCAATGTATGTACGTGTTTCGGTAGTGAGTGAGATATGCCAGAGCCCATTCCCATCCTATCCCTTCCCAGGTCTCCAACGCTTTCTCCCCAAATCCATTCTTTCATCAACAAAGGTAGGCAGCGCATCCGGGGGCGTGCCAAAGTTTGTCATTCTGGACTAATATTGGCATGTATCACGGATGTCTATGGGCGACAGTATCCACTTACCATCAGGTGGATTGTATGCTCGTCTGCCGCCTTCGTCCATAAAAAAAAAAATACTTTTATGCAGGTTACTTAAAGGAGTGGACTCGCTGACCCGCTTGGCCAGCGAGCGGTTTTAAGTTCAAAAATCCCTCATTCAACAAGACCATGTACATAAAGAGATTCCAAAGATATAAATCCAGGTTGGACAAGAAAAACTGTACCTGACTGGAGTATTCACAGGCCACTTCAGTATAAAAAAATCTCCTCTGCATAATGAATTTAGCAGACGATAACATTTGCAGAGTCTACAACGAGAAGGAAGAGTACATGACGCATCTTTGTGCTAATGTAACTGTCTGACGACATGCAGAATGAGTCTTCTAGGCAGAAGACTACAGGTTTCTACGATTTTCGGATATCCTGAAGTATATGGATATAATATTCGGGGAGCGAGAGTAGAAGATAAGGTCAGATTCCATTGGGTCAAAGTGATAGGGACTCCAAACGAATAATCACTCCTGATCAGATAAGATAAGAGCAGGAGGCTCGAGTCCAGCTGTGGATAATAAAAGAGCTGGTTGCGGTGAACACTAAAATACATAATAAACTCAATTAAAATTCCTGTGTTATTCTCAGGGGGAAAACTATCAGCTTTAGGGAAAAAGTCGTTTAAAAACCAAGTCAGCGAGACGCGTGTCAGATAAGCGCGGGAAACGTGACGAGCGTTCGCGAGGGAAACGGTCGCCTTTCTGTCCAATATGGCGGATGAGCCGTCAAATTGCTGACGTTTAGGGCTCTAACACGATAATATTAAATTTACAGTAAGAAACCTATGTACGTGTAGTAACTGACTTGACAGAAGCACAATTCAATAAACTGAAGCGTCGTCAGAATTTCGGCGTACGGGACTGCATAAATATGACTATTTTTCTCAATTTCGCCAGCAGCTCAAGTGGCTTCCAATTCGTCGTCGAGATCCTCTACTACAGTATACTGTTTAACCCCTATTGTCAACACAGGGTCTTAAATAAATATCTATATATCCGCATTGAGCCAACGTGGTAGATTATTGCCGGAAACCGACCATTGCCTGTGCCCTCCAGTGGGACTTTCTAAGCTGACACAAGTACATGATATCTATATGGATAGATAAAACTCTTTATTGCACAGAAAAACAAAAAAGACAGTAACAGAGATTGTAACGCATGAAAGGAACAAAAGGCAGTCTTATCGCTGATAATAAACGTTTGGAGAGATAATAAATATTTTAATCACTGGTACCTAGATGTATTAAAAATTTTCCGCAGCTCGGGGTTACAGGAAAACATCGCGAGGAAGCCCATAAGATAAGTCAAAAGATTGAACATTAAAATATATTAAAAAAATAGCTGTTGCACGCGACTTCGTCCGCGTGGAGTTTAGTTTATAAACACCGTCTTTACCTTATTTAGGGGTATTTGGTATTTTCAAAAACGATCACACACATTATTTCTTATAGCTTATTTTTTATCGAACAAATATTCGACGTGATTCTTTAAATTGATATAACTTTTTTTATTTATCAACTGATTGAAATTAAACAAACACTAAATTTTAAGTGAAGCTTACCATAATACATTAGTGAAAACCGCACCCAAATCGGTTAAGCCGTTTCTAAGATTAGCGCGCACAAACGCACTGACAAACAGATAAAGAGACAAACAGACAAAAATTCTAACAATCATTGTTTTGGGTTCTATTGCGTTGATATGTATATAGATTAAAAAAATGTAGGACGATTAGTTTCTAAGTACAATTTTTTATATAATAATTCTTCCTTCTCATGACCGCTTTTTTAACAAAGGAAAGAGAACAATAAAAACTGGAGTTAGTGTATCCACCAAACCGCTCTGGGCCCGCGCGGTGGATTATGAGCCGAAACCCCTAGTGATTTACTAAGGTAGGCCGGTGCCCCGCAGTAGGACATTAAAAGCTGATACAAGATTGTGTGCAGTGTGCATAATTACATATATCGTATTCAAACCATCAGCCTGTGTCTCTCCACTGCTGGATACAGGCCTCTCCCGCGGACCACACGCGGGATTCAACTGAACTCATCCACCCACTACCGGCGACATTCTTCAAGTCGACCTGGTCTATGCTACGTTTCAGGCACATATAATACATACATATCAATACAGCATATGTATACGCTGAGCTTCAAACCGTTTTGTAGAAACACCACACTTTCATTATTCTTGTTTAAATGTTTTTCTTTTTTTTCTGTATGTGACGAAATGGAGCGCACGCTGCAATCCCACAGCCGCCGGGTGTGTTCAACTGATCAAGTTACCTCTCTCTCACATAATTAACCCTTCAAACGTACTGCATTTTTCACTTTATCCTATCCCATCAATATACGTACGTATCTAGTTAGTGAGATATGGCAGAGTACATTTCCATCTCTTCTCTTTCCATTTTCCTTTTTCCTTTCTTCAAATCTATTCCTAAATACCGAAAGGTAAGCATCCGGGCGCTTGCTAACATTTGTCATGGTGAACAGATGTTGACGTGTATTGCGGATGTCCATGGCCGACAGTATCCACTTACCATCACATGGACTGTATGCTAGTCGGTCGCTATTTTTTATATATACTAGTATTTTCCATAAAGTTTATCAGTCTAATGTGAAAATGGACTAAATCACATATACTTACGCTCGTCTATTCAGATCTTTTCCTAACATACTTGACCGTGTTCGAGTACATTTCCAATTACACTAACAATGTGATTTTGTTACAATTGATGTCATCCATTTGCTTGCAACACGAAACCTCGACGCACTCAATATGACACGTTAATATTTATCTGAACAAAGCGAACATTGTAGGTATTTTAAGGGATTTTTTTAAGAAATCTACCTATGTATGATACCTGATGAAGTATAGTGGATTATAGGTTCGGAACTCCCCGGTAATTTCAAGTCCTATGCAATGAGTATATCTTTAAAATAATATCAAATGAAATTTGCAATGAAAAATGAAATTAGAAATGGTTCCAGACCATCACGTCTCCCCTCGATGAGCTTGAACGAGGAAGAGACGATGTAACCTGGGAAGTTCAATGTACCCTCCAGTTCCCATGATCCTACCAACCTTAAGCACCGAATCATGGGAGAAAGCGCTTTTTCTTGACTCTTCTTATACTGTCCCTTCTCTTTTATTCTACCGTTCCCTTTCTGGGGACAGACGACACATTTACGTCTCCGGAACCCTTCGAACTTCGCCGCCGAGTTGAGAGGTCCTGATAGTATATCGGACCTTTCTCCATGCGCTTTATCCCCTTCAGGATACTCTCTCGCGCATCATCATAGAGAGGAGACACACATAGTGTGTGTCGACCGATGTTCAGGGTTCAGATACAAGCAGAATTGAGCAAAATCTTCGCCGAGAGCCAGCCGCCACAGAAACCGAACCGCCTCAAATTGTTCTCGATACTGATCGCCATGAACCCGTTTACGGACAAGACGATTGAAATGATTTCAGTCGACGTTACGCCCCACATGTCGGTAATCTCGTGCGTCATTTCTTCGTCTCCCGGTTTCTGCTTTCACGACACCCTCATCATGTGGGAAGGTTAGGTCCATCATACGTCACTGTGCCCAGTCCATGATATTAAGTGTATTCGCTAGAATAGTCTTATCCATAATAACGGGCCAGTCCCAATAGAGTTTTGCGCAGTCGTTTTCGCGCACCAGCTCCGGTGTGTACCTGTAGGTGTGTATAATCTCTTCGAGTTTTATACATATTTCATATTGTAAGTAAAACGGGTCTAAACGAGTAATATTAAAAGTTTTTATTTACTTTTTATTATAGATAGAGAATTCTGGCCACTTGGTTATGTCAGTGTTGGAAAGGATTATTGAGGATTAAGGGCTCTGCCAATCAATAAAGTCTCATGTCACTGCCACTATTGCTGATCTCTTGTGATTGCAACCTCTCTTATACTTCGCTCTATGGCTTACAGATATCGTAGGATAGTTTTAGCAGCCAATTTTTGGATCTCTTCGTCTTTAGTACGTAAGCGCCCATTTACGTGTATCTTTTATACACCAAAGGGCTATATTTGTAATGAATTGGTGTTTCCTCCTGCTCAGAACAAAATCCGCAGGTTTCGGTTAAAAACTAAGTCAATATCTGAATTGCAAATGGCGGACTCCTGATTTTGGACGGCAGCCAATTTACGGGAAGTACTTGTAATGTACGAGTATGCTTACATGTATACGGTTCTTGTTTCTAGATAGATTAAAATTATATATGTAAAGAAAATCTATTTCTTCGATTTTAATTTGCCGCTCATTCCGGGCGCCATTAGTACAGTCAATCTGTCGTAAAAAAAATGGTTTGAATGAAACTGCTGCCCCGAGGACGAAAGTTGTTTTATTCGTTGCAAAATGATGCCACTAAGCTACATTCGCGATGGGCCAGTGCTACTTTGAGCAGTATTTTGAAAAACTCAAAAAAGTAAAAAACATTTTTGAAATGCATTTTCCTCGATTTGTATGCATTTTACAGAAAAATTTATTGAACAAAAAATGTAGAGGACGTTGCGATCTATAATTTATGTCATTGGTGCAGTGCTGTACGAGAAGAATTGCACACAGTAGGTGGCGCTAAAGTCTCAAAAAAAGTGTTTTTCCACTTTTTTGCCCTGAAAATATTATTTAAATGCAAAAATGTAAATGGAAAAGTTGTTCCTTTGAATGTTATTAACAACTTTTATTTAGACATTTTTTTCATACAACTTACCGTTTCAAAGTTATAGTGCAACATAGCGCTGCATATACAACAGCGCTGCTGCGCTGTTGTTTCTTTTGTTACAGGTAGGATTTTTACTATAGAATACTGTGCTAGACCCACCATTATGGTAAATAATTATGTGTGAAAGAAACAATAAACGCTTTTGTTACAGAGAAACTCAATATTGTTTATTTTACAGTGTCAATTCCTTGAAACACTATTATATATATGTATGTATATATATACTACTCCAATCGCACGAGACAACAATTGAAATTAGGGATGAATAACTCCGGAGTTAATGAATCAAAAGAGTTGAATCCGCGAGCGGAGCAGAATCCATTAATTGTTTCATCGAATTGTTATTGTTTCCGATTCCGGCGCCAATCATGATCGTGAGTGTAATCGCGCATCGACACTTGTCAGGGGCCCAAAATCGAGATGCAATGATGGCGTGACCTTTATTTTTTTGCAACAACCGTTAGGGAAAGGCGATGGAACGCTCTCGGAAGGTGATTAAGTAGATGAATTAAAAGAGTTAAGGAGTAACTAAGAGGAGTCTGTTCCGCAAGATATGTTTTTTTTATATGTACGAAGGCGGCAGACGAGCATACAGTCCACCTGATGGTAAGTGGATACAGTCGCCCATAGACATCCGCGATACATGCCAACATTAGTCCAGAATGACAAATGTTGGCACGCCCCCGGATGCGCTGCCTACCTTTGGAGATATAGGAATGGATTTGGAGAAAGGGTTAGGAAAATGGGGAGGGATAGGATGGGATGGGAATGGGCTCTGGTACATCTCACTCACTACCGAAACACGTACGTACATTGGGGAAATACGATAAAGTGGGAAATGCAGTACATTTCAAGGTAGTCTTCTGTGAGAGAGGGGTAACGTGGCCAGTCGAGCGCGCCCAGCGGCTGTTGGATTGCAGCGTGCACTCTCCCCCTCATAAAGAAGGGGGGATAAAGAGGAGCAGGATTAAGTGAGTTAAAACACTCCGAGAAGTCTTGACTATTTGAAATATAGATTTTGACAAGAGATACTTCGGGATCAAACGTCAACCACGATAACAGTATCTCATTTTTTAAGATACCCGGTACCTATGTAGAGCTACGACCGAAGGAAGATGAAGGTATGGTTTGGTAATAGCATTTCGTTCGTCCAAACTTCGGTCGGACGCGTAACTTCGAAGTTCGGAGCCTTAAAGCCGTAAATGAGTCCATCGTTGGACTTAGTCGTATTTCCGTGCAGTCATCTGGAATCAGTAAAATGCAGTACGATAACGAGAAACTGATCAAGTTTATCGATATGTATTGAGCCAAGGCATTTCTGTAGTAGGTGGCTAATAAAAAATGTTATAATAACAATCGAAGAACGAAGCACTGGATTACTGGCAGACGAGCATATAGTCCACCTACCGGTAAGTGGATACTGTCGTTCATAGGTATCCGCGATACATGCCAACACCAGTCCAGAATGACAAACGTTGGCGCGCCCCCGGATGCGCTGCCTACCTTTACAGATTAATGAATGGATTGGGAAATGGGGAGCGATAGGATGGGATGGGAATAGGGTCTGGCATATGTCACTCCCTACCGAAACACGTACGTACATTGGGGAAATACGTTAGAATAAAGAATGGAGTACACTTCATGGTAGTCTTCTGTGAGAGAGGGGTAACGTGGCCAGTGTAGTATGGCGCTGGGCGGTTATGGGAATGCAATGCGCACTCTCTCCCTTCGAAAATTCTACTGTTACTGTATTCTTAATACGAATGTACTATAGTAATTTTTCGAAGATTCCAATTACATCTTCTTACTGCAATATATATATTGCACGTTTAAATTGAAATACACAATGCGGGCTATGATCTTAGTGAAGCTACCGTTCAAATTTCCAACCCCAAGTCCGAACCATACTTGTGTAATGTTACCCTTTGATGTTGCCTTTGTGAAGCTTTGTAAAGCTTTGATCTCTCCCCTTGTAATATCAGAGTGACCAGTTGTTCGAAGATCTTGACCTAATCTGATAGTTTCGGATATTCACGTGCAAATAGTGCTTGGAATTCGAATTGAAAATACCGATAATTTTCGGTATTATGTATTGATTCTTATAGTCTTGGTATATTTTTTTATGTACGAAGGCGGCAGACGAGCATACAGTCCATCTGATGGTAAATGGATACTGTCGCCCATAGACATCCGCGATACATGCCAACATTAGTCCAAAATGACAAACGTTGGCACGCCGCCGGATGTGCAGCCTACCTTTGGAGATATAGGATTGGATTTGTAGAAAGGGTTGGGAAAATGCTGAGGAATAGGATGGGAATGGGCTCTGGCACATCTCACTCACTACCGAAACAGGTACGTACATTAGGGAAATAAAATAAAGTGAGAAATGCAGTACATTACAAGGTAGTATTCTGTGAGAGAAGGGTAACGTGGCCAGTCGAGCGCGCCCAGTGGCTGCAGCGTGCACTCCCCCCCTCAATAAAACCGTAACCGTAAATTAGTCGTAACCTTGGTGACCGTCTGAAACTTAATATACACACATTTAGTTTAAGTTACAATTATTTATATATCATTCCACTAGCTTTTACCCGACTAAGCAGCTGCAAAAGGCTTTTAACACCTATAAAAATACCGCCATGATGGATTTCACGGATATAAATCCATCCAGTAGTTTTTGACTCTATAACACAACTTCCTTGAATCATATGAAGTTGGACACATACACCAGTTTTCCTTCTGGATACTTATAATAGTTATACATTAGGGAAAACCCGATCAAAATCCCTTCAGTACTCTTTATGTGTTGCTCAAACGAACAGAGAAACAGTAATACAGACAAACATACGGACAGAAGTTTAAAACCTACTGTTCTGTAGCTTCTAAAGAGACCCCCTATTTTCCTATTGTCGTATATTCATTTTCATATTAATTTATATTATTATATATATTTTTCTGTAAAATCTTTCCTTATTACATGGCAAGGTTTGGTGTAAAAATAACATGGTGTCTGTTGTGGACAATCCGTGGAAAGCTCCAGCTGAAAATCAGCATCGCAGTTCACGCTGCGACATATTATGTTGAGTTGACGCCGATTGCCACAAAAATCAATATTTTTATTGTATTCTTCAATTGCCGTTTCATTTGATATGTTCTTGTAAGAAAATAATTTTCTTTCTTTACTTCCTTTCCTTCGTATTATCGGTACTTCACCAATGATTTCGGTATTTACAGTTTTACCAATGATTTCGATATTTACAGTTTTACCAATGATTTTGGTATTTACAGTTTTACCAATGATTTTGGTATTTACAGTTTTACCAATGATTTCGGTATTTACAGTTTTACCAATTCGGTATTTAGTTTAGGGGGGGGGGGAAAGCGTACGCTGCAATCCAACAGCCGCTGGGCGCACTCGACTGGCCACGTTACCCCTCTCTCACAGAAGACTACCTTGAAATGTGCTGCATTTCCCACTTTATCTTATTTCCCCAATGTACGTACGTGTTTCGATAGTGAGTGAGATGTGCCAAAGTCCATTCCCATCCTATCCCTCCCCATTTTCCCAACCCTTTCCCCAAATTCATTCTTATATCTCCAAAGGTAGGCAGCGCATCCGGGGGCGTGCCAACGTTTGTCATTTTGGACTAATGTTGGCATGTATCGCGGATGTGTATGGGCTACAGTATCCACTTACCACCAGGTGGACTGTATGCTCGTTTGCCGCCTTTGTACATAAAAAAAGTCATAATTTTACGAGATTCACTTCTAAATAGGGCTTGGAATTGCTATCAAAAATATCGATTATTTTCGTTATTTACACATCACGTTGATTGCCTGGAGCGTCTATTTTTGACATTTGCATTCGTGAGGTCATGAGTTCAAATCCCGGAATTGTGAACCGCGGCGCTGAATTCGCAATTTAGTGAAATAAAAAAATGCCATTTTTTAAACAACTTTACAAAGATACCGAATATCACAAACACTAGAATACAGCGCTTCGTACTGTTCTTGTCGATTAACCCTTTCCTTTTTGGTACCACATACCAGTCCTGGACCTGTGCCGGTACCATCAGTCTATAGTACAGGGGTGATCAACCATTTCAGAACAGTGTTCTACTTATAAATAAAATCTGACCTCTTGCTATCGACTTAATTATTATGCTTAATTATGCTTTATTAGCACGAATAAAACAATAATTAGATAACTCTTTATTTTAATTATTAATAGGTAATAATTAATAATTAATAGGTAAGAAATAATTAATAAGAAGTTGGTGCTTCCATTCATTCTTTTTTTTTATGGACGAAGGCTTCAGATGAGCATACAGTCCACCTGATGGTAAGTGGATTCTGTAGCCCATAGACATTCGTGATACATGCCAACATTAGTCCAAAATGACAAACGTTGGCACGCCCCCGGATGCGCTGCCTACCTTTGTAGATATAGGAATGGATTTGGAGAAAGGATTGGGAAAATGAGGAGGGATGGGAATGGGCTCTGGCACATCTCACTCACTACCGAAACACATATGTACATTAGGGAAATGATATAAAGTGGGAGCTGCAGTACATTTCAAGGTAGTCTTCTGTGAGAGAGGGTAATGTGGCCAGTCGAGTGCGCCCAGCGGCTGTTGGGTCGCAGTGTGCACTCTTCCCCTCATAAAAAAACAATCAAATTAACAAAACCAGTAGTATAATTTAGATAGATAAATTAGATTCACACACACAAGTGATTGCGAAACATGATTATTTCTCATTCTAAAAAGTCATTAAAACATATATAAGTAAGCAAACAGAAAATATAATTTGAAACAAGTCGATAAAACTGCGCGGTCCCATGTGTGCCGAAAGGGTATCCGTCTCAGCACAAGCTGTAGGTATACCGTAAAAACAGCATACAGCGCTGATTTTCAGACGGAACCCGGTGAACGGGTGTAACAGCGGTGTGCGCCGTTGAACACAATTCTTGGGCCTATATATAGGGTCTGTAGATAAATATAATGGAAATTATAATTACGTGAGTGAGTCTGATCAAATATGTGCATAATTACATTACAATATTTAAATGTAGAAGACAAACACCTATATATAGATATAGATAGATAGATAAATTCTTTATTGCACCAAAATGTGTGTACAAAGGCGAACTTAATGCTATATAGCATTTTTTTCCAGCTAACCTTTGGTGGTTGAGAGCTAGCTAAGGGTAGTGCCGCTAAATATAATAACGTTTTGATACTATTACACTAAGTACATAAATACAACATAAATATAAATTTACACACACATACATGCATATATACATTTATACATGATATACTAGTTAGTTAATATATATTCATATAGAGATATTAGTTGCAGTACAAGTAACCGTTATCGCAGTGGTTCGGCAACACAAGCTGCAATGGAACAGTTACCACTTTTATAGTTTTCAATTTTTTTCTGAACGTCCGTTGAGAAAAGCTTTGAATTTAACTCTGAAGCAATTTAAACTAATCGATCATCTAATTTGATAATGTCAACCTTAATGAAAATTTTAATACCGGTGATAAATTTCAATTTCCTTTCGCGATCGACCGCTCTGCTCTGTCTTTGGCGATCGACCTGTGGATCGACTTGTCGGCCACCCCTGCTATAGTATGTCGGTCCACTGCTGGATATAAGCCTCTCCCAGAGCTCGCCATTACACACGATCCTAGGCTCTTCTGATCCAATCACCTCCCGCGTTCGAGTCGTCGCTCGACCTGGCGTTCCACATTGCGCTTCCCAGTAAGTGACCACGACTAGAGGACTCGTTTACCCAATCTGTTATCAGTCTTGCGGTAAATATGACCCGCCCTGCTGCTTCAGCACGTTGATTCTGTGAGCTATGTCGGTCAGTTGACACATACGAGTATGAATTTTGTAAGTAGGCGTAACCGCATTCAACCAAACGCAAAAGAAAATTAAGAAACATAATTCATTTCGAAACACAGAAAAAGATTATCTTACTTTTTTAATTTATTGTGACAACAGGATAAACATGAAGTCCGAGTAAAGGGTATTTTTTTAAACATTTTTCAGGGTTCTGTATCGTAACTGCAGCCAGTGTGTGATTTTGTCTGAATTGTCTCGTGCGTTACCTTCAAACGCCACGCTGGCTAACGGGTTGGCGAGTCCACTCTTTTAACTTGTGGTTAGTTTAGTTTATGACATCCACACGGGAAGGGATGGGGTTACTGAATTATTTAAAACATAATAAAAGTCATTGACAAGGGATTTTTTAAAGGAAAAAATCAACTGAATCAAATCAATTCAAACCATTTAATAGCAATGTGAGTAGTAATATATGGTAATTACATACATCAGCTCGTGACATTTGACAGAATTGGCGCGCAAGAATAAATATAAAATTATTATGGAACAATTAGTCAATTAATTTGTCGATACATTTCAAATTATTTCCATTAATAGAAATAAGATGGCAGTTTTACATTCAATTGATAATTAACTACATATTAATTACTAGCGACCCCGGCCTCGCTTCGCTTCGGTTTATAAGTTTTTTATCAAGATTTTTCTTTTCAAGATTTCAAGATAAAATATAGCCTATATTAGACACGGATAATGTAGCTTCCTATTTGTGAAAGAATTTTTGAAATCGGTTCAGTAGTTCCAGAGATTACCCCCAACATACAAACAAACACACAATTTTACCTCTTTATTATATTAGTATAGATATATATTATTTGCAAAAAAATTGCCAGGCATGCAACGCATGAATAACAACAAATTGAAGGTAGATAGATTATTCTTAAATCTAAGTTACTGTTAAGTTCACCAACACGTCAATATATCTGAAATAAATTCAAGCGCTTTTTGCTAGCGCTTTAAGGTACCGATGGGTATATATTGACTTGTTCCTTTAGGTGCGTTCTAAAATAAAGACTATAATAGAAGAAAAGCGCCAGATGCGGTGAGCATGGTAGGTACCTGATGGTAAGTAGATACTGTCGTCCGTGGACAACGTTTTCCAACGTTTTGTTGATAATCTACTGTCGATTGCTTCCACTGTTTAATACTTTATTTCGGAGTTAAATGCTTCATTAGTCAACCCTTTATTAACTCCTCAAAAATCTTCGCCAATCTAGGTAAAAAAGACCGTACCATTGTATCACGATCAAACCTTAAATAAATCTATAGACAATCCCCGAAATTATAAATCCATTTACAGAATATCAATTATTCACACGAATTAGGATAAAACTATCTCAAACCCAAATCAACACAGTTACACCTAAATGTACTGAGAGGTTCCCAAAAATTCACCTGCGGGACCCTAAGCCTTCTCTTATCTCGGCAGCAGGCCCTATTTAGTATTCCGGATGTGAATTTAATGTAAACAAAAGGAATGAGAAGGGAGAGTCGGCCGAAATAAAACTGTGCTCAAATAAGTTTCGGACAAACTGTGAAAACTTCTGTGGTTTACTGTAATATATTTGTTGTCTATGCTGAAGGTTTAGTGGAAAGTTATGTATGTATGTGGGTAATCAAGACTTCTCGGAGTGTTTTAACTCACTTAATCCTGCTCCGCTTGCGGATCCGACTCCTCTTAGTTACTCCTTAACTCTTTTGATTCACCTACTTAATCAAAACATCTTTTCGTAACGGTTGTTGCAAAAAAATAAAGGTCACGCCATCATTGCATCTCGATTTTGGCCCCCTGACAAGTGTCGATGCGCGATTACACTCACGATCATGATTGGCGCCGGAATCGTAATGAATAACAAATTCGATGAAACAATTGAGGGAATCTGCTCTGCTCGCGGATTCAACTCTTTTGATTCATTAACTCCGAAATTACCCATGACTAGTATGAATCGATCAACCAAAATACAAAAATGTAGCGTAACCGCCCCAAAAGAGAGACATTTGCGATGCGGTCAAATTTACCTGCTCGTACTGTCAATTCAGTCTTTGACGGCAAAAAACTACATATTAGGAACGTATTAATAGACCTTTTGGCAGGAAGTCGAGAAGTGACCTTGTGATTTTGTTTGATCAATTGTAAAAATTGTGTACTATACGTTTTGTTGGCTAATAGTGGTAGTTTAATAAACTTCAATGTGTTTTATGCGCGTAATGTTAGTGATAATCAAATTAAAGCATAGGGCTGCTTTTTTTATGTGCTTCCAAGGACTCCTCTTCTGTCCTCAGTAAACACTTATATAGGGGGAGAGTGCACGGTAAATTCTTACAGCCGCTGGGCGCACTCAACTGGCCACATTACCCCTCTCTCGCAGAAGACTACCGCAGAAATGTACCACATTTTCCACTTTATTTCCCCAATGTACGTACGTGATTCGGGAGTGAGTGAGATGTCCCAATCACATCCTATCCCTCTCCATTTTAGACCATCTGTTGAAGATTGTTTTAATATTAGTTTAGTTTGTGTCAAGGCCAACAGATGGCGCTGTATGGTGTGCTACTTCGCGCTATGATTGCGTTCTTGGCTAAACCTAGTGTGAATTTTGGTTTGTTTTGTGTGCGTGTTTGCAAATGGCGTGCTTGCCAATAGAGTTGAATATAGATCAACCATACCTGTGGTTTTATTGCTCGCACCCTCGGATTGGAACCGAGTTAAACAGCACAGTGACCACTGAACCCGTACTCGCAGTAGATCGCTGCAGCGGCTTGAGTACGTGGTAAGAGGATTGGCGTGCCAATGGAGTGATAAAAAATCGATATACAGTCACACTTGTTTTTTTTTGGATATCTGAGTACATTCGTGTACGTACACCATCATCGACGAATTTCATTAAGTCCACCTGGCCGGCGGGCGTCCCACACTGCGCTCCCCCCAATCGCACCAGAGAGTTATTAAACGAAAGCTCAACTATTGTTCTCATTAAAATAACTGCAATCCAAATCCAATCCTTTGTCATTTCAGTATTCCATTGTCAGGTCAAAGATAACTTCAAGATAAGTAATGTCAGAGATAAGTTAAGCGATTAGTGATAAGCGAGCGGCACTTCAAACGGTTCGAATCAAAGGGGGCTTTATGGGGCCGGCCATGAGACGAGCGAGTTACATCTTTATTATAATTATGATATACTAGCTGTTGCCCGCGACTTCGTCCGCGTGGACTTTAGTTTATAAACACCCGTCTTTACCTTCTTAGGGGTATTTGGTGTTTTCAGAAAAAAGATCACACACATTATTTCTTATAGCTGCTGCCTGCGAATTCGGTCGCGTGGGCTTTAGTTTTTGGGTTTACCTAGAATTTCTAAAATTTCAGCCAATTCAACTGAACAGTTATTTTATAGCATTTTTATCGAACAAATGTTCGACGTGATTCTATAAATTGATATAACTTTTTTATTTATGAACTGATTGAAATAAAACAAACACTAAATTTTAAGTGAAGCTTACCACAATACATAATTTAAAACCGCATCCAAATCGGTTAAGCCGTTTCTAAGATTAGCGCGCACAAACGCACAGACAAACAGATAAACAGACAAAAATTCTAACAATCATTGTTTTGGGTTCTATTGCGTTGATAAAGGCCCCCAATAATATTTTTCTCATATATCTTCCATGTACAGACAGCGTTAAGGTACATTTTTATTATATGTATATATATAGATTAGACGAGTAACGAACAGCCGGTGTGCCTATATCTTGTACTGGTGTATGCGTTGGTCTTACTCCGACATTTAATTGTCTTGTATGGATTTGAAAATCCCTACCATTGAGGAATCCACCACTTCTTGTGGCAATCTAATCCGAGTGTTTACAACTCTGTTGTTCAGGGTGTTATGTGTGACTTTTGACGAGACCTCTCCAGTTGTTTGTTATTGCAGCGTCTGATCCTGTAGTCTGTCCTGAGCTTAAGGATCGACGGCAGATCTGGGCAGTCATATTTGTAATACGTGTATATAAGCAGTTATTAGAATAAATATACTTGTGTTTAATTTCAATAAAATCCTCTAAAAAAAAAGGTTCAGGTTTGCATGATTTACATATGAAATTGCTGCTTGTTCACAGTGGCCACTTTGAACTCGGTTATCTTGCGTTTGGCTAGTAATTCCAAATTCAAATGAATTTCAATTTAAAGCCCTGACATTCTCTTTCAAAATCCGTTATTCATTTGTTTTTCCGTCAAACGACTTTTTGCTCAGATACCTTCGTGTTTGCGACCATGGAAATTAAAAAAAATGGCGTCATTTTCCAATATGAATTCCGTCGTGGTAGCTGCGCAGCACAGACGGCAAGCAATATCAACGATGTGTACGGATCAAGCACCGCTAACGAACGCACGGTGCGTTTTTGGTGTGATCGTTTCCGTTCTGGAAATTTCGACCACACGAACAAGCTCAAGAACGACTGTAGACTAAAGTCGATAATGACGAATTGAAAGCAATAGCAATGCGAGACGCCCTCGCTTGAGAGGCGGGACAGACTGTCGTCAACATTCTTACCACGTGAAACTCGTCCACTTCGGCAAACTCAGTTTGCCGTATGAAGTTCGTGGAACTTCATACGGCTAATCGCGGACTGCAAAGCAATGTGTTTATCCTGCTTCCTCGCCATTCTCCACTCCAGGATTCATTATTTTATCAATATCCTCAACAGCCTCGCCAATAATGAACACAAGGACACTGAAATAGATATATACTTGGTATGGAAAAATATTGCGCATCGTATACAGAATCGTCGTTCTTACCATGTGAAGCACGCCCACTTCGTAGCCCCCAAACAAAATCACAGAACGTGAAAGACAAAGCCTCTTGTTAACGGCACTAACAAAGTTGTGTTTCCCTTATTATTTCTTATTTTTAACACAACCAGCGACATTATCAACAATATGATAACTGCCATATTATAACTCTTAACTTTTTGACAGTATTTGATTATTTTCAATATCATTATTTAATATAACATTTATAATTTCAATCTGTTATACGTTGGCTTTTAATGTATACTGAATAAGCAACGGCGTTTATTGCACAAAGTGACAAACGACGGACTTAATACTTAGAAGCGTTATCTCCCGGTCAACCTTTGGTCTATGTTGAGATGGCGCTGTAGGTGCAATGACATCAAATCAAATCAAATCATATAATTTATTTGCAATATATGAGTAGTAATAGATGGTAATTACATACAGCATCTCGTGACATTTGACAGAATTGGCGCGCAAGAATAAATATAAAATTATGGAACATAAATCAATTAATTAGTCGATACATTTCAAATTATTTCCATTAGAAAAAATAAGATGTCTGTTTTATTTTCAAACTAATTCAGGGAATTAAGTATCTTCTCTTCTCTATATATATAAAATTCTCGTGTCACAATGTTCGTTCCCGTACTCCTCCGAAACGGCTTGATCGATTCTCATGAAATTTTGTGAGCATATTGAGTAGGTCTGAGAATCGGCCAACATCTATTTTTCATACCCCTTAGTGATAAGGGTTGTCCACCCTTAGCGCCATCTGTTGGGCAGCCACAGCAACGCGTGGCCGGGCACAGCTAGTAACTATAGATAATTGTGACGTATGTTAATTAAATTCGAAATAATACATAGATGCATATATATTAGGTCGGGGAAAAAGATTCCTCGTATTTTACATACAAATTCAAGACAATATTTTTAAATGTTTAATTACATTCAATTATAATATATATTGTGCCATTTTGTCCTATAACTTGTTGCCATCTTGTAGGTAGTGACACGATCCCTATTAAAATGTATTGAATTTCTTCGTTAGATTCACTCATTTCCTTGGACAGAAAAACAATTGAAAAATGACGGGAAACAGTTTTTTATTTCTTTTTTTAAAATGCTACCTTTTAAAATGTATCATAACCAGCCAGGTACAAAGAGTTCAATCAAAGATATTGGATCACAACTTCATACATACAAAATACGAAAAGACTTTCTCCCCGATTTGGGTTTGTAGCATTTGTACCTTGGGTTAGGGTGTAGCTTTGTAGGGGGAGAATGCACGTTGCATTCTCACAGCCTCAGGGCGCACTCTACTAGCCACGTTACTCCTCTCTCACAGAAGACTACCTTGAAATGTACTGCATTTCCTACTTTATCGTATTTCCCCAATGTACGTGCGTGTTTCGATAGTGAGTGAGATATGCCAAAGCCCATTCCCATCCCATCCTATCCCTACCCATTTCACAATCCATTCCTTAATCTGCAAATGTAGGCAGCGCATTCGAGGGCGTGCCAACATTTGCCATTCTGGACTGATGTGGACATGTATCGCGGGTGTCTATGGACTACAGTATCCACTAACCATCAGGTGGACTGTATGCTCGTCTGCCGCCTTTTTTCTATATAAAAAAAAACATTCTTAACTATAATCTATTAATATAAACATACGGAAAATAACTATCTCTCTTTCGGTTTTTCGCGTGTAATCGGTTTTTATGTAGCTGACGGATTTCCTCGTCGGGAAATGTCGCAACATTCTCACTGATCAGAAAACTCTGCAATAATTTTCGCGAAGTTGTCAAAAATTACAAAACACCGAAGTTTAAATTGTCCAAAGTCTGTAACAACATTAACTATTCAAGGATACATCAAAGGGCTTTAAAATACAAAGGGTTGGTGTTTGGTACACGCCATAGGCGGTAGCGGCAGCGAACATTACGCTTGTATTTCGTTCACATACCGTAAGAGTTCACGGAAGTAATGAGTTGATAACTGGAGACATAAAAAACAATTAAATAAGCATTCGATTAACATCCTATAGAATATTGTAAGGAAGGAAATGGGAAACAGAAACTACGTGGAATAGGAAGAAATAAGAGTGAAATAATCACCAATTATTTATTTTTAATGTAATAAAAAAAAAACATGTAACACATGTCCTATAAATTGTCACTTAAATATAATGATTTTAGTTTTAATTGATATATAAAAATGTTTTATACTATTTTTGTCGGACCTCATATATGAGGGGGAGAGTGCACACTGCAATCCAACAGCCACTGGGCGCACTCCACTGGGCACGTTACCCCTCTCTCACAGTCAAATGTACTGCATTTCCCACATTATCTTAATTTCTCACATTATCTTATTTCTCTAATATACGTACGTTTCGGTAGTAAGTGAGAAGTGCCAGAGCTCATTCCCATCCTATACCTCCCCATTTTTCCAACCCTTTCTCCAAATCTATTCTTATAGCTCCAAAGGTAGGCAGCGCATCTGGGGGCGTGTCAACGTTTGTCATTTTGGACTGATGTTGCCATATATCGCGGATGTCTATGGGCGACAGTATCCACTTATCTCACGCACTCAAGAAATACGCTGATACATTTAACATCGAGGTAATTATGCCAGTCGAATATCATTTTGCTGCAATTTACATTATCAACTATAGAATAGTACCATCCCATCTCTTCGCGTGGATGTTGTAAGAGACGACTGAGGGATACCAAAGCGAGTACTACCAGCTCTGATCTTCTCACCGACTCGCGATTCCCGCGGTACACTCAAAGCAAAGCCCTAAGCCGAGGTGCGATCCTTCCATCGGTCTACCGGCGAGGGATCCCTTAGACTCGTTGCTGCACACGCTTTCACTCCTAGCTAAGCGCATTTTGCACTCACCCTAAACTATACATGACTATAATTGCCAGACGTCCGGCTTTAGCCGGACATGTTTGGCTTTAGCCTTTTTGGCTTTGGCTTTTTACAGTTGTGTCCGGCCAAATATTTTAGCGATTTTAACTCGCTCTCACTTGTAGCTTGTACCACAGTCAACCCTAAAGAGCGATGACGCGGACGATTCAACGCGGGTATTTGGGGCCCGTGTCACTGTAACCCTTTGTTGTCGTATTGTAATTATGTGGGTCTCACAAACCGAGTTTTGACGTGATGGGTTGGTTAATAAAAAATTGCAAAACAGCTTTTAGGGTTAATTGTTGTAATTTTACATTTTATGGTCGTGTTGGATTTGAAAGTCTAATTCGTATTAAGTCGGGAATGTCGGGATTAATAATAATAATAGGTGTTTAAAATGACCGCGCAAAGCTCTACTGGGATTGGACAATCATGACAGACGGGACCATTAGCCTTATACTCCAAACCATCATCTATAGTTGATGACAATGATGATTACGTTGCAGTTTCTACCTACCATAATGTTATGTTTAGGTTTTTAAATTGCTGGAGGGACACAGTGTTAACACAGTGTACGCTGAAATGTACACTGTACATTTACACTGTACACTGTTAACGCGAACCAATTTTATAATGAGAAATTCAAGAAGTTACCTAATTCTATCCGTAGTTGTAGTCAGCCCTTGTATCGCCCACTGCTGGGCGCGGCTCCCCTCGTGCACATTGTCTTATACATGGGGTATAGCCTTACAACCGCTCCCTGACCAAGCAGGTTGACGAGTCCACATTTTAGAGATGGTGTAGTTCTTCAGAACTGGTGTTCTTTTTCTGAATTGCTAAATTCTTGTGGCCCTAGTGGTCTTTCAAGGGTCATGTTAATACATTACATACATTACATTACATACAATGTAATGTAATTACATATTGAATTATATTACATTATATTACATATTATATTATATTACATTATATTACATATTATCTTATATTATATTACATTATATTACATATTATATTATATTATATTACATGAATTATATTATATATTACATGACCCTTGAATTACATGTTGAATTACATTACATACAATGTAATGTAATTACATACTTGAATTACATATTAATGTTAATACATGACCCTAGGGTTGCCAGGCCCTAAAATACAAAAGCCGGACTCGGCGCTATATTAGGCCGAATATTTTGCTCTAAAAGCCGGATATATCTTTTTCAAAGCTGGACATAATTTTTATAGTAAAAAAAACTCCTGTTACGTATTTTAATTTAGTATTTATTAAGTACAAAGTCTTGTGGAGACTAGATAAAATCGAAAACACAATTAAATAAATGTTTCTGTTAAACAAATAAAAAAAAGATATCCTATGGAATATATTTGACAAAAGCCTAACAAAAGCCGGACAGGTCGGACACGTAAATATTTGGCCGGACACAACTGTAAAAAGCCAAAGCCAAAAAGGCTAAAGCCAAACATGTCCGGCTAAAGCCGGACGTCTGGCAATTATAGTCATGTATAGTTTAGGGCGAGTGCAAAATGCGCTTAGCTAGGAGTGAAAGCGTGTGCAGCAACGAGTCTAAGGGATCCCTCGCCGGTAGACCGATGGAAGGATCGCACCTCGGCTTAGGGCTTTGCTTTGAGTGTACCGCGGGAATCGCGAGTCGGTGAGAAGATCAGAGCTGGTGGTACTCGCTTTGGTATCCCTCAGTCGTCTCTTACAACATCCACGCGAAGAGATGGGATGGTACTATTCTATAGCGGACACCACACGGCCATTAACTATTCAAATATGCTTTATTTACCAGGTACACGTTATTTATTCTCCGATAATCGAAAATTTGAGGGGGACAGTGCACGCTGAAATCCAACAGCCGCTGGGCGCGCTCGACTGGCCATATTACACCTCTCTCACAGAAGACTACCTTGAAGTGTACTGCATTTCCCACTTTATCTTATTTCCCTAATGTACGTACGTGTTCCGGTAGTGAGTGAGATGTACCAGAGCCCATTCTCATCCCATCCTATTCTATCTCTCCCCATTTTCCCAACCATATCTCCAAACCCATTTCTATATCCAAAGGTAAGCAGCACATCCGGGGCTGTGCCAACGTTTGCAATTTTGGACTGATATTGGCATGTATCGCGCATGTATAAGGGCGACAGTATCCACTTACTATCAGGTGGACTGTGTGATCCTCTGCCGCCTTCATCCATAAAAAAAAATACACTAACGGAAGCCACAAACCAACAATTTGTAAAATATAATTCGCTAAACTGTTGGCAAACATCCAAAACTGTATAAAAACGGAGTTGGGCCGTTCTGCCTGTCAATCGACGAACAAAATTAAAAACGCCAATCGCATTTGAAAAGTAATACGCTTGAGTTGAATTCTGAACAGACCAGTTTATTAAGACCTCTCTAGAAGGAAGGATACTGTCAAACTTAGAAAATATAATTACTAAGGAATGGCTAATAATCAATTTCTTATTAATTGTTTATTAGCCATTTCTTAGTAACAGAATCCTGAAGACTTGACTGCTCTATCCAGCAACATTGGGTAAAGATAGTGATGGTTGCGGCATAGGCTGTCTATTAATAATATAAATAGATATATTGAATAATAATACCTAAGTAAGTGGCAGAACCGATAACTGATGGGGGAGACCACGTCTCGTTTGGAGACTACGTAACGAAGCGTGGGACAGAGCAAAAGGACCTTATTGTCGGTACGGACTTATTCACTTTAGTTATTATAATATTTTCTAACTTAAAATTTCATTGTTTCATGATTCTGTTTTCATTGAATTCATTATGATTCTCACAGCGACTTGGGCGGTGGAATAAATATGTTAGATTATTATTTATGTTTCAAGATTTTTAATGTACCATATTCTGGAGACATTTATTTATTTACAATACACGCCAACAATGTACACACACTATTTGTATAAACATATACAGATATAAGAAATAATGTGATTTGTATAAACTATATATATTGATGTGATACATCACTTGAAGGCATCCTCGCCTTTTAGTTTACAGTTAGATAAGTGAGTTTACGAAATAATAAAATGGAATAACATTAAAAATCAGAATTAGTAAGACAATTCAGTATCTGGATTCTAGATTTCTGGACACTGTCACTGAATATATCCTGTCCAACATCTTTGTATTCTCCATGGAAATCATTGTAGGTGCGTGCGACGCATACGATGGAGAGGAGAGTCAAATTTCGGTCCAAATTTGATATAAAGGATATTATTATAGAAACAAGGTTCAATATCTGATTTTTAAGACAAAACAATGAAACAGAAAAATTGTTTTTTTAATGTCAGTATAGTTTCAAAATCCGTAAAAACTGACTATTAAGTCCTTTTTCACAGAAACGTCAAACGCGATTTAGCGTCGTATCGCGTAAATGCTAAGGCCTTTTACGTAGAAGCTGATTTTGTAATAAAACTACGACATTGAGACCTCGCTAAATTGGACAGACTGAGCGAGCATTTGTTAAACGTCAAGTTGACAGGCCGCCATCTTGAAATTGAGAACACTCAACAGGTCGGCTATTTTGGATTTCTGTAGAAATTTAGCGCAAGTTTTGTCCATATATTGGAGCTATCAGAACGTGCTTTAATTGTAAATACGGGTTTATTAAAATTCTAAAAATTCTAATGATTTACCTCAGATTTTTTTAATTGACGTAGGCATGTATCGGGGATGTCCATAGGCGAGTGTATCACTGTGTTTCTTTCTTCCCATTTTCTCACTCTTCTAAAAAAATATTCCTATAAAACATCTCGTGATATTTTCATAAGACAAACCTTTAAAATCTATCTACTTTTATACGAAGCTCTCTGAAAAGGTTATTACAGAGGCACTTTAAAACATTTTTTTTCAATTGAAAGCTTCCCAGTGCGCCGTTTTTAATTAAATTAAAAAGCTTTATTCAATTTTAAAGATAAAGCGACTTCCGGTCGCATAGTGATACCGGAAATGGATTTTATTAACCTCCAGCGACCCCGATCAATAACATCTGACAAATAACACGGCGTTAACAAACGGAATGGATGGATGTTGAATAATAATAAGATAGATAAGGTTTTGCCCGCTCTGAGCGTTTTTTAAAACGCTACTAGTTTATACAGGCTGAATCCAAAATACCCGCACCGCCTTAACACAGAATTTATTTGGTGAAAACTCCAACTTTTATTCTACGACACTTTCTAAACTTTGATATAATACGTTCACTAAACAACTTATTTTTAATAATAAAAATAAATAAATATCCTTCATTTCTCCAGAATATGGTATACATTAGAGAACTTAAGAACATAAGGAGGGGGCGAGTGCACGCTGAAATCCAACAGCCGCTGGGCGCGCTCGACTGGCCACGTTACCCCTCTCTCACAGAAGACTACCTTGAAATGCACTGCATTTTCCACTTTATCTTATTTCCTTAATGTACGTACGTGTTTCGGTAGTGAGTGAGATGTGCCAGAGCCCATTCCCATCCCATCCTATCCCTGCCCATTTTCCCAACCCTTTCTCCAAATCCATTCCTATATCTCCCAAAGGTAGGCAGCGCATCCGGGGGCGTGCCAACATTTGTCATTTTGGACTAATGTTGGCATGTATCGCGGATGCCTATGGGCGATAGTAGCCACTTACCATCAGGTGGACTGTGTGCTCGTCTGCCGCCTACGTACATAAAAAAATAAAATAAAAAAAAACAAACTAAATAATAATCCGACAGGTTTCATCGTTCAAGTCGGCGTGAGAATTAAAATTAATTTAATAGGATACCTCTATATACATATATAAACCTTTCATGAAATAATCGAAATGTCAAACAGAATAGGTGGACTCGAGAAGTGAAGTGGCGTTTTTGGTTGATTTTCGTAAAAAAATGTGTATTTACGTTTTGTGGTTTAATAGTGATAGTTTATTAAACTTCAAAGTGTTCTTCGTGCGTGGTGTTTGTGATAATTAAATAAAAGCGTGGATCTCTGTTTTTCGTGTGCTTCCAAGGAGTCATCTTCTGTCCTCAGTAAACCTACTATCACTTTACTGAGCGACTCCTAACTTACTTTGACGGGCACTGGACATGACAGGATACGTTTTAGACTTTTAAATTGTCTGTTGCAAAAAAAGCCTGACACTGGCAGAATGTGCCAATTGCACCATTGCTATATATGAAGAAAAAAACTAATAAGTATAATGTCAAAAATTATAATATTCAATTATAAAGTCAGTAACTAATGTATTCACCCAAAACTCGTCCAATGTACAAGATCAATAAGTTTCTGGAATCGGATACTTTACATTAAATTATAAGTAGGAATGCATTCTATTTCATTCGAATCTCAAATTCAGTAGTAGCCAGTGCCAAAATAATAAAAAAAAAAACTGTCAACAATATTTTTTTCGTTGTTTACATTGGGTTGTTTACAATTTCATTAGTGTGTAAAATGAAGAAAATCGAAGTTCGCGTGTGGTTATTAAATATTTATGCCTGATTTTTTTTTCTACGAAATGCGTTTTTGAAGAATTGTAATCTACTTTGGGAGAGAATGCTCTGTCTAATTGTACAATAGCATACTGGCCTGCGGAATTTAAACGCGGCAGAACCGTCTGTGACGACGAGACTCGCTCTGGGCGCCCAACAATCGCTGCTACTGAAGACAACGTTAAAAAAAATTAAGAAATGGTTCAGACAGATCGACGTGTGACTTCGTCGTTTAACTGAGATTATGAAGCTTTCATTCGGAACAATTTAGTTCATTTTAACTCATACCTTAAAATTCAAAATGGCGGCCGCGCGTTGGGTTCCTCGAATGTTAACAGACGCACAAAAGAAAGCAAGAGCTAAATTTCAAAGCAAAATTTGGCAATTACTGACCAAGATCCAGAATCTTTTCGACTACGTTTCTTGATAAAACGTGGGTTCACCATTTTGACCCGGAGACGAAGAACCAAAGTAAGGTGTGGAAAAGATCGCTGGCAAGATAATGGCCTCGGTCTTCTGGGATGCGGAAAGTATCCAGGAATTATGATCGATTATTTAACTAAAGGACAGACAATAACTGGAGAGTATTAAACTTTGATCAAAAAACTACGCGAGGAAATAAAAAATAGGCGACGTGGAAAATTGCGTGCCGGAGTGCTGTTTCGTCATGACAATATACCTGTGCATTGCTGTGCTGGGTTTCAGTTGATGCAGCATCCGCCATATTTTATCACCTTCACCTTTTTATCAATTTGAAAAAACACTTGCGTGGTATAAAATTTCACGGAGATGGTGAGGTCATGTGCGCAGTCTTTTTTCGATGCCCGGGATCAAGTCTTTTTTTCCAAGGAAATTGAGCAAAACTTTCAAGGTTTAGATTAGATTAGAAGGTTTCCTAGTTTCAATACTTTTCCAAAAAATATATTGATCAACCTAGTAGGTATATAGATTTATGATATGTATGTATATTATGCAATTATTCCATTGTACAGTGACCGGCTGCAGAATAACACCACTCCATCCCTGAGGGATAACGAAGTCTCTTACACAAGTCCTGAGGTACAGCACCTCTAACAAAATAGACCTGCCCCACCTTCTTGGCCAGCGTGGCGTTTTAAGGCCCTACATCCCTCTTGCACGAAACAATGAGGACACCCATATCCAGCAATGAATACTAAAAGGGCTAGTTACGATTAGTTATGTACATATACTGTAGAAAGGATACATCCGATTAAAGGATTCGCTCTCTACCCAAAATGTCTGGCAGAGATCGTTACACATTCATGTATTCACAATGTTTGTTATTGTTTTAATTTGTTCTGTGGTGAAACAAACAGTTATATCTATAAAATAAAACCCACTCGCTGCTCAAGGTTATTTTTCGTGACTAATAATCATTTCCCTTTTTAAGCTGGACTGATATTGATAATATGATTATGTTGTCGCTCTTTCACACACAAATTCACACACACACACACACACACACACAGAGAAGTAGAAAATATAAAAAAAACATATAATAAAATAACGTAATAAACTGTGTTCCGTGACGAAACGTTTGCGTGTCATTCGAGCTAGCCATTAAAGACTGTTGTCCATGTAAAGATATACAGTACAGGTTCGATGGTTCGGGGCCCCCGTAGTCCGATAATAGCCGTAATCCGGATGGATACATTATACTTGAATGCACCATTAGCGAGAATAATAAAAACTTACAATGAGTAAGTTTTGTAATTCTGGTTGGGCTTTTGGGAGAAAAATTAGAGCACATTTGCACGATAAACTGGCTATCTAACGTGATAAAACTGTATCTAACGAAATTCATTTATAATATTATGTTAATCATCCATACTCACTGAATTCACACACACATATACCATCACACACAATAAACACACACAATCGCGCACATTTAAAGGCAATAATAAAAGTGTTGTTGAAACATTAATTATGCGTGTGTTTAGAGATCTTTATAATGTAACTTTTATACTGTGTTTATGGTGTTGTTCCATGAATAAAATAAAATAAACGTCAGCCCGTGGCCGTCCATTGCTGGATACAGGCCTCTCCCAAGGACTGCCACTACATACGGTCTTCAGCTCTTCAAGTCGCCAGTCCATTTGGCTGGAGGGCGTCCGACGCTAAGTTTCTATTTTTCTTAGATACAAGACATACAGACTATTCATCTGGTAGCAAGCGGTAGCCCAATAAATATCCCAGACACATGTCAAATCAATGCCTACCGTTGGATATTTACGAATGAATTCGGACAGGGGTTGGGAAAATAGGTAGGAATAGGAATTGACTTTGACACGACATACTCGTGTATGTACTCGATATTGGGGGGAAAGTTTAAAGTGGGAAATGTTGTACATTTTACGATAATGTTCTGCGAGAGGGGTAATTTTTTCCAATCGAATGCGTCCAGCGGCTGTGGAATTGCACTTTTCATTTGTAAGTACGACTATGGGTGGTGGTAATCCGTTTTTGTTTCCTAATATTAGCTACAAGTGTAGCATGCAATATTTATAGCATTGCGGTGTACTTACCTATTTACATTTTAGTTAATTAACTGTTTAAATCAACAGCGATTTAAACGGTCATAACGTTGCCTTGATTGAAGTACTGCTTTGTTTAATTCAATACATACATTTTACGGGCTTTAACCGTGCGTTGCTATCTATTCACTTTTAGCATTGTACTTTTAATTTCACACTTGATTTTTTTCTATTAATTAGTTATTATGCGTCTATACTAATATTTATAAAGAGGTAAAGTTTGTAAGTTTGGATGTAGGAGGTAATCTCCGAAACTACTAATCCGATTTCAAAAATTCTTTCACGATTTCAAAGGTACATTATTCCTATATATTATGTGCAAAAAAATTGACGGGCATGCAACGCGTGCCGGGCACAGCTAGTGTATTATATAAATATATGAATATTAATATATGTCATAAGTATTATAACGTTTATGTTATATTTAAACAATGCATCGCGCCTCCTAAGAACTCAAAGGTTGTCAAGTAGAGAATGCCTCCAGGCTCAATGCCTCAATTCACCTTCAGTACGATTAAGTGCAAAAAAAAGCCCGCATACATACACACGCGCGTGCATACACGCACACATCCTACATAGTCCGGAATGACAAATGTTGGTATGCCCCCGGATGCGCTGCCCACCGCCGGAGATATAGTAACTCACTACCGAAACACGTGCGTACATCGGGAAAATATGATAAAATGGGAAATGAGAGAATGTACGTTTCTATGAGAGAGTGGTAACCTGGGCCAGTCGAGTGCTCCCAGCGGCTGTGGGAACGCAGCGTGCACTCTCCCGCTCAAGTTTATTATTAAATAAATCCATTCACATTATATAATAAAGAATATCTTTTAGTAGCCCTATCTTCAGCTTTTAAATTATTGTCGAGATTCTTGGTTTTTCTTTACATAGTATAAAACAAAGTCGCTTCCCGCCGTCTGTCCCTCTGTATGTACGCTTAGATCTTTTAAACTACGCAACGGATTTTAATGCGGTTTTCATCAATAGATAGATTGATTCAAGAAGAATGTTTATACGTGAATATTGTTTTAACGAAACCGAAGCGAAACGAGGGCAGTTCGCTAGTCTAAATATAAATAAAATAATTAAAAGTTCTTCAAATTAAAATAATGAAATCTTATAGCTTGAAGTGGACAACAAAGTTCATAAAATATTAGCGTGGATTGCGTGAGCCGTTTTCACGTTATGAACGACCGACCTCATGGAGCGGTATGAAAATTAGCCGCCCAGTTAGCGACGGATATGTTGACTTTATTACCTGATTAGGTAAGAGGGGGTAAGATTACAGGACTTCTGAAGGGGTCAATGTTGGACACGTTTAAATGTTTATTCGGGACTGACTGTAGTTCTTAGTTAGATACGGCCGTGTTCACGTTAGACCGATAATTTGCTGGTATCTACGATTCGGATAATTTATTTCCGAGAGTACGAGTTACATATTGAGTCCGTATGTTACTGTAAAAGCACGTATATTGGTAAATCCTAGGTTTTACTTGTAAATCTTCGGATTTACCAACATGAGTTGGTGAATGTAAGGGTTTTTATAAAGTGAGATTTTCGGGCTTTTACCATCAGAGTTTGGTACATGCTAGGTTTTACTAAATGTTGGTTTTGGGCCCCGAATGTCAACCTTGTCAATTTGCCAACCCCGAGTCTACGTGGTACTCGTCTGCCCTTACCCCTAGAATGTTTTTATAAGCCGGAGCAGTTGCAATGACTCAGGATGAGTCAAGACTTGACTATTTTTACCATGTCTCTGAAGTAAAACCTAAGATATGCCGAGTGAATACTGGTAAAAGTTCGAAATTAACAATGATCGCAGAACATTTCGGACTTTTACCATAAATAATTGGTAAATCTTATTATAGGTTTTACTGGAACATCTTAGGATTTACCATAGTTCGAGCATTTACAGTAACACATACATATAGTACATCGCCTCGTCGACGCGCAAACTCTTATTCTTACGTTTCACAATCTAGAATCTACGAGTGCAATGAATAAGACTATAATTAATTCTGACGAGTTTTTATTAATGGACTAGCGACCCGCCCTCACTTCGCTTCGGTTTATTAAATTTAAAACAATCGGAATAAGATATTTTCCTGTTCCTGCTGTGAGCCTATATTTTAAGTTAGACCTCTAGCAATACATCGGTGAAAACTGCATTCAATTCCATGCACTAGTTTTTGCGTGATGCGTGTACAAACATACAGACAGACAGACAAAATTTCTAAAAACTGCTGTTTTGGCTTCTGTTGCTCTAATAAAGACCCCCCCCCCCATATTAGTTTTTTTCAATATCTATCAATCGGCCTGTTACAATTTTATTATATGTATAGATGAATGACATTTTGAAATGATCGATTCATTTAGCTACGAGTGCGCTTGGTTGCGCGCTGGGTACTATAGTACGCAAGTGCAACTAAACCCGTTGCTTGCGGTCTGGGTAATATACTACCCATCGAGACGGAGTTGAAAAACACCCTAAACACCTTTATTAAACGCTCTACCCATACGAAACGTTGTCTATTTTGTTCTAACATAAATATTCCACAAGTTTGCCGTTGAAACGCCAGTTGTTTGGAGTCCGTGTTGCCAGTAATACGCACTCAAAGTTAAGTTCATGGTTGACGGCCGGAAGTGCGTCTTGCGTCTCCGATTACAACCAACCACACCATAAGTATCTTACTTTCTCTCTCATCAATAAACCAACGGATAGCTTTGCACACCGTATAAAGCAAAACACGAGCTTGATAATCATAGATTTTATATATCTACTAAAAACATATAAATCATCTTACGCGGATAAATACATTAGAATTTAAATTTTAATTTTTCTGGTGTAAATCATAAACTAATATGAAAATGTTGATTTCATACACACTATCCAAACACTAGTTCTAGAATAGCGTCTCCACGTCTTTTCCTGTGTTTGTCGTGTCGTGGAGACTAAGGGATAACGGAGCAGTTCCGTTACCACAAGCCCTGAGGAACTACTGAGATTTTTGCTCAGACGGTAGAGGGGTTCTAAGGAAATAAATGACAGCCAGTCTTCACTCCAGCAATTTATTTGTCAGTAAAAGTATTAAAATAATAAAAAAAAAACACCGAAACAAAGGAAATGCACTTAGAAACTGATTTTGTAAAAGTGTAATCTGTATTGAGGTGTTTTTTTTACATTTCTATTGTTATGCAGCAGAACTCACTAGCGTGCACAATTACAAGCGTTTTATGAGACATTTACAAACATACAGATACAGACGACTTTACAAATCGAAAATTAGATAGCAGAATGAATGAAAAAGCAATCGAATCGAAGAGATTGGAGCAAATTTGAATTTAGTTTTTTTATTGATTCATTTTAGGTTTAGACAATGAAAACTTCGGCAGATGCATCTGCAACCCAGGGTAGTATCTACTGCTGGGATATTAACCTCCGTATACACATTGTCTAGTGCATGAGGGATGCACGGCCTTAAAACACCACATTGGTCAAGCGGGTTGGCGTATCCACTCTTATAGAGGTGGTATCGCCTCGTCGCTTTTTAGGACACCCACGGGAAAATATGGCTTGATTCTATAGCCAGCCGAGACCACACGGCCGAAATTCTACGATAATAACCGTGAAATAATTATAATTCATCGGATATCGTCGGTATTATTCAAATGTTTATACGGAACATTTATACAGTACTCTAAATGGGTCACAAATCTAACGAACAAATTGCCTAGTAATGGACGATGCGAGAGCTTTTTATCGATTGTTTGAACATTTCGAATATTTTGAATTCAAAAATCTTGTGCCATTTTATAAAGCTTAATAATTACAGAAGTGTTCAAATGAATTTGCAAAATGTTATAATATTATTTTGTGTATCAATTTATCTTAAAATTCGAGTGTAATCCATTTCCATTTTAATTTACCGTTACGTTACATTTTATTGAGGGGAGAGTTCACGCTGCAATCCAACAGCCGCTGCACGCTCGACTGGCCACGTTGCCCCTCTCTCACAGAAGACTACCTTGAAATGTACTGCATTTGCAACTTTATCTTCTTTCCCCAATGTACGTACAAATCAACATTTTCGTGGTAGGAACTTACCGAAATATCGGACGGTTACTGTCAAATTCGGTAGACACCCACGGGAAGAGATTGAGCGTTGATACTCTATTACGAAAGCATTACCTTTAAAAAAATCCAAAATCGTCACGCCCCATTCCTGTCGGTGTCAAAATTAGTTTTCTAACCACCATATTTAGAATACAATCTTGTGAAGTCACCGGTCGAGAACTCTACAAATGTAAATTCGCGAAAGGGTCGAGCACAAGAGCGTTTGCCCTAAAGAAATTTATGTGCGGACTAGAGTAGGGTGAAGTACTTCTGTTGACACTTGATGTAGTTTAATAATTCGAGCTGTTGACTTAATGTTGTTAAAGATTAAGTGAAATAGTAAGTAAATAGACATTTTATGTATACAGAGTTATTAGTAAACTATAACTATTCAATCGGAATTTGTAATTTTCATATTTACAAATAATAATTTTAACGAGATCGAAGGAGTATTCTTAACGAGTAGTTCATCAACGGCGAGCAACTAGAAACAAGATTTGGACAGTAGCTTTTTTTTTTTCATAGACTAGTGGGCGGACGAGCAAGCGGTCCCACGTGATGGTAAGTGTTACCGCCGCCCGTGGACACCTGCAACACCAGGGGGTATGCGGCCGCGCCGCCGACGGGCTAATATATAACAAGCTAATATATATAACAACAGTTAATATATAATTAGTATATTTAATCGATATACTCGTATAATGAATTTTGTGGAAACACTGCAGCACGTTTGGCCCGATTGAAATGGAATCGAATGGAATTTCAGAAAACTATTTGTCGGGAACTCGAGTAATGAAGTTGAGTATTTGTTTTATTTATTATAAAAAATGTCTATTTGTGCGTGTCGTGGTTTAATAGTGATTGTTTGTTAAACATCAAAGTGTTTTTTGTTGCGTAATGTTTGTGATAATCAAACAAAATAATAGGATTGCATTTTTCGTGTGATTCCAATGAGTCCTCTTCTGTTTTCAGTAAGCCTACTATCGCTTTACTGAGCGACTCCTGACTTACTTCGACGTGACTGGACATTGACAGGATACGTTTTAGACTTTCAAATTGTTAATTAGGAAGAAAACTTGCACTAGCAGTATGTGCCAGTTGCACCGTTGCCATATATGAAAAAGAAAATAGATTTGTCGGTAACGAACTTTCGTGGGTCAAATCGGTTCAGTAGTTTCAGTCACGACAAAAAAAAAACTGTGCGGTCAGGGGACCTAACCCCCCCCCCCCCCCCGTCAGGAACGAAGATCCTCACGCATTTTTTTAAACTCCAAATGTAATTCACGCATCCGTATACTTTCATTTTCAGGCATGTTATAACCATAATCTTAGTAAACTGTAAAAACAATAGATGTATTGCAAATATCCATGTATTTTTCAATATATCATTCTACCATCGATGCGATGCGATCGATGCGATATATACACTATGCGATATATTACGTCGAAAAACAACGATACGATTCAGCAAATCAGCGATGGCGATGTAGTCGAATCGGATATTCTCGTTTCGAATCGAGCCAGGCATGAGAGAGAGAGCTAGCGATCGGCCCGCTACCGAAATTTGCCGAATACCGACGAACTGGCACGATCGCGAGAATCGCGACCATACCGTGTCCGAGCGAGCAAGGCGGAAAGAGAAAGAGAAAGGCGTATGGAGGGGGTAAAAATCTTACGTGACGTTACATTTTCTCTCGAATCACACCTACCGCAAGCCGCGTAAAGGAACCTCGTTCCAAAAATCAAAAGTATTACATTAATGTTTTCAACTGATTTTCTAAGACAGAGAGATATAAAATATTTCTTAGTCAAATTTGGATTCTAATCAACTAGTTCTGTTTACTTACAAATTAAGACTGCTTCAATAAAAATAAATGCTGTGGGTTCGAGGGTTCTGCCATAAACCCGGGGATCACATTAAACGCGGGTAGAGGAATTAAAGTTTACTTCCGAGCGAAGGGTTAACGATCTATAAGGCTTTCATGGAAGTGTCATTATAATTAAATTATATTAACATTAGTCTGAAATGTCTATAGACTAAAGTAAGAAATGGGAAATAATGAAAATTAGCAACAGAATTATTGAAAGTGGCGGCAAATCGATGGCAGCAAAGAGCGATGCGTCATTTTGGCCGGAATATCCAATAGAAAGGTACCAAATGATCGTTTTCAACATAAGCTTCAATAATTATGACAACAAGGCCCTGAAGTGCCGGGGAAATGAGATATCTGCCTTACAAGTATCTCAAAATATATATAAGGGAGAGACGATATAACGACTGGACTTTCCTATCCAGGGTGTCTAACCCGGTCTTACATGACCCAGTTGTTATAGGCTCCAATCTTATTAGGGCCCGATTATTACTAACTAGCGACCCGACCACGCTTCGATTCGTTTTTTTTTTTTATTTTTTTTTTCAAAATTTCAAAGTAAAATATAGCGTATATTAGACACGGATACCAGGGTTCGTAAAATCCGTCATTTATACATATAAAGTACTTGCGACCCGCCCTCGCTTCGCTTCGGTTTATAAGTTTTTTTTTTCAAATTTTTTTTCAAAAAAAAATATAGCCTATATTAGACACGGATAATGTAGCTTCCGATTTGTGAAATAATTTTTGAAATCGGTTCAGTAGTTCCAGAGATTACCACAACAAAAATACATAAACACGAACAAACACACAATTTTACCTCTTTATTATATTAGTATAGATATTTTTTTTATTTACCGAGCACTATTTTTATAGTTACACCATTAATCTGGGAAACAAAATAGTTTTTTTATGGGAACTAGGTTATAGTCGATAAGCTAACATACCGATGGGTTATGAGCCAAAAGAAACATGGATTTCAAAGCAATAAAAAGACTCATTACCTGGATAAAGGAGACGTTGGGTACCGAAAAGACAATGGGCAGAGAGAGATGTCAAAGTCGAATGACAGCGGAAATGAACTGTCAATTTGAACTTGACATAAGCATAAACGTTTGGTTTTTTTTATGTACGAAGGCGGCAGACGAGCATACAGTCCACTTTATGGTAAGTGGATACTGTCGCCCATAGACATCCGCGATACATGCCAACATTAGTCCAAAATGACAAATGTTGGCACGTCCCCGGATGCGCTGCCTACCTTTGGAGATATAGGAATGGATTTGGAGAAAGGGTTGGGAAAATGGGGAGGGATAGGATGGGATGGGAATGGGCTCTGGCACATCTCACTCACCACCGAAACACGTTCGTACATTGGAGAAATACGATGGGACGGGAATACGTGGGAAATGCAGTACATTTGAAGGTAGTCTTCTGTGAGAGTTAGTTTACAGTCTACAGTCTTCTGTTAGTTTACAGAGTTAGCTTCTAACACATACATCACAGTTGTATTATAGTGGTCAGGTCAGGTTTCATATAAAAGTGCCCATCATTCTTTAAAAGTTGGGTTTAGTTTCTCTCGGGACAATAAATATATAGAGACTCCGTCGATTTTGTGTTCACATTCTTAGTAATTGATTTTTTTTTATTAGTTACTACGACGACATGCGTTGCACGCCCGGAATTTTTTTTACACATAATATATAGCCTATGTGATGGAATAATGTACCTTTGAAATGGTGAAAGAATTTTTCAAATAGGTGCAGTGGTTCCGAAGATTACCCTCCACATACAAACAAAGTCAAAAAATTCGCACTCGCTCTTTATTATATTATAGTATAGGTTTAAAAATAGTTAATTTTTTGTATAAATGCAACCATTAATATATTAGTTTGTATTTTATTTCAGTTTAAACTTACAAAAAGGGAATTAGAGAGAGAGAGAGAGACCAATCCCACTGGGCTCACTCGACTAACAATGTTACCCCGCCCTCACAGAATTCTACAATAAAATAAATGAGTCCTATCCTATTTCATCCTCTATGCCTCTCAATTTTCCTATTCCCTTCTCCAAAAAGGTAATCTACAAAGGTAATGCGGGCGTTTCTTTTCATAAATACAATGTAATGCAACCAGCCCTTTCAGTATCTACTGGTGGATATGATCCTCCTCAAGCACAACGTCTTGTGCATCTCCTTTGTGATGTATTTGCTTCAAACGCCACGCTGGGCAAACGGGTTGTCGAATCCACTCTTTTAGAGCTGGTGTAGTTAGTTCCTCAGCACTAGTGGTAGTCGCTTTGTCGCACCCACGGAAAGAAATGGGATGGTCTACGGGCTTTTTGTTTTTATTGTATTATTTTGTAATTACAATGAGTCATTGTAATCCGAAATAAACATATTATTTAATTGACTTTTCGTTCTGATTGAGCTTATGTTTGTCAATTATTAGTCGAATCGACCTGATTTTAAATATCTGCGTCAGTATTCCTTAAGAACTCCGCCGGTTGTAATCTCAAAGACAGTTTTTACAATCATTCTCATTTCACTCTTATGGGTTGGATGGCGGACTTGGCGGTGTGCCAGTAACTGATACAGGTGAAAAGGTATATTTACGTCACAGGGTGATCTAGCCACCTAGATAGATACAATACAATACTCGAAAGAGTATAGTTACAATAGCTATGTAGTAACTCGTCAATATCCAATTCCAGTCGAAAAGTCTTTTAGGGGGAGAGTGCACGCTGTAATCTAACAGCCGCTGGGCGCGCTCGACTAGCCACGTTACCCCTCTCTCACAGAAGACTACCTTGAAATGTACTGCATTTTCCATTTTATCGTATTTCCCCAATGTACGTACGTGTTTCGGTAGTGAGTGAGATGTGCCAGAGCCCATTCCAATCCCATCCTATCCCTCCCCATTTTCTCAACCCTTTCTCCAAATCCATTCCTATATCTCCAAAGGTAGGCAGCGCATTCGGGGGCATGCCAATGTTTCTCATTTTGGACTAATGTTGGCATGTATCGCGGTTGTCTATGGGCGACAGTATCCACTTACCATCAGGTGGACTGTATGCTCGTCTGCCGCCTTCGTACATAAAAAAAAAGAAATAAGTCAGGAGTCGCTCAGTAAAGAGATAATAAGTTTACTGAGGACAGAAGAGTTAAACTCACAAACATTAGCTATTTCGAAATTAAACTATCGCTATTAAATATACACAATTTTTGTCATTTTTGAACATTTTATTATAACATAATTTTGAATTGAATTCATGTACATTCGCAATCGTGAAGATTCCAATTTAGGCCTCAAAGATATTTTTGTTAGTCTACAAACCATAAGGTTTTATGGGCACTTATATTTTACACGATATTTACCTAACTGATTGGGCAGATCTAATCATTTTGCCGTCCAATCAATAAATTTTAACTGCCCAGTGTTACCAACCGAATGTTTAAAAACCTGGTAAATAATTATTTCACTTGAAAATAACACTTGAATCGATTATTTGCTTTAGCAAGTAGACACTTGACCCTTTGGCGGAAACTCGAGAAGTGAAGCGTACAATTTTGTTTGATTAATTGTAAAAAATGTGAACTATACATTTTATCGTTTAAAACTGATAAACTTCAAAAAGTATTTCGTGCGTAACGTTTGTGATATTCAAATAAAAGCATAGGACTGCGTTCTTCTTCTTGGCGGGAACTCGAGAAGTGAGTCGGACTCGAGTTTGATTTTCGCCATAAAATTTTCAAAGCTGTCATTAGTTTTTTTCTTCGTCAATTTGAAAGTGTTTACGGAAAAATGAATTTAACAAGGGAAGATTTTCATTAAATGTATTTTTATGATTATGACTTTCGTTGCGGTCTAAACCAAAACCAAAGTTATGAAAGACTTTAGTAATGAAGCCCTATCCAGCGCCACTATATAGAACTGGTTCACTGAATTTAAACGTGGTCGTACCCAGTGCCGTTACTAGCCTTATATGCGTCCGGTGCGAGCTTCTATAACTGCGCCCTTGAAAAATGCTACTAACTACCATGCATGACCCAACACTTGGTCATGGTCATTTCTGCGCTCTGTGGTTGGTCACCGCTGGTACCGCCCTAGTTACGGCACTGGTCTTACCTTCGAGACGATGTTTGGAAAACATCAAAACTCTGCGACTCATAATTGAAGCAGACAAGAACGACATATCAGCAGATACCGGCAGCATTAGGAATTAGTATGAGTCAAGTTCAAACTATCCTACATCATCATCTATGGGTAAGAAAGTTTTATGCTAGATGGATTCCTCATAATTAGAGCGAAGCTCAAAAACACTGCCGCCAACATAAAAACACTGCCGCCAACACAAAAGCAATGGCGTCTCCAAATGCTGGAACAATTCAACAATGGTCAATCAAGTGCTGTTTTTGATACAGTAACAGATAATGACCGAGAGGCAATTACGCAGTGGGTCTTTCCTTTCGAGTGACCGATGAAAGTGAAGAAGATTCACAGAAGACTACCTTGAAATGTACTGCATTTCCCACTTTATCTTATTTCCCTAATGTAGTGAGTGAGATGTGCCAGAGCCCATTCCCATCCTATCCCTCCCCATTTTCCCAACCCTTTCTCCAAATCCACTTCTATATCTCCACAGGTAGGCAGCGCATCCGGGGGCATGCCAACGTTTGTCATTTTGGATTAATGTCGGTATGTATCGCGGATGTCTATGGGCGACAGTATCCACTTACCATCAGGTGGACTGTATGCTCGTCTGCCGCCTTCGTCCATAAAAAAAAAGAAGGATGGAGTGCTGAAAAGAAGATGATTGCCTCGTCCTTTGGCTGATCGGCCTACTTTGCTGCTATCTTTAGAAAATAAAAGAACAGTAACTGTGGACTGATAAGTGAACAACTGTTTGCCTTCGGTTTTGGAAAAGTCAAAGAATGACGCCCACGAAGCAGAATAATCCTCCATCACGACAATGCTTCAATCCATCACGACTTCAGACATACGAAGCAATTTTTGAGTATCTACTGCAAATGTAGAGTTAATGGGTCATCCGTCATACAGCCCCGACCTTGCGCCCTGCGGTTTTTATTTATTCCCTAAAATTAAGGATAAACTCAGAGGAATACGTTTTATGAATGCAGAAGAGGCAGTAACGGTCTTCCAAACAGCTGTTGACGAGGCGCCTAAAGATAGGTGGGTTGAATGCCTCACATAATGGTTTCATCACATGAAAAGTGTATCGATTGTCGCGAAGAATACTTCGAAAAGCAATTAAACAACTTCCATCTTTCTGATTTAATTTTTGAGGTTCTAAAAACGTTTAGTGTCACGCACGTATATATAGGTATATTCCACGGCAATGTTCGGCGAGTGTCTATTTAGCATTTACGGCACCTAATTAAGTTTCTTCACATGGCACAGTGCAAAATAATAATAACAATAAATACTTTTAAGTCTGTCGTTCAATGCACTTACTAGGTTTTTAAATTGTCTTCTTCATCCATTCCCGCTGGTTATACATCCCCTGGACTTGTGGATGAGCTGGCCCGTGGAAAGGGCTTGTTGCTTTGCATTGCATGTTGTATATTCTAGTGAGTGTATAATTATTATTTGAGGTATAATTAACATTTAAGCTATTAAATTAAACTCATCTGTGTAACGTATCGTGAAAAATAATTATAACAATATCTTTTTTTAAGTATTTCGTTCAATGCATTTTATATTGTAAATAGGGTTTGAGCCTTTGTAAAATTAAAGGTTTTTGGGTATCTTTTATTTCTACTGGACGTTTCGGCTTGGAACGTTCAAAACTATTAGTTCAATGCAGTTACTAGGTTTCTAAATTGCATACCCAATTAGTACTATCAGAAAACATAACCGAACCAAGATTCGAACCCAACACCACTCAGTTATCGTATCATCAACACAGGATTAACATGCAAACAAAATACACGTACCGTATATGTCATCGCTAAAGGAACAAAGAAATACATTATGCGCATGCGCGAGTGAGTGAGACCCAAAAGCCGGTCGAATCTCATTTGAACTGATGCGTTAGAGCGAAACGGATATAGTCATAAATTTGAACGACTCTGCCATAACGTTTCCCTGTGTGTGTTTAATAATTATTTAAAATTTAGAGTAAGTTGTACGTGTAGTTGAATCATTCTATATACCATATTTAACTTAACCTAAGCTTATATTGACTTATCTAATTGTCTGATGATGTTTCATTGGTGGGCTGAAAGAGCTTTGGAAGCTGCCTTTGAGATTTAAATCCCTTAAGGGTATTTTATCACTTAGCTAGACCAAGGCATGCATGAAAGTATACCCAATTTAAAACAATCTTAAAAAAAATTACCGTAACATACTATGTCTCTCCTAGATATCCATCTTGGTTAAGCGATCCATTTCGTAAATGTGTTGTTTCAAACTAACATTTGATGTTTCAAACACGTGCCATTATTGACAGCTGTCTAATTTACAGTGTTGCCAATATAGGAAACTCGAATTGCCAATATAGGAAAATCCCTTTACATAGGATACTGCTGGATATAGGCCTCTCGTTAGACCCGCGACCACAGACGGTCTTCAGCTCTTCTCATCCACGCACTACCGGCTGCTTCAAGTCGTCAGTACACCTAACCGGAGGGTGTCCAACGCTACGCTACGCTTTGTTCCGCAAAGAAACTCCAAGTGTAGCCCTCTCCATAGCGACTTTAGACCTAGAGATCAGGTTTACCGTTAGTGACCACGTTTCGACACTGCAAGTGGTAGCTGATTGAAAACTTTCGTCATCAATCATTGGGATATCGGCGCCGAGAAGAGCCTTCGTATATTCCCAAATGCTACCCAACCGAGGTGAATGCACCTGTTAACTTCTCGATTGCCCTAGACTGCCCTATATCAAAACCTAGTAAGTATTTCTAACAAATTTGATAGGAGAGCCCAAAATTGTGGCGTTTATTTAAGTGAGTGCACGCTGCAATCTAACAGCCGCTAGGAGCACTCGACTAGCCATGTTACCCCTCTCTCACAGAAAACTACCTTGAAATGTACTGCATTTCCCACTTTATCTTATTTCCCTAATGTGTGTACCTCCAAATCCATTCCTATATATCCAAAGGTAGGCAGCGCATCCGGGGGCGTGCCAACGTTTGTCATTTTGGACTAATGTTGGCATGCATCGCGGATGTCTATGGGCGACAGTATCCACTTACCACCAGGTGGACTGTATGCTCATTTGCCACCTTCTTTCTATAAAAAAAAATCAATAGTTACCACAATAACATTTCAATTATCAGCTGTTTTCGTGTGCCGCATTTAGCTTAGGAGAATCAACGTGCTAAATACGAAATACGCACACGAAAACAAAAGGACCGTATATATTGATTAGTTCGTTATTGGTTTCATTTGCAGTCTTTCGGAGTTTCTTGATATAATTGATCCCCCGTGAGCGGCAGAATTGTAGTATACAGGTTAATTATATATAAAGATACCTTTTCTTAGAATCTGCAAATAAAATGTACTGGCACAGAATTACTAGCTGAAAAAACTAAACTAAATTAAACAACACTAAAAACGTAAACAAAACTGAGACAATCGAATAAAATCACTATTACAGCTACGCCATAAAGATTACTTTCCTTTTGACGTCCACGTCAGCCTAGTCCCTTGGTCAAAAACATTTTCTTTTTTTATTTAAGGCAATGGTGCAGTGAGCACATTCTGCTATAATCAAGTTTTCTTTGTAATAAATAATTTCAATGTCTAAAACGTATCCCGTCAATGTCCAGTCCTGTCGAAGTAAGTCAATAGTCGCTCATTAAAGCGATAGTAGGTTTACTGAGCACAGTAGAGGGATCCTTGGAAGCACACGAAAAACGCAGTCCCATACTTTTTATTTCACAAACATTACGCACAGAAAACACTTTGGTTTAATATTATAAACTATTATTAATACAATTCAAACTATTAAGACTATTGAGACCACTGAGACCACTGAGACCACTGAGACCACTGAGACCACTGAGACCACTGAGACCACTGAGACCACTGAGACCACTGAGACCACTGAGACCACTGAGACCACTGAGACCACTGAGACCACTGAGACCACTGAGACCACTGAGACCACTGAGACCACTGAGACCACTGAGACCACTGAGACCACTGAGACCACTGAGACCACTGAGACCACTGAGACCACTGAGACCACTGAGACCACTGAGACCACTGAGACCACTGAGACCACTGAGACCACTGAGACCACTGAGACTATTAACTATTTAATCTATTAAATAACTATTTAAACACAAAACAATACACAATACACAATTTTTGTATTCAGTTCCCCAGTTCCCTCCAAAAACACCAATGATTAGATGCCAGGGAGTCAGTATCTAGAGTTTAATGGTACTCTTTTCTTTATACACTTTTTGACAGTACCGGTATTATGTACCAGGAAAGGCCACCCAAGCGTATCGAAAAGGCCCTTACGCCATAAGCTCCTTACGCTTACAATATCATCCCATGACCCCTCTTTCGGTTAATACGAATCCGTAGGGACGCGCCAATCTGCGAGTGAGACCTCTCGTGCCAATGGGTAAACGTTTAGCTAGGGTTGGCACAATTTTTCCTTAAATTAATCGCCATCTAAATATTATTCAACTGTTAATTTTTCGCAAAATTTTAACTTCGAATGAATTTTCCAATCCATCGTAATGGTACAAAAAAATTAAACACTTAAAAAATCACAGGCATTAAAGAGAACAATATTTTATGGAGGGGGGAGTGCACGCTGCATTCCCATAGTCGCTGGGCGCGCTCGACTGGCCATGTTACTCCTTTTCTCATAGAAGACGACCTTGAAATGTACTGCATCTCCCGATTTATCTGGCATATTTCACTCACTACCGAAACTTGTTGGTACGTACATTGGGGAAATACGATAAAGTAGAAAATTCAGTGCATGTCAAGGTAGTCTTCTGTGAGAGAGGGGTAACGTGGCCAGTCGAGTGCGCCCAACGGCTGTGGGAATGCAGTATGCACACTCACCCTACCAAAGTTATAGAGATTTTAGAGTTTACTGAGATACGTTACATATTGTTTTTCTTTCTATATGGAAAAAAGGTGGCAGACGATTATACAGGCAACCTGATGGTAAGTGGATACTGTCGTCTGTGGTCATCTGCAATCCATACCAACATCAGTCCAGAATGACAAATGTTGGCATGCCCCGAATGCGCCGCTTACCTTTGGAGAATAATTAATAGATTTGGAGAATGATAGGAAAATGGGGAGAGATAGGATAGGATGGGATGGGAATGGGCACTGGCATATGTCACTCATTACCGGAGCACGTACGTACATTGGAGAACTACGATATGGCAGGAAATGCAGTACATTTCAAGGTAGTCTTCTATGAGAGAGGGGTAACGTGGCCAGTAGAGTGCGCCCAGCGGCTGTGGGAATGCAGATTACACTCTCCCCCTAGTAAATACGAAATCACTAGAATTGAGGTATAAATTGGACAATTTGAAAAGTTGATGTACTTTGGCAGATTTGCGGACTCTTGTAATCCATTGTAATCCATTGTAAGCCATTGTAAATAGAATCGATAATTCATCCATTTTGTCAACCATACGATGGGATGTTCCCCTTAGTAGAACCGGAATAACCACTCTTTTGTCCACCAATTACTGCGCGAACGCATTATTAAGAATGAGTCATGAGTCAGTAAAAATAATTGCCATGATTTCTAACAATGATTAGGATTTACAATGTTAATGATACTCGTATATATAAAAACTGTTTAGAAAAATAATCAAATGTTAGCCAAAATTTTACTGCTTACTTTCTGTCCTGACAAGTTCTCATTTTCGGATTACAATTTCATTCCACTAAGGGCGCGACATAATAAAAATAAAACAAATAATTTGAATAAAAGTCTATATCAAATTACCTATAAGTGACAACCCTATTTCTCTCACCCCTTTTAAAATAAGGCTCGGTTATATTGTAAGGAAAAACGAATATTCCCCTCGTATCACGGGAAGATTTTTGCTTTGCAATATTTTATCTGACGAGGAAATATAATAAAACTTTCGACTCCATGTTGATATTTGTTTAACACTAGCTGCACCCGGCAGACATTTTGAGGGGGAGAGTGCACGCTGCAATCCAACAGCCGCTGGGCGCGCTCGACTGGCCACGTTACCCCTCTCTCACAGAATACTACCTTGAAATGTACTGCATTTCCCATTTTATCGTATTTCCCCAATGTACGTACGTGTTTCGGTAGTGAGTGAGATGTGCCAGAGCCCATTCCAATCCCATCCTATCCCTCCCCATTTTCTCAACCCTTTCTCCAAATCCATTCCTATATCTCCAAAGGTAGGCAGCGCATCCGGGGGCATGCCAACGTTTCTCATTTTGGACTAATGTTGGCATGTATTGCGGATGTCTATGGGCGACTGTATCCACTTACCATCAGGTGGACTGTATGCTCGTCTGCCGCCTTCGAACATAAAAAAAAAAAAAAAAAACATTGTCCTGCCTGTGTATATATATTTATTTACCTCTGTATATAAAATCACAAATTATTCTGTTTTGCCGTCGATATAATTTTTGTGATCGGTTGAACGTTATAGAAGTTGATGTGGTGCAGCACCATCTAGTGGCGGGTTATAACAAAGTCTATAGCTCGAAAATATTCTCCGTGCTCAAAAACCTATGTATACCAATTTTCATGGCGATCGGTTTAACGGTATAGTAGTTGATTTGCCGCAGCGCCATCTAGTGGCTAGTTACAACAAAGTGGATAGCATAAAAAACTTCATGAAAAAATACATATATGTACCAACTTTCATGGTGATCGGTCAAACGGTGTCGAAGTCTATTAACGTCAGATATACCATATTTATATACATTTTTATATTTATATATAAATAGATGGGAGATCTCGAAAAAATCTCCCAATTGCGTAGGTACATCACGACTTTCACTAAAAAATAATTATTTTATTGTATAAACATAACGGAATGTAAATTACAGTCTATAAAAAGAAAACCCAAGATTTCTCCATGAATTCCACAGCATACCTGCTCAGTTCCCGCTCAGAAGAAAAAATATAGCAAGTGACACTGTTTTTTTTTATGGACGAAGGCGTCAGACGAGCATACAGTCCACTTGATGGTAAATGGATACTGTCGCCCATAGACATCCGCGATACATGCCAACATTAGTCCAAAATGAATAACGTTGGCACGCCCCCAGATGCTCTGCCTACCTTTGGAGATATAGGAATGGATTTGGAGAAAGGGTTGGGAAATAGGGGAGGCATAGGATGGGAATAGGCTCTGGCACATCTCACTCACTACCGAAGCACGTACATACATTGGGGAAGTAAGATAATGTGGGAAATGCAGTACATTTCCAAGTAGTCGTCTGTGAGAGAGGGGTAACGTGGCCAGTCGAGTGCGCCCAGCGGCTGTTGGATTGCATCGTGCACTCTCCCCCTTCCAAAACATTATGTTACATTATGTTGGAGATTGGTACGAGATGGAACCTCCTCAAGAAGGTGACGAGTACGAGCGCTGACATACCGATTCGTGACAGAAAGCGATATACCAACAAACAACGGTAATGACAATTGCCTGGAAAAGTTTAATTAAAGACCTTTTAATAGAAAAGTTACGCTGAACTTCTAATGTACCGCATGAAATCCAACGAATCCTAACACAGATAATGATGGATATAAATATGGATTTCACTACATCTCGATAAATTTCGCCAGCTGCATACAAAAATACAACCAGTCATTTCTATCTATAAAAAAGCTGTGTCTGCACGTTGATATAATTTTAAAAAAAGGGGGTCTCCTTAGAAGAGAACCTAAAAGAGTAGTTTTTAAAATGTTTGTCTTCATGTTTGCCTGTATGTATGTCTGTTTGTTTGAGCATCACGTAAAAACTTACTGCACGGATTTTGATCGGGTTTTCACTAATGTATAGCTAAGTATCCAGACTAAGTATTCATATGACTCGGGGAAGTTGAGTTATAGAGGAAAATAAAAAAAATACTTTTAATAGAATACTCAAAAACAACTGGATGGATTTTCACCCGTGAAATCCATCATGGCGGCGCGGTCCACGCGAATGAAGCCTCGGGTTTGATTCCGGACTACATGAACTTATGTTCAAATACAATTGATAGTACACCCTACACTCCCACAGCTACTGGTCGCAATCGACTGGCCACGTTACTCCTTTCTCATAGAAGACTACCTTCAAATGTAATGCATTTCCTACGTTATCGTATTTCCTCATTGTACGTAGGAATTTCGGTGGTGAACGAAGTATACCAGAACTCATTCTCATCCCATCCTATCCTATCCCTCCCCATTTTGCCAACCCTTTCTCCCAATCCTTTCCTTAATCTGCAAAGGTAGGCAGCGCATTCGAGAGCGCGCCAACGTTTTTCATTCTGGACTGATGTTGGCATGTATCACGGATGTCTATGGACGACGGTATCCACTTACCATCTATGGACTGTATGTTCATCTACTGCCTTTATTCTATATACAATTTTTTTTTTGTTTCATTTTCAGCGACTTAAGTCGTAGAATGTAATAAAAGAATCTACTTGATTTTTTGATTTGTTATTGTAAATATTATATATTTTTTTAAATTTTAATATTGTTGTTTCTTGTTTCAGATCTTTGTCCGGCTATTGCGAAAGGGAACAAGGATTCAGGTCTCTATCCATTTAATAAATTTATTTATTGACTTAAACAAAAGATTTTATATTAAACTGGTGGAAAGACTAAAATCAAATATATATATTTCAATATTGGACTATATGGAGATAATCATCCGGGCACACGCCAATAGGGTTGCCAGGCCCTAAAATACAAAAGCCGGACTCTGCGCTACATAAGGCCGGAAATTTTGCCCTAAAAGCCGGATCATACCTTTTACAAAGCTTGGCATAACTGTTATTTAAAAAAAAAAACTCGGTTACTTATTTTAATTAAATATTTATTAAGTACAAAGAGTTCTGGAGACTAGATAAAAGCGAAGAACAAACAAAACACAATAAAATAAATGTTTATATCAAACAAAAAAATATATCCTATATATATCCTATGAAATATATTTGTCAAAAAACTTAACAAAAGCCGGACAGGTAGGATTCGTAAATATTTGGCCGGACACGACTGTGAAAAGCCAAACATGTCCGGCTAAAGCCGGACGCCTGGCAGTCCTACGCGCCAACATTTGTCATTATGAACTGATGTTGGCATGAATCAAGGGTGTGCGACAATATCCACCTACCATTGAACTGATTGTTTCCTTTTAGCAACAGATCTTACAACATTTTTGTTATACATATCTTTAAGCCTATACCTATCTTTAAACCTTAAAACTATCTTTGTTATACATTTTTTTTTTATGTACGAAGGCGGCAGACGAGCATACAGTCCACCTGATGGTAAGTGGATACAGTCGCCCATAGACATCCGCGATACATGCCAACATTAGTCCAAAATGAGAAACGTTGGCATGCCCCCGGATGCGCTGCCTACCTTTGGAGATATAGGAATGGATTTGGAGAAAGAATTTTGAAAATGGGGAGGGATAGTGGGAATGGGCTATGGCAGATCTCACTCACTACCGAAACACGTACGTACATTGGGGAAATACGATAAAGTGGGAAATGCAGTACATTTCAAGGTAGTCTTCTGTGTGAGAGGGGTAACGTGGCCAGTCGAGCGCGCCCAGCGGCTGTTTGATTGCAGCGTGCACTCTCCCCCCTCACATATCTTAATACATGCCATAAAACCGATAGGGTTTGTCCTGGCACTGTATATTTTCAATGAAATATAAAGTAGGTACCTATACAAAATACAATATATGTGAAAATTTTAAGTAATTATTTAAACAAACGTATCATTGGTATTCACTTGGAAGTGAGTATTCTGGGAATTGTTACAATCAATAAACTAAACTATTTACATTTACATTTGTGTATACACTTATAAAATACTTAAATACTAATGTAGTGAATCTAGTATTTATTTAACTACTAGCTGTTGCCCGCTACTTCGTTCGCTTGGAATTTCACAATCAACACCACTTGTTATGTTACACACGAACTGAAATGTCGCCGTTTGTATTTGATCCAGTTCAATTCTGTCAAGCGCACTCATATACCGAGAAACACATGAACTGCCGCTAAATTAGAAATACACTCATTTGTTGAAGCGACTCGCGCGCCACCTATTGTAAAATGGTTGTATTAATTCGGAACGCATACGGAAGAAACAAAGAAACATTTGTTTTTATTTATATAGATAGATTGTATATGGTATAAGGATTGGGACCTTGTGGCAAGGTGGGTGGCTATGCTTATACGTTGAGCGAGGTAATTGCCGACCCTGGGAATTATAACTAGCTTATATGTTTTTTTTTGGAATGGCTAGGTTCTTGTGGCCCTAATGGCCTTCCAACAGTCACCGGCTATGTATGGTTTAGGGCGAGAGAAGACGGCGCTCAGCAGCAAAGAGTGTGTGCAGCAACGAGCCTAAGGGCTCCCCTGCCGGAAGACCGGACAGAAGACACGGAACTCAGCTTAAAGTGTTGCTTTTGTAATTGTTTATTTGTGTGAATCGGTTCGTATACGATAACGTTAGCGTACATAGGTTGCTACAGTTAGGCAGGAAAATAATCAAATTTATTGTGGAAATGTGTCTGGACACATTACCCCTCTCTCACAGAAGACTACCTTGAAATGTACTGCATTTCCCACTTTATCTTATTTCCCCAATGTACGTACGTGTTTCGGTAGTGAGTGAGATGTGCTAGAACCCATTCCCATCCTATCCCTTATCATTTTCCCAACCCTTTCTCCAAATCCATTCCTATATCTCCAAAGGTAGATAGCGCATCCGGGGGCGTGCCAACGTTTGTCATTCTGGACTAATGTTGGCATGTATCGCGGATGTCTATGGGCGACAGTATCCACTTACCATCAGGTGGACTGTATGCTCGTCTGCCGTCTTCATACATAAAAAAAAATATCGCACTTTCTCTATTCCTAATCAGTTTCTATAAATCCACGGTATAATCAATCCCAACATACTATAACTAACTATCATATCATATCTCTCTACGTGATAACCAAATAGCTAAACATGACAGAATATTATATATATATATACATAACTTGTAGTTCGTCCGTTCTTACCCTGTGTTTACATTCTATGAAAATTTAATTACATAAACAGGGTCCCGACTCACTAATTTGAGTTTTGATAGAGATGTACCTGCTGTGTCATTTTATCGCTCAAAATAATTCCATCGATAACATTACAATTTTTAAAAATACTGTTTATAGAACTAAAAAATTAGTTAATTTATTTTGTAAAATTGCATCCAACGACGCGCTGTTCAAATTGGCAACGATCCCACTCTCACAGGCTCAGAAACCTTCAAAGTCCGGAGGGACATTGCGTCCCTCCGCGTGTTCTACCGCCTGTATAACGGAGAATGTTGTGAAGAATTGTTTAATTTGATGCCAACTTCGGGTTTTCACAATCATACCTACCGTCGTTGTCGTGTGGTTAATCCATACTTCCTTGAAAAAAAGTCGCCGCGCACAGTTCGCTCGTCACGATACTTTATACCGCGAGCCTGAAAGTTGAATGAACTGCCTGCTAAGGTTTTCCCGTTACGCTGCGACATGGAGTTCTTCAAGGAAGCTGTGAATACCCCATGGTGTTGCAAGAGTTCATGGGTGGCGATAGCAAGTATAAAGTATTTAAGAAAACCATAAAGTGAGATATACTCGGGGTTTCTTTGCAGAAGTTTCAAAACGAAGCGACATGTATGTCAAAGAAAGAAAGACACGGACATGGCAGAAGAATCAGCATTCTGAAGTGGCAATGGATGGGATAGACAAGTCCTTCAATGTGGACTGAGTACTGAGAAGCGCTAAGTGATGATGAGCGTTAGGAGAGGTTTATATCCAGCAGTGGAGAAACTTATGCTGATGGTAGGTATGTCTGCAATTAATAAATTCGGGTAATTGGACCCGCATTAAGCTGGTTTGATAATGTCCATTTATTTTTATATCATGGGTATTATTTAAACACAAACATTGCATACAATAAAAATATCACCTACGAGAAAAACTGTTTATTAATAAGATTCTGCAAGATCGACAGCACATCCGTATGCACCGTGGTGTTTCAAGTGTCCACCATGTGGTCCTCCCGCTCGTCCGCCATGTCTTCTGTAAAAAAATCTTACTTTTAATATAAGTAAGGAATTTTAATATAAAGTATTTTTATCGATATCTATAAACTGACAGTGTCGCGTCACTAGTAATTTCTTATTCGTTACGGCCGGCAACGATTGCAAATTTCGTAATGAATGTTTTGTTACTGAAGTGGTAACTAACGGAGGAAACTCAGCTCCTTTTTACATAACGTTAAATTTGAGATAATACAAGTATTACCCTATTATTATCATCAGGCTGTATCTTTCACTTGTCCCCACACTACACACGATCAGCGACTGATCGTGTGTAGTGTGGGGACAAGAGACAGGACTGCAACCAGCAGTGGAAAGATGGCATGACATGACTCAAAACTTGGTCCTGGTCTGGTCATTTCTGCGCCCTGTGCCTGGGCACCGCTGGCACCGCCCTAGTTAGCCGTACTAGGGCGGTGTCAGCGGTGCTCAGGGAGCAGACCCTGGAGGGGCGCAGAAAAGACCAGACCAGGACCAAGTTTTGGGTCATGCATGGTAGTTCAAGGGCGCAGTTATAGAAGCTCGCACCGGGCGCATAAAAGGTTAGTCACGGCACTGCACACAATCTATCGCTCTTCTCTATGGCACTGCACAGTGTGCAGTGCACACGATCTAACGCTCTTCTCACTAACACACTACACAAGACTTCAAGTCAGCGTGTCTCTCTACTGTTCAATATGGACAGGCAGTTAAAATTTTTAATATATTATAACAAACTTTGTGTTTGAAATTTACATATTTTTTTTATTTACGAAGGTGGCAAACGAGCATACAGTCCACCTGATGGTAAGTGGATACTGTCGCCCATAGACAATACATGTCAACATCTGCCCAAAATGCCAAACTCTGGCACGCCCCCGAATGCGCTGCGTACCTTTGGAGATATAGGAATGGATTTGGAGAAAGGTTTGGACAAATGGGGAGGGATAGGATGGGAATGGGCTCTGGCACAACCGAAACACGTACGTACATTAGGGAAATAAGATAAAGTGGGAAATGCAGTACATTTCAAGGTAGTCTTCTGTGAGAAAGGGGTAACGTGGCCAGTCGAGCGCGCCCAGCGGCTGTTGGATTGCAGCATGCACTTTCCCCTCAAAAACTGTATGTGTTACATCAACGTTATCTGTATCGTTTAAAAGCGAACAAAGTCGCAGGCGATTACTAGTGTTCCTCAGCAAAAACCGACTCTAACTGAAAGCGTGAAAGCATGTAGTTCAAAGGGAATATTTAATGTTCGGAAGTATGGAGACGGATCCTAATGGATCTTTATTTATGACTAGCGACCCGCCCTCGCTTCGCTTCGGTTTATAAGTTCCTTCTTTTTTTCAGTTTTATTTTCGAAATTCCAAAATGTGATTATAGCCTATATTAAACACGGATAATGTAGATTCCTATTTGTGAAAGAGTTTTTGAAATCGAGTCAGTAGTTCCAGAGATTGCCCCCAACATACCTACAAACAAACAAACAATTTTACCTCTTTATTATATTAGTATAGACTTACTCCCCGAGGGCATAACTGAGTACATAAGGTCTCGCGCGCCACTAATAAATCGACGTGTTATAAATATGACATTATTTGAGAAAAGGGACCTTATTGTCGATAAGGTTCTCGTCGAATTAGAATGACGTTGTAAATGTCATTTTTTTTTTTCATGTACGAAGTCGGCAGACGAGCATACAGTCCACCCGATAGTAAGTAGATACTGTCGTCCGTAAACATCCGCGACACATGCCAACATCAGTCCAAAATGAGAAACGTTGGCACGAACCCGGATGCGCTGCCTACCTTTTCAGATTAAGGAATGGATTGGAAAAATTGGGGGGGATAGGATGGCATGGGAATGGGCTCTGGCATATCTCGCTCACTACCGAAACACGTACGTACAGTGGGGAAATACAGTAATGTACGAAATGCAGTACATTTTTAGGTAGACTTCTGTGAGAGAGAGGTAACGTGGCCAGTCGAGTATGCCCAGCGGCTGTGGGAATGCAGCATACACCCACCCCCCCTAAATAAGTGCTCAATATATGTTTATACATTAAGCTTCATCACTACATATTATAAATTAAAGTCCCCGACCGCGCTGAGTTTGTGTTTGTTCGGGCTAATCTCAGAAACTATTGTACGGATTTTTATACGGTTTTCACCAATAGAAAGAGGGATTATCTGGGAAGGTTATAGGCTATAATTTATGAACATTTTGCGAAAATAAGCTACCGGTATGATGATATTATCCACCAGAAGTCATCCGGCTATAGACAATTAGTGCTACCCGTGCGAAGCCGGGGTGGGTCGTTAGTGTTGTATAAATTTGGTCCCTGTGGCAAGATACCCAACATGCTAGCGGCATTATCTCGTTGGATTGCGATAATTCGTTGTACTAGGTAATGTACAATCAGGGTCGCCAGTACTGTCGACTAAGCGCTTTGAAATATCCTTAAAAGCAAAAGCGCCCTAGGGTCCCAAGGCCCTGGGTTCTAGGCCAAGGAAACCTGGGGCTTTAAAAAAGCCCAAAACGACCATTTTTAGATTTTTTGTCTGTCTGTCAGAACGCACATTACGCCAAAACTACTGGACCGATTTTAATTTAACTCGGCACAGATTTAGCCTATGTACCGGATTAACATTTAAAATACTTTTCATCTCGATCCATCATAGAGTTCCAACGGGAATTACTCCCACAAATCACGCGAATGAAAGTCTTTCTATAAAAAAGAAATATTATTTCGTATAGCTGTTGCCCGCGACTTGGTCCGCGTGGACTTTAGTTTATAAACACCGTCTTTACCTTATTTAGGGGTATTTGGTATTTTCAAAAGCGATCACACACATTATTTCTTATAGCTTATTTTTTATCGAACAAATGTTCGACGTGATTCTTTAAATTGATATAACTTTATTATTTATCAACTGATTGAAATAAGACAAACACTAAATTTTAAGTGAAGCTTACCACAATACATTAGTGAAAACCGCACGCGAATCGGTTAAGCCGTTTCTAAGATTAGCTCGCACAAACGCACAGACAAACAGACAAACAGACAAAAATTCTAACATTCATTGTTTTGGGTTCTATTGCGTTGATAAAGGCCCGCAATAATATTTTTCTCATATATCTTCCATGTACAGACAGTTACGTTTTTATTATATGTATAGATATAAAGCCATCTCCATATTATCTAACTAACCCACCCCGGGCGTGTGAATAAACCTTTATTTCGTATGTAAAAGGGCGCCTTTTTGAATATGTTATCACTTGCCAAGTTTTTGTATTGAATAAATCATACGTGCAGGCCTGTTTTTGTCTAGATACTGAGTTTTGTGTCATTACTATCAATGGAGTGACCTACTTTTTTTAACAGGGAAGGGGTAGGGGAAGGGGTGAGGGAAGGGTAGGGTCTTTTTGGCGGGAACTCTAATAGTGAAGTTGGATTTTTTGTATGATTATTATTAAAAAAAAGAGATTGTATGTTCTGTAGTTTAATAGCGATAGTTTATTAAACTTCATAGTGTTTTTGTGTCTAATTGTTATCTATACTAATATAATGAAGAGGTAAAATTGTGTGTTTGTATGTTGGGGGTAATCGCTGGAACTGCTGAACCGATTTCAAAAATCACAAATAAGATGCAACATTATCCGTGTATACTATAGGCTGTATTTTATATTGAAATTTAGAAAAAAAAAATAACCTTATAAACCGAAGGCGAAGCGAGGGCGGGTCGCTAGTAATCAAATAAAATCGTAGGATTGAGTTTTTCGTTTGCTTGCAAGGAGTCCTCTTCTGTCGTCAGCAAGGCTACTATCGCTTTACTGAGCGACTCCTGACTTACTTCGACGGGACTGGATATTGACAGGATACGTTTCAGACTTTGAAATAGATTTTTACGTAGAAAACTTGTCACCGGCAGAATGTGTTGCACGGAAGGTGGTGTTTATACACACTTAATTAGAGATATAAGAAGAATAGCTCGTGGTTTACTTCAGAACACCACAAGATCCACTTTGCGTTAGAGTAGAAAATATCACTTGGTGATAAGAGTTCTTAAAACTCGCGGTTTTGGAAGTGTAAGCGAAATTATTTAGCAGATTTCAAAAATCTAAGTGCAGCGAGCGCGGAGAGATCGTTGAAGCGACTGGTTGAGCGAACGAGTGACTAATGAAGAAATGGATTGTCGTCCGTCTCTTTCTATGCATTGTCTTAGGTAATAGGATTAAATGGGATAGATATATATGACGTGTTTTTGAAGAATGTGTCAGAATTAAATATCTTAAATTGAATGTGTAAAAATGGCTTTAACAAAAGGGGACCGCGTATTTAAATGTTTAAACGAAAATTGTCGAGATTTACGAACTCTGTACAACGGCATATAATTTGTATGTGTACACGTCGAAATTCTTTTCCGTTTTTTTTTAGAGTTTGCTCCTTTATAATTTAGAACCTTTATAATTTGGTAGGGGGAGAGTGCATGCTCTGCCGCTGGGCGCACTCGACTGGCCACGTTACCCCTCTCTCACAGAAGACTACCTTGAAATGTACGGCATTTCCCACTTTATCGTATTTCCCCAATGTACGTACGTATTTCTGTAGTGAATAAGATATGCCAGAGCCCATTCCCATCCCATCCACTCCTTCCCTATTTTCCCAATCCATTCCTTAATCTGCAAAAGGTAGGCAGCGCATCCGGGGGCGTGCCAACGTTTGTCATTCTGGATTGATGTTGGCATGTATCGCCGATGTCTATGGAACGACGGTATCCACTTACCACCAGGTGGTGTGTATGGGCATACAGACCTTTTTCTATACAAAAATAAAAAAGAACCACTGAACCGAATTTCCTCACTTCAAACTAACCCGAGATGTTAACATAAACTATTTTCTCACCAAATTTCCTTTCAATCTGTTAAGTATGATATAACGTACTGCAAAAATAGTGTAAAAAAGTTTAATATATTAACCAGTACACTAAAATTATTATATCTAACTAAAGAGTAACATGCATTTGATAATTTTATTATTACGTTAAAAATAAATAATTGGTGATTTTTTTACTCATATGTGCATAACATTATCCACAGTCGCTCTCGTAGGTATCTTTGAACGTGCCCGAAGTCACGATAGGTATGAACTACGCAGTGTTATGCACATACGAGTAAATTAATCAATTATTTTATTTTTAATGTAACAAAAAATAATGAATTAAATATTTATTTTTAGTTTATTTTTAGTTAGATGTAATAGTAGTATATTGATTAACACACTAAAATATTTGACACTATTTTTGCATGACCTTTGTACGAGTACAGTTCTTTCACTTCACGAAGGCCGGTTACGCTTTGTAATGGTTGTGCTCGTACATGTACATTGTACATGTAAAAACCGGATTTATTAATCAAGCCCTGGTGGAACTTCTCTATAAGGGGGAATACAAAGACAAAAAACAAACCCATTTCATCTCATAATGAAATGCAAACAACTGGCGTGGAGCTGCCATATTACATTGTATTGGTAAAACGAAATAACTGATAAGAAAGTGTTTTTAAAGGTACTCCTACACCGATGTTACATTGTTTCTAACTCGAGGAACTACACCATCTCTAAAAGACTGGACTCGCCAGCCCGCTTGGCCAACATGCCGTTTGAAGGCCATACATTCCTCGCGTATAAGGAGGACCGTGGCCAGCAGAGGACGCTAAAAGTGGTGGTAAACGTTTACGGTTACACATTGATGTTGCAAATTGCGTTTTGATCTTAGATCAAAGCAAAAGGATACGGTGCGTTTCTACATTGCGTCAACTGAAAATAGGCTCGAATAAACAAACACACACATACACACAAACTCTTACACCCACAATTGAAGTCACGTTGTACGACACCGAAAGACAGAGATAGAGCAATGAGCTTGGACAGTAACAAGAGTGAGACAAGCTAAACGTGTCGCCTGCACGTGTTTCGTATAGTTTTATCTCGCTCACTCATTAATGGCCGAAGGTGAACTAATAATTTTAAATAAAAAAAAAACGTGTGGGGTAACCTTAGATCAAATCAAAAGGAGGGAGATACGTTACTCACTCATCGCACGTGGTCTTACAAAATCAAGTCCAATGGACCTGCTTAGTTTAGTCGCCGATAGAACAGAGACTCGCTTGCACGTGATAAGCTCACACAGTGAAAACAGTTTTGTAGTCTATACTTCTATACTAATTTATTAAAGAGGTAAAATTGTGTGTTTGTAGGTATGTTGGGGGTAATCTCTGAAACTACTGAACCGATTTCAAAAATTCTTTCACAAATAGGAAGCTACGTTATCCGTTTCTAATATAGGCTATATTTTATTTTAAAGAATTTAAAAAAAACACTTATAAACCGAAGCGAAGGGAGGGCGAGTCACTAGTGGAAAATGTATTTAAAAATGCCTTCCTGTGCTTTTATTCAGTGCACAAATCACTCAAGACACATGGAATCACTTTTCACGCGTAAGTGCACCAAAAAGTTATAATTTGTAGAAGTTTTTGGAACGAAGTTCCTTTACGCGGCTTGCGGTAGGTGTGATTCGAGAGAAAATGTAACGCCACGTAAGATTTTTGCCCCCTCCATACGCCTTTCTCTTTGTCGCCTTTCTCTCGCTCGGTCACGATATGGTCGCGAGTCTCGCGATCGTGTCAGTTCGTCGGTATTCGATAAATTTCGGTATACACATACAAAAATTTTATTTCGAATTACATTCGGAGTTTAAAAAAATGCGTGAGGGTCTTTGTTCCTGACGGGGGTGGGGATGGGGGGGGGGGGTGGTCCCCTGACCTCACACGTTTTTTATTCACAATTTCTTAATATTTCTCTGCTGTTGTTTTTAAACAAAATTGTTATTAAATGTGTTTAAATACGAGATGTATGCGCTTGTACTTTTCCTTGTAACCGTTGTGTCCTATAACTGAGTTCTGAGTATACGTCAATCTCTCTATCTAGTATACTCAGTATATGCTATAGCCATGCCGCTGCACGTTACCCTTCAAGGTTTCATAAAACCCTTAATATGCAAAAGGCCTCCTTTTAGCAAATAAGCCTTAATGTGGTTCCTGGATACCCCTTTTTGTGCGACACGAGCGTACGGTCCCCAAAAGAGGCTTCAAGGGTAAACACATAAAAAAATAAATGTTTGTATTGGATTAGGACAAGATGGCCGTGTCGTGGTACGGTTTGCAAAAGAATGTAAATTTAAAAAAAAGAATGAAGAGAAATGTGCTTATTTTACCGAAATTAGAAAATCATAATTTCACTACATCTCGAGGGTTACCAGTTGAATCTAAAACTAACTATATGAATATACGTACGTATGTATGTATGTATGTATACAATGTGTCACTGAAGTAACGTAAGAGCTGATTCTACCAGTTTAATTAGGTTTTTTAATTTTTAATTTTCCACTATTTGTAATACATTTCTAGTACCATAATCTCTTTTATGTTACACGCCACACCACACTCACCGTCTTTAGAGACGTTCGGTCTGTATAATAAGCGCTACGAACGTTTAGACAGAACAATAAAACCTTACATGTTTGTAACATTTGATTCGTTCCTTAAAATAATTTTATTTTTCGTTAAAACGGTTTTATATATTTTAAATTAGTTGCAGGTTTTGTCTTATTTTTGTCACATGTGGTATATGTATATTTATTTATATTATGGTATTAATACTCTTTACTACTCACTGTTTTATTAACAACTAGCGACCCGCCCTCGCTTCGCTTCGGTTTATAAGTATTTCTTTTATCAATTTTTTTTTTCGAAATTTCAAAATAAAATGTAGCCTAAAATAGACACGGATAATGTAGCTTCCTATTTGTGAAAGAATTTTAGAAACAGGTTTAGTAGTTCCAGAGATTACCCCCAACATACCCACAAACAAACACACAATTTTACCTCTTTATTAATTTAGTACAGATTGTCACTAGCTCAACGGTAAGAGGAAAATATCGTGAATAAATTCGCATACTACAGAAGAAACAATCTGGAGTATGTGTATCCACCAATCCACACTGGGCCCACGTGGTGGATTATGGCCCGAAATCCCTGCAGTATCCGAATAGTGGTTCTGTAACGGAGGCCTGTGCCCTGCAGTGGCACATTAAAGGCCGGTGCAAGTACTCACTACAGTTTTACTTAATCTTAACTAGTATTGTACCAACCGTGCCATCTCTGCATGTTTTTAAGCCCTAGGTACGTCTTTTGTCGCTCTATGGAATAAAGAATCTATCTATACATACAATAATGCCGTAACAGAGGCGTGTCTGTGTATGAAATATTTTAAAAAGTTATTGCAGTGTGATACAGAGCTCTAAACAACATTTTTTAAAATTTTCGTATGTCTAACTGTCCGTCTGTCTGTCTGTTTGAACACAGACACGCATAAACATAATGCATAAACACGCATATCATCACGCATAAACCGCTGCACGGATTTTAATGAAACTTTACACAATAATAACTCATACGATGCGTTAACGTTTAGAGTACTTTTTATCCAGATCAATTTTGGAGTTCCCACGGGAATCATAAGTTCACGCGAACGAAGGCGCTGGCACCGCTAGTAAACATTTTTTTTTTTATTGACGATTGGGCGGACGCGCAAGCGGTCCCACGTGATGCAAATAAATGCAGGGTTAAATGCAACATACCTCCACTGAGTTCCTATCATTATAACTAACAACGTTTGTTGACTAATTAGGGGGAACTCGAGAAGTAAAGGTTTTTTTTGATTAATTGTAAAAGATGGGTCATGCAATTCTATTTGCTAACCATACACATATACCGTTGTCGTCCTCATTAAACAGCGAGAGCGTTTTCAAGTTAAACACGACGAGATTAACGTTAAATAATTAAACTCAATTTGCGGGTATGTGAATTTTTGACATGTTTGGTGCTCAATCATTGTCGAAAGATGTGTGTCACACGCCTGTGTGACAAACGCTGGAGCATTATTATCACCATACCGTCAGCCTATATCTCACCACTGCTGGATATAGGTCTCTCCCGCAGCTTCCCACCACACACGATCCTTGGCTTGGTTTCTAATCCAACACCACCGGCGAATTTCTTCAAGTCGTCACTTCACCTAGCCAGAGGCCTTGACGCACTGCGCTTCCCTGTTAGAAATACGATAGAATGGGTTGGGAAAATAGGCGGGGATACGATGGGACGGGAATGGGCTATGGCATATCTCACTCACTACCGAAACACGTTCTTGCTTTGGGGTAATAGGATAAAGTGGGAAATGAAATACATTTCAAGGTGTAGAAAGTAGGTGTCAGAGCGCGCTCAGCGGCTATAGGATTGCAGCGTGAACTCTCCCTCACACTTTTTCTGTGAAGAGGTACGCGAAAGGTGCGGTCTATTCCGCAATGTGTTTAGAAAGTTGTTTTTTTGTAAGAGTATGTATGTGGATGGATGTATGTATGTGGATGGATGTATGTACTATATGTGGATCGATGTATGTATGTGGATGGATGTATGTATGTGGATGGATGTATGTATCTGGATGGATGTATTTATCTGAATGGATGTATGTATCTGGATGGATGTATGTATCTGGATGGATGTATGTATCTGGATGGATGTATGTATCTGGATGGATGTATGTATCTGGATGGATGTATGTATCTGGATGGATGTATGTATCTGGATGTATGTATGTGGATGGATGTATGTATGTATGTTGAGAGTTTCGAGACTGGTATGGAGTGTTTTAGGAATAACTCCTATAGCGCAGTTTGCTCGCGCCACACTCGCTAACTTCATTTTATCTCGCAGAGTAACGGCCAGTATCTTTTTCTTTATCTTATCTAGTTTCCTATTTCTTTCTGTATGTATGTATGTGTGCATTTCTAACGCGTATGTATATAAGAGCGGTGATAGCCTAGCGGTATATATACTCGACTCACATTCGTGTGATCGTGTGTTCAAATCCTCAATTTGTTTATATTGCAATGTGCGTTACAAAAATTGGTCAAATACGTAGTCAGATCGACACACTTGCCCGTAATGGAGTGCCAAATTATAAATATATAGGCATTTAACATAATAAACTCACAAATGCTTACAAATAACACAAAGAAACACAACGCCCAACACCATACTTAATACAAAACATCAAATAAGCTCCAGATTTTTATTTCTTTCCGAAACATGTGTTCCAAAAATTCACTGATTTTACAAAATAATTCAAAACTAAAATGGCCATATTCCAAATTCCCATTAATTAATTAATTAATCTTGTAGACACTTAAACTTTAAGCCATGTTAAACTAAAACTAAACTAAACTTAAACTTTAATAAATATAACTTATCTATGTAGGTATTTGTAGAGGGACATTATTTCTGTATTGCACGATCGCTCTAGCGATAAGGCCGCCGATTGCACCACTTGTATTTTTGTGTTTCTCTTATGTATGTCTTGGAGATCGATCTTGGAATAGACTAGAGGACACATCATACGTTCTTATCAAAGAAACTTGGTTCGCTACTTCTAGGGGGAGAGCGGGGGGGGGATGAAGCAGATGATGAGAGGTTCATTAAAAAGTCAAATTTGAAACTTAAGTAGGTACTGCTTAATAAGAATGTTCCATTTTCGAAATACATATGAATTAAATAATTCGAGAGCTACAGAACATGTAACACTATTAGACTCTCCCGTCCATGCCCTGGAGTGCTTGTGTAACGTATCTAGTATGTTTTCTCAAATCGATGGTCTTGGTGTAAAATAAAGTGTATCTATGTTACTACGTAATTTCCCTAAAATATGTAACCTAAATGCTAAGTTTAAATAAAAACCTTTCGCCTTAGCGACAGCGGCCCAAAGCTCAGCGGGAGCTTATCCAGCAAAGAGCTTTTCCGAGTCTAGGGCATACCCTAATGGGGACGCATTAAGAACTGTTTTATTTTCATCGAGAAAACATAATAAATAAATAATAATCTGAACGATGTTTTCGCTTCAATTTTCCTCGTTGTTTTAGAGTATACGAGGTAGAGTAGATTTTAGAGTATACGAGGTAGAGTAGATTTTAGAGTATACGAGGTAGAGTAGATTTTAGAGTATACGAGGTAGAGTAGATTTTAGAATAAGTTTCCAGACTAATTCCCAAATGAAACTCGTTCCATTCATTATTCTGAGTCCGTTCAATTGATTTTCTTTAAAATTTTAATTCTATTTTTCTAAATCTTTTGCGGGGCATGTTGTCATAGACGTGGTTGTTGAGTAGAGTAGTCGCTTTATATAATAACAATACTTTTTATTTCGGAGTACATAAATAACAATACTTTTTATTTCGGAGTACATAAATAACAATACTTTTATTTCGGAGTACATAATAATATTTTTATTTCGGAGTACATAAATAACAATACTTTTATTTCGGAGTACATAAATAACAATATTTTTATTTCGGAGTACATAAATAACAATACTTTTATTTCGGAGTACATAAATAACAATACTTTTTATTTCGGAGTACATAAATAACAATACTTTTTGTTTCGGAGTAAATAAATTCCATACATATAAGATTTTTTATGGATGAAGGCGGCAGACGGGCATACAGTCCACCTGCTGGTAAGTGGATACTATCGCCCAAAGACATCCGCGATACATGCCAACATTAATAGAAAATGGCAAATGTTGGCACGCCCCCGGATGCGCTGCCTACCTTTGGAGATATAGGAATGGATTTGGAGAAAGGGTTGGGAAAATGGGGAGGGATAGGATGAGAATGGGCTCTGGCACATCTCACTCACTCCGAAACACGTACGTACATTAGGGAAATAAGATCTGTGAGAGAGGGATAACGTGGCCAGTCGAGCTCGCCCAGCGGCTGTTGGATTGCAGCGTGCACTCTCTCCCTCAAAATTAAACTAATTAAAATCCAGGCAAGTGCAATATACAACAAAACAAATCAAAAGATTTATGTGATACTGCCGGTGAGTAACCCCGTATCCAGTGTTGTAGGATGGAGCAGTAGAACCGGACCGCTATCATACTCAGGCTACCGTTGTTACTGCCACGAACACGATGTAAAAGTGAGGCGACCTTCTTACGCACTATGGCATAAAAGTCGTCAGTGCACGCCTCTGTCAACATATCTGACGCGCTGCAGCGTCGAGGCAGCCCCAAAAGCATCTTGAGAGCTTTGTTACACTGTACTCGCAGAGCGTTGTGGGTTCGTTTCGTGTACCGAATACGTACACGTATTCTCTCGAATCGGTATGCAAGTGCGCGTATACATCACTTGCTGGAGAAGGTTCTATCTCGAACTAACATTCAGCGTAAGGCACCGGTGTCACATGTTTCTTCTCAAATGAGATTCTGAATAAGTGGGCGTTGAAATTATTACGTTGTCTTAAATAAGTAAAATAGTTGCAATTCAGAACAAAATGTCGTAACAACAATGACTACGGCTCCCTGTGTGAAAGACTGTGTGGTTTTTTTTTTTTTTTTTATATAGAAAAACGGCGACAGACGAGCATGCAGTCCACCTGATGGTAAGTGGATACTGTCGTCCATGTGGATGATTACTGATGATTTTTTTTTGTAATTATCAAATTAATTATCAAAAAAAAATACACAATACAATTATAGACCCTCAAAAGACCACGGAGATTTGTCCGGAGATTTCACACACACTGCCCCGCCAAAAAGAAACGGGACAGGTGACATTTTTACGATAGTGTTGGTGACATTAGATAGATAAGATAAGAATTTAAACATTACATTATTCACAGTTATACGAAAACAAGGTAAACCCTAGCCCTCACACCAGGACTCCCTGTGTTGTGAGAACTTCATTCCACCCTAACAAATTTGGCATTATGTATATTTATAAAAAGATAATTAAATAATATCAAATGAAACTTTCCACTCGATAAATACACTTATGATTTATTTACGAGAGTTATAGCTTATATATATGGATATGTGAGAGTGCGTGAATGTGTGGGAATGAGAGTTTGTGTGTTGTGTGATTGTGTGTGAGCGCATGCGTTAGTTGTTTTCAGTGTCATTGTAGTTAAGTTCTTTTTACATCAACTGTTGTTTCTACATGCATTATGTAAAAGATTAGAAAAGTTATTTGTTCAATTTAATGTGCAATGTGCAATGTGCAATGTATGGATGAAACATTAGGTGTATTCGGAAATATTATAGACTGATGTTGGCATGTACCACGGGTGTCCACGGACAACAGAATCGCCTTATCATCAGGTGGACTGTATGCTCGTCTACCGTCTTCTTTCTAAAAAAAAAAACTATTAATACAATACACTATTAGTAATTACGCTATTGTGTTGGTATTTGCAATTTTTAACTTATAACAGCGTTTGCTACCAAAATAACTGTTATTTTGTCATTGTACTAAGCGAATAAACATCTGACAGTAACGAAAACGAAATAATGTTTATTTTTAAAAGAATCATGCCACGATTCAGCGCAATATTTGTGACGTCGCATATTTTCACATGAATAACGAAAATAACATAAAAAAATATGTTCTTTATTATTTACAGACGCCCCCATAGAATAGTGTCATTTCATTCATATAATTTAGAAAAATAAAATGTCAAAAACCACGAGCTATTACTGTACATCGCGAAATGTATGTGATTTATAAAAGGTGAGATTATAAACATCAAACTCTAGCTTAAAAATAGTTATAAAATAATTATACAAGTAATTAAGTGACAAAATAGCAATAATAGTGACTGGAGTGCACATAATTACAAAAGAAATCGTGAAAAGTGATAACGCAGTCGTGAAAATCATACAGCAGTCTTAAATATTGACACTGCAGTCGGGAAAATCATACCGTTGTCGTTGAAAGTGTTACCGCAGCTGTAAAGGTGAGACACTGCAGTCGTAAAGATCTTACCGCAGTTTGAAAAAAGTGATACCGCAGTCGTAAAAGTGATACCGCGAAAAAATGGAAATGTGAATAGGGTTGCCAAATCGTGTGGGATCAAAATGCTTGCCATGTCTACATTAATGATGCCAGCAGCAACCATGACGACGATGACGAACGCAGGACCCATACCTGTTGCGGCGGCAACTAAGCTAGAACCTGCAAAGCTACTGCAGCTTCCACATCCAGCTCTGATGCAGCAGATCCCTCAGCAGCAGCAGCAACAGCCACATCATCATCAGCATCAACACAACAACAACAAGCTTGGTAAGTCATTTGTATAATCATAATCTAAGTGGCGTTTTTATCTTTACAATAGCCGGTTTGTACTACAGTGACTTGTAATGAATTACTTCGGGTTTGAAGGATACTTGTATTTTTTTGGCCCTAATGGCCTTTCTTTCACCGGACATGTATAGTTTAGGGCAAGCGCAAAAGGCGCTCAGCCAGGAGCAAAGAGTGTGTGCAGCAACGAGCCTAAGGGCTCCCCTTCCGGTAGACCGGCGGAAGGAACGGACCTCGACTTAGGGCGTTGCTTTGGGAGGGTACCGCGGGATTGCGAGTCTGTGAGAAGCGGTTAGGCACGTGCCGATACCTAGTAAAAGTGTTGGCTGAAGGCCGGTGTGTGTTCTCGGTGTAGTGAGGGTGACGTCCTCGTCTCCGCCGGCGGGGACGGTGTATATGTGGTAGTCTGTGAGTGTAGAAGGATTGTTGTCCGGGCAACGGGTTTAACATTGTAAATCTCCGGGAGGCGTGGCCTTTAAATTGAGCATTAAGAAATCAAATAATCATAATTAGTACATTTGCCGAAACATGGTAAGAATAAGATGGAATTTTTTTGCAAGTTCCACATGTTTATCGTGAAAATGACATGCAATATTTAAATACAGCACGCAGTAATTAGTGAAAAAATAAACGAAATTATAATGTCAATCGGAATATAAAATAATCAAAAGCAATCAAAATTATAATGTCAACCAGACTAAAAATTATGAAAAGCAATCAAAATTATAATGTCAATCAGAATAAAAAATAATCAAAGGCAATCAAAATTATATAGTAATGTCAATCAGAATAAAAAATAATCAAAAGCAATCAAAATTATAATGTCAATCAGAATAAAAAATAATCAAAAGCAATCAAAATTATAATGTCAATCAGAATAAAAAATAATCAAAAGCAATCAAAATTATAATGTCAGCCAGAATAAAAAATAATCAAAAGCAATCAAAATTATAATGTCAATCAGAATAAAAATAATCAAAAGCAATCAAAATTTTGATGTCAATCAGAATACGTCCTATAGGTACGTCGTAATATAGTATAGCTATATTATTTAGTTAAATAAGCTGGTTCTAGTAAATATTAATATCTTTGAAAATTATTGTTGGGATTTGAATCACAATTATACCTTTACAGCGTTACTGTCTGTTGCAGAACCAGTATATGTTTATTTTGTGTTAATTATTACTAATATTTATTGAGGGGAGAGTGCACGCTACAATCCAACAGCCGCTGGGCGCGCTCGAGTGGCCACGTTGCCCCTCTCTCACAGAAGACTACCTTGAAATGTACTGCATTTCGCACTTTATCTTATTTCCCTAATGTACGTACGTGTTTCGGTAGTGAGTGAGATGTGCCAGAGCCCATTCCCATCCTATCCCTCCCCATTTTCTCAACCCTTCCTCCAAATCCACTCCTATATCTCCAAAGGTAGGTAGCGCATCCGGGGACGTGCCAACGTTTGTCATTTCGGACTAATGTTACCGCGGATGTCTATGGGCGACAGTATCCACTTACCATCAGGTGGACTGTATGGACTGTCTGTCGCTTTCGTACATAAAAAATAAATATTTACCTGTCGAAAGACTAATGGGCATTTCTGTTTTTTTTGTCCCTATTTATCTCCAGTAACAGTTAAGTTGTATCCAAATAACGATGCTAAGTTATCCAGATAACTATTTTTATTGTACTTTTACTTTGTATCCGGATACATTTATAGAGTTCCTACGAGACATAATTTAATCAAACATACTCTAACATCAACGCACGAAGTCGCGGGCAGTGCTAGTTTAACAATGTGGTATTCACTTTAATAATACGAAGAAATTACAATTCCCGAAGATATTTGTAAAGTGTTATAATAGTAATATTAATTATGGTGTTGGAATCCCATATTTTATATAAATTCAGCTGAAAATTGCCACGTGAAAGATAATGTGCCCTGAAACGAGCTTCATTGTGTTCTTTGTGTTTTTTTGTGTGTTTATCTTTTATATCGGAACGGTAGCTTAAAATGGCCGTGCTCGGTGGCCGGATGGTGTTTTAAAATCTTTTGAGACTAGCTATTCTTTCTGACTTCTCACGGGTAAAGAACGTAATGTGGTGTTGGAACAAGGAGCCGGCCTGTATCTAGAAGTGAAGAGATGTCGGCATGGCCGTCTTAGGCCATGCAGGGGCCCTTGGGCACACAAGAGTTTTGAATGAAAAAATCAGAATTTACTTTCTGTTTAGTGACTTTATTTGATTTGTATAAAGCTAACCGTAGCTTTATACAAATCAAATATAAGTGATACGATTACTGTTTTGAGAATTGGACTTACGTTGATGTTAATGATTTCTTTCGAGTTGGCTATCAAATGAAAGGATTCGACGAGTAGAATACGATAAATACTTGTTTTTTGTTAAAAAATAATTTTACTTATTTATTGATTAATTGGATAAAAAATACATAGGCACTGGATTTCGGCATTTCGGGGTCCCTATCGGGCCGGGGGCTCGTGCCCCGCGTGAACTTAGGGTAAAGACGGAACTGGATATCGGCTCTGATGGGATTATCGATGACTTAAGGCTCGCGCATCTTGCGGCCGCTTCGCGTCGCAGCGCATCGCACTGAAAAACTGCGATAACGCATATTATACACGCGGTGGACAGCAGCTCAACGCAATAAGTCGTTTTTTATCTTTACAATAGCCGGTCTGTACCACAGTGACTTGTAATGAATTACTAGTAAGGTTGCCGCTGCTCCGGACTCGATGCGGGGTCTTCGGGTTTGAAGGATGCTTGTTTTTTTGGCCCTAATGACCTGTCAGGAACGACGTGTATGGTTTAGGGCAAGCGCAGCAGGCGTTCAGACAGGAGCAAGAAGTGTGTGCAACAACGAGCCTCAGGGCTCCCCCGCCGGTAGACCGGCGGATGGAACGGACTTCGGCTTAGGGCGCTACTTTGGGAGGGTACCGCGGGATCGCGGGTGAGAAGCGCCCACGCACGTGCCGATATTTGGTAAAAGTGTTGGCTGAAAGCCGATGTGTATTGACTGTGTAGCGGGGGGACGTCCTCGTCTTCGCCGGCGGGGACGGTGTAGCTGTGTAGAGTATAGTGTAAGAACCCCATAGGCGGCGATAATTGGGTCGTCGGGGTCGTCAATGACGGTAACGGGGAGGGGCATTCCTGTCGGGGAAATAAGTTAAAAGAAATAAGGCTTTCAACTATTAGAGAGTCGGGATGGTGAGGGACTCTGTCATAGTAGCGTTGGGCGGAATCTTTCACGTAATTTACGATGGAGGGAAGTTCCAAGTCCTTGTGGAGTTCGACATTGCGAGAGTACGATAGCCACGGCCTTACTCACGAATATATTTTGGAGGGTTTGGAGTATATTAATGTTTGAGCTGCATGTACAAAGACAACGCTAGCGAAGGTCATTATGGGACGTACGCAGGTTCTGTACAATGTCAACTTATTTCTAAGCGACTTCCCCCGCGGCTTGGTTTAGGACGGTTTCTATGTGTTCTCGGAAGGTCTTCCTAATTGCACACACATCGAAGCGGACTGGCAAGCGATCCGGCAGTACGCTGCGGTACGGCGCGGCGATACGGCCTGGTGTTTGCGATGGTTTATACAAAATGTATGAAAACTATTTAGAAGATTTTACGCTGCGATGCGGCCCGCGGTAATATGTGCCAGCCTTTTATTCTTAACGGGCGTAATTCGCGAGTATTCGTTGTGCGATTATGAGAAGAATTTGAATGTCAACAGGTATTGCGTTGGGCTGCGGCTTTCCGTGTCTGTAATGTGCGTTGTCGCAGTTTTACAGTGCGATGCGCTGCGGTTGTAATGTGCGCGTGCCTTTAAAGTCCTGTGTAGTGTGTGTATGATGAGAGCGTTAGATTGTGCGTAGTGTGGGCACAAGGGAGAGAGAGGACTGTATCTCTAGAGAGATACGCTGATGTTATAACCGATGACTTATCCCCGTGTTGTCTTGTGTTGCGTGTACGAGTGCGCGGGTATAGGCTCACGGAAAGTTTATTACGTCAATAAAATATGAAATATCTTTTGATAATGCACATTATTACACATGTAAACATGAGTGATGGGGTAATATTACTTTGGGGCGTGTGAGATGGGGTTTTCTCTCGCTTTTTATTGTTTCACGATGTATGATAATGGTAAAGGAACAGGTGTTTGTGTTTGGATGTCACTGTGAATGTCCGAAGTGTATCGAAAGTCGACATTCGTCAGTGAATGTTGACATAGATTAAACAATAATAATAATAATGCAGGTCTTATGACAAGTTATTAAAGCCTTGCACATTCTGCCAGATAACTGACGTGAATATGTTAGATTAAGTTTATATTAAAAACTGTATCATCAAGATTATATTTTGATTGAAATAAGTAAACAAGTGATTCAAATTTAAATGTCAAATTATAACTAGTGTCAAAGAAATATTTATGAATGTCATTATGTTATTATTTGACTGTCATTTAAATAATCTTCAATTCCCACTTTATCTTATATCCCTAATGTACGCACGTGTTTCGGTAGTGAGTGAGATGTGCCAGAGCCCATTCCCATTCTATTCCTCCCCATTTTCCCAGTCCTTTCTCCAAATCCATTCCTATATCTCCAAAGGTAGGCGGCGCATCCGGGGGCGTGCCAACGTTTGTCACTTTGGACTAAAGTCGGAATTTTAATTCGATTCCAGATTTGACAATTTCAGTGTTGCAACGTTATGACAAGTACTAAATAGTAACGTTGCGAAATTATTCGATACGGAAATGGAATATTTCCGGATCGATTCTTCTCGTTTATAATTTTATTCTAGTAAACTAAGTATATCAGGAAATTAAATATTTGTGAACGGATAATTTAGTTATGACGATTAATTTTATTACGGATCTGAGAGTTTTCTTTAATAATTGTGTGTGAAATAAATAAATAAATGTGATCATGAAGGAACATGAGAAATAAAACAAATAGATGTATTATGGTAATATTTTATTTTATAAATCGTCGCCGTCATCGCTATCGCTATCGCTGTCACTTTCTGTAACATTTATTATAAATGTGTCTGTGATATTGTCAATTAACATATCTAGCCTACTCATTTTTTCCTCTTCTTTGACAACATGGGATACGCATTTAGACCATTCGGTGGCCGTAATTTTTTGAATGCCTTCCTCAAATAAATTTCTCACGTCTGTCAATTTGAAGGTTTTATTATTTTGAGCTACATGCCCCTTTACCTGAGCCCATATCAATTCGATAGGGTTCAGCTCGCAATGGTAAGGGGGGGCAGTCTTAAAACCGTGATCCCATGTTGTGCTGCCATTTCGTCTACAGCGTACTTATTAAAAGACTCGTTATGTGGACTCAGTTCTAAAAGCGTAGCTTTAACCATATCTGGTTCGTAATGAATATTTTTATTTAAAAGCCAGTCTTGAATGGCAGCTTTTTTCCAGCTCATTTTTGGTGCCGTTTCCAATTTTCGGGAGTGGTAAGGTGCATTATCCATCACCACAATTGAGTTTGGTCTTAATTTTGGTAAGACTCCAGCGAACCACTCCTCAAAACAAACTGCATTCATCTCATCATGGTAATCTTCACAATTTTTCTTTGCTTCAAAAATCATGAGCCCCTCTGTAACCATGAGCCCATCATGAGCCTTCTTCACTACCTATATGGCTAATTATGAGACGTTTGCCTTTTCCAGATGGGTTTTTTAATCCAGTGGTCAGTCCCTCCAAAAACGCTTGCCGAGATGATGTGACTTGCTTGTCCACCCAAGTTTTTTTTACAGTATGACCTTAAATCACATATAGTACATGAACATTCAATATTACTATTAAATTTAATGTAAATGTATATTAATTCAAAATGTTAGCCTTACCTGCGTTAACCCAAGTTTCATCTTGATAATATATATGTCTCCCTTCTCGTCGAAACTGACATATAGATCGCAAGTAACGCTGGCGCCATGTTATTATATCATTTCGATCAATAAGTGTGCTCTTGCGTGACCGTGCAACAAAATTAAAATTAAGATGCTTCAAAATTTTTCTGAGGGTGTCTTTGGAAACCTTGGGCATTTCTGGATCATCGTTCATCACTTGTAAAATCTGAAATAGTAAATTTTATAATAGTTTGGAATCATTACTTATATATAAAAGATGTAGGTATAAAATAATACTGTCTGACTGATTGACTAACCTTTGCAATGGTTGGAGGTTCATTTCGGTAAAAGAACTGATGAACTATTCGTCGTATTGCGGAGAATGTAAATTCATCAATTTTATCTTTGAAACTTCGCTTTGGTCCAGTTTTTTTAGGGGGAGTTGGCGGCGCACCTTTATTTACTTCCTTCAAAACGTTACAAACAGAGCGTGAGGTTATTCCCAATATGTGAGCAACTTTGTTCATACATTCATTTTCTTCCACAACTTCAAAGGCCTCCAATTGCGCAGAAGTTTCATTTTTCACGTACTTATATGCGTTGCGGATCATTACTTTTTCAGTAACAGTGAAAGCTTTTCGTGGACGTTTTTTTCTTGGAGACAAGAAAACATCCACGTCTTTTTGTGATGTACTTGGCGGAGGATCCATTTTAATGGAAAACCAAAACAAATAGATTCACTCAAAGTTCACAAAAAACTATAAACGTAACAACAAACACAACGTAACAAAACTTTAACAAAAACCCAACAAAATAACAAAATATCGATTCGCAATGAAACAAGATATTCGTGCAGTCAGACTAGGAGAATGAAGCCGAATGACAAGATAAACAAAATGGCGATAGCTGCACGAGCGCGCACGGGTTGTCAATACAGAAAACTATCTAGGCTCTTTTATTATAAGTTTTGTTTTTAATATAAAAAAAACAAAAATATTAACTTTTTATAAAATAAAGCAGCGGTTACTAATTAATAAATAATTGTTATGAATAATTATGTATTTATTTAAATAAAAATCAATAATTTAGTCTTTAATTGGCACACCAATATTATGATTACATAAACATAAATCGCGATTGTTTATCGATTTTTGTGTTCATCACTACACTATTATATGTGGTATCATTATTTTACAAAATGACAGTAGCTAATGTCAAATGTGGAATCGAATTATAATTCCGACTATAATGTTGGCATGTATCGCGGATGTCCATGGGCTACACTTACCATCAGGTGGACTGTATAACTCGTCTGCCGCCTTCGTCTATTAAAAATCTTTATTTCTAATAGACTTTATTGTCTTTATTAAAAAAGACTGTATATATATACAGGGTGTGTCGTAAATAGTGGTCCAACGTTAAGGGGTCGATACACCATATATTCAGCTATCACATACCAGAATTTGAAAATTATTTTTTCCACGGGTCTGTTTTATTCATTATTATTATTATTTTGAAAAATCGATACCTTGAGTTACTAATTTGGCTGTTATTTCAACAAATAACATTATTTTTTTATTTTGTTTCTTGTTTATTGTTGATAAATAGATATGCTATCACATACAATACTTTTTTTAAATGAAAACTTAAAGATATTAAAGAAAAAATGTTTTTATTTCAAATTTCAACTCTAATCTCTAGCAAATCATGTGAATTCGGGGGCGAATGGTGTAAAAAAAATGTACTACACAATCTGTGCCCATTATTTTAAAAACTTGTCCAATAAATGCAAATTCTAAAATGATATTAATAATAACCGATTCCATAATGAAAAAGAAGTTATTGCCATTTCAATTGAAAAGGAGCCGAATTTAAAAAATACACTTTTTCATTTTAATTAACTTACCGGTATTGCAAAATGTTTTGGACCCATTTAGAAGTAAATTTTAACTTCGCTATTAACAGCTGAGTGGTATTTGAGTCATGCACAAACATATCACAGGTAAACAAACGTGTCTCATGTAAAAAAAAGGGTACTTGGCCAGATAACATAAGACTTATTGAAACGTCTCAGCATAGAGCACATGAGTAGTGAAAAAAATCACAAGGTTTTTTTTTATTGCTATTCTCTTAAGTATGAACGAGACAGACTATGTCAAGAAGATATTCGTAATGATCTAATCAGTTAAAATGCTTCAGTGTGATCCCGTACGTCGCATGCGCTTCTAGTCTCTGTGTTTATCTCCGCCATTGAATTGATTCTTTTACTTCCTGGACTCGAATTTGCTTCTGTTTGGACTTGTTGGTTTTTGTGATCGGCATAGGCATCGGCAGCCCGACTTTATCGGGACAGATATCCAGATCGAAGTCATCAAGATCTTCTTTCGTTTAATTAACGGCGGGATAAACACAGAGACTAGAAGCGCATGCGACGTACGGGACCACACTGAAGCATTTTAACTGATTAGTGTGTTTTATGTAAGATACCTTATCTTACATAAAACACACATAACGCGAATTATACACAATAATTATCACCTGATTAAACTGTTTCTTATATAGCTGTAACTTAGTACTAATAATAGATCTAAGGGAGGGCGCTGACAGCTGTAAAACAGATTATTCTAGTACAGATGTCAGCATACATTGACCTACTTGTAAATTTGATGTTTTGTAAACTACATTATAAGTGGCAATTACGGTATAGAAAATATGTAAATGTCATAAATTAATTAATTTTAAAAAAAAATATGGTATATTTAACCCTACACCATAGCTACCTACTGTAAATGTATCCATGACATATCCAGTTGTGCAAGCAACCGTAAAGATTACATACGTTGGTCATCCATGAAATGGCGATCCTGTGTCGACTTTTATGACATTACAACGATATCAATTTGTTGATATCTGTTTACCATTCTTATATTATATTTCACTTTTTATTATTATTTTGACATTTTTATTGTATTTTGACAGGTTACATAACATTTAGATTGACATATTTATCGATTGTTCTTGACATTTTTAGAAATTGATTATGACAACGTTTAGATATTGACAGTAATTTTTTGCACGTATTTTGGGGTAGAAAATAATGGGTCATCAACAGCATAAGTGTTACCTGTTTATGCAAAATAAATTATTTGATTTGGTATATGAATAAAATAAACCGCTGAGTCGATATTGATAATCCTCTCACATTTCGGAAGTAAAACTAACCTAACCTAACTAACTAACCTAGCAAATGTTTAGTTTGTCATCTGAGCGAATCCAGGGCGAGACACTAGTAGTAATAGCATTGGATAAGTCCATTTCACATTCTCTTCCACATGTGGGTTAAACCAGGATTCAGTATTGAATCTCGTGTCTTCTGAAATGTCACCCTGTATAGGTATGATCAGAAAAAAAAAACAATAAAAAATATAGTATTTTTATAACTGCTCATGTGATTTTATAACACGAATATCATACCATACATACCATCATTGCAGGATATAGGGCACCACGCACGGTTTCCTGTTCTTCTCATCGACCCACTATCAGCGATTTTTTTCCAGTCGGCAGTTCTAACCAAATGTCGTATCACACTACATTTCTCGGTACGTGATCTCCATTCGTAGACTCGTCTACGGAGTCTCTCTGCTGGACAAACCTACAGAAGAAATTCGACGAACTAACGCTATCCAGATAGCTCAAAGAATAAACAAGCTGGCAGTAGGTAGACCAGACCATATCTGTAGCAAGACCGATATGATTGTATTTTTTGTATACCACATCTGTATTTTTTCCTTTTTATCTATGGACGTACTCTCAGGAACGTAGTCTCCAATCGAGAACTCGACTATCTTGTCGCTTGTTGCCACAAGTACATATGTTCTTGCCCCTTCAGCATATTACTTTTTGAAGCTATATCCGTTGGAATAAAAACAAATTTTAACGTTATAGTTCAAATCAATTCCTTTTTTTTTTTTGAGAAGGTTAGTTATGTAGTAAGGCCAGGGCCGTCTTTACCAGGGGGTGCAAGGGGTGCGGTGCACCCCTGGCGCCCCGCGCCCGGGGGCGCCTGTCGAGCGCTGAATTCAGTGCCGGCTTTACCTATGGTGCAGGGGGTGCGGTGCACACGGGCGCAGGGTCTTAGGGGGCGCCGAGCGCCGCTCGCGACACCTCCAAAGAGTTCAAAACGCCTACTAGAGGGCGCCCTGCACCCGGGCGCTACATGAGCTAGAGCCGGCGCTGAGTAAGGCAGTCAAATATATCACATTTATCAATATTTTTTTATGGACGAGGGCGGCAGACGTCTACCTGAGGGTAAGTGGATACGTTGCCCATAGATATCCGTGATACATGCCAACATTGGTCCAAAATAACAAAAGTTGGCACACCCCGGATGGGCTGCCTACCTTTAAAGATATAGGAACAGATTTGGAGAAAGGTTTGGGAAAATGGGGAGAGATAGGATGGGAATGGGCTCTCACACAACTCACTCACTACCGAAACACGTACATACATTAAGGTAATAAGATAAAGTGGGAAATTCAGTACATTTCAAGGTAGTCTTCTGTGAGAGAGGGGTAACGTGGCCAGTCGAGTGTGCCCAGCGTTTGTTGGATTGCAGCACATAAACATTTAACCCTTAAATGAATACGTCGTTTGATGTATCATAGTTGGATCATCAGACATCATAGTTTGAAAATCTTTTGCACGTCAATTGTTCACTTTTTAGTGGCCCTATTAGCCCGACACGCGCTTAACTTGTTGGTATGTAGATTAATTGCAGGCGAAATAATTAATTATTAAGAGTTCGTGGGTAATACCTTAATCGCACATATTAGATTCGAAGGCTTCTATTTATTTCGCCATTTTCTCTTGCAAAAATTGCAAATTTTGCCACTAAACTGTATGAAAAAGGTACAGTAAAACTTTTTCAGTGAAAATAGACCATAGTTTTCATATAATTTTGCCATTGTGAAATTATTTCTCCACCCGCGTGCGAATTGTAAGAAATCTTTGATATTTCTAAAAAATATTCCCGGTTTCTTTGCTGACGCTACCAAGACCCGCAGCTAACAAGCCCTGCAAGCATGCTTCACTTGTCATGTGCAACTCGATAATGTCACTGATTTATGTTTTGCACTAGCACATGCCTGCGGCTTTGGCTACTTTATAAAGACTTTATTATGCAGAACACACCATCAGCTCCACCGCTCCCCTGTTCCCGCACCGTACACGATCTGACGCTCTCCTTACACACTACACAAGACTTTAAATCATCGGTTATACCATCACCTGTGTCTCTCCACTGCTGGCGGTAAGACCTCACTGGACTGCAAGGTTGATAGTGCTAGATAATATCAGCCCTGGGTCGCCAGTGCTGTTGATCAGGCGCTTTGAGAGGTCATTAAAGGTTACGGGTCGAAGGTCACGACATCGAATACAATAATAATGTATTTCGGACCGATATCGCTATATTTCTTATTAAATAATATAACATATAATTAACAAGAAGTACATTTTACAGCGTATGATTATGACGTCGTAAAAAATAATGAGAGCCGGTTTAATCTGTTTCCTTACGATTAAATTTTCTCATTTTATTACACAAATAATTTATTAGAAATCTGATGGTAATATTGTGCGGAAAATGTGTCAGACGCGTAGGTTGTTTACTTGTGGTAAGTGGATACTGTCGCCCATGGACAATTTCAATACATTTCAAACTAGATCTAGCCCCGGCTTCGGTCAACAGAACTGCTGGGAACGAAATTGTTTGTGACTATGGATGTCGATAGAATGTTTATATCTTCTACGGGGGTGGTCCACGGTCTAGAGGTGCACTCTGGGATCCAACAGCCGCTGGACGTACTCGACTGGCCTCGTTACCCCTCTCTCATAGAAGACTACCTTGAAATGTACCGCATTTCCCACTTTATCAAATTCCCCAATGTACGTACGTATTTCGGTAGCTAGTGAGATATGCCAGAGCCCATTCCGATCCCCCATCTTATCCTACCCTCTCCCATTTCCCCTACCCTTTCTCCAAATCCATTCTTACATCAACAAAGATAGATCCGGGCGTGTCAAATGTTGTCGTTCTGGACTGAAGTTGGCATGTACCACGGGTGCCCACGGGCAACAGTATCCTCTTCATACCAGGTGGATTGTACGTTAGCCACCTATAAATATTTCTATAAAAAAAATTATAACTTGTAGCTCTTAATACAATTAATTTAGTTTTGTGTGCATAAGAAAATGGACAGTGCTTGTTAATAGCAAACTGCATAAGTAATCAGAAATTAGTTTTGATATACTTATAAAATCAATATTTCAGCACTAAAACATAATTAATAAGCAATGCTTCGAACTTGTTCGGGCAACAGAAACAACGGAGTCACGGTCAACGGTGTCCCCAGGGCCGACGATTACCTCCCTTAGCGCATAAGCATAGCTGATCCTACTTCAACGGGATAAAGACGCCACGGTATTGCTTGGAGATTACAACGGGAGATTCCGTAGTAATCTGCCTACACACCCAGGTAGGAAAATTACTTCGGAGTCTTAAATCGTGTTTAACAAAAAAAAAGGTATCGGTTTTTAAGACGGTTTTTGAGCTTCGCAATAAAATACACTTTGTTTTTGGCCGATATCGGAATATTTACGTCGAGTTCAAACATTACTTAATTACCAAAGAGTATTAACACCACGGCTGACTTAAATTACAATTAATTAATGTTAATTAATATCAAAATTGATAGGCATCGAATTAACTTTGTTGATATATTAGTACTCCAATAAAATAAACATGACGTTATCTGATCGAAACGACCTTCGGGACACGGGCCTCTTCGCGCATATTGTCTCGTGCATGGTATGGCTTTAAAACGGAACACTGGCCAAGCAGGTTGGCGAGTTTTATGGGTGATTTAGTTCCTCAGCGCTTGTGGTACCTAGCGGCTTTGTTATCCCTTAATCTAGAATAGATCGGGTGTGATGAGCTTTATAATACTAAAAAGTCTCACGATATCACATAGCTAATGACATTAAATAGGAATTATAAGTTGCACACTATAGAAATGTTTAATTTTAACTTTTGTTTTCCAACTTATTGATTTGTATTGGTTACGCGTGGTATTCACTAGATGGCGCTGTAGTTAGGGCTTCATCGCGCTGTCGTTTGGTTTTTGTGCTTGTAAAGCTTTATTGTTACTGATTCCAAGTTGTTTCGTTTAGTGAACCTAGATCAGAGCAATCACGGCATCCTTCGGGATAATTCAGTTGTTTGTTTTCTTTCTAATAGAAAGTAAGAGACCCATCTTTACGTTGTCAATGCTAAGGCAGGCGTAGCCACGGGCGGAGCACTAGTGCGCAATAAAATGATTAGCGCTTACGTTGTATGTCTGTATATTATATATTTTTACGATTATACGTGACTTACATGCAGCCACTCCTTGTTTCAGTCATTTTTAATTTTAACCCTCCGATGTGGACCATTCTGCTACTACTAATTTTTTACAGCATACACTCCACCTATTGGTAAGTGGATACTGTTGTCCATAGACATTCGCGATACATGCCAACATCAGTCCAGAACGACAAACGTCGGCATGCCCCCGGACGCGCTGCCTTTATGGGTTTAGAGAAAGGGTTGAGAAAATTGGGAGGGATAGGATAGAAAGGAACGGGAATGGACTCTGGCATATTTTACTCGCTACCGAAACACGTACGTGCATTGGGGAATAGGTTAAAGTGGGAAATGCGGTACATTTCTGTGAGAGAGGAGTAACGAGGTCAATTAAGTGCGCCCAACAGCTGTTAGATTACAGCGTGCACTCTCCTCCTCCTATATTATCATTATATTATATTATCAGCCATTCTATAGTATTTTCCCAAAGAAATTGACCTTAATCAGATCGTCTGTATAAAATTTTACGCGATTTATATTATTTAGCAAAGTAAATCATTGGAAGTCGTAGTTCCAGAGCAGAGGTGCTCAATGAGACCTTTTAGCCGGGGGATGAATCTAGCGAAAAATTTGCAGCTGAGTTTCGCTCCCTCGTGGCAAGTTAAAATATATTGCAAGCACCATATCTGGGCGAACAAGACTGGGTCCGTAATGTTGCACGCTGACGCTTAAATGTAACGTTGTGACCAGAGTTGCCAGACCCGCTTTATACAATGCCGAAACGTAAAATACAATGCCGCGCGGGAACCTGAAAATCACGCTCTTTTGAATTCGATCTATTTTATCGACCTGGTGAATTGTCCGGCGCGGCTATTAGTCATACAAAAAATAGTTTGATCTCATTGATCTAATAAATATTGTACTAATTAGGTACTTTGTTTTTTTTGTATTGTAATGTCCCGCTTTTATCAAACGAATTCCGCTTTTTTTACTTTTAAATATTAAAAATCCCGCCTTGGACGAAATAAAATATTGCTGGTTGTGGCACACATGTTGTATAGGAACGCGCCATTTATCACTGAATTCCGCTCTTAACGGTAGTGTCAGTTTTAGGTTATTTATATTTGTATTCGTTTTTCAAGTGTTTCTACAGTTCGTCACATAAATATTTCTAATGTACAACCAGCCCATCCAGTATCCACTGCTGGACTTATGCATGAGAGATACCTTATGCATGGTGCCTTACAACACCACGGTGACCAAGTGGACTGACGAGTCCACTCTTTTATAGGTGGAGCAGTTCTTCAGTTTATGGTAGTCGCTTTCTTATCCCTTGGTCGTCTTTTACGACTCTCATGAGAAGAGACGACGTGGTCTTACTCTAACGCCAGCCTCCACCACACGGCACCGTGAATAATAATCGTGACTCCTATACATGGAATCCTTCGTGAATCCATGGAAGAAAAAAATGAATCAAGAAGATCCACTTTTACTTGCAAACAGAACTGCACTGATCTATTGACACCGCAGAGCCGACACTACTCGCTGACAGCTCGCGAAATTTCCACCGTGGTCAGCTAGATTTGTTGAGTGATGGCTGTAGGGGAAATCAGGGCTCGTGAATTGCCTCGTGTAAATGTCTCGCGAGATTTGTCAATAGTCTTTATGATCGATGACTGAAATAGCTTCATTACATACAATGAAAACTGCATTCGCGAAACTAATTAATTTTTCTGCTGTCTATCTATTACTATTTAATATAATTTTTTTCTTTATCATTTCACTGGACATACGTTTTTAAACCTAGAAAAGTATTATTTGTATAACTCATATTTGCAATAAATCCCTTTAATAAAGTTTTCTCTTCTCCTAACATTTTATACCGTGAACCCGGTGTGAATAGGCTGTGAAACGAACTGCCTCAAGAGGACTTTCTATTAAGCTACGATATCGGGTTCTTCAAGAGCTGTGAATAGGATTTTGCAAGGTCGGCGGCGCGCCCGCATACCCCCTGGTGTTGCAGGTGTCCATGGGCGGCGGTAACACTTACCATCACGTGGGATCGCTTGCTAGTCCACCCACTTGTATATAAAAAAAAATCGATCTCTATCGTCCAATTTTTTTACAGTACATTGCCGATAGAATAAATTTGAGTATCCGTGGTATAGAGACTTGTAGAAAGCAATGGAATCGAACCTAAGACGTTTTGAACATGAAACTAAATCGATATCGACCGGGTTAAACGACTTTAAATATTCCGTTAACACTCACATTAATTAATAGAAAAGTTTTTGCAGAATGGCCCTGTATAGGTGTTTTGTATGTAGGTCGGGGCGTCCCGGTTATAATTAGTTAAATTTATGACGTGGACGCTCCCTGGGGGAGGGGGGGGGGGGTAAAGGGGAGAGAGGATGGGAGAGAAGGGAGACATTCGTGGACACGTGATAATCATAGTGTATAGCAATATTTGTTACATTATCTGTGGATGGTGTCACCATTATTTATGAACAGTTTCTATTTGATGGAAATTTAGCGAGACCACGTATGCAATGCAATCAGCCCTTTATGTATTCACTGCTGGATATGAGCCTCGCCATGCCTATTGTTTTTTTTTAGGGGCAAATGTTTATTTTAAAATGAGAAACGTTGGCACGCCCCCGGATGCGCTGCCTACCTTTGGAGATATAGGAATGGATTTGGAGAAAGGGTTGGGAAAACGGAGTGGGATGGGATGGAAATGGGCTCTGGCACATCTCACTCACTACCGAAACACGTACATACATTAGGGAAATAAGATAAAAGTGGTAAATGCAGTACATTTCAATGTAGTCTTCTGTGAGAGAGGGGTAACGTGGCCAATTGAGCGCGCCCAGCGGCTGTTAGGTTGCAGCGTGCACTCTCCCCCTCTTAAGTATCGTTTCGTCTCCTCTATTCTGTCTTCCCCCCCCCCCCCCCCCCTCATTGTCACGAGCATGAGAGATGTATGGCGTTAAAACGCAACGCTGACCAAGCGGCTTGACGTGCCCGCTCTTTTAGGGGCGGTGCAGTTCCTCAGCGCACCTGGTGGTACCCAGTGGCTCTGCTATCCCTTAGTCACCTTTTACGACACGAACGGGAAGGGATGGAGTGCAATTAGCCGGCTGACAGTATAGCGTTTACTAAAACGTAATCCGTACTGTACTGGAAAGTCGTTATTACTAGTTTTTTAACAAAACACTGCCCACATGTTATTTCCGCAAGCCGCGGCCATTTTTCACTCCGGTCAACATCAAAATCTTTCCATCCGGAACGAAACTGCTACGAAAGCGGCCGAAACCACTGATATAAATTTAATAGAAGGGGCTTGTTTAACTTGTACGAAGTTTAAAAGAACTATGCGAAATGTTGAATTTGAAAAAGATACTGTTCCTTTTTATGCAAGAACTCGACAGTTGAGCATACAGTCCACCTGGTGGTAAGAGGATACTGTCGTCCATGGACATACGCGATACATGCCAACATTAGTCCAGAATGACAAACGTTGGCACGCCCCCGCGTACGCTGTCTACCTTTGGAGATATTGTAATATATTTGGAGTAAGAGTTGGGAAAATGGGGAGGGATGGGATGGGAACGGGCTTTGGCATATCTCACTCACTACCGAAACACGTACGTACATAGGGAAAAGGCTGCGGTATTCTTCGTGTAATCCTAGGTTTAAGTCACTATTGTTGAGTACATTCTATCTAAATGTATCCCTGTGTCAAACACCATACATATATACATACATATAAGACCCAGTCCACAAAGGAGCGGATAGAAAAACGCGCGAATAGTAACCGGGGTTGGTTTAACCACCCGTATGAAACTGCCTTAGTAATATGGTTGGTACATGTTATAAGAGCCAGCTATTTATTACCGCTTACAATAAGCATTATTGATACCCCGGATTATTAATCCCACAACTGAGCTTTTTATTTATTTAAAGATGCGCCTTTTCGAATCTAAAGAGTTACATACAGCTTTATAAATAAAAAAACGAAGATACAGATGTAGATGTCAATAAAGACAGAAAAGGTTCAATGACTTTTTAATGTATAACCTTATAATATGTATATTGTTGTAATAAATGAATAAAAAAAATTGGAAACCTTACTCATCAGAAATTTTCATGCCCGCGGTGGTTACACGCGTCAATAGATTACTATATTGTACTAGCAAAACCCCGCAGACGTTGTCCTGCCATAGAAGTTGATGTGCTGCAGCGCCATCTAGTGGCGAGTTACAACAAAGTCGATAGCATAAAAACTTTCTCCATGAAAAGATAAATATATGGGCCAACTTTTATGTTGATCGGTCAAACGGTGTCGAAGTCTATTAACATCAGATATACAAACATCCTCTTTTATGTATATAGACTAGCGACCCGCCCTCACTTTGCTTCGGTTTATTAAATTTAAAACAATCGGAATAAATAAAATGGAGCCTATATTTTAACTTAGACCTCTAGCAATACATCGGTGAAAACTGCATTCAATTACATGCAGTAGTTTTTGCGTGATGCGTGTACAAACATACAGACAAACAGACAGACTAAAAACTGTTCTTTTGGCTTCTGTTGCTCTAATAAAGACTAATATTAGTTTTTTTTCAATATCTATAATGTACAGACATCGGCCTGTTACAATTTTATTATATGTATAGATTAGTGACTGGTAATAGATAGTATTAATAGTCATACCAAGAACACCAGTCGGTAATAAAATAAAATTCATTATCGCGTTGGGAATTCATCGTGGGCACAAAAATTTCTAATGAGGAAGGTTTTGTGCACTCCATCTCTACCCGTGGATCTCGTAAAAAGGCGACTAAAGGATAATAAATCCCGAACAAGAGCGTTTGAGGTACTACACCACTTCTAAAAGAGTGGACTCGTCAACCCGCTTGGCCAGCGTGGCGTTTCAAGGCCATACGTCCCTGATGCAAATAAAAGGTACACGAGGACTATAAAAGGGCTGTTACCGTTACCGTTACTGAACTCGAAAAGCATTAAAAAAATTGCCGACTTTTCCCATAAAGTTATTTAAAAGTCTCAATCCGCTATCGCTGCCGCTCCCGCTTTTACTTTTCACTATTTCCAAATGTAAAAGGATCGCTTAACGAACCGAGAGGCGGCTGATGCTATAATTTACATATACAGCAGGCTCTGGATTCACTGAAATATTAATTTTGCTGGCTTGATGAAGTTTCGGTGTTGTTTACGAGTTTATATACACTCTGTATACCGTTACTAAGTACGTATAATTATACTTATAGCAACCGAATTTACATTTTTGGGATTGTACACATTGTGGATACACATTGTCAGCATTCTTTATGCTCAGTAAATCATTAGGATGTGGTCATTCTGCTTACCACCCAAATGTTACCTGGGAGAAATCGATTTAGCGATAAGGCCGCCGATTGTATTTCTGTATGTCTTGAACATCGATATGGGAATAGACTAGACGACATCATACGTTCTTATCAAAGAAACCTGGTTTGCTACTTCTAGAGGGGGTGAAGCAGATGAGGAAGAATACATTAAAAAGTCAAGTTTGAAACTTAAATACTACATAATAAGTATGTTCCAATTTTTAATAAAAATAAATTAAATAATTCGAGAGCTACTGAACATAGAACACTATTAGACTGTATACTATATCTAGTATATATTCTCAAATCGGTCAGTTTGGCAAATGAAAAATAGTCGATGGTAGGTGTCAGTCAGAACATAGATTTCGCTATTTTCCTTACGTTGTAGAGAAAAAAGTTCATACAATAGTTGTGAATAGCAATAACACGTACCTACACCCGCGACCGCTCGCCGTGACCACGGTTCATGTATTATAACTGGACCGAAATTTCGGCTAAGCAAAATTATAAAATAAATCGTGAGTAACCCGTTTACGTACAGCCAGCAACAGGTTAACGTATACCAATAGGCACCTTAATGTTTTTTTTTTTATAGAAAAAAATCTGCAGACGAGCGTACAGTCCACCTGATGGAAAGTAAATACTGTCGTTCATAGACATCCACGATTCATGACATCAGTCCAGAGTGTTGGCACATCCCCGGATGCATTGCCTACCTTTGCAGATTAAGGAACGGGTCGGGAGAAAGGATTGGGAAAATTGGGAGGGATAGGATGGGATACGATTGCACTACTAACAATAGCCCGTTTTGAATGGTTTTGAATACATTAGCGTGTTGTTGGCTATACGTACGTAGCAGCCCTTTTATCGTCCACTGTGGGACATGAGCGCCCTCATACACATTGTTGTATGCATGAGAGATCGGTCTTAATCGCTGGCCAAGCGGGTTGGCGAGTCCACTCTTTTAGAGATTGTGTAGTATCTCAGGACATTTAGTAACGGCTTTGTTATCTCAGAGTTGCCTTTTTTATACGCCTTTTAAGCGGGGCGATACCACATACAACCCTTGTTAACAATTACGTTAATATAAATAACGGTACAATGTATCTACCAATTACCTTCTACGCAACTCTAAAAAAAAAACATAAAACCCCAATTGAAACTCCATACATCAATACTGCGCAAAACAACGCCGCAATAAAATTAAATATTCAACACATCCTGTACATTCAATGTCCCAAAATTTGTTCCGAAAGTACCGCATTCAAAAATGACCCATATTTATTTAAGCGTACAGTCAATTTTCTAATGTTTGAATGATTTGCGAAGGAATTTCAGCTTTAAGTTGCATATATAAGAGATATATTTGTATGAATAGTTGTACGTTATAAAGAGAAGGTTATGCAAATCATTTTAGTTCTTAATACCTAATTCGGAAAGAGGTTACTTGTATCTTTAAAATTTTTACATGACATACAGTGTCATGGATTCCATAAGTCTGGCGAAGCCAAATTTACATTACTTGGGAGGGGGAGGGTCCACGCTACACAGCCGCTGGGCGCACTCGACTGACCAGGATACCCCTCTCTCATAAAATGTACTGCATTTCCCACTGTATCCTGTTTCCCCGATGTACGTAACGTACGTGTTTCGATAGTGAGTGAAATATGCCAGAGCCCATTCCTATCTCATCCTAAATGTACTATTACTTCCCAATTTCCCAACCCCTTCTCCAAATTCATTCTTAAATTTCAATTTTGACAATTGTCGTCATGTACCGCGAATATACATCAGTGACAGGATAAAAGGCATAAATACACGTACGCATCCCGGGCGAAAGTAATACACGTCGACTATGATCGGCTAACTTCGGTTTTGAAGAGCGTCGTTTCTGTCGTAACGGCACACGACAGAGACGACGTTCTACAAAACTGAAACTAGCCGATAGTCTCTTTCTAAATGCCGATGTGTATTACTTTCGGCCGGAAAGTGTACCATCAGATGAACTGTATGCTCATTTACCGCCTTATTTCTATTCTATATACTATACAATGTGTCACTAAAGTGACGCAAAAATGTAAATATTTATATTGTTCTGTATCTAGAGTAGAATCGATTCTACCAGTTTTATCAATAGTTTATTTTTTTCATAATTTGTAGTTCATTTCTAGTATCTCTTTTATTCTACGGGCGTCGATCGAACCTCGCCGCGGGCACCGCATTGGTGACCGGTCTGACTGACGAACGTTTAGACAGAACAACAAAAACTTACATGTCTGTAACTTTTAATTTGTTCCTTAAAATTATTTTAGTTCTCACTAGAACGGTTTAATGTACCTTAAATTATTTGTCATTTTTCAGGTTTTGCGTTAACTCCGTAACACTATGTACCTATAAAGAACTTAACCCCCAAAAAAAAACACACTACATCTGAAACCAAAACACACAAACCCCGTTAAATTTACTGAAAAAATCCACACGTCAACAGGGGTCCTGCAATTTACTAAATCGCCGGCCATTTTGTCAATGTTCTCGCGCCCTCATTGGCTAATTCGAAAAAGGAATGCTTCAAGCGGAAAGGGAAGTGTTATTTTTCCCTCCTTTTTCCTTTTGCTCACATATGTTTTTCTAAGGCAATCCGATTATTTTTTTATTTCTAAGGAAACTTTTCCTACAAGACAAGTTTTGCGATAATGATCTTTTTATGCAGCATGCCGTTAAATTACTCGTAGAAATGTTATCTCAAAGGGCAGAGGATTCTCAGCAAAGAATACCAGTTAATCATTCCTCCAAAGTTTAACATCAAACGTAAAAAAAAATATATATAAATATATAAGAGATTCGCCAATTCGCTGCCATAGCTGATAGAGTCAGCATGCTGAAATGGCAATGGGCGGGTCATATTTACCGCAGGACCCACAACCGATGGGGAAGACGAGTCCTCCAATGATGGGTATGTACCGGGAAGCGCAGTGTGGGATTCCCTCCATGCACTTGAATCAGCGACTTGAAGAAGTTCGCTGGTGGTGATTGGAGAAGCAGAGCCAAAGACCATGTGTGGTAGCGAGCTGCAGGTGAGGCCTATATCCAGCACTGAAGAGCCACGGGTGCCAATAAAATTCTCCTATGTTACTATAATAAATTCTTTAGTATTACACACTGATGTAGTACCTACATGAATCTAAAGATTTTTAAATGGATCCAAGGGCGAAGAACTAGTTAAAACTTCATCCAATTATCTTGAAGCAAAATATAATCTGCCCTTTTAACTTTAGAGACATACAGTTAAGGGAGTTACTTTGAAAAAGTTTGGCTCTTACGAGTTGAGATGTTTCAATTTGTTTTTGTCCGAGGGCGCAGGAATTTGAGTTGGGCCCTTATTACTGTATGGCCCAAGTGATGAGAGATACGTTTATATAATTTTTCACATTATTATAAAATACCGCTATTTGAAGTTGAAGTGCACAGCCGCTGAATGCACTCGTTTACCCATTTTAGCTCTCTCTCATAGAAGACTACTGTAAAACGTACCACATTTCGTATTTTATCCTACTTTCCTAATGTACGTACGTGTTTCGGTAGTGAGTGAGATACCCCATCCCATCCTATCCTTCACCATTTTATTTATAATATCATTTTATCTTAAAATCTATCGCTCCGCCTCACTCGCCCGCTTATAACTTACACCGCGGAAGCAACGAAGCGTACAGACTTTCTTTGCCTTTTAACTGTTTTGTTTTTAAAGCTTTGCCCGAATTCTTTTATACCCTATGTCATTTGCCTACTTAAAGAAAGATTGAAACTGATTACAGACAAAAGATAAGTGTTTTATTTATTTGTGTACGAGTATACGATACCATACTATCAACCTTTGTCTCTCCATTGCTGGATACAGACCTCTCTCAAAGACCATAACTTTGGCCGTATGGTGTCGGTCGGCTTTAGAATGGCCATCTGTTCCCGTGGGTGTCGAAACAAGCAACTAAGGGTTATGTCGCTACCACAAGCCCTGAAAAGGTGGACACTCCAATTAGTTTGGCCAGCGTGCCGTGTTGAAGCCATACATCTCTCGTACACAAGAAAATGTGCATAAGTAGGGCCGTGTGCAGCGGTGGAAAATAATAGAGCTGGTTACGGTATCCCAGCATCCAGAGCATCCAGAACAGTTCTTGTGTAAAAAACGTAACTTACAACTACAGTGAGAAACAAAAACAAAAAAGAAAGAACAATACAGTCCCAAACAATGGGAGGGTAGAAACAATAAATTAGAACGTCTTCCATTTTTAAATTCAACCAATCCGGGCGGCGTAATCCGGCCAATCAGCTGATTGTTTCCCAGAAGCGGATTCAAACGCATTCCATATTCGAATTCCGGAATGGAATTGTAGAATGACTAGTGATGGGACTTCGATTTACATCAAATGAGGTAGTTGGATGAAATAGAGTTGAAATGCAATAGAGTTGTGACAATGGGAAAACTTTTTCTATATTCTTACATGTGGTGTTGGTCGGTTTTAGAGTATCACAATCCTATCTCTTCCCGTGAATGTCATAAAAGGCAACCAAGGGTTAACAAAGTCGCTGCCATAAGCCCTGAGAAACTATGCCATCTCTAAAAGAGTGGACTTGCCAATTCGCTTGACCAGCGAGTCATTTTAAGGCCACACATCCCTCATGCACATGACGATGTGATGAGAAGGCCATTTCCAGCAGTTAACGGAAAAAGGACTGTTTACGATATCCATGCGGATATTTTATCCAGTTCTTTATTTACTTTTTAAAAATGTCTTCGTTATACAGTAAAACAATTGTTTTAAAAAATGATAAATTCCTTTTTTAATTTTTGTGAGTTGACTCCATCAATTTTTCAAACTTTGAAGTTGTACTAATAAATAATTTCACATTAAATGATTTATCTCAGTTGTAACAGTGAGTTACGTCCTTCCCTTTTTTAACAGACTCATACCTCACATTACTCATATGAGGCGACTTGTAAGTGATCGTTACTAAATTTTACGACACGAGGTTATGAAATTTTACTGTTAAAATTGGGCCATCGAAAGATTACCGATTTGACATATGTCAGATTAATGTAACTAGTGATGTGACTGTAAACAATCGTAGTAGTAGCATTAAATATTTTTATTAACAGATAATACATTCGTTGATGTGATAGAATAGGCAATATGTCAAGAGAGCTGTGAATAGGATTTTGCAAGGTCGGCGGCGCGCCCGCATACCCCCTGGTGTTGCAGGTGTCCACGGGCGGCGGTAACACTTACCATCACGTGGGACCGCTTGCTCGTCCGCCCACTAGTATATGAAAAAAAACTTTATATACTCTTATAATACGATTATTACATACTAATAATATAGGTATTATATATTGATATAAAAACTAATAATATATAATAATAATACTTATAATATATTGATAAAAACTATAATATAAAAATAGACTCGCTACACAATTGAAGAAAACATACATATACTTTCACTATGCCAACATTGACATAAATTATTATGTCATAGCATTAAAGTCGGGATTTTTCATTCTATTCGGGGATATGACATGTAGAACTGTCAAACAGAGTGAAATTTGTACGGAGATGATAGTATCTCCTTGACTCGAATAAAAAATCCGACTATAGGTGCTCTAATTTTTACCCGATTACTACAAATTAATTTGTTTTGAAAGCGATTCCTACCAATTAATTAATTTGAATAGATTGTTATTTATAATTAACTAGCGAACCGCCCTCGCTTCGCTTCGGTTTCGTTGAAACAATATTAAACTATACGTATAAACCTTCCTCTTGAATCACTCTATCGTTTGTTGAAAACCGCATTAAAATCCGTTGCGTAGTTTAACAGATCTAAGCGTACATACAGAGGGACAGACGGCGGGAAGCGACTTTGTTTTATACTATGTAAAGATGTTAGTTCGTAATTGGCGTAGAACTTAGTAATTAATATTGTTAAACGTCCCTTTATTAATAGAAATTGTTGCCGTGAACTTTTTAAATCAATAGTAATGGATGAAAATAAAATTGTGCGTTTTGTAGTTTATTCGTGATATATTTTTTTTTTCAAAGTGTATTTCGTGCGTTTCTCCTGTGTTCCCAAGGAGTCCTCTCCTGTCCTCAGTAAACCTGCTACCGCTTCACTGACCGACTCCTGACTTACTTCGACAGGACTCGACATTGACAGGATACGTTTTAGACTTTGAAATTGTTCACCTATACTAATATTATAAAGAGGTAAAGTTTGTAAGTTTGGATGTAGGAGGTAATCTCCGGAACTACTTATCCGATTTAAAAAATTCTTTCACCATTTGAAAGGTACATTATTCCAGGTGGACATAGACTATATATTATGTGCAAAAAAATTGACGGGCGTGCAACGCATGCCGGACATAGCTAGTCTATATTAATATTATAAAGAGGTAAAGTTTGTAAGTTTGGATGTAGGAGGTAATCTCACCGATGTATTGCTAGAGGTCTAACATAAAATATAGGCTCCATTTTGCCGCAGGAAAATATCTTATTCCGATTGTTTTAAACTTAATAAACCGAAGCGAAGTGAGGGCGGGTCGCTAGTATTGTATGAAAAAACTTTGTATCAGTCGGTCTTCTCGGAGAGGATTACACTTAGTTTGCTCTTAAGTTAATCCCGTAGGCGTGTTGACTGTCGCATTAGATTTCTCGGAAAATGAGGAAAAATACATGTGCGAGATTTGATAAAAGCCAAACCAGTGTAAACTTTTTGTACGTCTCACATTTTATTTTTTAATAATTTCACACCTTATTTTTATCTTCTTTCTCACATACATTCTCCCCTACTTTCATATTACAATACGTCCAACATACAAACGTCACATTCAACCAATCACAACACTCATCTCGGTTTCGTACTTCACTCCGACTTCACTCTCATTCTAACCAATCACACGGCATTCATTCAATAATGCCAACCTCTATCAATTTATACGTATACAATAAAACGGTAGAACCAGCGTGTCTGTACGGGGAGCCTGCGGGGGAGCCCTTAGGCTCGTTGCAACACACTTTTTGCTCCTGGCTGAGCGCCTTCTGCGCTCGCCCTAAACTAAACAAGTCCGGTGACTCTTGAAAGGCCACTAGGGCCACAAGAATTTAGTCAATCCGAAAAAAAAAAAGTCTGTACGTTCAATATATTTACCAAAAACTGATTGGGGGTGATGAAGGAAGAGTATCAGAATACAAATAGACGATTTAGAAAATTTGTATCTGTTTATCTGTTCGAACATGCTAATCTCCAAAACTACTAAACGGATTTCCATAAAGTTTCCACCGGTTAATTAGGCTTAGCTTGGCGCTTCGAATGGGCTTTGTTTCATCGAATTCGGCTGACGGGAAGAAAATATATCTTAATTTAAAGTTTAAAAAGTAAAATTCCACACGTACGAAGTCGCGGGCGCAGTTAGTAATTAATCAATTTAAATTTCGCGCCGTAGACCTCTCCTATTCCACACTAGCGACCCGCCCTCGCTTCGCTTCGGTTTACAAGTTTTACAAAGTTACACCAAAAAAAAAACATATATACCAGTGAAACTGAGAAAATTCAACGAAACCATTTGACCGACTGCACGCTTTGTGTAAATTTAAAAAAAATACATTTTCGTAAAACATCGCCTTTTGTTCTCGAAAAACATTTTACCGACAAAGAATTTATAAAACAAACGATTCCGAACTTTATTACAAAGAGTTAACGTCCAATTTTTAAAGCAACCTTCCATTGTGTGCTTCGTACGAATGAAACGACGTAAAACCAACTGAGGCTCAAAGAAAAACTGTCTTTATAATTAATTGCATTAGAACTAGTTTCGCTCGGGAACTGCTTCTTTTGTTTCGATATTCCAATAAAATAGGGAAGTGAATAGTGTTGGAAGTTCATTGGTGGGAATGAGTTATTTATTTATCATATGGATTATTCATGAATTTCACGAGGGGAGTTTTCGGAGTCAGATCACACATAGAATTGAAAGAATAAGTAGACGGTAGTGTGAGGAGAGCTTTAGATCACGTGACCGTATTATCATTTATCATATGGTCCTAATGCAGGGCATATGTCGACATCAGTCATAAACGACAAACGTTGGCACGTCTCCAGATTCGCCGCCTGCGTTTGGAGATTGAACAGTAGATTTAATTATGTACTTTGAAAAATAAATTGTGAACTTTTAAAGAGTCATCGCAAAAACTGCTTATAGTTCTTATTTCTCTTGTTTTATGTCGTATTATTATGACATTCAGACAACTGATCGACTTCTGTTCGGTTATCAAGTCTTTTGTTTAACTAGGAGCCCCTAAGACGCCATTTTTTAAATTTGTGCATGCAAGTTACTTATATTTATAAACTTAGCCTACGTGCTACTGAATTTCTACACACAAATTACTGTTACTTTTCTTACTGTTTCCGACATACGTGTTCCTTTTCTAACACGTAGGTATTGCTTGAATTTTACAATGCGGTCTGGACATTTAAAAATTAATTATCAACTAATTTATTATTGACTGTTTTAAATTCGAGACATGCCCCGTAAAAAGGGTAAAACTTTTAAAAAAAATAAAATAAAGTTAATCTACACGATTAATCTGCGATGGATTAAATAGTTAATCTTTTATTTTATAAATGAACAAAAAATCCACAGCAAACAGTACATGAACTTATTATATACATATATATATATATATAGGTATAAAGCTAATTGTCTAAAACAGATTTATCGATGTATACAATGCAACAAAACAGATAATATGGGCGATGGGCTTATACATGCAAATGTATGTGTATTTGTCAGTGTGTGCGGTGGGTGTGGGTGTGTGCGAGCGTTAACAAAATTAAATAATGTGAATATTGAGTATACAATAAGGAGTGTGCATATGTGTATCTGAATATTCGGTGTCGCGGCGGGTTTACATGGCGACATATTTATTTATCTATACATAATTATTAATAACTTTTCCAACTCCTCGAATAACTCTTTTTGAGCCGACTCATGCCCAACACTAGAAACGTTAACAACTTAATGTATCAAAACTGAGACAATCGAATAAAATCACTATTACCTACGCTATAAAGATTACTTTCCTTTTGACGTCCACGTCAGCCTAGTCCCTTGGTCAAAAACATTTTCTTTCTTTTATTTAAGACAATGGTGCAGTGAGCACATTCTGCTATAATCAAGTTTTCTTTGCAATAAATAATTTCAATGCCTAAAACGTATCCCGTCAATGTCCAGTCCTGTCGAAGTAAGTCGGGAGTCGCTGATTAAAGCGATAGTAGGTTTACTGAGCACAGTAGAGGGATCCTTGGAAGCACACGAAAAACGCAGTCCCATACTTTTATTTCACAAACATTACGCACAGAAAAATACTTTGAAGTTTAATAAACTATCGCTATTACGAAACGTACAATACACATTTTTAGAATTAATCAAACGAAAGGTCAACTTTACTTCTCGAGTCCCCGCCAAAAAGTCCGATGCCTAAGTTAAAGTCCGATGCCTAAGTTAAAAACTTCGCGATTTTTGTATTAAATTGACAAGTTCACGGTGAAATTTCCCCAGATGTCAAATTCCGTGATTGGTTCGTTCGAAAAACGATTTAAAAGTTCGGTTTTCTATTGGTCCAATATTTGAACTAGATTCGATAAAGTCAGTCGTTTGGGGACCGGATAAAGTTGTGCCCACACAGTAGACGGAGCGATGCGAAGCGACTTATTAATAGATTCTGAAAAAAGAGCGCCCAAACAAAAGGAATTATTCCCATCCTGTCTCTGGAACCTGGCCCATCTATACATATAATAAAATTGCAACAGGCCGATGTCTGTACATTATAGATATTGAAAAAAAACTAATATGGGGGGGGGTCTTTATTAGAGCAACAGAAGCCAAAACAACAATTTTTAGAAATTTTATCTGTCTGTCTGTCTGTATGTTTGTACACGCATCACGCAAAAACTACTGCATGGAATTGAATGCAGTTTTCACCGATGTATCGCTAGAGGTTTAACTTATAATATAGGCTCCATTTTTACCGCAGGAAAATATCATATTCCGATTGTTTTAAATTTAACAAACCGAAGCGAAGCGAGGGCGGGTCGCTAGTTTTTAATATTTATTTAAAACTAGCGACCCGCCCTCGCTTCGCTGCGGTTTATAAGTTTTTTTTTTTTTTCAATATAAAATATAGCCTATATTAGACACGGATTCCTAGATTCCTATTTGTGAAAGATTTTTTGAAATCGGTTCAGTAGTTCCAGAGATTACCCCCAACATACCCACAAACAAACACACAATTTTACCTCTTTATTATATTAGTATAGACTAGTATAGATAGTGGCCACGTGTACCGACTGTAAAAAAATATTGCGACCTTTTTTTAGTAAGAAGGTGGCAGACGAGCCCACAGCCAGAGCTCCACAGATGGTGAGCGGATACTCCATAGACATCCGCGATACATGCCAACATCAGGGCAGAATGACAAAAGATGGCAGCTTGGTTTATCTTTGTTAAAAAATTTTCCTTGTGTAAATTGAGAAAACCATCTAAAAATTGTTGCACGGGAGTGCGAGGTCCTCAAAATCCGATACTAATATATCTTTACACTCGCTTTCATTTGAACCAACTATAAAATCGTATAACATCCTTGCACGAAAATGTTCTCGTTGGAATTCCACTGTGGCAAAGAAAAACGCTCGAAATGCAATAAAAAAGTGAATACAACATTTTTATCCTTTTCGTTTTGACTAAATGGCTTTCGGAATTCGAATTTCAATTAAACGATGTTTTAAAAATGGTGCAGCTCAAATGAGTAGACCGTACTCTTTCTGAAATTTGAATATATCACTATTTACCTATGTATTTTAGTTAATACGTTATCAATAATAAGGGTTTCGTTAATAAGGGACAAGAATTCGGACTAGGGTGGGAATACAAAAGTAACGTTACGTTTAATTATCTATATTTCCACTATTTCAATTGATTAGTTCGATCATTGAACTAGCGGAACTAGTTTCTTTTTCCATTAGTTCAATTGAAGCTGTTTTCTGCTAACGATTGAACGCCTGGAAATAGTACAACTTGTTAGTATAAGCTTTCATTACCATGACACCAAAACTGTAGAGCGCCATGTTGTTATTTCAGTTGGTACATCTGCATTTTCGCACATATTTGATGAATATAAAAGTGTGAACTAACAAAACCAAATGACATTTTTATTTGGTTTATTTAAACTTCATTGCTCCAGCAAATGTACAAATGGCGGACTTAATGCCATATGGCATTCTAGTCAACCACCAGATCGAACAGAAATAGCAATATGCACCCTATTTGGTTTAACTTAAACACAGAAATGAAGTAATATTTCACACAAAAATACAATACAAATGTATACATTAATTTTATAATACACACAGCAGAAAACTTAAGTTTAAGTTAAACTTAAGTATACTCAAGTATACAAAACAGACGCACTTTAATGCTATACATTAGCCTATTATAAAAATGTGCGTAGTTATATTATACTAATATTATAAATGCAAAAAAGTAACTCTGTCTATTACCTTTTCACAGCTAAACCACTGAACCGATTCTGATGAAATTTGGTACGGAGATAGATCGAAGCCCGGGGACAGACATGGGCACTTTCCAAGGACGGACTTAGAGTATTTACCGCGATAACCGAACTCCACGCGTGCGAAGCCGCGGGCAGAAGCTAGTAATATCATAAATGTTTTTTTGGAACGAAGTTCCTTTACGCGGCTTGCGGTAGGTGTGATTCGAGAGAAAATGTAACGTCACGTAAGATTTTTACCCCCCTCCATACGCCTTTTTCTCGCTCGGACACGGTATGGTCGCGATTCTCGCGATCGTGTCAGTTCGTCGGTATTCGGTAAATTTCGGTAGCGGGCCGATCGCTAGTTCTCTCTCTCATGCCTCGCTCGATCCGAAACGAAAATATCCGATTCGACTACATCGCCATCGCTGATTCGCTGAATCGTATCGTTGTTTTTCAATGTAATATATTATCGCATAGTGACATCGATGTTAGAATGATATATTGAAAAATACATCGATTGTTTTTACAGTTTACTAAGATTATGGTTATAACATGCCTGAAAATGAAAGTATACGGATGCGTGAATTACATTCGGAGTTTAAAAAAATGCGTGAGGATCTTCGTTCCTGGCGGAGGTCCCCTGACTGCACACGTTTTTTAAACGGTTTTTAAAAATGTTAAGTGACTATTTCTTTAATATTGTTAGGCAGATTGTTGTATAAGTGCACATAAGTTAAGTTTCTTTTACCATAATCAGTTCTAGTAGTGCGTTGTTTTAGCTTATGTCTGTTCCTCGATTGAATTTTGTGTGTTCCCTAGTATGACCAGTATGATGGAGTACCTACCCTAGTAAATAGGACACATAAAGTCGGATTTTTTTTATTCGAGAGAGATATGACATATAAAACTGTCAAATAGAGTGTACGGAGATGACACTTTATTGACAGTTCTACATGTCATATCCCTGACTCGAATAAAAATTCGACAATAAGCAAAGTTAGGGCGGGATCGCTAACTTCGCAAAGTACTATTTTGAGCTACGGCAGAATGTATTTCAACGTCTGTGATAAATGCTGAATAGACCTTTATATCTTTTGGCGTTCATAAAAATTCATTAAAACTAAAATGCTGAATTCATTTCAGAAATGCAGTTTTCATGTTAGCAAAAAAATTAAGTGTGTTCTTCAGTTTTTGTCAAAGGTATATTTAAAAAAAAATGGGCAAGCGCGAGTCCGGTTTGTTAATTTTTATCGTGGTCCTACTAAGTTGTCCTACTAATGGGACCACGACGGACATTTATTTCTCGTGGACTCATTCGTGTTTTACTACAACAAGTTCGGTAACAACATATTCACGAAATGTATTGATTTTCAACTCATGATTTCAACTTTCAAAAACTTTGTTGTCATTTCTTTGACAATATTAAACAATCGTTAATATTTTCGGATTTAACTAAAGTTTGTACGCAATCTACTTATTTAACATGTGCTTTTGCTACTGTAATTTGACCTCGTATGACCTACAATAATTATAAAAATGGTCGCCTATCACGCGATTGGAGTGAAATGATTTACAAACATACATATTTTTGTAGCGCACATTAAAACTAAATCCAAAAATCGATAAAAAGTCGCGTATGTAGGTGTTATAGGTAACCGAAACCAGAATATAGTTGTACGCTAATTGGGATGGGAATGGGCTCTGGCCATGGATATGGGAATAGACTAGTCCCAACAGGTGAATAAGGGTTCATTACAAAATCAAATTTGAAACTTAAGTAAGCATATGAAGCTTAAGTAAGCTTAAGTAAGCTTAAGTAAGTTATTCCATTTTCAAAACGCATATGAATTAAAGAATTCTAGAGGTACTGAATATAGAACACAATTAGATTGTAACGTGGCCGCCCTACACCGCTTGTATAACGTATCTAAGTATTCTCATGTCTAAGTATATGTATTCTCAAATTGATGTCTCTGGCATATCTCATTCTCTAACACGTACATTTAACTAGAAACACGTACGTGCATCGGGGGTATACGATAGCAATGGAAAATGCAGTACATTTCACATAAGTCTTTTATGATGAACAGAGGTCGGAATTAGGTAGTGTGATTTATGTAGTTGCAACGAAATGTTGATATGAACGTGGACATTTCTGGGATTTTCTGAATAATACTCCCGGGAACCGTAATTTATTGCCAATAGTATATTTATTTACTATCTTAAGGTACCCTGATGGTTTTTAGGGTTGTATCGATATCTCAGAGATAAGATAAATAAAACAAAATTATTCAATAGTACTTAATATATTAATGACTAGCGTCCCGCTCTTGCTTCGCTTCGGTTTATAAGTTTTTTTTTTCAATTTTGTTTTTTCAAAATTTTAAAATTAAATATAGCCTATATTAAACACGGATAATGTAGCTTCCTATTTGTGAAAGAATTTTTGAAATCGGTTCAGTAGTTCCAGAGATTACCCCCAACATACCTACAAACAAACACACAATTTTACTTCTTTATTATATTAGTATAGATTTACACACGTTTACATTCACATTTATATTTACAAATATTAACCTACAATTCTATTTTTAATAGGATAATTCTATTTTAACAATTCGGATTTTTAATACGCTTTAAACAGAAAACACGGGATTTGAGGAATATGCTTATTCTTCTTTTGCTCTATGATATCATTGCAAGTACATAAATCACACTACCTAATTCCGACCTCTGGTGATGAATTAAGGTTATTCAAATGGAAGTCGTTATATTTGATTTATTTTGATTTTGATTTATTGATTTGAAGTTGCCTCGATTGGCCACGTTACCCCTCTCTCACAGAAGACTACCTTGAAATGCACTGCATTTTCCACTTTATCTTATTTCCCCAATGCACGTACGTGTTTCGGTAGTGAGTGAGATGTGCCAGAGCCCATTCCCACCCTATCCCTCCCCATTTTCCCAACCCTTTCTCCAAATCCATTCCTATATCTCCAAAGGTAGGCAGGGCATCCTCCAAAGGTAGGGCGAGCCAACGTTTGTCATTCTGATCTAATATGTTGGCATGTATCGCGGATGTCTATGGGCGACAGTATCCACTTACCATCAGGTGGACTGTATGCTCGTCTGCCGACTTCGTCCTTAAAAAAAATTTGTTCACATTTAACCGACGGTGGACTGGTAGAGAATGCTTTAAGGCATTAAGTCCGCCTCTCTACAATATAGTGCCTAAAGAGTAAATATATAAATAAAATGCCGTAAAACGGCCACATGTGACAGTATCGTTATGGAAATGTGTCCACGCATATGTATCATCACGCTGGCCTACTTGCATAAATCTGGCTAAATGAGGTCTATGGGTTAATTTGACTAATTTTATTGCAAGCACAGAGATAAATTGCTAGTAGACTGGCCATAAGGAAGATTGGTATCATAGGTTATCGTTGCCAGTCCTTCTACAGTCTACCACGCTCGCCAAGCGGGTTGTGCGAGTCCAATCTTTTAAAGGTGGTGTAGTTACTGAGGACTTGTGGTCAGTGCCGGCTTTACCTATGGTGCAGAATGTGCGGCGCACACGGGCGCAGGGTTTTACGGTGCGCCGAGCGCCGCTCGCGACGCCTCCAAAGAGCCTACTAGAGGGCGCCAGGGTATTTATTGCACCCGGGCGCTACATGAGCTAGAGCCAGCTCTGCTTGTGGTAACAGTTTTGTTATCCTTTAATCGCATTTTATGATTACTATGGGAAAAAATGGGAAGGTGCTATCTAAAGCCAGCCAACACGGTCTGAACAATATGGGTATTTTAAAATATATCTTGAAATCAACAGAAAGGTACCAACATAATTGCCGAATCGGAAATAAGCAACCGTACTGGAGATATAACGTAACCTAATCAATCCATTGATCTCTCGTAAAGGCTTCAATAGGATATATGTTACATGTAGGTAGATATATAGATAAACTAATAATTTGAGGGGGAGAGTGCACGCTGCAATCCAACAGCCGCTGGGCGCGCTCTACTGGCCATGTTACCCCTCTCTCACAGAAGACAACCTTGAAATGTACTGCATTTCCCACTTTATCTTATTTCTCCAATGTACGTACGTGTTTCGATAGTGAGTGAGATGTGCCAGAGCCCATTCCCATCCTATCTCTCCCCATTTTCCCAACCCTTTCTCCAAATCCATTCCTATATCTCCACAGGTAGGCAGCGCATCCGGGGGCGTGCCAACGTTTGTCATTTTGGACTAATGTTGGCATATATCGCGGATGTCTATGGGCGACTGTATCCACTTATCACCAGGTGGACTGTATGCTCGTCTGCCAACTTCGTCCATTAAAAAAATATATAGATAAACTCTTTAAGGCTCGTTGTACATCGCAGCCGCATCGAACCGCAGCTCATCGCAATAATTCAAGTCTGTTAACTGTTGACATTTAATTCAAATATGTTCAACGCATATTTGAAGCGGGCCGGGTCGCAGCACATAAATACGGTTAGCGAGCGATCTGGCAGTCCGCTGCGCTGCGACGCGGTGCGGCCCGCCTCAAGTGTGCGATGTTTTACACAAAACGTATGAAAATGATTCAGAAGGATTTTTACACTGTTATGCGCTGCGATGTGGCCCGCTGTAATATGCGTGATCCTATATTGTACACCAATACATGTTGCAAAAAAGACAATTTAAGTAACACGAAAAGTATAAATATAGTTACTTAGATTTTTATTTCTTTATCTGAAACAACCCCCCCTTATCAGTAGCTTATATAATATATATTTTCAATTTATAGTATAATTTATTGTTGTATTTTTTTTTTTTTTATAGACTAGAGGACGGACGAGCAAGCGGTCCCACGTGATGGTAAGTGTTACCGCCGCCCATGGACACCTGCAACACCAGGGGGCATGCGGGCGCGCCGCCGACCTTGCAAAATCCTATTCACAGCTCTCTTGAAGAACCCCATATCGTAGCTTAATGGAAAGACCTCTTGAGGCAGTTCGTTCCACAGCCTACGGGTTCGCGGTATAAAATAATTTTTGGAGCTAACAGTGCGCGACACCTCCGTATCGAGGAAATGCGGATGGACCGCACTTCTGTGACGGGAGGTGCGGTTGTAGAAACCCGAGGTGGGAATTATATTAAACAGTTCCTCAGAGCATTCCCCATTGTACAGGCGGTAGAACACACAGAGAGACGCAACGTCTCTCCGAATGCTGAGGGGTTCTAGACCGCCCGTGAGAGTGGGATCGTCGACAATACGAACAGCACGTCGTTGGATAGAGTCAAATGGGTCCAGTTGGTATTTCGGTGCGCCGGCCCAGAGATGAGAGCAATACTCCATATGGGGCCTCACTTGAGCTTTGTAAAGCATAAGGAGTTGCCCAGGGATGAAGTACCGCTTCGCTCTGTTCAGCACACCGAGCTTTTTGGAGGCCATTTTGGCCTTATTTTCCAGATGACCCCTAAATTCGACTTTGCTGGAGATGTCGACACCAAGGATCCCGATACTCTCCGAGATCTTAAGAGGCATGCTCTGAAAGCGAGGTGCTACGACAAAGGGGTTTTTTTTTGTTGTATGTATTTATATGGATATATAAAAGTAGGTATATATTTTTATCTATATCTATATATATATATATATATTATGTATTATTGTACCTAGGTATTATATGTTTATTGTATTATATGTACTGTTAGTAGCCTTTTTTATTGACTGCACGATGCACCACCGTTCATATTTCTGTTTAAACAAACTGGTTGGCTGGCAGAGAATGCCACTAGACATCAAGTCCGCTTTTTGTACAATGTTTGTTTGTGCACTAAAAGAGAAGTACAACAGACGGCCTTTTCGCCAGAGCATTACATGCATTGGCTGCAGTATTTATTTATATAAATTTCATTGCACAAGCATTTGACATGTACAAATGTCAGATTTATCAGATCGGTGAACCTCGAAATTAAACAGAAAACAGAACGAGGGTGCAGTTTTAGTTTAAATACTTAAATATACATCCATAGTAAAATTAAATCTATACTATATATTACTATCTATACTAATATAATAAAGAGGTAAAATTGTGTGTTTGTAGGTATGTTGGGGGTAATCTCTGGAACTACTGAACGGATTTCAAAAATTATTTCACAAGTAGGAAGCTACATTATCCGTGTCTAATATACGCTATATTTTATTTTGTAATTTAGAAAAAAAAAATTGAAAGTAAAAAAGAACTTATAAACCGAAGCGAAGAGCGGGCGGGTCGCTAGTATAAATATAAAATAGTGAATACAGACATATACATACATAAGAATATATATTTCGTAAGTATGTCCTTGTGTGAGTCTTGTAACTTAGTACTACAAAGAACGACAAACAAAGTGCTTGGTGTGCAACAGGTCCCGGGTTAGATTCGGGTAACGAGACCAGTCGAGTGCGTCCAGCGGCTGTTGGATTGCAGCGTGCACCGCCCCCTCTTATACTTTTTATAACATTTCTTTCAGTAAAAAAAAACTATTTCCCGTCCTTATAAGCTAGCAACACGACACTAAAGGCCATTATTGAGCAACTACCTTTCACGTAATTAAGCAAATTAAACGCAACCATCACAATAGGAAAATACACACAAATACAAAATCAATCGCAGAAATGTAACCTCTTTGTGTGCACAACAATAGATACATGATTTTCCGTTTTTGATACGATTAATATCTACAGGGTGTTGTCGTAGCGACGTTATGATTTAATCGTACTAACATGCATTTATACATGTAAATAAAATCTATTTGTTCGATTTTAATTTGCCGCTCATTCCGGGCGCCATCGATATACAAGGTTATCGATCTTGTATATCGATGTAGGGTAATCTATGGTTTATAATCTATGATGGTCTGTGATGTGTGGGGAGATGACGATGGCGTTGTTGATTTGGATAGTTTAATATTGTGAATTTGTCTGTTGTCTGAAACGAAAGGGATTAACATTTGAAGAATAGACTCTAATGTCTATTCTTCAAATTTCAATCTATGGCATTACAGACCATTATAGATTATAAATCATAGATTACCCTATATCGATATACAAGATCGATAACCTTGTATATTGATGGCGCCCGGAATGAGCGGCAAATTAAAATCGAAGAAATAGATTTTCTTTACATACATATAATTAAATTGTAACAGATCCGTGTCTGTACATTTTAATTTTTTAAATAAAACGAGCACTGTTTCTACCGCCTGTATAAAGCGGAATGTTCTTAAGAGTTGTTCAATTTGATGCCACCTTCGATAGTTTACCATCGCACCGCTCGTCATCATCGTGCGGTACATCCGTACTTCTTTGATATGGAGCCGCTGCGTACAGTGCCCTCAAAAGGACGCTTTTTACCTCGAACCCGAAGGTTGTGGAGATCAGTAGGGGCGAGGTCTGACGATTACGGTGGGTGATGGAGTTTCCAGTCGATGCTCCCGTAATCTTGAGACCGTCTGTCGCGCAGTGTGTGAGCGAGCGTTATCATGGAGAAGCAGTGGACTAGAGCGATTGATCAGACTCGGTGGTTTGATAGCGAGCTTGTAAATCATCGTTTGTGGTTCTTCACAGTACACATCTGCATTAATTGTTGTGCCAGATCTCAAGAGGATCTGGATAATACCGGTACAGGGCCACCATATCTATAGTCACCACGAGCTTCTTTTGACTCAGTTTACGTTTAGGACATTAATAATAATAACAGTTTATTTGGAGAAATGTGAGTACGAAAAGGGCGATAGTTTTAATCAGATGCTAAATATTGTACGTGCAAAAAATCGACTATTGCAAAGATCCACAAATACTCATTATACGAGTCCGAATACCATCCCTTCATTTTTGTAACGGTTCAGCAAAGTAAGGCAAGCTTCGACTCGTACTTTCATACGGTACTTGACGGCAAATGAATCAATATTGTTTTGCCACTTACGCCGAAGGCTGCTGCTAACTCTGACGTGGTTTGAGATCAATCCGCTTCCACTATTGCTTTCAATTCGTCATTATTAACTTAGTCTCCGGTCGTTCACGGAGCTTGTTCTTGAGGTCGAAATTTTCAGAACGGAAACGATGAAACCAAAAACGCACGGTGCTTTCGTTTGCGGTGTTTGATTCTTACACGTCGTTATATTGCGTGCCGTTGTCTGCGCTGCGTTACTGCCACGACGGAACTCATATTCGCCAATTTTCAACTTTTCCTTAGTCGCAAACACAACGATATCTATGCAAAAAATTGTTTGAAGAAAAAGTAAACAACTAATTTTGACAAAGAATGTCATAACTTTAAATTGAAATTATTTGAATTTGGAATTCAAAGCCAAACGCAAGAGCTAAGTTCAAATTGGCCACTGTGAACATTGCATTAATGAAATCGGATAAAATTATAAATGCAGTATATTTGACGGCAGTGTTGCGCGGAGGGTTGTGCGCCTCCCAAATTGAATGACTACTTCGATAAAACGTTTAATGTACCTACACTTGTACTTGTAGCAACCTTAACGTCCCACTGCAGGGCACAGGTCTCCCCTAGTAAATCACCGGGGGGTTCAGACAGTAGTCCACTATGCTGGCCCGGTGTGCATTGATGGACACCCGCTAAAGTTTTTTTTTATTTTAAAGCATTCTGGTTTCCTTACCGTTTATCGCCGAGAGTGACAATTTTTAATTCCTTACCGTTTACCGTCCTTACCGCCGGGATCGTCAATTTTTAAAAATCCGTACTAAGTATAATCTCAGTGCTACAGTCCGAGGATTTGAACTCACGATCATCATACGAGTCTAGTATAGATATCACCGCCCTTGAAAACGTTTAATAATCTTTGTTAATTGAAGTAATTTGTTACAGAACATTACCACATCTTCGTCGGTGATCTGAGTCCAGAGATCGAAACACAGAGCTTGAGGGAAGCCTTCGCGCCGTTTGGAGAAATATCGTAAGTATAATTCGTTTTATATGTGTTCCTAACTAGCTGAGCCGACAGACGTGGTCCTGTCTCCAAATTTCAATAATACAATAATTTCAATAAGTTCATACAAAAATCCCATAGAAAAAAGCACTTTCAGTTTTTCCCGAATTTTCCAATTTTCCAGGCAACTTTTCCAATTTTTCTTTCCCTAAAAACCTTACTTGGACTTTTACAAACATTTTAAAAAAAAATTAGCCAAATCGGTCGCGCTGTTCTCAAGTGATGCGCTTACCAACGAACAGCATTTAATTTTTATTTATATAGAAGATAATTCGTGAAGTGTGTGTATATTAGGTATCTATTTTTTCTTATGGACGAAGGCGGCAGACGAGCATACTTACCACCCGATGGTAAGTGGATACATAGACATCCGCGCTACATGCCAACATTAGATCAAAATGACAAAGGTTGGCAAGCCTCCGGATGCGCTGCCTACCTTTGGAGATATAGGAATAGATTTGAATAGAAATGCTAATTAAACGATCGGAAAAGTGTGTTCAAATACACGGAGAGTATATTGAAAAATAAAAATTGTTTCTTGAACTTTTTTGAGTGTCATTTTTCTTTGTCATGTCGGAGACTTTTGGACCTCCCCTCATATAACAATCAAAAAGGTAACCATTTTGCAATAAAAACCTATAAGTGTTGGCTACGTATCCAATATTTCACTAGAAAATTGAATATTGAATTATTGATACATAAAATATACTGTACAAAGCACGATGTCAAATCTCCTCGCTGGAGAGACGCCAGATGGGGTGTGGCGCCGGTGACAGCGGATGCGACGAGATTTATAGCCGACTTCGACATTTTTAGGTCATTGAAAAATGCTCTTTAAACTGGACTTAAAACTGGATAAGAAGTTGTTAAATAAAAATCCAATGGCAGCGCCAGTCGCAACAGTGGATTTCATTATTTTCCGTACGTTTTATAAAAATAGTGTATAAGCAAAAGTTGTTGAGATTTACGAGCACTATCCCATGTCATATATATGATATGTATATTGGATGAAGAAGATAATTGGGAAATGTAGTATCGTTGACTGTAGTCCTCTGTGTGACTGTGGTATTTCAGGATGCACCCTTTCATAACATTTGGGCATAGGTGGCAGATGGGCGGGCGGCTCACAAGGGTGTAAGTGGTCACCGCCACTCATGGACACTTGCAACACCGAGGATTCACAGTCCTTTTCCAGAGCCCCATGTCGAAACTTCGTAAAACCTCAGTTGGCAGTTCGTCCCACTACTTTCTCACTCCCGACATAAAGTATCTGGAAGACCACACTGTACTCAGTAACTCTTTTTCAAGGGAGTGGGGATGAACCGCCCTTCCGTGACGAGAGGTGCGATGATAAAAATACTTATATAAGTATAACTAATATATACGTTTCAGTAGAGAACCTCAACAGAATATCAGCGTTTTTTCTCGATTGGGGAAGCAATGTATCGAGTCGGATACCTATTTGTTTCCACACCGTATACACACTTTTTGTACCACATTACTATTTTAATCGTTACTTTGATAAATCTGTGTGCTATCTGTGATGACAAATAAATTTATTTTCTTTCTAAAAATCCAAAGTTGCCATCAGATCGGACAGCTCTTCGGAGTATAATGAAGGCGGTAGAAAACGCAGAGCGAGGTTACAACTCATCGAACGCTGAGCGTTTCCAGACCGCTTGTTGACCCGCGTCAGCGATGGCGTAGGTTTAGCGTTTTCCGCTATCACTCGCGCCACACACTTCCTATTAGTTACTTCAGAACTAGTACACCGCCGAACTGGGGCGGACACGTGCACTCGGCGAATAAAACTTTCAGAATTATTACGAAAATGCAGACGTGAAATATATATGAGACAACTAGTTTGGAACGTTGTACTTGAGCGATTGCATTTGTTTTTAAACAAAAAACAACGTAAGTACACTACAATATGAAAAAAACATCGTATAATGAGACGAGCTATCAGTATTTTCGTTAATACACGAACGTATAAGTAAATGAATGAAAAATCTTAAAAAGACCATTTAAATAATTGAATTAATACTTTATGTCAACAACAATAAAGTTCAGAATTGTTAAGTCACATGTGTCACTTGTTATCGTTGATTGTGAATAAGTAGTTTTTAAAAGTTCATAGAACATTATTTAAATCCATGTTCTAAATTCAAACTAAACATGAATTTGAGTTGATTTATACAGAGCAATTACTATTGTGATTTAATCAACTGAGTGTGACAATGAAATTTAATAGGGTTATTTAATGGCAAATCATTTGTTGCATGAATGTATGTATGTATGTTTAATTGTACGACCAAATTTCATTTGATTACATTTAATTTTCAAAAGGAAATTTTTGCATATAAAATTGCGACTTAAAATTTTCAGATATTTTTCCTTTTAAAATCTGATCAAAAAAGCGCTTATTAATTGTTTAATATATTTTTATTTTTGTATTGCATTTTTTTTTTATGGACGAAGGCGACTGACGAGCATACAGTCTACCTGATGATAAGTGGATACTGTCATCCATAGTCCGCGATACATCCGCGATACATGCTACATTAGTCCAAAATAACAAAGGTTGGCACGCCCCCGGATGCGCTGCCTACCTTTGGAGATATAGGAATCGATTTGGGGAAAGGGTTGGGAAAATGAGGAGGGATAGGATGGGAATGGGCTCTGGCACATCTCACTCACTACCGAAACACGTACGTACATTGGAGGAGAATCAATTGGGAATCGTAGTACATTTTACGGTTGTATTCTGTGTCAAGTGTGTCCAGCGGTTGTGGGATTGTAGCATGCTCCTCACTCAGCTCAACTAATTCCGATTATTTATTCTATACATAACAATATCGTAACAAAGCTGTCTCTACATACAAAAAAACATTTTTTGGAATTTTTGTCTGCTGTCTATCTGAATGCATATCACGCAAAATCCAATAAACAGTTTAATAAAACTTGGCATAGTTATAACTTATAGGTTGCGTTCACATTTAGCGTACATTTTATCCCGATCCGTTACAGAGTTCCCGCGGGAATCACTCTAAAGTTGACGCGAACGAAGTCGCTGACACCGCTAGTTGACGATAAAACTATACAATTTCATTTCAAATCGTACAAAATAATTTTACTGCCTTAAAAATTGTTAAAAAAAATATAAGCAAATGCGGAACACATAAAAAAACTTAGCGGCATCGAGTCATAAACATTTTTATGTCTCGTTAAATATCCGACAGTCACTTCGAGTGCGAGCGCGATAGATGCACAGCAAACGATCGAGTGCGAAAGAGATAGTGCCCACGTACTTCATTTTACTGTTTGATGACGTTTTACCTTTTTCTCAATGTAATGGCAGTTCTCGAAACATTTTGTGTAGCTCGTGTACAATTTAGTATATTTGTAACGTTATCAATAAGGAATCTCATTGTCGGTGTGAACTTTTTTTAACGGTTTTTTAACTTAAAATTTCATTGTTTCATGATTCTGTTTAAATTTGCCGTAACTTGTGACTTTTACATAAGATTTTAAACATAATAATTGTTACGTAAACGGTTTGTTTGAAAAAAATATATATATGTATAATGTCGATTATTTTCACTCTAAGGATTGTCAAATGAAACTAACTATATTGTGTTGCTTCGGTATACAAAGAAACGACATATAATGTTTATTCTTTAATCCTTTCTACAATCTATTATTTACAATAGTCTTACTGATCTTGACCTACAATTTGACAGTTCGCACGATTGTCTTCACGCCTCACGCCATCCTATATCCTACCCTCTTTTACCGACACTATGATAGTTCTACCGACAGCGCAGAGCGCGGCAAAACTCAAATGAAAGAAATATATTTACTTTACATATGTAAAACCGTACTGATTTTATTACATGTGAAAGTATAATTTATATGTTAAGCCATGTTGACGGTCACTCCCCTCACGTGACGGTAACACAGTTTTAAACAATAAAACATTGTAGGCGCGTCTTCCATGACTGTCTGTCACTATGCTATTATGAGAATAGGTAATGCTAAAAACGGTAATTTAAATAATTATTTATTACCTACTAGTTTTTATGTAAAGAACGGCTAGTCTAGGGCAGTCAAGTGGTTCTTAATCTACACTTTAAATCTAACTTGATTAGAATGACAGCTGTCAAAGTGCATCGAATAGTGTTCTGTAAAAATTATTAATCTATAAAAAGCTAAAAATGAGAGAAGGTTTTTGCCATGCGTACACGCACGTTTTTGTTTATTTAAAGTGCATAACACTCAGTCGGTAAATAAACACATTACCTCGATTTGATCATTATTGTCCCAGCACTATTCGAGGCACTTTGACAGCTGTCATTCTAATCAAACTAGATTTAAGTCTTCTTTTTTATTTAAGGCACATGTCAGTGTGCCTTCCTAACCAAGCCTTCGTACCCTAAACTTCCATTCTACAAAATTAATATGTGTACCAATATGAGGCCTGGTGAGGGCTCACGAATCTGTACAAACTAAATGCTGCTCGTGAATTAGGTTCTTCTAGTGTCTTATGGAACATACCAACATCATTCCTGTTCAGATCGAGAGCCCTCACTAAGGCCTCCCGTTCCTGTTGTTTTCAGGCACCACATAGATCGCAATTTGGAGAGCTAGTCTTTTTCAAGAGTTATCCAAACTTATTGAGTGGTATGTGTCGAGAACACAGCCTAAATGCTAAGACCGTGTATTTTCTAACTAAATTGGTTTCGGGAACCAAAGTATATGAGGAGGCTCACACTTTTTTTTAATTTTTTTTTATGATGGTAAGTGGATAGTGTCGTCCAGAGACACCCGTGGTTAGTCCAGATTGACAAACGTTAGCCCCCAAATGCACTGCATACCTTTGGAGATATACGAATGGATTTGGAGAAAATGGAGAGGGTTGGGATGGAATGGGAATGACCTCTGGCATACATCACTCACTACCGAAACACGTACGTACATTGGGGAATAGTTTCCAGTACTACATACATGACCAGGATTTTCGTTTCTTTGTCACTTCCTTTCTTAACAGTACGCAAGCCCCCCGGTGTTGCTGGTGTCCACGGGCGGCGGTGGTCACTCACCATAATGTGGCCCGCCCGGTCGTCTGCCATCTATTCTATATAAAAGAAAAAGTATCGTGAAGCCCTTGAATTTTAAGTATTTCTCTTATTGTTCTCAGGGACTGCCGGGTAGTCAGAGATCCCCAGACACTCAAGTCTAAGGGATATGGATTCGTGTCGTTCCTCAAGAAATCAGTAAGTATCAGTTTCAAGGCAAGATTTTTTTTTTTAATTTACTTAATCTTATAGCACAAGGAAATATTGTAGTGGCAAAAGATGGTCCACCTGATGGTGAGTGGATACTGTCGTCCATAGACATCGTTACATGCCAACATTAGTCTAGAACGACCAACGTTAGCACACCCACACATGCGCAGCCTACCTTTGGAGATTTAATAATAATAAATGAATTTATTTCAGCCACAGATGTCCATATACATACACACATACAAATTACTAATTATGATAATAAATATATTATATATTTTGTCAATTCTGCAATCACAAAATTAATTAAATATTGAGTCAAAATTATATATTAAAAAATTAAATCTAAAATTAAATACTAAAAATCGAGAAATAAAAATTCAAAATTAAGAACTCTAAATTCGAAACTTAAAGTTCAAAATTCAAGATTTATGGATTTGGAGAAAGGGTTGGGAAATATGCTCTGCTGACATATCTCACTCACTATCGAAACATGTACGTACGTCGGGGAATAGGACAAAGTGGGAAATATAGTACATTCTACGATGTTCTTTTCTGATAGACTGGGCAACAGTCAGGTGCGCCTAACGGCTGTCGGATCGCAGCGTGCACCCTCCCCGTGCCGAGCACCCACCCTTCTAGGCTACAGCTGAGGAACAACTAACTTTCAAATGCATGTGAATACGCGCATATGACTTTAATCGATAATTTTATTAATAATTTATTAAGGACTTAATTTCTTTTTAACTGAAAGAAAACCGATGATATAAGATGACAATAATAAAATATAGGAAACAAACTATCTTTATGTATACATATATATACATGTAGGTATATGAATAATGTATATGCGAACTATTATTGCAAGGTCGGCGGCGCGCCCGCAAACCTCCTGGTGTTGCCAGATTGTTTTTCGACCAAGGCGGGATTTTTAATATTTCAAAGTAAAAAAAGCGGGATTCGTTTGATAAAAGCGGGACATAATAAAAAAACAAAGTACCTAATTAGTACAATATTTATTAGATCAATGAGATCAAACTATTTTTTGTATGACTAATAGCCGCCCCGGGCAATTCTCCAGGTCGATAAAATAGATCGAATTCAAAAGAGCGTGATTTTCAGCGTGCCGCGCGGCATTGTATTTTACGTTTCAAAAAGCGGGACGTCTGGCAACATTGCGCATATCCCCTGGTGTTGCAGGTGTCTACGGGCGGCGATAACACTTACCATCACGTGGGACCGCTTGCTCGACCGCCCACTTCTCTGTAAAAAAATATATATAATATACTATAACTTTTTAAACTTTTTAACATAATTGTATTTGTTTACCTTTTATTTCTAATCGACGTTTCGGCGCGAGTTACACCAGCCGTGGTCACGATTTGACTGAAGAGGCGGATAGTTCAGGATGGGAGCTGCGAGCAGTACTAACTACTACCCACATTTGAGTTTAATATTAACTCATATGCAAGATAGAACTCATGTGTAAATTGAGAGAAAAAGTAAAGTCAATTTTAATTTAATTAGGGTTTAGCATAGAAAATTTCAATGGCATAACAAGATCACGCTGTTGTTCTATAAACGTAACAAGCCCTCGTATCGTCCACTGCTGGATTTTGGCAAATTGTCTCTTACATGAAGGATGTATGGACTTAAAACGTTACGCTGGACAAGCGGAGTCGGCGAGTCCAGTCTCTTAGATGTAGTGCAATTCCTTAGGGCTTGTGGTGGCGGCTTTGTTATCATGTGCGGCTTTAAGACACCCACGGCCAATGCTAGAAAAACCATTCTATAGAAACTTTTTTCCTACAGGAAGCGGAATCAGCGATAACAGCCATGAATGGGCAGTGGCTGGGTTCCCGCTCCATCCGCACCAACTGGGCGACGAGGAAACCACCAGCGCCCAAGAACGAATGTAAGTTGGATACAATTATTCATTTTTTGCGCCATTCGACTCAATCTACAGTCTCGAGCATAATCTGCAAGCGTTGAAATGTTTTTGTTTTTAATTTCACTTATACATGACTAGATGGCGTTGACGTTCTTATCAATTTAACCCAGTTAGAAGAGGGCTTGAGAAAAATGCGCAAACAAGTGATGTATAAGATATTCACAAAGAGAAGCAGTACTTAGAGTGATGGCTTTACTGGAGTACTACGGTACTGGCACTCATATCCTTAAGGATCAATATGAATGAGTCAGGCCCACAGATTTAATATTTCTGTTAGTAAAGCTGAGTTTCTGTTTGATTACTGTAAAAAATTGTATTAGGCGTTTTGTTAAATAGTGAAACTTTATTAAATTTCAAAGTGTTTTTCGTGTTCGTGATCTCATACATACGTGTTACTAATATAATAAAGAGATAGTGCGAATTTTGTGAGTTTGTGTGTATGTGGAGGGTAATCTCCGGAACCACTGCACCTATTTGAAAAATTCTTTCACCATTTGAAAGGTACATTTTTCCAGATGGACACAGGCTATATATCGCATGCCCGGCACAGCTGATAATCAAATAAAAGCATAGGACTGCGTTTTTCGTGTGCTTCCAAGGAGTCCTCTTCTGTCGTCAGTAAACCCACTATCACTTTACTGAGCGACTCTGCACTTACTTCCACGGTACTGGACATTGACAGGATACGTTTTAGACTCTGTAATTGTGGATGAAAAAAACTTGACACTGGCCGAATGTGCTAATTGCACCATTGCCATATATGAAAAGAAAAATATACATATATTTCTGCGGTCAAATGCGGTCGGTCAGGCCGCAGGCATTTAACATTTAAAGCGAATTACAATTTACGTTTGCTTTAGCCGTCATTTATTTAATAGCAAGTCTGTAAAGAAGTATACATTAAAAAGTATGTTATAACAGATATGCAATATTTGCCAAGGCCAATAAATTGATATTATTACATGCTCAAACAATGCTCATGCTTAAATATATATATCAATGGTCAAACCATTTGCTTCCACGGTTTCATTCTTGTGAAATTGACCGGCCACGACAGTTACAAATCGATTGAACTGAATTGATATAACCATATCGGTAACTCGTCATCATGTGACAAACAATCTTCACACAAATCACTTGAATTTCTTCACTCTCTCTAAGTATACGGCTTTCGCTGGAAACAACGCCCAATTCTATAAATTATTCCGCGCGAATAATTTCCTTTGCGGCAAATAGCCACCCCCCCCCCCCCCCCCTCCGCGCAAAGGAATGAAAGAGAATCGCGATATAACATTCATAAACTGAAAGATTAAAGAGAACTGTACATTTTATATTAAATTGTCTTATAATAAAGTTTCTTTGTACTGGGCAGAGGTATTTTTAAACCGTTAGATGGAGATGCGGGCACATAAATGTTTCTTCTGTGTCTCAGAAGAATTTAGAAGGTTCATTTAGAATACGTCAAAGACGTAGAAATTTATATAGAAACATGTCACACTGCTGCACACTCACGGACCCTCCTCTTATTGTTTGTTATATTAAGTATGCGGCAGACGAGCATACAGTCCACCTGATGGTAAGTGGATACTGTCGCCCATAGACATCCGCGATACATGCCAACAATAGTCCAAAATGACAAACGTCAGTAAGCCCCCGGATGCGCTGACCACCTTTGGAGATATAGAAATGAATTTGGAGAAAGGGATGGGAAAGGATAGGATGGGAATGGGCTCTGGCACATCTCACTCACTACCGAAACACGTACGTATATTAAGGAAATAAGATAAAGTGGGAAATGCAGTACATTTCAAGGTAGTCTTCTGTGAGACAGTGGTAACGTGGCCAGTCGAGCGCGCCCTGCGGCTGTTGGATTGCAGCGTGCACTCTCCCCCTCACAAAAATAATTATACATATAATACAATTAGATTACTAATAATCGGTCACTCATTTAACTTTTATACTTATATATTCTGTTCAATATATATTGTACTACCACTACAGGGGACTTTCTTCAAGTCGTCAGTCCACCTGGCCGGGACTGCGTCCCACGCTACGTTCCCCGGTCCCGCTACCCACTGCTACTTTAGCTTGCTGACCCTTTGAACTACATCGACAACTTTAGCTCTTCGTCAAATTTCTTCATTATGAATTTTATCCAGCAAAGAAACTCCGAGCGTATATATAGGCTCTTTCCATTGCTCGCTGAGCGACTTGGTACTTGTGTATCAGGCCTACCGTCAGAGATCACGTTTCGGCACCATACGTCATTAGGGGCAGGATGCATTGATTGAAGACTGTTGTCTTCGAACATTGAGGTATAGGCGACGAGAAGAGGTGACGCATTTTCCCGAATGCTGTCCAGCCCAGCTAAATGATTAAGAACACTTAATGAAACCTTCATGAGTATATATATATATATATATATATATATATATATATATATATATATATAAAGCTATAAAAGGATGTATCATCATCTTCTTTTGATAAGAACGCTGTTGAGTATATTGAAAAGTCTCTATTCAAAATCTCTTCCGTATGTCTGTTAAATGCAATGTATCTTGCATTGTCACTTGGGTTTAAATTATATGCATAATATTATTATGCTCGACCCCAATAAAATATTTTAATATATCATTAAAAGCTGATCAATTATTGATGCGAATTCGACAATGTAGTCACAAGTAGTACCAAGCGGTGGAGGCACCGGAAGTTGTCGTCTACGGCGCCGGAAACGCGGGAAAATATTACGACCTCTACCGGAAATTGGAGTATAGGCGGATTTATATAGAGACGTTACACACCCCTCGATTCTATGTAATAGAACTGCTACCATTTATAGCTCTGTAAATTTCTTTATATATTTCATGGTATTATTAGCAATCTTCGGAATAGGTGTCACTTTAAAGAACGGAAAACTTGAAGCACATCAACAAATTTAAAATGTATAAAACCGTTCCAGCGAAAAATAAAATTGTTATAGGGAATTATCAAAAAATATAAATACATTTTGTTGTTCTATCTAAAACGTTTGTAGCGCTCGTTACTCAGTACAGGGTAATGACCGGATGCCTAAGCGCGGCGTGGCGCTGACGAGCTGGCGACGCGCATAAAATGTAAAATATACCAGAAATGAATAATAAGTTTTTTATTCTAGAGACAATTGACCATGTATACTGTATATTGACCATGTGAATTGTATGGTAATTTGGCACTATGTAGGTAGAGATCGTATATACGTTTGACAGCTTTTTATGCCTACGATTCACAAATAAACTATTTTGAATTTGAAAAAAACCTAAACTGTTGAATCGATTCTACTCTCGACACTGAATAACCTATTTACGAGCTTGTGCGTTATTTTAGTGTCGTTTAAACAGGTTGTGTCAAAATCATCGCCGCGCCTGAAATGGCTTCCGCTCATTACTTTGAGTTAATTGATATATGTAGATATGTATAATTTTTATATATTTTTTTCGTACATAGTGAAATCAAAAATACTTACACCCTCTTCACGTTGACTTTCTTTTGTGAAAACTAACGATTTTTGTTCTACAACTTTTTAAAATTTAGCACTTTCTTCACACAAACCACTCAAATACAAATTATTCATTAGCTGAACGAATGATTTTATACAGATGGCAATGTGATTACCACCAGTGCCGGCTTTACCTGTGGTTGCAGGGTTTGTGGTGCACACGGGCGCAGGGTCTTAGGGGTCGCCGAGCGCCGCCTGCGACGCCTCCAAAGAGTCCAAAGCGCCTTACTAGAGGGCGCCAGGGTATTGATTGCACCCGGGCGCTACATGGGCTAGAGCCGGCTCTGATTACCATCATTCTAATTCATTCTACCGGTGTGCAGAATTATTTATAAAGTTTCAGATTGTTTCATCCACGTCTTATACAAAGATATTGTTCAATTCACCACAGTTCATGTATGTCAGTTAATGATACATCCAAGTCAAATTATGAATTAGAACATAGGTATTTTTTATTTAACTCTATATTACCCCGTTAATATTGTACAAAATACATTTTAAAATATTCCCATCTCTATGTAATACCTTCTTCGCGGCTCGTTTGATCTACCAAATTGCCTCCGCCGTTACATCAAAGCACGCCGCCTATTATTAAAAGTTAAAGCCGTTTAGAACTTTAAATAGAGAACAGTAATTGTTTTCGTAACGAAATGGGGAGAGGCAATGGTATTTGACACGATCTGTACTTTGGCCGTGTGGTGTCGGCTTTACACGAGCATCACGTTATATCTTTCCGTGGGTGTTGTGAGGGGCAACTAAGGGTTAACGAAGAGCTACTACAAACCACGACGAGTGAACTCACTAACGCGGTTGGCCAGCGTGCGGTTTTAAGGTTTTTGCTCTCCATTGCTAAATATAGGCGTTTCCCAAAGCTCGCCACAACATCCAACCACCACCGTCGAACTTATTCAAGTCTTCAGTCCACCTGGCAGGACGTGTCCTCCATTCGAGGACTCGTCGACCACTGTATACCGTCCACCGGTTATCAGTCCTGTGGCAGATATGACCCGCCCACTGTCATTTCAGCATGCTGATTCTAAGAGTTATGTCCGTAACTTCAGTTCCTTGGCGATTTTTTACTATTCGGATCTAAGATACTCCAAGCATAGCTCTCTCCATAGCTCGCCGAGCGACTTTGAACCTATGTACCTTTCCTATCGCCACGGTCGGGTAAAAAGCGAACCCCCTCGAGTACAAAATTCTAAAAAGTAACTTCAAATTCTTACACAAACCCTGAACCTGCCTACCCTAATTCCCCTGTACAAATGCAGCTACCATTATGGGCCAAATTGAATCCGCTCTCCGGGGGCTGAGCCTTGCAAACCTCGTTTTATAAAAATAGGTAGAGATTATGGTCGCAGTGTAAGCGATAAGCGACATGATCAACTATAAATCCATCGGTCTAAGTATTTTCTTTAAATCTGCTAAATAGTGTAGATACATTTTTAGGAGGGGGAGAGTGCACGCTGCAATCCAACAGCCGCTGGGCGCGCTCGACTGGCCACGTTACCCCTCTCTCACAGAAGACTACCTTGAAATGTACTGCATTTCCCACTTTATCGTATTTCCCCAATGTACGTACGTGTTTCGGTAGTGAGTGAGATCTGCCAGAGCCCATTCCCACTATCCCTCCCCATTTTCAAAATTCTTTCTCCAAATCCATTCCTATATCTCCAAAGGTAGGCAGCGCATCCGGGGGCGTGCCAACGTTTGTCATTTTGGACTAATGTTGGCATGTATCGCGTATGTCTATGGGCGACAGTAGCCACTTACCATCAGGTGGACTGTATGCTCGTCAGCCGCCTTCGTACATAAAAAAAAACCTTTTGCAATGCAACCCTTTCAGTATCCAGCAATGGACATAGGCCACCTCGTACATATTGTCTTGTGCATGAGGTATATATGATCTTGAAACGTCACGCTGTGCTGGTCAAGCGGGTTGGCATATTCACTGTTTTAGAGCTGATGTTGTTCCTCAGGGCTTGTGGTAGCCGCTTTGAATCCCTTAGTCTCCTTTCACGACACCCGCGGCGGGAGATGGGCTGGTGATATTCGTATTTTTTTTAATATAAATAAATAAATAACGTCACACTCAATGGCTGGTAAGTTTGTAAGTATTAAATTTAATTTGCTTCCACCTCGATAGAGGGCGGTGCACTCAGTATAAATCGCGGTGTTAAGATTTTCCGCCAAAACATGACACCTCTGTGAGCGTTGATAATTCAATGGTTTTGTACTGAGCTCGGTGTTTTCTTTGGAGCTTCCATGCTGACTCCCGTACCTTTTTGGGGAAATGTACAATAGTCCACATTAGGATATCGTGTGTCCAGAGACACAGAAAAACACACCCGGACCTGAACATACATTTCTTTTTTTTTTTTTTTTTTATAAACATGTATGTGCGACCGGGATAGAACCCGGGTCACTACCAACTGCGTCAATCGGTCGGTCAATGACTATATTTATGACACGTTTTTTTAATGGTTTGATCTCACTATCTCTTACGAATTTTCAATTTAAGGGACCAATTAATTAATTTTGTATTTTCTTAATAAATGGCAATATATAAGTAAGTTCATAGATTGTTAAAATTTATATTTCTTAATTCACAAAACTCACACGTACCGAGTATATCGTCGTAAGTTCAATTCTACGAGGCCCAAATGAATTTATTCAATTGCATTTCAATTTATTATTGACGCGACGACGTAAAGTAATACAAGAATAAGATAAGATATATATACATATATGTATTAGAGTATTCTATACTAGTATAATAAAGAGGTAAAATTGTGTGTTTGTATGTTGGGGGTAATCTCTGGAACTACTGAACCGATTTCAAAAATTCTTTCACAAATAGGAATCTACATTATCCGTGTCTAATATAGGCTATATTTTATTTTGAAAGTTTGAAAGAAAAATTTAAAAAGAAAACAAACCGAAGCGAAGCGAGGGCGGGTCGCTAGTATGTACTAATATAATAAAGAGGTAAAATTGTGTATTTGTGTGTATGTTGGGGGTAATCTCTGGAACTACTGGACCGATTTCAAAAATTCTTTCACAAATAGGAAGTTACTTTATCCGTGTCTAATATAGGCTATGTTTTATTTTGAAATTTTGAAAAAATACTTATAAAGCGAAGCGAAGCGAGGGCGGGTCGCTAGTTAGTTAGTTAGTAAGGAGAAATACTGAAGGAGCACCAAATCGATGGCAACAATTTTGATGGTTGGTTCGGTTAAGGATCTTTGGTCGTGACATTCTTAATAATTATTTACCTCAGCTATTGAAATAGTAGTTTTTGTTCATCACGATGACTTCACAATAAGAAAAATATTTCGTTGACAGAATTTAAGGCATTATTTGAGGTATCAAATCAATTTATTTGACACTAGCGACCCGCCCTAGCTTCGCTTCGGTTTATAAGATTTTTTTCAGAATTTCAAAGAAAACTTGTAGCCTATATTAGACACGGATAATGTAGCTTCGTATTTGTGAAAGAATTTTTGAAACCGTTTCATTAGGTAGTTCCAGAGATTATCCCCAACATACAAAACACACAATTTTACCTCTTTATTATATTAGTATAGATAACTCGAGTTATAACATTGCTTACTATGCTATACTGATTAAACTGAGATTTACCTATAGATCTAAGCACTGAGCAAGCAACTAAGCATTTTAGTTAAAATCTTTGACAAATATAGATCGTTGACTTAATAATTGTGATGTTTTGAAATTATACATATATTATTGAAGTTTTGACATGATGTGCAATTAATTGATTCTAAATATGACATGGAGGGGTGCACGCTGCAATCCAACAGCCGCTGGTCGCACTCGACTGGCCTCGTTACCCCTCTCTCACGTAACCTTGAAATGTACTGCATTTCCCACTTTATCATATTCCCTAATGTATATTCGTGTTTCGTTAGTGAGTGAGGTATGCCAGAGCACATTCCCATCCTATCCCTTCCCACGCCCCCCAACCCTTTCTCCAAATCCATTCTTTCTTCACCAAAGGTAGGCAGCGCATCCGGAGCGTGCCAACGTTTGTCATTCTGGACTGATGTTGGCATGTATCGCGGAAATCTATGGGCGACAGTATCCACTTACCACCACGTGGACTGTATGCTCGTTTGCCACCTTCTTTCTATAAAAAAAAATCTATTTTTAATATTTTGAATTAAGTGTAGCTTTTAAGTGTATTTTGCGAGCAATTTGCTTTGTATCTATTCTGTGTTATGTAAATCTTGCTGACGATCTGACTCTATACACTTTTTTGTAACGTACATTGCAAATTTGAAATTGAAATGATTTGCAGTTCATTAAGTATTTATTTGGCGTTCAATTTATAAGTACAAGCCATTCTATCCGGTATAGCCATTATACAAACCCTCGGTTGTAGATATTTCATCGTCTTTGTTATAGGCGTAAATATTAGGTCGTAATGGGATGTCACTACCTGTGGGTGGACAAAGATCTATTCAACTTTCGAAGGTCCACACCACACGAGGTTGACAAATGACAATTTTATATTGATAAACTTTGAGCTACATTAGAGTTGAGCCGTGTTCTGTCAGCAGTCTATGAAATAGCACTACGTCATCTCTTCCCGAGGCTGTTGCAAAAGGCGACACCACAAGCCCTGAGGAACGAGACCACCTCTGGACTCGTCAACTCGCCAGCGCAGCGTTTTAAGGCCATATATCCCTCGTGTACAAACAAATTGTACTAGAATTGTATCGAATCGGTATTTAAGCAATTCGGACATCACTAAACCGATCTGTCATCAAGAAAATAACATAGTGGACGGAATTGCGCTACAATCAATTGCAAAAAAAGTAAAAAAAAACCCGAGTCACTCGACTACAATTAAGCTACTGTAACTACTAAAATAGCTACTGTGAGCTAATCGTGATTACTACTATTTTTCAGTTCGATTGATTTAGTTTTTCAATCAATTCTTCACATTAGAATTTTTAATGACATAATCTGACACGATATATTTATATTTTTTTTGACATTATTTCGATTGACCAGTACTTCCGCAAAGAGACCGCACTGCGAACTTTGACCATAACATTTATATCAAAAAGGAAACTGCAAACCTGCAAAAGAAAATTTTACATTTTTGGCCGGAGTTGGTCTTTTTAGTCCCTATACCGCGCGAAACAATTGACAGTTATCCTTTTTCTTTTCAAAAGCGAGGCGAAGGAAACAATGCCTGTGGAGCCGCGACTTTCACATCGAGTTGACGGATGTGACAATATTTTTTCGAGGGTTTACGTAGATTTTCCGCAGTTTTATTTTTTATTTTTTGTAGCAACGGAATGAAGTTCCGCGTGGGACTGAAATAACAAGGCAAGGTTGAATATACCACAGTTAGGGCTCTAGTTTCAAACATATTTTAATGTCCGTTCTTTTATAATGTACACAAACGAGAAACTCGCTTTGAGCTCTGGCATATAGTCTGGCAGACATAGACGTTTTTGACGTTTTTACATCAATACTGGCAAACATTTGTCATTAGAGACTGATTTTGTTATTGTATCGCTAATGTCCATGATCGACAGTATCCACTTACCACCAGGTAGACTCGTGCACCTGGCGCTCATCACCTATAGAAATAAGGCGCTCGTCCACCGCCTTATTTCTATAGAAAAAAAACTATTTCACTAGTTTTTTTTTTATTGTTTATTTGTACTAAACATACACGAGGGTTTTTTTGGCGGGAACTCGAGAAGTGAAGTTGAGTTTTGTTTCATTATTATAAATACATGTGTTTTGTACATTTTGTGGTACAACTGTGATAGTTTATTAAACTTTAAAGTGGTTTTGTGCGTAATGTTTGTGATAATCAAATAAAAGCGTGGGACTGCGTTGTTCGTGTGTTACCATGGAGTCAACAAACCAACTATCGCTTTACTGAGCGCCTCTTGACTCCGATGGGACTGGACATTGACAGGATACGTTTTAGACTTCGAAATTGTTAATTACGAAGAAAAACATGACACTGGCAGAATGTGCTAAGTACACCATTGCCATATATGAAAAGAAAAAAAAAACACACATGATACAAATTGCAATGAGCTCTGACTCCCAAACTAGCAGAAAATCTGTATCTCGGGAGCCAGTACCTTTCCAAAATAAATGTATTTTAATACAAGTTAAACATTTCTTTATTATTTTATTTTTGCACATAATATATAGCCTATATCCACCTGGAATAATGTACCTTTCAAATGGTGAAATATTTTTTCAAATAGGTGCAGTAGTTCCGGAGATTACCCTCCACATACACACAAACTCGCAAAATTCGCACTCTCTCTTTATTATATTAGTATAGATAGTATAGCGAACAAACTATACTGTATAGTGTACTTACGGTATTATTGTAATTTCTTATTGTAACATTTGATTACAAGTACAATACATATAAACAACAACAATAGATACAAATAGCAGCCAATAGAAAAAAATGTTTGGCTGTTACATTCATTCCAATCAAGAGATTGACCTTTGATCTCTCAATGTTTGTCAATCGTTTGATCGTCTGCAGGAATCCCGATATCGCCGAATTGGTCAGGAAAAACAATTATCGTCAGTGAAAATAATTACCAAAGCGCCGCTGGTCTCGAAATTGAGTTATATATGAAAGCGCACCCGCGACCCACATGCTGTTTCATTTGTCCATTGGCGGCGGTGACCACCTACCATAATGTGGTCCGCCCGCTTGTGTGTCATTCTAAAAAATCCTTTCATTATTGATAATAAAATACACAACACTGAATTCTTTTGTTCTTTCACTTTTTTAAATTCAACATTTGAATATCTCATGAAAAAGACTAGCTCTCCAAATTGCGATGAATGTGGAATTGTTGAAGATTTCCAACACTTGTTGGTGGAGTGTGTCCGGAATCAACAGGAACGGGAGGCCTCGGTGAGGGCTCTCGATCTGAACAGGAATGATGTTTGTATGTTCCATAAGATACTAGGAGAACGGAATTCACGAGCAGCATTTAGTTTGTACAGATTCGTGAGCCCTCACCAGGGCTGATATATTGGTACCTACATTAATGTTAAGAATGTAAGTTCAGGGTACGATGGAACTGACGTGTGCCAAGGCATAAAAGTTCCTTAAAAATAAAAAAATAAAAATTCAACACGTTTTTTCACACTTACTGGCCCCGAGGAAATACACTCTCACTGATTTATTTAGGTATTCAAAGTGCCGTCTAGTGTAGGCTGGCTTTGAATAGCAGCACCCCATCTATTCCCGGAGTGTACTAAGGCGACTAAGGGATAACAAAGCCGTTACTACAAATCCTGTGGAACTACACCGCTCTAAAACAGTGGACTCGCCAATCCGCTTGGCCAGCGTGGTGTTTTAAGGTCATGCATCCCTCATGCACGAAAGAATGTGCGTGGGAAGGCTCATTTCCAGCAGTTACTGAAAGGGCTGGTTACTTACCACCAGATAGACTGTATGCTCGTCTTTCTCTAAAAAAAAGAAACCGGAGAAATCGGTTATTCATTTTTCATCTGTCCCTTTTTCCAGTGAACTCCAAACCGCTAACCTTCGACGAGGTCTACAATCAAAGCTCGCCAACCAACTGCACTGTGTACTGCGGAGGGCTAGCTACTGGACTCACCGAGGAGCTGGTGCAGAAGACCTTCCAGCCCTTCGGAGCCATTCAGGAGATAAGGGTGTTCAAGGACAAGGGTTACGCTTTCATCAGGTTATTATTTTTTATTTATTCATTGTAACGATTGCAAAATTGAATTCGTATTTCCGTTTAAAAGTAATCGTTATGTAACAAATATTTAGTCAATCAATTTAGGTATATATCTTCAAGATAGGAAAAACAACCTGCTTTTTTTATGAACGAAGTCATAAAAAAAGTCCAGCATACAGTCCACCCGATGGTAAGTGGATACTGTCGCCCAGAGACATCCGCGATACATGCCAACATTAGTCCAAAATGACAAACGTTGGCACGCCCCCGGATGCGCTGCCTACGACGAATGAACGACAGTATCCACTTACCATCAGATGCTGTATGCTCGTCTGCCGCCTCTTTTCTATAAAAAAAACAACCTATTTACAGTTTTTACCTTATTACACTGACATGTTCTACACTTCCCGGCTGAAAGTAAAGCACATCGGCCTTTAGAAAGAGACTATCGGCTAGATTCGGTTTTGTAGAGCGTCGTCTCTGTCGTATGCCGTTACGACAGAGACAACGCTCTACAAAACCGAAGCTAGCCGATCATAGTCGATGTGTATTACTTTCGGTCGGGATGTATTCGTCTAAGTCACCCATAGACATGATAAAACAAATAATTTTTCAACTTATTTTTCAATTCACAGGTTCTCTACGAAAGAAAGTGCGACACACGCCATCGTGGCTGTACACAACACCGATGTTAATGGTCAGCCAGTCAAATGCTCCTGGGGGAAGGAATCTGGTGACCCCAACAACGCACAGGCTCAGGGGCAGGTAATGAATTCATTGTGCAAAATAATTTGACAGAAACTAAATTGCAGATGTCACTACCGTAGTCATTACCGTTGTTATCGTCAACTGCTGGATTTTTTTTATAGAAATAAGGCGGCAGACGAGCATCTGATGGTACAATCCATACAATCCATCTGATGGTAAGTGGATACTGTTGTCTGTAGACAGCGCCGGCTCTAGCTCATGTAGCGCCCGGGTGCAGGGCGCCCTCTAGTAGGCGTTTTGAACTCTTTGGAGGTGTCGCGAGCGGCGCTCGGCGCCCCCTAAGACCCTGCGCCCGTGTGCACAGCACCCCCTGCACCATAGGTAAAGCCGGCACTGAATTCAGCGCTCGACAGGCGCCCCCGGGCGCGGGGCGCCAGGGGTGCACCGCACCCCTTGCACCCCCTGGTAAAGACGGCCCTGTCTGTAGATATCCGCGATACATGCCAACATCAGAGTCCAGAATGACAAACGTCGCGATGCCGCTGGAAGCGCTGCCTTCTTTTGAAGAAGTATTGGGTATTGGGAGAAGGGGTTGTAAGAATTTCGAGTGATAGGATAGGATGGGATGTGAATGGGCTCTGGCATATCTCACTCACTACCGAAACACGTACGTACATTGAGGAAATAGAATGAAGTAGGAAATGTAGTATATTTCAAGGTAGTAGTGAGAGAGTTGTAACGTGGCCAGTCGAGCGCGCCCAGCGGCTGCGGGAATGCAGCGTGCACATTGTCCTGTGCACGGGCGATGTAAGGTCTCAAAAACGCCACGCTGGCTAAGAGTAGCGTTTGAGTCCATTCATGCATACATGCGTCCATACTCGAGTCCACTCTTTTAGAGGTGATGCAGTTTCTCCGTGCTCGTGTTAACGGCTTTGTTGTCTCTTACACAGCTTCTCTGACATCCACGGAAACAGATAAGGGGTAATGCTTTTAGCTTTACGACCACGGCCATGGAATAGTTCTGCAGTAATAAAAAAAACAGTAAACTAACTTCAAAAACGCGCTAAATACTTAAAACAACCGCGCTATACTATCTGCTATGCGTGTGAGAGGAGAGTGTTAGACCGAATTGTTGAGATTACATTCACAAACGTAAAAAAGGAAACCATTCATATAGCGCCATCTATAGGCTATGTACTTAATTATATTTACAGTTGGCACAATATAGTGTCAATGCCAAAATGTGTCATGTCAGAATTCAAATAAAAACTGTTTTTCCCTCGTCCAGTTACACTCGAGTATTAAAGAACGGACTTTTATTTCTACACAAATATGGTATAACTGTATCATCTGTATCTATAGTTCCGTTTTTAATCGCAGAGACGTAAAGTGACATTTCATGTGTTGCTAGTTTTTGACATTTGTAAAATAGTGATGGCCAGCAATCGGAACTAATCGTAAAACCGTATTAGATATCATCTAAAAAAGGTGTCTCTACAAAATTGCTTGGTGCTCGATCAAACTTAGTTAGTGATCAAACTAAATAGAGTTAGTGTACCTATGACGGGAAGTAGTGTATGTGTGAGGGGAAGTAGTGTATTTACGGGGGGAAGTAGTGTATGTATGAGGGGAAGTAGTGTATGTAAAAGGGGAAGTAGTGTATGTACGAGGGGAAGTAGTGTATGTAAAAGGGGAAGTAGTGTATGTATGAGAGGAAGTAGTGTATGTATGAGAGGAAGTAGTGTATGTATGACGGGAAGTAGTGTATGTACGAGAGGAAGTAGTGTATGTATGAGGGGGAGTAGTGTATGTAAAAGGGGAAGTAGTGTATGTACGAGGGGAAGTAGTGTATCCAGCATTTGAGACATACACTTATGTTATAAACTGATGGCTTCAAGTCTTGTGTGTTGTGTATACGAGGAGAGCTTAAGACCGTACGTGGTGTCGGGACAAGGGAAAGGATTGTATCCAACAGAGCCTAACAGAATGTAATGAAACAAAATGGCGATCTCATTTGTAAAATAGAACGTACTTGATAATGAATGCAAATGAACTTCTCTACCAATTAATGAATAATATTTAAAATGCAAATTTCGAAATTGACGTCGTTTGAATAAGCTCAAGTAATTTTAATAAAACATGAAGTGAAAAATTATCTTTTGTCCTTTAAGAGTATTGTTGTTTGCTTAGAACTACATCTACTTAGAATACATTAAGAATAACGTATGTTTGTGTATAACAGTTACGTATATGTATGTATTTAATATAAACGATATATATACATATAATAGTGTTTCAGGGAATTGACACTATAAAATAAACAATATTGAGTTTCTCTGTAACAAAAGAACCGTTTATTGTTTCTTTCACATATAATTATTTACCATAATGGTGGGTTTAGCACAGTATTCTATAGTTAAATCCTATCTGTAACAAAAGAAACGACATTAAAGTCTATTCTTCAAATGTCAATCCCTTTCGTTTCAGACAACAGACAAATTCACAATATTAAACTATCCAAATCAACGACGCCATCGTCATCTACCCACACATTACAGACCATCATCCTATCCTATTAATACTTATTATAAACGGGAAAGTTTGTGAGGATGTATGTATGGATGTTTGTTACTCTTTCACGCAAAAACTACTCAATGGATTCTAATGAAACTTTACAATAATATAGCTCATACATCAGAATAACACATAGGCTATAATTTATAAATATATTGTGTAAATTGGCCAAAATATATAACGATAAGTGTCAAGTAAGTCGGAAAAAACTCTGCCATCTGCGAGCTATTTTGGCGTGCGCTGCAAAAACCGTAAGAGTTACACGAATATAATGGAGGGTGGAAATGTTTCTGAAATTTTGAAAAAAAAAACTTATAAACCGAAGCGAAGCGAGGGCGGGTCGCTAGTAGATTATAAATCATAGATTACCTTACATCGATATACAAGATCAATAACCTTGTATATACAAGATCGATGGCGCCCGGAATGAGCGGCAAATTAAAATTTTCTTTCCATACATATCAGTTTAAATTTATACGTTTAAGGAGGCGCTGGATCTCAATCATTATTATAAGTCGTTTTATATTTAGAGGGTACAAGTAGATCTCACGATACAACCTTCAAAGATGGAAAGATTCAAAGGTCCAATGGAAAGACCTGGAGACGGGAATCGTAGAATTCTCTGAAGACGTTTTTCACCGTCGTAGTGCAGTAGAATTTTTCCCTGTAAAAAGTCGTTTGAAAAACGAAGGAATTGCTAATTTTGAAAAAGATTGCCAGAGCTTAAAATTGAAATAACTAAGTTCAAACTGATCACTATGAACAAACGGCAATTTCATAGGTAAGACACTAATAATTACAATAAGAGGAAACGTGATAAAATGAAGAAAGATATTAATCGTACTGCAAATGAAAAGAAATATTAAAAAAGATAAAAAGATAACTAGAAGATTTGTTATTGAATTGAATTATTAAATTATACAGACTTCAAAAACCTTATTTCCTTTCCAGCTGAGTGGTACAGCATACAGTCCATTCGGCGCTGCGTACACGGCCGGCGGTGTGCCCCCCACTTCGTACTGGTACAATACCTATCCGCAGCAGCTTGGAGGGTTCCTGCAGGGTGTACAGGGCGTACAGGGATACTCGTATGCGGGACAGTTCGCGGGATACCAGCAACAATATATGGGGTAAGATATTTTTATTACCTTTATTATTAACTAGCTGTGCCCGGCAGCGTTGCATGTCCGGCAATTTTTTTGCACATAATATATAGCCTATGTACATCTGGAATAATGTACCTTTCAAATGGTGAAAGAATTTTTCAAATAGGTGAAATGGTTCCTGAGATTATCCTCCACATACACACAAACTCACAAAATTCGCACTCTCTCTTTATTATATTAGTATAGATAATATTTTGTTTAATAGACAATGTTCTGAGGAGACATACCCCTTTTTTCTAGTTTTATTTTTTATTATTATAATTACTTTTTACATTATTAATACATAACACAATTTATTGCGTGTCTAGGGTTCTGTGTGTGATGGGGTCCAGACCCTCCTTAAACATAGGCATGGAACCTGAATCAATACGTATTGAAATCAATGTATTTGTGAGTATGTATATATGTTATTTATGTTTGTCCTTTCTCCCAAAAGTTCCGTGGGCATTTCCACATGGAACTACTGCAAACCACTTCCTTATATGGAACTATTGGCTATTAAAAAACTCCCCGAAGTACCATGATATACCCAAACAAAACTGAAATAGATATTGTATATTCCAAATTGGGTCTGTTTACCATTCATTCCTACTCGACTTTCGGCACGGGTCACACCAGCCGTGGTCACGAGTTCACAGTCAGTATACTCGCCAACCCGTTTGGTAAGCGTGGTCAGTCAACTCGTGACCACGGCTGGTGTGTGTAACCCGTGCCGACACGTCGAGTAGTAATAAAAGGTAAACACATACCTTAAGTTTGCCTTTTATACCTACTCGACTTTCGGCACGGGTTACACCAGCCGTGGTCACGAGTTGACTGAAGAGACTAGCAGCTTTTAGAGACTTTTAGATTATAAAATGTGTGCATAACGCTAAAGTTTAAAAAGTTAAAATAGATATCATTATTTCTATATGTACATTAGTTGTAAGTGACCATCTGATGGTAAGTGGATACTGTTATCCATGGACATCCGCCATACATGCCAACATCAGTCCAGAATGACAAACGTTGGCACGCCCCCGGGTGCGCTGCCCGCCTTTGCAGATTAAGGAATGGGAATGGGATTAAGGATTGGGAGAAAGGGTTGGGAGACTGGGGAGGGATGAGATGGGAATGGGCTTTGGTATATCTCACTCACTCATTGAATAGAAACATTTCAAGGTAGTCTTCTGTGAGAGAGGGGTGACGTGGCAAAAGCCCCTACAAAGTGCACGAAATATTTTACTTATGTGACTTGGACATTATTGTGCGGTTCATTTTTATATTCCTTACAATTAGTGTAAGTAAATAAACAATCAAGTGTAGTGTATTGAGTGTAATATAGCCAGGTAGTGTATTGATAAAAGGAAAGAAACTGAAAATATGAGAAATAATGACACATTAGTTCAATGTGGAACCGCAACATGGAACTTCTGGGAGTAAAGAAACTCATCGACATCTCTCGTCTCCGAAGCACGGTTCTTCCCCACTTCCTTGACAGAGAGCTGCCCTGTAGTGTGGTCTTCATCACGCTTTATACTTCGAGAATTTAAGACCATCACACCCTAGAATCTTTAAGGTTCACATTTCAATGTATATTATAGATTATATTTTGGAAATCTCCCTGAAAATAGAAACCACCTATCCAGCATGGGCGGCATGCAGCTCCCCTGGACACTAGGCGGCGGCGTCGGCGGAGGTGTCGGCGGCGTCGGCGTCGGCGGCGTCGGCAGCGTCGGCAGCGTCGCCGCAATGTCGCAACCGCCGCAAGTGCTGCACTATCCTGTGCAGCACTTCCAGGTTCAGCCTGTAAGTGAACACAGCCAGGGGGGACTAGGGGTTTAGCTGCACCGGGTACTGGACTGCCAACTGGTCTGTGGGTGAATTTATCACTATTTGAAATGACTTATTACTAAGTAATAGTACAATTAGCAATTTTATTCCTTTCTAACTAGTTGGAATAATAATGTGCAGTCCCCCCCCCCCCCACCCCAAAAATCTTCCAAGTTTAAGGGTAGTGGTTTTAAAAAAAACTGGCCCGATAACAATTCAAAGTGGGCCAGTTCACTAATTGCTTTTCTCGCCGCACCCTTTTCTCGAAGCAATCCTTGACCCCTCGTGTTATTACACTGAGTAAGATGGGAGAGATGGAGCGATAAAATCATGGAAACAGCTGGTCATCAGCTACTCCTACTCCTACTCCAGGTACCACCAGCTGCTGGCGGCACCTGGAGTAGGATTGCTAAGAATAGGAAAGAATGGAAAAAATTGAGTTGGCTTTCGTCCAAAGAGCGAGCTGACAAAGAAAAGTGAATGTAATTTTGCAATGTTAAATAAAAGAAAATAAGGAAAAATATATATATCTATAAAGATATATATATATATATATATAATCTTTATATATATATCTAAGATAAGGTAAGAATGATAAGAAAAAAATTTATTACAATTTAAAGTTAATAATGTTCTACATAAAATATCTGTCAGATGAAATGGTCACCAATGAAGAGGCTTTATCTTATCTATTATTACCAGTGATCGGAATAGGTAGGGCCAATTTACCTAAAATTGGCGAGAAGTTAAAACATAGAGTTGATAAAACCACCACAATTTATTTATTTTTATCGAATCCCGTGATCCCGGAAATGGTTGTACTACTTAGTACACATGAAATTACTCACATTGTTATATTAAATATATTGTTTATGGTTTTAACAACTCTATATTATATCTTCTTGGCACCTTTAGTTAAATTAGCCCTACCTATTTCGATAACTGATTATTACACTGAAAAAATAATTAGATAGATTAGATAATAAATAAATATAATTGACGGTAGGTGAATTTTTAGAGCCGTAGTGCTACATCTCCGTATTTTGGTTGATCCACAAGAGATTTAATTTTAAAAAATCATTGTCTTCAGATCGGTGAAGACGAGTGGTTGGCCCCCAGTCTGCTGGTGTGAGGGCAGCACACAGCACCGCCCGACGCCTGCTGCACTTGCCGTAAAGAATGGATGTGAACTAACCCTTAACTCAAACAATACAAGGATAACTTTCTCACAATGAATCGAGTGATCTGGATTAAATTCTCTAAATTTCGTTTAAATTATTAAATTCTTGATATTTATTTTAATAGGTATTCAACGTTCTGTGAGCATAAAGACGATTGAATTGTTTCAAGATTATAATTACCTAAAAACATCTGATTTTTTAGATAAATCAACGAAATGAAATTCGTTTTCCATGTTGCATCCAAAAATGTGAGAGAATTGCTTTTTCACAATCCAAATCATGCTTCATTCTCTTTTTGTTATTGGCCAGATAGAGTTTAACCTATATCCATGAACACCTTAAAGCTTGCCAATAAAAGAGCATAAGTGATAATTTCAAATTTGGAAAATAGACTTGCAAAAATATCAAAATTTAAAACTTTCCTGCTGGAAGGAGTGAGCTCACTATGACTAGTGAGCGGAATAGTTAGTGCCATTTCCAATCAACGAACTCAAATGTACCTATATGTTTATATGGATATGTCCTTAGTCCCGAGAATTCAGATTTTTTTTTTTCTAGAAACTAGGCGACAGTCAACCTGATGGTAAGTGGATACTGTCGTCCGCGATACATGCCAATACCAGTCCAGAATGACAAACGTTGGCACGCCCCGGGGTGTTTGTTTCATCTTGTCTATGATTGACCTAGACGTATACATCCCCGCCGAAAGTAATACACATCGACTATGTTCAGCTAGCTTCGGTTTTATAGAGCGTCGTCTGTCGTAACGGCATACGACAGAGACGATGCTCTACAAAACCGAAGCTAGCCGATAGTCTCTTTCTAAAGGCCGATGTGTTTTACTTTCGGCCTGGAAGTGTACAAGTCACTGTAATAACGCAAATACTGAAAATAAGTTTTTTTTTTATAGAAAAGTTGCGGCAGACGAGCGGCAGTCCACCTGATGGTAATTGGATACTGTAGCCAATGGACATCCGCGACACATGTCAACATCAGTCCAGAATGAGAAACGTTGGCACGCCCCCGGGTGCGCTGCCTACCTTTAAAGATGTAGCAATGGATTTGCAGAAATGGTTGGGAGAGATGGGATAGGAAGGAATGATAATGGGCTCGGGCATATCTCACTCACTACCGACATGTTGGGTAATAGGGGAATAGGTTAAAGTAGGAAATGCATTTCAAGGTAGCGAGAGAGGTGTAACGAGGCCAGTCGAATGTACCCCAGCGGCTGTTGGGTTGCAGCGTGCACCCTCCTCCTCCTAAATACGTTACTTTCCCAAATAACAAACCCTTTTATTGTAAGTTATAATAATGCCGGTTTTTATTTATCCATTAACAATCCCGGTATTTTTTGGGCATATCCATATTAGAAATAACTATTAAAAATCACCGCAAAATGGCACCACCTGTTCCAATCACAGATAATGGTAATTTGACACACAACAAATTTACATTACAAACTACAAATAAACATTAATAAGCATTTGTAATTCTATTTTGAAATTCACAGAGGCTCCATGTTTTTCTACATTTATTTTCTGTAAAAAAAAACTGTTGTTACTTTTTTGAATGCTAAGAATTTACTTACTTAAGTTTAAAACTTAAAAAAAAAAAACTTAAGAATCACAATGCCAATTTTGATGCTCTTTTATGCCAAAATGGTGGTTGATGTCCTTCTTATGACTGCTTAAAATGTATGTTTGATCTCAAACCAACGGGAAAAGTTTACAAGAATAACATTTTTGAAACAAAAAAAAAAGTGAGACTAATATTAATTATAATGTATAGCGCTAATTGGAGAAGTACTTAAATGTGATTTAAATCAGCCAAAGGGACCTTATTGTCGGTACAGACTTATTGGCTTTGGTTAAGATTGTATAACTTAAAATTTCGTTTAAATTGAAACATGTTCTAACATGTGAGACATGCTCTAATACGTGAAACAGTCTTTAACACGTGTAACGTGCTCTAATATGTGAAACATGCTCTAACATGTGAAACATGCTTTAACACGTGTAACATGCTTTAACACGTGTAACATGCTCTAACGTCTAACAGGTTTTAACATGTGTAACGTGCTCCAACGTGTGAATCATGTTTTAACATGTGAAACATGCTCTAACGTGTTAAACATGCTCTAACATGTGAAACGTGCTCTAACACTTGTAACATGCTCCAACATGTGACCCATGTTCTAACATGTGAAACATGCTCTAACACATGAAACAGGATTTAATATGTGTAACATGCTCTAACATGTGAAACGTGCTCTAACACGTGTAACATGCTCCAACATGTGACCCATGTTCTAACATGTGAAACATGCTCTAACACATGAAACAGGATTTAATATGTGTAACATGCTCTAACATGTGAAACATGGTCTAAAATTTTATTTTCAAAATGGAGCATTAAAAACATTTTTTTTTTTTAATATCGCTTGTCTAAATATTTTGAAAAACTGCAGCCAACAATAGGGTCTATTTTCTTTGATAATGTCACATTTTTATATTTGTATGCCTACCAGCTGGACATAGACAATTAAAAAAGAACACGTAAGTCTCGACCACCATTATTTTGTCTATTATTGTCTTTGCTATTTCATACCAGTGTGTTTATATGAAGTATATAAATACACTAATTACTTAATAAGTATCAGTATATATTTATTATATAATTAGTGAATTTAGTATAATTATATGAATAATTATTAAGATAATGAATTAGAGCGGCAGGCAAACGAGTGCGGTGAGTCAAATCGAAATTATATATATAAATAAATGGCTCTGAGCCATAATTTTAGGGTAGAGGTAAGCTAATTGCACCCTCGTGAGGCGGTGAGGAAATTAATATGTAATGTGAGTCACATTTTATCGAAAGATTTAGGTTTCTACTTCTGCTTATGATTGCGAGGAATGTATAAAGAGATAATTTTAAAGAATATAGTTATATAAATATAAATAAGCTATATCTACAGGGTGAAATAAAAACTGCCTGCGTCCTCTTAACACGGAATTTATACCATTAAAACGTAACAACATTTGTTCTATGACTTTAATCTGAACTTGATAGATACCATAAAAAGGTTAAGTGTTTAAAATGAAACCTCTGACTTTTGGGGCCGTTCAAGTATTACGTAAGCAGAGTTTTAGTCATTTTTAACCCCCACCTCGTTGTCAGCGAAAGTAAGCACTAACGTAAGCATTGGTATAATTTTTACAAAATCTGTTCATGTTTCTCATTTAATCAGAATCTACTACGTTTTGCCAATAAATATTGCTGACGTAATCGCCATTCTGACCCCCCCGTCCCCCGTGTCATCAAAAATAAGCAAAGCAACGCAACCCCCCCCCCCCCCCTTGGTGCTGACGTAATACTTGAACGGCCCCTTAATGTACTACTCACTACACGCCTTCATATACAACACGGCGAGAGTGAGTGAGTGTACTGAGAGGGTAAAAAAAAACTGAATTTTAAAAAGTCGTAGAATCAAAGCCTTGATAATTCAATGTTAATAGGGTGCAAGCATTTTTAATTGAACCCCTTAAGTAAATGTAAGTTAGATTAGGACAGTCTACACGCGGGCCAAAAGGGTTGCGAATTTTCATTTTCAAAAACATGTCAAACGCGAAGCACCAAACATCGCATAGCACAAGTATATACTAAGTGTAGAAAAAATAAACGTAGATTTTTGGAAAAATGTTTAATAAGAACGTAGTGGAGTAGAATCGGTTCACATCGGTGAGTGAGAAATTTTTTAAGAAAATTTTATATGCGCCAGAGTGGAAAGGGGTGAGCTAGGTCTTAATGAAAAGATACGAAATATAAACGCTATACCAAAGAGTTTCTAGTCGTATATATATATCTTTCTTTTTCTTTTTCGATCGCCACGACAATGCCAAATTCTGAACCGTAACGAGAAATCATAAATAATGATAAAATTTTTAAAAAAAATACTACTGTTATAAAACATGGTTGTGTCTAAATTTATTAAACGGATACAGTTTTGACATTCGATGAAAATACCGAAAACGTAGTGGAAATATTAGATTTATTTATTAAAAAGATAGGTTGTTAAGGAAAGAAGAGATATTTATTGTATAGAGTTTAAGATGTACGTAATCGTTTACTTTAGGCAAAATGGAGTGAAGCGAGATTCCTTTTAACAATTATTTAATCTAAATCGCGAAATTTTTTAGGAAAATTCGGCCATCGACTTTTAATACTTTTACAAATTTCAGTTTTTCATTTGTTCGGGGTGACTTAAGTAGTTGTTTTCGCGGACTCTCCCCAAAAGGGGAGTTAGTGTTATCAAATATATATATACATATATATATATATAAATGTAGTTTATACTACTGAAGTCTTTTTTGAGAACTTTTTGAACGATGGGTGTGTACTATACACATGGGAAATCGATATTAATATTTTGTTAAAAAAATGTATTTTATATTGAAATATATATCGTTTGTCTGTCGTAGTCGTTCTGTTTGATTAGCATTTTCCTTTATTACGAAGCATGTAGTCAAATGTGAGAGACATATCGCTAGAAAGATATTTATATGATACATGATAACATAATATGTCGTAGGATTAAGAATTGAATCGAATTGTGGCGTCAATTTCGTCACTGAGTCAATCAAAAGAAGATTAAAAAACACATATACTGAGTTTTAAGTAACATTTTATAATTATATATTTATAATTTATTTAAATAGGCTGCAATCCAACAGCCGCTGGGCGCGCTCGACTGGCCACGTTACCCCTCTCCCACAGAAGACTACCTTGAAATGTACTGCATTACCCACTTTATCTTATTTCCCCAATGCACCTACGTGTTTCGGTAGTGAATGAGATGTGCCAGAGCCCGTTCCCATCCTATCCTTCCCCATTTCCGCAACCCTTTCTCCAAATCCATTACTATATCTCCAAAGGTGGGCAGCGCATCCGGCGGCGTGCCAACGTCTGTCATTTTGGACATGTATCACGGATATTTATGGGCTACAGTATGCACTTACCATCAGGTGGACTGTATGCTCGTTTGCCGCCTTCGTCCATAAAAAAAATCGACTTGAATAAGCTATGAACAAAATATGCATTAAAAATCATCCTTTTAAAATTCAGTCTTGAAATGGATGTAAATGTGTTTATATAAATTGTCTTATCGCATAGTTTTTTTTTTATAGATAACTGGGCGGACGAGCAAGCGGTCCCGCGTGATTTTATTGTATTACACTAAACGTAGTATTGTTCTATTGTATATCGCGAACAGTAAGTATTTTTTTGATAAAACTGTACGCGTTCTAAGATCAGTACTTCGTTGATATGAAACTTTAAATAACGAAAATATTTTTATATTTGTTATCAAACATAACCGTTTTGACACCAGGGAATGTTACTTAAAACGAAGTCCAAAGAGGTGCGACCTCAAAAGTTATATCACAAAATGCATGACAAAACATTAGATAGACAAATTTAGTTATAGATTATAATATATATTGGCTAGATATAATAAAAATGAATTCATTTATGCCTATAATAGCTTGATGTAGTGTTAGAAAGCGTTACATATATATCCGAATAGACATAAGTACTTCTAGATATTGCGGACCGTCACATATATATTGTGCAGTTATTTTTCATTATCTGGCAAAATTTAAATAATTCAGAAGCTCTAATCTAAATAACGTGTATTCTTCTTTTTATTTTAATACAAAATAACAATTTTAAAGACGTTGATTTGATTCTTATTAAATAAGTATGGACTTATGGTTACTCTACTCGCTCATCGCTCGCGTAGTTTACATGTCCCGACGCACGAGTTCAACGTCGCCTCGCGAAGCATGTACGTCGTACGTACTGCGAATTGTTTATAAACTTCATTTCGGTGTCCACACGTAATATGTTACTTTGTGGCGGACAGATCAAATTTTTTCAAACCAAAAACATTTTATTTTATATACAGTTTTTTCTGAAGTTTTTGCCACGTAATGAAAAATCAACCTGTAATATTGTACGGATGTATTTTACGTCCGAGATTTCGAAGACGCGTCGTTGCCTTTCTCTTGTTGCTATATACTTCCTTCAAATATACATATAGTTAACATATATTAAGGAAAATGAAGGCTTTGCTGTCTCCATTAGTTAAGAACGACTTATTTATAATACATAATATTAATAATGAATGATACATTGTAAAATGGTTAGCTAGGCGAAATTACAAGATAAATATTGAAGTATATTATATATACAAAATTATTGTGCAAAAATTAACTTAATATAAACATATAGATAGGCTATTGAAATTTTAAGTGTATTAATTTTTTATTTACATTAATTGTTCTCTTTGATTTATTTATGTTTATCCATTCCGTATAAATGTATGTACGTATATAATTTTAAGTCCCAAAAACACCAAATATTTTATAATCCTAAAGTGTAGAATTGGCGATATTGTATGTTTAAAAATGTTTCTAAACTAGTATAATCCGGGCGATCATTTGTCAAATAAGAAGTCTCTAAAATGCCTTAAAAACTTTTCACCTTACTTTTTTGATCTGTCTTGTATGTTGCATTGTGTTAAGTGGAATGTCCGAAGTTGATATTGTTACAAATTTTAGTATTATTCCATTATAGAAGGTTCTACAGTAAGATTGCAAAATATTCTTGTCATTCAATAGAAAAATGGAAATAAACAAACAGCATGCACCTGGAAAAAACAGCCGGTGGTCAAAATTATTTCATACATTTTAGTTCAAAGCATACAGCATAACATATCCACGCGCGCAACGATTCGCGCTCCCGAATCAAAGCAATTACGTAATAGGTACCTAAGCGGGCGAGTGTGGATAGTGTTATGCACGTAAGAGTAAATTAATTAGAGATTATTTATTATTCACGTAATAAAAAAAAATCATGAAATAAATCTAAATTTCAGTTAGATGTAATAGTTTTAGTGAACTGAGTGACATTAACATATTTGATACAATTATTGTAGAACCTTATATTTGAAATGTATAACGTTACATACACAATAGAATATGCTTAATATAAATACTGTTTAATTGTTTTGATAAATGCTGTATTAAGTAGCTTAATCGGTTGATTTTTTATTTTAAAACGACCTACTTGTAATACTCTGTTCAAAGGCAAATAAAGATTTATTTATTCATTATCCACTATAATAATTATTATAATACAGTATTATTTTTATTTTATTTACTCTAGTCTGTTTCACTGGAAATTATATTTATTGTTTGTAGACAATAACAAACAATAAATATAATTTCCATCTATTTCGTTTCAATTATTAAATTAACGCGTTACAATAGGTCGATTTATTACTAAACATTATTAAAAATATTACTTCCAACTATAATTGTACTATAATAATTATTTTTAGTATAATTATATTTATTTAAATATATTGGAAGTAAATGTGAAAATCATATTTATCGTATAAATCGTATTTAAAATAGTAGTTTTTTATATTTACATTATAAATATGATTACTTTTATAATACAATTATTAAATATAATTATATTTAATTTGATTATTATATATAATTACAATAATATTATAACTTCGGACACTGCACATTTGCACATGAAGTGCCAAAAATCTTTCGTTATTGTGTTTATCTTTCATCTTTTCGTATTTTAATATCCGTCTTTTCCATAAAATATAACACCAATATCAGACTTAAGCAAAGATAATCCTCTTAGAGCGATTCAAAATTAAGTTTTGTAGCCTTGAATGTGTATTTTGGTCTCGTTGACGGGAACTCGACAAGTGAAGTCCAAGTTTTTATTTGATTTTTATAAAAATTGTCTATCGTGTTTTATTGTGGTTTAATACTTTATTAAACTTCAAAGTGTCTAATGTTTGTGATAATCAAATGGAAGCATAAGACTACGTTTTTCGTGTGCTTTCAAGGAGTCCAACTCTTATGTCCTTACTTTACTGGGCGACTCCTGACTTGCTGCGACATCAATTTGCGACGAAGAAAATTCGACTCTGGCACAATGTGCTAATTGCTCTATTTTAATACAAAAAAAAAAAAATGTTAAATTTACAGCCAGTGAAATAATAAATAGAGCTAATAAATGAGCTCATGGGATCATATAAAAAAATACTACAACACTAGGTACTCTAGATTATTCAGTATTTAAAGTAAAAGCAATGAAACGGAGATGTAAGTATAATCTTTAAGTATAGGAATGATGTTAATGTGAATACAGGTTGAAATATTTGCTTTCTATTAACAACACAATACAATAAAAACTATCAACTTGTGCTACGACTTTTTTCTGAACTTAATATTTTGCCCAAAAAATATACCTATTATCTATATAAATGAAAATGTAAACGTTCGTTTGTTCAAAATCTTAAATCTCCGAAAGATCTTCACCGATTAGTTTGACATGACACAACATTGCATTCGAATACGCGCGTGTTCGTGTAAAAACATGGTTTTTACCCAAAAACAGATAAAAACAGGGTAAGCGCCATCTGTTGGGCAGCCACAGTAACACGTGGCCTGATACAATAATGAATTCTCTGCTTTTGTTACTCTGTACCACTCACTATGCGCTACGACGAAAGGCAACGGCCACGCACTACATTCACCAACAGCTGCTAATCGAACCGTTACTAACAGATATCTAAATGTACGAGTAATCGGTATAAAGTGCAGTATTTCATGTCGTAGAACGCAAGTTGTTATTTTTCATATGTATTTTATTAAACACTAAATAAAACAGATATTTCTTTTGTAATGAAAATATCTTGAAACTTTGATTCGAGGCTACAAAACCCTAGGACTAGTGAACGTGGATAGATTTTACTAAATGTTTTCCTTTCAAAGGATTCTCGTAGACTTTTTGTTTTAGAAAAAAAGCTAGAATTTTTGGTGTCTCGTAGGAATGGTCCCAGCATGAAGCGTCGCTTGAGAGAACATGGTTTACAAAAAAAAAAAAAATGTGAAATATTTTTTGAAAAGTGTAATAATGGACGTTTTTATATCCATTTACCTTGACATATATTTTTTTTTTATTATTTTTAATGGGTCGGTTTGGAAAATAGCTGGGGCAATTTTTCGCTAAACTATTGCCTTCGTAAAAGTACCTAATTTACAAAGCAAATATATCTTGAATTCTAACCATAGTTGATTTGCTTTGAATTGTACACGTTTCATTGCTTCGTATATTCAATGCTTTATCTATAAATATTGTACTAAGCAATAAATGTACGAGTAACAAATGCAACCGATCGCTTAACCTTAGTTTAAATCATTAGGGCAGAAGTTGCTTGCTTCAAGAAGCATATACCTACTTACGCTATACGAAATACTTGAAATTGGATGTGGAAAGTGAAACCCAAACTGACCCTTAAAAGTATGGGTATGCCAATTTTGATGTGAATTAGTATTGTCTCGTGTTTTAGTTCATTTTAATTAGCAGTATCTTAATACTAAATGATGATCGAAGTAAAAATCGATTTTTTAATGTATATATGAGTGAGAATGAGTATGTGACGAAATCTTGGTTTCCATAAACGACTCCCGATTAGCCCAATTGGTAATACCTCTGCCTGTTTTGTGAAGGATACTCTCATATGTTTCAAGACACATGTTTATTCAGATCCGGGTTGGTTTGTGATTATCTATGTGTGTGTCTCTGGAGCCACGACACAGAGAATCGCGTGCGCCGATACGTGTTTACAATAATGATAATACACTCAAAAGCATAAATAAATCCAGTATTTAAATCCAATTGATGTTGGGGTATACGATACGTAACCATCAGCTCATGTCTCTCCACTGCTCCACTATATGCCTCTTCCAACGCTTTCCACCATACACAGTTCTCCTCATCCAGTCACTATTGGCAAAATTCTTCAAGTCGTCCGTCCATCTGACCCGAGCACGTCCCGTGATACGCTTCCCAATACGTCTTCATTCAAGGAATCGTCTCCCACGTCGATTGTCATTCAGTGTGTTATAACTGGCAGGATGCACTGATTGAAGACTTTCGAGTTCAAGCATTGTGGTGTAGGTGATGGGAAATGCTGAAGCAGTTTCCAAAATGCTGTCCAGTACTGCTGCATAAACTATACAATAGTATACAAGATGTTAAACAGTATTAAATCATTGAACTCATATCATAACCGAAATACGTTGTGCAAATTTAAATTACAACATGTAAAAAATATTAAATTCTCTAAATATTATTATCAAAAATGTTGCAATTACCTACTCATAATATTTTACAACTCTCGTTCAATTAGAAAAGCAACAGTCTCCATTTTAAGGAATTCGTCATTAGTGTAAAAACATTCGTCATTAGTGTAAAAACATTCGTCAATTAAACATTGCCGTAAAACTTTATAGAATTTATTCGGAGATAAGTCTACAATTTGATTTGCCTATTGGTCTGTCCAATAGGCAATACTCGTCAACAATTTCGCTTTCGACGTTTATCAGCCCCGAATAACATGTTCATTCAACATAATTTACCACGTTTAGCGGTCTCCGAATAACGTGTTCATTCTAAGACTTTTGTTAATTTAATATTTCCCCAAAAAGTTTTTTTTTAAATAAAGTCTGACTTTGTTACTCTGTACTACTTCACTATACGCTACTACGAACGGCAACGCCGCACGGTGTATTCATAAACAGCTGCTAATCGAAACGCCACTGTTTGATAAATAATATATAAATTGTATCTGTATATATTAATAATAATTCGTGTAAGCGAGTGGTTTCTGGGGGAAAAATGCTGAATTTAGAAAGTCGTACAACAAAAGTTTTCACGAAAGAAATTTACTGTTAGAGAGTGCGGGTATTTTTTATTTCAACTCTATAGAACCTTGCAGTACGGGCTCGCGCACATTACAGCCGCGTCGCGTCACACTGAAAAACTGTAACAACGCACATCACAGACGCGGCGGGCCGCAGCTCAACGCAATAATTTAAGTCAGTTAGCTGTTGACATTTAATTCTTTACGTCGTCGCACAGCGGATAATGCTCGAATTACGTCCGTTAACTGCGCTCGTTCAATGCACATTGAAACGGGACGCATCGCAACGCATATAAATACGGCTTGCAAGCAATCCGCTAGTTGCGATGCGCTGCGACGCGATGCGGCCCCGCCTCTAGTCCGCGATGTTTTATACTAAATGTATGAAGATTATTCAAGAGTATTTTGGCAATGTTACACGCTACGATGCTGCCCGCGCTAATATGCGTGAGTATTTAGAGCTCTGTCTCGGGAGGCAACGGCTTCTCTGATCATTGATTGATGCATTTTTACATCACTTCGCCGTCCCATTTATTCCCTATTATTGTATGACATAACCTTAAATGAATACCTACATTGCCATACAAAGCATTGAATGGGAAATATTGTAAGTCACCTTTCATTGGTCAATCAAATTCACTCTCTTATTGGTTAATTACTAAAATAGCGGGATGCGTCACTTGTTTTTCAATTTGAACAATGTATACCGGTAGTATATAGTATGGGTTTGTTCCTATTAGTTCTACTAATCAGTTTTACCATAGAACAAATTAATTAGTACTAATTCGTTTTCACAAACGTTTTATTTCTACCACTGAATAATAGAGCTATTGAGAATAAACCGTTGTACGGATGTGTGTGTGATTGTTATGATCATATTAAAATCGATTTTTATTCTTCGATCGTTCCAATAAAACAGCAATAAATAATGCAATAGATGTGTGTTAGAATTTTTAGTTATTCTTACGGCTAGGTCGTGTCTTTTATGTTTTAGGTCTTTAATACCGCAGTACTGTACGGTTGGCAGAAAAGTCACTGAACATGGAAGCTTACAAAGGATTTATCACAGTTTCACAATGCCACCTTGCCTCTGCGGATACTTTGCTGTGTCAGGCGAGCTCAATTTTTATCAACTTTGCCTAATGTGCAGTGTGGTACATTGTCTGGACAAAGTACGTAAAGTCGAATTAGTCGTCATGTCGCCATCAGTTGTGTGAAAAGTCACAATATTCAGCATTATACAAAAATCGGCATTTAGCTCTTAATATCTCTGTACACGGTGCGTAGTTTGAAAGTAATTTAACAGCGTCCACTTGAAGTTAGGCAAAGTTCGAAGACATATGATTGTTATCGACATCGTCCATTACTGATTCGACAGTATCAACATTGCCCTATTAAAAACGGCCAAAGCGAACTATTTGCGAACTGTTATCACTATTTGCGAAGTTTGCTAAGAAGTAAGCGATGTGCAATGCCGACATTGCACGAGCATTCGAGCATACGAAGCCCGCCCATATAGTCCCGGCCCCAAGAGAAACATATAGACCCAGGGACAACAATATTGGACCCCTTACTCTGAATTATTAGTAATTAGGTCCGTAGTCTTATGCGATGCGATTTTTACGGATTGATTGTAGAGGTATTACATATATCGTACTACATGGAGGCCAAGTTCAGGGCCCGGTATAGGTGTACTCGTAGTCCCCCTTATCGCCAGGCCTGCATGTAAAAATAAGGATCTGCCTGTGTAATGATTGCTCAGTGACTTTTCTGCTTTACTGTACAAGGAGGCATATTTGATATTTCACGAACTTAACCTAAGCCTGGTATATCCTTGCCTTGATACGATTTTATCCCATTACATCTAGAATCTTGCAAATGAAAATTGAGACTAGAAAAATCAAATTAAAAAAAAGATTATCACCAAAACTATATTAGCTGGAAAAACAATGAATTCAATAATAAAATTAGAATAGCATTTAATTCAAGTATCAAAATGTTATTTTAACAATTTTAGTGATAATGTTGTTTTTAATTTGCTGCGCCTTTCCTGACTCAACTTTCATTTACCGACTCTACCCAATTTCTACCGAAGATCGTGACTGAGTCAGCCTAAAGTAGTACAATATACAGGATTATTAGAAAACGACAGTAAGAAACCGTCATTATTTTTCTAGTAACTCCTATAAGAGTGCAGCGCACGCACTATTTCTAGTAAGTGCGGAACGGGCTTGTAACGCTTTTATAACATTTTAAACTTTCGCCTTTCGCACACATTTTATATTATAAATCGGGTCTGAACACGCAAAATTACAGTTTTTTGTTTACCTTCTATTTCTACTCGACGTTTCGGCGCGTGTTACACCACACGTGATAGAAATAAAAGGTACACAAAAGCCATTAATTTTACCGTATTTACAGCATGAAATTATAATGCCTTTTAATGCGTTCATGTAAGCAGCAATATAACAACCTTGCACATAAAACGTTTAAATTCAATCATTGTTTAAAATTTTAAATCTGAAACGAGACGTGGCACAAGATAGTATCAGCAATTTACAAAAAAAAACTAATATTTTCCCTCCTTTAAGAATTCTGGCTTTGGTGCTGTATCATTTAACGGTGTCCTATTTTATTGACGCAACCAATACACAAACTGTTTATTTTTTTCATTTATACACTTTATTTATAACTTTTAAATTTGAAACGAGGGTTTTTAAATAACGTTTATGTGTAAGGGAGTAATAGTCATAACTTCATTATAAATATATACTGCCACCACAATATTACTGCGGTTAGAGTAGACCTTTAAAAAAGAACAGCACAGACTGAAATGGGAACTTCTAGACTACATCCATCGAGTGATTTTATTTATTTTCTCACCAGCCAGTTATCAATGTTTTTTTTTCAAAATTAATGCCCCATCATTAGACAAGACCAACTTATTACAATTGTGCACATCTAGACTTAGCATTTTCAACAATGCTACCCTTAACTTGGACGAAGTGAAGTTTATTATTGATTTAATAAACTGTCATTATTGTTAATGGTTTTTTTCAATCATTGGCCGGACAGTGTAAAATTTAATTAATTAATAATTGCAATTGATTGATTACACCTGCCATTGTCGCTAATGATTGTTCATTGTTGGTCGGAATGCGTCAATTTTAATTAAATCCGGCCAAGTTTAAACAATCAAACCATTACCTTGCGAAGTAAGGCTCTTATAGCTTAAGTATTTATAGCTCTTTGTCGTGCTAAATATTATAAACTTTTCAATCTTCATAAAATTAAAAGAGAGAGAACGTAATTTAGATTGTTAAACAGCGATAATCGCATGTTGTAGAAGCAAGAACAGAGTGTAAAGTCGAGTTTATCTAGGCTCACACATTGTCGGCTTATATCGTCTGGACAGTGTCATACATTGTTCAGACAATGTCAACTCTACCCAAGATTTATTATTATTGGCTTTGCTCGTAATACCATACATACCCTACCATCAGTCACTCTCCACTTCTGGTAGAGGCCTCTTCCAAGGCCCGCTACTACAAACAATCTGATTATCTTCTACGTAGCTCGTTATGTCTTTTCAAAAATATTTCGTCACAATATTCTGGAATATTCCATAAGGTCTGTGTGTTCGTGAATGTGTTTTATCTTACGTGTACTTATAAAAGAAACGTATAAATTAAATGACAAGTAATAACTAAAGGTACTTTCATACGTGCATTCATAATACGCAGCGTTTTATGTAATTATCTATAACGTAATATTTAATGAATATTATTCATTCGCCTTGAAAATACGTCAAACTTTGAAGGTTAAAAATATCTGTTATATAAATATTTTGTGCTAAATATTTTTAAATCTAATTAAGAAATTGTATCGTGTTACCCACAGTAAGTAATAGATACTATTTTCACCAAGTGATCATGCGAAGAAAATCCAAGGAAACCTTGAACATGACAAAGAAAGACGGAAACGGGCCTAATGGATTTTCTGAACAGCAATCTCTAAAATTGTCATAATTCTGGCCAAGAAGACTGTTTGCTAAAAAGAAGAATAACATTTTCAATTTCTTAAATAAGGCCAAATAAAAATACTTGGACCCTCTTAGCACTGAACATCTATTATTACAAGTAATAACTTTTGTTCTTTTTCCTGAATTTGATATTATCCTCACAGTTCAAAACAAAATGAAGTAGCTGGCTTTGTCTCTCTGTATTATACGATGCTAAGAACATAATTCACAATAGTTCTCTTTTCCTCGTATACTGCCACAAATTGAATTCGCAATTAGAGAAGTATTTCAATCAGATTATGCCATCACTTTAGAACCGCTCCTTCTTTCCGTGGATGTCGTGAAAGACTAAGGGATAACAAAGCCGCTACCACAAGCGCTTCTGACCGACGCTACTACGACAGAGTCCCTCACTATCCCAACCCCTTAGTAGTTGCCAGCCTAACCTATGTCCCCGATAGGAATGACCCTCCCTGTTGCAGTCGTCATCGTCGTCCTCGGCACGTCCTAGACGACCAAATTACTGCTTCCAATGCAGTTCTTACACTACACTCATAGGCTACACATATACACCGTCCCCGCCGGCGGAGACGAAGACGTAACCCTCGCTACACCATGAACACACACCGGCCTTCATCCAACACTTTCACCAGATATCGGCACGTGCCTGGGCGCTTCTCACCGACTCGCGATCCCGCGGTACCCTCCCAAAGCAACGCCCTAAGCCGAAGTTTGTCCCTAAGCCCTTAGACTCGTTGCTGCACACACTTTTTGCTCCTGGCTGAGCTCCATCTATCATGGCTCTAAACTATAAATGTCCGATGACCTTTGAAAGGCCTTTACCGCCACAAGATTTAGCCAATCCAAAAAAAAGAAAAACACTCGCGTTGAAGAACTACACTACCTATAAAAGAGTGTACTTGCCAAACCGATTGGCCAGCGTACCGTTTTAGGGCCGTACATCCCTCATGCACAAGGCATTGTACGTGAGGAGAACTCGGATTCAACAATGGACGATAAAAGGGTCGCAGTACGCCATCAGGTTGAAAGTTTGAAAACGCTGCGAATGCTCGTCTGAAAGTAGCTTATGGGAAAATATTTTTTTCTTCAATAAGTTTCCCCTCCTATTTTCTACCGTCCATGGGTGTTGTCTAGACTAAGGTAAGTTCTTAGATTTCTTTTTTCTATCATCAACGCACACGAAAAATGGTGAGAAGCCGAAAATTTTAAAAATCCGAGCTTTAGTTTAAAAAAAAAACCCCCTGTCCACTACGATCCATTGACAGGATCAATTAAATGATCCAAGTGGACTTTTGGTACACTTGGATTCACAGTTGCACTGTTTCAATTTAACGATTTTTCTATAGCTGGCACTGGTTCAATTGACAATTCAATTATTGAAATTCGTCGATGGATTTCGGTGGACGTGCCAGTTTATTACAATCCAGTAATGGATCTGATTGTGCCAAGTCCACTTGAATCAGCCAATGGAACCTGTCAATGGATCCTAGTGGACGGTGGGAAAAACAATGTGATTGTTCGAACTTACCAAAGTGACCATGAAAATGTTAGTGATTTACCGCTACAATCCCCCACTATTATATTTTATTAAATTAATACGACTTTGTAAAATATTTATATCATAGTATTGTGATGTATTTAAGATATGTAATACATATGTATACATTATCCTGAATTCGCATCCTAAATACTCAATAGTGATTTAATAGAATCAAATCAAATAATTTCATTGATTACCAAATCAACTGGATCAACTGGAATACAGAAGATATAGAAATCGTTACAGTTGCCAGAATTGGCATGCTAAAAAAAAATAGAAAATTGTTATAGAAATTATATTTTAATGTCTGTAGATGAGGGGTACAGAGTAATCCAAAGTCTTTAAATTGAGATTTGTACAATTATGGCTTTACAAACAAAATGGCTTCCAAAGTAATTGCGCGGTGTTGTTTTATATTGAACTAGCAAAACCCCGCAGACGTCCTGCCATAGAAATTGTTGTGCTGCAGTGCCATCTAGTGGCAAGTTACAACAAAGTTGATAGCTTGACTATATTTTCCGTGGTCAAATACCTATGTATACCAATTTTCATGGCAATCTGTTGAACGGTATAGAAGTTGATATGCTGCAGCGCCATCTAGTGGCGAGTTACAACAAAGTGGATAACATAGAAACCTTCTCCATGAAAAAATACATATATGTGCCAACTTTCAATGTGATCGGTCAAACGGCGTCGAAGTCTATTAACATCAGATATACCAACATCCTCTTTTATATATATATAGATTAAATTATTCCACCCCGCTGTAGATTTATGTCCCTTGAACCTGTCTTACTCGTATTAACGACTGTAAAAACTTGTAGTAACCTGACTCGTTACCGATTCTACTTTTAAGTACAGTCAACAGAATAAATTCGTGTTGGTTAGTGTTGGTTATCTTCTCAGATGCCTACCTAGTGTTAGATAGTATTCAAGTTATATAATTCTTGAAGAACATAAATATTGAAATTTAGGATGCGATTTCTCAGTCTTATACACATAAAATAAATTAGTTATACCCCTCCCCGTTCTCTTAGGTTCTTTTTTTATTTCTTTTTTGTTTTATCTCGCGTAATTTTAGTAAAAGGAGGTAGTTTTAAAAGTGAAATAGTTAAGTATAAATATAAGCTCTTTTCGCTTGTTACGTTTGACTGTTAACATGTTGATTTTCAATTAAGTTTTCATAAAAAGAAACTATTTTTCTGTTAATCTATAGCCGTTATGACAGATATTTTGAAAAATAAACATTTTTTAAGTCTGTATATTTTCTAACGGTGTTTTTTAAAAGTCTTACGACTGGATTCAAGTCCTTTTGAGCCATAAAAGTAGGTTATTTTAATAAGAATGGCATTCTTATTAAAATATGAAACTTTTAATAAGGCATTCTTTTATAAAAAATGGATAAAACGTACAGTACTAATTATTTCTTTTTATAGGAAGTATAAATTCGATACGACAATGAATGGTAAAAAAATGTATATTTTTCCAAAACATCTGCATCTGTTAAGTGCTGTTGATTTTTTACTGTTTTTAATTTAAACAGATGAAAATATACATAGGTATAAAAGATATACTCTGTACCTACCTTTAGTATGTAAGCTAAATATTAAAACATACATATGACATAGAAAGTAAGAATAATATGATGCAAATAAAAATATAAAATTATAGTGTTTTATTTATTTTCCTCGTCCTATAAAAATAATTCTACTTTCATGTGGATTCTGCAGAAATCACCCTATTGTGTAGATCACGACTTTCGAATTTTGAAAAAGTACAAAACTACAAATCGGTTTTTCATTTACAGGGTGTAACAAGAAGGGGTTAACCGATGATTCAACCCCCGGTGGTTCATCGGAAGCAGGGGGCGCTCTTTCTGCAAATCGTGTAACATAGCATATATGACATAATAACATCATTTGTAAAAGAATCAATATATATTTTTATATTTATTAATTTCAATCGTACAATACTGGGATAATAATGACGTTCAGTGGAGAGGATTTTTGGGCTGCATAGTTCTATCCAGTGATTGATTCAGCAATTGCTGATTTACTCGTTTGGCAGGTTCTTACAGCTGCGATGTGTTCCTGGACCCTTTCCGTAACTGTACGCTTATTTTGGGCTTTAAAGGAACTCCCACAGCTGCAGTCTGTTTTATAGATAAAGGTAACAAAACCTTTAATTATACGCGTTCAGTCCCAATCTACAATATAAAATCCACCTGCGAATTGAAGAGGAGGAAATATTATCCATGTATCCACACGTGGACCGTGACTGAGGATACATGTGAATGGAGGCTATTCCGTGAGCAAATCCGTACCCCTACCATAGAAAAGGAAGGAAAAGAGGAGGTATTGAAAATATTTTCTCGGTCGAAATTTAAATTTAATCAAGCGAAGCCGTGTGCGTTCCCTAGTATTGTTAAAAGACTCATCACGATTAATATTATACTCCCAGTGTCATCACAAGGTCTATAATTTCAGAACATCTAGCAAGGTCCAGTCACAATGGTTCAGTTATAAATAAATTATCTGTCGAAATATACGGGACGATATTTTGGACGTGATTGCTATTTTTTTTTCTTGTTATTTTGATTTCAGATAAAAAGTACTTAGTCCGTAAACCAAATACAATAAGAAACAGTTTGAGTTTAGCAAAATAATTCTAAAATCTTATAATATTATGTAATGTATTGTAATATCCCACTAATACTATAAATGCGACAGTTTGGATGTGTGTTACTTATTGTTAAATCACGTCGAAACGGCTAAACCGATATCGTTATAACTTTCCAAATACGTAGCTTGTAATCCGAATTGGGCATCACTTCTTCCCGTAGGTGTCGTAAAAGGCAGGATAGGATGCGGGCAAGACTCCAGACGGGAGCTGATGATGCGGCGTGGTGATGGTCACATCGGCGACGGGCGACAGATGCAGCAGCTCAAAAACCACTTGATAATTCACACCGCATTCACACATTCACCGTTGGAACTACAATGAATTAACCAACCACTGTTACAGTTGGAGCGGGGGTGAGGGAGGAAAGGGTGCTGCCAATGCAAACGGCTAAACCAATAAGCCTTTTGTAGTATTTTAAGAAAAAAATGATAAGAAAAGTAAGGCTGATTCAATTGAATGAACTATTATTGTGAAGTACATTAATATATTGAATTCCTTCTTTCCAAAAGATGGGAAACTTGCCTTCACCATCCTTGTGATCAGTAGAGGTCAGATGAGAGCCTGCTCGAGCGGGTACATACGGCGCACACGTCACTGCTGGGTTGGAGTCGCCCTCTCTTGAAGAAGGCAGGTGCTGAGCACCACTCGTCTGTTAGCGTTTGGCTACGAGCCACGACTACTTGTGTCAGCCTCCGTCAGCGGTAGGCTTACAAGCCGAGACTTCTTCCAACCAATGTTGGATGCACAATTTTAGTGGAGACAGTTGAAATAATTTCCTACCCTCAGGTTATGAAGCAAGGATTCAACATAATAAATATAAAAAAATCTTTTCTATCTCTTCTAATATGATTCTATTTCTTTTAATAGCGTATTAGTATACATATGAAAGTATATTTAACATATAAATATTTACAATTATCACAAATTATTGTGAAACGTTACCGTTGTTGTTATTGTGCGAGTTCCATCCTTTAATTACTTTGGTCAAGGTTCCTACTATGTCTGAGTCCATGACATGGATTGTAGCACCGGCCGTCACTAGACAAATATATATATATATGTATATATATAGTAATGTATCAGAGAGCGGCGATAACACATTCGTGTGGTTCAAATCCTTTTGTGTTTCTAGTTAAGTAACGATTTAAAAAAGAAATCTGTAGTTCGGCGTTGAAGAAAATCAACATGAGGAAAAACACACATGCATGAGAAAAATACAATAATTCAGTAAGCGTATCCATCAATCCGTACTGGGCTCGCGTGGTGAATTATGCCCCGGACATACCCCCGTAATTTACAGTGCCTTGCAGTGGTATATTATAGGCTGATATCATCAATATATCAATTTCAACCCTTGGAGACTACAATTCCCTCCTATTTTTTCTATTCTTGTAACTATGCCCAATTTACCCAGGCTTCTAAAACAAACCTGGGTAAATTCTCGCCATTAAATCGTCTTCTGAATACTTATAACGTGTTGAATTCTCATGACATCGACATCTTTAATGATTCTTTGGTAAATTTCAAACGCAAAATATTACGTAAATTGTAGTCGGGCACTTTTTGTTTTTATTTTTATTTTTGTATATTTTTTTTCATTTGTTTAATTAAATAGTATAGTAAATTGTAATTTAACGTTATTTAATTGGATTTATGTATTTACATCCACATTTAAATTTATTTTTTGGGTCATACTGGTATTGTATCATACTCGCATGCCTCTGTGTTGAACTTGTACGCACCTATTAAAGTATTGCACGCGGTATTATGAATCTATGAGTTTTTAACATTTGTATTTGTTCCTGTAAATGCTGTTGGTGTATCTTGCAAATAAATAAATAAATGAAATAAATAAATAAAACTATGATTCTTATTTACAAATTAATATTCAATGCTTAGATTCAACATATAGATACACTTATCCTATATATTATAAAGAAGCTTTGTTTTTTGTTTATATGTGAGAGGTAAACTGAAAAACTACGAGAAAATTTGATAATTCTTTCGACTTTAGGAAGCTAATTGAAAATGACTGGAACCCTACAACATCGTTATTCCGCCTTAGCGAAATGTATTTATTTATTTAAATATTACTATGTTATTAAAATGTATTATTATATCACTGAATTATATTATACAATATTTATTATGCATATAGTCGGTAGGTATATATTGAAAACATAATTCATTCTGTCAATTTAATCGTTTTACACTACATATATCCCTTTTTGTTTTTCTCTGTACCAAGATTATCTATCTATAGCGATAAGGTCGCCTATTGTATCCTGACACTTATTATTTATGCACACGTAATAACTATTTGTATGCAATAAAGAGTATTTATTATTATTATTGTTGTATATCAGAGGCTACGCATTCATTCTTCATCGTGCAATGTTGAGTTACTGCGACACGCGGCGACACAAGTTGTTATTTAATCCCGTATTATTTCATTTCTCTCACCACGTTATTCATTTACTCTCGTCTCGTCACTCTGGTCTCAGTTTAAAAGTAACATTACATACGTAATGTTAGCTGTGAGTACACACGTAATGTATACACACGGGAAACGAAGTTATTTTTTGAAAAAATAGTCATTTTTAATGTCTATTATTAGTGTGTGATGGTGTACAATTATTCACGTGGGTATTTTAAATATTCTTTCCAATTACACAATGTTCATAGTTCTTCCAGAAGAATGTACTATTTTTAAAGCGATAAAATACGCGTAAATCTATCTGTTTTTGACAAAATTAGTATACGGTTTAAATACTTTTCATTGTTTGCTTTACTACGAACTGGGAAGCGCGGTGTGGTTGGATGAGAAGAGTCGAAGACCGTGTCTGGTGGCGAGCTTTGAGATAAGCCTATATCCAGTAGTGAAGAAACAACCTGATGGTATACACATTGACTGAGTGTAAACGCCACGCTGATCAAGCGTGTTGGCGAGTCGACTCTTTTAGTGGCGGTGTAGTTCCTCTGGGCTTGTGGTAGCCGTTTTGTCATCCCTTAGTCGCCTTTTACCACGTCCAGGGGAGGAGATGGAGTGGCGCTATTAACCGGCCAAGACCACGCTGCACTGATGGTATGGTATTATGAAATAAATTACTGTGTTCCAAATACAAATGCAAATTATAATTTTCGTAGTTCGTTGACGTATTCGATCTATTTTCAAAGCGATAACATACATCTAATTATTATGCCACAAAATTAATATTCGATTTAAATACTTTTTGATTATATGAAAAAAACATATTTTAAAGTGTACCTAATATTCCCAAAGGAAGGAAGGATTCATGGATTCTATTTAATTTTAAGTTTATTGAAGGACTTTTTTAACGAGAACTCGAGAAGTGAAGTCAATGTTTGATTATTATAAAAAACATGTGTATTGTGGGTTTTGTGGTTCCATGGTGATAGTTTATTAAAGTTCAAAATGTTCTTGTGCGTAATGTTTGTGATAATCAAATAAGAGCATAAGATTAAGTTTCTCGTATACCTTCAAGGAGTCTCCAATGCTTCTGTCCTCAATAAACTTACTATCACTTTGCTGTACGAGTTAACTAACTTCGACGGAATTGTTTTGACATTAAACGACTTATACATAAAAGGCTAATAGCTATTTGCGCCTTATGAAATCATCTATTCATTCAAATTCTTAGCAGGCTATTAGGTACGCTATCTTTTCTTTTTTTTTATGTACAAAGGCGGCAGACGAGCATACAGTCCACCTGATGGTAAGTGGATACTGTAGCCCATAGACATCCGCGATACATGCCAACAATAGTCCAAAATGACAAATGTTGGCACGCCCCCGGATGCGCTGCATACCTTTGGAGATACAGGAATGGATTTGGAGAAAGGGTTGAGAAAATGGGGAGGGATAGGATGGGAATGGGCTCTGACACATCTCACTCACTACCGAAACACGTACGTACATTAGGGAAATAAGATAAAGTGGGGAATGCAGTACATTTCAAGGTAGTCTTCTGTAAGAGAGGGGTAACGTGGCCAGTCGTGCGCGCCCAGCAGCTGTTGGATTGCAACGTGCACTCTCCCCCTTTAAAAAAAACTCTGGCTGCTCTTCACGACTCATCATAGACTCTTCATAATATGCTTAATTTCAATAGGTGGCTGCAACATGATATGTGTATGTTTATCATAATCTGTATTTTTATCTCCACTGACTGCAATGATGTCCAGCCGTGATTGGGGACTGACTGACGAATTATCAGCGTTTTACTGTTTAGACTACAGCATCATGACGAGTCGCATTTCTTATTATAGTGACGAAATATTGCTTTATATTTGATTTACTTACTTAAACTTCATTACACAATGATATGGAGAAAAAGCGGACTTAATGCCATAAGACTTTCTCTACCGGTCAACCTCCAGATTATATACAAAAAGCATCGCAGGCGCAGTTCTAAATTACAAAAAAGAAAACACAAAACAAATAATACATACATTTCGGAGGGGGAGAGTGCACGCTGTATTCCTGCAGCCATTGGGCGCGCTCGACTCGACCGCTGCCTCACAGAGGACTACTTTGAAATGTACTGCATCTCCCACTGTATCCTCTATCCCCAATGTACGTACGAGTTTCCCATTCCCATCCTATCCCTTCTCATGTCCCCAACCCTTTCTACAAATCCATTCTTTCATCAACAAAGGTAGGCAGCGCTGTCGGGGGAGGGGGGGGGGTTGCCAAAGTTTGTCATTTTGGACGAATGTTGGCATGTCTATAGGCGATCCACTTACCACCAGGTGGCTCGTTTTCCAAGTTCTTCCTATAAAAATATAATATTTACGATGCATGTATAATGCATCCCTTGTTGGCGTCCTAATTAACGATTATTTATGTCTGTTATTAAAAAATAATCTGTTTTGTTGATAATTGTTTGTTGGCCGTGTACTATTTTTTCCTGTTTGTTTAAATACAAGCCATACATCAATGATTTCAACACTCGCACGTGTTTTTCATTGAGTAACATGCGACAAGAAATGAGGTCAGGGTCGTCCAGTTGTTTTCGATTGTCGTGTCTGTATAAGGGATGTCCTGAATAGCAAAAAAATCACTATTCGCGAATACGAATAGTACCTAACGTACTACGCACCTACTCACTTGTAAAAGGAGATCATTCACGTTTCATACAAAGTTCGGCCCAAAAGTCAGTGCCGGCAAACGAAAAAAAAGATATAACTTCTGTTGGGAAAGTCAGCACGATCATTTTTCACTATGTTACCAAGTCTGTACGACCATTCCTTCGGCTGATTTTTTAAGCCCGAAAATCGGGGTTTCAATACATTGTATAAAAAAATAAAACGACTGGCTGGCGATAAAAGTGATATGAGCATGTTGGGAAGGTGACATTGAACTAAATAGTATTAAGTATGACACCAAACTTCTGCGAGTACTTTTTCCTTTAACTATTGTTTGAGTTTTAAGTCCCAAAACCAGATTTTCCATAATTTTTCTCCGAAAAACCAAATCAAAATTACAATTAAGACGAGTCATTATAAGTTTATAATTTTCAGATTCTGCGGGCAACACAAAGATGAAACTGCAAATATTTCTATCACTCCTCACTTTGTACTCCGTGGACGGTTTGCGAATTCTCTCCGTGATACCAACCGCTACTAAATCGCATTATACCTCAGGCAGAAGAATCTTAACAGAACTGGATAGGTTGGGTCATGAAGTAGTTTCAATAAGTCCCTTTGAGGAGAAGAATGTGAGCAAAAACTTCACTTGGATACAAGTTGAGGTTTCGTCTTTTTTTGATGGTGGTGAGTTATTTTTTTTATACAGAAAAAGGAATAAGGTGACAGTATCCACTAGACAGTATGGATACAGTTATGATACATTAGTGGATACATACAGTTATGCACGTCTGCCGCCCTCCTCCTGATATGGCTCTCCTCATGCTAATAATAGATGTACGGCCTTAAAACGCCGCGCTGGCTAAGCCTGACGAGTCCACTCTTTCAAAGGCAGTGCAGTTCCTCAAGGCAGGTCCTCAAGCCGACATCGTAATTTATCTTATAAATTTTAGTTCAAAGCATACAGCATAACATATCCATAACATATCGCGGCCCGAATCAAAGCAAGTAGGTAGTAAATACTAGATATGTTTCTACATTTTTTTTATAGACTAGTGGGCGGACGAGCAAGCGGTCCCACGTGATGGCAAGTGTTACCGCCGCCCGTGGACACCTGCAACACCAGGGGGTATGCGGGCGCGCCGCCGACCTTGCAAAATCCTATTCACAGCTCCCTTGAAGATCCATTAATGGATGATATCTATGATGGATCTTAAGCTATGATATCTTAATGGAAAGACAATGAATGAAAGACATGACGTAACATGAATAAAGTAAACATTTGTGTTAAGATCCGTTTAAATAGACTAATATGTTTCTATTAGCAAAGAAAACACTATTCGTGAATATAAATACGAATGCGAATAATTTGCCTCAGTAACCTAGTAAGCACGCAATTGTATTGTTTAGTTTGAGATGGTATATGCATTTGGGGTGAGAGAATGTATGTATGTTTTTATACCGCTTTGTTCGCTTTTATACTTTATACTTATTACTTTATACCGCGAACCCGTAGGTTGTGGAACGAACTCCCTCAAGAGGTCTTTCCATTAAGCTACGATATGGGGTTCTTCAAGAGAGCTGTGAATAGGATTTTGCAAGGTCGGCGGCGCGCCCGCATACCCCCTGGTGTTGCAGGTGTTCATGGGCGGCGGTAACACTTACCATCACGTGGGACCGCCTGCTCGTCCGCCCACTAGTCTATAAAAATAAAAATATAAAAATAAATATTTTCTTTTCTCTGAAACGGTTTGGACCGATTTTAAAGTGTTTTTTTTTTAGAAATATTTAATCGTGATTTGGGGCATGTGGGATTTGGGGCACGTGACACGCATCCTCATGCGTGTAGTAGTTCTAACACCCAGGTTTAACGTTGTAACGCTATCAATTTATAAACGAATGCACATATTCGAATACGTGTAATTATTAGTAATTCTTTTAGTCTAATATAAAGTTAGTACTATAAGTATTTTATTAGTACACTCAGTAAGTGTGTTTTTGGTTTCTAAAGTGCATTACCTATCTAACTAAACTAAAAAATCACTTTCTTAATTAAACTAAAAATCAGCTACGTAGCTGATTTTTTTTTTATATAAAAATCAAAGAATGATTTTCAATTAAATCAATGAGAATTATTTTTAAAGTATTTGAGAGAATTATTTTTGTTGGAAAACATTTATTTTGTATAATACCTACTTTTACCTACTATTGATTTACCTGGCTTTTTCTGTTCGAATAGTAGCCGAGTATAGTAGAATAGAATAGTATAGAATAGAATAGAATAGTATAGTAGAATAGACGAGAATAGTAGTAATTTTAGTTTAGAGTATGGCGAATACGAATACTTAAAAATTTGGGAGTATTCGCCAAAACGAATACGAATATTCTGAACATCTCTAGTAGATACCTAAGCGAACGAGCGTGGATAGTGTTATGCACATAGGAGTAAATTAATTACCAATTATTTGTGTTTAACGTAATAGAAAATCCTGAAATAGGTACATGTTAATAATTGTTTCCGTTTACTGATTGACTTATTAAAATATTTTACACCGTTTTTGTAGGACCCTACCTATATAGCAACTGCAATGTTTGAATGGGGGCCATTCAAGTATTACGTAAGCAGAATTTTAGACATTTATACCCCCCCCCCGCATGCTTACGTAAGCATTGGTATAATTTTTACAAAATCTGTTCGTTTCTTATTTAATCAGAATCTACTAACTTTTGTAAAAAAAAAAATACGAAGAATAAATACATATTGCTGACGTAATCGCCATTCAGACTCCTCCCCCGTCCCCCGTGTCATCAAAAATAAGCAAAGCAAAGCCCCCCCCCCCCCTCCCGCCCCAACCCCTCTTTGGTGCTTACGTAATACTTGAACGGCCCCTAGCGGATAACACAATCCAACGAATTATTTCTTCCAGTACCAGAAATCATGGAAGAAATTCTAAAGGAACTATCGTTTCTAGACTCGCAAAAACGTCTTTGGCGGATCGTTAACAAATACACGAAATACATAACAAAATTGCACAAACTCAAGCATTTTATTGAAAACGACAACTCTCACTTCGACGTGGTTTTAATCGAGGAGTTCTACCAACCAGTATATTATGTCTTTGCTCATAAGTACAAAGCACCCATGATTATCTTCAGCTCTTTTGGTTCTGCACACTACATCAGCGATATAATGGGCAATCCTTTGGAATTATCCTATGTACCTAATGAGTTTCTGGAATATTTTGGAGATATGAACTTTTATGACAGAATCCGTAGTAGCTTCCTGACTATAGTGGACCTGTTTGCCAGAAAATGGTACTCGTTAGATGTGCAAAATGAAATAGCGAAAGAGGTCTTTAAAGGAGATGTGCCGAGTCTGTATGAGTTGGAGAAGAATATTTCTCTGGTGCTACTAAATTCTCACGTCAGTATGGCAGTGGTTAGGCCATACTTGCCGAATATTATTGAAGTTGGTGGGACCCACATTGAGGCAGTCAAGCCTTTGAGTCAGGTACGATGTTTAAGATATATCTACTATGTCAAATAAGTAACGGGATTTTTTTTAATAAAACCAAAAATATTGCTTCAGTAGTCTAAATTTATTTTGTCGCCTTCGAAATAGGCTCCATTTGACGCGATACGCTTTCGCCAGCGAATAATCCATTCGTAATCCACTCAAAGGCTTGACTGCCTCAATATGGTTCCCATATTGAGGCAGTCAAGCCTTTGAGTCAGGTAAGATTTTGGCGTAATCTGGCCACCAAAAAGTGGCTCACAAAAAGAAACAGTAAATTCAAAAATATTTTCTTATTACAAGTACCTACCACAGCGAGAGTTGACTGATGGTGAATCTGTATACGCTCGTGATGGTAAGGTTATGGTAAGGTAATCGAAAAACGCTCCCTGTCACGCGTACCATCATTATATTGGCTTGTATTTAAAGGAGAAACAAAAAAATACTAAATGAGCGGTAAATTCCGATCAATGAAACATCTTTTTGAAAAACTAAAGTAAGCAATTTTAAACTACTAAGAATGTTATAATCAAGTCGCCAGAATCGCCAGTGAACTTAAATCTAACCTTGTGATGAGCCAGGCTATCTCGGATGAAATTTTAGTACGAATTATTTAACAAAAAAAGGATAAAATATAATTAATAAACTGTTTAACAAGACTGCAATAGGTACCAGTCGCTGAAAGTTCCAAACGTTCTATATTGTGAAAAAAGTACTGCCAACATCTTATAACAAACTTTAGCCAACTTAAAGAAAACGCCAGGGCAGACGTATAATAGCACGCTTACGGCGCTGTGTAGCGCTGATGGCATTCACTAGCGCTGTCTTGGGTGCGGGGGCGCTAGGAGCTACTGTATGTGCTTCATATTGCCGCGTCATTACATACCTTTAAATTTGCCGCCATTGATTTGTTGCCCATTTAGTGTTTTTTGCTGCTCGCTCAGTTATTTCTCAATTATATTTATCCGAAACGTGATAACAAAAGATTAGGTATATTGGACTAGATTTTGTAGGTAATTTTTTTTTCTATTTCAAAAGTAATGTGCATGCTCCCGGATGCGCTGCCTACCTTTGCAAATTAAGGAATGAATTGGGAAAATAGGGAGGGATAGGATAGGATGGGAATGGTCTCTGGCATATCTCACTCACTACCGAAACACGTACGTACTTTGGGGAAATACAATGCTGCCTACCTTTGCAAATTAAGGAATGAATTGGAAGAAAGGGTTGGGAAAATGAGGAGGGATAGGATGGGGTGGGAATGGGCTCTGACATATCTCACTCACTACCGAAAGACGTAGGTACATTGGGCAAATACGATAAATTAGGAAATGCAGTGCATTTCAAGGTATTGAATGTTTTGTGAGAGAGAGTTAACGTGGCCAGTCGAGTGTGCTCGAGGCTGTGGGAATGCAGCATGCACTCTCCCTTTACGATACAAAATACAAACAAATATAAATATAAAATAATAATTAATTTTGAAGGCCAGAGTCAAACAAACATCAACTTTACAGAATCTCCAAACTCTACTAGACGGGGCAACAGATGGAGCTATTTTGTTAAGCTTCGGCTCCGTTATGGACTTATCGATGCAGCCAGATGATATAGTGATCAAAATACTGAATGCAGTGGGAAACTTGAAACAGCGGATACTGTTGAAATGGAATTCGAAGAAAAGGTTGCCTGTTCCGTATGATAATTTACATCCATTTGAATGGCTCCCTCAGAATGATGTATTAGGTAAGATGAATTAAAAAATATTTTAATAGTACAGTCATTTGGTGCTCAAAAAGGGGGGGTTACCTGGAAAGATTTCCGGGAGTTTTGAAAATTGGTGTTTTTATAGATTTCGACATGCTCTTTTCGAATTTTCACTTTGCCACCTCGAGTCTTTGCCGCTCGCGCTGCCATATTGGAAAAATGGCGCCCAAAAACGTTTTTTTGATAATATCTCCTTTACGACTCATTTTACGATGAAAATAGTTACGCAATAAATTAAACTAGAGAAAATTTCCTATAATTTATGTACTAACTTTTTTTGTTGTAAAATGAATAGTTTCAATGACTGAGCGTCGCAAAGTCTACTCCGACACGCGTATTGGCGAAGAAACTCATTTCCACCCCACCATGAGGTAGAGTAAGTGGCGCGTTTTAATACGCGTGTTGGAGTAGACTGCGGCGCTCGTACACTGAAACTACTCATTTTACAATAAAAAAGGTTAGTACATAAATTATAGAAAATTTTCTCTAGTTTAATTTATTACATAACTATTTTCATTGTAAAATGAGTTGGAAAGGAGATATAAGAAACGTTTTTAGGCGTCATTTCTCCAATATGGCGGCAAAGATACGAGGTGGCAAAGTAATAATTCGAAAAGAGCACGTCGAAATCTAAATACCAATTTTCAAAACTCCCGGAAAACTTTCCAGGTAAAACTCACAAATTACTTATAGTCTTATAGTCCATAAGCCCTATTGTCATTCTATAATTAAATGTACCGTTTTAATCCTAAGAAAAGCCGTCACAAGTACTTTTTCCATCCACTGCTAGAATCGAGCCTAATCTTGTATAATGTCTTGTGTATGAGAAATATATGGCCTTAAAATGTCACGCTGGCTGAGCAGCTTGGCGAGTCCACTCTTTTAGAGGTGGTGTAGTTCCTTAGGGTTGTGGTAGCAGCTTTGTTATCCCTTATAGTCGCTTTTTACGACACCCATGGAAAGAGATGGGATAGTGGTATTCTAAAGACTTTAAATTATTTTAATAAAAATAATTATTATTTGTATTTTTTTTTTATTATTAGTCTCTCATTTTTGCTTTCATGTAAAATTAGATGAGATGAGATTATATGGGACGGGATAATATCGAATGAGATAGCTAATGAAGGAGAAAAAACGTGAAATTTGACAATTTTTGTTGTATTTTTAAAAACATAAGCACTTTTTTGCACTAACCACTTCCTTACTCGCACCGCGTAGCGCGGTTTGATTAGCATCTGGTTATGAATGTATTGTGCATTGTGCTGCGAGTGTAAGCGTTTAGTGACTAGTGCAAAGTAACAAAGTCAGACTTTATTTAAAAAGTTTACTTTTCCGCGGAAATATAACGATCTAAAAAGTCACAGAACAAAAGTTGTTAGTTTTAGTAATAGAAATAAAGTGTGTAGGTATATTTCATCTAACCCTGACGTTATGATTTTATTTTTAACAACATTACAGCGCATCCAAATATCGCCCTCTTCATTACCCATGGAGGTCTCCTCAGCTCTCAAGAAAGTGTTTTCCATGGCGTTCCTAATATATGTATTCCTTTCTTCGGCGATCAACCACTAAACTGCCAGCGAAGCGTCAAATTGGGATACGGAATACACCTCGATCTAAAAACTTTAACAACTGACGATTTACGTAGATCTATCGAAAGGATAATAACAGACAACACTTACAAAAACAATGTCATTAAACTGTCAAAACGGTTTAAAGATCGACCGATGTCTCCTGTACAAACAGCTGTATATTGGATAGAATACTGCGCGAGACACAATGGAGCAGATTTCTTGAAAGGACCGAGGAAAAATTTGTACTTCTTCCAATATGTTTACCTCGATGTTTTCATTACGTTTTTAGTATTGATATTAACTGTTTATAAATTATTGAAATTTTTGGTGAGTAGACTGTTCAGAAGGAAGATTAAGACTAATTAGGTTTTAATATTATGTTAATAAGCATTATTTATATTAATTTTTATTTTATTAAGTTTTTGAATAACTGATCTTAAGTGCTCATTGACCCAGTCGATACTAGTGTCTGTTAGCGAAAAAGGAGTAATTGTCGATTGATTATTTAAAATAGCTTGTGTTTATTCTTTAAGTGTGCCCTTGGACCCACGATAGGAACCTTAACGATTATTATATTTTATTCACTGCTTAGGAATGTGGGTACATATTATAGGCCTTATGTTAAGTTATACGCTTATGTTAGTCTTACGCATTCTACCAGATGGCTGGCGTGAAATAACGATATTATAATTTAAACGTATAAATAAACGTATAATTTAAAGCTAATGTCTAAATATGTAGTGTGAACAAAGTTGATAAATATTTTTATTAAATTAAATCATTATTGAAAGTAGTATTCATTGTCATTATGTATTCATTGTATTTCATCGTCATTTAAATAATCTCAATATTTTAGTAATCAGTAAGGTCAATCAGTAATTTCTCAGTAGTCTCTTTAGTAGTAATTTATCAGTTTTCAATAGTCTCTTTGTTAAGTATAATTCCATTAAGGACTTCGAGTAATTTATTATACAATGTTAATTACCAAACAATATGCATTGTTACTATAACATTATCTTTTGTAATTGAACATACAATTTGTTTACACTTTTTTATATTGTTTGTTTTAAACCTAATTTTCAAAATTTATAAAGTAAGTTATTTTGCATTTCGTTTGTGGTTACTTCTTAGAAAAATACGTACCTACTTCGGTGAGCAGCAGAAAATACTGAATTAGCAACAAATCAATGGCAGCAAATTTATAGATGGGTTAGGTAGGTATAGGTGTACTGGTAACTATTTATAAATAAATTCTATTTTGCTATTAGTCCGTCGACTACGTGGTGACAATTCTTAGTTATCCAAAAATTGTTTCTTTTGTTGATCGTGTTTTGTTAGTCTTATTTAGTATATTTGTACTCTTAATAAAAAACTGTAATGAGTAATTACTCTGTTTTATTTTACTTAAAAATAATTAAAAAAACTATTTGATATTTTTTTATGGAAAAATGGCGACAGACTAGTATACAGTCCACCTGATGGTAAGTGGATACTGCTCCCCGTTACCGTCGTCGTCGTCGTCCTCGGCACGCCTTAGACGATCCCGACGACCAAATTACTGCTGCTAATGCGATTCTTACACTACACTCGGCACGTGCCTGGGCGCTTCTTAGCGACTCGCGATCCCGCGGTACCTTGCCAAAGCAACGCCCTGAGCCGAGGTCCGTTCCTTCTGCCGGTGTACAAACGGGGGAACCCCCTAGACTCGTTGCTGCACACACTCTTTGCTCCTTCTGCGCTCGCCCTAAACCATACATGTCCGGCGACTCTAGAAAGGCCATGAGGGCCACAAGAATTTAGCCATTCCAAAAAAAAACAGTCTAGAATGACAAACTTTGGCACGCTGTTAGATGCCATACTTACCTTTCTTAATGTAGGAATGGAATTGAAGAAATTATTATTTTGGTTGATATTACAATTTAACACATTAATATTACATTTTTTTCATACCAGTCTGGAGTTCGTATGTCGCCATGTCACTGCCGGGAAGTAAGACACTGGGCGATCGCTGAATCATGATTACACTAGCGTCGTTACAAGGTCAAGGGTTTCCAAACGTTTATTATTTATTTACTCTGTTTGCACTGTCTGTTTGCAGATTATCAGATTACTATTTGCAGACACTATTTTATCTTTTTGCAGAGGCGGACTTAATTCCTTAAGGCATTCTCTACGGTCGACCGTTGGTTAAATGTTTTATATTTTAAAACATACGGAACGGAATTTCGAACGCGACCGCAATAAATAGTTTGCGGTTAACAAAGGAATTTTAAAATCTTAACACGCCTTTGACAATGCTGCCATATTAACAGATTTATCTGTATTTATACAGATTTTCCGGCTTGGTTACAGATAAAAAAAATTGACATTATTTTACACATATTTATGAACTCGGTACACTATCATATTTACACACATATACATTTTACACTTTTTTTTAATAACAAATATAAATTGTATTTTTCTACCAGTGTGCTCAATAACAACCATTAGCACTAAGAACACTAGCGGCCCGCCGCAGGGCGTTCCCTGTATTTTAGTATTGTAATTTTTATTGTTATCACACATTTAGGTAATAATTTGACTGATAATTTAATTTTCCCACTGTTCTTCAGTTCCCATCTAACGACCTTATCATAACACATGTTCAGATTACATTACATACAAATTCACTACCGTATTCCACAAAATAGTTGAATTTCTATGATACAGATTTTTGACAGATTTTTCGAATTGGTAACACAGATGTGTCAGTGTCACATGTGGCAGCACTGGCCTTTACAATACATTTTTTTTTTTTTATAGGAAGAACGTGGCAAACGAGCATACAGTCCACCTGGTGGTAAGTGGACACTGTCGCCCATAGACATCCGCGATACATGCCAACATTAGTCCAAAATGACAAACTTTGGCGAATAAATAGATGAAATGCCTTGCAACAATATCTACCGGTCAACATTGCTTTGCAGGAAATTACAAAAGTAATAGTGACTATTTGTCATAGTTATAGAAAGATATTGTTTTCTATCTCTTCTAGTAGTGTTCTCGATTTATTTTATTTTCTTCTAGGTAACAGAATAATAACTTGGTGGTACTGGACACTGACGCTCTGCGACATCACTGATACATGTAAACATCAATTTAGAATGATCAACGTTGATGAGCCCTTAAATACGTTGCCTACTTCTGGAGATTTATAAATGGAATTGGGAAAAGGGTTGGTAAAATGGGGTGAGGGTAGGATAAGATTGAACGGACTCCGTCATACGTCATACGTGGTAGCATGAATATAAAGTTATATGTCTAATGGAAAACATACATACACGAATATGGTCGTGCAGTGTTGGCCAGCTTAAGAAATCACTATTAGGAACTGAAGCACCTTTATATGACTGAAGCGTCTTATGGCCCTCTGACAGTAGACTTGATTCATGTTTAAAGTCGCTCAGCAAGCTGTGGAGAGAGCTACGCTCGGAGTTTCTTTGCGGTATTAGACCAAAAACGAAATGATACACAAAAAATATAACTAGTAATATATCAGGCCTATGCCGAGGCCACCATATACGATCTTCGGTTCTTCACATGCAGCCATCACCAGCAAACTTCTCTGCGTAGTCGGTCACCTGGCCTTAGGGTGCTTCACTTCCCGTTACCCATAACTGGAGGGGCCCATATGAAACAGATGATAACATGGTGTATATCAAAATGGCGACCGTACCTCACAGAATCTAATGAATTATTGGTAAATATTAGAGGCTTTAGGATCATCGTTCTTCTTATTCATTCATGGTACATCATTCTCTGCCGTAAAATCTTTCTACGAAACGCGGCAGTACAAGTCGATATTTTAATCCGTATTATTTCATCTCTTACTAAGCGTTAGTAAACATCAACCAACACTCTCGTCTCAGTTCAAAAGTAACTTTACATGCGTGTGTACTTGAACTTGATATATATATATATATACTTATATATATATAGCTGTTATATTTGTGTGAAACGTAGTGATTTTAGTGTTTATTAATGAGGTACATCGGTGTGTGTTTGAATGAAATAAATCACGTAGGTATTTCAAATAATCTAATTATTATTACAATTTTCCTAGTTTTTTTTTTTTTTTTTTATGTACGAAGGCGGCAGACGAGCATACAGTCCACCTGATGGTAAGTGGATACAGTCGCCCATAGACATCCGCGATACATGCCCACATTAGTCCAAAATGACAAACGTTGGCACGCCCCCGGATGCGCTGCCTACCTTTGGAGATAAAGGAATGGATTTGGAGAAAGGGTTAGGAAAATGGGGAGGGATAGGATGGGATGGGAATGGGCTCTGGCACATCTCACTCACTACCGAAACACGTACGTACATTGGGGAAATACAATAAAGTGGGAAATGCAGTACATTTCAAGGTAGTCTTCTGTGAGAGAGGGGGTAACGTGGCCAGTCGAGCGCGCCCAGCTGCTGTTGGATTTCAGCGTGCACTCTCCCCCTCATCAGTTCTTTAAGATGAAAGTTTTCGATCTAATATTCTATATTAATGTGACTCGATCCATAAGTCCGTACTGTAAGACGGACTTACAGTACGGCGATTGCGGACTTACAGGACTTAATTCATACTGTAAGACTTAAATATACATTTTCATAGTGTTGTCATCGCATGATTTTGATATAATTTTCATAGTGTTGTCATCGCATGATTTTGATATAATTTTCATAGTTGTCATCGCATGATTTTGATATAATTTTCATAGTTGTCATCGCATGATTTTGATATAATTTTCATAGTGTTGTCATCGCATGATTTTGATATAATTTTCATAGTGTTGTCATCGCATGATTTTGATATAATTTTCATAGTTGTCATCGCATGATTTTGATATAATTTTCATAGTTGTCATCGCATGATTTTGATATAATTTTCATAGTTGTCATCGCATGATTTTGATATAATTTACGTGACATTTGTTTTCTTTTTAAATAATATAATTCTGTCACATTTTTCACAAACTATTGCTATAAAAATAACTTTACACGTTACGTTTAATTAAGTTTTTAATAATAATATATATTTTTAATATTAAATATATATATATATATATATATATATATGTATATTTTTCTAGTTCTATTTATTATTAAATTTACTTTTCGGACGATTTAATGAATGAAAATAATGCAAAAAAAAAAAAACAAACAAGCAGTGCCCGCGACTTTGTGCGCGTATATGTATAGCTTGATTCCTGTGGGAAATTTATAATGGGTCTAGATAAAAAAATACACTAACTAAATGTTAACACGAGGGCCACACTGAAAGTTTCCGGAATGAATAGGAAAAAAATTACAATGAATAAATTTATTGTTTCTCAAAATATCCTCCGTGAGCGTCTATACATTTTTTCATACAAATAAACCAATTTTCAGAACATTTATTCCACTCCTTCGTGGTGACTTCGGAGACATGTTTTTCATACACTTCGACAAACTCTTCTGGCGATTAAAATCGTAAAATTGTATCGGACTCATGCCTATGCCTAAGGATGACTCATGCCTGTCTGTTTCGATCATACGGCGCACAGCATCGATGTTTTACGTTGTTGACAGCGGTGGACGGGCGATCGCGCTTGAATTCTGCCAACCAGCTATAAATTGTCTGTCGCCTTGCTTGGCGTTTTAACGTCAAAAGCAGTTTGAAGCCAAGCGAGGCCACAATGAAAAACAAATGACTGTTAGATGAAAAAAACTTTATTCTACAGCCAAAGAGTTCCATTTTCATATATTGTGATTACTTTTTAAATATTGTTTACGTAAGTGGCCAGTTCCGGAAATTTTCAGTGTGACCTATATATAACTAACAAGGCCAAGTTTCATTGAAATGGTCGGGAGAGAGTGCACGCTGCATTCCCACAGCATAGACATAAACAGAATACGTTTTAGACTTTGAAATTATTTATTAGGAAGAAAACTTGGCATTGGCAGAATGTGCTAATTGCACCATTCACAAATATGAAGAAGAAAAAAATGTCTTCATGAATTGCTAAATTACATTATGATTTCAGTTTTAATATCATAATCTATATTTTATCTCTACTAGTACATGCCTGAACGTGATACGGAACGTATTATCATTTCACTCTATACTGCAGCATCATGCTGAGATAACTCAGTCACTCCATCAGTAACTGGTCACGGTAAGATGGCATGACCACCAAGATCTTACCGTGACCCAATTTATTTGTATACGGCCGTGTAGATCTTACAATTTTCTTTTATTATATGAACCACGAAGCTACTCCATCTTCGGCAGTCAATTGTTTTTTTTATGTACCTACGTAGGCGGCAGACGAGCCACCTGATGGTAAGTGGATATATGCCAACATCAGTCCGGAATGACAAACGATGGCATGCCCCCGGATGCGCTGCCTACCTTTGCAGATTATGGAATGGATTGGGAACATGGGAAAAATCTCACTCACTACCGAAACACGTACGTGCGAGTACCTATATTAGGGAAGTACGATAAAGTAGGAAATACGAACGTTAAAGATACGAAATACGATAAAGTAAAGTCAAATTAATTCTAGCTAAAATATTAAATATGTTCCGTCTTGAATATTTTATTATAAAAATATTATTGTATTTATTTGAAACAATTTTCTTGTTTTATAATTATTGGATTATGAGGTAAATAATAACAATAACTCTAATCAATTAATTAGAAATCAAAGTAGATATGTTTTAGCGCCTGGTATTCTATCTACAGCAATCTTTCAACAAACCACTATTATGAGGGTAATATCAGGCGCATAAAGTTATTGGGTTACATTAAAACAATACCGCATCTTGTACAGTATTATAAATAGGCATTCTGTAATCTGTAGTGATAGAAGCAATTCTATGATACCTAAGATTACTGTATACCTACGTGTTTTTGTTGGTGGGGTATATATAACTCCATACAAATAGATAGATAGAATTTTTTATTTCATACACACAAGTGATCGTCATAAAATGACAATTATCTTATTCTGAAAAGTCATTAAACATATATAAGCAAACAAAAAATATAAATTAAACAAGGCGATAAAACGGCGCGGTCCCATGTGTGCCGAAAGCACATCCGTCTCAGCACAATCTGTATAACGCATAAACAGTATACAGCGCTGATTTTCAGACGGAACCAAGGCGCGTAAACGGGTGTAACAGCGGCGTACACAATTTTTTAAGCCTATAGGCCAGGGTTTCTTAACCTAAGTTTCTTCTTTCTTAGCCACGGACCCCAGAGGGGTCCGTGGCAGGAGTGCTGGGGATCCATGTCAGATATGAAGACAATAAATACTGTGCGTGATCCATCTAAAAATGTAGGTAGGTAGCTATCATTGGCTCGCTCGAGTGCTCACTTGTCACTGCTACGCAGTAGAGGAGCTCACTAACAACCGTCACGCGCTAATCTTTTTCTTTTTTTTTTATGGTCGAAGGCGGCAGACGAGCATACAGTCCACCTGATGGTAAGTGGATCCGTGATACATGCCAACATTAGTCCAAAATGACAAATGCGCCACGCCACCGGACTTTGGAGATGTAGGAATGGATTTGGAGAAAGGGTTGGGAAAATGGGGAGGGATAGGATGGGAATGGGCTCTGGCACATCTCACTCACTACCGAAACACGTACGTACATTAGGGAAATAAGATAAAGTGGGAAATGCAGTACATTTCAAGGTAGTCTTCTGTGAGACAGAGGTAACGTGGCCAGTCGAGTGCGCCCAGCGGCTGTTGGATTGCAGCGTGCACTCTCCCACTCAAGATGTAGCAAGCAAGAGAACACTTACTGAGCTAAATTAAACATTTTTAGAATTTAATATTGATGTCTCAACCCAAACCTTTACTTCTCTTTACTTCTCTGTGGTAATAAATAAAAGATATTTTTTTTAAATGCCTTGTTTTCCTTCCCTACAATTAAGTTCGGAAGGGGTCCGTCAGATTTTTGAAATTTTGAAAGTGGTCCGTGCCTACAAAAAGATTAAGAAACCCTGCTATAGGCTATATATAGATAAATATAATGTAAATTATAATTATGAAAGTGAGTGTAATCAAATATATGCATATTACATTATAATATTTACATCGACATATATAGAGAAACATATAGATATACATAATATATATAGATCGACGAATATAAATCTGGCATTGTCATTTAGATAAGTGGCATGTCGTAACATTTATGACGTATTACTTTTTTAATCTATATTTTTATCTGTACCGCTACACTGATGTCTGCCCGTGATAAGAGGTCTGATAAACTTCATGTTTACTGCAACATCATACTGTAACATTAGAGCTGAATCGATGATCGCTGATGTTCTTGATGTGGAGGAGAGTGCACGCTGCAATCCAACAGCCACTGGGCGCACTCGACTGGCCTCGTTACCCCTCTCTCACAAAATACTACCTTGAAAAGTACTGCATTTCCCATTATCATATTCCCCAATGTACGTACGTGTTTCGGCAGTGAGTGAGATATGCCAGTGCCCATTCCCATCCTATCCCTTCCCACGTCCCCAATCCTTTCTCCAAATTCATTCTTTCATCAACAAAGGTAGGCAGCGCATCCGGGAGCGTGCCAAAGTTTGTCATTTTGGACTGATGTCGGCATGTATCGCGGATGTCTATGGGCGACAGTATCCACTTACCATCAGGTGGACTGTATGCTCGTTTGCCACCTTCTTTCTATAAAAAAAAAACATGATATGTCTCTTATTGATAAAAATGCGGCCAAGTGTGAGTAGGTACCTACAGACAGGGCCGGCGGATAATGTGGGTATAGTGGGTAGCTCTACCCACTCGGAATTTACCGAATGGGTAAAGTACCCACTCGGATTTTGACGAAACTGACGTCACTAGACATGGGGATTTCCTCGTCTCTTGAAAAATCCATGTCTAGACGCATTTTACTTTCTTTGTATCTTATTTTACTTAAAATTATTGCCGACCTCATTGTTATTTAGAGCCACTGTCTAATGTATCTATTGTTAGGGATATCTATCGAGTCCGAATGGACAACTGTGCAGAATTAAAGTCTAACAAATTGAATAGATCATCCGGACAATTGGTATTTCAATCACATTTAATATTTATACCACGGCATGATAAGTTCATAAAAAAAAAATTGACCCAATTTTGATAGACTATAACTTTTTCTTGTTTCTGTACGAACTACCCGACCAACTACGCACTCGGGCCTAACACAACCTGCCGGCCCTGCTTAAAGAGGGAATATAACGTATAACTACATACGTTTACTGTTATCAGTTTGAATAATTTTAAAAGTAAGGCTGTTTAAGAGGCCGGTGTCGTGTCGAATCGTAAGCATTGTCCATACAAATACTTACGATTCGACACGACACCGGCCATACATGTATCTATGTACAGGGAACAATAATTGAAATCATCGATTCGTTTGTCAGCTTCCGCCAGGTGATAAGGGTATAATTTTCAGATTATACGGGCAGCACAAAGATGAACCTGCTAATATTTCTACCACTCCTCACTTTGTACTCTGTGGACGGTTTGCGAATTCTCTCCGTGATACCAACCCCTGCTGCATCCCATTACACCTCTGGTAGAAGAATATTAACAGAGCTGGATAGGTTGGGTCACGAGGTAGTATCAATAAGTCCATTTGAAGAGAAGAATGTGAGCGAAAATTTCACTTGGATACAAATTGAAATTTCGTCGTTTTTGGAAGCTAGTAAGTTATTACATATATTGTATACTGTTCTGTTTTGGCCTCCACCACTAGTTTATAAATTTGCTAATTATAATACAAGTTAATTTACCCAACTTTTTCTAAAAATCCATTCCTGTTTTTAAAGGTAGGTAGATATCGGGGAGCGTATCAACGTTTGTCATTCTGTCTGTTATGTCGTCATGAATCGCGAATCGCTGGCGATCCACTTGCCACCGGCGGAATGTCTGTTCAACGCCGCTTCTTTCTATAAAAAAATAAGCGTATTAATGGTATTAGCGTATTTTAATTGTCACTAATACATGGATTATTTCTTCCAGTGCCGGATATCGTGGACATGTTCAAAGAACAATCATTTCTCGAGGAGCATATACAAATTTGGAGAGGCATGAACAAGTACACGAAATACATAACAAAGTTACCAAAATTTAAAGACTTCATTGAAAATGACAACTCCCACTTCGACGTGGTTTTAATCGAAGAATTCTTTCAACAGGCGTACTACGTCTTCGCTCATAAATACAAAGCTCCTTTAATAATCTTCAGCTCTTTTGGTTCTGCGCACAGCATCAGCGATGTCATGGGCAATCCTTTGGAACTGTCCTATGTTCCTCATGAAATGTTAAATTATTTTGGGGATATGAACTTTTATGAAAGAATCCGTAATGTCTTCCTGACTATAGTGGACCTGTTTGCCAGAAAATGGTACTCGTTAGATGTGCAAAATGAAATAGCGAAAGAGGTCTTTAAAGGAGATGTGCCGAGTCTGTATGAGTTGGAGAAGAATATTTCTCTGGTGCTACTAAATTCTCACGTCAGTATGGCAGTGGTTAGGCCATACTTGCCGACTATTATTGAAGTTGGTGGGACCCACATTGAGGCAGTCAAGCCTTTGAGTCAGGTACGATGTTTAAGATATATCTACTATGTCAAATAAGTAACGGGATTTTTTTTAATAAAACCAAAAATATTGCTTCAGTAGTCTAAATTTATTTTGTCGCCTTCGAAATAGGCTCCATTTGACGCGATACGCTTTCGCCAGCGAATAATGCATTCGTCGGAAACACTTCTTATAGGCACTTTCCGGTATGACCTTTAGCTCTTTTAGCGAATTTTGTTTTATTACGTCAACGGACTCACAACCTCTGCCACGAAGTGGTAATTAAGTCTGGCGAATAAGAAGAAGTCACACGGGGCCATATCTGGCGAATATTGTGCTTGGTAGATGAAATTCGTTGATTTTGACTAAAAGTTCCAGTACGATGATTGAGGTGGTGAGTGGTGATTTCGGTTTCGGTGCGCTATCGAAGCGCCATTCCAAAGCTTGTTGGCCGGTTTGCATGTCAAACTCATAAACTCTCGTTTCGTCACACGTTTTGTGCTTTTGTGCACAAACTATTATACAACTTTTGTGCAGATATCGTTGTTCAGATTCTAATATAGGTACTTCAACTTTGCAGAATCTCCAAACTCTGCTAGACGCAGCAATGGACGGAGCCATTTTGCTAAGTTTCGGCTCTATTATGGACTTATCACTTCATCCAGATGAAATGACGATCAGAGTACTGAATGCGGTAGGGAACTTGAAGCAGCGGGTATTGCTCAAGTGGAATTCAAAGAAAAAGTTGCCCGTTCAGTATGATAATGTGTACCCCTTTGACTGGCTGCCTCAGAATGATGTATTAGGTAAGATGAATTAAAAAGTCCATTTTATCCATATGGTTATTTTATACATTTCATCGCAGCTCCCAACGTGCCACTCTGTTCAACCTCAAGGTTTTTTTTTATGGACGAAGGCGACAGACGAGCATACAGCCCACCTGGTGGTAAGTGGACACTGTTGCCCATAGACATCCGCGATACATGCCAACATTAGTCCAGAATAACAAACGTTGGCACGCCCCCGGATGCGCTGGATAATTATTTTGCTTTCTTGTAAAATTGCTTTCTGTTTGATCTGGAGATTGAATGAAACAGAATACCGTAATATTAAAACAGCCAATTGTACACATCAAATACTTATACAATGAAATTTAAATAAAAAAATAACATTATATGAGATAGGACAGGACTAGACGAGTTAGAAAGTGAAGGGAGGGAAAACGATCTGTAGCAAATCGTGTCATACTACGTTGGTATGTCTTTTGGGATGACGAGCATGGGATGATTCGAACAGGTGGACCAGATCAACATTACTCTACGTCAATGGACCCAGCGTACCCGATCGCTAATATAGTTGTATAATTTTCATATTTTAACAACTTTACAGCGCACCCAAACATGGCTCTCTTCATTACTCATGGAGGACTCCTCAGCTCTCAAGAAAGCGTTTTCCACGGCGTCCCTAACATATGCATTCCTATGTTCGGCGATCAACCGTTAAACTGCCAGCGAAGCGTCAACTTGGGATACGGGATGCACCTCGATCTAAAAACTTTAACAACTGATGCTTTACGTTGATCTATCGAGAGGATACTATCAGATAACAGTTACAAGAAGAATGCCATGAAACTATCAAAAAGGTTTAAAGATCGACCGATGTCTCCCGTAGAAACAGCTGTATATTGGATAGAATACTGCGCGAGACATAATGGTACAGATTTCTTGAAAGGACCAAGAAAAAATTTGTACTTCTTCCAATATGTTTATCTCGATGTTTTCATAACCTTTTCAATATTGGCATTTATTGTATATAAATTATTAAATTTTTTGATAAGTAGACTATTTAGAAGAAAAATTAAGACGAATTAGATTAAAATGTTAATATTATGTTAACAAATATTATATTATTAAATTTTGATGTGTGAAGTTTAAATGTTACTCCTAATAATTGACCCTATGTGCTTATTAATCCAGTTGATACTATTATCTGTTATGCAAAAAGGGGTCAATTGCCGATTGATTATTTAAAGCTTACGTTCTTGGTTTATGTTCGCTCTTTATGTGTGTCTTTGTACCCACGATAGCAATCCTAACGATTTTTAATATTGTGTTGTGTTCTTTAAATTCAATTATTTAAACTGCTATTATGTTACTTTATTTACTTTATTATGGTTACTTTTTGTTTGATTTCACTTATTATAGATGTATAATGAAACAATAAAAAATACCACTCCATAATTTATATTGCACTATTAAAAAAATCCTTATATAGATATATAAAAATCACGATGTTCGTTTACGCTAAGCTCCGAAACCACTCAGCGGATTTCAATAAAATTGTGTAGATGTGTATTTTTTGGTCCAACTTAAAAGATAGGATAGTTTTTATCTCGATTAGTGAGTCAATTTTTTTTTTATTGAGAAATTAAGGTTTTTTATAGAGAAAGGGTTTAATTCACTTCTAAGTTCTATAAATTTTCAATAGATGGCGGTGAGAGTTAACAATTTCCCTCAGTCTTATTTTTAGGTTGTGTAAGTATTCAATAGATGGCGCTGTGTTTCAATTTCAGATATTTTTTTGATGCTCCAATTTAGTGCATGTGCAATACATAAATGCAATATAAACAACGTGCGTGTTCAGTTTTTTATGTAAAAATATTTTATTTTCTTGAATAATTTAGTATAATATTAATTGATTGTATTATAACTGAGCCACAGCAACGCGTGGCCGGGTCAGCTAGTAAAACTATATAAAAGATACAAAACCTACATTAGTTTTGTCCTATCCAGTCCTGTCCTATCCAGAAACACTGGATGGGATGCATGTTTGTGTTCCGTGACGACTTGCTAGCGACACAGGTCGTGTTCCGACGAACGACTGAACGAGCAGCGCAAGAAGTAGGAGCTTATCGCCAACATCGGGTACGCAGCGACAGACAGCTGACGTCATGTATCCCTCTATATATATATATTTAAACCTATATTTAAATGTTTACGAGTAAGGCCGATAATGAAACACTAGAAATTTATAAATGGATAGTTATGTTAAAAATATAAAATTGACAAATTGAAAGATACAAAACTTAAATTAGGTCCAATTATAAATATTAAATGCATGTTCAGGATAAAAAAAAAATCAATTGCATAATTAAAAATTAATAATCTAGAAATTAGCTGCCATAAACTAAATGCATAGGTAATAAGCAATGATCGGAGTAGGTAGATTGATTTTTCGTACTTGCATCGTGGAATCATGATGTCATACATAACATGGACATGCCTTTTCTCTATTACCATTTTATACTTTGTTAGGCTTTTACTTGATGAACGCCACAATTTTTTTTTACTTAGAATGCCGGTCCCCAGTGCATGGTGTGGAAAGTGTTAAGAAAAAAAGAAACTTGCTCATATTGATTCGTTTCTCACCTTACACCTAGCTCCACGTAATAATTTTGAAATTCCGGCAAAAAAAAAAAGTGTTAATAATTTTAAAATTTCGAATTCCCGGAGGCATGTCCATATTAACATATACCTACGTTTCAGATCATTGACCCTATTTCAATCTACCTACTCCGATCTATGGTAATAAGACTAATTCTTAAATTATAAATAACAATTGGAAAGTTTTAAACTTACAAATTGTAACTCATTTAAATATGTACCCATTTAAACTAGTGGTGTGGGTAATCAAGACTTCTCGGAGTGTTTTAACTCACTTAATCCTGCTCCGCTCGCGGAACCGACTCCTCTTAGTTACTCCTTAACTCTTTTGATTCACATTTCGAGTGTTTCATTCCCTTTCCCTAACGGTTGTTGCAGCAAAAAAAAAGATCACGCCATCGTTGCATCTCGATTTCGAGCCCCCGACAAGTGTCGACGCGCGATTACACTTACGATCACAATCGGCGCCGGATTCGGAATGAATAACAATTCCATGGAACAATTAAGGGATCCTGCTCCGCTCGCGGACTCGTCTCTTTTGATTCATTAACTCTGGAGTCACCCATCACTAATTTAGACAGTTCTTTACGCGAATCTTTAACTCGGTCAGCTGGTGACCACGGTTTCTTTAACTCGGTCAGCTGGTGACCACGGTTTCTTTAACTCGGTCAGCTGGTGACCACGGTTTCTTTAACTCGGTCAGCTGGTGACCACGGTTTCTTTAACTCGGTCAGCTGGTGACCACGGTTTCTTTAACTCGGTCAGCTGGTGACCACGGTTGGGGGCAACCTAAACATAAACAAGGTAAACATTCGCGTTAAGACACGTTTAAATAAATAGATAAATATGTGTGAAAAACGCTAAAGCTCAAATGTTATTGAAGATGCTTAGGCAAATTGTTAATTACACTGGATAATAAAAACAATTAGTACGAATATAATTACAACATAATTAATCACTAATTAAATCCTAATTATACTCAGAATATAATTAAAATTAAATTAATAAAATTAATTACAATTGGTATAATATTCACACCATAAATATAATTATTATAAATATATTTGATCATTAATTAAAATTTTAAACAGAATTGTAGTCAAAAGCCTTTAATTATATATTCAAATCATAAATATAATTAACATTGAATTAATCATAATTACCTTTAAATTATAATTATACCACAAATACATTTAAAATCCAATTAATCACAATATAAGTTAATAATTATACTACATTAGACATTTCTCTCGGTATAAATTTTATTAAAAAAAAAGGCTTATAAAACAAACAAATGATTAAAAACTATTCATATTTTTAATCATTTTATTCATGTTTTAATCATCACTCGTCAAAGCAGCAAACTTATTAGCTATAGCAGTGGTTTGCTCCTCATCAGTACTTTCAGATTCATCGTTTCTTTCATAGGATTCATCGGATTTATCTGAATCGGATGAATCTAGTTTTTCTGTATTAACATCTGAATCTTGAGTAAGAGCTTGCACCCATTTGACGTATTTGATCTCGTCGCAGTTTTCGAATTTATCTGTAACAAAAAAACATTTTTGTGTAACATTGTCTGAGCAAAGACCTTATTGTCGGTAATCCTGTATACAACATGTCACTGAAATAACGCAAAACGCAAATTGTTAGAGCAAAAAACAAAATTATTTTATTTTTTACGGAATAAATCACAAGTTACAAACATGTAAAGTGTTGTTGTTCTATCTAAAACATTCGTAGCGCTTACTACTCAGTACAAGGTAATGGCCAGGCGCGGGCGCAACTGCACGTAGAATAAAAGGTATGTTAGAAATGAACAAATAAAACAAAATCTACTGTTAGAAACGATTCAGCTCTCAATACTGAAGAAAATATTTTCAATTTTTCGCTTTATATCTTTGCGTTGTACAATACAAGTTCTGCTGTGGGAAGTTATGGGATGGGATATTACCTCTTTGTGCAGTAAATCCAGGCGGCCTAAGCCAGAGACATATCCTGCCATCTAATGCCATTCTTAAAATGCTATTCGCAGCTCTATATGTATCCAATCTGAAAGGTAAATTATACACTTGAAAACCTCCAACACGAATATAGTAAAGTCAGTGAGGACTGTTCGTAAATCTTACTGTGAGCTACCAAAAGAAACCTAGTTTATTTATTAACTAGCGACCCGCCCCTCACTTCGCTTCGGTTTATTAAATTTAAAACAATCGGAATAAGATATTGTCCTGCGGTAAAATGGAGCCTATATTTTAAGTTAGACCCCTAGCAATACATCGGTGGAAACCGCATTCAATTCCATGCAGTAGTTTTTGCGTGATGCGTGTACAAACATACAGACAGACAGACAGATAAAATTTCTAAAAACTGTTGTTTTGGCTTCCGTTGCTCTAATAAAGACCCCCCATATTAGTTTTTTTTTTCAATATCTATAATGTACAGACATCGGCCTGTTACAATTTTATTATATGTATATATAGATTACCTATAAATATACATTGCTAGTAAATATTATATACAATTGAATAAAATTGTTAATATTGTACAGAATTAAATGTGAAATGTAAGAACAAAATTTTTTTTTTTTTATGTACGAAGGCGGCGGACGAGCATACAGTCCACCTGATGGTAAGTGGATACTGTCGCCCGTAGACATCCGCGATACATGCCAATATTAGTCAAGAATGATAAACTTTGGCACGCACTCGGATGCGCTGCCTACCTTTGTTGATGAAAGAATGGATTTGGAGAAAGGGTTGGGGACCTGGGAAGGGATAGGATGGGAATGGGCTCTGGCACATCTCACTCACTACCGAAACACGTACATACATTGGGGAATATGATAAAGTGGGAAATGCAGTACATTTCAAGGTAGTATTCTGTGATGTACATGAAAGAAAAAATTCTTTCATGTAACTAAGTTTAATGACAACGGCACACTTTTTTTGTCATCAACATTTTTTTTTAATGTCAGATAAGTAGGTCGTAGCTGCCATTTAAATGCAGTTGTCCAAATGTTCATCAGTCCATCTGTCTCTGTAGTTCGGCCCGAGCTGAGTAGTGCAACTTCAGGTTAGCCAACCTGAGCGCGATCGCGATCTACCTAAAATCAAATAGATCTACGATCTATCGCGTGGGAATATTTATATATATTCCGTTGTTTAGGAGCATATAACCGACATGAATATATACATGGTGATTAGAAATGTTTTGATACTTACCTAGCCGCTTTAGCAGTTAAATATCCCTTTTTCTTCGCCCAGCCATCACATATATCCCTCGGTGACCAAGTATCATCATTCTCCGGGTGAGCTATTCTCAATAGTTGCGGTAGATTTAAACGTTCCGCTAGATATCTAAAAAAAAACACGAATTTAATCATATTGTATAATTAATTTGAATATTATTAAACTAATAGTTATTAAACTAATAAGGGGTTTTCCAATAGGGACTTGACAACTTTGAATTCAATTTGTGAACGCACCCTTTCACTAATCATCGAACTGTCACTGTCAATTTATTCAGTAAACTTAACATTTTCATCATGGTAAAGTACACGAACGAACAACGTCTGCAAATTATAAAAATTTACTACAGAAATTCGGAGTCGGTGACCGCTACTTTAAGAGCGTTAACTCCGATTTTCGGTCGTAATTCTCGCCCTAGTAGACAGGCAGTAACAAGTTCAGTGCAAAAATTTGAGTCTACATATTCGTTGTGTGATGTTGCCGTGCCAGTGAGACAACGGGTTGGTCGAAGTGTCGAAAATATCGCTGCCGTTGAATCGTCCGTAGCAATTGATCCAAAGCAGTCAATTCCACGGCGTTCTCAAGAGTTGGACATCGCCCAGACCACTTTATGGCGAATTTTGCGTAAGGATCTTGGTTTACACCCATACAAGATCAAGCTGACTCAGGAATTGAAGCCGATGGACCATTTGAAGCGACGTACGTTCTCCGATTGGGCTCTGGAAAAGATGCGCCAAGATGATCAATTTCATCGCAAAATCATCTTCAGTGACGAAGCTCATTTTTGGCTCAATGGGTTCGTCAATAAGCAAAATATGCTTTATTGGTCGGGTGAAAATCCACATGTGCTTCATGAAACACCACTTCATCCACAAAAATAACTGTTTGGTGCGGTTTGCATGCCGGCGGCGTCATAGGGCCATATTTTTTCGTCGACGATAATGATCGTCACGTTACTGTGAATGGTAATCTTTATCGCGTGATGATTACCGATTATTTTTGGCCCGAATTGGAAGATATGGACTTGGACAACATGTGGTTTCAACAGGACGGTGCCACAAGCCACACAGCACACGTTACAATCGATTTATTGAAGAGTAAGTTTGATGAGCGTGTTATCTCAAGAAATGAACCAGTCGATTGGCCGCCTCGTTCGTGCGATTTAACGCCTCTAGACTTTTTTCTTTGGGGCTACGTCAAGTCATTGGTCTATGCCAACAAGCCGACGACGTTGGAAGAGCTCAGAGCCAACATTGAACGCGAAATAGCAGCCGTTTCGGCCGAAATGTGTGGCCGAGTCATCGAAAATTGGGTCCAACGAATCGACCGCTGCAAACGTGCCCGCGGTGGCCATATGCACGAAGTCGAGTTCCATTCATAAATGTTTTGATTGTACTTCAACCCGATAATAAAGTTTTTGAAATATCTCAAGTGGTTTGCATTTTATTTTGAAAAAAAGTTGTCAAGTCCTTATTGGAAAACCCTTTAGTTATTAAACTAATAGTTATTAAACTAATAATTATTAAACTAATAGTTATTAAACTAATAGTTATTAAACTAATAATTAAACAAACTATTAATTAATAAATTAATAATTATTAAACTAATAGTTATTAAACTAATAATTAGTAAACAAATAATTATTAAACTAATAGTTATTAAACTAATAATTAATAAACTAATAAATAGTAAACTAATAATTATAAAACTTATTTTTTTATATAGAGAAAAGGCGGCAGACGAGCATAGAGTCCACCTGATGGTAAGTGGATACTGTCGTCCATAGACATCCGCGATAGTCCAAAATGTCAATTGGCACGAACTCGGATGCACTGCCTACCTTTGAAGATATAGGAATGGATTGAGAAAATGGGGAGGGATAGGATGGGAATGGGCTCTGGCACATCTCACTCACAACCGAAACACGTACGTACATTGGGGAAATAAGATAAAATGCGAAATGCAGTACATTTCAAGGTAGTCTTCTGTGAGAGAGGGGTTACGTGGACAGTCGAGCGCGGCCAGCGGCTGTTGGATTGCAGCGTGTACTCTCCCCCTCACGCCTGTGCTTGCATAATTGATTTTAAGAAAATAAATAAAGAAAATACTTCAAAAAAAATACCAAAGAATTATCCATCTATGTATTTTGGTTGATCTATGGATTGAATAAAATTGAAAGTATATTTTTTCTTACCTAATAGTAGTGTAAGGCTCCCTTAACTGTGCTATGGGGTAAGACCCCATAAGAATTTGTATGGCACGAGCCACCCTTGACGGGAACACCAGTCCGGGACAATCACAGAGACGTACCTGTGAATAAAAATAATTCTGATTCTTAGTAAATCCCATTAAAAAAAGGCTTCAAAAGACCTTAGGGTCGTTAACACTGATTTTAATCTGACTAAATGATTTTGATACGTTAAAATAGTTTGTTTTTATTTTCTAAAACTAGTAACTTTTTTTTTTTTTAAGTGGATACTGTCGCCCGTAGACATCCGCGATACATGCCAACATTAATACAGAATAACAGACGTTGGCACGCCCCCGGATGCGCTGCCTACCTTTGTTGATGAAAGAATGAATTTGGAGAAAGGATTGGGGACGTGGGAAGGGATAGGATGGGAATGGGCACTGGCATATCTCACTCACTGCCGAAACACGTACGTACATTGGGGAATATGATAATGGGAAATGCAGTACTTTTCAAGGTAGTATTTTGTGAGAGAGGGGTAACGAGGCCAGTCGAGTGCGCCCAGTGGCTGTTGGATTGCAGCGTGCACTCTCCCCCTGACCTAACTTCTATTTTATAATTCAATTTTCGTTATAAATAGTTCTATAGTTTTAGAACAGAGTAAATACAAAGTATCGAGTTGTCAGTACAGTTGCCCCCCCCTCTAGAGATTCGGAAAAAAATGTATTTGTACCTACAATTCATATTTATCCCATCCTCTCTCTCATCCTTACCCCCCCCCCCCCCCCCGGGCCCATGTGGGCTGGCGATGGCTGGCGACGCCCTTGCAAAGTATCAAGACCGTTTTTCACATTTGTATTAATTTTAGAACATTAAAAGTATCACAACGGTTTTAAATTGCCATACTAGTTTTGGAACGGAACATATGAAGTATCAAGACCGTTTTAAATTCTGATACTAGTTCTAGAACATAACACATAAAAGTATCAAGCCAGTTTTTCATTTTCATACTAGTCTTAAAACAGAAACAATAAAGTATCAAAACCATTCTTCAATTTGATACCTAGTTTAAGAACAGAAAATATAAAGTATCGAGACCATTTTTCAATTAGATGCCCTGTTTTAAAACAAAAAGTATCAAAACCATTTGTTCTAACCAAAGTTTAGTATTAACAGACCAAGAATACTATTATATATATATTTTTTTTTAATTTACCTGCGGTGTAAGGAAGATTGTTTGGAAATGCTTCGTGTGCCCCGGAGTTCGGGACACGGACACGACTTTACGTCCCATTATCGCATTCATAAGGGACGATTTGCCAACATTGGGCTGTCCCACACAACCTATTGTTAATACACCATTTTTGTACCGTTCGTGTGAATAGAAAGTTGTGTCCGGCTTTTCTATTATTGTTTCACCTGTAAACAAGTCGTTGAAGTTTGATGGTGGCCAAAGTCCAGGTGGAATCCACCTGGACTTTCCGCTGTCCCACAAACAATATTGTTAATACACCATTTTTGTGCCGTTCGTGTGTATAGAAAGGCGGACTTTTCTATTATTGTTTCACCTGTAAACAAGTCGTTGAAATTTTATGGTAATCAAAGACCAGGTGGAATCAAATGAGACAAAAGCTGGACCAATTGAAATTGTTGGTTCAATTTGAAACAGAAACGATGTAGTGGCTGTTAAGGCAAAATATATTCACGTTGAGCTACATAGCTGAAGGACCTACAGGGTTGAACAAACATGAGATAATTTAGGTATTATTAACTCAAAATGTTTGACGTTAATCCAATTTGGACAATGTTAGACCAAGTTGGTCCAATTAGAACCCATGGATTAAGTTGTTGCATATTGCCCCCAATTGGTTACAAACCCATGGTTAAAATTAGACCATTTAGACCAAAGTTGGACTAAACTACGGGCAGATGCCACCGTGGACATCCCGCCTCTTCAGTCAACTCGTGACAGCGGCTGGTGTAACCCGCGCCGAAACGTAAAGTGCAAATAAACGATAAATTTTATTATTTTTTTCTTGGAAATGGCTAAATTCTTGTGGCCCTGAAGCCTTTCAAGAGTCACCGGAGACGTATGATTTATGGCTAGCGAAGAAGGCGCTCAGCTAGGAGCAAAGTGTTTACAGCAACGAGCCTAAGGGCACAAGGAGAGCAGTACGTTTTTAAAATACATTTTAGACAGGTGAATTTCAGTGAAATAACAAGACTAGCCCACGTTGGTCTAACATTGGACTTACCAACTTCAGCAGCATCGTCGTCATCGAACTCCACTTCAGTTTCTTCTCTAATCTTCTTCTCCCACGAACCCAAATCCACATCAGAACCAACTATCTCCTTGCAGGCCTCTAGAATCTTCGTAGCTCCTTCCGCACACATACGCTGTCTGCCTTTGCGACGGCGAATTTGCAAGCCTTTGAAACATCAACCAAATAACTCTGTATTTAAACGTGTATTAATATTAATAATAATCAATATAATTATTATTAACAACATGTCAGCTAAATAACACAAAAACTGAAACATGTCAACCAATTTTAAAAAAATATGAAACCTATCTAATGAAGAATAAAATTATTTTAAAATATACATCAAAAAATACAAATGTTTTCGTTGTCCTGTCTGAAACTTTCTTAGCTTTCATTACACAGTTCGGGGGCGGCGCGCGCTCGCGACTCATGCGGCGCGCGTAGAATAAGTTATATCCTAGAAAATTGTATCATGAATTTTGAGAGAAAAAAAACGCATTGGAAAAATTGGTAGAATCTATTCTTTTTTTTTTTTTTTATTTACTAGCGGGCGGACGAGCAAGCGGTCCCACGTGATGGTAAGTGTTACCGCCGCCCATGGACACCTGCAACACCAGGGGGTTGCAACTTTTGTTCTATGACTTTCTTCTGAACTTCATGTGTATTTTCGGCAAAAAAAAGTTAAATTATTTCAATGAAGTCTCTGACTTTGTTACTCTCTACTAGGGACACGTCTGTGGTTAATTATAAAAGAATTAATGATGAACATATAATTTCTCGAACTTGCATTGTCTATCGTAACTGTAGGTAAGTGGGCGGACGAGCAAGCGGTCCCACGTGATGGTAAGTGTTACAGCTGCCCATGGACACCTGCAACACCAGGGGGTATGCGGCCGCGCCGCCGACCTTGCAAAATCCTATTCACAGCTCTCTTGAAGAACCCCATATCGTAGCTTAATGGACAGACCTCTCGAGGCAGTTCGTTCCACAGTCTACGGGTTCGCGGTATAAAGTAATTTTTGGAGCGAACAGTGCGCGACACCTGCGTATCGAGGAAATGCGGATGGACCGCACTTCTGTGACGGGAGGTGCGGTTATAGAAACCCGAAGTGGGAATTATATACCCACATTATCCGCCGGTCCTGTCTGTAGGTACTGTCACTCACACTTGGCCACATAAGCACATATAAACACACACATTTACCTGAATCTTATGCGATAGTTCATGTATAAGCCCATCGCCCGTATTATCTATATTGCATTGTATACATAGTGTGCGGGATACGTATGCACTAACACGCAGTAGAATGCTAGTGTCTGTACTCTGCACCAACTGGATCGCCGGGGGGGTGTGGACTGTATAATAGGTTTTTCCGTGTCTTGAATAAAACAACAAGGCTTGTTCTTCAATAGAGCCGGGGTAGCGCAGAGGTACTTGTTCTTCTTCTTTGTTCTTGTTGTTGTGTGGATGCCGCTGCGGAAGTGAAGTTGACCGGAAATGGTCCGCCTTTTATTCTATTTATTGGGTTCCTCAACCTCTGGCTAGTTGCGGGATTCCCCCACCACCGGTCAACGACGGGCCTCCCCTCCACTTGTCCATGTCTGTACCCCTCCCGCTACCCGCGGGGAATCATTTATTTTCCTTATCGCTAACACGTATTTACATTTTTGATAAGATCCTAGTATGTCCTCAATTACACTAATGACCAACGATTTACGTCGAGACATACTAGGGATCACTCCATTATTATTAAATTATATACATAAAAAACTTAACAACTAGTTGCGAAACTATATACATGTTTGCCTAAGTACCCTAGCCTTTTCGTCGTCAACATATCTCCCGCCGTCGCCGTCTCGCGATCTAATTGGTAGAACGACGATTTTCTTGGTCGGTCGCCGCAGGATGTGGCCGTTGCTCGTCTGGACGTCGATGATGCGAACCTCGCCGTCTTGCCCGGGGTACGTAGCGATGACTCTTCCTCTCGGCCACGTGTTCCTCGGTAGGTTCGGGTCGCATATGACGACCAAGTCTCCGACGCGTGGTGCCTCGCCGACTGTGCGGGGCTCCCGCCGGTACTGTAGCAGGGGGAGATATTCTCGGAGCCAGCGGCGCCAGAAGTTATCGGCTAGCCGCTGGGCGCGCCGCCAGGTTTGCGCGCATTCACGTCGTCTGCAGTGAAGGCGCCCGGCGCTGGGACATGTGAGTTAGGCCCCAGCAGCAGATGATTGGGTGTGAGCGCCTCCGGCTCCTCCGGTGTTACCGCCATGTGTGTGAGTGGGCGGGAGTTGACTGTGTTCTCCGCCTCGATGAGTAATGTGTGGAGTGTTTCGTCGCTCGGGTACTTCTCGCGTAGCGTCGCTCGTAGGGCTTCTTTCACCGTGCGCACCATGCGTTCCCAGGCCCCGGCCATGAAGGGGGCGGAAGGGGGAACGTGACGCCACGCGATGTGTTTCGCAGTTGCTTCCTCTCGGACCGCGGCGAGTGCGGCCTTGGTGAGTTGTTTTTCCGCGGCTTTAAAGTTAGTGGCGTTGTCACACCATAACTCCGTTGGGCAGCCGCGTCGCCCCATGAATCGTCGTAGCGCAGAGATGGCGGAATCTGCGCTGAGTGATGCTGCCACTTCCAAGTGTACAGCCCTCGTGGTCATGCATGTAAATAAGGCGACATATCTCTTCTCTCGATGTCGGCCCACGGTTACTTCGATGGGACCGAAGTAGTCGAGCCCGGTGAAGGTGAACGGGCGCGCGTGATGTGCTACGCGCGCGTGCGGTAGATCGCCGGTGGCTGGACTCGTCGGTTTCGCCTTCCTTAGTCTACATGTCATGCATGCCTTTATGACGCCCCTTACTGTAGGGCGAATCTTTCCTATGCACAGTCGCTGTCGCAGTTCGTTGACGATTAGCTCGACGCCTCCGTGGTGCATTTTCCTATGTACATGGTCTATGTACAACCTCGTGTAACTGTGTGAACCATCCAACACAGCCGGATTCGTCGTTTCCTCGCTAATCTCTCCTGCGGCAGCGATTCTTCCCTTTTGTCGTAGCAGTCCGTCGGTTCCCACAATCACACTTAGTGCGGCGAGTTTGTCGTCTCCCGCCGGTGTGGCGCTACGCTCGATGCGCTTACGTTCGCATGCGTAGCTGTCGTCTTGTGCTGCCTTCATCCATTGATGCTCCGCTCGTATGAGATAGTGCGCTTCCATCTGTACGAACTTGCACTTGCCGCGCGCTGGTGCTATCTTTTGTGCAGTCTTAGCGTCGCCTTTCTTGTTCCTGACCATGCCGGGTCCGACGTCGGGTTGGCAATGGTCCTTTTGCGACGCGCAGCTGCTACTATGTGCCTCCTTTTGCGGCACAAGTCGATGAATTGTAGAGCGCGTGCGGTGGCCCGGATCAGGCGCTCCCATTTTGAAAAGCGCGTGATATCGGGCAAGTGTGCATGCCCCTTTGTCGTGTTCGTAATTGCGCAGCATTTCTCTTTTTCTTTTTTCCACAGGAGTCCGGTCTCGAACCGCCCGTCAGGTAGCCGTCGACTGCGCTTATCCAGAAGGTCGATGGCGCGCTGCTCCGGGTCATTCTTGGTTGTCCTCGGTTCGATGCCCAGTGACTCCAACTTGAAGAAGTTCTTCATTAACTTCTCCATTTCGTCGCACTTCTCGCTGATGTAGCCGCAGAAGGCGACTGGTTCGCACACCGAAGTGCGGCATCCGTGTAACACCCAACCTAGTAGCGTCAGTGATGCTACCGGCTTGTTCCTTAGTCCCGCTCGGACCTGGCGTGAGACGATCAGCTCCCAATTGTCCTGCCCGATGACAATCTTCGGACAGACATCCTTGTAGGTGAGCTCGTCCCTGATGTCGTCCAGGTGTGTGCAGTCTTCCAGGTCCGTTTCCCCGATGGTCTGCGATGTGAAGTTGAGACGCTCGATGGTGCGTGCGCCCTTTAATTTGTGCACGCCGTCCGAGTGTAGCCCTTGTATCTGTACGTCAACAGTGCGGCTCTTTTCATGCTTCATTTCGCCACCGTTGATGCCTTGTATCCACATTGTGTCAACCGGCCCGTCGATGCCGAGCGAGTTGATTGTAGCCTCTTCTATGATGGTGACGGTGCTGCCTTCGTCGAACAGCGCGTAGGTGTGTATCTTCGCGTGTGGTCCGGCAAGCACTACTGGCGCAATCTTCAGGTAGGCTCGACGTCGACGCGGTGATGAGTTCGCGGCGGTGGCCTTGTTGGTCAGCTCTGTTGTTGACGTGACGATTTCTTCTTTGGGCTCTTCTGTCTTCACTGTTGGCGGCAAAGTTTGACGTGTACGATGTAGCAGCCGATGATGTGACATCTCACACCCGTTGTGTCCGCATGGCTTAGCTCGGCAACTGCCCCGGTGATGGTCACTACACAGGCAGCGGAAGCAGATGCGGTTCCTCTTCGTTACCTCCCATCGGGCGTCGAGATCGCTCTCGGCAAACCGTTTGCACGAAGGCAGGTAATGATCTTCTTTACACAGCGGGCAAAGTTTTCTTTTTCCGTCGTTAGTGGCGCTGTATGTTCGTTCCGTCCTTTTCTTTGTCGCCCTCTCTCTCACACTCGCAGGTTCAGTGATGGGAACGGTGACTTCTGGCGGTGCGTAGGCACTGCATTTGTCGGCCTCTATGTTGAGGAACGTTGACAGCAGGCTCAGCGTGGGTACTTCGTGCTCCCAGATACTTGCAAAGTCGTACCACTTGCTCTTCAGTATGGGTGTGAACTTCTCCATTATAGCCCGGACTAGCTCGGGGCTATACAGGTAGTTGTCCCTCTTCATTGCTTGTATGGTAGCCACAGCTTTGGCCACCTTACTGGCGAACACGCAGAGGTCGCGGGGCTCGTCGTTTAGCTTGCGCAGGTACTTCAGTTTTTCTGTTTCGCATGCGACGAGTGCGTCCGGCCTCCCGAATCTCCTTGCGAGAGCTTCCATTATGTCGTCCAGCTCTCGGTGGGCGGTAAACAAACTTGCCACCGCCTCTATAGCGACACCCTTCAGGCTCTTTCTTAGCCGTGCCAGGTTGTCGCTCTTCGTGAAGGTGTGCTTCGAGTCTTCGTAGGCACCCTTTAACCCCAGCCATGCGCTGCCTTGTCCGTCGAACGTCGGCAGCTCCATTGTATAACGCGGTGTCTCCCTCGCCGAAATCTTCACTACCTTGGAGATCGCGGTAGCCATTTGCTCCACGATGTCTGCAGTAGGGCGCGCGGGCCGAGACGTGCTTCGTTCTCGGTGCCTATCCTCCCCATTGTTGGAGGTATAAGCTCCCCGTCCTCGTCCTTCCTTCCTTTCCGGCGAGATCTTGCGAGACTTTGGCCCCGCCCCCTGCGGGGGTATGGGGGGGGGGAACCTCGTTCCGATTTAACCATTTTTCCAACCGGAACGATTCTTCTTTTCGTTTGTCGTCTTCTTCTTCTTCAGAGCTTGATCCCAGCTCCGTGAGCCTTATCTCTTGCTCCTTAGCAGTCAGGCGCAGCTGTAGCAGGGTTCGTTCTATTTGTAGACGCTCCTTCTTCTTCGCGGACGCAGTAGATCGGTGCGACCTTGCCGCGATGCTTGCGGCCCGTGGAACGATTGTGACGTCCGCCGTCCCATTATCATCGACGTGCGCTTTGCCTTCCTCGTCTCCACGTATCGATTCTTCTCTACGCGTAGAAGTCGTCTTCGTAGTGGCCTCGGTGCTGGTGGCCGTGGTTCCTGTAGCTGTCGTGCCCGTGCTCGTGGTTGCTGTGACCGTAGACTCTGTAGTGGCAGACGTTGACTCCGTAGCGGTCTGTGCTCCGCTCTGCGACCCCGTTCGGCTCTGTGACCTTGTTGTTGCCGGCATTGTAATAGGTACGTCGTGAGAACAACGTAACTAAACAATCAAGTCTTTGAACGTCTTTGGAAATCAAGATCGGAAATCAAGATTGGAAATCAAGATTGGAAATCAGGATTAGGAAACCAAGACGTGAAATCAGGACGTGAAACTGAAAGATTGGCCCTAGTACGGACGAGTACGATGCGTCGTGCCGCTCTCCGTAGAGCCGTAGATCGTACGGGGATTCTTAATAATCCTACGACGCGACCGTATCGTCTCTTCCCGCTATTTCTTAATAAATAACGCCGTACGCCGTTCTTCTTATTCCACGAGGTCTTCAAACACGACTTGCTTGATTCAATATCCGGCTGCTCGAAGGACCATAGATGTGCGGGATACGTATGCACTAACACGCAGTAGAATGCTAGTGTCTGTACTCTGCACCAACTGGATCGCCGGGGGGGTGTGGACTGTATAATAGGTTTTTCCGTGTCTTGAATAAAACAACAAGGCTTGTTCTTCAATAGAGCCGGGGTAGCGCAGAGGTACTTGTTCTTCTTCTTTGTTCTTGTTGTTGTGTGGATGCCGCTGCGGAAGTGAAGTTGACCGGAAATGGTCCGCCTTTTATTCTATTTATTGGGTTCCTCAACCTCTGGCTAGTTGCGGGATTCCCCCACCACCGGTCAACGACGGGCCTCCCCTCCAGTTGTCCATGTCTGTACCCCTCCCGCTACCCGCGGGGAATCATTTATTTTCCTTATCGCTAACACGTATTTACATTTTTGATAAGATCCTAGTATGTCCTCAATTACACTAATGACCAACGATTTACGTCGAGACATACTAGGGATCACTCCATTATTATTAAATTATTATATTATATTATTATATTATTATTTATTTATAATATATAAAGCTCGATTACCACTGACTCACTCACTGACTGACATAATTGATCTCCAGGTTCCCATACCGGCAGAGGGAAACTTTGAATGTGGAAATACGCGGATGGGTCCCGTGACCACCAGAAAAATCTGACTTCTGCAACTTGTCCAAACCTCACGAAAATTTCAAACGGCCAGGCCCAACGGTAGGAGGTGCGCGGGGGGTGCTCGACCAAATGTCGTAGGGAACTGCCGGCAGATGCCAGCGGGCGTCGCGAAAATTTGAATTTCGAACGTCCTAAATCGCCTCCATACAAAGTGTAAATCGCTCGTATTTCTAAAACGGTAAGAGGTAAGTGGGAAGTGCTCGACCAAATGTCATTCGGGTTGGGGTGGGTTTTCTCGTGGGCAAAAAATTTTTTCAAAATGGCGGAAACAAGATGGCGGCCGTTTTTCAAGTTTGTCCCAGGGGGGTGGAAATCGGCATCCGGGGGGTCGGGGGGCCCCTGATTAAGAATTTCGGGTCGGTTTTTCGATCCCGCCATTTCCAAGATGGCGGCCGTCAATTGAAATTTTAAACTTCGATTGGCCATAATTCCCGCGAGGCCGGAGGCCGAGCGGCGCGGGCGAGGCCGCAGGCCGAGCTCGCCCAGGAGCTGTTCCGGTAGCGGGCCGGTCCGCATCCAGTGGACTTTCAGCTCGACGGTCGGCGGCCTGCCCAAACGGTGAGAGGTAGTCATAAGGTGCTCGACCGAATGTCATAGGGAACTGCCGGTAGACGCCAGAGGGCGCCGCGAAAATTCCAAATTCGAAAAAAAAAATGGCCGCCATACAAATTTCAATCGCTCGTAGTTTTAAAACGGGAAGAGGTAGGGGGGAGGTGCTCGACCAAATGTCATTCGGGCCGGGGTGGGTCTTCACGTGGGCAAAATTTTTTTTCAAAATGGCGGATTCAAGATGGCGGCCGTTTTTCAAGTTTGTCCGAGGGTGTTGAAAATTGACACACGGGGGGTCGGGGGGCACCTGATTGAGAATTTCGGGTCGGTTTTTCGATTTCACCATTTCCAAGATGGCGGCCGTCAATTGAAATTTCAAATTTGGATCGGCCATAATTCCCGCGAGGCCGAAGGCCGAGACTAGTGAGCGAGGCCGCAGGCCGAGCTCGCCCAGGACCTGCACCGAGAGCGGGCCCGTCACCATCCAGTAGACCTTCAGCTCGACGGTCGACGGCCTGCCCAAACGGTGAGAGGTTGTCGTATGGTGCTCGACCGAATGTCATAGAGAACCGCCGGCACTTTGACGAGACCGCCATAAAAATTCAAAATGGCGGATTCAAGATGGCCGCCATACAAATTTATTTTGACCGTATCTCCCAAACGGGTGGAGATATCGGATCGGGGCTCAAACTAATATGAGGGGGCAAGTCGATGTCCTTCCACTGGATGAAAATTTTTTCCCAAAATGGCGAATCCAAGATGGCGGCCATTTTTCAAATTCTTCCGATCGGGATGAAAATTAATACCTGGGGGGTTCAGGCAACCCCGATTCAGGATTTTGGAACTTTTTTTTTATTCCGCCATTTTTCAAGATGGCTGCCATACAAAGTGGAAATTTTGATTTTGGCGTTCGAGAGCATTCGCGAGGTGGTAGTCCGAATTAGACGGGGGGTGCGGGGCGGAATTCTCCCTCGTTAGAAACTATGGTCAATGGGCAAAGTGGGTAGAAAACAAAATCCAAGATGGCGGACACAAAATGGCGGAAATTTAAAAAATACTTTTGGAAATTTAAATATTCCTGGACGAACGTGTTTCAAGGTGGAAAATTGGGGAGGAAATTGGCTTCCGGAGAGTTCCCATTAGGGATTTAGGGTAGGTGCCGAGATTTCCCAAGATGGCCGCCATACAAAATTCTTTCGACGACAGATCCGGAACGGTTAGAGATATCGGATTGGTGCTCAAACTAATATTGTTTATCATGACGATGTCTTTCTACTGAGGGGAAAATTTATTTCCAAAATGGCGAATCCAAGATGGCGGCCATTTTTCGAATTCATTCGATCCGGATAAAAATTGATATTTGGGTGGCTTAGGGGTTCCTGACTAAGGATTTGGAATTATTATTTGTATTTCACCCTTTTTGAAGATGGCGGCTATACGGCGAGGCCGCAGGCCGAGCTCCGCGTAGGGCGAAGCCCGGAGCGTCCGAACTTTACCACCGTGTAACTTACGCGAGGCAGAAGGCCGAGCTGCGTATAACGAGGCCGTAGGCCGAGCTCCGCGTAGGGCGAAGCCCGGAGCGACCGGACTACGATACCACCAGCCGTGCACGTTGTGCAACTTATGCGAGGCCGCAGGCCGAGCTGCGCCTAACGAGGCCGCAGGCCGAGCTCCGCGTAGGGCGAAGCCCGGAGCGACTGTACTACCGCACCACCAACAGCACACACTGGGTAACTTATGCGAGGCCGCAGGCCGAGCTGCGTCTAACGAGGCCGCAGGCCGAGCTCCGCGTAGGGCGAAGCCCGGAGCGACCGGACTACATTTTACAGCAATTTTTCAAGATGTCCGATCCGGATGAAAATTGATATCCGGGAGGCTCAGGGGACCCTGATTAAGGATATATGGTTATTTTCAAGATGGCCGCCCTACCAAATTCTTTCGTTGACAGCTTCGGAACGGTTGAACATATCGGATTGGTGCTCAAACTAATATTATTTATCATGACGATGTCTTCATATTGGGATATTTTTTTTTTAAGATGGTGAATCCAAGATGGCGGAGATTTTTCAAATTCATCCGATTTGAATGAAAATTGATATCTGGAGGGCTGAGGGGACCCTAATTAAGGATTAATGGTTATTTCCAAGATGGCCGCCCCACAAAATTCTTCGGATGACATCTCCGAAACGGTTAGACATATTGGATTGGTGCTCAAACTAATATTGTTTATCTTGACGATGTCTTCATACTGAGGTAGGATAAATTTAAAGATGGCGAATTCAAGATGGCAGCCATTTTTCAATTTCACCCAAACCGAATGAAAATTGATATCTGGGAGGTTCAGGGGAGCCTGATTGAGGATTTTGAATTCTTATTTAGATTCCGCCATTTTTGAAGATGGCCGCCACGCAGGAGATGCATGACGAAACTACAGCGACCCCTCCCAGTGAGTAATCTACGCGAGGCCGAAGGCCGAGCTCCACGGCGCGAGGCCGCAGGCCGAGCTCCGCGCAGGGCGAAGCCCGGAGCGTCCCCCCGCTCAGGGGGAGGCCGGCGCCCGGGGGGCGCCGCCGAAACCTAGTTATTATTTATTATTATTATTATTATTATACTATATAAAGCTCGATTACCACTCACTCACTGACTGACTCACCTATAGTTGATCTCCGGGTTCCCGCCTGGTGGGTGAGGAACTTTAAATGAGAAAGTACGCGGATGGGTCCCGTGACCACCAGAAAAATCCGACTTCTGCAACTTGTCCAAACCTCACGAAAATTCTCAACGGCCAGGCCCAACGGTAACACCTGCGCGGGGGGTGCTCGACCAAATGTCGTAGGGAACTGCCGGCAGATGCCAGGGAGCGTCGCGAAAATTTGAATTTCGAACGTCCTAAATCGCCTCCATACAAAGTGTAAATCGCCGATAACTCGGGAACGGTAAGAGGTAGGGGGGAGGTGCTCGACCAAATGTCATTCGGGGCGGCGTCAGCTTTCTCGTGGTGAAAAAATTTTTTCAAAATGGCGGAAACAAGATGGCGGCCGTTTTTCAAGTTTGTCCCTGGGGGGTGGAAATCGGCATCCGGGGGGTCGGGGGGCCCCTGATTGAGAATTTCGGGTCGGTTTTTCGATTCCGCCATTTCCAAGATGGCGGCCGTCAATTGAAATTTTAAACTTCGATCGGCCATAACTCCCGCGAGGCCGGAGGCCGAGGGGCGCGGGCGAGGCCGCAGGCCGAGCTCGCCCAGGAGCTGCACTGGGGGTGGGCCCGTCTGCATCCAATGGACTTTCAGCTCGACGGTCGGCGGCCTGCCCAAACGGTGAGAGGTAGTCGTAAGGTGCTCGACCGAATGTCATAGGGAACTGCCGGTAGACGCCAGAGGGCGCCGCGAAAATTCCAAATTCGAAAAAAAAAATGGCCGCCATACAAATTTCAATCGCTCGTAGTTTTAAAACGGTAGGAGGTAGGGGGGAAGTGCTCGACCAAATGTCGTTCGGGCCGGGGTGGGTCTTCTCGTGGGCAAAAATTTTTTTCAAAATGGCGGATTCAAGATGGCGGCCGTTTTTCAAGTTTGTCTGAGGGGGGTGGAAATCGGTATCCGGGGGGTAGTGGGGGCCCTGATTGAGAATTTCGGGTCGGTTTTTCGATCCCGCCATTTCCAAGATGGCGGCCGTCAATTGAAATTTTAAATTTAAATCGGCCATAACTCCCGCGAGGCCGGAGGCCGAGGCCAGCGAGCGAGGCCGCAGGCCGAGCTCACCCAGGAGCTGCACCGGGAGTGGGCCCGTCCGCATCCGGTGGACCTTCAGCTCGACGGTCGACGGCCTGCCCAAACGGTGAGAGATAGTCATATGGTGCTCGACCGAATGTCATAGAGAACCGCCGGCACTTTGACGAGAGCGCCATAAAAATTCAAAATGGCGGATTCAAGATGGCCGCCATACAAATTTATTTTGACCGTATCTCCCAAACGGGTGGAGATATCGGATCGGGGCTCAAACTAATATGAGGGGGCAAGTCGATGTCCTTCCACTGGACGAATTTTTTTTTCCAAAATGGCGAATCCAAGATGGCGGCCATTTTTCAAATTCTTCCGATCGGGATGAAAATTAATACCTGGGGGGTTCAGGGGACGCTGATTCGGGATTTGGGAACTTTTTTTTTATTCCGCCATTTTTTAAGATGGCTGCCATACAAAGTGGAAATTTCTATTTTGGGGTTCGAGGGCATTCGCGAGGCGGTAGTCCGAATTAGACGGGGGGTGCGGGGCGGAATTTTCCCTCGTTAGAAACTCCGGTCATTGGGAAATCTGGTTAGAAAAAAAAATTCAAGATGGCGGATACAAAATGGCGGAAATTAAAAAAAAAAACTTGGAAATATAAAAATTCCTCTGTGGCCACTTTTTGAGGTGGATAATCGGGGAGGAAATTTGCATCCGGGGTTTTCGATTAAGGATTTAGGATAGGTGCCGAGATTTTCCAAGATGGCCGCCATACAAAATTCTTTCGACGACAGATCCGGAACGGTTAGGGATATCGGATTGGTGCTCAAACTAATATTGTTTATCATGACGATGTCTTTCTACTGAGGGGAAAATTTATTTTCAAAATGGCGAATCCAAGATGGCGGCCATTTTCCGAATTCATCCGATCCGGATAAAAATTGATATCTGGGGGGCTTAGGGGTTCCTGACTAAGGATTTGGAATTATTATTTGTATTTCACCCTTTTTGAAGATGGCGGCTATACAGCGAGGCCGCAGGCCGAGCTCCGCGTAGGGCGAAGCCCGGAGCGTCCGAACTTTACCACCGTGTAACTTACGCGAGGCCGAAGGCCGAGCTGCGTTTCACGAGGCCGTAGGCCGAGATCCGCGTAGGGCGAAGCCCGGAGCGACCGCACTACGGTACCATCAGCCGCGCACGTTGTGTAACTTAGGCGAGGCCGAAGGCCGAGCTGCGTCTAACGAGGCCGCAGGCCGAGCTCCGCGTAGGGCGAAGCCCGGAGCGACCGCACTACGGTACCACCAGCCGTGCACGTTGTGTAACTTACGCGAGGCCGCAGGCCGAGCTCCGCGTAGGGCGAAGCCCGGAGCGACCGGACTACATTTTTCAGCAATTTTTCAAGTTGTCCGATCCGGATGAAAATTGATATCTGGTGGGCTCAGAGGACTGATTAAGGATATATGGTTATTTCCAAGATGGCCGCCCCACAAAATTATTCGGGTGACATCTCCGAAACGGTTAGACATATCGGATTGGTGCTCAAACTAATATTGTTTATCATGACGATGTCTTCATATTGAGATAATTTTTTTTAAAGATGGCGAATCCAAGATGGCGACCACTTTTCAAATTCATCCGAGCCGAATGAAAATTGATATCTGGGGGGCTGAGGGGACCCTGATTAAGGATATATGGTTATTTCCAAGATGGCCGCTTTAAAAAATTCTTCGGATGACATCTTCGAAACGGTTAGACATATCGGATTGGTGCTCAAACTAATATTCTTTATCTTGACGATATCTTTATACTGAGGTAGGATAAATTTTAAGATTTCGAATCCAAGATGGCGGTCATTTTTCAGATTCACCCAAACCGAATGAAAATTGATATCTGGGGGCTCCAGGGGATCCTGATTAAGGATTTGGATTTCTTATTTAGATTCCGCCATTTTTGAAGATGGCCGCCACGCAGGAGCCGCACGACGAAACTACAGCGACCCCTCCCAGTGAGTAATCTACGCGAGGCCGAAGGCCGAGCTCCACGGCGCGAGGCCGCAGGCCGAGCTCCGCGCAGGGCGAAGCCCGGAGCGTCCCCCCCCTCAGGGGGAGGCCGGCGCCCGCGGGGCGCCGCCGAAACCTAGTTATTTATTTATACTATATAAAGCTCGATTACCACTCACTCACTGACATAATTGTTCTCCCGGTTCCCGCCTGGTGGGTGAGGAACTTTGAATGAGAAAGTACACCCTCGGGGTCGGTGAGCACCAGAAAAATCCGACTTCTGCGAGTTGGTGACCTGAGACGAAAATTGTCAACGGCCAGGCCCAACGGTAAGAGGTGCGCGGGGGGTGCTCGACCAAATGTCGTAGGGAACTGCAGGCAGATGCCAGCGGGCGTCGCGAAAATTTGAATTTCGAACGTCCTAAATCGCCTCCATACAAAATGAAATCACTCGTAGTTTTCAAACGGTAAGAGGTAGGGGGGAGGTGCTCGACCAAATGTCATTCGGGCCGGGGTGGGTCTTCTCGTGGGCAAAATTTTTTTTCAAAATGGCGGATTCAAGATGGCGGCCGTTTTTCAAGTTTGTCCCAGGGGGGTGGAATTTGGCATCCGGGGGGTCGGGGGGGCCCTGACTGAGAATTTCGGGTCGGTTTTTCAATCCCGCCATTTCCAAGATGGCGGCCGTCAATTGAAATTTCAAATTTAAATCGGCCAATACTCCCGCGAGGCCGGAGGCCGAGACCAGCGAGCGAGGCAGCAGGCCGAGTTCGCCCAGGAGCTGCACCAGGGGCGGGCCCGTCTCTATCCGGTGGACCTTCAGCTCGACGGTCGACGGCCTGCCCAAACGGTGAGAGGTAGTCGTATGGTGCTCGACCGAATGTCATAGAGAACCGCCGGCACTTTGACGAGAGCGCCATAAAAATTCAAAATGGCGGATTCAAGATGGCCGCCATACAAATTTATTTTGACCGTATCTCCCAAACGGGTGGAGATATCGGATCGGGGCTCAAACTAATATGAGGGGGCAAGTCGATGTCCTTCCACTGGATGATTTTGTTTTTCCAAAATGGCAAATCCAAGATGGCGGCCATTTTTTAAATTCTTCCGATCGGGATGAAAATTAATACCTGGGGGGTTCAGGCAACCCCGATTCAGGATTTAGGAACTTTTTTTCTATTCCGCCATTTTTCAAGATGGCTGCCATACAAAGTGGAAATTTCGATTTTGGCGTCCGAGGGCATTCGCGAGGCGGTAGGCCGAATTAGACGGGGGGAGCGGGCGGAATTCCCCCTCGTTAGAAACTCTGGTCGTTGGGAAATCTGGGTAGAAAAAAAAATCCAAGATGGCGGATACAAAATGGCGGAAATTTAAAAAAAAACTTTTGGAAATTTAATTATTCCTGGACGAACGTGTTTCAAGGTGGAAAATAGGGGAGGAAATTGGCTTCCGGAGAGTTTCCATTAGGGATTTAGGGTAGGTGCCGAGATTTCCCAAGATGGCCGCCATACAAAATTCTTTCGACGACAGATCCGGAACGGTTAGAGATATTGGATTGGTGCTCAAACTAATATTGTTTATCATGACGATCTCTTTCTACTGGGGGGAAAATTTATTTTCAAAATGGCGAATCCAAGATGGCGGCCATTTTCAGAATTCATCCGATTCGGATAAAAATTGATATCTGAGGGGCTTAGGGGATCCTGACTAAGGATTTGGAATTATTATTTGTATTTTACCCTTTTTGAAGATGGCGGCTATACGGCGAGGCCGCAGGCCGAGCTCCGCGTAGGGCGAAGCCCGGAGCGTCCGAACTCTACCACTTTGTAACTTACGCGAGGCCGAAGGCCGAGCTGCGTATAACGAGGCCGCAGGCCGAGCTCCGCGTAGGGCGAAGCCCGGAGCGACCGGACTACGGTACCACCAGCCGTGCATGTTGTGTAACTTAGGCGAGGCCGCAGGCCGAGCTGCGTCTAACGAGGCCGCAGGCCGAGCTCCGCGTAGGGCGAAGCCCGGAGCGACTGTACTACGGCATCACCAGCAGCACACACTGGGTAACTTATGCGAGGCCGCAGGCCGAGCTACGTCTAACGAGGCCGCAGGCCGAGCTCCGCGTAGGGCGAAGCCCGGAGCGACCGGACTACATTTTTCAGCAATTTTTCAAGTTGTCCGATCAGGATGAAAATTAATATCTGGGAGACTCAGGGAACCCTGATTAAGGATTTATGGTTATTTCCAAGATGGCCGCTTTACAAAATTCTTCGGATGACATCTTCGAAACGGTTAGACATATCGGATTGGTGCTCAAACTAATATGGTTTATCATGATGATGTCTTCATATTGGGATATTTTTTTTTTAAGATGGTGAATCCAAGATGGCGGTGATTTTTCAAATTCATCCGAGCCGAATGAAAATTGATATCTGGGGGGCTGAGGGGACCCTGATTAAGGATTTATGGTTATTTCCAAGATGGCGGCCCTACAAAATTTTTCGGATGACAACTCCGAAACGGTTAGACATATCGGATTGGTGTTCAAACTAATATTGTTCATCTTGACAATGTCTTTATACTGAGGTAGGATAAATTTAAAGATCTCGAATTCAAGATGGCAGCCATTTTTCAATTTCACCCAAACCGAATGAAAATTGAAATCTGGCGAGTTCTGGGGAGCCCTATTGAGGATTTGGAATTTTTATTTAGATTCCGCCATTTTTGAAGATGGCCGCCACGCAGGAGCCGCACGACGAAACTACAGCGACCCCTCCCAGTGAGTAATCTACGCGAGGCCGAAGGCCGAGCTCCACGGCGCGAGGCCGCAGGCCGAGCTCCGCGCAGGGCGAAGCCCGGAGCGTCCCCCCGCTCAGGGGGAGGCCGGCGCCCGCGGGGCGCCGCCGAAATTATAATATATAAAGCTCGATTATTATAATTATTATAATTATACTATATAAAGCTTTATAATATATAAAGCTCGATTACCACTCACTCACTGACTGACTGACATGATTGATCTCCAGGTTCCCATACCGGCAAAGGGAAACTTTGAATGGGGAAATACGCGGATGGGTCCCGTGACCACCAGAAAAATCCGACTTCTGCCACTTGTCCAAACCTCACGAAAATTTCAAACGGCCAGGCCCAACGGTAGGAGGTGCGCGGGGGGTGCTCGACCAAATGTCGTAGGGAACTGCCGGCAGATGCCAGGGAGCGTCGCGAAAATTTGAATTTCGAACGTCCTAAATCGCCTCCATACAAAGTGTAAATCGCTCGTATTTCTAAAACGGTAAGAGGTAAGTGGGAAGTGCTCGACCAAATGTCATTCGGGTTGGGGTGGGACTTCTCGTGGTGAAAAAATTTTTTCAAAATGGCGGATTCAAGATGGCGGCCGTTTTTCAAGTTTGTCCCAGGGGGGTGGAAATCGGCACCCGGGGGGTCGGGGGGGCCCTGATTGAGAATTTCGGGTCGGTTTTTCGATCCCGCCATTTCCAAGATGGCGGCCGTCAATTGAAATTTTAAACTTCGATCGGCTGTAACTCCCGCGAGGCCGGAGGCCGAGCGGCGCGGGCGAGGCCGCAGGCCGAGCTCGCCCAGGAGCTGCACCGAGAGCGGGCCCGTCCGCATCCAGTGGATCTTCAGCTCGACGGTCGCCGGCCTGCCCAAACGGTGAGAGGTAGTCGTAAGGTGCTCGACCGAATGTCATAGGGAACTGCCGGTAGACGCCAGAGGGCGCCGCGAAAATTCCAAATTCGAAAAAAAAATGGCCGCCATACAAATTTCAATCGCTCGTAGTTTTAAAAGGGAAAGAGGTAGGGGGGAGTTGCTCGACCAAATGTCATTCGGGCCGGGGTGGGTCTTCTCGTGGGCAAATTTTTTTTTCAAAATGGCGGATTCAAGATGGCGGCCGTTTTTCAAGTTTGTCCGAGGGGGGTGGAATTTGGCATCCGGGGGGTCGGGGGGGCCCTGACTGAGAATTTCGGGTCGGTTTTTCGATCCCGCCACTTCCAAGATGGCGGCCGTCAATTGAAATTTCAAATTTGGATCGGCTATAATTCCCGCGAGGCCGAAGGCCGAGACCAGCGAGCGAGGCCGCAGGCCGAGCTCGCCCAGGAGCTGCACCGAGAGCGGGCCCGTCACCATCCAGTAGACCTTCAGCTCGACTGTCGACGGCCTGCCCAAACGGTGAGAGATAGTCATATGGTGCTCGACCGAATGTCATAGAGAACCGCCGGCACTTTGACGAGACCGCAATAAAAATTCAAAATGGCGGATTCAAGATGGCCGCCATACAAATTTATTTCGACCGTATCTCCCAAACGGGTAGAGATATCGGATCGGTGCTCAAACTAGGATGAGGGGGCAAGTCGATGTCCTTTCACTGGAAGATTTTTTTTTTACAAAATGGCGAATCCAAGATGGCGGCCATTTTTCAAATTCTTCCGATCGGGATGAAAATTAATATCTGGGGGGTTCAGGGGACCCTGATTCGGGATTTAGGAACTTTTTTTTTATTTCGCCATTTTTCAAGATGGCTGCCATACAAAGTGGAAATTTCGATTTTGGCGTCCGAGGGCATTCGCGAGGCGGTAGGCCGAATCAGACGGGGGGTGCGGGGCGGAATTTCCCCTCGTTAGAAACTTCGGTCATTGGGAAATCTGGGTAGAAAACAAAATCCAAGATGGCGGATACAAAATGGCGGAAATTTAAAAAAAAAACATGGAAATTTAAAATATCCTCTGTGGCCACTTTTTGAGGTGGATAATCGGGGAGGAAATTTGCATCCGGGGTTTTCGATTAAGGATTTAGGATAGGGGCCGAGATTTTCCAAGATGGCCGCCATACAAAATTCTTACGTCGACAGCTCCGGAACGGTTAGAGATATCGGATTGGTGCTTAAACTAATATCATTTATCATGACGATGTCTTTCTACTGAGGGGAAAATTTATTTTTAAAATGGCGAATCCAAGATGGCGGCCATTTTCCGAATTCATCCGATTCGGATAAAAATTGATATCTAGGGGGCTTAGGGGATCCTGACTAAGGATTTGGAATTATTATTTGTATTTCACCCTTTTTGAAGGTGGCGGCTATACGGCGAGGCCGCAGGCCGAGCTCCGCGTAGGGCGAAGCCCGGAGCGTCCGAACTTTACCACCGTGTAATTTACGCGAGGCCGAAGGCCGAGCTGCGTTTCACGAGGCCGTAGGCCGAGATCCGCGTAGGGCGATGCCCGGAGCGACCGCACTACGGTACCACCAGCCGCGCACGTTGTGTAACTTAGGCGAGGCCGAAGGCCGAGTTGCGTCTAACGAGGCCGCAGGCCGAGCTCCGCGTAGGGCGAAGCCCGGAGCGACCGGACTACGGTACCACCAGCCGTGCACGTTGTGTAACTTCCGCGAGGCAGCAGGCCGAGCTGCGTCTAACGAGGCCGCAGGCCGAGCTCCGCGTAGGGCGAAGCCCGGAGCGACCGGACTACATTTTACAGCAATTTTTCAAGTTGTCCGATCCGGATGAAAATTGATATCTGAGGGGCTCAGGGGACTCTGATTAAGGATTTATGATTATTTCCAAGATGGCCGCCCCACAAAATTCTTCGGATGACATCTCCGAAACGGTTAGACATATCGGATTGGTGCTCAAACTAATATGGTTTATCATGACGATGTCTTCATATTGAGATATTTTTTTTTAAGATGGTGAATCCAAGATGGCGGGGATTTTTCAAATTCATCCAAGCCGAATGAAAATTGATATTTGGGGGGCTGAGGGGACCTTGATTAAGGATTAATGGTTATTTCCAAGATGGCGGCCCTACAAAATTCTTCGGATGACAACTCCGAAACTCTTAGACATATCGGATTGGTGCTCAAACTAATATTGTTCATCTTGACAATGTCTTTATACTGAGGTAGGATAAATTTAAAGATGGCGAATTCAAGATGGCAGCCACTTTTCAATTTCACCCAAACCGAATGAAAATTGAAATCTGGGGGGCTCAAGGGACCCTGATTAAGGATTTGTGGTTATTTTCAAGATGGCCGCCGTAACAAATTCTTCGGATGACATCTCCGAAACGGTTAGACATATCGGATTGGAGCTCAAACTAATATTGTTTGCTTTGACGATGTCTTTATATTGAGGTAAATTTTTTTTTAAATGGCGAATCCAAGATGGCGGACATTTTTCGAATTCACCCAATGTGGATGAAAATTGATATCTTGGGGGTTCAGGGGATTCTGATTAAATATTTATGGTTATTTTCAAGATGGCCGCCCCACAAAATTTTTCGGATGACATCTCCAAAACGGTTAGACATATCGGATTGGTGCTCAAACTAATATGGTTTATCATGACGATGTCTTCATATTGAGATAATTTTTTTTTAAGATGGTGAATCCAAGATGGCGGGGATTTTTCAAATTCATCCAAGCCGAATGAAAATTGATATTTGGGGGGCTGAGGGGACCTTGATTAAGGATTAATGGTTATTTCCAAGATGGCGGCCCTACAAAATTCTTCGGATGACAACTCCGAAACTCTTAGACATATCGGATTGGTGCTCAAACTAATATTGTTCATCTTGACAATGTCTTTATACTGAGGTAGGATAAATTTAAAGATGGCGAATTCAAGATGGCAGCCACTTTTCAATTTCACCCAAACCGAATGAAAATTGAAATCTGGGGGGCTCAAGGGACCCTGATTAAGGATTTGTGGTTATTTTCAAGATGGCCGCCGTAACAAATTCTTCGGATGACATCTCCGAAACGGTTAGACATATCGGATTGGAGCTCAAACTAATATTGTTTGCTTTGACGATGTCTTTATATTGAGGTAAATTTTTTTTTAAATGGCGAATCCAAGATGGCGGACATTTTTCGAATTCACCCAATGTGGATGAAAATTGATATCTTGGGGGTTCAGGGGATTCTGATTAAATATTTATGGTTATTTTCAAGATGGCCGCCCCACAAAATTTTTCGGATGACATCTCCAAAACGGTTAGACATATCGGATTGGTGCTCAAACTAATATGGTTTATCATGACGATGTCTTCATATTGAGATAATTTTTTTTTAAGATGGTGAATCCAAGATGGCGGGGATTTTTCAAATTCATCCAAGCCGAATGAAAATTGATATTTGGGGGGCTGAGGGGACCTTGATTAAGGATTAATGGTTATTTCCAAGATGGCGGCCCTACAAAATTCTTCGGATGACAACTCCGAAACTCTTAGACATATCGGATTGGTGCTCAAACTAATATTGTTCATCTTGACAATGTCTTTATACTGAGGTAGGATAAATTTAAAGATGGCGAATTCAAGATGGCAGCCACTTTTCAATTTCACCCAAACCGAATGAAAATTGAAATCTGGGGGGCTCAAGGGACCCTGATTAAGGATTTGTGGTTATTTTCAAGATGGCCGCCGTAACAAATTCTTCGGATGACATCTCCGAAACGGTTAGACATATCGGATTGGAGCTCAAACTAATATTGTTTGCTTTGACGATGTCTTTATATTGAGGTAAATTTTTTTTTAAATGGCGAATCCAAGATGGCGGACATTTTTCGAATTCACCCAATGTGGATGAAAATTGATATCTTGGGGGTTCAGGGGATTCTGATTAAATATTTATGGTTATTTTCAAGATGGCCGCCCCACAAAATTTTTCGGATGACATCTCCAAAACGGTTAGACATATCGGATTGGTGCTCAAACTAATATGGTTTATCATGACGATGTCTTCATATTGAGATAATTTTTTTTTAAGATGGTGAATCCAAGATGGCGGGGATTTTTCAAATTCATCCAAGCCGAATGAAAATTGATATTTGGGGGGCTGAGGGGACCTTGATTAAGGATTAATGGTTATTTCCAAGATGGCGGCCCTACAAAATTCTTCGGATGACAACTCCGAAACGGTTAGACATATCGGATTGGTGCTCAAACTAATATTGTTCATCTTGACAATGTCTTTATACTGAGGTAGGATAAATTTAAAAATGGCGAATTCAAGATGGCAGCCATTTTTCAATTTCACCCAAACCGAATGAAAATTTAAATCTGGCGAGTTCTGGGGAGCCCGATTGAGGATTTGGAATTTTTATTTAGATTCCACCATTTTTGAAGATGGCCGCCACGCAGGAACAGCACAACGAAACTACAGCGACCCCTCCCAGTGAGTAATCTACGCGAGGCCGAAGGCCGAGCTCCACGGCGCGAGGCCGCAGGCCGAGCTCCGCGCAGGGCGAAGCCCGGAGCGTCCCCCCCCTCAGGGGGAGGCCGGCGCCCGCGGGGCGCCGCCGAAACCTAGTTATACTATATAAAGCTCGATTATTATTATTATAATATATAAAGCTCGATAATATATAAAGCTCGATTACCACTCACTCACTGACTGACTGACATGATTGATCTCCAGGTTCCCATACCGGCAGAGGGAAACTTTGAATGAGAAAGTACGCGGATGGGTCCCGTGACCACCAGAAAAATCCGACTTCTGCAACTTGTCCAAACCTCACGAAAATTATCAACGGCCAGGCCAAACGGTAGGAGGTGCGCGGGGGGTGCTCGACCAAATGTCATAGGGAACCGCCGGCAGATGCCAGGGGGCGTCGCGAAAATTTGAATTTCGAACGTCCAGCGTCGCCTCCATACAAACTGAAATCGTTCGTAGTTTTCAAACGGTAAGAGGTAGGGGGGAGGTGCTCGACCAAATGTCATTCGGGCCGAGGTGGGTCGTCTCGTGAGCAAAAAATTTTTTCAAAATGGCGGATTCAAGATGGCGGCCGTTTTTCAAGTTTGTCCGAGGGGGGTGGAATTTGGCATCCGGGGGGTCGGGGGGGCCCTGACTGAGAATTTCGGGTCGGTTTTTCGATCCCGCCTTTTCCAAGATGGCGGCCGCCAATTGAAATTTCAAATTTTGATCGGCCATAATTCCCGCGAGGCCGAAGGCCGAGACCAGCGAGCGAGGCCGCAGGCCGAACTCGCCCAGGAGCTGCACCGAGAGCGGGCCCGTCACCATCCAGTAGACCTTCAGCTCGACGGTCGACGGCCTGCCCAAACGGTGAGAGGTAGTCATATGGTGCTCGACCGAATGTCATAGAGAACCGCCGGCACTTTGACGAGACTGCGATAAAAATTCAAAATGGCGGATTCAAGATGGCCGCCATACAAATTTATTTTGACCGTATCTCCCAAACGGGTGGAGATATCGGATCGCGGCTCAAACTAATATGAGGGGGCAAGTCGATGTCCTTCCACTGGATGATTTTGTTTTTCCAAAATGGCGAATCCAAGATGGCGGCCATTTTTTAAATTCTTCCGATCGGGATGAAAATTAATACCTGGGGGGTTCAGGGGATCCTGATTCGGGATTTCGAAACTTTTTTTTTATTCCGCCATTTTTCAAGATGGCTGCCATACAAAGTGGAAATTTCGATTTTGGCGTCCGAGGGCATTCCCGAGGCGGTAGGCCGAATCAGACGGGGGGTGCGGGGCGGAATTTCCCCTCGTTAGAAACTTCGGTCATTGGGAAATCTGGGTAGAAAACAAAATCCAAGATGGCGGATACAAAATGGCGGAAATTTAAAAAAAAACGGGAATTTAAATATTCCTGGACGAACGTGTTTCAAGGTGGAAAATTGGGGAGGAAATTGGCTTCCGGAGAGTTTCAATTAGGGATTTAGTGTAGGTGCCGATATTTCCCAAGATGGCCGCCATACAAAATTCCTTCGACGACAGATCCGGAACGGTTAGAGATATCGGATTGGTGCTCAAACTAATATTGTTTATCATGACGATGTCTTTCTACTGAGGGGATTATTTTTTTAGATGGCGTATCCAAGATGGCGGCCATTTTTCCGAATTCATCCGATTCGGATAAAAATTGATATCTGGGGGGCCTAGGGGTTCCTGACTAAGGATTTGGAATTATTATTTGTATTTCACCCTTTTTGAAGATGGCGGCTATACAGCGAGGCCGCAGGCCGAGCTCCGCGTAGGGCGAAGCCCGGAGCGTCCGAACTTTACCACCGTGTAACTTACGCGAGGCCGAAGGCCGAGCTGCGTTTCACGAGGCCGTAGGCCGAGATCCGCGTAGGGCGAAGCCCGGAGCGACCGGACTACGGTACCACCAGCCGTGCACTTTGTGTAACTTACGCGAGGCCGCAGGCCGAGCTGCGTCTAACGAGGCCGCAGGCCGAGCTCCGCGTAGGGCGAAGCCCGGAGCGACTGGACTACATTTTACACCAATTTTTCAAGTTGTCCGATCCGGATGAAAATTGATATCTGGGGTGCTCAGGGGACCCTGATTAAGGATTTATGATTATTTCCAAGATGGCCGCCCTAACAAATTCTTTCGTGGACAGCTTCGGAACGGTTGAACATATCGGATTGGTGCTCAAACTAATATGGTTTATCATGATGATGTCTTCATATTGGGATACATTTTTTTTAAGATGGTGAATCCAAAATGGCGGGGATTTTTCAAATTCATCCGAGCCGAATGAAAATTGACATTTGGGGGGCTGAGGGGACCTTGATTAAAAATTAATGGTTATTTCCAAGATGGCGGCCCTAACAAATTCTTCGGATGACATCTCCGAAACGGTTAGACATATGGGATTGGTGCTCAAACTAATATTGTTCATCTTGAAAATGTCTTTGCACTAAGGTACGAAAAATTTAAAGATGGCGAATCCAAGATGGCGGTCATTTTTCAAATTCACCCAAACCCAATGAAAATTGAAATCTGGGGAGTTCTGTGGAGCTCGATTAAGGATTTGGAATTCTTATTTAGATTCCGCCATTTTTGAAGATGGCCGCCACGCAGGAGCCGCACGACGAAACTACAGCGACCCCTCCCAGTGAGTAATCTACGCGAGGCCGAAGGCCGAGCTCCACGGCGCGAGGCCGCAGGCCGAGCTCCGCGCAGGGCGAAGCCCGGAGCGTCCCCCCGCTCAGGGGGAGGCCGGCGCCCGCGGGGCGCCGCCGAAACCTAGTTATATACATAAAACTTAACAACTAGTTGCGAAACTATATACATGTTTGCCTAAGTACCCTAGCCTTTTCGTCGTCAACACATAGTTAAATCCATTCTTGGCTTTATGTATATATGTAATTATGTATACTGTTTCGCTGTGGAATTTTTATACATACATAAAATACATGTTAATTTTTAGTTACATATAGAAGCTCAAATGAAGAAATGTACACCTAAGACAATCTATATGTACTTACATATAATAAAACTGTGGAACCAGCGTGTATGTACATTGACTATATTTACCAAAAACTGATTGGGGGGGGCGATGAAGGAAGAGTATCAGAATACAAAAAGACGATTTTGAAAATTTTTGTCCGTCTGTCTGTCTGTTCGAACACGTTAATCTCCAAAACTACTCAACGGATTTTCATGGGGGTTTCCACAGATTAATTAAGCTTAGCATGGCAGCATTTCGTCGAAATCGGCTGACGGGAAGAAAAGATATCCCAATTTAGAGTCCTCAGGTACGCCGGAGCACGGTATCGTGCATTCATTTGGTGCTTCCTTCGTGTGCCGGAGTACGATATAGTGCTCTGGCACACGATTAGTTTCATTGAACCTATTTTACGATTTCTGGGCGGTTACGTAAAAATTACATTTATATTTTTAAAAAAACGAATTTACGCGCGAAATCGTCTGGCATACAATGATAGCGCTCGACACTCGGCCACAGAGAGGTTGAAAACTAAAATTCCACGCGTACGAAGTCGCGGGCGCTGCTAGTAAAATAAATGAAACAGTAACTAACCAGATTTATCACTTGTTCCACCCCTCAAATTGTAACCTGGACATGATGTAAAATACACCACTTTCAACCCTTCATACGTGGTGGTTAAATATGCCTTCCAAGCAGCCACCACTGACGGTGGCACCAAATCTATCTTATTTAGTACCAGAATCATATTTTTATTCTGTTTTTTTATATAATCGTAGAGGGATGGGGGGAACATCATACCCTGCGAATGAAAAAAATAATTTAACATTAGAGTACTTGCGAGTGGAAATTTTAATTTAACATTAGAGTAATTTATTTTAATAATTAATTTTGGAGGGGGAGAGTGTAATCCAACAACAGCCGCTGGGCGCACTCGACTGGCCTCATTACCCTTACTGAATACTACCTTGAAATGTACTGCATTTCCCACTTTATCATATTCCCCAATGTATGTACGTGTTTCGGTAGTGAGTGAGATATGCCAGAGCCCATTCCATCCTATCCCGTCCCACGTCCCCAATCCTTTCTCCAAATTCATTCTTTCATCAACAAAGGTAGGCAGCGCATCTGGGGGCGTGCCAATGTTTGTCATTTTGGACTAATGTTGGCATGTATCGCGGATGTCTATGGGCGACAGTATCCACTTACCACCAGGTGGACTGTATGCTCGTTTGCCACCATCTGTTTATAAAAAAAATAATATTAATTAGTAATTTAGTAATCTATTTAATAACTTTATCCCGGACATGACGTAAAATTAACCACCGCCAACCCTTCGGAAGTGTGATTTAAGTACTTCTTCCAAGCAGATGGTGGGTGGTACTAAATCTGTTTTGTTTATTCTGTATATATAAATTATTTATTCTGTTTGTCGTTTAAGTTATATATTTATACTTCTCACCGCACCTACTAATGTAATAACCCCTGATAACCCCAAAGGTTAGCTGGTAGAGAAAGACTTAAGGCATTAAGCTCGCCTTTTGTACTTAAGGGTGCAATAAAGTATTAAAAGAAAATTTGAAGTATTTGTGAGTGAAAAGTTTAAATTAAAGAACTTTCGAGTGAAAAAAATAATTTAACATTAGAATACTAATTGTAAGTGGCAAATTATATTTAACATTAGAGTACTTTTAAGTGAAAATTTAATTTAACATTAGTGTACTTTTGAGGCAGAAAAATTATTTAACATCAGAGCATTATTTAACATTTAATGTAATAATCAAAATAAATACATTCATTTAATGACAATTTAATACTCACAGCGTATCTAACATCGACAATTAACAACAAGATGTCGCACATTTCTAGAACTCGCCACAGCTGGCGCCAAGTCTCTAAATTCAACTCAAAATATGATACATCTTTCCACAGAGGCTGATTTTGTAGTTTGTTTACGTAATCCTAAAAAAAAATAGAAATGATTATCAGGACATTATCGATATGTCCTAGCTTCGCTCAGACTTTTACGTGGGTGGCACCGGAATCAGATAAAGAGATGGAAGTTGTTTTATTGATTTTCGAAGTATTCTCCGCGATAATCGATACACTTTTTCATGCGGTGAAACCGTTGTGTGAAGCGTTCGGGGTTTCTTTAGGCACGTCTTCAACAGCCGTTTGGAAGGCCATTACTGCCTCTTCTGCATTCATAAAACGTATTCCTCTGAGTTTATCCTTAATTTTAGGGAATAGATAAAAACCACAGGGTGTAAGGTCGGGACTGTATGGCGGATGACCCATTAACTCCACATTTACAGTACTTAAAAACTGCTGCGTTTGTCTGGTGAAGTTTGCTGGGGCATTATCGTGATGGAGGATCATTCTGCTTCATGGACGTCGATCCTTGACTTTTTCCAAAACAGAAGGCAAGCAGCTGTTCACATAGCAGTCCGCAGTTACTGTTCTTTTATTTTCTAAAGTTATAGTAGCAAAGTGGCCCGATCTGCCAAAGGAGGCAATCATCTTCTTTTCAGCACTCCGTCCTTTCTTCACTTTCGTCGGCCACTCTTGGAAAACAAAGACCCACTGTGCAGATTGCCTGTTAATTTCAGCCTCATAGCAGTAGATCCAGCTCTCATCACCTATTACTATATTTAAAAACAGCATTTGATGTCTCGTTGCAACAATAGAATTGGACAATTGGACACCCACTCAAATGCAAAGGTTATGTGTCGTTGATTTCGCTGTACCTTCATTATACATTAGTATATTACAGTACAAAACAATACATTACATTTGAAATACACCTACCATAAAATATCTCTGTTCTTGTGCATCTAATTGCTGTGAAGACATATTAAAATCCCACGGAGGACGTTGTGGGAAAGTCAACTCTGATGGAAAGAACTTCTTTGGGTCTACCTCCATTTCTTGTTCCGATACTGGATTTAGAGCTTTACTGTAAAATAGAATATACAGGCTGATGAAATAAAAAAATTCATTCACCCTCTTAGCACTGAATTTCTATTATTAAAACTAACAACTTTTGTTCTATGACTTTCTTCTGAACTTCATGTGTATTTTCGGCAAAAAGAAGTTAAATTATTTCAATGAAGTCTCTGACTTTGTTACTCTCTACTAGGGACACGTCTGTGGTTAATTATAAAAGAATTAATGATGAACATATAATTTCTCGAACTTGCATTGTCTATCGTAACTGTAGGTAAGAGGGCGGACGAGCAAGCGGTCCCACGTGATGGTAAGTGTTACAGCTGCCCATGGACACCTGCAACACCAGGGGGTATGCGGCCGCGCCGCCGACCTTGCAAAATCCTATTCACAGTTTTCTTGAAGAACCCCATGTCGTAGCTTAATGGGAAGACCTCTTGAGGCAGTTCGTTCCACAGCCTGCGGGTTCGCTATATGAAATAATTTTTGGACCGAACAGTACGCGACACATCCGTATCGAAATGCGGATGGACCACACTTCTGTGACGGGAGGCGCGGTTGTAGAAACCCGAGGTGGGAATTATGTTGAACAATTCTTCAGAGCATTCCCCATTGCACAGGCGGTAGAACACACAGAGAGACGCAATGTCTCTCCGAATGCTGAGAGGTTCTAAACCGCCCACTAGTAGTAATACATATTTACTAGATATGTTATACAAGCACTCTGTGGCAAGCACGTTAATCTAATGGTGTTCTATGTTCAGGAGCTCTCGCATTCTTTAATTAATGTGTTTTGAAAATGGATGATTCATATTATGTAGTACTTAAATTTCAAATTTGACTTAATGAACCCCTTCTGATCTGCTTCTTTTCCAGGTTTCTTTGATAAGAAACTAATTTGATAACCCCATTTGATAAGAAATTTGATAATATCTAATCCATGTGTTAATGATTTAATCTGTAAATATTAATAACTAGCGACCCGCCCTCGCTTCGCTTCGGTTTATAGGTTGTTTTTTTCAAAATTTCAAAATAAAATGTAGTCTATATTAGTCACGGATAATGTAGCTTCCTATTTATGAAAGAATTTTTGAAATTGGTTCAGTAGTTCCAGAGATTACCCCCAACATACAAACAAACACACAATTTTTCCTCTTTATTATATTAGTATCAGTGGCGGATTAACATATAAGCAATATAAGCACGTGCTTAGGGCCCCTGTTCTCCAGGGGCCATTTCTCCTCTGCTGGCGTTTCTTTGCGCGAACGTTTAGTTCTTTGATATACCTAATGCGCGATCATGATCCAAGCAACAGAGGGCCTACACGGCCTCTATGCTTAGGGCCTCCGAAACTCTTAATCCGCCACTGATTAGTATAGATTAGTATAGTTTAGTATAGATTAGTATAGATTAGTATAGATTAGTATAGATTAGTATAGATAAGTAATACTTACAGTGCTTCCTCCTTCTTAATATTCACTTCATCGTCAGTCTCCCTGTAGAATTTAAGGGCATATCTATTTCGATCGCCTCTTCCACCTGGTTTAGGTTGGTAGTTCACCGATATCACATCCATACCACTTGGACCAGTAGGTGAGGTAGCTGAAAATTATTATTAGTTTAAAAATAACAATATTTAAACAATTAGGATCAGTCCATTTACGAAATGACAACCAGTGAGAATGCAGCAGGAGTTAAGAGTACAAAGAATTAGTGCGACATTAGTATATATCTTGTGTTACTGGTGTTTCCCGGAAGCCATTTGTCAAGTCTGTTTGTGAAACTATTTATAGTTGAAAATTCAATGATTTCTTATTGTAACTTATTCCATATAATTCCACTTACGTGACATCAACACAGTTTTGTGCTGTTTCTTGGCTTGTAACTGCTGCTTCTTTGCCTTGCCACTGAATGGAGTTTTCCGACGAGCTTGTGGCATTTTGGAAAACTATCTGAGAAAATAACTAAATGGGTAGTTAATTTGAAGTTGAAACATGGATTAAATAAGATTATTATAGATCCTCCTCCTATTTAATGATGATATTGTCTCTAAAAGAGTCGATTCACCACTAGAGTGGATGCATAACATTTTAAGGACATACAAGAGGTGGTCAAATAGTTGGCAGAATGAAGGAGATGGAAAAGGGTACTAGTTCCACAGTACTAGTTGAGTGACTCATAATTAGTATGTAAAGAAAAAATATTTCTTTCAATTGAGTTTTGCCGCGCTCCGCGCTGTTGGTATTAAACATGTGGTTCATAAACTTACGTATATTTTTATGAAATTCAGAGAGCGGTAAGTAAATATGACTATAGCGGACTTGGATCGCTTCATACATCTGAAGATGACATATAAACTGTTAGTACCACAGGCGTACAACCTCTTTTTTCTACCATGATTACAAAAAAAATGTACACATCGGTTATATTAAAAAGTAAATTCATACACGATACAGTTTTTCAATTCATACAATATTTATATAAAATCTACATTGATGGCGAAGTTGTACATGTTCGGTACCTACTAACAGTCTCTTTATTGTAAAACCGGCTTAAGGAAGATTGTAGAAAAAAAAAACAACGTAACGCATGTATGCTATGCTCAATGTATGCACTTTTTACTCGGTTTTTGGACCGTATAATTTGATAATTATATTTACCTGTAGCCAGCTAGAATAATAATTGATTTTTTATTATATTCCAAAGAGACAAACTGGGTTTACACAATAAATAGCGATCTATCTAACGAAGCCGGCACGGCACGGAGCAAGACTCGAAAAGTACCAGAACAAATGCAAAAAAGATGACAGACAGCTGATGACAATGACAAAGGATGTCATTAATTACGACCATAGAGTTGATATTTATTTGTGGAACCTATTATAAGTATGTGAAACTATAAAATATAATTTTGAACATTATTATATTACATATTTGTAAAGAGTTTAAATACGTCACATCATAGTGGTTGTTGTTCTCACACGTGCGTTTGTGCTGTGTGTGAATTATATTATCTATAAACGAAAATTTAACGTCGTGACAGAAGTATTATTACAAAATGTTTCGTTTCTAGTTGGAACAAAAACTATTCAAAATATAGCCTTTAAGAAACAAGTGGATCAGACTATACCACAGATCTAATATTTCTGCTACCGCGACGTCCTAGTCTAAACATACAGAAGTACCAACAATAACCAAATAACTGTCAAAACCAAACAAAATGGCCGAAGGAAAGGAATGAAGCTTCCATTACTTTAAAATTTATTTTTCTTATTTGAAACAATTTGTTTGAAAGTATACTGTAACAAGATGAGAGAAATAAATATAAACATCGAAGGTTATAATGTGAACGGAATATGTGTTGGTTGTTTAAACTATAATCGAAAAATGTTTTACTCCGAAGAGATCAAACATAGTTTCAAATTATTAGCTAATATCGATGTAAGTACATATAATATTATTTTTATGCACCTAAGGTGGATATTAAAGAAAGAAAATTCAGTATTTTATTACAGTTTCATGTATTTTCAGTCATGATTTCTAGGTTTTGTGTACAAACAACAAGAACAGAAACCAGTGGATCCGCCATTGCGATTTTATTTTTGTGTTTATTTTAGATGAATTTTCAGTTTAGTTCACTAATAACTTTATACTATTTTGTACTTCTTTCGCCATTTTCGTAAAGAAACGTTAGTTTCCATTTAAGTATCAAATATTTTCTACACATTAAGCAGATGGAGTTATAAACTGATATTACAGATTTAAGACCATTTGATTCTGGCGTTTTTTATTTGTTTAAACCGACCATTCTGATGAGATTTTAATGAGTATAAATTTTTCAATAATTATTACTAGACTACAACATGTATTTCATCCCCTTCATTTATAGTTTCAACTCTCAAATAATCATCTGCATTGAACCCATTCAGCGTCAAACCCACAGATATAGAGGGATAGATAACGCATGCTGTCCGTTCTCACGCTGCTCGTTCAGTCTGTTCCAACCCATGTTGCTAGAGAGTCATTGTTACAAAACACAAAAATGCGTAATTGTATTATAATCAATTGTAAAAATTGGTCAAAAGTGGTGAATCAAATTGAGGAAGATCTCTTGTTGGATCAGTGAGTAGTTTCTCATCACTACAATTCACTCACTGTTACATGCTTGATTTCCATACAATTTCACAAACTTGCATTGTCTTTGTCTATGATCAGACCCCATCTACATTGGACTCAAGATTACCACATTATAATAATTGAAAGTATTTATATTAGTTGTCATTGCATTACAGGTTCCAGATGGTCTAACAATCCAAGTGTGCTGGGAATGTCTTGCAGCAGTAAGATCTGTAACCAGATTCCGGAACCAAATACTTAAAAGTTATGATGTTCTCATCAATTATTCCATGAAGGTTTGCCTTATTATTTATATGAGATAAGATGGTTCTGAACCATCTCATCTCCCCTTGATGAACCAAAATGAGGGAGTGACAGTATCAAGTATGTTTGCTGAGGCTACCACGAATTGCTTTCAAGCAGGGTTCGAAATGATCATTATCAGTGATAATTATTTTGATAATAATGTTTTTTTAATAATAATCTTGATAATTTAAGTTTAAAAGATTTCATTTGCCAATCGTCAATTTCTCATTCATATTTGACACATTATAATATAGCCTATGTTAGTAAGATCATAGTTATCCAACAGTGAAAAATTCTTAAAATTGGTTGGGTAGTTTCTATCATTACCTCTTACAAACAAACAGACTTTTCTAATTTTTTTATATTAGTATAGACTAGCAGTTGCCTATGCCAGCATGTAAGTTGAAAGAAATGCTCACCTGAGTAAAGATTAGTTGATACCTATTGGTTGATAAGAGTGGCCTCCTTGATACAAAGCATGCAGGACAGTATCAGCGGCCTCCTAAATACCATACTGGAGAGGACAGATTGTCCAGTTGTGTGCCACTGGAACTCCCACACATATGAGACTAAATGATGTTCTTTGAATTGAGATTTTGTTTCTAGCATACATTTTTGAACTCCCCGTCGGATCTCACCCAGCATGCAACTCAACGTCTTGCGAAATCACCAGTAAAATTAGAACTAGAATCGGCACTATCTACAGAGTCAAGTTGTATTGCAGCAGAACATACAGATCTGGGCTTGGATATTGTTAAGACTGAAGTGGAGATTGAGTATGGTAAGATATAAATATTAAAACTGCAATCTACCATTTTAGGGTCCATTCCTAGACCCAGACCTACTCATTGTCGTGTACACGAGGGATCTATGGCCTGAAAACGCCACGCTGACCAAGTGGGTTGGTAACTCCACTCTTTTATTTGTGGTGTAGTTCCTCGGGTCTGGTGGTAGCCGGTTTGTTATCCCTTAGTCGCCTTCTACGGCACCCACAGAAAGAGATGAGTTGATGCTTATCCTATAGCCGGCCTATTCTAATGTTTCTAAGGTGGTACTTACTATTCTAATGTGGTTTCAACTACATGGCCAAATCGATTCAGTAAATCTAATTAAATATATAGAAAATAATGAATCAAAATTTTAAAAAGTCATATTATTCTTACAGAAGAACCTAAATTTGAACCCAACTTTGAAAACTCACCATTTTCCGATGATTTACCAACGCAAGATCGGGACGAATCATCAGATGATGACATACAACTGTCAAAATTAAAGAGGAAAAAAGAGAAAAGGTCCAAAAGGGGGAGGAGGAGAAAAACGAAAACTGATATCGAGAGTACTGAGCTGGAGGAATTGGTATATTTTTATTAATTGTTATACAATATCTGGAATCAGGTGTTACTTTGAAAAAGTTAAATATTGTAATGCGTTACTTTGCTCCATCTTTCCCCGGGTATAGGTTTTTGTACATCATATCTGTATGTGTCTAGCTCCACAGTTATTCTGCATGAAAATAAACTTTTACACATTTACACACTTTTAAAACTGCGCATTTATAAATACTTGTAGAGTTAACGCACATATAGGTACACAGTTTTAAATCTGCTCAATTTTACACAGGCATTTAAATCAAATATTTTACATTTGTATAGATTAAACACATTACTTACATATTACATATAACTTTTAAACACACTTTTAAATCTGCCCTTTTTTGCACATAATTTAAAGTTTGCTCACGTATACACATTTTTAAATTGGCGTACATTTACACACACTTATAAATCTACACAATAGCGTAGATTGAGATGTGCATATTTAGAAATGTTTAATATCTTACGGCCCTAAGATATTACACATTTTAATCTGCAGACTTTTACACAAAATCCGCACACTTTCATATATGCTTTTAAATTCAAATTTACACACTTAAAACTGCGCACTTTCAAAATCCACGTGCCTTTACACATGCTTTAGGGGCCTTTCAAGTATTATGTAAGCAGAAGTTTAGTCCTTTTAACCCCCCTCCCCCCTCAGCGAAAGTAAGCAAAGCTCTTAAACCCATGCTTACGTAAGCATTGGTATAATCTGTTCAAGTTTCTTATTTAATCTGAATCTACTAAATTTTGCCAAAAAAATACGAAAAGTAAATAAATAAATATTGCTGACGTAATCGCCATTCAGGGGGGGGTGGGGGGGCGTCCCCAGAGTCATCAAAAATAAGCACAGCAAAGATAAGAAAAAAACCCCACCTCCCTTCGGTGCTTACGTAATACTTGAACGGGCCCTTAATGGTTACGCACATATATATATTTTTAAATCTGCTCAATATTACAGATTTAGCAATCTGCATACTTTCATTACACCATTAAATCTACACATTTACATATTTTTTTAAACTGCTCACATTTACACACATTTCAATATCCACCCAAAACCTTTTCAGCTAACAAAAGACAGCAAACCAGTTAGCAGAAAACTGAAGAATCTTCCAGAAGACTTAGTGCAACTTTATATAATGAGGGAAGAAGAGATGTGGCGAGTGAGGGCCGAGGATGTGAAAAGCAAAGAGTTTGTGAAATTAAAATACAAATGTGAGGATTGTGTTATAGGGTTTAATACTAAAAAATTGATGCATGACCACATGAGCGGAAAACATAGGGAGGTGAGGTTTTTTTTAATTATTATTATTAATTTGCTTATTTACTAGACTGTTCCCGCGACTTCGTTCGCGTGGACTTATAATCATAAGTCCACGTGTGGGAACTATATTGGATCTGGATAAAAAGTACCCTAAATATAAGCTAAATATAAATATACTAGATATACTATAAATATACTAGCGACCCGCCCTCGCTTCGCTTCGGGTTATGTGTTATTTTTTTCAAAATTTCAAAATTTTTGTATAGTCTATATAGACACGGATAATGTAGCTTCCTGTTTGTGAAAGAGTTTTTGAAATCGGTTCAGCAGTTCCAGCGGTTACCCCCAACATACAAACAAACACACAATTTTACCTCTTTATTATATTAGTATAGATAACTATATCAAGTTTCATTAAAATTCATCCACTAATTTTTGCGTGACGCGCTTTTAGACAGACAGAGTTTTTTTTTTTTCTTATTTTGAAGGAACTTTTATGCCTTGGCACGTGTCAGTTCCATCGTACCCTGAACTTACATTCTACGAGAATTAATGTAGGCACCAATATATCAGCCCTGGTATCAGCTCACGAATCTGTACAAATTAAATGCTGCTCGTGAATTCTGTTCTCCTAATATCTTATGGAACATACAAACATCATTCCTGTTCTGATCGAGAGCCCTCAACTAGGCCTCCTGTTCCTGTTGATTCCGGACACACTCCACCAACAAGTGTTGGACACCTTCAACGATTCCACATACATCGCAATTTGGGGAGCTAGTCTTTTTCGTGAGCTATCCAAACTTATTGAGTGTCATGTGTCCAGAGCACGGCCTGAATTCTAAGACCGTGTATCTTCTATTTAACTTGGTTTCAAAAAACCAAGGTATATGAGGAGGCTCACTCTGAATGGTTATATACCATATGCCCTTTTCTCGGGATTTTTCATCAAAAACAGACAGACAGATAAAAATTCTAAAAAAAAAATGATCACTATATCATTTGTATTTTTACACTGCAATCACTTTTATTTTAAATATTTCATGTACAGACGGCTTTTTATTTATATGTATATAAGATTTATTTAATTGAAGGTTTAATGGCGCTAACATAACGCCAGCGCTCCTTTTAATAACACTAGATAGTAGGAACGTGAAATGGACGTTGATTTATACTCACGATTTTTTCAGTTAAAAAGCTCATTTTTTTCTAAATTATGTTAGTTTTAAGACGACCTTGAAATGTACTGCATTTCCCACTATCCTATTCCCCTATATACGTTCGTGTTTCGATAGTGAGTGAGATATATAGAGACCATTCCCATCCCATCATTTTCCCTTTCTCCAAATCTAGGCAGTGCAGGGGGCGTGCCAACGTTTGTCATTTTGGACTAATGTTGGCATATATCGCGGATGTCTATAGACGACAGTATCCACTTACCATCAGGTGGATTGTATGCTCGTCTGCCAATATCCTAAAAGAAAATTGTGGTAGCAGAATGGCCCACATCGGAGGGTTAAAATTAAAAATGACTGTATCTTAAAGATCTATATCGGCGACAGTATCCACTTACCACCAGATGGACCGTATGCTCATTTGCCGCCATCTTCCTATAAAAACGAATTAAACTACGATATGGGGTTCTTCAAGAGAGCTGTGAATAGGATTTTGCAAGGTCGGCGGCGCGCCCGCATGCGCCCTGGTGTTGCAGGTGTCCACGGGCGGCGGTAACACTTACCATCACGTGGGACCGCTTGCTCGTCCGCACACTAGTCTATAAAAAAAAAAAAAAATTAAATTAAGATTTTGATTATCATTTCTCCCAGAAAGGTCCAGATGCCCACAAATGCGACGTCTGTAAAGCTTACTTCCTAACGAAAGACAACCTCTCCACACATCGTTCCCTACATCTAAGGGCCTATAATTGTCTAGAATGCGGTTTAAAAACGACTGTTAAGAGAACGATGTTGCGACATTCGCGACTACACCGAACGACCAGCGCTGAGTTTCGGTGTAATGAATGTGGAAACACCTTTAGGTAAGTAAAAATGCACTTACTTAACTTTCGGGTCATCAAGAATATCATATTTTGATTAAACTGTGTTATTAAATTGTATAAAAACACATTTGAAGATCGCTAAAGTCACTTGAAGTTTGTTAAATTCACTTAAAACTGGACGAAATTGCTTCAAGTCAATATTCAAGTGAAAGATATAACATATATAGAATATTTATTTTTCTTTAAATTTCAGCACTAAATCAAAACTATCGTACCATCGCGGCGTATGTCTCCAAGAAAGGCCGCAATGCGACTGCTGTGGAAAAGTATTCGCGAATAAAATGACGCTCAAATACCATCTAAAGTAAGTAAATGCCATCTAAGTAAGTAAAATGCCAGTTAAAGTAAGTAAATGCCATCTTAAGTAAGTAAATGCCATCTAAAGTAAGTGAATGCCATCTAAAGTAAGTGAATGCCATCTAAAGTAAGTGAATGCCATCTAAAGTAAGTGAATGCCATCTAAAGTAAGTGAATGCCATCTAAAGTAAGTGAATGCCATCTAAAGTAAGTGAATGCCATCTAAAGTAAGTGAATGCCATCTAAAGTAAGTGAATGCCATCTAAAGTAAGTGAATGCCATCTAAAGTAAGTGAATGCCATCTAAAGTAAGTGAATGCCATCTAAAGTAAGTGAATGCCATCTAAAGTAAGTGAATGCCATCTAAAGTAAGTGAATGCCATCTAAAGTAAGTGAATGCCATCTAAAGTAAGTGAATGCCATCTAAAGTAAGTGAATGCCATCTAAAGTAAGTGAATGCCATCTAAAGTAAGTGAATGCCATCTAAAGTAAGTGAATGCCATCTAAAGTAAGTGAATGCCATCTAAAGTAAGTGAATGCCATCTAAAGTAAGTGAATGCCATCTAAAGTAAGTGAATGCCATCTAAAGTAAGTGAATGCCATCTAAAGTAAGTGAATGCCATCTAAAGTAAGTGAATGCCATCTAAAGTAAGTGAATGCCATCTAAAGTAAGTGAATGCCATCTAAAGTAAGTGAATGCCATCTAAAGTAAGTGAATGCCATCTAAAGTAAGTGAATGCCATCTAAAGTAAGTGAATGCCATCTAAAGTAAGTGAATGCCATCTAAAGTAAGTGAATGCCATCTAAAGTAAGTGAATGCCATCTAAAGTAAGTGAATGCCATCTAAAGTAAGTGAATGCCATCTAAAGTAAGTGAATGCCATCTAAAGTAAGTGAATGCCATCTAAAGTAAGTGAATGCCATCTAAAGTAAGTGAATGCCATCTAAAGTAAGTGAATGCCATCTAAAGTAAGTGAATGCCATCTAAAGTAAGTGAATGCCATCTAAAGTAAGTAAATGCCACTTAAAGTAAGTAAATGCCACTTAAAGTAAGTAAATGCCACTTAAAGTAAGTAAATGCCACTTAAAGTAAGTAAATGCCATCTAAAGTAAGTAAATGCCACTTAAAGTAAGTAAATGCCATCTAAAGTAAGTAAATGCCACTTAAAGTAAGTAAATACCATCTAAAGTAATTACAAAATGGGCAATAATAATAACATTATTATATAGTGTTATTATAAATAAATATAAGATTAAAATATTAATTGTTATTTATTGTAATGTAATAAGTAGTGATAGGAAATTATATATATATATATATGTATGTGTGTGTGTGTGTGTGTGTGTGTGTATTTGAATGTGTTAAACGTATGCATAAGACATGTACATGACAGGAATTAAAGTATAGTGATATAGTGTATTTGTCTTTTATGATAATGAGGCAGACGGACAAGCGGTCCCACGTGATGGTGAGTGTTACCGCCGCCCGTGGACACCTGCAACACCGGGGCGTTAGCGGGCGCGCCGCAAAAATCTATTCACAGCTTTCTCGAAGGACCCCTAGTGGTAGCACAGGGGGTATACCTCACGATAACTACTACGCGTTCTGGTTATCTAAAACTATTTTTAGATCGTACAGTACAATCGTACCACCTTATCTGATTAGTATATATTAGTATACTAGAATTGTACTAGAAATCGTGGGAAAAAAACACGTATACAATAGCAAAATATCTCTGTTTTCAGAATCCTGCCGCAAAATAAAGGAGATAAACCCAAAGAGAAGTTGTTCATCCCTTGTAAGGGATGCGACAAAGTCTTCCACTCCAAGAAGAGTTACAGAGCTCACGTGTAAGTGTAGTTTAACACTCCTTTTATTTACTGACTAGCTGTGCCCGGCCACGCGTTGCCGCGGCTGCCCAACAGATGGCGCTTAACATGTTTTTACCTGTTTTTGGGTAAAAAAGCATGTTTTTACCATGTGATAGGTATATAAAAACAAAATTTTCGGAGATTTAAGATTTTGAACAAACGAACGTTTACATTTTTATTTATATGTAACATTTTTATTATTTTAAATCGTGATGTAGTTCATTCTATTTATAACTATCCCATCCCATCATATCTCATTCCATCTCATCCAATCCGAGTAATCGAGGCGTATGAATGAATCGAGGGACATCGATTAATCGAGGCGGGTGGATTAATTGAGATAGGTCGATTAATCAAAATTGTAAAGAACAATTACTATGGTAAATACAACTAATTTCAGTTAAAACTAAATAAAACATTCAGCGGCGCACCCGCATACCCTCTGGTGTTGCACATGTCCACAGGTGACGGTAACACTTACCATCACGTGGGACCCAAGCGGTCCGTCCACATCTCTATAGTTAAAAAAAGTTGAAAACAATTTTTAACTATTGTCAATTAATTCGCCCATAGCTAACAAGTCCTCTGTGTGCATAAACTGTCTCCTAAATGACGTTCGATGCATTTTTCAGTGTAATCCACGACGGTCTAAGCTATCCCTGTCCGGTTTGTGGCAAACTCTTCCAGTGGAAGAGAAATTTAGCTCGTCATATGAGAAATCACAGGGAGAAGGATGCCGGAGCTCTGCACGAGTGTAGGGAGTGCGGGAAGAGTTTCAGCAGTAGAGACTGTTATAACAATCACATGAAGCTCAGCAAGAGGCACGTCGCTGAAGATACTTACGTGTGAGTATGAGAAACATTAATTAATGTATACAGCAACCTACCTAAAGTCATTAAAATCTACAAGAAAAATATCCAGTCACTAAAATCTACAAAGTCTTTAATTGATAAATTAATTATTAATGAATTGCCCAGTCTTTAATTGAAAAAATAAATATAACGAATTGCCCAGTCTTTAATTGATAAATAAATTATTAATGAATTGGCCAAACCTTTAATTGAAAAATTAATTATAATGAATTGCCCAGTCTTTGATTGAAAAATTAATTATAATGAATTGCCCAGTCTTTAATTGATAAATAAATTATTAATGAATTGGCCAAACCTTTAATTGAAAAATTAATTATAATGAATTGCCCAGTCTTTAATTGTAAAATTAATTACAATGAATTGCCCAGTCTTTAATTGTTAAATAAATTATTAATGAATTGCCCAAAGTCACCAAAACATACAACTAAAAATCCAACGCCATTAAAATTTACAACATGATGTTTAAAGTTATTAATATTTACAACAAATTGCCCAAAGTTTGTAAAAATATATAACATAACGTCCAAAGTCTCTGTAATTTACAACGCCATGTCTAATGTCCCTAAAATATACAGCAATATGTTCAAAATCATTAAAATTTACAACAGTGTCCAAATTCATTACAAATGTACATAAAAATGTTCAAATTCATTAAAATATCTAAAGAACGAGTCTTAGTCCAAAGCCTAAAATTATCCAAAAATAATAAAATGTAAAAATTAAATATTTTATTAAAAATATATTTGGAATATTTTCTTGTAAAAATGTGTCATTTCATAATTGGACCACTCCGCTTGACAGGCCTCCAAGCCTTTATTTTCATTGAAACAATGTCCCAATAGTCACTTGTATCTGACTCTTTCTCACCCATAGCGATCGCTCAGTTGACAGTAGCATTGCAACGTGCACCCTCTTCCAGTTTTTTTTGCTTTTTAGACGTCTAGTTAAAAGCTTTCTTTTCTCACAGACACGAGTGCAATTACTGCGGTAAGAAGTTCGCTACTAAATGGTGTATGGTCGATCATATAGATTGGGACCATCTAAAAAGGATCAAATATCAGTGCAGCTTCTGTTTTAAGGTAACTATCTTATACATTACGTGAATATATATATATGTGTGTATCTATATACATATAAGTATATGTTGGTATATCTGAAATTAATAGACTTCGACACCGTTTGACCGATCACCATGAAAGTTGGCACGTATATGTATTTTTTTCATATAGGTTTTTATGCTATCCACTTTGTTGTAACTCGCCACTAGATGGCGCTGCAGCACATCAACTTCTATACCGTTCAATCTGTGAAGAACTATGTATTAATATGTGGCAGCTCGAAAACTATCTATATAAATAAAAATGTAAATGTTCGTTTGTTAAAAATCTTAACTCTCCGAAAGCTCTTCACCGATCGCTTTGAAATTTGGACACAACGTTGCATTCGAATACGCGCTTGTTTTTATATACAGGGTAAAAACAGGCTTTTTACTCAAAAACAGTGTAAGCGCCATCTGTTGGGCAGCTACAGCAACGCGTGGCCGGGCACAGCTAGTATCGAAATAAAACTACCCAATCGATTGATTGGGTAGTTTACCCCTTCAATTGATCGCTCCGGTTACACGGAGCGATCAATTGAGGGGGTAAACTGTTAAAAAACCGCTGTAATGATAATTATTTCCCTTTTAACGTTATAGGCATTTAAAACGGCAAAAATAATGGTCGCTCATGTGAATAACTTGCATCAACTCAAAAGGAAGGAACCGGAAGGCGAACATTTGTGCGATATATGCGGGAAGTCTTACAAGGTAAGAGGAAATGTGCATTTTATTTTTTTATATAGTGAAGTAGGTAGACTAGCAAGCGGTCCCACGTGATGGTAAGTGTTGCCGCCACCTATGGACACCTTCAACACCCAGGGGGTATGCGAGTGTGCCGCCGACCTTGACAGGTTTCCAAGAATTTTCAATGGAAAATTAAAGGTTTTTCTTTACTTTTTATAAACTGTCGTCGACGTGGAATCCAGAGTTTAACAATTTTAAACCCTGATTTATCGTCGAATACGTCCGCGGACATAGTTAGTGTAGTGTGTCGCAGCCTCTACGAATGTGAAAATCAAATGTAGTTGATGAGACTGGACTACTCGCATCTTCAGTCGTGACCACGGCTAGTGCGTCCCGTGCCCACTCGTCCAGTACAAAGGTGAACGAGAACCTTCAATTTTACGCATTCAAGCCCGATATACAACAAAACGTGAAAGTTTAAAAGGCTACACAAATTTCAAATTTCGGAAAAAAATTCACCACTCAGCCGTATACAAAATACCCTGACGCATTTCTAATTCAAATAATTACAAGTACAATCGACGGCCTTATCGCTAAAGCTATTTCTCCCAGGCAACCTTTGTGCGGTAAGGATGGTATGGTACAAAGTGTACATTGTTATTTTTAGTAATACTTCACTAAAGTTACCAAAAATTGACTGGCAGAGTTTAACGCCGAGCATGAACTCAACCCCCTGTACAACTTAAGTGCAGTGAACTAGTCTAGACCGACAATAAGGTCCCTTTTACCGGATAGTGTCGGCATTTTTTCCACTTTACAGACAGTTAAGCGCCTCAAAGGCCACGTGTGGGCCATGCACACGAACCGTTCCACCACAAAAAGCTTCAAATGCAAGCTTTGTCCAGCTACTTTCACTTGGCAAACGTCGATATATAAACACATGAAAATGATGCATGACAAGAAAAAGGTATCGTTTTTTATTATCTACTAGCAAACTACCCGCATTTTTACATTTTTTTTTAAAAGGTTTTCATTTCAGGTTCCCCTTGGAAACCCAATCAATTTCCCGGGATGAAAAGTATCGTATGGTCCTTCCCCTGATTACAGGTTGCCTCTCTATCGAATTCCATTGAAATGGTTCAGTAGTTTAGTCGTGAACTGACAGACAAACAAACACAATTTCGGAATAATCTTATAGGTAGTGTTGAATAGTCCTGCCCGCGACTTCGTGCGCTATGGGGCCGTTCAAGTATTACGTAAGCAGAATTTCAGTCATTTTTAACCCCCCACCCCCCTGTCAGCGAAAGTGAGCAAAGCTCTTGACCCCCCCCTCCCATGCTTACGTAAGCATTGGTATAATTTTTACAAAATCTGTCCAAGTTTCTTTATTGTTATTTATTTAAACAGGATCTACTAAATTTTGCAAAAAAAAATACGAGAAGTAAATAAATAAATATTGATGACGTAATCGGCCATTCTGACCCCCCCCCCCTCCTTTGGTGCTTACGTAATACTTGAACGGCCCCTATAGAGTACGGTTGGTTAGGTTGATTCCCGTGGGAACTATATAATTGATCTGAATAAAAAGTATCCTAGATTTTAACACGACATATACAACTAGAGATCGTATATTCGGGTGCATATTTACCTACAAGGTATAAAGTATGGAAGCGGCTTCCTAAAAATATTTATTTGAAAACCGAAATCCCAGGATTTCACAACTAATAGGATGCTTTTTTATGAAACTCCTCGGCAGTTTTGAAGGTCTGATGGTGACCAGGACAGAGTCGATAGGATCTAAGGCACTATTGCTGATATAAACTGCTCAAATTCTTAGTTGCAATGTCAATTTGTAGGAATGCAGTTGTGAGCCTCTCAGGGATTAACTTTACAACTTCAGGTATATGCATCGTGTTCTATAGTCGGAACATAAAGTTCGTGGATGCCGGGATGGCGGCACTCGCCCGATACAAAAGTGCACTCCACACTTATCCAACAGCTCAACTTTAGCTAAATACGCACCCGAATATGCGATCTATACATAACTATAACCATACCAAATCATGAAAATCCATCCAATGGTTGGTGACGAGTTCAATATGTCATTCAATGTTACGGTGCGATGATTTATTTTTTCCAACAAATATCTTTAAACGGCTCCGTTAAATTATTAAATGTTAGTCTTTTTTTATATACGAAGCCGGCAGACGAGCATACAGTCCACCTGATGGTAAGTGGATACTGTCGCCCGTAGACATCCGCGATACATGCCAACATCAGTCCGAAATGACAAACGTTGGCACGCCCCCGGATGCGCTGCCTACCTCTGGAGATAAAGCAATGGATTTGGAGAAAGGTTTGGGAAAATGGGGAGGGATAGGATGGGAATGGGCTCTGACACATCTCACTCACTACCGAAACACGTCCATACATTGGGGAAATAAGATAAAAGTGGTAAATGCAGTACATTTCAAGGTAGTCTTCTGTGAGAGACATGTAACGTGGCTAGTCGACCGCGCCCAGCGGCTGTTGGATTGCAGCGTGCACTCTGCCCGTCTCAATCATGACGGGGTATTTTATTTTACAACTTGTAATGCAGTATTTCTTTTTCCTTTGCAGCCACTACGCTTCTGTGACATGCCGACGACGAAAAAATCGTATCACAGAGATATAGCACCGATCGACTCGTACGCAGACATTGCGGAAACCACGGATCCAGAGCAAAATAGAGCACAAAATTTCCAGCATAATTTAGCTCACATTGTACCGAATATTGTACCAAATATTGTACCAAGTATTGTACCGAGTATCGGTGCGGGACTTCACATACAAGTGTTTCGTGAAAACGGCGACACGACTCAAACTGGATTAAGGTGAAAGCCCTGGATTTAGTGAGATTTTTCGGTTTTGTGGAGATCACTTTTGCTCATCGCAGTCGGGTAAAAATGTTCAATAATTTTCATGTAGATATATGCCATATTATTTTAATAATATTTAGGATCGTAATAAATGAATTTTATTGATAAATAAGTACAATACCTAAAGACATAGTCGACATGAAATGAAGGTAATTTTAATTCACTATGTGTCATATGTATAGCCGGGTACTGTACTTGTAATTATAAATAGTTTAACATTTTTATACTCAGTGAAAATAAATAAACAATAAAGTAATTATGGAATAATAACATAGTTTTATTTACCTTTTTGATGCTTTAATAATCTATACTCTATACTAATATAATGAAGAGGTAAAATTGTGTGTTTGTTTGTTTGTATGTTGGGGGTAATCTCTGGAACTACTGAACCGATTCCAAAAATTCTTTCACAAATAGGAAGCTACGTTATCCGTGTCTAATATAGGCTATATTTTATTTGAAAAAGAAAACTTATAAACCGAAGCGAAGCCAGGGCGGGTCGCTAGTTAAAACAATAATAAACCATTTGATGTGGTAATACAAAATACCAGTTGGAAAATACATGGTTTTTGATACTTGAATTCAATTTTAATTTTTATATTAAATTTCATTTTTTTAATCCAACGTATATTTGTTTTATTTACTATGGGGTGACTTTCTTCGGGAATCCGGAGGATATATAAAAGCAGGTTCTTATTCAAAGCTTTTTGCGAACTCTCTTCCAATACAAAGATATCACAATGTTCTAACTATAGTTTTAAATTTGTATATTAAGCAAAGCGACATCTATTAGTACATTGAAGTAATTACTTTAAATGGATCATTACAAAGCATCTTAGTGTGAACTAGATGGCGCTGTCCGCGACTACTACGATACATAAACTGTACGTACAATAGCGCCTATCTCACTGTTATCTACAGACCAGCAGCCTTTCTGGTTACGATTATAGATCATTTAGTAAACAATGTTATATATTATGGAAATAACTAAAAAAGTATCTTTTGAAAAAAAGAATTGCTGAAAAAGACTTTTAACGGAAACTCGGAGAAGAGTTTCTGTTTGATTATTATAAAAATTGTTTATGCGTTTTATTTGATTATCACAAACATTACGCACAAAAACATTGATGTTTTTGTGCTATCAATATCAAACCACAAAATGCAGAAATTTTATAAATAATTAATCAAACAAATATTCGACCAGACTTTTTTTTATAGAAAGATTTTTTTATTTATTTTCTACATTCCGTGACATTTATTGATCTAAGCAGTATATTTCAGTATACCTACAAAATATTATACACAGATGTAAAAAATATTCGCAATTATAAAATTATTGACTAAAATTCTATAATTTGAAATAAAATGAAGTTTGCAAAACTTCCCGTACCGGGAATCGAACCCGAGCCTCCTGGGTGAAAGCCAGGTATCCTAGCCACTAGACCATACGGGATATAGGGGTTTAATTTAAAAATATGGATATAAACTTAGTTTGCTATTTAATATTAAAGATATTTAAAAAATTGTAATATAAATATTTAGCGCCGTTCTCACCAATTCTTAATATTAACAATCTGATTTAAATCCAGCTGATACTGATAGATTAGCAGACACAGTTATCTGACATTTGTGAAACAGATATATAACAACTATCCTTCGGATAGATGCCAGATAGGCTATCAGACACTTTATCAGTAGATGCTGAGAAAAGCCCTTAATATTGTCTTACCATAGACATGGAATAAATAACGCAAGTTCGTGAAATTGTATGGAAACTATACATGTCATTTTAGTGATGGGGAAATCTCTCCCGTGACTCAGTTCAACGCTTGACAAATATTTACAACTGACAATGTTTCAACAATTTACTAGCGACAAGAGTCTGAAAAGACCACGAGCAGCACGAGGTGGACGAGCATAGCGCCAACTTCGGACACGCAATGACGGACAGCTTGCGTCATCTATTTTCCTATATCTGTGATTGTTTCAATTATGTTCACAAACGTTTTGGCTTTGACTTGCTGCTAATTTTAAGCCAGAGATGCATGTATTTACTTGTATATTGTTTATACCATCAGTCTCTGTCCATTGCTGGATATAGACCTTCACAACATATGGTCTTCCGCTATTTTCATGCAGCTACTTGCGACTGTCTTCAAGTACTCAGTGCAAGCGACACTGAAAGTGACGCCACACTTCCTCGATTTTTTCAATCAACAATAACGCTTAATAAATCCCCCCCCCCCCTCCGCCCCCCAATTAATCCGTCGATCGACAGGAATCATCTTTATTTTACCGAGTGATCGACAAATAAGTTTTGACGAACGCTAACAAAGTAATCATTTTTAACGATCGACATTGTTGAGCAACCACTACGATGTCGATAGGAAAAGTTTTTGTTTGATTGCATGGTTTGATCGTCAAAAATCGAGCAAGTGTGGCAGCACCTTAAGCTTCCCCTTACGTGGTCTCCATTCTTACACTTATCTACACCATTGATTGTTTATCATTCCTAAATGAGCCAAGCAGTAATGTAACTTTTAATTACAAGTGAACATCTGTGACGGTAACTTAACATGTGATTTTTTATGATAAACTGATGAAGCAGTAAAAGAAAGAATATTTTTTTAACATTTCTCATATTATATGTAGGTACATAAAAATAAATAAATCATTTATCTGCTACATCTTTCCACATCATAGCGAGTCTTGCAAAGGAGATCCTAGTGGACGTAGGCAGTTTAATATGTAAAAATGACATTGTATGCTGTAGAACCTTTTTTGCCTTTTTATTTTGTTTTCATGTATTGATACAAATAAAATAATTTTCTTTCTAGCTGAACATCTGATCTTTTTATGATAAAGCAGTAACACCACATATGCTTTTAAGATTTCTCGTCAAAAGTTAAAACCAACAATAAAATGCCTTTTCATAAATAATATCAGATTATTAATATGAAGTGAGCAGAATTACTGCTGGTATGGCTATATCTTGTTACATGTTCTGCCATATCTCTTCTGGAAGCCATTTTTCAAGTCCATTTTTGAAACTATAGTTGGTGATTCAATGATTTCTTGTGGTAACTCATTCCACATATCCAGAACTCTGTTACTACGCGTGTTATGACCTGCTTTTATATTGGCCAGTGTTTTATTTATATTTAGATTATTACAGTGAAAGCTGTTTGTTTGCATTTAGCTTAAAGTGTCAATGGTTGTATTTTCTCTTTTATGTACTCAATAAAACACCAATATTTACAAAGCATTAATTTATTAAACTATACATAAGAAATAACTTAAATTTACTTTTTATTTTTATTCTGTGGATTCCGGCCAGTGTTCCCGCCGCCTCTTGCTAAAGGCGCTGGTCGACCACGGTTTCCAAACGTACCTCTGCCGCCTCCACGACCCGATCTCATATTCTGACCGCCACCTCTACCTTTTGACACCTCGCTTCTACCTCTAGCTTTGATTTGCGTTTCTTCTTTCACCATATCTATTACTTCGTCTGGTATTCTTAGATATTTTATCGTGCTGCCTCTGATGTAGCATTCGGGCATACGCCAGAACTTGTCGCCGTCTCTTGATGTGCATATCACTTCTCTCAGGTTTATGTTCATCCAATTATCACAGCTAACAAGATGCCCGTTGTATGTTTCACCATTTTTTAATTCTACTAACATTGGGTGGTTTTGTGCTGTTCTTAGTAGTGATAGTGGTAGCATTTTGAAGTATCAATACCAGCTATTAATAATACTGAACTAGTTTTCTTTGAAAGTGAACGTTTTTGGAGTTTTATTTTTATTTACAGCGTCAGTTTTCAAGGAAGACAAGATAGGTTAGGAAATAAGGTGTTTTATTATGAGTTCTTGGTGTTCTCTAATTAATATTACGATGATCAATCACAAATCATATTTAAGAATGTTTACCTTTTCAGTACACGTAATATTTAAAAAGTACAAATAATTTAGTACATTTAATTTATATGTGTAGCTACTAATAAAGATGTCATAGTTCAGAAGAATAATGTTATTCCAGAAAGAAATTTATTTCTGAGTTTACGATATTAAAAAGAACCTAATTTAATTTGACAGTGACAGTTTAAAGATTTTTTTATTTAAACTTTTGTAGCTCTGGATACAGGTATTTTTAATTTATATTATACATAATAATATATGTAATAGTAAAGTATAATGAAATAATTCTGATAAAAGGTTTTGTTAAATTATAAATAAAGCTCACCAAATACTTTTACCACTAAATGTCGTTACTGTTATGCTTCTATAAACACTGTCATAGTGTCGTTATAATCAACCTTGCAGTACTGAGAATATTTTATTTTATTTGTTTACAAATTCAATTTAAAAGCTTTCATTTAATTTACTAAAGAAAATTAATTTGTATATTTTATTTAGAAAGCAGGATAAGAGGAAAGAACCGGGCCAAAACTCAACATACAACTGTTGAGACCAACCAACTTAACAATATGACGCGCGCCGGCACAATTCAAAACTATTTTCTCTTTAAAAAAGTCTTACTCGTTATAGTTATTACTCGTTATTTCATTATTTAATTCAAAACACGAAGCAAGTCATTTTCAGTAACAATTAATGTTGTTTATTCACTTGGTTTGGGTTCTTTGGTTGTCAAATAATCAAGTCCAGAGTTGGCAGTGATGGGTTTTATTGACTTACAATCAAAAGGTACCTTTTGTATAATTCCATAACACTTGTTTTGTTTAACAAAACTGTCGGCAAACAATCGACGGATTGTTGCGCAATACGCAATAATATTGCAGATACAATTTGGAGCACATTTGCTCTGATCGCCATTCAGTTTTTTTTTTTGTCACGTGAAGTTATCATAAAGACATCGCCTGCCAGCTTTGTGCACGACAGAATAAATAAGGGCGTAGCACAAGTGCAGTACAATTAAGATATATGTTATTATGTAATGTGTAAATTATGTAAATATTATGTAAATCAAGTGTACATGATATGTACGTACTGACATCGCACGGCTCGGGGAAGAAAGGGGGTTGTCTCACAAGGGTTGCGCAACTAGCGAGGTGAGGACGAATGAATTCTCACATTAGACTAATAAAAGCGTACGAGACAAATCCATACACCTTTCCTACGAGACTATGGGATGTTAGTACGTACATTTATATTATATTTTTTAAAGTGTCTTGTTTATAAACTGTATGTGTTTGTATTCGCTCTCCATAAATGTATTAGGGAAACTAGGTTACAGGTCAGGGTATAGGCAAAATAAAGGCTACCGCCCGCAGTGTGTTTTATTGAGCATTGAATTAAACATATAAAGTTGCGGGCTAGATGACGAAGTTCCGGTATCGGCGCCACTACTTCCCCTTTACCTTCAGTCCTCCCATTCCCCTTGCTACTCAACGAAGGAGGGAGGGAAAAAAGGGCTAAATTGCCCAGAAAGATGTAAAATCATCATGCATCGTCATCGAAAATAGCCTTGTTCTCCGCATAAGAGGAGAACCGACCCTAGGATAAGTGACTTGTAACCTAGAAGTTATGTATGACGTTGGAGAGCGAATAGCACAATAAACTACCCCAGGGAGCAGGGGGATCGCACGGGCAGCAAACTTGCTATAAAAGGCATAGGTTCCGACCTCTCTTTGCCAGTTCGTCCTCAGCACTTCAAGTAGTAACTTGAACTGCTAGTTTTACATTTATCACTTCAAGCAGTAACTTGATCCAACAGACTCCTCATTGTGGAGATACCTAACAAGTTCATACAAGCAAGCTCGCTGCCGACTGCCGCTTCCTCTCTGCCCCCCTGTGGTTCAATGTGAATTAGAGCAGCGTTTTATTTCCGTATTTCACCCCTACACCCCCCCGTTGGAAGGCAACGTGCGGCCTGCAACATTGGCCCTGCGGTATAAGATCGATCGCGAGCACCGCCTTATATATATATTATATATCGTAACCAACAAGCTTAATTACACAAAAAAGGCTTAACTACATTAAATTACCAACTTTGACAATTGATCAATTCTCAACAATTAAAGAACAATTTAAAAAAATAACGAACCCTTTGAATCTTATCTGAATAAAAAACATAATTTATGAGTCTCGTAAGTTTACGAGAATGTACAACTTCTCTTTCACGTAATAATGTTACTGAATCTCATACAAATGATAAACTATATCTAATTTAAATAATAATAGGTATTCCTATGTTGTTACGTTTCTTTTACGTAGTATACCTACCTTTTACGTAATAGTAGTAGAACCCCATAATTATGCAAATTAAAATATGTTCTTATTGTTACTAGAATAGAACGAATTGAAGTAAACAATAATTTATTACGTAGAACAAAATTATACAATATTTTTACAATCGATATTATTATGTAGATTTTTCTTTTTATATTGTACTACTTTTATCCTTTTCTGAGTATATTTAATTGCTTAATTTAGAACTTTTCTATGGGACAGACGATTTAAAGAAAATCGCCAGTGGAGGCTGGATGAGAAGAGCGGATAGTTGTCTTGTGGCGAGCTACTGGAGAGGCCACCGGAGGAGAGACACAGTCTGATAGTATGTTGTAGTGCTAATGTTACTGAATTAAGTTATATTATTGTAATTGTAAAATTCACTAGCAAAGACAGTAACTTATCGTAGGTATATAGATAAAGTTGGATTTTTTATTCGAGTCGGGGATATGACATGTAGAACTGCCAAAAAAAGTGTCATCCGTACAAATTTCATTCTGTTTGACAGTTCTACAGGTACGTCATTTAACTGACTCGAGTAAAAAATCAAACTATAGTCAATCAAGGCAGTTTAGAAATGTCAATACAAGTACTTTTTTCTCCAATTTTTTTTATGGAATACTGATACAAAGCACACAAAATACTGATGAACTATACCCACCTCTAAAAGAGTGGATTCGCCAACTCGCTTGCCTAGCGAGGCGTTTTAAGGCTATACATCCCTCATGCACACAATAATGTGCGCGAGGAAGCCCATGTCCAGCAGTGGACGATAAAATGGCCGGATACGGTAATATTTGTTTTAAATTTTTGTCAAACTGACAGTGTTAAATTAGTTTTTAATTTTTTTTTATAGAAGAAAGCGGCAGACGAGCATACAGTCCGCCTGCTGGTAAATGGAACAATGGTAAGTGGACGTAAGACCTTGATGATTTATATCCCACTATCCAACGCCCACATATCTGAAGCAGAGAACGAATCGTTTTCACTGTCACAATACGCTTGCCACTCGTGGCTCGTAGCTAGTTTAATTGCCGATATTTCTACTGCAATTATTTCTTCGAGCGCTAAAAAAATTTCAGGGTTAGGATTTCTTCTTCTTATCATCGGTGCGACAATATGGATTCCGATACGGTTTTGGCTTAAAAGTATAATTATGATTATTACATAACTTAATTATAGGTATATTATTTTGTCAGGGGGAGAGTGCACGTGCAATACAACAGCCGCTGGGCGCACTCGGCTGGCCACTGGTCGCACTGTTACCCCTCTCTCGCAGAAGACTACCTTGAAATGTACTGCATTTCCGACTTTATCTTATTTCCCCAATGTACGTACGTACATTACGTACATATTTAAAACTATCATAGGATTTATCATTATAGGATAAAATAATAAATCTATAGAGTTGTATACCTAATAAACTATTGTAAGATTTAAAAATTGTCACTATCTCGACGGTGAGGGAAAACATCGTGAGCACACCAGTACCTGTGTTTGAGCAATAAGAAAAAAAAAACAGGAGTATGTGTAGCCACCAATCCGCACCGGGCCGCGTGGTGAATTATGGCCCAAAAACGTCTGTGACTTACTAGGGGAGGCCTGTGCCGGCAAAAGTAAAAACTTTGTACTAAAAGGAATAAATCCTATTCGGCCAATAACGTCCACTGCAGACGTTATTGGCCGAATAGGATTTATTTCTTTTTACTCTTTGATGCTATAAAATACTAAATTTATAATCCTGCATTTATTAGTCTCTACGTCTCAGCTGTAGAATTTATTGAAAAAAGAGCAATGAATTGACTTCACCGGGCAATTAAAAAAAAAACAAAAAGATACCTGTTCTATTTGCAACATATGTATGCAATCAATGAATGGAGACGTGTATTTACGTCAATATTAAAGAAATAATTACCATGTACTCAGAATAGGTATTTTTATTATAAAAATACATATGTTCCTTTTCATTCTGGATGCTTATAAGTATAAAAGTAGTTTAACAGTTGAATAAAACACAAATATCACCAAATAAAGTCACCAACATAGCTCATAGGACTGATAACTGATGGAGTAAATGAGTCCTCGATTGGAAGTCACGTACCGGGAAGCGCACATGGACTCCAACCACGTGGATCGACTTGAACCACTTGAACAAGTATGTCGATATGGTGTGTGGTGGCGAGCCTTGGCCTATATTTTTTTAATATAGTATTTATTAAGGCCTCTTTACATATACTTAGTCTCTTTTTTGAGGGCGAGAGTGCACGCTGCAATCCAACAGCCGCTGGGCGCGCTCGGCTGGCCACGTTACATCTCTCTCACAGAAGACTACCTTGAAATGTACTGCATTTCCCACTTTATCTTATTTCCCTAATGTACGTACGTGTTTCGGTAGTGAGTGAGATCTGCCAGAGCCCATTCCCATTCTATCCCTCCCCATTTTCCCAATTCTTTCTCCAAATCCATTCCTATATCTCCAAAGGTAGGCAGCGCATCCGGGGGCGTGCCAACGTTTGTCATTTTGGACTAATGTTGGCATGTATCGCGGATGTCTATGAGCGACAGTATCTACTTACCATCAGGTGGACTGTATGCTCGTCTGCCGCCTGCGTACATATAAAAAAAAAACGACTAGGCTTGTAAAAAGAATATACCTATGACTTAATATTTGTACGAAAATATTCCGTGAATTTATACTTTCGCTAACATTTATCACCAAAAACATTAGAAATAAGTTTAAAAACTTTACCACACCTTGTATCTCTGTCTCTCCAATACTCTCCTGAGATGGTACATGTGGATTGTGTATGGTGTGGTAGAAGAGAGAAATCTCTTCTCATCCAGCCTCTATCGGCGATTTTCTTTAATTAAGACAGACATTACTTATCACTTACCTTCCAGTACTTTCAGTGATACCCTGTGGTGCAGGGTCTGATTAAGGGGATTAGGGGCCCCGGGCCGCACGGTCTAAAGGGCCCTATCCCGAGAAATTTCGTTGTAGAGAAAAAAATTTTGAAAACGATTGACATCACGGCATTTTGCGAACCAAACAAACAGTTGAACTTGAGCTCAACTCCGAGCTCATATATCCGCGGAAAGAGTGTCACGCTTCCAAACCTAGGGCAGAAGACCCAAGCGAGCTTTTATTTTAAAAACTCCCAGGCGGGCGCTTGCATTATATCTGAACTCGCGGCACTCACTTACCTACTCCGTTGTGTAGTTTTAGAGGATTGGGAGCGTCGAAAATATTCCTCCTTAAAATGGCCCTCACGCAAACCATATCTCACGCTCTTGGTGCATTAATAATTCCTAGAACCGCTCATTGGTTAAGTTTATTACCATACCACAAGCCTACAAACAAAGGCGAGGACCTTCTAGTAATTCCAGTAACGCCCCCTGGCGCATTAATAATTCTTAAACTATATTCAAAACTGACGTCATCCGTCCAATGCGCTAATTTGTCTCCCTCTCGTAATTGCTCAATAGGTGAAATCACGTGACAGATAGTGATGGCGTCATTTTTTTTTAAACTGACCGCAGCATAGAGGGGACAGAATAAATAAATTAGAATTAAAATCAAAACTGCTTAGCCAAGGGAAGTTTATTTCACTACACAAATACATATTACATGACCTAGTACTGATTAGATGGCATCTCGATCGGCCAATGGCATGCCAATAAATAGTTTTGTAATAATTATATACCAGTATATAAAAATACTAATTTATATACTATAGTAAATAGTATATAAATAAGTTATAACTAATAAGTATTGTTTAATAAGTTTATTAACTTATTTAAACAATACTATTTGAACAGTTGCTAATTAATTCCTATGCGAGGTGATATAAACCGATGCATTTGTCACTTTTTGTTCAGTGGAAAAACAGGAAAAAAACTGACCACTGGAAAAGTGCGCGAAAAAGGAAATGAAGTTGCTAATAGGGCTTTTGCTCGCCACGGTAAGTTATAAAAAAGTGAAATCTAAAAATAGAACCTCCTTTTTGTATTTGAGAAAGAGAAATTAAAATGGACTGTTTAAATTTATACACCTTTGCCTGATTAAATATGTGTAGCTACTAAATATTATGTGATTCTATAATGTTTAATGGAAACAGTGCACTTATAAAATCTGGAGTATGTGATCCATCAATACGCAGTGGGCCCACGTGGTGGATTACGGCCCGAAACCCCCCAGTGATTAATTAGGCCCTTGCCCTACAGTGGAACGTTATAGGTAGTTCATATTTTAACATTTCTGTACAAAATTATCTATATAGATAAAAATTAAATGCTGTTCGTTGGTAAGCGCATCACTTGAGAACGGCGCCACCGATTTGGCTAATTTTTTTTATAAAATATTCGTAATAGTCCGAGTAAGGTTTTTGGGGAAAGAAAAATTGCTAAAGTTGCCCGGAAAATTAGAAAATTCGAAAAATACTGAAAGTGCTTTTTTCTATGGGATTTTTGTATGAACTTATTGAAATTATTGTATTATTGAAATTTGGACACGACGACGTCTGTCGGCTCAACTAGTTTTCGATAAATTTATATTGTATTACATTATTTTTAATAAAAATATCGTATATTATACTTAGGTCTACATTACGCACGCAACACCGAATCCGAGCCGTAAGTATATTTACTTTATTTATTTTCTTATTTGTTATACCATATAATAGATTCAAAATTTCTATAAAAATGACGTGTTTTATTGCGCAACAAATTCACTACAATGTGTCCCTCGACAATAATGTCAATTAATAAATAAACTTGTACAATAATGTCATTGCCTAGTATTTTGGAATCGCTCCTTGCACACACCGTAATATTGCACAATGCAATTGACCGTTTAGCGGACCTTTAACTAACAAGATAAAAAATAAAAATGGAAATAAAACAATGCACTTATAAATGAAATGTAAATATAAAAATAGAACGTCGTAATGTTCTATAAACAACATATGAGTTCCCACTGTTTCCAATTTGCATCGTCTCCAGTTTTGATTAAACGGAAATGGGGTAAATTGAGAGACCTGTTTATATGTTTATAGTGGGATACATGGAAATGGATTGAAATGAAAAATATACAATTAGAAACCACGGTTGGAGATTTTAATCTATCACATGAAAGGAATTAATTATAATAAAATCTATATAAAAAGGAAATGGCAGTTTAAATTACTATTTTTTTATATATGGCAATGGCGCAATTAGCAGATTCTGCCAGTGTCAACTTTTCTTCGCAATAAACAATGTCTAAAACGTATTCAATCAATGTCCAGTCTTCGTCTTCCGCCACTTTTTGCCAATCGTGACGACTATTTTGCCAATGTCACGTGTAAATTACAAGTAAATATGACGTCGCTCAGTAAAACGATAGTAGGTTTGCTGAGGTCAATTGGATTCCTTGGAAGGACACGAAAAACGCAATCTTATTAATTTGATTATCACAAAACATTACGCTCAAGCAATGACACTTTGAACTTTAATAAACTATCATCATTATTATTACTATTTAATAAAATACACAATACTTCACAATTTTTATAGTTATCAAATATAAAAAAAGGTCGACAGTTTATAACGAACGATACTTTGAGAGGAAATAATTTTAAGACTGGAAATAATTTATTTTCTTCAGATGACTACAATAAACGGTTTTTATAATTTTTCCACTTTTTACAATATTATCGATACAAGGGGTCAACCATATTTTTATTTATGAACATATCTTTTTTTATTTTGGGGTTGCCACCAATAGAATGATACCATTATTATGCAACATAAAAAAATTTAATAAATAATATTTTTTACAGGAGTGCCACATGGTGTTCGCGTTGTACGTGAATATAAACAAGGTGTGTTTATTTTACAATTGTCCCCACTATTATTAAATTCACTATGGACGACAGTATCCACTTCTTTTATATAGAATGGATGGTAGACGAACGGTCGGGCTACATGATGGTAAGTGGTCACCGCCGTCCATGGACACCTGCAACACCAGAGGGCTTGCGGGTGCGCGTCGACCTTGTAACCTGTTCACAGCTCTTTTGAAGAGCTCTTTTGATCGTAGCCGGGGAAATACCTCAGCTGGCAGTTCATTCCATAACTTTCGGGTTCGCGATAATTCACTATAAAACTGTAAACTTTACTTCACTGTAAAAATAAAGTGTCTTTTCGACCGCACAGTACGAAGCGACTCTGTGTCAAGGAAGTATGGATGAACCGTACGACGATGACGAGCGGTGCGATGGTAAAAACCCGAAGCTGGCATCAAATTGAACAGCTCTACAGAACATTCCCCGTTATAAAGGCGGTAGAAAACGCAGAGAGCCTACATGCATACATCTCTGCGGATGCGATTCCAAACCACCTGTTAGAGTGGGATCGTCGACAATTCGAATAGCGCGTCATTGGACGGAGTCGAGAGGATCTAGATTGTTCTTCGGTGCATCGGCGCAGAGGTGTGAGCAGTAGGTACTCCATATTGGATCAAACTTGAACTAAAGCGACAAGCGTTGCCCCGGAGTGAAGTACTGCTTTGCTCTATTCAGTACACCAAGCTTTCTACTAGCAAGTTTTGTCTTGCTCGTCAGATGACTCCGAAACTCGACTTTGCTCGAAATATCGACGCTAAAGATCCCAAAACTTTCAGAAATCTTGATAGGAATTTTTGAAATTGAGGTGCCACGACCAATGGAGCTTTCTTAGCGGTGAAGGCACAAACTTGTCTTGCTGAGCTTAAATTTGACCAAGTTAAGTTTACTCCAATTCGAGGCTAAGTCTAAGGAGTTCTCGATTTCGGACACAAGCCATTTATCATCGTCTGCCGCCTTTTTCTGTAAAAAAAATCTCACACCAACTTGAGCGGTAGAATATTCGTATATTGAAATATTGTCTAGGTTTAAAATTTTGATGTACCAACTTTAATCGCAAGGTCGGCGGCGCGCCCGCATACCCCGTGGTGTTGCAGGTGTCCACGGGTGGCGGTAATAATTACCATCACGTGGGACCGCTTCATCGTCCGCCCACTCGTCTATTTAAAAAAATAATAGAAAAACAAATAATATTATTATTATTATTATTGTTCCCAATACTTCGTGTGCGTGACTTTTACAGTCTGTGTGTATGTGCCCCTACTTCATCCTAACTCACCCAATTCTATTCAGTCCAATCAAGCAGGATGTATACTGGGATAAGAGTAACACCTCATATATCTGTACCCTGTTATCTGTTACCCTAGTAACCGAAATAGCGTAACTCAGTAAGCATTCTATATTAGCTTCATAAACGATGATTTTTATAGAAGAATGCTGGCCATGAACACTTGCAACACCAAGGGATTGCAAATGAGTTGCCGACCTTGCTGAATCCTTTCAGAGCCTTCATGTCATAGGGCAGTGGAATAACGTCAGTAGTAAGTAGCTCATTACACAACTTTTGAGCTCTTGATATAAAATGTGTTGAAGACCGCACAGTAGGTAGCAGCTCCTTATGAAGGGAGTGCAGATGAACTGTCCTTCGATGACGAGACGTGTGATGATAAAAGCCCCAAAGTTAGCAACAGATTGAAAATCCCCCTCTTTACAGACGGTTGAAAACAAAGAGAGATACTTCAACTCTTCGAACGCCGAGCGATCCTAAACGCCCTTAATTTCACTGAACATCTTTACCGAGAGACTTTTGTAATCACTAAACAACATCATATTTACTGCAGGGGTATTTTAACCGTGGATAGATAAAATTCTACTTACTCCTACGCAATGTAGCCTTACACCCTTTCTATGAAACATTTGTTTGCAGCTGGAAAACAGCAAGAGCACCAAAGCCACTTCGAACGTCAAGAGGAAAAACACCAAGAAAGCCGCAGAAGTGAACGCTTAGAGAAGAGTAAGGAATTCCAAGACAACGAGCAAGAACAGGAGAAACAATGGTCCGAAGACCATTCCAATCAGAAGTCAAGCCAAAGTTGGAATGAAAATGAAGACCAGGAGTCTCAGACTGAACAGTCTCAGAGCGAGCAGTTTCAGAGCGACCAGTCTCAAAGCGAGCAGTCTCAAAGCGAGCAGTCTCAAAGCGAGCAGTCTCAAAGTGAGCAGTCTCAAAGCGAGCAGTCTCAAAGCGAGCAGTCTCAAAGTGAGCAGTCTCAACGCGAACAGTCTCAAAGCAAACAGTCTTGGAGTGACGATGAAAGGGATCAGTCCTCTAGAGAAAGGCAGCAGTCCTGGAGCGAAAACGATACAGAATCCAGTAGTGAGAATCAAGAGAAACAGTGGAGTGAACAAGATGGTGGGCAGTTGAGAAAACGTCATCGCGAGCAAAAGAACGGTCAGTATTGATTACCTAATGATTGTTTCGTATTATTGTTTTTGAACTTAGCTTCGAAAAATAAAATGACTAGCGATATATTAAAGTGGGGTTTCTGCAAAAACATCTATAGGGAATATTTACATTTTATAGAGAATGTAACCAACAAGCCGACAGTCTGCCTGATGGTAAGTGGCCACCTGTCGCCCATAGACATCTGCGATACATGCCAACATTAGTCCAAAATGACAAACGTTGGCACGCCTCCTGTTGCGCTTCCTACCTTTGGAGCTATAGTAGTGGATTTGGAGATTCTGTGAGAGAGTGGTAACGTGGCCAGTCGAGTGCGCCCAACGGCTGTTGGATTAAAGCATGCACTCTCCCCCTCATAAAATAATGACGTTAAAATGTATGGATGTTTGTTACTCTTTCACGCAAAAACTACTCAATGGATTTTAATGAAACTTTACAATAATATAGCTCATACATCAGAATAACACATAGGCTATAATTTATAAAGATATTGTGTAAATTGGCCAAAATATAACGATAAGTGTCAAGTAAGTCGGAAAAATATCTGCCATCTGCGAGATATTTTGGCGTGCGCCGCAAAAACCGTAAGAGTTACTCGAATATAATGTACCATATGGTGGACATGTTTCTGAAATTTTGAAAAAAATAAATTATAAACCGAAGCGAAGCGAGGGAGGGTCGCTAGTTAAAAATAAAATTATGAATAATGTATTTATATTTTTTATTTTTACACAGAATCCTCTGAACGAAAACGCTCCAATCGTAAGAACTTATACTTACATATATACAATTAACTTTATATATGCTCAGTTTTGTAGATTATTTCATTTATATCTATAAATTATACTTGCTTTTTTATTTTATGGGCTTAAATCAGCTAATTCATTAATTGCTTTCGGTTTACACGAAACGTTTATTTAATTTGCAGAAGTTACAATAATCGAAGAGGAGAATTCTTCAAATCGTAAGTAACTACTTTTCAATCAATCGATCGTTCATTAGTATAATGTGATGGTACGTGTAGTCAGTGGGACATGTCAGTGGGACATTTCGATCGTATAAATATAATAATAATGTTAACACAAACTAAACAGTGCAACCAATAAGTATGACATATTTAAATTAACAAATTAGTCTACATATTAATTAAAAAGTCACAAAATTATTATTTTATACCGCAAACCCGTAAGCTGTGGAACAAACTGCCTCAAGAGGTCTTTCCATTAAGCTACGATATGGGGTTCTTCAAGAGAGCTGTGAATAGGATTTTGCAAGGTCGGCAGCGCGCCCGTATACCCCCTGGTGTTGTAGGTGTCCATGGGCGGCGGTAACACTTACCGCCACGTGGGACCGCTTGCTCGTCCGCCTACTAGTATATATAAAAAAAAAAAAAAAATGAATATACATACAGGATAAATACAGTGCCAAATATCAAATAGAAGAATAAATGTCAAGACTTAAACAATCAATGAATGTCAAAAGACTATAAAACGTCTGGACGTTGTAGATAAAAATAAATGGATACTTACAATACCTGAGCGTCTGATGTTACTAGTCAACAATGTAGATATAATTTATTCGTGTATTTTTACAGAAATTTCCGCGAAAAAAAGGAAGAATAAAACGACACAACATGGTGAGTCGATATTCCCTACATTTCAGAATTCTGGGGTCATTTTAATACACATAGATTGAAGCGGGGTAACAGTAAACAGGGGTAACATGCAAACAGGGGTAATAAGAATAGGAGTAGGTACTGCGAGCAGTTTTATCGACTAACCGCATTTAGGCCCCTGTCCACTGCTAGTGAAATAAAAAATATCTTTTAAATAAAAAAAATACCCGTATGGATAGGTACCTAAAGTAAATAGTAGGCTATTTACTATACTATATCTATTTACTATAAGTACCTATATCTATACATGGCGTCCCATTTTGATGCAATATGAAGGGAAGGGTACTTTAAATATTGAAGATAGGAAAATTCACTTAATCCATTAATCTTAACGTTCAATTTACAATTTTGTTTATTAGAATAAATAGATTTTTTTTTTACTTTTTTTTTTTATTTACAATATACGCATTATCATTTCATAGATAGCTAAATAAATCGTACATAAATATTGTACGTTTGTAAAAAATAACTACAGTTTTTATTATTAAAATTAACTTTATGTTTACTTCAAATTTTTTTCCTTGAATTTCTCAGCGATCGTGTTCCATTGAATTGTGTTGTAATTAAAATGTTAACTTTTATGCTCTTCCTTTAAAGATATTAGTTTATGTAAAAAAGAATTGATCCATATGATTGACCCTTTCGATCGATGTCATAAAAATACAGATATTTTTTTTCACAATACAATACATACATTCACAATACAATACAATACAATTAAAAATACAGATATTTTCACAATACAATACATACATTCACAATACAATACAATACAATTAAAAATACAGATATTTGTTCGGTTCCATTACCGGTTCAGACAGGAGATTTTGATAGCAGTTCTACTTGTTTTTAGAAATAAAATGAAGTCTCCATTAAGTGAAGTTTCCTATCTGCAATATTTAAAATTTACTCTAAAATACAATACCATAATGTAGACAGACGCTGAGTTTTATAAATATAGATAGATAGATAGAATAGAGATATATTTTTATTCCCAAATTTTCTTTACAGTTTTGCCCGTACCACCAAGAACACGGCCACCAGCAATTTTACCAGATATCATACATAAACCCCCTAGCTTACCACATCTACCAATTCCAACACCAGATATACCATCATTGCCAAACATACCAGTACCAATAGATCTGCCATTACCAATTCTTCCCCCACCCGTGATACCATCAGTGCCAATCTTGCCACCGCTGCCAGGGTTGCCGGATGTACCACCGTTGCCAAATCCGCCATCACTGCCAGATGGACCGGATACCATCACTTTGCCAAAACTGCCGATATTGCCACCTTTACCACGTAAGTATTGCACTTTTTTAAATTAGTTTAAGGATACAAATCTTTAATGTCTGTTAATAAATAGGTTAATTTTGTGTGATTGGTTTAATGTGCATCTAATGTAATCATTGTTATACAATACAATACAATGCAATGCAATGCAATACAATGCAACCAGCTCTTTCAGTATCCACTGTTGACGACGAGAAGTAATCTAAAACATTACGTTACAGTAGTAGTCGTAGAGAAAATGATTTTTTATCAACGTCAAATAACTTTTATAGGCCAATAGCTTTTATATAGGAATGTTATTAAGTCGACTACTAGATATTTATTTTGAAACGGCTACGGAACCCTATGTGTGCGTGCACGCAGCATTCTTAACCGTTTTTATAATGTGCTCCTTTTAAAAATGAAAGTTCGATTTTTTGACAGCTTCATACCATGTTGGCCATGTGTACCACGGGGTATCAAGGTACCATTTTGTACATCATGTACCATGTAATTATATGATTTTATCTTAATTGTTGCAGCTTTATACGATGAAGGTTTGTTAATGTTAAGTTAATTACTCTTGTTGTTTTTTGGTTTTATTCAATCTTTTTAAGACAATGAGCTAGAAATACTTATAATATTTACATATTACAGTTATGTCACAGTCTATGTCACAATTTTAGTGTTCTTCTGAAATGAACCCGTCTTTTGTTCGTCTGAGATTTGTAAATAAAAAAACAATAGTCTTTTTGAAGATCGCAGAACGTTTGACCGTTAACTTGATTACTGACGCATGATGTCAGCTACACTAATTATTGTAACGTGCCTTAAAAAAATTGTATACTTTACGTTAAATGTAGACGTGTTTATTAAGTTGATTTAACTTAATTATTTTATTATTATTATTAACATGATACTGAAGTACTTAGAATATCTTATTGCCTAATTAAATAGATACAATTATGATAATTATATTGATAAGTGGTCACCGTTTAATATATGTTGTTGCCACGTATAACGACCAAGTACGTATACTGGACTCCTTATTCGTACCATAAATGAGAGAAGGATGTATTATATTCCGTTCCAATCCAATTTGTGCAAAATTTAAACAAACATGGCGGCCGGAGGTAATTTTCACGGCCTTAATTTAAATTAAATTTAGGGCAAATATTTTTTTTATAGAAAAAAAGGCGGCAGACGAGCATACAGTCCATTTGATGGTAAGTGGATCATCCGGGATGATCTGCAGATTAAGGAATGGATTGGGAAAAAGGAGAGGATGGGATGGGAATGGGCTCTGGCATATCTCACTCATTACCGAAACACGTACGTACATTGGGGAAATACAATAAATTAGGAAATACAGTGCATTTCAAGGTAGTGAAAGTTCTGTGAGAGAGGGGTAACGTGGCCAATCTAGTGTGCCCAGCGACTGTAGGAATGTAGCATGCACTATCCCCCTACCAAACCTATATGCAGTCTCGGTGAATCAAATTATGAATATGTAAACAATTATCTCCTCACCATTTAAGGCCATGTTAGTTGCCTCGTACCGCCATGTTTGTTTAACATTTTAGACAAATTGGATTGAAACGGATTACAGTTGTTGTCTATACTTAATATAATAAAGAGGTAAAATTGTGTGTTTGTAGGTATGTTTGGGGGTAATCTATGGAACTACTGAACAGATTTCAAATTTTTTTTCACAAATATAGGAAGCTACATTATCCATGTCTAATATAGGCTATAATTCATTTTGAAATTTTGAAAAAAAGAATTGTAAACAAAATAACTCATATAAACCGAAGCGAAGCGAAGGCGGGTCGCTGGTGTTTAATACAATTATTAAAATAAAATTATTTCTATGATTATTCAGAAATTGATCATTTTCGAATGAAAAAGTCTATGAAATTTCATGCACCCATATTTTTGTAAAGATTTTATTTGATTATTGGCTTTTCAGATCACACGGAACGCAACGAAATTCTGTTTGATTTAACCGGCTTGAAAGGTAAGTGTTACGATGAATGTATTTGTTTAAAAAACTGAGCGTAGAATAAAAGGTATACTAGAAATGAGCAATGGAAAATAAACTGTTATAAAAAAACTGGGAGAATCGATGCTATTCTGAAGTTCCTGCACATATGTAAAAGCCGACCAGAAAAATAAAAAACTTGCTGTGGGGGCGCCACATTCGCGTTTTTTCATAGCTAGTTAGTGTTGCCAGTAGAACATATTAGTTCTGTTAGCTTTACGCATCATGGCGAGGTTTTTATTTTCTTGGTCGGGCTATAGCTTTTACATTATGTCACTCAATGTTGTATCTTTCTTTTCTTTTTTCCCATATTCTTAACAGTATTAATATTACATAAAAATATGCATCAAACAGATTATTTTCCACAAAAAATACGTGCAAATCATTGTCAAATATTTAATTTGCATATGCATATATATCAAACTCAACTCAAGGAAACGTGAGCCTTACTGTCTTGTAAATAAAACATCAAAATTTCAATGGACCCGATCTATAAAATTAATAAGTACCTTTAAAAGTGTAGATAAGAAGAAGTATAAAAGAATGCATATTGATACAACTGCGTTACTTTTGTTTGCTGCTTGCGTATTATCAACCTTAAATACACTTGTATAAATATACAACTTAATTTCATTATCAATTTACCTATTAATCTGTTATTAATTGCCATAAATTTGTTGTTACTTTGTTATTTGCTTTCATTTGCGCAGTTCGATAAATCATAATGTGAGTAACGTTTTGTGTAAATAATAATTATTGCTATGTACCTATTATTATAATACACGGTAACACACACTTCTAGCTACTGCCGTCGACTTCGCTCGCGTGTGTTTATCAATTTCAATTTCATTCAAAATATGACACTCTGAATGAGACACCATGACTCAATTATGAAAAAAAAACGTTTACATTTAATAAACACATCAAATAGTTATATCTCATAGAAACTTTGACAGACCGTTTCACCCTAATAAGGGTTGAATTTAGAAAAATGTCATCTTAATAATTAAGTATGACTTTAGTTTGCATTTGTAAGGCCCGATTTATACTTTTAGATGCATTGGACACATAATATTAGATGCATTGGACACAGCCTAACTTAAGTAATTTACTGATGTTCTGTTAACTTTTGCGTTCTCTTTTTGGATAAATGTATGTGGATGTGACGAGGCGAGAGATACAAAAACGATTCTCGTAACATTTCCACCAATGTACCTTTATCCACAAATAAACGAATTGAATTTATATCATCCGAAACAAACAAACAAACATATTTGTATTTATTTGTACACATATAAAACACCATAATATGTATATGAAATTTAATATAGAACACGGTTAAGAGATCGTGTGGTGTAATTGTGTATTGATAAAAAGTTGGCACATAGGTATATGTATTTTTTATGTAGAAGGTTTTTATGCTATCCACTTTGTTCTAACTCGCCACTAGATGGCGCTGCATCACATCAACTTCTGTACCGTTCAACCGATCGCCATGAAAATTGGTATACATAGGTATTTGAGCACGGAGAATATTTTCGGGCTATCGACTCTGTTGTAACTCGCCATTAGATGGCGCTGCAGCACATCAACTTCTATACCGTTCAATCGATCGCAAAAATCATATCGACGGCAAAACAGAATAATTTGTGATTTTATATACAGAGGTAAATAAATATCCACAGGCAGAACAACGTCTGCCGGGTGCAGCTAGTAGATACATTATATAAATTAATAACACATTATATTATTATTACAGATGAAGACGCAGCGATACAATACATTCAAACTGTGACTGGACTTAAGGGTAAGTTGGAATTTACAATATTACTTGCCCCAAAAAATAGTGTAAAGATTTTTTGGGATCTTTACACTTAAATTTTTAAAAAATTTAAAAGTGTAAAGAGTTTTAAGACAGTAAAACGTGAAAAACGACCAGGGAAAAGAAGATTGTACAAATAATTTTAAACAGTAAAGACATTTAAAAGGACTTGGTATATAATTTGTGGTATATAATTTTTAAACAGTAAAGTCGAAGTATATAAGAAGTATCATAGTTAATGAGGGTAATATGAAACAATAGAGTATTTGAAGACAATCTTTAATTTAAGGTAAAAGTATAGCCACTTAAAAATCAAATGAAAGTATATCCTAAGTATATTTAAAATGCGTTTTGTTGCTTGGATCTACATGTAGGTACTTTAGTAATGATTATATCTATATAATGTCGATTATTTTCTCTTGTTAAGGATTGTCAAATGAAACTAACTATATTGTGTTGCTTCGGTATACAAAGAAACGACATATAAAGTTTATTCTTCAATCCTTTCTACAATCTATTATTTATCTTGACCTACAATTTGACAGTCCGCACGATTCTCTTCACCTGACACCATATTCCCATATCCTACACTGTTTTACCGACACTATGATAGTTTTACCGACAGCGCGGAGCGCGGCAAAACTCAAATGGAAGAAATATATTTTCTTTACATCTATAAATAAGCTTATTTATATAATCAATTACTAAAAAGAAATTAACCTAGAAATTACTAACAAGTTTATTAAAGCGTGTTCTAACTACCTTTATACTCAATTACTGTGATTTATAAACTAAATAAGTTTCTCAGTTATAAAATACTAATTTTATAACCGGGAAGAGGGATATTAGGGGACATTTTAATTGTTTCCCTATAGATTTATCGTAAAATGTATGAATCGTTTAAAACATATTCTGGCTCTCAATTTACTTAAATGAGACAATATTAAACACTGCTCACAATTTCAAAAAAAAAAGATAAGGCAGCGTTTGTGCAGTATACGTTTCGCATTTGTGTGAAATAAAATGTTTTATCTATTGTCCTTAACACAGATCGCAAAGAGGTGACCGAGTTAATCAAACGCGTCCGAGGATCTCGGGGTTGGAAGAACGTGAAGAGTTTCTTGAAGTATTTGGAGGGAACATCCAGTGAGTATTTCTATTAACATTGTTAGACCCCTAAAAGGTTCCATGTGTAACTTAGTATACACGGTAGTTTTTGAGGGGGAGAGTCCACGCTGCAATCCAACAGCCGCTGGGCGCGTTCGGTACCCCTCTCTCACAGAAGACTACCTTGAAATGTACTGCATTTCCCATTTTATCGTATTTCCCTAATGTACGTACGTGTTTCGGTAGTGAGTGAGATGTGCCAGAGCCCATTCCAATCCCATCCTATCCCTCCCCATTTTCTCAACCCTTTCTCCAAATCCATTCTTATATCTCCAAAGGTAGGCAGCGCATGCGGGTGCGTGCTAACGTTTCTCATTTTGGACTAATGTTGGCATGTATCGCGGATGTCTATGGGCGACAGTATCCACTTACCATCAGGTGGACTGTATGCTCGTCTACCGCCTACGTACGTAAAAAAAAAGTCTCTAATACATATGTTGTCGAATTTAACGAAAGCAAGAATATCTTATCTGTTTATAATAATTAATATTGTCTGAATGGTCATTGTTGATCGGGGTTTTATTTAATACTCACATTGTGTTAGAATACTATTGTGAATTTACTACATTTTTTTTCTAAAAATATATTATTATTATTATGTTTAATTATTATTTATTTTGGGGTCTTTCATATTACGAGTATGACAATAATATACTTAGTGCCTGTCTCACCACCTCGTGATACTTTATCAGAAGGCATCTATTAGATTTAATTATCTGCTAATTTATCTATCAGATTGTTAATAGTTATTTTATTACCTCCTACCTTATCACAAGGTGGCGAGAAAGGCCCTTAATATGTCTACTAAATTCATTAAAATATATGTTTTTTTTTGTCAATCTGAGGATATGTCACTTTATAATGTCTCACTTTTGCACAAGGTCCTCTTATAGTACGGTGGCGTTTCGGACCATAATGCATCATGGGGAACTAACGCGGACTTTTCTTTTTTTAAATCTAGGTCACGTGGGCTTTTTCGCTATGTACAAATAAGTGAAATTTAATGACAGTTATTTTAGTCACACGTATTTTCTAGGGATGGCGATTTGAGATCGATTAATCGGAGAATCCATTATTTTGGCTTAAAAATCGATTTTTACGATCGAACACAGTGAATCGATTCAATGAATCGATCCTAGAACAGCAAAAATCCGAATCGATTGTTTCTTAGTGACAAATCGTAGATATGATATTTTGGAACACTTGCTTTAAATTAAATTGAAAATTGTAACTATTTTAGGAAGTTTTTTAATAAAAAAGATACATACACTTCCCGGCAGAAAGTAATACACATCGGCCTTTAGAAAGAGACTATCATCGGCTAGCTTCTGTTTTGTAGGGCGTCGTCTCTGTCGTAACGGCACACGAAACCGAAGCTAGCCGATCATAGATAGCCGATGTGTATTATTTTTGGCCGAGATGTGTATTTGATTTGTATGTTGTTGTAATTTAATTTTTCAACTGTCCAATACATTCGTTCTCACACAGATTTTTATGGGCATATCAAGAAATTGCAAACGAATTTATTAATCGAAGATCGATGCCACCGATTTAATCGAGAATCAATTCTTTGGCCCTCAATTTAAATCGATTCTAAGATCGATTTTTTCAGAAAGAATCGCCATCCCTAATGTCTTCTCGTAATGATCTATAGACCTACATACGTAACTTTGCCGGTGGTCAATTTAGGAATTAAACTTTACATTAAAATTTAGGAAATTAATTATTTAAATTTAGGAATCCATAAAGTATTGAACGTAACATTTTGCTTAAAATATCAATGATCTATAGCCATAAATTAAGTAAAATGTTTACAATAGTAACACTGTCGTCGAGAGCAGCGACATCCTTCATCAGCAAAGTTATGTGTGTAGGTCTATAGATCACAGGGGCCTTCAACATTATGGGCTAATAAAAAAGGAGAAAATTACAGACCAGGATTAGAACTCACAAATATAATAATATGCCAAAGCGAGACATGCCCGAGCCCGTGTCCCACTCCTTCTTATCCCAATGTCTCCCATCGCCAAATAAAGTAATGCAATATATAGGTACCTAATGGATATATTATAATAATGTGAATAAATAAGATAATATAAATATAAATGGAATAAAAAGAACATTATTCCATTGTACTCTTGACTCCCCATTCCCTCGAACGAGAAATGGAGTGTAATGCGACAAGGGAAATTCCTCTTCCCGTCATACTACCTTAATCCTCCTTTACCCAAGCCTTTTTCTAAATCCGTTCCTAAATCTCCAGAGGTAGGCATCAAAACCGGGCGCTTGCGAAAGTTTGTCATTTTTGACTGATGTTCACACGTATCACGGTATCGTAGGCCGACAGTATCCACTTACCACCAGGTCAACTGTATCCTCGTGCCGCCTTCCATTAAAAAAAACTATAAATGTGGTAGGAACTTCTGTCAGGTAGGAGCCTCGATAATTTATTTGTACAAAGCTATCATTATTGCAATCTGATGTTATCAATAAGTATTTATTTTGTTTACAGATGTCACTGTCATCATACAACTATTGCGGGAGTTCACCAATGAACTAGGTAACATTTTTATCTCTACGCTATAATTTGTTCGTTTTATTACATTAATTTGAAAAAGGCAATAAACTTCTTATAATAACTTGTTAATAATCTTGACACTCACTTGACAATTCACTTGCAAGCATTCAACCATTTGTCACACGTGTGTTATTGATAAATAAATGTCTTTCCATTGTTTTATATTTTAGTCACCCCGATATTGGGGCAAGTTGGGATATCATTTCCCATTCGTTCCATTAATTTAATTATGGGACAAAATATGATATATTTTCCCATCTGTCCCATTTGTTAAGGCAAATAGGAAATGTCATTTCAAAATATTCGAGAAATCTAAGATATTTAAGTAAGATTAAAACCATTCAAAGTTATTTAACGGATGTTACTACAATGAAAAATATGGTAAAGATTTAGTTTGTCAGTTTTTTTATATAATAATTAAATAATTCAATAACAACATATATACGCTATTAATTTGGCAGAATGTGCATGAATACACTTTCTCTCAGAATAAGACCTTTATCATGTACGCACATTTTAAACAAATCAACAATTGACTAACTAACGTCTGAAAATAAATAGATTATTATTATTACAACTAAATAATATCACTAGTTTATTTTTAAGTCACATCCACATGTTTCCAGCGATATACAATAAACTCGTATTATAAGCGGCACCAAAAGTAAGACAAACGAATTTTGATATTTGATTTTATGTCAGGTAAACCGTGGGCAAAGGCTAGAAGAAACTAATTTATCATTTCTTTTTCCAGATGTGTTCAAGGCCTTTAAGATATTGGAGCGTCTGACGGGACACAATGACATCGACGGCATCTACGAAATCTGCGAGAAGATATCCAATGGGAAAAGTAAGTGTTTGCGGTCCGTTAACAGTTTATTCAATATATTTTTAAATTACGCCGACAGCAAATATAGCGTTGTAAAACAAATTTATTCTTTTAGTTAGGAACCGTTCAAGTACTACGTAAGCAGAATTTTAGTCATTTTTTAACCCCTCCCCCCTCCCCCTTGTTAGCGAAAGTAAGCAGAGCTCTTACCCCCCATGCTAACGTAAGCATTGGTATAATTTCAACTTTACAAAATCAGTTCAACTTTCTCATTTAATCAGAATCTACTAAATTTTGCCAAAAAATACGAAAGTAAATAAATAAATATTGCTGACGTAATCGCCGTTCAGACCCCCCCCCCCCGAGCCCCATGTCATCAAAGCAAAGCAAAGACCCCACCCCCATCCCCCTTTGGTGCTTACGTAATACTTGAACGGCCCCATAACTTTAGTGTCTCGCTTAAATCATAATTTTTATTGGAAATAATTTTAACTTCATCTTTATTTCATTTGTCTGTTTAAAATATATTTCTTCTATTTTTAAGTAAAATAAATCTGAAATAAATATTAAAGTCAACTTAATAACTTATGAAGTGCAAATAAGTTTGTAATTGTTTGTAATTATTTTTTAAATAAATGATTAATTTAAACGACTTTTTATCTATAATACTTTATTTTTATTTTCAGATGCGCACCAAATTGCCGAGTTCTTTAGACACGTCGCTCATACTACCGGTTAGTTTCATTTTATTCTTTTGCGAGGATCAATCAGGCACGGTAATAGAAAACATGGTCAATCGGAGTAACATAGAACAGGATCAATCAAGGTAATAGAGAATAGGGTCAATCGGGGTAATAAATAATAGGGTTAATCAGGGTAATATAGAATGATCTTTAATATTTTTTTTTACTTTACCATTATTTTTGAGATCTCTGAGATTTTTTGAGTATAGATATCTATACTCGACTTACATTCGTGTGATCGTGAGTTCAAATCCTCGGCCCGTACCACTGAGTTATCTACTTAAGTACGTTTTAACAAAATGTCACTAGCTCGGCGGTGAAAGAAAATATCGTGACGAGACCCGCTACCTTCAGAGAAAAAAAAAACTTCGAGGGTATGATCCACCAATCCGCACTGAGCCTGCGTGGTGGATTACCTCCCAGTAATTTATTATCGAAGGCCTATGCATTCCAGTGGGACGTTAAAGGCTGATACATGTTACAATTGCATTTTTTTAAAATATTATTACTGTTGCCAATTTCCCTGGTTGACCCGATATAATATTATTACTGTTGCCAATTTCCCTGGTTGACCCGATGTAATATTATTACTGTTGCCAATTTCCCTGGTTGACCCGACATAATATTATTACTGTTACCAAAATCCCTTGTTGACCCGATATAATATTATTACTGTTGCCAATTTCCCTGGTTGACCCGATATATTAATTACTAAATGAACTATTATATAATCATAATAAAATTATAAATGTGGTATATACATACAATGACTTTAATATAATCAATAAGTATTTAAATAAGTATGAAAAAAATCAAAAAATAATTAACCAGTAGTGTATATAAAAAAAATCTAAATTTCAAATAAATAATTTAATAATTATTGGTAGATAGTTAGTTATTGGTGGAATAAACAGTTCCTTCATAGAGATTAAGAAATTAAAAGTGTATTTTATAAACTACCCTCACACTTCTTCCGCAGGTGTACAAGGAGTAAGGATCCAAGTGAACAAGTTAACGGGTGGAGTCGGCCCCGCGGAATTCGGGAAAGTCTACCGGGAATTGTTGTATGAAGTTGACTGGGAGGGAGCGTTTGATGTGCTTAATTCTTGTACCATGAGTGCAGGTATAATATTTATACTAATTTAGTATACAACGTGTCGCTGAAATAACGCAAAATCATGAATTACGTGGAGCAATTTAAAACCGTTCTAGTGAAAAATAAAACAAAACAAATCAAAATTTGTAAGCGTGTAAGGTGTTGTTGATCTATCTAAACATCTATCTATGGTGTTGTTGATCTATCTAAACATCTATCTATGGTGTTGTTGATCTATCTAAACATCTATCTATGGTGTTGTTGATCTATCTAAACATCTATCTATGGTGTTGTTGATCTATCTAAACATCTATCTATGGTGTTGTTGATCTATCTAAACATCTATCTATGGTGTTTTTGATCTATCTAAACATCTATCTATGGTGTTGTTGAAAGGCAGGTAATCCATGTCAACAATTGATAAGTCCACATGCGAGTAATTGATGAAACTGCTCGCAATTCTAAACGTGGCCTACCCCCGCCTCTTCACAGCCAGCTCGTGATCATGGTTGGTGCAACCCAACCGAAACGAAGAGTGAAATCAATAAGGAAAACATTCGAGTTGAGACTTGATGTTTAAATAGATAAATGATATTATTACTAAATGCCTTTCCTTGTTAGGGGGACTTGTTGTACAGTCCGCGGCAAACGTTATTGTATCCAATTCTGTATAATTCTGGCTATAGACAATTTCTTATTTTTATTTATGATCGCAGATATCGGCGAAGCAATCATCAAGTTTATTGAAGTAATGGGCAAAAGGACATTCTCAGAGAGTATCGCCTTGATCAAACACATTACCGGACTTAAACGTAAGTTTAATAACGAAATAAACTCTATAATTAATTATAAAATCATAAACAATATTTCCTTTTTTTTTAATGATAAAATATTTGTTCATGGCATATAAAATGAATTGGTAGTCGGAATATGATATCAGCGTGCTATATTTCTGGCAACACTAATCACTGGCGGGAAAATGATATAGCGTTTGACAACTGACTTTTTTGTGATGGCGGCAAATTGAAATTACTAGCTTTTGATATTTTTTAACAATTTTAAAATGGAAGTAAATAAAGAGAAAATTAGATATGTTATACAATTTTATTTCGATAAGGGTATGTGACACCTAGTAAACGTGACATCTAGTAAATGTAGAAACGTTTAAATTATTCTAAAAATAGACTTTTCTGCACTTGCCGATACCTGGTAAAAGCGTTGGTTGTAATGTTTTCATTTTATTTTTATTTATTAGGTATAACAACAAATTTACAAACTTATCTAGTTACAGACACATTTTATATAACATTTGTACGTTCGTAAATTCACTTACAGTTAGTTATACACAACTTTAACTCTTAACATGCAGAATAGGTAAAATGAAACTATATATATATATATAATCTATCTAAAAGGAAAAATGTCTATCTAACAGAATTTTAAAACGGGCGTTGTTTAAATAGAATATGTCAAACTCGACATCCAGGTCGTTATAATAACGACATATTCTATAAAACGGATTATTTTATGAAACATTATTTCGAGCCCGTGGTATGTCAAACAGCTGTTGGGTACGTACAGGGCGAGTCGGTGCCTTCAGATTGAGATGCCGCAAGAGATCCCCATCCAAATGGTTATTCAAGATCTTATACATTTAATACATTTAAAGAACTGATTTTACGCCTCACTTCTAAACTTTTATCCTATCCTCGTAACATTTTAGTGTTTGATTATTTCTAAATTTATAATACGAGAAGCTAGAAGTATTTCTAGTGCTCGAAAGGAGATTTTTGGTGTTTACAAAGAAGATGCTTTATCTAAAACTAGGTACTGCAAAAAATGCTTCAGGCTATTCAGGTCTGGTAATTTTGATGTGAATGATGTTATTCGTTGTTGTCGTCCTATTAAGATAAATGTTGATGGTATCATCGAACAGATCGACACATAAGCAGTCATCAAATTGTGAAAGTCTTGGAAAAAGAATCATGTTTGGGTGCCGCATGATTTAAATGACAGAAACTTGGTGAATAGAATTTCCATACGCGTGATGTTGCTAAAACGAAATGAAATCGATCCATTTCTAAAGAGATTGGTAACAGGCGATGAGAAGTGGATCACCTACGACAACAATGTTCGAAACCGATCTTGGTCTAAGGGAGGTGAGCCATCACAAATAGTCCTAAAGACAGGCCTCACTCCGAACTAAGTCATGTTATTTGTACGGTGGGACTGTGTGTATAGTGTATTACGAGCTTTTGCCACATGGCCACATTATTAATTATGATGTATACTGACAGCAATTAGTAAAATTGAAACAAGCACTTGAAGAAAAACGCCCAGAATTAATGAATAGGAAATATGTAGTTTTTCATCAGGACAATACTCGACCGCATACATGATGACTAATTAAAAATCAATGGACCCTGGCTGGGATGTTTTAATGCATCCTCCATACAATCCAGAGATAGCACCTACGGATTATCATTTATTCCACTCTTTACAAAATTTTCTAATACAGTCAAGAAAAGCCTATATATTTAAATTAGTTTTTCGCTCAGAAACAGTTAAAAATTGTACAACGATGGGATAATGGCTCTCCCAGAAAAACGGCGAGAGATAATCGGACAAAATTCCGTTTAATAAATATTTGTGATACAAAAAACAAAGTCTTTATTATTTTCACTATAGAAAGGCCGTGAACTTATTCGACTAGATACCTAATATATTGTATTGAAAATAAAATATTTTTGTTTTCAGAGTTTAAATACGCTTTAGAGGAGATAACACATGAAACTAAGAAACTACGTAAGTAATTATTATTTACCAATTAAACATAAAACGTATAGAAACTACAAATGCGTACTAAATATAATACATGTTTAAAATTTTATTGATTTTCATACGTCCCATCCAAAGAAACGCTCTTCTGCAAGAAGAATCACTGTTAAATTTGAAAATGTGCCGGTAAAAAAGCCGGATACGTCTTTTTTACCCCTATTATTCGTAGCACATATAAGCTTATCAGCCTTTTTAAAAATTAAAAAAAAAAAACTATAAAAAGAAAGTTGACTATCAATTTTCACAAGTTATTGTACCGACTTACTTCCTAGGTACAATAAGAAAAAAAATGTTATCTTTAATACTCTGGAAGAGATTCCTTCTAGCACTAAATCTGCCTTTGTACTTGTATGAGTACTTAATGTTATATTGTAATGTCTTATTGTAACAATTCATTATAAGTACAATAAGTTAAGTTCTGAATTTTTAAATTTTAAGTATTCACGACAAAGTATTTTTTTTTTGTATTCCAATAACTATTTTTTACTATATTTTCATACAGGTATAGCAGCGGTGGTGGGTAGTTTGAAGAAAATCACAGGAAAAACTACCCTCGAGGAAGTGCAACAAGTGTTCAAACAAGTATTCCAAACCGATAGTGAGTATTTAATACAAAATAACATTAAATTGTAGATTTTGATAGTTAAATATTTTGATAAAAAATTGTATTCTTATATTATAATAATTATAAAGATTGGATATTCGGGTGCGTATTTAGCTAAAGTTGAGCTGTTAGATAAGTGTGGAGTGCACTTTTGTATCGGGCGAGTGCCGCCGTCCCGGCATCCACGAACTTTATGTTCCGACTATAGAACACGATGCATATACCTAAACTTGTAAAGTTAATCCCTTAGAGCCTCAGAACTACATTCCTACAAATTGACATTAGAACTAAGAATTTGAGCAGTTTATATCTGCAATAGTGCCTTAGATCCCATCGACTCTGTCCTGGTCACCATCAGACCTTCAAAACTGCTCAGGTGTTTCATAAATAAGCATCCTATTAGTCGTGAAATCCCAGGGTTTAGGTTTTCAAGTAAATTATTCTATGAAGCCGCTTCCATACTTTATATCTTTTAGGTAAATATGCACCCGAATATCCGACCTAATATCCGATCTCTAATTATAATTTAACAGGAAAAACTAAAGTTAGTTACAAAATTACCAATTAGTAGTTTGAATTGTTCTGAATGTTCCGAAGGGCATTACAGTTTTATACTAACCTTATACTAAGTAAGTCTTATACTTACTTTTATACTAATTTATATCTATTTTTATTACAAAAAAAGGTCAACCAAGTTAATTGGAATATCTTACTTACACCAGTTTCCAATTTTTTTGTTGTACCGAATATCGACAGTTCAATATAAGTATTCTCGGTCGAATAAAACGTATTCGGTATTAGCATACTGTATTATTGTATAATAATAATTTTAATAATAACAATAATAAATTTATTATACAATTATACAAATTAATAATAATCTCAATGTTCTCAGTGACCCTTGTTCTCATTTTCCCTGGTTTATGTATCCAATATTTTTCAAATAATATTAGTGTAGTTGTTTCTAATTATTAATTACACCAAAACTTTTTAGTTCATGCTCAGTTATTAATAATTTAAGTATTCGTGTGATATTTATCGATTCGAATTGATTAATAATTTTCATGTTCTAGAATTTAGATATTATATGTATGTATAATTATACTCCGCTACACAATAGACTCCACTAGGCCTTAATATAAGTGTTAAGTGTACTGTACAGCATTTTATATCTTAAAATAGAAATTTATATCTCAAAATAGAAATTAATATCTCAAAATAGAAATTAATATCTTAAAATAGAAATTTATATCTCAAAATAGAAATTTATATCTTAAAATAGAAATTTATATCTCAAAATAGAAATTTATATCTCAAAATAGAAATTTATATCTTAAAATAGAAATTTATATCTTAAAATAGAAATTTATATCTTAGAATAGAAATTTATATCTCAAAATAGAAATGAATATCTTAAAATAGAAATTGGAGATGATCTTAACTTGTCTATGTATATATTTTTATAGACATAATAACAGTGGTGAAGCGAATCAACATAATATCAAAAAGCATGGACTCCCTGACATTCCTGGAAGCTTTACTGGATATTACGAGGACCTCATCTATTGAGGAGGCGAGCGTGGTCATCAAATCACTTACCACCAAGAAATGTGAGTTTCATATGAGTTTACTTAATTAACTACATTACTTTTAGGGCCTTTCTCGCCAGCTTATGATAAGGTATTAAGAGGATTTTTTGTACTCCTGATGCTTTATCTTCTGATAAAGTATTATAATTGTTAACAATCTGATAGATAAATTATCTGCCAATTAAATCTAGCTGATATTGACTTTCTGGTGAAGTATAACTTTGTGATACCTCCCGTAACCTCGTGGTGTGGGAAGTTAAAAGAACATTTAAATTATTATTTTATTTGAGACATTTTAATTTTGATTTCTTTAATAAGTGCTTTAATTTGTGACACTTTAATTTCTGTTTTCATTTGAGTCTTAAATGTGTCTTTATTGTGACATTTTAATTTCTATTTTCATCTGTCTTAAATGTGTCTATAATTTGTGACTTTTTAATTTCTGTTTTCATTTGAGACTTCAATGTGTCTTTAATTTGTGACATTTTAATTTCTATTTTCATCTGAGTCTTAAATGTGTCTATAATTTGTGACATTTTAATTTCTATTTTCATCTGAGTCTTAAATGTGTCTATAATTTGTGACATTTTAATTTCTGTTTTCATTTGAGACTTCAATGTGTCTTTAATTTAAAGGAATTTTAATAATTTCTTTAATTTGTTACATTTCAATTATTTCTTTAATTGCAGAGATTTTAAAAATATTACCTTAATTTTGATATGTTATATTCTTTATTTTATTTTGAGACAGTTATTTCAATTTAATTCAGATAAATAATTTAGAATTAATAATTAAATTCACGTTAATTTCAGACAGTTTAATTAATATTTTAATGTTTTTCGAGTTCTAAGTAATTTGTCTTCATTTTTTGTGTATTAACACAACACAAGAAATCACAGTATCACTGAATTATTATTTATATAAATAATATAATCATAATCGCTGAATATTATAATTGTATAAATAATCACGTGAATTTATTTGACACTTTGATTTCAGACTCAATTCTGGAAGTAATTGAGAAAATCCGCTCAATATCGGGCCACGACGATGTAATTGACTTCTTTAGGAAATTACTTGACTACACCGGTACCAAGTGTAAGTTGCATTCTTCATTTGTTTCTGTGCATGACACGTCATGTGACCAAGCATTTATTTTTCTCCAGAAAACAGGACACCTGCACGTTCTTAGATACATATACATATTAAAAGCACACTGTTAACGTCACAGTATTTATATTCCCAGCTAACTGACCCGACAGACATTGTCTTGTCCAAATTTCAATTAAAAAATTCCATAATTTCAAATTTCAATAAATACATTTTTTTCCCTCAAACTTCTTCCGGACCTTATCGAACAAACCAAAAAAGAATCACGCATATCCATCGTTCGAATCGTGAGTTATGGTCTTGAGTTCACACAAAAATCCCATAGAAAAAGCACTTTCAGTTTTTCCCAAATTTTCGAATTTTCCGGGCGACTTTTCCAATTTTTCTTTCCTTAGAAACCTTATTCGGACTATTAAAAACATTTTTAAAAAAACTTAGCCTATTCGGTGCAGCCGTTCTCAAGTGATGCGCTAACCAACGAACAGCATTTAATTTTTATCTATATAGATATCATATATAGAGCTAATCATATATTTTACAAACGCCACCATTCGGTGCCACCGCGCCGCCGCCACCCATCAATTCGAACAGATATGCCGTCTAAAGACCAGATTCACCAGGGTTGTTTCTTATAATAATTGCTTCAGATTGCTCTCGTGTGAAAACGGGTCATTTTGACATTCCGTGGCTTAAGTTGGGAACAAAGGGACAGATCACCTGATAACGGGACGGTCCCGTTCAAAACGGGACGTATGGTCACATTAACTTCAACACGGAACATTTTGGCATTCCGTGGCTTAAGTTGGGAACAAAGGGACAGATCACCTGATAACGGGACGGTCCCGTTCATAACGGGACGTTATGTTCATGTTCAACAAACTTCCAAATACATTGCTATTGTTTCTTAATACACTACAGTTAGTATTAAATAGTATAATATTTTATATACTATTTGTGTAGGAACCATATATTAAATATGCCTTCGTTTTTGTCATTCTGGACTGAGGTCGACACGTGTCGCGAGTGTCCACGGGCGACAGTATCCATTTACCATCTGGTGAACTGCATGCTCGTCTGCTGCTTTCTTACTGTAAATAAAATATTAATAAAAAGTAATTAATAAATTACTAAGTAAGTAATTAAGTAATTAATAAATATTAATAAAAAAAAAATATTCGGCCAAATGGTTTATAAAAAAATTAACAGTTTTTATTATATGTTTTCAGCTCTACACGAGGCCTGGACGGTGCTGGTTACCATAACACAAATAACAGGTAATACTGATAATCACTTTTGGATTTAAATGATTTTGTTATTACCCCTGGCTCTATGTATCCTGAAAAATAGGTGTCTTCAAATATCTACGCTCTCGATGTGTTCTCTTCCTGTTCCGGTTACCTTAAGAATCTAGTCACCAATTATTCCCGTTCGTCACCTTCAAAATAAATCGAGACTAATTATACCCGTTCGTCACCTTCAAAATGAATCGAGTCACTAATTATTCCCGTTCGTCACCTTCAAAATGAATCGAGTCACTAATTATTCCCGTATGTCACCTTAAAAATAAATCGAGTCACTAATTATTCCCGTCCGTCACCTTCAAAATAAATCAAGTCACTAATTATTCCCGTTCGTCACCTTAAAAATAAATCGAGTCACTAATTATTCCCGTTCGTCACCTTCAAAATAAATGGAGTCACTAATTATTCCCGTTCGTCACCTTCAAAATAAATCGAGTCACTGATTATTCACGTTCGTCACCTTCAAAATAAATCGAGTCCCTAATTATTCACGTTCGTCACCTTAAAAATAAATCGAGTCACTAAGTATCCCTGTACCAGTTACCTTAAAAATAATCCAAGTCATCAATTACACCTATTCCCATTTTACAATAAGAAACTCCCGAAAAAAAAATTAAGAGAACATTAAAAAATTGGTTATTAAAGAAACAATTTTGCACAATCACCGATATATTTAATCAGTCGTAATCCTGCTATAATATTATTCAATATCCTCTTATAATATCTAATAATTCCTATTCATCTTAATTAGTTTCAAGTTTTAAGCAGAACCCATAGACAATATTTGCACTGAATTGTCTTTAGTCTCGTTTTTACGTTTCCTAGAATAGTAAATAAATGATTTGCATTTGAGTTATCCCTAAATTCCCAATTACCCCTCTTAAGCTTATTGTCTCAGTTACCCCTGCTTCTCTATTGTCTCAATTACCCCTGCTTAACCCTATTGTCTCAATTACCCCTGCTTAACCCTAGTGTCTCAATTGCATCTACTTAATCCTATTTTTTACTATTTTTCAGATATCTTCGAACTTTTCGAAACGATATACAAGTACACCCGAGTACAAGTCATAGTATTCATTGAGATATTCCTTAAAATCACCAACTCCAGAAACTTCAGACTCGCTGCCTCCAAAATAATCAGGATCACCAATGAAAAGAGTACGTATTTTTTATTTATTTCTCAATTTACTCTTTTAGAAACTATTTTTATTGTTACCCCTCCCTAGCTATGAAAATTACGAAAAAGTATTTACGATACCTTTATAAAAGGCGAACTTATATCCTTTTAAAGATGTATGTTGACAAATCAGCGTGTGACGTCACCATACACATACATACAAACGATATATCGTTGAATTAGTGTTCGTGAAACTTTACGTTTCACTAAACGTTGGAAAAGTTTCATTATTTTTGCTTTTTTTTTTTGTGTAAAACATAGCCGAGTCTCCCTTTTAAAGATTTTAAAATAAGGTCTTAATTGTCATTGGAGTGTAAACCCGGACCCATCATTAAAATTGTTTATTCAATATTGTCTGCTGTTTATTAAATTATTATTCAATCAAGAAAAAACAAATCAGCCAATGTACACCATACATACATTTACCTGAGTCTTACGCGATAATTCATGTGTAAGCCCGTCGCCCATCCTAGTGATGGGTGACTCCGGAGTTAATGAATCAAAGGAGTTGAGTCCGCAAGCAGAATCCCTTAATTGTTCCGTCGAATTGTTATTGATTCCGATTCCGGCGCCGATCGTGATCGTGAGTGTAATCGCGCGTCGGCACTTGTCCGGGGCTCAAATTGAGATGCAACGATGGCATGACCTTTTTTTTTTGCTTATGCAACAACCGTTAGGGAAAGGGAATAAAACGCTCTCGGAAGGTGAATCAAAAGAGTTAAGGAGTAACTGCGACGAGTCGGATCCGCAAGCGGAGGAGGATTAAGTGAGTTAAAACACTCCGAGAAGTTTCGAGAAGTCTTGATTACCCGCCACTAGCCCATACTATCTATTTTGCATTATATACATGTATAATAAACTCATGTTCACTTGTTTTGCTGTGGATTTTTGTACATACATAAGATAAAGAGTGTCATAAAATCTCGATAAAGTATCAAGATATTTATACTTCACTGTACATTCAACGGACAATTCAAAAATGTTCACCATAATTAAAAAAAAGTTAAAACAAAATTACGAATAATTCGTTGTGAAATACGCGCAATTCGAATTCGCAATTCGAATTCGAATTAGCATTCGCACTCAGAATTTTTAATAGAAATATTCCTTTGCAGGTTTCTTTGAAGCAATTGAAGCTATGCACAAGATTGTAAAAATAGGTAAGTACGGAGAATGATTTATAATCGAGAGTACAGAATTGATATTTTAAAAAAATCGATATGAAATAATTACCGTTATTGAGTACCCTAAATGTGAACTTTGTGTATACCTGAAATATGTGCCTATACATCAAAATTTCAGTACCAACTGGAAAGATGAACTACACAGTATGCAAATAAAGATATACCTATTTTAAATGATTAATTATGCACTTTTTGCAGATACAAAGATTAAACTTTGAGTAAAAGTAATAAATTACCCATCTCTAAGTACCTAAAGTGTAACTAGTAAATTATGACTGGAAAAAGTGACCTAATCAACTTTGAATACATACAATGTAAATTATCCAATTAGGAATAGGTACCTAAAATGTACCCTAGTCAAGTTTAAGTACCTACCTAAAATTTACCCTAGTCAAGTTTAAGTACCTACCTAAAATGTACCCTAGTCAAGTTTAAGTACCTACCTAAAATTTACCCTAGTCAAGTTTAAGTACCTGCCTAAAATGTACCCTAGTCAAGTTTAAGTACCTACCTAAAATTTACCCTAGTCAAGTTTAAGTACCTACCTAAAATGTACCCTAGTCAAGTTTAAGTACCTACCTAAAATTTACCCTAGTCAAGTTTAAGTACCTACCTAAAATGTACCCTAGTCAAGTTTAAGTACCTACCTAAAATTTACCCTAGTCAAGTTTAAGTACCTACCTAAAATTTACCCTAGTCAAGTTTAAGTACCTACCTAAAATGTACCCTAGTCAAGTTTAAGTACCTACCTAAAATGTACCCTAGTCAAGTTTAAGTACCTACCTAAAATGTACCCTAGTCAAGTTTAAGTACCTACCTAAAATGTACCCTAGTCAAGTTTAAGTACCTACCTAAAATGTACCCTAGTCAAGTTTAAGTACCTACCTAAAATGTACCCTAGTCAAGTTTAAGTACCTACCTAAAATGTACCCTAGTCAAGTTTAAGTACCTACCTAAAATGTACCCGTCAAGTTTAAGTACCTGCCTAAAATGTACCCTAGTCAAGTTTAAGTACCTACCTAAAATGTGCCCTAGTCAAGTTTAAGTACCTACCTAAAATTTACCCTAGTCAAGTTTAAGTACTTACCTAAAATGTACCCTAGTCAAGTTTAATTACCTACCTAAAATTTACCCTAGTCAAGTTTAAGTACCTACCTAAAATTTACCCTAGTCAAGTTTAAGTACCTACCTAAAATGTACCCTAGTCAAGTTTAAGTATCTACCTAAAATGTATACTAAAGGACTTTGATTACTAAAAAGGTAAACTAGTCTACTTTGAGTACCTACCTACTTAAAATGTAGATTACTCAACTTTGAATAGGTTCCCAAAAAGTATACTACTCAACATTGAGTATCTATATAAAAGAAAAACTAGTAGACTTTGAGTACCTACCTAAAGATAAGCTTTGAGTATCTAAAGAATAAACTAGTAAATTTTGAGTAGCTAGAGAATAAACTAGTAAATTTTGAGTATCTAGAGAATAAACTAGTAAATTTTGAGTAGCTAGAGAATAAACTAGTAAATTTTGAGTAGCTAGAGAATAAACTAGTCAATTTTGAGTATCTAAAGAATAAAATAGTAAATTTTGAGTAGCTAGAGAATAAACTAGTAAATTTTGAGTATCTAGAGAATAAACTAGTAAATTTTGAGTGGCTAGAGAATAAACTAGTAAATTTTGAGTAGCTAGAGAATAAACTATTCAATTTTGAGTATCTAAAGAATAAAATAGTAAATTTTGAGTAGCTAGAGAATAAACTAGTAAATTTTGAGTATCTAGAGAATAAACTAGTAAATTTTGAGTGGCTAGAGAATAAACTAGTAAATTTTGAGTATCTAGAGAATAAACTAGTAAATTTTGAGTGGCTAGAGAATAAACTAGTAAATTTTCAGTAGATTCAACTGTGCTGTACTTTGCTTTCAGATGTGGTCAAGTTCCTGGAAGCTATCATAAGTATTAGCAAACTGTTTAGTGAGTATTTACTTTATTATACATGTAACGACAGTGTTTTCTTTCTTTCTTTCTTTATATTACACATAATGGATTATATATTAGTAGCTTGTTAATTGTCAAATATTTTACTCATTCTTTATAATATAAGCTGTGAACTATTTATAAATAGCCGATTAAGTAACAATGAATGAAATGTTTTCAAAATATAAGATATTAACTAATAAATTAAATATTTTCCATTCAGATTTCGACGAGGCGATAACAACCATAGAGAAATACACGGAAACTGAAGGTGAGGACAGAGGAATATCTTGTGATAATTACTTATTAACAGGGTTCCCTGATGATGAGCACATCCGCAGAATTGGCGATCGACTAGTTAGCTGTCCTTCTGGAAGCCGAGCTTTCTGGTCGCTCGCCAAGGCTGCTGAAGGTAACTTCTGTCAGTCGTCACTCCCACCACTGCGGAAACTCGATGGGTCACTGGCCCACGGGGCGAAGGAGAAAGCCGATCTCCTGGGCCATCTCTTTGCCTCAAACTCGACTCTGGAAGATGGATATGCGTCACCACCGTCTATCTCGAGGTGCACAAGCTCCATGCCGGAAATCTGTTTCACCCAGCGTGAAGTCCGGCGAGCTCTAGCATCCCTTGATATCCGAAAGTCGAGTGGGCCTGATGGTATTCCTGCAGTGGTGCTCAAATTTTGCGCTCCCGAGTTGTCCCCGGTGCTTACGCGACTCTTTAGGCTCTCATACTCCACAAAAAGCTTCCCGTCAGCATGGAAGGTAGCTCATGTTCACCCTTTACCTAAAAAGGGTGACCGCACAGACCCGGCCAACTACAGGCCAATAGCGATCACCTCCCTCCTCTCTAAGGTGATGGAGCATGTCATAAACACACAGCTCCTTGGGTACCTAGAGGATCACCAGCTGATTAGCGACCGTCAATATGGATTTCGCCATAATCGCTCAGCTGGTGATCTTTTAGCGTATTTAACACACCGCTGGGCTCACGCCATTGAGAGTAGAGGCGAGGCTCTGGCTGTAGGCCTAGACATTGCGAAAGCTTTTGACCGGGTATGGCACAAATCGCTGCTTTCCAAGCTACCATCTTTCGGGATACCCGCGGGATTATGCGAATGGGTTGCCAGTTTCCTGACTGGACAGAGCATCAGAGTCGTTATCGATGGTAGCCGCTCCGATACTATGTCTATTAACGCTGGCGTCCCTCAAGGCTCCGTGCTGTCCCCAACTCTGTTCCTTCTGCATATCAACGACCTGTTGCAAATTGGTGACATACGTTGCTATGCAGATGACAGTACTGGAGACGCCTTGTACAGGGGCCGCGCCAACATCCCTCGGGTCGAAGTGGAAGAGAGTCGCGCCCGGCTTGTGTCTGAAATCGAAGACTCTTTAGATCTAGTCTCGATTTGGGGTTCTCTGAACCTAGTGGATTTCAACCCCAGTAAGACGCAAGTCTGTGCATTCACCACTAAAAAAATCCCCTTTGTCGTAGCACCTCGCTTTCAGAGCATGCCTCTTAAGATCTCGGAGAGTATCGGGATCCTTGGTGTCGACATCTCCAGCAAAGTCGAATTTAGGGGTCATCTGGAAAATAAGGCCAAAATGGCCTCCAAAAAGCTCGGTGTGCTGAACAGAGCGAAGCGGTACTTCACCCCTGGGCAACTCCTTATGCTTTACAAAGCTCAAGTGAGGCCCCATATGGAGTATTGCTCTCATCTCTGGGCCGGCGCACCGAAATAATTATTTTATACCGCGAACCCGTAGGCTGTGGAACGAACTGCCTCAAGAGGTCTTTCCATTAAGCTACGATATGGGGTTCTTCAAGAGAGCTGTGAATAGGATTTTGCAAGGTCGGCGGCGCGCCCGCATGCCCCCTGGTGTTGCAGGTGTCCATGGGCGGCGGTAACACACCATCACGTGGGACCGCTTGCTCGTCCGCCCTCGTCTATATAAAAAAAAAATATATATATATATACATCAGCGGACATGTATCAATTGATATATAGGTATCAATTGATATCAATATTGATATATAGGTATCAATTGATATCAATATTGATATATAGGTATCAATTGATATCAATATTGATATATAATATATCAATTGATATTTCTACTGATATATATCAATTGATATTTATTGTCAAAACTAGAATCCCACGCTTTTAAATTGTTATACTGACATAAATAAAAATTATGATCACCGCCACTGGCGAGGATCCAATACTAAAGATTATAATTATAATTTAGTTAAACAGACTGATTATTAATCTCAAAGATTCTAATTCTTTGTTACTCGTAATTTTTTGTTATGTTTTATAATAAATAAGTCTATTAATCATATTCAAAGTTTCATTTAACAATTTTGACACATTAAAATCACTTACAGAATGAAATATCGCATATTTTGACATTGGATAATGTGACGTCTATAAATACAGAGTTTAAAATGTTAGAACTCTGTGACACTTCAGGGGCCCTACCGCCATCTTTTACAAAACAATATTGTTGCAGGAACGTTTCGTTTCAGGCTTAAAACAACATTACTCATATTCGTACCATGACCTCCACCAAAGTATTAATGCTTAGTGCAGAGAAAGAACGAATGATTTTAATTATTTGTCTATTCCCTGCTAAAAACAAAACGAGATAACGCTACATGAACTGTATAACGCCATTTCTTTCACACAACGTTCCGATTTGCACTACAGTAAGCTATCGAATTGTGTTGACGTCACCAAAACTCCCTATTAAAACATTATTAAAATAAGCTTACATTAAGGACGCCGTGGTGCGAAATTGAGAAGTAAGGTTAAAATAATACTGCTATAAGGAATGGTGGTAAGGCCTCAGGAGCAGCAGAAAACAATATTGAAATTACATCGTACGGAAAATAATGAAATTTCTCTTCTGATTGGCATCTGCCATTTTTGTTATCTTTTGTCCTCTTCTAAAACCAACATATCAATGTGTTTTGTAATTGTAATTAATATGTAAAATGTATAATTCTACTTTACGAAATTTTATATTAGTATAGTTAATAAAACCTTTACTATTTGACACTCCAACTATAAATAGAAACAAAATACTTAATACTCAAAGAATAAGTACATAAAAAAATACAAATGGAAAAAGTGATTAATATTTTACATTTTTTTTTCAGAGTTTATCGACGCACTTAAAAATTTGAGAAAAGCAACTGGCGAGGAAGGTACGTTTTTCAGAAATCAAACGGTTTTTTTTTTATGGACGAAGGCGGCAGCCGAGCATACAGCCCACCTGATGGTAAGTGAATACTGTGGCCCATAGACATCCGTGATACATGCCAACATTAGTCCAGAATGATAAACATTGGCACGCCCCCGGATGCGCTGCCTACCTCTGGAGATATAGGTATGGATTTGGAGCAAGGGTTGGGAAAATGGGAAGGGATTGGATGGGAATGGGCTCTGGCACATCTCACTCACTACCGAAACACATACATACGTACATTAGGGATATAAGATTAAGTGGGAAATGCATTACACTTAAAAGTAGTCTTCTGTGAGAAAGGTGTAAAGTGGCCAGTCGAGCGCGCCCAGCGGCTGTTGGATTTCAGCGTGCATTCGGGGAGAATGCACTCTCATATCCAAGGGTATAAAGATAATGTCCAAAAAATCTTATTAAGTTGACATGTTAATAGCATTTGACATTTAACTTACAGACATACTGAAGGCGATAGAATATGTTAAAAATAATCCTGATAAGAAAAGTAGACCAACTGAACCAGTTGAAACACCTGAGAAACCAGAAAAACCAGAGAAATCAGTTAAGCCGGAAGAACCAGACAAGCCGGAGAAACCAGAGAAACCAGACAAGCCAGAGGAACCAGACAAGCCAGATAAACCAGACAACCCAGAGGAACCAGACAACCCAGAGGAACCAGAGAAACCAGACAAGCCAGAGAAACCAGACAAACCCGAGAAACCAGACAAGCCACAGAAACCAGAGGAACCAGACAAACCAGACAAGCCTGAGAAACCAGACAAGCCAGAGGAACCAGACAAGCCAGACAAACCAGACAAGCCAGACAAACCAGAAAAACCAAACAACCCAGAGAAACCAGAGAAACCAGATAAACTCGAGAAACCAGGCAAGCCACAGAAACCAGACAACCCAGAGGAACCAGACAACCCAGAGGAACCAGAGAAACCAGACAAGCCAGACATCCAAGAAAAACCCGAGAAACCAGACAAGCCACAGAAACTAGAGGAACCAGACAAACCAGAAAAACCAGAGGAACCAGACAAGCAGGAGAAACCAGACAAGCCACAGAAACCAGACAAGACAGAGGAACCAGACACACAAGAGAAACCAGACAAGTCCGAGAAACCAGACAAGCCAGAGAAACCAGACAAGCCAGAGAAACCAGACAAGCCAGAGGAACCAGACAAACCAGAGAAACCAGACAAACCAGAGAAACCAGACAAGCCACAGAAACCAGACAAGCCAGATAAACCAGACAACCCAGAGGAACCAGACAACCCAGAGGAACCAGAGAAACCAGACAAGCCAGAGAAACCAGACAAACCCGAGAAACCAGACAAGCCACAGAAACCAGACAAACCAGAAAAACCAGACAAGCCTGAGAAACCAGACAAGCCAGAGGAACCAGACAAGCCAGACAAACCAGACAAGCCAGACAAACCAGAAAAACCAAACAACCCAGAGAAACCAGATAAACCCGAGAAACCAGGCAAGCCACAGAAACCAGACAAGCCACAGAAACCAGACAACCCAGTGGAACCAGAGAAACCATACAAGCCAGACAACCCAGACAAGCCCGAGAAACCAGACAAGCCAGAGAAAACAGACAAGCCAGAGGTACCAGACAAACCAGACAAGCCAGAGAAACCAGAGAAACCAGACAACCCAGAGAAACCAGATAAACCCGAGAAACCACACAAGCCACAGAAACCAGACAATCCAGAGAAACCAGACAAACCAGAGAAACCAGACAAGCCACAGAAACCAGACAAGCCAGAGGAACCAGACAAACCAGACAAGCCAGAGAAACCAGACAAGCCAGAGAAACCAGACAAGCCAGAGGAACCAGACAAACCAGAGAAACCAGACAAGCCGGAGAAACCTGACAAGCCGGAGAAACCAGACCAGCCCGAGCAACCAGACAAGCCCAAGAAACCAGACAAGCCACAGAAACCAGACAACCCAGAAGAACCAGAGAAACCATACAAGCCAGACAACCCAGACAAGTCCGAGAAACCAGACAAGCCAGAGAAAACAGACAAGCCAGAGGAACCAGACAAACCAGACAACCCAGAGAAACCAGACAACCCAGAGAAACCAGATAAACCCGAGAAACCAGACAAGCCACAGAAACCAGACAATCCAGAGGAACCAGACAAACCAGAGAAACCAGACAAGACACAGAAACCAGACAAGCCAGAGGAACCAGACAAACCAGACAAGCCAGAGAAACCAAACAAGCCAGAGAAACCAAACAAGCCAGAGAAACCAAACAAGCCAGAGAAACCTGTCAAGCCAGAGAAACCTGACAAACCAGAGAAACCTGACAAGCCAGAAAAACCAGACAAGCCCGAGAAACCAGACAAGCCACAGAAACCAGATACACCAGAGAAACCAGACAAGCCAGAGAAACCAGACAAGCCAGAGAAACCAGGGAAACCAGACAACCCAGAGAAACCCGAGAAACCAGACAAGCCACAGAAACCAGACAAGCCAGAGGAACCAGACAAACCAGAGAAACCAGACAAGCCAGAGAAACCAGACAAGCCAGACAAACCACAGAAACCAGACAAGCCAGAGGAACCAGACAAACCAGACAAGCCAGAGAAACCAGACAAGCCAGAGAAACCTGTCAAGCCAGAGAAACCTGACAAACCAGAGAAACCTGACAAGCCAGAGAAACCAGACAAGCCCGAGAAACCAGACAAGCCCGAGAAACCAGACAAGCCACAGAAACCAGACAAGCCAGAGGAACCAGACAAGCCAGAGGAACCAGACAAACCAGAGAAACCAGACAAGCCAGAGGAACCAGACACACCAGAGAAACCAGACAAGCCAGAGAAACCAGACAAGCCAGAGGAACCAGACAAACCAGAGAAACCAGACAAGCCCGAGAAACCAGACAAGCCAGAGAAACCAGGGATACCAGACAACCCAGAGAAACCCGAGAAACCAGACAAGCCACAGAAACCAGACAAGCCAGAGGAACCAGACAAACCGGAGAAACCAGACAAGCCAGAGGAACCAGACAAACCAGACAAGCCAGAGGAACCAGACAAACCAGAGAAACCAGACAAGCCAGACAAACCACAGAAACCAGACAAGCCAGAGGAACCAGACAAACCAGACAAGCCAGAGAAACCAGACAAGCCAGAGAAACCTGACAAACCAGAGAAACCTGACAAGCCAGAGAAACCAGACAAGCCCGAGAAACCAGACAAGCCCGAGAAACCAGACAAGCCCGAGAAACCAGACAAGCCACAGAAACCAGACAAGCCAGAGGAACCAGACAAGCCAGAGGAACCAGACAAACCAGAGAAACCAGACAAGCCAGAGGAACCAGACACACCAGAGAAACCAGACAAGCCAGAGAAACCAGACAAGCCACAGAAACCAGACAAGCCACAGGAACCAGACAAACCAGAGAAACCAGACAAGCCCGAGAAACTAGACAAGCCAGAGAAACCAGGGATACCAGACAACCCAGAGAAACCCGAGAAACCAGACAAGCCACAGAAACCAGACAAGCCAGAGGAACCAGACAAACCAGAGAAACCAGACAAGCCAGAGAAACCAGACAAGCCAGACAAGCCAGACAAACCAGACAAGCCAGAGAAACCAGACAAGCCCGAGAAACCAGACAAGCCCGAGAAACCATATAAGCCCGACGGGCCAGAGAAACTCGATAGGCCGGAGACACCAGATAGGACGGAGAATCCAGACAGACCAGAGAAACCTGAGACACCTAATAAGTCAGGAAGATCAGAGAAACCAGGTAGACCAGAAGGACCAGAGACGCCAGTCGGGCCAGAGAAATCAGAGACGCCAGACAAGCCAGAGACACTGGAGACACATGAGAAGCCGGAGAAACCAGAGACACCCGGGAAGCCGAAGAAACCAGAAACACCAGACAAGACAGAACAGCCTAAAAACCCAGAAGAGCCAGAAAAACCTCATATACCCAAAAAACCACAGCGTCAAATTAAACTAGACAGTGAAACTAAAGAAGAAATTATTGAATCAGAAAATTCAGAGTCGCGTCAATCAAGATCAGAAAAAGAATTGACACAGGCAGCCAGAGAAGTGTCAACATTAAAAAAAACAGACCAATCAGAACAACCAAGAAAACCAGGACTACCAGGAAGCCCGAGCCAACCATCAGGTCAGCCTGATATACCAGGTGAATCGGGAATACTAGGACATACAGAAATACCAGGCAAACCAGAATCACCGGGAATTCCTGGGAGACCAATAAAACCAGGACAGCCTGATAATGAAACTGTAAAAGAACAGGAAATTATTAAGTCTGAAAGCTCAGAGACACGTCAATCAAGATCAGAGAGTAGATTCACACAGGCAGCCAGCGAAGTTTCAACGTTATCAACTCAAACAGACGGACAGACAGACCATTCGGAGCAACTAAGGAAACCAAGATTTCCAGGAAGCCCAAGCCAACCAGAAACACCAGATAAACCAGAAGCACCAGGTGTACCAGAAACACCAGGCCAACCAGAAACACCAAGCCAGCCAGAAACACCAGATAAACTAGAAGTACCAGGTGTACCAGAAACACCAGGCCAACCAGAAACACCAAGCCAGCCAGATAGACCAGAGCAACCTGAAAGTTTAAACAAATCACGTCATAGAAGGATTCATAAAGTATCAGAACAATCAAGTTCAGAGAGTAGCAGCTCACAGTCCGAGAGCGAGTTTAAAATTGAGAGAGACCGTTTACATCGATCGAGTAAATCTGGACAACCAGATGAACCTGAAAAACCAGAGACGCCTGAGAAACCTGGTTCAGTACAACCGGAGCAACCTGAAATACTAGGTACACCAGGAATCCCAGGAACGCCAGGCATACCAGGCATACCAGGTACACCAGGGACACCAGAGTTACCAGAAATCCCAGAGACGTCAGGAAACCCAGAGAAACCTGGCATACCAAAAACACCAGGCAGTCCTGTGACACCAGGTACTCCGGGGACACCAGGTTCACCAGGTACTCCATGGATACCAGGAACACCATGGTCACCAGGCACACCAGGTACTCTCGGGGTACCAGGAACACCAGATACGCTAGAGACGCCAGGACTCCCAGAGACTCCAAGAAAACCAGAGAAACCAGGTACTCCAGGCACGCCAGGTACGCCATACACGCTAGGTACTCCAGAAATACCAAGGAAGCCAAGAACACCAGGTTCACCAAGCACGTCAGAGACACCAGGTACTCCAGAAATACCAGAGATACCAGGCACACCAGAAACCCCAGATACACCAGACAAACCAGAGAAACTAGGAACACCAGAGACACCAGGTACTCGAGAGACGCCAGGTACTCCAGGGATACCAGAAACGCCCGGTAATCCTGGAACACCAGGCACGCCAGAAACACCAGGAACACCAGGCAAACCAGAGAAACCAGGATCACTAGAACCACCAGGTACACCAGGCACGCCAGAGACACCAGAACGACCTAACAAACCAGAAATACCTGAGCAACCAGAGAAACCTAAACATAAAAAACGATTAGGTTGGAAAAAACGCGAGGAATCATGGCAATCAGAATCAGAACAAACCAACTTGCAATCGTCAAGTCAAGCTGAAACATCTCAGACTGAAACTAGTGAGATTATTAAACGACCAGATGGACCAGGGTCAGAGAAATCAAGTAAACCAGAAGAGCTAGATAAACCTGACAAGCCAGAACGACCAAAAGTACCGGGAACGCCAGAAACTCCAGATGCACCAGGTATTCCAGGTACACCAGGAACGCCAGGTACACCAGGAACGCCAGGTACACCAGGAACGCCAGGTACTCCAGGAACACCAGAAACGCCAAATACCCCAGAAACACCAGGAACGCCATATATTCCAGGAATACCAGATACACCAGGAACGCCAGATACTCCGGAAACTCCAGGAGCGCCAGATACACCAAGTGCGTCAAGCCAAACAGAGCGACCAGAAAGTCCTGAAAGACCAGGTCGTAGAAAACGAATAGAAAAGGGCGAATCAAACGAGGAATCCTCCTGGTTAGAATCGCAGCAAGCAAGATCAGAAAGCAGATCTGCATCAAGAAGTGAGGCGGAAATTGAAAGAGAAGAATCGGAGCAACCAAAAACGCCAGATCAACTTGAAACACCAGAATATTCAGAAACGTCAGGTATCTATTTACACTTTTAAAACCAAACTCAAATTAACCTTATGAGCAAGGTCGTAATACTGATGTTGGCATGTATCGCGGATGTCTATGGACGACAGTATCCACTTACCATCAGGTGGACTATATGCTCGTCTGCCGCCTTTTTCTATAAAAAAAATATCCATTTAAACGGGTCTCAACGCGTCTGTTTACCTTATTTATTTTACTTGATATTTCGGTTGGGTTGCACCAACCGTGGTCTTAAGATGACTGAAGAGGCGAGTAGTTCACGTCGAAAATTGCGAACAGTTTCATCGCAGGTTTATTTTTATTAATCTCTGATTAACTGATATGTTGAGGACAATTTGTATCCATCTTCTCGATTGATGTTTCTCGATTTCAATTGCTACACACATAATCCTGGAGGAAACCTTACAAGTCCTCGTCAATAATGTTCTCTGTTTCTTTGAGAAACCACTGAACCGATTTCACCTACAAACATTGCCAATTATATACCCAAAAAATTTTTTTGTGCTGAATTTCATTACAACCGGTTGAGAAATTGAAATATAGATGTAACTGTAATCTGAATGTAACAGTTACAAAGAAAAATGACAAACTAGTAAATCCAACAAATAAGAATCATTCAATATAATTCCCACTTCGGGCTTTTACAAGCGCACCTCCCATCACGGAAGTGCGGTCCATCCGCATTTCCTCGATACGGAGGTGTCGCATGCTGTTCGGTCCAAAAGCCATTTTATACCGCGAACTGCCTCAACAGGTCTTTCCATTACGCTACGATAAGGGGTTCTTCAAGAAAGCTATGAATAGCATTTAGCAAGGTCGTCGGCGCACTCGCATACCTCCTGTTGTTGCAGGTGTCCATAGGCGGCGGTAACACATACCATCACGTGGGAGCGCTTGCTCGTCCGCCTTCATCCCTATAAAAAAAACATACATAAACATATAATACATAGAGATACACTTTGGCAAGATAATTTTGAGTAATGAGGTATCGGCCGGGTCTAGAATAGCATCCCCATATTTCTTGTGGGTGTAATAAAAGTAGACTTAGGTATATCAAAGCCGCTACCAGAACCGTTGAGGAACTACAAAACTTCTACAAGTCTGGAGTCGCCAAACCGCTTGCCCAGCGTGACGATTCGAGGCCGTGAATCCTTAATTCACAAGATAATACTTCCTCGTGCGCACGTGAGAAGGCCCACGTCCCGTAGTAGATACTAAAAGGGCAGATTACGGACAAAATATACGAGTTGATGGTAGAATAGCGTAGCCTGTAGTCCATGTCCTATTTTTTTTATTTATTTTCTGTATTTACAAGTATTGGTGGTGGTGGGGTGGAATTTCGGAAAATAAAACACCGCTCCGATTCACAAGAACCGCAGGGGTGCGGGGGGAAGCGACAAGCGGCAGCAAACTTACTTTTACTTGAACTTGTTACATGATATCTTACATGATATACATGATCGGACTGGCAATTGTACGAGTTGAATTCAACGATTGTAGGAGTCGAACTGGCATAGAGAGGCCAGATCCTCACCGATTTATAGGAGCTTGCTGCCCTTGCGATCTCCCCGTTTTCTGAGAAATTTTATTGCTATTCGCTCATCAATATTTTACATAAGTTCTAGGTCACAAATTATACATAAATGGGTTAGTTCCCCTTTTACACGGAGAGTAACTATTTTCGATGGTGAAGTACGGGAACTATAGCCCTCTTAGCCAAACTTACCTTTCGTTCTTCTCCTCCCTCGCCGAGTAGCAAGGGGGCATGGAGGCATAAATTTTAAGTCATAGAATTTGATTTACGTGTGTTTTGATATAAGACAAAAAATTATAGTGTATTTGTTTTAAAAAAAGTACTTTGTTTTTTTTGGGTCACCCTAATGGACGTCCCTAAATTTTAAATTTAAGTTCATAAATAATTCAACCATTCATTTATTCACTCATCCAGGTAAACCTAAAACCCCAGATCAACCAGATAATTCGGAATCGGACCGAAGAACACTGTCGAAACAAAAACAATCTTGGGAAGAATCATCGTGGTCAAAATCGCAGCAGTCAAATTCAGAAAGAAGTTCAAGTGGAACTACGAATGAAATAAGAGGACATATATCGGAAAAACCAGAATCACCAGGTAAACCAGAAACACATGGCAAACCAGAGTCGCCAGAACAACCAGAAACACCAAACAAACCAGAGAAACTAGAACAACCAGAAACACGAAGTCACCCAGAAACAACAGATATACTAGAAACACTAGACAAACCGGAGACACCAGGACAACCAGAAACAACGGGCAAACTAGAGACGCCAGGACAACCCGAAACGTCTGGCAAACCGGAGACACCAGAACACCCAGAAACACCAGACAAACCAGAGAGATCAGGACAATCGGAAACACCAAGTCAACCAGAGACACCGAGTCAACCAGAAACACCAAGATTTGATAAACGAAAATTGAAAAAACGAAAAGAATCTTGGGAGGAATCGTCGTGGGCTGAGTCAGAGCAAGAAAGCTTAGAAAAAAGTAGTTTAGAGTCCAGCGAAACCACATCTAATAGAGAAATAAGAGAACATCGACCAAGAAAACCGGAGCAACCTGAGAAACCAGAGAAAGCTGACCAACCTGAGAAACCAGAGCAGCCGGAGATACCTGAAAAAGCAGGGCAGCCTAAGAAGCCAGATAAACCTGAGAAGCCAAATAAACCTCAGAAGCCAGATATACCTGTGAAACTAGATAAACCTGAGAAGCCAGATAAATCTGAGAAACCAGATAAACCTGAGAAACCAGATAAACCAGAGAATCCAGATAAACCAGAGAAGCCAGATAAACCTCAGAAGCCAGATAAACCTGAGAAACCAAATAAACCTGAGAAGCCAAATAAACCTGAGAAACCAGATAAACCTGAGAAGCCAAATAAACCTGAGAAACCAGAACAATCAAGAGAATCAGACTTAACCAGACGCAGAAGACAACACAAAGAATCGTGGTTAGAATCACAACGGTCAAGTTCAGAACTGTCAGAGAGTCAAAGTGAATCTAGTATCACTGAAACCGAAGAGACAAAACAATCGGAACAACCAGAGAAACCGGAAACACCAGACAAACTAAAGAAATCAGTACATAAAAGAAAAGAACGCAAAGAATCGTCGTGGCATTCGGAATCAGAACAATCAAGTTCAGAGAGCGACTTCCAAGTATCAAGTAGTGAAACATCTATAACAAAGACCACTAAACAACCTAAAGAAACTCCTAAAGGTCCGGAAGAACTAGAATTACCGGTGAGACCAGATGGTCCTGAGAAGCCAGAGAGACCCGAGAAACTAGAGCGTCCTAAAACGCCAGAAGGACCTGAAAGACCAGAGGTACAGGAGAAACCAGAGACTCCTAGAAAGCCAAAGGGTCCTAAGAAACCAAAAGACCTTGAGAAACCAGAGGGTTCGAAAAAACCAGAGGGTCCTGATAAACTAGAGGGTTCTGAAGGACTAAATGGACCTGAGACACCAGAGACTTCTGAAAAGCCAAAGGGTCCTAAGAAGCCAGAGGGTACTGAAGGAACTAAAGAACCAGAGCGTCCTGAAGTACCAGAGGGACCTGAGAATACACAGGTTCCTGAAGGACCAGAAACACCTGAGGAACCAGAGACTCCTGACAAATCAAAGAATTCTGATAAACCAGAGGGTCCTGAACGACCAGTAGGACCTGAGACACCAAAGACTTCTGAGAAGCCAAAGGTTTCTGAAAAGCCAGACGGTCCTAAAAATTTAGAAGGACCTGAAAGATCAGAGGGACAGGAGAAACCAGAGGTTCCTAGAAAGCCAAAGGGTCCTAAGAAACCGAGAGGTCTTGAGAAACCAGAGGGTTCCAAAAAACCAGAGGGTCCCGATAAATCAGTGGGTCCTGAAGGACCAGAAGGACCTGAGTCACCAGAGACTTCTGAGAAGCCAAAGAGTCCTGAAAAACCAGAAGGACCTGAGAAGCCAGGGGATCCTGACGGACCAGAGAAACCAGAGGGCCCTGAAGGACGCGAGCGTCCTGAGAAACCACAGGATTCTGAAAAACCAGAGCGACTTGAGAAACCAGAGACTCCTGAGAAGCCAAAGAGTCCTGAGAAACCAGAGGGTCCTGAGAAGCCAGAAAGTCCTGAGAAACCGGAGGGTCCTGAGAAGCAAAGGCGTCCCAAGAAAACATTATTAGGACATGGTCCAAAAACACCAAATGAACCAGAAATTCCAGATCAACCTGAACGACTGAAACACATAAAACAAAGAAGACAAGAATCATGGTCCCAACAACAATCTGAAAGTAGCTCACAATCATCGAGCAGCGAAAGTGAAGTTGAAAGTATACAATCAGAAAGATCAGAACGTTCAAAAAAACGTCACTCACAAAAAAGTAGTTCACAATCTTCAAGAGAAATTGAAAAGACTGAAATAAATCAGCGACATATGAGACCAAGGGGTCCTGAGAAACCAGAGGGTAGAGAAGAACCTGAAGGACCAGAGAGTTCTGAAGAACCAGAAGGACCTGAGAGACCACAGAGTCCTGAAAAGCCAAAGGGTCCTAAGAAACCACAGGGTCCTGGTAAACCAGAGGGTCCTAAAGGACCAGAAGGTCCTGAGAAACCAGAGTCACCTAAGGAATCAAAGAATCCTGAGAAACCAGAGGGTCCTGAGAAGCCAAAAAGTCCTGCTAAACCAGACGGTCCTGAAAGACCAGAGGTTCCTGAGAAGCCAGAAGGTCCTGATGGACCAGAGGGTACTGGAGAACTAGAGAAACCACAGACTCCTGAGGGACCAAAGGGTCCTAAGAAACCAAAGGGTCCTGAGAAACCAGAAGCTCCGGAGAGGCCAAAGAGACCTGAGAAACCAAAAAGTCCTAAGAAGCCAGGGAATCCTGTAGGACCTGAGGAACCAGAGATACCAGAGGCCCCTGAAGGACCAGTAGAACCTGAGAATCTGGAGACTCCTAAGAAATCAAACGGTCCTGAGAAATCAGAGGGTCCTGAAGGACCAGAGCGACCTAAGAAACCAGAGACTCCTGAGAAGTCAAAGGGTCCTAGGAAACGAAAGGGTCCTAAGAAACCAAAGGGTCCTGAGAAATTAGAGGAACCTGAAGGACCAGATGAACCGGAGAAACCAGAGACTCCTGAGAAAACAGAGAATCCCGAACAGCTAAAGGGTCTTAAGACAAAAAAGGGTCCTGAGAAACCAGAAGGTACCGTAAGACCTAAAGGACTAGAGCGTCCTGAAGGTCCAGAAGGACCTGAGAAACCAAAGACTCCTAAGAAACAAAAGAGTCTTGAGAAACCAGAGGGTCCCAAAGAATCTGAAGGACCAGAGGGTCCTGAAGAACCAGAAGGACCTGAGAGACCGCAGACTCCTGAAAAGCCAAAGGGTCTTAAGAAATCACAGGGTCCTGGTAAACCAGAGGGTCTTAAAGGACCAGGAGAAGGTCCTGAGAAACCAGAGACACCTAAGAAACCAAAGAGTTCTAAGAAACCAGAGAGTCCCAATGAATCTGAAGAATCAGAGGGTCCTGAAGAATCAGAAGGCTTTGAGAGACCACAGAATCCTGAAAAGCCTAAGGGTCCTAAAGGTCCTGGTCTTAAAGGACCAGAAGGTCCTGAGAAACCAGAGACACCTAATAAACTAAAGGTTCCTGAGAAACCAGAGAGTCCTGAAGAACCTGAAAGACCAAAGGCTCCTGAGAAGCCCGAGGGTCCTAGAGAACCAGAAAGACCACAGACTCCTGAGAAACCAAAGGGTCCTGAGGGAAGAGAAAAACCTAAGGAACCAGAGACTCCTAAGAAACCAAGGCGTCCTGGGAAACCAGAAGGTCGTGAGAAGCCAAAGAGCCCTGAGAAACCAGAGGGTCCCGAGAAACCAGAAGGTCCTGAGGAACCTAAAGGTCCAGAGAAACCAGATAAAATGGGTAATAGAAACTTAAAATACAAAAAGATACGTAAACAGTCATCATGGAAAGAAGAGCCAGAGCAAGACAGCTCTGGAAAAAACCGAGCATCCAGTAAGGCGTCTTATACTGAAATTGTTGAGCACACAGCGGAAACTCCAGAATCACCAGAGGAACCAGGCAGACCAGATAATCTTAAGCCTGAATCTGGAAAATCAGAACGCCTGGATAGACCAGAGAATTCGGAACAATCCAAGAAATCAGAGCCAAAGCAACCAGGAAAACCCAAACAGTTAAATAAACCTGCACAACCAAGAATGCCAGAAAGACCTAACAAACCAGTAAAACCTGATCTTTCCGGAAAACACATAAAACGTAGAAAAATATATAAGGAAGGCTCATTGTGGACCGAGTCAGATTCTGGACAATCACAAACAGCCTCAAAGTCTTCAAGCAGTGGAACGTTTTCAAAAGAAGATTTACCAGAGCAACCAGGTCAACCAGAAAGTCCAGAAAAACGGATCCATCCAGACCAACCAGAAGACTGGGATATATCCAAATATAGAAGGAGACATAAACAAGCATCATGGTCGAAATCGCAGCAATCAGCAGAAAACAGCAATTGGCAATCAAGTAGTGAAACAGATGTACAAGAAAAGGCAGAACAGCCAGGCCAACCAGAACTACCAGGTCAATCACAAGAACCGGAAAATCCAACCCGACCTGGTTCTGATCTCCCTAGACCAGAACACCCAGGTTCAGGACCACAGCCGTCTGTTCTGGACAGACCTTTGCCAGATGACTATGTAACACATGACAAGAGAGGCGGCAAGTTAGCTTTGCATCATGGCCGAAGAAGTAAGTTCATTTTTTTTAAGTTTATTTAGCAAAAAAAGTGTAGTTCCCATGTGTAATGTTTACAGTCTAGTAGAATAAAAAAAGTAACACCACAAACTTGTCTTGATAGACAATCGTAAAGCCCTTTTCAAACACTATACAAAAAGCACAACTGAACTGCACTTTAAAGGGTCTGTCCGTCGTAAAATAGATGTTTTATTGCCTTCCTCGTTGACGTGCATTTCAAGGTCAAGTGTCTCAGCAATCGAGCTCCTCTCAGGAAACTCTCCATAACAGTCAAGCGGATACATCGATATGGGAATACACTAGAATGACTAGATGACACCCTTGACTTGATACCTTCTTATCAAGGTCAAGTAAAATTTGAAACTAAACTAGCAACTACGTCATAAGAATGTTCCATTTTCAAAACACGCATTAAACAATTCGAGAGCTACTGAACATAGAACAGTTATTTATTAGACTGTTAGATGTCTACCCTATAGAGTGCTTGTATAACATATCTAGTATGTATTATCAAATCGAAGGTTCTCATTGATTAACCACTTTTGACATGAAGTGGTAGCAAGGCTTTGATGTCACACAAATTTTTTGTAGCCTTAAATCAAATCCGTTTATTCGTGAATATATTAGTTCTACCGTAAGGTTTACAAATATATCACATTAATTATTACGTTACAAAGTTTGAATACTATCATCATTAAAATACAACTTCATAATTTGATCTTAATGTAATTAAATTAATTATCTAAAAGAGGATGTTGGTATATCTGATGCTAATAGACTTCTACACCGTTTGAGCGATCATATGAAAGTTGGCACATATATGTATCTTTTCATTGAGAAGGTTTTTATGCAAATCTACTTTGTTGTAAATCGCCACTAGATGGCGCTGCAGCACATCAACTTCTATACCGTTCAACCGATCTCCATGAAAATTGGTATACATAGGTATTTGAGCACGGAGAATATTTTCGAGCTATCGACTTTGTTATAACTTGCCACTAGATGGCGCTGCAGCACATCAACTTCTGTGGCAGGACAACGTCTGCGGGGTTTTGCTAGTACACTATAAAGTAAAACATACATTCACATTAATTAAATATTACCCTATATAAATAAATACTTACCTATATTAACTCGTACCCGCGTAGTCTATGGTTGTTATATTGTACTCTATGGTTTACTCTGTGATACAATTTTTGGAACGACTAAACCGATTTGGTTTATCCTCAAATTTATCGATTTCATCGATCTTTTTCAATGTAGTATACCTACGCCATTTTCGTTTGAACAAGGTTAGCGAGGACAACTGTATACGTATACTATAATAGTGCAACCCATTTGTGTGCCTATAAGTTTCGATTTTAGTTTCGATTTCTTTTTTTTTTACAGAAATAATGAATGCTCTGGAAACCAACATGAATCTGAAAATATTGATTCTGCCCAACACTCCCGATCGCAAGAACTGCTTCTGTACCTGTGAAAACAACGACCCGCCAAAACTCATACCGCTTCGCGATTTGCCGCCAGAAGTACGAGAAATTGCCGCGAAGGGATCGGACTAGCGCTGCAATAATTGATGACAATCGATTTATTGAAAATTTATATATTTATTATATTTGTATAAGATTAGAATATTATATTGATTTAAATTATAATTGTATATAAATAAAGATTACTGAAAAAAGTAAAAATGGAAGACGGGAAAATCTGATTACAATACAAGTATGAGAAGAATGGTTACATCTTACGAAATAGAGCGCAATAATTATATGAGTTGTATAGAAAATAATAATTGAAATGATAGTGTCAAGTCAATATGTAAATACTTACGATATACACCCAGATTATTATTTTTAATAATAACTTTGGTAATAAACCAGCCATCTCAAACATGCGGCCCATTGAGCATTTTCCTGCGGCCCGAATCAATTTTGAAAACAGCCAGATAATGCACAATTATTTTCTTTGATGAAAGGAAACAAATCTCCCGCAAGATCGCGATTGACGGACGCACACTTGGACGCGGTTTTAAAAGTTATTTCCGCCGATAATTTCACGCCACAAATAGACAACTTAATTAAAGACAGATGTCAAATATCTGGCAAAGGAATTTAATGTTTTAATACTTTTTTGTAACGTCCTTTTTATTGGAAATTTAATAAATATACTTGTCCTATAATAGTACCTTTTTTCGTTAAGATTTTCAGTAGTGTGTCTTCTTTAAGATTAGGTTTTGCGGCCCCACCTAGTCCACGGTCTTCACGCTTTTGGGCCACCAGTGACTTTGAGTTTGACATGGCTGGTATAAACCATCAATAGGTAGACACATTTGTTATTGAATATGTTCACTTAGATTATTAAAATTGTTTTATTTCTGAAATAAACCTAACATTGACTCGTCTTATATTGTAATTTAAGTTTAATCTTTATATCAATTTATATTTGCAGCACGCAATTATTATACTCGTATGGAATTATATATTATTGTTACACGTATTTCTTTGATTAATTAACTTTATTATAGATATAAAGAAATATAATTAGAATTAGAAAAATATGTAATGGGTATTATTTATAGTAATAAATAGGTAGTAACCTATTGTACCTAATAGGTGTTACCAATTATACCTGTTAATAAAGTTATTTTAAATAAACATTTGAAATTACTATTGTTGGTACTGTAACACAATCGTTTTATCACTTTTTTTTATGTACTAGTGGGCGGACGAGCAAGCGGTCCCACTTGATGGTAAGTGTTACCGCCGCCCGTGGACACCTGCAACACCACGGGGTATGCGGGCGCGCCGCCGACCTTGCAAAATCTCGTAGCTTAATGGAAAGACCTCTTGAAGCAGTTCGTTCCACAGCCTACGGGTTCGCGGTATACTTTTTACTTCTCCCGCCTACGAGAGGGTTGAGGCGACCGAGTACAAAGGCGGATCGGTTTCGGATAGTTTGTTTCTGTTCTCGGAAGGTCAGTCGATGGTCTATGGTCGATGGATGGCGAACCTTTATTGATCTACGTGCCATTTTTCTAAAGAAATGTTTGAGGTCATGACGTGCCGTCAAACAATCTTGACTTAGTGATTAATGCTGAAAAAATATAAAACTAAATACTATCAACTTAAAACTTTATTTGCAACCAGAAATACCTATACATTTTGAACAGCAATAGTACCTAACATTAACAGTTCTATGTTTATTTAAATGAAAGGAAAAATTAGTGCGACTTGTGGTGTTGCCGCTCCGGCACCGGTAGCCCCGTTCACTATGAACTTTGTTACTTAGACCTCAAATGTAGACGAAACAAAGTTTTCGTCTAATTAGGTACGTAAATTCCTCAATATTTTTTATGTTCCAAGGCGGCAGACGAGCATACAGTCCACCTGATGGTAAGTGGATACTGTCGCCCATAGACATCCGCGATACGTGCCAACATTAGTCGAAAATGACAAACGTTGGCACGCCCGCGGATGCGCTGCCTATATTTGGAGATATAGGAATGGATTTGGAGAAAGGGTTGGGAAAATGGGGAGGGATAGGATGGGAATGGGCTACGGCACATCTCATTCACTACCGAAACACGTACGTAAAAGGTGTTTTTTTTAGAGGTATAGAACTTTGAAATGGAATAAAACAAGGATGAATTTTTAAAATTGACATGAAATTGACTTTATTCAAAAGATAATCTTTTGGCATTATAATTTAAATATGATTTCTGGCATATGACCGCCACGGCTGGCTCGGACGTAATCCAATCTGGAGGTCCAATTTTCAATAACTTTTTCCAACGTTTGTAACCGTATATCGGCAATAACGCGGCAAATGTTTTCGTCCAAGTGGTCGATCGTTTCGGGCTTATCGGCGTAGACTAGCGACTTCACATATCCCCACAGAAAATAGTCTAGCGGCGTTAAATCGCACGATCTTGGAGGCCAATTCACGGGTCCGGAACCTGAAATTATGCGGTTACCAAACGTTTCCTTCAGTAAATCAATTGTGGCACGGGCTGTGTGACATGTTGCGCCGTCTTGTTGAAACCACAGCTCCTGCACATCATGGTTGTTCAATTGAGGAACGAAAAAGTCAGTAATCATGGCTCTATAGCGGTCACCATTGACTGTAACGTTCTGGCCAGCATCGTTTTTAAAGAAGTACGGACCAATGATTCCACCAGCCCATAAAGCACACCAAACAGTCAGTTTTTCTGGATGTAACGGTGTCTCAACATACACTTGAGGATAATTTTCACTCCAAATACGGCCGTTTTGTTTATTGACGTAGCCATTCAACCAAAAGTGAGCTTCATCGCTAAACAAAATTCTCTTATGAAAATCGGGATCAACGGCAATCTTGTTTTGGGCCCATTCACCGAATCTACGCCTTGCTACGTGATCGCGTGGCTTCAATTCTTGCACGAGTTGGATTTTGTAAGCACGCAAACCAAGATCTTTCCGCAAAATCTTCCATAAAGTGGATGGACACATATCCAATTCCTGTGCACGATGGCGGATAGACTGATTCCGGTCTTCCTCTACGCTACGCTCTACAGCAGCAATGGCTTCTTCTGTACGCACTGTACGACGTCTCTGTAGATGCGTATTATCATTTAGAGTAAACGTGGCGCGAAAACGGTCCATAGTTAGTCGAATTAATTGCTCTGATGGACGATTATGTTGACCGTAAAATGGACGTAGTGCGCGATACGTATTTCGACCAGAACCATTATTTTCAAAATAAATTTGCACAATTTGGAAGCGTTGTTCAGGCGTCAGTCTATTCATGTTGAAATGCCAAACCAAACTAAACACAAATCACTTGACAGCTGACAAAATGGCCGCCAGTTAAAACAGTGTTGCCAACTTAAAGTTCTATACCTCTAAAAAAAACACCCTTTACATTAGGGAAATAAGATAAAAGTGGGAAATGCAGGAACACGTACCTACGTACATTAGGGAAATAAGATGCACTACATTTCAAGGTAGTCTTCTGTGAGAGAGGGTTAACGTGGCCCGTCGAGCGCGCCCAGAGGCTGTTGGATTGCAGCGTGCACTCTCCCTCTAAAAATAATTTAATTAATGCCATGCCCAAATTATTTTGTCGCGTGCCATTGGTTCACCATCGCTGGTCTAGTGTGACTTCGAGATATATTTGGTCTTCCTAACCAAGGGGATAGTTTGACCGAAAAGGGATATCGAGAGTGGGATGACGGGGCCTAGAGCTACGAGTGCCACCCCTGTGGAAAGGGAAGCACGTGGCTGCACTTTTCTCCGGGTTGACCTCAATCCTCCACCTCACAAATCACTCGCCTACGGCGGTGACAGCGCGTTGGAGGCGTAGGGAGACACGCCTTAGGTTCCTATCTGAGGCGTACAGAGCGGTGTCATCCGCAAAGAAGGCAAGCTCTATACCAGGGGAGTGGCGGATGTCATTAGTGTAGAGGGAATAGAGCGTGGGTGCGGACGAGGTTCTGTGGGACTCCAGCACTGATTGGGCGAGAATTGGACAGAGTGCCTTCAACTCTGTAGCGAAAGATACAATTAGTAAGGTAGCCTCGAATGACTTCCAGGCACCTCCAATTAGTACAGTTTATAGATTAAACCGTTTTGCCAGACCTTATCGAAAGCCTTCGCTAAGTCGAAGAAGACAGCTAGGGTCTTAAAAGGTCTCCTTTGGTTGAGACCTTTCAACTAAACCTAGAAATTATTTAGTTTTGAAATAAATACAGTCATCATTTTGGGATTAATGAACCGATTTGATAGATAGATTTCTTCGAATAGAAATCTTACTAAAATCAGATCATTCGTGGCTTAAAATTGGAGCAAGTAATTGGAAATTAACATCTATGCATACTGCATGAGGTGTACATAAACAGTACTTTTAAGATACGCTTTAATCGACACTTTTCCGAGCCTAATCAGCTAATAGCTAATATAAACAACTGTTATCATCATCTGATAGCTGTTATCGAGCTTTTATCATCATGTGTACAGTTGTAGGGGAAAATTGTATGTAGTATGAGCATTGGGACTTCAATGTGATTCCCCACTGCTCAACTATTTCAAAATGGAGCAGTTCAGTTGAGCAGTGGGGAATAAGCGGTCTGGTCGCATAAGAGAATCGTTTACAATATTCTCGCTTGAACCGTTGGAGAAACTATCATGGTGTAGAAGAGCCTTAACACTGACTTCTGAGCAAAGCCAATACCTAATAGGGAACGCTAATCAGGGTTAATGAAATCAAAACTACAATTAAAAAATAATTCATTTATTAAATTTTTATGTAAAACGATTCCTTGTTCAGGGATAAGATTTCATACGTTTTAATAATATTTTTATATAATTGATGTCATAATTGTAACATACCCTCCAGGCAAACTGGAAACATATACAGACAAAATTAAACATAAAATCATTCACACACGTCTTTTATAGTCTAAACTAGGGCAGCCTGTATTATAGGAACCATAAACAATCATTACCCCATAAATGTCTTTACCGCCAAAAATGGCGCGTAATGTGACAGTTTATACAAATCTATCAGAATTTGACAATTGACGTGTGCTGTTCTTAAAAGAATAGAAAACAAGAAATATAAAAATAGTCTTGCGAATTTAATTTCTGAACAACCTACTTTGTGATGAATGAATTGGAACTGTTCTTAAGAGCCATTTCACATTTTAAGCGAAAAATACAAATTTTTGAGCTCCGCTATAGGTGACATGAAAGTTGCTTTACATTTCTGAGTAAATATTTCAAATAGCTCATTTCTTTGTATTGACATTTAATTGGATACATTTCGAAATATTTCTTTATTTATCCTGTAGTACTCAACCATGTTTTAGTAAAAACGCGCCCAGTAAGAACTTCAGAGGCGTGCTTCTTCCACTAAAATTCATTAATTCAACAAGATAAGGTACAATTATACGTAGTATATAATTCTATTGACACATAGTACACTAATATTTCCGCAAATTAACACAAATCACGAGAAAAAATAAAATAATGTGCGTCAATTTCGACGTAAAATACCTGGCATTTAACTGCAATTTTTTATCATTTATTAAAGAATTTTTTAATTATTACAAAGAATAATATCAATTTTGTACCTAATTAAAACGAAAACAAGTATTTTTATAAATTATGTTTAATTATATATATTTTTTAATATCACAAAACTGCTATAATTGCTCTATTATATTCGGGGATTTTCGCGTCGGCCATTAGTATTGTCTATAGAAGCACACGGAGAAAAGTTCGGCTTATTCAAAGTATCAAAACTTGTTTTCCATAGTTACGCTATAGAGACGGTGGTATGAACTATTGTCAATCGCGTTGGGTTGTAATCACCTAAACTTGCTTTAGTCATTTTTGTGAAAGGGCTCTTAAGACTATGAGAGGTTAGATATTTGACTATAACAGAAGCTAATGCATGTACTAAAATGGTAGTTTGCGATGTCTGATTTTACAATGTATCTCAATTATTACCAAAAAATTGTGTTAATTTGTTATTATTTTATGTTTTAACAGGCATTTATAAAATATTTTCTTCTGAAACATCTATAATAATGTGAAATCATAGAATGTCATTTTCGCGAGCTTTTTCCGTCATGTTATTGTGATGTATGTAGTCTTACAATTATACTTTTTCTGATGTATTCATACATGTCCTAGCTTAGACTATAAATGCCAAGAATGGAGAAAATTAAGATATGTGACTATACAATATTTAAAGGTAGATAGATATTTTTATATAGGAACAGAAATATATAGTTATTGTAACGCTTACAGTTATTAAGTCACTTTGCTCTTAAAAAAAACAGCGACAAAAATTAGCAATCAAGTAAGAGGCGTATTACACGGGTTAAGATTATTGCTTTTGTATTGTAAAAAAATTATATTCTGAACAAACAGACAATTATTAAGTAGTGGAAAACCAACGCACACCAAAGGATATAATACCCTATCAGATGCCAGGTGTCTATAAGATAGGACTGTAGCTGTGGTAGTTCCTACGTAGGCCAAACAAAGCTCACCGCAGCAGAAAGGGTCGAAGAACATATCGCACTTGTGAAGAATCGCCAGACGAATAAATCGGCGATATACGAATAAACGAATAAAATACTGAAATTTCAATGGGAAAGATGGATACAAATTGTCTGGAATCCAGTGATTAATAAATTTAATGAAATTAATCCTTGCGTTTTTTCGACTGACGCTAATTCTGACATTGTGCGTGCTGTGCCGCAACTTTCCGGAAAATGAAGGTCGAATGCGGTTAGTTGATGAAACTGCTGCCAACTGTCGACGTGGACTACCCGCGTCTTTAGTCAGCTCGTGCCCATGGTTAGTGCAACTCAACAGAAACGTCAAGAAAAAAAAGTAACAATTCGCGCTAAGAGTCGTTCAAATAGATAAATGAGCAAAATTTGTCACAAAAAAATAACTGAAAAATGTCTATGGTAGCCATTTGCTCGATTTTGTAAAATGAATACGGTTAATGTATTTCTTTTTCTACCAAAAACGTTTAGTCACTCAATAACTAACCGTACAAACAAAACTGTTTTGGCCAAGTTTAGTTTCGTTCGTGAAATTTGTCAGACCATTTTGAAGTAACGTTACGCCATTTGACAGTAAAAGCGTATAGGTTAATATCAGCGTGATGCATTTTTAACAATAATTGTTATAATCTTAATTTAAAAAGTTCTTCTATCCATTTAATAATGAACGAGGATGAAACTCGTGCTGTGCTTGTCAGTGAAGTCAGTGTAGGAAGCCGAAAAAGAAGAGTAAATGGAGGTAAAAGAACTGAAGCAAAGGAGAAACAGTACTCGGCTCCTTCTGGTAATAAAGTTTATACGCCTGGTAATCAAAATGATTCTATTGTTATGATAAAAGGTTTTTATGCACCAAGATAACACCAAATATGTTTAAGGCAATAAGACAAGTTCTACAGTATTCCTAACATGCGAAGATAGAATAGCATGGTTGCTAGCATGATCGAAATATCAAGTGTTAAGAGAAGGCCAAGACCCACGGTGCAAAACAGAAACCAGGAGAATCACATAATTTTAATGTCAAGTATTTTCTCAGATATCAAATCAATTTCATGTATGCAAAAAGTTTTACCTTGACGTATTAAAAATAAACCGCACAAGAGTACAAAATATATTGGTAAAATGAAACATGTTGGGACTCCTATTGAAGAAAAACGAAGCGCAGACAGGAAGAGCCACAAATCAGTTGAAAAGAAAAATTGTGTGAGAAACTTCATAGGGAAACTGAGAGGAACAGAGAGTCACATAGAATTTATCTACGTTGTGACCCGAGTATAAAAAAATTACATATTATTATTTACAATAAAATTGCTGAAAATGATAAAAAAAAAGTACATTTATATGTATCGCAGATGTCTTGTAAACGAGTTCAATGTGGGAGGGAGTCAGTTCTCCAGCTACTAATGTAGGTAATTATTGTTCTTTGTTGAAAGACAAAAATAAGTAGTTGTCCAAAAGGATCAACAGAGAGGTATAATTATATCATTGAGAAAATAATTCATAAGCAGCGAGCGTTTCTGCTTCGACTTGCAGCAAACACAGTCCCTAATAAAAACGAATATACAAGAAGCCTTTTACAGCGGGCAAATAAATTTCTAATTTCTGTATAGTTGATCTCAAATGTACAAAGCCATTATTTTACACTTGGACAGAGGAGGAAGCAGGCAAAGGCAGTCTAGATACACCTACGAGTCTACTTAACCTTTTACAAAATACTGATTTTGAGTCCAAACAAAAAGTACTTACGCTTTTTTAGCGATGGTTGCAAAACAAATATATTGTTTTGAGAACAGCAATGCATTTTCTTTACACAGAAAGTCATTGCTCTATTAATGAAATATACTTTCATTTTCGCGGCTACAGTTATCTGCCTGCAGACAGTTTTTGGCAGAGCTGAGAAATTGTTAAAAAAAACCACCAGTAATAATTACAAAGGAGTATTACAACACCTATGCAGAAATCGGTGAAGTAAATATAATGTGGTGTTGACTGGGTTATGAAAGATACAAAATCACTGCAGAAGTATTATAAAGATCTACCCAATATGAGTGATGTAAAACGAATTTATATCCAAATGACCGAGAAATCTGGACAAACTATCAAAATTAAAGGGCTTAAGAACTGTCTTTGAATTGGAGACGTCATTTGTATCTTTAACAAAACAGAATGTAACTTCAAAGACTTCAAAGAGTAACATTAAACGATGTACATTCAAATTTGTCTGTTGATAAAAGAGTCACGATATTTTAAACGTAACCAGGCATTGATTCAGAAATTGATTCTTTGTAGTTTTGTATTGTAGGCATTGATTCTTTTGTAGTTTATAAAACTTTCGGAACAAAAAGTTTCAAATGGCTTTGCAGCTTGAAACAGACGCGAAAATCGTGTTTTCAAACTATACACAATTGTTTCCTAAAATATAATTATGAATGGTAATTTCCTACACTGGACATTATCATGTTTTTGTCTGATATTTTTTTCGTGTATTATGGCATTCCACCTCCTACCATACATAGCTGAGACGTATGTGATCGGTCTACCCATTTCATTCAACATTTGACACATCCAATATGATATTAACATAACTGGCCCCCATTTTTTCTCTGTGACGCGTAGATACGACGTGTTTTTTAGCGTTCTCGCCTTCCTCCACGTCGGCCTCGCACACACCACACTTCAGCTTCCCGAATTCATAATAATCGTACTTATTCCTTCCCAGCATATTAATATTATGCTTCAGTTCCAAATAGAAACGGAAAACGTTTTCCGCTGTAGGCTTCTCCGTAAAATGCTCTGCGTACACAAGATGGGTAAGTAAAGAACGGATGGAGTTAAAAACTTCTCCGCAGCTCGCGCACGTGAAAGTGGAACCTTCATTGTGGAGAATGTAGTTACCGCGCATGTAGACGCTAATTATATCGCCTTTATTTTCGCGAGCTCTCAACTCGACCACCAAGTTTTGGTGTTGAATGCTGGATAAAATGTGAGCGATCGCCTCGCTTTTATTTTGGAAGTTCACGTCACAAACGCCGCATTTAAATTCTCCATTGACGGTAATTTTGTTCAAAGTCAACAGTTCTTCGTCGACAGAGTCATAAAGCGCGGAACAGATCATCTTTGCAATGGTCTCAACATGCGAAGAGCTCTCACAATGCTCGACAATGGCCGCAAAGGACGGTAACGCAACGTATTTCGGACAGATCGCGCAAACGTAGTAGTTTCCAAAGCTGGCGAAATATTCGGCCGGACGACAATAATTTTTGTATAACATAGAGAGTTTGTGAGGCGCGGCGTTGCGTAGATGTTTCTTCTGACGGATATGATTGAAGAGCACCTGTCGAGGACCTTTGAGGTTCATGTCACAACAAGAACATTGATTAGCAATCTTGCCAGATGGCTTAATGAAGTTTTCAATCACGACATGATCGCGGCTGTTCAGAGGTTTGCCGACGCTTGCCAGAAACTTGGCCCAGTCGAGACTTTTCGGACCCCACTCGTCAGGAATGTTCCCTTCGGGATTATTGGCCTTTGCTCTGCGGTACAATTTATCTGACAACTTTCCTAAATGGTTCTCCTCTAGAATATGCAGTACGGAAGCTTCGATCGATTCAATAGGTGTTTTACAAAGTCCGCAGTTCAGTCCAGCTGCGTCCTCGGTGATGCTGTGGTTCAGGAGGAATTTCCGATTCATCTCCTTGATTTTATCGACCGATCTCTCTTCCGACACGAAGGGGATGTGCTTGTCTGCCTGCAAGATACAGGACAGGTTGTGAATGTGCGTATCGCTGAAGACGTGGCTAAGCACGCTATCATATCTGAACCTCAGCGTGTAATATTCGCAAGCCATGCAGAAGAATGCCAACTTGCCGGTGCGGTCGTCTACTAAAGACAGCAGCTTATTGTTGATTAATAACTTTACGATATAGTGCTCTATTGGCCCGTAATAACGGTATCTCTTTATCTGATTCTTCGCTGGCTTATCGGCTGTTTCATTGTCTTCGTTATCGTAATTCTTATTAGCGTCGGAAGCGAAATTTTGGTTAACATTGTCTTTAATACTCATTATTATAGGCGCTACGGAACTGGTGAGCGCTGAAAAATCGACAGCTGCCATTTCCTGGCAGAGCTTGTCATACGCTCCCTGATAAAACTTCATAGCTACGTCAATACTCGCTTCGGAATTATCTAGCAAATGCCTTAACAACGACGTTTCAAGCTTAGAAGAAAACATGCGATCTAATTTCTGGACTGGTTTTGCGATTTGTGTCAAATGCTCCAGAGTCTGCGCGGGCATTTCCCCGCATTCCATGGCAGACATTCTTCTCGACATATTTGGCAGTAGAATGGGTTCCGCCACGTCAATGCTCTCTCTTTTTAACTTGGGCATATGTGCCTCAATATTGAAATGGTTTTGTAACGATTCCATCAATGGCACCTCATCATTTAGCTCAATTTCAACATCACAGTCCGTGCAAATATGCACTTGTTCAGCATGCTCAGCTGTCAGTAGCTCGGCTTTGAGCAGTTCTGGAACTTCACTGACTGGCAAGCTGTTGAAGCGCTGCCGCTGCAGATTGCTCTTCTTCTCAGTAGTAAAAATGTACTCCACTTCTACCCCTTCACGCTTCTGCATGAATGTCCTTCTGTGGGCCTCGTCCAAGTTCTTCAAATACTTTTGAATGATTTGGTTTTCCTGAGTCACAGGATGGTTTAGTATTTCGTTGAAGTGTCTGGCGAGTTTCTTAACCTCGTCCAATTTCCGAAAAGAAAGTACCGTCAGTTCCGACATATCTTTTGTGATATCTTCGATAGACTTTCTACTCTCAGCCATATTGGCGGTTGAAGAAAGAAATATATAATCGACCCGTCTTGGCTTATCGCCAAGATTATAGTCTTGTGCTTTAGCTCTATGAAGCTATTTAAAAAAACTGGAAAGATAAGGAGTAAGCGAATTTTTCTGCCCGTACGATGGTAGCGGCCAAATTTGTTTGTGCGTGAATTTTAAGACCCGAGTTCAAAATTTTTGCTTTTTATTAATGTGCAGGATTTGATCTGTAGACTATCACCGCATTTCAAGATCTGAAACAGAAACAGAAACTAATGCTAATTTTTTTTTTAATGTCTAATCGTTTTGCATTAATCATTCACAACGTGCAGGGCATATTTTCCTCAAATTGAAGCAAACATCACAATACATTATCGTCACGCTGAAGATGAATCATTGAATGTACTTCAACAAAACAGAGTATAATATTTCTTTATGATTTTTCAATGATTTGTTAATAAATAGTCAGTAAATTACACAAATAGATGGCATATTCACAGCTACTTTATCGATTAATCGAGCATTCGAACAAATAAAACTTCGCAGATCATTATAAGATAAACGATTAAGTAGTGCCAACTGTAAGTTCAACCGTTATGGAACGTATGTTTTCATTCAGATGTAGCAAGAGTTAGCTCGTTATTTGGTCGTGAGGTGTGGACTGGCTTTTGACCATAACTTCACCCCATTTCTTCCTGTGGGTGCGTAAAAGGTAACTAAGGGATAATCGATGCCGCTACCATAAGCCATGAGGAACTGCACTACCTCTTAAAAAAGGGCAAAGGGTGGCCAGCATGACATTTAAAGATCATATATCCCTCATAAATAAGATAATGGCACGAGGAAGCCCATGTACAGCAGTAGACGAAAAGGGATGGTTACGGTATGTCAGTGTCTGGTGTGTCCTACGAAACTTAACTTCAATTTCGACTTTCTGACGGGAACTCGAGAAGTGAAGTACAGTTTCTGTTTGATTATTGTAAACATTGTGTACTGGGCGTTTTGTGGTTTAATAGTGATAGTTTATAGTGTTCTTCGTGCGTGATGTTTGTGATAATCAAATAAAGGTGTGCGACTGCGTTTTTTATGCGCTTCCAACGAGTACTTTTCTGTCCTCGGTAAACCTACTATCACTTTACTGAGCGACTCCCGACGGGACTGACTTGACAAGGCACTGGCACTGGCAGAATGTGGTAAATTGCCCCAACTTAAATTTCGTTGTTTTAATCTAAATAAATAAATAAATTTGCTCTTTCTTTCTTTCTTTCAAAACATGCTTGAACATGTATGTGATTTTTAAAGTTTTTATGGTAGGGGGAGAGTGCACGCTGCATTCGCACAGCCGCTGGGCGCAATTGACTGGCCACGTTACCCCCCCTCTCACCAGAAGACTACCTTGAAACGTACTGCATTTCCTACTTTATCGTGGGATGTACGTACCTACGTGTTTCGGTAGTGAGTGAGATAAGCCATTTCCATCCCATCCTATCCCTCCCCATTTTCCAAACCATTTCTCCAAATCCATTCCTTAATCTGCAAAGGTAGGCAGCGCATCCGGGGGCGTGCCAACGTTTGCCATTCTGGACTGATGTTGGCTGTCTATGTCTGACATTTACGGGGATGTCTATAGGTGACAGTATCCACATACCATAGTCGGGTGGAATGTATGCTAGTCTGGCGCCTTTTTCTATAAAAAAAAGAAGTTAAAGCAATAAACATAGTTACTTTTTTGAAATTTCATTTAAACCTCAAATTGCTAACATTCCTCACCAGCCCTTTAATCGGAACATCAGTGGTGGACATGAGTCTCTGCATGAACATTGTCTCATGTACGAGGGAGGTTTGGCCTTAAAACATCACAGTGGCCAAGCTGAGTGTAGTTTCTCAAGGCTTGAGGTAGCGGCTTTGTTATCCCTTAGTCGCCCTTTAGGTGCCCATGATAAGAAATGGGGACAGGGGACAAAATCGTTTGAATCAGATTTTTCTATTTTAATCAAAATATCATGTTTTTGATATATTTACATAGGCAACCTTTCCACTTTAAAGGAAGTAAATTAAGCTGGGCAGCTGGTCGTGTTGCCCCAACTGTCAGGAGTAAAATCTGTGTATATTGTTGTCATTTTGTATCTTTGATTGTTTACAAATACAATACAAATAAATACTAGTTATGGATGAGACAAAAAAAATCAATGATATAATCCAATTGATTTAAATCACTGATCCCTGAACGGGGAGATGTTATTCTATAGGTGACTGACACCCCACAGCACAAATTAGTAACATGCTAAATCTGTGTTAGTTAGTTATACACAATCTTAATCACTTGTGTATTATTTCGGAGTCATCAGGAAGGAAGCACAATTATTCATTTGTTATATGTAATTATAAATTATAATAATTTATTTATAGAAATTTCCTCAATATTATTCCATTTATTTGTAAGTGATCACTTTGACATAGCTGCTATTGTATGGATGGGATGGAAAATGGAATAAAAAAGACCGATGTCAACGCTGATGTCAGCACCAATTGGAAGGAAGAATTTCGCTATTTTCCATATGTTATAAAAAAAAGTGTGGTACAATTTTATGAGCCCTATGCAACGACATGTAGTTTGTACCGTCTATATGTTGTACATTTTTTGGGATTATTTGAAAGTTCAGTCATAATTTTGTAACTACTGAACCGATCTTAGAATTTAACCCAGATAAAGACACAAACTATTATTCATTTAATTCACTAGGAAATGCACCCTGCAGTTTGGTCAACTTTCGTTATATCTCATATGCATACACGTGTCACCGAAATAGTGCAAAACCTGAAACACGTTAACTAATATAAAGTGATATATAAAACCGTTCTAGCGAAAAATAAAAAGTTATATAAACAGCGCCGGCTCTAGCCCATGTAGCGCCCGGGTACAATCAATACCCTGGCACCCTCTAGTAGTGCGCCGCACACCCTACACCAGTAAAGCCGGCACTGGTTATAAACATGTAGTTTTATTGTTCTATCTAAAACGTTTGTAGCGTTTATTACTCGGCACAGGGCAATGACCGGGCACCTAGGCGGTGCGTAGTATCACAGCTATACTAAAGATTAAAATCCCATTGAAAAAGTAAGAATCATTTCTAATCTCGTTACTAGCTATTTTCAGCTTTTGCATTATTTCAATGGCATGTTGTATGTATTTTGGACTCAGCTGGTGATCCTTAGTCGAGATGTAGTGATATTTTTTCAAAATTCCAAAGACATGATCTCAACAATAGGTAGATTCCTTCAAAATGTACATAAATGTATGGATAGTTCTATGCAAATGCCATCGCACACTTGTGACTTGCACATTTTTACATATTTGAATGACTAAGGTGACTATTTGTGACATTATTTGAGAAAATGGACCTTGTTGTCATGAGTACTTACCCAGATAACCTTATTATCGGGAGTACTTACCCAGATATAGAAATTTCAATATAATCTTGACTGTCCACTGCTGGGGCCTCATACACATTCTCATGCATGAGGGATGTATCGCCTTAAAACGCCACACTGGCCAAGCCCATTGGCGAGTCCATTCTTTTAGAGGTGGTGTAATTCCTTAGGGCTGTGTTATCCCTTAGTCACCTTTTACAATACCTACTGATAAGTAGCAATTGAATAAATTATACTAATTCTATTGTTATTGTTGCTCTTTATTGTACTTATAATAAATTGTTTCATTAAGGCATTACAATATTACCCATAAATACAAAGGCAGAGTTATTCCTAGAAGGAATCTCTCCCAGTCTCTTGATAGGAGTTGTCGTTAAAGATCACTCTAGCGTGCCTGTTATTTACATCATTCACACAACAGTGCAGCCTTTTCCTAACTTGTGACATCTGAGTCCTATAATTCAGTCATTTTTCAAAATATTTTTTTCTAAATACATACCTAAATTCAAAATGTACAATATTGATATATAGTAGGTATCTTATTTTTTAATTATTTAAAAAGTCAAATATACACTTAATTTATGTAGCGTGGGAGATGTTTATAATGTAACTTCATATGATACAATTGACCAAAGGAATTTATTATTGGAAAGAGCTCATTGACTTTGATTAATATTTTCTAACTTAATATTAGGGCTTATTTTGCTAATTGGAGGACAGTGCAATGTTTATACATTATTTTATGTAATATAAAAAGCAACTTTAACAAAAATGTTTAATACCCCTTTTATATATAACATATATTTCTATTGTTTGGAAAGAACAAAGCGTGTTGTTTTATTAAGTCTGTGTAAATTTTATTGCCAAAATAAAATGAACTAAATTATCCACTAATAACGGAACAGAATTAAAATTCAATACAAAAATAGCACGAAAACAACATAATAGTAGTTAATGAGAAAATCTTAATATAAATTATCAACGACAATGTTTACATTAAAAAACACCCACATATTTATATTTCGTACTTCTAACAAGACTCCTTGAAATACTACATTTGAAATCCATAATAGAACCAATACGCACTTAACACTTCTAGCGCAAATAAAACAAACCTGCAAAATATTTACAATCGAAAAAACAAGAAACATGATAATTTGTTGGGAAAAAATATTAGGTTAGAATGATTATGCATTTAAACCAAAAATACAAGTTTGGCACAATATTAAGTAAAAATAGTAGAGATAATGGAAAAATTACCTGATAATCTTGATTTTGTGCATGGCAGCGTGTAGCGCCTATTTTAATTTTGTACGGGCTAAAGGTGACAGTCTGATGGTGACATGATAGAGTTATGACTACAAGCGGCAACGTGATTTCACTGCATTGCTCTGGGTGCCAGGGTAATTGTATTTACCCTGAAATATGGTTAATTTAAAGATGGCAAAAATATTAGGTAGCTTTGCGTGTTCAGTTTCAAGTCTTTATGGTGTTAACAACTATTTTAATTAGATAAAACTAATTTAATACTACGTATTTCCTATTCTAAAAATAGAATGAAAGTTGAAACTGAAATATAAATGAATTCCAAAAAAAATATTAGTCATGATATTTTTAAAAACTATTAAAAAAAATTGCAGAACGTAGATGATAAAACGAAAAATCAATCACCTAGTTTGAAAATATCAAACTATTAATTCGATATGTCGCAATTTATGGGGCTGAAAAGCCTCTAAATAAAATAAAAAGAAAAAAAGATACTTCCTATATGGATCTGATATTAAACGGATTTCGACTAGTCTATACACATGTCCTAAATCTATCATAATTCGCGAGTTTTCACACAAAGATTTTCTTCACCAGGGAGCTAGAGTTACTCTAAAATTTCGTGGTTATAAAACAAATAAAAGAAAAGTATTTCGTTGTTATATACCTATATTGTACTCAGTGTACAGTTTTAGCGATATTTGTGAACGCACTCGCAGAACCTGGTCACTTGCGGTTTTTTTTCTTCATATATGGCAATGATGCAATTAGCACATTCTGCCAGTGTCAAGTTTTTTGCCAATAAACAATTTCCAAGTTTAAAAATTATCCTGTCAATGTCTAGTGCCGTCGAAGTAAGTCAGGAGTCACTCAGTAAAGCAATAATAGGTTTATTGAGGACAGAAAAGGTCTCTATTGAAACTGAGCGACTTCCCGACTTGCTTCTATTTTATATTTAATTTTAAAGTCTAAAACGTTAAGTCAGAGTAAACTCAGTAAAGCGAGGAACGAAGACTCCTTGGAAGCACACGAAAAATACAGTCCTACGCTTTTATTTAATTATCACGAACACCACGTAGGAAAATCACTTTGAAGTTAAATAAACTATTAGTATTATACCACAAAACACCTAATACATAATTTTTAGAATAATCAAACAAAAACTCAACTTCACTTTTCGAGTTCCTGCCAAGAAAGCCGTCACTTGCGTTTATGGTTAGATTCGAGCGGGCAAAGATTTGCGATGTGCTTAGAAGTGCGAAATAAGAAGTAGGTACAAATAAAGTGAAGTTTATGATTAAATTCGGTGTTAATTATTATAATACTGGGTAGAACCCGTACACTCAGTGGTACATGCCGAGGTGTACACTTATAACCTCACTTATTAAATATAAAGATAAGCATTTCTTTAAATATTTGGTGCCTCTAACATCAAACCCGGGATTTTTTTTATTATTATTGGTCACACCGTTAACAGATGCGTTCAATAAAGCAACACAATACTTTAATGGAAATATAATTTTTTCACCGATTATTACGTGTAATTTCTATTTTAAAACTGTTATTTCATAATAAAAAATGACTATTTTATAAGTTGTAAATTACAACAGTTGGTCTGTTTTACGCGAATAAAAATCTACTAACATAGTAGCATTTGAAACCTCCACGAATGAATTTTCTGCGTAACGATAGCATCACAAAGTAAACAATATGCTTTTCAATAAAACCGTGAAAGTTATTACATTATTGCACGGTCGCCTTCTAAAGAAGTTTATTTTGTCGATGACTCAATAGTTCACACTTATAAACGTGTACACACAATTTTATTCACTGAATAAATACATTACCTATGTAGTTGGGCCACAAACGTATTTTTTATGTACTCGGTAAACAGCTGGATCTATGTTTGACGCTACTTACATAAAAATGATTTATTGCTACCAGTTAGCTGCACTTCAATATAGTTTCAATTAGAAAGAAAACTACGTTTTCTTTTATAGAAAGTAGAAAATAAATTATTTGTACATACAAAAAATAGATGTAATAATACAGAAAATTTAACATAGAACGCGAAGTGTGAGGGCGGGCATTGTCATGAAGAAGAATTCGATAGAATTCGATGTCATGAAGTCAAGAATATGAGCGATAGACCAAACTTGGTTGCTTTGTTGCCACCTTTTCCATCATCGTCTGCAGCTCCTTACATATACATCTGCATCAATCGATTGACTGACTCGGATTGAGGATTGACTAAATTCTTGTGGCCCTAGTGGCCTTTCAAGAGTCACCGGACTTGTATAGTTTAGGGCGAGCGCAGAAGGCGCTCAGCCAGGAACAAAAAGTGTGTTGCAACGAGCCTAAGGGCTCCCCCGCCGGTAATTTTTTTTTTTTTTTTTGTTATGAGAGACAATCAGGAAAAATCCTGCATAGGACACCTGGTACCATCTAGTCTGGCTGGGCCAGCCTAGGTGGTACCAGGTAGTGTCGGACTCCTACCGACTAAAAAACCTGATTGCCTCAACAGGACTGAATTCTTGTGGCCTTGTGGCCTAGTAAGAGTCACCGGGCTTGTTTATATTTGGGCGAGCGCAGAATGCGCTCAGCCAGGAGAAAAAGTGTGCGTTGCAACGAGCCTAAGGGCTCCCCCGCCGGTAGACCGGCGGAAGGAACGGACCTTGGCTTAGGGCGTTGCAATGGGGGGATACCGCGGGATCGCGGGTCGGCGAGAAGCGCCCAGGCACGTGTCTATACCTGGTGAATATAGGGTTGGCTGAGGGCCAGTGTGTGTTAACGGTGTATCGGGGGGGACGTCCACGTCTCCGCCGGCGGGGACGGTGTCTGTGTACTGTGTTTGGGTGCAGAGTGAGAACCGCATTGGCAGCGGTGATCGGGTCGTCGGGTTCTTTTAAGGGAGTTCAGGGGCAGGCCTTGAAGAGGCCGAGGGCGCTAAGTACGTGCTCGTACTTGATGACAAGGTTTAGACGGGCTAGAGCGTCTCCGTCAGTGGACCTGAGCGCTTGGGCTAGGTTTTTAATTTCCTGGGGTTTTATGGCCCCTAGGAAGCGGCTGACTAGAGCCAGGTCCTCCATTAGCCCAGGACTAGCCTGGCTTTGGAAGGAGGTGGCGTTAGGGACGGGTTTGGGGGCCGGCGCAGGGGCGACTGGAGTGATCCTCCAAGATTGCTGCGCAGGGGCGGCTGAGGTGGTACTGCGCCAGGATTGCGGCGCAGGTTTGGGTGGGAGCGAGGGGAAGCTCGCGGGTGTGAGCACTGCGGCTGGGGTGGGTTGCGCAGAAGGCGCGAGTGATGGTGCTTTTGTTTGCACCGAAATAAGGGGGGCCAGGGGCGCCTGAGTAGGATAGCGCTTTGCGTGGGGAGGGGGTCCGGCGGGGATCCACCTGGGTGGCCTCCGCGGCGCTTTAGGGCAGCCACGATAGTTCGCGGGATGCCCCAGCTGCCCGCAGAGGACGCAACCAGGCGGATCCTCGGCGCCCTTGGGTCGGGTGCAGCTGCTGGTGCCGTGGTCACCCAGGCACTTTACGCACCGGGGTTTCGCATAACAGTTGCGAGAGGAATGGCCATAATATTGGCAATTGTGGCATTGGCCAATGCCACCACGCTTATTGGGGGTCTCGAAGGAGAGACCGGAGAGCCCGCAGATAGTACGGGTGTCAAAAATTTGTTTACCCTCGGGGGTGAGGGTGAGTGAAATCAGGACTAGGTTGTAGGGGATCCTATCGCGCCCTTTGTAGAGCCGGTGGACTTCCAACACCGGCAGGTTCTGGGATATGAGATCCTCTAGGATCTCGTCCTCTCCCAACTGGGGAGGGAGGCCTCGGGCCACGACACGGAGGCGTCTTTCGTCCTCCGTGGCGTACGTATGGAAGGAGATATTCTCCTTTCGGAGGAAAGTGGTCAAGGACCTGAAGTCCTTGGAGGAGGGGACCGTGACCTTAATGGCCACGCCGGTGTTGGTAGCGCGGGTAAATGTGATTCTGAGGGAATCCATTGCCGCGCGGACTTTTCCCCAACGGGCCTTGTCTTGTACAAAGACAGGTGGGGGGGGCTTTTCGGTGCGGGGAGACGCAGGCGGAGGGGTGCTCTGCCGAGAGCGGGAAGCTGCGCCAGGCTGGGCTTGTAAGTTCGGCTTAGCCGACTTCGGGGGTGCAGGGGGGGTAGGGGAGGTGGGGGAGGAGGTCTTTGCAGACCTCTTCCTCTTTGAGCGGACGACGGTGAAGCCGTTGCCGGAAGAGGACTCTGGCTCGGAAGAGTCGGAGTCGGAAGAATGGACTATGTCCATGTGCTCTTGCGAGATTATTTCAGCCCCCGCCGGTAAACGGACGGGCTTAGGGCGTTGCATTGGGGGGTTACCGCGGGATCGCGAGTCGGCGAGAAGCGCCCAGGCACGTGCCGATACCTAGTAAAAGTGTTGGCTGAGGGCCAGTGTGTGTTAACGGTGTAACGAGGGGGGGGGGGGGGCGTCGATTGACTGACTCGCGAGGAACATTTTCTTGTATACAATTTTTTAAATGTGGCCATTTTTCGATAAGCCGATAAGCTATAAGAAGCCGGGAAAAACATTTATTTTCACGTGAGAATGACAGATTCTAAATTCTAATGTATTTTTTTTTCTATAATGTAGCGATATTTATGGCCAGACTGAGTATATTGTGGTGACACACCAACACTGAAAAGGGCCGCAGCGCTGATTTTCAACTACAACCAAGTGCGTAGGGTGACTCACGTGCCTAGGTGCAGATGGCAGACGACCAGATAGTCCACCTGCTGGTAAGTGGGTACTGTCGCCCGTAGTCATATATACTAACACCAGTCCAGAATGACGAACGTTGGCACGCGCACGTTTAGAGATTTAGGAATTAATTTGAAGAAAGGGTTGGTAAAATATGAAGATGTAGGGCCATGGGATAGCATGGACATATTTCACTCACTAACGAAACACGTACATACGTACTTGTACATTGGGATAGTAGGCTAAAGGGAAATGCAGTAACATTTTACGGTAGTCTCCTGTGAGAGAGGTAATCCAGTCGATTATGCCCAGCGGCTGTGGGATTGCAGCGTGCACCCTCTTCATTGGAAAAAGTGATTAAAGAGACGTAACCAGTACTTTTACCGTCCACTGCTGGACATGGCTATCTTCATGTACATTTTCTTGTGTATGAGAGATGTATGACTGGCACGCTGGGTAAGCGGCTTAGCGAGTCCACTTTGTTAGTGGTGGTGGTCAGGGCTCGTGGTAGCAGCTTTGTTATCCCTTGTCGCTTTTTACTATACCCACGGGAAGGGATGGGATAATGCCCACCTAGCATAGGGAAATTAAGTAACATACTTTCTGCAGCTTGAATACTTGAAAATTGTTTGCTTTACTCCAGCCTGGATAAAAATATTTGCTTTTGCCCCACCCTGGATAAAATTGTTTGCTTTTGCCCCACCCTGGATAAAATTGTTTGCTTTTGCCCCACCCTGGATAAAATTGTTTACTTTTGCCCACGCTGGATAAAATTGTTTGCTTTTGCCCCACCCTGGATAAAATTGTTTACTTTTGCCCCACCCTGGATAAAATTGTTTATTTATCTGATAATCTGCGGTGAAAGTTGTAGCAGAAATATTGTTAAGGATAAACACATTATTAGATATTATCTACTGAAGCATAAATTGTATTATGAAATTGAAATTCAATGATTATGGGAATATCACCGCCTAACCGTTGTTTTGAATGTAAAATTAGTACATTTGAAATTATGATTTTACGCCAGTCCTTGTGGAATTCTAAAAAGTGTTGAAAGAATATGTATATGTAGAATTATTTTGTTATCAGTATCACTAAGAGAAATATCTGGACCTGAGTAAAATCAAATAGCAATATTCAGTTGTCGTAGGTATATTTTATTTACTTAAAAATCTTTATTGCATATAGTCATACAAAAGGCGAGCTTATAAATGAAAGGAACGAACAGGTTCCACGAGATACTCGTTTAATGTCACAAAGATGAGTTTAAGGAAACAAAGGACACGTAACGGACAAAATCTACGTGGACTTGTCCGCGTCCGCGGCCGCGCGCGAGCGCAGCGAGCATACTCTCGCCTTAATAGACGGTTTTCGACTGTCTCTAGTAATTTAATTGAGAAGCCAACGCGGAGATCGGCGGGTGCGCTGAGGGCGCGGGGGCGGTAGGAGCCACTGAAATTAATATCTGGATTATTCCCGCGATCCTTTGAGTTTAAGAGAAGGCACGTAGCTACGTGTAGATGATGTATGGAAAGAAAGAAATATCGTTTATCTCCTGTCTACAGTGACAAGTCCAAACAAAATAATTAAAAATAAAAGTAATTTATTTTTAATTATTATTTATTATTAAAGTAGTTATTTTTAAATAGTTACTAAACATTTGTATTGAAATATTTAAAAAAAATGGGTTGTATTTTTCTAGAAAAATGAATAATAAAGTTCCATTAAAGAAAATTTTCCCAAAAAATATCAATTATATATCATTGATTTTGAACGAAACTTCAAATGTCAAAATTGAACTTCATTCTAATAGTATTCTAAGTCCAATTTCCTTATTTTTATCAATTTTTACCAAAATTCTCCACTTTATTTATAACGAAAATCAAACGAAATGGATTTAGAAACAGAAGATCCAGAACCGGTCATGGAAATCGAAACGATTACGAATTATATAGACACTGAAACAATTTGTAACATTTGTAACGCAGAATTTTTGGATCCCGACGATTTATACATACATATGTGCGAGGTACTTTAATTCTAATTTTATTTTATTTATATAATATCTATCTTATTTACCAAAGAACAATGGACACTTGTATTAAGTATGAAGTATGCTAAATTTATAAACCCCTCAACAGTGATAATACCCATGTCCTAAGAAAGGTAACATGTGTTTTATTTCATATTATGGCAGCAATTCAATTTGGTTAATTTTCCAAACAATTTTTATAAAATATATTTTCTGGCATCTGTGTTATTTGAACAGAACAAACCTAACCTAACCCACCAACAGAGATGAGACCTACCTCATCAAAGGTTTTGGTGTGTACTTTTATTTGATATTATACCAGGAAAGTTCAATTCAAGTGCAAACTGGCCTGTTAGTGCACTGTCTATAGTTATCTCTTAGTTGATAAAAAATAAGATTGAAATGAGTTTTCAATCCTATTTATATGATTGGAATTAATTTCTAATTAAACAAATGAAAACTGCATTTATATTATTTGGAGAACATTATCAAACTAACAATTGTGTATGGATCAACAATTATGTAACATTATGATTATTAACTTATGGTTAAAATAGTAATAAAACCTGATTAACTTTTTTATTAATGTCCATAGGTGGCAGACGAGCATACAGTCCACCTGATGGTAAGAGGATACTGTCGCTCATAGACATCCACGATACATGCCACCATTAATCCAAAATGACAAACGTTAGCATGCCCCTGCATGCGCTGCCTACCTTTGGAGATATAGGAATTGATTTAGAGAAAGGGTGGGGAAAATGGGAAGGGACTGGATGGGAATGGGCTCTGGCACATCTCACTCACTACCGAAACACGTACGTACATTGGGGAAATACGATAAAGTGGGAAATGCAACTCCGTTTTAATGGACACAAAGTGATAAGATCATTAGCAATGTGACAATTATATTCCACCAATAATTATGTCATGTAAATGGATTGCTGGTCGATAAAAATGATCATGTCTACCTTGACTTAAGTACCAGATTACTGATATCACACGGGCACAGCTTCCAATGGTGCATCTGTCCATGAGACATGTGCAATATTGTGTAATGGAATATTTTTCTACTTGATCACGGTCAATTAAGATAAGTTTAAGATAAGTGTAATAAGTTTTTGATCTGTCATGTTGTGATTTCACTATAGTTACACCATCGAAAGATTACCAGTTTGAAAGTTCATGAATAGTTAGTCGGTTGGGATAACTTTAAAGTGGCGTAATAATTACGACAAAAATATTGTTATCCTTAATACATGTGAAAATGACAGAGTTAGGCAATTTTAAAGGAAACGTAATTGTTTGGAGCCCTAAATACTCTTTAATAACTAAGAAAACTTATTTTTTTCAATCTCTGACATGCTGTTACAATGTTACGTCTGTGTCACTTTTTGTTTTTTAAAGATAGTGATGTAGTATAATACAAGATACTGTTTAGCGATACCGGATATTAGTAAGATATTTGTAACATAGTCTGAATAAAATGTTAGAAGTATATGAATTTACTAATTCAATTACTTTTGTGTCATTTGATTGTCTAATATTAAGCTGTGACAGAACCAAAAGACAAAATAAATCAATATTATTAGGTTTAGACAAAGCATTATATATACTGTCTTACAATTCTATGAATGGTTTTGTTTCTCGATCCCGCCACAACATCACGTCACACCTTAAGTCAGTTTAATTTATTGAATATGAGGTTGAGAAGAAAATTGCATCTGGCTTGTGTCCTATTTGGCGTCTTCTTTAAATATACACAAGCTAGTTATCACTTTAACAAGTTGACGTGGTTAGGGGAACATGCCAGATGAACCATTTGTCTCTGTACACCACCACTTTGTGTTCCGCGAAATAGTTCAGCTGCATTCAGAGGAAGTTTCAAACATACCGAGAGCAAGTGTTGGAACAATATTCCCCCACCTATTAGACGGTTGAGACTTAGAGTTAAATTCAAAGCTTTTCTCCCCGACTACGAAAGATGGCGCCTTTGACTAAAAATCATGGGTTGACCCATGACATTACACTGAGTCAAGGTCCCATTTTGCTGCTGCAGCACAGTTTGCTTACTATTTGGTCAATTCACTTGTATTTTTTTATTATTATTATTTATGTTTTTTATTTCTAATGATTTGTATTGGAGTGCTAAAGCATAACTCTATTCTATTCTAGGTGCATTCGAATGGCAAAGGTGTTGAGGAGCAGTCCAACTTCGTAAAATGCCAATTTTGCCAAGAAATGGCCTCTAACTTAGAGCAATACGTTCTACATTTACGGGATATACATCTAACTTCGATGGGGCTTTGCGAGTATTGTTCCCGGGTTTTTGCAGATACTACAGCACTTCGGAAGCATAAAAGCAAGCATATAAGCTATGTAGCCAAGTCCCTATACTCCTGTTCGCAGTGCAAGATGATGTTTAATAGTATCACTGACTTGGAAATCCATGAAACTGATCATACAGATTGCTCTGATGGTGGAGCATACTTGCAAAATTGTTATTCATTACTGTCTTCTGTTATTAACATTAAAGCTGACCGCTTCCTCCGTTCCTATGATAAGCCGATGGAATATTTTTGCATTAAATGCAAATTTGCAACAGTAAATGTATTACTGTACGTTCAGCATTTAAAAGTTGGGAATTGTCGTTCATATGTCTGCGATAAGTGCTCGAATGTTTATCCGAAGAAAATTAGTCTACAACGGCATATTTCCACAAGAAAAAGTTGTCAAGGTAGCGACGCGAAGAGACGATGCGAAAAATGTGGTGTTTTCTTTGATGCTGATATATATAACAAGCATGTGAAGTCTTGTGAAGCTATTAAGTGTATCACATGCGACATCATCTTTCGTTCCCTTCAAGAACTTTCTGAACACCAGTCGAAAAAACACCCGCTGTCGGTAAATCTCCAATATTGTAGATATTGTCAAAAAGAGTTTGTTGGCACACTTGCTCTTGACAAACACATAAATAGAGCGCATAAGGACGACATACATTTGTACAAATACAAATGTGTGTATTGCGATCAAATATATAAACATCCAAAACACTTATTCACTCATTTCTTCAAGAAACATCCGGAGTTAGAACCGTATTCTTGTAAAATTTGCTCTGTAACCTTTCGAATGAGGAAAAAGTTAACTTTTCACATCAAATTAAAGCATAAAAGCAATGGCTTTGTGGAATTTGATGAGAATTTCCATGTTTATTTCACTGATAAGAAGTCAGAGAATCCTTTTCAACCTTCTGCACCTGATTACTATCAGTTACAAAATACTGAAGGAAGTAATCAAGCTGACAAGTCTGATGATGATCGAACAGATGCAGAAACAATTGTAGGGTCTGATACAGGTGTCTCTGATAAAAAAACGCCTAGCAAGACCCCAAAAATTAGTGTTACAGCAGAAAAAGTAAAGGGAAAAAGAGTAGAATGCTTTAACGTAAACTCTGATTTCATAAGCGCTACAGAAAATGAAGGAAATGAGAGGGCAGGGAATGAGGATGGAGGGAATATAAAGAAAAGTGAAAAGAAAGAAAAGGTAAAAGTTGGACGGAAACGCAAAAGAACAAAAGTTGAATCAGACATAGTATCAGATTTGTCTGAAGATGAACCTTTGCTTTTAGTTAGAAAAAGGATGAAAATGAGGCGAAATGCCAGAGTAAGGTTGGCTGCCTGGAACAAAAAGAAAATTGCACCAATTAGAGATAAAAGAAAACGATTCACTTGTAACATCTGCAAGAAGTACTGTTACACATACCAGAACTACAACCATCACATGAGTTTGCATTTTAGAAATGAGGCGAAGCAGTGTATCAAATGCTCCGACATTTTCAATACTAAAGAGGCATTGAATAGACACATGACGGCAAAACATTCATCTTCTTTTCTCACTGAAACTTTGAAAACGCTATTGGAAAGACGCAAAGTTGTAAAGGAGGCGACAATATCAGAGAAATTGTTGAAAACAATCAAGAAGGTACAAATTGAAAAATCAAACACCACAGCCACCATAACTCGAGTATCGAAAGACATATCTGTACAGAAGTTCATAGAAAATTTCACACCTGAACCGACCGATATTAAAAAGTCCTTAGTGATCAATACCAGCGTCACAGTAAAGCCTGTAACTGGTCCACCGAGAGAACCAATGATAAAAATGAAAAGGTTTACACCGGAAGTGCGAGAATTTTCAGGGAAATTGGCAATGCCGACCAGGTTTCAAAATCAGATTGACGAAGAACATCGTGTCAGTGTGAGAATAGTAAGGCATAGAGGACAAAATAAGATGTCTTTCAGCCCCCAATATAAGCAGGACAATGATTTCGGAGATGCAAGTTTCGATGACGATTTCGTTGATAAAACTGAGCAGATACCTGAAGTTGCTCAAGAAGTGATGGTAGAGGAGGAAAGGACTGACGATCCCCCTGCTAAACCGCTTATTTCGAGGACGCAAAATATTGTTTTACCAAATATTCCCGAGGAGTATAAGAATGTGCGCATTGCTCATTTACTGCCAGAGGCACCTTACTACAAGATAGTAAAACTAGATGACATTTTGAGCGGACAGACGATTAAAGAAAAAACGCCACCGCCGCAGGCGCCGCCCTTACCTACACCAGAAGTCAAAGAGGCAATAAAACTACCCAATGGCACAAAACTAGTAAATGTTAATCCGTTAGCACATCTTCTGGGCGATAAAACAATAGATGAAATTCCAATAAACAGAAATAAACACTATCAAAGTAAGACTCGGGATTATGAGAAAGCTCTCGCAAAGGCATTGCTGCGTTTGGAGGGACCAAGTTGTTCGAAATTGAAGGTCAAATCGCTAATTACGATGCAAAATAAGAAAAATGAGGCAAAAACACCGAGAAGTATTGACGAGAAACAGAGTAGTGATGTTGGGGGAAATAGTGAAAAATCCGAACATAACAGTGAAGATACTGAGCGAAGTGGAAGCTGTGGAATATGAAATAGTACAGCAAGCTGTAGACGCCCACAAAACTCAATTAGTAGTAGTGGACTGTGAGAAAGGGTTGGGAAAATGAGGGAGGATGGGAATGGGCTCTAGCATATCTCACTCACTACCGCAACACGTACGTACATTGGAGAAATACGATGAAGTAGGAAATGCAGTACATTTCAAGGTAGTTTTCTGTGAGGTAGGGTTAACGTGGCCACTACAGTGCGACCAGCGGCTGTGGGAATTTAGCGTGCACTCGACCCCCCTACAAATGTACAAGGTAAACCTGGACAGAATAGTGAAAATACTTATTTTGTAGTACATTGTTTCTTATTATACTATCATGTGAGTTGTGAAAATGTTGATGGTATACGGATAAAATCAAATACTTTAATTGTACAATCCGAGTACATGCAGGGGGTGTTTTAGTACATTCGATCGTCACATTACCGTTCATACCATAGCCGTAACTAACTAAAGATTAGCCATCTGTGTTGCAATGCTCCAGCCGTGTGTCATCTCATGAAGTTTTAAGTAGAATAGGGCGGTACAAATATAACCAAAAAAAGATATAAACAAAATTATGTTGAAATAATAAATATGAATGACAATTATTAAGAAATGTCATCAGTGTTGTTAAACGATATCATACATTACCATACCATCAGCCCGTGTCGCTGCTGGATACAGGCCTCTCCTAAGGACCGCCACCAGACACGGTCTTCCAACTCGTCTCATCCAGCTACTACCGGCGGTTTTCTTCAAGTCCTCAGTCTACCTGGCCGGAGGGCGTCCCACGCTACGTTTTGTGGTCTCCATTTGAGGACTGGTCTCCCCCACCGGTTATACATAACAATATCATACTAACATAAGCACCGTTTTCCACTGGTAGTCTAAAAGCCTCCGTTCACATGGATCCACAACAGGGCTCCACCGGTGGATCCATAGATAGTTTTTCTTCCTTTTGAATCCACGGGCAGATTAAAGTTGTTAGTGATGAATCTGTGGATTGAAGCGGCCTAGATATACCATAATTACATTTAGATTCAGAAATTGGTGGATTGAAGTGATATAAAAACATGTTATTATATATGAATTCCTAATTTGATGGATCGAAGAGGAGGAAGTTATCCATCGATCCACCGGTGGAGCCTGATTGTGGATCCATGTGAACGGAGGCGTCTAAAAACTTACAGAATAAAAGTTCCTTAACAGAAGTTTAACTTTTCCAGGGTTATTTTCAATTTGTTAATCGGCAGAGACTTTATAATAAATATTTTTAGACACAAGGCGTAACAATTCTTCTGGAATTACTTTCTTTTTGGCACTCATTCTAATCTATCTTGATTTCTTAGTGCCATAATAACGTGTTCTAATTACGCTACCAAGTGTGCTGAATTGTTGCTTAAATTTGGAGATTTCATAAATATACATACGAGGAAAAGTTGCAGATTTTAATTCTTGGAACACTGGTTCGCATGATTCAAAAGGAGCCACACCATAGGGGATATGTTGTACATTGCTCCTTATTGTATGCCACCTTTTTTCGACCATAATTTAATTTACTTCAATCCTAGCCCCAATTCAAATCTATTTTATCATTTGTGACATGTAGGAATTTTATCATGTTCCATACATTGTGGAATTTTAAAATATATTTTATTTTAAACTACCTTTCGAGCAATCCGTTCGGGAGGTACGACATTGTTGTCTTGTGTACTGAAACTTTTTTAGAAGAATAACCGATATATTATTACGGTACACATCCCGGCCCAAAGTATGTATACATCGGCTAGCTTCGGTTTTGTAGAGCGTCGTCTCTGTCGTGTGCCGATATGCCGCTTACTTGCGAGCCGTCGTACAGGCACACGACAGAGACGACGCTCTACAAAGCCGAAGCTAGCCGATAGTCTCTTTCTAAAGGCCGATGTGTATTATTTTCGGCCGGGAAGTGTAGTGATGTATATAACATTCGAAGAGCAATGTTAATGTATTATTATTAATAAATGTATTTGCATGAAAACTGTGTTTTAAATAATTTGTATAGATAGACCTACCCTTCTGTATTTACCCTTGTCAACTACTTTTCTTACAACAGGTATAACCAACCCATTGAAAATATCTGTGAACTGGTGGAATTATGTCACGGATTTGCCAATGCATTGGCAAATTGCATTGTTTAGTGCAATTTACGGGGATGGTGAGGGTTCAGCTCAATTTTGACACCGAATTCGAGTTCAGCAATCCATAAAAACCTACCGGAACTCATTTTTAAGCCGATTTATGGCACATAAAATAAGAGAATAAAAGCAGGTAGTTTTGAGGGGGGGATTTACCCCTTCCTCCACTTTTATGGACGGAGGTGCTAGTCGAGCATATAGTCCACCTGATGGTATGTGGATACTGTCGCCCATAGACATCCGCGATACATGCCAACATAAGTCCAAAATGACAAACGTTGCCAAGCCCCCGGATGCGCTGCCTACCTTTGTAGATATAGGAATGCATTTGGAGAAAGGGATGGGAATGGGCTCTGGCACATCTCACTCACTACCGAAACACGTACGTGCATTAGGGAAATAAGATAAAGTGGGAAATACAGTACATTTCAAGGTAGTCTTCTGTGAGAGAGGGGTAACGTGGCGTGAGTCCTAACAGTCGAGTGCGCCCAGCGGCTGTTGGATTGCTGCGTGCACTGACCCCCGCATGAATCGAAAAAACAACGTTCCTTCATCTATGTTAAAGAAGCTATAATTCCCACAAAACGACAAGTTGCTACTTCGTCGTGATGACCTAGTCGTCTTTTGGCGGCTTTTTGGGAGGTGATTGCAGTATTAATAGTTTTCCTTTAAATAAATTTAAAAAATAATAATACAGTAGTTTTTTTTCTTTAATCTCTCAAGACGATTGACCATTAACTTATTATTTTATTTTATTTAAATCTCATAAATGGCTACAAAACAACGGCCGGATTCAAATCCATCTTTTTTTTTTTATAGTAATAGAATAAGGAGTTTCCCACTGCATAGACAAAACGTGATATGAAAAAAAGATCAGAATATTTACATGCAAAAAAAAATAATAATAAAAAGATGCAATAGCTATCATTTCCACAAAAAAAAAATTTAAGTTGCCACTTCGTCGTGGTCACCTAGTTGTGTTTTGACTGTTTTTTGGGGGCATGATTGCAGTACTATATGTATAGAGCGAGATCGGGGCGAAGTGAGACGTCCAGAGGGGGATAAAGCACATTCCGATGACGTCCACAGATATTTCCGAAGAGTTGTACGTATCCAGCAGTTGGTTTAGGGAAATGCGTCAACAGGGTCGCATTTGGGGGTTGACTGGCTATAGGCCAGGGCTCCAGAAACCAGAGGAAAAGCGAGTGTCACGCGTCCAAGTTCACGCGAAGACTCCTTGGAGCACACGAAAAATGCAGTCCCACGCTTTTATTTGATTATCACAAACACCGCACACGAAAAACACTGAAGTTTAATAGACTATCACTATTAAAACACAAAACGCCTAATATTATAATTTTTACAATAATCAAACATAAACTCCACTTCACTTCTCGAGTTGCCGCCAAAAAGCCCCAAGATACGTTAGTCTTTGAAATTGTCTATTATGAAGAAAACTTCACATTGGCAGAATGTGTAAATTGCACCATTGCTATATATGAAGAAAAAAAAGACGATTATCTACAGTCGGGTCACTCGAGCATAGCCTGTGGTTTTGGTGTAGAATAAAAACTATTTTTAATTGGAAATACAATTTATTGAAAAAATAAACAATCTTACTGAATTGAAACTGAATATAACTTATGATTAAACATTACAAATGAACTTATATAATTATCATTTATAAAATTGGAACTAAATTTTACTTACATTAAAATAATTATTTATACATTGTAAATCGATTTATATCAAGAAAAAAAGTATACAGGCGGGCACTGATTTTTATACATTTACAATTTCGACAAGACCGCCAACAACCGTATCCACATAAACACAAGTACATTTTGATGACAATGGAGATAATGCAAGAAACAAAAATTTTAACATTTTCATTAATTTAAAATCGAGCCAACAATCAACGAGTTTTGTTTATTTTTAATTTTCAAATATAATGTTATTTGTGATTTCTTATATTGATCGCTAAATGTTGCATACAGTATTTAATAGGATCACGAGAAAACAGCACTTTACAGGCTAGATTGGATAGTGTTATGCACATACGAGTAAATCAATCACCAATTTGTAGTGCCACATTCCCGCCAATTGCAATACGCCGGCCAAGCCAGCGAGCAATGCCCCACTCCTCACGCCAGACAACCACTAGCCACGGGCGGGGTGGCCCTAGCCAAGCCAAATAAGGACATGTCAGCTTATTTCGACTGTATTACTATACAAATTGCGAAGAGGAAACTCTGGTCGTTAATAAAAATTGATTATTTTATTTTTAACTGATCAAAATATTTCACGCTATATTTGTGGGATCTTATAATTATACTGGATAGGTCATCAGTTATCACTAAAAAATAGATTAATTTTATTATTGAAGTCAAGTATCAAAATTATTTTTCCACCTATTTTAAGTGATAACTTGTTACACTTTTTTTTTTTTTAATTTGCCGCGTTTTTCCAGTCTAGGACACAATTAAAGCTATATTTCTGACAAATATATGTAAATAGTTGTTTTTTCTTAGTTTGTATTCGTCATTGGGGTCAATGCGTAACATATATATATGTTATTTTATACAATATTTTGCAAAAAAAAAAAGTAGTCAATTGAAAATAAAATACCCTTTTAATTAAAAAAGCATTTGCCATCGCATTTTTCTTTTAAAATAGAGAAAATGCAAGTATTTTAATTGGAAAAATCTATTAAACAATATTTAATATTCCAATAGCATCTGACAGTTTTTTTGAGTTTCATTTAAGCAAAACAAGAATCAATAGAAACGCCACGACTCTCTGTAAATATATTTTAAATTAATAAAAATAAAAAAACCACCATTTTTCTTTTCAGATAGGAGCACATTTTTTTTTTGTATATCTCTTAAATTAAATGCATATTCTCCATTTGTTAATTAATTACTTTGTTTGCTTGATGATAATTCATAATAAATATTTTCTTTGAATTTTGATTTATTTATTTTTATGTTTTACATTTCTCACTGTAAGTTCTATCTATACTAATATAATAAAGAGATAAAATTGTGTATTTGTATGTTGCGGGTAATCTCTGGAACTACTGAACCGATTTCAAAATTTTTTTCACAAATAGGAAGCTACATTATCCGTGTTTAATATAGGCTATATTTTATTTTGAAACTTTGTTTAAAAAAAACCACTTATAAACCGAAGCGAAGCGAGGGCGGGTCGCTAGTGCATAATAAAGACATACAAACGCCCGAGGTACATACTTAATTATTTATTTGATTTATTATTTACTAAGCCATCGATATCGGTATCGCCGATTATTTACTACAATAATCGGTATCGTATCGGCAAAATTATGTATCGTTACATCCCTAGTTGTATTCATAGCGTTGACATCTCTCGTGTACACAATTTTGTCGCAAGCAATTATCCATGTATATTGATTGATCCATGATAGGAACTAGGAAGTACGGCTCTCACAACGAGAGTTGATGCGAGCAACACATGCGTAGGTTTATGTGTGTGCCGGTGTGTCTGTACACGCTCGCAGCGGCAACGTTATTGTGTAGCGTAACTGAGACTCTCTTGCCGTCTCGCTTGCGCGCGCGCATTTATATAAAGTGAAAAGAGGACAGTTAGTGTTTACGTTGTTTGGATTGGATTTTGTACAGCGTGTTTTTACTTAAAAAAAACTTTTTAAAAACTAAACACGTTTTTACTAGAAGTGGAGCCGAATATTCGGTTACGGTTTCGGTTTCGGCTGAAAATTGTGTTTCGGTCGAAAACTAGTTACTTATTATAAGATTGACAAATATAAGATTATTCCAAAAAAAATTATGTCCATTTGTATGTAAAAAATAGCGTACAGCGTTGTTTAACATGTATGCGATTGTACATGTGTATGTGTTTCAAATGTACACGGTAACTTTGAAACATCCTGTATCCTAATACGGAGTGTTCTTTGAAACACCTGTATCCTAATAGAGTATGTTTCAAAGAACACTCCGTATTAGGATACAGTATGTTTCAAAGAACACTCTGTATTAGGATACAGTATGTTTCAAAGAACACTCTGTATTAGGATACAGTATGTTTCAAAGAACACTCTGTATTAGGATACAGTATGTTTCAAAGAACACTCTGTATTAGGATACAGTATGTTTCAAAGAACACTCTGTATTAGGATACAGTATGTTTCAAAGAACACTCCGTATTAGGATACAGTATGTTTCAAAGAACACTCTGTATTAGGATACAGTATGTTTCAAAGAACACTCTGTATTAGGATACAGTATGTTTCAAAGAACACTCTGTATTAGGATACAGTATGTTTCAAAGAACACTCTGTATTAGGATACAGTATGTTTCAAAGAACACTCTGTATTAGGATACAGTATGTTTCAAAGAACACTCTGTATTAGGATACAGTATGTTTCAAAGAACACTCTGTATTAGGATACAGTATGTTTCAAAGAACACTCTGTATTAGGATACAGTATGTTTCAAAGAACACTCTGTATTAGGATACAGTATGTTTCAAAGAACACTCTGTATTAGGATACAGGATGTTTCAAAGAACACTCCGTATTAGGATACAGGGTGTTTTAAAGATACCGTGCGTGTTCAAAGTTACCGTTTCAGTAAATGCGTCTGTGCGAGTACTGCGCTGGGCTCAGCTCTCGTTGCCAGATCTGTACTATTTTTATATTATTATTATTATTACTATTATTATTACAATTCCTAGACAAAGTTAAGCGTAATTTTAAATTTACACGTGACTTCAATTTAAAAGAAGGTACTTTATTGTGGCAGTTCTTTTTTTCCTGGATATTAAGACTAGAGAAATCTTAATAAAATAAATAATTGCGTGATTTACTCGTATGTGCATAACATTATCCACACTCGATCGGGTGTTTTGTTTTTATAGGAAAAAGGCGGCAGATGAGCATACAGTCCACCTGGTGATAGATGGATACCGTCGCCCATGGACATCCTTTCGAGATGAAGGAATGGATTTGGAGAAGGATTGGGAAGTCGGGGTTTGGGATAGGACATCATGTGATGGGAATGGGCTCTGGCATATGTGCCCCTTGCCCGCGTCCGCCTCTGTTGGTGAGTACATATGCATATACGAGTCAATTATATTGTTAATTCCTTTATTTTAAAAATAACATTTCAGAACATGTTTCTCTTTAGACAATCTTGAAACGAGATATTAAGTTATTAAATATTAACCATAGCTAATGAGTCCGTACCGACAATAAGGTCCCTTTTTGCAAGCTTTTATTAAATTTCAGATGACGTCACAAATGTTTCACTTATTAGAAAAGAAACTTATCTTAACACTTAATTTTTAATTCAAAGACATTTTATATTTTCACTTTTGAATAATAAGAAGGCGACAGACGAGCGTACAGTCCACCTGATGGTAAGTGGATACTGTCGCCCATGGACACCCGCGATACGTGCCAACATTAGTCAATTTTAACAAACATTGGCACAACCGCAGTTACGCTGCCTTCAAACATAGGTTTTACATTATTATAACAATTCAATATTTTACGCGAATAAAATAACTCATTTCAAACTAATAATGTTAATTATAACAAAATGTCGACTAATACTTATGCAATATAACGACTATGAACTCATGAAACCGGTTTCGAATAACCGCTGATTTTTAGCTTATGCCGTTTTTTTTTTTGTTTCGGTTATATTCGACTAGTCTTATATTTCATAACGACACTATACAGTAATATTGATTTCCGGAAACCGGTTTCAAATTTACGGATAACCGTTCAGGTAAAGCCGGTTTTTGTTTCGGTTATGTTCGACTAGTCTTATATTTCATAACGACACTATACAGTAATATTGATTTCCGGAAACCGGTTTCAAATTTACGGATAACCGTTCAGGTAAAGCCGGTTTTTGTTTCGGTTATATTCGACTAGTCTTATATTTCATAACGACACTATACAGTAATATTGATTTCCGGAAACCGGTTTCAAATTTACGGATAACCGTTCAGGTAAAGCCGGTTTTTGTTTCGGTTATGTTCGACTAGTCTTATATTTCATAACGACACTATACAGTAATATTGATTTCCGGAAACCGGTTTCAAATTTACGGATAACCGTTCAGGTAAAGCCGGTTTTTGTTTCGGTTATGTTCGACTAGTCTTATATTTCATAACGACACTATACAGTAATATTGATTTCCGGAAACCGGTTTCAAATTTACGGATAACCGTTCAGGTAAAGCCGGTTTTTGTTTCGGTTATGTTCGACTAGTCTTATATTTCATAACGACACTATACAGTAATATTGATTTCAGGAAACCGGTTTCAAATTTACGGATAACCGTTCAGGTAAAGCCGGTTTTTGTTTCGGTTATGTTCGACTTGTCTTATATTTCATAACGACACTATACAGTAATATTGATTTCAGGAAACCGGTTTCAAATTTACGGATAACCGTTCAGGTAAAGCCGGTTTTTGTTTCGGTTATGTTCGACTAGTCTTATATTTCATAACGACACTATACAGTAATATTGATTTCAGGAAACCGGTTTCAAATTTACGGATAACCGTTCAGGTAAAGCCGGTTTTTGTTTCGGTTATGTTCGACTAGTCTTATATTTCATAACGACACTATACAGTAATATTGATTTCCGTAAAACCGGTTTCAAATTTACGGATAACCGTTCAGGTAAAGCCGGTTTTTGTTTCGGTTATGTTCGACTAGTCTTATATTTCATAACGACACTATACAGTAATATTGATTTCCGTAAAACCGGTTTCAAATTTACGGATAACCGTTCAGGTAAAGCCGGTTTTTGTTTCGGTTATGTTCGACTAGTCTTATATTTCATAACGACACTATACAGTAATATTGATTTCCGTAAAACCGGTTTCAAATTTACGGATAACCGTTCAGGTAAAGCCGGTTTTTGTTTCGGTTATGTTCGGCTACTCTTATATTACATAATGACAATCAATTCTTTCAACATTCAACCGATTCAACCGAAACGGATTTCAAATTTACCGATATTTTTTTAGGTCAAACCGGATTACCTCCGTTACGTTCGAACAAAACGTGCAATAAAATTTTAAACACTTCATAAAAAAAACGTAAATTATTTCTTTTATTTTGTATAATCGGTTTGTGTTTAAGGCTAACGGGCCACGCTCTAAACGTTAGTTGAATTAAAAAAAAAAAACAACGAAATAACGATTTATAAACTAAATCGATTTTTAAGCCTTAGCGAGTCCCTGTGACATAAGTTTAAACACTATTTAGAACACAATAAATGGGTCGTGGATGTTGTAATTACAATTTTTTCACCTTTAATAAGTTACACATACCATCAAACAGTGATATAAAAAAAATGCAAGACACACACAAGCAACTCTCAAAGTTAAATTTACTGCTGATTTTCAGTGTTTTCATTCACCAATTCCTTTCCAGGATCAAAGAAACCCATGTCCGATAGTTTTACTAAACAGTATTGTTGTAGGGTTACGATCGAATGTTTTAACTTAGACTTGGGCAGGGTAATTGGAAATTGGTCTGTATGGATACTGCATAAGGAGACTTAAGGTGGCTACATACGTAACTGCAAGCTTGACAAGCCTGCATGAACAATCATTTTGTACAAGCTTGCACAACTTTCCTATACGCTACACACTGTACAAGCAAGCTGGAGCAGCATCGGTTATTGCTTGATGGACGAAAATGACGCGCTTGCTTTAGCTGCATTAATTTTAATTTTAAAAAAGAAACGAATTTTTCATATGCTGCCTGTCTCTTTGACCTGTCTTTATATCCTTTAGATTTAATACGCCAAACACATAGTTCGGTTCGATAGATTCTAATAAAATCTTCAAGTAATTTGCTATTAGTAGCCACTGCGCAACAGTAAAATACATACGCCGAACTATTCGCACTGAGAGCGCGCGGGCAACTGGCGTGCGTATGATTACGCAAGCTTGTAACCTGCATACACACGTTCGATCATGCTTGCACAAAATTATCATACAGACGCTCAAGCATGCTTGCACAAAATGATTGTTCATGCAGGCTTGTCAAGCTTGCAGTTACGTATGTAGCCGCCTTTACACGACATCTCAAATACAGTATGTTCTCACAAAACAACCGAAACAGATAAAGTTATTATTCTTTTGGGAAATTAAAGCAACTCACGAGATTTTAGAGCAATGCAAAAAAACAACGCTAAAGAGTTAATTTCAATGTTACAGATAAAAGAAGTATTTTTTTATAACTTCGGTAAAAGGTGAGGATTTGGATTCGGAGAAAGGTTTAGGGGAGAGATAGGATACAATGGGAATGGGCTCTGGCATATTTCACTCACTACATGTACGTACATTGGGGGAATAGGATCGTAAGTACGTAAGTCCATAATGTTTATATTGCATCTGTGTCATCTGTCATCTGTGAGAGACTGGTATTCATTGTATAGATAACTTTATCGGACATTGTTAAGTAAGAAATGTGTATCTACGTTTTTTTTTATATCAACGTGAATACAACAAATTAAAATAAGTACAAGAGCACGTGTAAAATCCCTAGCTATCCTCCAAAGCGCGGTGTCGCGAGGACAGAGGCGAACTGGGAACCGATTCGATGCACAATTCGGAAGCTTGCTCGGCTAAATCCGACGTTATCTATAAAGAGAAAACGTTATCCGTAAGGAAATTAAAAAAAAAAAACATCTACGCTATACTGAAAAAAACAAAATTGTTAGCAGCACTGCAATTTTTTGACGAGTTTCCTCGTGGACACAGAGCGTGCCCATGTGTTGTGGGCCAACCTGCCCACGGGTAACCAAGGCATAACAAATCGACTGCCACAAGCGTTGAGCAACTACACCACATCTGGAAGAGTGGACTCCCCAGCCCGTTTGGCGTGGCGTTTAAAGGCCCTACACTAAGCCCTTAAGCACAAGACAATATTCACAAGGGATGCCCCATGTCCTGCAGTGGATTAAATTTAAATAAATAAATAATTAATAAATAAATAGTTTCATAAGAAGAGATTCTGGAAAAGTCAAAACTCAGTCACAAACAGTCCTGATATCAGTCAGTCATCTAATGTGAATATATTAATGATACAGGTTATAAATGATGCGCGAGGGAGAATTAAATCAGGCGGCCATTTTTTTTTATATACGAAGGAGGCATACGAGCGTGCAGTCCACCTGATGGTAAGTGGATACTGTCGTCCATGGACATCCGCGATACATGGCAACATCAGTCCAAAATGACAAACGTTGGCACGCCCCCGGATGCGCTGCCTATCTTTAGCGCTATAGGAATGGATTTAGAGAAAGGGTTGGGAAAATGGGGAGGGATAGGATGGGAATGCGCTCTGACACATCTCACTCACTACCGAACCACGTGCGTGCATTAGGGAAATAAGATAAAGTGGTAAATGCAGTATATTTCGAGGTAGTCTTCTGTGAGAGAGGTGTAACGTGGCCAGTCGAGCGCGCCCAGCAGCTGTTGGATTGCAGCGTGCACTCGCCCCCTCAAAAATTCCTGCTCAAGCGGTCATTATTTGGGGGTTTCTAGTTTGTCCGGGTGCATTTGATACGGTCTATGATTAATCACTGTGGATTTGACGCTGTCTATGTTTCGTCAGGGTGAATTCCATATTGTCTATTAGTGATGGGTGACTCCAGAGTTAATGAATCAAAAGAGTTGAGTCCGCTCGGCGGAGCAGAATCCCTTAATTGTTCCATGGAATTGTTATTCATTCCGATTCCGGCGCCAATCATGATCGTGAGTGTAATCGCGCAGCGGCACTTGTCGGGGGCTCGAAATCGAGATGCAACGATGACGTCACCTTTTTTTTTGCTTATGCAAGGGTTGAAACGCTCTCGGAAGGTGAATCAAAAGAGTTAAGGAGTAACTAAGAGGAGTCGGATCTGCGAGCGGAGCAGGATTTAGTGAGTTAAAACACTCAGAGAAGTATTGATTACTCATCTATGGTACGACTATTGTCTATGGTACGTCAGGATGGATTTAGTACTATAATATTGGGGTGTATTTGATGCTATGGTTCTTCGGGGTGAATTTGACGGTGTCTATAATTCGTCAGGATGTATTTGCCAGGGTTTGTGATTTGTTAGTTACTGTTACTCACCTTGTGCGTGGCGGCGGCGGCGGCGTCGGGGGGTAGCCGTAAAGCCTTCAGCATGGCGGCCAGTTGGTGGGGCGGAGCGCCCGCAGCGAGGGGGAATTGGACTAATCGAGCGCCCATTTCTGCTCGGGCGGCCATTACTCGAGGGTTTCTGGGGAAAAAAAAAAACGGAAGTTTATATACTGACGGGATCTGTATATTCGGGAACTGCTAAGCTAATTTAGGAAAAAAAAGCATGTGTTGTCACAATCAAGACTCGAGTAGTTTAAAGATGTTAATTGCTTTCAAAATTTTACAGCAAGTCGCGGGGACTGCGGTGGCAGCAGTCCATCTATGTGTCAACGTTTCGTCACCTCTGACAGATGTTGACTCACATCACAAATATGCACGTGCATTTACCACAAGGTGGATTAATTATCCACTCTGTCAAATGTTCAAAAACTTAGCTTCGAGTCCGTCTAGAACACTGTAAGCCGAGTGGACACACGCTAACTTGGATTCTATTTCGGTTAAAGTGCGGCAAGCCGCGTGGACTGCATCTTGCAGTAGTAATACATCCACATTTGTGTCGACGTCACTATTGACGAATGTTGCCACGCACCCATTTACCACCAGGCGGACTGTCTGATACATACCAAGTGTACAAATACTAACTTAGCTTCGAGTCCGGCTAGCGAGCGGCAAGCCGCGGCGACTCGCGGCCGCAACGCCTCCAGACGCGCCTGAACGCGCGCGCGGGAATCGCCCGCCTCCGCGCCGCACACTACGCTTTGGATCTGTAAGCAACAAAATATTCATGGGACACGGAAGAGTTACAGAGTTGCATTTAGTTAGTCTGACCAATTGAACCAACGAAACGGGCTCATTGAGTTTAGTCTATCTAGCCAAAGAAACGTGACAATTGAGATACAGACAAACAAGTGGTCGCGTGGTTGCAGGGGGGGGGGGGGGGGGGTTAATGTTACGGCGGGAACGCGCTCCATTTAGATAATTCACAAAAATTTAATAAGGTTTATGTAGTGAAATTTAAATGTAGTTAGTTATGTAATTATATGAAGTTAGTTTTTCGAGAATACATCTGTGAACTATTCGCTAAGTGTATTTCATTTCATTGTGAACTATAATTTCAGTTCATTTCATTTCAGCTAAGTGTATTGTGTATTTCATTCGGTTGAACGGTATATAGAAGTTGATGTGATGCAGCGCCATCTAGTGGCGAGTAACAACAAAGTCGATAGCCTGAATATATATTTTCATGATGATCTGTGATCACCATGTAAATTGGTATACATAGGTATATGAGCACGGGAAATACTATACTATAGACGTTGATGTGCCGCAGCGCCATCTAGTAGCGAGTAACAACAAAGTGGGTAGCATAAAAACCTTCTCCATGAAAAATACATAGGTATATGTGCCAACTTTCGTTGTGATCAGTCAAACGGTGTCGAAGTCTATTAATCTCAGACAGATATACAAACATCCATTTATATTATATATATATAGATAGATAGATAGACATCGGATATTTTGATATTTATTACAAATATCGGATTTTTACGAACCCTGATTTTAATAATAATTATAGTAAATACAAAATGAAGTATACGAACCTCTTGACAAACATGCATGTAGTGATACAGCGCTTGGCCGCCATGTTCCCATCCGCTCACTTCGTGTTTCTCAGCAGCTGAGTTCAGCTGTTCCAGCAGAGATGATATGCTTTGAAGGTTACCTGCAAGAGAATACATTAATAGTATCAGACCAGGAAGTTTTAGAGGGATATGAATTTTAATTTCACGAGTAAGTCACGGTCATATGAGAATAGATAACGGAAGCTGCGTGTCCGAACCTGGCGTTAAGCTCCAACTTGTCGTGCAGTTCAGTGTTACTAGCAAATCTGTGTTATAAAACACAAAAATATCTAATTACGCTATGAACAATTGTATAAATTCTTCAAAGGTGTATAACCGAGTCGAGGCGGATGTTTCATTTCATCGATGAATGGTTTCCCAACACTACCAATTTACTCGTGACTCAATTTACTCGAATATAAAATGAGTGACGCGCTTGGTTTTCATACAATTCACAATTTCATTATTAAAGGTTAATTGTTTTCAAATAATCCGCAAAGGGTGCTGGTATTTTGCGTGTACAATAAAATAATCACTCACCAGTCAACACGGCTTGAGCCAAGAGATGTTCTAAGAGCACTTCGTGCGCTGCGTTCCATTCGCCAGCCGCTGTCAAATGTTCCGCTTCTACTGCCGGTAAATGCTGTAAATATATGTCAAATGATTTATATATAACGTGTCACTGGAATAACGCAAAAGTTGAAAATAGGTTCTTCGGTATCGAGACTACAATCGATTCTAACAGTTTTAAAATAAGTTTTTTTTTTCATAACCTGTTCATTTCTAATATAAAAAATAACTACGTTCTTTTTTCTTTATGGAAAAGGGGTGTCAGACGAGCCATACAGTCCACATGATGGTAAGTGGATACTGTCATCCGTGGACATCCGCGATACATGCCAATGTCAGAGTCCAGAATGACTAATGTATGGTATGGGAGTGGGCTCGGGCATATCTCACTCACTTTCGAAACACGTACGTAACGTACATAGGAAAAATTGAATGAAGTGCGAAATGCAGTACACAGCATGGGAAGTGAAGTCTTCTATGAGAGAGAGGTAACGTAGCCAGTCGGGTGCGCCCAGCGGCTGTGGGAATGCAGCATGCACTATCCCCCTACCAAATATAATACTGTATATAAATATATGAAAAAAATGAAAATTAGGTAAATCTATTTTATTTCGAGAATATTCCATTGACGCGTGTGAGAAAAAGTGAACAAAAGTTTTATAGAAATCACTTTGTTTTATTTAAATTAGAGCCTAGTGTTTAGATGTTGTTTAGGCTAGGTCTATCTCACACATAGGCTAGCTGCTACATGCACACTAGCTAGTAATGGGTATTAACTGTTAAAACTACTGTCTTTTTCTTTACCCTTTGTCTCATGCTATATAATGAATCTAATACAATATATAAAAAATAATGTTTGTTTGTTTGTCCTCTATGCGGTCCTATACCATTCATCCGAGTGCGATGAAACTTTGGTGAGTTGTTGTGCGCGCGCAGGCGAAGGTATCTGACAAAAAAAAATCTAACGCATTGCAACGCATACCGGGCACAGTTAGTATGGTATAGAATGATATGGTTTGTATGGTATATGGTATGTATCTGCTATTGTATATGTTTGATTTATGAACAGCAAATCCACAGCAAAATATTGTCAGCCGTGTGCTGTCAGCCGGCTATAGGATACACCATTCCATCTCTCCCCGTGGGTGTCGTAAAAGGCGACTAAGAACGAAGCCGCTACCGCAAGCGCTGGGGAATTACATCAGCTCCAGTAGAATGGACTCGCCAACCAGCTAGGCCGGCGTGGTGTATTACGGCCACACATCTGTCATGCACGAGACAATGTGCGGACAGTGAAAGGGCTGGCTGTATTGCAATGCACAATGCAATATAGATAATATGGGCTTATACGTGAACTATCGCCTAAGACTCAGGTAAATGCACGTCTATATCTATTATGTGTAATGTAATAATGAATAAAGTTTAATTAAATCATTCATAAATCATAGTGACACTGTACTAACCTCATACTTAGCCCTGTTCGCCTGCGCAACCCTCAACCACTTCTCGGGAATGGATAACCGCCTCATCAACTCTAACCGAGATTGCAACTCCGGGGTAGAGGCCTGAGATGGCGCGTGGCGGGATAATACGCCGCGGATGAGATGGTTGCGACTGAGGAATAAATGTATATAAACAGGTTGAAAGTTAATTAAACAGAAATCAACCCTTGAAACTAAATAAAATCAAACACCGCTTAAAGGCAAATAAAATCAGATCTGATGAAGTCAAATCCCCTGAAGCTAAATTAAATGGTCCTGAAACTAAATTAAATCAAATCCCTCCTGAAGGTAAATTAAATCAAACCCCCATGAAGAATCCCCTCCCTGAAAGTAAATAATATCAAATCTCTCTGAAGCTAAGTCAAATCCCCCTTTAAGCTACATGAAATTATAAAAAATGAACTCCTGAAGTTTGCGTTGAAAACTATTAATCAATTTAAAAAATGAATTAAAATAAAGCTAGATTAAATAAATTCTAATGCTCTCCTGAAGCTAAATAACATTAGATAAATATCAATCCCCAAAATAAATATATATTAATGCCGGACTGCTATAAATCCCACCTGAAGCTAAAGGAACTCAAATTAATTCATTTAACTGAATTAGATTGATAAATTAGTCAATAATAAATAAACTCATCATTATTATCACTCAGACTTGGTGACCAGCTCATCATCACTCATAGGACTATTGTAGAGAATAAGCCTGACATCGTGTTAATGGACAAGATGCAGTCTTGGGTGACGGAGGGGCCCCGTGAAAGCCGAAACCGAGAAGAGAAGAAAATATCTCGACCTGGCGCAGGTCAAAAACATGTGGCGCGTGACGTCCACTGAAATCATGCCAGTAGTTTTATCCGTAAACGGGTCAATCCCTACCAGCCTCGAGACCAAACTGAGGCGGTTGGAATTCCGTGGCGGCTCGCTCCCGGCGAGGATGCAGAAGGCGGTGCTGCTCTACACCGCACGAGTCTTCCGCCGGCTTCTCTCACTAGGATCTCGAATTGCGACCGACTTTGCTGTCTCCCTCATTTCGGTTTATCGAGGGGGAGGAGAGGGGTTTTAGAATCATTTTAAAATAAGCTTACAAATAGATCGTGTGGTGTGGGCCGGCTATAGACTGGTACTACCGCATCTCTTCCCGTGGGCGTTGTAAGAGACGACTAAGGGATATAGTCGCTAGCGCAAGCGTTGAGAAATTACACCACCTCTACAAGAGTGCACTAGCCAAGCCCGCTTGGTCAGCGTGACGTTCTTCGTGCACGAGACTGTATGCACAAGGAGACACTTGTCCACAAGTGGATACTTAAATACCTGGTTATGGTATTTATTATAAATAATATAAGTCCTGCATAGGTGTCTGTTCGCGCCAATAACATCGGTGCTTTAAAACTTGTAAGGTAGTGTCATTTTTTATTACCCACATCTCATATAATAATTTCTTCCCATTCATTTTTATATCGCTGCATTTTCACATACCGAACAGTCTAGCGATCGACCCCCTCCCGTCGCCGGTTGTCGATTGTGAAGCTCACATTCTGGTGGTCTTTTGGACCCTGGAATTAGCGCGCTTTTCCATACAGCGAATACATCCTACTTTAAGCTACATTGTTGTTTAATATCGAAGGACACCAAAGCCAAGTAGAAAGTCAAGAAGAAGCCGAGAAGAAAAGCTACCAGGCTCGGGATAACGGGGGGGGGGGGGCTAACGAGCGCAGCGGGGCGGTCGTGAGCTTGGATTTTCTCGTGGATTAGCGTACGGCTATATTGCTTAGCTGTCGCGTTCACAGTATCTATATTAAAAATTGTATCTATAAGTGTAGTGTATATCTGTTATCGACATGTTCACCTGCTCCAATGTAAAGTAAATCTATTTATTGTATCGTAATATTATTGTAATCACATATTTAATGTAGCATAAAGAAATAAACTCACGCCACGTCATTCGGATGGTATGCCAGCGCTTGTATGGCAAGATGCCAGTCCCCGGTAGCTTCCAATTGGTCGGCAATGCCAGTAATGCTCTCCACTGTTGGATTGTCAAACCACGTGCCGAGGAGGAAGCTGAAAACAAAATGTTGTTTTTTTTTATGAAAAAAAAAAGTCAGTCGAGCCACGTGCGCGCACGCACGAACACCACGCACGAAAAACACTTTGAAGTTTAACAAACAGTATTAGAGCACAAATCGCCTAATACACAATTTTTACAATGATACAACAATAACTCAGCTTCACAGCTTGCCATTTCTACAGTTACTTAACAATCACACAGAGTATATAATAAACTCACCACAGAGTATAATCGAGCGGATCCGGTGTATATGTAGCCGGTTGTAGCTTCGGCCTTCTGTTGAAAGCTCTCGCGCGAAGTAACTCGTAACGCAAGTCTAATACGCGACGTCGTACGCCGTTCTGCAATGATAGTTGCGCGTCATTTTTTGCATTTATTTGATAGTTGTATTTTTGCATTGTTCATTTCAGTATATAAATAAAGCTTCAATAATTATGTTTGCGTTACGTTTATAATTTTAGATTTTTTATATATACATATTTATAGGTTCTTACAAATATAGTGTAAAATAATTAAATCACAGTGCCTGCGACATCGTTCGCGTGGAATTATGATTCACGCGGGAACTCCATAATGGATCTGGGTGAAAAGTATAAAAGGTACCCCAAATGTTAACCCATGAGCCAAGTCTCAATTAAATTCTATCATTTGTACTTTATATAGCAATCACTTTTGCCAAAAAAAATATTTCACGTTTAATTAAAATGTATTTTTTTAATACAATAAAAATAAATAATTGTTGATTAATTGTCTCGTATGTGCATAACACGTTCCGTAGTTGATAAATACTGACGCGTACTCACTAACAGAAGCGGACGCCTGTCAAAGGGCAAACACACTTGAGCTAGTGTGGATAGTGTTATGCACACATGAGGAAATTAATCAACAATTATTTATTTTCAATGTAATAATGTAATGTAAAGTCGTGAAATACATGTTAATTCTTTAGTTACCTATAATAGTTTTATTGTACTGAGACATACTAATAATACTTCACACTATTTTTGTGGGACCTTATATGTATATATACCACATAATACATAAACAATTAAATAATTGACAGAAAAATCAAGGTAGAAGGTATATAAACTCACATTAACATTACACTCGTACTCGCCGACGTATGATGGCAACGGTAAAGGCACGGCAGTGCCGTCACCGTCTATCACCGTCAGATCCATTTCTTCGGACGGTGTGTCTTTGGAGAAGAAGCTCTCGTACTTTCTTATGACTTGCTCGAGGCTCGGAATTTGGGGGCAGATGTATCTAAAAGAAAAATGTTTATCGATTCTTTGCGATTTTTTTATAGAAGTACATTTTGCGGCAGTGTATTGTGAGGTCCATTTTTTTACTATTATTCACAAAAACGAGAGTACCTATTAGATACTCACACTTACCTATGAAATGACCGATTTTATTGCTGGCCACTTTGAGTTTCGATATCTTCTGTTCTAATTCGAATTTCGAAACAAAACAAAATGCATATAATAGCTACGATACGATGATTCTTATTTCAAAAGCAGTATTTCATTTGTTTTTCTGTATCTAAATTATGTTCAATTTATTGTCTTGATAATAAAATGGATAAATTGAATTTTCGTGCTATTTTTTAATATGAGTTTTTCGCGGCACACAAAACACCATAATACATAGAATTTAACACACAGCATGGATAAGAGATAGTGCGGTGTTATTGTGCGCTAACAAAAATGTCTGTAGCTCAGCATATGCTGCAAGACTAAAGCGGGTTACAGGTTTTCAGCTACATCCAGGGATCTAGAGCGACCCACGGATACTATATCTACTATCTACTACGGATACTTTATCCCTTGGCGCGCCCGCATGCCCCCTGGTGTTGCAGGTGTCCACGGGCGGCGGTAACACTTACCATCACGTGGGACCGCTTGCTCGTCCGTCCACTAGTCTATAAAAATAAATAAAAAGTAACTGTTGAAGACCCTAAAAATATTTTCTAGTTATTAGTTTACTTTGCCCTGAAACTGTGATATTTGAACTGTGGTGTTAAATTAGTGGAACTATCCCAATAATTTTTAGTTACATTACCTTGCAGCCGCCAGCAAACCCCTCATCCATCCGCCCTCACCGAGTTGAGGGGGGGGTTCAGCGCCAGCTATCAGTTGCAGTGTTGCCAGACGATATGACGATATGAATTCGGAAGCACCGCATTGACTCCACTGGGACAATTGACGGGCTATTAGCGAACGGAACACCGGATCAGCTGGGGACAATTTATTACAATTAGAATTTCTATGTTGAATTGTTCGTTAGTACTAGGTCTTATCAAGTATAGATCGCATATTCGGGTGCGTATTTAGCTAAAGTTGAGCTGTTGGATAAGTGTGGAGTGCACTTTTGTATCGGGCGAGTGCCGCCGTCCCGGCATCCACGAACTTTATGTTCCGACTATAGAACACGATGCATATACCTAAACTTGTAAAGTTAATCCCTGAGAGGCTCACAACTACATTCCTACAAATTGACATTGCAACTAAGAATTTGAGCAGTTTATATCAGCAATAGTGCCTTAGATCCTATCGACTATGTCCTGGTCACCATAAGACCTTCGAAACTGCTGAGGAGTTTCATAAATACGCATCCTATTAGTTGTGAAATCGCGGGGTTTCGGTTTTTTTTTTATGTACGAAGGCGACAGACGAGCATACAGTCCACCTGATGGTAAGTGGATACTGTCGCCCATAGACATCCGCGATACATGCCAACATTAGTCCAAAATGATAAATGTTGGCACGCCCCCGGATGCGCTGCCTACCTTTGGAGATATAGGAATGGATTTGGAGAAAGTGTTGGGAAAATGGGGAGGGATAGGATGGGATGGGAATGGGCTCTGGCACATCTCACTCACTACCGAAACACGTACGTACATTGGAGAAATACGATAAAGTTGAAAATGCAGTACATTTCAAGGCAGTCTAACATTTCGGTTGTGTGTGTGTGTGCACGTACGTACGTCACACACACACACACAACATAGTTGTTGTTGAGCAACTTAGCTTGCGCGACCTGCACTAGTTTTTCAGCGTTTAGGTCCGGTTACGTCCTATTCCTTTGAATGCCCCTTTTCTCGAATGTCCCGTTCCTATTACGCTATCGGGGCGTCAATTTAAACTGATTTGGTGCATCCTCACTAAGTAATTTCATAGTTTCTGTTCGAAACGCGTAAGTAAGAAGACTAAAATTCAGAAATATAGAGCAGTCTAGTGATGGGTGACTCCTGAGTTAATGAATCAAAAGAGTCGACTCCGCTCGGCGGAGCAGAATCCCTTAATTGTTCCATGGAATTGTTATTCATTCCGATTCCGGCGCCGATCGTGATCGTGAGTGTAATCGCGCATCGGCACTTGTCGGGGGCTCGAAATCGAGATGCAATTTTTTTTGCTTATGCAAGGGAATGAAACGCTCTCGGAAGGTGAATAAGTAGGAGAATCAAAACAGTTAAGGAGTAACTAAGAGGAATCGGATCCGCAAGCGGAGCAGGATTAAGTGAGTTAAAACACTCCGAGAAGTCTTGATTACCCACCACTATTAAGAGCACATTTAATCTGTAAAATCAAATAATATACTGCATATTGGACTAATTCTATGATTTGACGACCGCGCAAAATGGGGCATTGGAGGAAAAGGGACACTTGAGGAAAGGACATTCGGGGAATAGGACGTAACGGGCGACGCGACATTCCGGTAACAGTATGTAACGGACCCAAACGTTTTTTTTTTTTTCAATATAACAATTTATGCTTATTTAGATTTATGTATGGATATGTACACACGTGGTTGGTTTATGTATGTGGCGAGCCTTGGGAGAGTCCTATATCCAGCAGCGGAGAGACAGACATAAGCTGATGGTATGTAAACATACTGAGAAATATGCACCGACTCACATAAATCACTAATCAAGTAATAGTTTGCGAGCGCTTACAAACTAAATTATGCACCATTATTTTATATTAATAAGTAGATAAGCTTATCGTCAGTGGCCACTCACCGTCAGCTTGCGCCAGCAGCGCGGCCATATTGAGGTCTCCCGCTTCTCTGGACACCTTGCAAGCTTCCACTAGGCGACCACCCAATAGCAAAGTCCACACTCGGACGCTGTGACCGTCCGCCTCTGCAATAAAATCAATTATCATATATAATGTGTTACATAAATAGTGTGAAATATTTCAATATGTGTATCAAGTACACTAAAACTATTATATGGGGCCGTTCCAAAGTATTGCGTGAGCAGAATTTTAGTCATTTTTAACAAATAAATAAATGTTTAAGAGATATTGACATAGAAACAAAAAGATTAACTCACTATCTTCACTCTCCCCTTGTATAGGTATCGCCAAATCCAGATCGGTGACGTCAGAAACTGCATCTTTAAGCCACTCTAAAAGTTTCTTATGTCTGTTCACTATGGACTCCTCGTCTGTACCAGGTACACCTGAACATTTTACATTAGATAGATCTTATATCCCACTGGTGGGCAAAAGGTTTTCCATTTGACTGGCTTTAATCAGAACGGATCCAAGTCACATTCGTGTAGTTTTAAGATGCTGGCGGATTTAGCTAAATATATAACAAATATTGTGATAAAGTACAATAACTATATGAATTCAAAGGTCTTAAAAAGGATTAAAAACGTTTTGATTGAAAAAATATGCACTAGTTATACGTATAAAGTTATAATTAGTGAAAATTATATAGTTTTTAGTGTTTGGAGGGGGGGAGAGTGCACGCTGCAATACAACAGCTGCTGGGCGCGCTCGACTGGCCACGTACGTTAGCCATCAAGTTAACCTTTCAATGTTGGATGTTGACCGCAGCGTGTGACGTCACGATACATTTAAATACAAACAATACATATATCGTTGAAGTATTTATGAAACTACGACTAGAACATACAAAAATGTAACTGAAGATTAAAGAATTATACATTTTAAGGATGGTATATATTGTGACGTCATCATCGCTCGTTTAAAACTCCGAAATGTCTACGTCTCGGTCATGTCCCAATGGATAATGTTTAATGTTTTCTCAAATTATCCAACGGTGAGCAGCGTATTCGAGGATGTATCGATGTTTGTCAATTCTGACCGACATTGGCACGAATTGCAAATGTCCATCGACTACATTATCCACTTACCGCCAGGATTGACCAGTCGTGTGACACATCTATACATATAATAAAAGAGTAAGAGTTGAGTCTGTACATTGAGTTAATTTAAAATATATATATATTGGGGGGGGGGGGTCTCTTTAAAAGCTACAGAACCCAAACAGTAGTTTTTAAGATCTTGTCTTTATGTTTGCCTGTATGTCTGTTTGTTTCAGTATCTCGTAAAAACTACTCAACGGATTTTCACTAATGTATAGCTAAGTATCCAGGTATGTGGTGTCCGTCTACACGTGACAAAAGAAAGTTGAGTTATAGAGGAAAATTACTTTTAATAGAATTACTCAAAAACTATTCGATTGAATTTCATTTACAGGTGTTAAAAATCTTTTACATCTGCTTAGTCGACGCGAGCGAAGCCGCGGGCTAGAAACTAGTTTTCAATAAAAAAAAAAAACTTATCACTCACCGTCATTCTCCAAATCAGCACCCCACAGCGCCTCACACAGTTTCCAAATTTGATGCCAGTAAACACCGGATACTCCAAACTGGACAAAAAAAAAATGTTAAAGTATTACGTAAGCAGAATTTAAGTCATTTTTACCCCCCCCCCCCCCTGTCAGCGAGTGAGCAAAGCTCTTACCCCCCCACCCTATGCTAACGTAAGCATTGGTATAATTTTATACAAAATCTGTTCAAGTTTCTCATTTAATCAGAATCTACTAAATTTTGCCAAAAAAACGAAAGTAAATAAATAAATATTGCTGACGTAATCGCCATTAAGACCCCCCCCCCCCCCGCCCCGACCCCATGTCATCATAATTTTCACTAAACGGGGCTTTGGTGCTTACGTAATACTTGAACGGCCCCTGGGATTTAAATAAGTTTTTTTTAGTCTATGAAATTTCCTGCAGGGAAGGGTTGTGTTCCTAAAAATTTTAATCACGTTATTTTTTTTTTTGGACGAAGGCGGCACTCGAGCATAGAGTCCACCTGATGGTAAGTGGATACTGTCGTCAGTTGCAGGGACGAAGCAGAGATTTAAGCTTTCTGTAATTTTATTTTTTAAAAAAAATATAAATCTGATATTAAAATTTAGATCTGTTATTTTCTATTTCATGTACAGTGGAATAAATATATAAATACTTACTCGTTTCTGATTGGTAGCTCCAGCGGATTCCTTCACGTATTTCCTCAACAACTGTAATCTATCCTGTGGGGAGTCCCGGACACGTAACCTTGCAACTTTTGGGGTGGACTCAGGATTGTCGTCGGGAGATGAAAACGCCAGTAGCTCTGATAGGTGGCTAGAGAGGATTTGCTGTGAAACAATATGTTTTTTAGATAATTTTATACGGTTTTTTATATACAGTCATAAAGATATGGCGAAATACTGAGAGACATGAAGATTTCCACTGGTATTGAGAAATATTTATTATATCAAATCGGTTAATTTGTAAAAACATGATGTTCATTACAAACACTGATCACTAACTATAAGCATAGTAACAAAGAAACAAAGATAAAATATCGACTTACCCTCATATTGGTGTTATCTGATTGTCCTAAAGCCAACATGGCTACAAGTGGTTCGCTCCAATCGTTCTCATGGCGACCGCGAACATATTTACTCAATTCACATAACTCTGCCGCTGTAATACAATCAAATTTTTTTTTTGTAGTAAGTATGTGGCTGACGAGCATACAGTCCACCTGATGGTAAGTGGTTACTGTCGTCCATAGACATCCGCGATACATGCCAACATCAGTCAAGAGTGACAAACGTTGGCCACGCGCCCGGATGCGCTGCCTACCTCTGGAGATATAGGAATGGATTTGGAGAAAGCATTGGGAAAATGGGGGGGGGGGGGGGGGAATAGGATGGGAATGGGCTCTTTTATCATAGGTAAATTATTTAGTTTTAAGTTATATACTCGTATTTATACCCCTCATCGCACCTCCCAATGCATCTCTCGGATCAACCCAAAGGTTAGATGAAGGCTGAAGGCTGAAAGCTCACCTGTACCATTTGTACCATAATGTGCAATAAGTTTAAAAAAAAATATCTTCACAACAGGCCGTAGTATAAATATGACGTCACGTTATTCTTAATTTCAACAGAACTCCGGGGAAAAAAACCGTATAAATTAAAATAATACTCACATTTGGGCAGATCGTTGACGGAAATGTAAGTGGTGGCGTAAGCGAGAGCGCCGGCTGGACCGAAACCGATGCGACTGTGTCGTGCACGACACACTGACATGTCCGCGATACACGCCGCGTCTAAACGACCTGGATAGGCGTACAATATGACATTTGAAGTAATAAACCGATGCTTTGATAACAAAGATCACAATAAAGTAACATCTTTAAGCTATGCCTTTTGATTACCTCACAGTCAATTATTACGTTATTAATTGTGCATCTCTTGAACAGTATTAGAATTTCAAAGTTCAAATTTCAACCTTAGCTATATTTTCAGTAGCTAGAATATTCTTTAAAAACTGGTAAACTAAAAAAACTGGTAGCTGACCGTACCTTTTCCAAGGAAATTGAAATAAAAATTTATAAAGTGGGTTCGTTTTTTTAATTGAATAATTAACTCAAACATATTTTTTATGGTTAGTCGACTATACCATTGTAGTGTTTTGTCATCGAAAACCAAGGTTGATAAAAATTACATTTTTTTTATTGTAATCAGATTTTTTTAATTTATTTATTTTAATCAAAAATTACAGTTTTTTTAAATAGGCACCTTTTTTTTTAATTTGGGTAAATTAAACCGGGCGGCTGGTAACACTAAGTTGTGTCGCGTCAACAGTCACCGAGTAAAATCTGTGTATTTTGTTCATTTAGTTTTTTTGGTCGTTTACAAATTACAAAGAAACTAGTTTTAGATGTGACAACTACTTTTAAAACCAGTTTCGGATGTGATTATTACATATGTTGATAAGATAAAGAATTATTTTATTTTTAATCCATATTTTATCATTTTCTATTGTATTCCAGTGAATTCCGCCTCCTTTACTTTGATTTGACTCACTGATTAAAATAAAAAGATCACTTGGTTTTTGTCATGATTTAAGTCACTCATCTCCGCTGAAAACATTATCAAAATTTACAAAAAAAAAAAACCAGCTTCTGTGTAATTTCACGTGACGTTGTTTTAAAAAGTAATTAAAATTCCCGTCATTTTCAATTAGTTCTAGTCACTGATTTACATGCACAGTCGTGGAACTTCTCTCAAAGGTACAAATGGAACAAATTCAAAATTTACAAAAAAAAAAACCAGCTTCTGTGTAATTTCACGTGACGTTGTTTTAAAAAGTAATTAAAATTCCCGTCATTTTCAATTAGTTCTAGTCACTGATTTACATGCACAGTCGTGGAACTTCTCTCAAAGGTACAAATGGAACAAATTCAAAATTTACAAAAAAAAAAACCAGCTTCTGTGTAATTTCACGTGACGTTGTTTTAAAAAGTAATTAAAATTCCCGTCATTTTCAATTAGTTCTAGTCACTGATTTACATGCACAGTCGTGGAACTTCTCTCAAAGGTACAAATGGAACAAATTCAAAATTTACAAAAAAAAAAAACCAGCTTCTGTGTAATTTCACGTGACGTTGTTTTAAAAAGTAATTAAAATTCCCGCCATTTTCAATTAGTTCTAGTCACTGATTTACATGCACAGTCGTGGAACTTCTCTCAAAGGTACAAATGGAACAAATTCAAAATTTACAAAAAAAAAAACCAGCTTCTGTGTAATTTCACGTGACGTTGTTTTAAAAAGTAATTAAAATTCCCGTCATTTTCAATTAGTTCTAGTCACTGATTTACATGCACAGTCGTGGAACTTCTCTCAAAGGTACAAATGGAACAAATTCAAAATTTACAAAAAAAAAAACCAGCTTCTGTGTAATTTCACGTGACGTTGTTTTAAAAAGTAATTAAAATTCCCGTCATTTTCAATTAGTTCTAGTCACTGATTTACATGCACAGTCGTGGAACTTCTCTCAAAGGTACAAATGGAACAAATTCAAAATTTACAAAAAAAAAAACCAGCTTCTGTGTAATTTCACGTGACGTTGTTTCAAAAAGTAATTAAAATTCCCGTCATTTTCAATTAATTCTAGTCACGGATTCACATGCACAGTCGTGGAGAATCACTCCAAATGTAAAAATGGACAAATAAAATTGTACAATTACCAGCGATGGTGCGTTTGAAAGGCGGCACTTTCCTGTGGTAATTTAGCACCACTGTGAGCGGACGGACGATTAGCGGGTTCATTGGCACTTCTGTAACAAAGATATCATATTGTAACAACTTGTAAAATTAAACACGTCATAGTAAATGACGTAAAATAACGACGGCCATCTTGAAATTAAGTTTTCCTTTTTTTTTTTTAGTGTCACGCGCTTATTACAACCTGACGTCGGAATTAGGTAGTGTGATTTATGTAGTTGCAACGAAATGTTGATATTAACATGGACATTTCTGACATTTTCTGAACAATAATCCCGGGAACCGTAATTTATTGCCAATAGTATATTTATTTACTATCTCAAGGTTTTTAGGGTTGCACCGATATCTCAGAGATAAGATAAATAAAACAAAATTATTCAATAGTACTTAATATATTAATGATTTGCACACGTTAACATGCAGTTTCAGTTTTCTATATATATAGTGCAATAACTAAACTTATTAGGAATTGTAAATTTCGAATAAACAATTGCGTTGCTCTGAAAACAAAGAAACGACATTTAAAGTCTATTATTCAAATTATCAATTCCTTTTTATACAATTTTTATAATAATCAAACTATATACTCAGTGACCGTGAGTTCTGTCAACTTCCAAACATCAGCTGCTTTACCAACCGTGTTGGCCGCCATTATTAACAGCGCCCTCTATGGAGTACATGGTCACTGTTTACCGACAGAAGAGCGCTGCACAAATTAAAGAAATATAGTTTCTTTACATATATACAAACATTAACCTATAATTCTATCTAATTTAAATATCAGATTTTTAATACGCTTTAAACTGAAATCCCGGGATTTGAGGAATATCCATATTATTCTTTTGCTCTATGATATCATTGCAAGTACATAATCACACTAGCTAATTCCGACCTCTGATTATAACACGTTATATTAACAAAATGTTAGCGAGATGTAGTGACATAGAAATTTTCTTCTCAATTGAGCGGGTTCTGTATATGCTGTATGCTGTGAAATTCTTAGAGAAATCGTTACAAAGAATGTACGTATTGGTTCTTATGAACTGTAATGTACTTTCTGTTGTGTTTAAATGAATAATATAATCCACAGCCGCTGCGCGCCTGACTGGCCACGATACCCCTCTCTCACAGAAGACTACATTGAAATATATTGCATCTCTCACGTTATCCTATTTCCCCAATGTGAGTATGTGTTTCGTTAGTAGTGAGATCTGCCAGAGCCCTTTCCTATCCCATCCTATTTTATCTGTTCCCATTTTTCCCAAATCCAAAGGTAGGCAGCGCATCTGGGCGCGTGCCGTTGGCATGTATCGCGGATGCCAGGAAGACTGTACGCTCGTTTGCCAACTTTCCTTTAAAAAAAATTTAAAAGCGAATATAAAACATATATAAAAAGCGTTTAAAACATATATAAGGATAGATTAAACTTCAAAGTGTTTTTTGTGCGTAATGTGCGCTTCCAAGGAGTCCTCTTCTGTCTCTCATTAAACCTACTATCGCTTTACTGAGCGACTCCCGACTTACTTCGGTGGAAGTAGACATTGATAGGATACGTTTTACTTTCAAATTGTATTACGAAGAAAAACTTGACACTGGCAGAATGTGCTACTGCACAATTGCCATATATGGGAGGAAGAAGACATTTTAAAAAGCGGTCACTGACCGCCGATTCATCGAATCATAACCATATCCACTTACCTTCAGTGACAATCTGCTGTATTTCCTCCGATACCTCTTCATCTGCAGTTTGTACAGTATCAGTAGCAGTAGTCAGTGGAAGTAGGCAAGTAGGCTGTGGCACCAATTGGTCTCCCGTTGACACAGACACGTCGTCTTCCATTTCTACGATCAAAACACAAATGGTCTATAAAATTACATTTTTGTTTCAATAACCAATCTTGTTTATATTGTCTCGAAAACGAACAAATTATTTAGAACGACACTTTTTAATTGAGGTCAGTGGGGGCAGTCTTTGATTTATTCAACACTAGCGAACCGCCCTCGCTTCGCTTTGGTTTCGTTAAAACAATACTAAACTATACGTATAAAACTTCCTCTTGAATCTATCTATCTATTGATGAAAACCGCATTAAAATCCGTTGCGTAGTTTAAAAGATCTAAGCGTACATACAGAGGGACAGACGGCGGGAAGCGACTTTGTTTTATACTATATAAAGATTGCCAGATGTTAATTTTCTTCCAGATTCGAGAGAATCTAGAGATGTTTTAAAAAAATTGGCATCAATGGAATTGAAGATGAAAACCATAAAAAATGGATATGTTAATTAACGTAAAATAAAAGAGTTATTTTATTTTTAATTCACAGTTGCATCATTTTCTATTGTAATCCGGTGAATTTTGCCTACTCTTTGATTTTGATTTAAATAAAAAATCACTTGATTTTTATCATTATTTAATTAATCAAATTGATTTAAATAATTCATTCCCGATGGTCTATTGACTATAAAAATATGATAAAATTGAAAACAAAAAATTACAATTGAACGTTCATTTTTGATTTGCAAATATATTACTCACACTTATGCTTTTTTTCAAATGTTACTAGTTATAGTGCCTTTTCTTGCGTGAAAGCTTATGTTGCCGTGTGTACCAACCACACTTGAGATATACCTCAAATGAAAGCTTTTATTTCATGGATCTTTTGATGTTAAGGCAGTTAATGTTAAACGGCGCGAACTATCATATAAACCTCTATTCTTGTCTTTTATTTGATTAAATCTTATTCATATTTTTATTGTGAAAAAAAAATTATTAGTTACAATTGCTTATAACGATTATTTATGTTTGATAACAAATACATTTGGTCACTAATTTTGTCTGCTGGTGGGTTGGGACCATCATACATGTTTGTTGGTGTTTGGTCCATCATAGATGTTTATTGGTGGGTTGGGACCACCATACATGTTTGTTGGTGAGTTTGGACCATTATACATGTTTGTTGGTGAGTTTGGACCATCATACGTGTTTATTGGTGAGTTTGGACCATCATACATGTTTGTTGGTGAGTTTGGACCATTATACGTGTTTGTTGGTGAATTTGGACCATCATACATGTTTGTTGGTGAGTTTGGACCATTATACGTGTTTGTTGGTGAATTTGGACCATCATACATGTTTGTTGGTGAGTTTGGACCATCATACATGTTTGTTGGTGAGTTTGGACCATCATACATGTTTGTTGGTGAGTTTGGTCCATCATAGATGTTTATTGGTGGGTTGGGACCACCATACATGTTTGTTGGTGAGTTTGGACCATCATACATGTTTGTTGGTGAGTTTGGACCACCATACGTGTTTGTTGGTGAGTTTGGACCATCATACGTGATTGTTGGTGAGTTTGGACCATCATACGTGTTTGTTGGTGAGTTTGGACCATCATACATGTTTGTTGGTGAGTTTGGTCCATCATAGATGTTTATTGGTGGGTTGGAACCACCATACATGTTTGTTGGTGAGTTTGGACCATCATACATGTTTGTTGGTGAGTTTGGACCATCATACATGTTTGTTGGTGAGTTTGGACCATCATACATGTTTGTTGGTGAGTTTGGACCACCATACGTGTTTGTTGGTGAGTTTGGACCATCATACGTGATTGTTGGTGAGTTTGGACCACCATACATGTTTGTTGGTGAGTTTGGACCATCATACGTGATTGTTGGTGAGTTTGGACCATCATACGTGTTTGTTGGTGAGTTTGGACCATCATACGTGTTTGTTGGTGGGCTGGGACCACCATAAATATTAAATATGTACATACGGCTAAAGTGCTGTTTTGTAAATGTTTACTTTTTTAAAACTATGTGTAATAAAAACACTGTAAAGTACATACCTGTATCAGCATATAGGGATGCCTTCATAAGTTGAACGTTGTGTGTCTGTCTTTGCTCCAATTTAGCCAATTCACTCGTTGGACTCTTTACACCGAAAGCTGAAATAAAAACAAACAACAATAGGGTATTTCGCTCACTAATATTATCCATACGTATAATACAATTGTTAATAGAGCCGTCTGTGTGTGAGATATTTTATTGAAAAAAGAAAATCCTTGCATTTTACTCTATGAATGATACCAAATACAAAGCAACGACACATCACAACCAAAAATCACTGGAAGGATGCAACGTGGCATAATTATAGCTTACGTTCCGGAACAATATTTAGGGTTCCTTTTTAACCAGATCAACTATAGAGTTCCCGCGGGAATCACTCTGAAGTTCGCGCGAACGAAGTCGCTGGCAGCGCCAGTAATTCATATCATAAAGAGGAATATTTATATGACCACCATATTGAAAAACTAGTTGTGCCAGAGACTTCGCGTGAACTTGTGATTGCCGCGGGAACTTCATAATTAAATCTGGATAATAAGTACTCTAAATGTTAATCCAGCTCATAAGAACTATGTCATGTTACATTAAAGTCCGTCCAGTGGTATTTGCGTGATGCGCGTACAGGTAGACAAACAAACAGACAAAAATTCCAGGAATTGTTTTGGGCTCTATATCATTCGTACTTTATATTGCAATCACTTTTTTCGAAAAATATTTGTATATTTTTTTTGTGTAGATTTAAAGGTTTTAAAGCAATAGAAAGTATTTAATTATTATTATTAGAAATCGATCTGTGAAAGAAAAATATCTAAAAAAATGTTCCAATTTATAGGACATACAAGTCACAAAAACCATGAGCCATGATTTAAAAAAACTAAATTCATGTCAATTAAATCACGTGTAAAATATATGGTTTCTGGTTTTGGGAATTAATTGGATCATACTGTATAACATACGTGTCACTGAAATAACGAAATAGATTGTTCAATATCGATTCTAATAATTTTGACAATAGGTTTTTTTGTTCATTTCTTTGCACTTTGCGGTTGCACTTTACGCGTCGCGCTCTATCACTCCCCCGTTATGAGCGTTACGAACGTTTTAGATAGAACAACAAACCTTCACATGTTTGTAACTTAATTTATTCCCCAAAACAATTAGATTATTCGCTGGAACGGTTTTTTATATTTTAAATTAGTTGAAGTGTTTCGCGTTATTTCGGTGACACTTTGGATACGTAAAGAGGTATGATTGCAATTATCTCTTGATTGACTTACCTCTGCTTGTATCATGATAAAGACTTTGCACTTCTGTATTATTCTCCGTTGTATCCATTTCGAAAACTGTATAAAAAAATTAATAAAAAGTCAAAAAGAAAAATGGCGTCCAGTCGGAAGGTAAGTTTCGTTATTTCCCGCACGTATTAGATAACAAAAGTGTTTAAACAAATGTACTTGAATTTTTTAATTTTTATAATCAACGTTAGATAATAAAGGAAAAATACTACGTATTTACAAAAATAACTTATATAAATTGCATTTCTATAATAAATACAATAATAATATAAATTACTGTAACTTTGAGCAACCTCTATAAATTAATGTTTTTTTAAAGAATGATGGTAAGTGGTCACCGCCGCCCATGGACACCTGCAACACCAGGGGTTTGCAGGTGCACTGCCGAGCTTGCAGAATCCTGTGCATAGCTCTCAGAGTTGTTTAAATGTAGATTTAAACCGGTCAAACTAGCATCAATTTTACCAAACTACCCTCAAGTGTGCAGTGCCGTGAAACTCACACAGTTCTACGGCACCAAGAAATTATCTTTATGTACCCTTCATTTGTACTTGTAAATATTAAAAATGAACAAAGCGTGACTTCACTTCTCGAGCCACTACAATTATTACCTTTAGAGGTTCCATTGAGCAAATTAAGCGATGTCTGGTGGATTGGTGCCTGGTGGATTGTGTACAGATTATCCACCGGCACTAGTTCACCGAGTCCTCCGAGTCCTGACACTGTCGGCACGGGTGGTTTTGGTGCTACAAATTTACATATGAATGAACATTATCTTATTTGTACTAATATTGTAAACGGAGACCGAGTTAGTTTTTGTTTATATAAGAGATTTGTTTCTGGAATTGTTTAATAATAATAATTAATAATGGGATAATAATTAATAGCAAATACGATGAACTTTATGCGATCACTCGTATTGCAAATAAATTGTTTTGATTTGACGAGATATATAAAGGAATATTTGATATTGTTAGAAGCGCCAACCAACGCTTCTCTCGATGACGTCACCAGCCTCGCACCGGGAAGTAGCGGGATTATAAGGCGGCGCAATAAGTGGACGAGTCCATTTTTGATGAAGTGCGCTTACACGACACGCGTCGCTATAGTTTTTTATTACCTGTAGCGGTAGGCGCCGCTTTTTGCAGCGACTGGTTGACTAACTGCCGTTTCAGCACATCGGGCACGTCGTCTTCCTCATCGGAATCTGATAGACCGTACCTACTGAAGTGTTCCACCTGAAACAAAAAATAGAATGAAAGCTTTATTGTCCTACCATTGATATATTTATTTTATTTATTTTTTATACACTTCATTGCACATTATCGTACAGAAGGCGAGCTGATTGTTTTAAGACATCCTCTACCTTACGGTTGATTGGAGAGGTTCAATTGGGAGATGCGAGAAAGACTCAAGTGTAGTAAAATAAATATCTCAATGAAACCAGCCCGGTCAGTATTCAATACTGGAGACGGTCGTGACATGAGGGATGTATGGACTTAAAACGCCACGTTGGGTAAGCGAGTTGGAGAATTCACTCTTTTAGAGGTGGGCTAGGTCCTCGGGGCCGCGGCTTTAACCTCACTCGCTCACTCACTCGGGAAAACAAATATAAAATGCACAAATATACTTTAAGGGCCATTCATTTATTACGTAAGACGATTTCTGCCAGTTTTTGACCCCCTCACCCCCTATGTAAGAAAAAATAAGAATAGGCCGACCCCCTCCCCCCTGTTTAAAATTTGGTTATGTTATACACGTTTGGTTTGTTTTAATTTTTACCTATATCGTTTACCTATACGCATCGGAGCGCGCGCCTCGGCGCTCGCGCGGATGCCCCGCGCTTTTTCAAAGTATAATCTTAATTTTGCGCATTTTTGTGATCTTACGTAAGAACTATCAAGACTCCCTCTCACCCACTTGTAAGAATAAATAAGACATGGTCGACCCCCCTCCCCCCTAAAACGTCTTACGTAATAAATGAATGGGCCCTTATCTATTCAATAGTCGGCTACGCGGCGCCAACCGGAACACAACGTTATAAAACAAATCTGTACATTCAAATTATTCATTTGCCAAAATGTGTGTACATTGTGGATGATAAAAGAAATAAGACCCAACACATGTTGCCGTTATCGGCGTGCAAATATTTAAATCAACATGCAATAGGTGCAACAAATATGCAAAAAATAATTATGTTACAATTACAAAAGTCGATTACGTTACAAAGTCAAATATTAATATTAGAAATAAATAAAAAAAAAATAGCGGACCCCACTTGTGTAGTCTATTTAAATAAAAGAGGATGTCGGTATATCTGATGTTAATAGATTTCGACACCGTTTGACCCAGGGCCGTCTTTACCAGGGGGTGCAAGGGGTGCGGTGCACCCCGGGCGCCCCGCGCCCGGGGGCGCCTGTCGAGCGCTGAATTCAGTGCCGGCTTTACCTATGGTGCAGGGGGTGCGGTGCACACGGGCGCAGGGTCTTAGGGGGCGCCGAGCGCCGCTCGCGACACCTCCAAAGAGTTCAAAACGCCTACTAGAGGGCGCCCTGCACCCGGGCGCTACATGAGCTAGAGCCGGCGCTGGTTTGACCGATCACCGTGAAAGTTGGCTATCGACATTGTTGTAACTCGCCACCAGATGGCGCTGGAACACATCAACTTCTATACCGTTCAACCGATCGCCATGATAATAATTGGTATACATAGTTATTTGAGCGCGGAGAATATTTTCGAGTTATCGATTTGGTTATAACTCGCCACTAGACGGCGCTGCAGCAGATCAACTTCTACGGCAGGACAACGTCTGCGGGGTTTTTGCTAGTATAATATAAAAATGGTGTATAATGAACTCACCCTAAACACCCAACTTCCGGTTTGTGGACGGTATTCAATGAACTTGGTGTCGTGCTTGTCGCACACACGACGTAATTTTCCTTCGTAGTCCATCAACATTAATCTGTGAACATTATTAAACATTTATTAGCTCTTGATAACGAGACGTATATAAAATGCCATTAAAATAACGCAAAACCTTCAATTAATTTAAAATATATTTAACCGTTTTAACGAAAAATAAAATTATATTAAGGAACAGGGGCCGTTCAAGTATTACCTACGTAAGCACCAAATTGGGGTCTCTGCTTTGCTTAATTTTGATGACATGGGGGACGGGGGACGGGGTATGAATGGCGATCACGTCAGCAATATTTGTTTATTTACTTTTCGTATTTTTTGACAAAATTTAGTAGATTCTGATTAAATAAGAAACTTGAACAGATTTTGTAAAAATTATACCCGTTAGCATGGGGGGAGGGGGGTTAAAAATGACTAAAATTCTGCTTACGTAATACTTGAACGGCCCCACACATCAAAAGTTGCAAATATCTATGAAAGATTATGTTGTTCTGGCTCGTCGGTGAGGAACCCGCAAGCTCCAGAAATAAATTAAAAATCTGGAGCATGTGATCCACCAATCCGCACTAGGCTCGCGAGGTAGATTACAGCCCGAAATCCCCCCGTGATTTACTAGGGGAGACCTGTGCCCTGCAGTGGGACGTTAAAAAGGCTGATACCATTACCTTTGTGGGTCCGTAATGGGTCGTTTCTCAGTCTTGTCCCGTGGCCACACGCGGTCCAGCGTGACCATGGCCCGTCTGTTAAGCCCTTCGCCGATCGGCGGCTTCTCGCTGTCTTCCGGGTAGATTATCACTTCCTTGTTGCGGAAGTAAACTGGGGGAGAGATGATATTGTAATAATCACAGATAAACACAATCTGTCCGTGGCTGCGTGCCGAATTTGGCGCTAAGCTCCTACTTCAGTCTATTCTGACCTGTGTCGTTAGTGAGTTGTTACAGAACACAAAGACAGTGTTCAGTGTTGCACCGAGTCAAGGCTGATGTTTCGTTTCATCAGCGAGTGGTTTTCCATCACTACAATATAGATGGTGCAACTTTTCTAACACCCGTGACTAAACCAATATTAGATTGAACCACAAAGCGGCAGTGTTAGGAAGATGATAACCACAGAGTTATAACATTTTAGTATTCATTTATTAAAAGTAGCTTGTGACGTCACGGTTGCAGTAATGGTTGCATGGCTAGACTTGTCACTGGTACAATCATATATGTACCAATTTTAGGCAGATTAGTGGAATTCGCCCATAGAAATGGAGCCGCAACATTCATTGTGTAGTTTCGAATGCAATATTGTCGTAAATAACCAGAAATACAAGCTCAGTAAAAAAGAAAGGAAAAAAAAAACGCAGTCAATTCACGATAAGTAGAGGCTTTTGTTTGTTTGTTTTTATGACTAAAGTAGCAATCCATTCAGCAGGTAACTGTGACGTCATCGCCTGTACAGCCGTAACGTGACGTCATTGGCTATATTTCACGTTTTTCACAATAATTTCCTAGTCCTATGTCCAAATGTCTAATGTTTTTCGAAAAAACAAACAGGTTTCATAAAAAAATTGTCCCCATGTCCATCAAGTATTTTCTTAAGCGTGGTACGGTCGCATAAAGATCTACGACGTTATAAAAGTGCACGTATGCAGAATGCGTTTAGTGTATGGGGTGTATACGCGAAATGTATGTTCAAGTGTGTATATGTGATGCATGCAAAGTGTGTGCACTCACCAAGTGCATCCAAATCGAGTCCGGTAACGTCAATTTGTTCGCAGTCGTAATGCACATTGCCATAGTTCTGGCGGCCGATGGTTAGATGTGGAACTATACAGGAACCGTCGGAACGCATGTAGCCTGAAAAATGTATGTAGATATGATTTTTTTAAATATTAATATGTAAATAATGAAACGGCTAACTTCGGTTTTGTAGAGCGTCGTCCCTGTCGTGTGCCAACGCTCTACAAAAACCGAAGCTAGCCGATCATGGCCGATGTGTATTACTTTCGGCCGTTTACTGTACCATTAACTATATAAGAAGTAGAAATACTGAAAGTGGCAGCAAGTTTAAATGTGGGTTAGGTTAAGGTTCTCTGGTGACAATAAAGATTTAGGAGCCCATCGAGTAGGCGATGACATATTTGCAATTAATTATTGTTTCTTTCAGATTATAATCGTTTTTTGTTATTCAAAAATAGTTTATTTTGTTGCTCCTATAGTATTTTTTTGCTAGCCTGTCTGTCACTTCGTATTTTCAAACGTTGAGACGTAAAATTCATAAGATGTCAAGTTCTCAGTGACAAATTCTCAAAATGCCAAGTTCTCAAAATGATGTATTCCTCCCCCCCCCCCCCCCCCCATTTTGCCATTGCAACAAAACAGTTATTTTTCAAAGTGATTTCATTACGGATACCGAACATCAAACATGATTTTTTGTATGTTCACTGTTATCTGTATATAATTATGGTACATCGAAAAATAACTCTTTTGTTGCCATTTTTAGATTCGGCATTTTGTGACTAATTGGCATTTTAAGAAGTTGCCATTTTGACTCATTTGTCATTTTGAGACTCATTCGTCGGCTTACTGCAAGAACTCATTAATTACAAAAAATCATATGGTGTATTATAAATTATAACACAGATGAACTCGTCTCGATGAGTTTTATATTACGCATTAAGTCACTTATTTCTTTAATGGTGTTCAACATTTTTTAAACCTATCATTAATTATGATGATATCTGTTGTGTAGGATTAAGTATAAAGTATCCAGGACTGGCAACCCTATGTTATGTCAGTTTCGAGCTTGTAATGGCGTCACCTAGTTCTGTCATAGAAAATAAGTTAGAAAATATAAATCAGTTATTTTAAGAACCTATTTTATTTTAAAGTACAATACAACAATATCAAAATTTGATTGCATCCAATGCAATCAAAAGTAATTAACTGATTTCTCAAAGTTTTGTTTATGTCACTTAATGAGTTCTTGCAATAAGCCGACGCATTTGCCATTTTAAGAGTTGCACAGTATAGTACTAAACTCTTTTCTCTATGGTATTTAAAAAAGACGTCAAATAACTTATGTTGCTTGAAATATAAACAAATATATCTACTTACTGATCATCTCATCCAGCGATGGTACAGTGTAGTAGCCGGGCCGGGTCAGTTTAACCCCCGTGGGATGAGGTGGCATTTCCCTCGGGGACACTTGTTCTTCTTCTGACACTGTGCATAGAAATAAAAACACATTTGTTTTGTATAAAACCTTAATAAATTAGCGAACAATTTTTAGAAAAATACTTCAATATGAAAGGTCGTGACAAATGTACAAAATATTATTTTTATAAATTTTTGGACGGGAAGTTTTTTTTTTTTATTATTTATAGATTTCACTATAATAATAAAAAAAAACTTCGCAAGCGGGCCCACGTGATGGTAATGTTACCGCCGCCCGTGGACACCTGCAACACCAAGGCGCATGCGGGCGCGCCGCCGACCTTGCAAAATCCTATTCACAGCTCTCTTGAAGAACCCCATATCGTAGCTTAATGGAAAGACCTCTTCAGACAGTTCATTCCACAACAGTACAGATTTTTTGACCGAAAAGTACGCGACACCTCCGTCTCGAGAAAATGCGGATGAACCGCACTTCTGTGACGTGAGGTGCGATTGTACACGAGCCTTGGGAGAGGCCTGTATCCAGCGGTGGAAAGACACAAGCTGACCATCGATCAACCAAAATACAGAAATGTAGTATCATCAAAACCTCAGCTCAAAGTAATAATTTCAGTCAGCTGTTGAAATTAAATTCTTCAGGTCATCGCACAGCGAATAACTTTCAAATTACGTCCGTTAACTGCACCCGTTCAACGCACATTGAAGCGGGCCGCGTGGCAGCTCATAACATCAGCGCATAAATACACGCCAATGCGCTGCTACGCGGCCAAACTGAAGCGTGCAATGGGTTATACAAAATGTATGAAAATGATTCAGGAGGATTCTTGCAGTGTTATGCGCTGCGCTGCGGCCCGCCGTAATGTGCGCGAGCCTTTATGGCCCTCACACCGATACATTCGTGAGGCGATCCAATTTACCTACTGTCAATTCAGTCTATCACGTGGCGACAAAAAACTACCAAGAAGGTATTTGCCTTAACAGTGTCATCAATGTTTATATATATAGCTAAATATGTAATATGGGAGTATGCACGCTGCAATCCAACAGCCGCTGGGCGCGCTCGACTGGCTACGAGCACAGAAGACTACCTTAAAATGTACTGCAATTCCCATTTTATCGTATTTCCCCAATGTACGTACGTGTTTCGGTAGTGAGTGAGATGTGCCAGAGCCCATTCCAATCCCATCCTATCCCTCCCCATTTTCTCAACCCTTTCTCCAAATCCATTCCTATATCTCCAAAAGGTAGGCAGCGCATCCGGGGGCGTGTCCACGTTTCTCATTTTGGACTAATGTTGGCATGTATCACGGATGTCTATGGGCTACAGTATCCACTTACCATCAGGTGGACTGTATGCTCGTCTGCCGCCTTGGTACATAAAAAAAAAAAAAAATTAAAAACAAAACATTCCGATATAAACCAAAATAATATTAGTGCAGTAATAATAGGTAGTCGGAAAAGGTCGCGGCCTCTTTGAACGTGTGACTTTGGCGTGCTACATTTCTGGCAACACTGATCACTGGCGGGAAAAGTACAGGCGAGAAAGACAAAGCATCCTCCACACAGTCCAGACATAGCACCTTCGGATTATCATTTATTCCACTCTACAATATTCAAGAGAAGCCTGCATAAACTATTTAAATCAATTTCTCGCTCAGAAACCCCAAAATTTTTATAGCGATGGGATAATGGCTGTCAGAAAAATGTCGAAAGATAGTCGAATTAAATGGACAATATTCCGTTCAATAAATATATATTTTAATACAATAAAAGTCTTTATTATTTTCACTATAAAAAGGCCGCGAACTTATCCGACTACCTAATGTTTCGCGGTAAATGTGGTTCCGTAATTGATTTTTAAGTAAATAAAGCAAATATGTACTCTAAAATACATAATTATCACTACACGTGTATCCCAGCAGTAACGTTGTATCCATAGCGCTGGCATCACTCGTGTACACAGCTTTATCCATGTATGTTAGTTGATCGATGGATGGTATGGTATACGATACAAAAAAAGGGGAAAAGGAAGGGATATAAGCTAATAACCATAAACTCCGCCGATCTGATGAGCGATCTTCTCACAATTGGAACAGCCTGGCGTTCCCCATCTGTGGCAGCAGAAGTGGAGACGGTCGCAGGAGCCTTGGGAAGATATGGTAACAGTGGGGAGAGGAGTGGGATTTTATTTATTTATACGTATAATAAAATCGTAAGCCGCGTCTGTACATTTAATATTTAAAAAATCTTTTCATTTTAAAGTATGACTGCTATAAAGCCCAAAAGAACAATTTTTAGAATTTTTGATGTCTGTCCGTCTGTCCGAACGAGTATTATGCAAAATCTACAGGACGGATTTTAATGAAACTTGGTATAGTCATAGCTTATGTGACGGGTTAATATTGAGGCTACTTTCTATCCAGATCGATTATAGAGTTCCCACAGGAATGACAAGTTCACGCGAACGAAGTCTAGGCAAAACGCTAGTTTACAATAAATCCACAGCACTTTATAATAATACACTTTCTTTTCCTTTTCATACATGGCAATGGTGCAATTAGCACATTCTGCCAGTGGCAGTTACTTCGTGATCAGTCTTAAACAATTTAAAACACATTTACTCAATGTCCAGACTCATTGAAGTAAGACAGGAGTCGCTCAGTAAATAAACTATCGCTTTATAAATCAACATGAAAATGTGTTCCAGCAGGTTTTTTGGGTTGTTGTACTCAAATCCGGTGACAAAATCAAGCTGCACTCTCTTCATTCCCCGTAATCGCCCGCACTCAAGGCGTGTTTAGTGCAATTTAAGTGACGCAGTCAGAAGTTCCCCAGTAGTGATGGGTAACTGCGGAGTTAATGAATCAAAAGAGTTGAGTCCGCTCGGCGGAGCAGAATCCCTTAATTGTTCCATCGAATTGTTATTCATTCCGATTCCGGCGCCGATCGTGATCGTGACTGTAATCGCGCAGCGGCACTTGTCGGGAGCTCAAAATCGAGATGCAACGATGGCATTACCTTTTTTTGCTCTGGGAATGAAATGCTCTCGGAAGGTGAATGAGTAGGTGAATCAAAAGAGTTAAGGAGTAACTAAGAGTTGGATCCGCAAGCGGAGCAGGATTAAGTGAGTTAAAACACTCGGAAAAGTCCTGATTAGCCACCACTATTCCTCAGTAAAGCGATGGTAGGTTCACTGAACACAGAAGGGGACTCCTTGGAAGCACACGAAACACGCAGTCATTTACTTTCTGTTGTTTGTGGCCGGGAATTAGCGATAAATGAAATGTTGTAGTGATCAATTCACATATCAGGTATAATAGTTCGACACAAGTTGTAGGTTTTGACAGATACGTCAGTCACTGCAGTGGCTGCGTTCGGAAATGTGCACGCTTTTGCGTAACACTTTCATTTGATTATCCCATTTGGCACTTTGAAATTTAATAAGCTAACACAATTAAACCGCGAAACCTTTTAATACACAATTTTTAAATCAAATCAAACAAAAACTCTACCATGTGGAAATGAGAGAAATAATAAAGTACTCACCAGACAAGCTATCGATGTTCTCCTTGTCGTTCTGCGTGTGTTCACTCCTCACGCCGAGTTCCCTCACCGTATTATCAATGGACTCCGGTTTCGACACTAAGGGTTTCCTTAATGGTTTTGTTGTTAACCTGAGGGTAGGTGAGAAAAAAAGTTACATTTATTCTATGGCCTTTTAAAGCGGCTATAACATAAATGAGGTCACATTTTAAAAAGACACAGATAATCTTCCGAAATTGTAGCAATCTATGGTCAATATTAGTAAATGATTTTACAATCTGACACAGCGGGAATAACGATTTTTCATGTTTTCATAATTTTTTATATAATTTTAAATGTATTCCGTATAGTTCATCGCTGTTTTTACGTGTCTTGTAAAGAGGTAAAATTGTGTGTTTTGTTTGTATATTGGGGGTAATCTCTGGAACTACTGAACAGATTTCAAAAAATCTTTCACAAATGGGAAGGTACATTATCTGTGTCTAATATAGCCTATATAATATTTTGAAATTTTGAAAAAAAACCGAAGCGAAGCGAGAGCGGGTCGCTAGTACTTTATAAATACAATTATCACGTATCTTTGCAAATGATAGAACAAAACAATGGTATCATTCATAATTGTATCATTTCGCCAATAGACCGGGTAGGGGGGGGGGGGGGGTCCAAGATGACAGAGAATGGGAGAAATACATTTTTTTTCGAATCTCTAGAGGGAACTTAATAATGATATATTTTGATATACCTAATAAATTGAGCCAAATAAAGTATATTCTGTTCCATCCCAATTTGTTTGAAATGTAAACAGACAAACATGGCAACATGAGGTTGCCGACGGTAACTGACACGGCGTTAAATTATAGAAATATGTTCAACTTTAAATTTAGGGGAAACTTGCACGTGTCGATGAATTAAATTATGGATATGTAAACAATTATCACCCCGCCATTTAATATAAGGCCGTGTCAATTACCTCGGGCCGCCATGTTTGTTTAGATTTTGAATGAATTGGATTGGAACAGGATATATATTTCGTGATCTTTCATACGGCTGGATGACGCTGGATAGGCTTTGGCTGAATGAGAGGAGCAGAAGACCGTGTGTGATGACGAGTCTTGGGAGAGGTCTATATCCAGCAGTATCACAATAATAATTATATTGACTAAGAAAAATAAGAATATCTTACCAACTGGCTCGTCTCTCTGATATTGATACCGGAAGCTCTTTATCTATAAAAAATAAAAATTTGTTACTGAAATACGCTCTGTCAACCGAACGGACACGTCACGTGGTGCCAATGCATATCTGTCAAAAGTGACAAGCACTGACACGGTCCCGGACGCGACGCCTTACTTCGGAGATTTAGGCGTGTATATTGTAGAAAGGGATGGCAAAATGGTGAGAAATATGATGGGTTGGGAATGGGCTCTGGCATATCTCATCGACTAATGTCGTCATGTCGTCCATATAGACGGAATTGTTAATATTGAAAATTGTTAATTAATTCCATTCAAGTAGATTTATTAAATTATGTACCGTTATACTTTGACATCACACAATACTATGTATACAAAGAAAATATATTGGAAATACTTTTACTGTGTGATGTAATCTCAGGAACTAACTTCATGTTGCTATTTTTTTTTATAGACTGGTGGGCGGACGAGCAAGCGGTTTCACGTGATGGTAAGTGTTACCGCCGCCCGTGGACACCTGCAACACCAGGGGGCATGCGGGCGCGCCGTCGACCTTGCAAAATCCTATACTATACAAAATTAAAAACTTATACTCTAAATATGTATATAATCTATATGTACTCTGAACGTCATTTAGTAGGGCACAGACAACGAACTGCGTGCTTGTGTGTGCGGGCAGACATACAGAACGGTCATCGTTGTATCTACGTTTACAAATAAATGAATCTAATTACGAATGGACTTACTCAAATCGGGATATAATCTTGGTGTAGGTTCGTCTATTGGTTTCTCAATAACTCTTTCTATGGTTTTAGGAGAACTCAACCTGAAAATTTAAAAAATGTACAACGTTCAAAAATATATTTGAATAATAATGAAAAATACGAACAATATATATATATATATAAAGTAGTGATAATGTGCATCGCAAAATGAAATATACATTTTCAATATCTATACTAATATAATAAAGAGGTGAAATTGTGTGTTTGTTTGTATGTTGGGGGTAATCTCTGGAGCTACTGAATCGATTTCAAAAATTCTTTCACAATTAGGAAGCTACATTATCCGTGTCTAATATAGGCTATATTTTACTTAGAAATTTCGAGAAAAAAAAAACTTATAAACCGAAGCGAAGCGAGGGCGGGTCGCTAGTCTTATATAAAATTATATAAGATATTAAAAATTGTTATATTATGGAGTTATTTGTAAGACATACTATATTTACATACCTCTAATTAAATATAATTAAATTAAATATTTCATTTTGCAATGCACGATGCAAAATGTATGCATCGGATTCTTTCATTATTTTTTATTTTTTCGAAATAAAAAGCAGAATAACCATTTTTTTATAAATTTTAATATCCTATATAATTAGTATGTGTTCTCTATAAAAGTACATATGAACATATGTATGGATTTACCCTTATATAACACGTAAAATATTGTATCTCATATATGTTTGTACAAATAGCGTGTGTGTGTGCGTGTGTGTGGCGTGCCTAATAAATAAATATCCCATTTTATTTATTTTTTTTTAAATTTTAATATGTTTCATTTGTTACACAATACATAATATTATTATCATGTATCGTTATATATTATAATCGCAAGATTATGTGAGATGCGTTACTATTCTGTTTTTCGTGATCTTTTGTGAGATTGAATAATTATCTTTTATTATTAAAAAAAAGTTGCATAATGGTGGACTTTGGCAAAATATTCTTTTTACAAATTTTAATGTAATATCAGATTAGTTTGTTCAAATATTCACTTACCAACTGCCGTGTCTGTCGGAGCTAATATCAATATCTGTAAATAAAAAACAATTGTTTTGAGTACATTAGTATTTAAACACACGTCTGGTTTACACACAATTTCACGATCTTGCGTTATCCGTGATCATTACTTACTGTTATTGTCCGTATAGTCGCTTAGTCGCTTGCGACTATCGCTCATATCAGTGGATCGCGTGTCGCGAGACGCCATTTTGCTTACATCCTCTGTCTGCGACGTATTCATGTTCCGATGTGTCGAATCTTCTAGCGATCTGAAAGAATTAATAATATGTTATTATTAATAGTCAAACAATTAGTCTGAAACAGACAAATCAACATGTTAAGTTAATTCATTGTCTTTGGCCGTTATTTATTTAAACAAAGTCTTAATATGTTAATGATCAAACAATTAGTCTGAAACAGACAAATCAACATGTTAAGTTAATTCATTGTCTTTGCCCGTTATTTATTTAAACAAAGTCTTAGTATGTTAATGATCAAACAATTAGTCTGAAACAGACAAATTCACATGTTAAGTTAATTTATTGTCTTTGCCCGTTATTTATTTAAACAAAGTCTTAGTATGTTAATGATCAAACAATTAGTCTGAAACAGACAAATCAACATGTCAAGTTAATTTATTGTCTTTGCCCGTTATTTATTTAAACAAAGTCTTAGTATGTTAATGATCAAACAATTAGTCTGAAACAGACAAATCAACATGTTAAGTTAATTTATTGTCTTTGCCCGTTATTTATTTAAACAAAGTCTTAATATGTTAATGATCAAACAATTAGTCTGAAACAGACAAATTCACATGTTAAGTTAATCTATTGTCTTTGCCCGTTATTTATTTAAACAAAGTCTTAATATGTTAATGATCAAACAATTAGTCTGAAACAGACAAATCAACATGTTAAGTTAATTTATTGTCTTTGCCCGTTATTTATTTAAACAAAGTCTTAATATGTTAATGATCAAACAATTAGTCTGAAACAGACAAATTCACATGTTAAGTTAATCTATTGTCTCTGCCCGTTATTTATTTAAACAAAGTCTTAATACGTTAATGATCAAACAATTAGTCTGAAACAGACAAATCAACATGTTAAGTTAATTTATTGTCTGCCCGTTATTTATTTAAACAGTCTATAGCTGTTAATTTTATGATTATTTACTTTTATATCTATCTAAATTTTTGATTATGCAAAACATAGGATTTTTACAGATTTACAATTACAAATGCAAGATTATAATGGGTGATATAACCCGCGCGCTAGTGCCGCGCAGTTCTCCCACTATCGTTCATGTCGATACTTGTTTTTATCGATATGTTTATACGATAGAGCGAAGCAGTACTTCTCTCCGGGGCAACGCTTGTCGCTTTATAAAGCTCGAGTTACACTTCGCATAGAGTACTGCTTACACCTCTGGGCCGGTGCTCCGAGCTTCCAGCTCAGCTGGACGCCTCGGAATCAGTCCAACGGCGCGCTGTACGTATTGTGAACGATCCCACTCTCACGGGCGATCTAGAATCGCTCAGCTGCGCGAGATGTTGCATTTCTTAGCGTTTTCCACCGCCTTTATAATGGGGAATGTTCTGAAGAGCTGTTCAATTTGATGCCAACTTCGATTCAGTTTGATTATATGATTATAGTGGATTAAATATATACATAAATTGTATAATTGATAGTGCTATATATTTTTTTCATTACACCCTGTAACCTGTGTCATCCTGTAACCTGTACCATCCTGTAACCTGTACTATCCTGTAACCTGTACCATCCTGTAAACTTACATTACACAAATTATATATTTTAAATTAGTTGACGTGCTATTTCGGTGACATCACTACATATTATAAATTAAAGTCCCCCGCCGCGCTGAGTTTGTTTGTTCGGGCTAATCTCAGAAACTACTGTACGGATTTTTATACGGTTTTCAAGAATAGAAAGAGGAATTATCTAGGAAGGTTATAAGCTATAATTTATGAACATTTTGCGTAAATAAGCTACCGGTATGATGATATTATCCACCAGAAGTCATCCGGCTATAGATAATAATAATTAGTGCTACCCGCGCGAAGCCGGGGCGGGTCGCTAGTATTGCATAAATGGTTTCTGATTGTGCAATATCATGAAGTTTTTTCTTCAGCAACATCAACAATTATAGGAAAATATAGATTATTTATGGGTGTGTGTTTGATGTAAAACCTATCTAGTGTGCATATGTCACGTTTCTTGCTTTAGCTGTTTCGATTCTGTGTTGATAAATCAATCAGTCCGTCAGTCAGGACATTTGTTTTTATATGTATGTAAATGGTCATTCACCGAATTCACTACGATGGTGGCTCTATGGAGTTTGTGCTAGTCTGTGGTTACTCTATGGTTGAGGCAATGGAGGTCTGACAGAAGGGCTGTGTTGTCAGGCAGGTGCAAGTGAATATAAATAGGAATACTTGATGTATAAAGAATTTGAGAATCAATAGCTTTAAATGTTGTTTCTCTTTTCAGGTATGATTTGTACCCTTTAAATTAATATCCGATGTATTGCCACATTGTGTTTAATAAAAACAATCTCTTTCCAGAGCAACGCAATTTACGTTTTGATCTCGTGATTCCTAAACATTATCTCTGGTGTTTGTTAGAGCACATTATATGTATGATGCTCCAAGACTTATAAATGTTAATTACCTGTTAGTATTATTATGATAGTCCATAGAATCATTAGTTTTGTTGTTCGCTCGAAGGACGAGACGTTTGCGGCTCGGCTTCAAAGATAGCTTGTCTTCTAATGTGGAGTCAGATTCTTCTAGACCATCGAACAGGGATTTCTGAAACAATTAATGGATTAAAATTCTTTGTTGCATTTTTTTTTTATGTACGAAGGCGGCAGACGAGCATACAGCCCTCCTGATGGTAAGTGGATACTGTCGCCCGTAGACATCCGTGATACATGTCAACATTAGTCCGAAATGACAAACGTTGGCATGCCCCCGTATACGCTGCCTACCTTTGGAGATATAGGAATGGATTTGGAGAAAGGGTTGGGAAAATTGGGAGGGATGGGATGGGAATGGGTTCTGACACGTCTCACTCACTACCGAAACACGTACATACATTAGGTAAATAAGATAAAGTGGCAAATGCAGTACATTTCAAGTTAGCCCTCTCTCACGGTAGTTTTCTGTGAGAGAGGACTGTCGTGGCCAGTCGAGTGCGCCCAGCGGCTGTTGGATTGCAGCGTGCACTCTCCCCCTCATGAATTTTACTTTATTGCATAGCGTACCTCTCCCTCTAAGTCGCATCACTGCCCGTTGATTGCGCGGAGGAGGTCGCCTTTAGGATAAGACCTATTGCTTCTGTAATGGCTGCTAATGGCATATGTAAACATAATGATGTTTAATTAATTAGGTGCAACAGAATCTCGTGTTTCGGTAGTGAGTGAGATGTGCCAGAACCCATTCCCATCCCTACATTTTCCCAACCCTTTCTCCAAATCCATTCCTATATCTCCAAAGGTAGGCAGCGCATCCGGGGGCATGCCAACGTTTGTCATTTTGGACTAATGTTGGCATGTATCACACATGTCTATGGGCTATAGTATCCACTTACCATCAGGTGGACTGTATGCTCGTCTGCCGCCTTCGTACATATACAAAATCAACCAATACATATAGGAAAATCCTTAGAAAGCCGAGTCTGTACATTTAATATTTTTTTGAAACAAGATACATTAATAATGGCACAATAATCATTAACCCATGAAAATAATAACTAATAATAATAATTGTCGTGCACTGATTGACGTATTAAAATATTTCACACCACTTCCATAGGACCTTATATTTTAATACGGAAACATCATCCGATATCAACTGGATATGTACGTTACCTTATCCGAGGGTAGTGCCGGTGCTCTCGGCACTAGTTTCAAACGCGGGGTAGACGGTGACGTCACCCGGTAGCTGTTCGAGTTACTGCTGTCAAGTACCGCTTTTACAGCCGCCGGATTTGTAGGCCTCAAGACGTCTTCCGCTGTTGTTGCTGTAAATAGAAATTTACAAAGTTGACGTTGCAATATGAGTAAGTAAGTAAAATTGCACACCAAATGAATACATGTCTGATATAAAAGTTTAAATAGATGGTGTACAAAAAGGTAAGCGTTTAAACGCTAAAGCGATTTCTTCCACACAACCTTTGGGCGGGTAATAAAAATATAGATATATATTTTTCTGCACAGAACATGTCAAAGGTTGCTACATAAGGTTGTTACAAAGATTGTTGATAAGTGGTAAGCGTCGTCCATAGACATCCGCGACACATGCCAACATCAGTACAGAATGACTAACGTTAGCATGCCCTCGGATGCTCTGCCTACGTTTGGAGATGTAGGAATCGATTTGGAGAAAGGCTTGGGTAAATGGGGAGGGATAGGATGGGATGAGAATGGGCTCTGGCATAGCTCACTCACTAATGAATCAGAATGGGGGAATACGATAAAGTAGAAAATGTACATTTCAAGGTATGTCTTCTGAGTTCGGGGTAACTGGGTAATCCACTTCGGGTTTTTCCCATCGCACCGCTCGTCGTCGTCGTGCGGTTCATTCGCACTTCCTTGACATGGAGTCGCTGCGTACAGTGCCCTCAAAAGGACACTTTGCACCGCGAAGCCGAAACTTGTGGAATGAATCACAATACTCACATGTGTCCGGAAGCAAGTCCTTGAATAATGGCGAGTCCCCATAGGGTCTGGCAGCTAATGTCAATATCTGCTCGTGGACGTTGCCGCCCGATGTACCGCCGACACCAGAGCTGTGAAATATACGGTTTACAGGGTTATTTAAATAAATAATCACTTACATATGCGAAAACATTGGCCATGGGCTAATCTGAACACCGGAACGAGTCATCCAAGTCTATGAATTAGCATACCTCTAATTGCATACTTTATTACGAGATAAATAGAAAACTTTACGAACATGCCACGAGTCAGTGCACAGAAATATATAGAGCTGTTATTTTCCCTTCAGAAACTAATGACATTATATAAATACTAAAAACAAGTCACTATATTGCTAGATAATCGTACTGCATTTTCTCTACTTAGGTCCTATTTATTTAATAAGTGTCTATATAATCTATCTATATCTAGATAATTAATTATAATAAGTATCTGTATTGTGTAATGTACGTAGATATCTTTATATTGCTTTTATTAGCTTTATTAAATATTATTAGATATGTTAGGTAGAGGGAGGGTGCACGCTGCATTCCCACAGCCGTTGGGCGCACTCGACTGAGGTTTATAGAAAACTAGCGAGCCGCCCTCGCTTCGCTTCGATTAATAAGATTTGTATTTCAAAATTTCAAAATAAAATATAGCCATTTTATTTTGAGGGATCCCTAATTGTTTCTAGTAATAAATATAGCCTATGTTACTCAGGGATAATGTAGCATTCTAATGGTGAAAGAATCTTTGAAATTGGTCCCGTAGTTTTTGAGTTCGTTACAAACATACAAAAATACAGAAATACAAATCTTTCCTCTTTATAATATTAAGTATATGATTAGTATAGATATAAATACATATAATATGTATACTAACAAGTGACAGTTTGGACAGGATCACTGATAAAACATTGTAAATAAAAAAGAAACGTTTGTATGTAGCCTTTGACATTTGTTTTTTGTAGAATATCGAATAAATGTGACTGCGCTTTCGTCAAAGGAGTCTTATTGTCGGTACGGACTTATTGATTTCGGTTATGATATTCTAACTTACAAGTCTCAAGTCGTTAAAGTCATTTCGAAGTTTCAAGATTATGTTTAAAAAGAAACCATGTTCTAACATGTGATTGTTAAATTATACCAATAAAAATGTTATATATATATATATATACTATATAATGTCACTAAAGTTTCAATATCTGGGAAGATAATTCACATCTATTTATTTATTGCGTGGCTTGTGGTTACACATACAATACTTACTTAGTTAATCCGGTGGTATTCGCATTGAATCCACCGAGCGGTGTTGATCCAATAGTAGACGTGTTGCCGAAAATTCCACCGCCCAAACCACCCTCTAAACCTAAAACCAGAAATAACAGTTATATAAAGTCATAAAAAATTGTTTAAAATATTTTAATCATTTATTTTAGATTAAAAATAAACAATTGATGATTAATTTCCTCGCATGTGCATAACACTATCCACACTCGTTCAGGTGTTTGTCCTTTTACCGCGTACGGTTTTGTTAGTAAGAACTAGCGATGGGTAACTCCGGATTCAACGAATCAAAAGATCCGAAACCGCGAGCGGAGCCGAAACTCTTAATGATTCCAGCTAACTGTTATCGACTCCAAGGAGTTATTTTTTGGGCTTTCATTTTTGGATTGCCGAGTTACATGAACGAACGTGATGCAATGCGAATGAGTCGCTCTCAGGCTCTTGTAAAACATAAGTAGGTGAATCAAAGGAGTCGAGGAATCGTTAAGAGGAGTCATATCCGCGAGCGGAGCCGGATTAAGTGAGTCGAAACAGTCCGTGGAGTCGTGAATACCCACGACTAGTAAGAACGCGTCAGTAGGTACCTATCGGACGTGTTATGCCACATACGAAACAATTAATCAAACAATTATTTATTTACGATGTAACAAAAAAAAATCATGAATTACATGATACTTTTTACTTACTTAAAATAGTTTCAGTGTACTGATTAAAACATTAAAATATTTTACACTACTTTTGTAAATGGCTGTAAATGAGTTTTATATTTATACAAATGGACATAAACATTACCTGTTTTGAAAGTGTTAGTCTGTCCAGGCTGCTGTCCAAACAATCCAGTTCCAAGTGATCCAAATCCAGGTGTTCCAACTGATTTCACTTGGAACGTATTTGTTCCCAATCCTGTGCCGAGACCTGTACATGACGACAAATAATAATCAGCCTATAACTTCCCACTGTAGGGCACAAGCCTGCCCCGGTATCTCACTGGGGGATTTCGGGTCACAACGCACCACGCGGGCCCAGTGCGGGATTGGTGGATATATATACTCGCAGTTTTTTTTATTGCTCGAAAATACGGGTTTCCTCATGATGCTTACCCTCACCGGCCAGCTAGTGACAGTTTTTTTTAAATCCGTAATCAGTGATACGGGTCGAGAATTTGAACTCACGATCGGTGATAGCCTAGGTATATAGATATTCGAGCCCTAGGTATATAGATATTCGAGCCCTAGGTATATAGATATTCGTGCCCTAGGTATAAAGATATTCGTGCCCTAGGTATATAGATATTCGTGCCCTAGGTATATAGATATTCGAGCCCTAGGTATATAGATATTCGTGCTCTAGGTATATAGATATTCGTGCCCTGGGTATATAGATATTCGTGCCCTAGGTATATAGATATTCGTGCCCTAGGTATATATATATTCGTGCCCTAGGTATATAGATATTCGTGCCCTAGGTATATAGATATTCGTGCCCTAGGTATATAGATATTCGTGCCCTAGGTATATAGATATTCGTGCCCTAGGTATATAGATATTCGTGCCCTAGGTATATAGATATTCGTGCCCTAGGTATATAGATATTCGTGCCCTAGGTATATAGATATTCGTGCCCTAGGTATATAGATATTCGTGCCCTAGGTATATAGATATTCGTGCCCTAGGTATATAGATATTCGAGCCCTAGGTATATAGATATTCGTGCTCTAGGTATATAGATATTCGTGCCCTGGGTATATAGATATTCGTGCCCTAGGTATATAGATATTCGTGCCCTAGGTATATAGAAATCGACTCATATTCGTGTGATGAATAAAATTGTAGACGTAAAAAAAATGCGAGTAATAATTAAACACCATCAAATTGCCATCTATACTAATATAATAAAGAGAGAGTGCGAATTTTGGGAGTTTGTGTGTACGTGGGGGGTAATCTCCGGAACCACTGCACCTATTTGAAAAATTCTTTCACCATTTGAAAGGTACATTATTCCAGATGGACATAGGCTATATATTATGTGCAAAAAAATTGCTTGGTACAGCTAGTAATTTATAAATACATACCTACTTAAATCTTATTTCACTTACCAAAAAATCTTTAATCACTAACTTGGTGGCGAGGGAAATCATCGTGAGGAAACTATACCCATACTCGCGCGCCCGCATCCCCCCCCCCCCCCGTGTTGCAAGTGTCCATGGGCGGCGGTAACACTTACCATCACGTGGGACCGCTTGCTCGTCCACCCACTAGTATATAAAAAAAAACACGACATACGTTTTCTTTTTATTTCAAACCATAAGATTTTTAAAATATATGGATCCCGCAGGGTTAACTCTAATCCCGCAAAAATCCTGGTCGGTTGCAATCTCCATTTTAGACGCACCCTGTATACACTTATGTATAAAAAAAATACATTAAACAAAATATAATCTATGTATAAATACATTACCAAGTGTTGGCTGCGGATTTCCAAAACCCATAGACGGTTGCGTAGTGGTCATTTTGCCGAAGGTATTATTAGCGCCAAAAAGTCCGCCGGATGTGGAGGTGTTAGTTCCGAAACCACTAGTGCCGAGGCCGAAGGCTGAAACAAAATTATGTTTAAAATATTGTTGACTAGTTGACTAATCGTGTTGATATGCTGCAGCGCCATCTAGTGGCGAGTTACAACAAAGTCGATAGCATGAAAACCTTCTCCATGAAAAAATACATATACGTGCCAACTTTCATGGTGATCGGTCAAACGGTGTCGAAGTCTATTAAGATATACCAACAAACATTTATATATATATATATATATAGAGAGAGAGAGAGAGAGAGAGAGAGAGAATAGATTATATCATCATACCAGGTGTAGTAGTGCCAAAAGCTGGTGCGGCGGTTTGTTGCGGTTTAGGCCCGAATAAAGAACCGCTTGTGCCGAAAGAACCGAAACCGCTAGACGGAGTTGTGCCGAAACCGGTTGTCGCCGGTTTAGCACCAAAGAGGCCTACGGTCTGAAAATAATAAAAATAATATAATGCTTTTTATCAACGACTTTTGATTGTAACTTCGCTGGTTTGTTGTATATATTACATAAGGTCCTACAAAAATAGTGTACACTACTTTAATGTCAACCAGTACACTAAAACTAGAGATCGTATATTCGGGTGCATATTTACCTACAAGGTATAAAGTATGGAAGCGGCTTCCTAAAAATATTTATTTGAAAACCGAAATCCCAGGATTTCACAACTAATAGGATGCTTTTTTATGAAACTCCTCAGCAGTTTCGAAGGTCTGATGGTGACCAGGACAGAGTCGATAGGATCTAAGGCACTATTGAAGATATAAACTGCGGATTTGGACTCAAATTCTTAGTTCTAATGTCAATTTGTAGGAATGCAGTTCTGAGGCTCTAAGGGATTAACTTTACAACTTCAGGTATATGCATCGTGTTCTATAGTCGGAACATAAAGTTCGTGGATGCCGGGATGGCGGCACTCGCCCGATACAAAAGTGCACTCCACACTTATCCAACAGCTCAACTTTAGCTAAATACGCACCCGAATATGCGATCTCAATTATAACTCAAAATTAACATTTATTTCATGATAATCATGTTTTCATTACATTAAAAAATAGTAATTGTTGATTAATTGTAAACGTTCCGTAGTTGATACCTACTGACGCGCCACCTACTAACAGAAGCGGAAGCGCTCACAGAGCAAGACCCGAGCGAGCGTGGATAGTGTTATGCACACGCGAGTCAATTAATCATCAATTATTTATTTTCATTATAATAAAGAAAAAGACCTGAAATAAGCATTATTGTTTTAGTTAGATATAATAATTTCGCTGTAGGTACTGATTGACCAAAATAATGCAAAATCGGAAAACAAATAGTTTTTTTTTTATAAGGTTTTGTTTCGTTTCTATATATCTTTATCATATATTCTACGCGCGTCGCCCGGTCACTGTCCTGTATTGTGTAATGAGCTCTACAAAGTTTTAGATAGAACAACAAAACTTTACTTGTCTGTAACTTTTTAAATTTATTCTGAAAAAAATATTTTATTTATCGCTAGAACCGTTTTATATATTTTAAATTAGTTGATGTGCGTTAGATTTTACGTTAATTCGGCGACAAGTTGTATAATTTAATGAGGGGGTGAGTGCACGCTGCAATCCAACAGCCGCTGGGCGCACTCGACTGGCCACGTTACCCCTCTCTTACAGAAGACTACCTTGAAATGTACTGCTTTTCCCACTTTGTCTAATTTCCCTAATGTATGTACGTTTTTCGGTAGTGAGTAAGATGTGCCTATTATTCTCATCCTATCCCGGGCGTGACAACTTTTCCCATTTTGGACTAATGTTGGCATGTATCACGGATGTCTATGGGCTACAGTATCCACTTACCATCAGGTGGACTGTATGCTCGTTTGCCGCCTTCATCCATATATATATATATATATATAAATATATATATGTGCAAAATCCAAATATCTTAAAAGTTAGCACATTGTATCAGTGTCATGTTTTCTTCGTAATAAACAATTTCAAAGTTTAAAACGTATCCTAGTAAGTCAGGAGTCGCTCAGTAAAGCGATAGCAGGTTTACTGAGAACAGGAGAGGACTCCTTGGATGCACGCAGTCGCACGCTTTTATTTGACTATCACAAACATCACGCACGATGAACACTTTGAAGTTTAATAAACTATCCCTATTAAACCACAAAACGCCTAATACACACGTTTTACAATAATCAAATGTAAACTCTACTTCACTTCTCCAGTACCGGCCGAAAAGTCCGTAAAAGCTATATACATACTTGATTCTGTGTGTTTGCACCGCCGAATCCAAATGTCGGGGTGGTGGTGCCGAAAGATGGCGCCTGTGTTGTTGTTGCGCCAAATAGTCCTGTGCCTACAGACAATGGAGATAATAATAATTATTATTATCTTTCTGGTTAACAGTCTAATAATACGTGTTATACCCTATACTATTTTTCACGAAGCATGGAGCGGGCACCACAAGCCCTGAGGAACTACAGCACCCCTAAAAGGCTAGACTCCCCGATCCGTTTGGCCAGCGTGGCGTATTAAGGCCTTGAATCCCTCGTGCACAAGACACTGTGCATGACAAGATCCAACAACGGATATTGAAAGGGCTGATCGCATTGCATTGGGTGGTACAAGTGGCAGGTCCCATAGAATATAAACCATACACTGTAAATTGTTCAATAAAAAATAAAAAGGTGAAATATTTTGTAGTTAAGTTTTATAATATACTAGCAAAACCGGACAGACGGTTGTCCTGCACATAAAAGTTGATGTACTGCAGCGCCATCTAGTGGCGAGTTACAACAAAGTCGATAGCTCGAAAATATTCTCCGTTCTCAAATACCTATGTATACCAATTTTCATGGCGATCGGTTGAACGGTATAGAAGTTGATGTGCTGCAGCGCCATCTAGTGGCGAGTTACAACAAAGTCGATATTTCGAAAATATTCTCCGTTCTCAAATACCTATGTATACCAATTTTCATGGCGATCGGTTGAACGGTATAGAAGTTGGTGTGCTGCAGCGCCATCTAGTGGCGAGTTACAACAAAGTATATAGCTCGAAAATATTCTCCGTTCTCAAATACCTATGTATACCAATTTTCATGGCGATCGGTTGAACGGTATAGAAGTTGATGTGCTGCAGCGCCATCTAGTGGCGAGTTACAACAAAGTCGATAGCTCGAAAATATTCTCCGTTCTCAAATACCTATGTATACCAATTTTCATGGCGATCGGTTGAACGGTATAGAAGTTGGTGTGCTGCAGCGCCATCCAGTGGCGAGTTACAACAAAGTGGATAGCATGAAAACCTTTTCCATGAAAAGATACATATATGTGCCAACTTTCATGGTGATCGGTCAAACGGTGTTGAAGTCTATTAATCACCAATATACAAACATCCGCTTTTATATATATAGATAGATAGATAGATAAACAGTTACAAAATGTTATAATATAAAAATAACGTGTCTATTTCACTGTCTTTAAATTTTTACTAGTGAAAATCAAATTGCATATATTAATTTATCCTGTGGCCTGTTTATCCGGTGTCAAGCTAGGGACTAAAAAAAATCGTTCAATAATCAAATGTAAAAGAATAAATCGATGGAATCGAATTTAAATTTTCATATATATATATATATATATAGTGTTACAATAATAATCAAAATCATTTATATACTACGTTCGAGAAGTTGCGTCTATATCTATACATATAATAAAATTGTAACAGGCCGATATCTGTACATTATAGATATTGAAAAAAAAAAGTCTTTATTAGAGCAACAGAAGCCAAAACAACAGTTTTTAGAAATTTTGTCTGTCTGTATGTTTGTACACGCATCACGCAAAAACTACTGCATGGAATTGAATGCAGTTTTCACCGATGTATTGCTAGAGGTCTAACTTAAAATATAGGTTCCATTTTGCGGCAGGAAAATATCTTATTCCGATTGTTTTAAATTTAATAAACCGAAGCGAAGTGAGGGCGGGTCGCTAGTTTATTTTAAAACAAAACAAAAAAATAATGAGTAAAATGAGAATAACAAAGAATTAGAATCTTTGAGATTAATAATCAGTCTACTTAATAAGCATTCAACTAAATTATAATTATGATCTTTAGGTGTTGGATCATCGGCGGTGGTACTGATCATAATTTTTGTCAGTATTAAAATTTAAAACCTCAGACTCAGGTCTCAGGCTCTTTTGTACTGCATTTTCCACTTTATCTTATTTCCCTAATGTACGTACGTGTTTCGGTAGTGAGTGAGATGTGCCAGAGCCCATTCTCATCCTATCCCTCCACATTTTCCCAACCCTTTCTCCAAATCCATTCCTATATCTCCAGAGGTAGGCAGCACATCCGGAGGCGTGCCAACGTTTGTCATTTTGCACTAATGTTGGATGTCTATGGGTGACAGTATCCACTAACATCAGGTGGACTGTATCCTCGTTTGCCGCCTTCAACCATAAAAAAGGGGTCAGGTCTAGCAGAGGGACATCATCTTCTGGCTCTCAGTCCAGTTGACTTTCGGGCTCTAACCTCAACCCCTTCTATTTCTTCTATGTCAGCATTGTAATTGGGATCACAAAAGCCAGTCCATATTGTATGTTAGAGTACTATGAATTCTTTTTGGGACTGGTTCAAAGTCTTGAAGATATGGACTAACTTATGGGCTTTCTCGTTTCCTAATCGATTACATATCTTTGATTCCACCAGGCGTAAGCCAAATTCTAGTTTTGACAATAAATATCAATTGATATATATCGTTACTTTATATCAGCGAACCCTGAATAAAAATTATTCTTCAACTCACCAGCGGTTGTAGTTCCAAAAGCGGGTTTGTTGCCTCCAAAAAGACCGGTCGTGTTCGTTTGATTTTGAGTTGTATTGCCGAAGGAAAATGTGCCTGCAAGTTGAATTATTTGACACATTACCGGTGCGATAGATGTAATAATAAACAAAATAAAGGGACGAAAAAATAGTGAATTCCTCACCACCTCCCGATAATTCAACACGGTCTGTGTCAGCTAAATTTAATTGGTAGATAATTTATCTATCAGATTGCTAACATTTACTTTATCAGGAGAAAAAAATAAAATCCTGATAATTCCATGTAGTGACAGCCGGGTATAGAATAACACCACCCCATCTCTTCCCGTGGGTGTCGTAAAAGGAGACTAAGGGAATACAAAGCCGCTACCATAAGCCCACTTCACCTCTAGAAGAGTGGATTCGCCAACCCGCTTGCGCAGCGTGGGGTTTCAAGGCCATACATGCCCCATGCACAGGCTGCATGTTGCATGCATGCATGGTAAAGTATCAGGTGGTGAGAAAGACCCCAAATTAAGACCAGATAACATTCATATTTAATTAGTATATACATACAAATACCTACTTTAGGCAACTTATGCCAAATCATTATTTTGAGTTTCAAGTAAATGTTTCTTAAGCCTTTATTTTTAGTTTAAGCTAGCACGCGATGAACCTATTCCGATATTGCCTGGCATAGCGTTCCAGTGCTTTACTTTATTGGCGTCCTGTCGGCTGTGGGATTGCGGCGTGCACGCCCACTCCCAAAAGCCAACGTTTGTCACTATTGACTGGTGTTGACATCGTGGATAAAAATTATCATATATATATATATATATATATTAAAACAAACTTACTTGGTTGTCCAAATCCACTGGTAGAAGCTAGTCCACCTCCGAACATGCTTGGAGCACTCGTGGTCGCTGCCTGACCAAACGCTGTAAACCAAACGATTAGGATTGATTTGTATTTAAAAGTTGAATTCATTTCAATGGATTTTCAGGTGAACTTAAAAAACTAAAGGGAATGCGACATAAGTGGCATACCAACACTCCGACCGCTCCACGCTACTACGACAGTCCCTCACCATCCCAACCCCCTGGTAGTTGACAGCCTAGCCTATGTCCCCGATAGGAATGACCCTCCCCGTTGCCGTCGTCGTCCTCGGCATGTCTTGGACTACCCCGGCGACCCAATTACTGCTGCCAATGCGGTTCTTACACTACACTCACAAGCTACACAGATATGCCGTCCCCGCCGGCGGAGACGAGGACGTCCCCCTCGCCAAGCACGTCGCCAGCCAACGGGCCGGAGGGTGGGGTGGGGGGGGGAGGGGTTTCAAGATGAGAGAAATATGAATTATAGGTACAAATATATATTTTTTCGAATCTCTAGAAAGGGCAACTGCCCTCCCCTGTCACCGACACTTTTACCAGGTATCGGCTCGTGCCTCGGCGCTCGTCATCGACTCGCGGTCCCGCGGTACCTTCCCAAAGCAAAGCCCTAAGCCGAGTTCCGTTGCTTTGCTCCTGACAGAACGCCTCCATATATATCGAGCTGTGATGTCCAGCGGTTCTTATTTATACAGGCTTAAATAATAAGTATTAACTTTATTAAACACTAAATTTCTATTATTAAAGCTGGCAACGATTTTTTTCCTAGTTTGATATTTTCCCGAAAAAGATCAATTTTTAAGTGAAGTGTCTGACTTTGTCAATTCTATGTACATAAGTGTATTGTGTGGAAAAATTAGTGCTAAATTTAAAAAAGTCGCAGAACGAAACTCGTTTTTTCTTCTTCTATTAGGTGCAATGGTGCAATTACCACATTCTGCCAGTGTCAAGTTTTCTTCGCAGTAAACATTTTGATAAGTTATAACCGGTACATAAGTTATAACTATGCTGAGTTTCATTAAAATCCCCCAGTGCCGTAACTAGCCTTCTATGCGCCCGGTGCCCTTGATGAACGCTACTAACTACCATGCATGACCCAAGACTTGGTCCTGGTCTGGTCATTTCTGCGCCCCGTGCCCGGTCACCGCTGGCACCGCCCCAGTTACGGCACTGAAATCCCATCTGTGGTTATTGCGTGTTGCCCGTTCAAGACGGACAGAAATCCAAAGAATGTTATTTTGTGATCCCGTACCACTCGTACAGATCCCAGACACGGCTCCGTTACGATTTTTAGTAGATTACTAGCGACCCGCCCCTCACTTCGCTTCGGTTTATTAAATTTAAAACAATCGGAATAAGATATTTTCCTGCGGTAAAATGGAGCCTATATTTTAAGTTAAACCTCTAGCAATACATCGGTGAAAACTGCATTCAATTCCATGCAGTAGTTTTTGCGTGATGCGTGTACAAACATACAGACATACAGACAGACAAAATTTCTAAAAACTGTTGTTTTGGCTTCTGTTGCTCTAATATTAGTTTTTTTCTCAATATCTATAATGTACAGACATCGGCCTGTTACAATTTTATTATATAGTATAGATAATACCAATTAGATCGAGACACAAAATGCACAACACGATACGCAAATTTTTATAATATTCAAACGAAAACACAACTTCACCGCTCGAGTTCCCGCTAAAGAGTGAACATAAAATTGTCAAGCTTTATGAAATGTATTTAATCAAACACCGAACTATTGCAGACTGCTCGTATTTACGATAACTGACATGAATGATCAAATGTGATGGAAGTACAAATATAAATATACCCACCCACCCACATAACACCCGACAGTGTTGTGCGGGTGTATTCTCTAAAAGAAAACATAGGTATTGACATGTAAAATAATCTTATACTACCCACAGAAAATGCAAACAGAAACAGCCTCTCTCTCTCTCTGTTGTGGCTTATTCACTAATGACACTCATATCCATATATATTTAACTATATATGTTTCATGCTTTATTATCTGTATGTCCGTGTAGAAAAATGATATTAATATAAGCATAGTACAAAGGTTGTTTAATACAATTCAACTTTGCTTATTTTTGTGTGATCTTAAACACATTTAGTGATCTTAAACACATTTAAAGGGGGAGAGTGCACGCTGCAATCCAACAGCCGCTGGGCGCGCTCGACTGGCCACGTTACCCCTCTCTCACAGAAGACTACCTTGAAATGTACTGCATTTACCACTTTATCGTATTTCCCCAATGTACGTACGTGTTTCGGTAGTGAGTGAGATATGCCAGAGCCCATTCCCATCCCATTATATCCCTCCCCATTTTCCCAACCCTTTCTCCAAATCCATTCCTATATCTCCAAAGGTAGGCAGCGCATCCGGGGGCGTGCCAACATTTGTCATTTTGGACTAACGTTGCATGTATCGCGGATGTCTATGGGCGACAGTATCCACTTACCATCAGGTGGACTGTATGCTCGTCTGCCGCCTTCGTACATAAAAAAAAAAGAAAAAAAACATTTGAAACGGTTATAATAGCTTAGGGCCGTGTTGACGTTTCACATAATTTCACCCTAAATCGGGTTGTGGCAGACCCGGCTTCATGTTGAGAGCTACCACTGTCGTTCTCTAAGTTATGTGATGCGGCAACTGAGGTTTATCTTTTGAATTGAAGTGCTCGCCCGTTTAACATCTAGATCGATACAAGACAAAGAATGGCGTGTGGTTTTAATACTCGTAATTTTTACTCAAAATTTGATCTATATGTCTTTTTCACGTACGATTGACGCTGTCTGTACGACATATGCTATAGGTCCCGTCCTATCTACGACCACGCCCTCCTTCCATTTATCCTGCCGCAGTAGATTTAGAATAACGCGTAACCTGTGCCATAATAAAGCCACTGCTGGTTCCTTCTACGTAGTGGAATGCTCTGTGTCTCGATACGTAAAGAAAAAATGTCATAAAACCGTATCTAAATCTATGTTTTCTATCGTTGCATTTTTAGAACTTGTTTGATGATTTCAACAGAATTTTCACCAGCTCCGCTGCTATACCGTTTTTACTTAAATACACATCGTATTCCGTCGATGGGAACGGTGGACCGTTGACGCTGACACTACATTTAGGGAGCCCGAACCTAGCAAACATGTTACGTAAAATTGAAATAACCGCGGCCGGCGAATTAGAAGTGACACTATTTTTTTTATTTTTATGGTCGAAGGCGGCAGACGAGCAGCATTCTTCAAGTGCACCGGGCGCATAGAAGGCTAGTTACGGCACTGTGGGATTTTAATGAAACTTAGCATAGTTATAACTTTATGTACCGGTTATGGTTATTAACTTGTGTACCGGGATAACATTTATGGTACTTTTTATACAGATCCATTATAGAATTTTAGTGATGGGAAATCCGCAGTTACACACAGTAAACCAACTATCGCTTTATAAATCAGCATGAAAATGTGTTCCAGCAGGTTTTTTGGGTTGTTGTATGTACTCAAATCCGGTGACAAAATTAAACTGCACTCTCTTCATCCCCGTAATCGCCCGCACTCAAGGCGTGTTTAGTGCAATTTAAGTGACGTAGTCAGAAGTTCCCCAGTAGTGATGGGTAACTGCGGACTTAATGAATCAAAAGAGTTGAGTCCGCTCGGCGGAGCAGAATCCCTTAATTGTTCCATGGAATTGTTATTCATACCGATTCCGGCGCCGATCGTGATCGTGAGTGTAATCGCGCATCGACACTTGTCGGGGGCTCGAAATCGAGATGCAACGATGGCGTGACCTTTTTTTGTTTTTTTGCTTATGGTTGCATAGGAAAAGAGAATGAAACGCTCTCGGAAGGTGAAAAACTAGGTGAATCTCAAAGGAGTAACTAAGAGAAGTCGGATCCGCAAGTGGAGCAGGATTAAGTGAGTTAAAACACTCCGAGAAGTCTTGATTACCCACCACTATAGAATTTCCAAGGGAATTAAGGCACACGTCTGTACGCACGAAGTAAGCAGCCACTTCAAGTTAATTGATAACGATAAATGGAACAAAGTACATAATTGGTATAAAATCAGTATACATACTGGATCCACCGAAAAGTGGTTTGGTCTCCGGCTGGAATCCGCCGAACATTCCGCCGGCGGAGCCCTTCCTGCCCGCCGTATAGTCATCCAAGCGGAGCTCCTCCAAGGACTTGTTCTCATATTCCTGCCGGTCACGTGGATCTTAGTTATTAACAAATCAACACTGTGTACGATTTAATTATTTATCCAGAGAGGCGCAACCCTCCTCTAGTCCATGCCATTATTATTATTTAAAACGCTGAAGTGTTAGCCTCTTCATCAATTAGACTTGAACAATTTTTTCATGTATCTTGTATTAGCCTATAACGTTTCACTGCAGGGCACAGGCCTCTCATAAGTAAATCTCTGTGGGGGTTTCGGGTCGTAATCCACCACACGGGCCCAGTGCGGATAGGTGAATCACATATTCTAGCTTTTTTATATCTGAAGGAATACAGGTTTGCGCACGATGTATTCACTTACCGATTAGCTAGGGGCAATTTAAAAAAAATCCGTTCTTAAGTAGCTCAGTGGTAGATAGACTATCACTATCACTGCCCTAGATAGATACCCCTAGGGTATCACTGGTCTATTATTGACTAAATATTGTAAATAAATAAATATTGCTGACGTAATCGCCATTCAGACCCTCCCCGTCCCCCATGTCATCAAAAATAAGCAAAGCAAAGAAATTTGGTGCTTAAGTAGGTAATACTTGAACGGCCCCTGTTCCTTAATATAAATAAGGAACGCAGTAGCCAACGTTCGCGGCGGGCGCGCTCGTCCAGGCTAACATATCGATAGTAAATCATAGTATTTCCGTGGCATTCTGTATATGGAGATGTCTTACCTTCATACAAGTGATGCAGTGGTGTTTGGTGTTGATATTCTGGGACGTGCCGGACTTGACAACCACATCGGTACCAACCATCGGACTGTATTTCACATGGGCTGTGCCATTAGCGCTTTGTTGTTGGCCAAAACCACCTGTAGACAAAATATCTTTATTAATTTATTTTCTGTTATTCATGCGAGGTCTTTTTTTTATATTTAGTTTAAATTGTTCACATTTAACCGACGGTGGACTGGTAGGGAATGCTTTAGGGCATTAAGTCCGCCTCTCTACAATTATAGTGCATAAAGAGTAAATAAATAACTCAAAGAAAAATTAAAATGTACTGCTCAAAATTGAATAATAACAAAATGACAGTATGAATAATAATAACAAAATTGAATAATAATAACAAAAACAAAATGAATAATTGAATAATAACAAATGTACAGTCATAGAAGTGATGGTGTAGGTCAATAAGGTCTTTGACGCTTTGAGGTAAATATTGTTGGAAAATCTATGCCACCGGGGATAGGGAGGGGAATTATTCTGGGATCCTCGGTATGGCGTAATTAAAATTGAAAATTCTCAGTGTAGCGTATTTATTATTGTATCCTCGGTGTGGCGTAATAAAATAAATAACTAATAAAATAAAATAATAACTTATAAAATAAAATAAATAACTAATAAATTTATTTATTTGCACAAAAACCATAGAAAATATTTTTTTTATATGACAATTCCAAAATTTACAGTATAAAATTTAAGCACATAAATAAATATATATACATACATATGTATGTGGTGTGGCCACGTGCGGCTATAGAATAGTACCACCCCATCTCTCCACGAGGTTGTCATAAAAGGCGACTAAGTGATAACAAAAGACAATAGCACGAACACCGAGGAACTACACCACTTCTACAAGAGTGGACTCGCCAACCTCCTAGGCCAGCGTGGCGTTTTAAGGTCAAACATCTTTCATGCATAAGACATGAGAGCTTGAGCTGGGCCATGTCCAGCAGTGGATACTGAATGGATACTGCAGTGGAAGGTAATAAAATATATACAGCTCAGAAATGTGCAAACTGTGAGTACTCATTAATACACGTTTTCAAAATGATACTCCCAATTCCAATTTCTTAATCTCCCAATTCCAATTTCTTAATATGGCCCCATCGAGACTTCGATGATTCTGCCAATGTTAAGGTTGAATGAAACAGTAAAGAAACATTGAGCAAAAGATAAATGTGGGCAATCGCAACTCTCATTTAAAATTAAAGCTATGTGTACAAACTAATCTCACCGCTAGTATTAGAGAATAAACCTCCACCCCCCAAGGTGGTATTCTGTTGGCCAAACAACCCTGCACCGGTGGCGGGAGTTGAGCCGAACAATCCCCCTGTCGTGCCACTGGTGGATGCGCTTCCGAAGCCGAAACCTGTAAGTAAATAAACAATCAACAATCAACATGTTTGTGAATCGTGGATTCAAAAATCACTACAAATATGGCACCCTCAGTTTAACACAGTTATATAAGGATGATTTTTTTTTAGGAAAATTCAACATATTTCTGTCAAAATTACTCACGAATTATTCATTATAAGTGCGATGCTACACGGGCGGTTCTCCCGCCGCGGGAATCCGCTTGCAAACCGTCGCAGACACCATTTAACATATAAGTTATATGACGCATACTACACTAAGCGGTTTCCTGCCGCGGTTCACCGGCGGGAGCAAATAGACCGCCTCATGCAGCGTCAAACCGCAGCTGATAACCGCTCGTTCAAACTACACGACGGCGGTTTCCCGCGATTGCGTCATTCAATGAACGATTACTTAATACTGGTTCCACCCAAACACTGCGCCCTTTTTTATTTTTCGATAACTATTAAAATAAGCGCTGCAAGAGCAGTGATCATTGGCGGGTCCATTATTAGAATGAACAAAAGATAGCGGTAAACCGCAACCCGTGTAGTTTGATAGTCCGCGACGGGTGAACCGCCCGTGTGGCATCGCACTAATATGATTAAATAAAAAAAAAACTTGAGACAAAAAACATAAATGATCCAAGTTTAGCAAAAAGAGTCCACATTTCGATATTTGAGTCGTATAGAATCAAAGACGGCAAAATAGGTTAGTAACTTCACCATAAACTCTTTATTAACTCTATTAATTAACTTCATTAACTAAGAGTTTATTAACTCTTCACCATCAACTATGTATTAACATCCTTGATGGTGAAGAGTTAATCAAATCAGTTTAGTTTTAAATTTTCTACGTTGCCATATATTTACCTCATTTTTGCTTACTAACCTATTTTGCCGTCTTTGATTCTATACGACTCATTTAGTATGTATCATATGAACCTTTTGTTACGTTTCTAATATATATATTATATAAAGGCCATATAAAGAAGATTTTAGCATGAAATTTTAGGTATGTGACCGTACAAAAATATATACAATTCAAATCAAGAAATGACGGTTTTGTTCAAAAAAAACCCCATAAAAAGAATATCTTGTGACAATATTCGTTCGACTATTGTCCTCTATCAAAGTTCCTGTAACTGAATCATTAAAAACTGGCCAGTACAGAAGACCTAACGTCAAATGCCATTTATTAATTCTGCTATACATTTTTTTTAATCCGCAAGAAAGTGTCTACTGCACTCCAGTAAATGTTCTGTTATCAACACTGCTTATATTTGTGAATATTGGCAGACTAGCTGTGCCCGCGGCTTCGCCCGCGAATTATCGCGGTAAATACCTAAAGTTCGTCCGTGGAAAGTACCCTATGTCCGTGTCCCTGGGTTTCGATCTATCTCCGTATCAAATTTCATCAAAATCGGTTCAGTGGTTTAGCCGTGAAAAGGTAACAGACAAGAGTTACTTTTTCGCATTTGTAATATTAGTATAGATAAATGTGTTGAATTACCATGGGTGAGTCCACATTGATCGCTTGTTCGCGCATGGAACTCACCTTCTTCTGTATAACTATAAATTTAAAAAAAACACCAAAATAAGGGTGTTTTATATTTCCGCATAAATAAATTAGTGAAGCGAGAACTGTTATTGTTTGAAGAACCCCCCCCCCCCCCCCACCGACTGAGCAAACGTTGCTCGGAAACTAGAGGTCAAAATCTGGACCGTTTTTGCTTGGACGCACGCGAGCAAAGAACTTACTAGGTGGCTTAGTTCCAAAAGCACTAGTATTGCCAGTATTCCCGAAGAGTCCAGTAGAAGTGTTGTTGGAGGAAAACAATCCTCCGGATGGTGTGGTGCCTCCAAATCCGAACCCGCTCGCAGGGGTGCCAAAAGCAGGGGTAGAAGTGGGAGCCGGTGTGCTGCCGAAGAGGCCTCCAGTTGATGTTGAGGCTCCGAAGAGACCTACAAGGTGATAGATAAAATTATTGCATACCAAAACAAAACGGATCACACGGGTACTTGTATGATTTCTTTTATTAAAAAAGTAAACTAAAGTAAGGGGTTGTAAAAAACTGTGACATTAGTTTGCTACATAGCACAATAAATGTATTCCGTAAAACTCGTGTTTTTCTGGACATATTATGACCAATACGCAAAATGACATATAAGAGAATGATACCTTGCATACCTACAAATAATTCCACTACCGACAAATACCCACAAATTACTATAACTACAAAGAATTCAACTTTATTCCGTGCGAGCAGTTGCCATTATAAATAGGAAAAGATGTATATGTGATTAATTGATTATGTACATAATAGAGAAATAATTAAATGAACAAAAGAAAATAATACACGGAGAGCAAATCAAACGATAGCAAATTCAAAGGTGACTTTAGGTACTCTGATAATAATAAAGTAAAAAGAGTCCTGCAATGTCGGCTTGGTCATAGCATTCTTAGTAATTTCTTTTTTTTAAATATACATATATATTAAAGGTGGCAAACAGGTAGAGCGTCTTTGGGTGAGCGTGCACGCTGCATTCCCACAGCCGCTGGGCGCACGCGACTAGCCACTTTACCCCTCTCTCACAGAAGACTACCATGAAATGCACTGCATTTCCTACTTTATCGTATTTCCCCAATGTACGTACGTGTTTCGGTAGTGAGTGAGATATGCCAGAGCCATTCCCATGCCATCCTATCCCCCCTACACTTTCCCAACAAATACCTTCCTTAATCTGCAAAGGTGGGCATTGCATGCGGGGGTGTGCCAATGTTAGTGATTCTGGACTGATGTTGGCATGTATCACGGATGTCTATGAACGACAGAATCTATTTACCAACAGGTGGACTGTATGCACACCTGCCGCCTTTTTATCTACAAAAAAGGCCTACCGTCACTTACCATTTCAAATTGAAATTATTTATTTGCTGAAAGAAATGGTTTAATACCGATGGTACTGTGATATTGGCCTCCAATTCATTCTACCGGTGTGCAAAATTATTTATAAAGTTTCAGATTAATTCATCCATGTCATATACAAAGGTACAATTTAACTCAGCTCGTTTTTTTTTTGTTTTATAGAATAGATGACAGACGAGCGGGGCAGGCCACGTGATGGTATGTGGTCACAGCCGCCCGTGGACACCTGCAACACCAGAGAACTTGCGGACCTTGCTGAGTCCTGTTCACGGCTCTCTTGAAGAGTTCCATATCGTAGCGTAATGAAAAGACCTCGGCTAGCAATTCATTCCACAACTTTCGAGTCCGCAGTCAGTTAATACACATCCAAGACAATTTACTTTAGTTGTTTAAAAATAGATTGTATTGCTTAGCATGATTCACTTCTCATTTAGTAATAATTAGTATTCAAATACAAGCCATAATAAAAAAAAATACCTCCGCCAGCAGTAGGTTGGGTAGAAGTACTGGCACCAAACGCGGATGGCGCGCCAAACGCACTAGTTCCAGTGGTGGACTTGAATCCGCCGAACGGAGATGACGTCGATGCGCCCGCGTTGAAAGAGCCTACGACAATGGATTGAGATATTTAAAATAAATCTAATAAGCGAGAAGAAACCGAAGAAGTAGGAGCAAGATTACAAGTATTTTCCGTACGCACTACGCCTACCTTTCGCACTACGCGTCAAGACAAGTTGCGTTTTTATAGTATGTATTGCTAAAAGAATGCCCTGTAGAAAGTTTGATAATGGCGATCATAGAGAAAAAGTTGAAATTTAAATTCTCAGCTTTCAGGAAAATATTGGGAATTTATTTATTTTTCCCAAAAATGCCGACATTTTTCTTTTCATCCCATTTGGGAATTTTCCCATGGTATAATACATCAGTAGTATGAGGTCAGAATTATAATTTTATACTCTGTTTTTAGGATTAAATCTTGCAGTTCCTACAGTAACATGAAATTACTTACCAAAACCAGAGGTGTTGCTCCCGAAGGCTGGTTTCTGGAACATTTTGAGACTGTCTCCTTTCTTTTAGTCTCAAAACTGAAGTGTGTCACTTCTGACACATTGATGTATCGTGGCAGCTTCGGTATCTGATGGTCCTGGGAAGATGAAAATTTGTAGTTCTTCTTCTTCCTTCTTCAGATTGATGGCAATTGTGGACATAAGGCGTGACGACTATTTTGCCAATGTCATGTGAGAAAAGTACACGCGTTGGGCAGAATGTGAAGTGCTATTGATGGAGGTTATAATATACAGGATGTGTCGTAAATAGTGGTCCAACGTTAAGGGGTCGATACACCATATATTCAGCTATCACATATCAGAATTTGAAATTTTTTTTTTCCACGGGTCTCTGTTTTATTCATTATTATTATTATTTTGAAAAATCGATACCTTGAGTTACTAATTTGGCTGTTATTTCAACAAATAACATTATTTTTTTATTTTGTTTCTTGTTTATTATTGATAATAAGATGTGCTATCACATACAATACTTTTTTTAAATGGAAACTTAAAGATATTAAAGAAAAAATGTCTTTATTTCAAAATTCAACTCTAATCTCTAGCAAATCATGTGATTTCGGGGGCGAATGGTGTAAAAAAAATGTACTACACAATCTGTGCCCATTATTTTAAAAACTTGTCCAATAAATGCAGATTCTAAAATGATATTAATAATAACCGATTCCATAATGAAAAAGAAGTTATTGCCATTTCAATTGAGAAGGAGCCGAATTTAAAAAATACACTTTTTCATTTTAATTAACTTACCGGTATTGCAAAATGTTTTGGACCCATTTAGAAGTAAATTTTAAGTTAGCTATTAACAGCTGAGTGGTATTTGAGTCATGCACAAACATATCACAGGTAAACAAACGTGTCTCATGTAAAAAAAAGGGTACTTGGCCAGATAACACAAGACTCATTGAAACACCTCAGTATAGCGCGCATGAGTAGTGAAAAAATCACAAGGTTTTTTTTTATTGCTATTCTCTTAAGTATGAACGAGACAGACTATGTCAAGAAGATATTCGTAATAATCTAATCAGTTAAAATGCGTCAGTGTGGTCCCGTACGTCGCATGCGCTTCTAGTCTCTGTGTTTATCTCCGCCATTGAATTGCTTCTTTTACTTCCTGGACTCGGATTTGCTTCTGTTCGGACTTGTTGGTTTTTGTGATCCCTACGACGTCGGCTACGTTATTTGGACTTTGATTTGCTCAACGATTTTGACAAACGTGCAGTGCAGTGAAGATTAGGGCGATGTCTCAGTACACACCGCGTGAATATGCTGACATGCATTTTATTCATGGCGAATGCATAGGCATCGGCAGCCTGACTTTATTGGGACAGACATCCAGATCGAAGTCATCCAGATCTTCTTTTGTTTAATTAACGGCGGGATAAACACAGAGACTAGAAGCGCATGCGACGTACGGGACCACACTGAAGCATTTTAACTGATTAGATTATTACGAATATCTTCTTGACATAGTCTGTCTCGTTCATACTTAAGAGAATAGCAATAAAAAAAAACCTTGTGATTTTTTTCACTACTCATGCGCGCTATACTGAGGTGTTTCAATGAGTCTTGTGTTATCTGGCCAAGTACCCTTTTTTTTACATGAGACACGTTTGTTTACCTGTGATATGTTTGTGCATGACTCAAATACCACTCAGCTGTTAATAGCTAACTTAAAATTTACTTCTAAATGGGTCCAAAACATTTTGCAATACCGGTAAGTTAATTAAAATGAAAAAGTGTATTTTTTAAATTCGGCTCCTTCTCAATTGAAATGGCAATAACTTCTTTTTCATTATGGAATCGGTTATTATTAATATCATTTTAGAATCTGCATTTATTGGACAAGTTTTTAAAATAATGGGCACAGATTGTGTAGTACATTTTTTTTACACCATTCGCCCCCGAAATCACATGATTTGCTAGAGATTAGAGTTGAATTTTGAAATAAAGACATTTTTTCTTTAATATCTTTAAGTTTCCATTTAAAAAAAGTATTGTATGTGATAGCACATCTTATTATCAATAATAAACAAGAAACAAAATAAAAAAATAATGTTATTTGTTGAAATAACAGCCAAATTAGTAACTCAAGGTATCGATTTTTCAAAATAATAATAATAATGAATAAAACAGAGACCCGTGGAAAAAAAAAATCAAATTCTGGTATGTGATAGCTGAATATATGGTGTATCGACCCCTTAACGTTGGACCACTATTTACGACACACCCTGTATATGTCCCAGGACATAACAAAAACAAATTTATTATTCTCAACAAATTTAATTTATAGGAAAAAATGGTTGAGATAATAATGACGACCTTCACACGACCAGATCTCAACTTCTTCAATTCATGGCAGTATCAGTTGTCAACTTAAGCGCCACGACTATATTGCCAATGTCACGAGAGGAAAGAGCACGCGTGTGGGGAGGGGGCACAAGATACACTTTGATGTCATTGACATGATTAAATTTCATTAATAGAATTTTGGGACGTAGAAGATTGTAGAGAGGTTTCTAGATTAACCACTCACTATTCCAGGACTCGATTAGGCGGGTCTATGGGACTACCAAACACAGATTTGTCCAGACTCAAGTGCAGATTTGGCAACAGAATCAGCGACTTCATTGCCTCGAATTCCAGTATGGCCTGGAATCCAAGCCAGAACTTTTGAATAGAGCTTCTCTAATTTTTTATATTAAAGGGAAAAACGGTTGGCGAAATTGGTTGGCTAGAATACCATAGTGAGTCTATACTTTAAAAGAGGAGGGAATTCTTTAGCGGGAATTATAAGATTAAGGTGAGAAATTATTATGGGACAGTGATCGCTACCATAGGAATTTGGAAAGACCTTCCAGGTCAAAAAGGTAGACAAGTTGGGAGAGCAGAAGGAAAAGATGGCGTTAATATTTTGTGGGGTAGAGGTTCGTCAGGTGGGCGAGCCGTCTTAAGTAAACATATGTTTAGATTATCTAATCTAAAAGGTGAAATAATCGCAGGATGAACTGCCTTGAAGTGGGAAAAATTAAAGCAATTAAAAATGGAAAGTAGTTCAATTAGAATAGTTGAGCCTGGATGAGGAATGTATAAAGAGATCAAAGTAAAATCAAGAATTTTAAATATTGAAAGAACTAGAATGGGGAGGAAGGGTAAGCTGGAAAAAAAACAAGGGAAGGCTTAATTAAAATGGCACAATGGGCATATCCATCATCCCTCTCATCTCAAGTGCAGTGGTAACCCGAAAATTGAAAACGCGATCTAGGCACCACGTCTCAGTGACACCAATCATACAAAAATGATAGTTCTTGATTTTTACAGTTCATTACAGTTGTACAGTTTCATTACAGGATCTGTTGCATTTCTTTTATTAACTAAATTATAAAGATCACAGAAATTTAAGGCAACGTGGCTTGGTAAGGGCAGTTAACACAACATATAGCTTTAAGGATTTTACCAGTTAGGGGGCAATTCAAGGGAGTTAACAAATTCTTCCATGGACCAGTCAATTGGAGTACCGCAAACTAATCCAAAGCGAATCACATTGTATGTTGGGATAAAGGTCTTGTGGGCATTCCGGTATGGCAGTAAGTTAGAAATCCATTGGTATAGGAGGCATTAGGAAACTCAATACAAATTTTGTTTTGGCCAATACCTTTCATTTTCCTCTCTTGATATGCAGAAGTTCTGAAATTCATGCAGAAGTTAAACAAATTTAATAGGGTTAATAGATGTTGCTGCAGAGGGGAATGGTTGAGAGTGGGAACAGCAGACAACATATAGACCCTTATCATCATAAATAAATTTGGAGGGAGGTGAAAAAGGAAGAGGGGTTAGATACAGTAGTTTCTTTCAGCAAATTAGTATCGGCGTATCTTGAGAAATGCGTTTGCGCGAGGAAGAGGCTGAAGTGAAAAGAGGATGGAAAGAGTCATAGGGGCTGAGGAATTTTGGTCTAGGCCATCAGCCCCATGAGAGGGGGTCTAGTGTTTCGGCTAGGAATTGACTTATGTTAGTTGTTAAAACACAACCAAGCACTAAAAAATAATTTATCTCACAAAATAAACTAACATAAAGTGTAAAATAACAACAATAGCAGCAATAAATAATTATAACCTCGTTTTAGGTGAGTTCAGCTCAACAAGGAATACCAGTCCGCTTGTTGTCAAAAAAAAAAATCCATACTTCTCTAATGCCAAAGCAAAATTGAAATCAATGATATCCCTTATCATCTGAGTCCTCGGTCATTCATAAACGTCAGTAACAATAGGAATGTGCAACGCCTAGCAAACTATTGATAGTTTGCTACCTGCATACGCCATAGTTTATGAGTCATAGTAACCCACATTATGATGCTGATCACTTGGTAATGAGACCAAGTCCCAATTCATTACAATTACGCAGTATGGGCAGTACGCAGTACAATTGCACACTTTGTGTTATGACTTTCTGTTACATTCCTTCATCTCACTTATAGTTGTGCACAATGGAAAATTTATTCTCTAATGTGGATTTCAAGAAATTAAATGGTGATGGTCATAGGATTCATTTGTTTTATTTTATCTATATCAAGCTTAAATTAAATATATTAAAGCCATTTATTAGATTAGCCAAGCTCTTGTCTATGGCTTTCTGTAGGTATGCCTACCTTTTCATCTGCATCAGATATATAAAATAGTTAAAAATCACATCATTACATTTCATCGACTACTATTACGCACATCACTATGGTGCTCCATAAGACCAATAAGTGCAAGCGAGATGGACTGATAAAAAATATTTATGGCCGTACTATAGTAGTTACTATCCTATTGTTTTTAACTAAATTAATAGAAAGGGATATGAGAAAATGTGGATAATGACAAATTAGATAAAACAGGCCAATACAAAAGCAGGCCATAACATCATCAGTAACAGCAGAGTTGTGGATATATGGAATAAGTTATTTCAAGAAATCATTGAACAGTTCAAATATAAATCTATAAACAGTTTCAAAAACAGACTTGAGCAATGACTTCCAGGAGAAGAGATATGGCTAAACTTGTAACACTAGCTAACACAAGATATAAGCATACCAGCAATAATGTTGCTCGCCTATTACACAATAATAATAATCATAAATGGACCTATTAGCCTAAACGTTTCCACTGCAGGCACAGGCCTCTCCTGACAGTCACATTTTATTATTATTATTATGGGAGACCTGCCTTATTTAATTACTAGTACTGTAACAGGGCTTGTGGTAATGTTTTAGTTATTATTTAGACATCTTTTACAACACCAATTGGAAGAAAAATGGTGCTTGTGGTGCTATTCCAAAGTCAGGCTGCATCTCAAGAATGCAGAACCCAACAAGCCACTTGGCTAGCATGACATACATACTGACATGCACAATATAATGTGCCCGAGACCCATATCCATAGGTGAATGAAAAAAAAGAGTTGGTTATGGTTAGTGTAATAGGGAATTAGAAACAAGATTTATTGTACATTTTTGGTAGTGAAATATAGCAAATAAAGTGTTTATTTTATAAATGTTTATGTAACACACCATTTTGTAAAAATAAGTAAATGTACAGTTTAAATTGACAAAAGGGGGATACTAAAAAAAACTGCTGTTATTGCACACATATTACATGTTCACTTTAAACTAAACAGAGGGACCGTGCAGTTTTTCAATGAAAAATAATTAATTTTATGTTATGTGTATGACCTACTTTATTTTTACTTTTTACCCTTTTTAATGAGTTTTTTTTTCTTCATACATGACAATGGTGCAATTAACACATTCTGCCAGTGTGAAGTTTTCTTCGGAATAAAATTTCAGTCTTAAATGTATCGGATCAGTGTCCAGTTCCATTGAAGAAGTCAGGACGCAGCCGCACGTTTTTATTTGATTATAACCAACACCACATGGACGAGAAACACTTTGAAGTTTAATAAACTATCACTGTTAAACCACAAAAAGCCTAATACACAATTTTTACAATAATCAAACAAATCTCGATGTCCTCAATTTAACTTCTCGAGTTCCCGCCAAGAAGTCCAATGACGCAGTTCGTGTTTACATAACATTGCACAACAGTATCATATTGTTTTGCAACAAGGAAAATGAGTGACTATTATGATGTAATTTTAGCCATAAATAAAAAGAAAAAGAGAATATTGCTTTTATGTTTGGATTAGAGTTAATACGTATATGAGTAATCAGTATGTTACAAATTAATTACATCAAAACTATACAATTCAGTACCCTCGTCTATAGAAGTACCCGTTGGGATTTTAATGTTTTTTATTCTGTGTCGTTTAGTTATTTTACCATAAATATACTGTATCAGTGATAATAAGCAGTCTAAAATATAAATATGTAGGAATTAACATGATATTTGGATTTGTAAATGTTTAACCAAAAAAACTTGACGCTAACAGAAAACAGCTATGAAATTTTGAGAATTTAACGCATATAATGTTCTTAAAGATTTTTTAAACATTAATAAACAATTAAACTTACGTATTACTGCAATTAAACGTATTCTCCAACAGGAATTTAAAAGAAATAACACATTTTACGTTGCGAGGAAGAAAAATTTAAAGAAAATACAATGCACGTTTGACGCAAGTTTGAAGTTTGTTTTTCTATATGGCAATGATGCAATTAGCACATTCTGCCAGTGTGAAGTTTTGTTCTAAACAATAGCAGTCCAAAACGTATCTTATTATGAATGTCCAGTCTTGTCGAAATAAGTCAGGAGTCGCTCAGTAAAACGATAGTACACGAAAAACGTAGTTCCACAGTAAAAAAATACTACTTATTTCACTAAAACTTACATAGATTAAGTTTACCCAACTTACCTAAGTTGATTTATAAGGCTTACCAACTAAGCATTTAAATAACAATTTTAAAATACATTTTTTTGTAAATATAAGTTTAAATACGCACCACCACCTGCAGGTGGTGCAGTACAAATATAATTCTTACAAGGACTGCGTGGCGCTGTGACACATGCAAAATTCCATTGTTGGAATTCTGCTCTCTGTGTGGAACAGTTCCACACGCAATGTTAAACTTAACTTATGTTTTTCTATTTCTAGCGTTAACTTCGTATTTAAACTTTTATTTACAAAAAAATAAATTTTAACATTGTTATCTAAATAATTAGTTGGTAAGCCTTATATAAATCAACTAGTGGCTTCGCCCGCGTAGGCTATCTACTTTTTATTCCATTCCCTCGGGAATTGCCTATCTTTCCGGGATAAAAAGTATCCTATGTTGTTCTTCAGACTTCACCTTAGCTCTATGCCAAATTTCATTAAAATAGGTTTAGTAGTTTAGTCGTGAAGGAGTAACAAACAAACACACACTACAACCCTACAAACAACAAAAAAACAAGTTATAATATTAGTTTGTATTTGGATAAATAAAAAGCATCTGATTTTGTACATTTTAATTTAGGTAAGTTTTAGTTAAATAAAAGGAATGCGAGAATTGTATGTAGCTGGGTCGCATACAATAATCTCGCCCAAAGAGAAACTCTCCTTGTGTAAGTCAGCCTTAAGCCTGTAGATGGGTGGTATATAATCTAGTGGGCTCCATTGCTACTTATATCTAAAAATGTAATTTTTCCAATCGTTTCTTTAAATCTACAGGACTATGGACATCACCAGCTTTGAATACCCATCTAAGGACGTCAAAGTTTCGATCCCGCTGGTTAACCGCGTTAAAGTGTTGCCAATACAACCGGCATTTTCTTATAAACTTGAGAAGCCTTTAGTATATTTTATGACATATAGAGCACTTTGTGTGCATGGTTTCAAACGCTCTTTCATTACTCCATATTATTATGCTGTGTGCTGGTGTTTTGAAGCAACCCTATAGAAGTTGCATATTTCGGCGTGGACGCAACCTGGACTCAAGAAACGAGATATTTTAGAGAAATATCTGCCATCATTTACAGGATATTCGAATAGTGGAAAATAGACTACCTGTTACCTACCCCAGTACCTGATTGTGCTTTTTCACGTTCACAGGGGCCGTTCAAGTATTACCTACTTAAGTACCAAAGCGCTTTGCAAAATTCAAAATTTTAAAAAAAATTGGCAAATTTTAGTAGATACTGATTAAATGAGAAACCTGAACAGATTTTGTAAAAATTATATAATACCAATGCTTACGTAAGCACGGGGACGGGGGTGAGCTTTGCTTACTTTCGCCGACACAGTAGGGGGGGGGGGGGGGGGGGGGTTGGGGGTAAAAATGACTAAAATTCTGCTTACGCAATACTTGAACGGCCCTAATATAACGCGTAATGATGGGAATAAAGTTAGCCCCGTTTGGGCCGTTCCTCTATCTGTTGCAACCAAATAGGTACTTGATACTAGAGACTTTTACGCAATCGATGCGACGATACCCGCCTGGTTAATTAGTAATTGTGATAAATTTATATTAACGCATTCGATGCGATAACATGATCACCTCGGTATTATGATTGATTTCCTAAACATATTTGGCATCTATACTTTATCCACTTAAAATATGGATATTGTATCACTAGATCAATAGGCTATGCATTTGCCAGTTGTAGCAATTCAAATAGGTTGCGACGACTAGAATTTTAAGAAAGATTTCTTTTACAGAATCGTTAACTTCTTTCCAAGGCACGGTTGTACAAAATGGAAGAAACAAATAACGCTGTAATTAATGAATGTGATAGTAGGAGCCATCTGGGGACATGCCAACGTTTGTCATTCTGGACTGAAGTCGGCATTTATCTTGGATGTCTATGAGCAACGGCACTGTTAACTTTTTACTATAAAAAAATAAGAAAATTAAATTCGGTTAAAGAAATAATTTATTCTTACAATAATTCACATTTAATGTATAACTTAATTTATATGCCTGCATAGCAGGTATGTTTTTAGACAGATTTTAAAAATAATTATTAAATTTTTGAATAGATTTTGCATATGGGGCCGTTCAAGTATTACTTAAACAGAATTTGTCACTTTTGACACCCCCCCCCCCCCCCCCCGTCAGCGCAAGTAAGCAAAGCTCTTACACCCCCCCCCCCCCCATGCATTGGTATAATTATTACAAAATCTGTTGAAGTTTTTTATTTAATCAGAATCTATTAAATTGTGCCAAAAAAAATACGAAAGTAAATTAATAAAGATTGCTGACGTAATCGCCATTCAGACCCCCTTGAACGGCCCCTCGGCTGCTATCAAAGGAATAAAAAAAAGTTCCAGCATGTTTGAACCACTTTGAATTCAATTACACATCCCAGCCCACGTGGTGCTGAAATGTGTGTGGCGAAATCACTCCGGTGAGGTAACCGAAATCACTGGACATGGAACCATACTGGAAGGTTTGGGCACACAATGGTCACTGAGCTCGACTAACCATTCACAGTAAAGATGAAGAAATGGTCACCGAGCTCGACTAAGTGTGGAAACCATTCACAGTAAAGATAAAGAGGTCACTTTAGATTTACAATAAAAAGTTAATTCTTTCAGTATTTAATAGCTTCAGAGAAATTGATTTCAGCATCAAAGTGATATCAGGATATTCAAAGAAAACACAAACAATAAACCTATAGCTGTGCCCTTGAAAACTAATTAATATTATAAATAACTTAATTTTTTTGTTGGGGCAAATTAAGATAATTTTTCCAAATTACACAACTATAAATATATAGCAGTCATTGTAATATAATTTGTTTTTTTTTCTGAATTCATCTTTTTTAAAAGGATATCAATTATAAATTGGCAAATAAATTTATTAAAGAGCCTGATGTCTTAGTTTAGTGGGAAAACCTCAGACGACAGTTCATTTCACTATTTCGAGATTGCTCGTCTTAAAGATTGTATTGTATTCAGCAACTGGTTCTCAGGGAAATTTGCTGACAAGATTTCTCTATCAACTTATAATGGATCATTACAGGGCACAATCTCTCTTATTGCACATGCGATGCCTATTTTTAAACATTATTTGATGTTTGCCTTTGATGCTTTTTGATACTTTTGGATTGAACCGATTCTGATGGCTGTTTTTGATGCTTTTTAATATTTTTAATTTTAACCAATTCTGATGTCTGTTTTTCATGCTGTTTGATAGTTTCAGATATAAACAAATTTGATGTCTGTTTTTGATCTTTACAAGATAGAACCGATTTACTATTTAAATAATTCTCTGTGTGTTTTTCCCTTACATGTCTAACTAAATGATCCTTTCTCTTATATTTTAGAGGACACAATGGACACGCATAGAACTCATTTGAGTGTTGTGATTTGACATGTCGTAACATATGGTCCCGCCGCTTGAAAGTGGTCTTACAATGTCTACAGATATGCCTATCTGGCATTATATGTGCAAACTCGTGCTTTTCCAAATCCAATAATGTTTCACATGCGAAAGTGCATTCTCTGCATTGAAATAACTGTTTGCCATCTGAATGCTTCTCCATAATATGTTTTGTGAGAATATCTTGTTGCGGATAGTTTGTACCGCAGACTGGGCACTTACAGTAATGCTGATTGGAATGTACACTCTGCATATGCCTTTTTAGGTGATCCCGGCGTTTAAACGTTGCATTACAAAGCGTGCATGTACGTGATCTTTCTTGACCGTGCTTTTCGAAATTGTGCAGTTCGGATTGGAGCAAATTGTCGAATGTCAAGTGGCAGTAAGAGCAAATGAATAGCTCTACATTCTGATAGCTCTCCTTGTGGTTTGATGAGGCAGCCGCGAAAGGGTTTAGAACATATTTGTGTTGTAGACTTGTGTCGCTTAAGACATCGCTATAAGTTTCATTTTCAGTCTCCACCATTATTTCAGCTTGAATTTTGTAAGTATTGCAGTTCTGAAAATTCTTTAAGACTTGTTTTTGATTAACCAACGGTACATTAAAATAAACAACAATTAGAACTATTTTAATGGAACTATTCCACAATCGATGAAACAAAATGACAATTATTTCACAATTTCACAGTTCTAGCTGAATTCCAAAGCGTGCAAATAAATATACCTCTGATATTTCTTCTTCAATATGGCAATGGTGTAATTAGGACATTCTGCCAATGTGATGTTTTCTTAGTTTCAAAGTCTAAAACGTATCCTCATAGCATTGTCTAGCGGCTAGACCAGCCCGTCGAATTAAACCGGAGGTCGCTCAGTAATGATTTAATAGGCTTACTGAGAACAGAAGTCCTCTTCCCGTCCTATATTGGATAAAAGAATTAAAGTCCTCTTATTGGATAATTAATAAAAGACATAAAAACCGATTGTTACACTACATATAATGAAGAAATGTTGCAGAAATAATAGATTACTGTAATAAATATTTGTTTTATTCATTGGTAACCATTTCATTCAACGAGTGCTGTATTTTATTGTTGGTTCGATAACCATCATTAAATAATCAAATGTTTTTGGATATACAATATTCGTATGTATTCCCTAACAGAAATGGAATGTGTTCCTAATTTATTATAATATAAATGATGTATATAGTTGTTATATTAATATGGAGAGCCATACAGATGCCTTAACAAATAAATATTTGATTTATTATGTTTAAGAGTGGATTTTGTTCTGCATTTTTAACTACCTATAAATAATATTTTTACTCAATAATATTATATTCACGACGAAGTGGGTGATCACGTCCACGATTCCCACGTAGGAAACTTGATCGGGATGCCCTGCACCGCCTCGCGCCGCTTGGCTAGCAGGACAAAATCTTAGAATTAGTCAGTCATGTTTTTTATCACCTTATGAGTCTGCATAGAGGTTAGTGTCCAACGGCAAGGTCAAAATCTAAGCAAAGCACGGTTTTAGAATCGTTTACAATAATTACCACTTGAAATAGAGATAAGGAACCATTGAAAATGGAGGAGGTCGGGTTGTAACGCCGAAGTACAACAACAATGTAATCAAAAAAGGCTACACCATATTATTATTATTTAGATCAGTGGTCGTCATACTGCGGCCCGCGGACGACATTTGTGCGGCCCGCGACAAAGCAAACAATTTTAGTAGATTATATCAAAATATGATTTTGCACATGAAGTTAACTAAATAGAAGTACGCGGGTAGGTATAAACTTCCTCCTGTTCTTTGTGTCCGTTAATTGTATGCTAGTTAGTTCATTGAGTTGGCAAATAAAGACTCAACATTGGTCACAGGTAGCAATTGCCATATAAAATCTATGGGGCAATCGCGTTTTGACAGCTCATAAAAAATATGTCAATTGATTGGTGGTGTCAACTAAACAATCCAAGAATGTGCGGCCCGCAGTGATAGACATTGTCCTCACATTGTCCTATGTGGCCCTTGACCAGTAAAGTGTGACGACCACTGATTTAGATGATAAAGAACGAATTTTGCACGTTTTGCAACATTGTGGCGTTAATATTTATTGACATTTGGTGATCAGTGTTACCAAATTAATTTAAAACACTATTACTTAAAAACGCAGCATTGCGTTTTCATTGGCATGCTGAAAACAATTAATGTTTTCGACCGGTTTTACGAAACTATAGTTTTATCTGTACTCGGTACAGTTAGAAAAATTTATTTGTAAGAAAACATTGAAAGGTATTCAATTAAAAGTATCAAATAAAGTATTCAATTCAAGGTATTGACGTCTAAATGCTAGGATTTGCATTCATTCATCAGGAGAAGAAAATGATTACACTTCAGATCCAGATGATAACATTCCATTTACAAAATTCAAAACCAAGAAGAAAAGCTCTTAAATATAAAGCCCAAAAGTAACAAAGGCTCTTCTCAATGAATCCTTCATCGTAGGAAAAGGTAAACAAAACACAACTTAAACATTTGTGTAGAATAAAGATTCTAAAGCAGGTAAACCAAAATAGAAAGCAAAAAAAGACCAAAAATACAAATGAATGCGTATACGGCACAATTCATTTAATTCTGACATTCCGAAATGTCAGCAATGTAACAAATGGTTTCACGAAGAATGTATCGGATTAACAAGAGACGACAAGGAATTGTTTTTACGTTATGATTGTTATTACATTAAGATTTTTAATTATCCTACTTTCGTTATGAAGAACTGTCGTTTCATTGTCAATTTTATTTTTGTTATTTTTTTATAGCCTAGATTCTAATGTTGTTAATAGCCAAAAGTCCACTTTAGTTATTTGAATTACTAATTAAGAAAAAGTACAATTTTTGTTCCTGACATGTGATTATTAATAATTTAAAGATATTGAACTGATTAGATAAAGAAACTAAGAGATTACACATGTAGGCCGTAGATTTATTTTAAAGATACAATATAACCTTCATTTTAATATTTGTTTTTTTGCAGTAGAACTAATACCAAAAGATTTATGGTGTTACCAAGTTAAAGCGGGTCTTGTTTGCCGCACATACCGGTAGGGCAAATATTCAAAATAACAAAAACAGCAAATTAATGGGTCTCATTATCATCCATTAACTCTAACTAACAGTTGTGGATTTAAGGAATAAGTTACCACAAGAAACTGTTGAATGGCCAACTATAAACAGTTCCAAAAACAGCGTCGTCGCTGTCGTAACGGCAAACGACAGAGACGACTTTCTACATAAATAGCCTTTTTTAAAGGCCCGATGTGTATTACTTTCGGCCGGGAAGTGTACTCAGTGTTGGAAAGTGCCGAACAACAGGAAGTGACATGTCTGATTGTCTCGCCGGAAATCCGAGACAGCCACACGCGCGACATACGATGTACTTCCGGTAGTTCCACGTCTTGACCTTATTATTTTTATTATTATTGTGTAATGGGCGAGCAGCTTTTTTGTTATATATACCACTAGCTGTGCCGGGCATGCAACGCATGCCCCTGCGTTGCATGCCCCTGCGTTGTTGCATGGGGACACCCACACGTCATACAGATCTGATAATTTCACGTTATGCCAAGTTTTGCATTTTTGTTCCTAATATTTTTTACTTTTAGATTTCCATAATTTTGACAATTATAGCTTGTGGCCAAATAAATTCTCGTTTTAACAATACTGATTTTGTTTTTTTTATATCAAAGACGTTTTAAATTATTGCCCTATTTTCTTACGGGCTCGCCTAACGGAGTAAGAAAGTATATCTCCTAAGTACTCTGGATCGTACAACCGTTATCACGGATAAGAAGCGAGCGGGGCAGCTCGTAACGCACCTAAGGCGTTATTGGTCACGAGATATTTATTAATATGCACCTTTTCCAGGAAATATGAAGGATCGGATGAGGATAAAAAAAACATCACGAAAGATTTAATATTGGACTATTATTTAGTAAAATACCATATTATAATAATAAAATTCATATAAAAATCCAAGTATTTCAGTTTTAAACAATACTGCCGCCTGTTACAGTGCAGAGTGAAATTAGTTAACGTATTTGAAATACAATCTAATATTTTTAAATGTTTTCTTTAGAGATAAATAAATAAAAATGGAGTAGGTATAAGAAATAATCGAAATGAGTTTCTTCCGGTTTCTTAACGCTACCATTAAAATGTCCCAGAGTAATACAATTGGGATAACTTTTGACCTTGTTAGGACAAAAGTTGTCCCAATCGTACTAAGTTTCCCAACATGTCGTCATTATATAACTGCTACTCCTATAATAGGACTATGGTTTGCCATTACAAGAATAGGAATATGCCATTAATAAATTCCTTTCGGATGTTGAATCTCTAAAAAGTTGTCATTTTCCGTTTTGCACTAAGTCGTTTCCGTTTTGCACTACGTCGTTTCCTTTTTGCACTACGTCGTATCCGTTTTGCACTACGTCGTTTCCGTTTTGCACTACGTCGGACTTCATAAAATACTAAGACTCAAAACGTTAAATTCCCAAAATGTTGAATATTGATTCATGTCGATCTCCCGGACTCCAGTCAATCAGTTTATATTTTGTTTAATATACATCACTATTTGCCTTTCGCAACACTAGGGCTATATAACGAATATTAATTATCACCTGCACACATCCTCAATAAAATCAACTTTATTAAATTAAAACTAGGTTTTTAGTCATAGTAATTAATTTCAGTTGATTTGTTTCCAATTTAGCTAAATGCAATTTTTGTTTTAGGCACGAGGAACGTTCTGGAAAATCAACATTTTCGAAATTCAAAACTTTGAGAATTCAACAATTTGGGATTTCAACATTTTAAGAAGTCAACGTAATGGTCCGAAAGGAATAAATTAATAGCCATACTCCTATTGTAATGGCATCATAGTGGATTGTTCTTTTGGGGTAACCATAAGAGGAGAAAAATTATGACACAATCCTCCACAACGGCAAAGAACAAGGTCATATATGGCCCGGTGTAGCCGTGTGGACGAATTCCCTGGTATATGCATGGAATGAGCTATATACTCGTAATGTGGGTAGAACTGAACTGAATCTATGACTATGTTACAGGTTCATATTCATATCTAGAGATTAAACCACAAATAAATATACCTTATAAACGTTCTTCGATGTGCCATGATAAATAGACCTCTAAAAACGTGTTGTTTTTCTATTGAAGTTCAGTGTAAAATTTAGTCAGCTTCTTAGTTTTAGTAAAAACTTGCGACAGTTTATTGTCGTGAAATTGAATGTAGGTAAATAAATATATGTAAGTATAATACTTAAATAATAAAAAAAACGTGAAGAGTATATTTTATATACTGAATCTTACTGAATCTTTTAACAGTTCTAAAGAAAACATTTGAAAGAAACATTTTTTTTTTCTTGCACTCTGCTCTCAACAGACGTTATAACTCTAATGTAGTAAATACTATGCAACCAACAAAATAAAATTCTTAATTAAAAATCAAAAACACAGGTCAGGACTATACGGTTACACCTACAGTAATCGTCTTTACATAATATAAATATATAAAAATTGTATATGTATATTGCCTTTCTATCGAAAAGAACTTTTAAATAAATATGGTAATACAATCTCCGTGAAGCTCCAACATTTGAATCTACAGCGAATTGTATTGAGAACAGATTTACAATTTACTATTCAAATGTTAAATATACATAAATATTCTTAAATTTACAGCCAATGTGCAAATAACTTTATATTGGCGAGAAGCTTATCCTATACTGCAGTGTAAAATTATTTAATAGAAAAAACTTTTTTGATAAATACTGAAAAATACACTAATAATAAAATTCTATACTAATCTACGGTGAATAAGTCTAAATAATCGATAAAAATGATTAAAAAAAGTTATACAAAAAAAGGTAAAAAATAAATAATAAATAGGAATTTCAAAAATACATCCAAACAAGCGGGTGATATATAAATAAAAAAGACAAAAAAAAACGTTATGATGCCACACTTTCTCCAAGAAATTAAATAAAAAAATAGGAATCATTAAAATGGCGGTAACCATTGCATTGTCTTTTTGGTAGCACTTCTCTTTGGGATGCTAACTTGTCTTTGGTCTACGATAGTTGGAGAAAATATAGCTATATAAAAAAACTCATTATGGCGTCCATTGTCAATAAATGTATTTACAAAAATAGGGTCTGTGAATAAAAACTCCCATTAGCACTCATCAATGTGATGTTTTCGAAAAAACTTCGTTTAATTCCAATTTGTTCTATAGAACTATGACGTCATAGGACTTAACATTTTTGTCCAATTGTTAAATGATAATTAGGATCCGACAGGTACAACGCCATGTACAGAAAACAAGTAGGACAAAATGTCTTCAACAGTTCTATCACGTAGCTCACGTAACTAGTGGGACAATTATTAATTGATTTATTCGATCATGTAACAATTAGTACATAGAAATCTTAACAGTTCTATGACGCCATGTTCTACAGAACAAATGGGAACGTGTCACTTCTAGAACCTTCCATACACAATGTTTTGTCATTACTAGTCTTGGCGATCAACCATTTCGACTTGTATCTGCAAGGGCCTAGAATTGTTAACACCAATTATCTCTTTAGAACATTCAATTTTATTTTATCAAGCGTAATAATTGTGGCATTAAAGATGAAATATTTGAAATTAATAATAATAATAATAATAAAACTACGCCAACATGGAAACACAGGAGGAAAGTTTCAAATTCATTTTAATATTTCTCACAATAGTCTAAAATAATTAAACAAATGGTTGCTTATCTTACAAAAGCAGTGAAACAAGTTTAAACAAGTCAACAAATTTAAAACATTACAAACATTAGATACCAATTGGCTCGATGAACATATCAATTGTTAGAGTTTCAACATCTTTTTGTCAATTGTTATAAATCTTCTACTCTGGCATAATCTCGGCAATTCCCATTTGTTCTATAGAACTGTGACGTCACAACTGTTGAGATTTTTCTTTTGTCCCAATTGTTGCACGATAGAACAAGATGGGATAATTATTAATTCATTTGTTTTATCATGTAACGATTGGCACAAAAAAGAAGGAAGTTCTACGAAGGTCATACTTCTATAGAACAAATGGAAACCTCTCGTGAAGCCCGGCAAATTCAAAGAAATTTAATAGGTTGTCACTAAACAATTTTGATACTTGAATTAACGCTAGACTAATTTTATTATTGAACAAATATCAAAATTATTTTCACAACTATTAATAGTTTGTACTTAAGCGAGGCTACGCCACAGTGACTTGAAATAACCTTTTGGCTACTTTAAAAATAACCCATTAGTTTAAAAGTTAAAATCTTCACTAAGAAAATACCTTCATCGAACCAAAACAGTTCACCAGCACTTCGCAAATTAAATATAAATCTATATATTTGTGTTAATTATCAATTACCAACAAAATTGATTCTATTCAACAACTGCCTATAAAAATATGAGTAGGTATAATATATTATAAATCTTATTTCAAATCAATTTGATAATGTAGCGCCACTGACTCCTTTGCGAATTAATTCCGTTAAAATTTGAGCTGCTCTCGCACGATTATCCGCCATCTTTTATCCGCAGTGCGGATTTTTGTCCATGCCCAAGAGACTGGCAAATGAAAGTTGAGCTTGTGCGGCAAATTAAAAAAAAAATATGTTGTCATTAAAAGTAGTGGGAAATACAATTTTGATATTTGAATTCAATGCTAGGTTAATGCTATTCATTCCTTTAGTTGCGTTACCTCCTGTTACCGGAATGTCCAGTCAGTTCGTTGTGCTCTATTCCCCAAATATCCTATTCCTTGAATGTCCCATTCCTCTTTCGCAATAGTTAAAAAGTTTAACTTGTTCTTAAGAAAGAATTCGTTAGTTCAAAGTATAATATGGTTTAACATAAGATGGAATTTATATTTAATAGGCTGAGTATATTTTTTTAAAAAAAGAATCAAATTTAATCGAAGTATTAAATTGGATTCGATTCCCCTTTGTATGTTCAAATGGCTCAAATAGGACATTCGGGGAAAAGGAAAAGGAAAAAAAGAGGGAAAAGGACACTTGTAAAATAGCGGGGAATAGGACGTAACGGACCGATTGGGACATTCCGGTAACGGGACTTATCGCACCTAAACGATTTTATTTTAGAAAGTAACAAAATTATTTCTCCAACTATTTTCGTTGATAACGTATTACTTTGAATTGAATGCTTTTTGAATTTGCCGCGCTTTTGCAGTACAACTTCATTTGCCCGACTATCCACAGGTGACGACTGTGAGCGGACGTGTTTTAGATTGGCTCAATCTCGGGAAAGCGTGTTACGCTTAGTAGTTAGTGGTTAGTGCTCGTACATGTACACAGTTTCAGCGTGCATCGCGACCGTCGACAACACAACTGAGCGTTCTCAAGTTCACGCACACTAAAACAATTATGCATGTACGAGCACAATCACCATGAAAAAACTATACCTACTTGAATCCATACGCACTCGTTCGTAAGATAAAAGGATTTTCGTATGGTTCAACACAAATTCTAATTTTCACGTGAATTATTTGCCAACACATCCATGTCTCCGTGAACATGGATGGATTCCCACCTGCGTTACTAATAACATACGAGTGGTAACTCTTGGCAAACTATGGTGAGCCGGCGGTGGACGGTGGGTGACTTTGTCCCAGGTAAGAAATTCAGTATTATCATTTAGTTGACAACGTCCACCGTTAATCTGCAGATATTATCGTAAAAATGTAAAATGAAACAATTTTGTAAAATTAAGCCAACCGGGGTAATCGGAGACAGAAATTTAATATTTATTTGTTTATTTTATTACGAAATGAGAAATGTTCCTAATTCCCTAATTACCCCGTTTGATCCGGGATAAAAACAAAAATCACATAAAATTGCTGTTTTCTTTAATAACGCAGTGTAATCCTTTGACTATACGTAATTTTGTACTGTAAAGGAATCAGTTTTTACTGTATAAAAATACTTCGTGTGCGCGAGCGCAGCGCCGCCAGTTCTCGAATAAATCGGAAACTCTTGAACAGTTGAGTCACCGCGAAATGACAGTGCAAGTAATTTTATACAAACTTAATATTGTCTATCAACGTTTACAAGGTAATTAGGTACTATGTATATTTATTATACATTATCATAATCAACTAGGTTAGGTATTTGAATTGCACTACTCTTTGCTATCATTTTAATTAATAATTTCGCTAAAACCCCTAGCACGAGAATTTACAAAAACTGCTAAGACGAATTCGCTAACCCCGGTCCGCCTCCGACGAGTTTCAATTAAAAAAGTTCTTTTTTTGCGGATTTTTCAATTTTTTTTTTCCTAAGAAATCCAACGATCGATTCACTATGTACATGCAAAAGTGAAAGTGCGAAAAATAACTCACCCAAGAGATCAAACGACGAGGGACAAAACACCGATACCAATCTATATTGAACAACAACAATTCGTTTAAAGATAGCTACGATTATTTAAAAAAGTACAAATTTTACGTCAAAAAATGTATATTTAATGAACGTCAACCTATAACACCATGCCCCCCGCACTTATAGCCTCGCGCTGTGATATGCCAAACGACAAAATTACACTCTAAAATGAAAAAAAAATATCCAATAGTGTCGCACACCTCACTAAATTCATTAGAAAACAGACAACGTATAAACAAGAACAATCCGCCAAATGTCGGCGGCCGTAAACACACCAAGCAAAATAACCTACAAACTAAATAAACTGTGCACCCCGCAGCGTACAACTAAACGAGCCTCGAAATCAACTAAAAAAACTACAATTCGTTCTCAAACGTCGCAAATTCATCAAAAGAAATTAAACTATTATACAAAGACCACTAAAATACTGCGGGGCGAGAGCCGTGTTCGCTTTATCGTCAAAGTGAGCACAGCCGTGAAAAATGTTAACAACAAAATAAAAAGAGAAACATGACGAAAAAGCAAGAAATTGAAACTTTCTACCTATGTATATTTCAACTAGAAACCACTAAAATACTCAAAATCCATCTACAAATGTGTCATAGACAAGTCTCAACGTCAATGGCAGCCATGTTTAGGCGCAATTTATCTCCACTCTATGGTATAGTGCAAAAACCAGTCCACCGCTCGCAGACAGACATATCCCAAACACACCTCTCGGTTTATTTTTAATTCTAACACCAATTATTAATTTTTTAAAAATTCGCTGGGTATAAACAGACCTTCAAGAAGTAAAATCCGCTATTTCACAATTTTGAAAATATACGGCAATTTTACCAAAATCTAAGGGGAGAATTTAGCAAAAATTTTCTACTTAAAATGAAAATAAAATATGATGCTTTCTAAACAAAGGGACTTTAAAATGTACGGAATTAGTGGTTAAAATTCTTTAACTTAAAACTTCACTGTTTCAAAATTGTGTTTAATTAAACTAAATCCTAAATGTGGTATCCTACTTAGGACGCTACGCCAGTCCGATGCCTAGTTGTAGTACTTGAAGGTCTGTCCTAATAAGTATAAAATAACGTTACGCACAAACGCTCCACGGCAACAATGTTGCGCGAAAAGTAAAAAATCACTTCCGAATTCGCAATTTCGTTTTTATATAAAAATATAAAAATACAAAATGGAACAGTGCGATCACACACGAACAGAACAACCAACTCTGCCTGTGAGAAAAAAGCGCAAGAGGTGTTAGAGTAACTTTTTAATATTTACGTTCAATGATTTTGGTAACAGTTATTGACTTGTGCACGATTTCTCACCGGCAGATTTACTTGGCGCATATTTAACACGACTCACACACTCGCGTCCCGCCTTCAACGCTCTTCAATTAGGGAGGGTGGGGGCACATCAAACAATTTTCCAAAAAACGTTGAGCAATTTCATTCAAAAGAACCACAAAGAGAGGAAAATGCACACGAATCGAACTAGTGTACACAAAAATAGACGAATATATTAAAAACGAAAAAAAAAAACGAAATTACTTCACGCAGCGATTCAGAGATGCGATTCAGAGATGCGAAAAACAATTACAAACGAAGAGATTTTAAAAACAACGAGAAAAAAAAAGTAAAAAATAATCAAAATGCAGTCTAAAATTGGAAAATAACAACCTCGAACTTCAATACGGGGCTTAAAACGAAATGGGATTATAGAAAAAGTGTGCCTAGAGTGAAAAATGATGTTCATAGTGTATTCGGGGCATATAAGGCGTGTTCAAAAAATCTATAATACCTACTTATCTATTTTTTTGTCAAGAGAAAAATACGCAACATTATCGTTGCTATGTTAATTATATTGAAATTAGGTATATTTTTTTTAATTTCTCTATTTACTTATAGAGTTTGCCACACAGGTGATGTAGGGTCAATCTGGGATAACAGGGAACAGGGGTAACCAAGTACACGCCTCTATTTTAGCATAATGAGGCATAATTAATTAATTAATCGTATATACAAATGCTTTAATTTTTAGTAAAATATTTTACCACAAATTGAGGCATACATGAATATAATAAAGCGTGTTTTCAATTACCCCCGTTTCGAATTACCCCGATAGGCCCTAATTATATTTCTGAGTCGTATCACGCAGCTTCTTACACAGGATACTAACTACTAAAATCATCTAATTGCTAAGAAAATATAATATTCTTCAAATTTGTCTAGTTTAAAATTGTATTTTGAATTCGACGCTCGGTGCAGGGAGCCGCGCGACGCGTAGCTGCTAGTTGTGGCAAACATTCCTTTTAACTATAACTCTCTACTATTATTACAAATTGTATCTACTTAACTTTTAGAAAAGATTACTAAAGGGAACAGAATGTCCCATAATAATTATATTTCAAGTTCGTGTAAGATGTGTTAAACGTTTGACCAAACGCAAGTTTGTCGCGCTTGCAGAACAACGAATGGTAAAGTCACAGCTGCAATCATTTCACAAAAATTATAAAACCTCTTTGCAACCACCGAGTTGAAATCCGGGAGGGGTGCACCAGACTCACAACACCAAGGCACTTTAAGCCTCACTATAATCAATTTACCGAAAAAACAGATACACGACACGAAAAAACCGCTTCAAAATCATTTAAAAAAAAACACTCAAAAAGTTCGCGAAAGTCTTTTTACTACAGTCTATGAATGCGATCCGTGGTCATTCGGGATACATCGTCCACCGCAGCGTATCCGCCTTTACATCTAGCTTATTCTCCTTTAAGTACATGCTTTCATTGAAAAATAATGTCATTTTCCATGTCTCGACGGGGTCCGGCAACCATTCAAACTAGTGTTACCACCACTCGATAGCAGACTATCGACAAATAGTTTTACAATATCGATCACCCGGCAAATAGTAATAGTATCGAGTCGATAGCGCAGATGGGGTAATATTGTTCAGTAATATACATAGTGTTGGATTCCGTTCCTGGCAACGATGAGTGAATAACCGATTTATTAGTTTAATAGCGGCTTGTTCAGCTTTACAAATTTTCAATCACTATTTTTCAATCGGAAAACCCTCGCAGGGGCCCCAGTACTTGTACTCTGTTTATTTATTATAATAGATAATTTCAACACCATCAATAACGCGACCAGTAACGCACTATCATACTATCGATAAAATTGCCGTTCCTCAATAATATTGATACTATCGCAGATTTATCGATATGGTAACTAAAAACTATCGATAGCGGAACAATCGATAGCGCAGCAACACTATTAAGCGCGAGCAAAGTCGCGGGCTCTTATTGGTTACGTATCGTTCCCCTCCACACCGCGCACATTCGCGAGCGTACGCTTCAAACATCAAACAAACTCTTACAAAATCAAGTGACCAAGCAAAGGCAAATCAACTATTCGTCCCGCAAATATTTTAACCCTAGTCTCAATTGGTTAATATAATTATATATATATTATTTTTCTCATAGATAACTAATCTACCGTCTATTGCACTGTCCCGGCAAATCCGAAAAATATCTTTTTATTTATTTTTAATGCTAAAATATAAAGAAAGTGTTACTTGCTGACGCAAGACTACAGCCCGAACTGGTAACGATTATATAATTGTTTGTACTAAAAATCCACCCCTACTACCGCCTCCCATTGTCGGTAAATCGAAAACAAACCACAGCGCGGAACTGAATGCGGAAATTTTATAGTATTGTATGTAGTAGGGGAATTAATTATACCTAAACATTTGTCCCAAAGCACCCCAATACCGGAGGATGTCTTTGTCCAAGTATTCCCTCGGAAAGTGGATACATTCGCGCCAATAATCTACGAGAAGGTATAGTAAGTTTCCAACTACCAGATTTCAGCAGAATACAACACTATAATAATACCGCAAAGGAGGTTCCGGCTCATAAATATATAACCTGAAGCCGTCATCGAAAGCTTTCGTCATCACCATCCAAGTCTCAAGATCTCGCACAAACTATTCGAAAGATCGATAGAATATCAGAAAAATGACGAATTCCATGACAATAAGGACACATATTATGTCGCAAGACTTACGAAACGATCAGACAGTAAATCGACCGATCGCAGACAGAACGACCCCACTATTCGCAACAATATCCAAGTCAAGAGTATTCCTAAAAACGAAATTAGTGAAAAAAAAAACCGCAGGAAATTGGTTCTAGCTACACAGGTACAATTATGATTCGAGAAATCAGACAGTCCCACTTATATCTTATTTAATATCTTACTATAAGTGAGCGTACACACCCCGCGACTAGTGTTGCGCAACTATCGACAAACGACCTTGTAAATCAATCGCATTATCGATAGTACTGCAGAGAGCAAACACGTATCGATTAAATCGATAGTGTATCGATACCAGCATGGCGCAAAGTTAATAATACTATTAGTGGACAGGATATTATCGATACTATGTAAGTATTGTTTTAGCGATTGTATCGTTGTTATGGATACTAATGTTAATATTGCCGTATTTAATCGAAAACTATCGACATTATCGATACTATCGTTAGTTTCACACTATCAATAGTCAATGGATTTTTAAAGCGATTTTATCGATATTATCGATACTTTAAGAATACTATCGATAGCATCGGTAATATACCTGTTTACTAATAGTCCCCATCATTTCACGCTATAATAACGATAGTATCAATTTAATCGACACATGTCGATATCGATAGTACTATTGATGCTGTGACTAATTTCTGAGGTTACAATATTGTCGATAGATTATTGATTCGCAACATTATCCGCACTAAGCCTGCGTGCGCACGCGACGTTCCCGCCGCTAGAGTGCTGCCACGTCTTAGGTCAGAAACTTATCCATATACGACAAACTGACAGCTAGCTATTTTCAGGATACACATCTTTGCTTAAATTCAAGATACTCATTTCTTTCCCCCGAAACGTACGCCAAAAACTACCAAATGGAAACCTATTCCTGAACTGGCAACACTAATTCAATATGGCGGCCGCGAACGGGGGAAATGAGACGAGCGATATTTAAATGTCTTGAATCCTATATATTTTTGCTTAACATTAAACATTGGATAATGTTGCTTTTAATTTTTTTTTCTACACGGTGATACTTTAGTTTCGACCAATCAGAGGCTGTTATTCACAAGTCACGTCCAGTTATTAAGAGGCGATACCATCTGTTATGACTTTTAGCGCCAAAAAATTTCTCAAAATTTTTCTCACTTCGTAAATTTATAACGATAAATAAATTTGAAAAAAAAAAAAAACAATTTGTACATATTTTTGCATTTCATTTTTGTTTCTCAATTCCGAAGACGTTAATATTTTGGCGCTAAAATGTGCAAAATTCCAAATCATGTTCCTCCCAATTCTAGAAAAAATCTTTTCTAATAATAATTTTAGAGAAAATGTTGCCAAAGAACGTTTCAAAAACTATCAAAATAGTAAAAAAAAAGATTTTCAAAACATTTTTGTTAAATAAAATTCACAAAATTTTACATCTTTTCAAATCTCTAGCAACATTTTGACAAATCCATGGACAACATTTTTAGATCAGATTTTTTTCAAACCCCTCGGGGTTGAGTCTTTAATAATTGAGCTCTATTCTTTAAACATTTTTTTTATAGTTCAAACAGTCCACTGATAATTCACGTCATTTAATGACTTTTGGACGATACAAAATCTCGAACTATCTAAAAATAATTTAAAGGTACCAGTATTCATAATACTGCATAATTAAATATTTTTTTTCCTAATTCCCAAACACGTATTTCCTTGCCACAATTAAAAAATGATTTTTTTTTTAGAAAAAGAATCGCAATTAATGTTTAACGGGGTAATTATAAACAATCAGAAATGTATTCCCCTTTTCCCAGTAGTCCTACCGGTAAGACTACTGGGAATAGGGGAATACATTTGACCATAAAGTCATGTAAGTATAAGTACCCCATTTCGATTCACATTTCTTTAATTATATTTTCTTCTGACGAAAGATTCAGTACTGACGATAAAGCACCATTCAAAATATCTTTATGTAACATTTTCACAAACTACCAACTAAACTCAGATCACGGCAACACTGGATTTAGTGTAGCCACGATATGCCTTTATAAAATGTACCTTGTTTTTAAGACTAGCAACACCAAAAAATAGAGCTCAATATTTCAATACATTTCTGCTGTTAAACCGTCTCCCATCCTCAATAATTATGCTTTTACTGCAGGTTAATTGTACTACTGAATTACAAACTATTTTGCAGTCCATTATCCTTTTTTCAAATAAAAGAATAAGTCACGTTAACTGCAAAAACAATTGTGTCGGATAAATGTTCTTCTCCTTTGGAAATATTCGGAATCCTTTAAATGGCAACATTTGCTGAATTTGTAGTGTACCGTAAACATCTTGATACTTTCAATTGAATACAATTGTATGTAACTAGTCCAGGCTCCAAATTTGAAATTTTTGTTTCTTTGACGCCATTCGACTCAATTTAGCGTAAGCGACAAGCCTTCAAAAGATTTTGGAATTTTTACTAACATTTTACACGATATTTAATGGTAGTCCAAGCGCCTTGTAAAATGATCTAGTGCGAACACAAAATCCTTCTTTTCTGTAAAATTTCATTTTTGTAGCTAGGATCAGTTATGCAGAATGGTATTCCAGATGTTGTTTCTATTGTGAAGGTCTTCAATTGTTTCGGGCCCTGCTCACCATCTGATGAAGTAGCTGTTAAAAATCTGATAGACAAATTATCTGCCAATTAAATCTAGTTGATAATGGCTCCCTGAAAAGCTATCTGACTTTCCGTTGCCTTCTGATATTTTTTTAAATTTTGGAGATTATTACAGTTTACGAACCGCAAAAATAAGTTTGTAACCGCGTTCATACTGAAATTAACCCATCAAAACGACTCAACCTCGCTCAACCCCCCCCCCCCCCCCGCCCCATCATCCCCCCGCACCTCCTAACACCAGCGAAAGGGCACGGCGCGAGGACGATCGGCGCCCTCCTTGACCAGGGGCTTGTGGAACTCGCGGCCGGGCCGCGAGTGGATCGTCGCCCAGCAGTGCTCGCAGTAGTACTGCAATACAATATATTTTGGGCATTATTTTTGCAGAATGGTCGCAGATGTGTAGCAGTAATGAAAAATAGCAGTAATGTATATTGTATGGCGATAAAAAACGTTGCCACGCAAAATGTTCAATACGCATAATGTCATTTTGACAATTTAGTATGTCATATTGGAAAATTTGGTATGTCATTTGGACAATTTGGTGTCATTTGGACAATTATTGAACATATTATTGATAGTTAATCTTTTTTTTTTTTATGAAAACTGCAACACTTTTTAATGTAACGATGTTGCCAATTTAAAAAATTACAAGAAGCATAGAAATAATTGAAAAAACCTTTTTTTCTATATAAAAAGGAAAAAATATTAATCGTAGTTTCGTAGCTACCGATGAAATTTTAAACAAATGAAAACAATGAAAGGTCAATCAAGTATTGTTTGAATGCGCCGTCAGATGGCGCCGTGTGGTGAGGGGTGTGTATTTACCTGCAGACAGGTGACGTTGGCGCAGAAGAAGGGCGCGAACTTGGATCCGCAGCGCGCGCCCGCGCACTCGTCGCACATCTGATCGTCCAGCACGTACGGCTTCACCTGGTATAATAATAATAACAACATTATAATTACATTTTTCTTCTCCTCCGTGCCAATAATACAATTAGCACGTTCTTTTTCAAGTTTTCTTCGTAATAAACAATTTCAAACCACAAACGTCACAGAAAATTGGCATTATCGTTTAACGCGTACAGTTGAATTCCCAAAATGTTAAATGTTGATTTATGTTGATTTCCCGGACTCCGGTCAGTCGGTTTATACTTTATTTCATCCAGTCCCAGAAGTCCGATCGTAGTATTCAACCGGACTACTTGTTTTGAAACGAATCAAGAACTTAATCTTTTAATTAAACATTTTGACTTAAACATTCCAGCAACTTATTTAAGATAAGTACTACAACTTATTTAACTTATTTACTTATATACAAAGCAACTTTTTCTAAGAAAAGTTTCGAAATAACACCAGAAATCACAGACTGCATGCGACGGATGCGGTTTTAAACGATTGCACAGTGATCAGTACTGACCTCGACCCTCTTGTCGATGTCCCCGTGCTGCAGCTGCACGAAGCGCGCGGAGATCGCCGCGATGTACGACTGCTGGTTGGAGAACGCCACGCGGCCCGCGCCCTGACCGACAACAACACAATATATACTTAAGGCCCGTTCACATAGATGCGTTATTCGCGGCAGCGGTAATATCTAGGCGATATCCCGTCGAGCATAGAGTGCTGCAAGTCGCGCGAATATCGCCAGCGGCACGCGTTGTACCGGCGAGTGACACGCGTCAACACTGGGCCCGGGCCGAAGCGGTCAGCCAATATCTCAACGAAGGAATTATTGCGTATCCACTTTTTCTTTTCGGAATGATTAAATTCTTGTAGCCTTAATGGTTTTTCCAGACTCAATGGACATGTATGGTTTAAGTCGAACGCAGAAGGCATTCAGCCAGGAGCAAAGTGTGTGTAGCAACGAACCTAAGGACTCCCCCGCCGGTAGACCCACGGAAGGAACGGACCTCGGCTTAGGGCGTTGCTTTGGGAGGGTACCGCGGGATCGTGAGTCGGTGAGAAGCGCCCAGGCACGTGCCGATACCTGGTGAAAGTGTTGGCTGAAGGCCGGTGTGTGTTCACGGTGCAGCGAGGGCGGCATCCTCGTCTCCGCCGACAAGGACGGTATAATATATGTGTAGCCTGTGAGTGTAGTGTAACCACCGCATTGGCAGCAGTAATTGGGTCGTCATGGTCGTCTAGGACGTGCCGACGACGACGACGACGACGGACACGGGAAGTCCTGTCGGGGAGCGTACCCACGCAAATATGACCAGACTTTAGGCGGTGGAGATACGGTCTTGGGCGGTATTGGCATACGGCATACGGCATACGGCATAGACATACGGTATTCGCGCGACCAACTGACCGGCTTTAATCACAATGGAAACATTTTGCAAAAATATAAAATCAAAAATTAAAGTACAATATATGATTTCCAAGGTCTTAATTTAAGTTTTAAAAACGTTATGGTTGAAAAAATATTTACTGTCACAAAATTCTTTATTATAAAGAAGAGTATGATTGTGGGTCGGTGTCATACTGATTAAAGCCTGTCACTGTCAAGTGCACACCAGTGGCGTTGGTATTAAAACATGAATGGTATTAAAAATACGTGGTGTATTTTAAGATCTGTATCATTTGTAAACTAGCGAATAAGTCTTAGTCTATGGCCGGTAGTCCGACCGACTTGTCAATGGTTATGTCGGTCATTGACACATTTGACTTGTCCTTGTATTATGTTGAGTCAAATATAGTTTATGTCAGTTCAGTCTTTTACTGTATGAAATCATCCACGAACCCACCGCTCGGAAGACCATACTGTTGACGAGAACGAGCACAATTAAAGAGAAGGAGTATTGAGTCGTCAAACTAAAAAAAAATGGCTGGTTTCATTGGAATATTACCAGAATTTGATGAAAAGGTGCAAAATTTCACATTGTGGTTAGAAATATTTTAAGAAATTTTGCTGGACGTCACAATATACAATAAAATGGCCGTATGCAAGTGTCTATAAAAAGATTGACTTCTGAAGTATGAACTTCGGGTACAGTATGAACAAGTCTTCTAGTACAATCTTTTATTCAAAGTATGGACATTCCGGGATTTGGATATTTTGAAACCTTTGGACATTATATAGCCGATATTAACATGCGTCTCACCTTGGGGTACTTGAGCTCGGGGTCGGTGTCGATGCCCGCATAGCACACGCCGCCGTACAGCCGGTCCATTATCATCGCCAGCTCCACTGAAACACCACAGAACAGCTGTTCATATAATTTTATATTAAATGGATCTTAAATTGCAAAGACCAAATGCGGGTAGTTAGGGAAACTGCTCACAGTTCTCGACGAACTACCCGCTTCTTCAGACACCACGTCAAGTCAAGCCGGACTAACAGCTCACCTAACATCCCAAAACTTTATCTAATCACTATTTCTGACCAAATAAAACTCCCCCGACTCAACTAAAACTTCCCCTTGACCAACTAAAACAATACTTGATTAAGTAAAATTCTCCCTAATCAACCAAAACTTTCCCTGATCAACTAAAACTTCCCCTGATCAACTAAAACCTCCCTTGATCAACTAAAAATCCCTTGATCAACTAAAAATCCCTTTGATCAACTAAAAATCTTACCAGACTTCACAGGACGCGGCACGCCTCCCACAAATACAGTCTTGTGTGGATCAAGCGGCGCCGAAGCGTCTAGAACGAAGTCCGTGTTAGGGCCGGATTAGTTACAATTTGTTAATAACTATGATACATTCTTCTTGGGTAATACTTAGTCACGTAACGATGTAAATCAGATCGGTCTCTAACTAAACCTAATATTACCTCTCCCAGTAAACTAACACCACCCCCATGATAAAATCCCTCGAATAAATCCTACTGAAAAATTGAACTGAACAACAGAAACTACCCCCAACTAAAACTACTCCTGACCAAATACAACTCCACCTGAATAACTAAAACTGCCTCTGATCAATTAAAACTTTCCTTAAACAACTAAAATTCTCCCTGATCAACTCCAAATTCCATTTAAACAATTACAACTACGTGGGTGACTAGATAAATCTTAAGATGCAAAAACAAATATTTGGATTACAATACAATTTATTACAACTTCTCAAAATACTCTCCATTAGTCTCTATACAGCGATTTATTCGTCTAAAACCAGATTTAAAGCACTGGCGATATTCTTCTTTAGCGAGGTCCTCAACAGCTGCCATAAAAGCATTCCGAGCGTCCTCGAGGCTGTCGAAAAGAATGCCAAGGAATACAAGCTTTACTTTTGGAAAGAGAAAGAAGTCACATGGAGCTAAATCAGGGCTTTGTGGAGGGTGGCTCAATTCTTGGATCTCTGTAACTCTTGGGTAAGTTTTGTTTTGTGAGATGATGCATTGCCATGATGCAAGAAAAGCCCTCTCAAACCCGTTTTAGGACATTTTTGATTTAACACAACGAATACAGTTGGTAAACATACTTCACTGTACCATTGGGCATTACGTTTTTTGAGCGTCTAAAGATATTGTCGCTCAATGGCCACTCGCAGAGAAGAATGTTGCCACCATTTCTTTGCCCACACTGCGCCTACGTTTGATCTTCCTGGGGGGCTCTTCGTCTGGAAACACACTGGCGCTTAGTTAGTGTGTCATACTGATAGATCCAACTCTCATCTCCAGTACAATCATTTCCCTGCACCGCGTCACGCGAGCTTGTTCTTGTTCAGCAGTCAGCGAATAAGGAAACCAACGCGAACAAAGCTTCTTCACTTAAAAGGTGTTGCTGGAAAATTTCATGAATGACCGGCGATGAAATGTCTCCTCTATCGGTTTGTAGGTAGTTTTTGGGTCTTCGTGCAGCGTCGATGTTTTCAGTCGTTACAGAAGTCGCAGGACGGCCACTTCTCTCATCATCGTTCAAGGAAAATTTTCCTTGTTTAAATTGAGAAAACCACTTAAAAATTGTTGCACGGGACCGTGCGAGGTCCACAATAACTGATATTAATCTATCATTACACTCACTTTAATTTGAACCAGCTTTAAAATCATTTAACATCAATGCTCGAAAATGTTCTCCTTCGAATTGCATTTTTGCAAAGAAAAGCGCGCGAAATGCAATAAAAAAGTAAATACAAAATTTTTATTTTTTCGCTTTGGGAATTCAATTTTCCAATAAATGATGTTTTAAAAACGGCGCAGTTCAAATGAGTTCCGTTCCTGAAATGTGATTATCTCAAAATTTACCTAGTCACCATATGTAACTACATTTGCCCCTAGTTTTACTCACCAGCTTTCAACGGACGCGGCACGCCTCCTACGAACACAGTCTTGCGCGGATCAAGCGGCATAGAAGCGTCTAGAACGAAATCCGCGTCAGCGAGCCGCCAGGGCCGGATTTGGACTGGCTTGTCGCGAATGGTGGGTGAGGACACGCACAGGTACAACTTGTCATCGTCTGTGATGCACGCTTCCATTAATGCCGCTACTGAGCTCTCGTCCTGGAAATGTTTGGGAGATATGTTAGAACTACAACTGTTATCGTCCGCTGACCAAGCCGCCCATGCACATTGTCTCATGCATGAGGGATACAATGTATAACCTTGAAACGCCACGCTGGACGAGTGAGTTGGCGAGTCCACTCTTTTTGATGTGGTGTACTAGAACCACGGTAGTTATCCCTTAGTTGCCTTTTACGACACCCACGGCAAGAAGTAGGGTGGGGTGGTGGGAAACATGTTAGAAAAATAGCTGTGTATTTAAGACAGATAAGAGTGTGAAAACTCTTCGTCCCGTATACTCTCTATGCCATTTTCCAATTTTATACCCAAATCTTCAAAGGTAGACAGCGAGTCCGGAGACATGCCGCGACACCTGTCATTTTGGACTGATGTTGGCATGTATCGCGAATGTCAACGTGCAATATGTTGAAACACCACCAGCTGGAATATCTGCTCGTCTGTAACCTTGTTTCTATAAAGAAAACCACTAATTCACACAACGTGACCTTAGCATTTTTAAGATATAAGGATTTGCCCACAGCCTCATAAAACATTCCTGACTATATAGTCGGTAGCCATTTTATCATTACCGTCAGCCTGCGATGCAAACTGCTTCGAAATGTAGTTGCTGTTTATTGTACCTATATAGATAGTTGTTACAATAAAACATTCCAGCCAACCTTACAATAACAGAAGAATCATGTCAATCTAAAGCAGACAACAACATACATTTATTAATAAATAGGTGATATATTGAAACATAGACACGTAAATATATGAATATATACACATACATACACTTACATATAGATATATAAATGTCTCACCTGGAACAGGAGAAAGGCATATCCCTTGGGCGGAAAGTAACTCTTGCTCTCGGCCTTGTGCGGCCAGTCCACCACCAGCGGCCCGAACCGCCGGAACGAGGACGTTATCTCATCTGAAATTGAGGTCTATATTGAATCTATATAAATTATATATCTATATTGAGGTCGAGGTTTTTGTCAAACCATCTCATTATCAGCGCGCGACGTCGACCGTTTTTGGAATAGCACCCACCCCGTCCCTTCCCGCTGTTGTCTTAAAAGGTGATTAAGGGATAACAAAGCCACTACCACAAGGCCGGAGAAACTACATCAATAACACCACCTCTAAAAGAGTGGACTCGCCAACCCGCTTAGCCAGGTCATATATGCTCGTGCACAAGACAATGTGCCCGTGTATCGAGACAATCGAGAATAGATTTCCTGGTTTCGGGCTTCGGGCAAGGTTTCGTAACACCCCGTGTAAACGTAATATTTTTGGACGAGGGATCGTTAAGATCTACAGTCTAAACGTGTTTTTCTAAAACTTACGAATATAGTTTTGTTATCCTTTAGTCGCCTTTGGTCCCCTACAAAGCCGCTACAAACCCTGAGGAACTACAAAGTGTAGACTCGTCAGCTCGTTTGGCCAGCGTGACATTTTAACGCTAATCGAAAGGTTTCGCTATTTTCGTAACAGTAATCTCAATCAGCTTTTTTATCGTCGTGCACGAGGGCGTATATCCCTCATGCATAAGACAAGGCTCGTGTCCAACAGTGGACGATAAAAAAGCTGATTGAGATTACTGTTAGGAAAATAGCGAAACCTTTCGATTTGCGTTTTCTATCGGTCATTTTAGAATTTAATTCCGACCATTGTCTCGCAAACAACGGAAGGAATCAATCAGATATAATGACCAGCGCAATGCTTAGTTGTTGACACACTTTGTGATATGTGACAAGGCCACTCTTCGATTAAATCGTAGGCCACTACATACGCAACGTTGCCTAGCAACAGTGGTACAAACATGTCTTCACTGTGCAGTGGAATTGGGGAGAGTTATTTAGCACTCTTTTATGTTATAGGCTACAGAATAAACACCACCCCATCTCTTATCGTAAACGGCGACTGAGGCGTAACAAAACGGTTACCTCAAACCTTGAGGAACTACACTACCTCTAAAAGAATGGACTTGCCAACCCGTTTGGCCAGCGTGCCGTTTTATCGGCATACAGCCCTCATGCACAAGACAATTTGCATGATGTGGCCCATATCCAGCAGTGAATACTGACATGGGTGGATGCATACGTTGTAGGCATGAGACCTGCCTGATGTCTCTTATTATAGCAATCAGTCCACTAGATAGTAAGGGGAGATACTGTAAATTAACAGTCAGAAAAACCGCAGATCCTCGGATGCGTCATAGGTTATAGAAAAAACAGTCCACCGGTCCACCTGGTGGTAAATGGATACTGGCGCCGTTGAACATCGGTCATATCATGCCATCATCAGTCAAGAACGACAAGCGCCGGCATGTCCCCGGACGCGCTGTCGATAAATAGGTAACTCTCGCAGCTCTCGGAGGTACATGTTTTTTTCTATAGAACAAAGATTACCGACGAGCAGGACGTCCACCTGATTGTAAGTGGATAATGTCGCACGTCCATGTACATGATGATCTTTGGAGATTTATGAGCGGATTTGCAAGAAGTATAGTAAATCCTATTAATATTATAAACGCGAAAGTTTGTGAGGATGGATGTATGTATGGATGTTTGTTACTCTTTCACGCAAAAACTACTCAATGGATTTTGATGAAACTTTACAATAATATAGCTCATACATCAGAATAACACATAGCTTATAATTTATAAAGATATTGTGTAAATTGGCCAAAATATACCGATAAGTGTCATGTAAGTCGGAAAAAACTCTGCAATCTGCGAGCTATTTTGGTGTGCGCTGCAAAAACCGTAAGAGTTACACGAATATATTGTATGGTGAATGTTTCTGAAATTTTGAAGAAAAATATTGTAAAAAAAAACATAAACCGAAGCGAAGCGAGGGCGGGTCGCTAGCCCTTACATTTTCATTTCCGATAATTAGAAAGAAAATTGTTTGACATGAACTGATAACTAGTTTTATCAGATATTTTATCAAATCAATGAGAAGGAACTTCGAACCAGAAAAATCTTACCATACATTAAAGCTCAAAGGCACACTGTTCTCTTATCACATTACTAAATAAAATACGTGGATTACGCCAATTTATAAATAAAATAAAGTTCTAAAAATAATTTCATTCATGCTGGCCTCATTTCCACTGTTTCACAGATTTATGATATCGTAAATCATTTCCTTCTCTGTAAACATTTTACGTAGGCACGTTACGTAGTGTGTGTACGAGGAGAGCGTAAGATTGCGTGTGGCGTGGGGACAAGGGGGGGAATTGTATCCAGCATTGAAGAAACAGGCTGAGGATATAATTCGTGACTTGTGTGTGTAATGAGGAGAGTCGCTAAGATCGTGTGTGGTGTGGGGACAACGGAGAGGATTGTATACAGCAATGACAGAGAGACACGCTGATGGCAAAACCGATGACTTAGGGTCTTGTGTACTGTGTGTTTAAGGAGGGCGTTAGACCGTGTGTGATGTGCAAAAGGAAGAGGACTGAATCCAGCAGTGAAGCGACATATGGTGACGGTACAACCGATGATTTAGTCTTGTGTAGTATTAGGAAAGCTTCAAATCTTGTGGTTGTGAGGACAATGGAGAAGGCCGGATCTAGCAGTGCTGATGATATAATTGACGACTTACAATTAGTCTTGTGTAGTGTGTGTATTAAGAGAACTAGATCGTGTGTGGTGTGGAGACAAGGGAGAGGACTGTATCTAGCAAATGGAAGGACACACGCTGATGGTATAACCGGTGACTTGGTTTTGCGCAGTATTTGAAGAGAGCATTAAATCTGCGTGTGGTTTGGACTTTGGAGACAAGGGAAAAGAGTGTATCTAGAAGTGGAAAAAAAGACACACGCTGATGACTTGAATTTGTGTACTGAGCGCTATATCGTGTGTGGGGACAATGGTGTGAGGACCCACTGATGTAGTGTGTGTGGACTCACCCTCATCGATATCCGGCGGCAGTCCTCCCACAAACACTTTGCGGCTGAATCGCTCCCCGTGCTCCGAGCCCGCGGAGACGGGAGACGAGCGCGCGGGCGAGCCGAGCGCACTTACACACATCGACAGACCTGCGGAAAGACATTATACCTTTTTAAAACTGGGTATTGGATAATTCTGAGCGCAGATCACCATTAATCCTTTGACTTTTATAAAAATTGGGATAAAAAAACCATTATAAAATTATTTATAAATTTATTAATCGAGCGTTTTGAACATCGTGCCAATGTCGTGAGAACCACTTTGATGTACCTAAGTGGATGTAAATTTCACGTTTAACGCATGCTCCCTATTGAACATTTGGCGTATTGAACAATTTTCTGTTTTTATTTATGGAAATAAGACGGCAAACGAGCATACAGTCCATCTGATGGTAAGTGGATATTGTCGTCCATGGACATTCACCCGCAATACATGTCAACATCAGTCCAGAATGGCAAATGTTGGCACATCCCCGGATGCGCTGCCTACCTTTGGCGATGTAGGAATGGGTTGGGAAAATCGGGAGGGATAGGATGGGATGGGAATGAGCTCTGGTATATCTCACTCACTACCGTCACATATACGTATAATATGCGTAATTGAACGTTGCGACGAAAGCTGTTGTCACTTACCAGCAGCGCTAAGCCTGGAGACCACGTCCTGCGCTTGTTCTGCCGGCACCGACGGCGTGCCAGCACCCGCAGCGCCGCCGGCCACTGCCGCCTCTTCCACACCGGGAAAGAACGGGGACTTGCCTGTAACAAGAGAATTGGCATTGAGCCGACTGTGGGGATTGTGACGTCATATACTTATATTGTACGTGAGTTTTGTTGTAAGATTATAACGCTGCGAGTTGAAAAACAATATCTTTCTCACTCGCACGTCACCGCGTAGCTCTGATTGATGGATCTACTGAACCTGTCTTACGAAGGTAAAAAAGATGCACCGTAATTACCTACTTAGATTGCCAAAATGTGCGATTTTCGTACATTTTGAAACGAAGTTTTAACGCATTTTTACATTGAACGCACGTTGATGTAATACATTTGAACGAGGGCTCTCACATATTATGTGCATTTTTGATCCTTTTCACGGAGTACTGTGGCAAAACAACTGCAATTACAAAGACTGACGTAAAATTAATTAAATTATTTATTGATAATTGCAAAATCTACCTTTCACACTCACACCTGCCATAAAGTTTTTCATTTCAAAATAACTGGTTCAATTTTAACACAAAAAGAAAGACTTTCTTGTCTTATAGAGAGAAAATGGATACAGTTAAATGAGTGCCTTATTGCCTATTTAATAACAGGACAGTAGCTATATAGATATCCCGGGAGAGCATGGCTGTCTAGTTGCAGGAGCGGTGACCTCGGACCGAGGTCAAAAACTCAATGTAAGTGTCTGTAACATTGAAAATGACCGAAATATATCTGTCCTATGTTTCGGTCATTTTAGAAACATGCTAAAATCAACTGTTTTCAAGGGCACAGTTTAATGCGTGTGTTTCCGCTTTGAATATTAAGATATCAAATCAAATCATTTTATTGTGGACCAGAGGTTATAAAGTTGTCATGTTTAAGATTTAAATATCACAGCCTATGTCTCGCCCTGAGGGTGTACAATAATTATAATTATATAAGTAGACACCAATCTAATGTTTTACAAACATTCATCACTAGTTATTTATTAAACCCATATGTTGAAATCAGTTTCCCTGAAGCTATGGAGAAATGTAGATTTAATTTTTTATTATAAGTTCTTAGTGGGACGCGCTCCGGCCAGATGGTCCGAAAACTTGAAGTTCGCCGGTGGTGGTTGTATGAGAAGAGCCGAAGACCGTGTATAGTGACGAGCCGTGGGAGAGACCTATATCCAGCAGTGGAGAGACATAGGCTGGTGGAATGGATGAAAAACCAGTGGTCAGAACTTCTTATTTAATTTTTTTTAATCTCTCATTCGTACCATGCATGGAAATATAAGTTGAGATATAAATAGATTATGAATCTAGATCAGTTAAATAATAATCTAGTCTTTTATTTATTATTAGTTTTTAGAAACACACTCAAAGCTCAAGACTCGGTCGCTTCGTTGAACATGAAAAAAGATTCATGTTCGACTGGACTCTAAACTCGATTAAACTTTTGAGTCCTGAATAATCGACTCGAAATTAAAATGGGACAAGATTCGAGGACTCTTACGACTTTCACAATACTACGAGGAGTCGTATAACCCAATCGGTAGTCGGGTCTTGCGGCAAATATGACTTACCTATTGCCACTTCAGCACCGTGCGAATTCTCAATTGGCCAATGCTATACAAGTTTTAATTTATGCAAAAACAGCATCCTAATTAATTACCCGTCAGTCGGTTAGAATAACAATTATTATGTAACCGTTTGATGCATGACCGGCTCGATTCAAGGTTCGTTGGCCTCGATTTTTTAGACTCGAATCAAAGTCGCTGGGTTTGGCGACAAAAAGCAAGTACCTTATTGGTAGAACGAGATATTTTTAAATTTTAATCGTCAATAAAAACGTTTTTTGTTTAACCTTTATAATTAGTAAAAGATAATCGTCTAAAACATGCACATATAAGCTGTCTCCGTACTTTTAACGGAGCCTGAAGCAATGATTTTTGTTTATGATTTAAATTAAAACCCTACAATGACTTTCAACAGTACATTTTAAAAAAAAATATTTTAAAATGTGTCCATCCCTCTAAATTCATACAATAGAATAGAAATAGTAAATAGAACTTTCTAGAAATAGTACTATGCATTATAAATAAATTATTATTATCTTAAAAGTACCAGGGATACAGAAGTCAAAACAACAACTTTTGGCTTTTGTTTGTCTGGCAATCTGTGTGTATTTGTCTGAATTGAAAGTCAATGAAACTTGACACAGTCAAGTGGACCGTATGCTTCTGCCGCCTTTTTATTAAAAAAAAAACCTATTGATACCGAATTTAATTTGAATGTAATTTTACAAAAATATTTTAATGACTATTACGGTTACTAGTTTTGTAAAATATAATTATTTAGGGTTATTTAGAATACTGCGACTCGTACAAGTCAGTAATGCTTACAGAGCGTTAAGGAATTTTATGTACGTGTTTATCTATAAATGTTATATTAAGAAAAACGTTTTTTTTTAAATGTAATAATTATTGTAATGTTACTGCAATAAAAATAAATATAGCGCCGAGTTGTATTTATTTTATTGTATGTAATTCTGGATATTATTATCTCCATTATAGATATGGAAAGAAATGACAATCGCTAAATGCTGTATTTATTTTTTAATTTAGTAAATATACGTAAATACATAATAGTAAATAATATTATAGTGATTCACCAAACAAAAATAAACTAAAATATAACATTTTAATGAGAGTAAAAATACAATTTTTAAAATTGAAATTGAAAAGTCGCATAAATTTTTTGTACTCACTTTTTCTGTAAGGAAATCTCGGGCCTCGAATGAAAGGTGTAATCAGAGGGATCGTATGCACCGACATAATATTATTGATTTTAAAAATATAGTAATTTTATCGAGCTTTTTTTAATAAAATCTGTTCACAACGAAACGCGTGTCTTCCACCAAACGGATTTCGCGAATGAAAAAATTGAAGAACGCATTCGACTTTCAATAGCTTTTTTTAAATGAAAAATTACAGCCTGCATTTTCAGCATTAAGGCTTAGTTCTACACAGCCAAGGAGAAAAATAATTAAATAGCCGTTTTTTTTATCAGCTTAATGTTGCGAAAATAACTGTATAAAAATATTATAAAACAAATATAATGTTATATTATTATTTATAATATAACTGTTTATAAATAATAACATATTCTTATTATTTTAAGTTTACATTTTAACAATAATTTTATAGGGCCTTTTTGGCCGGAATTCGAAAAATGATTCATGTTTTGATACATTATTATAAAAATTGTGTACTCATTGTGCATTTTGTGGTTTAATAGTGATAGTTTGTTAAACTTCAAAGTGTTATCTTACGTGGTGTTTGTGATAATCAAATAAAAACGTGGGACTCTATTTTTCGTGTGCTTCCAAGTCTTCTTCTGTCCTCAATAAACCTACTATCGTTTTACTGAGCGACTCCTGACTTACGTCGACGGAACTGGACATTGACAGGATACGTTTTAGACTTTTAAATTGTTTATTACGACGAAAACTTGACATTGTCTGAATGTAATAATTGCACCATTGCCCCATATATGAGGGAAAAAAAAAATCTATGAGTATTTCGTTTCCCGCTCAAAGCGCAGAGATTGTAATTTATTTTTTTGCAATCCATTTAAAACTAGAAATAAAATAAATTTCTGTTTATTTCATCGTTTCGAAAAACTTAATAAGCATTTTTTTTATATCTTTAATTCGATTTGATTGATTTGATTTAATTCAAAATTCGATCTATGCAATAATTGAGCATTTCAGTTCGTTACATAAGTAGATATGTAAAGAAACATTTTTTTAATTTTCCTTTTATAGTTTCATAATTATAAATACATTATAGAATAATGTGTGTGTGTGTATGTATGTATTTATATAGAAACGTAAACGTTTTACATCATTTACCTCTCTGTTCAACTGCAGACTTCTCCTTAACATTCAAAGATTGCCTGAAAATAAACGCTTTGGCGCTAAGGTCGCCGATTGTACTTGTAACTAATACTTGTATTTTGTGTTTCTATATAAAGAGGTAAAGTTTGTAATTTTGGATGTAGGAGGTAATCTCCGAAACTACTAATCCGATTTCAAAAATTCTTTCACCATTTGAAAGGTACATTATTCCAGATGGACATTGGCTATATATTATGTGGAAAAAAATTGCCGGACGTGCAATGCCGGGCACAGCTAGTAAAATATATCTATCTTCTTATATAAGAAGATTATACTCGTATATACTTTGAATATACTAATCGATGTTTCAAACCTAATTCGACAACTACAAAACTAGAAACTTCGAGTTTGCGATGAAATAAAGAGAGTGATCGGCGTTTGTTCCAGTTGTTTATTTTTAATCTCTGAATTTATCTAATGTTACTTACCGACGCTGTCGTAAAAAATTGTTCTGTTTCTTTCTTGGCGTGGCAGTATATAGATTAACGTACATTTGTTTGTGCAGAATTCACTCCAGACAAATCTCATTGTATATTGTATTGTGTATTTTTTAAATTTTTATATAACTAATTTGATTTGAAAATAAAATGTAGAAAAGAACAGATCTGTATTAAAAAGACCGATGTCAGCGAGTCGGAAGGAGATTTCGCTATTTTCCGTTCGTATAGAAAAACGTATGTTATAATTTAAAATGTACGCATTGGGTTTTTATAACTGTAATGTACCTTCTGTTAAATTTAAATTGAAATAAATGTTAATTTGTAAATCCAAGCCAAACGCAAGATAACTAATTGTAAGTTCAAAGTGGCCACTATAACCAAACTATCTATTTTTCTGACAAATTTCATTTCAATCCATTAAGACCTGCGCCCTACAGTTGATCCACTCCCATAAATAACTGGACCAGCAGTGCCAGCGATTTCGTGCGCGTAGATATTCGAGTAGGTATGTGTGGCTAGCTTGATTCCCGTGGGAATTATGTAATGGATAATAAAGTATCCCAAATGTTGACCCAGTAGTCTTTGCGTGATGCACGTTCAGACAGACAGGCAAAATTTCAAAAAATGTTGTTTTATACTCTCATACGTACTGCAATGATTTCTTTCAACAACGGGTTCAGGATGGTGAAGGGGCTGTCTCGCTTCTGCAGAGCGCTTCGACTATGTTCGCAGAGGAGCACACAGATAGTTGTCACGCTATCGTGCGTAAAAGAATCGCGTCCCTTTTACTTATAGTGCGCGCCAGCTCCAACTGTATCTTATGGATGACAGCGGATAAATATCACTCCCCTGTTATTAAGTATTTCGTTCGGATGTTGATTAAGTAAAATAACTATTTGAATAACATACGAGTTAAAGTGATTGTGTCACTTTTAAGTTTTTAATTTGTCACTAACGTAGTTTTATAAGTATTATTTTTCTTTTTATTATACTAACACTTGCTGTGGATCCGTGAAAAAAATGACTGTAGGTACAGATTCGACTTTGTTACGATTTGAATATACATTTCAAATCGTTACAAGTCCTCGATACGGAGGTGTCGCGCACTGTTCGGTTCAAAAATAATTTTATACCGCGAACCCGTAGGCTGTGGAACGAACTGCCTCAAGAGGTGTTTCCATTAAGCTACGCTATGCAGTTCTTCCAGAAAGCTGTGGATAGGATTTTGCAAGGTCGGCGGCGCGCCCGCATACCCCCTGGTGTTGCAGATATCCATAGGCGGCGGTAACACTTACCATCACGTGGGACCGCTTGCGCGTCCGCCCACTTATTTATATAAAAATAAACAAAAAATATGTATAGAGATGTATCACATTGATATTATAAATGAGAAATTTTGCATGTTTGTTAATCAATTATGTCGAAACAGCTGAATCGATTTCGTTGATACTTGGCACATAGGTAGATTGTAATCCAGATTATCACGTAGGCGAACATTCATTGATCACGTGAACAAGTAGTTTCGGGCAAAAGTTAGCAGATATATAGATCTGGAAAGTGATTATTGTTTTAAACTCATCCGAAGCCCTTGGTAAAGATGAAGTGTTTTTTCGAAATTCTAAAATCGTGATATGGCAAACTTCCGAGCTAAAGTCAGTTGTTAACCGGCTAACTTCTCTACTAAATGTCAGTAGTATCTAGCCTAGAATTACCATCTATTGTGACAGAGTACGTGCGGAGGAAGTGTTTCATTAGAAATGTCCTCCACACTCGACCACTGATTACCGTTCTATATTATTGCGTAGTGGCGGTCCACTTCTACTGTTGTTTTAGTTTGAAATAAGTAGCTAAATAGATTAATTTACTGCATTTTATAACCAACAGAGGCAACAGTAAACAAGTATACATATTGTTTACTTATAGTTATTATTATTACTTATTATTATAGTGTTTCAGGGAATTGACACTATAAAATAAACAATATTGAGTTTCTCTGTAACAAAAGAACCGTTTATTGTTTCTTTCACATATAATTATTTACCATAATGGTGGGTTTAGCACAGTATTCTATAAAAAAAAATTTACCTGTAACAAAAGAAACGACATTAAAGTCTATTCTTCAAATGTCAATCCCTTTCGTTTCAGACAATAGACAAATTCACAATATTAAACTATCCAAATCAACCACGCCATCGTCATCCACCCATACATTACAGACCATCATAGATTACCCTACATCGATATACAAGATCGATAACCTTGTATATCGATGGCGCCCGGAATGAGCGGCAAATTGAAATCGAACAAATAGATTTTCTTTACATACATATAAAAATAGTGGTAATTGTTTCCCTACAGGTTAACGCTCAATTCAAATTCAAATTATATAAATAATAATAAGAATAGGCCAAAACAAAAATAAAAACATGTAATTTAGACGAAAGAGAAAAGTTATAAAAAAAGGAAAGGTTATTATAACTGGTAGGTACGTCAGCAATTTGAAGAAGTTTTTTTTTAAATTTATACATTGTAACATGAAATATATCAAGGTGTACGGGTCCGTTTACTAAAGGTCTGTGATATACGAGATACAGGGGAATGATTTTTTTTTTTAGGTTGCACGTCTGAAGCGGTCCGATTGAGTAAATTGAGTATTCAAAAGTATAATAAACAACGGTTTGTATTTAAACGGACAGCAAACAAATACCAAACGGGCAGCAAAAAATGGTCAAGAAAACAATTTTTAATTATTGTAAATGTCAGCACAATGTCGACGGTTCGCGGGACTTTATTATCACCACAGTAAACCTAACCCACTTTTAAATTTGCTATCCTAGGCCATATTAGCATATTCTGGTGCTTTAAATTTGCTGCCATATGCCATATTTAGCATATTCCGGTGCTTACGTATAATGTTGAGACCTTGATAAAACTACATTTTTAGAAATAAATGTATTGATTGATTGATTGAATGAATGTAGTTATACAGTCAAGAAAATTAACCAAATGTACTCGAGAATATTAAAAAGCCATCGTGTAACGAGACGAGACATTCTCTTCCCTTATTAACGTATACTAAATGAATGAAAAATCTTAAAAATACTATTTAAATTATTGAATAAATACTTTATGAATAACAGTAATAAAGTTCAGAATTGTTATGTCACATGTGTCACTTGTTATCGTTTTAGAAGCTCATAGAACATTATTTGAATCGATATTCTAAATTCAAACCAAAAATGAATTTGCGGTTGATTTATAGTATAGAGCAATTACAAGTGTGATTTTAATCAATTGAGTGTGACAATGAAATCTAGAGTACTTAATCGTTAATCATTTGTAGCATGAATCTCCATTTTTTGTGTTCGTGGGGGATATATAGACGAATTCGGTATATATTACGTGATGAGTTGATGACATCAGGTTCATAATAACCCTTTTCAAACATTTTCTTCAATATAATAACTAGCCGAGCTTGTGAATAATTTTCCCTCTTTTAAAATCAGATTGTTATGTTCTATCTGCTCTATATTCATTCGTAATTGAACGCGACCTAATTGTACGCTTTCCCAAAGGCAACTAAATTGCTAAACAGGGACTAAGAAACAAAAGTATTGTAGGTACATGTTTGTGGTACAACATTGTACTTGCGATCGGCGTCACGTAACCCCATATTGAATATATTGTTAATGTATATTGATAATACAAAGGAGTTTGTATTTGCAGTATTGCTTAAACAAACTATAAAACTATTTGTAACTATTTCAACTGTACACCATCAATCGACCTGTGATAAAAAAAAATATTTCCTAACCAAAGGTTGTCTGGCAGAGGTCGCTACTGTGCATTTCATGTGGTTAAAATATCTTTTTTGTTGCGGTGTACAATAAAGAGTTTTATCAATCTATTGACATAATTTATAGGTGAACCCACAAAAGTATAGTTTAAACTTCAACCTCGAATCGAAACCTTGACACGGCCAACCTTAACGTTAAAGGAATAACGACTAATTTGCACTGGCGTTTTCTGTACTTAGTTGGCAAAATAGCCAATGCCGTATTGCAGCACACACTCGATGCGCCAAAATATGTCTGCATGGCGTTTACTAGGTTACTAGGTATATGCAGTTACTGATGCACTGCAGTTTGTATCTCTAGCATGGTTTAGAACGGGGACCTGCAGCAAAAACATAAGACAGCAAGTGATCGGCTGGGCTAGGATAATTGTTAGAAAGTATTTATCCACATAATCGTAAACCAAGCCCGTTAGTTACACATTGTCTTGTGCATAAGAGATAAAAACGACACGCTGGCTAGACGAGTCCATTCTTTAAGAGGTGGTGTAGTGTCAGGTCTTGTGGCAGCAGCTTTGTATTGCCTTAGTGACCTTTTACTATACCCGTAGGAAGCAGTGTAACCGTTTTTGGTAATTTTGACACTAAATTGTTATAATTGAGGCACTAGAAAATTTGTATAGTATAATTTTAGTACTTAGTGTTAGTATTTTTAGTACAATTTTAAATATTACAGCATTTTGTTAAATATTTTTTAGTATTATTTTCTAGCAACACTTCATAAATAAACTGTCAAAAAGTCTGGCTCGAAAGGACTCGTTTCCAGAACCGTGACGCCCTTTAAGAGAATATGAACCGTTTTGTTTATGATTCATAATTTTGTTCAGGGAAATTTCCGATACTTAACTTTACACGAATAAACTAGACCTATAGAGGACAATTTTAGGATATTCCCCAATATTGGAGGATTCCTATGCGATGGTATAGATAGATAGATAGAGCGGCGGACCTTTTTCTCTTTCATTTGTTTTTGATTGCAATGTGCGTCTAATTAATATCTACTTTTGTGAAAATGAAACACAAATACGAACAAAAATGTAGAGTGGAATGGGAATAATGATTACAGCGTTCATTTAAGTCCGTCACTGGAAAGCAACCTATGTCCGTCCCTGGGTTTCGATCTATCTCCGTACCAAATTTCATCAAAATCGGTTCAGTGGTTTAACCGTGAAAAGGTAACAGACACGAGTTACTTTTTCGCATTTATATTAGTATAGATTGATGATTTATAATCATTTGTTAAACAGAAAAAAACATATATAGTATCTATTTATTAGTATGGGTGTAATGATATGAAAATGGCTTCATTGTTGGCTTTTTATGGAGTCGCAACGCTAAAAGGTTGAGCAACGATGCCGAATAATTTTTGACTAGTTGGGACTATTTCTCTTTAAATAATAAACTAAAAAAAACAATGTTGGTACTTCAACTTAAAACACGGCAATAAAAATTAAACAGCCAGGCGGCAGTTTTCAATGACAGCGATTATTGATCTTCCGGCGCGTCTCCAGCGTGTGACCTAGAATGCTGCCCTGGGGGACGCCCGACCTGACCGGGGACGGACACGGGTTGGTGCGACTTTTGACGCAGTTTTGAGATTTTCATGTGTGTAAAGGAGTGTTCCCAAAGTTCCCAAAGCGAATATTGGGTGGGCCCCGAAAAAAATAAATGTAATCTAATTTTAAGTATAGTGTTCTGATTTATTTTATTTTCACTGATTGAAAATTTCGATCATCACTGGATACTGGATTTTGTCTTATTATCTTAATTGTACAACGCTTCACATAACTACGCTATGTAAACGAGAACATGCTGCAGCAGGGACGCAATGCTTATTTTCATGTAAGGGGCCGTTCAAGTTTTACGTAAGCAGAATTTTAGTCATTTTTAACCCCTCGCCCCACCAGCGAAAGTAAGCAAAGCTCTTACCCCCCCCCCCCCCATGCTTACGTAAGCATTCATATAATTTTTACAAAATCTGTTCAAGTTTCTTATTTAATCAGAATCTACTAGTTTGCCAAAAAATATGAAAATTAAATAAATAAATATTGCTGACGTTTTCGCCATTCTGACCCCCCCGTCCCCCGTCCCCCATGTCATCAAGAATAAGCAAAGGAATGACCCACAGCTTCGCTTTAGGTTTATAAGTTTTTTTTTTTCAAAATTTCAAATTAAAATATAGCCTATATTAGACACGGATAATGTAGCTTCCTACTTGTGAAAGAACTTTTGAAATCGGTTCAGTAGTTCCAGAGATTACCCCCAACATACAAACAAACACAATTTTACCTCTTTATTATATTAGTATAGAAGTATAAATACAGACACGGCTTTGTTACGATTATATTACTATACATAAGTACCTAGGTATATATTATCCGTAAAACATTTCTTTTTTCAGAAAAATCGTTAGCAATACGAGTCCATAACGATACGACTACGACACGGAATTCATTGTATTTAAACTGCGTTTAATTTAAATAATTGAAAGAGCGGGTTTAAAGGGATTTCGAAAGGAAAATAAAAGAGGGGTGAGAGCTCTTTTTAAATAACATGATCATCCCGGTAAATCCTTCGTAAATACACTTATCTTATCTATACATACATACATATAACAAAATTGTAACAGGCCGATGTCTGTACATTATAGATATTGAGAAAAAAACTAATATTAGAGCAACAGAAGCCAAAACAACAGTTTTTAGAAATTTTGTCTGTCTGTATGTTTATACACACATCACGCAAAAACTACTGCATGGAATTGAATGCAGTTTCCACCGATGTATAGCTAGAGGTCTAACTTAAAATATAGGCTCCATTTTACCGCAGGAAAATATCTTATTCCGATTGTTTTAAATTTAATAAACCGAAGCGAAGTGAGGGCGGGTCACTAGTAGTATTATACAAATCACTGTATTACAGTATACTAAGTGTTTGTATGCGGATTTGCCCGCTTGGAATAAGATTTTCAAATCAGTATATTAATGTACCTAATTGCGTGGCGTCGCGTGGGTTTAGAAAAGTGCTATCCCATCACATCCCGTGAGGGTAGTAAAAGGTGACTATGGGATAACATTAACAAAGCGGCTACTACAAGCCCTGAGGAAATACACCACCTCTAAAAGAATAGAATCGCCAACCCGCTTGGCTAGCGTGGCGTTTTGAGGCCATATATCCCTCGTGGAGGCTCGTGTCCACCTGTGAAGGGTGGACGAGAAGAACGGAACATCGTACGTCGATATTATTCACTTAGAGTCAGTAATGCCCTAATCCAACACCTCATAGTATAATCCAATTGCATTGCAAATACTCTTCTCTCCTTGCGTATTTAATCCAATTTATTTATTAGAGCGAGACATCTATAATATATATAAAAAAGTAAAAGCGGTTTTTTTATAGGCAAGAGGGCGGACGAGCAAGGTCCCACGCGATGGTAAGTGTTACCGCCGCCCATGGACACCTGCAACACCAGGGGGTACGCGGGCGCGCCGCCGACCTTGCAAAATCCTACTCACAGCTTTCTTGAAAAACCCCATGTCGTAGCTTAAGGGGAAGACCTCTTGAGGCAGTTCGTTCCACAGCCTACGGGTTCGCGATATAAAATTAATTTAATTTAATTTTGTACATTAAAAAAACGCTGATGGCGGCCAGTTTGAAAGTGAATTTCGCCATTTTACATAGATAGAGCTATTTTAATTTAGTTACCCCTCTATCACAGAAGACTACCTTGAAATGTACTGCATTTCATACTTTATCGTATTTCCCCAATGTACGTACGTGTTTCGGTAGTGAGTGAGATATGCCAGAGCCCATTCCCATCCCATCCCTCCCCATTTTCCCAATTCATTCCTTAATCTGCAGGCAGCGCATACGGGGGCGCGCCAACGTTCGTCATTCTAGACTGATGTTGGCATGTATCGGCGGATGTCTATGGACGACAGTATCCACTTAACGTCAGGTGGACTGTATGCTCGTCTGTCGCCTATTTGTATAAAAAAAAAGATTGATAGATGCCGTGTGGAGACGGCCGGCTATAAAATAACACCACGCCTTCTCCCCGTGGGTGTCGTAATAGGCGACTAAGGGATAACAAAGCCGCTACCACAAGCCCTGAGGAACTACATCAGCTCTACATGAGTGGACTCGCCAACCCACTTGACCAGCGTGGCGTTTTAAAGAGAGACGAATATGCATGAGGATGAAGTGAAGCAGTGTATCCTGAAATGGCTGGTTGCATTGCAGATAGATATTTTTTTTTGTATAGAACATAATCTTTCCGCTACCTATTGGCATGCAAATATAAAAAGAAACGTTATTATCATGAAAATTACAATCTCAGCGGACGCGATGTCAATTTCACGGTTAATACTTAATAATACTTAAGGCCTTTCTCACCAGCTATCTAGTAAGGTTTCAGGAGGTATCAGAAAGTCAGTATCAGCTAGTTTTGACTGGCTGATAATTTCTATAGCAGATTGTTAACAGTCATTTTATCGGGAGGTGGTGAGGAAGGCCCTAAAAGTGCCTTATTATCTTAATGTCAAAAACGAAACCAATCGTACTTTTAAAAACATTAGGAAACCAATTTTTATATCCAACGACATATAGTTTGTACGTATACACCTATAATTACATGTCCAATTGTTATAAGGCGCGTATAAACATCACGAGGCATACGCGGCGAATGGGTCGCCACACATGCTTCAGGCTGTGTGGACGTGGGTGCTCATTTACCGCATATGCACGTTGTGAGCACATTCACGCCCTGCCTCAGATGCAAGCAGCGTGATTGTTCGCGTTCTCACCGTGAGCACGTGCCGTTCGGACGGATGCATTTTTGTACGTCGCATGCTGAGGCATGTGCGGCGCATGCCTCGTGATGTCTATACGCGCTTTTACATTACTTTATAAATTTGTGGTCATAATTTTGTGACTACTGAACCTTATGTCATTTTGGTCAGTGATAGTGGTTACAGAACAAACAAAAATTGGAATAAATATGAAATTTATTGGAATAAGTTGTTCGAAAATCGTGTCAGCGAGATATAATGACAGTATTTATAATAAAAACAAATGTAGTGAAGATGCCAGTTCAAACAAATCCATACGCATGAACTAGTGAAGAACTTTTTTCAGACCACCACGGTGAACCGAAATTGTAGCAAGGTCGTTGAACCTGCCACGTGGTAAGACCGCGCATGCGCAGTAAGGGACATCCTGAGACGACCTTAAGACATGATTACATCTAAACACGTTATATGTCTTGATTCGACTTTGTGACAAGCGGTGGCGAAGAAATTTTAACGTGGAGCTGCGGTTAATCGCGTGACCACGAAGCACAGTCAGTGGCCACGATTGGTGTGACCCAGACGAAACGTCATATAAAATAGAACAGATAAATGTATGATTTTAACTCTTGATAATAAAGTTTTTCTAATTTTCTTAGAGGCTTTGTTATCTCTTTGGTCGCCTTTTACGACAGCCGCGGGAAGAAATGAGGCTATACAGCACGACAAAGCCGCTACCATAAGCGCTGAGGAATTACATCCCTTCTAAAAGAGTGGACTCGCCAACCAGCTTGGCCGGCGTGACGTATTAAGACCGCACATCCCCCATGCACGAGACAATGTGCTTGACGAGGCCCATATCCATCAGTGGATACTTAAAGGGCTAATTACATTAAATTGCATTTTTTTAAAACGAATTAACTGTACTGTCGGCCGGCTTCACAATAGCACCATCTCATTTTTTCCCGTGGATGTCGTAGAAAGCGATTAAAGAGACATCCTTAGTATAATTAGCCATAAGCGATTAATAATAAACTACAGTTTTTATTGTCTTATTGAAAAAATAAATCATCAACTTAAGACACGTGTGACTACAAAAAAACGTAGTTCGAAATTTTACTCGAAGTTTAAAAAAAATATTTATAACTACGAAAATTGTAGAGTATTACAATCCAAGGACAAAGTTTTTATATGTTGCTTTGTTTTTCTTTTTAATTATTTTAATACTTTTACCCACTACGGAGCGGAGATGGTACACGAGTATGCGTTTGGGGCATCGATTTGAGAATACATAGGTTCTATATTCAGTAGCTCTCGAATTATTTAATTCACGTGTGTTTTGAAAATGAAACATTCTTATTACGTAGTTCTTAAGTTTCAAATTTGACTTTTTAATGAACCCCTCCTCATCTGCTTCACTCCCCCTAGAAGTTGCCGACCAGGTTGTACCTTGGAGCGTGTTTGAGGACAGGTCTTGCAGTTCTAACTCACACACATCGCTACTTGGATTCGCATTTACACGCACACGCGCTTATACTCAATCGAATTACACAAAATCATCCCTACCCGCCACCTTTACCTCGACCGCAAACAAACACTGATGTCATGCGCCCGCACCGCTCCACAATAAAATTAATTATATAATAGAGACTAGGTTTCGGCGGCGCCCCGCGGGCGCCGGCCTCCCCCTGAGGGGGGGGACGCTCCGGGCTTCGCCCTGCGCGGAGCTCGGCCTGCGGCCTCGCGCCGTGGAGCTCGGCCTTCGGCCTCGCGTAGATTACTCACTGGGAGGGGTCGCTGTAGTTTCGTCGTGCGGCTCCTGCGTGGCGGCCATCTTCAAAAATGGCGGAATCTAAATAAGAATTCAAAATCCTCAATCAGGCTCCCCTGGAGCCCCCAGATATCAATTTTCATTCGGTTTGGGTGAAATTGAAAAATGGCTGCCATCTTGAATTCGCCATCTTTAAATTTTTTCTGCTTCAGTATAAAGACATTTCCAAGATAAACAATATTAGTTTGAGCACCAATCCGATGTGTCTAACCGTTTTGGAGTTGTCATCCGAAGAATTTTGTGGGGCCGCCATCTTGGAAATAACCATTAATCCTTAATCAAGGTCCCCTCAGCCCCCCAAATGTCAATTTTCATTCGGCTCGGATGAATTTGAAAAATCCCCGCCATTTTGGATTCACCATCTTAAAAAAAAATTATCCCAATATGAAGACATCATCATGATAAACCATATTAGTTTGAGCACCAATCCGATATGTCTAACCGTTTCGGAGATGTCATCCGAAGAATTTTGTAAAGCGGCCATCTTGGAAATAACTATAAATCCTTAATCAGGGTCCCCTGAGCCCCCCAGATATCAATTTTCATCCGGATCGGACAACTTGAAAAATTGCTGTAAAATGTAGTCCGGTCGCTCCGGGCTTCGCCCTACGCGGAGCTCGGCCTGCGGCCTCGTTAGACGCAGCTCGGCCTGCGGCCTCGCGTAAGTTACACAACGTGCACGGCTGGTGGTACCGTAGTCCGGTCGCTCCGGGCTTCGCCCTACGCGGAGCTCGGCCTGCGGCCTCGTTAGACGCAGCTCGGCCTTCGGCCTCGCCTAAGTTACACAACTTGCGTGGCTGGTGGTAGCGTAGTGCGGTCGCTCCGGGCTTCGCCCTACGCGGATCTCGGCCTGCGGCCTCGTGAAACGCAGCTCGGCCTTCGGCCTCGCGTAAGTTACACGGTGGTAAAGTTCGGACGCTCCGGGCTTCGCCCTACGCGGAGCTCGGCCTGCGGCCTCGCCGTATAGCCGCCATCTTCAAAAAGGGTGAAATACAAATAATAATTCCAAATCCTTAGTCAGGATCCCCCAAGCCCCCCAGATATAAATTTTTATCCGAATCGGATGAATTCGGAAAATGGCCGCCATCTTGGATTCGCCATTTTGAAAATAAATTTTCCCCTCAATAGAAAGACATCGTCATGATAAACCATATTAGTTTGAGCACCAATCCGATATGTTCAACGGTTCCGAAGCTGTCAACGAAAGAATTTGTTAGGGCGGCCATCTTCGAAATAATCATAAATCCTTAATCAGGGTCCCCTGAGCCCCCCAGATATCAATTTTCATCCGGATCGGACAACTTGAAAAATTGCTGTAAAATGTAGTCCGGTCGCTCCGGGCTTCGCCCTACGCGGAGCTCGGCCTGCGGCCTCGTTAGACGCAGCTCGGCCTGCGGCCTCGCGTAAGTTACACAACGTGCACGGCTGGTTGTACCGTAGTCCGGTCGCTCCGGGCTTCGCCCTACGCGGAGCTCGGCCTGCGGCCTCGTTAGACGCAGCTCGGCCTTCGGCCTCGCGTAAGTTACACAACGTGCGCGGCTGGTGGTACCGTAGTCCGGTCGCTCCGGGCTTCGCCCTACGCGGATCTCGGCCTACGGCCTCGTGAAACGCAGCTCGGCCTTCGGCCTCGCGTAAGTTACAAGGTGGTAGAGTTCGAACGCTCCGGGCTTCGCCCTACGCGGAGCTCGGCCTTCGGCCTCGCCGTATAGCCGCCATCTTCAAAAAGGGTGAAATACAAATAATAATTCCAAATCCTTAGTCAGGATCCCCTAAGCCCCCCAGATATCAATTTTTATCCGAATCGGATGAATTCCGAAAATGGCCGCCATCTTGGATTCGCCATTTTAAAAATAAATTTTCCCCTCAGTAGAAAGACATCATGATAAACAATATTAGTTTGAGCACCAATCCGATATCTCTAACCGTTCCGGAGCTGTGGACGAAAGAATTTTGTATGGCGGCCATCTTGGAAAATCTCGGCCTCTATCCTAAATCCTTAATCGAAAACCCCGGATGCAAATATCCTCCCCGATTATCCACCTCAAAAAGTGGCCACAGAGGAATTTTTAAATTTCCATGTTTTTTTTTTAAATTTCCGCCATTTTGTATCCGCCATCTTGGATTTTGTTTTCTACCCAGATTTCCCAATGACCGAAGTTTCTAACGAGGGGAAATTCCGCCCCGCACCCCCCGTCTGATTCGGCCTACCGCCTCGCGAATGCCCTCGGACGCCAAAATCGAAATTTCCACTTTGTATGGCAGCCATCTTGAAAAATGGCGGAATAAAAAAAAAGTTCCCAAATCCTGAATCGGGGTTGCCTGAACCCCCCAGGTATTAATTTTCATCCCGATCGGAACAATTTAAAAAATGGCCGCCATCTTGGATTCGCCATTTTGGTAAAAAAAATTCATCCAGTGGAAGGACATCGACTTGCCCCCTCATATTAGTTTGAGCACCGATCCGATATCTCCACCGGTTTGGGAGATACGGTCAAAATAAATTTGTATGGCGGCCATCTTGAATCTGCCATTTTGAATTTTTATGGCGCTCTCGTCAAAGTGCCGGCGGTTCTCTATGACATTCGGTCGAGCACCATATGACTATCTGTCACCGTTTGAGCAGGCCGTCGATCGTCGAGCTGAAGGTCCACCGGATGCAAACGGGCCCACTCCCGGTGCAGCTCCTGGGCGAGCTCGGCCTGCGGCCTCGCTCGCTGGGCTCGGCCTCCGGCCTCGCGGGAGTTATGGCCGATTTAAATTTAAAATTTCAATTGACGGCCGCCATCTTGGAAATAGCGGGATCGAAAAACCGACAAGAAATTCTCAATCAGGGCCCCCACTACCCCCCGGATACCGATTTCCACCCCCCTCGGACAAACTTGAAAAACGGCCGCCATCTTGAATCCGCCATTTTGAAAAAAAAGTTTGCCCACGAGAAGACCCACCCCGGCCCGAATGACATTTGGTCGAGCACCTCCCCCCTACCTCTTTCCGTTTTAAAACTACGAGCGATTGAAATTTGTATGGCGGCCATTTTTTTTTTCGAATTTGGAATTTTCGCGGCGCCCTCTGGCGTCTACCGGCAGTTCCCTATGACATTCGGTCGAGCACCTTGCGACTACCTCTCACCGTTTGGGCAGGCCGCCGACCGTCGAGCTGAAAGTCCACTGGATGCGGACCGGCCCGCTCCCGGTACAGCTCCCGGGCGAGCTCGGCCTGCGGCCTCGCCCGCGCCGCTCGGCCTCCGGCCTCGCGGGAGTTATGGCCGATTTAAATTTAAAATTTCAATTGACGGCCGCCATCTTGGAAATGGCGGGATCGAAAAACCGACCCGAAATTCTCAATCAGGGGCCCCCCGACCCCCCGGATGCCGATTTCCACCCCCCTGGGACAAACTTGAAAATCGGCCGCCATTTTGTTTCCGCCATTTTGAAAAAATTTTTTGCTCACGAGAAGACCCATCCCAACCCGAATGACATTTGGTCGAGCACTTCCCACTTACCTCTTACCGGTTTAGAAATACGAGCGATTTACACTTTGTATGGAGGCGATTTAGGACGTTCGAAATTCAAATTTTCGCGATGCCCGCTGGCATCTGCCGGCGGTTCTCTATGACATTTGGTCGAGCACCCCCCGCGCACCTCCTACCGTTTAGCCTGGCCGTTGTCATTTTTCGTCTCAGGTCACCAACTTGCAGAAGTCGGATTTTTCTGGTGGTCACGGAACCCATCCGCGTATTTCCACATTCAAAGTTCCTCACCCACCAGGCGGGAACCCGGAGATCAATTATGTCAGTCAGTGAGTCAGTGAGTGGTAATCGAGCTTTATATATTATAACTAGGTTTCGGCGGCGCCCCGCGGGCGCCGGCCTCCCCCTGAGGGGGGGGACGCTCCGGGCTTCGCCCTGCGCGGAGCTCGGCCTGCGGCCTCGCGCCGTGGAGCTCGGCCTTCGGCCTCGCGTAGATTACTCACTGGGAGGGGTCGCTGTAGTTTCGTCGTGCGGCTCCTGCGTGGCGGCCATCTTCAAAAATGGCGGAATCTAAATAAAAATTCCAAATCCTCAATCGGGCTCCCCAGAACTCGCCAGATTTCAATTTTCATTCGGTTTGGGTGAAATTGAAAAATGGCTGCCATCTTGAATTCGCCATCTTTAAATTTATCCTACCTCACTATAAAGACATTGTCAAGATGAACAATATTAGTTTGAGCACCAATCCGATATGTCTAACCGTTTCGGAGATGTCATCCGAAGAATTTTGTAAAGCGGCCATCTTGGAAATAACCATAAATCCTTAATCAGGGTTCCCTGAGTACCCCAGATATCAATTTTCATCCGGATAGGACAACTTGAAAAATTGCTGAAAAATGTAGTCCGGTCGCTCCGGGCTTCGCCCTACGCGGAGCTCGGCCTGCGGCCTCGTTATACGCAGCTCGGCCTTCGGCCTCGCCTAAGTTACACAACGTGCGCGGCTGGTGGTACCGTAGTGCGGTCGCTCCGGGCTTCGCCCTACGCGGATCTCGGCCTACGGCCTCGTGAAACGCAGCTCGGCCTTCGGCCTCGCGTAAGTTACACGGTGGTAAAGTTCGGACGCTCCGGGCTTCGCCCTACGCGGAGCTCGGCCTGCGGCCTCGCTGTATAGCCGCCATCTTCAAAAAGGGTGAAATACAAATAATAATTCCAAATCCTTAGTCAGGAACCCCTAAGCCCCCCAGATATCAATTTTTATCCGAATCGGATGAATTCGAAAAATGGCCGCCATCTTGGATTCGCCATTTTGAAAATAATTTTCCCCCCAGTAGAAAGACGTCATCATGATAAACAATATTAGTTTGAGCGCCAATGCGATATCTCTAACCGTTCCGGAGCTGTCGACATAAGAATTTTGTATGGCGGCCATCTTGGAAAATCTCGTCACCTATCCTAAATCCTTAATCGGAAACCCTGGATGCAAATTTCCTCCCCAATTTTCCACCTTGAAACACGTTCGTCCAGGAATATTTAAATTTCCAAGTTTTTTTTTAAATATCCGCCATTTTGTGTCCGCCATCTTGGATATTTTTTTCTACCCAGATTTCCCAATGACCGAAGTTTCTAACGAAGGGAAATTCCGCCCCGCACCCCCCGTCTAATTCGGACTACCGCCTCGCGAATGCCCTCGGACCCCAAAATCAAATTTTCCACTTTGTATGGCAGCCATCTTGAAAAATGGCGGAATAAAAAAAAAGTTCCGAAATCCTGAATCGGGGTTGCCTGAACCCCCCAGGTATTAATTTTCATCCCGATCGGAAGAATTTGAAAAATGGCCGCCATCTTGGATTCGCCATTTTGGAAAAAATGGTTCATTCAGTGGAACGACATCGACTTGCCCCCTCACATTAGTTTGAGCCCCGATCCGATATCTCCACCCGTTTGGGAGATACGGTCAAAATAAATTTGTATGGCGGCCATCTTGAATCCGCCATTTTGAATTTTTATGGCGCTCTCGTCAAAGTGCCGGCGGTTCTCTATGACATTCGGTCGAGCACCATATGACTATCTCTCACCGTTTGGGCAGGCCGTCGATCATCGAGCTGAAGGTCCACCGGATGCAGACGGGCCCACTCCCGGTGCAGCTCCTGGGTGAGCTCGGCCTGCGGCCTTGTTCGCTGGCCTCGGCCTCCGGCCTCGCGGGAGTATTGGCCGATTTAAATTTAAAATTTCAATTGACGGCCGCCATCTTGGAAATGGCGGGATCGAAAAACCGACCCGAAATTCTCAATCAGGTGCCTCCCGACCCCCCGCGTGCCAATTTCCACCCCCCTCGGACAAACTTGTTAAACGGCCGCCATCTTGAATCCGCCATTTTGAAAAAATTTTTTGCCCACGAGATGACATACCCCGGCCCGAATGACATTTGGTCGAGCACCTCCCCCCTACCTCTTTCCGTTTTAAAACTACGAGCGTTTGAAATTTGTATGGCGGCCATTTTTTTTTTCGAATTTGGAATTTTCGCGGCGCCCTCTGGCGTCTACCGGCAGTTCCCTATGGCATTCGGTCGAGCACCTTACGACTACCTCTCACCGTTTGGGCAGGCCGTCGACCGTCGAGCTGAAAGTCCATTGGATGCGGTCGGGCCCACTCCCGGTGCAGCTCCTGGGCGAGCTCGGCCTGCGGCCTCGCCCGCGCCGCTCGGCCTCCGGCCGCGCGGGAATTGTGGCCGATCTAAGTTTAAAATTTCAATTGGCGGCCGCCATCTTGGAAATGGCGGGATCGAAAAACCGACCCGAAATTCTCAATCAGGGGCCCCCCGACCCCCCGGATGCCGATTTCCACCCCCCTGGGACAAACTTGAAAAACGGCCGCCATCTTGTTTCCGCCATTTTGAAAAAATTTTTTGCCCACGAGAAGACCCACCCCAACCCGAATGACATTTGGTCGAGCACTTCCCACTTACCTCTTACCGTTTTAGAAATACGAGCGATTTACACTTTGTATGGAGGCGATTCTGGACGTTCGAAATTCAAATTTTCGCGACGCTCGCTGGCATCTGCCGGCAGTTCCCTATGACATTTGGTCCAGCACCCCCCGCGCACCTCCTACCGTTTGGTCGAGCTGTTGTCATTTTTCGTCTCAGGTCACCAACTTGCAGAAGTCGGATTTTTCCTGAGGTCACGGGACCCATCCGCGTATTTCCCCATTCAAAGTTTCCCTCTGCCGGTATGGGAACCTGGAGATCAATCATGTCAGTCAGTCAGTCAGTCAGTCAGTGAGTGGTAATCGAGCTTTATATATTATAAGTATAATAATAACTAGGTTTCGGCGGCGCCCCCCGGGCGCCGGCCTCCCCCTGAGGGGGGGGACGCTCCGGGCTTCGCCCTGCGCGGAGCTCGGCCTGCGGCCTCGCGCCGTGGAGCTCGGCCTTCGGCCTCGCGTAGATTACTCACTGGGAGGGGTCGCTGTAGTTTCGTCGTGCGGCTCCTGCGCGGCGGCCATCTTCAAAAATGGCTTAATCTAAATAAGAATTCCAAATCCTTAATCGGGCCCCCCTGAACTCTCCAGATATCAATTTTCATTCGGCTTGGGTGAATATGAAAAGTGGCCGCCATCTTGGATTCGCCGTCTTTAAATTTTTCCTTACTAAGTATAAAGACATTGTCAAGATGAACAATAATAGTTTGAGCACCAATCCGATATGTCTAACCGTTTCGGAGTTGTCATCCGAAGAATTTTGTGGGGCGGCCATCTTGGAAATAACCATAAATCCTTAATCAGGGTCCCCTGAGCCCCCCAGATATCAATTTTCATTCGGCTCGGATGAATTTGAAAAGTGGTCGCCATCTTGGATTCGCCATCTTAAAAAAAAATTATCTCAATATGAAGACATCGTCACGATAAACCATATTAGTTTGAACACCAATCCGATATGTTCAACCGTTCCGCAGTTGTCATCCGAAGAATTTTGTGGGGCGGCCATCTTGGAAATAATCATAAATCCTTAATCAGAGTCCCCTGAGCCCCTCAGATATCAATTTTCATCCGGATCGGACAACTTGAAAAATTGCTGTAAAATGTAGTCCGGTCGCTCCGGGCTTCGCCCTACGCGGAGCTCGGCCTGCGGCCTCGTTAGACGCAGCTCGGCCTGCGGCCTCGCGTAAGTTACACAACGTGCACGGTTGGTGGTACCGTAGTGCGGTCGCTCCGGGCTTCGCCCTACGCGGATCTCGGCCTACGGCCTCGTGAAACGCAGCTCGGCCTTCGGCCTCGCGTAAGTTACACGGTGGTAAAGTTCGGACGCTCCGGGCTTCGCCCTACGCGGAGCTCGGCCTGCGGCCTCGCTGTATAGCCGCCATCTTCAAAAAGGGTGAAATACAAATAATAATTCCAAATCCTTAGTCAGGAACCCCTAAGCCCACCAGATATCAATTTTTATCCGAATCGGATGAATTCGAAAAATAGCCGCCATCTTGGATTCGCCATTTTGAAAATAAATTTTCCCCCCAGTAGAAAGACATCATCATGATAAACAATATTAGTTTGAGCACCAATCCGATATCTCTAACCGTTACGTATCTGTCGTCGAAAGAATTTTGTATGGCGGCCATCTTGGAAAATCTCGGCACCTACCCTAAATCCTTAATCGAAAACCCCGCATGCAAATTTCCTCCTCGATTATCCACCTCAAAAAGTGGCCAGAGGAATTTTTAAATTTCCAAGTTTTTTTTTTTAAATTTCCTCCATTTTGTATCCGCCATCTTGCATTTTTTTTTCTACCCGATTTTCCCAATTACCAAACTTTCTAACGAGGGGGAAATCCGCCCTGCACCCCCCGTCTAATTCGGACTACCGCCTCGCGAATGCTCTCGGACGCCAAAATCAAAATTTCCACTTTGTATGGCAGCCATCTTGAAAAATGGCGGAATAAAAAAAAAGTTCCCAAATCCCGAATCAGCGTCCCCTGAACCCCCCAGGTATTAATTTTCATCCCGATTGGATGAATTTTAAAAATAGCCGCCATCTTGGATTCGCCATTTTGGAAAAAAAAAATCTTCCAGTGAAAGGACATTGACTTGCCCCCTCATCCTAGTTTGAGCACCGATCCGATATCTCTACCCGTTTGGGAGATACGGTCAAAATAAATTTGTATGGCGGCCATCTTGAATCCGCCATTTTGAATTTTTATTGCGGTCTCGTCAAAGTGCCGGCGGCTCTCTATGACATTCGGTCGAGCACCATATGACTATCTCTCACCGTTTGGGCAGGCCGTCGACAGTCGAGCTGAAGGTCCACCGGATGCGGACGGGCACACTCCCGGTGCAGCTCCTGGGTGAGCTCGGCCTGCGGCCTCGCTCGCTGGTCTCGGCCTCCGGCCTCGCGGGAGTATTGGCCGATTTAAATTTAAAATTTTAATTGACGGCCGCCATCTTGGAAATGGCGGGATCGAAAAACCGACCCGAAATTCTCAATCAGGGCCCCCACTACCCCCCGGATACCGATTTCCACCCCCCTCGGACAAACTTAAAAAACGGCCGCCATCTTGAATCCGCCATTTTGAAAAAATTGTTTGCCCACGAGAAGACCCACCTCGGCCCGAATGACATTTGGTCGAGCACCTCCCCCCTACCTCTTGCCGTTTTAAAACTACGAGCGATTAAAATTTGTATGGCGGCCATTTTTTTTTTCGAATTTGGAATTTTCGTGGCGCCCTCTGGCGTCTACCGGCAGTTCCCTATGACATTCGGTCGAGCACCTTACGACTACCTCTCACCGTTTGGGCAGGCCGCCGACCGTCGAGCTGAAAGTCCACTGGATGCGGACCGGCCCGCTCCCGGTGCAGCTCTTGGGCGAGCTCGGCCTGCGGCCTCGCCCGCGCCGCTCGGCCTCCGGCCTCGCGGGAATTATGGTCGATCGAAGTTTAAAATTTAAATTGGCGGCCGCCATCTTGGAAATGGCGGGATCGAAAAACCGACCCGAAATTCTCAATCAGGGGCCCCCCGAACCCCCGGATGCCGATTTCCACCCTCCTGGGACAAATTTTAAAAACGGCCGCCATCTTGAATCCGCCATTTTGAAAAAATTTTATCACCACGAGAAAGCCGACGCCGCCCCGAATGACATTTGGTCGAGCACCTCCCCCCTACCTCTTACCGTTCCCGAGTTATCGGCGATTTACACTTTGTATGGAGGCGATTTAGGACGTTCGAAATTCAAATTTTCACGACGCCCGCTGGCATCTGCCGGCGGTTCCCTACGACATTTGGTCGAGCACCCCCCGCGCAGGTGTTACCGTTTGGTCGGGCCGTTGTCATTTTTCGTCTCAGGTCACCAACTTGCAGAAGTCGGATTTTTCCTGAGGTCACGTGACCCATCCGCGTATTTCCCCATTTAAAGTTTCCCTCTGCCGGTATGGGAACCTGGAGATCAATCATGTCAGTGAGTCAGTCAGTCAGTGAGTGGTAATCGAGCTTTATATATTATAAACTAGGTTTCGGCGGCGCCCCGCGGGCGCCGGCCTCCCCCTGAGGGGGGGACGCTCCGGGCTTCGCCCTGCGCGGAGCTCGGCCTGCGGCCTCGCGCCGTGGAGCTCGGCCTTCGGCCTCGCGTAGATTACTCACTGGGAGGGGTCGCTGTAGTTTCGTCGTGCAGCTCCTGCGTGGCGGCCATCTTCAAAAATGGCGGAATCTAAATAAAAATTCCAAATCCTCAATCGGGCTTCCCAGAACTCGCCAGATTTCAATTTTCATTCGGTTTGGGTGAAATTGAAAAATGGCCGCCATCTTGGATTCGCCGTCTTTAAATTTTTCCTAACTCAGTATAAAGACATTGTCAAGATGAACAATATTAGTTTGAGCACCAATCCGATATGTCTAACCGTTTCGGAGTTGTCATCCGAAGAATTTTGTGGGGCGGCCATCTTGGAAATAACCATAAATCTTTAATCAGGGTCCCCTGAGCCCCCCAGATATCAATTTTCATTCGGCTCGGATGAATTTGAAAAATACCCGCCATCTTGGATTCACCATCTTAAAAAAAAATTATCCCAATATGAAGACATCATCATGATAAACCATATTGGTTAGAGCACCAATCCGATATGTCTAACCGTTTCGCAGATGTCATCCAAAGAATTTTTTAAAGCGGCCATCTTGGAAATAACCATATATCCTTAATCAGGGTCCCCTCAGCCCCCCAGATATCAATTTTCATTCGGCTCGGATGAATTTGAAAAATCACCGCCATCTTGGGTTCACCATCTTAAAAAAAATTTATCCCCATATGAAGACATCGTCATGATAAACCAATTAGTTTGAGCACCAATCCGATATGTTCAACCGTTCCAAAGCTGTCAACGAAAGAATTTGTTAGGGCGGCCATCTTGGAAATAATCATAAATCCTTAATCAGGGTCCCCTGAGCCCCCTAGGTATCAATTTTCATTCGGATCGGACTACTTGAAAAATTGCTGTAAAATGTAGTCCGGTCGCTCCGGGCTTCGCCCTACGCGGAGCTCGGCCTGCGGCCTCGTTAGACGCAGCTCGGCCTGCGGCCTCGCCTAAGTTACACAACGTGCACGGCTGCTGGTACCGTAGTCCGGTCGCTCCGGGCTTCGCCCTACGCGGAGCTCGGCCTACGGCCTCGTTAGACGCAGCTCGGCCTGCGGCCTCGCCTAAGTTACACAACGTGCACGGCTGGTGGTACCGTAGTGCGGTCGCTCCGGGCTTCGCCCTACGCGGAGCTCGGCCTACGGCCTCGTTATACGCAACTCGGCCTTCGGCCTCGCATAAGTTACAAAGTGGTAGAGTTCGGACGCTCCGGGCTTCGCCCTACGCGGAGCTCGGCCTGCGGCCTCGCTGTATAGCCGCCATCTTCAAAAAGGGTGAAATACAAATAATAATTCCAAATCCTTAGTCAGGATCCCCTAAGCTCCCCAGATATCAATTTTTATCCGAATCGGATGAATTCGGAAAATGGCCGCCATCTTGGATTCGCCATTTTGAAAATAAATTTTCCCCTCAGTAGAAAGACATCGTCATGATAACCAATATTAGTTTGAGCACCAATCCGATATCTCTAACCGTTCCGGAGCTGTGGACGAAAGAATCTTGTATGGCGGCCATCTTGGAAAATCTCGGCCCCTATCCTAAATCCTTAATCGAAAACCCCGGATGCAAATTTCCTCCCCGATTATCCACCTCAAAAAGTGGCCACAGAGGAATTTTTAAATTTCCATGTTTTTTTTTTTTAATTTCCGCCATTTTGTATCCGCCATCTTGGATTTTGTTTTCTACCCAGATTTCCCAATGACCGAAGTTTCTAACGAGGGGAAATTCCGCCCCGCACCCCCCGTCTGATTCGGCCTACCGCCTCGGGAATGCCCTCGGACGCCAAAATCGAAATTTCCACTTTGTATGGCAGCCATCTTGAAAAATGGCGGAATAAAAAAAAAGTTTCCAAATCCTGAATCGGGGTTGCCTGAACCCCCCAGGTATTAATTTTCATCCCGATCGGAACAATTAAAAAAATGGCCGCCATCTTGGATTCGCCATTTTGGTAAAAAAAAATCATCCAGTGGAAGGACATCGACTTGCCCCCTCATATTAGTTTGAGCCCCGATCCGATATCTCCACCCGTTTGGGAGATACGGTCAAAATAAATTTGTATGGCGGCCATCTTGAATCCGCCATTTTGATTTTTTATGGCGCTCTCGTCAAAGTGCCGGCGGTTCTCTATGACATTCGGTCGAGCATCATATGACTATCTCTCACCGTTTGGGCAGGCCGTCGACCGTCGAGCTGAAGGTCCACCGGATGCGGACGGACCCACTCCCGGTGCAGCTCCTGGGTGAGCTCGGCCTGCGGCCTCGCTCGCTGGCCTCGGCCTCCGGCCTCGCGGAAGTTATGGCCGATTTAAATTTTAAATTTCAATTGACGGCCGCCATCTTGGAAATGGCGAGATCGAAAATCCGACCCGAAGTTCTCAATCAGGGCCTCCACCACCCCCCGGATACCGATTTCCACCCCCCTCGGACAAACTTGAAAAACGGCCGCCATCTTGAATCCGCCATTTTGAAAAAAAATTTTGCCCACGAGAAGACCCACCCCGGCCCGAATGACATTTGGTCGAGCACCTCCCCCCTACCTCTTTCCGTTTTAAAACTACGAGCGATTAAAATTTGTATGGCGGCCATTTTTTTTTTCGAATTTGGAATTTTCGCGGCGCCCTCTGGCGTCTACCGGCAGTTCCCTATGACATTCGGTCGAGCACCTTACGACTACCTCTCACCGTTTGGGCAGGCCGGCGACCGTCGAGCTGAAGGTCCACTGGATACGGACCGGCCCGCTCCCGGTGCAGCTCCTGGGCGAGCTCGGCCTGCGGCCTCGCCCGCGCTGCTCGGCCTCCGGCCTCGCGGGATATATGGCCAATCAAAATTTAAAATTTCAATTGGCGGCCGCCATCTTGGAAATGGCGGAATCGAAAAACCGACCCGAAATTCTCATTCAGGGGCCCCCCGACCCCCCGGATGCCAATTTCCACCCCCCTGGGACAAACTTGAAAAACGGCCGCCATCTTGTTTCCGCCATTTTGAAAAAAAATTTTGCCCACGAGAAGACCCACCCCAACCCGAATGACATTTGGTCGAGCACTTCCCACTTACCTCTTACCGTTTTAGAAATACGAGCGATTTACACTTTGTATGGAGGCGATTTAGGACGTTCGAAATTCAAATTTTCGCGACGCTCGCTGGCATCTGCCGGCAGTTCCCTATGACATTTGGTCGAGCACCCCCCGCGCAGGTGTTACCGTTGGGCCTGGCCGTTGAGAATTTTCGTGAGGTTTGGACAAGTTGCAGAAGTCGTATTTTTCCGGTGGTCTCCGACCCCGAGGGTGTACTTTCTCATTCAAAGTTTCCCCCCGCCGGTAGGGGAAGTGGGAGAAGAGCATGTCAGTCAGTGAGTGGTAATCGAGCTTTATATATTATAATTCCTTGGTGATCGCTAAACTTCCCGTGTGGGCGCGTTGTGAAATGTCCTCTCTATCCTGATAAGGATAATACTGCAGTGTAAGTTCTGGGAGAAATAATGAGAGGCAAGCTCGACTGATCCAGCGTTTTAAAAAAATCAGTGTTTCCATCCTAATTGAAATTGGTGTTTGAAATGTACTGAACATTCGACTGGCCACGTTACCCCTCTCTCACGGAAGATTACCTTGAAATGTACTGCATTTCCCACTTTATCTTATTTCCCTAATGTACGTACGTGTTTCGGTAGTGAGTTAGATGTGCCTGAGCCCATTCCCATCCTATCCCTCCCCATTTTCCCTACCCTTTCTCCAAATCCATTCCTATATCACCAAAGCTAGGCAGCGCATCCGGGGGCCTGCCAACGTTTGTCATTCTGGTCTAATGTTGGCATGTATCGCAGATGTCTATGGGCGACAGTATCCACTTAATAACAGGTGGACTGTATGCTCGTCTGCCGCCTTCGTCCATAAAAAAAAACTATATTGTACCTTTTTTCACAAGGGCAGATCAGATGAGCCGATTCCATAAAGAAAAAAAAACATAAATCGCATCGAATTTTAACTAAACGATTATTTAAATGAGTGAAAGTTTGAGTTTTCCATTTCAGTGGATATTTCGATCGGAATTACGCCACAGTCTAACTGTCAATCTATCGATTCAGTGACATTTTTTCTTTGCATAATTGTTTGCGATCTTTTACACGAACTATTAGTTCTGTCACCAGGGTGCGTGAATTCCTGAGTTGGATTCCGGGCTTAATACACTAGATATAGCTCGGCGGTGAAGAAAATCTGCATATTATCCGAAAATTAAAAACGCCCATGATAGCTGATAATTAGGAGGAATATTTCTCACACGGATGTAGTATCTATAATTTCCCACTACGTACTTGTACTTTTACTTGTATCAGCGTATAACGTCCCACGGCAGGACACAGGCCTCCCCTAGCAGATCACTGCGTGGTTTGGGCCGTAATCAACCACGTGGATCCAGTGGGGATTGGTGGAACACATATACCAGATTTTGTTATAATTTCTGGAGCATGCGGGTTTCTTCAAGATGTTTTCTATCAACACTAAAGCAAGTGATAATTTTTAAAATCCGTACTCAAGTAGAAACTCTATGGCCAAGGATTTGAACTCACTGTCACACGAATGTGAGTCGTAGTGAAGTGAAATAGTGTCTATGGGTATTTCGCTTTCCAACTAATATTATAAATACGAAAGATTGGATGTTTGTTAGTCAATCACGTCGAAACGGCTGAACCGATTTCGTTGAATCTTACCTAATTGATAAATTGCAATCGGGATTAATATATTCATGTATTCATTCATGTAGATCACGTGAACGAAGTCGCGGGCTAAAGCTAGTTATGCATTTGCTTCGAAAAACGTATCAGGTGACAGTTGTGAAGCTTTACGAGCGTTGAAATTTCTTTCACTTGAGTGATTTCGGACCATAATCCACCAAGCGGGCCCAGCTCACACTGGTGGATACAAATGCTTCAGAATTTTTAAAATTCTGAAACGAACTGGTGAACATGGCTGAAACGAAGCCCTGAGGAAGTACGTCACTTCCAAAAGAGTAGACTTGTCAAACCGCTTGGCCAGCATGGCGTTTGAAGACTATTCATTCCTCATGCATGAAGATAGGGTGGAGAATAAAACGGTTGGTTACTGTATAGTATAGGCAAGGGCGTCGCCAGCCATCGCCAGCCAGGATGGGAGAAATATGAATTGTAGGTACAAATACATTTTTTTTCGAATCTCTATAATGGGGCAACTGCCGCCCCTGATGGCGACGCCCTCCCTGGCGACGCCCTTGTGTATAGGCATTAAACTAAGTTCTGGAATATTCGGTAGAATCTATTTCTACTTAGCACCGCTGTGTACCAGTTGATTCCCTGCGACCCGAATGCTATATGACCTAGATATGAACTGGATACATATGAGGCACGGATATAAGTGCGTACATTATTGATGCACCGTTGATTTAACTGATGACGATATAATGGGGGCAATTCCGCCTTCCATTGAAAACAGGGGAGAATAATAGAAATAATTTTGGTATCGTTTTAATATAATCGATTTAGAAACTTGGAGTTTTGGATTTCTTAGCAGAGCAGAATTCATACTTCTACAAAGAATGAAAAAAACACAGCGTATGAGCGAGATGTTGGATGATCGTATGGTGCAGTTGGTGGTGACCGTACCGGCAAAAGGTGACGGGTTGGATTCCCGGTTGGACATACATTTGTATAAAACAAATGTTTGTTCGGGTCTGGGTGTGTGTTCGTCTTTGTATGTGTCTCTGAACCCACGACACGGGGAAGGCTAGTGCGGTTCATTGAGCCAGTGGTCAGTGGCGTTATTCATTTAACATATTCACCGTAAGCGACAGAGTCAAAACAGTAATATAGTACATGTTTCCGACTAGTCGGTGAGGGCGGGAGTCCTATTAAACATATGCATTACGAAGTGGTTTTTTTTTTATTATGGACGAAGGCGGCAGACGAGCATACAGTCCACCTGATGGTAAGTGGATACTGTCGCCCATACACGTCCGCGATACATGTCAACATTAGTCCAAAATGACAAACGTTGGCACGCCCCCGGATGTGCTGCGAAGGGAGAAAGGGTTGGGAAAATGGGGAGGGACAGATGGGAATGGGCTCTGGCACATCTCACTCACTACCGAAACACGTACATACATTAGGGAAATAAGATATGGTGGGAAATGCAGTACGATTCAAGGTAGTCTCTTCTGTGAGAGAGGGGTAACGTGGCCAGTCGAGCGCGTCCAGCGGCTGTTGGATTGCACCGTGCACTCGCCCTCTCAAAAAAGCTTATAGAGTTTTAATAGGCGCTGTTACATACTGTTCTATACGAAGATGGTAGCAAATTTAAATGTGGGTTTCATTAAAGTTCTCTAGTGACAATAAGCCGGCAGCGCTCGCGAACGACTGTGAACGATTGCGAGTTTGGCGAGGTATTCTCGGGGCAGGCACGTTCATGTTTTGAATTCTCGCCGCGACTTCACGGGGTAAGTCAAGCCGTTTAGCCACTTGGTGATGACATTATTGGTAATAAAAAATATTTATTGCAGTTTTATTTTATTATCAAAAATAGTTTGTTTTGTTGATTGCAATTTGCTGCCCATTTGCTGCCAATTTGCTGCCGATCTTTTTCTTACGCGTATACAAGCCATTGTCAAAGCACAATTTTCTCACAGGCAATATGAAAACACTTCCGCTGTCGGTTAAACGGAAGCGCATCCCGGAACATTAGAGCTAATAAACAAATGCTTAGAGGAAGTCGGTCGTTTTGTCAAAATTATATCAGTTGTCGCATGTTGAGGTCCCGGCTCGGCTACAGTGTCTGTCAAGATCGAAGGTGTTAAGAAAAATGTAATTAAAATGCACTTTTAGTACCTACAATAAAATTAATTGTACTTCAATTGATCGTGAGATAAAAGTATTTTTTTTTGTGGCCGGGCTGTACCGTATTCGTTGCAATGTTAATCCACGGGTTGTGTCAAATAGGATATCATACGAAAGTCAGACATTACATAAGACTCAGTGTTTGGCTAAATTAAATCGTTGGACTTAACAATTAATTATTAATCACGCCTCTTACAACTAAAAATTAATTAATTGCAATTGTGAATCCACAATTAACGATTAATCAATTGTCAATATTTTTAATGTATTTGATCTAAAACTAACAATTAAAACTTTAAATATTAAAAAGATTGACAATTGATTAATTGTTAATTGTGAGATATCACAATTGCAATTAATTTATTTTTAATTGCAATAGGCGTGATTAACAATTAATTAATTAATTGTTGTTAATTGTCCAACAATTTAATTTTGCCCAACACTGCTGAAACGTTATCTGAGCGAATATACCTTATTGTCAATTCCTAGTTTCCTAGATATTAGGTGTAAAATCTTTAAAAAAAAAATTACTTAGAGAGATGTCGAAGAAATATATACTCGTATATAGCTCTTGCGTCTCTCGTATCATGACTTTCTTTTGAAGGGGTTCGAAACTTTGTGGCGTTGTCCCATGGCCGCCATTTTGTTTTTGTTTTTTTAAATATTTCTTTTAGATATTTACCAAGATGTATAAAAGTAAGCAAAATAGTTACTTGTTATCAATGTAATTAGTAGAAGCTCATGATTTGTACGTTTTGTTTATACACTGAGGTAAGGACTGCTAGGACATACGATTATGTAGCGATTTTTCAATCGTAATATCTCGGTAACGTGACACTTTAGGACATAATGTTATTTAACATTTTTCTATCTGTCTGTGCATCTGCTATCGATATATGTAGGTCACATCATGCGACGCAGATTTGAGAAAAATCGCAATAGCGTCTCGTGACTATGCCAGTCTTGCTAGTAAAATGTCCGAATCCCGTTGCGAAACATTTCACAACATCTCGACCAAGGGTCGCCAGTTAAATATAAAACATCAATCATGTTGAAGATTTATTAAATCCATACTAGTTGGTGCCTGCGACTTCATTTGCGTAGACTTATGATTCTACTCTACCGATGATAGATCTGTATAAATTAAAAAAATACCCTAAGTGGTAACTATCCGGCAGATAACTATGCCAAGTTTCATTAAAAATCAGCCAGTTGTTTTTGCGTGATGCACGTTCAGACAAACAGGCAGATGGATGAAAAAAATTCAAAAAAAAATGTTAGTTTGAGCTCTGTATCGTTCATACTTTAGACTGCAGTAATTTTTTTTTAATCTTAAATTTAAAACTAACACTGCATTATTACGATTTTATGTGTTTAGTGCATTTTAACGGGCTGAAATGTTTGCCAGGAAAATAGTTTGCGTATATGTCGGTTAAGTTCGAAGATAAGCCAAATCGGTTGAGCAGTTGCTGACATAAATTATGATAGTGTAACATAAAAAAATTGGAAAATAAAGGGGCTGAGACAATTTTGTATAGAGCATGGCATACATACTTTGCACCGTTTTGGAAAAATCTAAATTATGCGGCCGCCAACCAAACTTTAATAAATCAATAGAATACGTCAAAATAAATAAAAAAAATCCTTTGCTAAATTCTCCTAAAACGTCTCGGAACCGAGATAATTATGGTCAAATTTATAACTTTCAATATTGACGTTTTAGAAATGTTTACTTTAGAGCATATTTTTGTATATTTTTTATGGATTCTGTCCAAATATCACATCTGATTGGGACCTTTTTGGAACGAGATGTTTCGAAAGATACGAAACTTCCTTTGACCGAGTAAATCAAAGGTGACATAACGAAGTGCTGATGACGAAATATTTTCTTATGTTTAAATTAGATGTAATAAATCGATAGAAGACATCAAAATAAACAAAAAATGTTCTTAGATAAAAACTTCTGAAACGATTACAAAAAGGAGATACTTAATCAATATTGAAAGTTACCTATAACTTTACATCGATTACCACAGTTCAAAGAAGTTTTAGGAGTTTATACCTACGGACATTTTAGTTTGTTTTGATGTCTTCTATCGATTTATTGTTAGGTTGCTGACTGCAAAATAGAGAATTTTTCAAAATGGCGGAAAGTAGAACATTTCGACATGTAGGTATACAAGTTATACCATATGTCGTTGAATAGGGTTTATAACAAAAACTTTTGTATAAACACATTTTCCTAAAATAGCGAAATCTACCTTCCAACTGGCGCTGACATCCGCCTTTATTATTGCTCCATCTTAAAAATCAGGTGCTAGAGCCCATCTACCACAGAAGTCATTGGTTAGAGCGGGTTTCTATTTAAACAGAATCTTAAAACATTGAAATTTTAAGATAGAAAATCTTAACCATCGTCAATAAGTCCTCACCAACAATAAGATTTCTTTGCGCAATAACGTCAATAAATATGATAAACGTCAAAATAAGGTCACGTGTTATTAGATAAAACATGGTATATGACAGAAAATCGATAATTTACTTTGATTGATGTATGAATTAAATATTAAAAATATTGTGAACGAATGGTCGTAATAAATAGTTGTGAAGCCTTTATTTTTAATTTTGCCGTGTTATAATACTGTCATGTTTGATGTACAACTGTGGCGAGATGTCATTGGATTATATATTATGTTGTCATTTTTTGTTAACTACTGACAAATTAAGAATAAAGTATAGTGGCTCAACAATTAAATATTGTGACTGTAGATAGTAATTCAACATTGCGTCATCGAATTTCACATCTAATTTGTCTATGATCAATTTAAAAACTATAAAAAACAAATGTCTTACCGTTATTTGTCATTTCCTTTTTTAAATAATCTATAGTTACCTACTTAGAATAGTTCATTTCGTACAACACAATAGCAAAACTAGACAAAAACACTTCAAGCACAGTGTAAAATCAATATTTTTCACAAAAAAACTCAATAATCCAAAGAATATTTAATATAAAACATAACTTCAATTTGTATAATAAGATACAAAAGCTATTTATTAAATCACAGGTGTGATTAATGATTATGAAAAAACTAAGTACACATTTTCAGAAAACATCACCACGCCTAAACTGACAGTTCTGTAAGCGCATGCGCGGTTTCCATGGTAACCTAAGATGGCCGCCGTTGTTATAGTAACGACAAAATATAGGGCAAGCCCTAGATGACCTAGTTTAGCAGCCCTGCTGTATCTCACACTTATTAAAGTGGTGTTTTGCGACAAATTCTGCCAGGGAGACAAAATTCTGATTATGTCAACGACTGTACGCGTAAATAAGAGATGTGTTTGTAATGAATCCGAGTATAAGAATAATTGTAAGTTTCATGTCTACAGGAATTATGTTTTTTAATTTTATATAATTTTGGCACTAAACGTAACTCATTTAATAAATAATAATAATAAAATTTATTTGTAATCATAGGTACAGAAATTCAAAGGTCTGAAATGTTTAGAATTAGTCCGGCTATGAATTACCCAAACGGTGTGCAGATACATCACGAAAACATTTGCCATCGACTAATCCGGAAACACCCGAACGTGTCATCCACATCCATGAATTACCGTACCTGTAATTGCATACTTTATTCCATATACGTGGATGACGCGCTATGGTGTTTCCGAATTAGCCGATGGCCAATGTTTTCGTAATGTAGGTATCTGTACAAATCTTTAGTCTCCATTTTTATACTTGGTATCATATTATTCATCTTTATATTAAATTTTTGAGACAAAATTATAAAAAATAACAATAATTTAAAGTGATAGATGAAAACTGTTCATGAAATTCAAAACTCATTTCGCATCGCTCATAAATATTTATGTATAAAAAATGATTTATGGATTACAAAATTGATAAAATGGATATTTTCATTTTATGTCACTTACTATGTTTTAAATGTTTGTAAGTTACAAATTGTATTAACTTTTTATATTTACATTGGTATATAGAACATCTTAAATTCAAATTATCTTTAATTGTACTAAGTACAGAGTTACATATATATTTTTTAAATTATAGAGTATTAGAGATTCCAATTAGTTTCGATTAAGAAATTCCAAACATTAAAAAACGAAAAGTAGTACTATAAAATAATCACCCGGAGAGAGGATGCAAACATACAATAACCAAACCAAAGTGTTTCAATGATAATGATAAAGAGATGATCGATTTGTGATTAAAGCCCGACCAAGAAAATAAAAAACCTCGCCACGATGCGTAACACTAATAGAACATTATATCTTCTACTGACAACACTAACTAGCTATGAAAAAAGCGAATGTGGCGCCCCCACAGCAAGTGTTTTATTTTTCTGGTCAGGCTTTACAATGCAATGCAAATGCAATCAGCCCTTTCAGTATCAACTGCTGGGCTTGTGGCACAGTCATTCGCATTGTTCCTAAATGGCACAATTATAAGCTGCTACATCGCCATTTAACATACGCTAACACCGCCATGGCACTATCAAAAACACCTTGGTCATATTTTAAGATTATTAATTGCTTTCGAAATAATTGGAGTGATCTGATTAACGACCCAGTTCATATTTTTTTAATAAATAATTAATAAGTATCTATTAATAAAATGTTAATGACGAAATAGTAATTAACTCTTCATAGAGTATTAATCAACGTCTCTCCCAAGGCCCGCCATCGCACATAATCATCTGCGGGATTTTTTCTTTTTCTTTTCATATATGGCAATAGTGAAATTTGCATATTCTGCCAGTGTGAAACTCTTCGTTAAACAATTTCAAATTCTACAACGTATCCTGTCAATGTCCAGTCCCGTCGATATAAGTCAGGAGTCGCTCAGTAAAGCGATAGTAGGTTTCTATTTTGTAGATAATAGGCGGCCGACGAGCATACAGTCCACCTGATGGTAAGTGGATACTGTCGTCAACAGACAGTGTAGGGGGAGAGTGCACGCTGCATTCCCACAGCCGCTGGGCGCACTCGACTGGCCACATTACCCCTCTCTCACAGAAGACTACCTTAAAATGTACTGCATTTTACTACTTTATCGTATTTCCCCAATGTACGTACGTGTTTCGGTATTGAGTGAGATATACCAGAGCCCATTTCCATTCCATTCTATCCCTCCCCATTTTTCCAACCCTTTCTATCAATCCATTCCTTAATCTGCAAAGGTAGGCAGAACATCGGGGGGGCGTGCCAACGTTTGTCATTTTGGACTAATGTTGGTATGTATCGCGGATGTCTATGCACGACAGTATCTATTTACCATCAGGTGGACTGTATGCTCGTCTGCCGCCTTTTTCATGACATGCCTATGACATGCATTACTTATTGCATGCAGAATGCAGATTGTTTCCACGTCGGTAATTTTTGCTCCTCTGTCCATTTTTTTTTGGTATTGTATTGGTATTGCGGCCTAAGTGAAAACTAAAAATAATAAAAAAAAATCCTTACCGTAATATGTCATATTGCTCACCAAATGTTCGTTGATCATTTTGTATAAACGCAACACAACAATAATATAAATTAATATAACATTTCAAACACTGTGGGGAAAAAAACAAAATTTGAATTGTAGAAAAATTATGGAAATTTCAAAAAATCGTCTTGTTATTCTTAAAATTAAACAAACGCCGAGATGTTTCTATTAAACAATAGAGTTTTCTATTAAACAATAGAGTTTTCTATTAAACAATAGAGTTTTCTATTAAACAATAGAGTTTTCTATTAAACAATAGAGTTTTCTATTAAACAATAAAGTTTTCTATTAAACAATAAAGTTTTCTATTAAACAATAGAGTTTTCTATTAAACAATAGAGTTTTCTATTAAACAATAGAGTTTTCTATTAAACAATAGAGTTTTCTATTAAACAATAGAGTTTTCTATTAAACAATAAAGTTTTCTATTAAACAATAGGTTTGTATTTAATGATAGATTTATCTACAGGTTTCTATTTAATAACCTAATAAATAGAGTTTTATAGATGTTTGTATTAAACAACGGGGTTATCTAGAGGTTTATAATAAATGAGTTTTCAAGAAGTTCCCGGGTATGAACCCCAGTTGAACATCCATTTCCTTAAAGACAAATGTTTGTTAGGGTCGCAATGTGTGTTCGATTTTGTATGTGTCTTTGGACACACGACACAATAAATCTCAGTATAGGCTATTGAATTTGGCATTATTTTTTTCATGTTGTAGGTACATTAAGCTTATACGAGTAATGGCATACAACAGCCTGCAAGGGCACAGCGATTTAAATGTAAATAAATACATTATTACTATGAAATACATCATAAAATTATATAGGATGTCCCAGATTGAGCGCCGGATTGATGGTAAGTGGATACTGTCGCGTATAGACATCCGCGATACATGCCAACATTAGTCCAAAATGACAAACGTTGGCACGACCCCGGATGCGCTGCCTTTGCAGATTAAGGAATGGATTGGTAGAAAGGGTTGGGAGAATGGGGAGGGATAGAATGGAATGAGAATAGGCTCTGGCTAATCTCACTCGCCACCGAAACACGTACGTACATTGGGGAAATACGATAAAGTAATAAAATGCAGTACATTTCAAGGTAGTCTTATGTGAGAGAGGGGTAACGTGGCCAGTCGAGCGCGCCCAGCGGCTGTTGGATTGCTACGTGCACTCTCCCCCTCAAATGTCTTGTCTTCTTAATTAATTGTCTTCTTCTATTTTTGTATTTGTTTGTAAAAAAATCATTCATAAATTAATATAATTTACATTTTTTTTAGTTTGTTTTTAAAAAAAATATTAATTCTTTCTTCGAACTTTATGCTTCCTCGAATTTTATGACAAACATAAATCAGTTATACGGGTTTTTGTTATTCATAGTAATAAATTACTTTTTAATGATGCAAATCTTATCTATATATAATAAAGAGGTAAAATTGTGTGTTTGTTCGTAGGTATGTTGGGGGTAATCTCTGGAACTACTGAACCGATTTCAAAAATTCTTTCACAAATAGGAAGCTACATTATCCGTGTCTAATATAGGGTATATTTCATTTTGATAAATAAAGACTTATAAACCGAAGCGAAGCGAGGGCGGGTCGCTGGTTATTAATATATCTAATTATTATTAATTTATTTATATATTAATAGCCGTACAGCGGAATTGTATTATTATTAAATTGTATTGAATTGTAATGTCGCCGGCGGACGTTTAGTCATATAGCCAACTAAAATACATTTCGTTAAAAGATAACGCGAAATATTTAGATAAAATTTATTAACGTACGTGGTTTTTCCGCACAAGAGTCACGTATTGGTAGCGATTTATAAAATCATTGTAATAATAAGAGATCGAAATGTACTCCACAATTATTATTTATTTTACATTTCTCTTTATCTATAAATACATATATAGCAAAAATTCCTGACTGAAATCATCAACGTCAAGCTTAAACTAGGGAATGCAATATCGGATTATCCGAAAGCCGAAAAATCCGCATTTTCATGTGTTGTAGACAAAGTTTTAATTTCGGATTTTCCGAATATTATGTTTCAAATATTCGAAACAGCTACACGCTCTTAACGAAACGCGTTAGATATGGGGTTCAAACCAAACTGAATTAACGCGTGAAGAGGCGAGCGAAGATTCTAGACCCTTTTTCTCTATCGTCGCCTCTATTCTTTTTGTACTGAAGCGATCAAGATCACGGCGTATCAGCCGTGTCTATACAGTTGTCGATCTAGCGATGCAGTAAGCGAAGCTGTCATCCGCCGCCATTTTATTTGATACTAGCGACCCGCCCTCGCTTCACTTCGGTTTATAAGTTTTTATTTATCAAAATGAAATATACCCTATATTAGACACGGATAATGTAGCTTCCTATTTATGAAAGTATTTTTGAAATCGGTTCGATAGTTCCAGAGATTACCCCCAATATACCTACAAACACACAATTTTACCTCTTTATTGTATTAGTATAGATTAGCTTATTATTAATAGTACCTATGGCACTTTAATAGTGCATATAATCAATGTCTAATCATCACTAATTTGATGGACTCCTATACCTTTATTGTCACCAGAAAACCTAAACCTAATCGACCTTTAAACTTGCTGCCATTGATTCGCTGCTTATTCGATATTTTAATTATCTCTGAAAAAATAGGTTACTTTTTAAAATTGCACCAGTTTCAATACGTGATGACGTCACATATCAATATTTAAACGATTGACTATTACTTATGATAATTTCACGTCAAGGAGGTGGCCACTAAAACGTTACTAATATATACGACAGAGTCTAACTCCTTATGCATACAGAAGTCACTGTTGAAAAAAATCAATTCAAATATACACAGGACGTGAAAATTACAACGCGTAGGGATGTGACACGTTAACATTGTTATCGATGTTTTGTAATGTTAAAATTACCATATTTCAATAAATGCCGACATTTTTTGTAATGCTTTTCCTTGCTGAGTAAAGAGTCATATGTTCTGTTGGTTATGGATGGGTATCTTCATGCAGGTAAGTACTAATTAGAAAGGTTTTTTTTTCGAAAAGATTGTCAATCATAAATTCAGTTTTTATGCAAGAAATACATTCGCGTGCAAAATACTCTGGGAATATTTAAGTAGAGAATATGACACAGACCAGGTAATTAAGGGACATTTTATTAATCGTATGTTACAGTTACTTAAGTATGTTTATATGATATTTATGTATACATACATATATGTATGGTATGTATTTTTGTAGGTATATATGTTTATTAAATATTAATTAACTATAATTTTACTTAATCTTGCCTGTCAGTGCAAATACCACGGCATCTCTGCATAGCCCAAAAGTTGACCGGTAGGTAATGCTTTGTGCAATAATAAATAAAATTTACGAGACGACTTGATACTAATACAATCTACATCAATACAAGTTTAGAGGCCGTTTCATCTAATCTTGACAGAAACTCACGAGGATATTGTATCGCCGGCTAATCCCATAGCCCAAGTTTTGGGACGGCCCAGTTTCGACCCTCCGCTTTGTTTGTCCATGGTTGAGTAAATAAAGACATGGCTACACAGATACGAAACGGGTGATTAATATTAAGACTACAGAACAGACAATGTCTAATTTGAGATGGCACGAGAATCTCTTATTAAATTTAAGTGACAATACCCACCGAATTACTAGCTACTTTGTAATATATAAGGTTAGAGGGTCTCCGGGATTCTTCAACTAATGGTCAATCCTCACTTTATTAAATAAATTGTTTAATTACAAACGGTGCCAGCGACTTTGTTTGCGTGAACTATAGAGTGATTCCCATGGGAACTCTGTAACAGATCGGGATAAAATATACCCTAAATGTCAACCCAAGCCATAATCTATAACTGTGACAAGTTTCATTAAATTTTCTCCAGTAGTTTTTGCGTGATGCGCGTTCAGACAGATAGACAGACAAAAATCCAAAAAAGTGTTTCTAGGGCTCTGTATCATATGTACGCTACACTGCAATGACGTTTTTTTTTTAATATTTCATGTACAGACACGGCTCGGTTACGATCTATGAAGTAGCGATGTAAGAGACTTCGTTCGCATAAAGTTGTAATTTCCGTGGGAACTCCGTGATTAGTCTGGATAAAAAATATCTTGGATGTTAACCTAGCATATAAGTTATAACTGTGCCATAATGAAAATTGGTATACATAGGTATTTGAGCACGGAGAATATTTTCAAGCTATCGAATTTGTTATAACTCGCCGCTAGATGGCGCTGCAGCACATCAACTTCTATGGAAGGACAACGCTCTGACTTATTCTGCTATATATTTTTTGATCCGTAAGGACGTGCCTCCGGTAAAGCCTTTAGTAACAGTACTACTTATGTTTGTGAATATCTTCTGTGAATGTGAATTTGTGACGGCTTGTTTGGGCATGGGACTCAACTAGTTCCATACAATCTACATATATATTTGATTTACTTACATCTACATATATGTAACATCTACATACAACATAAATGTACATACAACATATAATACATAAATGTAACATTACATCTACATACAATCTACATATATATACATATAACCTACATACATATCACAACCGCCATTTGGCTTCGCCGTAGTCGGGTAAAACATCTTGTCTAATATTTAGTTGATTAGCCGGGTGCTGTCGGCTGGCTATAATAACACCGTCTCTACTCGTGGGTGTTGAAAAGGTGACTAAGTGATAACAAAGCGGCTACCACAAGCCCTGGGGAACCACCACCTCAAGAGTAGACTCACCAACCCGAGTGAGCAAGCGGTCAGCGTGCCGTTTTAAGGTCATATATTCATGCACAAGACATTCTGCACGAGGAAGCCTGTGTCCGCAGTGGACGATAAAAGGGCCGGTTACGTTTACTAAGAATGTCCTGCTTCGCGGATCTCCTATTTCCTCATTGTCACCAGAAAACCTAAGCATGACCCACTTTTTAATCTGGTCCCATTAATTTTCTGTTCACTCAATCTGGTCGGCGCGCACCCGCAAGCACCCTAGTGTTGCAGATGTCCGTCAGTGACGGTGACCACTTACTATCATGTGGCACTCTCGCTCGTCTGCCATTCTATTCTATATAAATAAAATATTTCTCTTATAGGTTACACAACATTGCCCATTTTTTATTTTAATCTTCTGACCAGTGTTGCTAGTTTTAATATCACATTAAATTGTCATCTAACAGTGGAAGCAGTTAGTGGGTTGACAGCCTAAGTATTTAATGCTAATGGCTTTCAGCTGAAAGTGACGCCGCAAATTCTGTAGGTTTGTATAATGTCTAAATTGCAAATAATGTCGTTGGTAATTACCGCGGTTTTGGGAAGGATACGGGGTAGGGTTTAAGGATCAGTATACAACGGGGACAGATAATCAGTGTCGGAATCATTTATCATCAGCGTCGGAAATCATTTAGTGGTAACCGACATAATTCCGAATTGAACATTGCCAATATATAGAAAACGTTTGTTATTTGTTTCTGGAAGTATAGTGGCTGTTGCTTGATGGTCATTCATGAAAATGGCTACGTCCACTCTCATAGCACTTTAAACATTTGTCAAACAAATGATTGTTTTTATTCTAGACGCAAGGTTCCTTGTCAATATTTATTCCATATATCATGCACTATCAATAAGCGCAATGAAATAACTTACGATTTTTTTAAAGGAAAATGAACTTTAAAGGAAAATGCAAAATACAGTTTTTGCTAACTCTAAAATCGACGCCATGTTTCCTTTGAACAAATTTCTGTATTTCTAATAGTTTCGGAGTTTTTCATACTGACCCGTCTCAATAAAAGACAATTTTGTTAAAAGTAGAGTTTTAATACTTATTACCTTTTAATTGACGATATTTAAGCGATTTTTGTAGAATTCAACCTTATAATTACTCAAAAACATATAATTTAAGCGAACACCACATTACCTTTACCATAACCAGCACATTATAAACAAAAGACTCCTAAAACAATCGATCGGCCTTGACCCGGCGCTGCACTAATAAATAATATCAAATATCGATCCATCGACACGACATTGGCGCATCCCTAGCGTTGCGTAACTCGCCTTTCGCAAGCGCATCGCTTCAAGGTTACTGTTTTTACACAATGTTTTTGTAGTTTTACATTTGTTTTGTGTTTTAAAATAGGCGGGAATCGTTTATCGTGTGACACATACAGGTGGATATGTAATATATTGTCATACTAAGCGAATATTTTGATCTGAAAACCGGTAACAACCTAGTGATCGGTAACAAACTATAACTAATTTTATCTGTATAAATATTAAAGACAGAATTTTAATTATCATTCCAATAATTTCATCATCTTATGTCACTCTTCAACTCGTATTTATATAAAAAATAAAATTTATATTGTCGGTACAATCACGAAACTCCGTTAGCAGATTAAATGTCATGTTGGTATTGTATTAGGTAATAACCTGTTATACAGTATCAATGCAGTTTTACAATTTAGACAAGAACAAGGACGAGGCACGGTCTCCGCTGTGGACAGTTTGTGGTCACCGATGCGGCTACCGGTGGTGCCGATTGGAACAACATTTAATGTTCTGCTGTCATTAAAATAATTTTCTTTCTTTTATTTCAAAATAGGGAAATCTTTCTTCCTACTGCATGACGCTGTCATTTTTATGGTATCTTTGTGGTATTTGTGTGGTGGTTTAATTTACTAAGCTCTAAAGCAAACTTATACTATCGGTGGTCTACACTAAAAAGGGCGGACAAGAGTGCGACTAAGTTAGGCAGGAACTAAAGGCTACGTAGGGCAATAAAGGCATTTATTGCCCTACGAGTTATACATGTTCCTTGGTACTGTGACCTGTCACTTCGCTTTAAATAGGTTCAAAATAGAATGTCCGGTGAATAATAAAAACTATAGCATGTCCGGTGAATAGTAAAAACTATAGCATGTCCGGTGAATAGTAAAAACTATAGCATGTCCGGTGAATAGTAAAAACTATAGCATGTCCGGTGAATAGTAAAAACTATAGCATGTCCGGTGAATAATAAAAACTATAGCATGTCCGGTGAATAGTAAAAACTATAGCATGTCCGGTGAATAATAAAAACTATAGCATGTCCGGTGAATAGTAAAAACTATAGCATGTCCGGTGAATAGTAAAAACTATAGCATGTATGGTGAATAGTAAAAACTATAGCATGTCCGGTGAATAGTAAAAAACTATAGCATGTCCGGTGAATAGTAAAAACTATAGCATGTCCGGTGAATAGTAAAAACTATAGCATGTCCGGTGAATAGTAAAAACTATTGCATGTCCGGTGAATAGTAAAAACTATAGCATGTCCGGTGAATAGTAAATACTATAGCATGTCCGCTGGATAGTAAAAAATTTGGTCGTGATCAACCATTGACACATAGATGTATAATTGCTTCTCACAAACTATGTACATGAGTGACGCTAGTGGCATAAATGTAAAGTGACTGTCGCGATACACGAGTAGAAATAATTACGTTTTTAACTTTTTTGTATAATTATTATAATTTATTTTCTTAAAATAAATTTACAGACACATTTACCGTGCAATTATATTAATATTAATATAATGGTAATATTATGTTAATAATTATTAATATTGTTTCACAAATGAATAACAAAGCTGCCACAGGCGGCGACTGCATCACCTCTAAAAGATTATACTCCCCAACCCGTTTGGCCAACGTGGCTGTTTTTCAATGATTTCTTTATTATTTATATTTTTTTTTACACTGACAACACCGGTACGTCAAAGTTGCAGTTATTATAAAACAGGAAACTATCATTAATATGTTCTCGGTAGTTTTTGCCGCCAAATGAGCTGAATTGACAATGGGTAAATTTGACCGCGTTGCAAATGCCTCGCTTTTAGACGTACTTTGGTGGATCGATATGTCTGACGTAGATTATTTACACCATTCTGTATAGATCACGTCTTTTAGGAGCCCTATCTCAGAATCCCTATCAAACTGGTTCTCGAGTACGTGGACAGATTAGTCTCGCCTGTAATAATATCTAGTTTAGAGCAAGATAACTTGATAAGGGAAATACAGATAAGGCGGTCTCTGGGATTCGGTGCGTTGCTTCCATAGAGAGGTACGAGTGTAAAACTAAGAATCTTTATAACCGTGTGTTTGGAAAGAAATATTGTTTTTTTTTATAAATAAATAAACATCCTTATTTGCCTTTAGACAGGGTCATATTTGGGATTTTGGGAGGGAGAGAGTGCACGGTGCAATCCAACAGCCGCTGGGCGCGCTTGACTGGCAACGTTACCCCTCTCTCACATAAGACTACCTTGAAATGTACTACATTTCCCACCTTTATCATATTTCCCTAATGTACGTACGTGTTTCGGTAGTGAGTGAGATGTGCCAGAGCCCATTCCCATCCTATCCCTCCCCATTTTCTCAAGCCTTTCTCCAAATCCATTCCTATATCTCCAAAGGTAGGTAGCGCATCCGGGGGCGTGCCAACGTTTATCATTCTGTACTAATGTTGGCATGTATCGCGGATGTCTATGGGCGACAGTATTCACTTACCATCAGGTGGACTGTATGCTCGACTGTCGCCTTCGTCCATAAAAAAAAATTAAGCGAAATCCGCCTTTATGCAAATATTAACACTATTTACTTTATTGAATGGAAATTAAAGCAGAAGTTCAGGGTGAAAATAAATAATCTTGTATTATTTTATATGACACATTTCAATAAGCGACAGCCCTTTTTTTTAAAACAATTTTTTTACTGGGGTTGCCAGCCCAATTATAGAAAATTATCTGTTGCCATTTGTTAAGCAACAAACTTAGTGTTATAATGAGGTAAACTTATATTTTTTTTTTAAGAATTCGGCATCGGATTTAGTAAAACGTGTGTTTATAAATTTAGTTAGTAGCAGTTCTTATATAGAGTCCGGTAATTTATTATAGTGATAGTCGCTAATAGTGTTGTGAGCCATCAGGTAGCAATTTTCTTGAAAATTCATGGACTTGGGTACAACGTCAAGTTTATTATTAGGATATCCTGTACTCCTGCAGGTTAATAAGCTTGTTCAGATATAAGCGATACACGCTGCTGCCTGCGGTAGCGATAATGTCTCGGCGATATCCCGCCGGGTATTTGGTCCGAGTACAGCAAGTCGCGAGAATTCCCAACGGAGAGCGAATATCGCCTATTTGAAAATGCGCAAGCGAATGAATGACAATAAATACTATTTTAATATTTCCCTTATCCCACGGGATTTCCTTTTATCCCCATTATATTTAAAGCAATTTAACAATTTACGAATGAAATCGGGTTAGAAGTAAGAGAAGTCACGGACAGTTAATATGAAATTAATTTTGAAAAATCTATCAAGGAATCTACCACGATTCATCTCAAGCTCTAAATACATTATAAATAACCGAATCACATAAAAACCCTAATTTTTTCCGAACTTTTTTCAAACACGACCTCGCAGACGATGTCAAGGCTTTATCGATAAAGGTGTCGGCATTGCACAACACTATTGTTGTGTTACTATGGTCAACAATTTACCACTGCGCTGCTTTGTTTATCGGTGAACTAGCTATACGGTTAGTAAAACTGTATGGTTAAAGAAATATAATAATTCCGACATTTCAATACAATAACCTTTTTATCGACTTTTTGTATTGTGTGAGGTCAATAATAATATAATAACGCTACATACACTCAATGGCCCTCATTACGAATACCTGTGTTATGGGACTCTTGGGTCTAGAGCACTGAGTCACATGTCAGGTGCCCACATGCGCATGCACTGACGAATACAACACGTGCAACACGCAGACCCAAACAAACACCTGTCTTTAAATAAATGATTGTCCGACTGGAAATCGAATCCGGGACCTATTACAGCAGGCAAGAGCACCGCCAACTGGGCTTATTGGTCATTAATAGAGAAGTGTCAATCTATCCATCTTGATTACACGAGTGTCATAGAATTCAAAATGGCGGCTGTATTTTTCACAATCTGAATTCGTAATTTCTTTTCATTGTAATCATGATTTCTATTAAATTTTATTATTTTTAAACTTATCATATTAAAAATAATGAGGAGAAGAGTTCAAAAATTGATATATTGTTGGCGTCAAATGAAACGAATTAATAAAAAGACATATATGCATATAATAAAATCAATACAAGCCGTGTCTGTACCTGTTTTGTTTAGTCTTTTTAAATTGCATTCTAAAGTGCGATTGATACAACAATTTTTGGATTATTGTCTGTCTGTCTGAACACATATCACACAAAAACTACTGGACAGATTTTAATGAAACTTGGCATAATTGTAGCTTACGTGTCGGGTTAACATTTATCTACATTTTTATCCACGTCTCTTACAGAGTTCCCACGGCAATCATTATCAAGGCCGCTTGTGCAATATCAGAGCTTACATAAAATCGATTAGATGGATTTTTATGAAACTTAATACAAAGATAAAATTTATGTCCTGGCTCTCGAATCGTTACTAGTTCCCGAAGGCATCATCGTAAAGTAACCACACGTAAAGAATACAATCTCTTGCTTATCTGTTTTTTTTTGTTATTTTAAAAGTAGATATTTTCAGCAACTTTTCTGCTGACGTTACTAGGCGTCTCAAATGAAACAACTGACCATTACTTCAGTGGAACGGACACGCTTATGTCATTATTAAGTGGATTGCTGTATTTAGTCTTTTATTTAAAAAAAAACTATATTGGATGTCTCATCTCTACTTTCTTCACGGGTATCGTGTGTATCGGCTGACTAGAATAGACCCACCCTATTTCCCGTGGGTGTTTTTTTTTATGGACGAAGGCGTCAGACGAGCATACAGTCCACCTGATGGTAAGTAGATATCCATAGACATCCATACATGCCAACATTAGTCCAAAATGACAAACGTTGGCACGCCCCCGGATGCGCTGCTTACCTTTGGAGATATACGAATAGATTTGGAGAAAAGGTTGAGAAAATGGGGAGGGATAGGATGGGAATGGGCTCTGGCACATCTCACTCACTACCGAAACACGTACGTACATAAGATAAGATAAAGTTATAAGTGGGAAGTAAGATAAAGTGGGAAATGCAGTACATTTCAAGGTAGTCTTCTGGGAGAGAGGGATAACGTGGCTAGTCGAGTGCGCCCAGCGGCTGTTGGATTGCAGCGTGCACTCTCCCCCTCAATATGTAAAATGCTGTTGGGTAGTGAAATGCTGTATTCCTTGTGGTGGGTTGTAATGCTGTTGGGTTGGTTGTAAATGGGTGTTGTAAAATGCGGATAATATGGCATGATTTAGCTATCAGAAAACTCGAGGAACTATGGTACACAACCTCTAAAAAGTGGACTCGCCAAGCGACGACGAAAGTGCTACATGTCAATAATGACGTATGGTGCCGAACATAGCCTCTAACGGTAGACCTGATCCGTAAGTTCAAAGTCACTTAACGAGTTAAAGAGAGAGTTGTACTCGCAGTTTCTTTACGTAATAAGATCCGAAACGACTTGAACTAAAGTCACGGAGATAGCTCGTAGAATCAGCATGCTGAAGACTTGCCGATGGGGTAGACGAGTCCTCGAGGCCCCCAGGCCAGGTATCAGATAGTGCATGCAATGTGGAACGCGCTCCGGTCAGGCGGACCGACTACTCAAACAAATTCGCCGGAGGTGGTTGGATGAGAACAGTCCAAGATCGTCCACCTGCCTGACTACATCCAGAGACACAGGCTGATAGTACGTTCTGGTAATTAATGTTTTAAATTTTGGTTTCATAAAAATCTAGTTGCCATGGTAACACTACAATTTTGCTAGTAATCAATGATTCAAACGACGCTGATTGGTTACAGAATTGATTTGATTTATACGATTGACTTGTAGCATATATGTATGTATTAAATGTCTGTTGTTTTAATTTTTTTAAGTTTGAGAACTTTATTTCTCAAAGAATATAACAACATTCACTTAACTGAGGATCAATATTTATACATTACGAATATATTAATATATATACCGTTACTGGCAATAATTAATTCTTTATATACCGCTTAGCTATTCTTAGTCAGATACAAGTATATTATTCTTTATATTTACAACTGTTGCAATCTAAATACACTAAACATAGCTCGCTATATCTTTAACTAGCTGACCCGACAAACGTTGTCCTGTCCAAATTTTAATAAATAAATCCATAATTTCAAATTTAATTTTTTTTTTGAATACTTTACCAGGACCATAACGAACAAAACAAAAAAAGAATCACGCATATCCATCGTTCGAATCGTGAGTTATGATGGTCTTGAGTTCACACAAAAATCCCATAGAAAAAAGCACTTTCAGTTTTTCCCGAATATTCCAATTTTCCGGGCGACTTTTCTAATTTTTCTTTCCCTAAAAACCTTATTCGGACTATTACGAACATTTTTTTGAAAAAATAGCCAAATCGGTGCAGCCGTGCTCAAGTGATGCGCTTACCATTTATTTTTTATTTTTATAGATTTCCTTCGGTAGCTTATTTTTATACAGCTGTGCTCCATAAACTTGTGTTTCTTTTACCGTAATGAGCAGTTCTAGGTAACCTCACCTGTATATTGTGTTTATTTCGTATATTTGTATCTATGGCTTTCCTTTTTAAATGTAAGTTGCAAGTGAGTATTTGTATCTAGTATATTACGGATAAGGGCAAGTTTTGTATGATTATATTGTTATTTGTTTTACGAAGATTGTATTTTTATAAATGTTTGTGTCTTTGGTAGGTGTTATTTTAACTATAAAGTACTAATAAGTACTAGCACGGTGCAATCCAACAGCCGCTGGGCGCGCTCAACTGGCGACGTTACCCCTCTCTCACAGAAGGCAACATTGAAACGTACTGCATTTCCCACTTTATTTTATTTACCTAATGTACCGTATGTGTTTCGGTAGTGAGTGAGATGTGTCAGAGCCCATTCCCATCCTATCCCTCCCCATTTTCCCAACCCTTTCTACAAATCCATTCCTAAATCTCCAAAGGTAGGCAGCGCACCCGGGGTCGTGTCAACGTTTGTCGTTTCGGACTAATGTTGGCATGTATCGCGGATGTCTATGGGCGACAGTATCCATTTACCATCAGCTGGGCTGTATGCTCGTCTGCCGCCTTAGTCCATAAAAAAATATATTAAAAAGTAACAATCTTTAAGATTTTATTTAAGAGCATGTTTCGTTACTATTTATTTTGCACAAATTAATGTTTAAACATGAAAGTGACATTATATCATAAATTTTATTGATACTGTAATACCCGACAGCGCGGGAGTGCGATGAAAGCAGGGGCGGATCTATATTTGAGCTTTTTGGGCTGCAGCCCAGGGCCTCTTGGATATAAAGGGCCCCCAGCCCCCATTGAATACAATGGACAATATTGTGAATTTATAAAATATTAGAAAAATCAAAAGAGGGCCAATTATAGAAAACAGTTTTTTTAACAAAATGGCAATTAGTTTGATTAATTAGGTAAGCTCCCAAGTATTGTTAGCCCAGGGTCCCCCAAATTTTATAGCCCCTGGATGAAGGAATTTTATAGCGATATAAAAGCAATCTTAGGTTGATAGGTATAGATAATTTTAATTCGTGTTTATTATTCTAAATTGATTTACTTATAAAAAAACTTAATTAAAAGGAATAAAACAACAAAATTAAAACGACTTAAACGCATAACTTAACCGCACTCGCACAGTCGCATACTGTATCTATTATTAAGCAAATAAATATCTAATTATTAAGATAAGTATGACTGAAATTTTAGTTTATTCAATCGTAGAGTTGGCCATAGAGTTATTTTTAAAAAAAAAGGCAGTAATATTTAATTTTTGAAAAATATGACTTTTGCTTCAATATGACGCGGCAATTATTTACATTTAACATTTGTAATATCACGCTAATTTGTATCTCATCAACGAGAACACTTTTTATCTGTTTGTTTCTGATAAAATCGAAACCTTCAGACTAATTCTGACTAGATTTGAATGGCTTTAGGTTTCAGCTTAGTAGGTATTAGAGATGCGCCGAGTATAAGTTTTACCGAGTAGCCGAGTACCGAGTATTACTCGGTTTTATCGAGTACCGAGTATTACTCGGTTTTATGTTAGCCGAACCGAGTACTCGGCCGAATTACTCGGTTCAATTTATGCAGGTATGGGGCGCGAAAACACGCTTAAACATGATCGCGATGTGCGGCCAGTGCACCATAACCTGCGTCTGTTAAATTTCGTATATTAATTGATTACTTGTTTGCTTCATTTAATTCAAATTAATAAATGCTCAATACTTTATTAAATATGCTTATTTTTATAACGCTCGCGTCTCTCTGACAATCAAGTTTATTTTACACTATTATTTTAACCGTATATTCGTCACTTAAACCGAGTTATTCGGCCGAGTACGAGTACTAAAAAAATTGCCGAGTATGCCGAGTACCGAGTAATAAACGAGTACTCGGCGCATCTCTAGTAGGTATCTATAATCTAGTAAAATGTAACTAGGTCACGTTTGTCACAGAATTTAGATTATTACAATAACCTATATAGGCACTGGTACTTGTATCAGCCTGTTAATGTCCCACTGCACGGCACAGGCCTCCCCTAGTAAATAACAAGGGTTTCGGGCCGCAATCCACCACGCGGGCCCAGTGCGGGTTGGTGGATACACATACTTCAGATTTTTTTAATTTCTCAAGCATGCGGGTTTCATAATAATGGTTTTCCTTACCGACGAGCTGGTGATTTTTAAAAATCCGTACTTAAGTAGAAGCTCAGTGGTTCGGGCCGAGGATTTGAACCCACGATCCCACGAATGTGAGTCGAGTATATACAGTGTAGCTATTACAATAATATTTTATTTGTGAGATTATAATAAATAATTAGTAGGTTTTAATCTAACGTACCCATGTATCTTTTGTTTGTACTAACAAATATTCTAGTTGAAAGAACTTAATTTCTGTTCACTTTAAGAGGAAAACTCTAAATTAGAACTACTAATTAAAAATCCTTCACCTACAAAAACCTTTAGAGATGCAATAACAATTGGAATAACAAAACGATTTCCTTCAATTTTCCATTATTTCACTATTAAAAAAAACACACAAAAGGTCACTGCACTCAAAACGCACACAATGTGTTATTAAAAATAGGCAGAACGATCAACACCTCCGCTTCTTTCGAATATATTTTTAAAAAGTTACCAAATCTAATTTCGAACGCGACGCATGCGCTCTGTTCGCGCGCGCTTTTCAACTGACAGCGCGCAGTGATGTTCACAACCATCGATTATACGACTATTTCTAAAATCAACTGTCTGACTGTACCGAAAATATAACAGGCTACCTATGTAACTCGGTCAAATAGTATCACTGGGATAACTTTGCCGAATTTAGATGCAATGCGTCCCAGTTTTACTCACTTCTAGAACAATAAAATTTAATTTTTCCGGATGTTACGTGTATACTATGGGTTTATAGACGATTTAGTCACGCGGTTGTGTATTGGAGAAACAATTTTAGTCTATGATACAAGCTATTTTCGACTAGTTTTGTTAGACGAGCCAAACTGAAAATGTCAGAGACAGAGTTGTTTTGCATTTGAGTTGTAATTATTTATTTGGTGACTGTCGATAGCTAAAACCGAATGATTGTAACCATATTATACTACATTATATTATGTATTATGCAATAAAAGAAGATATACAAAGATATTATCCACATTGATTCGTAAAAGAGATATTAAAAAAGAGCGTTTATAAAATCTTCCATGCCACTGCGTCCTATTTGGGAACGATTTTTTTTAAATTATAACAAACTGATGGTAAAAGAAACCTTTTTGAAGAAACCTGCATACCTAAGAATTAAAAAAAATCTGGAATATGTGTATCTATCTAATACACGTGGGCCCGCGTGCTGGTTATGGCCGGAAACCCCACAGTGTCCTATTAGGGAAGGCCTGTATCCTGTAGTGGATGTTAAGGATGAAAGCAAGAATATAAAGAAAATTGGTTATTAAATAGAATATATTGTATTTGAGTTAAAGTTGAGTTTCAATTGTGATTTGTTGAAAACAAATGCGATTTTCGCCAACAATTCTGACACAATTTAAAAATTTCCCTTTATTTCTCTTCTTTTTAACAACACATAATTAGTCAATATTTTCATAAGACCACCGTACATAGACGGAGCACAATTTTACTGTAAACTGTACTTTATGGTAGATCGTATTTTTATGATAAGAAACATTTTTACTCAAGTTTTACTTCATAGTTTTAACTTTATAAGCACAATGGGCAGGCAGCGTGCTATCGTTTGTCATTGTGAACTGAAGTTGGCATGTACTGTGGACGTCCATGGGCGACAGTATCCAGTTACCACCATGTGGACTGTACGCTCGTCTGCCGTCTTCTCTATATAAATAGAAATATTTTTACTTAAGTTTTACTTCATAGTTTAAGTTTCTACTTTCTAGTTTGTTTCATTTTATAGTTTTACTTAATCTTAACTTACATTGCACCTATCGCGTCATCTCTGCATAGGCCAAAGTTTGACTGAGAGATAATGCTTCTAAGCATTAAGTCCGCCTTTGATCACTTTACGTAATAAAGTTTAAATAAATAAAAACCACATAAAATAGGTCGCGGCAAAGAATCCGCAGCAATGAAAATGTTAGAAAATGAAATGTTTTTTTTTTATAGACTAGTGGGCGGACGAGCAAGCGGTCCCACGTGATGGTAAGCGTTACCGCCGCCCGTGGACACCTGCAACACCAGGGGGTATGCGGGCGCGCCGCCGACCTTGCAAAATCCTATTCACAGCTCTCTTGAAGAACCCCATATCGTAACTTAATGGAAAGACCTCCTCAGGCAGTTCGTTCCACAGCCTACGGGTATATTGTTACGCATATTTGTCACTTGGCATCGATAAAAAATTGCACGTCACTATGATTTTTGGAAATAAGTATCGCTAATTTTACGAAGCGTGACGTAACTTGGCATTAGCGGGCCTGGTTCACGGTGTAATTTATTTACAAGGGAATCCTTCGAAGAAGTCTAGCTATTGCGGAAACCACAATTTTCAAATACATCTCGACTTGTCAAACCACAATCAGTTCCACATTATACTACACTAGCTGTGACCGGCAGCGTTGCACGCCCTTAAATTTTTTTTGGACACAATATATATACATAATATATAGCCTATGTCCATCTGGAATAATTTACCTTTCAAATGGTGAAAGAATTTTTGAAATCGGATTAGTAGTTTCGGAGATTACCTCCCACATCCAAACTTACAAACTTTACCTCTTTATAATATTAGTATAGATGGGATTATACGTTTAAATGAAAGGACGATGGGAAGAAATGTATGTATGTTGTCCCAACCCACCAATAAACGTACACATTGGTGACAATACGGTTTTTACTAAAAATAAATCAAAAGGTATTAACAAATGAGAGATAAGAATAAGTAGAAAAGTGGTTCCACCACGGTTTTGACATTTATTGCGTTAACATTAATTTGTATGATAACCCAATCCTTTCTCCAAATCCATTCCCATATCTCCAAAGGTAGGCAGCGCATCCGGGGGCGTGCCAACGTTGTGTCATTTTGGACTAATGTTGGCATGTAACGCTGTGAATAGGATTTTGCAAGGTCGGCGGCGCGCCCGCATACCCCCTGGTGTTGCAGGTGTCCATGGGCGGCGGTAACACTTACCATCACGTAGGACCGCCTGCTCGTCCGCCCACTAGACTATAAAAAAAAAAAAAAAAAGCTTTTATTTCATTCATCTATTTAATTGTGTATTGGTACGTGTTAATTTTTTAACGTTACCCATCGCCCTTTGTACGCAAACCGTAGGGCGCTCTCCTTAATCTACTGAAGGGAAATTTACATCAAAAACAGTTTAAGTTTCTATCACTGTTAAGGTCGTAGAAGATTTAAGACAGGCACGTTAGAGTACAATAGGTTCTATGTTAAGGAGCTCTCGAATTCTTTCATTCATATGTGTTTTGAAAATGGAACGTTTCTATTACGTAGTACTTAAGTTTCAAATTGGATTTTATAATGAACCCCTCCTCATCTACTTCGGCCTCCCTAGAAGTTGCCAACCAGGTTTCTTTGATAAGAATGTATGATGTGTCAATCTAGTCTATTCCCATATCGATGGCCGATGATAAAATATGAGTCAATCGGAAAGTCAGTTTCCATTTTTTTTAAATTAAAGCTAAGAATACAACAAAGTATTGATTGTTTAACCGAAGTCGCTTAGTAGTACAATACGTCATCTAAACCATCTAAATGTCCTCAGTTTCTGTGTAACGGCGGTACAGACCGTCAAACGACCAAGGTTGTAGCACAAAGGCTGTCACACAGTTGCGCAAGCGCAGCGGCATTGTGTTGTCACGTGGATATAGAGACAATAGATGCGGCTTTAAATTACGTAGAGAATTATGACGTAAATACGTATATTGAATTATACTGTGAGTTATGGAAAGAACTGTGCTTGGAGTTTCTTTGCAGGATAAAAGCTAATGAATAGTTTCAATAAAAGTCCAATAAAAACATATATAGGTCATATTTTTGTATAGAACAAAGGTGAGTAGACAGTGAGATGAGGTGGGGTTGGTGAGTAGACAGTGAGGTGAGGTGATGTAGGTGAGTAGACAGTGAGGTGAGGTGAGGTTGGTGAGTAGATAGTGAGTTGAGGTGAGGTTGGTTAGTAGACAGTGAGGTGAGGTGAGATTGGTGAGTAGATAGTGAGTTAAGGTGAGTTTGGTGAGTAGACAGTGAGGTGAGGTGAGGTTGGTGAGTAGATAGTGAGGTGACAAGAGGACGGTGAGTAGATAGTGAGTTGAGGTGAGGTTGGTTAGTAGACAGTGAGGTGAGGTGAAATTGATGAGTAGACAGTTGTCCTAGTATTTGTAACTGTAACCATCCCTTTTATCGACAACCGGTGGCCATGAGCGTCCATGCATATTGTCCTGTGCGTGGGGGCCTTAAAACTATTCCACACCAACTATAAAAATAAGGTCATACTAGACTGTATGACCTTTTTTTCATACTATTATAGGTCATACGACACAGCGAATTCTCCTGTGAGGTCTAGGGCACTCCGTAAATTGTGTCGTATATTACTGATGTTATAGACAGTATGTTGATTACCTAAGAGATAATAATAAACTTCTTTCGTGAGCTCTATGCGGTCACTACCACTCATATTATTATCTATTACGTCGCGCAGGTTATATGGCTTCAAACGAGTCAATTATAAGTAAAGAGTATCGCAATGCGTCTTTTGTTTATGGAGATCTATATTTTACGTTTTCAATGAACAATGGTTAATATTAGTTTTTCCTTGACATAAATTGTTAAAATGTCGTACTCATTTAAGAATTGGAATGATACATGTTAACATCTTAAACGTATTGCGTAAAAACATAAGTGTCCCGTCCAGTAAAACTTTAGTTCTGTGTTTCACGACTTCTGTGACGCTACAGTCAAAGTAACGTCAACAAATGCAGTAATTTGATTATTTTCTTAGTCGTTTTTTTGCAAATTTAAATAGTGGACAAGAATTTTAAGATTAATCACATCATAGATTATTTATAAAACGTAAAAACGTAAAACTTAATAAAAGTTTTCCCAAATTATTAAGTTCTGTTTCGCAAGGTCCTTGGGTAAGTGACGTGTCTGCGGACGTGTCAACGTTTGTCACTGTTGACTGCTGTTGGCATGTATTGCCAACATACATGACTGATGTTGGATGTCTATGAACGACAATATCCACATAGCATCAGGTGGACTGTATGTTCGTTTGCCATCGTTCTTTCATTAAAAAATATTTTTATAGTAAGAAGTTAGTAAACGAGTAAATACCCCGACCGATAGTACACGGTTACTGTCGCGCATGCATATCTGCGATACATGCCAACGTTAGTCGAAAATAACAATCATTGACAAGTACCCGATCATGTCGATTTCCTTAAAAAAAGTGAATTTGGAAAAATGTTTAGGAGGACGTGGAATAGGAAACGTATTTACACACACTCAGAGAGAGAGAGTGAGAGAGGCATAGTCTCGTGCACACACCACATACATTAAGATTTTGTGACACGCGGATCGACGACCTGTACTGTACATAAACTGTTTACTTGGCAGAGCACCGGCCCCTGCGACACAGGCAAGCCTAGCGCAGGTGCCGGGGTCACATATAACTCGTTCCGCTTGCTTTTCCTACCAAAGAACTATCGAATTTCATATTGTATAATACATATATTTTAAATTGCAATATTTAGAAAACCGAAATATATCTGCTATTGTGCAAGTAATAACTTCCTAAACTTTACCTACGTTTTGTACAAATTGTATACATTTCGGCACGGGTTATACCCGATTAGGAAACGGCGAGTAGACGAGAAGCGCCCAGACAAGTGCCGATATCTGGTATGGAGGGGGAGAGTGCACACTGCAATCCAACAGCGGCTGGGCGCACTCGACTGGCCTCGTTACCCCCTCTCTCACAGAATACTACCTTGAAATGTACTGTATTTCCCACTTTATCATATTCCCCAATGTACGTACGTGTTTCGGTAGTGAGTGAGATGTGCCAGAGCCCATTCCCATCCTATCCCTTCCCACGTCCCCAGCACTTTCTCCAGATCCATTCTTTCATCAACAAAGGTAGGCAGCGCATACGGGGGCGTGCCAAAGTTTGTCATTTCGGACTAATATTGGCATGTATCGCGGATGTCTATGGGCGACAGTATCCACTTACCACCAGGTGGACTGTATGCTCGTTTGCCACCTTCTTTCTATATAAAAAAAAAGTGTTGGCTGAAGGCCGTGACGTTATATTATATGAGTAGCGTATAAGTGTAAGAGCAGCAGTAATTGGGTCGTCGGGGACCGGACTTCAGTCTTATCATAATTGTATACTGAAACCGTGCTTTGTATAAATAACGTCGCCGTGCCTAAGTAATTTAATAAATAAATATACATATTATACATATACCAATACATATTGCATGTTAAATTTGGAATGTCATTTTTATTACAAACATACAGAACTGCTGTTTAATTATTCCACCTTATTTTGGCCATGTTTTAGCAAATAAATAAAATTAAACCAACAAATAAATTACAAATAATAATATACATTAATACCAAATCATATGAATACTAGGATATTCAAGAAGATACAATACAATTTAAGCTCAAGGATAGTCATAAAACTATTAGTTTTCGTGTAACACTTTCCTTGCTGACCGTACTTCGATGTCGCTAAAAAGGAAGCAGTGAGTGTTCAATTAGCGCCTCACTATGGCGTACAGACCGACACCCAAATTTTATTTCATTGCATATCATTATTTAACTTATTTGCCATCGTATAACAGGCGAGATTACTCCTTGAGGCGTTGGACGCTGACATCATGGACAGCTGCCGACGAACTGGCAAAGAGTGGGTCTGATGGAGTTCCCATCAGTCCAGAGTCTACATGTGGAATACCAAAAGCAACACTTCATTAAAAACTTGGGCAATAAATAGGGTTGTCACCTCTCCGGGTTCGACCCGAAGCCTTCGGGTTTGAGGGATAAATATCAAGCTGACTATAGCAAGAATTAATAGATACTCATATAGACTCTTAAAGGTTGTTGTTGTGTTCAAATGCAAAGGTATAATTTAAATCGATGCTGCGTGTATCTACCAAAGAGAGTGGGTTTAAGTTAATGATGTCATAACTAACACTGATAATTATTATTATTAAGATTATCTCGTCGGAAACATCAATGTGTTACAGATTATAATTTAAACTAGGTATAATTTTAAATTAAAAATGTATTTCTATGTAAGTTTTCTGTTTTGTCTGTCCCAATTTTCACAATCTCCGGGTTTTTTTTTTTTTGTTTTTATGTACGAAGGCGGCAGACGAGCATACAGTCCACCTGATGGTAAGTGGATACTGTCGCCCATAGACATCCGCGATACATGCCAACATTAGTCCAAAATGATAAATGTTGGCACGCCCCCGGATGCGCTGCCTACCTTTGGAGATATAGGAATGGATTTGGAGAAAGGGTTGGGAAAATGGGCAGGGATAGGATAGGATGGGAATGGGCTCTGGCACATCTCACTCACTACCGAAACACGTACGTACATTGGAGAAATACGATAAAGTGGAAAATGCAGTACATTTCAAGGTAGTCTTCTGTGAGAGTGGCCAGTCGAGCGCGCCCAGCGGCTGTTGGATTGCAGCGTGCACTCTCCCCCTCCTATTTACGGAGGTTTACGGAATTCCGAGGGTGGCGTACAGACTGACACCTAAATCGACAGCCCTAGCAATTAAACCGCAGTAAACACACGTGGAAAGACCTTGAAGCATGCGATGGAGCTAATAAATGGCTATTCGCAACAAAAAATACCACAAAAAAACACTGTCTTTAAGTAAAAATCAAGTCAGGATTCTCACAAGAACCCTAACGGGTCACTACATACTGAGAAAGCATCTTCACGGAATTAGACTGTTATGGAGAGTTGGAAACTCCAATTCACATACTCTGTAACTGTCTATGTATGCCTGTCATTTTTTTTTTATTTGTAACCGAACAGCGATACATCTATCTATACTAATATAATAAATAGGTAAAATTGTGTGTTTGTATGTTGGGGGTAATCTCTGGAACTACGGAACCGATTTCAAAAATTCTTTCACAAATACGAAGCTACATTATCCGTGTCTAATATAGGCTATATTTTATTTTGAAATTTGGAAAAAAATTATGAAAAAAAAAAAACATAAACCGAAGCGAAGCGAGGGCGGGTCGCTAGTCTATAGCTATACTAATATTATAAGTTTGGACGTAGGAGGTGATCTCCGAAACTACTAATCCGATTTTAAAAATTCTTTCACCATTTGAAAGGCACATTATTCCAAATGGACATAGGCTATATATTATGTGCAAAAAAATTGACGGGCATGCAACGCTGCCGGGCACAGCTAGTGGTATATATAAACAAAAAATAAACGTTAAAAAATAAGGCCAATACAAGATTACACTAGATTTAAATCTATTACTAAACATATTAAGGTGTCAGCAAGCTACACTCGCTCGTACCTACCTACGATACTAAAACATCTTATATTACATATATCTTAATTCTATGTGCGTATGTATGTATATTAGTGTGTGTATGTGGGCGTGAGTGCGTTTTTGCGTGTGTGTATTCATGACCTTGGATTTGGGTGGGTATATTACCGGTCCACCCACGTAGCACAAGTTAAACATTTATGTGCCTGAATCCTGATACCTTCATTGTATTATTTACGATGCAATTTAACTATTGCCTTTTTAGAGACTTTTTTTTGAGTTAAATAAATCCAATTCTGAGTAATAAAGATTATAGGTAACGTGTTGTTGTATATACAACGCCAGTTCCCTGCAAACTTATTTATTTTGCCAGGTGTACTTAAGTTTTATACGTGGCTTGGGAAAGAAAATTCTTCAATAAGGTCTTGTCTCTTTTCTCTAAGAATAGGACCACCACATTCCTGCCACCACTCTTGGGGGGGAGGGTGCACGCTGCAATCCAACAGCTGCTGGGCGCGCTCGACTGGCCACGTTACCCCTCTCTCATAGAAGACTACCTTGAAATGTACTGCATTTCCCACTTTATCTTATTTCCCTAATGTACGTACGTGTTTCGGTAGTGAGTGAGATGTGCCAGATCCCATTCCCATCCTATCCCACCCCATTTTCCCAACCCTTTCTCCAAATACTTTCCTATATCTCCAAAGGTAGGCAGCGCATCCGGGGACGTGCCAACGTTTGTCATTTTGGACTACTGTTGGCATGTATCGCGGATGTCTATTGGCGACAGTATCCATTTACCATCAGGTGGACTGTATGCTCGTCTGCCGCCTCCGCCTAAATAAAAAAAAAACACAGCTACGGAGCTCGGAGTTTCTTCACGGGATAGGATCGGAAACGAAGACATTCGTCAAAGAACTAAAGTCACCGACATAACTCGTAGAATCGGCATGTTGAAGTGGCAATGGGCGGGTCATATTTGCCGCAGGACCAATGGCCGTTGCAGCAGACGAGTCCTCAAAGGGCCACGTACCGGGAAGCGCAATGTGCGACTCGCTCTGGCGGTGGACCTACGATTTGAGGAAATTCGTCGGTAGCGGTTGTTTGAGAGGAGCCGAGGATCTTTGGCGAGCTGCAGGAGGGGTTCAACAGTGGAGAGACATAGGCTGATGGTATGGTTTTAAAAATTAAGGCGTCATTACCTACCCTTAGCCTGCTCTCAACCACCAAAGGTTAGCTGGAAGAAAATGCTACATAGCATTAATTTCGCCTTTGTACACACATTTTGGTGCAATAAAGAATTTATCTATCTATCATGGCCTATCCGTTGTTCTTTCTAAATACATACCTTTCATATGATCAGAGGTATCCGCCCTCATGATGTCTGTCAGATAGTGTTCAAGAGATCTCATATTGTCCAACCCTCCGCGCTCCTGTAACAAAAGTAATACGAATATTAATATATAGTTCATTAAATTAAAAAAGGATAATATAAAAATAAAACCACGATTGCATGCAGAGTGTGGTATAGTGGCGCACTCTATTGGAAGACTATTGGTATTTTGATTTTTAATTATGTGAACGATGTCCATTTTGTCCTAATTATAGTGGTGTAAGATGCCAGTAAGGTGGGGTACCTTAATCAAATGTTACAAAACAGTATAAGAAAGAATAACATTACTTTTGACATATTATTATACTTTTTCATCGAAAATACCAAATTTGAAGGTTTAAAAAAACAGTTATTTTGATTATCAAAAAAAAAGATTTTTTTATGCAAATGCAAATGTAGAAAAGATCCTTATGTAGAGTCATCAATATATAATAACTAAATGTATTTTGTTATACATTTTTGACAGTTGGTGAAACCTTCAAATTGTTATACTGTTTTATAACATTTGAATAACTGTTAATAATGTTGTCTTAATCAATTTGAAAATTTCTATCTGTAACATTTTCTTTTATTAAAAACTTATTAACATATAACTTATTAACATATAAAAAAAAATAGGTCGATCGCGTGTCGCAGCGTTTTGGCTGTCTACATGTAGATATAGTTTTTTCTTTCCCGCTAATTGGTCTGATACGAACAAGAGTACGAGATAGCAACATTATTAACAATTTTAATGAGCAAAGCTGATGGAGGCAAAAAGGGGAGAGTGCATGCTGCAATCCAACAGCCGCTGGGCGCGCTCGACTGGCCACGTTACCCCTCTCTCACAGAAGACTACCTTGAAATGTACTGCATTTCCCACTTTATCGTATTTCCCCAATGTACGTACGTGTTTCGGTAGTGAGTGAGATGTGCCAGAGCCCATTCCCATCCCATCCTGTCCCTCCCCATTTTCCTAACCCTTTCTCCAAATCCATTCCTATATCTCCAAAGGTAGGCAGCGCATCCGGGGGCGTGCCAACATTTGTCATTTTGGACTAATGTTGGCATGTATCGCGGATGTCTATGGGCGACAGTATCCACTTACCATCAGGTGGACTGTATGCTCGTCTGCCGCCTTCGTACATAACAAAAAAAAAATATTGGTATATTAATTCAGGACCATAAACACCACCGATATCTTTTTGGCGGAAACTCGATAAGTGAAGCCGAGATTTTGTTTGATTATTGGAAAAATTGTTTATTGGGCGTTTTGTGGTTTAATAGTCTTCAAAGTGTTTTTCGTGCGCGGTGTTTGTGATAATCAAATAACAGCGTGGGACTGCATTTCTCGTGTGCTGCAACTTCTCTTTACTGAGCGACTTCTGACTTACTTCGACGGGACTAAACATTGACAGGATACGGTTTTGTCATTAGGCCTAATTGTATATTAAGAAGAAAACTTGACACTGGCAGAATGTGCTAATTTCACTATTGCCATATATGAAGAAGAAGAAAAAAGACCACAGATATCATGGAATAATCGACATAAGGCTTTGGGCGGTAAATTACGAATTTTGTAAATCACTAATCTAGACTTTTATACTGAAATAACGTTTCATCTGAGTATGCGTTGACATGCGCAACAACCAGAGCTCCAATCCAAGTAAATCTCCCGTAGACCTACTAACCCAGATACAGTTTACGCAGTATGATGTCAACTGATGTCACTTATATGGATACTAATGGATATGTAATGTGTAATGACACAACCTTTTTTAACCATATACAGTAACTATTGTATCATCCACTGCAAGACATGGATCTCCTAACGCACATTGCCATGCACATGAGAGATGTATGGTCTTAAAACTCCACACTGGCTGTGCTGGTTGGCGAGTACACTCTTGTCAGTGTGGGGCTCGTGGTAGCGACCTTGTCGCTCTTAGTCACCTTTTACGACACCCACGAGCAACGGCGTAGTCAGGATTTTATCCAGGGTGGAACAAAAGCAGACTTTTTTCATCCAGAGTGGGGCAACGCAAATAACTTTCTTATAATTTAAACAGAGGTAGTGTAGTTACTTATTATTCCCTATGCTTTTCGTTTTTTTCGTTAAGATCGAACTCGTTTAAAAATCATTGCGTTGTTTCAATGACACGTTGCATAGCGACCTTTCAATCGTAATACCTGTGTAATGTAACACTTTAGGACATAAATAATATCAACTAAGATAACTATAGTTTAGTCAAATCGTGGGCCACAATTTTCGGCGTCTCGGGACAATGTGGTGAAAATACAATAACCCCTGACCATCGGTCAAACGAAATACATAGATGGGATAATTCCTTGTGGACGAAACCGTGTACGAGTAGTTTTAAGTGATAATTTTTTTTTTAAAAACGACTGTATTTATTTGCTTAAAATCAATAAATCAAACAGATTAACCGCCAACTTCTTTAATATAATTTGGGTTTAATTATATATTGCAAAAGTTTTGTTTTTTAATTATCTGTTACCTATATTTTTTTTTAAAAATAACTTAAAAAATAACATGTCGAAAATATTACAGTTATTGTTAAAAAGGTAAACAGTCAATAAAACGTTCTTGGTAGTTTTTCGCCGCCAAATGACAGACTAAATTGACAGGAGGTTTTTACAGACTTTCTAAGGCCTCTTTTTTAAGGCCATAATGGTCTCTGTATTTTGATCAAACGATAGCCCTGATAAGATAAATAAAATTCTAATTCTCAATCGCCAGGTACTAAGTTTTTTTTTATGGTCGAAGGCGGCAGACGAGCATACAGTCCACCTGATTGTAAATGGATACTGTCGCCCATAGACATCTGCAATACATGCCAACATTAGTCCAAAATGACAAATGTTGGCACGCCCCCGGATACGCTGCCTACCTTTGAAGATATAGGAATGGATTTGGAGAAAGGGTTGGGAAAATGGGGAGGGATAGGATGGGAATGGGCGCTGGCACATCTCACTCACTACCGAAACACGTACGTACTTGAGGGAGATAAGACAAAGTGGGAATTGCATTACAGTTCAAGGTAGTCTTCTGTGAGAGAGGGGTAACGCGGCCAGTCGAGCGCGCCCAGCGGCTGTTGGATTGCAGCGTGCACTCTCCCCCTCAAAAAAAGTACAGACCATCCATAACTTTCTTAAACGTACCGTAACATCCCTACACTTTTCACCCGGATATCCATATAAATCTACAACCCTCGAGAGCCGGGACTGAACCTGTCTACTTAGACCTACTGACCCACATATAGTTACGCAGTGTGACGTCACAACGCCAATGCGCCAACGACCTACAAAGAATACTGAGCTCTATCAACCGAGATTTAGGTTTAAAATTAAATGGGGCCAGTGTTATGTAGTAGGTTATCACGTTTATTGCGAATTGTGCTCTATTTTAAGGAGCATTAAGGTGTAGAATTGAATAATGAAGGGTAGAGAGTATCGATTGGCATAGTACTAAAAAATATAGGTCGAATCCATACAGGTTGTATTGGAACCGATCCATGTTATAAGCATGAAACTGTTTATTCTGTTCACGATCCTATGTTAATTGACATATCCGTGGTATCTTCAAAGTGTTTTTTGTTGCGTGATGTTTGTGATAATCAAAAATAAAAGCGTGGGACTGCGTTTCTCGTGTGTTTCCAAGGAGTCCTCTCCTGTCCTCAGTAAACCTACTATTGCTTTACTGAGCGACTCCTGACTTACTTCGACGGGACTGGACATTGATACGATACGTTTTAGACTTTGAAATTGTTAATTACGAAGAAAACTCGACACTGGCACTGTGTGATAATTGAAACTATGCTTTAAAACTAACTAGAATGGTACAGAATTCAACGTATTGCATAATACATTGATGGTAGGTTTTAAAACACCTTATAGACGAAACTGGTATTTATGTTGCATATATTAGAGTCCTTTTTAGAATGTTTCTTTTTGAACCCAGTCACCGTATAAGGTCACGAGGTCAACCCCGCAATGCGAACGTTTAAATTCAAAAGAGCTTTTTTAATTTTCAATTTTGAGCACAGCCATTGACGAAATCTGCCGGTTGCAACCTCTTTTGTGTCTTTTATGGTTTTTTTTTTAATTTTAACCTACTGTGTTATTAAATAAAGGCTTGTATTTAAATGAACAGTAAAAAATACTAAATTAAGAATAAATCACGATCAACATAACAACCTATCTATACATATAATAAAACTGTAGAACCGGCGTGTCTGTACATCGAATATATTTACCAAAAACTGATTGGGGGCGATGAAGGAAGAGTATATCAGACTCCAAAAATACGATTTTGAAAATTTTTGTCTCTGTCTGTTCAAATACGCTAATCTCCAAAAGTACTACATGAATTTTCATAGGGTTTCCACAGGTTAATTAAGCTTAGCTTGGCGCTTCGAATAGGCTTTATATCATCGAAATCGGCTGACGGGAAGAAAAGATATCCCAATTTAGAGTTTAAAAACTAAAATACCACGCGTACGAAGTCGCGGCCACAGCTAGTATATCTATAAATATATAGCCTGAAAGAGGTCGCTTAAGTTATAAGGCCGCCAATTGTGTCTAAAGTATGTTAAATTGATGTCAATTGTATCTTAAGTATGTTAATTGGTGTTAAAAGATATCCCAATTTGGAGTTTAAAAACTAAAATACCACGCGTACCAAGTCGCGGCCACAGCTAGTATATCTATAAATATATAGCCTGGAAGAGATCACCTAAGTTATAAGGCCGCCAATTGTGTCTTAAGTATGTTAAATTGATGTCAATTGTATCTTAAGTATGTTAATTGGTGTTAAAAGATATCCCAATTTGGAGTTTAAAAACTAAAATACCACGCGTACGAAGTCGCAGCCACAGCTAGTATATCTATAAATATATAGCCTGGAAGAGATCGCCTAAGTTATAAGGCCGCCAATTGTGTCTTAAGTATGTTAAATAGATGTCAATTGTGTCTTAAGTATGTTAAAGTATATTAAAATCAGCTTTAAATTTGCTACCATCGATTTGCTGCACACTTAGCATATTCTGGTGATCATTAAATTATTTATCAAAACTAGAACGCTATATGATTTAATGTTAAAATATTTATATGTATAGATAACTATATGTGTGGGAACGTAATTAGCATAGGGTACGAAGGGACTGATATGTCTACTCAATGAAGACGACAAGTCCCTGTTCAAAATTGAGAATAAAAAAACACGATGTATTTTCAAAATAAACTGACACATCCTTGTTCGTTTCGCGGTTCGGAAACGGACGCTGAGTGACGTATGAGATTTTGATGGACCTGGAAACGAAGAAAAAACTTAAAAGTTCGATGTTTTTTGTTCAATTTATACATTACTTTGGGCATAGAAGTAAGGGGAACATTTTAGAGTAGATTATTGGTATATCTACGTATTATGGAATGTATGTGTATGAATCGAAATCTCATATAAACAAATAATAATTAATCAGAGTATACCATTTGACTAACACCTATCTAGTATCGGACTTATGTAACGACGGATTTTTAAAAATTGTCCCTGGCTCTGTGGTGAGAGAAAGCATCGTGAGGAAACCCGCATGCTCTAGAAACAAAGTAGAATCTGGCGAATGTGTATCCATCAATTCGCCCGGGGCCCGCGTGCTGTTTTAAAAATCCCACTTTACCAGGCGAGGCCTGTGGACTGTAGTGTGAGACCTTATAGGCTGATGCAAGTAAAAGTATCTAACGCTTAAATAACACGTTAAACCTATGCTAGCGCGGATGAAGTCATGTGCGACCACTAGTGTTATTAGTACTTCTCACATTGTTCAGTCGATTAAAAACAAACTCTATATAGCCAAAGCACGCCACTGTTATCTAAAAAAATACAAAAAATAAAACATCAAAATGTTTGAGCCTGTACATTGGGTTAATTAAAAAAACATGGGGAGGGGGTCTCTTTAGAAGCTAGAGAACCCAAAACAGTAATTTAAAAAAAAAAAATCCATGTTTGTGTGTTTGTCTGTTTGTTTGAGCATCGCGTGTAAACAACGGAACTGATTTTGATCAGATTTTCACTAATGTATAGTGAAGTAACCAGAAGGAAAACTGGTATGTGTGTCATCTTCATATGACACGAGGATGTTGAGTTCTAGAGGAAAATTAAAAAATGACATTTTACATTGGGGAAATACGATAACGTAGGAAACGCAGTACATTTCAATAAAGTCTTCTGTGAGAGAGGGGTAACGTTGACAGTCGAGTGCACCCAGCGGCTGTGGAAATATAGCATGCACTCTCCCGCTACCAATTCTTAGAGATTCTTGGAAGAAGAAAAATGCACCAACTGCGTGATCAAGCCATACGAGGTCCATAATGGTCTTATAGTTTTACGTTCAACAATTTATGAAGAATTCTAAAGAATTCTACAAGGCCAACGAGTACATACACCACACCCCAAATACCAAAAGCCCTGAGGGAATGCACCCACCTCTGACAGAGTGGACTCGCTTGGCCAGCGTGCCGTTTTCAGGTCATACATACATTTCTCGAGCACAAAACAATGTACGTGAGGGAGGCGAGACCAGCAGTGTATGACAAAAGGGCTGATTACAATAGCCGGTTTTATTTTATGGATGAAGGCGGCAGACTAACATACAGTCCACCTGATGGTAAGTGGATACTGTCGCCCATGGACATCCACGATACATGCCAACATTAGTACAATATGACAAACGTTGGCACGACCTCGGATGCGCTGCCTACTTTGGAGATATAGGAATGGATTGGGAGAAAGGGTTGGGTAAATGTGGAGGGATAGGATGTGAATGGGCTCTAGCACATCTCACTCAGCTACCGAAACACGTACGTACATTAGGGAAATAAGACAAAGTGGGAAATGCAGTACTTTTCCAGGTAGTCTTCTGTGATGATGAAAGATGATGAAAGGTGGATGTAAAGAGCATAAGCTCTTGTGTGATGAATACCTTTGGGAGAGATCTGTATCCAGCAGTGGAGAAACACACGTTGATGGGTTGAATTGTATTGGATTCTAGCAATCCAATAAATTTTATCCATGTAAATTATTAAACTTATCATCACATGGTACAGTCAGAGCTAAATGAACGGTACAGAATGCAGGAAGACTGTAAATGTCACGTCTATTTCTGTTGTACAGTCAGCGTCAGAAGCGTTAATTAATTTAGACAATAGACAACGCTTTATTCCGACATATGCTAACACACATAAAATATACATATAATAATAACCAAATCCAAAAATAAACAATGTAGGCAATAAAAAAAACTAACGAAAATTACAAATATTAAAAAATACAGAAATTAAAAAAAAAAACACGTTGCTATTCCATGGATGTGTATGTTGTGATGCCGGAGATGGTCTCCAACTCAGCATATGCTGCGACTGAGTGCCAGTCACAGTCATTTTCAGTGGAGCTTATCGATTATTTAACTCAAGCAACATTGATCAAAAACTACGCCAGGAAATAGAAAAACGTGGACGTGGAAAATTTGGAGCCGGAGTGCTTTTTCATCGTAGCATGCACCTGCGCATCGGTCTGATGTTGCAGGCGCCGCTATCCCAACGGTTGGGTTTCAGTTGATGCAGCATCCCCCATATTCTCCGGACCTAGCCCCTAGTTATTTTCAGCTTTTTACCAATTTGAAAAAACACTTGCGTGGTATAAAATTTCACGGAGATGATAAGGTCATGTGCGCTGTAAAGTTTTTTTTCGATACCCTGGATCAAGCCTTTCAAAACGTTATTCAAGGTGTATTACATTAGAAGGTGATTACGTTGAAGAATAAATACAATTAGACATACGTTTCCTAAAGTTTCAATACTTTTCCAAAAATATATTGATCAACCTAGTATGTATGAAAAACGTGAAGCCCTTAAATGTTAAAATATAAGTATGTATGTTGTTAAATAGGGCTCGCAAAGATCTACTGCCTAAACATTATGTTCTAAAAAGTACAGAAAATATATGTTATCCGGCTTTCGATTTGGTTTCAGGGGAGAAATTAGACACCACCCCCCCCCCCCCCCCCCGACCGCCCCCCAGCTGAGAAGCAGATAATAAGATAAACGAATGTTTGTCAGTTATTACAAAATATCTAAATTAAAATTCAATTATCACTGTCCAACTGCGACATTTAAATCCCAGCGGTGATATCCCGTTTCCCTTCATCAAACGTCATCAGATTGGGTCAAAGATTAGAAATACTTCAGACTGGACACGTCTTTTATGAACAGACCCACCAATGGGCCCAACAACACAAACAGATCTCCAAAGACCTACTAGTGAGTCTACGAAAATTAACATGTCAATTACAGTTGGGATATCAGGATTACACTCTCTCATTAGGTATAATGTTATCAATAATAATAACATGTTTCATAAGTTATTCAAAACATATTTTAATGTTCAATGTTCAATGTTTAAGACCTTACTAGTGTAAGATTATTTTTAAAAGTTTCCATTGAAATTATTTATTATAATATATGTGGAAAATAATTGTTAGATTATATTTTGTTATGAAAACACTGAATTGAAGCGGGTTTTCCGATGTTTGGCTGTCACAATAAAAGCCAGTTGAAAGTTGAAGTTTTGATGATTATAAAATTAAGAAATTATATGTACGTGATTCTCGTGCCAGACCATTTGTATTAGGAGCTAGAATATACGAATTTTAAAGTGGGGTTATACATATATCACTGAATTCCTGCGTTCTATACTAAGGAAAAAGTTTGTAGTGTTAGACTTTGTTTTAGTATTGAAAGCATTTTTAACCTTGAAGTGAACTCTCTTGTAGATAAACATAAATATTTTAATTTGAGAGTTCCACACCGATCAGCGGGTCTTTAGAGACATGTTTGTCTTCGGGGGGCCACTGGTGGGTTCGTACGGTGGGTCGTCGAAGACGAAGCGAAAAATTTAAACCGGGAGAGCAGGAAATATCACTACAATAATTACATGCAATCAGTTTTCAAAATTAAACATAGTCATTTCACCTTGTTACACTTAAAAACACATTTTATTGTCACATTTTAAATTCAGTTAACAATTATCTTCTCAGGGAGCAGTTATCTAAGAGCAAACATAGTTGTAGGCACAATCAGATGTCAAAGCCTGTCGGTTTCCTGTTTAGTCTTTGCTCGCCAATCGCAGAAGGGGCGGTTCATTGTCACATCGACCTAGTTGAAGCTGGGTCACCATATGACAGAGAGATGCAGCGTGGAATCTGCTTAAAAGCAGTTAATTGCAGTACATTTTGAGTCCATTTTTGATCCCGGAAAAATTACGGTGCATTTACGAGTACCTACACCGTCGATTCCGGTAATTAAATCCCGGGATAGAAAGCCAATAATACCGGGATTGAAGGAATAATTACACAGTAGATATATTTGTAACAGACCTATTGTCCGTAGTTATTTTAGAATTCCGTTGTTCCAAGATTTTTTTTATTTAGGAAAAATTTGGCAGACCATGGACGGGTGTCCACCGCGGTACATACCAACTTCAGTCCAGAATGACAAACATTGCCACGCCCCCGGATGTGCCGCCTACCTTTGGAGATGAAGGAATGGATTTGGATAAAGGATTAGGAAATTAGGGAGGGATAGCACAGAATGGGATGGGAATGGGCTCTGGTATATCTCACTCATTACCGAAACACGTACGTACATTAGGGAATAGAGTAAACTGGGAAATGCAGTATGCAGTACATTTCAAGGTATCATAAGACAAAAAGAGATTACAAATGACGTTGCCGTTAGTTTAAGATTGTTCGTTAGAACGTATATCAAATAAGATTTCTGAAAGCCAGCACAGATTAAGAGATTGTGGAATTAATTTGTCAGATCATAAATTATAATATGATTTATGATATCATAAAGTATTAGTATAGTTATATAGTTATTATAGTTTAATATATAAAAAACGTGTCTCGTTGAGACGATTCAAAAAACTTATTTAGCTAGTAATAAGAGCAAAAATAAAATCATTTCATGTACACAATTTACGTTTTATCGACTATGACGAAAAACACACAATTTTGTGGTTTTTGTAACAAACAGATATCTATGTACTCTGTGTTTATGTAAGTATTGTTTGTGTGTGAGAAGTGCATTTTAAACAATTCTATGCGAGATTACTTACTGATTTCTCTGTATACAGTGTCTTATTACTACAAACGTTATAATACTGAAATGACAGTCTTACAGAAGGCTGTTCATACCCTTAGGGCATTTTGCTTTGTGTGAACTTCCCTTATCTTTTCTTTAATCTATCTACCCCAAAGGCTCATTTTCACAAGGAGTGTTTGTCAAGCGGTTCGAGCGAGAATATCGCATACGATTCTCGTCTAGAACTATTCGCGTGATGATAAAAACTCTATGATAACAGGGTGATCAAATGATAATAATAAGTTGTTTATTACTACCTTTCGAGCTATGTTCGAGAAACTCGCGTTCGAAGAACTCTCCTTGTGTAAATGCGCCATAACAACTGGAAAGCCCAATGAGGAAAATCAGATAAAGGGTTTTAGGGTTATTTAAAAGGAAAATTCTTGTTAAATTTTTTGAGTGACGTAATGTTTTTTTTTCATTCCGAAAAGGTGATAAAAACACGAAATAAGTAGGGAATAAGCAAATATTTTGCACGTTTTACAATTTTCACGTAAATTTACACCTGATGGTAAAAGTATCATCCGCGAAACATGTCAACATCGGCTAAAAATGAAACAAAATGTCAAGGCTCCGGATGTAATATTTGATGATTAAAAAAAAATCGATGTCAGCGCATGTCGGAAGCTTTCGCTATTTTCCGTATTTTGTAGAAAAAATGTGTTTCTACAAAAATTGTGAAACTCTACCAGCCCTATACAACGACATTATATTCTTAACAGTTTGCTAAAAAGATTTTATATTCTAAATCGGTTCTGAACGCGTATAATTAATTGTATATCTTTAATTCCTATTCGACGTTTCAGCGCGGGTTACACCAGCCGTGGTCACGAGTTCAGTCAACTCGTGACCACGGCTGGTGTAACCCGTGCCTCACGTCGAGTAGGAATAAAAGGCAAACAAATACCTTTATTACACGCGTTCAGACCCGATTTACAATATAAGATGTGTACAAAACGCCAAAGTTTAAAAGTTATATCGCTACAAAGATGTTACTGAAACAGGTTATCAAAGATTAGAATAATCTATCATAGACATGTCAGCGCATCAAATAGAACAGATAAGATATGAAGTCTTTACCAAAAACATAATCAAAATAGTTTTTGGTGAAAATTTCAAGGAACTGACCGAGTTACCACCAATACGTGTTACAAAAGTGAATATAAGCCAGAGCATAATTCCCATCCCATCCTATTGAGGAGAAGCATGATGTGTGGAATGGGGGGATTAGTATATTTAATTCACTATATATATATATATATATTTTTTTTATTATTAACATTTTTACAAAGATTAAGTATATATGTAATATGAATATGTAGTATGAATGTAGTATGAATATGTAATTGGTATACTTAAGATTTATGTACATTTTGTAATTAGGTCCCGACTGCTTTGAGTCTGGTGATCTACTCTGATTTTACGCTTGCAAAGTTTCGGGTCCGAGCGAAGTTCAAACGAACGACACAATAACAGTTCGCTACAAAGATTTTATATTGTGAATCGAGTCTGAACGCGTATAATGAAGGTACTCTGACTTTTTTCGTTCGGAGCTGTATATGTATATCGAATATCTTCGATTATTTAAAATGTGATATATTGTTATCGTGAAATTTGACGTTTGATCCCCAAGTATCTTTTGTCAGAATATATATTTTGATCGTAGTCTCGTACGATAGGAGTGATTTTAAATATCAAATGAACTTCATTCTGACCGGTGTATCGTAGTGAACGATTACCTGGTAGGAATCTACCGAAATATCGGCCAATACAAGAGTAGTTTATAAAACAAAAATGAGTTAGTGTATGCAATTTATTTATTTATTTCAATTTATGTATTTATATAAGAGTTGCATGCAATCGAGTTTCTTTGTTTTTTAAGTATCCACTGCAGGATATGGGCCTCCTAATGCACATTGTCTCGTGCATGAGGGATGTATAGCCTTAGAACAGTGGTCGTCAAACTGCGGCCCGCGGACAATATTTGTGCGGCCCGCGACAAAGCAAACAATTTTAGTAGATAATATCAAAATATGATTTTGCACATGAAGTTAACTAAATAGAAGTACGCGGGTAGGTATAAACTTCCTCCTGTTCTTTGTGTCCGTTAATTGTACGCTAGTTAGTTCATTGAGTTGGCAAATAAAGACTTCACATTGGTCACATGTAGCAATTGCCATACAAAATCTATGGGGCAATCGCGTTTTGACAGCTCATAAAAAATATGTCAATTGATTGGTGGTGTCAACTAAACAATCCAAGAATGTGCGGCCCGCAGTGATACCTCACATTGTCCTATGTGGCCCTTGACCAGAAAAGTGTGACGACCACTGCCTTAGAACGTCACGCTGGGCAAGCGGGTTGGCGAGTCCACTCTTTTAGAGGTGGTCAAGTTCCTCGGAACTTGTTGTAGCGGATTTTTTATCGCACGCGTGCCATGGGGTGATGCTATTCTATAAGCTGCCGACACTACACGGCACAATACCTATATGTGAAAGGGAAATCAAAAAGGATGTTTTGGTTTTCCAGGATATCTTTATGACATCTGAACGACGTCAATGTTAGTCTCTAGTTTTTATCTTTAAAAATAAACTCATGTGTATAAGATATGTCATCTTATCTTTAACGTGAAAAAGTTGAAGGTACTGTTTCGTTCAAATATTTTCAGGTAGGTAACAATTTCTTTTGTGGCTAAATTCTTGTGGCCTGGCCTTTCGAGAGTCATCGGACATGTATGGTTTAGAGCGTGAGCAGAAGGGCTCAGCCAGGAGCTAAGAGTGTTTGCAGTAACGAGCCTAAGGGCTCCGCTGGTAAACCGGCGGAAGGAACGGACCCCGGACGTTGCTTTTGAAGGGTACCGCGGGATCGCGAGCTGTCGAGAATTCCGGTATACAACATGCCACTGACATGACATAATGGAAAACCTGAAACACCTCAAATAATTGAAAATATATATAAAATCGCTTTCTTGCTAAAATAGTTATTATAAGGAATAAATCAAATCTTACAAATACAAAAAGGGGTTGGGACATTTTTGTATAGAGCCTGGCTTACCAACTTTCCGCCATTTTGAAAAATTATCGATTTTGCGGCCGCCAAGCAAACCTTAATAAATCAAATACGTCAAAACAAACAAAAAATGTCCCTGGGTAAAATGTCCCTGGGTAAAATGTCCCTGGGTAAAATGTCCCTGGGTAAAATGTCCCTGGGTAAAATCTTCTAAAACGTCTCGGAATTGAGATAATCAAGGTCAAATTTATAACTTTCAATACTGTCTCCGTTTCAAGACATTTTATTTTACTTTCGAACATGTGCTGATTATTTTGATGTCTTCTGTCGATCTGTCACATCTGATTTGGACTTTATAAAATATTTTAGAACGGGATTTTTCGAAAAATACGAAACTTCTTTAAACCAAAGTAAATCAAAAGTGATATAACGACGTCGACGGTACGACTGTGTATGTTTTGGTGACGAAATATTGTCTTATTTCTAAATTAGATGTAATAAATCGGTAGAAGACATCAAAATTAACAAAAAATGTTCTTAGGTAAAAACTTCTGAAATGATAAGAAACGGACATAATTACATTAATATTAAATTACAACTTTGACGTTAATTATAACTCAGTTCAGAGACATAGTAGGAGTTTTCGTTTGTTTTGATGTATTCTATTGACTTATTTGGGTTCGGTAGGAGGCTGCAAAATTAAGAATTTTTCAAAATGGCGGCAATTAGGTACGCTACTTAGGTCACGTGCCCTTTTGTTGTTCTATCTAAAAGGTCTCATTACAAAGTACCTACAGGGTGGTGAAACACATGAGTAAATAATACGGATTTTTACCCATGTGGTGTTGGTGACCTGGTGCGGCGCAGGTGACCAGCGTAAGTACGCAACTGGACGTAGAATAAAAAATATACTAGAATTGTACATGTATAAATCATGAAAAAAAAACGTATTGTAAAAACTGGTAGAATCTATTCCAGTCTCTATACCTACTGAACAACCTATGCGTTATATCAGTGACAAGTTCTATATCAACAGATACTGTTGATGTAGGGATAGGGATGTATCGAATAGCAAAAAAATACTATTCGTGAATACGCATAATTTGCTATGCAATATCAATAGTTTGCTACGCTATTCGCGAGCACGAATAATTCGTATACTATTCGAGAATACAAATGAGATTACGAATAACACCTAACGCAAGCACTTGTAAAATTAATATGTATGTAATTTGAAGTTCTATATAAAGATAGTGCTACTAATATTTTTTTAGTTCCATCAGTAAGTATCTTTTTAGTAAAATTTAAAGTTAGGTGTCTGCCTAACTTTAGATTTAACTAAAATCACTTATTAATTAAACTAAAAAATCTGATTTTCAAATGAACGTTGACTCTTTGGATTACTTCTTTTTGGATGCACCTTTTGGCAGAGGGGGGGGGGGGGATAGTGCACGCTGCATTCCCACAGCCGCTGGTCGCACTCGACTGGCCACGTTACCCCTCTCTCACAGAAGACTATCTTGAAAGGTACTGCATTTTCTACTTTATCGTACTTATTTATTTATTTTACCCCAATGTAGGTACGTATTTCGGTGGTGACTGAGATATGCCAGAGCCCATTCCCATCCCATCCTCTCCCTCCGCATTTTCCCAATAGATTCCTTAATCTGCAAATTGTGTGCCAACGTTTGCCATTCTGGACTGATGTTGGCATGTACCGCGGATTTCTATAGATGACGGTATCCACTTATCATCAAGTGGACTGTATGCTAGTCTGCCGCCTTTTTCTACAAAAAAAAACCTCTTTTACCTACTATTTACATTGTAGTATTCGAGTATTTGTTTGAAAAATGGAAAATATGTTTACGAATATTCTCGAATATTCGCCAAAATGAATACGAATATGAACATTCGGAACATCCCTAGCCTTACTATTCGGACTGTCTGCTATTCACGTTTACAAAAAAATATTAGTTTTAACCAGCAATTAGCCCAAAAACATTTTGAAACGTTTTATCGTTCATTGACTGATAAGCTTGCAAATTAGCTGTATTACAACATATCTTCCGGCTACGTATGAAAGGTTGATAACCCTTTGTGTTTATAAGTGTAAGGAGACTAGTGTTTGAATGCAGCTTCGTTCGCTTTAGACCAGCTTTAGACAAGCCTGCCTGTAGCTGGGCCGGATAACCGGATATTCGGCATACGGCGACACATAGTCCATATTGCAAAACAGAAGAAAGTACTTTTGCAGGACTATTTCTGATTCTGATTTACTTCCCAAATGCTGAAAAACTTACCTTTCTTTACCATAAGTTACCTGTAGTTAATTTCGAGTAATACATAATTGAAAATATTGCTTAATAAAGGATATTTAATTAAAATATTAAGTTTTATTTGGAGTACCCACTAGTCACTTGTCACGTAACTTCTATTTGCAAAACTAAGTTTATGTTAAAATTTAACTTATGGCATTTTTATGTAGGTAACTATGCGGCCTTAGCCGAATAGTGAACATCTATCCGGCCGGATACCACATAGCGAAAAACTGGCCGGATAGACCGGGCGCAATATAGTTATCGGATATCCGTTGCATCTTTAATGTATATATCATATTAATTTTTATATGTGTTACAGCTAAAACCCGTTTTCGGTGAAAACGCGTTTTTCTAGATTTTACTTTGTTAAAACTAGTTTCTCCCTGTAGAGACTAGAATTTACTGACAAATTTGAATGTGACTTAAAACTAGTTCTAACTAGGTCTAACGGAATGAAACCAATTAAAATCAGTGGCGATGTCACAGCACATCAAGCTATGCCCGGGTAAACCGCGAATGGGTAGAAAGGAAATTCGCCTTTAAAAAGATAACTACGCGATCGCTCCACTACGCTTCGCCATCGCTTCAAACTTCCCACCTAATTAAGCAGAATTGTTTCTGGGTTCGCGGTTTGCCCGGCCACATCTCGATATGCTGTTAACTCGGCTTGAACCTCTAAATTTTATACTAAATATTATACAATAAATATTTACAACATTTGTACAATCTATGTATATATATAAAAGAGGATGTTGGTATATCTGATGTTAATAGACTTCTACACTATTTGACCGATCACAATGAAAGTCGGCACATATATGTATCTTTTCATGGAGAAGGTTTTTATGCTATCGACATTGTTGTAACTCGCCACTAGATGACGTTGCAGCACATCAACTTCTATACCGTTCAACCGATCGCCATGAAAATTAGTATACAGGGCCGTCTTTACCAGGGGGTGCAAGGGGTGCGGTGCACCCGGGCGCGGAGCGCCCGGGGGCGCCTGTCGAGCGCTGAATTTTTGGATATTTCATTGAACTTAACGCCATTGCACAGTTTTATATACTTGTTACTTACGACAAATATGTATGCGCAAGCAAAAAAAAAATAGTCATTAACAATAATATTTTTTTTACTTTTATTACGCTTTCGGCGCTTGTCATACCGCATTACTACACTACACAAATAACAATTTTATTTAATACAACACGCGCGCGGCAAAATCTCTAATCCAAAGACAGTGTATGTATGTACGTTTGACACGTTGCCGCCCGGTAGCAAAATGATCTCTAAGTCAATAGAGTGTAAGTTCATTTGAAATGGGCGCGCGGGCACTTATGGTATTTACTTATGGTGCAGGGTGTGCGGCGCACAGGGGCGCAGGGTGTTAGGGGGCGCCGAGCGCCGCTCGCGACGCCTCCAAAGAGTCTACTAGAGGGCGCCAGGGTATTGATTGCACCCGGGCGCTACATGGGCTAGAGCCGGCGCTGTTAGTATACATAGGTATTTGAGCACGGAGAATACTTTTAAGCTATCGACGTTGTTATAGCTCGCCACTGGATGGCGCTGCAGTACATAAACTTCTATGGCAGGACAACGCCTGCGGGGTTTTCCTAGTATAGTATATTGCATGCCCGGAATTTTTTTTGCACATAACATATAAATAATATCCATGGACATTGTCCATCTGCAATAATGTACCTTTCAAATAGTGAAAGAATTTTTCAAATAGTTGCAGTGGTTCCAGAGATTACCCTCCACATACACACAAACTCACAAAATTCGCACTCTCTCTTTATTGTATTAGTATAGATATTGAGCTCATTTATGACGGGATTAACAAACTTCAAGCCAGATGAACATTGACCACTGTTAAAAACAGGTTTAACCGGTTCATTTCGTTAAAACTAGTTTTAACTAACATTCAAATTTGTTAGTCAGTAAATTCTAGTTTTTACTAGGAAAAACTAATTATAACGAAGGCGTTAACTCAAAACTAGTTTTTACTGGGAAAAACGCGATTTTATTGAAAACGGTTTTTAACTGTAACATATGTATATACATATTAAACTCTGTGTAGTATATATTGTTATATGAAAATGGCTCGTTATAGATATTAACCTCTGTGTGGTGTCCACGAATCACTGCAAGCGCCTACATCTGAAAATTAGCGTCGCAGTTCAAACTGCGACATAAGCTGGGTTGGTGCCGATTGGCATAACAATTAATAATCCTTTTTTACTTACCGCTCAATTTATTATGTCTTCAAATATTGCCGTTGTCAATAAAATCAGGTCCTTTCTTTCTATTAATCCTTTGCGGCATTCGAAAGTCACTGACATCAAAAAAAATATTGAAGTATATTCCACTTTTATCTGGCCCTGTCGTTTTTACACAATTGGGTTATCAACATACACCTGTTACAACACCCAATGTCAACACAGTTATCATGTGTTGTGTTTGTATGAGAGTACCTACATCATGACTACATCTAAATTCATGGATCACTAGTCAGACAAATTAAATGTGACTCATACAGAACTTTGTTCTCCCGTAGTGGCCTTTTACGACACGTACGGGAATGGATACATGGATAGATTAACATTTTTTTTATAGACGACGGCGGCAGACGAGCGTACAGTCCATATGTTGGTATATGGATACTGTTTCCCGTGGACACCCGCGGTACATGCAAACTTCAGTCCAGAATGACAAATATTGGCACGCTCCCGGATGCGCGCCTGCCTTTGTTGATGTAGGAATGGATTTGTAGAAAGGGTTGGGAAAATGGGAAGGGATAAGATAGGATGGGAATGGGCTCTGGCATATCTCACTCCCTACCGAAATACGTATGTACATTGGGGAATGTGATAAAGTGGGAAATGCAGTACATTTCAAGGTGGTCTACTGTGAGAGAGGGGTAAAGTGGCCAGTCGAGCGCGCCCAGTAGCATACACTCTACCCCTCCAATACACATGCACTTTATTGTATACCAAAAACACACAGAAACATTCAAAGTAAAAAGTAATTAGAAGTACAAATGGCGGCCTTGTCGCTAAAATAATTTATGCCAGGCAACCTTTGGGTGGTGGTTAGATGGAGTACAAAGCTGCTACCACAAGCCCTGAGGAACTACACCGCCACTAACAGAGTGGACTCGCCATCCCGTTTAAATGAGCGTGGCGTTTTAAGGTCCTATATCCCTCATGTAGATACAAGGCAATATGAACGAGGGGGCCTAAACGAGGATACTAAAAGGTCTGGTTAAGGTTACAGACAAAACCACCGAATTAAAAACAATCAGATTACAACATCCACAACTCTGGTCCCATTTGCTTTATATCTGATACTCAATTATCAAAACAGAGTAATTCATAACACATAAACAAACCGGTTAGTAAACGCAGTAAATAAAATGCACTTGTTTCATTAATCATTAATCTTAGTTTATTTCACTCATCGATCCACCAAGATACATCGATCATTTCACTATATGTGTATACATAGGATATCTATTTGAGAATACATACTACTAGATATGTTACACAAGCACTCTAGGGCTGTTACAGTCTAATAGTGTTCTATGTTCACTAGCTCTCTCCTCATCTGAAACCTAGAAGTAGCCAACCAGGTTTCTTTGATAAGAACGTATAATGTCATCTAGTCCATCCCCATATGGAAGATATGACGCGGGCGGGTTTTTTGTTTTTTAAATAATTAAGTAACCTTTGTTTTTACATGTTTTAATAAATTTCATAAGATCATAAATTTGATACGAGTTATCGCAACCGAATATTGGAGAATCTAACAAAACATTTGCAGTTCATTATCAAGCGGTTGGATGGCGTCAACCTCAAATATAACTTAGTACAACAAATCTACTCATTCAGTTAGAGCGACTACAGTTGAACGTTAAAATCAATGGAATAACACGTTTGCGAACGCAAAATAACCAAAATAACGCCTTGTCCAAACGGCACACGAGTTATTTAATATTTTAATTCACATACATGATGCGTGAGGTGACAACGCTCATGATAACGATCAAAGTACAAACGCAGTGTAACGGCACATAAAAAATGCGTCGAAAATATAAATAGTAAAAAGACCTTAATATATTATAAGATTAATCTCAATGATATAAGTATAAATATTTGAGTATAAGTATATAATATACTAGCAAAACCCCGCGCCGTTATCCTGCCATAGACTTTGATGTGCTGCAACGTCATCTAGTGGCGAGTTACAACAGAGTCGATAGCTCGAAATATTCTCGGTGCTCAAATACCAATGTATACCAATTTTCATGGCGATCGGTTGAACGGTATAGAAGTTGATGTGCTGTAGCGCCATCTAGTGGCGAGTTACAACAAAGTCGATAGCATAAAAACCTTCTCCATGAAAAAATACATATATGTGCCCAACTTTCATGGTGATCGGTCAAACGGTGTCGAAGTCTATTAACATCAGATATACCAATATCCATTTTTATATATATAGATAGATGTAAAATGCATGCATGCATACGTAGCGAAGGAATGACTATTTGCGTAGAGAATAAGTTCATATTCAAATGAAATGTATTTGCATAAAACAGGTAGCTACAGATGACATTCAAATTATCGCACAGCTAGATGTTCTGCGCTCGCAGACGTACAAATTTTAAGTAAAAAGAACAAGAACTAAACATAAATCATGGATTATCATTAACTTATTATGTATTATTAACTATTTAAGCCATATTAGCTTAGCTTAGTTTGTAAGACCAAAATTTTACGCCAAATGGGTGGCCGTAACGGCATCTTGGCCTATCCTCTATAGCTTATGCCCAAGAAGCTGTACAAATTAGCCATTTTTTAGATAGTATTATACATTGTTATAAGTATGTGGTATTTTTTTTTTATGTATTTTCTTTTTATGTACGAAGGCGGCAGACGAGTATACAGTCCACCTGATGGTAAGTGGATACAGTCGCCCATAGACATCCGCGATACATGACAACATTAGTCCAAAATGACATATGTTGGCACGCCCCCGGATGCGCTGCCTACCATTGGAGATATAGGAATGGATTTGGAGAAAGGGTTAGGAAAATGGGGAGGGGTAGGATGGGATGGGAATGAGCTCTGGCACATCTCACTCACTACCGAAACACGTACGTACATTGGGGAAATACGATAAAGTGGGAAATGCAGTACATTTCAAGGTAGTCTTCTGTGAGAGCGGGGTAACGTGGCCAGTCGAGCGCGCCCAGCGGCTGTTGGATTGCAGCGTGCACTCTCCCCCTCAAATGTATGTGTGAAATGTAACAATAAGGCGACTAATTAGTCTTGTTATGTGTTATTTTACTTTCCCGCCAACAATGGAACCGCGTCTTAACCAAAAGTACATAAAATTATTTCAGTTTACGTAAAACAAGATGGCGGCTAACCTTGGATCTAACTACGCTGATAAGCGTTTTCAGTTACAACGTGAATTGTTTCTTTTTCACTTTGTTCTTTATGACGATATGCAAAATAAGTAGGTATAATATTGTTTTGTAACATTGCATGGCATGCATATGTTTAGAGTGGAGGGTGCTCGCTGAAATCCCACAGCCGCTGGGCGAGCTCGACTTGTCACGTTACCCCTCTCTCACAAAGGACTACCTTGAAATGTACTGCATTTCCCACTTTATGCTATTTCCCCAATGTACGATATGTGATTCGGTAGTGAGTGAGATATGCCAGAGCCTATTCCTATCCCATTCTTTCCTATCCCTCCTCATTTTCTAACCCTTTCTCCAAATACATTCCTAAATCTCTAAAGGTAGACAGCGCATCCGGGGGCGTGCCAACGTTTGTCATTCTGGACTGATGTTGACATGTAGCGAGAATGTCGCAGGGCGACGGTATCTACTCAACATCAGGTGGGCTGTATGCTCGTCTGCCGCTTTCTCTATATAAAAAGAAGATTAAGGCTATATAATATAAAAAATAGGGTATATATTCTATATAAAAAAAGATTGCAAATTAAGTCATTCCTTAATCTGCAAAGGTAGGCAGCGGGTTTGGGGGGAAATGGGGAGGGATGGGATAGGAATGGGCTCTGGCATATCTCACTCACTACCGAAACACGTACGTACATTGGGGAAATACGATAAAGTAAGAAATGCAGTACATTTCAAGGTATTCGTCCGTGAGAGAGGGGTAGCGTGGCCAGTCGAGTGCGCCCAGCGGCTGTGGGAATGCAGCGTGCACTATCCCCCTACAACGTGCTGATACAAACAATAATAAGGTTACGATAATCAATCAAATCACTTCTCAAATAATAATAGGACATGAGCGAAACATGGCAGATCGTTATAATATGTAAACCAATTAATTAAAAATAATAATTAACAAACATTACAGTGTTATCGACTTTTATCAACAAATCACATTTCCCCACAATTATACCTAATAGTTGTGATAAGCGGTTGTTTATGTTTTTGAGATAAAAACATTTGTGTATGGTTACACGTAGGTACTAAAATGCAATGCAACCAGTCCTTCCAGCCTCCACTGCTGGATATGGACCACCTCGTGTATATTATCTTATGTATGGCCTTGAAACGCCACGCTGGCCAAGCGGATTGGCGACTCCAGTCTTTGAGAGATGGCGTAGCTCCTCAGTGTTTGTGGTGGCGGCTTTGTTATCTCAAAGGCCTAAGGTGAGAAGGGGATGGGGTAGAGCTATTCTATACCCGGCGGACAATACACGGTGCACTGGGTGCACGGTACATTAGGGAAATATGATAGAGTAGGAAATGCAGTGTATTTCAAGGTAGTCTTCTGTGAGAGAGGGTTATCGTGGCTAGTCGAGCGCGTGCGTTGGCTGTGGGAATTTAGTGTGCCTCTCCCCCAAAAGAATGTATTATTTTATCAAATGTATTAATGTAGCAGCTGCTTGTGGAGAAACAAAACGGAAAATGTTTTATTTATATTCTGGATTCTATGGGATAGGGTAAATACAGGCGGTCTATTACCGGACACTTCGTAAACTCGGTCGCGAACTGCGGACAGCTGCGACAGCTACAGCAGTACAAACACAGAAGCAGGTAGAAATATGAGCTGCTTAACAGACTATACTGTATCTTCCAGCCGCAGAAAGGGGAGAATTGAAAGAAAGGGACAGGATAATAACTTGTACTGCGCAACTTAAGCACTGCGCGCTTCGCTAGCAATTCGGTCTGAATAACCCTGAGGTTGATAGGACCATGGAGCGCCATGTAGGACCTTTCCTATTCTAGCTAATATAAAATCATATTGGTAAGAAAGCGACGAAAACTCTAAAGCAACATTTGAATTTAAATAACGTTTAGTAGTGCGGCGGCAACTAAATAGTAAACTAAATAGTAGATAGGAAAATGTAGCTAACAAGATTGACCTATTTAAAGAAACTACAGCGCTCGGTAAAACTATGCAGTTAACTTGCAATAATTACTTTTCCATTTTTAATTGAGAAATGTTTAATGGGTAGCAAAAAATACCCAATGCAAGGTTATAAATATAAGAATGAGCGAACAGTCTTGGACACAAGCACTCGTTCCTATACGCTACTGTAGGTTAGGGATACACAAATTTCCAGTGTTTCATAATCGGCATTCCTATCCTCCAACCATGGTACGTTAAACCTCACTAGAAAAAATCAGAAGTCCTCTTCCGCAAACTGCGAGGTTGCGGGCTTGGTTGAGGCCGAACTGCCTCAAGAGGTCTTCCCATTAAGCTACGACATAAGGCTCTTCAAGAAAGCTGTGAATAGGATTTTGCAGGTCGGCGGCGCGCCCGCGTGCCCCCTGGTGTTGCAGGTGTCCATGGGCGGCGGTGACACTTACCATCACGTGGGACCGCTTGCTCGTCCGTCCTCTTGTCTATAAAAAAAAGGGTAGGAATGCCTGGAAAATGGCTTTTCACGGAACCAACTCATCGCGTACTTCAAAAGAGCTGGGACGACATGATCAAACAAATATTCGACAATCTCTTATATAATATCTCTGGAGTAGCGCTTGCTAGTCAAAGCGGTTACGCAAAAGGAGTCGGGATGTTGGCTTCAGGTAATTCCTTCAGCAAACATGGGGACTTATCTGGATCTGAATACTCTTCACCTAGCTATTAACCTCTGTCTGGCTGCTGAGGTATGTGTTCAACACAGATTTCTCTGTGGTAAGGATGTAGACCAACTAGGACACAATGGCGAGTCGCTTCTCACGCCATGCCATAATTGATGATATCTTGCCTTGCCACCATCAACGTACCGGCTTTATTAGAGGCTGTCGGCAATGTCGCTGGTGCCATAGAACATAGGCCGACCTATAGGGTGGGATGCGACTTGCGTTGATACGCTAGCTCCATGTCACCTCCACGGAACCTGCGAGAAGGCTGATGCAGCGATGGAGGTGACAGAGAAGCGTAAGACTCTATTAAATACATGGATCTCAGTCCCGAATATATTTTTATTGCATTCGGTGTCGAGACCCTCGGCCCATAGGGTCGCACTTATTCTTTAAGAACTTCTGAAAGCGCCACATCGACTTCACCGCCGATTATAAGGCTGGCCATTACCTCGCACAACGCATAGCTTAGCAATTCAGCAAGGTAATGCCGCCTTGCTATGGTATACCCAAGCTATGGTATGCTGGTAAGGTTGCCACGGGGACCAAATTTGTACAGCAAACAAACAATAGTTTATTTTTAAGTTTAGATTAGTTTTCAGATTATATTTTCATTGTAAACTGCGTATTTCTATTCTCGTCAATAAAAAAATATATTACCCGTGAAATGGCCGATTTGTAAGAGAAACTGAATTATTATTTTTAGTTATGAAAATATTTATTGTGTTAGTCGAAATATTGACCCATTTTATTTACTCACTGTCGCCACCTCACGGGCAGCTGATTGATGTAAAAGTCCTGTAAAAGTCTCGTCAACGGGTATCCATAAATTCTTCAAAAGCCCTAAACACAGCCACTTCAGAATCAAACTTTTTCCTTGCAAAAAGTTGTCCTAATTTTATTTGTTTGTTTGTTCGTCTTTTATGCGCTCCTAAACCGTTCGTCCGATTTCGATGAAACTTTGGTGAGTTGTTGTGTGCTCAAGCGAAGGTTTCTGACAAAAATAATTCTAACGCATTGCAACGCATGCCGGGCACAGCTAGTAATTTATAATTACAGTATTGATTTTATGGCTCAGATGGCAGACGGGCATGCGGTTTGTGTGATGGTAAGTGGCTACCGTCGCCCTACAATACCATGGGGTATGCGGGTGCTCTGCCGGCCGTATAAAATCCTACTCACAACATTCATGAAGAACCCCATGTCGTAGCGTAACGAGATAGCCTCAGCTGGCAGTTCGTACCACAACTTTCAGGTTCTCGCTATAGTGTCTTGATGACCGCACTGTGCTTAGCGACTCCTTGTCAAGAAAGTACAGTTTAACCACACGACAAACTTTAAATGCTAATTATTATTGATTTATCTGAATTATTATTGTTTTGAATAAACGTACAGTATGATTAAAACGACTATAAACGACACTGAAACTACCAAACGATATTAAATATGTCAGCTGGGCACACTGGCGCTGCGCCGACCAATCAGCGAGCGCCCGCAGTGCGGCCTCGCTGAACTAGGTCACGTGTATGCGGAGCGTACTCAATGGCCGGAATAGGGTGGTGTCTTGCCGTTTATAAAAAGAATTGGGGAAGCCTTGCGCGGTGTGCAGGCTGTATGGAGCCCTGTGTCGTTGCGTTGAAACATTTACAAATAAAGTAGGGCTTGTATTTAAACGAGCAGCAAAAAATAACTAAATGGGCAGCAAATATGTCAAAATCTATTCCTATCCCAACCTATCCCTCCCCATTCTCCCTATTTTGGACTATTGGCATGTATTTCCTATGTCTATGTGCGACAGTATTCACTTTCCATTATGTGGGCTGTATGTATGCTCGTCTGCTGCCTTTATTCCATGAAAAATCATGATCAACAAAATAAACTAAGTATTTTTGGATACTGAAATAAACGATTTTTAACTACTAAGAAAGTCGACGGAGCCATATGTTTATTGTCACAGAGAACGTAAACCTAACCCGCTTCAAATCTACCAACGATTTGCTGCCATAGTAATTTGTAATTTCAGAACAATGACAAATATATATTTTTTCTTTTCTTATATGGCAACAGTGCAATTAGCACATTGTGCCAGTGCCGCGATTTCGTTGTAAAGCCTGATCAGAAAAATAAAAAAGTTGCTGTGGGGGCGCCACGTTTGCTTTTTTCATAACTAGTTAGGTGTTGTCAGTAGAAGATATTAGTTCTATTAGTTTTACGCATCATGGCGAGATTTTCAGTTTCTTGGCCAGGCTATAATTAACAATTTCAAAGTCAAAATTCGCATCTACTCAATGCCCGTTAAGTCGAAATAAGTCAGGAATCGCTCGGTAAAGTGACAGTAGATTTACTGAGGACAGAAGAGGACTCCTTGGAAGCACACGGAAAACCCAGTCGTATGCTTATAGTTGATTATCACAAAAATAAAACACTTTGAAGTTTAATTAACTATCACAATTATACCACAAAACTCACAATACACCATTTTTATAATAATCAAACAAAAACTAGTCTTCGCTTTTCGAATTCCCGCTAAAAGGTCCGCCGCCATTTTTGTATAAAAAAATCCCCGAAATATGGTTAGGTAGCTACATCGCAGTTTGTTTTCGTTTACATTTTTCGCATCGGAATGAATTACTACAACTTCCATTGTTCACGCCGACGTTACCGGCGGAGGTGACAATGAAAACAAAACTGAAAAATGTTGGCTTTCACGTAAAATGTAACCTATTGTTCAGACTTTGATTGTAACAGGTGTTAATTACATATGGCGTGAATGATTTGAGAATGTATTTATATATTGAAACTTTATCGCACAAGAATTGTTCAGAGACATAACGCCTAGTGGCATTCTGTTTTTTAGCCGTTACATATTTTACGCCCATCAGATGGTCCTTGAGTCACTCCAAATCCCAGGATGTAGCTGAAGACCAGCGCTGTATTTTGGTGTTGCAGCATATGCCTAACGGACCTTTTTATCGACACATCATTACACCGCACTATTTCTCATCCGTGCCATAAGTTAAATTATATGTAGTATGGTGCTTTGTGTTTACAAATAATTATTTTCTTTCTTTCTTTCTCAAAGGGTGGTGCAAAGCAAAGTCCTTGCTAAACTTAAGACAAAATAGTACCTACATATGAAGATAAATATATATATATATATATATATATATATATATATAAAGATAGTACAATATAATACATTACATAATAATATATACATATTGGGCACAGGTCTGCAGGGCACAGGCTTCCCCTGGTAAATAACTGGGGGATTTCAGGCCATAATTCACCACGAGGGTCCATTGTGGATTGGTGGATACACATAGGTACTCCAGATTTTGGTAGGGGGAGAGTGCGTGCTGCATTCCCACAGCCGCTGGGCGCACTCGACTGGCCACGTTACTCCTCTCTCACAGAAGACTACATTGAAATTCCCACTTTATCGTATTTCCCCAATGTACGTGCGTGTTTCGGTAGTGAGTGAGATATCATCCTCTCCCTCCCCATTTTCCCAATCCGTCCCTTAATCTGCAAAGGTAGGCAGCGCATCCGGCGGCGTGCCAACGTTTGTCATTCTGGACTGACGTTGGCATGTATAGCGGATGTCTATGGACGACAGTATCCACTTACCATCAGGTGGATGGTATGCTCGTCTGTCGCCATTTTTTCTATAAAAAAAATATTGTGTTTCCTGACCATGCGGGTTACCTCGCGATGTTTTCCTTCACCGTCCAGCAAGTGGCACGGACCGAGGATTTGAACTAATGATCACAAAAATGTGAGTCGAGTAGTAAATATAACTACGTAAATATAATATAACTACATAGTAATACATACATATATCTACATCTATATTCTATACTAATGTAATAAAGAGGTAAAATTGTGTGTTTGTAGGTATGTTGGGGGTAATCTCTGGAACTACTGAACCGATTTCAAAAATTCTTTCACAAATAGGAAGCTACATTATCCGTGTCTAATATAGGCTATATTTTATTTTGAAATTTTGAAAAAAATAATTTATAAAATGAAGTAAACCGAGGGCGGGTCGCTAGTTTACTATATACCATATATAAAACTCTTTCAGGCATAGCTGACTTAATCAAGAGCCTATGACCATACGGATTACTTACTTACTTAATTACTTACCATTACTTAACCAAAACGAATATCCATTGTTTATTCTCTTAGTTTATTAATATTATTTAAAAGATTTATTATTAAAATCTTAGTTTATTAAAAGGTTTATTTAAAAGAAGTTTCGTTTTTCAATAACTTCTTATTTACATTGAAAACGCCGTTACGTCAAAAATCTTTCAGTTATTGTAAAAAGGTAAATTATCAATGATACGGTCTTGATAGTCTTTAGTGCCGCTAAATGACAGACTGAATTGACGGATCAGTAAGTTTGACCGCGTTGCAAACGCCTCTCTTTTATCTCTGTATTTTGATTGATTGATGAATCCAAAGTAACAATTAAGAGTTGATTTATTAAGTAATCAACCAATCATCTATCTACAGAACAGCTCGTGATAATCGCAGGCGTTGTTTTTCCACACACGTTGTCTTGACCTAGTTTTCGTGTCAGAACGTGAAAATCGATACTCGAGTGCCCCGCACGCCGTTCTTACGGTTAAATGTTAGAAATACGTCATTATTTCCAGATGGAGACCTTTTTTTTTTTATAGATAAGAGGGTGGACGAGCAAGCGGTCCCACGGGATGGTAAGTGGTAACTGTAAATTTAGGGTAGTATCCGGTAGTCGCCTTATAAGACACCCACGGGAAGAGATGGCGTGATGCTATCCAACACCACACGGATAACAATGGCGGATGACTGAGGGATACTAAGGCGGCTACCACAAACCCGGAGGAACTACACCACCTCTGAAAGAATGGACTCGCCAACTCGCCTGGCCAGCGTGGCCTTTTGCGCCCGTACATCTCTCATGCATGAGACAATGTGCAGATGGACCCTTTTTGCCTTGTCAGAGACATATTCATACTTATATTCACAATATTTATCTTTATGTAACCAGCACTTTAGCGTCCACTGCATATTGTCTTATGTACGAGGCCTGGAGCGCCAGGTTAAGAGCACTTTAAGTACGAAAATATGCGTACAACGGCAGCCCCTGCGCAGAGATTTATTTCAGTCGGTTGCCGCGAGCTTTTTGTAACACACGCGCAAATAAACGCGTTTAAAGTATGACATCCGCAATACGTGCCAACATTATTCCAAAATGGCAAACGTTGGCACGCCCCCGGATGCGCTGCCTATCTTTGAAGATATAGGAATGGATTTGGAGAAAGGATTGGGAAAATGGGGAAGGATAAGATGGGAATGAGCTCTGGCGAATGTCACTCACTACTAAAACACGTACGTACATGGAAATAAGATAAAGTGGGAAATCCAGTACATTTCAAGGTAGTCTTGTGAGAGAGGGGTATCGTGGCCAGCCGAGCGCGCCCATCAGATGTTGGATTGGAGCATGCACTCTCCCCCTCAAAGTGTGTAGTGTGTGTATGAGTTTGTGAAATTGTGTAGTAACCGAGCATGTCACGTCACTAGCTAAAGTTTGGTGATGGGCATCACCGATGAAACATCTCGCTTAATTCGATTAACCTCTGGACGAAATTTTATTGCGCCATAGTCAATTATTAATTATAGTGAAACTATGCGTTTTTGTGTTTTGTAACGACGTGCTAGCGCCACGGGTCGAAACTGACTGAACGAGCAGCGCGATAAGTAGGTGCTTAGCCCCAATTTCAGGCACGCAGAGTGATAGCTTCCCTTATGTATCCCTCTATATTCGTGGAGAGGACTGTAATCAGTAGGTTTAAAACATTTTTCAATAAAGAGTCAATTCATAAAATGAAAAAAAATGATAATACAAGATTAGCGATGTCGTATCCCGCGGATACCCCATTTTGATAGAACCTATTCCTCGGTCAAAGTGATTGATTATGACCCGAATCCATTTCTGATTTATGGATGGCTTTGAACCTAACAGTGAGATGGCGTATGTATTTACATAGATATATATTTACATAGACATACATATAAATACCGCAACCTGCCCTTTTAGCATCTACTGCCGTATACGGGCCTTCTCATGCACACTGTCTCGTGGTATAGTTTCTGAGCGCTCGTGGTGGCAGCTTTGTTATCCCTTAGTCGCCTTTTACGTCACCCACGGGAAGAGATGGGGTGGTCAAGTCGGTTGAGTATGACAACTTAAGTTACAAAATTATGACGGTGTATACCTAACCTAACATACATAACATGAAATGAATAATAAAAGGGAGAAGAAGAAAATATATATACAGAAGGCAAGTCTATCTCCTGTAGAGATTTCTTCCAGCAGACCATTTTTTTATAAATAATAATTTTTTAAGCTACGGGTCACGGCGAAATCTCCCCAAAGAACTCTCCCGAGTGGTGTTTGCCATTAGTCTTTTAAGATATATTTATACATCTATGAACGGTACAGAAAGTTTTTTATTCATTTTTAGCGCAAGCATAAAGTTCTACGTTAGTAGTATCATATACCAATTAAAACATGTCCACTTATAATAAGAAAAAAAGTTACTTACATATAACATTCTAAGTTTTAAGCTAAGGTTTTAAATAATAATCTAAAATTATTTACTATTTTTCTCTTTTTAATAAATAAATCCTAGGGAGTACTAAAGACCGAAACTATTTGTAGGTAATTAAAAATTAAAAATATTTCATCACCGTATACAGACATATATATACATCTAATAAAACAGTAAAGAGGTTGAGTCTGTACATTGTTATTTTTAAAAAAAATTGGGGTCTCTTTAGAAACTACAGAACTCAAAACAGTAGTTTTTAAATTTATATGTTTGTCTGTTTGTTTGAGCTTCACGCAAGCACTAATGAACGGATTTTGATCGGGTTTCCACAAGTGTATAGATAAGTGTCATATGACACAAGGTGAGTTATAAGTAAAATAAAAAATGTCTTTTAATAGAATTATTCATGAAATATAGGATGGATTTTCATCCGTGAAATTTATCATGTCTTATCATGTAAAAGCTTATCATTAGCTTTTACAGGTGTTAGAAATCTTTAACAGCTGCTTAGTCCACGCAAGCGAAGCCGCGGATAGAAACTAGTCTATATACATATAATAAAATTGTAACAGACCGATGTCTGAACATTATAGATATTGAAAAAAAACTAATATGGGGGGGGGGTCTTTATTAGAACAACAAAAGCCAAAACAGTTTTTAAAAATTTTGTCTGTCTGTCTGTCTGTCTGTCTGTCTGTATGTTTGTACACGCATCACGCAAAAACTACTGCATGGAATTGAATGCAGTTTTCACCGATGTATTGCTAGAGGTCTAACTTAAAATATAGGCTCCATTTTACCGCAGGACAATATCTTATTCCGATTGTTTTAAATTTAATAAACCGAAGCGAAGTGAGGGCGGGTGGCTAGTATAGAATAATAATGAAGAAAATGTTAAGGGATATTTTTTTATTAGCCTATATTTTTGTCCCACCGTTGAGCAAAGGCCGAATATTTCTTTTATGCCGAACTGCTGTGCTTAATTTTATCAGATTTATGTAGTTGCAACGAAATATTGATATTAACATGTACATATCTGGGATTTTCTGAATAATAATCCCGGGAACCGTAATTTATTGCCAATAGTATATTTATTTACTATCTTAAAGTCCCGTGGTGGTTTTTAGGGTTGTATCTCAGAGATAAGATAAATAAAACTGAATTATTCAACAGTACTTAATATATTAATGATTTACACACGTTAATATTCAGTTGCAGTTTTTATATTTACAAACATTCACCTACAATTCTGTCTAATCTATCATCGGATTTTTAATACGCTTTAAACTGGAATCCCGGGATTTGAGGAATATCCATATTATTATTTTGCTCTATGATATCATTGCAAGTACATATATCACACTACCTAATTCCGACCCCTGATAATTATTGACTTATCGACTTAGATGCATACCACTGGACTTGGCGGAGGCGTTAAGGGATAAATAATAAATAAAATATAATAATTAATTGGAATAATAACCTAATTGTGTGTTGAAGAAATAATCAAAGCTTCCTGTATTTATTTATTATGTAAAAGACCGAACATCGAAACTAACGTAAAATGTTTAACATGACATTGCCTAATCTTCAGGCAGATTTAAAGGAATCAGCCTATTGTAGAGATAATGACTGTCAAATTTTCGAAAATTTATATAAACTCATATTGTATACATACGTATACAATTGAGGTATAACGAAATTTTCTAGACAAACTGTGGGACATATTTCTTAATGTACTTTAGGTTTATATTTCGGTTAAGAACGAAAATAGGGCACAAATCAGTTCATTAATTTAAAAAGAAAGTATAATTTTCGATAATTCTAAAATGTTATTTATGTTTAAAGATATGTTGTTGATGAGAACACATAAAACTCCACAGATTTTGTCTATACATCTTACGGAAAATAGAGATTTTTTTTAACCCATGTCAATAATGTTGGTCGATTTGTGTCATGACATGAAATATAATGTTAACGTAAGACACCAAAAATAATGTGTTAAACATTTAAAATGGCACCTTAAGTATTTGTCTCCAGACAATTATAACTTATACACACATTTATTAAGATATCTTGTAGTTACATTCATATGTATATTCTTTTTGTTATGTTAATTGAGGATTTAAATTTTAAGATTTCTTAAAATATAAATTAGTGTTTTTTGTATAAGTGTGGAAGGAAACCTTTTTGTAGCATTTTTATTGAACAGAGTATTATCTGGTAAAATTAGGTAGTAAAATAAAATCGTGACGTAGTTTTACGCCGTCCGCCTCTCCAATTAACACTTATTTTCCAAAAATCCAATTTGCGAAAATTCACACGGCATGAAATGTAATTCAGTTTCAGCGCAGCCACGTTTGCCACGTCAAAAAAAAAAACACTCGTGCACTCTTTGAAAAACCTAAATAATGGGACTGTAAATATTACACCTTCGCCTTTTTAAAACCACACGCTTGAATTTCGAACAGCGAATCCTGTCAAATCACCATAGAGTAAGAAAATTGCAGAAGTTACAAAACACACGGTTATATTGCTACAATCACCTGATACGGTTCTTCAGGCTTCCCAGGATATGAAGCACTGCGTCTGTAATCGGGGGGTCGTGGTGGCGCCGGTGCTCTCCTCCAGGGGGTGAAAGCGGACGGTTGAGGCGGCTGGGGCGCCGGCCACCTGTACTGGGGAGCCCTGCGGAAGGGCGCACGGTATTGCCGCTCATCGTCAGCGACGCTTGGCGCGCCAGGGTACTGTAATTCACCCATTAACACATACGTCCGACCAGCGAGCAGGTCGGACGTGTACTGGTTGAGATAACACGTATCGCCTCGGTCGATTATAATGCGCGCGCAGAATTGCTCCTATGCGGTGAAAACTCGTCTAATGCTGAAAAAATATTGAAAAATCATACTCTTTTATATACAGAACGTTTATTTAATAACAAAACTTTATAAACCAGTACTTTCTTTAATTTATTTCATTTTATCCATCGTCGACTGGTAGAGATTGCCTCAAGTACATCTTAGGGCATGAAGTACGTCTCTGTGGCACTATATCGGTGCAAAAAGAGTAAATAAATAAATATAAATATATATAGAGCAAATAATTAGGAGGGGGAGAGTGCACGCTGCAATCCAACAGCCGCTGGGCGCGCTCGACTGGCCACGATACCCCTCTCTCACAGAAGACTACCTTGAAATGTACTGCATTTCCCACTTTATCGTATTTCCCCAATGTACGTACGTGTTTCGGTAGTGAGTGAGATGTGCCAGAGCCCATTCCCATCCCATCCTATCCCTGCCCATTTTCCCAACCCTTTCTCCAAATCCATTCCTATATCTCCAAAGGTAGGCAGCGCATCCGGGGGCGTGCGAACATTTGTCATTTTGGACTAATGTTGGCATGTATCGCGCATGTCTATGGGCGACAGTATCCACTTACCATCAGATGGACTGTATGCTCGTCTGCCGCCTTCGAACATAAAAAAAAATATTTACTGTAAAGTGATTAATTTCTACGAGGTCGTTGCAAAGTTTGAACAATAAGAAAATTTACTTTTTGAAATTACTCTAATTTTTTGATTCTATCTATACTTCTATATTATATAATAAAGAGGTAAAATTGTGTGTTTGTATGTTGAGGGTAATCTCTGGAGCTACTGAACCGATTTCAAAAACTCTTTCACAAATAGGAAGCTGCATTATCCGTGTCTAATATAGGCTATATTTTATTTTGAAGTTATGAAAAAAAACTTATAAACTGAAGCGAAGCGAGGGCGGGTCGCTAGTTATTAATATTTAACAATTGGGATGAACACTTCTAAAAATCGACTGTCGATTTGTCTACGACAGGTCGACGATTTGTAGGGGGGAGTGCACGCTGCATTCCTACAGCTGATGGGCGCACTCGACTGGCCACGTTACCCCTCTTTCACAGAAGACTACCTTGAAATGTACTGCATTTCCTACATTATCGTATTTACCCTAATTTACGTACGTGCTTCTGTAGTGAGTGAAATATGCCAGAGACCATTCCCATCCCATGCTATCCTATCCCCCTTCATTTTCCCAACCCTTTCTCCTTAATCCTTAATCCGCAAAGGTAGGCAGCGCATCCGCGGACGTGCCAACGTTTGTCACTGTTGACTGATGTTGGCATGTATCGCGGATGTCTATGGACAACAGTATCCACTTACCATCAGGTGGACTGTATGCTCGTCTGCTGCCTTTTTCAATATGAAAAAAATACAAGAATTATGTTTCACTTTTTAGTTGTTCTTAGTAAATAACATTTAGTAAGTAATATATTTAATAGAGAAAGAGAAAGAAATAAGCAACAAAAAATACTAAATCTGTGGAACCAAATTTAAAGATGGGTTTAGGTTAGCCTTTTTAGTAGTCTTATTTTTAGTAAATACCGCATAGTTTGTTAATTGTTAATCGTTTGTTAAATATCCCAAGTCTGTTAATTATTATTTCCGTTAATTATTATAATATCTACACTCTACACTGTCTTGTATACTAAAACCTTCGTGTAGAAATATGCCAAGAAAGGCAAACATAGGTACTTATATTTTTTTATATGTTTATAAAGAAGATGAAAGCGTAAACGGGTGGAGGATTATATCTTGCAGTAGACCGAATAAAAAAGCTGAGAATGATGACGAAGAGCCGACAGACCAGCAGACCCTATACCTTGGCGAAAGCAAAAATTTTGTAATCGCGCCAACCCTAATTAGTTGGTCAATGCACGAACCATCTTCGTAGTTATTGGTCTACAATATTATCTTTGACCGTCTACGTCGTAGCGGTTTCGTAGCCTATTGCTACGAGATTTCGTAGCTTTCAAAAAATAGCCACTTCAGAAAATTTATTTCAGTGTAAAGTCTGTAGATTTTTCATCTGATTTCATTTCAGTATGCTATCAAAATACACATTAAAACGTTAATCATTAAAAATGGTCGTTCTACATGTTATATACGTGAAAATCTTTGTCCGAGGGTACTGTAGATTGTCCGCTCAGTGCGCTAGACACGCTTAATCCGGCCCTGGTTTAATGTAATCAGTAGCAAACTTAAAACAGGAATGCAACAAAGAATTTTCATTCATTTATAAAACAACCGCGTTGCAAAGATTAGCATTGTAAGTATTATCTAATGCAGTTTGTGAGTGTTCAGTCGCGGTTTGTTTGGCACCCGAATATCTGTACCGGCGCAATGCAGGCTGTAGAAGGTCACTAAAAACGCAGTGAGGTGCATTTTTGCGCAGTGCACGTCTATGATTTGAAAGCTATCTTCTGACAAAATGACATGAAATGTACTATGTCACAAGTACGTGATATACCAAGTAGCAAAACTAAACCAATAGCAAAAGAAATAGGTCTTGTAAAAAAGGTATACAACCGACAACGAGTTACTGAAATAACGCAAAACCTGTCGACCGATTTAAATTTAAAAAACCGCCGTAGCGAATAATAAAATTATTTGAATCAAACATGTCAGGTTTTGTTGTGCTGTCTAAAATGTTTGTACCGCTCATTACTCAGACCGAGCGCTTAGGCGGCAATAAGCGACGTGCGTAGCGTATATATACTAGAATTGTATTAAAATCATGAGAAAAAACTATTGCAGTGAAAACTGGTTGAATCTATTCTACTCTCCGATCAAAGCAACTTATTTTTACGCAGTTATAATTTAGGGATATTATATCGCAATTTAGGGATATCCACAAAATCACTAGTTACAACAACTGATAGGAATTTTAAGACACCTTTATCCCTTATTTGTCAAGTAGTGAATTCCATAAATGACATTATGCTAATTGTAATTACTTTTGTACATTTATTGCTTTCGTATGGTTTCATAACTAGTAACATTATTTTTTATCCACGACCACGGATATTCTATAATTATAATTTGTTAATCATCGCGCGTCGGGGTTTCATGAAAATTTTCTAATTTTGCCCCATTTCAAGGTTAGTGTAAAGTTTCAATATCTCTAGCCCTAGAGAATGTCACAAATTATCTAGAATTAGGTCACGCAGAACAAAACTGCGTCAGCAATATCGCATACAGCATACAATCTTACGACAAAACGTGGAACTAACGAACTCACGTTAGTATACCTACGTATGATTAGGATCAACACTGTAATAGATTGCGTTTTGGTTTACCAAATCTTATTTATATTGTTACTTACGTGTTCCATATATACGAGTATATTAATATATTATATTATTGTTGAATCAATTTTTTACATTAAAAATATCTTGCATCAAAAATATGTTTGTTATTATTTCTTTAATTCCTTTATCGAAAACTAGATAGCGCTAGTTTATACAAGCTTCTGGCGCCATCTGTTAGAATTTTCATGTACTACTTGAAAGTTTTATGTTCTTAGAAGAGAATATGTGAATGGGAAAGATTGGATATTTTCGTTTTCCGTAATCGATTATTGCGTGAGGCAACGTCAGTTATTTTGTCCCCTTATTTCTTTTCAATGCCCCCTATTACCATCGGAAGATACTACCGCCCTCTTAGATTTCTCCAGCACCATCCTAGAGGTGATGATAATGTAAAAAAAAAAACGTTTATTTCTGATGGTATAAATAAAAATTCAAAAGTCTCTTCAAGGCTTCTAAATTACGGCAAATTGGGTCGAATGGCGTAAAACAACAAAAATGTAACGGGCATAACTAGTTCTTTCATTTATTCATTCTTTATTGTATAAAATGACCGAAGGCGTACTTCATTATCTCCCATGTGAAGCTTTGGGCTATGCAAAGATAGCGCGGTAGGTGCAATGATAGGTTTTTGTTGCCTTTAAATGTATTGGAAAACAAAAAAGGATAAAAATAGAGAAAATCTTTTCTAAACAACAAATTGACCGACGAGGTCACCAAATGGTCATCAGTATATTGTTTTTGTAAGAAATATAGATTAAATAGGACACAGATTAACACGTGATTAAAAGAGATGGGACACGTTGCAGAACATTTATCTTTATTTTGTTTACTCGTGGATAGTGTTGTTCACTTTGAAATAGTAACTTCCAAGAAATCGGCAGTTCAAATGCGGGACGGGGCTTATAAAAGTTGAAAACAAAAAAATGTCGACTTACTGAAAATGCCTTTGACAAATTGAACTGTAATTTTGCATGGACGTTCTTAGGGGATATAGATTACAAGGTTAAAGTTCCCTTGGGATATTGAGCACGTGGGTGATGGCACGGACAAAAGGACATAGGTTACAAAATTAAAGTTCCCCTGGGATAAGCTGTGGCCAAAAGCTAGTAATACGTTTCATTTACTAGAAATTTCAATTGACATAAGAGTCCAAAACGCAACGAAAACTGGATCCTCTTAATCTGATGGTATATTTAATAGTTTATTTGCAAAAATTTTTACAAATCATTTTTTACAAAATGTGAGTACAAAACAGATGATAATTTTTATGAGATGCTACACATTCTACTGTACCTAACACAACATGCAAAAACTAATAAATTACAATACAATTACTACAATTACAATAAACCACAATTTAAACAGATATTTATTTATATTTAGATGAAATATTTTGCCACGCCCCCGGGCCCGCAAATATAATTATTATTATTTTAACTAATACGGCGGCGTTAGGGTTTATTCTACTGGCAAACAATAAGCAAACAATAAAAAGTCAAAGGTCATTTGATTAGTATTACATATGTCAAAAATGATATTGTATCAAATAGCAATATTTTTATATATATATATATGGCTTTTTTTAAGCTGTCGTCTCTAATCAATGGCAGCATTAAATAATAAAATTGAACATACAATAAGAATATTGTAACCCCATGTCCTGCTTGGCGGCGCAAAGCGGCGCGTCGCATCAAGCGTTGCGTCGCAAAAATGACAAAGATGCACTGCCCGCACATGTATCCTGCGCCTAGCCTTGCGACGCGTGTCCGGTATCGAGACTTATTTTGCTACTTGCCTTACTAAACATAAATACTTTAAGGAAATGTTTACACTGAGTAATAAGCGTCAATTTTTATGTGTTGTCATATTAATTTTTTTCGAATAGTAGGACAACGCGTCCTCGATGCGTCGCAACCTGCGACGCAACGCTCTGCTAGCAGAACAAAGCCTAAGCTGATAACATATATTTTGTAGATGTATTTAGTACTTATAAATACCAATAAAAAAATACCGCCTCTTCAATATTATGCGACGTTACTCTATGACAGTGTTTATTGCTTCTTATCGAGTGGTTTAAACCAATAATTTATGTCAGTAGTTATCTACACTCGGTATGGAGAGGACGTATCTTTATCTTTTATTAGGTAAGAGATAAAATGCAGCAGTTCAAAGCCACGGGTGAGTGTAACTGTAATTTAATCTTTATTATCTGTTTATTAAAGTTTGGAAAGGAATAACTGATCACTTTAGAGTGCAAAAAATAACAGCGGGTAGATTTGCTAATTGTTATTTTAAGCGATTTCTTGTAAACGATTAATCGTACCTACTTTGGAGCGAGTTCCTGGATGGCTGTTGTGGTTCTAACTCACCAGCGAGTACTGTTGTACCGAGATAAAAGTTGTAATGCTTTACTATAATTTCTAAATAAATGTACCGACTTATTCGAATGAGTCTTTCTGCAATGAATAGTTGAAGAGGTATATATTTTATCCGGCTTACAACCAACACATTTACTCTCTCACCGACTCGCGATCCCGCGGTACCCTCCCAAAGCAACGCCCTGAGCCGAGGTCCGCTGGTCTACCGGCGGGGGAGTCCTTAGACTCGTTGCTGTACACACTTTTTGCTCGTAGCTGAGCGCCTTCTGCCCTCGCCTCAAACCACACATGTCCTCTTGAATGGTTTAGTGATTCTTGAAAGGCCATTAGGGCCACAAGAATTTAGCCATTCCGAAAAGAAGGAAAAACAGAATATTTTTTTACATATTGTCGTCAGCATCTGATGCTGAAGGCTAAGATGGTAAGGGAAATTTGATGTTACAACCATGATGTTTGGACTAATAGATTCAATGTAAATGCTTTTCATCGAAAATAGTTCGTGGACGAACAGATATTGTGGATATTGTCGCTAGTCTGTATCTATTACATATAATAAAATTGTAACAGGCCGATGTCTGTACATTATAGATATTGAAAAAAAACTAATATGGTGGGTCTTTATTAGAGCAACAGAGGCGAAAACAACAGTTTTTAGAAATTTTGTCTGTCTGTATGTTTGTACACTCATCACGCAAAAACTACTGCATGGAATTGAATGCAGTTTTAACCGATGTATTGCTAGAGGTCTAACTTAAAATATAGGCTCCATTTTACCGCAGGAAAATATCTTATTCCGATTGTTTTAAATTTAATAAACCGAAGCGAAGTGAGGGCGGGTCGCTAGTCTTTAATAAGATTTTGTACGGGATAGATAATACGAAAATACAAAATGATAGATCGAGTGCAAGCGTTTTAATAAAAATATTTCTTCAAAAATTTAAATCATCGTACCCATCTGTGCCTACAATTTATATTTCTCCCATCCTCTCTCATCTTGCCATAGGGGGCAAATCATTGTGGTGCTGGCTAGGCCAAGATTTTTTTTTGTCTGGATTTTCTTTATTTTTTATACATGTGCAAGATTTGGGGGCCCTAATAAACATGGCATTCTGTATTTTTAAAAATAGTACATGGAAGGGTGTTTCTTTTTAATGGGTCGATAATGACCCCTGGGTCATTTCCGTTATCATAATATAAGTAGATAACATTAAACAATGATGTTCTTTGTATTTAATTGATATTAATTTACCTTTATATACCTACCACTGCATTTTTAAGTAATTTACAATTGTATCAGTATGGCAAAAAAAGAATTTATTTATAGTCGAGTCAATGAAGGCTTTTAATTCTTGATCCTCAAGAACAAACCGATTTTGAAGCTAGATTTTGAAGCTAGATTTTTTTAAATGTTTGTTATCAATTATATTGTATGGTTTGCAGAACATCAGCACATTCGCTACAATCCACTCAAAGACTTGTGGATCCTTGTGTCCCCGCACAGATGCCTTCGACCATGGAGCGGGCAGACGGAGCAGGCTCCTGACGACCAGCCTCCAGATCCTGACAACCCGTTGAGAGCTGGTGCTGTTAGGGCTAGTGGACAGGTTATCTCGTCATTTTTTTACTACTTAGTATCTGCATTTAGTCATATAAGTATGGCAGGGGTTCGACAGACATTAAATAATACGATATAAATTCGTAATAATGGTCTTATAATATACTTAAATTAATCTAAAATTGAAAGTATAGACTGACATTCTCAGTAGTCTCGGTACTAGCCGGTTCGTAGTTTAGGACACACGTGTGCACACAACACAATGGATCCATCGCTGATTTTCAGCTGAATCCCGGGTGACATGGAGGCAAAAACTACGCAGTATTAGTAAACAAGTAAGAATGTCCTTGTGCCCAGCGATGAATATTAAAACGACCGTTTCAGGACGAAGACACCTTTATTGTTTAAAACTACCATTCTATAGATAAATAAGAAAAAACAACCATAGCGTTTTAATTTAAGATAAAGCGCCACCTGTTGACAAACTGCAGAACTACTTTTCAACCTTCATGTTTTAAGGCCTGAACAGTTACTCTGTACCAAAAGGTTATCTGGCACAGTTTGCTAAGTATTAGCGATAAGACCGCCTTTTGTGCATTTCATGTGTTACAATGTCTTAGTTTGTTTTGATGTGTAATAAAAAGTTTTATCTGTCTAATGTAACCCAATTTTTATATCACAGCGCAACCCACACTATACTTCGACCTACGTCTTCCCGAATGACTTCCCGGCGCTCTTGGAGAGGGTGCCGGAACCGCCAGCTCCTGATCACCCGCTGTTCCAAACTTCGCAGGCTAAAGGGACGTGCAGGTAAAAAATCTTTTTTTTTTTATATAAAGTGGCAGACGAACCATCAGTCCTCCTATAAGCCGACCGTTTAACTCGCGTATCGCCTGCGCGGTAAGAAGGGAGCGGGGGCGGGTAACGCTACACACGGAGTCAATAATCCAAAGATTTATCTCGAGATAGACATTGTTGGTAAAGAATAAAATAATAAGTATCTTTTTTTTAAGTATTTATTTTTAAGTTTTACAAATATTTTATAATAGCTTCATAGGTACAAAATCATAAAACAATAATTAACTCCGTTTAAGAAATATTTAACCCCAGATAAAAATTTTATAGGACTATTCGTCACTAATATCCATATCGCTTGAATCATCATCACTGTCTGTGTAGCTTGAGGAGTCAGAATCTTGCAAATTAATAATAAATCGGTCCATCTCTTCATCAACGATGCGATCGTGCAGACAATATTCATCTTCAATAGTTTGTACATGTTTATCGCAGTTAACCCATTTTCCTACAGAGAATTCGGCAAATAACTGTTCCAGTGTATTTTTCTTTTTGTCTAAATTAGAATCAATTTCAATTTTTGCGAGCTGTCCTTTGATATCCCCCCAAACCAATTCGATTGGGTTCAAGTCTGGGTGATATGGAGGCAGTCGTAAGACTTCATGACCTGCCGCCTTTAGAATTTCATCTATTTTGTAAGTATTTTCTGTCGCGTGTTGTTTAATTAAATTCAATAAATCACATTTTCTTAAAGACGTATCAAATTCAACATTGTGTCTTTGCAGCCAGGTCTGCATGGTGGCTTTTGTGGATGTCATTGTAGGCTTTTTGTCCTCTTGTACCGAGTGGTATGCGGCATTATCCATAATAATAACTGAGCTTGGCGGTAAATTTGGCAATAGCTTTTCTCTAGTCCATTTGCTGAAGTTTACAAAATTCATATCGCTATGATAATCTCCGGTTTTGCTTTTGGATTTAAAAATTAAAAGAGCTCCATCGATAAATCCGGCTTGTCCACCAGCATGTACAATAATTAAACGTGGCCCTTTGCCAATATGCGACAGCACCCCTCGTTCTTCATTGGATTGCCAACACGCCGCGCCGGTACATTTAATGACGAATTGACATATGTTTCATCGAGGTAAACAATGTTTCTTTGATCTCTTCTGTGCTTCTTTATCGCATTAAGATAACGCCACCGCCACGATACGATGTTTGGTTGTTCAATCAGTAATTTTCTTTTTGATTGACATTTCTTAAATCGAAAGCCAAGTTTATGAATCAATGTTCTCAAATATTCTCGGCCACAATTTAAAATTCCTTCTTCTCTGAGTTTCGCATTCAAAATTTTTAATGTAAGAACCTTCTTAAAAACCGTATAAAATTGAGTTATTTTTCTTCTAACAACGCCCTCTGTAAAACTGTCAACTTCAATTTTTTTCTTTCGGATTTGTTTAATTTTTTTTGGTGATTTAAAATTTACATTATTTTGTTCATCTTTCAGTTCATTTCCTTCTTTTATTATTTTACATATGGTAGTCACCGAAAGTCCTGTAGCTTTAGCAACAAGTTTGTTTAGGTTTACGTCTTCAAGATACTCTGTAGAATTATGATCTTGTTTTCTGGCTTTAAAAAAGGAATACATATTGTATGCTATTTGTTTAGCTTGCTTGTTAATTTTGTTCGCAAAACTGGAAGAGCGATTCATCTTGAGATTTATCTTGGCAGTCGTATACCTTGTGCGTTAATGTCCAAGCGTCCGTAACAAAAATACCAACCGCGCGCTGCGAGCACAGCCAGCGCACTGCCGCACTTGACGTAAGCTCTCTGCTCCGCGCACCCCTTTCACCCATCCGCTAACATTTCCCCCCGCTCCCTTCTTACCGCGCAGGCGATACGCGAGTTAAACGGTCGGTTTATAGTGGTAAGTGTATATATATATACTGTCGCCCCGCGATAGATGACTACATCAGTGCATAATGACATGAATTAAACGTGTCATGCGCTGCCTGCCTTTGGAGATTTAGGAATGGATTTGAAAAAAGGGTTTGCAAAATGTGGAATTGTGTTCCCCGGGACAGTCTTAAATGTTAAGAGTAATATTATAATAATAAAATATACCAAACGCCTGTTTAAATAAATTATCAAGATTAAGTATAAAAGCAAATTATTGCTATTACATTTCTTCAAGGATAACACTATCAATATTAGGGACTGACTGAAGTGGTTTTTTATTTATTTCTATGTAAGAGTAATAACTACGGGACCGAATTTTAAAACCCTTACTTTCATTAAATAGACATTGTACTTAACTTAAAACTAATTGTAAACTGTACTTAAAAAACTTGTATCTATTTTTCTATTTTCCAGGGTAATGTGCTTTCATCCAGACTCCACGATGACCATACCGCTCATGTCTGTTGAGGAAATACTTGCAGTTATTGAGGAGTGAGTGTCAATTGCAGGTGCAAATATCTATAATAATCTATTAATTTTCAGACTAGCGGTGGAAACTACTTCTTTCGCGTGAACTTGTGATTCCCTTGGGACTTCATAATTTATTTGGATTAAAAGTACATAGACTTTTAATCCAGATAAATGTCGCCCATAGACATCCGCGATACATGCCAACATTAGTCCAAAATGACAAACGTTGGCACGCCCCCGGATGGGCTGCCTACCTTTGGAGATATAGGAATGGATTTAGAGAAAGGGTTGGGAAAATCGGGAGGGATAGGATGGGAAGGGGCTCTGGCAAATCTCACTCACTACCGAAACACGTGCGTACATTAAGGAAATAAGATAAAAGTGGGAAGGAAATGCAATACATTTCAAGATAGTCTTCTGTGAGAGAAGGGTAACGTGGCCAGTCGCACACGCCCAGTGGCTGTTGGATTGCAGCGTGCGCTCTCTCCCTCAAAATGTAAAATGAAATAAATTCCAAATCTATCCTATTTATTCCGTTAATAGATGGGTGAATCAGCTCACAGAGCTCGGTCGCCGCTACACCTGGGTACAGATCTTCGAGAACAAAGGCGCTATCATGGGCTGCTCCAACCCCCATCCTCACTGCCAAATATGGGCTTCCAGTTTCCTGCCGAATGAACCTAGGATTAAAGATCGGTAGGTAAGCTTAAGAGAGCTTAAGAGATTAAAGAAACTACATCAGCTCTAGAAGAGTGGATTCACCAGCGTGATTTAAAGCCATACATCGCTCGTGCACGAGATGTGTACAGCAGTAATCGATAAGCTGGTTCATCGTATCGATATGTTTCGTTTCATCGGCGACAAGATTTCCCCTCGCTACAATTTACTCGTCACGTGACGTTTCGTGTCTATAGTTTAACGAACTAGCGTTGTCTATCTGCGTGTACGTACATGTTCACATGCCGGCCCACCTTGATTTTGAAGATTTTATGTGACAACTATGATAAAACATTCTCAAAACATCTGATTATAACAATGTTGATTATGACATTTGTTTCATTACAAATATTTTCTGTAAAAAAGTCGTCACATTGGTCATTTTTCAGTTTTAATCGAAAATATAGTAATTCTTGCCGTGAACGACTGTATTTTTTTTAACCTTCAAATAGAGCTACGTTAGTTTTGTATTAATAAATACAATAATTATTAATAATTAATAAGATTTAAAGCTCGAATAATCTGTGTCACGGTAGTAACGGAAAGTAAAAAAAAATATTAAAATTCCTTTTTCTCAGAGGATGCTTAGAGGATGTGTGATATGTCTGCGCTTCTACCACGTCGGTTGTCGGTCGTGCTGCAAATGTGGCCCGCTCATTACCACTTCACTGTACTAATCAATTTACCTGATCTATAAATATGTCTGTATTTTTACAGATGCCAAAAAGAATATTACACGAAGTACGAGAAACCACTTTTATTAGATTATTTAGAACAGGAATTGTTAAAGAAGGTAATTATATCAACGCGAAGAAACAAGAGATGTGTCTTGACATCTTACAAAATATTGTCAAATATTTTTAACATGTCAATCACGCAACTGTTATACCTAACTAAAAATAGACAAAAATTTCATGACTTAAAAAAATATTAACATTTCATGACATCATAAATAAATAGTTTGTGATTAATTGAGTCGTATGTGCATAACCCTATCCACACTGGCTCAGGGGTTTGACTTTTAACCGCGTCCGCTTCTGTTAGTGAGTACGCGTAAGTAGGTATCAACTATGTAACTAACTTATGTCCTCAATAGGAATGACTCGTTGCCGTCGTCGTAGCCGTTCTTGGTGGGTACGTCTTAGACGACCCCGACGACCCAGTTACTGCTGCGAATGCGGTTCTTACACTACATTCACAGATTTCACATATATACCGTCCCCGCCGGCGGAGACGAGGACGTCACCCTCGCTACACCGTGAACACACACCGGCCTTCAGCCAATACTTTTACCAGGTATCGGCACGTGCCTGGGCGCTTGTCATCGACTCGCGATCCCGCGGTACTCACCCAAAGCAACGCCCTAAGCCGAGGTCCGTTCCTTCCGCCGGTCTACTGGCGGGGCAGTCTTTAGGCTCGTTGCTGCACACACTCTTTGCTCCTGGCTGAGCGCCTTCTGCGCTCGCCCTAAACAATACATGTCCGGTGCCTCTTGAAAGGCCATTAGGGCCACAAGAATTTAGCCATTCCGAAAAAAAGGTACCAGCTACGTAAAGTGTTATGCGCATACGACTTAATTAATTCATTTTTTTAATATAATAGTGGTAGAATGTATTATTATTTATATACACATGAGAATTAAGCTTTACTGTTTAATTTCTGTCGCACCCGTTTAAAATTTTCACGTTTAACTAACGGTCGACTGGTCGAGAATCATTAAGTCATTAAGTCCGCCTCTGTACAATATAATGCAAAATAAGTAAATAAATAAATAAAAAATCATGAAATACATGTTCAACTATTAAAAATCGTGAAACACATGTTCAACTATTAAAAAATCGTAAAATACATGTTTAACTATTAAAAAATCATGAAATACATGTTCAACTATTAAAAAATCGTGAAATACATGTTTAACTATTAAAAAATCGTAAAATACATGTTTAACTATTAAAAAATCATGAAATACATGTTCAACTATTAAATTTTTAGTTATATTTAATAGTTTGAGTGTATTGATTGAAATATTAAAATAATATCACAATATTTTTAGGACCTTACGTAACAGATAAATTTATTAAAAAATAAACAACACATGATCAATTTATTAGACGGTCAAAACATTGCTGTGTTTTAATTACAGGAAAGAGTAGTCCTCCAAAATTCAGAATGGGTAGTCCTTGTACCATATTGGGCTGAATGGCCATACGAAACGATGCTGTTACCAATCAACGGCAAGCCGCAGAGGATGACTGAGCTGAGAGCTAATCAGAAAGTGAGCTTAGCTGAGATTATGAAGGCATTGAATACTAAGTACGATAATCTGTTTAGATGCAGCTTCCCTTATAGCATGGGATGGCACGGTGAGTACAGTCAATCTATATACATGTGTCAATAACCCAAGAGCTGGTCACCTAATGTAAAATATACAAAACCGTACCAGCGAAAAATAGAATTATTTTAGGAAATAAATCAAAAATTACAAACATGTAAACTTTCGTTGTTCTATCTAAAACCTTCGTAGCGCTCGTTACTCGGTATATGACTGGGTCGACGCGTGTAGAATTAAAGATATGTATATTAGAAAGGAACAATGAGTTTTGAAAAATAAACGCTATTGTAAAAACTGGTAGAATCGATTCCATTCTCGATACTGACGAACCTATTTTTAGCTTTTGCATTATTTCAGTGGCACGTTGTATACGAGATGTAACCAAACCTTTCTCGAAGCCTAAAACCATAGGATTTCATTGCTGAACCACGCTTGTGAATCTGTTAATGGACTTTTTTTATAGAAAAGGGCGGCAGACGAGCATACAGTCCACCTGATGGTAAGTGGATACTGTTGCCCATAGACATCGGCGATACATGCCAACATCAGTCTAGAATGACAAACCTTGGCACGCCCCCGGATGCGCTGCCTACCTTTGCAGATTAAGGAATGGATTGCGAAAAGGGGGAGGGAGAGGATGGGATGGGAATGGGCTCTGGCATATCTCACTCACTACCGAAACACGTACGTACATTGGGGAAATACGATAAAGTAGGAAATGCGGTATATTTCAAGGTAGTCTTCTGTGAGTGAGGGGTAACAACTAACATGGCCAGTCGAGTGCGCCCAGCGTCTGTGGGCATGTAGCATGCACTCTCCCCCTACCGTGCACTCATATTTAATGTATGCTATTTTTTAAATAACAATATTTATAATTAATTCACTCGTATGTGCATAACACGTGTTATACTTACCAACAGAAGCGCGCGCGTTCAAAGGGGAAAGACCTAAACGAGCGAGTGTGGATTGTGTTATGCATATATGAGCAAAATTAATCACAAATTATTTATTTTCATTGTAATATAAAAACGAAATAAATGTAAACTGTTATTTAAATAGATATATTATTTTTAGTGTAGGTTCTGATATATTATTTATCTAAAGAGTAAATTATTGATTTTCCTCGGTTATGTTCATGAATAATTTGAGATCAATCTTTGTAGGTGCCCCCACCGGACCTTCAACCTCACCCGGCGACTCCCCCCACTGGCTACTCCATGCTATCTACCTCCCACCGTTGCTACGGTCAGCCACTGTCAAGAAGTTCATGGTTGGCTATGAGATGCTGGCTCAACCACAAAGAGACTTATCACCAGAACAAGCGGCCGAGAAGTTGAGGGAGTGCGATCATCTGATTCATTACAAGAATAAGTGAACATGTTTTTTGGTCTATTAAGAACATGTTTTATTATATATATAACATTATTAATTAAAAAAATCATTACTAACAGCTTTTATAAAAGATTATTTTTTGGAAGAATGCATTCGATTTTTATTTTTTAGGTACGAAGGTGGCAGACGAGCATACAGTCCACCCAAGGGCGTCGCCAGCCAATGGGCCATCAAGATGAGAGAGGATGGGAAAAATAGGAATTGTAGGTACAAATACAATTTTTTTCTAATCTCTAGAGGGGGGCAACTGCCCTCCCCTGCCCTTTGGCGACGTCTTTGAGTCCACCTGATGGTAAGTGGATACTGTCGCCCGTAGACATCCGCGATACATGTCAACATTAGTACAAAATGACAAACGTTGGCACGCTCCCCGATGCGCTGACTACCTTTGGAGATATAGGAATGGATTTGGAGAAAGGGTTGGGAAAATGGGGAGGGATAGGACGGGAATGGACTCTCTGACAAATTTCACTCAGTACCCAAATACATACATACATTAGGGAAATAAGATAAAAGTGGGAAATGCAGTACATTTGAAGGTAGTCTTCTGTGAAATAACGAGGCCAGTAGAGTGCGCCCAGCGGCAGTTGGATTGCAGCGTGCACGCTTTCCCCTCCTAAATTTGCCGCATTTTTCTAGCCTCAACTTTAATTTGGTCGACTCTACAGTTTTGATATAGACTTGAACGAGTAAGAGAAACGGCAGATACATTTTAAAATAATTTATTTAATTGTAACTAACATTATATGCTTTGGTACTTTATCTATACATATATTTCTATATTTATTTTACCTTTTATTGAATATACATTTAAATTACAATAAAAATCAAATAGTTAAATCATGTTTCTCTTTAAACAGAATCTTAGAAAATTGAAATTTTAAGTATTCAAAATCTTAACCGAAATCAATAATTCCGTACCGACAATAAGGTCTCCTTTGCGTGATGTTCACTTGAATTTCATTAATTTAAAAATAAATATACACGATAAAAAGGAAATATTCACCGAATTCAAATGTATATTCAGTAACGTAGTTACAATAATAGGATATGATTCAATATCTATTATTAATAATAATAAGTAATACTAATAAAAAAACAACAGATCAAAATTATATATATATATATATATATATATATATATATATATATATATATATATATAATTTTGATAATTTTGGTACAATCAAGGCACGATTGTAAAAATCTTCTAAAAAAATTCAACAAAGTATAACTATAAGTTCAATGTCACTCAGCGAGCAATGGAGAGAGCAACGCTCGGTGTACTTTTGGTTTTCTGTTTATACTATTTATTGATTTGCATTAGTTACGTGTGGTGTCCACTAGATGTCGCTGTAGTGAGTACCCACATCGCGCTATCGTTTCGCTTTCTGTGCAAATATTTGTTGTGAAATACATAAATAAAAACTAGTGGTCGAACCTAGATCAGTACATCCCTGGAGATGGAAGCCACGTACCGGTCCTGGAAACGAATCGTATAATCTCTAACTAACTAGACTTGTATCTGTTGGAAGTATGTCATAAAAAATATATATAGAAATTTGTATAAAAACATAGTTCTACTATAAAAGGGTTTGGGCACTGACGATTCGAATTACTTTTAAAAAAAAATAAGGTATTTGTTATTTTGAAAATTACTCTATGATTACCAAACAATAAAGAAAACCAAATGGAATCTATTAACAATAAAAGTGTCATATAATCCATGCAGAATATATGACACTGTCTTTTCGAAAAGTCAACTTTTGTGTTAAAATTCTCGTTTATGGATATATTTTTTTTAACATTTTTATGTAATTTTTAACGAATTTATTTCTGAAAAATACTATCGTGCCCTTGGTTGTACTTTAAGATGTAATACACAAACTAAATTCGGGCCTAAACTAGATTTTTACCGCGAATCTTTTTAAAGGGCTGTGACCCTTTTCTTTTTATTGTTTCGGATCCAAACAAATCTATGCAAAGACCCTTTTCTAAACATCAATTCCCTATACACATTTAGGTACCGCTAACAAAATTACAAATAATATTCAACAGTGAAAACAGACTAAAAATGAGACAGAAAATTCTCAAAGCGAATTTTTCACTTTCAAAGGAGTATATTTGTCACAATTATTTTCTAAAATAAATAATAATTATAACAGTGTGTAAGGCGTAGTGATGGGTAACTCCGGGGTCAAAAGGTCAAATCAAGAGAGTTGAACCCGCGAGCGGAGCAGAATCCCAATCGAATTGTTATTCATTCCGATTCCGGCGCCAATCGTGATCGTGACTGTAATCGCGCATCGACACTTGTCGGGGGCTCAAAATCGAGATGCAACGATGGCGTGACCTTGTTTTTTGCTTATGCAACAACCATTAGGGAAAGAGAAACGCTCTCGGAAGGTGAATCAAAAGAGTTGAGGAGTAACTAAGAGGAGTCGGTTCCGCAAGCGGAGCAGGATTAAGTGAGTTAAAACACTCGGAGAAGTCTTGATTACCCATCACTAGTAAGGCGACCCCTAGAACTTAATTGTACAATAATGGCATTGAACAATATTTAATCGATTAACAGTGTTGGCGCAATGTTTCTGCGCTGAACTATCAAAATAATGCGCAATCCGTAAAATGGCACATTATAATCGATCGTCTAGGGAGCCATAGGAAAAAAAAATCAAACCAAACTCCTTTTTAAAATTTAAAAGAAAATTACACACTAATTTTAGCCAAAACAACTAATTTTAAATTAAAAACTATAATAAAAGTGCATAATTATTTAATAAAAAAGAGAGTGTAGCTTTGGTTTATAAAATACGTACCAGATTCTTAGTGAGAGAATTTTCACTAATTACGTATCGGACTAGAAATGGGGGAGTTCTTTCCTTTTTTTTTTTCTAAGTACCTAAGGAGTGGCCAATGTCCAGTCCCGTCGAAGTAAGTCAGGGGTCGCTCAGTAAAGCTAGTAGGTTTACTGAGGACACAAGAGGACTCCTTGGAAGCACACGAGAAACGCAGTCTAATACTTTTTGTTTATCACAAACATAACGCACATAATTTGCAGTTTAATAAACTATCAAAACCATTAAAACTTGTATAAATAATCAAATAAAAACTCGACTTCTCGCGAAAAAGTTCCCGAGTTTAATCAACTTCAATGAAGTTGGGAAATTAAATGCCCTCATTAAAACTATAACTTAAACCAACATCGAATTCGACACAATTACAATTGTACAACAATGTCTAATGCTATTCAGATACGTAATTAGTTTTCACAATTCGCGACTATGACATTATCACCATAGTAACCGGAGTACGTAGATTGAATCAGGGTCAATGATCTCAAACATATATGGACATACCTCCGGGATTCCGCAATTTTAAAATTATTAAGACTCTTTATGCCGGGTATTTCAAAATTATTACGTGGAGCTAGGTTTAAGGTGCGAAACGAATCAATATGAGCAAGATTTTTTTTTTCTTAACACTTTCCACGCCACGCGCAGGTGACCGGCGTTCTAAGTAAAAAAAAAACTGTGGTGTTACTAAATCACTACTTTTATTGGTACTATAGTTACCAATGTGTAACTCGTGCGGCTGCTCTGAGGTCAAGAGATGGAATACTAATTGAGAACAAAACAAAACTTCCTTTATTAAGTAAATACACCTGCTTATCATGCACACTTTGCCCTCGGAACTAGCGTCGTGCGGAGACATCTATCGCGCGCGATAGAATGGGACGGATGATGTGTGCGAATAGGATGACGCACGCAAATATGGCGCGCTCGCGCGCGCTTCGGTTTAGTCGCGGCTAACCTCCGCTTGCTGTGGACGCGCTGGCGTATGTATGCTCCTACAAATTCAATCCCTTAAATACCGGAACATTCAGGAAAAAAGGCATGTCCATATTATGCATGACATGGTGCAAGTACATGTTATGTATGACATGGTGCAAGTACATGTTACGTATGGATGGTGCAAGTACGAATAATCAATCTACCTACTCCGATCCCCGATTATCACATTGGGAAAGTTAAAGCTTAGATATATGAGAAAAAAATATCGAAATTTAATATTTCCAATAGGAGAATTACTTGAACGACATATTGTTGCCGTTATTGCTCTATATTGTACTTATAATGAGTTGTTACAATACGACATTACAATAAATACAAAGGCGAACTTATTCCTAGAAGGAATCGCTTCCAGTCAATCTTAGAATAACCGAGAGTGGTTATGTCCTTAAAAAATAATCTACAACATATAAAAAAAAACATATATTTGCACATAAATATACAAATAAATACACGCATACATGCATTTAGATGGTTAACTTAGAGTACAGATACATTACGAAAACTTTGCCCATCGGCTGATCCGGAAACAACCACGTCTATGAATTACCGTACCGCTAATTGCATACTTTATTGCATAGATGTGGATGAGGCGTTCGAGTGTTTCCTGATTAGCCGATGGCCAATGTTTTCATAATGCATCTGTACCGGGATCGAAGCATAAATTATACAGATTAAATTTGAACAAAGCCACAGATGGGGATTTTTCTAAGGAAGCTTGTTCCACAGTTTCACGGCGTGAAACGTGAAGGATTTTGAGTACATACGGGAAGTGTTTGTAGGTATATCTAGCGATAAATTGTAAGCAGATTGTGTTCTTTTTTGCAAAATAATTGAACACCAGAAAATACAGAACGGGCAGATAATTTAATGCTGTGTTAGGTTCATGTTCCCTAGTAACAATAAAGGTATGGAGGCCCTATCGATCTTGGTAAAGACTCCCTTGGCAATTTAAAATTTTCTACAGTTATTCAAAAATAGTTTGTTCTGTTGATCATAATTTAGTATTTTTTTTATATACGAAGACGGCAGACGAGCATACAGTCCACCTGATGGTAAGCGGATACTGTCGCCCGTAGACATCCGCGATACATGCCAACATCAGTCCAAAAGACAAACGTTGGCACGCCCCCGGATGCGCTGCCTACCTTTGGAGATATAGGAATGGATTTAGAAAAAGGGTTGGGAAAGTGGGGAGGGATAGAATGGGAATAGGCTCTGGCACATCACTACCAAAACACGTACGTACATTAGGGAAATGAGATAAAGTGAGAAATGCAGTACATTTCAAGGTAGTCTTCTGTTCAAGGTAATTTCCTTCTAGTTTAAATGCAATCCGTTTATTTATGCACAGTAGATCTCAGACGAGCATGTATCCACTTACCACAATGGTAAGTGGATAGACAGGTCCATACACATTCGTGATACATGCCAACATCAGTCCAGAATGACAAACGGTCTATATTCTTGTGCCCTAATGGCCTCTCAAGAAACACCGGTCATGTATGGTTTAGGGCGAGCGCAAAAGGCGCTCAGCCAGGAGCAAAGAGTGTGTGCAGCAACGAGTTAAGGGCTCCCCCACCGGTAGACCAGCGGAAGGAAGGGACCTCGGCTTAGGGAGTTGTTTATCCCGGGATCGAGAGTCGATGATAATCGCCGAGGCACGAGCCGATACCTGATAAAAGTGTTGGCTGAAGGCCGGTGTGTTCACGGTGTAGCGAGGGTGACGTCCTCGTCTCCGCCGGCGGGGACGGTGTATATGTGAAGTCTGTGAGTGTAGTGTAAGAACCGCATTGCCAGCAGTGCCGGTCTAGGTCGTGCCGAAGACGACAACGGCAACGGCAACATTTCTATCGGGGACATAGGTTAGACTGGCAATTACTAGGGGGTTGGAAGCCAACCAGGTTTCTTTGATAAGAACGTATGATGTGTCATTTAGTCTATTCCCATATCGACGGGGGAAAGGAAGTAATAAGGGTTCTCATAGTTCTACTAACTCATAATGCATAAAACAAGTATTATAAAAAGAAATTACAGTCTTAAATCTATTTGGCTAACACCGCCTGCGGTTTATAAATCGCTCCTAGAAAGGACTTCGAGATATATACATGACGTTATAGATGGTCTACCCCGAAAAACGAAGTTACGGTCGGAAGTTCGATGGATTCCTACCACGAAAACGTTCTTTGCGATATATCATCGGCCCGAATGGAGTTCGTTTGACATTTGAATCCACTCTGATCGCACGAGACAACGATCGAAATTAGTCTTCGGTATTCACAACTCCTTGGACTGTTTCAGCTCACTTAATCCGGCTCCGCTCGCGAATCCAACTCGTCTTAATGATTCCTTGACTCCTTTGATTCACCTAATTATATTTTATAAGAGGCTGAGAGCGACTCATTCGCTTTGTATCACATTCGTTCATGTAACTCAGCAATCCAAAAATGAAAGGAATAAATAATTCCACGGAGTCGATAACAGTTAGCCGGAATCATTAAGTGTCGGCTCCGCTCGCGGTTTCGGGTCTTTTGATTCATTGAATCCGAAGTTGACAAAAGATTGGGGATGAAACGTTAAATTTCACGATAACAATAATCGATATATAGAACTCCGTACGAAGGAAAAGTCAGAGTAATGGCACTTCGTCCGTTCGAACTTTGATCGACCACGAAACTTCAGAAGCGTATAATCAGAGCAGACCACCAGTATTAAAAATAATAATTAATTGCTGGTTAATTGACTCGTGTGTGCATAACACCCTAGCCCCGGATAGAGGGGGGTTCTGTCCGCGGGCAGGGATTTTTCTAGACGCGATGGGAATTCCCCCGGCAGAGACATCACACACTACGAACGCGTTCAAAAATCATCTTAGGATACGTTGATTGGGATCTTAGGAGGAGGATCATCTTAGCGCCCCCTTAAATTGCCGCCCGGGGCGGGTACCCCGGTTTGCCCCCTCACCCCTCCCCCAGATCCGGGGCTGCTGACGTGTAGTCGCTAACAGAAGCGGACGCGGGCAGAGGTGCGTTCTAATGGCTCGCGCACATTATAGACGCGTCGGATCTCAACTCAACCCAAAAATTTGTCAGCTAGCTGTTGACATTCAATTCGTCACGTGGTCGGACAGCGAATTGCGTCCGTCAATTGCGCCAGTCTATCGCACATCGAGGCGGGCCGAGTCGCAGCGCATTAATACGGCTGTCGAGCGATCAGGGGCCTTACCACCATTCCCTATAGCAGTATTATTTTAACCTTACTTCTCTATTTCGCACCGCGGCGTCCTTAATGTAAGCTTATTTTAATAATGTTTTAATAGAGAGTTTTGGTGACGTCAACACAATTCGATAGCTTACTGTAGTGCAAATCGGAACGTTGTGTGAAAGAAATGGCGTTACACAGTTCATGTAGCGTTATCTCGTTTTGTTTTTAGCAGGGAATAGACAAATAATTAAAATCATTCGTTCTTTCTCTGCACTGAGCATTAATACTTTGGTGGAGGTGATGGTACGAATATGAGTGATGTTGTTTTAAGCCTGAAACAAAACGTTGCTGCAACAATATTGTTTTGTAAAAGATGGCGGTAGGGCCCCAGGCAGTGCGCTGCGCTGTGGCCCGCCTCAAGCGTGCCATGGCTCATACAAAACGTATGAAAGCGATTCAGGAGGATTTCTGCAACGTGATGCGCTGCGCTGCGGCCCGCCGTAGTGTGCGCGGGCGAGTGTGAATAGTGTTATGCACATACGAGTAAATTAAGCATCAATTAATTATTTTTATCCTAATAAAACAAATCTTGAAATATATGTAAACGTTTAGTTAGATACAATAGATTTAGTCTACTGATTGAAATATTTGCCACTATTTTTGTAGGATAAATATATGACAGCTTTCTTTCTGAAACCTTATATCCATGTCAATAAAGTATATTATGCCTTCATTTAAATCAAGAAATTGTAAGTTCTCAAAAGTTTTTATACAATGAATTCCCGAAACACTGAAAACACAGTGCGTTTTTTAGGAAAACACAATTTTATTCTAACTTATTACAACTATAAGATTATAAGAGATGTAGAAAGACTTTTCCCAAAAAATTGAAGCGATAACTCGATATTCACATTTGTGTCGTGTCAAATTTGACATTTTCGGTTTATACGACCATAGACATGGACAACGCGAGTTCGCAAAATTGTGTCACCGCACGTGTGACGTCACGAGTAAACTTGGCGATGAAACGAAACATCTGCCTTGATTCAACGCTGAACACGATTTGTTACAACTGATTACAGCGCAATTAGGCATTTCTGTATTCTGTTGCGACACGGGTCGGAACAGACGAAACGAGAGGCGCGAAATATAGGAGTTTAACGCCAACTTCAGGCACGCAACCAACAGCGTTATCTATCCTTCCATATCTGCAGTAAGGACTCCAGACATTTTTACGAATATGACCGTTATTGAGTTATAAATAAGACATGTGAGATATTTTGAAGACGATATACTGAATTTTCTTTTTTCTTTCTCTTTTTGGGGTAAGATCTTTTTACATTAATAATTTACACATAAACATCAAATGTATTGTCTATTATCTAAAACAACTATTCATTACAATAATTATTATTTACAATTTAAAAAAAAAATGAGAATAAATCAAGAGATAGTAATTATGCTCTTTAAACAGTCTTTTTATTAAAAAAAAAAAACTTTGGCGTCGTCAGACTTTTTGAAACACTTGGAATTTTTAAAGCCTTGGAATGATTTAAAATGAGTTATTTGGAAAAAAAAAAAAAGATAAATAATCGGGTCTGTGTTATTATAGTGGCGGTAGTTGTAATTTTGCACATTATACAAGCTTATACAGGGTGAAACAGTAAATAGCTGTACAGCGTTGACATTGAATTTCTAACAATAAAACTTAACAACTTTTGTCCTAAGACCTTTCTGACCTTTGTTTTCCCAGAAAAAAGGTTTTTCATTAAATTTTTTCGTTTCGCTCTTATATTCAGTCTACGACTTTTAAAAAAAATAAAAAGTTTTCTTCCCGTTTCTTATGTATTCCTTGTCTAGGAAATGTTCTTTAAACTTTTGTTATCGTGGTTGAACGTAACAATTGTTATGCAAACGGGTTACTCACGATTTATTATAGTCGATATTTGGGTCACGGTTAGTCACGCCTCGACCACGGTCCATGTTGAACCGTGGTCACGCCTCGACCACGGTCCACGTTGAACCGTGGTCACGCCTCGACCGCGGTCCATGTAGAACCGTGGTCACGCCTCGACCGCGGTCCACGTTGAACCGTGGTCACGCCGCGACCACGGTCCATGTCCGCCGCGTGGTCGGACTGCGGAGGCGGGTGAACGTGTTGTTGCTTAACAAGACAAATCTGTCTACCCTCTGTCGTGTTCGTTTTCGATTCACCTGTCCACAATTAACTTGTTCTTTTTCATTAAGTTCCTTGCACACTATACTAACGATATCACCACACACGCGCGAGTTTGAAAACGTATCTACTTTTACGTAACGAGTGTAGTGGGGCCGTGTACGTGCCAACTTAAATCCATCCTCGCGAATGAAATTTCGGCATTTTTCATTTCTATTGCCTCTCGGACCAAACGCGGTATGCAATGGCGTTCAATTGAACTTACTTTTCGTTTGTGTAATTCAATCCAATGATTGGTTCCTGCCTCCTAACAGGTGCTCTGCTATTTCACACTTCTGTGGGTTATTTTTCACGGCAGTTATGTGTTCCTTTAGATAATAAATAAAAAATAAATCGCGAGTAAACCCGTTTGCATAACAATTGTTACGTTCTGGGACTATTTTCAAAATTTTATGTTTCCAATGAACATTCTTATCGTTACACTTCTTACGTATTCCTCGAGTGGATTACATTTTTAGGAGCATAAAAATATTTTTATTTTTGTGTGGAAAAAAAACTTGGTGAATTTTACAGAATTCGTTGGATAAAAGTTGTTAAACGAAAGACATTCAATGTTAATTGCAGCGCTATTTTAAATTTCACCCTGTATAGTTTCATTTCGAAGAAATCTTACTTTTGTCAACGAATTTTTGAAGTACCAGTTTTATTTAAGGTATCAAAGAATTAGAGAGAACTTTATATTTGAAATGTCAATATACCGTCATTTGGTAAAAATGAAAATCAGATTTTGATTTTTTTCCCCGGTAGATATTTTTTTTTCAAATATCCTATTTACTTATATTTTACATAACAGTAAATTCCAAAAAAAAACTATAAATAATAAAAAAATGAGTATTATTCTTTTAACGATTCAAGCTTATACTAAATTGCTTGAACAAACATTTCTTATTATATAAATATATAACGCCTTAACATATTATGTAAGAATACTTTGAATATATATATATATATTTATAATCTGATAAAATGTTGACTTTTCAATTGACAAAAAAACAAACGAAGATCGTTTTTTTATTAAATTAACATATTTATCTATATGTACAACATATAATAAGGATGTAACTGCCCCATCCAATTACGTGCCATAGAATAGGATTAGAAAAGTCTCTAATCGCTCTATCCCATCCAAACCCACAAAGTAAATGATCGATAAGATGCCACGGGGAATAGGGCAATACTATAGAGATTTCATTTGATTGATTAAATTGAGTAGGGTGGGATATAGAGAATACAATAGGATGAGACCACTAATACCATTATATTCCTCAGTCGGTGAGATGGGTTGGGAAATAGGTTTTCGCGTACATTTCGGGACAGTTTTTTGGGTAAATTTCAATTTTTTTTGGCAATAATTTACTGTTTTTATATTATATATTTTTACATAATACATTACGAAGTTAAATCAATATTATACATGGTGTCATATAACTCACGTACAGTGTGCATAAAGTATGATTAGAACTGAACAACTTTTGTTCCACGATTTTTTCAAATTCGCAAAAAAAGAAATATACACGTCATACAAAAGACACATCGTATGGAACTTCCTTGTCATTTTCAAATTAAATTGAAATCGATATACAACGTGTCATCTAAATAACGCAAAAGCTGGAAATAGGTTGAGTATCGAGAGTGGAAATGATTCTAACAGTTTTAACTATAGTTTCTTTTTTTCATAATCAATTGTTCATTTCTAGTAAATATATCTTTTATTCTACGCGCGTTGGCGCCGTACTTTTGGCGCTGTATCGTTGGCACCGTACGCGCGATGCGTTGGTCACTGGCCTGTACTCAGCGCTACGAACACTTTTAGATAGTACAACAAAACTTTAGATATTTGTAAATTTTGATTTATTCCTTTAAAACAAATTTATTTTTCTCTAAAGCGGTTTTTATATATTTGAAATTAGTCTACTTGTTTCTGGTTTTGCGTTTCGGTGACACGCTGTGTAAATTATATGACACCATAGATCACGACCTTACATACAATTTTTATGTCATAAATATTGACGGGAAATGATTTTAAACCTTACTAGCTTAGACATAAAGATGTTAATATTAAACTTTACTCTGCTGTGTTTCAGTTTAATTTGTGGATGTCTCCTTCCTGCCGGTGAATGAAACGATGGAGCGAATGCCTTTCACTGAAGTCTGGAAAAAATATTTGATATAAGACACGTTATTATACAATGGTCAAGGAGGAAATGAACGAACTAAAACGGGATAGGATATTCCGCTAAATGGACATTCTAGGAATAGGGCATTCCGCTAAATGGATATTCTGGAAATAAAGCATTTCCGTTAAATAATCTGCCAATTAGATATTCCGCGAAATAGACATTCTGTTAATTAGATATTCTGAAAAATGTATATTCTGGAAAAAGGGCATTCCGTGAAATAAATATTCTGACAATTAGATATTCCGCGAAATGGACATTCTGTTAATTAGATATTCTGAAAAATGTATATTTTGGAAATAAGGCACTCCGTTAAATAAATATTCTGCCAATTTGATATTCCGCGAAATGGACATTCTGCCAATTTGATGTTCTGAAAAAATAGATAGTCGAAATAGGACATTCCGCTGAATGGTTATCCTGTGAATAGGACATTCCGCTAAATGGATATTCTTCAAATACGACATTCCGCTAAATGGATATTCTGCAAATAGGACATTCCGCTAAATGGACATTCTATAGGATATTATGCAAAATGGATATTATATATTGACTAGAGCTACAAATAGGTAAAAAAAAACAGGTAAATATATCGAAATTACCTTCTTTTTTGAGCCGTTAAGGTAATCCTTGTACATGTCTGAGCGAAGATATCTCGAGTAGCTGTCCGACTTCATCAGGTGATATACGTGGGCCTGGAAGAGTTTAAAGAAATCATCAACGTCCCACTGCCGGGCACAGTAAAGTCATGAGGGATTTCATTTATTTTTATTACTTGACTAGCGACCCGCCCTCACTTCGCTTCGGTTTATTAAATTTAAAACAATCGGAATAAGATATTTTCCCGCGGTAAAATGGAGGCTATATTTTAAGTTAGACCTCTGGCAATACATCGGTGAAAACTGCATTCAATTCCATGCAGTAGTTTTTGCGTGATGCGTGTACAAACATACAGACAGACAGACAGACAAAATTTCTAAAAACTGTTGTTTTGGCCTCTGTTGCTCTAATAAAGACCCCCCATATTAGTTTTTTTTTTAATATCTATGATGTACAGACATCGGCCTGTTACAATTTTATTATATGTATAGATAAGTTACATTGGCTGATATGTAGAATGTGGGATGTACTGGGTTCTTTTTTTCCAATCATCTTTATGTATAACTAGCGACCCGCCCTCGCTTCGCTTAGATTTATAAAGGGTTGTTTTTTCAATTTCAAAATTTCAAAATAAAATATAACCTATATTAGACACGGATAATGTAGCTTCCTATTTGTTAAAGAATTTTTGAAATCGGTTCAGTAGTTCCAGAGATTACCCCCCAACATACAAACACACAATTCTACCTCTTTATTATACTATAGTATAGATAACCAATATTTTTTTATTAAATCGATAAGTATTTCTTTTTCTTCATATATGGTAATGGTGCAGTTGGCACATTCTGCCAGTTTTTGAGAGAGTGCACGCTGCAATCCAACAGCCCCTGGGCGTGCTCGACTGGCCACGTTACCCCTTTCTCACAGAAGACTACCTTGAAATGTACTGCATTTCCCACTTTATCCTATTTCCCCAATGTACGTACGTGTTTCGGTAGTGAGTGAGATATGCCAGAGCCCATTCCCATCCCATTCCTCCCCATTTTCCCAACCCTTTCTCCAAATCCATTCCTATATCTTTAAAGGTAGGCAGCGCATCCGGGGGCGTGCCAACGTTTTGGACTAATGTTGGCATGTATCGCGGGTGTCTATGGGCGACAGTATCCAAGTGGATACTGTCGCCCATAGACACCCGCGATGGTAAGTACCATCAGGTGGACTGTATGCTCGTCTGCCGCCTTCGTACATAAAAAAAAAAAATGTCATGTTTTCTTCGCAATAAACAATTTCAAAGTCTAAAACGTATCCTGTCAATGTCCAGTCCAGTCGAAGTAAGTCAGGAGTCGCCCAGTAAAGCGATAGCAGGTTTACTGAGCACAGAAGAGGACTCCTTGCAAGCGCACGAAAAAAGCAGTCGCACATTTGATTATCACGCAAGAAAAGCTCAACTTCACTTCTCGAGTTTTTTTTATAGACTAGTGGGCGCACTGGCAAGCGGTCCCACGTGACGGTAAGTGTTACCGCCGCCCGTGGACACCTGCAACACCAGGGGGACATGCGGGCGCGCCGCCGACCTTGCAAAATCCTATTCACAGCTCTCTTGAAGACTATAGTGACGCAAAATAAATATGCTTTCTGGTTTTCCAGATAAATAGTGAACTAATCAAAATGAAACAAACCTGAGCTTGATCGAAGCAGTATCTGTCGGCCGTTCCGGACTCCACTTTTACACGAGTCAGTTCCCTGAAAAGAAATAATAAGATTTACCCACAAAATGAACTTGCCAAATATAATAATTGTCAAAAATATTACTAAAATATAAATAGAAATATTTACAAGAATACTCGTTTTTTCAATAATTGAATTTTGAATTTTCCATATTATTCCTTGCGGGGAATTCCCGAGAAATTACAAAACGATATTTCATTACCTGCTGGCGGCGTCAATGTTGACTGGCGAGGGGGCGTCTGAAGCCAAGAACTCCTTCCATATCTCTTTAGCTCGAGACGACACGCGACGAATCGGTTGAGCTTTTAAATCTTGCACTGCTAACCAGAATCTGTCAAATACATTGACAATACATTCGGGAGAGGTTCAGTTACACACTATTTTTAACTAGACTGTTAATTTAGATGTTGGTGGCATTGTTTTGATTATTCCCTAACTCCTGATATGAAATCATTGGCAATTCACTTTTAACATTATTGCTATGTAAAAATTTCAGGTGCTCTATTGTAAAAGTCGTATTTATGTTATAATACACATGCTTGTGTGTGTAATGTATTCCAGGGATAATCCAGGGCATGTATTAAACGTTTACTCACAGCCTAATATTACAATGGGAGCTAGCTAAAGAGAAATATTTGAAACAAAATAAAGTTAAATAATGTTTTATTTCTAAATCATTCACAATTTTTTAATAGAGTGGGTTTTTACGGCATTCGTCAAATCCGATATTGCCCAAATCGGTAATTCGCCAGTATCGTCAAATATACAATTGGTATTTGTAAAGTACAATGAATTACAAAATTGAAATAAAAAAGGAAATAGCCCGTAAAAACAAAATTTAAAACCAATTAAGTTTTTATTCCGCTCGGCAGTTATCGTATAACTTTTTTTTTTTTATATACTGGTGGGCGGACGAGCAAGCGGTCCCACGTGATGGTAAGTGTTACCGCCGCCCGTGGGCACCTGCAACACCGGGGGGTATGCGGGCGCGCCGCCGACCTTGCAAAATCCTATTCACAGCTCTCTTGAAGAACCCATTCAATTTTAAAATATGTGGATATACCTTTGTTTTTCTGTTTCTTCTCAGTATCCTTATATCCAGTCAGTATTCTTGTCAACTTTTTTTAGGATAAAAAGGTGTTATTTTCGCGTGTTTTGGGCGCCAATCTTTCGTGGCACACCTCAAGGGTATTGGTGGAACGATCACATTCACTTGCACAACACCACATGTACTGTGAAATTCTCAAAAAAACATTCAACTGTACATAGAGTTGTTCAATTGCATATTTGACTAATTCTGTAATTTTGCGAGCTACCAATATGGCAAATATCGGATTTGATGAAATGTAAAAACCATTTTGTTGATTTGATTAGTTTAATTTGAAACATTTGATTAGTTTAACTCTTGATTTGATTAGTTTAACTTTCGATTTGATTAGTTTAATTTGAAACATTTGATTAGTTTAACTTTCGATTTGATTAGTTTAATTTGAAACATTTGATTAGTACACTTCAATTTGACGGAATTAAGTGATTAAGTGTGGGAGTTGTACTATTACACGTACCTTAAATTCTCCCCGGAGAACTCCTTGGAGAGGAACTTCGCGAAGTGCTCCCTGCCGGCAGGGTCCTGTAGTAATTCGCGTAGTCCGAAAGACCAATGTCGCACGCGACGTAATGGCAGAGGATCTTTGCTGTGATGATAATAATAGTATTATAGCCTAATTTGATTTCAAACTTCACAAATCTAATTTGATTGTTTGAAACAATGTAGGACAAAATGTAATTTGTTTGAAACAATGTAGGACAAAATGTAATTTGTTTGAAACAATGTAGGACAAAATGTAATTTGTTTGAAACAATGTAGGACAAAATGTAATTTGTTTCTAACAATGTAGGACAAAATGTAATTTGTTTCTAACAATGTAGGACAAAATGTAATTTGTTTGAAACAATGTAGGACAAAATGTAATTTGTTTGAAACAGTGTAGGACAAAATGTAATTTGTTTGAAACAGTGTAGGACAAAATGTAATTTGTTTTAACAAAGTAGGACAAAATGTAATTTGTTTCTAACAATGTAGGACAAAATGTAATTTGTTTTAACAATGTAGGACAAAATGTTATTTGTTTCTAACAATGTAGGACAAAATGTAATTTTTTGGTTAACAATATAGGGCTTAATTTAATTACAATGTCGGACAAAGTAACTTTTGTGGCAATATTTGACAGAATAAGATAAAAAGTAGAGATGAGTCGTATTTATTGTAAAAGAATCCATTATTGGTCTAAGTTACATATTGTAATAACGTAATTAAAATACGATAAATGAATAAACTAGATACTGAAATTTATTGTACAATCTCCATTAATTCATTTGACAACATACCAGTGTTTCTCCTGATCCCAAAGCTCAGTAGTATCACTAATCCAAGGATTCGGCCATTCTGGTGGCGTCAGAAACGCATCATACTCCGCATATTGTTCACAGTGGGCTATAAACCTGAAACACATGAAAGGTTTAGGATAGGTATTCGCCCAATTCATTCCTTAATGTGCAAAAGTAAGCAACGCATGCGGGCGCGTGCCAACGTTTGTCATTCTGGACTGACGTTGGCATGTATCGCGGATGTCTATGGACGACAGTATCCACTGTTAAAAAAAAAAAAAATGGCTACATGGTGTACAATACTCACATATCAGCGACCTTGCTGACTCGCACGTTACGTCTCTCCATCCTTGCTCGTAAAACGGCTAGTTGTCGTCTAGCCGCGGCTGTTTGAGCGGATATGTCCAAGTCCGAATTACTGCGCGATTTTGTCGGTACGTCTGTTGGTTGGGAAGATTCCCCTGTAAAAATATGTTGATAGTCAAATAGTCAAAATTGTAGTCATTGCAGAAAATCCTAAAAGCTAGATTTTCCTTTATATTTTGGACACGAGCAAGGTTTAAAAAACGGATATTTTAACAATTTGTTGCTGTCTCGACAGCGGGCGATGCAACTTCTTAGAAAAAGAGAGTTGCACTTTTTTTTTTTTTTATGTACGAAGGCGGCAGACGAGCATACAGTCCACCTGATGGTAAGTGGATACTGTCGCCCATAGACATGTGTGATACATGCCAACATTAGTCCAAAATGACAAATGTTGGCATGCCCCCAGATGCGCTGCCTACCTTTGGAGATATAGGAATGGATTTGGAGAAGGGGTTAGGAAAATGGGGAGGGATAGGATGGGATTGGAATGGGCTCTGGCATATCTCACTCACTACCGAAACACGTACGTACATTGGGGAAATACGATAAAGTGGGAAATGCGGTACATTTCAAGGTAGTCTTCTGTGAGAGAGGGGTAACGTGGCCAGTCGAGCGCGCCCAGCGGCTGTTGGATTGCAGCGTGCACTCTCCCCCGTTGAAGCTGATACAGGCGCGGATACAGGATTCCGCTAAGGGTAGGAGGCAATTTCTTTGTAAGTTTATCCATCTCTTAGAAAATTTGTTCTAAAGGGAAAAAAAATGATAAAATTTTAATGCTGTATCCATGTAATTCTTACATTGAATTACTCAACTAATTTTATCTATCTTGTAAAAAACTATGAAATAAAAACAGGTATAGGATATATATATAAAAAAAAAAATTAACTATTAAAAATAATTATTTTTACGCGTACTTATTACTTTTTAATTTATTTGTTAAAATTAATGATAATGCTCGACTCAGAGGGGGAGGGGGCAATTGCACGCATTGGCTCGCCCTAAATCTGCGCCTGAGCCGATACGTACAATAATTCGAGAATATCGAGGTTTCATATTCCCCTGTTTCCTGCTCCAAAAATGGATAGATTTAAAAAAAAATCTGTATTGTATTAAAGAATAGTTTCTCAACGTCGGTACGTTTTGATTTTTAAATAAAAGTTGTTAAATTTTCACACTGGTTTTTTTTTTATACAGCGTTTAAACGAGACATTTTTTTTATTTATTATTGGAGGATCCCAGCCCCTATATGAAACAACTAAAGAACTACGGCCCAAATGGCCAACCCAGTGACCTGTCTGTATTAGCGGACAGAGGCGAAACCACTGAAGGGGGGCCCAGCCCCGACCAGATACCTCTACCCCCGTGAGGGGTATGTGAGAAGGCCCGCAGGCAACTAAAGAAAAAAATCAAAACGTAGCATAGGTAGACCCATGGTATCTATAACATATTAAAAAATAATTCCCCTATCGCCCGAATTCAGGGAGAAAACAGGGGAGAACACGTTTGTATGGACAAGACGCTGCTGTCGTCGTTCCGCTTTTTTTCATAACTGTAAAATCAAGGCCAAGATGCCTCGGAACAAATTTATGTATGTCTAATAGTTTAAGACTTCTCCATACTGACCTATCTCAATAAATGAACTTTAACAATTTTCTGAAGTACAAGAATGAAGAAAATATAAGTTAATAGCTTCTGCCCGCGTGGAATTCGGTTATCGCGGTAAATACCCTAAGTGCGTCCCTGGAAAGTACCCTATCTACGTACCAAATTTCATCAAAATCGGTTCAGTGGTTTAGCCATTAAATGGTAACAGACAGTTACTTTTCCGCATTTATAATATTAGTATAGATGAGAACTTCCTAACCCTTTATCCTTTACGATGGGATGTCTAGGGGAACCACACCGCTGTACAGTTTGCAGAAAACTTACCATTCTCTTTGACGACATTCTCGGCATATTTCTTTTGAATTTCCTGTTCACTTTCTTGGGGGTTTGTTATGGTCACTATGGGATTATTCTGAAACAAACATTAAATTTAATAAACACAATGTTCTGAACTATAGCAATTGAACCCTAGTCTAGACTAATATTTTGTGGGGGGAGAGTGCTTGTGGGGGGAGAGTGAGTGCTGCATTTCCACAGCCACTAGTCGCACTCGACTGGCCACATTATCTCACAGAAGACTACCTTGAAGTGTACTGCATTTCCTACTTTATCCTATTTATCCAATGTTATATACGTGTTTCGGTAGTGAGTGAGACATGCCAGAGCCCATTCCCATCCTATCCCTCCCCATTTTCCCAATCCATTCCTTAATCTACAAAGGTAGGCAGCGCATCCGCGGGCGTGCCAACGTTTGTCATTTTGGACTAATGTTGGCGTGTATCGCTGATGTCTACGGGCGACAGTATCCACTTACCATCACGTGGACTGTATGCTCGTTCCCCAGGGCTCGTGGTAGCTGCTTCGTTATCCCTTAGTTTTTACGACACCCACAGGAAGAGATGGGGTATATTACTCGTATCTATATATTACATATAATAAAACTGTAGAACCAGCGTGTCTGTACAATTGAATATATTTACAATTGAAACTGTCTGTCTGTTCGAACACGCTAATCTCCAAAACTACGGAACGAATTTTCATAGGGTTTCCACGGGTTAATTAAGATTTTTCTTTAATTAAGACGGGTTTTTCATAGAAATCGGCTACGAGAAGAAAAGATATTCCAATTTAGAATTCAAAAACTGAAATTCCATGCGTACGAAGTCGCGGGCGCAGCTAGTCAATAAATAATTGGTGAATAATAAACATACCTTAGCATTATTCTGATGAAGCAATTCCTGGCATTGCCTTCTACTTTCTTTCAACAATTTGATGCGAGAGAGCTTTCTGAGATCCAGTTCCGTTGTATTCACGCAGCCCGGCTGTGAAAAATGACAGATTGTTTAAAGATTTTTAAACAATTGTTGCTTATTTGTTTGAAATGTATTGGTAAATAATAAACATTATTGAAATCGGACTTTCTTTTATAACTAACTAGCTGCACCCGGCGGACGTTGTCCTGCCTGTATATATTTATTTACCTCTGTATATAAAATCACAAATTATTGTTTTGCCGTCGATATGACTTTTGCGATCGATTGAACGGTATAGAAGTTGATGTGCTGCTGCGCCATCTAGTGGCGAGTTACAACAGAGTCGATAGCTCGAAAATATTCTCCTTACTCAAATACCTATGTGTATACTAATTTTCATGGCGATCGGATGAACGGTATAGAAGTTGATGTGCTGCAGCGCCATCTAGTGGCGAGTTACAACAAAGACGATAGCATATATGTGCCAACTTTCATGGTGATCGGTCAAACGGTGTCGGAGTCTATTAATCTCAGATATACTAACATACATTTTTAATATTTTTTATATATACATATATAGATTTGGACACTGGCATAGCCCTTGGTCCACACACATAGCAAATAAAAAAACAGAATTGTTTTTATCGCGTCAATGTCCAGTCCCGTCGAAGTAGGAGTCGATCGGTAAAGAGACAGTAGGTTTACTGAGTACAGAAGACTCCTTGGAAGAACACGGAAATTCAGTCACACGCTTTTATTAAATTACCACAAACATTATGCACTAACACCCAGGCACTTTGAAGTTTAATAAACTATCACTGTTACACCACAATACACATTTTTTACAATAATCAAACAAAAACTTTACTTCTCGACCAAAAAAAAGGTTGAAACGCATTTTATAAAAATATTCAGTAATAATACTACCTTGAAATGTGCTGTATTTTGCACTTTATCATATTCCCCAATGTATGTACGCGTTTCGGTAGTGAGTGAGATATGCCAGGGCCCATTCCCATCTTATCCCTTCCCACGTCCCCAACCCTTTCACCCAAATCCATTCTTTCATCAATTGCAATAGGTAGGCAGTGCATCCGGTGGCGGGCCAAAGTTTGTCGTTTCGGACTAATGTTGGCATGTATCGCGGATGTCTATGGGCGACAGTATCCATTTACCACCAGGGCTGTATGCTCGTTTGCCACCTTCTTTCTATTACAAAAAAAATACTTTTATCACGGAATACGTTGTTTAATTATAATCGGATGGTATTTAAAGTCGTATCAAAAAGTGGTTTTCTAATAAATTAAGTTAATTTAAACATCAAACGAACAATAACTTATTTCTTATTATTGTACTAAACGATTAACGATGATGTATTAAAAAAAAAAATGTTTTAAAATTTAGTTTAGTTTTAAAAATTTCGATCAAATGGGTACAACTTCCTACGAGAAACAGTAATAAATGAGATACTTTATTTTAATTATAATTCAAATAATTCAAAAGTTACAAACATGTAACTGTCTAATTGTCCTGTCTAAAATGTTCATAATGCTCGTTACTTAGACCGGGCGGCTATACGACGGCGCGCGGGGGGGGGGGGGGGGGGGGGGACGCGAGTACAATAATAGATGTACTATAAATTATGAAAAAAAAAAAACTTATTACAAAAACTGTTAGAATCGATTCTACTCTCGACACTGAACAAACTACCTTCATCTTTTGCGTTATTTCCAGTGACATAAGTATAAGTCTTATAAAGTCCCACCGTCCTCCACAACGAGATGTTATAAGAGTTATGTATAGATAAAAATTCTGAAAATATCTCACCATTGGTCGGTGTACGTCCCAAAACGCTCTCTCTTGACTGTCCAAAACTTTTCTCTCCAGTTTATCGCGTTTCTTGTCAACCTTAAAAAAATAAATGTAAAGTCCATTATATGTTATTTTATTATGGTAACAAAATCATATGAAACTACCCCCCCCCCCCCTTCTATCATGTGGTGTGTATATCTATGGGTGTAGTAGTAAATAAAAGGGTAGTTCCTTACTGTCAACCGTAGTTTGATTAACTACGGTCACTATATCACCTATATCAACTATATTACCTAATATAGATTGCTCTCCCACTTTTATTATTATTATTATTATTATTATTTCCGATACACTAGCAGCTTTAAGCTGATGCGTGTACATCAGCACTTTTGTTGCACTTTTTTATATGATTGTCCAGTGTATTTTTGAAACAGTTCACTGAGGGGGCACTAATAACAGTCTCCGGGTAATTTGTTCCAGTCTTTCACAGCACGGTTGGACAAAAAGTGTTTCTTCGGATTGCTTGCAGTCGGCACAGTTGCCAGTTGCCAGCCAGTTCCTCTCAGGTTTTTGTTTTCGTTCATAGTATAAATGGTTGTCATGCTTGGTGTGTTTTAATATCCATTTAGTATTCTGTATGTCTCTATTAAGTCCCCTCTTTGTCTTCGTTGTTCTAAGGTGGTTAGACCTAGTTTATGGAGTCGAACTTCATATGTACAGTTCTTCAAATTGTTAGTTAGTAGAAATCTCCTTATAATTGGGCCGTTCTACTAGGTCGGATTTGACGTATGTCGAACCATATAATCCACCGATGTGAAATATTAATTGTCACAGACGCGACGCTTCCAAGAAAACGACGCTTACAATTGATCGAGTTATATTAGTATCGTGTGGTGGTATAACTCGATCAATTGTAAGCGTCGTTTTCTTGGAAAAACGACGACAACGACGCTTAAAATTGATCGAGTTATATTAGTATCGTGCGGTGGTATAACTCGATCAATTGTAAGCGTCGTTTTCTTGGAAAAACGACGACAACGACGCTTAAAATTGATCGAGTTATATTATAGTCGGAATTTTAATTCGATTCCAGATTTGACAATTTCAGTGTTGCAACGTTATGACAAGTACTAAATAGTAACGTTGCGAAATTATTCGATACGGAAATGGAATATTTCCGGATCGATTCTTCTCGTTTATAATTTTATTCTCGTAAACTAAGTATATCAGGAAATTAAATATTTGTGAACGGATAATTTAGTTATGACGATTAATTTTATTACGGATCTGAGAGTTTTCTTTAATAATTGTGTGTGAAATAAATAAATAAATGTGATCATGAAGGAACATGAGAAATAAAACAAATAGATGTATTATGGTAATATTTTATTTTATAAATCGTCGCCGTCATCGCTATCGCTATCGCTGTCACTTTCTGTAACATTTATTATAAATGTGTCTGTGATATTGTCAATTAACATATCTAGCCTACTCATTTTTTCCTCTTCTTTGACAACATGGGATACGCATTTAGATCATTCGGTGGCCGTAATTTTTTGAATGCCTTCCTCAAATAAATTTCTCACGTCTGTCAATTTGAAGGTTTTATTATTTTGAGCTACATGCCCCTTTACCTGAGCCCATATCAATTCGATAGGGTTCAGCTCGCAATGGTAAGGGGGCAGTCTTAAAACCGTGATCCCATGTTGTGCTGCCATTTCGTCTACAGCGTACTTATTAAAAGACTCGTTATGTGGAATCAGTTCTAAAAGCGTAGCTTTAACCATATCTGGTTCGTAATGAATATTTTTATTTAAAAGCCAGTCTTGAATGGCAGCTTTTTTCCAGCTCATTTTTGGTGCCGTTTCCAATTTTCGGGAGTGGTAAGGTGCATTATCCATCACCACAATTGAGTTTGGTCTTAATTTTGGTAAGACTCCAGCGAACCACTCCTCAAAACAAACTGCATTCATCTCATCATGGTAATCTTCACAATTTTTCTTTGCTTCAAAAATCATGAGCCCCTCTTCCAGGAAGCCTTCTTCACTACCTATATGGCTAATTATGAGAAGTTTGCCTTTTCCAGATGGGTTTTTTAATCCAGTGGTCAGTCCCTCCAAAAACGCTTGCCGAGATGATGTGACTTGCTTGTCCACCCAAGTTTTTTTACAGTATGACCTTAAATCACATATAGTACACGAACATTCAATATTACTATTAAATTTAATGTAAATGTATATTAATTCAAATTCAAAATGTTAGCCTTACCTGCGTTAACCCAAGTTTCATCTTGATAATATATATGTCTCCCTTCTCGTCGAAACTGACATATAGATCGCAAGTAACGCTGGCGCCATGTTATTATATCATTTCGATCAATAAGTGTGCTCTTGCGTGACCGTGCAACAAATTTAAAATTAAGATGCTTCAAAATTTTTCTGAGGGTGTCTTTGGAAACCTTGGGCATTTCTGGATCATCGTTCATCACTTGTAAAATCTGAAATAGTAAATTTTATAATAGTTTGGAATCATTACTTATATATAAAAGATGTAGGTATAAAATAATACTGTCTGACTGATTGACTAACCTTTGCAATGGTTGGAGGTTCATTTCGGTAAAAGGACTGATGAACTATTCGTCGTATTGCGGAGAATGTAAATTCATCAATTTTATCTTTGAAACTTCGCTTTGGTCCAGTTTTTTTAGGGGGAGTTGGCGGCGCACCTTTATTTACTTCCTTCAAAACGTTACAAACAGAGCGTGAGGTTATTCCCAATATGTGAGCAACTTTGTTCATACATTCATTTTCTTCCACAACTTCAAAGGCCTCCAATTGCGCAGAAGTTTCATTTTTCACGTACTTATATGCGTTGCGGATCATTACTTTTTCAGTAACAGTGAAAGCTTTTCGTGGACGTTTTTTTCTTGGAGACAAGAAAACATCCACGTCTTTTTGTGATGTACTTGGCGGAGGATCCATTTTGATGGAAAACCAAAACAAATACGATTCACTCAAAGTTCACAAAAAACTATAAACGTAACAACAAACACAACGTAACAAAACTTTAACAAAAACCCAACAAAATAACAAAATATCGATTCGCAATGAAACGAGATATTCGTGCAGTCAGACTAGGAGAATGAAGCCGAATGACAAGATAAACAAAATGGCGATAGCTGCACGAGCGCGCACGGGTTGCCAATACAGAAAACTATCTAGGCTCTTTTATTATAAGTTTTGTTTTTAATATAAAAAAAAACAAAAATATTAACTTTTTATAAAATAAAGCAGCGGTTACTAATTAATAAATAATTGTTATGAATAATTATGTATTTATTTAAATAAAAATCAATAATTTAGTCTTTAATTGGCACACCAATATTATGATTACATAAACATAAATCGCGATTGTTTATCGATTTTTGTGTTCATCACTACACTATTATATGTGGTATCATTATTTTACAAAATGACAGTAGCTAATGTCAAATGTGGAATCGAATTATAATTCCGACTTTAGTATCGTGTGGTGGTATAACTCGATCAATTGTAAGCGTCGTTTTCTTGAAAAAACGACGACAACGACGCTTAAAATTGATCGAGTTATATTAGTATCGTGCGGTGGTATATCTCGATCAATTGTAAGCGTCGTTTTCTTGAAAAAACGACGACAACGACGCTTAAAATTGATCGAGTTATATCAGTATCGTGTGGTGGTATAACTCGATCAATTGTAAGCGTCGTTTTCTTGAAAAAACGACGACAACGACGCTTAAAATTGATCGAGTTATATCAGTATCGTGTGGTGGTATAACTCGATCAATTGTAAGCGTCGTTTTCTTGAAAAAACGACGACAACGACGCTTAAAATTGATCGAGTTATATTAGTATCGTGCGGTGGTATATCTCGATCAATTGTAAGCGTCGTTTTCTTGAAAAAACGACGACAACGACGCTTAAAATTGATCGAGTTATATCAGTATCGTGTGGTGGTATAACTCGATCAATTGTAAACGTCGTTTTCTTGGAAGCGTCGCGTCTATGACAATTAATATTTCACATCGGTGGATTATATGGTACGTCATATGTCAAATCCGACCTATTAGAACGGCCCAATTATAAGGGGATAATCACGCCTTTTGTATGTATTAATCTTTAGTAATTATTTTTATCATTTGCGTACAGTAAAGTATAAATAAATATAATCACTTTCACAGTAAAGAGAAGAAAAAAAAAAATAGTTTCATTCCACCTACGGCATTATTTTGTTATTAACTCAGCATACGAGCAATTCTTGTCACTGTTCCTGTCACTGTGACTACATATAAGTATAAGCATTGTCGCTACTTATAAAGTTTTGTAGTTAGTGTTCAATGGTCGTAAGAAACAATAGAATTTGTGTTGAAAATTACAGTAGAATAATAAAGAAACACCAGAAGAAAGATAGCGTCCTGTCACGAATCATATGAGTTATTATCACTGTTCCTGTCACTGTGACAACATACCTTACTTTGCGCTTCCGCTTGCATAAAAATGAACTCCCATTTGCGACTGAACATTTTCTGCAAACGTGCTAAAGACTCTGCCTCATAATCAGCTAATTCTAAGCGAGCTTTGTTCTGCATTGTACGCTTGCATAGATATACAGCTAAAAAGTACAAATAAATATGAATATATGTTAATAATAAACGATGATTGGAATAGGTGGTGATTTCATGTAATTTTGTGGTATTATCAAAATATGATTATTTTTTTATGTACGAAGCCGGCAGACGAGCATACAGTCCGCCCGATGGTAGTGGATACTGTCGCCCATAGACATCTGCGATACATGCTAACATTAGTCCAAAATGACAAATGGCAATAAAAAACAAAAATGGCACCCGTGCCTACCTTTGGATATAGGAATGGATTTGGGGGAAAATGGGGAGGATCCTATCCCTCCCTGGGAATGGGCTCTGGCACATCTCACTCATTACCGAAACACGTACGTACATTTTGGAAATAAGATAAAGTGGGATATGCACTACATTTCAAGGTAATCTTCTGTGAGAGGGGGGTAACGTGGCCAGTCGAGCGCGCCCGGCGGCTGTTGGATTGCAGCGTGCACTCACCCCTCAAAAATGTGCTCTATGCAAAAAATAAAATGCTTTTAGCCTGAGTTGCGATTCGCAAAATGTTCAATTAGATTCATTTCAATATATTTATCTCTATAACGTTAGAGATATTCGCATTTTTCACAGATAAATATGTATCCATTTAATCGGGTGATTAATAAATTTAATAAAATTAAATCTATCAATTTCTCACCTAACGCTACTTCAGATATTGTGAGTGTTGTGTGCCGCAACGTTCCGGACTATGAAGACCGAATGTATTATAGTTCATGTTGAACCGTAGTTGAACGAAAGACCGTAGTTGATGAAACTGCTCGCAATTCTCGACGTAGACTACCCCCGCCTCGGTTGGTGCAACTCAACCGAAACATCCAGAACAATAAATAAGGTAAACATACGCACTGAGACCCATTTAAATAGATACAAATATCTATCTTTTCAGTATTTGGATCGCGTGCACTCTGCAATACCAGACACTGGACGCACTCGACTGGCCACATTACCTCACTCCTAGAATACGTACGTGTTTCGGTCGTGAATGTGATATGCCAGAACCCACTCTCGCATCCCATCCTATCCGTCCCTATTTTCCCAACCCTTTCTCCAAGTTAAATATCTTATTCAAAGTCCGTTCAGATATAAGCGATAGTCGCTGCCGCAGCGGTAGTCAAGTAGCTAGCGGCTCGAGTGAGTGTACTGTGAGAAAAAAGCTCTTAACAAAAGAAATTCAATCGTAAAACGATCTAGTTTTTTTTTATTAAACCCATTTTTTTTATTTGATAGAGGGAGAGTGCACGCTGCAATCCAACAGCCGCTGGGCGCGCTCGACTGGCCACGTTACCCCTCTCTCACAGAAGACTACCTTGAAATGTACTGCATTTCCCACTTTATCGTATTTCCCCAATGTACGTACGTGTTTCGGTAGTGAGTGAGATGTGCCAGAGCCCATTCCCATCCCACCCTATCCCTGCCCATTTTCCCTTTCTCCAAATTTCTCCAAATCCATTCCTATATCTCCAAAGGTAGGCAGCGCATCCGGGGGCGTGCCAACATTTATCATTTTGGACTAATGTCGGCATGTATCGCGGATGTCTATGGGCGACAGTATCCACTTACCATCAGGTGGACTGTATGCTCGTCTGCCGTCTTCGTACATAAAAAAAAATAAAAAATAAAAAAACCTGTATTCAAAAATGTGAAATTTTTAATTATTATTTAAATAGATCGCAAGGCTATAGGCTACATTAATACATACCATAATCTGTATTCTCCGGTTCCCATTGATTTGAAGGCCAAAAATATGGCGTCTGAAATCTGAAAAAGAAAGGTACGTTTATTTATTATTACATTACATACATACATTTTATATACCTATCTGGCTGCCCAACAGCAGGCGCTTACGCTATTTTTATCTGTTTTTTTGGATAAAAAGCATGTTTTCACCCTGTGATAGGCATATAAAAACACGCGTATTCGAATGCAACGTTGTGTCAAAATTTCAAGGCAATCAGTGAAAAACTTTCGGAGATTTAAGATTTTGAACAAGCGGACGTTTACATTTTTATTTATATATAGATTTATTTATATTTTAAAATGTATATAGATATCAGGCAACATTATTCACTGTATAGAATTGGACTATTTCAAGACTCCTTTTAAATGTAAAAAACACCTACAAAAATCTCTCATTGAGCTACATAACGAAAATTTATAGCGTATCCTAGCACAGGCTCTTTGCCTATTTGGATAGCTATGGTTTATGCACCCTTTCTGTCTGTTGACGACAAAACACTAATAAAAAATAAAAATAATTTATCGATATTTCGTGTTATCGAGAAACGTGCAGTCGCCACCACTAGAACCAAGGCGATTGCAATTTGCAGGGCATGCGACGGTTGAGGGGGGGGGGGGGGGAATGTTCTGGCGCCTTACCTCATGCCCGGATTGCACGGAACTGGCGCGGGTACTATACATAAAGATCTAACATAGACTGTGACATAGATCTTGTAACTGAAAAACTAACAAAATAAAGAGTAATTTTTAATAAAATAGACACCTATAATACGTGTTGTCATTCTTCACCGTCAAGCAATGATCATCTATTGGGAACAGATATCCGTGAGCAGCCAGTAGATGAGCCAGGTGTAAGGCTTCCCATGTCTCTTCCAGGTTCAAATGACGCATCAGCCAGGCTACTAGATCAGAGCCGGTGAATACCTGGAGAAAATTAGACATTAGGTTGATGATTAATTAGACCCATAAACATAGACAGACAATGCAATTTGTCATGTCAAATTTGACATTTTACAGTTAAAGCTATAGCTCCATAGATAAACAACGCAAATTCGTGAAATTGTATGTAAACCAAACGAGTCGCGTCACGAGTACTATGTAGCGATGGGAAACTACCCGTCGATGAGATGAAACATCTGCCTTAACTCGGTTCAAAACTGAAGACGAATTGATTATAACGCAATTAGGCATTTAAAAGCGCGAAAAGCAAGAGCTTAGCGCCAACTTCGGGCACACAGTGACGGACACCCTGTGTTATCTATCCTTCTATGGATCTATTCATCTCATCTCATGAGAAAACAATACTGGAATTCATCAAACAGCACATCGAGGCGACTCCAAGATCGGATGAAGATGCGAGCTGTAGCAGCTGGAGTCCAGCTATAGGTCTAGCAATTTTAAGACTTATATAGGTGGGTGTGTATGCACGCTGCAATACTACAGCCGCTGGGCGCATTCAACTGGCCACATGTACTGCATTTCTCACTTCCTTGTTATTGTCCCAATGAACGTACATATTTCAGTAGTGAGTGAGATATGCCAGAGCATATGCTCTAGGAATATTCCCATCCCATGCTATCCTAACCCTCCCTACGACAATGCTGCCCGGGCGTCATTAACGCAACGCCGGCAATGTCCCCAATCCTTTCTTAAAATCGATTTCTGAATTCCCAAAGGTATGCAGCCGGAGCCATAACCAGCCATAACCGTGTCAATGTTTGTCATTCTGGACTAATATTGGCATGCATCGCGAATGTGGCAAAGCAATGTGGTGGTGGGTCTGCTCGTCTGCCGCCAATAGCCTGATATAACTATATTTTCCATCACCAGCAAGCTATTGCTCAATTAATAAGCGTCATATCTAAATTAAAAATCATTTCAGTAATTCATCACATCATTCAAATTGATCAAGGATACGCACAATTATTTAGCACCAATTGTGTGTCGGCAATACATTAATATTTCATTCTTTGCTTGTCAACATTGATTAGTCTTAGACCACTATCAACTTTAGATTGATTTTAAATGATTACACTAAACAATATTGATTCTGGGGGTCTACGATGTATCAATATATACGATATATCGGCCAAACAAACTTTATAGAACAGAATAGACGCCCTGTGGGCTACCTTTGCAAAACTAATCATGCCATAATGATCTACTTACAGATGGTATTTTGCTCATGAAGCTCTTAACAGTCCTGACTGGAACCCCACTATTTTCATCCTGCATCTTCTCTATTATTGCTTCCATCTAAAAAAAGTAGATGAAGAATTTTTAATTCCATTCCATTATATCAGACTATGCCTCTCCACTGCTAAATATTGGGCTCTCCAAAGACTCTACTCATCCAGCCACTATAGGCAAATTTCTTGGGTCCCCCTAATCGAGAAAGTCCCACACTGCATTTCCCGGTACATAGCCTCCATTCCAGGATTCGGGGAAAAAGAATTAGAGGGATAAAGCAATGTTTTTAGAAGTGGGTTTTAAGAGGGGGCTCACTAGGAGACCAGTAACTTGAAAAGAGTTGTATAGTCACTTAAAAGTATTCACACCGCGTAAGACGACCGAGCGTCAAGCCGAACCGCAACTGCAGGTCTCGCCTGTATAGACATGAGAGCATTGTTTAAATATTGTTGTGTGACATATTACTTAGCTACCAGTAGCGCCACTTTGCGACCAGTGACGTTACTGGTCACGCTAGTGACACCAACACCAATGCCTTAGGTAATCAATTGTTTTTAAAACTTATGGTTGCAATGCACTGCAACCAGCCCTTTCATCTAATGCTGTAACTCCACCCCATCTCTTCCTGTGGATATCGTAAAAGGCGACTAAGAAATAACCAGCCCTGAGGAGCTACACCACCTCTAAAAAAGTGGATTATCAAACCCGCTTGGTTAGTGTGATGTTTTAAGGCCATACACCCTTCGGGCACAAAACTATGTACATGTGAAGGCCCGTGTCCAAGGGTGGACAAAAAAGGTCCAGGCATGCCTTTTTTCTATTATTTTCTTTCTTATTATAAATTCTTACCTTTTTATAAACAAGGTAATTAGGAGACTCCTCTGGAGAAGGTATTGTAGCCATCAATGCTTGGACATTTGGCGGCAAATTACATATCGCATTCTCTTTCTTTTCCCTCTCTTTCTCTTTTTCCTTTTCATCTTTCACGCATTTTGAATTGTCCCTGAAATTATTATTATTTATTTAAGAAATGTCTAGTTTTTATAGTGGCTGTGGCTGTCACAATTAGGTTAGGTGAAAGTTCAAGTTGAACGTCTATTTCGTAACTGACTGTATTTGCCCTTAATTTTGGTTTTGAGATGATAAAAAAAGTATGTCATGTGTATTTATATGAAAATTTCAATTATTTGGGAAGACTATTAATGAACAAGCCAGTCGAAAATGCTGCGTCTCACGGTTTTCCTGGGTGTGTCCAAATGGTTATGTTACCCCTCTCCCAGAAAAGTGCTAAATGTGCTTCAGAACTAAGCGAGATATGCCAGAGCATGTTTCATTTCATAACCCATAGAGTAGGAAGATAGGTAGATAGAAACTCTTTATTGGACACCAAAAACAAAACATATGACACACATTGTAGATACAAAAATGCACAAAGGGCAGTCTTATAGGCTGAAAGCGATCTCTGCCTGTCCGGCAAAGATACCTTTGGGTAGAGGAAAAAAATATTTAGGAAATATAATGGAATAAGTACATCCCCTGTAAAATGTACATCAGTGCCAGATTATGGGCATTCTATAGGCCTCGGGCCCCACCTCCTGGGGGGCCCAAACCAGAAAAATTAAAAACTCATCTAAAATTTATAAAATTGCTCACCTGAGGGTCTCTGCTCTCATACAGCCCCAAGCCCTAATAAGCTTAATTAAACACTGACTGCATTTCTCAATTTATCTATTGGACTATTCCCCCAATGTACACAAGTTTTGCTAGCAAGTGAGAAATGCCAGAGATCATTCCCACTCCATCCCCCCATTTTCCCAACCTTTTCTCCAAATACATTCCTATATCTACAAAGGTAGGCAGCTCATCCAGGGGCATACCATCATTTGTCATTCAGGACTGATGTTGACATGTATTGCAGATCTCCATAGATGACAGTATCCACTTACCATTAGGTGGACGTCTGCTCATGTTTCTATAAAAAAAAAAAACTTTTTAGAGGCTTATGTATAAACCATAGCATGCGTTAGGCTAGAATCTAGCCTTCATCTAGCCGCTAGATGAATGGAAAATCCTTTACTGAAAAAAATTAGAAACTATACCTGGAAGGCCCCTGTTGACAGGCCTTCTGTGCCGCCTTTTCCGAAGAATTCATCGTAACCATTTTAATTTTAAAATGCCACAATACACTCTAACACAATAATACTATAATTCTTTTAAAGAAAACTGCAATAATAAAAATCCATTTTAAATTTGGTTTCTTTGGCAGCGGAACTGGGCTTCAGAGCCTTTTACGACTACACTGGGTTTTTTATAACACCACAAACGGTTAAACAAGTCATTCATGAAAGATCTTCAGTGGAATAGTAAACACATAAATATTAACATTCTGTACACACAGTTATTTTCATAGCTAAACCTTGCAGTCTACGTAAATAATAAGTATAGTTTAATACTTTTATTTACAATAATTTGCCGAAAGGATATAGGAAATGATAAAATACTTCTTAGAAATGGGTCACTTGTTTGACACTGGGAATTATGCTATTTTCTTCACAAAATTAAAACATAGAAGATTTTATTCACATTATTATTATTACAGAATATTAAAAAATTCACTGAAACTATTTATTAGATACGTTTAATTAATCATTTTTGAGTAAATAAGAGCAATGCAGTCGCAAGAAAGTACAGAATGTTCATTCTCTGGTTTCTTATCAATGCAACGCGTCACGCCCACCACAAAATCTCTACATTGTAAAACAACATTAAAACTCTCATGTTTTATTCATTAAAAGTAAAAATTAACAATTGTAGACTTATTTTTAACATTTTTAAATATCTCAAGAAACGTCAAAGAATAGTCGCCATTTAGCTTAGATATTTTTTTTATTTGCTTTTTTTAAACAGTGATAGAAGACGCAGATATTGCGAGTGCGAGCGAGAGTGAAGGTATATAGGATTATAATGCTACCAAATACGTATGTCACAGACTTCATAGTAGTCGTTCTAAAATATTGTCAACTGTATTTCGTCGATTGAACTACTTACTAGAAATCGCATAGCGCATGTGCTTTGATGACATATTTATAGCGCATGTCTATAAAGTTTATTGAACGCTTTCTTGCTAATAATAGCCTAAGGAAATATTACGATAATTTTTAATATTGACCCTCTATAAGGTATATGGGCATTTTGCTTTCATAAACTTCTTAGATCTATTGTTTCAAATAATTTCGAGATTTTAATGGCGCAACCGGAAATTTTAAATATTCGTCTAATTATTCCCTAGTTCACTTCCTTATAAACGAAGGATGTGCCGAGGTGCTGTGTCACCCTAAGACTTTTACTCGTAGGAATTGTCAACGATATCCAAAACCCGCGCCAAACAAAAAAATGTAAGTAAATAAATATTTTTTACGATACCTACATTTTTGTTTTTATCCCATTTTTTTTTGTTATATAATTTCTATGCGCATACATTTATTGCTTGACATTGTTTTTTAGATTCGAGATGAAGTTATAATCGCCTGATTGGACAAGAGTTGCAAAGAAATGGCAGTGACAAACTGCATAGGCAAATCGGCAATTAGCTAAACCTATTTGAAGAAAATAAACAATATCTATCTTTTTTGCAATTATGAAACGACCTAGCCTGAGGTTCTTTACAATTTGTCCAAGGATAAGCAGGAAAAGTTTACTTTAAAAAAAAGTACCTACCTACTTCAATGCAATAAACCATTTTTTTTTAATTTATACCTATGCACATTTTTTTTAAATATAATTACCTACTTTTGTTTATAAATAAGTATTTTTATTTATTTTCATATGGCCAATATGGGTAATAGGGAAATGCATGAATTTATAAAAGGACGTTCACAACTATTTAGGTACAAACTATTTTTGTTTTTATAAAATACTTCATTTCCTATAATTATACTGATTGAGCTTATATTTTTTGTAAGAGGTTTTATAATTTATTATTTAATTTAAGATACATTTATTTTTCTCAAAGATACCTAGTCAAGTTTCGGGTGCGAAAAAAAATATTTTAAAAACCAATATAATGGAGACGAGTGACAGAGCTTGATGCCAAGAACCATCTGATATTTTTTAATTAAACATGCCCGGCAATTTTTTGCACATAATATATAGTATGAAGAAAGTATTTTTTTAAATTAAATAAGTAGTAGGTAATGAAATGTTAAGTTCCAAATTGAAAAATTCGTCGACCAAACTTTTCTTCGCCTAATTATAAATGATATACAAAATACGAATCAGTAACTAAATATACTTTGATTAGGTATTAATAAAGAAAAAAAAATATTATAGTGACTAACAAAGTAAATTTTTTACATAGTCTTTTGGTAAGTCTGCTTCAAAAAGGTTATACCGGATGTTAATATTAATTCATAAATTTTATAAAAGATGGCGCTAGTTATACCGCGCGATTTGTTTTTAATTACTTTCTTTGTATTTGTTATTGCTACATAACCTTGAAAAAAGTCACTACTATTAACAATGTACTTTAATTAAAAACACATTTCCCGGTTATTGAAATAATTTCCTCGGAAACATAACAAAATTTAGCAACATTATTAAACAAATTAACGTTAAATTTTAACATTACGGTTTAAGAATTTATTCTCATATGAACATGTTCACTCAATGAGAAGAAATGAACAATGTTAGCATTTGATTTCCATTGAGCAGTATGTATCAAATACACGAAAAAAACAAGCATGGAGTGTTAACACCACCCAAGTGGGAGTCGTAAAAATGGATACCTAAGCCGCTACCACAAGTCATGAGTAAATAAAGGAGTGGACTCGCAAACCCGCTTCGCCAGCGTCACTTTTGAAATCCATACATCAATGTTTACTAGTGGACGATAAAAGGAATGGTTACGACAATTATAAAAATCTAAGGACAAAGAGAATAATTTCCGCTTATATTATTCAAAAGTTCAATTCCAATAAGGTCAGTAACTTTCAAACAGCGAGGTCAACATCTACCTTTCCTTAACATTGAAATAACTGTAGACCTTAAAGTTAGTATTGAATTATTATTATTATTATTATCACCTGGTGAGCGGCTACTGTCGCCCAGAGACATCCGCGATATATCAGTAGGTATACCTAACATCAGTGTCGAACAGGGATGGGCGAACCTTTATTGATCTACGTGCCATTTTTTCTAAAGAAATTACGTTTAATGAGGCCATGACGTGCCGACACAATCTTGACGTAGTGATTAATGCCGAAAAAAATAAAACCAAATCAACTTAAAACTCTTTATTTGCAACCAGAAATATATATTTTGTACAGTAAGAGTAACATTATCAGTTTTGTTTATTTAAAAATTAAAGGAAAAATTAGTGCGACTTGTGCTGTTGCCGTTCCGGCTCCGGTAGCCCCCGTTCACAATGAACTTTGTTACTAAGACCTCCAATGTAGACGAAAAAATAAATTATTTCGATTACGTACCTACCTATTAAATTCCATAGTTAATGCCGTGTCCAAATTATTTTGTCGAGTGCCATCAATGGCACGCGTGCCACTGGTTCGCCATCGCTGGTCTAGAATGACACGTCGGCGAGCCCCCGGATGCACCGTTTAGGAATGAATTTGGAAAAAGGATTGGGAAAATGACGAGTGATACAATAGAATGGGATGGGAATAGACTCTGGCATAACTCACTCATTACCGAAACAAGTAGAGGAGAGTTGGTTATTGGCGAACCCTTAAGGAAATATGCGTACCTATAACTTAATACATGTTTGTTTAAAAAAAACCAAAATCAGTATTGTTAAAACGAGAGTTTATTTGGCCACAAGCTATAATTGTCGAATTTGTGGAAATCTAAAAATAAAAAATATAGGAAATCAAAAATAAAATGTCATATTCAATAAAGCGATACGCTCGCGTAGATCATTCTCTTGAAATATGCCTATAATTTAATGTTTTTTAAAAAAAAACCAAAATCAGTATTGTTAAAACGAGAGTTTATTTGGCCACAAGCTATAATTGTCGAATTTGTGGAAATCTAAAAATAAAAAATAGTAGGAAATCAAAAATAAAATGTCATATTCAATAAAGCGATACGCTCGCGTAGACCATTCTCTTGAAATATGCCTATAATTTAATGTTTTTTAAAAAAAAAACAAAATCAGTATTGTTAAAACGAGAGTTTATTTGGCCACAAGCTATAATTGTCGAATTTGTGGAAATCTAAAAATAAAAAATAGTAGGAAATCAAAAATAAAATGTCATATTCAATAAAGCGATACGCTCGCGTAGACCATTCTCTTGAAATATGCCTATAATTTAATGTTTTTTTAAAAAAAAAACAATCAGTATTGTTAAAACGAGTTTATTTGGCCACAAGCTATAATTGTCGAATTTGTGGAAATCTAAAAATAAAAAATAGTAGGAAATCAAAAATAAAATGTCATATTCAATAAAGCGATACGCTCGCGTAGACCATTCTCTTGAAGTATGCCTATAATTTACTGTTTTTTTTAAAAAAAAAAAATCAGTATTGTTAAAACGAGAGTTTATTTGGCCACAAGCTATAATTGTCGAATTTGTGGAAATCTAAAAATAAAAAATAGTAGAAAATCAAAAATAAAATGTCATATTCAATAAAGCGATACGCTCGCGTAGACCATTCTCTTGAAATATGCCTATAATTTAATGTTTTTTTTAAAAAAAAAACAATCAGTATTGTTAAAACGAGAGTTTATTTGGCCACAAGCTATAATTGTCGAATTTGTGGAAATCTAAAAATAAAAAATAGTAGAAAATCAAAAATAAAATGTCATATTCAATAAAGCGATACGCTCGCGTAGACCATTCTCTTGAAATATGCCTATAATTTAATGTTTTTTTTAAAAAAAAAACAATCAGTATTGTTAAAACGAGTTTATTTGGCCACAAGCTATAATTGTCGAATTTGTGGAAATCTAAAAATAAAAAATAGTAGGAAATCAAAAATAAAATGTCATATTCAATAAAGCGATACGCTCGCGTAGACCATTCTCTTGAAGTATGCCTATAATTTACTGTTTTTTTAAAAAAAAAAAAATCAGTATTGTTAAAACGAGAGTTTATTTGGCCACAAGCTATAATTGTCGAATTTGTGGAAATCTAAAAATAAAAAATAGTAGGAAATCAAAAATAAAATGTCATATTCAATAAAGCGATACGCTCGCGTAGACCATTCTCTTGAAATATGCCTATAATTTAATGTTTTTTAAAAAAAAAACAAAATCAGTATTGTTAAAACGAGAGTTTATTTGGCCACAAGCTATAATTGTCGAATTTGTGGAAATCTAAAAATAAAAAATAGTAGGAAATCAAAAATAAAATGTCATATTCAATAAAGCGATACGCTCGCGTAGACCATTCTCTTGAAATATGCCTATAATTTAATGTTTTTTTAAAAAAAACCAAAATCAGTATTGTTAAAACGAGAGTTTATTTGGCCACAAGCTATAATTGTCGAATTTGTGGAAATCTAAAAATAAAAAATAGTAGGAAATCAAAAATAAAATGCCATATTCAATAAAGCGATACGCAGAGCGATACGCTCGCGTAGATCATTCTCTTGTTTTTCTCCAGCAAAAACAATACCGCGCATAATAACTATTATTTAACTATCATTTAATTTAATAACATCCATTTTCCTTTCGTTCTATCTATTAGTCGAGTCATTTGGATTTGGATATAAAGTGTAGCAGACTGGGGGAAGTCAACTCCTCTGTTTATACTGAAATGTTTTCACGATATAAATACATTCGAGCATTTCCAACAAGCAAAGGTGGCAGACTTATTGACATACTCAGAAACTATACGGATAAAAATTGTTTACATAAACGCGGTAACAATGTTTGCAAACGATGAAAACATACACCGATCGACAGGCGCGGCTACAGGCGGGCTAGGGGGGCTAGGGCGGCGGGTGGAGGGTCAATTTCTTAGTAATTTTACCTATCTCTTAGAAAATTGTTCTACAGGAAAAAAAATGATAAAAATTTTATTCTCTATTCATATAATTTATACATTGTATTACTGAGCTGTTTATCTTGTACAAATCTCATACTCATATATCTTGTAAAAAAATATGAAATAAAAACACGTAGGTATAGGATATAAAAAAATAATAATTGAAAAAAAAAAAATTAACTATTAAAATTAATTATTGAGCGGGGGGGGGGAGCATTTGCAGCCATTGCCTCCCCCTTAACCCGCCGATCGACCAACTAGTCAACAGACTAATCACACAATACAAGTAAGCCGTTCTAAAACATCGGATGATTATAGTATATCACAGCATACGGATGCATCCGTTCAATCAGGGGCTTCTGTTTCTACCTCAACTGAAACCTATTAGTAGGTAACTGTCATAGTAACATGTAGTGTGGGACGCCCTTAAACTAGGTCACCCGTCACGATTTAAAGAAAATCTCTTGTAGTGTGCGTATGAAGAGAACGTGAGATCGCATGTGAGAGCACGTAGCAGTTGGACACAAGCTGATGATACAACTGATAACTTAAATTCTTGTGAAGTGCGTGTATGAATAAAAAGTTGCGTGTGTGAGGACGAGTACTCCTTATCCCGGACTGTATGTAGCTGTGGAAAGACACGCTGATCGTATAACTTAAACGAAGGTCTGTCACCACACACTGTCTTTCGCATTTCTCATCCAGCCAGGGGATGAGACACCAGGGCTGGGGGTCTAATTCGAAATCACAAAAAAAAAATCCTTGATTTTAACGTCTTTTAACTAATTCAGTGTTCTAAAAATTATACGACGGTATAAAGAGGTTAAAATATATTTTTTTTTTATTTTTTTATTATTAACAATTTTACAAAGATTAAGTATATAGCTAACATAATTATATCTAATAAACCATACAGATTTGTCTAAGATACAAGTACTGCTGGAATCAGTAGTCGAGACATTAAACACCTACCTGTGAGCAGTGAACAAATTATAATTTGGACAAGAAATATGTTCTTAATTTATATTTTAAATTATTTTCGCTGATATCTTTTTTAAATTTAGGATCTAATTCATTTATTAACCTGGGAACAGAGTAAGCGCTGGTCCGCTAACCGTATATATTGTTCGCGGCGTTGGTTACCAAAAGCTTATGTGTTATACTACGAGTAACTGTAGGATGTGATATTAACGTTTGAATTTCGGTATTGAAATATTGTTCTTTTAATATATTATATGTGCTTTTAATATGAACAGGTAAAGTATTGCAATGCTTAAATAGTTTAAGGTCATTGTTGGCATATTTTAGTTTAATGTTGGTGGGAACAATTGTTTTTAATATTTTTAGTTGTAGTCGAAAGATGTTATTTAGGTAAGATTTATACGTTCTACCATAACTACTAATATCATAAGCTACTATTGACTCAGCTAGTGCATTGTATAACATTAGTCGTGTTTTAAAGGATAATCGGTTCTTAGCGAGATTTATAGTAGACAGGAAAGACCTCAGTTTATTACAGATTTTATCGATTTGGGGCTTCCAATTAAACTTACTATCAATTATAAGGCCAAGGTACGTGTGCGAGTTAACTATTTCAATAGAGGGACATGTACAGGTGTGTTGGGGTGAACTGTGTAGGCAGTAATGGTCGTGAGCAAGAAGTTGTAAATTCATCGTTTGTTTCAAATGAGGTGATCTTATATGAATTAATTTTGTCTTTTGGGCATTTAGAATAAGATTAGCATCATGGCACCGTCTATTTAGATTGTCAAAATCAGATTGTAGTTAAGCAGGGCCATGTCAACATTCCCATCGGCTATTAGTAGGCAAGTGTCGTCCGCAAATTGATAAACGGTGCAATAGTTAAGGTGTTCATTCATGTCATTAACATATGTTAAATGTCTAAAGAACTAAATAATAATAAAAAAACGTGAGCGGTGAGGGGACCCCCGTCCAGGAACGAAGATCCTCACGCATTTTTTTAAACTCCGAATGTAATTCGAAATATAATCTGTATGTGTATACCGAAATTTACCGAATACCGACGAACTGACACGATCGCGAGAATTGCGACCATACCGTATCCGAGCGAGAGAAAATCGAGAAAGAGAAAGGTTTATGGGGGGGGGGGGGGGTGGTAAAAATCTTACGTGACGTTACATTTTCTCTCGAATCACACCTACCGCAAGCCGCATAAAGGAACTTCGTTATAAAATAATAGCAGATTTGTTATAAAATAATTAATTCTAACTTATAAAATAAAGGAAACTATATTCGTTACTGTTAGCACATATGAAATCGTGATGTTTCCAATGTGCTAACTCAATTGTTTCTGCTGTTTATAGACCACGTGTGAAAAACGGTATGGATTTGTACACATTAATACATGGATGTTACGAATATCAAACAAGCACTATTCACGAATACATATACGTATGAATAATTTACCTCGCCATTCGCGAATACGACTACGAATAGCACCTCATGTTACGTAACAGATTTTCAAATAAGCGATTATACTTAGTTTTTTTTTTATGGACGTAGCCGGCAGACGAGCATACAGTCCACCTGATGGTAAGTGGATACTGTCGCCCATAGACATCCGCGATACATACCAACATTAGTCGAAAATGATAAACGTAGGCACGACCCCGGACGCGCTGCCTACCTTTGGAGATATAGCAATGGATTTGGAGAAAAGGTTGGGAAAATGAGGAGGGATAGGATGGGAATGGGCTCTGGCACATCTCACTCACTACCGAAACACGTACGTGCATTAGGGAAATAAGATAAAATGGGAAATGCAGTACATTTCAAGGTAGTCTTCTGTGAGAGAGGGGTAACGAAGCCAGTCGATCGCGCCCAGCGGCTGTTGGATTGCAGCGTGCACTCTCCCCCTCCCAAAGTATATATATTTATAAAAATCTCTTGTTGTTTGCGTTTTATGCAAGCATTTATGTATTTCTATGTTAGATATATGTAATTTTGTACGCCATTACTGACAAATGTGTCGATCTGACTGTCTATTTATTGTATCACTTTTTGTAACACACATTGCATAGTTTTCGGCATCAATCACTAAGTCAAGATTGTTAGACGGCACGTCATGGCCTCACTAAACATTTCTTTAGAAAAAATGGCAAATAAAGGTTCGCCATCCCTGACATAGGGGCTACCACAACCGCCAAGAAACTACACCTGCTTTAAAAGAGGCGACTCGCCGACCCACTTCCCGGTGGTGTAGCGTTTTAAAGTCATACATACATCCACAAGACAATGAAAGGGCTGCTTGCATTATAGCTATTTAAGTATCTATATTGTTCTCAATCCAACAGCCGCTGGGCGCGCTCGACTGGCCACGTTACCCCTCTCTCACAGAAGACTACCTTGAAATGTACTGCATTTACCACTTTATCATATTTTCCCAATGTACGTACGTGTTTCGGTAATGAGTGAGATGTGCCAGAGCCCATTCCCATCCTATCCCTCCCCATTTTCCCAACCCTTTCTCCAAATCCATTCCTTAATCTACAAAGGTAGGCAGCGCATCCGGGGCCGTGCCAACATTAGTCATTTTGGACTAATATTGGCATGTATCGCGGATGTCTATGGGCGACAGTATCCACTTACCATCAGGTGGACTGTATGCTCGTCTGCCGCCTTCGTCCATAAAAAAAAAACTTTAAGAATAAACGTTTATTTGAAAATCTGTTACGTAACTGGTTTTTTAATTTAATTAGTAAGTGATTAGTAATGCTCGTCTGCCGCCTTCGTACATAAAAAATAAATAAATATATATATATATATTGTAATACGAAAACCTCACTGGAAATTCTAATCTAAGGTCACTTGCGGATAACGAAATGTCTTGTAGTGGTCTAGAGATTGTTATATCTGTCATAATATTTATTTAAGACACATTCCATTATTTGATTCTATTTAAAAAAAAAATCATGTGTTTTTCTTTCATTTCATATATTATGGCAATGGTGCAATCAGCACATTCTGCCAGTGTCAAGTTTTCTTCGTAATAAACAATTTCAAAGTCAAAAACATATCCTGTTAATGTCTTCGGTCCCGTCGAAGTCGAAGGCCGAGTAGGTTCATTGGGGGCAGAAGTGGACTCCTTGGAGGCACAGGAAAAACGCAGTCACACGCTTATCACATAGATTACGCTTATCACATTGAAATGTAGGAAATATCACTATTAAACCACACAATGCACAATTTTTATTATAATAATAATCGCACAGGACCTCAACTTCTCGAGTTCCCGACAAAAAGTCGATTCAGCATTTATGCTATACTAGCTATGCAATTTTTATGCAAGCGACTTCGTACGCGTGGAATATTAATTTGTATTTATCTATCGTAGGATATCTTTTCTTCCCGTCAGCCGATTTCGATGAAACAAAGCCTATTCCAAGCGCCAAGCTAAGCTTAATTAATCTGTGGAAACCCCATGAAAATCAGTTGGGTAGTTTTAGAGATTAGCGTGTTGGAACAGACAGACAGGCGGACAAAAATTTTCTAAATCGTCTTTTTGTATTCTGATACTCTTCCTTCATCGCCCCCCCAATCAGTTTTTGGTAAATATATTCAATGTACAGACACTTCTACTAGTTTTATTATATGTATAGATAGTTTTCGGATATAATTTTATATCCCAAAACTGTATTTGAGTTTTTTCGGATACAATCATTGTATTAATGCACTCCCCGCACGCTGCAATCCAACAGCCGCTGGGCGCACTCGACTGGCCTGGTTACCCCTCTCTCACAGAATACTACCTTGAAATGTACTGCATTTCCCACTTTATCATATTCTCTAATGTATGTACGTGTTTCAGTAGTGAGTGAGATATGCCAGAGCCCATTTCCATCCTATCCCTTCCCACGTCCCCAACCCTTTCTCCAAATCCATTCCTTAATCTACAAAGATAGGCAGCGCATCCGGGGGCGGGCCAAAGTTTGTCAATTTGGACTAATGTTGGCATGTATCGCGGATGTCTATGGGCGACAGTATCCACTTACCATCAGGTGGACTGTATGCTCGTTTGCCACATTCTTTCTATAAAAAAATAAATAATAATAATTACCATTATTAATAAATAACCTAACCAGCCTAATGCAATTAAAGATGAAGTTAATATAATTGGGAGTTTTTCAAGAGAGCTGTGAATAGGATTTTGCAAGGTCGGTGGCGCACACGCATACCCCCTGGTGTTGCAGGTGTCCACGGGCGGCGGTAACACTTACCATCACGTGGGACCGCTTGCTCGTCCGCCCACTAGTACTTATATTAAAAAAAATCTATAATTACTACGCCCTGACAACCCTGTAGGTACCTATACATAACTAAAGAGTAGTATTATTTGTTTTTTCTAAGTTTATAAAATTACTAGCGACCCGCCCCGGCTTCGCACGGGTAGCACTAATTATCTATAGCCGGATGACTTCCGGTGGATAATATCATCATACCGGTAGCTTATTTTCGCAAAATGTTCATAAATTATAGCCTATAACCTTCCTAGATAATCCCTCTTTCTATTGGTGAAAACCGTATAAAAATCCGTACAGTAGTTTCTGAGATTAGCCCGAACAAACACAAACTCAGCGGGGCGGAGGACTTTAATTTATAATATGTAGTGAAGGACTGTGTGACATTTTATTTTAAAACTAGTTTTTGACCGCTTATAAATATTAAATCATAATTTTGTCCATCTTAGTTGACTAATAGTCAAATTTTGGTTCGATAAAAATTTTGCTCTGAGCCATAGAAATCAAGATTTTAATGAAAAAAAAAGCATTGGTTTTACATCTCTCCTATACTGTACATGTACCTGGGTAATTGTACCTATTGTACCAATAATACGTAAATGCAAATATATAAGCGCATGAAATTAAAGCGTTCGTTCAAATATTTAGGTGTCACAGGTAGAAACAGAATATAGAAAATACATGGGCATACATGAATATAGAAAAGAAATTACATGGGCATTCCTATGAAGGCGAAGCCCTCTTGAAGCTGTGCCAAATTCAGAAACATGATCAGATTTCCAACAAATTTATCAGCAACAACTTTTGACGCTATCTACCTGATGGTAGCGTAAGAGAAATTAAAAAAGGGCATGTGCCTTTTTTATAAAACACAGGTTTCTTTGAGATACCTTCCTTTAACACAATGCTGTTTACAATTCCTAACTATCATTTTAATAAATAGGGCAAAATCCCGGGATCCGCGTACTCCCTAATTCCCGACAACGAGAGTCGGGAACGGAAAGCCCATGTTCCTATCCTAACATGTTTTATCGTCAAATAACTCGGATCGTCGCGGAGTGTGCACGAACGCATTGTAGCGTTTGCGTGAGCGCTTCATTCATTTGTGTTAGCTAAAAATAGAGGAAATAGTGTTGTGTTTGTGTGTGTTACAAGATTGGACGAGGCCACACCCACGGGAGCCCACGTCCTGTGACGGGCTCGATCCTGACAATCCTGGGAGTTTATTACCACTTCCTCACAACAAATTAGGTACATTCTAATTAGTTATTTGCTCAAACGAAAGACTATTGTGAGACTATGTAGTAAGTACTAACCAGTAATAGATATCGGCGAAATTCCTTCTTTTTGTGTGTATTTAAGTGTTACACTATTATAACCCTAATAATATAATCTAATATACGTTCCGATCCTCGACCTCTTTGGTTGGTGTTTTCCATTCCTCACACCCGAGGAGTCTGAGGAAGAGAAGGTTCGGTCCTCCTAGTTTCTTCATCCAAAACTTTTGATACTATTGTCATTTTATGTACGGCTGCTCGTTTCTGTAGGATGTCGGTATTTATTTTTGACTCCAGCGTGTTGACACTGACCTGGTTAAACTTTTAACAATCACGCCGGTTTCTCCCATACCATGGTACCCATACCCATACCATGGTACCACATTTAGGTACCATGGGGATTATTACTGCTGGTGTGTTCTATAATCTAGATATTTCTGTTTTGAGTAAGTGGTATTTACTGAGGCATTTCTACTTCTTTTGGGCCTACGTTAGAATATTTAATTTAATCTATACTAATAATATAAAGACGTAAAATTGTGTGTTTGTTTGTATGTTGGGGATAATCTCTGGAACTAATGAACCGATTTCAAAAATTCTTTCACAAATAGGAAGCTATATTATCCGTGTCTAATATAGGCTATATTTTATTTTGAAATTTTGAAAAAAAAAGCTTATGAACCGAAGCGAAGCGAGGGCGGGTCGCTAGTATATTATGAGGTTGTAATTACAAATTTAGTTTTATAACTTTCTCTTATTACTTCTTGTAATTAATCGTGAAATGGATATAAATTCTTTTTAATGATATTTAAAGTTTTTTTTTAATGTGTAGTCTAACGTTTTAATTGTAATTGCTTCTCTTCCTCTGATAAATGATTTTCTTAACTCCTGTAATAACTGACAACATTTGCATCATTTAGTCTAAAATTTATCAAAATCTGGTGTAGGTATAAATTGATAATGTCAACCTTATTTATTTCAAATATTATTTATGTCAAACCAATTGATTTCCTTTCACGATCGACCGCTCTGTCTTTGGCGATCGACCTGTGGACCGCGATCGACTTGTTGTCCACCGCTGTTTTAGACGACTTATTTAATAATCATGTAGTAACTAGAAACGTACCTTGAAAATTAATGCATTCCCTACTTTATTGTATTTCCCCAATGTACGTAACGTGTTTCAATAATGAGTGAGATATGCCAGAGCCCATTTCTATCCCATCCTATCGTATCCCCCGCCCCATTTTCCCCATCCATACCTTAATCTGCAAAGGCAGTCAGCGCATCCGGGACATGCTAACATTTGTCATTCTGGACTGATGTTGGCATGTGTCGTGGATGTCCATGTCCGACAGTACCCACTTACCTTCAGGTGGAATTTGTCTGCCCTTTTGTTTAAAAAAATTATAGAAAACACTTTTTTGTTGGAATTCTGCTGGTTATTAGTTACATGTCTATTAAGTTCTTAGATTAATTGAAACACTTAATTATATCGTTTAAATACTTCATTTTACATGAATACAATTAACAAATACCGGTTACACAGACCGGTGCGCAGGAGACTGGAGGTAGCTAGTAGGGGCGGCACGGTGCCGCTAAATCTCTATTGCCGAATTAACAAAAATCTGTATAATTCGACACTGTCTTTACAGTCGTCTCCCCCTTCTTCAGTACATTTTTTTTTGTCCGATACAAAGCTACAACACAATACCAACTTGTCACAATTGGTTAAAGAAGATAAGTATATCGAACGATAAATGGTGAGCGGTACAAAAGATATCTAAATGTTATGACTATAATAGTGTTGCTTATCGCTAAATGGTGTCGAATTTCACGACAACCGTGCGACTCTAAGAACAAAGTTTAACCAACGCTTTACAATTCAATGAAGGTAATGTATTTCTGATAGGTGAAATTGAAAAATAACACTTGAAAAATAAATTATGAAAACATTTTCACAAAAAAACTTGAGCACAAACTTGCGTTTAGTATGTTTTTCTAATATATCTTAAATCCTAATTTCCGACTAGATTCAATTCGCAAGACCAATTCCACCGCTATGAGGAAGATTACTTATAATATGGATTTCGCTGGACCCAGCCTTTTTTTTTATAGATAAGTGGGCGGACGAGCAATCGTTCGCACGTGATGGTAAGTGTTACCGCCGCCCATGGAACCCTTGAAGTACCCCTTCTTGAAGAACCCCATATCGTAGCTTAATGGAAAGACCTCTTGAGGCAGTTCGTTCCACAGGCTACGGGATCGCGGTATAAAATGATTTTTGGACCGAACAGTGCGCGACAACTTCGTATCGAGGAAATGCGGATGGACCGCACTTCTGTGACGGGAGCTGCGGTTGTAGAAACTCGAGGTGGGAATTATATTGAACAATTCTTCAGAGCATTCCCTGATGTTGTGGAGTAGAGTCATGACCACGTTGCCGTTCTTTATTCCGATGACCTAATTACTGCTGCCAGTGCGGTTCTTATACTACACTCACAGGCTATACATATACACCGTCCCCACTGGCGGTGACGAGGACGTCACCCTCGCTACACCGTGAACACGCACCGGCCTTCAGCCAACATCGACTCGAGATACCGCGGTACCCTCCCAAAGCAACGACCTAAGCCGAGGTCTGTTCCTTACGCCAGTCTATATAGGCCGATCCAGTGCAGATCATACGTGGGGATCATTTCTGCTAGCTAGTAGCATGTCCTTGTACATCCGACTAACCTTAGTTTTATTTAAATTAGAGCCTAAACTGAGTCTTTAGTTCTTGTTTGAGTTCTATCTAACGGGCAAGCTTATCCCCGGGAAAATACTAGTGATGGGAATTAAGTTTTAAAACAACTGCCCTTTTTATTTTTACCCTTTGTCTCTTGCTATAGCGATAATGGGGTAAGTCCTAAGTTTTCCTATAAAAGTAAAAATAATAATTAAATTATTCTTTTAACTTAAAAATGAGATATTGAGGCCGGTTTAAACGTACTAAGTTGACAAGTGTTTATAAAGTTAAAGTTTAAGATCTATAGGGCTGTTTAGACGTACGGTGGTATCAACAAGACATGAGCTTTGCGTCTGTGTGATTGCACACCGATAGTGTACAGTGCGAACCATTTCGACAATCGGATTGGACAATTTGGCACACCCACTCACACAGATGCAAAGCCCATGTCTTGTTTAACGAAATTTTATGTTAAAAATCAATGTGTAAACCAAACTGTAAATAGCAAGTGAATAAATATTGCCACTTTTCACGTAGGTTTTTAACTTCAAAATTGATTAAACACTTATCAACCTAATATATTATATTTAAACAGGGTTTAGAGAGTATTTTTGTTTAAATAGATTCTTTAAACAACGAAAGTGTAAGTTAATCTTTTTTTATATATATTAGTGGGCGGACGAGCAAGCGGTCCCACGTGTTGGTATCTAAGTGTTACCGCCGCCCGTGGACAGCTGCAACACCGGGGGGTATGCGGGCGCGCCGCCGACCTTGCAAAATCCTATTCACAATCTTGACCAAAGTGATCAAGTCCATATCAACATAAGATTTCTTTACTCTGATAACGTCAGAAAAACATACTTTTTTATCTTAAAAATCGGATCTTAGAGCATATTTTTGTTAAAATAGAATCTTGAAACAACGGAAGTTAAATTTAGAAAACGTTGACCAAAGGTCAAGTTCGATATATCGAAAATAACGTCTTACTAGATAACTTCACTATTTGTGATAATTAGCAATATTTCGGCTGTCCCATATCAAAATCTGTGAAACATTTTTACACGAGAGCCCAAAAATATTCAAACAGTCAACTTAAAACCATCGTTGAATCAAAATACAGATATGTAGGGAGCATTACGGCTCTAAACAGTGGGTGGCATTTGCAAGACAAATTTACTTCCTGTCAATTCAGTCCGTCATTTGGCGGCAAAAAACTATCACGCAGGCGCGGATACAGGATTTCGCTAGGGGGGTGGGGGGTAGGGGGCAATTTCTTTGTAATTTTACCTATCTCATAGAAAATTTGTTCTAAAGGAAAAAAAATTGATAAAATTTTAATTCTCTATCCATATAATTCTTACATTGGATTACTTAGCTATTTATCTACTTGAAGTGTATCCACCAATACGCACTGGGCACGCGCGGTGGATTATGAAGTAATATACTGGAGGAGGCCTGTACCGTCCAGTGGGACGTTATAAGCTGATATAAGTACACTTTTACACTTTTATTTTATACATAAATTTTATACATAAATGTCGGTTGACCCGATTGGCCAGCGTGTTTTATTTAACACACATTCCTCATACACAGGACCAATATACGTGAGGAGACCCATTTCTAGCAGTGGACGACAGAGGGAGCTGGTGATACGTCTAACAGAAGAACTATACGTCTAACATTTTTATTCTGTTTGTCGCCAGTTACACCATGGACACGAAGTTTGAGGCGGTGCGTCTCCAATCAATGAATGACCATGCGGAATCCGATGCTTTAAAGTTAGTCTTTATCATACTTATTTGCGTTTTCACTACGAGTCCTATCCTTCCACATTTTCATAACCCTTTCTCGGGGGCGGACTGTGAATTTAGGGGACCCTGGGCTAACACTACTTGGGGGCCTACCTAATTCATCAAACTGATTGCCAGTTTGTCAAAAAACTGTTTTCTATAATTGACCCCTCTTTTGATTTTTCTAATATTTTATAAATTCACAATATTGTCCATTGTCTTCAATGGAGACTGGGGGCCCTTTATATCCACGGGGACCTGGGCAGCATCCCAAAAAGCCCATATATAAATAGATCCGCCCCTGCCCTTTCTCTAAATCCATTCCTACATCTCCAAAGGTAAACGCGCATCCGGGGGCCTGCCAACGTTTGTAATTTTGGACAGATGGCGGCAATGTCTACTTATCACCATGTGAACTGTATGCTCAACTGTCACCTTCTGCTTATGTATATATAAAAATGCCCTTATCATCATGTTGCGTACGCGGGTTGATAATCGTGAGAATAGTCGTAGCTGTGTACAGGGCATAACCTTGGGGCTGTTCTTGGGGTCATTTTACGTAGTTCATCTGTATGTATATATTTATGTGTGTGTATACATATTCTGCATATTATTTGTTTAAAACATCTCCTTTTATCTATGTATTCTGTTCTATGGTAACATTGGGTTATTAAATATTTCTAATTTCATTTATACGTTGTCTTTTGGGCATATTTATTTACGATTATAAACTACTCATAAGTTAAAAACGTTTGTATATCTATGGTATACATACATATAATGAAACTGTAGAACCAGCGTGTCTGTACATTGAATATATTTACCAAAAACTTATTGAAGGAAGAGTATCAGAATACAAAAAGAGGGTTTTGAATTTTTTTGTCCGTTTGTCTATTCGAACAATGTCCAAAACTACTCAACGGATTTTCATGGGATTTCCACAGGTTAATTAAGCTGAGCTTGGCGCTTCGAATCTAAATTGGCTGACGGGAAGAAAAGATATCCCAATTTAGTTAGTTTGAAAACTAAAATTCTACGCCTACGAAGTCGCGGGCGCAGCTAGTACTAATATATCTATATGTACAAATAATTATAGACTAAATGTAGTTGATTCAACGGCATCAGTTTCATTAGAGGCCCCAACAGAATATTAGCGCTTCGACTGGGAAAGCAATATGCTGAGTTGGGGACCTATTTGTCAGGGGGAGAGTGCACCCTGCAATCCAACAACCGCTGGGCGCGCTCGACTGGCCACGTTACCCCTCTCTCACAGAAGACTACCTTGAAATGTACTCCGTTTCCCACTTTATCTTATTTCCCTAATGTACGTACGTGTTTCGATAGTGAGTGAGATGTGCCAGAGCCCATTTCCATCCTATCGCTCCCCATTTTCCCAACCCTTTCCCCAAATCCATTCCTATATCTCCAGAGGTAGGCTAATGTTGGACTAATGTTGGCATGTATGATGTCTTGTGACCGCGGGAGAGGAAAATATATATACTTGTAACAGCGAAGAGAAAATGGCCTAACCGATGATTTAAGTTCTTATGTAGTGTGTGTATTAGATCGTGTGTGGTCTGGGGACAAGGGTCAGGACTATATTTAGCAGTAGAGGGATATATTGATACGTTGTTTCTGAACTTCCCTGTTAGATAAACATCCATTTGCTTTCAGAGATGATAATCTGGACCATTCTAATGACGAAGATGACTACGACCCACATCTCCACAGACAAGTGCCAAAGGCAACCAAGTAAGTAAGTTTAAATTTGCCTTTGCCCACGACTTTTCGCGTAAAAGAGAGGTGTACAATTTCTTTGGATTAGTCCGGAATGGACGCGGAGTGAGATAACGGAATCTGCTGCGTATTTTTCAAAAACTTATTAAGCTGGTGTGTAGTCGGTATGACTGCGGGGCGAAGAGGGGATTCCGCGGCGACTAAACCAATAATAGGTTGAATAGCACTAAACAGCACGCCAGTGCGCGAGCACGCAAGCATTCAACACTCGTTTTAACAATACTAATTGAGACTTCTCGGTTCTTTCTTTGAGCCCCACAGAAAACCCCAATATGGGCCATTTGAGTGTAACTTTATTTTATTACAGTGATTTCGAAACCTTGGTGCATCTCCTCAAATGCAGCCTTGGAACTGGTATCCTGGCGATGCCGCAGGCGTTCGCCCGTGCTGGCCTGGTCACCGGAGTGATAGCCACCATAATCGTTGGGATTATCTGCACATACTGCCTTCATGTCCTCGTACGTATATTTATGACGTCATCTGAGTAAAGGGACCTTATTGTCGGCTCTAGTTTAACAGAATCTTGAAACAACGAAAGGAAACCATTTATAAGAGCTAGATACATAATTAGTGTAATAGTCAGTACCGACAGGCAGTCAATCATAATTACAAGTGTCAAATGGCAAAACAATGACATAACAAGAGGAAATAATTTACAGAATGTCAGCGCTATACATTGTTAAATAAAACAAAACCATAGATAATTCTTATAATCATTTTAAGTTATAAACATAAGTATCTTATAAGCATAGACTGATGGTATGGTACAGTGAAATCAACGAGACATAAGCTTTGCATGTGTGTGAGTAGGTGCCGAATTGTCCAATCCGATTGTCGAAATGTCCTCGCAACGAGACATGAGCTTTACATCTGTGTGAGTGGGTGCCGAATTGTCCAATCAGATTGTTGAAATAGTTCTCGCAACGAGACATAAGTTGTGCATGTGTGAATGGGTGCAAATTCTCCAATCAAATTGTCAAAATGGTTCGCACTGTATACTATCGTTGTACACTCACGCATACGCAAAGCTCATATCTCGTTGATTTCATTTTACTAAATTATTAAAAAAAAATAGATCGTTTTTATTGATCGTGATATGGTGCTTTAGTGATCGTGATTTAGTCTTAAAAGGATGGTAATTAGGTATTTATTCCCAGGTGCAATGCCAATACGTGCTCTGCAAACGGCAACGGGTCCCACTGCTGACGTACCCGGAGTCAATGACAGCAGCGTTAGCAACGGGCCCGCCGTCACTTCGTCCGCTGGCTCGTCCGTCAGCCCTGACAGTTGACATCTTCTTAGTCGTGTACCAGTTGGGGATCTGCTGTGTTTACATTGTATTCATCGCTGAGAATGTTAAAAAGGTGAGCAGATAGTTTTTGCGCTTACATATTATACAAACCTACATACATATACAACGTGTCACCGAAATAAGGCAAAATCTGAAATATGTCAACTGATTTAAAATATATGAAACCGTTTTAGTGAAAAATAAAATAAAAACGCGTGCGGTCAGGGGACCGCCGTCAGGAACGAAGGTCCTCACGCATTTTTTTAAACTCTGGATGTAATTCACGCATCCGTATACTTTCATTTTCAGGCATGTTATAACCATAATCTTAGTAAACTCTAAAAACAATCGATGTATTGCAAATATCGATGTATTTTTCAATATATCATTCTAACATCGATGTCACTATGCGATATATTACATCGAAAAACAACGATACGATTCAGCGAATCAGCGATGGCGATGTAGCCGAATCGGATATTTTCGTTTCGGATCGAGCGAGGCATGAAAGAGAGAACTAGCGATCGGCCCACTACCGAAATTTACCGAATATCGACGAACTGACACGATCACGAGAATCGCGACCATACCATGTCCGAGCGAGAGAAGGGCGAGAAAGAGAAAGGCGTATGGAGGGGATAAAAATCTTACGTGACGTTACATTTTCTCTCTAATCACACCTACAGCAAGCCGCGTAAAGGAACTTCGTTCCAAAATTATTTTAGGGAATCAATCAAAAGTTACAAACATGTAATGTTTTGTTATTCTATTTATCTAAAACATTCATGGCGCTTATTACTCAGTACAGGGACCGACGAGAGTGTAATGCATTTTTTTAACCCTCTGTCGGGCGCACCTCTGCTCGAAACAAAATCAGGCGCACTTGGCCTGAGAGGCCACCCACATATTTTAGCCCCCCTCTTCCCCCATACGCATTTTTAATTCAAAACACCGATAGGGTAGCCTTTGCTAGGATCCAAGGAAAGGAAATATACCAAATTGAACGGAAAAGAAAGAATTTAATGAACGGAATAAAGCTTAAACTAATACAATAAAAATTGCTAATTTGGCTCAAGTGTTTTCAAAATTGGACGAACCAAGTGTCATAAAAGTAAAAAAAAAATGAAAAAAATTGTAGTATACAGTCTCTTCAGATGTGGGACCATCATTCTTCGCCACAGTCGTGGGCAGAGACCGTCGTAGAGTCTTCCAAATCAGCAGCTGAATAACAGGCCTGGCACAGCGGATTTACGTGGCTTAGGCAGATCGGTTGATAACAATGTTTACATTCGTAATTTGTCATCCTTCTAAATCCTGTTTCAGCCATGCACATTCCACACTTGCGTCTTTTGGGAGGTAGGGAGGGGGATGTTTCACGTTCTTCTTGGGGTAAAAACCTTTTCAAGCGGATTTGCAGCTGAGTCGGGATTCCACTTGTATTCAGACTTCGCCGGGCTAGATGTCCAATCACAAGTTCATGAGACAAAGTTTTGAGGAAGATTCTCCTTTTCAATGGTTCCAGGTTATTCCCCATCGAAATCACTTGAGAATTTATGCCAGCCACATTCAGACAGGCAAAAAAAATGACCATCGGCCAGCGTCTTGTGTTCCGGCTCACACTGAAAGTAGCACACATTTGATCAGCAGTGTCAATCCCACCTTTGGTGGTATTGTAAAAAGTAACCACTTCCGGCTTCTGCTGCTCTCCTGTAGATTGATCAATGGCATCAGTTTCGCGGAGGGATGAAACGAGAATCACATTTTTCCCTTTCTTTGGTACGTATGAAACCAAAGTGTTACCTTTATTGAAGCCGAACAAGCTGCTGTGTTGAGCCCTCCCTCTGATATTGACAAAACTTGCTGGTAACTGCCTTTTATTTTTTCTGACAGTGCCAACATATGATAGCTTCTTTTTTTTCAAATCATTCACGAGATCAATATCCGTAAACCAATTATCAGCGGTTATGTTGCGCCCTGTCTCAAAAAGAGGCTCAGCCATTCGTTTCACCACTTCACTTGGCTTGTTGCTCACAGCAAATGGCCCCTCAGGTTGTTTCCCTGCATAAATCTCCATGTTGTAGGTGTACACCATTCTGGCATCAGCAAGGGAAAATACCTTTACACCATATTTGGTGGGTTTGGAGGGTATATATTGCCTGAATGGACACCTCCCACGAAATCCTGGCAGCATTTCATCAATTGTAACGTTTTCTCCAGGGATGTAGTTCTTTTGACAGTTTTGAACAAAAAGTTCAAACATATCACGAATTGGGCAAAGTCGATCATATTCTTTCCGTTGTGCTCGGCTCGTACGGTCGTCAAAGCGAATACAACGTATAAGGAACTTGAACCGTTTTATGCTCATCACCAGACCAAATTTCTCAACCCCATCTCCTTCTGTCCCCCATAGCTCCTCCAGACTCTGACGATTCCCTCTGTATACTCCAGCCAAGTACAACAAACCAATGAATGCATTGACTTCAATGATGTCTGTTTGTTTGGCATCCCTCTCTCTGGCAAATCTGGCTTTGACTGAGTCAATGTATTGGTTGGTGTATTTGACAATCAATTCCAAAATTTCTGTATTGAACAAACATTCCCAACATTGCAATATGGTTTTAGCATTTTTAGCATCTCCTTTTACACCTGGAAGGTGTGTAATGATGTTGTGACGTTGTGCCCGACGAGCAGCAGCAGGAGATGGCTTCTTGGTCCACTTTGTCTGTTTATCTTTTCCAAGAAAAAAATCATTACCTATGTCTTCTTCTTCTTCCTCTTCCTCAGATATACCTCCTTCCTGTTCAGTTGCTGAGTCCTCTTCACGTTCTTCTAGCTCGTCATCAGAAGCAATGTCGCTTTCTTCGCCTAAATCCTCAACCAAAGCCGGATCATCAGCAGTATCATCCTCGAGGAAGTTTCTTATTTCCTCAACATCTTTGGGGTTGGATAAATTGTACACTTTTCTGGCCATTTCAAGAGGAAATCTTAAGAAAAAGGCAGAAAAAAATTGATAAAAAAGAAGAAAAATCGTAAAATAAGAAATTTTTTATCGATATATAACGTGATCAGGCCCACTCGGCCTGAGAGGCCAGAGTCAGAATAACACTTATTTCTCACGATATCGACGAACTTCCACACAGAACAGGCCTGTTTTGAGTAAAATGAAGGAATGCAATAAAAATATATTGAAAAAAATCACTTTCGAAATTAGGACGCAATTGGGCGCAGTCGGCCTGACGAGCCAGGGAGGGTCCAGGCGAGTGCGGTGAAGGATTCCGGCAGACTGAGGTAGGGCGTCCTACGCACCGCCCCGAGTCAGGAAACTATTGAGAGGGGCGCCCGGCTGGACCGCCAGGGGGAGGGGAGGCGTCCAAACATATGTTTTGCTGGCCTCTCAGGCCGGCTGCGCCCGACGGAGGGTTAAAGATAAGAACAACTGAATACATGGATTTTTGAAAAGTCTAAGCCGTGAATCGAACCGACAAAAATGCAATAAAAATTACCCTGTATTTTTAAAGCACCAATCAACCACCAAATAAATTTTGAAAAACATCTTTGGAACTGCGGGTCCTAATAAATATAATAGAATTATTACGGTCTATCCCCACACGTCGGTCCCCGACGCGACGAGGATGGATCAATATACATATAAATATTTGTACCATATATTTTACCTACACCATCTTCCAATTTGAGTCATTCTCACATCTCCAAATTGAACCTCTCTGATCAACCCAAAAAATTGATTGATAGAAAATGCCATAAGGCATTAAGATCAACCTTTGTACGATAAAGTTTCCGGCAAATACACCTCTTAATAGGTTCCTCGATAAGCCAATGGACATTCAATCGAAAACGCTGTATGTAATCAACGAGTAGATAAACTACGATATAGGTTAAAAGCATGTTGACGCAATGAAGAGTGGTTAAATGACTGTAATATCTGTCGCGATGCGTGGGGTCAGCGCGCGCCCTTTCAATCATCAATGCCTATTCAGATACAAGCGTTATTCGCTGTCGGGTATTTCGTGTGAGTATCGTTGAGTCGCGTGATTTCGCCAGAGGGAGAGAATATCGCCCAGGTACGCGTCGTACCGTTTGGATAAGCGATACTGTTAATACTGGGCCGAGGCCGCTATACGCGGTATATCGCTAGCCGAAGCGGTTAGCGAATATCATCTAAGGAATTATTGCGAATCCACGCGAATACCGTTAGCGCAGGCGGCAACGAATATCGCTTATATTTGAATAGGCCTTCATTAAGAATTCCGCCCTGTCTGGATGTCCCATATTGAGCGCCGGATTTAAATTTCGTGTATGTTTTTATTTCGCAGTTGGAAACTGATTTGTTTATAGATGTCACACACGACAGTTGCAATTAGTCGCATGGAACGCTACATGAAAGAGCAATGCAGTATGATTTTTAGAGCAGTATGAATTGGACCATCATTTTGGCGAAAAAATCATCTTTAGTGACGAGGCCCATTTCCACCTTGATGGATACGGCAATAAGCAATATTGTCGTATCTGGGGCTTTGAGAATTCTCATGAGATTCATGTAAACGGATGCATCATCAAAGAGTTACAGTTTGGTGCGGCTTTTAGTTCCATTTTAGTCCCTTTTAGTTCCACGCGCCCGGATGCGCGACTACCTTTGCAGATTAAGGAATGGATTAGGAGAAAAGGTTGGGAAAATGGGGAGAGATAGGATGGGATGGTAATGGGATTTGCCTCATTATCTCACTCATTATCGAAACACTTACGGACATTGGGGAAATACGATAAATTAGGAAATGCAGTACATTTCAAGGTAATTTTCTGTGAGAGAGGGGTAACGTGGACAGTGGAATGCGCCCAACGGCTGTGGGAATGCAACGTGCACTCTCCCCCTACCTTTTGTCTGAGCAATATTCTCCACTTTGAGTAAATGTTCCCTGAGTGATAGATACATTGAGTGCGGCCAGCGGTTGTGGGATTGCTGCACGCTCCCCCACCAGAAAGAAAGAATGCTCCAGAAAAAGAAACCATAACAAATTTATTAGACATATTTTGATGTTTTGTTGTAGATCTGCGACCCCTACTACGAGATGTCAATTGAAATTCACATGCTGATCATCCTAGGTCCACTAATTGCCTTCAACTGCATCAGAAACTTGAAGCTACTTGCTCCATTTTCCACCTTAGCCAATCTGATGACCTTCGCGGGACTGGGCGTGGTGGTCTACTATCTCCTGTCTGGGAAGAAGTCACATGAACCCCTGGACTTGTGGGGTTCCATCTACACTTTCCCGCTGTTTTTCGGAACCATATTATTCGCTCTTACAGCTGTTGGTGTGGTGAGTACTTTATTTTCATTAATAATTAGGAAGCGTAAATTTGCCGGTGGCTGTTGGATGTGTGTGGTGACGAGCCCTGGGGAGAGGCCTATATCCAGCACTAGAGAGACATGCGCTGATGGTACGGTATTACCCACGGCTTTGCCTGCTTGGAACCGAATTTCCAAATCGGATAGGTGCCTAGATAGGTACGTATAATTTGCCGAAAACATAACCAAATCAATAAGTTATCTCAACATTTAGTTTTAAATCTAAGGCAATTTAGTTTGGTAGGGGGTGAGTGAATGCTGAATTCCCACATCCTCTGGGCGCAGTCGACTGGCCACGTAAACCCCTCTCTCACAGAAGACTACCTTGAAATGTGCCCAAGTCCCCAAACCTTTCTCCATTCTTTCATTAAATCCATTCTTTCATCAAACACAGGTAGGCAGCGCATCTGGAGGCGTGCCAACGTTTGTCATTTTGAACTAATTTTGGCATGTGTCGCGAATGTCTGTGGGCGACAGTATCCACTTACCATCAGATGGACTGTATGCTCGTCTGCCGCCTTCGACCATAAAACGAATGATACATATGTTTGTATGCAACGTGTTTATAGGTAAATTACTTATTCTGTTTGTCGTTTAAGTTATATATTTATACCTCTCATCGCACCTCCCAATCCCAATGTATCTCTCTGATCAATCCAAAGGCTGGCTGCTAGGGAATGCAATAAACTTAAGGCTAGGCTCGCCCTTTGTACCATAGTGTGCATAAAAGCTGCCAGAGTAATCTATATAGATCGTGAAATAAAACACTCGTGGGTCCAACGTTTCAAATAGCGATTCAAAAACCACATTACATTTTCACCAAATACCGATCGGACGTGAAAACAGGTCACGTGACACATTTAAAATACTCCACCGTTGTTGGAATTTTCTAAGACTTATCATCACAATTCTCTGTGACCCTCGCTTCGCTTCGGTTTATAAGAAGTTAGTTTTGTTTCAAAATTTCAAAATAAAATATAGCCTATATTAGACGCGGATAATGTAGCTTCCTATTTGTGAAAGAATTTTTGAAATCGATTCAGTAGTTCCAGAGATTACCCCCAACATACAAACAAACACACAATTCTACCTCTTTGTTATATTAGTATAGATATATAGGAATTATATCTTTTTAATACTATGTACCCGCTGGATATTGCATGGCTACGGCATATGCTGGCTATCTGGTTAACTTTTGCTTATATATTTACAGGTGATTGCTCTGGAGAACAATATGAAGACGCCCAAGTCGTTCGGGAAGCCGTGCGGTGTCCTCAACATAGGAATGGTATTCATAGTAATCTTATACGTCGCAGTTGGAGCCATTGGATACGTATTTTGTGTGTCGGAGTGTAGCGACTCAGTTACATTGGACTTGCCTCAAAATGACGCGTGAGTATTCTTGTTTTTATTGAAAGAGGGCTGCAGACGAGAATACGCCCGTGGACACCCGTGGACACCCGTGGTCCATGCCAATATCAGTACGGAATGACAAACGTCGGCCCCGGAAATATAGGAATGGATTTGAAGAAAGGGTGGGGAAAATGGAGAGGGATAGGATGGGTTGGGAATTTAAATTGATTTTAACGTTCACGTACATTGAGATATCTATCGGAAAATCGAGCAAAAGTGACGACTAAGATATATTTAGTAAACAATTGTAACAAAATTGAGAATAACGTGAGGGTAGTCTGGTTGGTAATTATTGTATTAGTTTCAATAGAATTTTATAACTACCCGCTAATATACATATTATATATTTTTTTTCATTTTTATGGACGAAGGCGGCAGACGAGCATACAGTCCACCTGATGGTAAGTGAATACTGTTGCCCATTCATATCCACGGTACATGCCAACATTAGTCCAAAATGACAAACGTTGGCACGCCCCTGGGCGCGCTGCCTACCTTTGGAGATATAGGAATGGATTTGTAGAAAGCTTGGGAAAATGAGGAAGGATAGGATAGGAATGGGCTCTGGCACATCTCACTCACTACCGAAACACATACATACATTAGGGAAATAAGATAAAGTGGGAAATGCAGTACACGTCAAGGTAGTCTTCTGTGAGAGATGGGTAACGTGACCAGTCGAGCGCGCCCAGCGGCTGTTGGATTGCAGCGTGCACTCTCTCCCTCCTGATTGTATGAAGAATCGTCATTTTATTCTAACTGATAAAAAAACTAACAAATATAAAGTAAAAATGATAAAAAAAGCCCCGACCTGCTGTCGATCTTCAGGCTCACAGGACAGGACTCTTCAGGATAGAGTACAGAACCAGACACTGCAATGACAAACAAAGGATTCTGAGCTTATCAAATGTCGCATATAACGCTTTGAACAACGGCTCTGTGAGCAAATGGAAAAGCTATTCCATGTGTTTACAACGCCACTGTGGCAGAAGATCCACAAGAACTGGTGGATTCCTCAACGGTTGGGATTTTCAAATAAATGGATGTCAGAGCAAGGTCTACCTATGCGTACACCAGCGCAAAACTCTGTATTTATAATTCTCTCACTAGATTTGTTTAAAATTTCAATCTAGTGTAGTCTCTGATATATTCTTCATGTAAAAAAAAGTTTACTGGCATGCCAATTGTCATAGCAGGTGTTACCTTACCTGTCAACCTCATATTTGCACTTTTGGCACTTTTGGCACTACAATAAGTAGTACAATGTGCAAAGTGTGTAACCAGAGCATTCTTCCAAAATACCATCTGTATGTAAACGTTATAAATAAATTTCAGTTATAGTTTAGGAGCGAACGTCATATACACGAGTATGTATCAAGGGAATAAAGGTCCATATCAACTAAAACGTACTACATTTTTTGGTCCTCCGAGCCGGATGAGTCACGTAATTTTATTGTTGAAATGCCAATAGAGAAAGAAAAGATAAAAGAATTAGGTGATGTGTCCACCTCAATTCCTGGACCCGTTAGTACTTTATTAGGTATCTACTACTAATAAAGAAACGTCGGTCAGCCATCTTTGTATTTGGAATTCTTAATTGTAATTTTAGAACTGAAAAGTCAACAATTGTCATGTAATTTTTCGAAATTAATAGTATTTCTTAAATCTCTTCAAAACAATCTGTATTCTATACTTAAACCCAAACTTGTAATCTGTGCCTAAGCTTGTACCTATGAGTACCTAAAATTGCAAATTCAAACATTGCATTCCTCGGCTCTCAGACTAACAAGCGGCAATGTACTCGACCGAATTGTGCGCGCGCGTCAGTTGGCTCGCCTCTACGCGTTATTATGAAAAATCATTACTCACATGACCCATGTACTTTGTACCTACTAATCACGACTCACGCGTTACATTTTACTCGGAACCCATAACCTGTTCGCACTGGATACTAATCGGTACAGGGTCTTTTCAATTGCGTTGACATGTCAACACCATATTGTTGGCTGAAGCCATTAATATTTACGATAATATTTACTATACATATAATTATTTTGGTAAGGGGAGAGTGCATGCTGCATTCCCACAGCCGCTGTGCGCACTCGACTGGCCACGTTACCCCTCTCTCACAGAAGACTACCTTGAAATGTACAGCATTTCCCACTTAATCGTATTTCCCCAATGTACGTACGTGTTTTGGTAGTGAGTGAGATGTGCCAGTGTCCATTCCCATCCTATCCCTCCCCATTTTCCTAACCCTTTCTCCAAATTCATTCCTATAGCTCCAAAGGTAGGCAGCGTATCCGGAGGCGTGCCAACGTTTGTCATTCTGGACTGATGTTGGCATTTATCGCGGATGTCTATGGGCGACAATATCTACTTACCATCAGGTGGACTGTATGCTTGTCTGTCGCCTTCTTACACAACAAAAGACTACGAGTATATCAAATTTCCAGTTCGATCAAACAATGATCGACATATTCGAATATCGATTCTGTGAATTTCGTTCAATTATCAATTGTATATCGGATGCATAGTTACGTCTCACGGTATATGGGGAATGCTCTGAAGAACTGTTTTAATATAATTCCCACCTCGGGTTTCTACAACCGCACATCCCGTCACTTTTTTTATACCGCAAACCCGTAGGCTGTGGAACGAACTGATCAAGAGGTCTTTCCATTAAGCTACAATATGGGGTTTTTTAAGAGCTGTGAATAGGATTTTGCAAGGTCGGTGGCGCGCCCGCATACCCCCTGGTGTTGCAGGTGTCCATGGGCGGCGGCAACACTTACCATCACGCGGGACCGCTTACTCGTCCGCCCACTTGTCTATAGTTCAATGTCCACGGAGTCGCACTTCGAGGCTTCCTATAAAATTGGATAAATACAAGGGTTAAATCTGTATATTGACTTAATTTAAAAAATATACGGGCGATTCTCTTTAGAAGCTACAGAACCCAATACAGAAGTTTTTTAAAAAAATGTTAAAATAACAATTTTGATCCGGTTTTCACTAATGTATAGCTAAGAGGAGGAGAGTGCAGCACGGTGCAATCCATCAGCCGCTGAGCGCGCTCGACTGGCCATGTTACCGCTCTCTCACAGTAGACTACTTTGACTACTGTTACTGCTACAGACTACTGCATTTCCCATTTCGTATTTCCCCAATGTACGTACGTGTTTCGGTAGTGAGTGAGATGTGCCAGAGCCCATTCCCATCCTATCATTCCCCATTTTCCCAACCCTTTCTCCAAATCCATTTCTATATCTCCAAAGGTAGGCAGCGCAACCGGGGGCGTGCCAACGATTGTCATGTATCGCGGATGCCTATGGGCGACAGTATCTACTTACCATCAGGTGCACTGTATGCTCGTCTGCCGCCTTCGTGCAACAAAAAAAAATGTATCCAGAAGGAAAACTGGTATATGCGCCGTCTTCATATGACACGAGGAAGTTGAATTATAGAGGGAAATAAAGAAATGACTTTTAAAATAGTATTCTAAAAAACTACTGGACCATTTTTCATCCGTGAAATCCGTCATGTCGATGCTTTTACATGTGTTAAAAAATGTATACAGCTGCTTGGTCCACGCGAGCGAAACCGCGGTTAGAAGCTAGTAATAAATAATACTTGTATTAGTGTTTATTCTTGTGACCTAACTCACCGTTAAATTTGCTGCAACTAGTGATGTGTAACTCCGGAGTTATTGAAACAAAAGAGTTAAATCCGCGAGCGGAGCAGAATCCCTTAATTGTTCCATCGAATTGTTATTCATTCCGATTCCGGCGCCAACCATGATTGTGAGTGTAATCGCGCATCGACACTTGTCCGGGGCCCAAAATTAAGATGCAACGATGGCATGATCTTTTTTTTTGCTTATGCAACAACCGTTAGGGAAAGGGAATGAAACGCTCTCGGAAGGTGAATAAGTAGGTGAATCAAAAGAGTTAAGGAGTAACTAAGAGGAGTCGGATCCGCAAGCGGAGCAGGATTAAGTGAGTTAAAACACTCCGAGAAGTCTTGATTACCCACCACTAGCTGCAACTATCGGTACTTTCGCTGCTCAAATATTTATTTCCCTTTTACATTTCAGGCTAGCCACAAGCGTGAAGGGTCTCTTCGCAGTAGCAATCTTCATCAGCTATGGACTCCAGTGCTATGTGCCAGTGGATGTGGTATGGCGCGGTTACCTCAAGCCGCGGCTGGACCGAGCTTCAGCTACGCCACAGAAACTGCTGCTTGCAGAGTACGGATTAAGAATTGCCTTGTGTTTACTTACTTGTAAGTACTTTCATTTATTTGTATATTGTAAGTATCTGTTTTATATGAAAGGTGCAAGGACTCTTTCCATATGCCCTATAGTTCAGTTGCGTCAAATAAGCATAGCTCGTGGACTCTTTATAGGTGGTGTAGTTCCTCAACGCTTGTGATAGCGGGTGTTGAATAACAACACCTCATCCCTTCCCGCGGCTGTCGTACATCCCGTTAATACTGAAGCTTCTTCCGTGAAAACTAATAACCGTTCTACTGCTTTTTAAAATTCAGCGCTTTCTTTCAACATAAAGTACACGTACACTCGCGCCATTTTATATACATGTGTATTAGACATGTGTCTAATAGTAACGGTTCCATTAGCGGCTGTATATGAATTCAATGTGCGACGTTGCCACCAGTAACAGCATACAGGGAGTAGTGCAGAGTAACAAAGCCAGAGACTTCATTAACTTTTTTTAGGGAAACAAGTTAATAAAACAGCCGTAGAACAAAAGATGTTAGTCTTCATGATAGAAATTCAATTTAAAACTTGTTGTTAATAATAATAATAAAAATCTATTATTTCGTAAGAGCGCAGGTTACAAAAAATAAAGTCACTCCATTATGTCCTGTCTTTAAGACGCGTGCAAAAAATGTTACATCAATATATTTATTACCTACTGCGTTCATCATTGGTCACTACATTATCATCGTTATGTTCAATTATCATCGTTATTTTCAATTATCATCGTTATGTTCAATTATAATCGTTATGTTCAATTATCATCGTCATGTTCAATTACCATCGTTATGTTCAATTATCATCGTTATGTTCAGTTGTCATCGTTATGTTCAATTATTTATCATCGTTATATTCAACTAGCTGTGCCCGGCCACGCGTTGCTGTGGCTGCCCAACAGATGGCGCTAAGGGTGGACAACCCTTATCACTAAGGGGTATGAAAAATAGATGTTGGCCGATTCTCAGACCTACTCAATATGCTCACAAAATTTCATGAGAATCGGTCAAGCCGTTTCGGAGGAGTACGGGAACGAACATTGTGACACGAGAATTTTATATATATAGAGATTATCATCAAAATACATCAGATTCATTAATCATTATACAATATCATCGTTGTCATTATCAAATTAATTATCGTGTCATTATCATGGTCAATTACAATCACAATCTTGGTATGTTACACAAATAATCACTAATATTTGCATAACGTACCTAGATTGTAATATTGTAATACTAACTTTATATTTTTTTTTTATAAATTACAGTTGTGTTCGCAGTCGCCGTGCCGCGGCTGGGGTTGTTCATCTCCCTATTCGGAGCTCTGTGTCTGTCGGCATTGGGCATATGTTTCCCTGCACTCATGGAAGTGTGTATTTGCTTCCCGGACAAATTCGGTGTAGCCCGCCTTCGGTTAATAAAAGACGTGTTACTTTTTGTGTTTGGTTTATTAGGATTGATTGTAGGAACTTACACGGCTTTGTTAGCTATAGTTAGGTCTTTTCAGACGCCACAGATAGTACTTGAGGCAATACACAACAATAGTACCTATTGATTAATGAATAGGCTTTATTATAGCATCTAATATAGCCGAAAACTGCTAAAAACTGTATATACTTTACAAAAATATGTCTATGAAAACAAATGGCTAAATCTCGCGAGGTAAATCGAATTGTGTTTATATAAGTTGCTATAAAAATAGTGTGAAATATTTTATTATGCCAATCAATACACTAAAACTGTTATATCTGATTAAACATTAACATGGATTTCATGTTGTTTTTTATTAGACTAAAGTAAATAATTGGTTAATCATTTACACGTATGTGCATAACACTATCCACACACACTCAGTTCCAAGCCATTTGCCCGCGTCTTCTGTTAGTGAATACGCGTAAGTAGGTATTGTTACCTCCCCGTTGCCGTCGTCGTCCTCGGCACGTCTTAGACTACTCCGACGACCCAATTACTGCTGCCAATGCGGTTCTTACACTACACTCACAGGCTACACATATACACCGTCCCCGTCGGCGGAGACGAGGACGTCACCCTCGCTACACCGCGAACACAAACCGGCCTTCGGCCAACACTTTTACCAGGTATCGCGATCCCGCGGTACCCTCCCAAAGCAACGCCCTAAGCCGAGGTCCGTTCCTTCCGACGGTCTACCGGCGGGGGAGTCTTTAGGCTCGTTGCTCCACACACTCTTTGCTCCTGGCTGAGCGCCTTCTGCGCTCACTATAAACTATACATGTCCGGTGCCTCTTGAAACGCCATTAGGGCCACAAGAATTTAGACATTCCGAAATAAAAAGCTCTTTCACCCGCTACTCACGTTGGACGAAATCAAATATTTTAACCTCTTTATCCGGTCTTGTAATTTTTTAGAGCACTGAATTCGTTAAAAGACTTTTTATTAAAACCAGGGAGCTTTTTTGTGATTTCGGAGCAGACCCCCGGCCCTGGCCTCTCGTCCCCTGGCTGGATAAGAAATGCAAGACATTAGCCATTGTGATAAAAAAAGGTATAATTACGTAACGCGTTATACATATGCGAGTAAATTAATCGCTAATAAATTTATTTATTTTTAAATATTTATTTATTTATAAATATTTATTTATTTTTAAATATTTATTTATTAAATATTTATTTATTTTTAATAGTTATAGATAATCATGAAATCCTTTTTATCTGTAACAGTTTTAGTGTACTGACTGATATACCTATTAAAATATTTAAGCAGCGAGCGGCCGGCTCTTGAGTCACTTGAAACAAACACCCGACTGATTTCATTGAAAAAGCCTTGGCATATTTTGGTAGTGAAATATTTTGTAGGCATATTTTGATAGAATGAACATGGCTTGCCTATCAACCAAGAGGTACCCTATTATCAGTACAGAGCCTTTGGATATTACGAAAATATTATGAATACAAAAGTCAAAGTACTTATGAAAATAAAGATGCGAAAAATGTCACTGCAACGAAAATATTTAAATGAATCGTTTTTAATACTCGGTTAAATGGAGCGATTGAGCGAGAGAATTAAGTTAATGTTTCGCTCGCGGATCTATAGTTGGAAAAATAAGGGAAATAATTTAAAACGAGCAACAGAAATACTGAATGCGGGTTCGATTTAGGTTCTCTGCTGAAAATAAAGACATAGGAGTCCCGTCCCGTCCGTCGACATTATCTTTACACTCTTAGTAGTTTATACTTTGTTTTATTGATCATTGGCCCGTTTAGTATTTTTTTTGACTGTATCAATTCAGTATCAATATGTAGTCGCTGTGTCGCTCTTATTTATTTTTAGGTATTTATTTAATAAACAATTTCCCAGCGCTGATCCACTTTGTCTCCTTTGAGGCTATCTTCAAAAAAACATTATTAAACATTATAGCTGATCTGGTCGCGCTGGGAGCTAACTCAGAATTTTATTTTAATGATTCTAGATTGGCTAGAGTTATCACACACGAATACACATCCTCACACACACGCACACACACACAAATGTATTATTTTTTTGCAATTAATTGTTGACGTTGCTGAAAAATAACTTTGAATAATTTTATATATATAAGTATAATATAAATCTGTAAATGCTTATTGTTTTTCAAGTCGTCTGTCCACGTGGCTGGAGGGTCACGTGATCTATACATGTAACATGAAGTAAATAAAGAGAAAGATTTACAAAACGCAAGCTTATCTCCTGCGGAGATTTCTTCCAGCAGACCTGGAAAGTGAAATATAAAAGACAGAAAGGCAGTTCTTCGTATGTCACGAGCGAGAACTATATAGTGACTGCATTACATTGTCTTTTCAGTGATTGAACTTAATGATTTATGGGTAGTGGTGAGCTACTCGTAGCTCATTTTGATTTCTTACTCGCGAGTTACTCATTTCTATCTCTCACTCGCGAGCTACTCATTTCTATCTCTCACTCGCGAGCTACTCATTTCTATTTGAAAATTGGTTAAAGCTAAACGAGAGTAAAATGAAAGTGATTGTTTTAAAAATGCTCAATGGCACCTTTTGGTACCTGCTCAATGTACCTTTTGGTTGATAAAACATATACCAATTATAAACGTCTTTACATAACACATGTTATGTAAAAATTGTTAAGGAATAAGTAATCTTGAGACTGAATAACTCTTGCTAGAGTTTTTAAAATTCTCATCAGTTCATCCAATATGGCGGATCAATCCTACTAAAAGGACTAATATATATGACTAGGTTGTGAAATGACCTTTGATAGCAAGACAGGTCCAAATTTCATAATCGAATCGTTATAATATAAGATGTTCTCTCGCCTTCGCTTTTATGCGTAGTTTTATATAAATAAACCAAGATACCACCTAAGTGATAAGATCTTACCTATCGACAAGGGCGTCGCCAAGGAGGGGGGCAGTTGCCCCCCTCTAGAGATTCGAAAAAAAATCTATTTGTACCTACAATTCACATTTCTCCCATCCTCTCTCTCATCTTGCACCTCCCCCCCCCCCCCCCCTCGGCCCTTTGGCTGGCTATGGCCAGGCGCGGATACTGAAAAAAATCCGGGGGGGGGGGGCGCTAAAAGACATCTTGAGCTATGGGCTTGAGCTAAAAGACATCGTCGAGTCAGACACATGCAAAGCTTAAGAAAACTTTATTCAAACTGTTTCCAAGATGAGAACTACAATCAATCGAATAAACACCTACTCGACTGACGAATAAATTGCGGGTAGATGGATACGTCGCTCGCGTCAGGGGGGGGCGCCCCCCATATGTATCCGCCGCTGGCTATGGCTGGCGTCGCCCTTGCCTATCGATGTATAAAAATTCTTGTGATTTGTAATGAAAAAGACTCCTAGCCAATAGGTTCCTACATCGGCTTCAACTCTTTCAGTAGAACCTCCATTATGCGAAGCAACAACCCAAGCGACAATCTTAGGCAAGTGAAATATGCAACGAGAGATACTCGTACGTTTGTAATTTCGGACTGATGTTGGCATGTATCGCGGATGTCTACGGGCGACAGTATCCACTTACCATCAGGTGGACTGTGCGCTCGTCGGCAGCCTTCGTACATAAAAAAAAATGTACATTTTGTATGTATGATTCTTATCTAAATTTACATAATTCTGTAATTGATTAAGTTTATCGAGGTTCTGCTGTAGGACTTGTGGTCATAAATCTATACTGAAGAAGCACCTTTTGGTAAATTTAACCCTATGCTGTGAATAATAATGTGTAATGATAACGTCAAAGCCTTATTGATTATCTATACTATAATATAATAAACAGAGAGTGAGAATTTTGTGAGTCTGTGTGTATGTGGAGGGTAATCTCCGGAACCACTGCAACTATTTGAAAAATTCTTTCACCATTTGAAAGGTACATTATTCCAGATGGACATAGGCTACGTGCAACAAAATTGTCGGGCACAGCTAGTTGAAATATATAATAATAAGCAAAAATGGTTTACATTTAAGTGTTTCTAATTAACCTAACGGTTATTGAATATAATAATGAAATACATTTAGTGCCTTCCAATCCAAATTGAAGTAAATTTTTGAAGCAAACTGCTATGGGAATTAACCGTACCCCGTTAACCGTACGTAACCGTAGAATGTACCGTGAGTTTAAAGCATAAATTAACCAATTGAAGGTTTAGAAGATTATCAAGCTTTTTACACGTCTGATAAACGTTAATTAGTCTGGATAATTATAATTTTGGTCTGGATTAATATTTCTGAAATAAATACATTTAATTTAAAAATAAGTTAGGGGTCGTTCAAGTATTACGTAAGCACCAAAGTGGGGTCTTTGCTTTGCTTATTTTTGATGACACGGGAGACGGGGGGGGGGGGTGATCTGAATGGCAATTACGTCAGCAATATTTATTTATTTACTTTTCGTATTTTTTGGCAAAATTTAGTAGATTCTGATTAAATAAGAAACTTGAACAGATTTTGTAAAAATTATACATAAGCATGGGGGGGGGGCGTAAGAGCTTTGCTTACTTTCGCTGACAACGGGGAGGGGGGGGGGGGGTACTTGAACGGCCCCTTAGATCACATTCACAGGTAGTGTCTCTATCAAACTATAACTAATACTAAAATAGTGACTAATCTGAAAAAACATAGTCCTACAAAGTTATTGTTGCGTTTATTGCCACCTAGCCGTTTATTAAATAAGTTGATAACGAACTGCAAATGAGTTTGTAATCTTTCGAGCAATCGGTTATGTCACTCGTTATATGAAGCTCCTATCGAATTACTCTCGGGTTTATTGTGGGCGAGTATATGACAGAAATGGGTGTTTAATATGTACCTACTGTCTAACCCTGTGTTCACTAGTAGTGTCGCGTCGAGCACAGCGTCGCGAAAATATCAAATAACTAACAATGTATTTCAACTTTAACATCTTGTATTACGTGTTCTGGTAGATAAATCATTTGAATTTAAATAAAATCCTTCTGATAAAGTATCTGATAAAATGTGATGAGATAAGGCTCCACATGTTTTTGGAACAAAATTAATAAAGATCGGCATTCATTAATTTAAGGTAATTTAAAATTATAATCTTAATTTATATAAAATACATTTAAATACTCACCAAATTCAATTAAATTTAATATTATTCAAATGTCATTATTGTCGATTTTTATTCTATTTTAAAAAACTTTTTTTGCATTTTTGCTAATTCTTAGTTTGTCTTCAGTTCCTAAATTAGATTTCAAAAATCTTAGTTTTCTCCTGCCAACTCTGCCAACCGCAAGTGTGGATATGGCTTTCACAGACTTCTTTCGCTGCTCTTCCTCTTCTTCCAGTTCTTTCATCTGACGAAACCGGATTACGCTTAGTTAGTAGTACCTACTTGTACTCGTACAGGTACATTGTTTTAGTGTGCGTAAACTTGAGAACGCTCAGTTGGGTTGCCGAACCCCCCCCCCCCCTCCTCCCCGCCGGCGGAGACGGGGACGTCCACCTCGCTATACCGCGAACACACCGACCTTCAGCCAACATTTTTTCCAGGCGCTTCTCACCGAGCTGCGATCCCGCGGTACCCTCCCAAAGCAACGCCCTAAGCCGAGCTCCATTCCTTCCGCCTACCGGCGGGGCAACCCTTAGGCTCGTTGCTGCACACACTCTTTGCTCCTGGCTGAGCGTCTTCTGAGCTCGCCCTAAACCATACATGTCCGGTGACTCTTGAAACGCTATGAGGGCCACAAGAATATAGCCATTCCGAAAAATAAATCGCTGTGCACACAACTACAATATAGGTACATGTGCGAACACAACCGCACACTTTGTCAAATGAAAGAAATATACCATTTATTTATTAAATCGATTATATTTATACTTTTAAGATTAGTTCCTAAATATTTTTCCTTATTTTTAACATAGATTTTTGTTTATTGTATTTTAATATTGATATTAATACCAAAGACAATACTTTATAATTACTACAGTATTGCTAAAACATAATGGCTGCTTGTTATTAAAATAGAGATTTGGAGGGGGAGAGTGCACGCTGCAATCCAACAGCCGCTGGGCGCACTCGACTGGCCACGTTACCCCTCTCCCACAGAGGATCACCTTGAAATGTACTGCATTTCCCACTTTATCTTATACCTCAATGTGCGTACGTGTTTTGGTAGTGAGTGAAATATGCCAGAGACCATCTGTATCCTATCCTATCCCTCTCCATTTTCCCTTCAAAGGCTTCAAGGGCAGGCAGCACATCCGGGAGCTTGCCAATGTTTGTCATTGTGGACTGAAATTGGCATGTAGGTACCGTTGTATATCTATGGACGACAGTATCTACATACAATCAATTGTAATCCACTTGTTTTGTTATTTTTAATTGTAATTACGTCATTATTATTTCTAATTAATATTATTTTATTGTAAGATATCATTATTATTACGCAATTAAACAAATGATTTATTAAATATAAAGAGTTTTATTATCGCGTCATTATCAATCACTATTCTTGTACAAAAAGAGTTAGTTAGGTACCTGAGTAACTACAGTACGATCACCATACTCTCAATTTGTTATTATTGGCAAAAGATGACACACTATTAGAATTTATTGACAGAATATGCCACAATTATTTCAGCATTTGACCTAACTTGTATAACTGACTGCGTGCTTGCTTGTAAGATCCTCGTACATGTGGTAAAATAATATAATAAAAACGTTTTATAAAAACAAGCTTTTATGCAAGCCATGTACTGAAACGAATAAAATAAGTTTATATTGAATTATTTGTTCTCAACAAGCTTGTCGCGCGAATTGTAAATGCAGCGCCGGCTCTAGCTCATGTAGCGCCCGGGTGCAGGGCGCCCTCTAGTAGGCGTTTTGAACTCTTTGGAGGGGTCGCGAGCGGCGCTCGGCGCCCCCTAAGACCCTGCGCCCGTGTGCACCGCACCCCCTGCACCATAGGTAAAGCCGGCACTGAATTCAGCGCTCGACAGGCGCCCCCGAGCGCGGGGCGCCCGGGGTGCACCGCACCCCTTGCACCCCCTGGTAAAGACGGCCCTGTGTAAATGCTACCTACTTTTATGAATATTTCACGATCCTAATGGACGCAGGCCGCAATTGACTCTTTGCATCATTGCTATACTATATTTCAAGCGCTATATCACAAAATTTAAATATAATCCGTTCCAATTGAATTTGCTGAATCCGTTTATTTACATTTTTGACAAATTCGATCGGAACGAGTTTTTTTTGGGTCCGAATATTTTCCTCGCTCACATGGGCGCCAATCACTCTCATGTCTTGTCAAGCACATTGTCTTGTGTATGACCTTAAAACACCACGCTGGCCAAGCGGGTTAACGAGTCCACTCTTTTAAAGGTGGTCTAGTTCTTCACTTAGTCACGTTTTACGACACCCATGGGAAGAGATGGGGGTAGCGTGTAGGGTTACCATTTGTAAAATTAGCTTGAATACCTTTTAGAGAGGGAGAGTGCACGCTGCAATCCAACAGCTGCTGGGCGCGCTCGACTGGCCACGTTACCCCTTTCTCACAGAAGTCTACCTTGAAATGTACTGCATTTATCACTTTATCTTATTTCCCCAATGTACGTACGTGTTTCGGTAGTGAGTGAGATGTGCCAGAGCCCATTCCCATCTGATCCCTCCCCATTTTCCCAAGTCATTCTCCAAATCCATTCCCATATCTCCAAAGGTAGACAGCGCATCCAGGGGCGTGCCAACGTTTGTCATTTTGGACTAATGTTGGCATGTATCGCGGATGTCTATGGGCCACAGTATCCACTTACCATCAGGTGGACTGCATGTCCATTAAAAAAAAAGAATACCCCGGACTTTAGAGCAAGACAACAAAATGAAACAAGGCCTTATCACAAAGAAACAACAAGGTCGAAATGCTTCAAATCAATTACACCACTTCAAATGCTTTATAACTCGGACAATGGTCTCACACATGTGAAGAGCACTTGACAGTTATTGAAACGACTGGATCTACTTAGGCATATGTACTCATACTTTGACACCACTTGAGCCCTCTTCACTAAAGACAAAAGATATTTTCGACGGCAGCAAAGTAAAAATGGACATATTGTCATCAACGAAATGACGCAAAACCCGAAACTAGTCATCAATTTAAAATATATAAAAGGGTTCCAGCAAATTTATATTGTACTAGCTGCGCCCGGCGGACGTTCTCCTGACTGTGTATATTTATTTACCTCTGTATATAAAATCACAAATTATTCTGTTTTGCCGTCGATATGATTTTTGCGATCGATTGATCGGTATAGAAGTTGATGTGCTGCAGCGCCATCTAGTGGCGAGTGACAAGAAAGTCGACAGCTAGTTTCATGGCGATCGGTTGATCGGTATAGAAGTTGATGTGCTGCAGCGCCATCTAGTGGCGAGTTATAACAAAGTCGATAGCATAAAAACCTCCATGAAAAGATACATATATGTGTCAACTTTCATGGTGATCGGTCAAACGGTGTCGAAGTCTACTAACATCAAATATACCAACATCCATTTATATATATATATATATATATATATATATATATATATATATATATATATATATATATAATGCAATAGCTAAACTTATTAGGAATTGTAAATTGTGTTGCTCTGAAAATAAAGTTTTATTTTAGTACCTACATACGTACAATAATAATTAATTACACTGTTTAACATAAATCATACTATCCTACCTGAAAACAAAGAAACGACATTTAAAGTCTATTATTCAAATTATCAATTCCTTTTTATAAAATTTTTATAATAATCAAACTATATACTCAGTGACCGTGAGTTCTGTCAACTTCCAAACATCAGCTGCTTTACCAACCGTGTTGGCCGCCATTATTCACAGCGCCCTCTATGGAGTACATGTACACTGTTTACCGACAGAAGAGCGCTGCACAAATTAAAGAAATATAGTTTCTTTACACACACACATATATATATATATATACAGGGTGTGTCGTAAATAGTGGTCCAACGTTAAGGGGTCGATACACCATATATTCAGCTATCACATACCAGAATTTGAAATTTTTTTTTTCCACGGGTCTCTGTTTTATTCATTATTATTATTATTTTGAAAAATCGATACCTTGAGTTACTAATTTGGCTGTTATTTCAACAAATAACATTATTTTTTTATTTTGTTTCTTGTTTATTATTGATAATAAGATGTGCTATCACATACAATACTTTTTTTAAATGGAAACTTAAAGATATTAAAGAAAAAATGTCTTTATTTCAAAATTCAACTCTAATCTCTAGCAAATCATGTGAATTCGGGGGCGAATGGTGTAAAAAAAATGTACTACACAATCTGTGCCCATTACTTTAAAAACTTGTCCAATAAATGCAGATTCTAAAATGATATTAATAATAACCGATTCCATAATGCAAAAGAAGTTATTGCCATTTCAATTGAGAAGGAGCCGAATTTAAAAAATACACTTTTTCATTTTAATTAACTTACCGGTATTGCAAAATGTTTTGGACCCATTTAGAAGTAAATTTTAAGTTAGCTATTAACAGCTGAGTGGTATTTGAGTCATGCACAAACATATCACAGGTAAACAAACGTGTCTCATGTAAAAAAAAGGGTACTTCGCCAGATAACACAAGACTCATTGAAACACCTCAGTATAGCGCGCATGAGTAGTAAAAAAAAACCACAAGGTTTTTTTTTATTGCTATTCTCTTAAGTATGAACGAGACAGACTATGTCAAGAAGATATTCGTAATAATCTAATCAGTTAAAATGCTTCAGTGTGATCCCGTACGTCGCATGCGCTTCTAGTCTCTGTGTTTATCTCCGCCATTGAATTGCTTCTTTTACTTCCTGGACTCGGATTTGCTTCTGTTCGGACTTGTTGGTTTTTGTGATCCCTACGACGTCGGCTACGTTATTTGGACTTTGATTTGCTCAACGATTTTGACAAACGTGCAGTGCAGTGAAGATTAGGGCGATGTCTCAGTACACACCGCGTGAATATGCTGACATGCATTTTATTCATGGCGAATGCATAGGCATCGGCAGCCTGACTTTATCGGGACAGACATCCAGATCGAAGTCATCCAGATCTTCTTTTGTTTAATTAACGGCGGGATAAACACAGAGACTAGAAGCGCATGCGACGTACGGGACCACACTGAAGCATTTTAACTGATTAGATTATTACGAATATCTTCTTGACATAGTCTGTCTCGTTCATACTTAACAGAATAGCAATAAAAAAAAACCTTGTGATTTTTTTCACTACTCATGCGCGCTATACTGAGGTGTTTCAATGAGTCTTGTGTTATCTGGCCAAGTACCCTTTTTTTTACATGAGATACGTTTGTTTACCTGTGATATGTTTGTGCATGACTCAAATACCACTCAGCTGTTAATAGCTAACTTAAAATTTACTTCTAAATGGGTCCAAAACATTTTGCAATACCGGTAAGTTAATTAAAATGAAAAAGTGTATTTTTTAAATTCGGCTCCTTCTCAATTGAAATGGCAATAACTTCTTTTTCATTATGGAATCGGTTATTATTAATATTATTTTAGAATCTGCATTTATTGGACAAGTTTTTAAAATAATGGGCACAGATTGTGTAGTACATTTTTTTTACACCATTCGCCCCCGAATTCACATGATTTGCTAGAGATTAGAGTTGAATTTTGAAATAAAGACATTTTTTCTTTAATATCTTTAAGTTTCCATTTAAAAAAAGTATTGTATGTGATAGCACATCTTATTATCAATAATAAACAAGAAACAAAATAAAAAAATAATTCATTTTAGGGAGTAAATCAAAAGTTACAAACATGACTAAAGTTTTGTTTTTCTATTTAAAACTTTCGTAACGCTCATTACTCGGTAACTTCGGCCTTCGTCCATAAAAAAAAATTAAAAAAAAAAGCTCAACAATTTCCCTCATAGAAACTAGATTTTTATGGGACAACGTGAAGATATCAATATCTAATAGATATATTGTTTGAAATTCTGTCGAAGTTTTAAACTCAAAACTATTGGAGTTCTTTGTTCGGGATTGATGATTTTAAAAATCCTACATTTAAAATATTGGCAATCCTATTTTTTTACATGAAATTTGGCGGACTGGCAAGCGGCCCACGTGATGTGCCTACCGCTGCCCGTGGACACCTGCAACACCAGGAGGTATTCAGGTGCTTACCTCCTCACTGTGATTGATCTGGCTGATGATATATGTGACTGATGGATACATTGGCGTGTTTATATTTAAATTTGAAAGACACATTATTTATCACAGATTATCAAAAGCATTTGTTACAATATCCGCTCCGTTATAATATCATTGTATCATTTGTTATCACTTTATCAGATAAAGAGATTATTTCCTGGAATTATTCGCAAATACACTGATTTATGATTTTAATGACGTTTATGTTATTGTTAAACAACTTGTTAAAAAGTGAAAATAAAAAAAATGCATTGAAATTAAAAATTCTCATGTTAATTAAATCAGTTTCGATCCTCAAATATGAATATTTTGTTACTTCACTCGGCCTTAACTAAAACTAAGTATGTACAGACAAAACTAATTTTTCTAAGAGAACTAAGTTTTCTTATTAAAAACTTCGACCCACCGAACGGATTCATCAACGTCTTCTAAGGAAAAACCTTAAGGACCTACATCCTTGGGTTGAATGAAAGAGTCTCCAGCCGCAGCTCTTGCAACTTTGTGACTGTTTTCTGTGAGGTGTGTGGTCATGCGTTGTCGTGCAGAAGCAGTGACGACAGTGACGAAGAACAATTGATCAACCTTGGTTACTTGATCGCGAACTTCTCCATTATAGCTTAAAGTTCTTCACAGTTAACTGTTGTGCCACTAGAAGCTAAAGTGGATTATACCGCCACGGGACCACCAGACTGTCTACATGAGCTTCTTTTGACTTATCTTTCGTTTTGGACATTGTTTGGCTGCAACTCCTTAATCCAACCACTGTGACGAACGTTTACGATTATCGTACAAGATTTAGTTTTCATCGCGAGAGATAATCTGATACAGAATCCCATTTTGAAGTCGATTCAGCAACATAATGGAAGCGTCAACGCAAGCTTGCACCTGGCTACCATTCAGTTCAAACGGTACCCAGTTTTCGACATTATTTTACTTTATAGAGTTTACGCACATGAGTCAATATTGTTTTGTTTGAAAGCAACTGCTTTGACTATTTTGAGACGGATCCGAATCTTGCTGAAACGGTGCTGAAATGTCTCACTTCTCGACGAAACTGTTGGTATAGCCCAGTCTGTTGGTCGTGGATTCGGTCCTTCATGCTCGTGTTATACAGCATCTCGATATAATCGAATTGGCACCGCTGTAAAGATTCCAGAACAGCTCAGGTCTCGATAGAGTCGAAGTCTTTCTTGTAGTCTACAAAGGCAAGACACAACGGCCGATTATACTCTCCGGTCTTCTGTATAATTTGACTCATTGTGTGCGTGTGGTTCGCGGTGCTGATGCCTTTTCAAAACCCAACCTGCTCCGTCGGCTGGAACTCGCCTAAGCTCTGGACGAGACGACTTCTAATTACCCTCGAGAACAGCTTATATGCGTGGCCCAGGCTCTCCTGGGCTATAAAGGGCTATATATATCTCTATATAGGGCGATAGTTCTTCAATCAGGCATTCGCTCCCTTCTTGAAGAACAGGACCACCGCACTCATGTTCCGCGCCTCCGGTGTTATGCCACCTTGTAAGAAGGCATTAAAGGGGGATCCTCCGGCTTTCCAGAAGCTCTAATGTTATACCGTCGGAGGCTGTCCGAGGGCAATGTTACTCTCACTCAGATTGAAGATATTGTCGGTGTAGTGGCGGGTTAACTTTGCACGGCATTGTTGCACGGCACTGTAGGCCCGGCGCAGGTGCGTATGGGGCGTAGAGTTCTCCATAAAACTTCTCAACTTCTGCGAAGATATCTCGTATCGAAGATCGCTTTTAAGCATCGCCAGATGACTGCGTCCGAGAGACTGAGCAAAGACTCTAAGAGCCTTTTTTGCTCTCTATCGTAGTCTCAATTCGTTTTGTATTGAACCGACGAAGGTCACGGTGTATCAGCCATTTCGATTACTTATTATTAATTATTATAATCTGTATTTTAATGAAATAGATAATAACATAAAAGTTTTATTATTTCTTGACTTGTTTATTAATGACAGGGAAAAAGTAGTTATGTAGGTAATAAATGTTAGTATAGCCTGACCAAGAAAATGGAAAACCTCGCCATGATGCGTAAAACTAACAGAACTAATATCTTCTACTGACAACACTAACTAGCTATGAAAAAGCGAATGTGGCGTCCCCACAGCAAGTTTTTTTATTTTTCTGGTCAGGCTTTAACTTAAAAATAAGTCTTTTAAAAATCACTTCTTTAAACATGAACAATTTAATTATTGGTTTAATTTTTCTATAAATTTAACCAAAAATGTAAATAATGAGATCTTATCCAAAGTTGTATCGCTCATTTCGGAGAGCAAATGGTTACAAAAGTAACTTACTAATGAAAATAGTAGGTACTTTAATTATTTTAAAACTTAGAAAATAGTACGTAATGGGTATGGCGTTCAATACCGAAAATAACAAAACCGTCCGTTTTTAAAAGTCGAATCTCGGTATTTTATCCGGTTATTTTTGGGCGCGGTGTCCTGATATTTTCGAGATTCTGGATTCCGGCTTTCGACATCTACTAACTATAACTAAGGGGCTACCACAATACCCTGGTGAACTACACCACCTGTAAAACAGTGGACTCGCCAACCCACTTGGCCAGTGTGGCGTTTCAAGGCCTTACACTTGTCAGGCACTAAACAATGTGTAGGTATGAGAGAGCCCGTGTCCAGCGGTGGATACTGAAAGGGTTAGTTGCATTGCACGGCACTGCACATTTTTTACCTAAATTTTCTGAAGTGAAACTAAGCTGCTATCTATTCATAATTACAAACTCACTACCTACGAAAATACCGTTTTAAAATACACAAAAAGGAACGAATTCTTTTTGGTACAAAATCGAAAACTGTCCAACATATAAGACCTTGACTTTATAACATTATTACACCGGAATCCGCGATATAAACGAGTTATTGCATAATCAGTGCTTTATCAACACACATTTGTACTAATCAGGTTTGGACGATTGTGTAAATTTTTTTCCCGATCGAAAGTATTTTTCTTGTCGAGTTACAATCAAAGGCCATAAGGACAAAGAATCAGTAAGGAAGCAGATTTTTGTCCGTTTTTTCTTAAAATCAGCAACGTAGACCCAGAATTAAAATAATCTGGAGCATGGTATCCACCAATCCATACTAGGCTCGAAAATGCCCTAGTGATTTACTCGGAGAGGCCTGTGCGCTGCAGTGCCCTATAAAACCTGAAAGGGAATCTCGTGTAGTCACTCGACAGGAGCGTAGTGAGGTAGCCTCGGGCGGGGCGCGCCGGCGCGCGTTTCGAGCCGGGCGCTCCGGTGTGGTATCGCGAATATAGGGGTTCGGAGAAGTGGGTAGCGGGGACGATCGTGGAAAAGCTAGGTAACACTAATTACGTAGTAAAATCTATTTTTGGAACCGAAAATCACAGACACGCGGACCAGCTAAAACAGAGGGTTCTTAGCAACATAGAAGATAGTAGCACTACTGTATTAGCACCAGATATTCTCCTCAGTAAACAATCGGCAGAAAAGCGTAAATCTCTGACGTCTCCCATAGCTAGAGGCGAGGAAACAGAACTGAGTACAGACGGTTCGGGGGAGAGTAAACCGCAGAGTGGTTCACCGATACGAGAGACGCAACGGTCGCCTGTACCGTCTACACGTAATTCTTCACCAGTACCCATATCTATACCCAATGTGTCGGCAAACACAGAGCCCGCGGTAGAGAACTGTGAGCGCACGGCTAGAACCCATAAGCCACCCAGGCGATATGGTTTCGAAATAGATTATGTTTTAGTTTTAGTAACTTTTCTCTTAATTATATATTATTTGTAATATAATAAGTAAATAAGAGTTGTTGGCTACGATATATATATTATATATAAGGCGGTGCTCGCGATCGATCTTATACCGCAGGGCCAATGTTGCAGGCCGCACGTTGCCTTCCAACGGGGGGGTGTAGGGGTGAAATACGGAAATAAAAACGCTGCTCTAATTCACATTGAACCACAGGGGGGCAGAGAGGAAGCGGCAGTCGGCAGCGAGCTTGCTGGTCTGAACTTGTTAGGTATCTCCACAATGAGGAGTCTGTTGGATCAAGTTACTGCTTGAAGTGATAAATGTAAAACTAGCAGTTCAAGTTACTACTTGAAGTGCTGAGGACGAACTGGCCAAGAGAGGTCGGAACCTATGCCTTTTATAGCAAGTTCGCTGCCCGTGCGATCCCCCTGCTCCCTGGGGTAGTTTATTGTGCTATTCGCTCTCCAACGTCATACATAACTTCTAAGTTACAAGTCACTTATCCTAGGGTTGGTTCTCCTCCTAGGGGAGCACTTGCATCTGCGCGCCAGTCTCGTAATAAACGATTGTACTAGACGCACGCCTTTGATTTGCTAGAATCAACATGGGATTAAAAGGGTGAAAAAAGACTCAGTTGGAAACGATAACTGATGAGGTAGACGAGTTCTCGTATGGAGATCATGTAGCAGGAGAGAGTGGTGGACTGGCGATATAAGTATAGTGTATGTGAGGAGAGCTTGACATCATGTACGTAGGAGAGGGAGAGGACTGTATCCATCCACTCGTGGGGTCCTGTTCAAGTTATTGCTCCACCCGACCGGAAAGCACCGCGCATCCTGGTACGTGGCTCCTATTGGAGGACTCGTCTACTTCATCAGTTATCGGTGCTGCGGCAAATATATGACCTAGCTTATTAACCTGAATTTGATTTTAACCTGAAAAGTTCGTATGATAATTCTTAATATTCTCACTGTTCGTTTACTTTGAATTTTAGACTACAAATTACTAGATTTACATGTAGTAATTACACGTAGACTACATTTACTTTGAACAGAAGGTCAATTAGTTACAATTTGTACAGCTCCTAATTTAGCAAGCATTTTCTTTCTAAATATTTTCTGCACTTTGCGTACAGAACTTTACGCAATATACCCTACCTACTTTTTGAGGGCGGGAGTGCACGCTGCAATCCAACAGCCCCTGGGCGCGCAAGACTGGCCACGTTACCCCTCTCTCACAAAAGACTACTTTGAAATGTACTGCATTTCCCACTTTATCTTATTTCCCTTATGTACGTACGTGTTTTGGTAGTGAATGAGAAGTGCCAGAGCTCATTCCCATCCTATTCCTATTCCAGAAATGGAGAATTTAATTTCCAAATACTTTCTCCAAATCCATTCCTAAAACTCCAAAGGTAGGCAGTTCATCCGGGGGCGTGCCAACGTTTGTCATTTTGGATTAATGTTGGCATGTATCGCGGATGTCTATGGGCGACAGTATCCATTTACCATCAGGTGGACTGTATACTAGTCTGCCGCTTCGTACATAAAAAAAAATCTAATAGATATATATTAATACCAAAACCTAGATTACTCTTTACAAAAATCCAAAAAAGTATATACATAAGATGCTAATAAATAAAATAATGATTTTACCCAATACATATTAATTCCATTTTTCCAATTTCACCTCAAAATTATATGAGTTGAATTTTTGATCGAGCATTACCTGACTACAGCATTACCTGAGCATTACCTAGCATTAGCTGACTACAGCATTACCTGAGCATTACCTAGCATTAGCTGACTACACGCAGTTCGTACAACTTGAAAACACGTTTAGGGTCTATGGTTACACGAAACCCCTTTAATTCAAATATTAATACAATATTTAACAATGTTTACGTAACTCATAATTTTAAAAAACCTTTGTAATTGAATATTTATCATATTCCCCAATATATGTACATGTTTCGGTAGTGAGTGAGATATGCCAGAGCCCATTCCCATCCTATCCCTTCCCACGTCCCCAACCCTTTCTCCAAATCCATTCTTTCATCAACAAAGGTAAGGCAGCGCATCCAGGGGCGTGCCAAAGTTTGTTATTTTGAACTAATGTTGGCATGTATCGCGGAGGTCTATGGGCGACAGTATCCACTTACCACCAGGTGGACTATATGCTCGTTTGCCACCTTCTTTCCATAAAAAAAATATATTTAAAATGGAGGTTGAACAAGTTACACGAGATAATAAATGTGACACGGCAGAGTTGCTTTAGTTACAGTTGCCTAGTTGAACGGCCTGTCAACAACTTGGATTATTACCTATTCGACGTTTACCGGTCCCGGAAGAACATGTTCATTGGACGTGCTTTTTGTCTTGTCCTAGGTTTATTCCGAGACCTGTGTCGGACGCATCGTGATGTTGTATTACGCTTCAAATCTTCCAGCGTTTCTACAATATACGTCATCGGCGAAACCAGAATACGAAAAGCACCGTTCACATTGATTTGATTCACATGAGAATGCTGGACTGGACAGGACAAGGTCCTTTCCAGTCCAGCATCCTATCCATCACATTGTCTTACCGCTGGATGCAATATTGTATGAACTATAAAGGTCCAATTTGTTAATAAAACCGACTGTCAATCAAAATGTATTTTTTATTACCTCCAACGATAAAGAATAACGTTAACCTATAAATAAAAAATTCAACTTATGGCATTTTATCGCGCGCGCTAAAGATCACTTTCGCGCTTTTTTAAATGTCAAGTGACAAACGAACACGATTCGAGCGTATCGTCTGCCGCGTAATGTCAAGGTCAACACGATCTTTTTAATAGAATTTATAACTTTTTGGCGCCAAATAACGAAGATACGAAATGACTTAGAAGAAAAGGTAGGCTGTGCAATAAAGTAATACAAACAAAATAAATAAATATCAATAATAATAATAAAATTTAAAAGACGAGCCTACAGTCCACCTGATGGTAAGTGGATACTGTCGTCCATAGACATAGATACATGCCAACATCAGTCCAGAATGACAAACGTTGGCACGCCCCCAGATGCACTGCCTATGTTTGTAGATTAAGGAATGGATTGGGGAAATGGGGAGGGAGAGGATGGGATGGGAACGGGCTCTGGCATATCTCACTCACTACCGGAACACGTATGTACATTGGGGAAATACGATAAAGTAGGAAAATTCAAGGTAGCCTTCTGTGACAGAGGGGTAACGTGACCAGTCGAGTGCGCCCAACGGCTGTGAGAATGCAGCATGCATTCTCCCCCTACCAACCTACTGTCGGCCGGCTATAGAATAGCATCACCTCATCTTTTCCCGCGAATGTCGTAGACGGTGACTAAGGGGTAACAAAGTCGCTACCACAAGCGCTGAGGAATTTCACCGCCTCTAAAAGACTGGACTTGCCAACCCACTTGGCAGCGTGGAGTTGTAAGAGAATGTACCTATGGATGTCAATGTCACGCAGTGACCGATAAAAGGTCTGGTTAGGGTTACAGGTAGAAGTCGTGTTTTCTAACAATTTTTTGCAGAGTTACTGACCCTTTAAGTAACCTACAGCCCACAGTTTGGCATTTTCCTTGATCGCCATCAAGTTCAATGTCCCTTTTGTCTTTACACTCGTCCGTGGAATATTAAATTGCATCCGTCTCGCTCACCCAAATGCCTCGTTTCCCGTCAAATGCATGCGTAATTTAAGCCAGTGCTCCGTAACCGGGTGTTCAGCGGCATGTTGGTGTGCCGTGAGACGATGCTAGGTGTGCCGCAGTGCAGAATGAATCACCTAACTAAAGGCACGAGCTTGACAAATTTCCAGCGGTTTTACATTCTTTGTCGATTATTCGGTGATTTTTGACTTTTTAATTAGTTAAATGTAAACAATAACGTAACTGGCGTTTAAAAGATATTGTATAATTATCTTTTTTACCTCGTGAAGAATAATTTCTGTTCCTACAAATTTTGTTATTTACTACAAATCAGGGAATACACCTTTAAGAAGCACAAATATTAGTACTAATTATTGATTTAAATTTAAATAAAATCGAACGGTGCACGTATTTTTTAAAATATTTTTTTAACATAAACATTTTTAATTATATTTTGATAAGAATAAGTGTGACCCAAGTGAAAAAAGGTTGCGTACCACTGATCTAAGCGCAGACGCAGGTCTAAAAAGTGAAAGGAACTGACAAAAGGTCATAGTAGAATGTCGTTACTAAGTTATTACGTGTAGAAATACCAGTTTGTTATGTTTAATAACAAGTAATAACTGCGATGTGCTTTACCATTATCACGTCGCAGTTTTCAAAATGAGGTTAGTTAACCTACTTATCGTGGAATTTACGACTAGTTGTGTCATCTGACTTCGCTCAGCTTTATTTATTTATTCAAGGGCGTAGTCAGGCTTTTATCCAGGGTAAAGGGAATCATTTTATTCAGGGTGGGACAAAGCGAACAATTTTCTTATAATTTAAATAGAAGTAGGGGGGAAGCGTCCCAACCAACTCCCATGTATTTATTCATACTTTATTGAGAATATATATTACAGTAATAGTAAAATTATAATGTTTCGTGTTTAACTGGCGGAAAATGTCACTAGGCATCAAGCCCACCTCCTGCGGAACTTTCATCACCATCGTGGGGTGCCATCTTCAAAATGAAGTTTGGCGGTCAGCTGGTGAAATTTTGTCGATCTTCGCAAATCTTCAAATTGTTGTTTTTTTTTTCGGACTAAATTCTTGTGGTCCGGACATGTATGATTTAGGGCGAGCGTAGAACGCGCTCAACCAGGAGTAAAAAGTGTGTGCAGCAATGAGTCTATGGGCTACCCCGCCGGTAGACCGGTGGAAGGAACGGACCTCGGCTTAGGGCGTTGCTTTGGGAGGGTACCGCGGGATCGCGAGTCGGTGAGAAGCGCTCAGGCACGTGCCGATACCTGGTAAAAGTGTTGGCTGAGGGCCGGTGTGTGTTTACGGTGTAGCGAGGGGGTCGTCCTCGTCTCCGCCGGCGGGGCTTGGGTCATCGGGGTCGTCTAGGACGTGCCGAGGACGACGACAGTAACGAGGAGGGCATTCCTATCGGGGACATAGGTATTTGAAGCCAGACCATTCCTTAAGGTCGCGTCCATCCATCTCTTTCTCTGGCGACCTATTGCTCTGTTTCCGGGAGATCCTGTCTTCTAGGTTCAAATTTGGAAACTCGCAAATGTTTCCTCTTTGGTACGCCCGAAAAAGGCAAATTTCCTTTCATGAACGACAGACGACAGCTCCCGCTAACCTAACCTTTGTGTTAGAAGTAAACCTGCTCCAGGAAGTTTTAAACATCTTAATAAAAGTCCGCATTGCGAAGGCTTGCACACACCTGGAGATTCAACCTTTTTGAGAGTCCAGGTTATGCATCCATAAAGTAGGGTCGACCAAACGTTGCATTTCATGACCAAACGTAGCTATGACGGGTATGAAATGGAATTTTAAGGTCACACAACACTTTATTATTACATTGCACAGAGCGTCCCATTTCGATGCAACATGAAGGGAAAGTACTTTAAATATTGAAGATAGGAAACTTCACATTTTAAAAATAAGTAGAACTGCAAACAAAGATTTTGGAAAAATCTCCTGTCTGAACCGGGAATCGAACCGGCCAAATGTGAAAAAAAAATATCTGTATTTTTATGATACCGATCGAAAGGGTCAATCATAAGGATCAATATTATTTCTTGCATTCATGAATGGGAAACCTGTATAGAAGAGTTTTTACCTGCCCTATTCTACGATAAACTTCTTCCAGATGGATGAAGTCTGAAGTGTATAACTTTAGTGCAGTAAAACTTAAATAAAAATAAATAAATACTTAATTAGTTTATTAATAATGTTTGTTCTTTATTAACAAAAGTCTACCGTAAATCCTACTGCAAGACATGCAAGAATTATTTTAATATACGAGTAGTATGCTTAAAATACTTAAATTAATTTTGTTTAAAAAATAAATAAATACAATTTAAATGAAAATTATCATAAAATTGATGTTATACTAAGAGATAAAAAGATGGTTTCCGTTGAATACCTACCTATCGTGCTATTCGGAATGCTACGAGTACCTTTAGGTATTTGGTAGTACGTACATACGAATAGATGTGGCCAAATATATTTAGAACTAGCTGTTGCCCGTGACTTCGTGCGCGTGGACTTTAGTTTATAAACACCGTCTTTACCTTCTTAGGGTTATTTGGTATTTTCAAAAACGATCACACACATTATTTCTTATAGCTTATTTTTTATCGAACAAATGTTCGACGTGATTCTTTAAATCGATATAACTTTTTATTTATGAACTGATTGAAATAAAACAAACACTAAATTTTAAGTGAAGCTTACCACAATACATTAGTGAAAACCGCACCCAAATCGGTTAAGCCGTTTCTAAGATTAGCGCGCACAAACGCACAGACAAACAGATAAAAAGACAAAAATTCTAACAATCATTGTTTTGGGTTCTATTGCGTTGATAAAGGCCCCCAATAATATTTTTCTTATATATCTTCCACGTACAGACAGCGATCAGTTACACTTTTATTATATTATATGTATAGAATAGATAGTATATTTAGAATAGTTGATAAATATACCTTGCAAGCCTAATCTATACCTAAGCTAAAAACTATAAATAATTCGACTTCCCGAAAGACACAAACAAGTTTAATGTCCTTATAAGAAGGTCTTTTAAGCTAAGAATATACTTACATTCTACTGTTTCTTCCGCCTATCGAAACTGTAGAAAGAAAAGGTCAAATACTTTCAAAGTCAACGAGCAATGGAACGAGTTATGCTCGGAATTCCTTTGATGGTTAGAATGCGAAAAGAAGATATCTTAGAAGAACCTTGGGAGGGAGAGAGCACGCGCTGCAATCCCACAGTCGCTGGCGCACTCCAAAGGCCACATTATCCCTATCTTACAGAACACTACAGTAAAATGTATTGCATTTCCCACTTGAAGCGATTTCCTTAATGTATGTACGGTTTAGGTAGTGAATGAGATATATCAGAGCCCATTCTCATCCTATCCCTTCCAAATTTCAAAACCCTTTCTCCCAATAAATTCCTAAATTCCCCAAGGTTGAGAGGGTATCCGGAGGCGTGCCAACGTTTGTCATTCTGAAGAGTCGCAGGGCTACAATATCCACTTGCCACTTGGTGGAAAGTCATCGACACACAAGTAGCTCAAAAAATTTGCATGCTGAAGCAGCAATGGGCGGGCCATATTTACCGCAGGACCGACAACCGATGGTATAGACGAGTCCTCGAATAGAGACCGCGTACCGGGAAACCTAGCGTGAGACGCCGTCCGACCAAGTAGATTGACTATTTGAAGAAAGTCGCCGGCAGTGACAGAATGTGAAGAGCTGAAAAACCTGTGTGATAGGTACCGCGCGACAGGCCTCCAGGAGTGGAGAGACAGGCTTATAGTAATAATAATAGTAAATGCCATCTTCTCAACCATAAATAAGTAACATGTCTTTTTAAGGCATGGGAGAGACCTATATCCAGCAGATATAGGCTGATGGTATACTCGTAGTTCTTTGAAAGTGAGGTCTACGATACAAGAATATTAATGGATTGAATTAAATTATTTTTAAAGTATAGTTAAAAGTATATTTTTTTATGGAATGCAGGGCTTTGTTCCCACAGAGGTGTCGCTCACTGTTCGGTCCAAAAATTATTTTATACCGCGAACCCGTAGGCTGTGGAACGAACGGCCACAAAAGGTCTTTCCATTAAGCTACGATATGGGGTTCTTCAAGAGCTGTGAATAGGATTTTGCAAGGTCGGCGGCGCGCCCGCATACCCCCTGTTACCATGGGCGTTAACATGGTTAACCCCTGTTAACATGGTAAGTGTTACTATGGGCGTCGGTAACACTTACCATCACGTGGGACCGCTTGCTCGACCCCACTAATCTATAAAAAAAAAGCTTGTCACATTGCGAAATTCCCTAATTTAAAAGTGGGATTTTATGCATTTTGTGACCTAAAACCTAGGTTTGTGGAGTACCACCACAAACCTAGTACATCTGTACTAGGTTGTACTGTTTGTACGAGCACATTTGTATTAATGTAAATTTAAAAGAATAACATTTATTGCTGGATTGGTTATTATAAATAGTTACGTACTTGTATATAAACTGGGTTCAATCACAATGTACAAATTAGTTTTTTTTATGATTAGTTTTCAAGAAAATTTCAAATAACTGTCGTTCCATTTCGAAATATTCTGTTACAATTTCTTGAACACGACCATTAAAATATGATGAAAAATAAAATTCGCGATACATGCTGACATCACTCCAGAATGACAAACATTGACTCCCGGATGTGCTGCTTACCGTTGAAGATTTAGGAATGGATTTTGGAAAAATGTTTGGGCAGGAAAGGGCTCAAAGGCCCTGACCTATTCGTCTTTGTGTATGTCTCTGGAGCCACGACACAGGGAATCCTAGTGTGGGCCATTGAAATGCAACCAGCCCTTTCAGTTCTTCTGGACCTGAAATGGGCCTTCTCATGCAGTCTTGTCCACGAGGGATGAATGGCTTTATAGGAACCCGCCGGCCGAAGCCAACTAGATTGCCAGCCAACTAGATCGACATCTAGTTGGTCATGACGTCTGCCATTTTGTGTTGTCTTTTGTTTTTTATTCTTCTTTCGCTTTTACAATCCATTTATTTTAAGGTTTAATTTTTCATGCTTTTTATCTATTTATGTAAATTTTGCTTTCGTATTAAATATAAAGTGTTGTTCCTGAGTGTGCACTTTTATTGAGAAGAGGACCGACTGTTCACATACAAGCAACCACAGCAGTTTAGCTTTAAAACGCCACGCTGGCCAAACGGGTTGGCGAGTCCACTCTTTTAAAGGTGGTGTAGTTCCTCAACGCCATTGTTATTTGTTATTGAAAGTGGCGTTATTATTAGTACTTGAGATTATGACCTTATGAATTATAGCTTGAGATTGAGAGGCCTGTATTCTCCAGTGAGATGTTACTGGCTGATTGACTCCATTTGATGCACAATTTATACCTTTAGCAGCCAAGGAAATGGCGCGAATATTAATTTATTACAAAAACAAGAAATAGGAACGCCGCCAGACCGGTTCACCGGACCGCTTTGGTAACTCAGTATTGCAAAACACGACGCTTTGTTGCAACATTGAAAAATTGCATTATTCTCTGCAATAATAATAACGAGAATCGTAGAACATTGCTTCGTGTATCCCAGTCAAGCAGACAAACACAAAAGCAATTTTGTGTTTAAGAACAACTGATGGTAGCGTCTTTCGACTGATTGTCAGGGGGATAGTGCACGCTGCAATCCAACAGCCGCTGGTCGCGCTCGACTGGCCACGTTACCCCTCTCTAACAGAAGACTACCTTGAAATGTACTGTATTTCCCACTTTCTCTTATTTCCCCAATGTACGTACGTGTTTTGGTAGTGAGTGAGATGTGCCAGAGCCCATTCCCATATCCCTTCCCATTTTCCCAACCCTTTCTCCAAATCCAGTCCTATATCTCCAAAGGTAGGCAGCACATCCGGGGGCGTGCCAACGTTTGTCATTTAGGACTAACGTTGGCATGTATCGCGGATGTCTATGGGCGACAGTATCCACTTACCATCAGGTGGACTGTATGCTTGTCTGCCGCCTTTTTTTTCTATAAAAAAATATATAAAAAGAAACTATACAAAAATACAAAACTATACAAAACTTCATGTAATTTATTGTATAAATACCTTATTTATATACAATCTCTTTTTATAAACTAGAATTTTAAGTACATAGATAGAATATCGATTATTGAGTTTAAAGTTAAAACAATTATAAGTATTAAAATAGTCGAGTAAAAATGTATCGCTTCGTTTGGTTTTTGTAAAGGGTACATTTGAGTCAAGTGTCTTTAATATTTAATATTTTTGTTACCGCTTCTGTATGATCTTTTCAAGTTTCTCAATGCTTTGGGACTCTATGCACTGCTGGGTGGCGCGAAGCTGCGTCGCGTCGCAGATATCAAATATTCGCTGCGCACGCGCGTGTCCTACGTGAGCTGTGCGTTTTGCTCCTTGCCTTTCTAAATAGAAATACTTTAAGTAAACGTTTTCACTGAGTACTAACCGGAGGTCGGAATTAGGTAGTGTGATTTATGTACTTGCAATGATATCATAGAGCAAAAGAATAATATGGATATTCCTAAAATCCCGGGATTCCAGTTTAAAGCGTATTAAAAATCCGATGATAGATTAGACAGAATTGTAGGTGAATGTTTGTAAATATAAAAACTGCAACTGAATATTAACGTATGTAAATCATTAATATATTAAGTACTTTGAATAATTTTGTTTTATTTATCTTATCTCTGAGATATCGATACAATCCTAAAAACCATCACGGCACCTTCAGATAGTAAATAAATATACTATTGGCAATAAATTACGGTTCCCGGGATTATTGTTCAGAAAATCCCAGAAATGTCCATGTTCATATCAACATTTCGTTGCAGTACATATATCACACTACCTAATTCCGACCTCTGGTAATAAGGGACAAGTTATGTGTTGTTATGTTAAATTTCGAATAGTGCTGACGGTAATCGTGCGTCCGCGACTCACATGTAGGACAACAAGGCGTCTGCGACGCGACACAACGATCGACAGCTTAGGGGCGCTACTTGATTATCTATAGAGAAAAAACACATAACACCGAAACGATAGAGTTGCGTTTACAAACGTAATGATTTGTTTAATTTTTTCGGGTTTTGTAGGTAAACACCCGTGTGTTTAAGACCCGTTTTGTAGGTAAATACGCGTGCGTTTAAGACCCATTTTGTAGGTAAACATCCGTGCGATTAAAACCCGTTTTGTAGGTAAACACCCGTGAGTTTAAGACTCATTTTGTAGGTAAACACCCGTGAGTTTAAGACTCATTTTGTAGATAAACACCCGTGCGTTTAAGACCCGTTTTACACATAAGGTGATGCATTATCCTTATAAATGGTTCAACTTTTTACAAAAAATAGGCAAATATATTATTTTTTAAAGACTACTTAGTTTTGGTCATAATAATCGAAAATGTGTAAAAAATCGTGGAAACGTTTAAACACGAAATTTGAATCATTTTTTTTAAGAAATACGACCAAATCGTGTAGATTAAAATGAGCATTACCTAAAATTGAAAGAAATTATCGTAATAATTTCTAAATGATACACTTCAAAGAAGAAATGGATTTTACAAGTTACTAATTCATAGTGTTCCATTTTAGGTACAGTATAATTTGATTTTAGTTTTCATGGATTAATTACTGTTTCAAGTTAGTCAAGCTTTAAATGTACAAACATCCTCTATAAATGTACATATCGTCATCGTTCACCATCAATCACAATGACCATAACTTTACAAGATAGAAATGTAACATTAACATCCAAACGGAACCTCATGTTCGGTTTCCATACCCTAGTTCGGTAGGTACCCAGAAAATTATTATAGATTTTGTAAATATTAATAAACATACCGAAAATACAAATATTAACCAAGGCTTAGAATCGGTTTCAAAATATCGATTAATAATAATCTTATTCGAATAATCTTATTCGCTTACGTTTCATAAACCTCATCTATTGGAATTCTAAGTCAGTAAATGAACGTTAAAAAATTGAGAAATGTTTGTTAGCAGAATCTGTTAATAACGATTTTCGAATTTAAAAATGAAACGGTCGTATGTTTTCAGATCGAAACCGATTTGAAAACTTAAACAGTTTCCAAGCCTTGATAAGTAGTAAAAATACGTAATCGTAAATAACTTAAAAATAAGTAATCGAAATCGTAAATCACTTAAATTATTATTTATATTAAAAATGTAATGTAAGCACCTTAAATTTAATCTCTTTTTTAAACCACCCACAGACTTCATTGTTTAATACGATACGGTATTATGGGATTACTACTTTTAGGATGTTATTACGTATATGCAAAGATTGTAACCCGAAGTACAACGGTTATTATTATTTTTATTTATTTTAAACTACATTGCACAAATAATTGTACAAATGGCGGACTTTACGGCATTTTCTACCAGCCAACCACAAGGTCAAACAGAAATAAGAACGCGGGTGCAATGTAGTTATTAAAATTATATACACAAATAATATTTTATTATACACTAGCTGCCACGCGTTGCTGTGACTGCCCAAGAGATGGCGCTTACCCTGTTTTTGGGTAAAAAGCATGTTTTGACCCTATGATAGGCATATAAAAACACGCGCGTATCCGAATGCAACGTTGTATCGAAATTTCAAAGCAATCGGTGAAGAATTTTCGGAGATTTAAGATTTTGAACAAACGAACGTTTACATTCTTATTTATATAGATAATTTAATGGAACGATATAAAGTATGGCAAAAAATATAGATCCTTAAGTCTTGTTGTAAATAAAGATTTCTATTATTTAAGTGAAGTTTACTTGGTCCAAGAAGCTCACAAACTGCGTCACTGCGACCTGAAAGGTCTATTGTGACCCCTCCAATTTGCAGCTCACTTCCAGGGCCCACTTGGTCAATGAACTGAACAATGGTCCTGGGTGCGATTGCCTTGATCAGATTTGGGGTCAAAAGGTGACCTCCCTAAAACGAGCTTCGTTTAGATGCCAAAGGTGGACAGTCACACAGTATGTGAATTGGAGTTTCCAACTCTCAATGACTATAGTTAAAAAAAAAACGAAAATATTTGTAGGAATATTTGTACATATCTGGGACCGGCTATGATGGTTATACCTAAGGGTAAAGGTTGCTTACTGTGAACATTTCGTAGACTCATTGGCTAATTGGAATAGGGAGTTAACCGAGCTACAATTGATTATCAATTAAGTATGTAGGTTCTTATTTTGATGAAAAACGGTAGCAAGTTAGCAACAGAGAATAGGTAAATGGATTAATCACTGAAGAACAGTCGCGATACACGCCAAGACTTGACAAGAATAACAAACTCGGGCGCGCTTCTAGATGTCTTATCTTTGGAGATTTAGGGTGGAGTAAAATACAGGATTGAAAGATGCGAAATAGGTGTTTCCTGATTCCATTAAATTCCCTCATTCCCTTGTAGAGATGGGGTGGGGACAAAGAATATAAAGGGATGAGATGAGTGTAATAAGGTAAGAGATTGTTCTCATTTCATTAAATCCTAAACGGTGTTCGCGTTTGTATGAAAAGAATATTTCCATATGTATTTATTAATTGGGGTAACATCGGGAAACTGCAAACTATTAGACCAATGGGAGCGTGACATTGTTCTGTCACAAAATAACAATGACAATGTGTTGTCTGAATTATAAAGTAATGTTTCCGGGAGTCCAAGTCCTTAAAAATTACCACTAGATCACCGGTGAGAGATAGAAAAACTGGACTATGTGTATCCACTAATCCGGACTGGACCCGCGTGGTGGATCATAGCCCGAAACCCGCCAGCGGTTCACTAGGGCAAGCCTGTGCCCTGCAGTGGGACAATAAAGGCTGATACAAGTACATGTCTCCGGGAATTGATAGGTTCACGTTTAGACTATTAAATTCTTAGAAGCATAGGCACGTATAGAATTTTATCACAACGCTCACGACTCAAATGTTAACAGATATTTATTATAGTAATTTCGCTAAGTTCTTTTGTGTAGTAATTATTATAAAAATTGTTACCGAATGGGACAGGCCATAATGGCCTACAGGAAAGTACCTGTGGAAGAAAACAAGAAGTCTGTGACAAGTTTTAAAATGAAGCAGCCAGCAAACGAAATCGTGTGCGAATTATCTCATTCACTGGTGATCCCGATCACCTGATCACTACTGCAATTTTCCGATTAATACAATTTTGATCAACGTTATACGAAGTTATTTTCATAATGCTCGCGTAAGGCCCGTTCAGATATAAGCGATATTCGCTGTCGCCTTCGCCGACGATAACGGTATTGTTTTGATCTGTACAGGGTTAAATAAAAAATACCAGCTTTCGTAATAATGAACAACTATTGTTCTATGACTTTTCAAAATTCAGCACTATTTTTCACACAAACACTCACTCGCGCCGCGTACGAACACTCGTACCTATCTATATGGATATGTATATAATAGTAGCGGTTCGATTAGCAGTTATTTTAGTATGGTGTGCGGCGTAATTTCCGTTCGTAGCAGCGTGCAGTGAACAGTGCAGAGTAACAAAGTTAGAGACTTCATTTTAAAAAGTTTTACTTTTTCGGGAAAATATCAAGTTCCGATAAAAATAGTAGAACAAAGTTGTAATGATAAAAAATCGGTTATAAATGGGTACAGGAACCTTTTATTTAATCCTGTATAAGAAGCTATGATTATCACGACTGTAATTAAAGTTAGACTCAAGAGTCAACTAGTTTAAGCTTGAACTTACAACTAGTAAACTCTTGAGTTTTAGAGAGTCCATTAGGGAATGTCGTTAACTTTTTTAGGAGATGCTTTTGCGATACTCTGATGCAAACGCATCTCGATTATACAACATGTCACTGAAATATCATAATAGCCAATTTATAGAATAAGTTTTTTTTTGACAACTTAGTATAGGTACCTTTTATTCTACGGGCAGTTACGCAAAACAAGTACACTCATTGCAACTACCGGTCGCGGCGCCCGGTTACTACCCGGTACTGAGTAGGGATGTTTCAAATAGCAAATACCTAATTTTAAAATAAACTTTAATTTAATTTACATCACTTACTGATTAAACTAACATACGTAGCTGATTTTCAAATGAACGTTAACAATGTATTTCTTTTTGTAGAAAACCAATTTTATCTATTTACCATAGTATTCGAGTATTGGTTTAGAAAATGGCGAAAACTATACTACGAATACTTGAAAATTGGCGAGTATTCGCCAAAACGAATATGAATATTCGGCACAACCCTAGCACTGGAGTAATGGGCGCTACGAACATTTTAGATAGAACAGCAAAATTTGTTTGTAAGTTCTGTGTTATTCTCTAAAATAATTTTATTTTTAAATAAAACGATTCTTAAATTTATTTTTAAATTAGTTTACGTGTCTTTTGAATGATTTCAGTGACACATTGTATTATGTAGCAATTGATACTGATGGAAATCGACAATAGAAAATTGGAATTATAATGATAACCATCTTACAATCACAGCCATATAATTTGAAGAATAATATACACAAGAGTTTTGGAATTACATTGTGAACTCAATCTATTTAAATCCTTATTGGGAAAAATGTAACTTAAGCGACTAAGTAGGTGGCATACAATTAGTAGGTATCTCCAAAATCTATATAGCTTGACTTCAAGTACTTCAAAGGATCATACATTATCTAGAAATCCAGAAATACATGGCAAAGAATAACTCGAGGATGTATCTGAAGATATCTTCAATCTGTCTACTATTATAACACAAAACAAGTTTTTAACATCGTGCAGTAGCTATTGTAATTGATGAGAAACTTCTTAGGGTACACTAAAATACAATAAGGTACCAGCCAGGTCCAAAAGTTTCTGGCGTGATATATTTCTAAAAAATCAAATTATACGTCGTTGTAATTGTCATTTATCATGCTAATTCGTGTATATTTTTTAGAGTTTAGTGTTCCTCGTTAGTTTTGATTCCTCGACTCTTAGAACAACGGGAAGTCGCAAAATCTTTAAAATGTTTAATCCGGAATATCGTTCCGTGATTAAATTCCTTACAGAGGAAGGTGTTAGCCGGACCGATATCAAACAATGGTTGGATAATGTGTACGGGGATTCTTCTCCATCATTTTCCACCGTCAAAGATTGGTGTAAGCAATTTCATTTAGGACGAGAGTCCATCGACGACGAACCTTGCTCCGGTGGACCCGTTAGGGTACTCACTCCAAACAACATCAAATTAGTGGAAGAGGAAGTTCTGAGTTAAGTGAACGAGTGAAGCGTGCTGTAAGGAACTTTTGTAAGCCTTTTAGAGAAACGGAAACGATTTTTTGTAGTCAATTGTTACTGGGGATGTAACTATGGTTCTTTACTATAACCCCTTTTCCACAAGGGAGTCGATGGAGTGGCGTCGTTCTGGTAAAGCACCGTCTAGAAAAGCAAAGGTGACTCAGTCCATTAAAAAGATAAGGGCTTCATTAGTCTGGGTTTATCAAGAATAGTACTTATTACGGTGACTGGAAGCTATTATGCTAACTCCATAGAGCAATTACGAGAAGCAATCAAGCAGAAACGTCGTGGAAAACTAAGCAGAGGTGTGCGGCTCCTTCATGCAACCACTTCCACGCTGCTGCAGTTGAGAAAGCTGCTGTTTCAAAGTGTGGCTTCACGGATATACGCCACCCACCCTATAGTCCTTACTTGGCTCCCAGTGATTACTATTTGTTCCCAAAACTCAAGGCGGACTTAAGGGGATGATGAAGTGACCGCTGCGGTTTTCACCCATTTCGAAGACAAAACTTCTGACTATTGTTCTGCTTGGATAGAAATGCTAATTGAACTATCGGAAAAGTGTGTTCAAATAGACGGAGCCTATATTGAAAAATAAAAATAGTGTCATGAACTTGAGAGTCCCCTTTCTTTGTCGGGCCGGAAACTATTGAACTTTGCTCGTACCTTTTGGTCGATAACGTTACAAACACAAATATTGCTACAAAAGTTTATTAAATCTCATATGCTTATCATAAAGTTGCAAAATGTATACGGGTTAAGTAAGCAGTGTTTTTACACAATCTATTCGTTCGCACTGGCTAGGTCTACTCGCACAGATTTACATAGTAGGTACAGCCCGTTCCGATCCAATATGCCGAAGACAAAAGCGAATGATTGAAATATCTCAATATTTAGCTTTAAATCTAGAACAAACTTGTCATCTCCGTGAATAAAATTATTTGTATGTAAAACAATTTAATTTCAGGGCGTGTCGGTTACCCCAGGCCGCCATGTTTGTTGACATTTTAGACAATTTGAATTGGAATAGAATGTATCTAATAGCAGCTAGCGATTGGCTAAGCAGCTTTTTGTGAAGGCGTGTGCGGCGTTGCCGTTCGTAGTAGGTAGTGAGTACAGAGTAACAAAGTCAGAGAGTTAAAAAAAAACTTTTTTTGTTGAACATATTAAGTTCACGAATAAGTCGTAGAACAAGTTGGTTAGTTTTAATGATTGAAATTCACTGTTAAGAGAATGCAAGTTTTTTTTTTATTTAACCCTGTAAAAGCAATAGTATCTGCAATGCAAAAGCAGGCTCGTAATCAAATGACATTAAATGACCAGATGGAATTAAGAGATCATTATAATAATAAAACTTTTTAAACTTATATTGTAAATCGGGTCCGACTGAACACGTAAAATTAAAGGTTTTTGTTTACATTTTTTTGTTTACATTTTGTTTACTCGACGTTTCGGCATGGGTTACGCCAGCCGTGGTCACGAAATGACTGAAGAGGCGGGCAGTCCTGGATGGGAGCTGCGAGCAGTTTTATCAACTACCCACATTTGATCTTCACATTCGGAAAGGCTGCAACAATGTCCGCGGACTTATTCCACGGTACATCGCAAGGCTTTTTTATCACCGGATTCGACGTCAACGACAGACGGGTTAAATTTTAGACGTTCAGACCATATTTACAATATAAAATAATATCTATATACATATGTACCAAATTTTGTCTTTTACTTTAAATAAATATGTAGGTATATCTATAGTCTGTGACCTCTGGAAGACCACAGTCTAAAGACAATTATGCTGTGTTTGACAAATGAAAAGTGACACAGGAAATAGCGGTGTATTTAAAAAAATAGAGCGTAGTAATTGATTATTAATACTGTGAAACAGGTTAGCAGCATTACTGCTGGTGGCATACCGGGCATATATATATCTTATTAGCTGATGATACAAGTTTCGCCATCTCTCGTCCCCTGGAAGCCATTTGTCAAGTCTGTTTCTTCAGCTGTTAATAGTTTGAGATTATCAGAAAAACGCAAATGATACTTTTTTTTTCATATACTAGTGGGCGGACGAGCAAGCGGTCCCACGTGATGGTAAGTGTTACCGCCGCCGCCCGTGGACACCTGCAAAACCAGGGGGTATGCGGGCGCGCCGCCGACCTTGCAAAATACTATTCACAGCTCTCTTGAAGAACCCCATATCGTAGCTTATTGGAAAGACCTGTTGAGGCAGTTCGTTCCACAGCCTACGGGTTCGCGGTATAAACTAATTTCTGGACCGAACAGTGCCGACCTTTATTTATTATTTTTTATTCTCCGTTATAAAACTGATTCATGAGTAATTTCAGGAAGATATTCAGCATAAAAGTTTTTAAATGAGAAATAACTGACAAATGAGCAGCAGCAAATTTAAAGGTCGGTTAGGTTTGGGTACTCTGGCGACAATAGTGAAAAAGAAGTCCGGTGGCTTTGCGATGGCATACTCGTCAGGCATAAGCCAAAACCACGAATGTGCAATTGGATAGTTTCGAGAAAATACGATTTTAATGTTTTCATTCGCTGTGAAAGATCGGGATTATGGTTTAGCCCATGATTTCTCAGAAATATTAGTTCTACACGCCCTATTTATAGTATATAAGGTTCATGTTATGTGCAATATCTAACAATAAGTCTTATAAACATCGCATTATCTAACAATTACCAAATTTGCACATTCGTGGTTCTGCCATAAGGGTGACGATATTTAAAATTTTGATTTGTCATTCAAAAATAGTATATTTGGAAAAATAGTTAAAATAGAAGCCTTTTCAAATTTCGCGCATTATTCGAGCCACGTTTCATCTGTCAGAATCTAACCATAATTTATCAATATAAAATGTACAGGTTGAATTTAAAAAATAAAATATACGTAATGTAAGCAATGCAATTTTTCGAGCTCTCACTGACGGCACGGCACGCAGTGTCGCCAACATCCAATATTTTCTCTCCCTAAGTGATTCAAAAATCTCCTAAAATCAAACCAAAATCGTAGATTTAATAATTATAAATTAATGTAACCCCATGCTTATGTATAATTTTTACAAAATCTGTTCAAGTTTCTTATTTAATCAGAATCTACTAAATTTTGCCAAAAAAATAAAAAGTAAATAAATAAATATTGCGGATGCAATCGCCATTCGACACCCCCCCCCCCCCCCCCTCACCCCCGGCCCCCATGTCATCAAAAATAAGCAAAGGTGCTTACGTAATACTTGAACGACCCCTTATGATACATTGATTTATTAAAAAAAATATTTTGGCGTGCCGTACCATCAGTGGGCGACAAGCCTAATCTCCAAGGTTACAGGTTTCAGGAAGTATCTCTGACGAAAGTAAAAGTTTGTGCAACCTTGAAGACCCGAATCATAAATTGACTTTCAATTTGAAATATAAATCTATCTATATTCCATTTATCCTTCAGGTATTTTTTTTAATATCGGATTACTTTTTGTCTGCAGCCAAAATGTACAGTTTAATTCATTTCCAACTTATAATCATACAATGTACAAAATTATATGATAACAACATCAACTTTGCAGCCATTTCAAAGAAATATCTCCGATCATTTTGCTAGTTTAGTATATTATTATTATTAGAATACTTGAATTTATTATTAGAATATTTATACATTTCATAAGTAATTAATAAATTTAATAATTTGATCCCTAAAACATATTTGAACCATAGAGATTACATAGTGTAAAAATCCCCATGATTATACCTTCTTATTATTTGTGTGTGCTGCTAGGATGGCTATGCGTTCTTGCATAAAATTAGTAATTTGAAAAAAGAAAGTATTTCCTTTTTTAATTGCAATGTGTTCTTTGGGTGTTTCTGAGTCAATTAACCAATTTTGGCTGGAGTCAAAAAAATTAATCAGATATGTATCTTGGTAAATTAAAAAATTGCATCACTTATTTATAACTCTCACCTAAATTATTATAATCACAATATACAAGTCTCAATCCTCTGGCAGTAATTTTATCACTCAAAGCATAAAAAGCACACTCTCCCACAGCTTTGCACATTTCCCCAATGTTTCACTCAATGTTTCCCATTTACCCCATTCATGGCAGTTTCTTGCATACTTTTCAAATGGAATGGTGTAATAGCAAATACCTCATCTTTGACTAAGTCCTCAATATTTTCTCCTCCATAAGAAAGGAGAGGAGAAATCTCTACATCAATGTTGTCTGCAATGATACCACCAGCGGCTCTTATGTACTTTCTGTGCAAACGCAAAAGGTCCTCTCTAGCAGTCGAAGGGCAATCCTTTTTAGCAGAATCGGAATTTTTTAAAGCAGAAAATTCTACATCCCTCGCTACTTCCAAACAAATGAAATTTTCGGCAAATTCAAATACATCAAAAATGAATTTCTCCATCTTTATCCCATTAGGCTCAAGAGGCTTTTGTTTCTCACCATTGCTATTAACGAAAGGAATTTTCTTTTTAGCAACATGAAGCTTTAACTTCGATTCGTAATTACAGATTTTATTTAAGAATTCAGCTGAGAAATAGTGGTTACAAATATTTCCAGCAGAGAATGTCAGTCTGCCGTCTGGATTCCTTCTTTCCGCTGCTTTATCAGTTAATTCAGAATACTCCACAACCTTGTAATGACCATTCACTCTGCATACAACACCAACTGCTTCACTCGGAGAGGCTTTCTGTACAACTTTAGCTGCACAATCAGCATTTTTGCTCTTGCAATAGCCAATAAACACTGGGTCAGCGACTTTAATAAGAATATTATCAACAGAATGAGCATGTAGATGTTTGACCCCACGTCTGGCTACATCATCCAAAATGCCCTGAGTCTTTAAGGCCCGGTATAGGCCTCCATTGCCATCCGGTGCTGAAGACAGATGATGTTTTTCATCCAATAATATTTTGCCATTAAAATCAAAGCATGGCAGCCTGCCTTGCTCGAAGAACACAATATCATCCTCATTTAAACCGAAATATTCGTGATCCTTGAAAAATTCTGCTGTTGGTGCCATCGTGTGTTCTGAAGTCATAATGTACCAGGTGATTTTTCCCACCTTTCCGGTGGATTCAGTGGCCATGTTTTGTAAACGAACAATTCTTTCAGCTTGAATTTGGAACAGCGTCTTTTGCGATGGCAGTCCAATGTTGTACATGCCTTTCGGATGCCCGAAGCCCAATCTAGTCGCTTGACCGCCGGCTAGTAATAAAACACCGACTTTTCCATTAGAAATTTCCTCAAAACCAATTTTTTCGTACTCTTTAATTTTATCCTCCGACATACCAGGTACAGATTCGTAATGCGTTTGCGGTATAGGTTTCAAATCGTCGTCTGATTTCTCCAAAATAACTTTCGTAGAGTCCATCGCGCGCCGAAAAATTTCGTTTATCTCCGCCATGTCTAACTTGCGTATTTCTCCCGCCAAGATTTCCCGCTCATTTTCCCCGAGTTCCGGCCAGTACTTGATAAGATGCTCTTGACCATGAGCGGATAAAAACTCTAATAGTATCTCGTACGACATTCTGGTGCAAAGTCTCACTGTATTATGTTAGCCGCGCAAGTAAATTGTAAATTATATCTTATCAAGACCGACTGTGGCGATTAGAAAGTGTATACTGCTTGATAGTTCGTTGTCAAGCATTTGTGTTGCGGTTCTCCCACCACAAACCAAGGAAAAACACGTCGTCGGCTCCCAGCTGACATTTTTGTGTTAATAAATTCTTTTGTATTTACATTTGTGGCGATACTCGAGGTACACATTATTGTAATATTTTCGCAAATAACTTGTACACTGCTGTTATTAAATCGCCGATATATTGATCTTATTAGTAAAGAAGGCAATGCAATTGGAAAGTACTTTATTTACCTTCGATTGCCAAATACTGTCAAATTTATAACAGTCGTGACAAACTTTACAAATAGTAAATGCGTTCGAAGTTTAAATTATTTCGTTTTATTGTTTTTCAGAAAATAATAATTCAATATGTACAAATTTAATAGCAAAAATATTTAACAACCCCCTTGTGATGGATTTTAGAGTTAGTATTTGACATTAAACAATTAAAATATAAAATATTATTTTATGAAATTTTGTCACAGAATGAATGATTTTTAGTTTTCGAAAGCACTTTGTCTATGGTATGATTACGCACACCGAGCTGCGATAATATGGCAAGATAGCATGGTCACCTTATAACTCACAATATGTGTGTTAAAGTTCTAAATAGCAAGATAGCATTGTTTCTAAATACCGAGACAAATAAAGGGTTTTCCAATAGGGACTTGACAACTTTGAATTCAATTTGTGAACGCACCCTTTCACTAATCATCGAACTGTCACTGTCAATTTATTCAGTAAACTTAACATTTTCATCATGGTAAAGTACACGAACGAACAACGTCTGCAAATTATAAAAATTTACTACAGAAATTCGGAGTCGGTGACCGCTACTTTAAGAGCGTTAACTCCGATTTTCGGTCGTAATTCTCGTCCTAGTAGACAGGCAGTAACAAGTTTAGTGCAAAAATTTGAGTCTACATATTCGTTGTGTGATGTTGCCGTGCCAGTGAGACAACGGGTTGGTCGAAGTGTCGAAAATATCGCTGCCGTTGAATCGTCCGTAGCAAATGATCCAAAGCAGTCAATTCCACGGCGTTCTCAAGAGTTGGACATCGCCCAGACCACTTTATGGCGAATTTTGCGTAAGGATTTTGGTTTACACCCATGCAAGATCAAGCTGACTCAGGAATTGAAGCCGATGGACCATTTGAAGCGACGTACGTTCTCCGATTGGGCTCTGGAAAAGATGCGCCAAGATGATCAATTTCATCGCAAAATCATCTTCAGTGACGAAGCTCATTTTTGGCTCAATGGGTTCGTCAATAAGCAAAATATGCGTTATTGGTCGGGTGAAAATCCACATGTGCTTCATGAAACACCACTTCATCCACAAAAAATAACTGTTTGGTGCGGTTTGCATGCCGGCGGCGTCATAGGGCCATATTTTTTCGTCGACGATAATGATCGTCACGTTACTGTGAATGGTAATCGTTATCGCGCCATGATTACCGATTATTTTTGGCCCGAATTGGAAGATATGGACTTGGACAACATGTGGTTTCAACAGGACGGTGCCACAAGCCACACAGCACACGTTACAATCGATTTATTGAAGAGTAAGTTTGATGAGCGTGTTATCTCAAGAAATGGACCAGTCGATTGGCCGCCTCGTTCGTGCGATTTAACGCCTCTAGACTTTTTTCTTTGGGGCTACGTCAAGTCATTGGTCTATGCCAACAAGCCGACGACGTTGGAAGAGCTCAGAGCCAACATTGAACGCGAAATAGCAGCCGTTTCGGCCGAAATGTGTGGCCGAGTCATCGAAAATTGGGTCCAACGAATCGACCGCTGCAAACGTGCCCGCGGTGGCCATATGAACGAAGTCGAGTTCCATTCATAAATGTTTTGATTGTACTTCAACCCGATAATAAAGTTTTTGAAATATCTCAAATGGTTTGCATTTTATTTTGAAAAAAAGTTGTCAAGTCCTTATTGGAAAACCCTTTATATCCGCATGTATTGTATCAATGTATAACATTGTGGCTGTATACTGCAAAATATTCACAAACTATATTACATGTAATTTCTATAAATACCATATACTGCGAATCCCTAGCAAGCAAAATCACTTCACAGTTTGATCAAACACTATATATATGCAGTATACAGACCACCCAGTAGTAATAGGCGCCAAACGGTTAAGATATGAACATCAATATAAAATCAAATACCCCTATTCAAGATTATTACTTGAGCAAAATGTCCGAGAAAGGTCTAATATGCTCGATATCAGACTACAGCTAATTAGAATACAGACAAGAAACAATAACTAAAAGTTGTATTGATCATAATTTGGTACGATCGCGTGTATAGCCGATTACTATATAATTGTGCTATCATGCGTAGGGCCCGCAGGGTACAAACAGGATGCATTTTTCAAGGCAATAACCTAGAATAACAAAAAGCTACATGCAGTGTTAAAGAAATATTGCTTGGTCACCTACAGATCACATGACATGCGAAAATGAAATAGATAATTTCATTTAAACGAAATCTATTGATTGTTATGATAAAATAAATGCAAAATTATAAAGAAAGTATTTATAATAATATGTTTTAATAAACGGAAAAATGGATAAATAATGATAGAAACACGTGCACAAAAAAAGATAACTATTTACTAAATGGAAAAGAGACCCGAATAACGACATACTCAGACTAGAATATAATAAATATAAAAATAATACACAGAATTATCCGCTGGACTGGTTGCAAGGGAAATTTCTTCTCTGTCGGATTATCCGTCCCATGCCAGGGGGGAGAAATTTCCCCAGGAGAGTACGGAGTTGATAAACAAGTCTGTCTCTCTTCATTAAACGCCCGAACCCATACGAAACGGTGTTATTTCATTCTAACATAAACATTACACAAGTTTGCCGTTGAAGCGCTAGTTGTTTCGTGTCCGTCCTTTGAGCAAGATGAAAACAAAGTCGGTCTGTGGTTGTGACGTCACATAATGGCGTTAAGTGTTTGTGTGTTTTTAGTGATTATGGTGATATTTACTATCTTCAGCAACACAAAAGTAAGTGCAAGCGATGATGATGATGATCCTAACTGATACTATACAAACACAAATAAAAAGAGAATTTTCGTTTAAAACTACATTTTGTTATGTTGCAAGCAAAGTTCCCATGTGTAATGTTTACAGTCTAGTAGAATAAAAAAAGTAACACTACAAACTTGTCTTGATAGACAATCGTAAAGCCCTTTTCAAACACTATACAAAAAACACAACTGAACTGCACTTTAAAGGGTCTATGTGTCGTAAAATAGATGTTTTATTGCCTTCCTCGTTGACGTGCATTTCAAGGTCAAGTGTCAAGCATTGGAGCTCTTCTCAGGAAACTCTCCCTAACAGTCAAGCGGTTATAGAAAATATTGGAAATTATCTAAAAGATTATCTAATTGTTATTTAAAAGAAATAAACAATAGTGAATCTAACCCCGGGCTCACGTGAAATATTGATAATAAATTAGGTGTCAAAATAACAAAAACAGCAGAAGAACATCTTGTAAAGCTTTCAATTTTGAAAAAATACATCCAAAGCAGTTGCCTAACGCTTTGCAATAGAAATATCCTCCTACCCGTGGGAAAGTTATTATTTTTAGAGAATAGAGCTAATGTGCAGTGTCAAGATAAACTATTGTTTGATGGCCCTCAGAAACCAATGTATTAATGTTATGATCTGTAAACGTTGAAGTAAATAAATAAAAGAAAATGTAATATAATATCTTGATATTCAATGTATTCTTTTAATTTACTAGTAATATACTAGACGCTGCACAAATTAAATTATGAATTGAATTATTATATTAGGAATGAATTAAATTTAATAATGAAATTTAAGGAACATTTTAACATCTGCGTAAGACAAATTTAATATTTAGGAAAGCAAGATATTGTCTATGGAATAAATAGTCATGTCGATCGCCGATTTTAGCATATCGAATTAATCATGAATACTGTTCAATACTGAACGAATCACAAAGATTCTATTAGTAAACGAATCACTTAACAGTGGTCGGCCCGCGCACGTGTTGATCAATTCACGAGACATGAACTAACGATTAGGAGACATGTTCTCGGAACAGTATACAGTTCAGTCATGGATGTGTCAAATAATATTTGTTACCGCACTCCGTGGTCCGCCGGCTTGACTGTCGATCACTTGACTTGTTTTGTTTCGTAAACGAATTCACGTTTAACGATTACGAGTTCTCGGTAGTTGTACGAAGTTTAACAGATAAAGGTGCCGCCCAACTTTTTATTTACTAATACTAAAATAATAAGTTATTTTTTTAAGGTGGCGGTATTTACTTTTTGCATGTTTCGTGATGATATTTAATCATTATTTCTTATAATTATATATGTAATTGACAATTATGGGCTAATATTATTTTGTTATATTTGTGTTATTTTAAAATTATGTTAATTAAATACACGAGTAATTTTTTGACAGAATCAAGGTTTGTTATTATGTAACGTTGATTAATTAAATAAATAACTTATCCTCTCCATGCGAATTACACTGTTTATTCTTTGTAAACAGATCGAGTACACCCGATACACACTAACGGGCGGTGCCTATGTTAGTAGTTTTGAATTATTGATCGAGTGGAACATAATACGACGTCAATCATGCGCTCGTTGTCAGAGACTAAACGTTCATTCATTCGTCCATTTGACTGACAGAAATCCTTCAAGTGATTGAGTCATTTATCGCGGCGTGAGTTGGAAGGATTGAAAAAAAAAGATTGAATCACTTCTGATTGTTACACCTCTAATAGTTAAATGCGCCGTTGACCGTTAGCCTGTCAAATTAAGATGTCAAATGGCTGTAGCAGTCACTTAATATATTTATTGCTCACAATCCTAGAATTTTTATTAAACCTCATTCATTCTGTAGTTTACTGTGTTGTACATATTGTCGGATTGCTGTTGCAGCAAATCTTTGACGTAAGCATGACAGAATCGTCAAAAAAACGTAAGAGAAACTCTAAAGAAAATTCTAACCAAACAATTTCGAATCGAGGTATAATAAATGCGAACTGGCAGAAATTCTTAGCTTGTAACCTTATAATGGACAAGCAAACAGAAAAACCTGCAAAGGAAGACAGCAAACAGCATTATACAGGCACGTTTCGGCGTGCGAGGAAGAAGAAAGCGAAAGACTTGTTGAACTCTAACGGCGTGCAAAACAATCTAAAAACCCTAAACATAACCGAAACGGATACTCCAGCGCTGAGCACAGACAATAAACCCGTGAAAAATAAACCAAATACCTTAACCAAATTCATAGCTATGGACTGTGAGATGGTTGGTATTGGTTATGATGGCAATGACCACATGTTAGCTCGTATTTCGTTAGTAAATAAATTCGGTGACTGTATTTACGATAAATTTGTAAAAGCCCGGGAAGAGGTCATAGACTATAGAACAGGAATTAGCGGAGTGAGGAGAGAAGACTTATTGAATGGAGAGAATTTTAGTACAGTTCAAAAAGAGGTAGCGGAGATATTAAAGGGACGTATTTTAGTCGGACATTCGTTGAAAAATGATCTTAATGTTTTATTCTTATCTCATCCAAAAAGGAATATTAGAGATACATCTAAATATAAACCATTTAAAAAGGTCAGTATAATGTTTATGTACTTAGCATGGTCTACATCAGTGGTCGTTAAACTGCGGCTCGCTTACGATATTTATGCGGCCTGCGACAAAGCATTTTAGTAGATAATATCAAAATATGATTTTGCACATGAAGTTAACTAAATAGAAGTACGCAGGTAGGTATAAACTTCCTCCTGTTCTTTGTGTCCGTTAATTGTATGCTAGTTAGTTCATTGAGTTGGCAAATAAAGACTTCACATTGGCCACAGGTAGCAATTGCCATACAAAATCTATGGGGCAATTGCGTTTTGACAGCTCATAAAAAATATGTCAATTGATTGGTGGTGTCAACTAATCAATCCAATTGTATCTTCATTTTTCGGAATTTGGAATTTCATTAAATTCCAATGAGGCAGCAAAAAAGGCCTTCACAGAATTCATCAATTCCCAACCCCAGGAGTTCTATAGCAATCAATCAACTTCCATTAAAATGGCAAAAGTGCATTGATAAAAAATTACTCTTTCAATTAATTATATATATATAATTTACATACAGAAAAAAATATTTGAATATTTCCATATAAATCTGCAATTACATAGGTAAAGGACCAATATTACTGGTTGCAGATGAAGATTTCTGAATAAAATCGAATTTCGGATCAATTCTAATTGGAGGTCAAAATAAATCTAATCCATTTATCGTTATCTAATCCTGTACATTAAGTATTTTTTTCAAAAAATAATTGCTGTGTTATTCGTTTTCAGATAACAAAAGGCAGCACTCCGTCCCTCAAGCGATTGGCAAAAGAAATCCTTGGCATAGATATTCAATGTGGAGAACATAGTTCCGTAGAAGACGCCAAAGCTGCCATGCAGTTATACTGCACAGTTGCCAAAAAGTGGGAGGAACAGTGTAGTGAGAAACGGGGATATAGTAAGACTACTGTTCAAGAATAGACTCGCTGTTATAAGCACAGATCTACAATGTTTCATCGAAATAAAACAAATCCTGAAGCACATCAACTGGTATAACAGTTCTAGTGAAAAATAAAATGATTTTAGGGAATACATCAAAAGTTAGATCATGTCAAGTACTCAGTGGCGATTCCTGGTGTTCAGTCTTGGGTTGGCTCGAGGCTATGGTAACATTTTTTTTTGTCAATATAATTACCGATATACAAATTGTCAAGTCTTTAATTAAAAATTTAAAAGTATAATTAATTAATAAAACATATTACTTCTAAAGTCTCGTCAAACGATCTCGTCGAGAAAGATTTTTCCAAAAGATCTATTATAGATTTCGTTGGAGCACTCATTTTTCCATTAGAAATAACTTTAATAGGTAATTATTTAATTGAAAAAGTCAAAAAAGGAAGCCAAATAATCCAATGAATGACATACAATTACAAATTCCGCGAGAACAAACGTTTTATTTGCATACTGAAGCTATTACAGGCGCGAGTCAGGTGGCGCGGGGTCGGAGGGGGTCGCGGGGGGTGGCACGTCGCACGCAACGTGAAGGTTTGTGCAAATAAATTTAAATTGTTTAAACGATTCTAGTCTCTATACTGAATAACCTATTTGCAGTTTTTGCCTTATTTTAGTGACACGTAGAGGGATTGATAACGTAAACTACCTCGCTGTGTGTCGAAAGTTGGCGCTAAGCTCTTACTTCTCGCGCCGCTCTTTCAGTCTGTTCCGACCCCTGTAGCTAGCAAGTCACTGCAAAATATAAAAATGCGCTGTAATCATTTGTATGGATTCGTGTTCAGTGTTGAAACGAATCGAGGTATCCCGTTTCATCGCCGAATGGTATCTCATCGCTACGATTTACCTGTGTCACGTCATACGCGGTTTATATCCCTACAATTGCACGAACTTGTATTCTCTATGTATACCCACCGCGTCAGCTCCACGGCCCCGCCTCACCCCTTCGCGTTCTTTAGTCAGTGTTGCCCACGCTATCGATGCATTGATACTTCATGTCAAATATAACAGTGAACACGACACGTCGAACTCATTCGTGTCAATTATTATTAGCTATAATTCAGATAGGGGCCGTTCAACTATTACGTAAGCAGAATGTTAGTCATTTTTAACACCCCCCCTTCCCCCTTGTCAGCGAAAGTTACCCCCCCCCATGCTTACGTAAGCATTGGTATGTTTCTTACAAATTCTGTTCAAGTTTCTTTCATTGTTATTTATTTAATCAGAATCTACTAAATTTTGCAAAAAAAAAAATACGAAAAGCAAATAAATAAATATTGCTGAGGTAATCGCCATTCAGACCCCCCCCCCCCCACCTCGTCCCCCATGTCATCAAAAATAAGCAAAGCAAAGACACCCCCACCCCCCTTTGGTGCTTACGTAATACTTGAACGGGCCCCATAGTGATTAATATAAGTGTGTAACTCATTTTCTGTACCTTAATTGTATTAAAACTTTCATTCTAATTAGTAGCACAACCCATACGGGCAGAGATCTAAATAGGGAATTAGCGTTGATCACTATCAATAATAGTCTGATTAATACTCTGTTATCGATAAGTTTATCGAATAATCTAACACAACACTATAATTGGGCCGTTCTAAGAGGTTGGATTTGACGTATGTCGAACCATATAATCCACCGATGTGAAATATTAATTGTCACAGACGCGACGCTTCCAAGAAAACGACGCTTACAATTGATCGAGTTATATTACTAGTTTTTTTTTTTTTTTTATAGACTAGTGGGCGGACGAGCAGGCGGTCCCACGTGATGGTAAGTGTTACCGCCGCCCATGGACACCTGCAACACCAGGGGGTATGCGGGCGCGCCGCCGACCTTGCAAAGTCCTATTCACAGCTCTCTTGAAGAACCCCATATCGTAGCTTAATGGAAAGACCTCTTGAGGCAGTTCGTTCCACAACCTACGGGTTCGCGGTACAAAGTAATTTTTGGACCGAACAGTGCGCGACACCTCCGTATCGAGGAAATGCGGATGGACCGCACTTCTGTGACGGGAGGTGCGGTTATAGAAACCCGAGGTGGGAATTATATTGAACAATTCTTCAGAGCATTCCCCATTGTACAGGCGGTAGAACACGCAGAGAGACGCAACGTCTCTCCGAATGCTGAGGGGTTCTAAACCGACCGTGAGAGTGGTTATCACGTGGTTATCATTATCATAAAATATAATTATCAAAATTAAAATTTATTTCAAAATTTTAAAATAATTAATCAGTTCAAAATAATCAGTAGTAAAATAATCAGTTTTCAAAATAAAAAATTGTTTTCAAACAAAATTGTACATATAAAATATATCAGTAACATTTATCACGTTTATAGGATAAACAGGCACTAATTATTTTCTTTAAATTACATATATTTTTAATTGTTTATCGATGATCAGTTAATCGAGAAAACAAATTGAATAAATATGACACATCACTATTTGAGCTGTCAAATCGGACCTATTAGAACGGCACAACTGTAGCCTCATTCATGAACATTCCTCAAAAGGCCTCGGAGCTCGCGCGCGTACAGTACATTATATATGATATATCTACACACATCCGCCAAGAAAGACATAACAATATCAATAAATTCATAAAAACTGGTTTATACGGATATTTAATTATTTTTTTATGGAACAAGGCGGCAGACGAGCATACAGTCCACCTGATGGTAGGTGGACACTGCCGCCCATAGACATCCGCGATACATGCCAACATCAGTCCAGAATAACAGGCGTCGGGACGTGCCCGGATGCGGTGCTTACCTTTGGCTACTGACCATTTATACTTATAAGACGGCTACTTAGCCGTCACAAATATAGTAGCTGATAGCACAATATTTGTGACAGTTTCATATATGTATACATTTGTGACACCTTCATATATGTATACATTTGTGACACCTTCATATATGTATACATTTGTGACACCTTCATATATGTATACATTTGTGACACCTTCATATATGTATACATTTGTAACACCTTCATATATGTATACATTTGTAACACCTTCATATATGTATACATTTGTAACACCTTCATATATGTATACATTTGTAACACCTTCATATATGTATACATTTGTAACACCTTCATATATGTATACATTTGTAACACCTTCATATATGTATACATTTGTAACACCTTCATATATGTATACATTTGTAACACCTTCATATATGTATACATTTGTGACACCTTCATATATGTATACATTTGTAACACCTTCATATATGTATACATTTGTAACACCTTCATATATGTATACATTTTGTTATATTTTGTGTAGATTGTTTATATACAGTTTTAGAAGTCTAAAATTTGCATTCTAGTAATTTGACAGAATACAAAAGGTAAATATAATTGCAACATATGTACCTGTATTCCTACAAATAAAAATATCTGTTTCTGAATAACCCTATGGGGTTATATAGTTCCCTTATATATAGGTTATATACCATAGGTCTTTCTTGGCGGACTCATTGTTACTGGAATGTATCCTCTCATTTCATATGCAATTGCATTTCTATTTATACTTAACCAGTTCTTGACTGCTATCGCTGGCAGGGATTTAATTCCGTATAATGGAGATCACCATTTTTTTTAAAGATATCTTTAAAAATGATATTCAAAGTTGGATTTACTACATAATTTCCCGTTATATGGTCAGAATTAAATGTGAAATTCTGTTTATCGCTTTTGTATGTAAAAGAAATGGACCTATGAATGGTGGTCAGTCATTCAAATATTTTTGTACATTTTAATAATAAAATATTTTATTTTCTAACTTTGTTTTATTGTCTACATACCTTATGCCAAGTCTCCTGCTAAGATGTTTTGTGCATGCAAAGCATTTCATGCCTTTTTCCTTTTTAACTCTCGAGCGTGCGGGTTTCATCGCAATGTATTGTGAATGAAATGAATGAATAATAATAACGCAATGAAACAATAATTTGTGATTTTATACACAGAGGTAAATAAATATACACAGGCGGGACGTCTGCCGGGTGCAGCTAGTTAGTTATAAAATCTTTTAAATCGAGTCTTAAAATAACGAATTTTTCTGTTCTAGACTATTTTATGTGTGGTAGGTTGAAGTCTCCTACAATTAATATATAATCAGATGGATACGTGAAGGCTACTGTCTGAACTCACTTTATGATTTTATTTGACTAGATCTTGGCCACGTGATATACCCCCGGGCATATATGTGACACAAATATATATATAGGACTAGCAAAACCCGGCAGACGTTGTCCTGCCATAGAAGTTGATGTGCTGCAGCGCTATCTAGTGGCGAGTTACAACAAACCTGATAGCTCGAAAATATTCTCCGTGCTCAAATATCTATGTATACCAATTTTCATGGCGATCGGTTGAACGGTATATATGTTGATGTACTGCAGCGCCATCTAGTGGCGAGTAACAACAAAGTCGATGGGATAAAAACCTCCACAAAAAAATACATATATGTGCTAACTTTCATGGTGATCGGTTAAACGGCGTCGAAGTCTATTAACATCAGATATACCAACATCCTCTTTTATATTTATAGATATAGATTTGAATGACTTCATAAATAAGACAACAGAGTAATTGTATTTTTTTATTAATGTAAGTATTCTTTAATTACAAAGTGTTCAACATTTCATCTTTATCACACGCTTAAAAATATTTGCACATTCACAAGTTAATTCTTGTATTTAAGGGTGATAATTCTCTGTGTGGTGTTCGCATATTACACTTTACACGGACATATTTTTCCGCGACAAAACTGGATTGAGGCGTTTTGCTGTTAACAGCAATTAGTGATGGGCAAAAGAGCGAAACGGTTTTCAATATCGATTGTTCGGATTGTAGAGTAATGGTGAATTAAGGATATCGATAGATTGTACGTTCGAAATATTCGGACGATTCAAAAGCAATCTATATGAACTGATCGCAATTTGCCATTAGTAACAGCGAATGTGCGGGAAAACGTCTGTCTATTAATTATTACAATCGAGACAAATTTGATGAGATTCAATTCCACTTGACACGTGCCTCGTATCTAACGATATATACGTGTCATTGAAATAACGCAAAAGCTAAAAATAGCCTGTTCAGTATCCTATCTTATTGTTCATTATTAGTATATCTTTTATTCTACGCGCACTTACTCATTGCAACTAGGGTTGATAGGGTTACGATATTTCGGAACCGGATATATTGTATACTCTTGTTACCGGTTCGGTTACTGATACGGATATTAAATTATTTTAAGATATGTTTTTAAGAATTATACTACTAACTGTAGGCAAATAAAAATAAAACTAGATAGGAAATAATTACAACTTTACTCTCGTCAAGAACGAATGAACAATCAATCTACCAAATCATAAACTTATCAAAATTGGCCTCGTTTAAATACAGCTCTTAATAGCGACGAATTAAATTATTTCTAATAACATCCGAATCTTTTGTTTCGATTTTTATTTTAATTCGGATATAGTTTCGGTTACATAACAATAACATCCCTGATTGCAACTACCGGCCACATTTCTAACTTTTGATTAAATCCCTATAATATGTAATTAAAATTTTCGCTAAAAAGATTTCATACATTTTAAATTAGTTGACGTTATTTCCGTGACACATTGTATGAAGTCTGATACTAAATCTGTGAAAGACATTTTGTATATAGTTCCACGCGTTTTCCCGCTTTTTTCCAATTTCGCGCGGAATTACTTATAGGTACGTGTAAAGAGGTTTAATAACAAGCAAATATTAAAACCTTAACTACATAAATACAATGAGGATATATTTTGTAAAAAAAAAGGGACATATTTATTATTATTTTTAATAAAGCTTTAATTGAATTAACACCCTCAATTTTTTAATTGCTTGATAATTTGGAGACAAAAGATTTAATTTTCTATATTGACAATAATCAGATGATATCACACGTGTGCGGGCGAATTGTACATATAAAAGCACCCATTGTTTTTGTGGAAAATGTACTGCGCATTATTTAAACCTTTCAAAAGTTTTACTCTCTTTTTGGCGGCAACTCGATCAAGTGACATCCCAGTTTTTATTTGATTATTATAAAAATTGTGTATTGTCGATTTATGTGGTTTAATAGGGGGATAGTTTATTGAACTTCAAAATGTTTCTTACGCGTAATGTTTGTGATAATCAGATAAAAACTTCCAAGTGTTCTTTGCGCGTTTGTGGTAATCAGATTAAATCGCGGGACTGCGTTTTTCGTGCGCTTCCAAGGACTCAGTAAATCTACTATCGCTTTGACTCTATTGATCTACTATTGCGACTCCTGGCTTGATTGGACGGGACTGGTTGACGAAACGTTTTATAAATTAGTTTCACATTTAAATTGTTATCTAAGAAGAAATCTCTATACTGGCACGATCTGCTAATTGCGCTTTAGTCACACAAGAAAAAGAATCTATTTAAAATTACACTTCCTCGATTAAATTTTTTTAAGTAAATAAATAGAAACCATTGTTCAAATATTTATTTTTAATAACACATCAAATTATCAAGCAATTACATGACTAGGTTATAATAATCGCTTTCACACCGGACCACATTTTTTTTAAAAAAAATTGTGCGCTAAAAATTAACAGAAAATTATTTGTTACCTATCTAACTGGCCAATGAAGTGTTCGAACAAATGCAGACTCGTTTGCGGTTCATTATCGACATATTCAAATACACGGCTAAGTTGAGACGACCGCAAATATAACGTTGTAGAACAAACTTACTCATTCAGTTAGAGCGGGGTTTCTTAACCTGGGGTCCATGGACCCCAGAGGGATCCGTGGCAGGAGTGCTGGAGGTCCATGTCAGATATGAAGACAATAAATACTGCGCGTGATCGCTCACTGGTCACCGGTACGCAGCTGAGGAGCTACTCACTAACAACCGTCACGCGATAACCTTTACTTTTTCTGCGGTAATAAATAAAAGTTTCTTTTTCAAAATGCCTCGTTTTCTTTCCCTACAATTAAGTTTGTAAGGGTTCCGTCAGATTTTTGTAATTTTAAAAGTGGTCCCTGACTACACAAAGGTTAAGGAACGTTAAATCGTTAAAAGGTATTAAATCGTTTATAGCCGCAAATAAATGTTTGTAAACGTACAAACATTTCATTGACCCAATGTGTTATATCATTGTATTGTTTAACCATTCGTTAGGTACGTCAAGTCCCGGACTGTACACTGTACAGTCCGGAGTGTGCAGTTAAGTTTCAACTGCACGCTTAGTTGCTCGCTTAAGTTCGCCAATTTTATATTTTCTCTACATGTAATAGTAAAATCTTTGAGGGGGAGAGTGCACGCTGCATACCCACAGCCGCTGCATACCCACAGCCGCTGCGCGCGCTCAACTGGCCGCGTTACCCCTCTCTCACAGGAGACTACCTTGAAATGTACTGCATTTCCCACTTTATCTTATTTCCCTAATGCACGTACGTACGTGTTTCGGTAGTGAGTGAGAGGTGCCAGAGCCCATTCCCATCCCATCCTATTCTATACCTCCCAACCCTTTCTCCAAATCCATTCCTACATCTCCAAAGGTAGGCAGCGCATCCGGGAGCGTTTGTCATTTTGGATTAATATTGGCATAGACGTCCATCTATGGGCGACAGTATCCACTTACCATCAGGTGGACTGTATGCTCGTCTGCCGCCTTCATCCATTAAAAAAAAAAAGTGAAATCGTACAAAACACACAGACAAAAATAACTTAAACTGGCGTTATAAGCTAAGTCAAACGAAAAACTTAATAAATTTCCTTTAATTCAAATATAAAAAAAAAATAAAGAAAATAATAATAATAATTGTTTATAATTTAAAAAGTAAAATATCTCGCTTACTCTCAATTTCAATTTTAAAATTAACAATAATAGAATAATGCTAGTATTTATTGAAGCCATGAAAGAAAGAAAGAACTTATTGCTCATACAGCAACAAAGAAAGGCAGTCTAATTGGTTAATTTTACAAATAATAAAGGCGAACACAACAAGCGCTTTCTAGGCTAATCTCCAATTTAAATGAACGATTCACGAACGAATGGTTACGCAATATACAGTTCATTCGCTTTAATATTTAAGCCGCCATACATTCAATAACAACTTTTTTTTTATACTAAAATCATTCTTAACCTCAAAAAATTTGTTTGTTTCTATGGCATTGGAAAACAAAAAATAATACTCAACAAATACTTTAAAATAAACACAATGTTCGCCAAAAAACATAAACTTAGAAATAAGAAAAAAAATACTATATAATTAAGTACACATGTCTGAATAAAACAATTGAAAAATATCAATACTTTTTAAAAATAATACAATACAAATGAATACAGTTAAAATAAAATATACCTGAAATTAACAACTTCTGTTCCATGACATTTATTTTCCATAAAAAACTTATTTTTTTTTAAATGAAGTCCCTGATTTTGTTACTCTGCACTAATCACCATATGCTGCTACGAATAGCAATGCCGCGTACTGCATTCATAATCACGTACGTACGCACGCGAGTGTACGTACGCGGCGCGAGTGAGTGAGTGTACTGTGTGGAAAAAGGTGCTGAATTCTAAAAAGTCGTACAACAAAAGTTTTCAGTTTTCACGAAAGAAATCCAGTTTCAAGAGAATGTAGGTATTTGTTATTTCACCCTGTATAACACATATCTCGCGTTGAACATATCTTAAATACCACAGACAATTGCGTAAAATTAGCAGCAAACTATACCGATGTAATTGTAAATTAATAATTGTAATTTTTTTCTTCCCAAATTAGTTTGATTCGCCTTCGTATAATTATACTAACAAATAAAATTAGCATTCAGCTAAGAACGTCAAACGCTAGGTATCGTCTCGAGCCGATAGATGGCGCTGTTCTTGCCGCCTTCAAAACTGACAAGAGCTGCGCGTATATTTACTAGTAGTCTGTGGTATTTGGTATAATCAATACATTGGTATTTAACAACTATAACCACTGATATAAAATAATTCTAAGGTACACAATCGATATCATTAGTGGATTGCGGCTGGGCCTTTATAATCACAGGAGCTATAGATGTATTGTTTTTAAATCCTCAATCAGACAGATTTTTTACGGAGTAATGGGGATTGGCGGGAGATTAGTATGAAATGATAATGCTCGCAGATTTTTAAAATGCTTTAGCAGGCAGATTTACCTAACGGTTTAAATAATGTTGATCGTACTGTTTTTTTTTCCTTATATAAATCATTATTACTTCCATTGTTTAATAATAGCGTGTTTTGAAGTATAATTATTATTATTATTCTCTTTCATATTCCTTGTATAAATAACTTTATCAGACACTTCTTTAATTGGAACTGTGTATGCAATTTTCTTATATCAATGGTTATTACATTTATTAGGTACGATAAAATATCTTTTAAGTATATTTTTGGTAGTGGTTTTTCTTTATAAATATATTGGTGTATAGCCCGACATATTTAGTTGCCTTACGTAAATAAATAAATATAAACATATGACGTCATCAACCAAAAGGCATCTTATTTCGATTATGATCGGATTATTTAATCGAGAGATATGACATGTAGAATTGTCAATAACAGACAGTTCTATACAGGGTGTACCAAAAGTCAACGTCATTCTTGGAGGGTTGATAGACCAGCTCATAACTGACCTAAATAACAAAATATGACTTACAATTAGTAAAAAAATCAGCTGTAAGAGCAAGGGCGGGCAGTTGCCCCCCTCTAGAGATTCAAAAAAAAATTCAAATTGTATTTCTACCTACAATTCAAATTTCTCCCATCCTCTCTCTCATCTTGCCCCCCCCCCCCCGGCCCATTCGATTTTCTCAAAATTCATAAAAGCGCCACTATCTCGAAAACTAATGATTTTTTGCCTAAGTCATATTTTGATATTTAGGTCAGTTATGAGCTGGTCTATCAACCGTCCAAGGGATGACGTTGACTTCTGGGACACCCTGTATGCCATGCCATATCCCTGACTCCCGTAAATAATCAGACTTTGACAAAATTATCATAAAATAAAATGTGAAAGTAAAATGTTTTCAATAATATTTTTTATACAAAAATATGGTGTCATACGAGCACAGTCCACCTGGTGGTAAGTGGATACCGTCACATATACTGATCCGAGATACGTGACGTCTGTCAAAAATGACTAACATTGGCACGCCGCGGGATGCACCGTCTACTTTCAAAGATTCGTCTGGATTTGAAAGAAGAATCTGTAACTACTAGGAATTGAAGGAATAGTGGAATGAGGGATTGTCCTGATCACGTTAATCTCCCCTATCATCTTTGGCAGAAGGACGGGATGGGAAGGAAGGAGTATAATTTTTATTGTTTTATTTATTTCAGGCCCATATAATTATATGGTATAAAGTATTTTCCTTGTAATAAGGAATTTTCTTTATTCCATTATACGTTTTACTTGATGGAACAGGATAGGATGGGAAAAGTACAATGGTATAAGGATTTTTATTTATTCCATTATAATTTTTAATCAATGGGACGGGATGGGATGGGAAAAGTACAATGGTATAAGAATATTTATTTATTCCATTATAATATTTAATCGATGGGGCGGGATGGGATGGGAAAAGTATAATGGTATAAGGATTTTTATTTATTCCATTATAATCTTTAATCGATGGGATGGGATGGGATAGGATGGGAAAAGTACAATGGTATAAGGATTTTTATTTATTCCATTATAATTTTTAATCGATGGGACGGGATGGGATGGGAAAAGTACAATGGTATAAGAATATTTATTTATTCCATTATAATCTTTAATCGATGGGGCGGGATGGGATGGGAAAAGTATAATGGTATAAGGATTTTTATTTATTCCATTATAATCTTTAATCGATGGGATGGGATGGGATAGGATGGGAAAAGTGCAATGGTATAAGGATTTTTATTTATTCCATTATAATTTTTAATCGATGGGACGGGATGGGATGGGAAAAGTACAATGGTATAAGAATATTTATTTATTCCATTATAATCTTTAATCGATGGGGCGGGATGGGATGGGAAAAGTATAATGGTATAAGGATTTTTATTTATTCCATTATAATCTTTAATCGATGGGATGGGATGGGATAGGATGGGAAAAGTACAATGGTATAAGGATTTTTATTCCATTGTGTTGTTTACTTGATGGAACAGGATGGGATGGAAAGAGTGTAATAATATAATATATTTTTATTACATTATACTCTGATGGGACGGGAAGAGTGTAATGGCTTAGGGATGGGGGATTCCCCACTAGATGGACATTACAAGCAATGACTATTACAAGTATGATACAAAATTCATATTATCTAAAAAATAATTACACGATTATTCAACAAATGGAAAAATGATTTTCTCAAAAAGTAATAAATATAAACGTACGTTTTGGTTTATTGTAATCAAAAAAAAAATCATGAAAATCCACGTAAACTTTTAGTTCGATACAAAAGTTTTTGTGTACTGACTGACATATTAAAATATTTCACACTATTTATATATATATACATATATATGTATTTAAAGGCTAATTAAGTCCTTTTTGGTATCAAATAGCCATACAATTATACAAATATAGTTTGTTTTTTTACGTTTTCTATACGTAATATATGTATTTCTTCATTTGTCGACCTACCTTCGTCATGTTTGTGCATAGTTCTTGATCTCTGAAATAAATAAAGGGGTTAGTTTATCTACGTATTTAATTTAACGGGGTATTTTTAAACCACTAAACGGGTGGGTTGGGATTTCTGCATCCCACAAACCAATAAGAGGTTTATATTTTTATATATTATATGTTCCACTGAAATAATGCAAAACCTGAAAATGGATTACCTGAAAGTATAATCGACACTACCAGTTCTTAAGATTTTTTTCATAACTTATTGTTCACTTCTAGTTTATATTTTGTTCTACGCGCCGCGCCCGGTCACTGCCCGGTACTGAGTAATGAGTGCTATGAACGTTTTAGATAGAACAACGAAATTTTACTTGTTTGTAACATTCTATTCCTTAAAACAATTTTATTTATCGCTAAAACGGTTTTATATATTTTAAATCAGTTATAAATATTCTTATATTCCAACAGATTTCACACTGATGGTAGGAATCACTCTACGTGAATAAAGATATATTATCGCATTTTGTAGCAATGCGACGGGATTAGAAATTGGGAAGGAGAGAGTGCACGCTGCATTCCCACAGTCGCCGGGCGCGCTCGACTGGCCACGTTACCCCTCTCTCACAGAAGACTACCTTGATATGTACTGCATCTCCCAATTTATCCAATTCCCCGAGATACGTACGTGTTTCGGTAGTGAGTGAGATATGCCCATTCCCATCCCATCCTATCCCTCCCCATTTACCCAACCCTTATCTCCATAGGTAGGGAGCACATCCGGGGGCGTGCCAACATTCGTCATTCTGGACTAATATCGGCATGTATCGGGGATGTCTTTGGACGACGCGTACCACTTATATACTCCTCTGAGCCTCCGTAAAAAAAGGAGATGGAGAAAGAATCAAAGAATTACCTTATATCGCCCCAACCACCATTCCCCTTGACTAACTTCTTGTTGTGTTTAGCACCACCCGCGCTGATGGTAGCTGTCACTCTACTCGGATAAAGATACCTTTTGGCATTCTGAAGCAGTTTTTGAACTTTGCTGATTACCGTAGAAGCATTGCAGTTGGATTTCTTATGGTGAATACCGCTGCAAAAGAAAAACGATTAGTGGAAGTGATTTTATGTAAGTAAAAGTTACGTTGGCGACTAAGGGCGACAGAGCCGCTACTACCAGGAACTGTACCACCTCTAAAAGAGTGGACTCGCTAATCCGGTTGGCCAGCCAGCGTGATCTAGGCCATACATCTCGTGGAACTAAAGGGATTGAATCCTAATAGAACAGTTCTGATTTAATCCAGGGTCAAAGGCGTATTGAATCATAATTAAGATGGTCCTTGTACTTACCTTTTTAAGTCGTGTAGTAATAGCGATATCTTCGATGCTAAAACTGTCAACTGAAAAGACCGCCATCTATCGGCGAAAAGCGAACATTGTATAATGCTATGATCCTACCAAAGCGCTAAGATGGCGTCCGTCGAATGATAACCGACACCTGACTGTCATTATCAGTTGCTCTTTTCATCGCTCGCGAGCGACTTTGAATTCGTGAATGAGTACTTACCGTTAAGAGTCCACGTTTCGGCACCGTATGCAGGACTGATTGACCTTAGTCTTCAAACATATTTTTTTGTATGAGGTCTAATTGAGGCTGGATGTATTGAGATTGATTGAAGAAAGGAAGAATCGCAAGTACAGCTAATATCAAATAAACTTACCATTCTCCTATATGAAACACCCTAGGTCCTTTACATAGTATAACCTTGAATTTTTCCGTCGTCGGCCTGTTCTGTGACAGGTGTAACAGTGAATAATCCCAATTATAATCATCATATGCACAGAACTGCTCCTGTAACGCCATTATGCTGTTCCAGACAGTTCTATTAAACGCCATCCCCATATTATGCATGCTGGAATGCCAGGGAGTGATTTCCACCTAGAACAGTAGTTTTTTTTGTTATGGTAACACTTTTAATAGATTTTGCAAGGGGTGCTGGAAGTAATAGTTATGTAAAGGGTTTAAATAAGATTATTTTTGATTTTTATATTTGATATTCGTTGTGCAGTTACATGAACTGTGGTCAAGGCAGGAATGTGGTCGCGATTGAAGGTATTGCTGCTATTCCCAAATGAAGGGTAGATCAATTGATTGGATGTTAGTAACCAGTTTACGTAACAACTATACTCAACCACGATAATAAAAGTTTAAAATCTTATTTAACTAAATGTCTACTAGCTAGTGAGGAAATAACATATTTGTTACTCTTTTAAATCTAGCTTGATCAGAATGACAGCTGTCAAAGTGCCTAGAATAGTGCTGGGACAATAATGTTCGAGTTAATGTGTTTTATCGACCGAGTATTATGCATTACAAATAAAAAAATACGTGCGTGTGTACCTATGGCACAAACCTTATGTGATTTTTATACAGCACTAACCGAGGCACTTTTGACAGTTGTCATTCTAATCAAGCTAGATTTAAAAGATTGTAAGGCCATGCATATGCCATAGATAAGACAATCTCCAGGGTGATAAAAATGAGACAAAACGCAAAAAAGGACTTCTATATAAACTTGGCTAGCGATATAATTGAACATTAAAGCCAACACAAACTCGTTTGCAGCTCATTATCAACATATTCAATAGGCAACTACGTGGTACCAAGCGCAAATATAACTTTGTACGACAAACTTATACTTTCAGTTAGAGCGATGAATGAGCGATGAAAGTCATCGTAATAATGAGCTTATGAACGCACATAAGTTTGTAATCATGCGAGCGCTTGGATATGTAGTCACAATTAAATTGTTTACCCCTCTACCCTCTATAAAGGATAGTGGATAAATACTTAGTCTTTTAAATCTAGTTTGATTAGTCAAACAGCTGTCAAAGTGCCTCAAATAGTGCTGGGACAATAATGACCAAAACGAGGATACTGTGTTTATCTGTCGACTGAGTGTTGTGCACATAAATAAAATACGTGCATGCGTGTACCTATTGCAGAAACCTGTGATTTTTAGGTTTTTATACCTTAATTATTATTCGAGGCATTTTGACAGCTGTCATTCTTAGAACTCGTAGTCTGGGAAACGCATGCAAGGATATGTTTGCATGCTTTGTTGGTATTGCATTCGACATCGATCCATGGTGACATAAATTTATTCAAATTATTTCTGGCTTTAAGAATCATCAGTATTGTTTGCATATATAGAATATTATTATAGCACGATTACAATATGTCATAATGTATTCATATTATGTTTAATTTATTTATTTTTATAAATAAAAATAAAAAGTTATTGTGTCATCCATCATTAGAGATCGGATATTCGGGTGCATATTTACAGCTACAAGGTAAAGTATGGAAGCGGCTTCTTAAAATAATTTATTTGAAAACCGAAATCCCGCGATTTCACAATTAATAGGACGCTTATTTATGAAACTCCTCAGCAGTTTCGAAGGTCTGATGGTGACCAGGACAGAGTCGGTAGGATCTAAGGCACTATTGAAGATATAAACTTCGGATTTGGACTCAAATTCTTAATTCTAATGGCAATTTGTAGGCATGCAGTTCTGAGGGTCTTAGAGGTTTACAAGTTTAGGTATATGCATCGTGTTCTATAGTCGGAACATAAAGTTTGTCGATGCCGGGATGGCGGCACTCGCCCGATACGAAAGTGCACTCCACACTTATCCAACATGCCAACTTTAGGTAAATATGCACCCGAATATACGATCTATAGTCATCATCGACCGATGTCGAGTATTCTATAGAATTATTTACAATGTTTTAGCTCTTTTTTTTACACTATCATGCGTTTTAAATTAAGCAAATTCAGACGACACTACATAGCGGTGCCCTTGCTAAGCTATTCAAAGACCACAGAGTATAAAAATACATAAAATAATATACATTAAAAATATTTTTAAAAAAATGTTATTTACGTCTTTTGAGAACGCATAGATAAATGCAATTGTTACTCATTGCATAATACATTTAAATGTTCACCAAATGCACAGTACTCGGCGGTCTATATAGCACGTGCTGAATGAAAAAGAGAAAAACGGACAATGCGTTTGAACCACCCCCCCCCCCCCCCACGCAACGGAAAATAGCCGACATTAATGTCTCACTTGGGATGTGCCATATACATCGCCGGGTACTGTAAACTAAGTTTCAATTACAACAGTAGATAATGTAGCTGTATCTAGCAAACAATCCTTATTATATAAGGCCTATTCAATAAGTGACACCGGCTGCTGCCCGCGGTGACGATACTCGCACCAGCCGGCGGATTCGCGCGACTTGACGATACCCATTCAAAATACCCGGCGGGATATCGACTACAACATCGATAGCGAAGCGAACCAATGGCACGCGACAAAATAATTTGGGCACGACATTAATTAAGGAATTTAGGTACCTAATCGAAACAATTTATTTTTTCGTCTACATTTGAGGTTCATTGTGAACTAGGGGGGGGGGGGGGGGGGGTTACCGGTGCCGGAATGGCAACAGCTGAAGTTGCACTGATTTTTTCTTTCATTTAAATAACCATAAAACTGTTAATTTCTGTACAAAATGTATATTTCTGGTTGCAAATAAAGAGTTTTAAGTTGATAGTAGGTATTTAGTTTTATTTTTGTTCCCCATTAATCACTAAGTCAACATTGTCAACAGCAAGACGGCACGTCATGGCCTCATTAAACATTTCTTTAGAAAAAATGGCACGTTGATCAATAAAGGTTCGCCATCCCTGGCCTACACATTATCATCACCGCAGGCGGCAGCCAATAACTCTTATATCTGAACAAGACTCTATTGATCAGATAAATAATTAAATTCAAATTCACCTTTAATTTTATTATTATCCTTCTGATCAGGCATCTAAGCAATTTACACATGCGAGGTATCGGCCATTATTGTGAAGAAAAACAAAGTAATTGGCATTAACATTCGCATAAGCTAGTTGTTTGAATTACCGATGCCAATTCCAACAGACATTCGAATTTGTTCGTGTTGCCGACGTCAATTCTTATAGGCAGGGAGCTGGTGGCAATCGAGGAATAAGATTTGTTCGTCGTTAAGAATTATAGGTATGAGTCTTATAGGTCTGAAAGAATTATAGGTTACGACTAGGGAAAAAAAAGATTCAAACTCCGATGTGGCTGATTTTTTAAATAAATTATTTTCGAAATTGCAAAAAAAAATCTATCCTATATCATTTACCTCGCATCTGACATTTATTTATTATATTAAATAAGGTACCTAAATACCAGAAATATCACTGCTAATGTCCAGCTCGCTGCGTTCTTTTACAATAATAATTGTAAACATGTTAAAAAATGCTCTATTAAATAATTTGTTTAAAAAAGAGAATTAATTATTAATTAACCCACAAACATACATGTTTAGCAATTGAATTTATATCAATGTCTAAGAAATATGTGTTAAAACAAATGCCAGATGCGAGCAAATGACTTATGGACCCATTTTTACATGTTCAATGAGCTGTTAATTGATAAGGCAGCAATAACATAATGCCAGATGTAATCTTATAAAGTTTCTCCTTTCCTTTACTTCCTACTTCTGGCACACGAGCAAATAATTTAAAAAATTATGCCACCCGCTCCCTAACTATTATGGCTCGTTCACACACGGAGACTTTTTCGAACAGTTCGTGCGAGAAATATTGTATACAATTATCCACATGCGACCAAACTACATACAATTCTCGCCTAGCTGCGATAACGAATGATAACAGTGATCAGATGATAATAACAATTGGTTATAAATACTAGCTTCTGATCGAGAAAATCTCCTCGTGTAAACTGAGCCATTATAGACATTAGAATCATTCAAACCGGCGAGTTCAAAACGAACAAACATACGAGTTTGTTAAAATTGACGATGCAATTTCAAACAAATGTAAGTAGGCTCACTGTAATATAATTACTTTAAAAATGTTTTTTTTTTTTTTTATATAAGAATATGTAAAAAGGAGTTTAGAGATTATTTTTAAATTAAATGTCTTTCTAGCATTTACACATACAGCAATCTTTTATTTCCATATTTTTAAAGTAATTATATTTACAATTTATTTAGTAAAAAACAAAATTGCAGAACGATCTGTGATTTTTTTCTCGAATTCCCATTTTGAGAACTTTTAATTACATTTCAGAAATAAATTTACAACTTTATATCTGAGATAATATTTGTTTCAAAAAATCAATCCTTATTTTCTTTTCTGTGACTATTTTGAGTTCAATTTGAAACTTTTAGATAATTGTACATTTCTTATATATTTATTTAATCATTTATTGTACTTAAATAACATGAAATATAAAGAAAAAAAAGATGTACAAAGTGGAAGCTTATCTCGTGCGGAGATTCCTTCCAGCAGACCCGGAATCTTCCTACGTTTTTAACTGTATTTTGTGCAACACACGATTAAATTGATTTTAAAACGACAACATTATTAAAACCACGACAAAGGAATATTTTTTCGTAAAATCACAAAACGTTTGGAGAATATTTCGGCCATTCCCATTACTAAAAACCGTCACCAAAAAATATTTAAAAACGGATACAAAATCGTTTAAGTGCAGCAGCGTCCGACTAAAACCTTATCTTGGCATTAAATCCATCAAACAAATTTGAATAAACAACCAAAAAAAAAATTGAAAGAAGGCAATTTAAAAATGTATACGCGTTGAAACGTTCGTATTGAATTTAAAAATATATATATATTAATCTATATATTAAGTTTAAACTTGTGTTACATTTAAGTCATATTTTTGGAAATAAAAAAAATACAAAATAAAAAGAATATATATATATAATATATTATAAATTTAATACGAACGTTTGAACGCGTATAAATTTTTAAATTGCCTTCTTTCAATTTTTTTTTTGGTTGTTTATTCAAATTTGTTTGATGGATTAAACATTTAAATGTAGTTGGACACTTCTATATATAATTATTTTTACTATACGCAATCCAAAAACCAATTGATAAATTTACAAGTTCAAAAATTTATTTTTGCACAAAATATTTTCACATATACATTCCCTGACACCTGAATGGGCGTCATTAAGAGGCTTGGCGTCTTAATGTCCACAATTCAATTGGAAAGGTTCAATATTTTCAGTTGAATAAATAAATATATGACATTATCTGAGAAAAAAATCCTTATTGTCATAATTTCTTTTACTGCATTAAATCTTAAATCTTAAAAATGACACATTAGCGTGCATGTTTCTCTTCAAACAGAATCTTGAGACGATGAAATTTTAAGTTATAAAATCTTAACCAATAAATACCGACAATGCGGTCCCTTTGATCAAATAACTTCACAAATTGCAGAATTATTGAACATTACTATACGGGATATTTCTTTCGCGCCTTGAATATTTTAAATATTCTATACGATATTTAAATATATTTAAATATTGGATATTACTATACGATCAATTGAAATATTTTAAAATAGTAAATTGATTGCATAAATTGAAATCAGTTGATAAAAAAAAAATGATAAAAAATCCATATACAGTAAAATAAAAAATATTTAACCACCGACCCATTTTCAAAAAGTAGTGAACTCGCCTAAGGACTATATTTCGAGCGGATCATTTGCCACGTAAGCCACTCAATGCTCCATACTTGTATTCCCAAATTCAAAAAACATTTTTGCCTTTAAACAACATTCGGTACAATCGCCAGGGCAATTTGTTTTCACGAAAAGTATTTTATTTTTTGAAAAAAAAATACCCCGTCTATTATTCCGGTCCCTCACATATGTAAAGGAGAATATATGCACACAACTAGAGTCATGTGGGGCAAGCGTGCGCACTTAAGGTTTGAAGCATCATAAAAGCCAGAATGTTAGGTTCAATAAAACAAAACGAGGTTAATTAGTTAGAGTATTTATTAATCAACAAATTAAACATAGAAACATTATTCAATGATATCACATATTCTTGAGAAATAAGCAAAACAAACATAGTCAAAATGCGTACACTTACCCTACACTAGGGGTAACTGTGCGCAGTATTGCGGGTAAGTGTACGCAACATAAAAAAAGTCTGAATTTTAAGCTATCTCGATAATTAATGTGCGCTATCACACAGTCAGGCAAAAAAAAACATTTTTATTTTCTTGTTATACTAATAATTACCATTAATCAACAATTTGGCCTTAACTAAAACTCAATGAGATCTTTTTTGATTTAAACTAAACTGTGAATGTAAAGGAACAAAAATGATGCTAGTCTTTAGCACAATTATCACAAACAAAGATGCCATGTTCAAAGTTAGAGCAATCTTCATGCCACCAGCTGTTGCAAACGTTACATTTGATCCAGTCTTCCATCGGTGGATATATGTATTTTTCGCCACATAGAGGGCAGAAATATTCATTCTCATCACTTTCTGTTTTCTTATTTCTAACAGTCTTTTTTTTAGCAGTCTTCGTAGTTATGGTACAAGTCTTCTTTGATTTGAGTCTTTCTTTCAAATCTAATCTTCTCTTCTTCTTGGCTAATTTTTCTTCTTCTTCTTTCTTTTTTTGTTCCATTTCTAATTTATAAGGGCTTCCAGTAGCAATGATTGACTTTTTTCCTCTCTTACGCCGATTTTGTGATGTGGCCTTTGGTAATTCTCGAATGGATGACAATGAAATGTGTTCTTTGCTGGTTGAAGGCACGCCTATTGTGGTGGATACTGTCGTGGTCTTCATAGTTGCGACTCCTGATGATTCCGATAAAAGAGGGTTTATTATGTTATCTTGAGTTAACAAGCTAGGTGAGATTGATGGGGTATCAGTGCTTGTAATATTTGTTTTTAAAGGTGGCTGTTGTAGATTTTGAGTGTCTGCAGAAATAGCTTCAGTATCCGGTACAATATCTTCTGTATCATTTGAAGGTTGTATAATATCTGTGACTGCAGATGCCGCAAAATCTTCCTCTGAAAAGATATTTCGGTCTATTGGCCAAATTCCGGAAACTTTAAAGCCCGATACAGCATTGCTGAGCGATGCTGCTTTTTTAAAGGCTTCGTTCACCAAGTGAGCTATTTCTGTTTGGCCAATCACGCGCCCTGGGTGATGGCTTAGCCATTTATCGCATTCAGAAGCAAATTTGATTTTCAAAGGGCCGAAGAATCCACGATCCAATGGTTGCATCTTATGGGAGCTGTGTGGGGGCAGCGTCAACATATGAATGCCATTATCACGACAGAAATTTATAGCAGCCAGAGAGATGTGGCTGCTGTGATTATCGAGGATCAATAAAACAGGATTATCCTTTGTTGGCTGTACGTTGTCTTTAAAATGGCGCAAATAATCTAAGAAAAGGTCAGTGTTAATGAAGCCTGAATCAGAAACCATTCCAATACTCCCTTCAGGTGCATTGTTTAGCAAATGACCTTTCATTCTCTTCCTGGGGAAAATAAAAGCTGGTGGAATGAAATTACCAGTTGCACTAATTGCACAAACTAGGGTGATGGTTTGGCCTCTTTCAGCGGATACGATTTTTCCCACTAATTTCTTTCCTTTAACTGAAATGACTTTGGGAATTTTCTTTGGCACCGTGTTAACGCCACTTTCATCCATATTGTAGATACGACTGGGAGCAAACTTATGTTTGTGGTAGAGTTTCTCCAGATTGTCATAAAATGTTAGTACTTGGGTTTTATTAAATCCCATCGCCCTAGCAATACTAGTGGGAACGGGTTGACGCAATTTCAACTCTGGGTATCTTTTAAGGTACCCATACACCCAATCACGACCAGCTAGTTTTGTCGATGTATTGAAGCGGTGTGGAATATTATTCAACTCAGCATACTCATATATCAACTGTCGAAGGCTACTCATAGTGAGACCGTAATAAAGATCGTCGTTTTGTTTCACATACTCGAAAATTTCGTCTTCTTGTGCTTTCGTAAATGTTGTAGTAAATCTTCCCATACTTTTTGCTGTGATTCCAACTTTTAAGCGTTTTCGAAGAGTACTCTCTTTCAATCCAACTTGAGATGCAGCTTTTCTTTTACTAATACCCTTTGAAATTAATAGCTTAGCAGCTTCTAGTTGTTCGTCTGTGACGACACTTCTATCTGGGATCTTTCTTTTATAGTTTCGAGGCATTTTCAGTGTATAATTTAATTCTGAAACAAAAATTGCAACATAAATACAAAGCAACCGCAATGTGGGGTAAGTGTGCGCAAGCGCACACTTGCCCCAAAGCATCCAAACGAGATTCAGTCAAAATTGTTCACAATTGCGTCATCATAACCATCCAAACATTACCACTAGTTGCACTAGATATTACTCAGTTATCGATGATTTATAGCAAATTTTCATAAATGATTTACGTCAACAAAAGATTACACGCTAAATTCTGTAAAATATCGTAATATTATAAGTAAAAAACATTTCTTACCTGTGAAGACAAAATGGCGCGCCGGCGATCACTGCCACTCGCACGCTTTGGACGACGCTGCGTGCGGCACTGAAGAGGGGGGGGTGCCGATTCTTAGTCATAAACTGTTTTCGAGATACTTAGCATGCGTACACTTACCCGCTGCGCATACTTGCCCCACGTGACTCTATGCATACTTTTGACAAAAATAAAAACTGTCAAACGAAAGGTAAATTGACGTAATTGATGTAACGTTTTAATAGTAAATTGAATTTATAGAGTACAATAAACATCTTTATACTTGTTTCCAATATATAATTATATAAATTTGAAAATGCACGGATCGCGTAATAAATTTTGATTTTAATAAACTATAAAAATTAGTTTTTTTAAAAACAATAAAAAAATACTTTAAATACTCGCTGAAATGTTTAAAATAACCCAGCTATAAAACTATACAAGTTAGGTTTCTTTTTTTTTCTCCTTCATTAATTTATGTTTCAGTTTAATACTAGTTCCAGATGTATTTGTATCAGTCTGTAACGTCCCACTGTGCGGCACAGGCTTCCCCTAGTAAATCATTGGGGGGCTTCGGGCCGTAATCCACCACGCGGGCCCAGTGCTGGTTGGTGGATCACGTACTCCAGATTTTTTATTTTTCTAATTTCTTAAGCATGCGAGTTTCCTCGCGATGTTTTCCCTCACCGCTGAACTAGTGACAATTTTTAAAACATCGCAGATCAGGTAAAAATATATGAATACATATCACGTTTGTTTATTCTGATTAAAACAAGTATGAATAATCTTTTTTTTTTAATTTACCGCGTTTGTGCGACGTTTCGTGGACTATAGCAACACAAGTTTGAGTCTTGATGATCGCAATGTAAATAATTTTTTTATCAGATATTGTCAATACGGGAAAAAAATTGCTCATATGTGCGGGACCGGCATTATAATAAATTTTAAACGGTAAATAATTAAATACTGAAAGTGGCAGCAAATTTAAAGGCGAGTGTTAAACATATGGGAACTCTGTCGACTTAGTTTGTGTCAACTAGTATTCAAAAATTATTTTCTTGATATTTGCTGCCTATTTAGTATTTTTTTTGTTTCTCATTTAAATACAAGCTATAGTTCTTTTTTTGATCCCGGAGACTGAAGTGACATTTCATGTGTTGCTAGTTCTTAGCATTTTTAAAATAGTGACGTCTAACAATCGGAACTGATCGGAAAATTCATATTCGATATTGTTCAAAATAAGGTTTTGCTGCAAAATAGGCGTGGTGCTGGATCAAATTGTGTGAATTCATTACGATTAAAAATAATCATCTGGAGAGTGGATTTGAAATATTAATATGGTGAAAATATCGTAAAATATGATAAGTAATGACAATTGTCTATCTTCGAATATATAATGTAGCAAATTAATTAATGAATGCCCTCAATACACACAATATACAATAGAAAACACATTTAAAATTTTACCGATTCAAATAACCGGAACCACATGGTCCACACTATGCAAATTAATTAGTTTCAAGTTTGACATTTGTACTTGTCAATTTAGTCTCCGGAATTAAAAAAGGAACTAGAGTGCACGCCACCAAAGAAGTCCTGCGGAATTTCAGGGAACTAAATATGACAGATCGTCCGTTCTGCAAAATAAATAGTATTATGTCCGTTTATAATTTACTTCCTAATTTAGACACATATTTATTGGTCGGTGTAAATAAAAATACATAATTTGATAGGGGTAAATTGAAACCAACGAGCTGTGGAAGTCTTATGTCGGCCGATCACAGCGCCGCGCCTACGGGACTTCTTTTGTGGCGCCTACTTTATATTTGAAACCAACGTGTAACCTTTTGCGTATTCGAATACAGATTGGGATACACTTGGAAGTTCCACGTTTGCGTATCTTGTTGTTTCCGCCTTCGTTCTTCGTTCGCCGCTCTCACTTGCTGTATATAGTTCAATGTGAGTTGCTTCTTGCGCTGTTATGAATGGGTGATAGAAGGAATGTATATAAATTATTTATTTATAAGCAGAGTGAACGAAGCAGAATGAAAAAAATGGTTAATTCAGTATAGATAGAAAATTTGTTAATAATTGCTTTGAATAAAAATCATTATTGAACGAATAAGAATTACGAAAATCAATCTAAAGGCTTATTATCTTTTTTTAATTAAGTTTCGGATAAGAAATAATTAATTGAAGAGGAGATGGGGTGGGGTTTAGCTACTTCAGTTATTTAAAAATGGTTGCTTTTGTTAATCATATGCTTGTAGAAATACGAGATACGAGTACAAGCAGTTTTGTATTGTATTGAATATCTAATTTGTTGTAATTTTGTAGTTGAACGTGATTAAACAGATTTTTACTTAAACATTCAGTTTTATTTGAAATAAAATAACTATATTTAAAATAAAACTATATAGAACTGACATTATCTGAGCAAATGGACCTTATTGTCTGTATGGACTTATTGACATTGGTTAAGATTTAAATATCGCTGTTTCAAGATGTATAGCGTCTGATTTTTAAGATGAAATATAAATAAATAGATTTTGTCGTATTTTGTTTTCCATTTTCTTTATGGAAAAACGGTGGCAGACGAACAGATAACCCACCTGATGGTAAGTGGCTACTGTGGTCTATAGACATTCGCGATACATACCAACATTAGTCCAGAATGACAAATGTTAGCATGCCTACCTTTCACATTGGATTTCACTAAAATTACTTTCTCGGGTCCTCAGATAATATCAGAATTAATACTAAAACAACTATATATTCGTTTTGTTTTTAAACAAATCTCAAATCGACACTATTTGAGGCTTGTTTTATACATTTTCAAGGTCGCCATGTTCATAAAACGTAATCCACAGCGTTTTGAAAAATTAAGCGACTCTTGTAGAATACTCATATTATATGGAAATTTTTGTTTTCTAAATTCCAAATTCATTAAAAATAGACGGTATTTAAAAAAAAAAAAACAATTGTTAACATGGCTTAAGTGTTTTTACAATATTAATGGGAATTATAGTGGATGCAACATTTGAGTAATGGTTGTTTAAAAAAAAAAGGCTAGTTTGATAACGTTTATATTAAATATGGTGTTGTGTCGTTTTTTTTTGTAAGCATTTATGTTAGATATATATATAACGCCATTATTGACAAATGTATCGATCTGATATATCAATCACCTTCTGTAATACACATTGCAAATAAACAAAATTGAATCGTGGGCTACTACCATTAAGCTGTAATATATTTTGTGTTATGGGGTCAATACTATTTTACTTCGACCTTGTTATACTGCTTCATTTGCTCCGCTTTCATAGAAAACCATTTTTAAATTTCATTTTAACTAGTTTCTGTAGAAAATGCGCAGATATATTAATAAAAAAAAAAGTAAAGAAATTTGTATTAATATATTAATAGTTAAATTTCTGTAATATATAAGTTACAGTGCGGCGGCGGGTGGAAGCTTGTAAAATAAAACTTAATATGTGTGGAGTATGGGTGAAATTAAAAAAAAAACCAGCTTGGACGTGATTTCCACAGACAAAATTAGAACTACAAAATAGACGAAGCAGCAAGTTATGGTTATCTGGTGAAGATACAGGAATTCCGCGACTTGGTGATATTCTTACTGATATAATTTAATCATTCCAAAATAGATTGATTTGTTGATCATGATTTGCTGTTCATTTAGTATTTTTGGACGGGGACGGTGCACGCTGCAATCTAACAGCCGCTGGGCGCACTCGTTACCGCTCTCTCACAGAAGACTACCTTGAAATGTACAGCATTTCCTACTTTGTCAAATTGCCCAATGTAACGTATGTGCTTCGTTAGTGAGTGAGATATGCCGGAGCCCATTCCCATTCCATTCTATACCTTTTAATTTCCCCCACCCTTTCTCAATTAATAGGATTTTGCAAGGTCGGCGGCGCGCCCGCATACCCCCTGGTGTTGCAGGTGTCCAAGGACGGCGGTAACACTTACCATCACGTGGGACCGCTAGCTCGTCCGCCCACTCGTCTATAAAAAAATAAAGGACGCCTATTACTTTATTGCCACCAGAGAACCAAACTCTAAGCCACCATTCAATTTGCTGCCATCGACTTTCTGCTCATTCAGTATTTTCTGCTGCCCATTCTTAATCAGTACTATGTTGAGTAGCAGAAATTGGTAACAAATCTTACCCACTCTGTATATTCGATTATGGAAATAACGTTTTCAAGCTAGGTTAGAAGCAACATTTAAGGCGGTAAGCACAGTAAGCCGACACGAAGACAGACGAGAAACTTATGTTTTAACAGGCTTTTGCTCGCGGCTTCGCTCGCATAGTTTTTTTTTAAAGTGATCAATTTTACAGGACGGAAAGTATTCTATGTCCTTCTAAGGATTTCAGGCTATCTCTGCCAAATTTGATTGAAATCGGTTGAATAGATTAGCCGTGAAGACGTAACAAAGACGTAACAAACAAACAGACATATAGACAAACATGAGGTTTATTGTATTAGTGTGGATAACCTGAATTCAAAACAGTTGATACGTTAACAGTAGCTGCTGGCATTTAGAACCTTCACAAGGGGTAAGCTAATAATAAAGGGGGGATAATAATAAATTAAATCTATTTTTATTTTTTATATGTTTACTGTCTTCACTGTTTATACAGAATGCCCCGTAAATAGTGGCCAAGCTTGAAACTGTCGGCTCATGACCTCGGATAAATTAAATGTGTTACATTTTTTGTTTTTAAGCCTTTCTTTAGTCCATCACATGCCTTGATTAATAAATCATGACGATCAGGACTTAAAATAAATTCAGTGCATATTATTAATGAAAATTGGCGAATTTAATTTTGTGGAAAATTCTAATTTGGTAAAAATAGCTCATGTATACCACATTTTAGAAACATTAATTGGGCATTTCTTTTTAAATAGTTGGCCGCTGTAGGTTTGCTACATTTTCTTTGGTAACTAAAGGTCATGTTCAAATTAGTAGACGAAGGTTGTACCTTAACTACAGACAAACGTAAATACATTTCGAAATACAGTAAATGAAAAACAGCGATTTCCGTTTAACAGAAGAACCCTTCGAGAATAACAGGCGCAAAACAGAATGTGAACTTTTCTTCATTCGTAGCTGCAGCACGCAAATTATTGCCCAAAGGGTGCCAATTTTAAAAAATTCAAATTAGGGCCTATATTTCGAGAATCTTGCGACTTTTCACTAAGGTTAATTGCGGTCATCCGATCATCCGGCCATGAGCTGGGCTATCAACAGTTTCTTGGCCACTATTTACTGGACAGCCTGTATAAGGCATGTTAGATTTAGATATTATTATGGATGCGCGCAACCCCTCGCGTGAATGAAATAAAATTTCTATCTATCTTTCACTAAAATGTTCTGGATTGTTTCGGGAGTCAGTAAGAGCTGCCAGATGTAATTTTCCATTCCATCCCATCGAGGGATAGGACAAGAAAAGCCTCTCGTACATTTGTCTAGATTGAGGACGATCGACTTAGATCAGTCAATATCAATCAGCTCAAACACATTGGTTGAACGTCGAGTCCCGTGATCACGACCGATAACCAACCAACGAGGATCGGCATCCATCGACCGCAGTCTGAATGCACCCATCCATCCCCCAAAAGGAAGTGTGGGGGAGTGTAATGGCATGAGGAAATTCTACATTCCATTATATTCCTTTCCCAATTCTTTTCCAAATTTACTCGAAAATCTATAAAATTGGGCGGCGCATCCGGACGCGTGTCAAAGTTTGTCATTCTTGAATGATGTTGGCCTGTATCGCGGATAGCATCCACTTATCAGTTACTCGTTTGACGCCATATTTACATAAAAATGTTACTGTAATTACTAAATTTTCTTTTTATGTGAACTGAACATTTTCAAAATGAGGGTAGTATAAAAAACTAGCAGTTAAACAGTCTCTCGTCTATCAAATAAATGTTATTTCTTAAATAAGTGCCGTATTAAAGGCTCGCGCACATAACGGCGGGCCGTAAATTTTCTTTTTATGTGAATTGAACATTTTCAAAATGAGGGTAGTATAAAAAACTAGCAGTTAAACAGTCTCTCGTCTATCAAATAAATGTTATTTCTTAAATAAGTGCCGTATTAAAGGCTCGCGCACATAACGGCGGGCCGTAAATTTTCTTTTTATGTGAATTGAACATTTTCAAAACGAGGGTAGTATAAAAAACTAACAGTTAAACAGTCTCTCGTCTATCAAATAAATGTTACCTCTTAAATTAGTGCTGTATTAAAGGCTCTTGCACATTACGGCGCGCCGCGCCGCTGCGCATAACATTGCAAAAAAATCTCCTGAATCATTTCTGGAACGATCGCACACTTGAGGCGGGCCGCATCACAGCGCCAGCGCACTGTCGGACCGCCAGCCGTGTTTACGCGCTGCGACGCGGCTCGCGTTGGTCGGGCACAGGTTAACAGATGTAATTATGTAATAATCTCCTAAAGATATAATTTAGGAGGGGGAGAGTGCACGCCGCAATCCAACAGCCGCTGGGCGCGCTCGACTGGCCACGTTACCCCTCTCTCACAGAAGACTACCTTGAAATGTACTGCATTTCCCACTTTATCGTATTTCCCCAATGTACGTACGTGTTTCGGTAGTGAGTGAGATGTGCCAAGCCCATTCCCATCCCATCCTATCCCTGCCCATTTTCCTAACCCTTTCTCCAAATCCATTCCTATATCTCCAAAGGTAGGGAGCGCATCCGGGGGCGTGCCAACATTTATCATTTTGGACTAATGTTGGCATGTATCGCGGATGTCTATGGGCGACAGTATTCACTTACCATCAGGTGGACTGTATGCTCGTCTGCCGCCTTCGTACATAAAAAAAAAAAAAAAAAATTCGTGAGTTTTTCAACGAATTGAATGTCAACAGCTAACTGGCTTTAATTATTGCGATGAGCTGCGGCCCGCCGCGTCTGTAATGTACGTTGTCTCAGTTTTGCAGTGAGACGCGATGCGGCTTCAATGTGCGCGAGCCTTTAGTGTATTATTGTCTAAGTGTATTGCAATTATATTAATCGCATTTGATTTTAATTACGTTTTCTTAGCATTATTTTTCATACAAAACATTAATAAGGTATCGTTTCGTGTGAAAAGTCCCACAATATGCATTCAGCTGATAAAATCGCAATGAAGCGATTCGTAGCGCTTTTCACGGCAATATTAGCTTTTAAAAAATCTAAGGGATTGTTATATAATTTCGTCGTTCCTAGTCTGCTATAGATTTTGACTCGGTTTTGGAATTACCGGAGAAATAACTATAAATACAAAAACCGGAGAAAACCGATTGTTACTTATAAGTGAATACGAATGAAGCAAAATTGGCGAATTTTTAATATTCCTAACATTTTAGCGATAATTTTTTAATAACAAAATTATTATACGTGACATGCTTTTTATTTGTGTTTTCAAATTATTACGATAATAGTGTCGTATCAAAGGCGCTTCCTAGTGATTTTATCAGCTACATAACTTAGATATATAATAAAACTCCAAGATACACAATTCGTCGCATAAAAACGTCCGTAGAACTAAACGAATGCTTTATTCTGGCGCCTTTTTAAGACCAAAGAGATATATATATACCAAACTTATTGCCAATAACAGATTCAACTGTATAATATATCTATTCCGTAAAAAAGTAAAAAAAAAGTAAGAATGTTGAATAATAAATGCTGTTGAATTAAAGTCGAAATGAAAATGTGTAATTAGATGATATGCCATCGGTCATTTTTTTACGAATTGCAAATCTCGAGTGCTCTTTTTAATTGTTAGTTATTATGTAATATAGTTGACGTGATATCACGTGATCATAAAATGTCTAATATACTGTTGACGTATTATTACGTCTAAGTAAGTTCTAAGCTAAAGGTAGACTCACGTTATATACGTTCGATCGTCGGCGATTTATTAATAATTTTATTTTGTAAATAAATGTAACGCGTGTATTCTAACTATTGAACGTGGCATAAAAATGGTGACAAATTTGAAAATCTTCTGCTGTTAATAGACAAGGCATTTGCACAAAATAAAGTTTTACAAATTATAAAATATCAAATTCATTTGGTCCTGAATACAATGAATTGTTAACAGTAGAAGTTTAAATCCAATTAGCCGTCATTTTTGTACCATATTTCAATTCGGACTAAATCTACTCTTTAGATATAGTTAAAGTTCTTTCATGACGTGATATCACGTCAGCAATATCGAAATTCTCAATTAAAATTATACAAAATATACTTTTTTTTTTTAAATTCAAAATCACTCACCCGGTCGTTGTTCACATGATACTGAAATGTCTTGAGATAAGTCCCGAGACATAATATCTCGCAATGTGGACAGCTTTTATCAGCTGTAGCACGAAGTAAGTTCAACATATGAATGAAATCTTCAGCTACGTAATGATCTTCCTCCAAAAATACTACCAAACCTGAAAGATATATTGAAGAAATCTATCTGAGATTGAGTTAGAGACATTTCTTTTATCAGTTTGCTTTCATAATGATGACTTGGAAGCACCACTTTGAGAATACATATTAGATATGTTATAAATGGTGTCTCAAAATACTTGAATCCTGAATAAATAGAAAAACACCATATATGAATTGTGCAGAAATTTTTATTCACATAAACAGATCAATTATTGACATTACACGTGACATAAAATGTCGGTCAAATGACCACCGCAACTTCGTTGGCTGCCATGGGACTCGTTCAACGATATTTCCGAATACTTTTTCGTTAATTTGACTTTCAATTTCGTCTTTAAGTGCTTCAATCGTCTCAGAGTGGTTTGTAATAGACCTTTCTTTAAAAAAAAACCCACAGAAAAAAATATAAGCAAGTTAAATGACAAATTTTTGGCGGCCAGTTTTGGTCTCCAAAACGAGATAACACGTCCTGGAAACTCTGTTTACAACGTCATTTTTTTGCGCGCAGTGTGACAAGTGGCACCATCTAGCTGAAACCCAAATTTTTGCCAAAAATGTTTGTCAACGTGCCTCGATAGCGATCGCCATTGACAGTCACCGAGGCACCTTCCTCATTTTCAAAAAAGTATGGTCCTATGATCCCTCCTGCCCACATGGCATACCAAACTGTCACGTTTTAGGGACGCACCGGAAGCTCGTGTAAAGCAGGATTTTCTGGTCCCCAGATCCCGAAATTCTGCTAGTTAACGAAGCTGTTGATGTTTAAGTCAGCCTAAAGATGATTTTGTTCTGAAATGCGTCGTCAACTTGCAGTTGTTCCAAGGTTCAGTTGGTAAAGTTGGTCTATGTTCTGTAGGCTTCTTCAGTTCTTGAGCAAGCTGAATCTTGTAAGCACGAAGGTTCTTTACCTAACGAAGGTGCAATTAAAAAAGAAACATATTTTACTTACCATTGTGTCCGGTGGTGGATTGCAATTGATTAAAAATCCTATTGGCTTTCCACCACCAGTGGTGTTTTGTCTGCGTGTACTTCGCTTCTCTGTAATGTCCGTGTACGTCCGGATGTAATGCGTTGTTGCATTTTAACTTTATTGCCCTGTAAGTTATTTTATTTATTTTAAAATCCGTTTAAAATTAACTTCCTAATTTTGGCAGACCTTTAAATGCATTATTTTATAAGGTACTAGCTGCACCCGGCAGCTATTGTCCTGTCTGTGTATATTTATTTACCTCTGTATATAAAATCACAAATTATTCTGTTTTGCCGTCGATATGATTTTTGCGATCGTTTGAACGGTATAGAAGTTTATGTGCTACAGCGCCATCTAGTGACGAGTTATAACAAAGTCGATAGCTCGAAAATATTCTCCGTGCTCAAAAACCTACCAAATTTCATGGCGATCGGTTGAACGGTATAGAAGTTGATGTGCTGCAGCGCTATCTAGTGGCGAGTTACAACAAAGTGGATAGCATAAAAACCTTATCCATAAAAAAATACATATTAGTGCCAAACTTTCATGGTGATCGATCAAATGATGTCGAAGTCTATTAACATCATATATATCAACATCCTCTTGTATATATATATATATATATATTATACATTTAAACCATTAAGCTGGCAAGGTTATGTCGGCGGATCAGCGCTGCGCCTACGGGACTTCTTTTATGGCGTCAACTCTACATGTTGATTTCTTGGAACGATTTTACCTCCATAGTTCTTTTTTAAAATTGACGCACTTTGACAGAGTAGTACTTACTTCTCAAATTTGGCATCCCTTGGGCAGTCGTTGGGATCCACTCCGGGGAACTCATTTGGATGTGTTTGTATTGAATACGGGTAGAAAATTTGCATAACCTAAAACATGTAAAGATATATTAGACTATATCTAACTTAAAAAATTAACATACTCGTACATTTTATGATTATATTCAATATTAAAAAAAAATGATTAATTTACTCTTATGTGCATAACACCATCCTACTTAACATCCACGTAAATGGAAGCGGGCGCGTTCTAAAGTCAAAGACCTAAGCGAGCGAGTGTGGCTAGTGTTATGCACATGTGAGTAAATTTTTCATTAGTTATTAATTTTTATTGTAATAGAAGAAAATCAAGAAATACGTGTTATTTTTTTAGTTTAATATTTATACAATATTTTACACTATTATCGTATGACCGTGTGGGTTGATGACTTAATCGTGTTGTTGTCTTACCTTAGTAAAATCAATACTCCTAACTAAGTAATTAATTTCTTCATCGTAGTAATCGTGAGAGAATATCAGCAGCGTCCTGTCGATGTCACGAGCTTGCGCTAAAGACACGATCAAGTGTCGCAGATAGGTTAGTCTAGTATGAACCTGTGAATAAGAAATTGTTTATAAATAGATTTTATATATATATATATATATATATACTAGTGGGCGGACGAGCAGGCGGTCTCACGTGATGGTAAGTGTTACCGCCGCCCATGGACACCTGCAAAACCAGGGGGTATGCGGGTGCGCCGCCGACCTTGCAAAATCCTATTCACAGCTCTCTTGAAGAACCCCATATCGTAGCTTAATGGAAAGACCTCGTGAGGCAGTTCGTTCCACAGCCTACTGGTTCGCGGTATAAAATAATTTTTGGAGCGAACAGTGCGCGACACCTCCGTATCGAGGAATTGCGAATGGACCACACTTCTGTGACGGGAGGTGCGGTGACGGAGATATATTTTGACAAGGATACATTACACAGGGATACCTTCAGAATATCACCAACACATCTGTTCCCGTGAATGTCGTAAACGACGACTTAGAGCCGCTATCACAAGCTTTGCGGAACTCGAACTCTTTTGCGGCACCTCTAATAAAGTGGACTCGTGGATCCGCTTGGCCCGCGTCACGCTTTAAGGCTATGTTAGTGCATACGCTCATAATTAGGGATGTACCTGAGGGTAAATCGATCGACTACGACTTTGTTGTGCATTGGCAGTCACTAGTCACCCCCTCCCTCGTAACACACTGCTAGTTTGAAACTGGAGTAGTTAACACCGCTCTAGCTAGCTATCTCGATAACATAGAAACCTAATAATCGTGATAAGTATAATTTTAGAAGATACAGGGCCCTGTCAAGGTTGTGGACTAACTGGAGGCAAAAGGGTAAGTGATTTTGTGATTTGTTTATGCGCAACAAGGCTATACATCCCTATCATGGGCCCTATCATAGGGATACATTCCTATGATATGTATAGGGATGTATGTATGATAGTGTACAGTTTGAGAGTGGTCGCTGCAATCCAACAGCCGCTGGGCGCACTCGACTGGCCTCGTTACCCCTCTCTCATAGAATACTACCTTGAAATGTACTGCATTTCCCATTTTATGTTATTCCCCAATGTATGTACGTGTTTAGGTAGTGAGTGAGATATGCCAGAGCCCATTCCCATCCTACCCCTTCCCACGTCCCCAACCCTTCCTCCAAATACATTCTTTCATCTCCAAAGGTAGGCAGCGCATTCGGGGGCGTGCTAAAGTTTATCATTTTGGACTAATGTTGGCATGTATCGCGGATGTCTATGGGCGACAGTATCCACTTAACACCAAGTTTTATTAATAAAAAGTGGACGGACGAGCAAGCGGTCCCACGTGATGGTAAGTGTTACCGCCGCCCATGGACACCTGCAACACCAGGGGGTATGCGGACGCGCCGCCGACCTTGCAAAATCCTATTCACAGCTTTCTTGAAGAACCCCATATCGTAGCTTAATGGGAAGACCTCTTGAGGCAGTTCGTTCCACAGCCTACGGGTTCGCGGTATAAAATGATTTTTGGACCGAACAGTGCGCGACACCTCCGTATCGAGGAAATGCGGATGGACCGCACTTCTGTGACGGGAGTGGAGTGGAGTGGACGCACTCTGAATGCTGAGGGGTTCTAAACCGCTCGTGAGTACAATGTATGTTACTGTCTTGTTTTGTTTTGATTACATATAATATTAACGTTATTCACATCAATAGAGATCGTACTATCTATGCAATAAGTATTCTCTATTAATTTAAATGAAAACTTTTTAGAGACAAGACCAATGTCACAAAAAACGTTAATAGCAGTTGACATAAGCTATCGATGTCATTTTAATTACACTACGAAATTGACAATTTTTTACACAAAAAGCGGAAATTTCTTAACAATAACATTACAGATGCATTGAGAATTGTTTTCATATAATGGATGTACAACAAAATGAATCAGTAAGTAAATATAAATGGCATCATAGCGTTGGTTTCGTCTCACTCGTTACATAATGACGAAATCCCTAATTCAATAGACAACATATCGATGGCAGCAAAATTTAAGGTGGGTTACGCAGGGGCGGACTGTGGATTTGGGGGAACCTGCGCTAACTACTTGGGGGCCTACCTAATTAATCAAACTATTTGCCATTTTGTCAAAAAACTGTTTTATGTAATGATGTATAGGTATAGATATAGGAAAAAAATTAGGACAATAAAATAGTATAGTTTGCGACTGACTGCGTTTGCGAGATTATTAATTCCTATAAAACTACCCTGAAATGCATTTGCACTTCCCACTTTATCTTATTCCTCAATGTACGAATTATCAACCGTGCGATTTGTCAAGATTGTCTGTCGTGTCGTAGCTTATTGGCAAATAATTTCTTATTGCACTGTTCACACTTGGTCGTGACGACACATTGTCGTGCCTGTAAAAGTATCGTAGCTACGACAAAACTATTGTCGCCGACACAATCCTTGTCGTGCCAATGGCATCTAGACGCCCGCATACCCTGCGCCTCTCCCCCGCCCGACTGCCGTCCAACGATAAGTGTCATCACGACCTAGTGGGAACAGCTAGTGCCGAAAGCCGGCCAACGATAAAATTGTCGTCACGACCTAATAGGTAAAGGCTGTAAGTCGCCTTTTACGACACCCGCGAAATGAGATGGGATGGAGCTATTCTAAAGGCTGCCAACACCACACGGCACATTAACGGCCTTAAATTGTGATTTTAAAACATTTTTAGAGAAGTAAAAAGAAAACCATTTACATCCCACGTCGAACCCCATCAATCGTCATACCACCACGGCCAATAATATTTATAACTCCAGACAAGACGACCTGTTCAGAATGCACCTGCTTCCCGAAGGAGGATCCTTATGCCAAACCCAAGTCAGTATTGTATGTTAGAAGTAAATAATTTTAAACTACAAACTCAGAAACGTTAAAACTAGAGGAAATCTCTGGATAGTTTTAAAAGACTCTTGACAGCACACTACCTCACAGATTAAGAGTTCTCTTACACCCAAATTCATTTCCTTTATTTTTTCTTTATCTCTTTTAGTTCCTTAGATCTTTCTGTATGTATATATGCCTATAGGTAAATATATATTTCTGTATATATGTATGTATGTATATAAAGACATAATTTCTTTATTGGACTATGTACCTCTATTTCGTCTACGGACTTCTCGTTACCACCCAAAGGTTGCCTGGAAGAAATCGCTTTAGCGATAAGGTCGCCGTGTGTATTTCTAATTACTTGTACTTATCTGTTTGTTTTTGGTGTATAACAAAGTAAGTATCTATCTATCAACCGTCGTGTCTTGCGACAGAAGACCAAAGGGACCAAGACCTGTGCTAAGACTATATACAATGTCTCAGTAAAATAAAGCAAAAGCGGGAAATAGATTGATCAATGTCAATAGTCAATCGATTCTACCAGTTTTTACAATAGGTTTGTTAATCTATTGTTAATTTCTAGTATGTCTTTTATTCTACGCGCAGTTGCATTCTACGTGCGGCGCCCGGTCATTACCCTGTACTGAGTAATGAGCGCCACGAATGTTTTAGATAGTACAACAGAACTTTACATGATCTAACTTTTGATGTATTCCCTAAAATAACTTTATACCGTAATAACATTACGGTTTTTTTCAGAAAACTAAACCCATGTCAACAATCTCCCATTACCCTTTACGAACTGGCAGCAAATGTTGTAGACCAGCTCAAGTGGCCTGATGCGTTCAAATGGTCTCAAGAAGACGTGGTTCTGTGGCTGTCGGAAGAAGTCGGATTACCGCAGTATAAGGTACCTACATTCTTAATCTATCAAACTAAAGACCGTAACCAGTGGACGACACTCTTTTAGAAGGGGTGTTTAGAGTTCCTCGGGGCTTGTGGTAGTGGCTTGGTTATTAATTAATCGCCTTCTACGACAACGGGAAGATGACCGTGACACCACACGGTCAAGTGGCTCTATTGGATCAAAACGTGCTCGACTTGTGAAATTCGAGTAATCTACTGAGATTTTCATTTGTTCAAATCGTTTGTGTTCTGTGTGGTCGAGGTAACTGGGCCAGTTGGCACAGTCCAGCGACTGTGGAATTGGTTTAAGAATCTTAACAACTTGAACTGTAACGTTCAGAGGAGAGGATGAGCGGAAGCAGATTTCAAAATAGATATATGTACAATTTGTTGCTGTCTCGGCAGCGAGCGATGCAACTTCTTTGAGAGAAAGGGGCAGTTGCATTTCGAGCTGATAATATCGCCTGTTTCCTCCCCCAAAAATGGATCGATTTCTTTTTTCTGATTTGCATTAAAGAATATTTTCTCTATGTCGGTACGTTTGCTTTTTTTTTAAATAAGACATGTTAAATTTGCACACTGGCCTTCTTTTTTGCAGCGTTTAAGGCATTTATTTTTATTTTTGGAGGGTTCTAGCCCCTATGAGAAACAACAAATGAAAAAAATCAAAAAAACAAGTGCCGTATTGCCAGAATTTAGGGAGAAAACAGGGGAATACGTTTGTATGGACAAGACGCTGCTGTCGTCATCCTGCTCCAGCTCATTTTTTTTATGGACGTCCCCGGATGCGCTGGCTACCTTTGAGGATATTGGAATGGATTTGGAGAAAGTGTCATCCTAGCCTCTTAAAGAGTTTTCTTATGTCTAATCATTTTTTATTCCTATATTTCAGGAATGTATTTTGGACAACTACATTGATGGCATGCGCCTGTTGATGCTAGAAGATCCTTCAAAGCTACCACAAATAGGCATAAACGATTTTAAGCACATCCAGGTAAACCGCGCGCCACGAGCAGGAAGAGTTTTGGTTGACATGAGATCGGCCAAGACTGGACGGTAAAGAGATTTGTATGACCAGTCACTGACCACTTTACTTAGACCCCTCATATTAAGATTGAATAATATGACGGGTCTAGTAAAGTGGTCGGTGATGAAAATTCTTTACCGTCTCTTGGCTGACTTCATGTCAATGCCCGAAATTCTTCCCGCTCGTGGCGCGCGCTTTATTTATGGCATTAAATGGCTACCTATGTTTGAGGTATGGTTTATGATTTTTTTTTATAGAAAGAAGGCGGCAGACGAGCAGAGTTCAACCGATGGTAAGTGGATACTGTCGTCAATAGACATCCAAGGTACATGACGACATCAGTTTAGAATAACCAACGTTGGAACGTCCCCGGATGCGCTGCCTACCGCCGGAGATTTAGGAGTAAATTTGGAGAGAGATGGGAAAATGGGGATAGGGTAATGATGGGATGAAAACGGCCTCTAGCATATCTCAGTCACTATCGAAACGTACGTACATTGGGGGAACAGGATGAAGTAGAAAATGCATTACACTTTGTGGTAGTCTTCTGTGAGTGTGTAAGGTAACGTGACCAATCGAGTACGCCAAGCGGTTGTGGGATTGTACCTGCACGCACCCTCAAAGAAATAGTGACCTACTGGTGCATGTTGTTCCTATGTCCTTTGATCCTTTAAAAGAAAAGAGAGCTACTGACTTCACTGGAATAAGGTCTTTAAATAAGGTCCCTTTTCTAAGATTGTCATTTCTGTGCCAATTTTGGCCTTGTATCGTCCACTGTTACAGATGGGACTACATGTACATGTACATATATATGGCTTTAAAACACGGTGACCAAACGGGTTGGCGAGTCCACTCTTATAGAGATGGTGTAGTTCTTCAGCGTTTGTGGTAGCAGCTTTATTATCCATTAGTCACCTTTTACGACAGCCATGGGAACGGATGGGGTGGCAAGTCGGCGGGATACTACACGGCCAATGAGGCGGTTAATCCTAAAATTATTTTGCAGATGATAACATCGAAGGTTCGAGATCTATTCTCCATGGAGTTCATAAAATTCACTCGCAGTATCGGTCTCCCGCTACGGAAACCACTCACTCATTGTACTTGGTTCAAATCCCGGACTGGACCAAGCTGGGGCATCAGGCAGAAATGGACTAGGTAAGGGTATAGAACCGAGGGCCGTGTTGGTGGTGGTTGGCTTAAGCATACCACCACCCTATCTTTTCCCGCGGGTGTCGTAGAAGGCGAGTAAAGCCGATAACACAAGCGCTGAGGAAGTTCACCACCACTGAAAGAGTGGACAACTTGTCTAGTGTGCCGTTTTAAGGCCATACATATCTCGTGCTCGAGACAATGTGTACGAGGAAGCCAGTGGACGATACAAGGGCTGGTAACGATGACAGTTTTAGAATCCAAGGTATTGTAAGTTCAATTGTAACATAAAAATATATTGTAAGAGAACTTTTGGGAGATTTCGCTATTTTCGGTATGATAAAGGTATTTATACAAAAGTTATACAACTTTAGGAGACCTATACACCGACAAAATTATGGTTTCTATACTATACTAGCAAACCCCGGCAGACGTTGTTCTGTGATGGATGATGATGTGCTGCAGCGCCATCTAGTGGCGAGTTACAACAAAGTCGATAGCTCGAAAATATTCTCCGTATATCAATTTTCATGGCGATCGGTTGAACGGTATAGAAGTTGATGTGCTGCAGCACCATCCAGTGGCGAGCTACAACAAAACCTTCTCCATGAAAGATACGTATAATCGCGTAGGATTCAATTTCGCTCGCGCTGAACGCAATTTTGTTCTGTGGGTATATTTTTGTTGGGTTTCTGCTGCGTAGGTGCTTAAAGAGTATGTCTTCTGTACTTGTACTATTAATTACTCCGTGCCTAAATCTGTGTTAAGCTCGTAGATGACTCAAATCGTTTCAGTAGTTTTTAAATTATAACTATGTATTTTTTTCAAAAATCAAATGAAAAATATCGTTTACACATACAAACGATGTGTCGTTAGATAGGGTTCGTAAAGCTCTACAGGTTTCATTTAAAACCATTACCCTTCTAAAAGATATGGAAAATAATAAATAGGGACTGCCGCGTGAAATCTGTCTTCCGCAAAAAATGTTTTTCTTATTTTCATATATGGCAATAGCGCGATCAGCATTGAGCCAGTGTCGTGTTTTCTTCGTAAATAACAATTTCAAAATAAAAATTCGAAACACATCTCGTTAATGTCGCCATGTCGAAGTCAGGAGTCGCTCAATAAAGCGACTGTAAGTTTACTGAGGACATAAGAGGGCTCCTTGGAAGCACATGAAAAACGAAATCTCATGCTTTTTCACTTAATCCACAAAAGCCACAGTACACAATTTTTATAATAATCAAACAAAAATTCATTATTTACGAGTTTCCCCCAATACGTTTGTCAAATTGTTTCAGATCGGACCTTCTGCGATGGATGAAGATTATCATGCCTGAACCATCAAACTTGGACCATTGGGACCTGGTTTGGTACACATTTGTCTAGTATAACTATACTCTATCCAACATTACCACTTAAACCAATAAGCAGTCATTATTTTAAAAAAAAGTATCAAAACTGTTTATTTCTTCATGAAAAGTAGGGATCATTTACACGAGGCCAATCGTTAAGAATCATTGAAAGTTGATTAAGAATCAACTTTCAATGATGGACTCAAATCAAGAATGATGGACTATACCATGGATAGACAGACGATCTACACTGGGTCCAATCAAGTCTTGTTTTAAGAGAATCATAAGCAGAAGATCCTGAAGAAAAAAACGAACGCACGTGCGTTCGGCAAACGCCCAGTGGATTAGCTTGTATCTTATAAAGCTATATGCAATATCTTTCAATTCGAAAAAGCTTTCACTTAAATAGATATTGGTTAAAAAAATTCAGTGGTCTGATTAAAGGTGCCTGTCTTCCTGTGGGTAGCTTTGCGTTATATCTATAACGCAAAGCTACCTAATTGTGCTTTCTCGATTGAAAGTTTTTTTTTCTTTTTTATATAGACGAGTGGGCGGACGAGTAAGCGGTCCCACGTGATGGTAAGTGTTACCGCCGCCCGTGGACACGTGCAACACCAGGGGGTAAGCGGGCGCGCCGCCGACCTTGCAAAATCCTATTCACAGGTCTCTTGAAGAACTTCATATCGTAGCTTAATGAAAAGACCTCTTGAGGCAGTTCGTTCCACAGCCTACGGGTTCGCGGTATAAAATAATTTTTGGATCGAACAGTGCGCGACACCTAAGTTGCACATAGCCTAAGTAAATAAAGCTATTTGTTGTGGCATCTTTCAATTCGAAAATATTTCAAGTAAATAGATATTAATTTAAAAAAAAAACTCAAGTGGTCGGTTTAAAGTACCAAGTCGTAATGAGATAGCTTTGTGTTACGTCAATACCACATTTATATAATTTGAATTTCCTCCCTATACAGGTATCATAAGGCAGATTTCCCAAAGGTAATGTTCGCTAGAATACCAAAAGTGGAAGCTCAACCGATACCACAATATGTAGCAACAACAGAAATTTGCAGAGAGTATTTGGTAAGCATTGATATCAGTCCGGCCGTGTGGTATCGGCTATAGGATAGCACCACCGTCCCATCTCATCCTGTGGGTCTCGTAACGGGCGACTAAGGGATAACAAGGCCGCCACCACAAGCGGTGAGGAACTACATTGCCTTTGAAACGTCTACATTCGTTGAAGAAACCATCCACATTTTTTTTAACAGAATCATTGATATTTGTTCACGCAGCAGACGGGAGTTCGATAGATTAGAACTACCTAAAGTACTGAAAACTAAGTTTTACTTAAAATGTTGTTAGGGGGGGTAAAAATATTCAACAAAATTCCTAATTCTATATATATAAAAAAGGATGTTGGTATATCTGATGTTAATAAGACTTCGACACCGTTGGACCGATCACCATGAAATTTGACACATATATGTATTTTTTCATGGAGAAGGTTTCTATGTTATCGACTTTGTTGTAACTCGCCACTTGATGGCACTGCAGCACATCAACTTCTATACCGTTCAACCGATCGCTATAAAAATTGGTATACATGGGTATTTGAGCACGGAGAATATTTTTGAGCTATCGACTTTGTTATAACTCGCCACTAGATGGCGCTGCAGCACATCAACCTCTATGGCAGGACAGCGTCTGCGGGGTTTTGCAAGTGATATATAAAGAGGCTCCATTGCGATCATTTAAAACAAAATTACATAGATGGCTGCCTGACCATTGCCATTTTTTTTATGGACGAAGTTGGCAAATGAGCATACAGTCCACCTGAAGGTAAGTGGATACTGTCGCACATGCCTCCGCTTGTGTATCACTAGGGACTTTCAAGTCATATAATCCACCACGCGGATTCTGGTAGATACGAGCGCTTTTTGTTTAAATTTTCGAGCAGGTGAGGTTCCTTAGGAGGTCTCAGTGGTTGAAACTCAATATACACACTATCCGCACACGAGCTACGTAAACAACTAGTGCAGTGAACGATAAATGACGATAGTTTTATTGCCCTTATTTCGATGGACTTCATTGGCTTGGAATTGAAACAAAAGAACGTATATTGTAAAAAAGAAAACGGGCTAAAGGCATCTGTCAAAGTAACCTCCATCAATTTAACGTATAATATTGTATATCTAGTTATCTCGTCCAGTATAAGGTACAACTTTTTTATAGACTAGACCAGTTATTCTCAAAGTGGTCCATACGGACCTCCAGGAGTCCGTATGGACCCGTACCCAAGTGCAATTATCTCATCAGAGAGGACAGAATAAAGTATTTTTATCAGGTTTTATTATATCATAAAACTTAATTCACTTGGGGGTTAAGTTTTTGTTATGGTAAGGGGTCCACGAGCGAAATAAGTTTGGGAATCACTGGACTAGACCAATACCAATTTTTATAGACGAGCAAGCGGTCCCACGCGATGGTAAGTGTTACCCGTGGACACCTGCAACACCAGGGGGTGTGCGGGCGCCGCCGACCTTGCAAAATCCTATTCACAGCTCTCTTGAAGAACTTGAATAATAGTAACCCCAATTGAAAATAGTGTAAAACTGACGTATATTAGGAACGTTTTACACAGATAATTATGGTATTAAAACGATGACTAACAGTTTATCAGTTTCGGATATTAAATCGATCGAATTAGCAGATGAATCATTAACACCGATTTAAATGCATCGATCTCATTTTTCGTCTGTCCATCTGACTGCCAATAGTGTTCTTCTAAAGTAAGATCATGATCATCATAGGCAAGCCAGTCATCGTCTGTCACTTGGACGATTGCCTCCTCCGTGGTTTCATTTTCAACATGTTTAAAGAAAAACCTGATCTGATGTTATTTTCTATAACAATTCCTTTGTTCTTAGCCCAAGCCAATTCTATCGGATTAGGATCATACATGTAGGCAAGGGCGTCGTCAAGGGGGGCAGAAGAGGGCAGTTGCCCCCCTCTAGAGATTTGAAAGAAAATGTACTTGTACCTACAGTTCATATTTATCCCATCTGTATCATCTCCCCCAATTCTAATTCATCCAATTCGCGAAAAGATCAATTCGCAAATGGTCCAATTCGCCGCATATGGCCTTTACTAACACGTTTACGTTATGTTAATGTTAACGTATGTTAATTTACGTTAATGTAACACTTTATGAATATTTATGATTATTTTGGATTTGTTTTCTGATTACTATTTTACTTTATTTAGATGGAAACTTTCTTTTTTTTTTAAATTCTCGTTTTATTGAATTTCATTCCGCTAAATGACTTACGTAAGAAATATGTACCACATATTATTTTAAAGAATAAACTTTATTTCGAAAATAAATAAGTCTAAAATAATCTATCTGTACTAATATAATAAAGAGGTAAAATTGTGTGTTTGTAGGTATGTTGGGGGTAATCTCTGGAACTACTGAACCGATTTCAAAAATTCTTTCACAAGTAGGAAGCTACATTATCCGTGTCTAATATAGGCTATATTTTATTTTGAAATTTTGATAAAAAAAAACTTATAAACCGAAGGGAAGCGAGGGCGAGTCGCAAGTTATTTATAAAGCGTTACGTTTAACGTAAATTGGACCAGCCGCGAATTGGACCGTTTTTTGACCCATTGGACGTTTTGCGAATTGGACCAAACGCGACTCAACCATTTCTCGTCTATTTATTCCAAAGACGCCTAGGAAATTCCGCATTCAAGCTGGCACACCGGGGGCAATACAGTACATATGGATGGAGCGTCCCCCTGAGATCATCTTCAAAAGGCAGGAGGAACCAAAGAAAAAAGTTAAGATATGCATTCCGGAGGATTCAAGGTTACTGCCTAAAAAGATAAGCTTGACCGGTTTGGCGGGAAAAGACTTATTACTGGCTAGAAGGAAAATGCCTAAACCAAAATTTTTTTCTGTAAGTTAAATAAGGTGTTTTAAATGTTTACTTGTACCAATAATTCATCAAATTGATACAATAAAGAGTATTTTCTTAGCGTATCTAGATTGGTTTTATTTCGATGTTTACACAAAAATTGATGGGGCTTTCTCCTATAAAGATTTATTAGTTGGTGGTCAAATTCGTCATTCCACCACATCACTAGACCGCTCATTGTATGGTTCAATAATATGAGGGATCAGGTAATCTCTTTTCCATCCAGACTTGGCTGATCTCATGTCAATGAGTGAAATTCTTCCTGCTCGTGGCGCGCGCTTTACTCGAAGTTATTGAGGGGGAGAGTGCACGCTGCAATCCAACAGCCGCTGGGCGCGCTCGACTGGCCACGTTACCCCTCTCTCACAGAATACTACCTTGAAATGTACTGCATTTCCCATTTTATCGTATTTCCCCAATGTACGTACGTGTTTCGGTAGTGAGTGAGATGTGCCAGAGCCCATTCCAATCCCATCCTATCCCTCCCCATTTTCTCAACCCTTTCTCCAAATCCATTCCTATATCTCCAAAGGTAGGCAGCGCATCCGGGGGCGTGCCAACGTTTCTCATTTTGGACTAATGTTGGCATGTATCGCGGATGTCTATGGGCGACAGTATCCACTTACCATCAGGTGGACTGTATGCTCCTCTGCCGCCTTCGTACATATAAAAAAAAAAAAGTTATAAAGTAAAGACCAATTGTGGTGAATGAAGACCAGCTTTTCACTATTTATGGGTAATAAACAATTATGTTCATTTTCGTAAACGATGCCGCTCTCAGGAAATGTTGTACCAAAACGCCCGGGCATTTTTTTTTTAAACAGTGTACTCTTTAGAAGTAGCTGATCACCAAACTTTATAAAAAAATCATTATTTCGATCAATTCCAAGAACTTTCATATAATAAGTCTCACAATAGTATTCTCTACCTTTCTTTGCAATGACGATCGTGTGCGGGGTATTTTCTTTCTTTTTTTTAGAGAAAAATGGCGGCAGACGAGCATACAGTTCACCTGATGGTAAGTGGATACTATCGTCCATAGACATCCGCGATACATGCCAACATCAGTCCAGAATGACAAACGTTGGCACGCCCCCGGATGCGCTGCCTGCCTTCGCAGATTCAGGAATGGATTGGGAAAATGGGGAGGGAGATGATGAGATGGGAATGGGCTCTGGCATATCTCACTCACTACCGAAACACGTACGTACATTGGGGAAATACGATGAAGTAGGAAATGCAGTACACTTCAAGATAGTCTCCTGTGAGAGAGGGGTAACGTGGCCAGACGAGTGCGCCCAGCGGCTGTGGGAATGCAGCATGCACTCTCCCTCTACCAAAATATGCCGAATATCCGGTAAAATTACAAAATGTTCCATCACTACTGTAAATTCCTTGTACAATGTTATATTTGCGGTTGACGCCACGTAGCCGCCTACTGAATATGGTGAAAATGAGCCGCAAAATAATTTGTATCGGTTCAAACTTATTTAGTATGACTCACTTGTATAGCTATTATAATGGTGTCATTTTGGACCGGACCATAGATGTCTTCATTGTATATCGTCTGTGCTTCATTGTACCTGTGTATGGACTTCAGTATGTCACTTATGTTCTTAGGGCCGGAGCGTTCAGTTTGGTTTACTGAAATTAAAAAAAGAAGTTAAGTAAATGTTTATACTTCATTCATTATTTTTTCAATTAAGTAAATGTTGTTTATACTCCGTGCATTATTTTTCCAATTAAGTAAATTTTGTTTATACTTCATGCGTTATTTTTTTTTTCAATTAAGTAAATGTTGTTTATACTCCACTCCATGCATTATTTTTTCAATTAAGTAAATTTTGTTTATACTTAATGCATTATTTTTCAATTAAGTAAATGTTGTTTATACTTCATGCATTAAAATAGTGACTGTCTATTTTATTTTGCATTTTTAATTGGTTCTATTCCCGGCTCATGTAAGCTTTTTAACAAATGTTTCCTTTTAGTGAAATTTGACATCTTCAATATTTAATGTAGTTTTCCTCCATGTCTCGTTCGCATTTGCCACCCGGTATAGAGGATATTAGGTCGTTGGATAGAGCTCGTGTAAGCTCGACGAGTTTTGTCTTACTATTTCTTTTCCAAAATGTAAGGAAAAAATAAATATGCCTTCCGACTGGCGCATGTAAGATTGTGACGTTTTGAACTACCCGCATTTGGTCTTTATAATCTGGAAAACTGCGGCACACGAGACTTTCAACATTTAGCGTCAAATGAAATTGTTCTGGATAAGTGGATAGCGTGGGGATATGCTGATCGCTAATCTCCGTTAGGAGCTAGCACCAAAAGAAGAAGAACAATCCGTGACCGTGATCATGGTTGATGTAAACCAAACTCATACAGAGCAATGGAACTGATGAACTGAGCTGGTACTTACTACTAACATTCTTCGGATGGACTGTCAGGTACTTGTGAAGTTCAGCAGGCACCAACGCCAGCACCTGTTCTGAAGTCTCGTTCGAATTCATCAGCTCTTCTGGAAAAATCATAGATTTTTTTTTTTTAAAGTATATAATAAAAGGCGATACAGTGACATAGTGCATGGTGACATAGGGCTATAATCGTTTCCATGTATCCATGTTGCACCATTGCAACTGACACCTGTCAGTTGACATTGAAACAATGTTTTACGATTTTTGTTGTAAATTATTTGTAATCGATTGACTATTCGTTAATTAATTAATAAAGGACAGATGTGAATTTATGTTGCCAGCTATTAAATTAAAAAGCAATAAATTCTTTTTAAAATATTGTATTTTATCTAACATAAAATAAAATAAATAAAACATGATTTTGATTATTATCTTAACATTATAAATAAGAAAAAAAAAAATTACATTTGATTAATTATTCAACGATTTTTTTAGTCGCGTCCCTAGCCTGACACCGGATAAACAGGCCACAGGATAAATTAATATATTTAATTTGATTTTCACTAGTAAAAATTTAAAGACAGGGAAATAAACACATTATATGGCGTTTTGTAACTGTTTATATTTTATAAAAAATAAACTACAAAATATTTCAGCTTTTTTTTTTTTCGGAATGGCAAAATTCTTGTGGCCCTAGTGGCCTTTCAAGAGTCACCGGTCGTGACTTTATTTTAATTTAACAATTTAGATACTTTATATGGCAGCTATTTTCACTTCTTATACATTTTGAAGGCTGCGAGAAAAGCGCCATCTACCGGCTCGAGACGATACCTAGCGGTTGACGGTTAACTGATCCCAATTTTATTTGCTAGTATAATTATATGAAAGCGAATCAAACTTCTCTGGAAATTTTATAATTACATATTCTTATAATACATACATATTACTCTATGGGTCCTGTCACCCGCACCGTGTTTAGTGAAAAATTGTATAGGTGACATCCCCCTGTATCTATGTATGCATCAACGTATTTATAGGTATTATAATTTTTCTGTATTTTAACTGTTGCACCATTGCACCCATCTCTGCATAGCCCAAGGTTCGTTTTGGACGAAGGCGGCAGAGGAGCATACAATCCACCTGATGGTAGGTGGATACTATCGCCCATAGACATCCGCGATACATGCCAATATTAGTCCAAAACGACAAACGTTGGTACACCCCGGGATGCGCTGCCTACCTTTGGAGATATCGGAATGGATTTGGAGAAAGGGTTGGAAAAGTGGGGAGGGATAGGATGAGAATGGGCTCTGGCACATCTCACTCACAACCGAAACACGTACGTGCATTATGGAAATAAGATAAAGTGGAAAGGTAGTCTTCTGTGAGAGAGGGGTAACGTGGCCGGTCGAGCGTGCCCAGCGGCTATTGGATTGCAGCGTGCACTCTCCCCGTGACTGGGAGATAGTGCTTCAAAGCATTAAATCAGCCTTTTGTCATTCTGTGCAATAAATAAAAAAATATCGCTGGGAGACATAACGCTAGGCGACATGGTGACTTAGCGCTAGGTGACACACGGCTTTAAAAACACTAACGTTCCTTACGCAACATACTCTTTTTAAAGCTTATGTAATCGAAGCCTTACTTATAAATAACATATAACATAAAATGTAGCAAAGTAATGAGATGTGTCCCAATTCTCCTTAACTGTAATTTCCCAATTAACAATGACAAATAAAAACAAATCTTTACATTAATGAAATTGAGTCTGGCAAAGGAAATTTGAACGAGTGAGTTGTATTTATAGCGCACCATAGACATCTTGATACTTGTCGTTGATACGAATGATTGTATGGGTTTGCAATTACACGGATCACACAAAATTGTTGAATTTATTTAAAATGAGCTTTAAGCGACGGAATAATTTAAATTATAAATACAATAGGGCCTCCGTATCCGCGGGCGTTTGGGTCGGCCGTTCTTCCGCGGATAGCTGAAACCGCGGATAGTAGCCAACACCATATTTTGGAGTATAAATGTACACATTAAACAAAATTAATACTGAACTAAAACAAAGAAAAATGTGCTTTGAATTAACATAAAATAAGTATTAATATGCTGTGACACAAATAAAATTTAACTAATTAATTACATAAGACAATTATTTCGTGGGCTCGGAAGGAAACGATGTGGACGGCTTTATATACGGATCATCTATTGTTTTATCGATTTTTTGAAAAACATTATTATTGTAAGTTGTAATTGTCTTTTGACTAATACTTTATCATTATCACGCACTGTAGCTGTAACTTTTGCAGTTTGGGGCAAAGTGTTTTAAACTTGTATATGACTGACTTCGCGCGCTTACCCAAGCCGCGGAGACGGGAAACAGAATTCGAAGACACGCCAAAAAGTCTAAAATGATCCCGATAAAAGATCTAAATATAATTATGTAATTTATTTCTGCATTCACTTATGTTTCAGTTTCATATTAGTTATTATATGAACAGAAACCGCAAAATTAATGTAAAATATTTTAATATGTTAATCGGTACACTAAAACTAAAAATTAGATTATGATTTTGAGAATTGTGAATGATTTGAGAGAAAATAAACAATTGCTGATTAACTTACTCGTATGTGCATAGGACTATCCAAACTCGCTCGCACAGGTCATTGACCTTTGGATGCGCGCGGGATTCTATTGTGTACACACTCGTAAGAGTAAATTAAATAACATTTATTTTTGATGTAATAAAAACAAATCATGAAATACATCTTAATTTTTAGTTAGTAGTTTTACTCTGATATATTAAAATATTTCACACTATTTTTGTAAGGCCTTATAGAGTATCAATTTCGTTTTTTTAATGATTAAAATAAATATTATCACTTATCACCTCAGAATAAGATATCTTAATTTTTTTATTCTCGAGTATTTCATTTGCCCAGACACTATTTCCTTTTTACATAATAATGGCATATATAAACACATGAGTGGTGTTAGTAAAATATAGAGTCGAATTATCGTTTGAAAAACACAAAATTTTACAAGTAACGTGTCACATGAAAGACTAAAATTTTTTCAGTTACAGCGTAATGAAATATCGGGCTATCGGACGATCGAGCGTTCGCACAAATCATTTATCAACTAATTCGGGCGCTGCCGACCGCAAATATAACATTGTGGAAGAAATCTACCCATATTTTGGGGTACTGAATATTTACTTTTAAAATTACAATAATAACTCGTCTAGCAACGCAAAATTGAATTGTAATCGTGCGAACGCTTGGTTGACCGATGCTTTAGAGACCGGATCAAAATACAAAATTGTACATTACAATAATTTTTACATTTCATACCCTTTAAAGAGAGAAAATAACACATTTGATGACAGAATTGTACAAAAGAAAAGGGGCCGTTCAAGTATTACGTAAGCACCAAGGGGGTCTTTGCTTTGCTTATTTTTGATAACACGCTGGACGGGGGGGGGGGGTATGAATGGCGATTAGGTCAGCAATATTTATTTATTTATTTACTTTCGTATTTTTTTGGCAAAATTTAGTAGATTCTAATTAAATGAGAAACTTGAACAGATTTTGTAAAAATTATACCAATGCTTACGTTACCATGGGGGGGGGGGGTAAGAGCTTTGCTTACTTTCGCTGACACGGGGGGGGGGGGTAAAAATGACTAAAATTCTGCTTAAGTAATACTTGAACGGCCCCAAATGATAAAGTAAAATTATATTCCTTATGAACGAATGAGCTTGATGCCAATAAAACAGATTTTAGCACAAGAAACTGAAGGCTCTAATTCCCATATAACGGAGTAGCGGCAAAGACCTTTCGATGACAATTTATACTCAAGTCCGAAGTAGCGCCGCGATCATAGCAATCCTACGAAGTTACTTCAGTGACATTATTACGTGTGTAAAACTACTTTAAATGTCAAGTCGAGTTTTTGTTCGATTATTATAAAAATTGAGTACATATTAGGCGTTTTGTGGTTTAATAGGTGATAGTTTATTGAACTTGCAATTTATTGAGTTTATTGTGTTTATCGTGCGTGGTGTTTGTGATAATCAAATAAAACCGTGGGACAGCGTTTTTTGTGCGCTTCCACGGTGTTCTCTTCCGTCCTCGGTAAACCTAGTATCGCTTTAATGAGCAACTCCCGACTTACTTCGACGGGATTGGACATTGATAGGATACGTAGACTTTGAAATTGTTTATTACGAAGAAAACTTGACACTGGCAGAATGTACTGATTGCACCATTGCCATATATGAAGAAGAAAAAACTAATTTAATCGATTAATTGGGATCATTTTCAGTTCCGATTTTTTGTATATCTAAGATTTTGACGGAAATGAAACAAAGCTGTTGATTTTTATTCATTTCTATGTTGAAGGCAATGGTTCTACTAAATTCATTTTAATATCAGATCGTTATAATCAGTATCGCTTTCGTCTGTGCTGTCTTCAATAAAAATCTTAAATTCTGAATCTATGAATTTGTCGTCTAGAGTAGGCGCCACAAAAGAGGTCCCGTAGGCGCGGCGCTGTGATCGGCCGACATAAGACTTCCACGGCTCATTGGTTTCAATTTACCCTATCAAATTATGTATTTTTATTTACACCGACCAATAAAGATGTGTCTAAATTGGAAAGTAAATTATAAACGGACATAATACTATTTATTTTGCAGAACGGACGACCTGTCATATTTAGTTCCCTGAAATACCGCAGGACTTCTTTGGTGGCGTGCACTCTAGTTTCTTTTTTAATTCCGGAGACTAAATTGACAAGTACAAATGTCAAACTTTAAACTAGTTAATTTGCATAGTGTGGACCTTATGGTTCCGGTTATTTGAATCGGTAAAATTTTGAATGCGTTTTCTATTGTATATTGTGTTGTATTGTGGGCATTAATTAATTAATTTGCTACATTCAATATATTCGAAGATAGACAATTGTCATTACTAATCATATTTTACGATATTAGTTGATATATTTGATATTCCAGAGATTACCGCCAACACACCTACAAACACACAATTTTACCTCTTTATTATAATTAGTATAGATAATACTTTTTAAATTTAATTTTGTTTTTTGGTTGGACAAAAGTATTTTTTTTTGTTATCGTCATTTGAGTTTAAATTAACATCGAATAGATCTCGCTAGCCACCACTCAGTAGTTAAACTGGCACAACATGAACAATAAAAACGTAACACAAAAATCTAAAATCAAATAAATAAAAAAACCTTTCGTCGGTGTAACCTGCTCAGTCGTGATTGGATTGGTGGTATTAATCTGTACCATATTCTTATCCGATATCTTAAAATATAATTCATCTGAAATTATCGAAAATGTTAGTAGCTTCTGTGTATTTAAAAAAAAATGTCTAATTGCATCGATATGAGAATACACACTAGATACGTTATACAAGCACTGTAGGGCAGCCACGTTACAGTCTAACGGTGTTCTATGTGCTAGTGCACGTGAAGTATTTCATTCATATACGTTTTGAAAATGGAACATTTTTATTACGTAAGTACTTAAGTTTCAAATTTGATTGTTTTAATGAACCCCTCCTCATCTGCTCCAAAGAAGTTTCATTGATAAGAATGTATGATGTGTCATCTAGTCTATTCCCATATGGATGGTGTGACCGTGTGGTGTCTGTCGGCTTGAGCTATCTCCTCCCGAGGGTGTCGTAAAAGGCGACTAAGGTATAACAAAGCCGCTACCGCAAGCCCTGAGCAACTACTACTTACATCTATATATATAAAAAAAAATGGATGTTGGTATATCTGATGTTAATAGACTTCGACACCGTTTGACCGATCACCATGAAAATTGGTATACATAGGTATTTGATCATGGAAAATATTTTCGAGCTATCGACTTGTTGTAACTCGCCACTAGATGGCGCAACTTCTATGGCAGGACAACGTCTGCCGGATTTTGCTAGTATAATATAAAAGAGTAGACTTGCCAATTATAATGTATCATTTAACAATTCATATTAGGTCCTTACCTGTAGGGATTTTATATTGAAAAATTCAAGCATATTTTTTGTATGAAAATTATATATTTAATTAATCGAAGTACTGTCCATTATTATCAATGCACTTTTGCCATTTTAATGGAAGTCGATTGATGCCTCTGCTATAGAACTCCTGGGCACGGGAATCGATGGATTCTCTGAAGACGATTTTCATTACCTGTCCCGTGTAAAAAGTTATCCGAATTCCGAAAAAAAGGAAATCAAGGTGTGTCGAATACGGTGGGTGACGGAGAGCTTCCAGTCGAAGCTCCTGCAACTGTCTGCCGTGCAGAGTATGGGCGGACGTTATCATGGAAACGTTTAGGACACTGTTTGGCTGTCTCTTGGGTTCAACCATTATAACGAATGTTTACGATCATCATACAGGATCCACTTCTCATCACAAGTGACAATACAATTCAGAATCCCGTCATTTTTGTGGCGTTTCAGCAAAGTTAGACAAGCTTCGACGAGTGTTTGCAGCTGACATTAACCTCATACGGTACACACTTTCCGAGCTTCTACCTTTACCGATTTAACACAAATGAGTCAATATTGTTTTGTCACTTACGCCGAAAGCTGTTGCTAACGACGTGGTTTGAGATGAATCCACTTTCACGATTGCTTTCAATTCGTCGTTATCAACTTCAGCACCGGCCGCCCATGGGACTCGTTCTTGAGATCGAAATTTCCAGTACGGAAACGGAACAAAAACGCACCGTGCATTCGTTTGCGGTGTCGGATCCCGTACACATCGTTGATATTACGTGGCGTCTGTGCTGCATTGCTGCCAGGACGGAACTCATATGGGGCCGTTCAAGTATTACGTATGCAGAATTTCAGTCATTTCTAATTACGAAGTCTAAAACGTATCCTGTCGGACTTTTTAGCGGGAACTGGAGAAGTGAAGTTAAGTTTTTGTTTGATTGATTATAAAAATTGTTTATTTGCACGTTTTGTAGTTTAATAGAGATTAATTAAAATTCAGTGTATTTTGTGCGATATGTTTATGATAGTCGGTGAATTTTCGTATACTTCCAAGGAGTCGCCTTCTGTCCTCAGTTTACTCTGAGCGACTCCTGACTTACTGCGAGGATACTGGACATTGACAGGATATGTTTTAACCTTTGAAATTGTTTATTACGAAACTAACTTGACACTGGCAGAATGTGCTAATTGCACCATGGCCATGTATAAAAATAATAAAAAACTTCGCGTTGTCAATATTGAAACGCTCTAAGTATGTTATCGACCATATGTTTCCTAAGCCTTATCAGTTTTTTTTTAATCACACTAATTGAACGGCTCTGATGATTAGCCTTCAATCACACAACAACTATATAATCCAAAGATATAACATGATAATTTAAGTAGGTTTATAAAGCACTAGGGACCCGCCCTCGCTTCGCTTCGGTTTATAAGTTTTATTTTTTTGAAAATTTCAAAATAAAATAGCCTATATTAGACACGGGTAATGTAGCTTCCTATTTGTGAAAGAATTTTTGAAATCGGTTTTTATAGTTCCAGAGATTACCCCCAACATACCTACAAACACACAATTTTACCTCTTTAATACATATATTATATTATATTACATATATTAGTATAGATATAGAAGTATAGATTATACCAAGTCTCGCCATAAATATACTTACATTAAAGAAAGATAAATAAATAAAATTTTAATTTGGAACCTGTCATTCTCATGTGAAAAATAAATGTATTTTCTCATTTTGGCGGCAATCATTATACTATACTAATATTATATTATACTAATATTAAAATGGGGTGCGTGGGGTAATAACGAAAACCGTATTGCTGTAATTGCATTACACAAAGTAGGCATGGAGCCAAATGCAATTTTTAAAACTCTCCATCCTCTTGGTATTAGTCGATTGTTCGTGTACCGGGCTATTGATAGGTACATTGAAACGTCTCCTGTTTGTGACAGAAAAAGGTCTGGCCGTCCACGCACTATACGTACTATACAGACGGTTAAAACCATGAAGGAGAGAATCTGAAGCAATCTAGTCCAGCAGCAAAAGATTTTGTTCAGAGATGAATATAGCACCCAGAACCATGTCACATATTTTAAAAGATGATTTAAGAGTGCTGCTACAAAAGATATTTATCATTTGGTCATTGGTCTTGGTCATTTCTCAACTGATATTTTTAAGAAAAATAGCGTTGACAACTTCTTCAGCGGTACACAAAGGGAGCTCACAGACAAACCTTATTTACGGACGATAAAATGTTCACCATCGAGGAATATTTTATCAAGCAGAATGATCGAGTTTATGCTCATAACTCCAGAGAAGCTGCTCAATTGGTCAATATGGTGCAACGTGGCCATTATCCAGCTTCAGTGATGGTTTGGTGGGATATTAGCTATCAAGGAGTGACTGAACCCATATTTTTGTGAAAAAGGTATTAAAACGTCGGCTCAAGTGTATCAAGACACGATTCTTGAGAAGGTTGTAAAGCCTCTTAACAACACCCTGTACCATAACCAAGAATGGTCCTTTCAACAAGTCAGTACCAGTCAGTTAGTATTGTTTACTGACATTTTAGTATTATTAACTGACATTTTAGTATTATCCATGTTTATTCAAATTTTGCTTCAATATTTCCACGCCAGCAATGGCAGAATGTGTGACAATATATAAACTTATAAGACCCTGTATACCACATTGTTGGAAATAAATAAATCGACTTTCCCGCTTCTTGCGGTGCTCGTCGGTGTTACAAAACATAAAAATATCCAATTGCGCTATAATCAATTTTGAAAATTTATCAAAAGTGGTAAACCAAGTCTAGGGAGATGGTTCGTTTTATAGGCGAGCTTCCAATTATTACAATTTACTCGTGACGTCACACGCTTGGTTTCCATCGCCGATAAGAGAATACACACTAGATATGTTACACAAGCACTGTAGGGCATGTTAACTAGCTCTCCAATTGTTTAGCTCATATGCGTTTTGAAAATGGAACGTTCTAATTACGTGGTACTTAAGTTTCAAATTTGACTTTTTGATGAATCCCCACCTCATCTGCTTCACTACCCATAAAAGTTGACAACCAGGATTCTTTGATAACGACAATTTCAATTTCCATACAATTACGTGAACTTGCGTCGTCTATCTATTATGTTTATGGTCTTAATCCTGCCATCGGATAAAACATATCACTAACGAACACGAGGAAGGAAACTTTGATAACGATCAAGGTTAAATTCAAGTCAAACCCAAGGAAAAATTTGGAGGATAACCTGATATTATAACGTCTATCTCGGAAACGCTTAATGAGTTCGTGATAAACGCACTGTTTCATATTATAGGGGGAGAGTGAATGCTGCATTCCCACAGCCGCTGGGCGCGCTCTACTGGCCACGTTACCCCTCTCTCACAGAAGACTATCTTGAAATGTACTGCATTTCCCACTTTATCCTATTTCCCCAATGTACGTACATATTTCGGTAGTGAGTGAGATGTGCCAGAGCCCATTCCCATCCCATCCTCTCCCTCCCCATTTTCCCAATCCATTCCTTAATCTGCAAAGGTAAGGCAGCGCATCCGGGGGCGTGCCAACGTTTGTCATTCTGGACTAATGTTGGCATGTATCGCGGATGTCTATGGGCGACAGTATCCACTTACCATCAGTGTTTGGTTTGCCCCACCCTGGATAAAAATGTTTGCTGTTGCCCCAGCCTAGACAAAACCCTGACTACGCTTTAGCTCAGTGGTATCGGTTGAGGATTTAAACGCACGATCGCACGAATGTGAGTGGAGTATTGATACCTCTAGACCATCACCGCCCTTAATAATAGATGTAAGATTTCTTTGAACTGTTTCATGTACAGTGCCGAAACATGGCCTCTCACGGTAAGGCTGATTAACAAGTTCAAAGTCGCTCAGCGAGCAATAGAGATAAAGTGATATACTCTTGAGTCAATTTAATGGACAAAATCCGTAATGAAAAAATTGGACGAAGAATCAGCACTGAAAGAATCAGCAGGCTGGCAGTGGGCACGCCATATCTGTCGCAAGGCTGATAACCGGTACTGAGAAACAGCCTTTGGCTAAGCTCCTACTTTTTTTTCTTTTTACTATGGTATTTATATTTATATTCCTACTATGGTGCAATTGGCCCATTCTGCCAGTGTCAAGTTTTCTTCGCAATAAACAATTTTAAAATCCAAATGTATCCTGTCAATGTCCAGTCCCGTAGAAGTAAGTCAGGGGTCGCCCAGTAAAGTGATAAGGGGCCATTCATTTATTACGTAAGACGATTTTTGCCAGTTTTTGACCCCCTCCCCCCCTATGTAAGAAAAAAATAAGAATAGGCCGACCCCCTCCCCCCCTGTTTAATATTTATTACGTAAGAATCTAAAGGAAAAATGAATACACGTTTGGTTTGTTTTAATTTTTACCTATATCGTTTACCTGTACGCATCCGAGCGCGCGGCTCGCCACTCGCGCGGATGCCCGCGCTTTTTCAAAGTATAATCTTAACTGCACATTTTTGTGATCTTACGTAAGAACTATCAAGACTCCCTCTCACCCCCTTGTAAGAAAAAAATAAAACATGGTCGACCCCCTAAATCGTCTTACGTAATAAATGAATGGCCATTAATAGGTTTACTGAGGACTGAAGAGGACTCCTTGGACACGAAAAAACGCAGTCCTATGCCTTTATTTGAGTTTCACAAACATTATGCACGAAAAGCACCGACACATTTTTGTAGTAATCAAATACAACTCAACTTCACTTGCTAGTTTCCGCCAAAATATCAAAGCTCCTACTTTTTTTTTTATGTACGAAGGCGGCAGACGACCATACAGTCCACCTGATGGTAAGTGGATACTGTCGCCCATAGACATCCGCGATACATGACAACATTAGACCAAAATGACAAATGTTGGCACGCCCCCAGATGCGCTGCCTACCTTTGGAGGTATAGGAATGGATTTGGAGGAAGGGTTAGGAAAATGGGGAGGGATAGGATGGGATGGGAATGGGCTCTGGCACATCTCACTCATTACCGAAACACGTACGTACATTGGGGGAATACGATAAAGTGGGAAATGCAGTACATTTCAAGGTAGTCTTCTGTGAGAGAGGGGTAACGTGGCCAGTCGAGCGCGCCCAGCGGCTGTTGGATTGCAGCGTGCACTCTCCCCCTCAAGAACTCACTTCTCGCGCCGCTCATTAAAATTGCCTAATTGTGCTACAATTAATTGTAAAAGTACGTCAACAGGGATGAACCGAGTCAAGGGAGATGTATCATTCCATCGATGAGTCTCCCGTCACTAGTAACTCATGAAGTGACCACGCTTGATTTCCAAATTTCACGAACTTGCTTTGTCCGTGTCTACTGTTGTCACGCGTGTTATTCGTAAACAATTCATCTTTTCTTGACGCAAGTGCTCAAATGGACAATTACTCATTAGGCATAACTTGAAAATAACAATTGAACAGGTGTGTCCATTGTCATGCATATATTTATATTATTTAACTAGCGACCCGCCCTCGCTTTGCTTCGGTTTATTAAATTTAAAACAATCGGAATAAGATATTTTCCTGCGGTAAAATGGAGCCTATATTTTAAGTTAGACCTCTAGCAATACATCGGTGGAAACTGCATTCAATTCCATGCAGTGGTTTTTGCGTGATGCGTGTACAAACATACAGACAGACAGACAGACAAAATTTCTAAAAACTGTTGTTTTGGCGTCTGTTGCTCTAATAAAGACCCCCCCCCCATATTAGTTTTTTTCAATATTTATAATGTACAGACATCGGCCTGTTACAATTTTATTATATGTATCGATATAGATTATAACTGCTTCCATATATCGATGTTGACCTCGTGCATAAGGGATGTGTGGTGATAAAACGCCACGCTGGCTAAGCGGGTTGGCGAGTCTACTCTTTTGGAGGTGGTACTCGTGATACTACTCGTTTAAAAGGCTTGTGGTAGTCGCTCTGTTAATCCTTAGTCGCTATGACACGACGCATCCACGGAAAGCGATGGGGTGGCGCTACTCAAAAGCCAGCCAACTAATAAAAACTATAACTATTACAAATTACAAATGAAAATAATAACAACGTACAAATATGGCAAATAAATAATTTAGTTAATGTATTTGTACGTGTGCTTGCATGCGTGCGTGACTGCGTGTGTGACTGCATGTGTGCTTATGTGTGTCGTATCTGACAACCTCGGTTTGTATAACTATATATATCGACGGCCCCTACGTAAATCATCGATTTTTTGACACTTTTCACCAGAATCATTTAAAGCTTCTTTATGATACTACTACTCGGGAAATGTTTGTTTGTGTTCGATGTTTTACGAATCTTTCTGGCAATAAACAAGGTTTTGACTTTATTTCTTTAGCGGGATGTCAAATATACATTTATAGAAGCCGATTTAACGATTAAAAACAATCGTAAATTTTAAGTTTCGATGATTTACGTAGGGGCCGTCGAATTATTATATGTAATTATTAAAGTGCCTATGTAATACCGATATTTCCTATTGATACCGATATTTCCTAATCCGAATAAAAGTTAACGTATACAACGTGTCACGGGAATAACGCAAAACGCGAAACACGTCAACTAATTTAAAATATATGGAACCGTTCCAAAGAAGAATAAAAATATTTTAAGGAATAATTCAAAAGTTACGGACATGTAAAGTTTTGTTGTTCTATCTAAAACGTTCGTAGCGCTCAATACTCAGTAGGGGTCAGTGAGCGGGCGATGCGCGTAGAATAAAAGACTTACTAGAAATTAACAATAAGTTATGGAAAAAAAAAGCTGGTAGATTTGAATATACTTTCGATACTAAACAAACTACGAGTATTTTCGGATTTTTTGTTATTACAATGACACGTTGTACATGTGTGTACATGTGTGTACATGTGTACACGTGTGTTGTACATTTTATAAAATACCTACATCGGAAAGATACATAATTTTTTATCCCATACTTTATTTACATAAATTTACATACTTTATTCAATAAATACTTTCATATTTACCTTATTAGAGATTTTATTAGAAAAATGAAAAATGCCCTTAACTTTCTGTCAGTTTGATTTTTTAGTTAGTATTTTCTGATAGGTCGTGACAATCCAAATATCTCCAGAGTCCGTTTGATCCACTACTAACGGAACACCTGTATATGTAGGAAACATTTGTAAGCGTATCTAGAATAAGAATACATACCTCCATCTCTCTCCAATCCGCCACTAGAAGCCGATAGCATTATCTGTACCCATAAACAGAATAGTGCCAGAATGACCAAAACCCGTAGTATAGAAGCATATTTTATCCTGGGCATCGCGCTCACTCAAACGGCAATAAAAACATCTTAACTCCCCCGTCCGTCGATAGATGGCGTGCAACGCGTACCGAGTTTACCACTCGCGCCGATCGATGGCGTTGTGTTAAATGTATTTCATGATCGTACTTCCATAGCGGTTTATTTCGTTCTCCTGCTGTTCTGTAACAAAATGAAAAGAGCTTATAGTTCAGAACGTGATGAAATGCGCAATAGGCGTATTTACCGCAGAACACAACAACCGATGGTGTAGAGTCCTTGAGTGTAGGCAGGTCTGGCTCAGTTCGCACATTTAGGTACGAAAATATGCGTACAGCAGCTGAACAGGGGTTTATTTCAGTCGGTTACCGCGAACTCTTCGTAACGCACGCGCAAATAAAAGCGTTTAAAAACTACCATCATATTGTGTAAGTAGGTATAATACTTCTTATAATTTAAAACGAATAAAACTACAATAAATAATCTAAATGACAGCAATAAAAACAGGCCATTGTCAAATAGATGAAAGGGTACCGTAGCGGTTTCAGAATAACATACCATTCGTGTGGTGTTTAGATGTTTCGCTTGGTTTCAGTAGTTCAGCAGTGGACAATGGCAGTGGAGGCAGGTTACGGTTACCGTAATTATGTTTGCCTTAATGCATGTCTAATGTCTCTGAGAAATCTCAGGATTATAGCCCTGGACACGTGCCTCCTTATGCACATTGTCATGTGCACGAGGAATGTATGGCCTTAAAACGTCACGCTGGCCAAGTGGATTGGCGAGTACACTCTTTTAGAGGTGGTGCATTTCCTCGGGTCTTGTGATAGCGGTCAAGATGCACAGCAGTCAAAAAGATTCCCGGAGAGAGCGTTGAGATAATAAAACACCATCTAACGTCTGTCGGTTTATTTGGTGATTATTAACTAAAAAATCATTACACCTGCTTATCTTAAAAAAATAAAGAAAGCCAAACCATAGCGCGTGGGACGGGACAGCGACATCTATCGGAGAGTGAAAATAAACTACATACATTACCTAACATTATCGTTGATTCTAAGGAATCATACAGTCGTCTTTGATGACACCCACGGAAACAGATTCTAGAGCCGACGCCACATGGCCACAAATTATTAATTGTCTTTAAACATATATTTGTTTGAATTAAACCAAGCCAGTAACGAATACAACGAAAGGTTCTTTCATTTCTTCCGAACCCTAAAAATGGTGGAAAACAGCCAACATTGCGACAAACAAACAAACGACAAATATTCGCATTGTCGCTTTGTTTACGTGGACTATCAATTTGAACGTTTTATGACGTGTTATAAAGTTGAGTGAAGTACAAAATTCCCCGTGGCTTCGCCTTTTTTATAGAAAAAAGGCGGCAAAAGAGCGTACAGTTCGCCTGGTGGTAAGTGGAGATTGTCACCCGTAGATACCCGCGCCCCCAATCAGTTTTTGGTAAATATATTCAATGTACAGACAGTTTTGTTATATGTTGATGGGGAGAGCGCACGCTGCAATCCAACAGCCGCTGGGCGCACTCGACTGGCCACGTTAACCCTCTCTCACAGAAGACTACCTTGAAATGTACTGCATTTCCCACTTTATCTTATTTCCCTAATGCACGTACGTGTTTCGGTAGTGAGTGACATGTGCCAGAGCCCATTCCCATCCTATCCCTCCCCATTTTCCCAACCCTTTCTCCAAATCCTACATCTCCAAAGGTAGGCAGCGCATCCGGGGGCATGCCAACATTTGTCATTTTGGACTAATGTTGGCATGTATCACGGTTGTCTATGGGCTACAGTATCCACTTACCATCAGGTGGACTGTATGCTCGTCTGCCGCCGTCGACCATAAAAATAAAAAAAAAATATGTATAGATGTATAAAACAATACAAAAAACAAAGAGTAACAATGAAGTAACAAACAATTTGAGTCGGAGATTAATAATCAGTCTTAATCAATATTCAACTAAATTATAAGTGTATCTTTAAGTGTTCAACTAATCTATCTTTAAGTGTTGGATCCTTAGCAGCGGCAATGATCATAATTTTTATTCATGTCAGTATAACAATTTAAAAGCGTGGTATCTGCCAAAATTCTAGTTTTGACGATAAATATCAATGGATATATATCGTGATATATATCCGCTGATATATATAACCGAACCCTGGTTCAGACAAACAAAAAATTTAACAATTGTTATTTTGGACTCTGTATTACTTGCACTTTATAAATTACTAGCTGTGCCCGACATGCGGTGCTGTAGTTCCGGGGATTACCCTCCACATACACACAAACTCACAAAATTCGCACTCTCTCTTTATTATATTAGTATAGATAATACAAAACACTTTTTAAAAAAATATCTCTAGTACAGACACGGTTCGACGATTTTATTATATCTCTAGATTTCTGGCACCAGGTATTTTCTTGTTCTTTTCCCACCAAGTAATTGTTGGATTTTTTAACGACCAGGGTCAAATTTTCACTTTTCCATGTCGCGTGCGAGTGAGAGATAACTTATTTCCACAAAGACAGTTTCTCGAACGGTCCAGCCGAAAATATTGTATATGATTCTCGTATGCGATAAAATTTGATACAATACACACGATGATAATCATGTTTACACGATGATAATCATTAGATGATAAAAGTTGTTTGAACAAGCTTTTGACCAATTTATCTTTACTGCGCGCGTTCGAGAAACTCTCCTTGTGTAAATGACTCTTTATTGTAATTGAATGAACCGTAAAGAACCGTAAATATGATAATTATACTAAATATAAATGTATGTATATGGGTTAACAGAATGAGCTACTGTTAATAGTGACCTTTAACTTTCAATGCCATACTGTGTGGAATATTACAAGCTATAAATGGAAGATTGTTTTGCGGCTGCCCCATATCAAAACCAACTAATCTATACTAATATAATAAAGAGGTAAAATTGTGTGTTTGTTTGTATGTTGGGGGTAATCTCTGGAACTACTGAACCGATTTCAAAAATTCTTTCACAAATAGGAAGCTAAATTATCCGTGTCTGATATAGGCTATATTTTAATTTAAAATTTTGAAAAAAATAATTGAAAAAAACAACATAAACTTATGCTAGTTTATAATATGTATGTATGTATATCTATATTTTATTAATACATATTTTACTCCCATTACTTTCCATTTCTCCTTCCGTGATTGCACTGCCGCCGTCATTATCTTTCCTCTCCTTAAGGTTGACTGGAAGGCAACGCCATATAGCATTAAGACCGCCCATTGTATTTTGTGCAATAACAAAATCCTTATTATTATTATTTTATAGACAAGAGGGCGAACGAGCAAGCGGTCCCACGTGAGGGTAAGTGTTACCGCCGCCCATGGACACCTGCAACACCAGAGGGTATGCGGGCGCGCTGCCGACCTTGCAAAATCCTATTCACAGCTTTCTTGAAGAACCCCATATCGTAGCTTAATGGGAAGACCTCTTAATGTTAAGTAGTTAAGTTAAATAATAATGTTTGTGATAATCAAATAAAATCATAAAACTGCGTCTCTCGTGTGCTTCCAAGTAGTCCAACGCGTGTCTTCTGTAAACCAACTTCACTTTACTGAGCGACTCCCTACGTAACTTACGTCGACGCAACTAAACATTGACTAGATGCGATATGAATTGTTTTGACTTTAAAATTGTTAATTACGAAGAAAACTCGAAACTAGCACAATGTGCTAATTGCGCAGTTACCATATACCGAAGTAAAGAAAAAAAAGTCTTATGTAGGAGGAGAGTATGCCGTAGTGTGGTCTCAACCGGCTATAGGATAGCATCACCCCATCTCTACCCGTGGGTGTCGTAACATACGGACTCGGGGATAATGGAGCGGCTGCCACAAGCCCTGAGAAACGACTCTAAAAGAATTAAGTCCCCAACACGTTTGGCCAGGGCAGTGTTTTAAGGCCGTGTACCTCTTATGCACTATACAATGTGTATCAGGAAGCGTATCCAGCAGTGGATACTGAAAGGGCCGGTTGCATTGCATTAGAGGAGTTTTTGGATCATGAGTGGTGTGGCAACAAGGAGAGCAGTGAACAGACACGCGCCGACAGTATCGGAGATTGATCTATAGAAAACAAACGTGATTGAATGCAAACGTGATTGAATGCCTTGTGACAATTTTTTTCATGACAAACACGGAAATTGTAAATTGTTCATTTCCGCTAAATATACAACTTTATTACATGTCACGGATTGACTAATATGATTATGTGATCATGTCACGTATGGAAAACTCGGTAATTGGAACTGTTTCATCGTGCTATTTGCTGGTCTTTCAACTTCTACCGTTCCGACTCAGTAATAAGACATTTTTTTTTGGACGAAAGCGCCAGACTTGCATACAGTCCACCTGGTGGTAAGTGGATACTGTCGCCCATAGACATCCGCGATACATGCCAACATTAGTCCAAAGTGACAAACTTTGGCACGCCCCCGGATGCGCTGCCTAACTTTATTGATGAAAGAATGGATTTGGAAAAAGGGTTGGGGACGTGGGAAGGGATAGTATGGGAATGGGCTCTGGCATATCTCTCACTACCGAAATACGTACATACATTGGGGAATATGATAAAGTGGGAAATGCAGTACATTTCAAAGTAGTATCCTGTGAGAGAGGAGTAACGAGACTAGTCGAATGCGCCCAGCGGCTGTTGGATTGCAGCGTGCACTATTCAAATATATAAATAGTTAATGATAAGTAATGCATGATTTAAGTTTATTTCTTGTTCTTTTTACTTAAATTAGTACAGCCGCGAGCGCATAACAGCTGTACGATAATTTGAATGTCATCTGTATTTACCTGTTTTAAGCAAATATGTAAATTTAATTTGAATTTATCATTAAACGAGCAATGCTTGTACCATACATTCCTGAAAACGGCTGTAACAATTTTAATAAAACTTACAGGGTACGTAAGGGCTTTTATCGGACGAAAAATTCGATCTAGCTAGTCCCCACTGCTAGGAAAATTCGGCTTTCTGCAGAAAAAGTATAGGCTCAGATATTGAGCGTAAAAAATATTTATTTCTTTGTGTCCGGTATATTTTTCGACGTCCGGCCTTGGAACCCATAAGTCCGACTTTTAAAAATGGCCTTGCATAAAAATCATGTGACAACCCTAACGATCTAACGCTCTCATCGAACAAGCGGTGATGGAAAGTGGAAAGTATCACACTTCCCACCCGATGGAATTGGATTAAACGGGAAGTAACTAACATTACCGATTGTTATTTACTTAAATTATAACAATAAACATTAATGTACATACAACCACGTAATTTCGACTAATAATGTAAACAGCTACGTGACCTACTTACGCTTGCGCATTTTGTAAGACTTTAGGCTGGAGACACACTAGGAGACAAAATATTACCACCAGGAGGACTGTCTGCACATTAATGATATTAGTATTAGCTTGATTCCCGTAGCAATTTTGAATTAGCTAATTATTTTATTTGTATTCAACAATTTATTGTACACACACACAACGTGAAACAAATAAAAAGACTGAAAAAGAAAAGATGTACAAAATGCAAGCTTATCTCATGCGGAGATTTCTACCAGCGGACCTGGCAAAGTGAAATATAAGTCAAGACAGAAAGGCGAACGAAGCGCGTACGGAAAATTAACAAAATACATTCATATATATTTATATACATATACAGTACATACAAACAGATATATCTATTACTATATACAATATGGACTATTTAAAAAATTGACAAATAGTGTTATTTTAATCGATTTTTAAAAATAGTCAGGGTCTATCTCGTTTTTTTATGAGGGAGAGTATTCCATAAGAGTGCGACCTCAACGGAAAATGAATCACCACAGCTACGAGAATTGTGAGAAGGGATATTTAACAGGGAGGTTTGAATTCTAAGGAATCTAGATCTTGGAAAAATTTACGAGAAACGGTCACGCAAGTAGGTAGGAGAAGGTTTAAGAACATTATAGAGGGGGTGTAAAAGTGTGACAATTACGACGAGAACGAATAGGTAACGACTGGAGCTTCTTCCTAAACTCAAGACATGTCGTCAAACTTGCGTAAACCAAAAATAAAGCGAATATTCAAGTTTTAAGAATCGATAATTGGAAAAAGATGATTAGTCTTAGTTTTAATAGGGAGAACGTTCTGAAGGCGTTTCAGAGAGTGGATACAATAGGATAGAATAATGTTTTTTTTTTAATGAAAATTACTTAAACTATAATTGATTCGGATAAAAAGTACCCAAAGCCTTAACTGGGCACATAAGCTATAACTATGTCAAGTTCCATTAAAATCCATCAAGTTGTTTTTACGTGATGCGCGTTCAGAAAGACAGACAGCCGATAGAAAGGCGGTATTTTTTTTTAATTGTTGTTTTGGACACTAGTGTACCCACAACTTTACTTTAAGTTATGCGTGTAACAAACTGCAACTAGTTTGTCGAAGGACGTTGTTTCCGTGTTATTATCAAATAACGTAGCCATGCTGACTGGCTATAAAGATCTCTACATTTGTACAAAGGGGGAATATCATTTGTATACATAAGAATAGATGGGTTAACAACAGAAGTCCATACATTGATTGTATAATCGCCACCAGTTTGATTTTTTTGTGTATATTTAGCACAGGTAATTTTTTTTTTTATGTACGAAGGCGGCAGACGAGCATACAGTCCACCTGATGGTAAGTGGATACTGTCGCCCATAGACCAATTGTGTGCCGTACAGTGTCGGTCGGCGATTACAACACCCACGGCAAGAGATGGACTGGTGTTATTCTATAGCTCACCGAAACCATAGGAATTAATGACATAACAGACTTAGGAAGGAGGTCGTTTTATAGGTTTACTTAAAAACTATCGATCTAGCCTCAGAAATCTTAAGGTTGCTATTGTTTGAGCATCAGGAGTGAAAAGAAAGAAAGATATTCTAATCATTTCAGTATTTTTTAATCTCATAAATTATTCATTTGATATAAATACCACGTAAAGAGTAATGGCTCAACTGTTATCATCACCTGATCATTGTTATCCATGTTGCCATCGAGTTTTTATCATCACGTGAACAGTTGTAAGCGAGAATTGTTTGTATATTGTTTATTATGTATATTGTATATTGTTTGGTACGAGAAGTGTATATTGTTTGGTTGCATACGAGAATCGTATACAATATTCTCGCACGAACCGTTCGATAAACTGTCCTTGTGTAAATGAGCCTTAACAGTTTGTTGTCAAGCGAACTCTGCTCGTATGAGACCTACTTTAAATGTGTGTGATTTTTTTTTTTATGGACGTAGACGGCAGACGAGCATACAGTCTACCTGATGGTAAGTGGATACTGTCGCCCATAGACATCCGCGATACATGTCAACATCAGTCCAAAATGACAAACGTTGGCACGCCCCCGAATGCGCTGCCTACCTGTGGAGATATAGGAATAGATTTGGAGAAAGGGTTGGGAAAATGGGGAGGGATAGGATGGGAATGGCCTCTGGCACATCTCACTCACTACCGAAAGTACGTACATTAGGGAAATAAGATAAAGCGGGAAATGCAGTACATTTCAAGGTAGTCTTCTGTGAGAGAGGGGTAACGTGCCCAGCGGCTGTTGGATTTCAGCGTGCACTCTCCCCCTCAAAAATATAGGTACTAGCATGTGTGAATATACTGGCAAGGATAATTATATTTTTCCATGAGCTTTGAGGACTTCTTGCATGCTAAAGCATGCATTGATGACGACGCTTTGCGTCTTTGTGTGGTGTGGTATTATATGAAATTAATTATTGTGTTCGCACTTGTGTTACCGATTGTACCGTCGCGATGTCAGTGTCAGAACATCCGGTTGTATCGATTTTGTTATTATTTATAGATTCAAATGCGATAAGGCGGCCCACGCAATAATTGTCCGAGGGTTCCATATTTTCAGAATTAACTACAGTAATCCAACTCTTTCAGCATCCACTGCTGGAGACGGGCCTCCTCGTGGACGTTGTGTTGTGCACGAGGGAGGTGTGGTATCAAAACAGCATGCTGGCCAAGCGGGTTGGGCGAGTCCATTATTTTATAGGTGGTGTAGTTCCTCAGCGCTTGTGGTATGCCGTTTTTTTTTTATTATTTTAAAACAAAGTATAGGAACTTTCAATTTTTCAGTAATTTCATGTTCAAAACTATAGGATTTTTTTTTTAAATAGACTCGTATATTGTATGTACTCGTGGGATTGTACTCGCAAAATAATACTTTAAAGAAATATAATTGTCAAGTAGAAATATGAGTTGATACTTATTTTTTTAAATTGACACGTCTAAAGTGAACGTACACTCCCGGACACCTGAATGAAGCCACCCTGCATTTTTATGTATAGAGGCCCGAAACATAAAAATAATATTACACCAAAGAAAAGAAAAAGACTTCGATATAATATACATAAATGAAATTTTAAAAATAATGTTTATCGGAGTTTTTGAGGTCATTAAAAGCGTTCTGAAGTAAAAATTCAAAATGGCGGCTTCAGTATAGTATCAGAAATATGGAAAACCTAAATATTTTGTTAAAAATGTGCAAATATGTATGTTTTTTTTTTATATACTAGTGGGCGGACGAGCAAGCGGTCCCACGTAATGGTGAGTGTTACCGCCGCCCGTGGACACCTGCAACACCAGGGGGTATGCGGGCGCGCCGCCGACCTTGCAAAATCCTATTCACAGCTCTCTTGAAGAACCCCATATCGTAGCTTAATGGAAAGACCTCTTGAGGCAGTTCGTTCCACAGCCTACGGGTTCGCGGTATAAAGTAATTTTTGGAGCGAACAGTGCGCGACACCTGCGTATCGAGGAAATGCGGATGGACCGCACTTCTGTGACGGGAGGTGCGGTTGTAGAAACCCGAGGTGGGAATTATATTGAACAATTCTTCAGAGCATTCCCCATTGTACAGGCGGTAGAACACACAGAGAGACGCAACGTCTCTCCGACTGCTGAGGGATTCTAAACAATGAATTTCGCGGGGTCTACGAGGTAGCTGAAAAGGAATCTTAAGTCAATTTGCCGTGTGGTGTAGGCCGCCTATAGCACCAGCCCATTTCTTCCCGTCGGTGTCGTAAAAGACGGCTAAGGGATAACAAAACAGCTACCACAAGCACAGAGGAACTGCACCACCTCTAAAAGAGTGGACTCGCCAACTCGCTTGGCCAGCGAGGCGTTTATATAAGGCCTTACATATCTCATGCACGAGACAATGTGAAGTCGCCCATATGTTCATGTGAAGATACTGAAAAGATTAGATGCATTTATATATATCTATACTAATATAATAGAGGGAAAATTGTGTGTTTGTATGTTGGGGGTAATCTCTGGAACCACTGAACCGATTTCAAAAATTCTTTCACAAATAGGAAGCTAAATTTTCCGTGTCTAATTTAAGCAATATATTATTATGAAATTTTGAAAAAAAAACTTATAAACCGAAGCGAAGCGAGGGCGGGTCGCTAAGTGTTTAATAAATTTCGAGAAAATCGAATTGTTTATTTAATTTTGTATAAATTAAATTTATTCCAAACTTTTATATTTGGTACATAAGAACTATGTTCCAAAACGTTTCACATTCATTTATTAAACTGAAGAACTTATTCTGAAATCATCATTGTATTTTATTAGTTGATACTGGGTCAATGGAAGTCATGCATCAATTGATACTGCATATTCTGGCATCAATATATCTACTACTATGTCATGGCTCTCGTGCAACATATATTAAGCTTTCTTAATAAATCATTCCCCTATAACTTTGAAGTGGAATTATATTTTTTCAGATATTTTTTACGGAAATGTACTATACTCTAATCATAATGTAGCATAAAACAGCGTGGTGAAATCGCGTTTCTGATTGTAATGACATCACTTGCTACTTAACTTGAACAGATTATTATAGGAATGTGTAAGACGGCCGATAGTTCTTCAACTCGCGACGTTATAATCAAGTGTCCTGCTACACAGGGACGCATTTATGTACCTTTGTTTTTGGATACAATCGTACCGGATAATAATTATAGGGAATTTAATAGCAGTAGTAATGAATCATTAATATTTACAATAACATATAACGTATGTTATCACAATGGTTCTATTGTTCCTGCGATTAAATAATACCTACCTAAGCTGCTATCTATAGACAAGAATAAATAGTTTTTTTTTTATAGAATGGGTACAGTCTTATTACGTTTAAGTGAGTACAATGGTGAACTCTCAGTAGCATGGGGAGACCTGCAGCAGAGTGGACGATAAAAAGGCTGTTACTTGTTTTGTTATATATGAAATTCTGCCTTAGTACATACATAATAGAGCGGTGATAGCCTAGGAGTGTCTATACTCGACTCACAATCGTATGATCGGAATTCAAACCCTAGGTCCGTAACACTGTTTTTTTAAAGAAAAAAACGTCACTAGCTCGGCGGTGAAGGAAAACATTGCGAGGGAACTAGCATGCTCGAAAAATAAAAAATAAATCTGGAGTTATGTGTATCGCGTGGTGTATCGTTATGTGTATTGCACCGGGCTAGTGTGGTGGATTATGGCCCGACGAACCCCTTCCCCCCCATTTATTAGGGGGCCTGTGCCCTGCCAGTGGAACTTTAAAGGCTGAGCGAAATAGGAGTAGTACATACCAAGAGCGTCGCCAGCCAACGCCAGCCAATGGGCCAGGGGGGGAAGGAGTAAGATGAGAGAGAGGATGGGAGAAATGTGAATTGTACAAATACAAATTCTTTCGAACCTCTAGAGGGGGGCAACTGCCTTCCCCTGCCCCCCGTGGCGACGCCCTTGGTACATACATAATACAAAACTCCAATTAAGATAAGCACACCTACTTATGTTAAAATTGTAATTAAAATTATTAAAGTGAAGTAAAAATGTTAATTAAAGCGTTATATGATTTAAATACTTACACTTCATTAGTTTTTATCTGATTTTCTTTTGATTATAATGTTCAGTAGATGTTTCGTAAAATGATTAGTAATGATTAGATTTATTAAATGATTAGCGATGATAGCGTCCTGCTGCGGGATGATACGACGAGCTGGTGGACCACATGACGGTAAGTGGTCACCGCCGCCCGTGGACACCCGCAACACCAGAGGGCTTGCCGGCCTTGCTGAATTCTGTTCACAGCTCTCTTGAAGAGCCCCATGTCGTAGCTAATTAGCCAAAACTAATTAGCATACTATTATTTAGTTTTGGTAATTACAACTATGTAGTGTTGCTAATTGAAGGCCTAATAAGCATAACGTTTAACTCACTTTAAAGCAACATGAGTAATGGTTGACGGAAATATTAAAAAGCATATTAATTTATTGTTTCCTTATTGAAAATCAATAGCAATGGCTACAGCAAAACAAATTAAACCGTGACTTTTCTAATATTGTTACAATTTGTAAAAGAAGCTTAAAAATTAGGATGTAGAATTTTAATCAATATTCTTGTTATACGTCCTATACTTTTTAAATCAAAGGGTGCTAGATCTTCATTTACCAGCTTCCTTGGCTTCCTTCAAATAAAGACTTAATTTTAATTTATGATCTTACCCATTCGCTTCTTATTGAAGGCATTGTAAATAGCCACAAGAAGTGCAATCAAGTTGATCAGGAGGCTTTTAAATATCTTATTAGGAATTGTTACTCTGAGGAATTCCATCGATGCCAGGTGATTTTTTAACAAGTCGACTTTAAACAGCCGTATAAAGAAAACTATTTATCCGATCATGGTAAAACTTGACATTCGTTTTATGACATGTGTGCCAATATCACAGGACAATAATTTTATTGATAGCAACACCATCTCTGTGCTAGGTCGAGAACTTTTCACCTTGCCCTAGTACGTATAGATATTTTTTCCAAAATTAGAAATAGTTAATCTCCGAAATAGGTACATTTCTTCAAAATCTGTCTTTACATTTGCTATCACTGTTTACATAACTGATAATAATTCTTATCTTATCAATGACCATGTTAACATGTAAATAATAAGATGATACAAGAATGATATAACACAAGAATGATGATAAGTTTACAATATATTGTGGTCTACAAAGAGAAATCTGCAACCTTTTGAGTATTATAATATATTTTTTTATTCACCATATTATTATTAGGCTACAGTGGGCTAAGCTGTGTATGCTGATGCATTCAATCTGGTTTTTGTCACTTGTACATCTGTTTAGCACAATATCTGTCCAGCCGGCTCTTGAACTGGATCACCAAATCTGCACTTATAACATTTTCTGGCAACAGGTTCCACTTGTTGACTACACGGTTCAATATAAAATGTTTATATGGGGATTGGAGATAGAGATAGGGTCCAGCTTCATTTAGTTCTCTTCATTTTCGGAATATAATATTGTAGGCAGAGTTAGTAAGAAATTTGTAAACTACTAGCATGGCCGACAACTTTGTGCATGTAGATGTTAGAGCTTAAGTCACGTGGAAAGTTTACAATAATTATTACGGTCAATATTGATCTGGATAAAAGTAAATTCAATATTGACCATAAGTTATAACTATGCTAAGTTTAATTAAAATTTATCCCACGGTTTTTGTGTGATACACATTCAGACAGATAGATAACCAGACAGACAGTTAAAAATTCTTGTATCTTTCACGGTGTTGTACACTGCAATGATGTTTTTGAAAAATACTACATGTACAGGCATGGCTTTGGTATGTGTGTGCATACCATTGCAGTGTAAAGTCCCGGATTCAAATCCCAATTGGACACTTGATTGTATAATGTTTGTTCTGTGTGCCAATTCTGTTTAATTTTTCAAGTAAAACTACTCCAAAGTTAATCTTGACACTATACGGTATTATAATATTGGTTACCTGTGGGGCGTAGGTGCTATAGCTCTTATAGGATAAATTGAACCAATAGGACCAATTTCTTAACCAATAAGATAAAAACACTAATCCAAGCGGAAAATATGACATTTTTGTTTATTCACACTATTTGACTCAATTTATGCAATCTACAAAGCTTCAAAAATTTTTTAATTATTTACTTGTATTTAATACAATATTTTAGTAGTGGTCCAATCACCTTGTAAAATAATGTAATACTAATACAAATACAAAATTTCTCATGCATGATTTAATTTTTATCGCTTAGTACTAATATTTTATCAGTTATTATCAGTTAATTTCGAAGTCTTTTAACACATTGTGCAACTTTAAATCTTATACAAGTCGCATTATTTCTATAGTAATTAAAACTGTATTTACGCGAGCGAAGTCCAGTTAGTAATATTTTTTTGGGCAAATGCGACCTCCATTGGACCAACGGACCGTAAAAGCTATTTCTTATTGTAAATAGTAATAAAAAAATGATTACTTACAAAGTCGGTCATCACTTTCCGCCCTTCCACTGCTAGTTGAAATCGGAAAAACTTGTTTTTATTACGTAAAAATAACTGAATAGGTCAAATGATTTAACGTTGCAGAGTAAACAACTTTAAAACTGCTAAAACCACGGAAAAGTTTACTTTATTTACTGCAATGTTTACAACGCAACCACACGTAATTATTTGCAAAATATGTGACAAAAATATTGATTGATAAATCAATTTATTATTCCCAGTTTTAACAACGATAGTTTATAATTATGCAGCCTGTTTTTAATATTTGGAAGTCTATACACGGCGAGTTTATTTCATGGAATGGTTATTGTAGGCCGTCATCTCAATCACATGATATTAATTTATTAAGGAAATAAGAAAAATACGCCAGTAACTACACCGCGAACTGAAAATGTGTGTGTAGGTTTTTTTACGTGAGAAGTAGGTGAGGTCAGACGACAGTTAGGTAACAGTGTCGCCATAACTTAATACAAATCAACTAATGGAAGTAATAAATTATCATATTACAATAACTAAAATATAAATACATAATTTAAGAAATGTTTGATGAGCAAAAATCTTAAATACGAGTATGCGTTGAGAATATTGTATAAATATAATCCTTGTGTATTTACTAAAAATTCACCTTATACACTTATGAAAATCATTCAATCTTATTTAAATACCACTAAACTCTCCCAATACACTGATATATCGCACAAGTTGTTAAAACAGCCGTATTTCCATGTAGACATTCAACATCGAATATAACACTTATAAAATAATTAAATAACTGCTTATTTAATATTTTCTTAAATAATAATAAATAAATAAATGATAATTAAAGAGTTAAGAGAGGCATGAAGTGAAAGCGGCCCACGCTTGAGAGTTAGGATAGGCCATGGAGTCGTAGTTGGTCAACATTCTTATCACAAGGACATTTGTGTTCTGAGGCTCATACCAAGGCAAAGGGTATTAACATTCAGTTAAGTCCCCAAGTTTGCTGTAGTTTGTATAGAGCTGTAGTTGTAGTTTCCGGTTAGTAGTTAGTAAAATTTTAGTAGAATTATATTTATTATTTAGTAACACTGTAGTCAAATGTCATTTACGTTTCGTTATTCTAAATTTGTAAATATATCCGCAATGTGTTTAATAACTTATAATCTTATAAACGAAAGGTTTTAATATAGAATAATTTAAGTCCTGTTTAATATTTCAGGTGAAAGACTTACATATTAATTGACTATTTTATTTATTAGAATATATTAATTTGGTAAGATTTTCGTTTCGGTTTATCAAAAAGATCAATGTCTGACATTCACAAGTATTGTCAAAGGAAAATGAATACTGATAATTACTGATTGACATTTCGTCAATTTTCGTCTACGGTTGTTTTCATTTGCCCTTTGTGTTATTTTATTTGCTAATTTCTTCAATAAACTAACAGATTAACATTAAGTTCTGTGTAAGTAATTAAAATAATCTATTTATTATTTTCTTAAACCATTCTATACCAAATTACAATTCGTTTTTACACTAAGTTTTACACTTACAATTTTGTAAGTTAAGTTGATGCACCGAACAGTTAGCAAGTCTCTAATATACCCAAAACCATTCGATTCTACCTTTTATTGCTAGTATTTTAACGTACTTTCTAGAATTACTCTGTTGCTGACTGTACTAACGAAATTTTTCTTTTTTTATGTCGTTTTTTACTAATTCGCCAGGCAATGGGAGACATAGAACTTGATTCCTCAGAACTTGGAACCCGCACATATTGGCAGGAAACGTATAAAAAAGAAGTAAAGAATTTTGATGACCATGGTGATATGGGAGATGTTTGGTTCGGTGAAGAGAGTGCTGATAGGGTTATTATGTGGATAACTGACTGTGGGATAAAGAAAGATAGTGCTGTGGTTGATCTAGGTATGATACTTTTACTAAAACTGGCAGTGCCAATTTTGTGTGTGTAGACATTAGTGTTTGCTTAGCTTAATTCCTGTAGGAATGCTATAATAAATGAATAATGCCACACTCAATGACCAGCACTAGGATTACCTGTGTCCAGAGACGGGGTTCAGAGTGTGTCCCAGGGTCCAGAGACACACATAAAGGCAAACCTAGATCTGAACAAACATTTGTCTTTGAACACATGAATGTCTGACCAGGAATGCATGACAGGCAGGGTAAGAGCTAACTGCGTCAATTGGTTGTCGTCATCTATACATATAATAAAATTTTAACAGGCGGATGTCTGTACATTATAGATATTGAAAAAAAACTAATATGGGGGTCTTTATTAGAGCAACAGAAGCCAAAACAATAGTTTTTAGAAATTTTGTCTGTCTGTCTGTATGTTTGTACACGCATAACTTAAAATATAGGCTCCATTTTACTGCTGGAAAATATCTTATTCCGATTGTTTTAAATTTAATAAACCGAAGTGAAGTGAGGGTGGGACTAGTACTGGATAGAATTGTGTGCACAATGAAACACAAGAGCATAGACAGTTCAATATATCTGGTGATATTAAAGTGAAACATGATAAACAAGTGTAAATCTATACTCTATACTAATATAATAAAGAGGTAAAATTGTGTTTGTTTGTAGGTATGTTGGGGGTAATCTCTGGAACTACTGAACCGATTTCAAAAATTATTTCACAAATAGGAAGCTACATTATCCGTGTCTAATATAGGCTATATTTTATTATGAAATTTTGAAAAATAAAATTGAAAATAAAAAACTTATAAACCTAAGCGAAAGCGAGGGCGGTCGCTGGTAGTTCATATGTGAAAAGTATCATAATTTCGTAACTACGAAATAATAACATGGTGATATGTTTGATGCATGTGTACTAACATTCCAAGTCTCGCAGAAGTAGGGGTTGTCTAAATGTGCTTACACAACAGGCAGTGTATTATGTATCGGGAGTTAGCTCTTTTGTTGTACTTAGCATACAAAGAGTGTTGTAGTGTCATATTTAATGTGCCCCCTTAATTAATGAGTAGGTATTCAATGTTTGTTTAATGTTTAGCCCTTTACACTTACCATTTATTCTATGTTTGGTAGCAATAAGTTAGGTTGTAATAAAGTAACAAAATAGATAGAAAGAGACAGAGGGTGAGGCTGCCGCGGCACACACGCCCTCTTTGGGCCTTCCCCTCATCCCTCTTGCTACTCTCAAAGGGAGTGACTTAATAGAATATTAGGAAAATAAGAAAATAGTTGGAATTAGTGTACAAGACTATAATTAACAGATATGTAGGTGCATGTTTGACAACTTGTAACCTAAGTAAAACTATGGAGAAGCGAATCATAATAAAGTCACCAGGGAAGGGGGGGGATCGCTTGGCAACACCTATAAATATGGGCGCTTCTCATCGAATCGCCATCCCGCGGTACTCTCTCAAAGCAACGCCAAAGTCGAGGTCCGTTCCATCCGCCGATCTACCGGCGGGGAAGCCCTTAGGCTCATTTCTGGACACACTCTTTGCTCCTGGCTGAGTGCCTTCTGTGCTCGCCCTAAACCATAAACCTAAACCAACCATACCATCCGGTGACTCTTGAAAGGCCACAAGAATTTAGCTATTGCGAAAAAAAATCCCGTTACAGTCGGACATGAACATTAATGTGTAACACAGGTAATATGTAAAAGTAATTAGTGGACGAAACCTCTGCCCGAATGTGAGTTCGTTGCCGATTGCCGCTTCTCCTGTACCCGGGAGTTGTGTGGAATAGTGGCGTTTTCTTTATTTTCTCCCCTATAACCCCGTGATCCTTAAGTCAACAAATTGTTTGATTTATCAATTTTATTTGATTTATTTATACAATCTATATTCTTTTATTTCAGGTTGTGGCAATGGATATACCCTGGTAGGGTTAGCATCTGAGGGTTTCACAAATCTACTAGGCATAGACTACTGCAAAGACGCTATAGCTTTAGCCGAGAAGGTCTCTAAGGAGAAGTTTCCTTTCATTAGATATCAGGTAAATACCAGACCTTCAACCTGTCTCTCCACAGTTGGATATAAGCCTCTCCCAAGGCTCACCATCAGATTTTATTTCTTTTTGTATATGGCATGGTGCAATTAGTACCCTCTGCCATTATCATGTTTTCTGCACAATAAAGAATTTTGAAAATTCAGGCAAGGAGGGCGAGGATTGTAGGGGAGACTGGCCACTTTACCCCTCTCTCACAGAAGACTACCTTTAAATTTACTGCATTTCCTACTTTATCATATTTCCCCAAAGTATGTACGTGTTTCAGTAGTGAGTTAGGTATGCCAGAGCCCATTCCCATTCCATTTTCCCAATCCATTCCTTCATCTGCAAAGGTAGGCAGCGCGCATCCGGGGGCGTGCCAACGTCTGTCATTCTGGACTGATATTGGCATCTATCGCGAATGTCTATGGACGACAATATCCACTTACCATCAAGTGGACTGTATGCTCGTCTGCCGCCTTTTTCCTATAAAAGATAGTAAGTCGCGAGTCGCCCAGTAAAGTGATGGTAGGTTTACTGACGACAGAAGAGTACTCCTTGGAAGCGCGCGAAAAACGCAGTTTTATTTTTATTTGACTATCACAAACATTTGAAGTTTAATAAACTATAACTATTAGACCACAAAACCCTACAATACACAAAAAAGTGCTACAAATGGTTTTCGACTCTTCTCATGTAGCTACTACCAGCAAATTTCAAGTTATTGGTCTACATAGCCAAAGGGCAGCTCACACTGTACTTTCTGGATACATGGTCTCAAATCAAGAACTCTTCTACTCTAGCTAAATATGTATAATTATTCTAAATGCCTTATTCCAATATATATAATATGTACTATTATTGGCAGTGTGCCAGCATTAGCATAGCGCCATCCCATCCCATCTCTTCCCGCGAGTGTCGTAAAAGACGACTAAGAGATAAGCCACATCCATATGCGTTGAGGAACTACACCAGTTCTAAAAGAGTGTACTCGCCAACCCGCTTGGCCAGCGTGACGTTTTAAAGCTTTACATCCCTTATGCATGAGGTGGCTTGTATCCAGCAGTGAATACTGAAGGGGCTGATTGTACACCATCTACCCATGATCAAAATATTTATTATTTCTCTACTCAAACTTTATCTGGCAGAGATCGCTATTAGAGATAACACCTCTTAATAATTTCATCTACTGTTTCAGGTATTTGACATCATAAATGACAGCACAGAGTCTCTAGGAAGTAAATTTAGCGTAGTTCACGACAAAGGAACTTATGATGCCATCAGTTTAAACCCGGACAATCCCAGAGAACAGAGGTTAAAATATATTAGTCAAGTAGCTGCTATTCTGGAAAATAATGGTATGTGTGTCTATCACATGTAGCATAGAAAGTATTACATTTATTATTGTATAATAGGCGAACAGCTACTTCACTGCTATAGATACCGCTGGTATCTTGTGTCAGCTGGTGTTTAAGGTGTCGCCATGTCTCTTCTCCTGGAAGCCATTTGTCAAGTCTGTTCTTGACACTGTTTATAGGTCAATGATTTGTTTATGGGAAAAGAAGAAAGAAAGGGTGGTGAAACTAGGAACCTTTGGTAGAGGGAACGCATCATGCATCCTCCCGCTCCAAACAAATGAAAAAAAGAACTCGCAGCTACTTTTTCTTTTCATATATGGCAATGTTGCAATTATAACACATTATGTCAGTGCTCGTTTTCTTCGAAATAAACAATATTGAAGAATGTGTCTTGTCAATGTGTGATCCCGTCGAAGATCAAGAGTCACTCAGTAAAATTATAGTAGGCTTACAGAAGACAAAAGCGGACTCCTTTTTATTTAATTATCACTAGCGTTATGTGCCGTGAGTCATGTGGGCTTCCTCATGTACATTGTCTTGTCCATGGAGGATGTATGATCTTAAAATGTCACGCTTGCCAAGCGGGTTGGCGAGTCCACTCTTTTAAAGGTGCAGTTCCTCAGTGCTGGTAGTAGCGACTTTGTTATCTCTTAGTCACCCTTTACGACACCCACGGGAAGAAATAAGTTGGTTCTATAGTATATAGTCCGATATTCCATAGTCCGCTGACATCATACGGCATACCCACAGTACACAATTTTAACATATTTATTTAAACTATAATTTAATACACAAAGAGACATTGTATATAAGGCGCAGGGCCGTCTTTACCAGGGGGTGCAAGGGGTGCGGTGCATCCCTGGCGCCCCGCGCCCGGGGGCGCCTGTCGAGCGCTGAATTCAGTGCCGGCTTTACCTATGGTGCAGGGGGTGCGGTGCACACGGGCGCAGGGTCTTAGGGGGCGCCGAGCGCCGCTCGCGACACCTCCAAAGAGTTCAAAACGCCTACTAGAGGGCGCCCTGCACCCGGGCGCTACATGAGCTAGAGCCGGCGCTGATAAGGCGGACTTAATGCCTAGTGGCATTCTCTGTCAGTCAATCTTTGGTTAAACAGAAATACGAAGAGTGGTGCATCACAAGAGCGTCGCCAGCCAACGCTAGCCAATGGGCCAGGGAGGGGCAAGATGAGAGAGAGGATGGGATAAATGTGAATCGTAGGTACAAATACAAATTCTTTCGAACCTCTAAGAGGGGGGCAACTGCCCTCCCCTGCCCCCCCTCGGCGACGCCCATGGTGCATCATACAGTTAATAAGATATTTTTATAAAAATCAAATAAAAACTCCAACTGTCACTTCTCGAGTTTCCTTCAAAAGGTCAACGGTGTCTTCATTCCTGTTTCAGGTTTATTTATAATTACATCCTGTAATTGGACCGATGTGGAATTGGTGAAGCACTTTTCGGCGACGTTCAAGTTAAAATGCGTGATGCCAACCCCACAGTTCAAATTTGGCGGGAAAGTTGGCAGTGTTGTGTCGTCTGTTGTGTTTGTTAAATAATAAGTCAAAATAATTATTGTAATTTTAATAATTAACAAAATAAGTTTTAATTTTACATTAAATAACATTTTACACAGTATTTTCATGTTTCATTTATCTCGGTTATGTATATTTTAATGTTTTTTTTTTTTTTATATAGAAACAAGGCCACAGACCTGCACCAGATATTTTAGTCTGTGGCTATTGTAAATGTTCAGAAATTTATTTTTAATTAAAAATCTATATTAAATCTTGTATATCTATATATATATCTATCTATTATATCTATATAGATCTTGTAAATTCTATATTAAAAAAAGATGTTTCTGTGCTATAACTACAAGTACTTTAAAATTTAGTTACTTATCGTATTTCCCCAATGTACGTACGTGTTTCGGTAGTGAGTGAGATGTGCCAGAGCCCATTCCCATCCCACCCTATCCCTGCCCATTTTCCCAAACCTTTCTCCAAATCCATTCCTATATCTCCAAAGGTAGGCAGCGCATCCGGCGTGCCAACATTTGACATTTTGGACTAATGTTGGCATGTATCCCGGATATCTACGGGCCAGAGTATCCACTTACCATCAGGTGGACTGTATGCTCGTCTGCCGCCTTCGTACATAAACATAGTTTCTTTTAATTTGACAAGTTTGCCGTCTTTGCTCTATGGCTGTCATCCAGTTGAAATTACATTTTTTTTATAAAAAACGAAATAATAATGATTTGAGTATATCTTAAACATTTCTGACGCCATCAATTGACATTGGTATGTATAGTTCTTAAATGTACCTACAATCCTAGATCAGTTTATATTAGATAGATATAATTCTTTCATCTTACGAAGGCGGGTTACGTTTGGTAGTGGTTGTGCCCGTACACGTGTATGGTTTTAGTGATAAGTTTACGCACACTAAAACAATATACACAACCAGCCTTCGTGAGATAAAGGAACATCTACTTATTTTCCGTAATAACGCTGGGGTCACACTAACTAACGTGATGTGTGTACTAACTAACACTAACTAACATCTTGATGGTAAACCAAATACCATAGATACCTACAAAAAAAAAATATCAATGGAATATTTACAAATCTACTCCTGAGTCTCCAAAGGTTAACGGCAAATACGGGGGTTTGTGTGTAATACTCATTTTGAACCTATGTTTGTGTGTATCGCGGATGTCCATTGGCGGACAGTATCCATTTCCTAACAACTACCGATTAAACGTCTACCATCTTTTTTTTTCAAAAAAAAATCACCAGCGTCGCACGCGACTGAATTTGTAATTAGATAATAAAGTACCGACTGTCGTACTTCACCCCCGGGCGACTCCTTATGCTTTACAAAGCTCGGGTGAGGCCCCATATGGAGTATTGCTCACATCTCTGGGCCGGCGCACCGAAACAATTGGAACCATTTGACTCCATCCAACCACGTGCTGTTCGTATTGTCGACTATCCCACTCTCACGGGCGGTTTAGAACCCCTCAGCAGTCGGAGAGACGTTGCGTCTCTGTGTGTTCTACAATGCCTGTACAATGGGGAATGCTCTGAAGAATTGTTCAATATAATTCCCACCTCGGGTTTCTACAAGCGCACCTCCCGTCACAGAAGTACGGTCCATCCGCATTTCCTCGATAGGGAGGTGTCGCGCACTGTTCGGTCGAAAAATTATTTTATACCGCGAACCCGTAGGCTGTGGAACGAACTGCCTCAAGAGGTCTTTCCATTAAGCTACGATATGGGCTTCTTCAAGAAAGCTGTGAATAGGATTTTGCAAGGTCGGCGGCGCGCCCGCATGCCCCCTGGTGTTGCAGGTGTCCACGCTGACGGTAACACTTACCATCACGTGGGACCGCTTGCTCGTCCGCCTACTTATCTATAAAAAAAAAATATACGACCTCATTTAAGTTTTCTTTTTAATTTGTAATAGCAATGTCATCATCAAATAGTTTCAATTTCTATCTGTCTGTTTTATGTTGATTAAAACCTAAGTTACTATTATGGGTTTATAATATCAGTCTTACCATAAATATTAAGATTTTCATGACTAAATTTTAGTAAGTTTCACTAACTGAATTCTACTTTAGTTTGGGCTCATTTACACAAGGAAAGTTTCTCGAACGGTTCGAGCGAGAATATTGTATACGATTCCCGTGTGTGACCAAACTACATACAATCCTCGCCTACATCAGTTCACATGATGATAAGTGATCAGATGATAATAATACTTGTTTATACTTACTAGGTTTTGAACGATGTTCGGGAAACTCCTTGTGTAAATGAACCATTATTCATGACTTGTCCTCACAATTTGCAGATTACTCGAAACAAATAAATCAAAATGGAGTACCGTTCAAGCACCGGAATTACTTCAAAAATCTCTTCAACCACTCGTCCGAAAAATCCACGTATATCTAGTCATAACGTCGCGCCAATTCCATTCACAAGCGCGGAGGCAGGAAAAGGCACGACAATGGCGGACCGAGAGGATAACATAATGTATGAATGTGCGGATTGCAAAAAGATGATTCCTAAAAAAGATATTTTCCACCACTGGGAAGGTCATTTAAAGTTCAAAGGTCAAGCGTTGTCTTCCAGCTATATTACGAGGGAATATTAGGAGAATACCAAATGTCATAGATAATCTGCCAATAGTGTGCTGCTTTTGACAGTTCTCATACATTTCTAAGGCGGCAGTAACAACGCCATCTAGCGGCTTACTTCCGTATTTAGCGGTTGAGGGTTTTTTTGCTAGATTTAATTATAGTAATCATAAAAGCGAATGAAATAAATTTGGAAAGAGGCAAAAATGATTAATAGCCGTTTTATTTGAAACAAAACTCATACCTCCAGCAAACTCGAATTTAGGGGTCATCTGGAAAATAAGGCCAAAATGGCTTCCAAAAAGCTTGGTGTGCTGAACAGAGCGAAGCGGTACTTCACCCCTGGGCAACTCCTTATGCTTTACAAAGCTCAAGTGAGGCCCCATATGGAGTATTGCTCTCATCTCTGGGCCGGCGTACCGAAATACCAACTGGACCCATTTGACTCCATCCAACGACGTGCTGTTCGTATTGTCGACGATCCCACTCTCACGGGCGGTTTAGAATCCCTCAGCAGTCGGAGAGACGTTGCGTCTCTCTGTGTGTTCTACCGCCTGTACAATGGGGAATGCTCTGAAGAATTGTTTAATATGATTCCCACCTCGGGTTTCTACAAGCGCACCTCCCGTCACAGAAGTGCGGTCCATCCGCATTTCCTCGATACGGAGGTGTCGCGCACTGTTCGATCCAAAAATTACTTTATACCGCGAACCCGTAGGCTGTGGAACGAACTGCCTCAAGAGGTTTTTCCATTAACCTATGATATGGGGTTCTTCAAGAGAGCTGTGAATAGGATTTTGCAAGGTCGGCGGCGCGCCCGCATGCCCCCTGGTCCGCAGAGCCCGCAGGTGTCCCTGGGCGGCGGTAACACTTACCATCACGTTGGACCGCTTGCTCGTCCGCCCACTAGTATATAAAAAAAAAACCTATTGTTAACAACCAATGTTGACATCCCAAGTTTAGTTTTTAAAACTGGCTGATGTAATATTACGAATTGGCCATGCAATGACAAATGGCGGGCTTCTACGGCTTATTGCCGAGTTGGGACGGAAACCCCTTGACAGATTCATTAACCAACTCAACTTCGTTATAGCTCCAATGACGCCAACCCATTACCCTCATAATGTTATACACCGACCCGACGTAGGTACTAGACATTTCACCAATTCAAAAATATAACCTTACATCTAAACTTGTTAATATTCGGTCGTATCAACCCTCTCATAGGCGAGAGAAGTAAAATGACGCTTAGAAATAAGCTGACATTGTACAAAACCTGCGTACGTCTCATAATGACCTTCTCTAGCGTTGTCTTTACACACGCAGCCCCCCCCCCCCCCCCCCCCCCAACATTAAAATACTCCAAACCCTCCAAAATAGATTCCTGCGTAAGGCCGTGGCTGCCCTCATGATGCTCTCGCAATATCGACCTCCATAAGGACTTAGAACTTCCCTCTATCGTCAAACACGTGAAAGACCACCCGACGCTACTACGACAGAGTTCCTCACCATCTCAGCCTCCTAGTAGTTGAAAGCCTAACCCATATCCCCGATAGGAATGACTCTCCCCATTGCCGTCGTCGTCCTCGGCACGTATTACACGACCCCGACGACCCAATTACTGCTACCAATGCGGTTCTTACACGACACTCACAGACTACACATATACACCGTCCCCGCCAACGGAGACGAAGGCGTCACCCTCGCTACACCGAAAACACACACCGGCCTTCAGTCAACACTTTTACCAGATATGGGCACGTGCCTAAACGCTTCTCACCGACTCGCGATACTCTCCCAAAGTAACGCCCTAAGCCGAAGTCTAACGGCGGGGAGTCCTTAGGTTCGTTGCTGCATACTCTGCTCCTGGCTGAGCGCTATTTGCGCTCGCTCTATACTATACATGTCCGGTGACATGAAAGGCCATTAGGGCCCACAAGAATTTAGCCATTCCAAAAATTAACGGACGGAAATTAACTCGGCAAAAAATAAGTCGGTTAGTACAAAAACGATCAGAGACAAGGAAGGTGTCTTCTCAGTAATAATCTTTGAATAACGGTACAGCAGGATTAAATAATAAACACAGGGGGATGAAATTATCTCATTACTCGAATTAGTTTATGACACGCTCGCTAGATCGCGCTGTAAATAATTAATCGTGCAAAACATTGCAATTTGAATGTCTTATCGACTTTTTATATTTCTGATAAAAGCATTATCAACTTATCGCTTTCTCTGTTTACATATTCGCATTTTATTGCATATCGCACAATATTGACTTTTTACGTCGTACAAATATTGATTCGCCTTTAACCTTTTCATGTTTTTCTCAAACAGAGCTATAAATAATTCGCATCTGGAATGTTTTTACGGTCATAGACAAGTAAATTTAAAAATGTTATTACAAAACTTTTAAGAAAACTTAAGGGAAATAAAAACGATTTTATTTCTACGTCAATTTAAAACGGTATCTATGGCAACTTAATAAATTTTAATCTTATCTTGCAATCACATACTTAAAACGTACAATACTCAATCTATCTAAACAAACTTATTAAAATGGGATGTAACAATTTTGTAATGCAGAGCCAGAAATACAATGCAAGATGTAAGTCGAGTTTTAATCGGGTTCATAAGTGAAAAAATAAAAAATATTTCGGGAACAAATCATTGTTTTTGAATGTACAAATATCTAAATATAGCAAATAATACCACGATTAAAACAAAGTCGATAATGTGCGAATAGAATGTAAGAAAATAATAAGTCTAAAAAATGAGAATAGCTACTTGTAAAACGTAAAAAAGCGAAGGATTGATAAAGTATGCCTATTAACAGTACAAGTCGAATAAGTTAGAAAAACGATAGGACACAATAGAACTTTTAATCTACAGGTGGGAAAATTTATATCTTCATGACTATGGGGCCGTTTAAGTATTACGTAAGCACCAAAGGGGGGTGAGGGGCTTTCTTTGCTTATTTTTGATGACATCGCGGACAGGGGGGGGGGGGGGGTTGAATGGCGATTAAGTCAGCAATATTTATTTAATTATCGTATATTTTGGCAAAAATTAGTAGATTATGATTAAATGAGAAGCTTGAACAGATTTTGTAAAAAATATACCAATGCTTACGTAAGCATGGGGGACGGGTAAGAGCTTTGACAAGGGGTGAGGGGTTAAAATGACTAAAATTCTGCTTAAGTAATACTTGAACGGTCCCCCTATATAGAGATGTGGCATTAGGACCACGAGAAAGAAGTGTCCTCCGTGGTTTTACCAGTAGAATAACTTACTATCACGAGAAAACAAGTTTTTATACTTATAATTTATCGACTCGGGTTAGACATTAAAAGAACATCTTGTATTTAGTAATTCATTTAATAACCGTTTGCTTTCAGCTACAACCTTAATTTTTAAATAAACTTTTTATCTGTAAACAAAAATAACATTATCAACTAATTACACCATCCGTTTGACATGATAACAAAATAATACATGACGAAACTAATTGATAAATATCGCAATAGAAATAAAGGCGAGACTGTACCACAACTGCTAAGCTAGAGTTAAGCGATACTGTCATGACTAATTTTTTCTAAAATATAGAAAACTAAATAATTCACAGCGAATTCACGTTTATTACCATCAGGGCCCTTGATACCTGGCCTTTCTGGTGAATCAATAGGAATTAAATTTGTTTTAATACTGTCATCTCTATACCTCGTTCCAATCCAATTTGTAAACATTTAAAATGTAAACTAAATATGGCGGCTTGATATGGTGTTAGATATCCATAATTTGATCCATCGAGACTGCAAGTTTTCCCTAGATTTAAAGTTATGTTTTCGGTAAATTGGATTAGAACAGACTATGGATCAGTAGGAAACAAAAGTGTTTCAATGTGCCCACTTATTAATTATTACTTTTACTTTACGAATGATATAGAGCACAAAACAATACATTTTGGATTTATCTCTCTGAACATGTATCACAAAATAACCACTTGACGGTTTCAATTTTAAGAGTGAATAATTAATAGGGGGCATATGAGAACACTTGTTCTCATATGCATGACAAAATTCATTCTTATCGACCTATTTGAGGGGCCCGTATCTACAAAATGATATAAAACCATAATTCAGGAGAGCTCCTGGTATATTAATAAACGAATATATATGTGACGTTATCTGAGCAAAAGGACCTGATTGTCGGTATGGACTTATTGACTTTGGTCAAGATTTTCTAATTTAAAATTTCGTTTCAAGATTATGCTCAAGTAAAAACATGCGCTAACATCCCATATTACAGATAAAACAACAAAAGTGTTGTACTTTTTAAAGATTTTACTAAAAATTCATAATATGTACAATCAGAACCGACAATAGGGTTTCTTTTTCAGATAATATATATATATATATCACATATAAAATTTACATATCACCTCACATTACAAGGAAAATTGGCCACTAACTTAGAACTATAAAAACAAACTATAGCATAATGATATTAAATTTAATATCAATTTTTTAGCCTTCTAATTGTGATTATTTGCCCATTTATAAACGAATGTAAGAAAATTATCAATACAAAAAAGTAACTAAAAACATCTTTTTTTTATTTATTTACTACATAATCGTACAAAAGGGGAGCTTAATGCTTAGAGGCATTCTCTACTAGCTAACCTTCAGCCATCTTCATGATTATACATAAATCTATGACCTGACTTACTTTAAAACATAGATTACCAACTTTATTTAGCCTACCTTTTCAGAAAAAGAACAAAAACATAGAACTACATTATTTAAGTAAATGAAGGATAAAATGTGCAACCTAAGTTTTCATCGCCCCTTTGCATCATTTCAACGCCCTTGAGGTTCAATATTAGGTCCTTACCTATGAAATTGCCGCTTTATATGGAAAAAATGTGAAATATATATTTTTTCTGTGAAACTTGTATTAATTATTGAAAGTATTATCAATATTATCAATGCAATGCATTATTATCAATGCACTTTTGCCATTTTAATGGAAGTCGTTTGATGCCTTTCAGTAAGGGAAAGTTTCCTTTCAGTAAATGGAAATCAGTAAGGGCAAGGTCTGGCAAGTACGGTGGGTGACGGAGTTTGCAGTCGAAGCTCCAGTAACTTGTCTGTCGTGCACCATTGTGTATGATCCTGTATTATAATAGCAAACGTTCGTTTGGTATTATCATACAGGATCCACTTTTCCTCACAAGAGACAATACGATTCAGAATCCCTTCATTTTTGTGCCGGTTCAGCTAAATAAGGCAAGCTTCGATGCATTTGTTTGCATGTTTGCAGCTGACTTTCATTAAGCTCATCCAGTACTCATTTTCCCAATTTGACGCAAATGAATCAATATCGTTTTGTCACTTACGTCCAAGGCTGCTGCCAGCTCAGAGGTGGTTTGAGATGAATACGCTTCCACTATTGCTTTCAATCGTCATTATCGACTGTAGTCTCCAGGTCGTCCACGGGGCTTGTTCTTGAGGTCGAAATATCCAGAACAGAAACAATCAAACCAAAAATGCTTTGTTTGCGGTGTTTGGTCCATACACCTTGTTGATAGTGTGCCGTCTGTGCTGCGTTGCCGCCACGATGAAACTCATATTCGAAAATAACCCGAATTTTTACTTTTCCATGGTCGCAAACACAATTAAATATCCAAGGAAAAAGTTTTGACGGAAAAACAAATGAATAACTGATTTTGAAAAATAATGTTTTAGCTTTAAATTAAAATTATTTTGAATTTGGAATTACAAGTCAAACGCAAGATAACTAAGTACAAAGTGGCCACTGACCAAATGACAATTTCATAGGCAATTCCCTAATATACATATAATGACGAGAATTATACATAAAAGATGATAAAAATGATAATTCTACTAATATTTGGTGCCTAAAAATAACTACAAAAAGTCCTAAAACTAGTAAAGATAAGCATGTTATGAATATGTAGCAATGTAGCTTAATCTGTTATTTATGTTCTTTAAATAGGTTGACCAAATGGCTGTTGAGATAACATATCAAATCCCTACTGAACTTATATATATAGTGATAAAAATCAGCGATGTATGGATAGATTTAAATAATCGCCTAGCATATCTTCTGTGGTGGAGTCCAGGCCTTATTACTCTACCTAGACATTACTTTTTATTTACCAAACTACTTTATAAAATATACTTATGGAATGTTAGGATGTTGTGATTATTATAATAGGTAACTACATCGATTTAATATATTTGTCATTCTTAGTATTAAAGCCAAGGGTAGTTTGGGCAAGCCCAGAATACATGCTCTTATCAACAGTAGTTATATGTACAGTACCCGGCGATATAATGCAACATATTTAATTTAAATTATCCTTATATTTTGCAGAAAGTACATTAAGGGTTTCAGGAGTGTTACATAGGTACAGTGGGCATACAATAAATCGACATATAATTTAGGACATATTTTGGCGGGTACTGTACGTAACTATCTATTCAGGTTAGATTACAACCTTCTCCATATAATAATTACGAACTAATTTGGTTGCAAAAGTTATAAATAATGGGATAGAAAATCTTTAGTTTTTCTTGCCTTGCTAAACTGTTTTTTTTATCATGGTGTGTTATGGCGCACATCTGTCCTGCTAAAGGTCCTGGGTTCGATTCCCGGTCAGACAGGTTCGAGTTTGGGTGGTGTGTTTGTCTCATGTGTATGTGTGCATGTCTCTATACCCGTTTGTTAATATTATATACTCACACAGGGTGGGGCACTGTATAACATTCTGACGCCATGCATGACACACCACAATAATTCAACTTCATTGAAACATTATTCAATTACATAGTATATATTCGATAACTTAGCAACAATACGATACAATTGACAATAGAAAAGATACAATAACAGATTGAACAACAAAGCGGTTGCTAGGAAACATTTAGAAATGGTATCAACTTCTATTGTGATGTTAGACATCACAAAATGTATGCGCTAGATGTTCTCACAATACTTTCCCTGTTCATTCCTATTCTTGTATACTAAATAAGCTAAAAATACAGCAGCTCCAGTTAACATAAGAGTGAAAAACTGATATATTTTTAACACTTTCACCTGTTTGTTTAACACTTCATAGCTTTGCTGTAAATTGTTCAGAGCATTTGTTATAGATTCAGGCTTATCTTGGACTCTCCCATCAAGAACGCTCCCATTCTTCGGCAAGTCTTTCTCGGGGAATTGGCATTTAAGACGATATTCATCGAATTTGCTGCCCGAAGACTTCTGCCAGATGTCATTAAGCTCCTTCGGGGTTAAATCTGCCTTTGGAATCTGCACCGACATGACAAGGAAACGATCTTTCGTTACAGTTCTCAAATGGAACCCGGGCTGAACTACGATGAGGACTGTTTGAGAAGCGCCGGTCGCTAAAGTACCCGAACTGGGTCTTACTCGGAATTTCTCTGGGGAGGTGGTACGGATTTTGAAGGATACAGTGCTCTCATCCATGTTGGTGATAGTGAACTGCCCTGATATATCATCGTTTTCATTTTTAAAAAATATTGTATCATTGGGTACGATCCTCAGCATCTCTCCCAGAGAATGCTGATTGTCGCCTTGCTCTGCAAACGTGACTTTTTTTGGAGTATGGTCCAAGTTACTTCTTGACTCGGGTGTAAATTCAAATGTATAATTATCCTTTCCGCCCCAGCATGCTAATGCATGATCCAGTGGAACTAAATCCTTCAACGTATCCTTACCCACAAATTTCATTTTTTCAACTGCCTTTGCGGGTAGTAGAGTCTTAACTACTTTAAATGCAGCGGACAGCACCCAGGGCATTTGGTAAATGATAATAAAATGCAAGAACAGGGGGTAGTACAACTTCATTAGGGAAATTAGGTATTTTATAAGCTCCATGTCCATGTTACCCAAACCGCAACCATCCATGTCAAAAAATAGTGTAATGGGTTTACCTCCCTCCTCCCTTTCAATGCGATCAAACCAGTAGATAATTACTTTTTTTAGTTCTTCAAAGTCTTTTTGACCTTTTACGTGCATTTTGGACTTGAAAATCAAAAGTAAATTACCGTCAATATCGCGTCCGCGAGGAAAGAAAGCTCCTTCTTTGACGTAATCCATTCTGATGGTATTTTCGTTGATTTCATTTGCTCCGACGGTTTTCCTCCACACTAGGATGTCCCATAACATATCCGCTGCTTGTTTTACATCATTGTCGTTATGTGTCAGCAACCTTTTCAAGTATTTTTCATCTTTACTTCTCTCCAAGTCTAAAGGGTGGAACTCACCTGGCGGATTAGGTATACCTTCTTTCAGTTTCGCTTCGAAAGCAGCTCTTACATCAGGCGGCGTAGCCATTTTTCAAACTTGTCACATACAATGAGTTTAATAAATAATTATAAAAACAGAACAGGAGGTGAAACTACCGCACAACAAATGATCAGGGGGAATTGACATTTTAAAATGACTAATCCTGTTCTCTACAGCTAGCGTTAATCGATAACGAAATATCGATGGACACTATTGGTAGAAATTCAAAAGTCAAATTTATACGACCAATAGGAACGGACAACTCGGTGCTTAGATACAAATTTGGTAGATTTCGTAAATGGGAACAAGCGACCTTTGTACAGCTGTGAGCGAGTTATCAGTTGGTATTATGCAGCTAAATAAAATGGTCTATAAATAAAGGTCACTGTAATAAAAATGATAGCGCTCTGTAATTGATAGATCAACTTATAGACTTGAGGAAGTGGGTAAAAGCGAAAAGAAAAATGATTGTTTTTGTAAATCTCTATGTTTATCTAGAAATAGCTTGTGATTTAACCATGGCTCCGTCGCGTTTTTTAGCGAACCCAAATTTAGTTTTTACGTAAAATGAAATTAAGAATTAATATTTGGATATCGACCTAATTAATTACAAACTGTTCCCTAAAATTCGAAGGTATTTCTGAAAATACTCGTATCAGTTTAATGCCCGGGTAACACGAGGCTAGTATTTCATATACTAGTCTTGTGTTTACCCTATTACCGACGGTATAAACGGTAATTTACCGTGTACTAGCCAGGGCAGTATAAGCTTCGTGTAGACACATTTTTAAGCTATTTAGTATGCAATCCAGTAAGCTAGCGTATAGCTTTTTTTAGAGGTATAGAACTTTGAAATGGAATAAAACAAGGCTGAATTTTTAAAATTGACATGAAATTGACTTTATTCAAAAGATAATCTTTTGGCATTATAATTTAAATATGATTTCTGGCATATGACCGCCACGGCTGGCTCGGACGTAATCCAATCTGGAGGTCCAATTTTCAATAACTTTTTCTAACGTTTGTGGCCGTATATCGGCAATAACGCGGCAAATGTTGTCCTCCAAGTGGTCGATCGTTTCGGGCTTATCGGCGTAGACTAGCGACTTTACATATCCCCACAGAAAATAGTCTAGCGGCGTTAAATCGCACGATCTTGGAGGCCAATTCACGGGTCCGGAACGTGAAATTATGCGGTTACCAAACGTTTCCTTCAGTAAATCAATTGTGGCACGAGCTGTGTGACATGTTGCGACGTCTTGTTGAAACCACAGCTTCTGCACATCATGGTTGTTCAATTGAGGAACGAAAAAGTCAGTAATCATGGCTCTATAGCGGTCACCATTGACTGTAACGTTCTGGCCAGCATCGTTTTTAAAGAAGTACGGACCAATGATTCCACCAGCACATAGAGCACACCAAACAGTCAGTTTTTCTGGATGTAACGGTGTCTCAACATACACTTGAGGATTATCTTCACTCCAAATACGGCAGTTTTGTTTATTGACGTAGCCATTCAACCAAAAGTGAGCTTCATCGCTAAACAAAATTCTCTTATGAAAATCGGGATCAACGGCAATCTTGTTTTGGGCCCATTCACCGAATCTACGCCTTGCTACGTGATCGCGTGGCTTCAATTCTTGCACGAGTTGGATTTTGTAAGCACGCAAACCAAGATCTTTTCATATTCCTGTGCACGATGGCGGATAGACTGATTCCGGTCTTCCTCTACGCTACGCTCTACAGCAGCAATGGCTTCTTCTGTACGCACTGTACGAGGTCTCTGTAGATGCGTATTATCATTTAGAGTAAACGTGGTGCGAAAACGGTCCATAGTTAGTCGAATTAATTGCTCTGATGGACGATTATGTTGACCGTAAAATGGATGTAGTGCGCGATACGTATTTCGAATAGAACTATTATTTTCAAAATAAATTTGCACAATTTGGAAGCGTTGTTCAGGCGTTAGTCTATTCATCAGTGTGACCGTTTTAAAAAATGGTGATCTACTAAAACTACAAGGTGCCAGTACTAAATAATACCAAAACACATGCTGAATTATACTAAAAATATACTAAAATAAAAATAAAAAGTAGAAGAGGAAAAATTGAATTAAAACACTTATTATCAGTTATTTTTTTTAATTTTACCAATTACACACCATCATTATACAGACATATTAAAATAATAATAAATATTTACAATAAGTTTTATTACAAATAGTCAGTATTCGACGGATTATTTTTTACCATATCTTTCGATGGGTCAAATGAGACACAACCTACACTCCCTTCACTTAGACCTTGCTTAACATGCAACAGGCACGCAATATGTTTAGCTAGAAACCTGTTTCTGTATTTAGTTTTTATATGATTAACTTTTGAAAAAATTCTTTCGCATTCAGCGTTTGAAATGGGTATGCACATTAGACATTTTACAAAATTAGTCAAAATTTGCAATTTCCGAATCATAAAACATTTTGCTGAATAAATCGCTGAGATGATCCATGGCCCGAAATGTTATGTTATGTTCTGCCAACGCTGCACAAAATATAAGCTCTGCTTTTCTTACTTCTTCAGATATGGGTCCTTTCCTTTGAAATAATTTATCGATCTGAAAATAAACAGTATTTGATTAATTTTCCTATCGTAAAAAATAAGTAAAATAACTACCTATTTCTTATCTTGGGAAACTAGTGTCTCATTCAGTTGAAAATTAATATTCTTGATAAAAATATTACATATGTTTGAACCCTGCAAAACTATCTTTCCATCCCACAGAACCAGTTCGGCATGTATGTATACCTACACTTTCATTTATGAAAATTTCAAAATTCAGCTTTCTGAAATCGCTTGAGAATCGATTATACATGTGTGTACAACTGTACATGTACACTGGCCAAGATCCATCGGACATCCTGTACAAGTAGGACAATTAATTTATGTGCCAAAAAAAAATAAGGGACAATAATCTTATAAATATGTTAATGGGGGCATAGCTTTCTTACCTTGGATTGTCCACTATAATGTATAAGTTTCTGAGGATGTTTTTCAGAATCTGCATGACTTTTAATTGTTGCGATTCTGCTCAAAAACGTTGCTCCACAAGTTTTACACAAGGCGTTCTCACTATTTTTATCTTTTGTCAACCATGACGAAAATTCAGGATTTTGTTCCCACTCAGATCTATATTTCTGATCGTATTTGCGCTTCATTATCTTCACTACACACGCACGATAACACAGAGAGACATAAATAAAGACCAAAAAAATCCGTGGTCCCTTTTATACTTATTGCTAGGAATCATTTTTTAAGTTTCAGTAATTCCCCGCGACGTAGAGCATGTAACGTAGATATGTAGCTAAAGCGCGATTCGCGGTTTTGTTAGCATTAACCGTTCGAAAGAGACAAAATGATACAGTTGCGGTAAACATCAGACAAAGACAAAATTATGTGAACGAAATACGAACGAATTGAAATTAGTGTTGCCCGCCCAACCCAAAAATATATCAATAATGTGTTTAAAAATGTTGAAAGTTTAAAAATGTACCAAAAAATACCAGAATATGAAAGGATACCAAAAAAAAAACTAAATTAGTTTTACGGAGCCCAAATTATACCAATTTGGTACTGAATATACTAAAAACGGTCACACTGCTATTCATGTTGAAATGACAAACCGAACTAAACACAAATCACTTGACAGCTGACAAAATGGCCGCAAGTTAAAACAGTGTTGCCAACTTAAAGTTCTATACCTCTAAAAAAAACACCCTTTAGAATGGCGTTCTATTTTTTAAGCTAGTAACACCCCCACCACCTATTTACTATCCTAGCTTTCTGAACTAGCTTCGTATGGATGGACGGCCAAGCTAGTGGTGGGTATTTGGGTAATCAAGACTTCTCCGAGTGTTTTAACTCACTTAATCCTGCTCCGCTTGCGGATCCGACTCCTATTACTTACTCCTTAACTCTTTGGATTCACCTACATAATCACCTTCCGACAGCGTTTCCTTTCCTTTCCCGAACAGTTCTTGCATAAACAAAAAAAAAGGTCATGCCATCATTGCATCCCGATTTTGAGCCCCCGACAAGTGCCGCTGCGTGATTACACTCACTATCACGATCGGCGCCGGAATCGGAATGAATAACAATTCGATGGAACAATTAAGGGATTCTGCTCCGATCGCGCATTCAAAATCTTTTGATTCATTAACTCAGGAGTTACTCATCACTAGGCCAAGCCAGTATGCGATCGTAAGTTGTAACTTAACGACGTTTCACGTGTTTTCTTTTTACGTAAACTGCCTAAATTAAATGGCGACAATAGTATGTTGAATTTATAACGACTTATAAATTCAACATACTGTGTGCAATACTTTTACAAGGTCAACAACACAAAGGCATGCAATTATGAACTAGTGACAAAATTAAAATTGGATGAACATAAATCCAATTGTAAGGTTAAATTGCAATTTAATTGCAACATTAAATCATTTAATTAAACAAATTATGAACGTGTTTAATTAAATGAATAGTTACTAATGACGCATGCTGGCGAAACGTGGTCTATAACGGTTGTCCTGATCCGTAAGTTCAAAGTCGCTCAGCGAGCTATGGAGAGAACAATGGCTCGGAGTTTCTATGCAAGATAAGATTGGAAACGAAGTTAGACCCCACATGGAGTACTGCTCACACATCTGGGCCGGTGCACCGAAATACCAGCTGGACCCTTTTGACTCCGTCCAACGACCAGCTCTGCGAATTGTCGACGATCCCACTCTTGCAGGTGCTCTAGAAGCGGTCAGCATCGAGAGATATTGCGTGTCTCTGCGTTTTCTAACGCCTATATAATGAGGAGTGTTTTGAAGAGCTGTTCAATTTGATGCCAACTTCGGATTTTTCGGTTGACATAAAGTCGCTGCGTTCAGTGCAGTCAAAAAGACACTTTATGCCCATTGACTTGTGGAATGAACTGCCAACCGAGGGTTTTTCATTATGCTACAATATGGAGCTCTTCAAGAGCGCTGTAAACAGGATTCTGCAAGGTCAGCATCCGCAAGCCTGGTGTTGCAGGTGTCCCCGACGGCCGGTGACCACTTACCCATGTGACCCGGCCGTTCGTCTACCGCCTATTCTATAAAACAAGAAGAGATTCGCCAAAGAACTGAAGTCACCGATAACTCATAGATTTGCCATCAAGCGGCAATGGCTAGGTTATATTTGGCGCAGGACCGACAACCGACGGGGGAGACGAGTCCTCGATTGGAAGCCACGTACCGGAAAGCTCTGTTTGAAATACCCTCACTATACGGTCTAGATATAAATACATATCTGATTTCTTTCTGCATTCATGTAGGTATGTTTCAGTTTCATACTGGTTTTAGATCAGAAAATATGTTTTTGGACGAAGTCGGCAGACGAGCATACAGTCCACCTGATGTTAAGTGGATACTGTCGCCCATAGACATCCGCGATACATGCCAACATTAGTCTAAAATGACAAACGTTAGTAGGCCCCCGGGTGCGTTTTCTACCTTTGGAGATGTAGGAAAGGAAAAGCGTTGGGAAAATGGGGAGAGGTAGGATGGGATGGGAATGGGCTCTGGCATATCTCACTCACTACCGAAACACGTACGTATATTAGGGAAATAAGATGAAGTGGGAGATGCAGTACATTTCAAGGTAGTCTTCTGTGAGAGAGGGGTAACGTGGCCAGTCGAGCGCGCCCAGCGGCTGTTGGATTGCAGCGTGCACTCTCCACCTGACATGTATAATATTAAGATCATGTATTGTTTAAGATTTTTTTTGAATCTCCCGCTCTTTTTTTGTGCCACATTCCATTGATCAGACTCCAACTACAAATAGTGATAGATTCTAAAAATATGTAAATCAAAAAATCCGATCGGAATCACCTTTTTGAAATTACCTTTTTTATAGAAAGGGTGCCAAACGAGTTTACAGTCCACCTGGTGGTAAGTGGATACTGTCGTCCGTGGATACACGTGGTATATGCCAACGTTAGTCCGAACAACGAACTTTGGTACGTCTCCGGATGCGCTTTATAACTATCAATACTTTATCAATACCTTTGTTGATGTAAGGATAAATTTTAAGAACGGGTTGGAGAAATGGGAAGGGATAGGATGGGCTGGGAATGGTTTCTGGCATATCTCAGTCATTACCGTAACACGTACGTATAGATACATTACGAAAATATTGACCATCGGCTAATCCGGAAACACGAACGCGTCATTCACGTCTATGCAATAAAGTTGTGGCATACTTTATTTACTTCTGATGACGCGTGCGGGTGATTCCGAATTAGCCGATGGCCATTGTTTTAGTAATGTATCTGTACGTAGATTGAGGAATTTGATAAAGTGGGAAATGCAGTACATTTCAAGGTTATATACTATATTAAATAAGACCTCATATTTATTATAAATACAATAAATAATTACGTAAATTAATGTCTATGTCACAATACAATAAAATTATACATCAAACTTGTAAGATACTCTTGTATCACTTAATGCTTTGAGTATTACATTTACTCAGTTCATAATAATCTGGATTGAACATATTCAGGCTGGAAAGAAAAAAGTTCAAATTAGATATTTATTATTTATGGTCGTGCAAAAATAGTGTGAAATATTTTAATATCTCAATCACTACACAAAAACTGTTATATCTAAACTAAAAATTAACAGGTACATAGTTTGTTATTATTATATCAATAGAAAGCTAAGTAGTTTGATCAATGATGTTTTGTATTTTGCTTCCTTGAACCCTAAAGAACAAAATAATTAGTAATTTAGAAAAAAAAATATTGTAAGCTGTTTTCGAACAAGCCAGAATCTAATAAATCAAACTTAATAACTAAAGTATGTATTTCATTATTTTTTATTACGTTTAAAAATAAATAATTGTTGATTAAACACATCCCGGTCGAAAGTAATACACATCGACTATGATCGACTATGTAGAGAGTCATCTCTGTCGTAGCGGCAAACGACAGAGACAACGCTCTACAAAACTAAAGCTAGCCGATAAGTCTCTTTCTAAAGGCCGGTGTGTATTATTTTCGACCGGGAAGTGTACTCGTATGTGTATAACACGTTACGTAATCGATACATACCGCGTACTCACTAACAGACAGAAGCGGACGCGAGCAAAGGGCAAACACTTGATCGAGTGTGGATAGCGTTATGCACATACGTGTAAATTCATCATCATATTTTTAGTGTAATGAAAAAATTATGAAACACATGTTAATTTTTAATTAGATATAATAGTTTTAGTGTACCGATTGACATATCAAAATATTTCACACCTTTTTCTAGGACGAAAGAAGGTGTAGGTAACTTTAAAGATTTTAGTCTGTTTGTTAAAGGGTTTGTTATCCGTGACTTCGTTCGCGTCAACTTTAGAGTGATTTCCTTTAGAAATTTATAATGGATGTGGATAAAAAAGAAGCGTAAATGTTAACCCAACACATAAGCACATATAACTATGGCAAGTTTCATCAAAATCTGTCCAGTAGTTTTCCAGTAGTGATGTGCGAACAGATAGAAGAGGCAAAATGTTCGGGACGACCGATGCGACAATAGTTTTAAGTCTTTGTTTGTATAGATTTTATTATTTAAGTTTCCTTTTAGTATTTATTTGATAATTAACATTGTTATTATTTGATTAGTTGTTGTGCAGATCAAAATATTGTCGCTTTGCTCGACCAATCAGAGAGTCGGAATTAACAGAGAAATGTAGCCGCTGTCATTGGACGGCAGAATTCAAACAAGCTCTCTGATTGGTCGGCATACTAAACGAAAATTATATAGGTAAATATAGGAACGAATGTCCATAGATTCATTCCGAGCTGTACAGTTGAACAAGAAAATAGAAGAAATTGGCATCGTGAAGAGAAAACCAGTATATACAGCAAGCAACAACCGTACCGGCAACCACATCGTTACATACAGTCCACTAATAGGAAGCCGGTGCGGTACACAAAAATTCCCACAATTGTTGGTTTGGGCGTCCCCTACTTTATATTGGAATCACTTTTTTTTTTAATATTTCATGTACAGACACGCTCTTTATTATATTATATGCATAGATTTATTTACTGCTTTCTTTACAAATTTATAATTTGCTATTTTCCATATAATTTAGAAAAAAATGGTAAAAGAAATTTCTAGAACTTTGCAAGCTCTATACAATGATATGTACAGAGCGGAAGTGCAGTTTAAGGAAAAAATCAAACAAAACTAGTGATTAACCTCAACTGCACTGCCACACTGTCGCATACTGTATAAATTTGAATACTGTATTATAAACACACATTGAAATTTTTTCTGGCGGCGGTGTTACCGCCGCCCGTGGACACCTGCAACACCAGGGCACCGCCGACCCTGCAAAATCCTATTCACAGCTTTCTTGACAGACCCCACATTGTAGTTTAAAGACCTCTTGAGGCAGTTCATAATATAATCATACACTGTCATAATTATGTAACCACTGAACCGATTTAGGTCATCTTCGAATTTAACCGAGATAAAGACAAACTATTCAGTCAAATTTAATTTCAATCCATTAAAAATGGGCTTACAAATTTCATTGATATCTAACCTGTTTTGCATTCTGACTGTTTGTATAACTAAACTGCTGTTGCTGGTGACACTTAGTTGACGATTTTGTAATGATTATTTTCCGAAATTCAAAAGTTGTGAATGCCATATTAGACAGATTTCTCCAAAGAAAAATTAAACTTACCGAAACAAACCAATAAGAGCCTTTCATGAATACCGTCTTCCCTATAAATCCCATTTCCGACTCTGGTGCTATAGTGTGCAGATGCAAATGCTTTATACTTCTGAAGGGTGGCCAGTGGAATCCGAATCTTGCATCGGTGACCGACAGGTTATTTTGCGTTAACTGATCCTTGGCTACTGATACCATCATCTCCACTGTAATTAAATAACAAATAATAGTGGTTATGACTAAGGGTATCTGTGCGTTTAAATCCTCAGCTAGTACTACTGAGATATTACTTAAGACCTTAAGGCGAAAATAAAACAAATCCAATTCTTTAAAATGTTTCTACATTTTTATTTAGAGAGGAAGAGTAAATGAAAATTTAGACATGTACAAGTTATGTTTGTAAGGATTAGTTTAATATTATTATGTGGGGGTTTTAGGGTTTTGTTACGTTGCTAGGATAGTGTTTTGTTATTTTGAGTTTGATATTGTATTTACTAGCATGAACGTTTTTGAGAATCCAAACACCCTCATTATCCCTTGGACTCATATATGTATTTCAGAAGTTATCATGTGCAGAAGTTAAGTTACCAATTTTAAATTAATTAAGAAAAATGCTATAACTATATATTTTAATTTAAAAATACTATATTTAAAATATATTTTGTAGTAGTCCTAGACTAACGTTAATAAACTTATCTAAGAACTTCCTGCCTTTTATAGTGATTCAAAAGTAACCTCTAGACGACATAAGGTTTTTTTATAATATGACGAAGTAACAAATGATTTTATATGATTTATATGATCGAAAACAACCGTGAATTTATTCACCCCATAGGATATTTACCAAGATCTTTATCAGAAGGAGTTAGGCTTTTCACGTCTTCAATATGCCTCTTTGGTATCGTCAAAATATGAAAACGGGTGGCTGGTTTTATATCCCGAAAAACACATATATTTTCGTCATCGTATAATATTTCTGTATCTTCTAATTTGTTGGCTATATTGCAGAATATGCAGGTTGATTTTTCAGGTGCTATTGCGGACATTTTAGTGGAAAATCAAATGATTTTTGCACGTTCTTTTGATTCAAATGAGTGATAAATGCAGTGTGACCGTTTTAAAAAATGGTGATCTACTAAAACTACAAGGTGCCAGTACTAAATAATACCAAAACACATGCTGAATTATACTAAAAATATACTAAAATAAAAATAAAAAGTAGAAGAGGAAAAATTGAATTAAAACACTTATTATCAGTTACTTTTTTTAATTTTACCAATTACACACCTTCATTATACAGACATATTAAAATAATAATAAATATTTACAATAAGTTTTATTACAAATAGTCAGTATTCGACGGATTATTTTTTACCATATCTTTCGATGGGTTAAATGAGACACAACCTACACTCCCTTCACTTAGACCTTGCTTAACATGCAACAGGCACGCAATATGTTTAGCTAGAAACCTGTTTCTGTATTTAGTTTTTATATAATTAACTTTTGAAAAAATTCTTTCGCATTCAGCGTTTGAAATGGGTATGCACATTAGACATTTTACAAAATTAGTCAAATTTTTGTACTTAGGAACATTTTTACTGTTAACAATACAACTTAATTTGCTCCAAAACTGTTCAACATTTACAGCACTAGCACTACTACTAGAGCCACACATCAGGTTTTGTACCTCTGAATCATACTTAATTTGACGATATTCCTCGTCAATTAATTGTCTTACTGTATCATTTGTAGTAATGTTCGGAAACCTGTTCATAACGCTGATAAGAGATGTAAAATTTTCATAAGCTGCTACTTGTGGGTCTATGAAACGTAACTCGGAAAATATTTTTTCATTAATGGGAAATCGACATTTAAGTTGAGTACATAACTCTATCAAAAAGCTTTGACACCTTTTTAAAAAGTCTCTAATTACGATACTACTGTTACTTGGTTGATTTCTTAACAGCGCTATTTCATTAGATACTTTTATACCTAAGTATATCTCATGTAATTCTACAAAATTTATATTACTATTAGGATCTATGTCCTCAATAGCAGTGGCACGAATGTAGCTGCTTTTCGTGTAGCAACTTAATATTGTTTTAAACATGTCAGTCAAATCCCGATAAAAAGTATGAACAACACATGCATTACCTTGAAAAATTATGTTAAACTTGTTGACTATATGCAAAATATAATCTAAAAACAAAAAGTAGAGCTTTATTTGTTTATTTTCGAAACTTTCATGTAAAAAAATCGCCGAATGGCTAGGGTTATGTTCTACGAGATGTTCTTGCTGAAAATACAGCTGAAGTGCATTCCACTGTTCTACTATGCGATTTACACAGCCGTGTAGGGAGAGCCAACGTATGTCGTAGTGACGTAAAATATTGTGATGCTCTGATTCTACAAAGGTCTGAAATTCTGCAAATTCTCTTTTGCGTTTGCTACTATGGCCAAAATAATTATAGACTTCTTTCACAATTTGATTCAATGCTTTAGGCAACTTTTTACAGGCATAACTTACAGCTAATGCTGATGAATGACATGCACATTTTACAAAAATACAATTAGAATTGACCGACTTAATCTTTGCAACCACACTATTATTTCTGCCAAACATTACATATGTTGTATCAGCTGCAAATCCTAAAATATTTTCAATGTTTTTTAATTCTCGCAAACTTTTACACAGTGAGTTAAAAATATTTTCAGCAGTTTCACTTGATAGATTCACAGAACATAAAAATTTGGTTTTTACTGTATTATCCTGAACGCTATAAAACTTTATTGCAATGGCAAGTAATTTTTCTGTTGTAATGTCTGTGCTTTCATCTATAATTAATGAAAAAGTAGCAGCATTACCTGATAAACTTGACGTATTTTTTATATCGGTTAATAACTGCTTTTCAAATGGCGCCATTACGTCGTAAACTAACTGAGCAGATTTAGTGCGTTTGCAGGAAAAACCCTTTGCAATTTCCGAATCATAAAACATTTTGCTGAATAAATCGCTGAGATGATCCATGGCCCGAAATGTTATGTTATGTTCTGCCAACGCTGCACAAAATATAAGCTCTGCTTTTCTTACTTCTTCAGATATGGGTCCTTTCCTTTGAAATAATTTATCGATCTGAAAATAAACAGTATTTGATTAATTTTCCTATCGTAAAAAAATAAGTAAAATAACTACCTATTTCTTATCTTGGGAAACTAGTGTCTCATTCAGTTGAAAATTAATATTCTTGATAAAAATATTACATATGTTTGAACCCTGCAAAACTATCTTTCCATCCCACAGAACCAGTTCGGCATGTATGTATACCTACACTCATTTATGAAAATTTCAAAATTCAGCTTTCTGAAATCGCTTGAGAATCGATTATACATGTGTGTACAACTGTACATGTACACTGACCAAGATCCATCGGACATCCTGTACAAGTAGGACAATTAATTTATGTGCCAAAAAAAAATAAGGGACACAATAATCTTAAAAATATGTTAATGGGGGCATAGCTTTCTTACCTTGGATTGTCCACTATAATGTATAAGTTTCTGCCGATGTTTTTCAGAATCTGCATGACTTTTAATTGTTGCGATTCTGCTCAAAAATGTTGCTCCACAAGTTTTACACAAATCGTTCTCACTATTTTTATCTTTTGTCAACCATGACGAAAATTCAGGATTTTGTTCCCACTCAGATCTATATTTCTGATCGTATTTGCGCTTCATTATCTTCACTACACACGCACGATAACACAGAGAGACATAAATAAAGAACAAAAAAATCCGTGGTCCCTTTTATACTTATTGCTAGGAATCATTTTTTAAGTTTCAGTAATTCCCCGCGACGTAGAGCATGTAACGTAGATATGTAGCTAAAGCACGATTCGCGGTTTTGTTAGCATTAACAGTTCGAAAGAGACAAAATGATACAGTTGCGGTAAACATCAGACAAAGACAAAATTATGTGAATGAAAAACGAACGAATGGAAATTAGTGTTGCCCGCCCAACCCAAAAATATATCAATAATGTGTTTAAAAATGTTGAAAGTTTAAAAATGTACCAAAAAATACCAGAATATGAAAGGATACCAAAAAAAAAACTAAATTAGTTTTACGGAGCCCAAATTATACCAATTTGGTACTGAATATACTAAAAACGGTCACACTGTAAATGATGTTGATAACATAAAAAAACTGGCTGTCAACTGTCAAATGTCAGTTTAGTAATCAGTGAGGCTGCGTTTCGTAACGTAAGAAAGTATTTTTTTTACAATTTAATTATCGCTCGTCCTTTTAGAAAGAGAAGCAGCATAATTTGAATTATCAAAGAGCGTTTTATTTAAGTACTTATTTATTAGCATAATAACTTCAAATTAAAAATAAAATCAATAGAATACAATTTCTTATATGGACTAGTAAAGATATTTAGATTATTTTGGAATTCAGTCAATCATAAATGACAGATTTTTTTTAAAAATAACAAATAGTAAAGGCGCCTAAAAACATTTAGTACATTTTTGGAGTCTCTTAATTTGCTTTTACTAATTTGTCAAATAAACGCGGACTTCCCCGTGGTACAACTACTATAATCAACTAGTTGTACCATGGGAATTATTTTTCCCGTAGTCAGGAGTCACTCAGTAAAGTGATAGTAGGTTTACTGAATACAGAAGAGGACTCCTTGGAAGTACACGAAAAACGCAGTCCTATGCTTTTATTTGATTGTCAGAAACATTTCGCACAAATAAAACTGAAGTTAATAAACTATCACTAACAAAAAGCACAAATACACAATTTGAATAATCAATCAAACAAAAACTCCACTTCTCCAGTTCCCGCTAAAAAGTTCGACAGGATACGTTTTAGACTTTGAAATTGTTTAATGAAAACTTGACATTGGCATAATGTGCTAATTACACTATTGCCATTATGAATAAAGAAGAAACTTTGATTCTTACAATTATTTTTTATTTATTATCTATACATATAATAAAAATGTAACTGATCGCTGTCTGTACGTGGAAGATATATGAGAAAAATATTATTGGGGGCCTTTATCAACGCAATAGAACCCAAAACAATGATTGTTAGAATTTTTGTCTGTTTGTCTGTGCGTTTGTGCGCGCTAATTTTAGAAACGGCTTAACCGATTTGGGTGCGGTTTTCACTAATGTATTGTGGTAAGCTTCACTTAAAATTTAGTGTTTGTTTTATTTCAATCAGTTCATAAATAAAAAAGTTATATCAATTTAAAGAATCACGTCGAACATTTGTTCGATAAAAATGCTATAAAAAGTTTATAAACTAAAGTCCACGCGGACAAAGTCGCGGGCAACAGCTAGTAACTAATAAATGAGTCGTATAGAATCAAAGACGGCAAAATAGGTTAGTAACTTCACCATAAACTCTTTATTAACTCTATTAATTAACTTTATTAACTAAGAGTTTATTAACTCTTCACCATCAAGGATGTTAATACATATATGTATTAACATCCTTGATGGTGAAGAGTTAATCAAATCAGTTTAGTTTTAAATTTTCTACGTTGCCATATATTTACCTCATTTTTGCTTACTAACCTATTTTGCCGTCTTTGATTCTATACGACTCAAATGGCGACATGATACGAGTATACTCGGTCCAAGTAGGCTCGTACGAGTTAGCGTTTTAAAGTCGGGTAGGCACGATACGAGTATACTCTGTAGTCTGTCCAAGATGCGAGCGTTAGACGAGCTCAATTAAAACTGGTTGATGCGATTATAGCGTCTTCGAACATTTCTAACCGAGTGCATTGTTACTGAACTTGATCAATTATTTTACTCTTAATTCAAAATGGTAAATCTAGCAGATATGTTAATCGAAGAGTTGATGAGTCACTCACTGCCCATAAAAGAAACCCCATAGAAATAATTTAATAATAATTTGATGAATCGTAAGTTTCTATACAAAGTAAGGCGACAGACGAGCATATATTAAATCTAAAGGGTGCGCCAGAGAAACTTACTTATTTGAAAGGTCAATAAAAAAAAAGTACTTCAGTTATTGTTTTAAATTTTTTTTTTATTTGAGAATACAATATCCCAATTTTTTTTTTATGCAGTCTTAAAAATGACATCGGATAAATGGCGACCCCCATTGCGCATACACTGATGAAGTCGATTTTTGAAATTTTTTTCCACTCTTCGCAGCATATCAATCGGTATGTTGGCAATGGCGTCGCGAATGTTGTTCTTGAGGTGTGCTATGGTCCGTGGTCGAACCAGGGATTTCAAATAACCCCATAAAAAGAAATCGCATGGAGTCAAATCTGGAGAGCGTGCCGGCCATTGGAGATCGCCTCTGAGAGAGATGAGGCGTTGTCGCAACAAATTCATTGAGTCTCGTGCTGTGTGTGCTGTGGCTCCATCTTGCTGAAACCACACGTTCCTAACGTTCATTTCTTCGAGTCTTGGAAGAAAAAATTCCTCGATCATGTTCCTGTAACGAGCTCCATTCACGGTAACTGCGCGTTCGTTTTCTTCAAAAAAATAAGGACCAAACTGCGAAGGCCCGCTGCTCTCTAGACCAGAGCATGATGGCAACTGACTGGAGGGAGAAACAAACTTGGGAACTTCCCCCTCCAGATGCGCCCCCTCTTGCCCCTCTACCCGCCCAACTCACCGCGCGGGAATTTTTTCAAATAAGTAAGTTTCTCTGGCGCACCCTGTAGTGGTAAATGGATAATGTCGCCCATATAGACATCCGCGATACATGAAACATCAGTCCAGATGACAAACGTTAGCGGGCCCCCGGATGAGCGCCTTAGAAGATTCAGGAATTGATTTCGAGAAAAGATCGGGAAAAATGCGAGGGAAACGATGGGATGGGAATAGCCTCTGGCATCTGCAGTGAGATATTACTTTAATCACTACCGAAACACGTACGTACATTAGGGGAATAAGATACAGCGGGAAATGCAGTATATTTCACAGTAGTCTTCTTTGTGAGTGGGGTAACGTGGCCAGTCAAATATGACCAGCAGCTATGGGCTTGCAGTCTGCAAGCCCACAGCTTTCCCCTTCCAATTGATTGGGTGATCATGCATATAATCATGCATCCGCTTTCTCTTTCAATCATTCAACTATTCACACAATGTTCAACCAGACATCCAAACTCTGGGAACTTGAAGAGCTCCCACCAAATTCTATCTTAAGTAACGAAGAGAAGATGTGCGAAGAACATTTCTTGCACAGGTAGATTTTGCGTCAAGCTACGTTTGAAAAACAACCCTAATTGCCTAGGTGAGTCCTACGGCATGGCTAAAAAACGCCTGCTCAATTTAGAAAAACGTTTTCGTAAGAATACTGATCTCAAATCACAGTACACAGAATTTATTCGTGAATATGCCGAACTAGGCCATCTGTCTGTGTCTCCCATCGACCAAGAAGGTCGATGGTGTCTCCCAACCCCAATCCGACCGCAGGATATTTTTTATGTCATCATGCTGTATTCCGAGAAGGCAGCGAATCATCAAAAAACAGAGTTGTCTATGATGGCTCTGCACCTACTTCCTCCGGGTACTCACTCACGATATCCTTATGGTAGGCTCGAACGTGCAAAACTCTCTCTCTCTTCCATATTGGTTAGAGCAAGACAGTATAAATCGCAACATCGAAAAAACGTACCGCCAGGTTGAGGTACATCCCGACGATAGAAACTTGCAACTGATCCTCTGGAGAGAAGAAGAGTCGCTCCCCATAGAAGCTTTATGCCTGGATGTCCTCACTTACGGTACAGCAAGTGCGGCTTATCTAAGCACGAGGTGTTTGTGGCAAGTTGGAGAGGAGCGTAAGGATAGTCAGATCAAATCAATAAAAAAAAACGACTTTTACATATATTGATGATTTAATAACCGGAGCAAACGATGAGGACGAGTTACGATACATACAGAAGTCTGTCTCTGAAGCATTAGAGTCAGCATATTTTCCTCTTCGAAAGTATCGAAAGTAATTCAACAAACGACAAATTAATTTTGAGTGAATCGACGAGCACTCTCGGGTTAGGATGGAATCCAAAGGAAGATAATCTACACTTCCCCATAAAACCTTTATCCATGGATAATTGTAAGTTTAATCCAATTGATAATTGAGCTACACTGTTAATTAATTCTTAAAAAAATAAAGACTACAATAAAAGCGTACTGCGTTGCAAATTGAAGTAAAAAATCGATTATTGTTACAACTGCATTTTATGCAAATTTAGTGTACATACTTAATTAAACTGTAAAAATATGTTTTTAATATTCAAGGTTAATAAGTTATTTACTCTAGCCTTTGTTAAAAAAAAGGGGACGTTTTCTTTGCTTGTAAGGTAATAACGCAATTAGCACATTGTACCAGTGTAGAGTTTTCACTTTTAAAATCAAAACTACTCAAATTCAAAACGCATCTCGTCAATCATTAAAGCGATAGTAGGTTTACTGATGACCATCGACCTTCTAATGCTGATGCTGATGACAGAAGAAAACTCACTTGGAAGCACACGAACAACGCAGTCTAATGCAGTGTGATGTTTAATAAACTATCACTATTACTCGTAATACAAACTTTTTTATAATAATCGAAACAAAAACTCGACTTCACTTCAAAAAGTCTTAAATATAATCGGATGTTATTTTTAAAATTGCAGTCCCTTTTCTCAGAAAATGTCATATACACAATGTTAGATAATGTATGTATTTGTAATAAGAAGATTATTTTATCTTTAATTAAAGGTTTTTAAACTAAATGATTATTTTTAACACCTTTTGAAAAAGGAGGTTCACCCTTTACTGTATTAATCTACTGTATTAATATAAAACCGTTCGAGCATAAAATATAATAATTTGCTGTACATTCTGCTGCTCCATTCTGTGGAATGCTAATTACCCCTAGAAGAATAACCTATTTTTCACCTACACATTAAAAGTTAACATTAGGTATACTTAGTCTGCATATAAATACCGTTACAATAAAGAAACATAAAAAAAAATTGAATTTGGAATCTGTCATTCTCACATGAAGAATCGATGTTTTTTTTCATATTTTATCACCTATCATTATTAAACATTGTACTAATATTAAAATGGAGTGGGGTGATCACAAAAACCGTATTGCTGTAATTGCATTAGGGGCCGTTCAAATACTATTATGTAAGCACCAAAGGCCCCCCCTTTGCTTTGCTTATTTTTGATGACATGGGGGACAGGGGGGTCTGAATGGCGATTACATCAGCAATATTTATTTATTTACTTTCGTATTTTTTTGGCAAAATTTAGTAGATTCTGATTAAATGAGAAACTTGAACAGATTTTGTAAAAATTATACCATAAAAATTGCTTACGTTAGTTTGGGGGGGGGGGGGGGAAACACTTTGTTTGACAAATCAAAACAACTTCTACGGCGGTAAGCAAAGGCAGCTCACGGACAAATCTTATTTACGGACGAGAAAATGTTCACCATTGAGGGACATTTTAACAAGCGGAATGATCGAGTTTATGCTCATGACTCTAGAGAAGCTGCTCAATTGGTCAATTACCATCTTTCGGGATACCCGAAGGATTATGCGAATGGGTTGCCAGTTTCCTGACTGGACGGAGCATCAGAATCGTTATCGATGGTAGCTGCTCCGACACCATGTCTATTAACGCTGGCGTCTCGCAAGGCTCCGTGCTGTCCCCAACTCTGTTCCTTCTGCATATCAACGACCTGTTGCAAATTGCTATGCAGATGACAGTACTGGAGACGCCTTGTACAGGGGCCGCGCCAACATCCCTTGGGTCGAAGTGGAAGAGAGTCGCGCCAGGCTTGTGTCTGAAATCGAAGACTCTTTAGATCTAGTCTCGATTTGGGGTTCTTTGAACCTAGTGGATTTCAACCCCATTAAGATGCAGCCAGACGAGTGAGATGTGCCAGAGCCCATTCCAATCCCATCCTGCCACTCCCCATTTTCCCAACCCTTTCTCCAAATCCATTCCTATATCTCCAAAGGTAGGCAGCGCATCCGGGGGCGTGCCAACATTTCTCATTTTGTACTAATGTTGGTATGTATCGCGGATGTCTATGGGCGACAGTATCCACTTACCATCAGGTGGACTGTATGCTCGTCTGCCGCCTTCGTACATAAAAAAAGAAGACTAATAAGGCAACAGAGATTTAATTCAGTCTCATAAAATAAACGTCTTAGAAATTATGATAATAAGTAATTAGTAAGTAAATATACGAATTACGCTGAAAGCAAAATTATTTTTTTCAACTTCCTTTGCTGCGTAATCATAACTTCGAGCTTAAAAAATTAAAAAGATGTTACTATTAATAATTAAGATTAAATTGTTTCTACCGATAAATTATTTCTCAAAACTACACATAAAATTTATCAGCCCTGTAAATACCTCAAGCTCCGAATGAAGAGATTTATAAGTACTTCTCTTTATTTCTCTATCAATATATCATAGGAAAATGAAAGTTGAAAATAATTCTCAATGAGAAGCATCATTTAGATATACCCACAGAAGTAAGGACCTGACTGGTTAAATACCACATTTCTACAAAGAAGTTTTCCTGATGCGAAATGAACGGGTTTAGTTTTCCATATAAGTTTCCGTGATCTTTTTTAGTTTTATCACTAAGCACTTCAAGGATATATCCTTGAGTATTTGCCGATAGCGCCGGTATTAGCGGTACTAATTGTCAAGGTAGTGATGCAGTAAATGGCATAGATATAATGAAGTAGGATAGTATCTTTGGGTGAGGAGCCTTGACTGTAGCTGAAGACGAAGAGCTTGTAAAAATATTGTGATCTCTTGTTCGATATTTTCTAATATTTTCAAAGATTTACTAGTATATTCAACGCTTGAGTTTGAATCGTCCCGCTGCTGTACTTCAAGCATGGCCGTCTTAGTCCATGCAGGGGCCCCTGGGCACACAGAGTTTGGGGCCCTTTTAGAAAAAAAAATCATCAATGAATGAAAACATCAGAATTTACGTTTGTTTTGTGACTTTATTGGTTATTACGGTTGGCTTTGTACAAATCAAATATAAGTGATGTGATTACTGTTTTGAGAATTGGACTTACGTTGATGTTAATGGTTTCTTTCGAGTTGGCTATCAAATGAAAGGATTCCACGAGTAGAATACGATAAAAACTGGTTTTTTGTTAATAAATAGTTTTACTTATTTATTGATTAATTGGATAAAAAATACATAGGCACTGAATTTCCGCATTTCGGGGGCCCTGGGCTCGTGCCCCACGTGCCCTTAGGGTAAAGACGGAACTGACTTCGAGGTTGTCTTCTGTTTCTTCGCTACTCTCCCGAAGACAAACTTCGGGTTTGTATCTGGCTGGTATTCAATAAATGCAAATATTAAAAACCAAAAGAAAATACTAATTGTATGTATAGTGTACCTATACCTATTATGTTTTCAATTCATAAGGTTCACGTACTGGGAGAAAGGGTTGGAAAAATAGGAAGGGATAGGATATGATGGGAATTGGCTCTGGCATATGTCACTCACTACCTAAACACGTACGTACATTGGGGAATAGGATATAATGGGGAATGTATTATATTTCAAGGTAGTCTTCTGTGAGAGAGGGGTAACCTGGCCAATCGACTGCGCCCAGCGGCTGTGGGAATGCAGAGTGCACTCTCCCCTACGATTGCACTGTTCTCTAGAATGAGTAAGCTGAAATAGTCAGGTCACATTTGCCGCAGAAAACCGATGGTGAAGACAGGATCTTGAATGGGAGCCATGTACCAGGTAGCGCCGTGTGAGATGCACTCCAGGTCACGTGGACCGACAACTTGAAGAAGTTCGCCGGTGGCAGGTTGAATGAGGCGAGCGGAAAACTATGTGCGGTGCCGGGAGAGGCTTATATCCAGCAGTGGAGAGACATATACTGATGAATAAAATGGAATTGCGCGGGTAAACGTAAAGAAAAAATATAAATTAACTGAATAACAAAAATGTCGACATGTGCACACAAACTATAATTTATAATAATTAACAATATATCTGCATTTAATATATGTTTATTTAGTTGTTAATTGTCCAAATTACGTAAATGCAAATTTGATAAATGAGTATTACACATGTAGGTACAGTCAACAGCACGGCAATGTAATGCTTATAAATGCATAATCCTTATTTTTTCATTTTTGGCTACATCAGATGTCGATTGAGTAAAGAAATTGCCATATAGTTTCTTCAATCATCAAGTATTTCTTATATGCCGATTTTATTTAGGCAAAAACTGAGAAAAACGATTTTTGACAATCTAAATATGTTGCATCCTTTTCTATCTTCGTAATACAAAAAAAGGACAGATGTCAGCACCGGTCGGTCGGAAGTTTAGTGGTAGAGCTTCAGTTTATATGTTTAAACGTCGATTTATCTTTGTTTTTTTTTGTAAATTTTACACTGTCATAATTTTGTAATTACTGAACTATTGGCTTATCTTTGAACTTGACTGAGATTTTTTTTCTATAAAACAATTAGCTGTCATTCAGTCAGTAAAGAAATCGTGCGTTTTTGCAGTTTACCTACAAGTTTTGTTACAAATAAACCTCGAAACTTGTTTTGGTTGTTTTATATTTAGCTGGTAACACTTAGTCGACGAGATGCACTGGAATTTTTCGAAACTCGAAGGTCGTGATGTCCACAATAGCTTAAGAGATTTCTTCATTTATTTTTAATGAAAATTCAATACATGAAAATAAAATAAGTGTCACATAGGTGGCACAAAATTTTCACATCTAGGGACTTGTATTCCAATGCAATGCAACCAGCCCTTTCAGTATCCACGGGCCTCCTCAGTCCACTATTTTAGAGTTGGTGAAGTTCCAACTTGTGATATTTATCCACTATTTATCACAGGGCTTGTGATAGCCGCTTATCCCTTAAGAGACGGGTGCTGTTTTTCAATAACTGGCCGACGTCACAAGGCAGTGACTTCGTATTACATGCACCTAATGCATTGAAAAGAAAAGAAAAAAAATGGTAACGAGTAAACATCTTGCCCTAGCTCGTCTTACTGCCGTGGTGCGAGTGCAGGAGAAATCGACATCGACAGGTAAATTGTTAAATTTAGTGCAAGCCAGGGGTGCAGTAATTCTTTTATTTCTCAAAAAAATCGGACAGAATCGAAGAGATCATATTTAGAAGAGATCTCCGAAGCGCAGCCATACTAAATAAATTATTATTATTACTAGCTGACCCGACAGACGTTGTCCTGTCTTAGCTATGAATATTCAATTCGAACTGGAATAAATAATAATAAAAAAAAAACAAAAAAACAGTGTTTATTGTAATGCTTTTTGATACACAACATCAAAAAGTTTTGTTTTCTGGCGCGTAAATAAATAATGTTGATGGTTTTCCGACACGGGAACAGGTGACATACAATTAGCCATGTGAAAAGCATGGATTTTCAAGATGCGATTATTTATCGACATTGCAAATGCAAGACGCACTGGAAATTGTAACCGTTTAAAGTCGAATGGCATGTTCGGAATCGTAGGGATGCGTGGAATCAAAACGTCTTCGCCTTTGTACTTCCCTTTCAAAATTGTGGCTTCGATGACGTTGTTCATTAATTTCTTCACCGCAAGCCGGGTGCCATTACAAAGACGTGGCTGGTTTATATTCCGCAACATAATGATTACCGATCCGACTTTTAATTGCAGATTATGAGGTGGTAATCCGGGCAATTCCAGCGAATTTAAAAATTTCGTTGGATAGTTGACAACATCATCTTCGTTAGTAACGGAATCAACAGATTTGTATATCATCAATTCGCCAGCTATCTTATTTTGAATCTGAAAATTCATTTCCTTGACATCAACGTTTTTTGCAGCCAATATAACACGTTCGCTCAACCAAACATGATTTTTGCAATGTTTGGGAACACCATCTCGATGAGTTTGGTCTTTGATTCAGTAAAGTGACAAAAAATGGCTGGGAATGTAATGTATCCAGAGGATGTGTCAACAGAAATTTTGCCATTACCAATGTCGAGCAATTGTTTGGAAAAAACTTCTGCAGATCGGTCGTTCTGCAATTCGACTCGCATGTTCATATTTCATTTGAGTGTTTTGACGTATTTCCATAAAATGGACGACTTCAAACATGCATTAAGTTCGTCGGCTGGCGTTGATCGTGGAATCACTGGCAATGTTTGTCGAAAATCACCTGCCAATAGACTCATCGCACCACCATACCGATTTTGGTTGTTCCGTAAATCTTGTATCGTGCGGTCTAATGCCTCCAAAGATTCTTTGTGTGCCATCGTGCATTCATCCCAAACGATCAATTTGCTTTGCTGCAACACTTTGGCCATCGCAGAATTCCTCGAAAGGTTGCAAGTTTGAGTTTCATTAGTTTGCATGTTCAACGGCAACTTGAATGCTGAATGAGCTGTTCGACCGCCTTCCAACAACTTAGCTGCAATAGCCGATGAAGCAAGTGCAAGTGCAATTCCATTTTGCGATCGAATCGTTGTCAAAATCAATGATATTAAAAACGTTTTTCCAGTTCCACCGGGAGCATCTAGGAAAAAATCTGCCAGTTCCATCGTTCACTACTTTCATGAGCGTATCGTAGGCATATTTTTGTTGCCGATTTAAAAGGGGAACGTTTCTTTGAACGGTTTCTCTCAATGCCTCGGAATCGTATTGGGTTTCGCGTCTCAACTCTTGATTAAATGCGTTGTGCATTGGGCGATTGGGCGTTGTCATTCCTAATTATATTAATCCTTTGTTGGTAAGCATCAAGCACATGTCCTCAATTAAAATTAATGCTTCCTTGTGAATTACTTCGTTCATTTGCAAATCTGCATTCGATGTTCTAAGACGCATCTGATGCAATATATCTTCGGCCATTTGATGTTTATATTTGTTCCATAAATCAATCGGTGTTGATGGGAAGCATGTAGACAAAATTATAGAAAACAATGTTCGTATTTGTTTAGCATTTGACGAAATCACAGCATCTTCGAGAGTGTGGTCCCAATGAGTGTCATTCTCTAGCAATCCCAAACGTTGACTGGCTTCTCTGTATGTGCCGCACAATACACCATTAACAGTTAAGATTAAGATGTTGGAATGATGTTGGGCCACGAACATTGACTAACAGTAAACGCAAATAAAAACACTCGTCTTGGCTGGGATGGACTGTGTAAAGACGTCCTAGTGCTTCGGTGGAAAATACTTGTGGGTAACCTGGAACTGGCTGTCCTTTTTTCCGCCGTTGAAATTTCTTTGACGGTTGATTCCAGATGGTTTAGTTTTAATTGATTGATTCATTCATTTTGGCATTTCGGATTAAAGCAGCGTTCGGGCAAAGTCATCATTTTGGCACATTTCAAAGAAGCTGGTCAATAATGTCGATGGCGGCCTGTCAGCTCGTTGTAATACGTTCTCCGCTGTAAAATACACTCTTTGACCATTTTCCAAATGTACGGCCAAGTGAAAAACAGTGGGGTGTCTTTCATGTATAGCGAATGAAAAAATACGCCACATCGCTTCGTTACTGCTGACATAGCGGCCCATTTGAAATTGAGTGATTTCATCGTTGGAATTTTCGGCAGCAACTCCGAACACAGCCATGTCACTATCTTTGTTCACGTACTTGCAAATGTATTTAATAGATTTTACAGAATGGTAAAATTCGACATTTATGTGTGCTTTAAATGTTTTGGAGAGTAACGGCGAAAACGGAACAACCCAAAGATTATCAACTTCAATGTCCTGTTGATTCACTTTGACTATTGTTGACCTTCCATTGTCATCAGTGGATCGGCGGCGATAAAGTGGATAACCATCATTTCCAGTAATAGTTTCTGCTACTGGTTGTTTTGGATAGCGTTTTGAACATTTTCCGTCAACCATACACGGAGAATTGGGATTATATATTCCACAGGGACCATGAATCATATTTTTTGTAACAACCTCATGTAACATCTTCGTTACATGAGGTTACATGTACACATTCGTTACCTCGTGGATCTTCTTCATTATCGGGAATTTCAGCTGATATCACATCATCGATTTCATTCGGTCTTATCCTCTCAACCAACCAAATGAAGATATGTGCATGTGGCAATCTGCGTTTTTGCCACTCGACTGAATACATCCATCCAACAGCGCGTCTCGCCGAACACACGATGCTTAACAATAAAATCCATGAGTGATTTTATTTTTGAGTGATTTTGCGGTGATGCCATGGCGATTAATGGGTGATTGGCCAGGAAATAATTTTTGTCTAATTTCTGTCCACTGTGAACGTGAACGTGATAAACAAATCTGGTGTGCCATAATGACGTACATACGACATAGCATTTTGAGCATATTCATGCATGTCGCGGACTTCCGACGTATGTTGCTGGGAGAATAGTCATTCTGCCGACATTCTGTGCATTTCCGTCAGCATTGATGGCATCCCGAAGATGAATGTATTCCTCGGAACGGAGTTTTGCCTGGATCAACCTGATAAATGTCAATCGCTCAGTTTCAACTTTGACGTACATATCCACAGCATATTGGTGAAATAGACGCCGACATTTTAAGATGTGATTGTCCTCATTTTCCCGAACCATCAGTCTGTATGAATAATAATTCATTGAACTTACTTTTTTGTTAGTTTCGGCGCCTGTAAATAAATGTTTGTGTTAATAAGATAAAGTAACATTGTGATTAAGGCAGTAAAGGTAGATTGATTATTTACCTGTAACTGGATTTATCATCTTGATTGAAAAATGATACCCATCTTCACATTGCCAAATTTTGTATTGGCCAAATTTTGTAAGATAGGATATTGTAACGCATCATATGATCGATGTGTTTCGGACACACGCTGCAGTTGATCGTTCCGCCGATGTAAAACAATATCTCGGTTTTCTAAATTTTCACCCACGACGACAATAGCGACTTCATCAATTGTTGGAGCATTAAAACATCTTGCGTATTGTCCTGCAGGCGTCTTATCGGCTTTGATGACAATTTTGTGATTATCAGATGGCATGCGGTCTAATGCGGTCTTGAATAATGCAACCAATTCGTTGTGTTGATGGAATAATGTTTGAAGTTGTTCCACAATTGGTATTTTCACCGAATTGTTGTGTGCACAACGCTGATCGACTTGTCTTGCTGAAACGCCCATAAAATAAATTCGCAAAAATTTGTAGACTATCCGGTGTTGGCAATAAGGAACCTGTTCGATGATATATTTGACCCTGAATCTGCAAGGGTAAATAGATGTAATATAGGTAATTGTATAGCGAAGTGTTTGTACCGCCATGTGGCGGGCAAAATACGTTGGCAGCATTGCCATTCCCCTATCAACTTCTGTAAACACACTCACTTCTGGTTGCTTTTGGCAATTCAGAGCTACCAACGTACTTTGCACCATGTCAATTGAAAGCTGCCAACGTATTTTGCACCAGCCACATGGTGGTAAAAGTTTATTGTTTCGACAGGAACGACGACGACGACAGAGAATCGACAGGTCCCCGTCTTCAAAATGGCTCAGGCGGCGGCAACAAATATCCTCCCGGACGTACATGCATACCCCAGCACGTCGCACAAAACAGTGCTCCAGTTTGTAGCCGGGGTAATGAAGATACGATGTATCGGCCGGGCAGGATATCTGTGTCTCCGTCAAGAAAAGTAAGGCCGGCTTTGCCGTCTCAAGGTGGTGGTGGACGGCGTCGATGTTACTATGCATCCCTCTGATGTTGCAAAAGTCCACTTGAAATGTGGAACTTAAAGGGTGGGCCGCTGAGTGAACGTTATGCTTTATCTTTTTCTTGGCCATTGTAGTGTGTGAATAGGGAAGAAGAGAAGGGGGGACGGAGAGAGAGATGGTTGCATGTGGATCAAAGGACAAAGCACGGAGCAGAGAAAAACTAGGTCACAGAGGTTGTGTGACTTGCTGGCGCGGGGTACGGAAGGGCCCCCGGTCCCCCCTTGGGGGCAGCAGTCGGGTTCCACTCCGGTCTCCTCCGGCACAACTGCTACCCCAAGGGACTTTTCGCGTGCGGCGGGGCAGCCTCCCGGGATGGAGATTAAAGAAAGATCCCCGGGTCCGGGCCCGGTAAAGTCGGTAAAGTCGTTCTCAAGTTATGGCGTGACCAAGGGAAATAGGGGTTCATTTTTATTTATATAGATTATTGTAACTACTGGAAGACGTACGAGATAGGACCATGGGCGACACATGGATGCGAGCAACAACGCGAGCCCCTAAGCGAGGTATTGCGGGCCTTTTTTCACCAGCTGAAATGCACGAATGCTTTGTGTTTTTTACAACGCGTTTGTTTTTTACCAAAAATCAATAATTTACATCATCATGTTATTTACTCGGCAATATTTGAACAGTTTGGCGAAAATTCAGAACTGCCATTGTCTCTTTTTGGTATATATACGGTGCGCTGGTGGCAAGTCAAGTATCCACAGTCACCATGAGGTTGTCCATAGCTCTCCTGGCGTTAGCGGTAAGACAATTTTTAATTAGCTTTCTCGTAAATTATAAGGTTTTTTTGACGGTAAAATTCGTTCGTAATTCACTGGCTTCAAAAATCCACCTACGAAGAGACGGAGGATACCATCAAGATTACCAGATAAAAAACAACAAAACACACATGAAAAATTACATTAAAATATAAAAAAATACAAATGTGTCTACACAGAGAAATACACACACAAACACACTCACACACACGTAGGTAAGTTGTATTGCACACTATACATAGTTTAGTTTTACATATTATTATTATACATATATATTCTTATTTATGTAGTTATCCTTAGTGTGCCTATCGATACATGATTAGTTTGTAATAAATCGTGCATATGTCCATTTTTTCTTACATTAAACCTGTATAAGGGGGGAGACATTGGCTTTCCAGATACATATTTTTAATCTACTTTGAGACTCAAAGGGTTCACTTAAAATCGGGTATTTAGAAGTTAAATGAAATAAAGACAATATATTTCTTTTTTCTTAACTTATAAGGTAATTGCGCAATGTGCTAGTCATTTTTTTATAATTAACAACACGTAAGTCCAATCTCGTCGGAGTAAGTCAAGAGTCGCTCAGTAAGGTATTTAACCATTGTATCTATAGGCACAGGTATAAATTGTAGATCTGTTTTGACCGATTAAAAATATATGTTCTCTGTTCTCAAGATGTTTCATGTTGATCTAATTTTGTTTTCTTTCTTATATTTCAGGCCCTCGTGGCAGTACAAGCCATTCCATGTAAGTGTGCTATCTATTATATATTTTTCAAAAATATTGAGATTTTCCGATTTTTCTCACATATAGGTACAGAGCGTCCCATTTCGATCCAACACGAAGGGAAAGTATGTACTTTAAATATTGATATTGAAGATAGGAAATTTCAATCAAGATAGGAACGGCAATCAAGGATTTTCGAAAAATTTTCTGTCTAAACCGGGAATCGAACCGGCCACATGTGAAAAAAATTTATCGGTATTTTTATGACACCGATCGAAAGGGTCAATCATAAGGATTGATTGTTTATAAATAACATAGTATCTTAATTTAAAGGAAGACCCTCTATGGTCTTAAGGGTGAAGTTAACATTTTAATTACAAAACAATTAAATAGAACACGTATCCCTGAAAAATTCAAGAAAATAAATTTAAAATAAACGAAAAGGTAATTTTAATAATAAGAAAACTGTACGTATTTTTAACAAATGTCCAGTATTTTCAATTTAATTTATCAATTGCTCAAAATGTGATCCATTTACTTGTATGCAAATAATTCGCTTTTGATAATTTCGCTCCCAGTTGATTTTTTTATCTTTGCATGATGAACATTTGAAATAATTCCTACGTCTAATTTCAGTTTGTATCTCGTCCACACTGTCGTACCGGTGTTTGTGTAGTAAATCTTTTAATCCCCTCAAAAAAAAATCTAAAGGTGTAAGGTCTGGTCACCTTGCTGGCCATCTAATCGGTACGTATGTACCCAGGAAGGACAATGATCATTAAGAGTCTCGGCTTTTTCCGTGTTCAGGGTCCCTTCGTAAAAATGTATTGAGAGAACCCGGTTTTTTAATATCCCGCACGTTGGATATTAAAAAACCGGGTTGAATGAGTTGAATGAGGAACGTACTTGATCATTAATTTCGTGGACTCGTAAGGGATTCTGTCTGGACCAAATACGATGATTGTGGCAGTTGTACATGCCGTTATTACTGATGTTTGTCTCATCAGACCAAATAATGTTATCCAGAAAATTTGGATCCTCAAGCAAGTGCCTTTCGATGATACGCTAGAAATTTAGGATTCTTTCGCGATCTTGAATAACTTTTGGATCCATCTTTTTTCAGTAAACGATGTATACGACTTTTGAATTTCCAATTTCATCTTCACCTTCCCTCACTGAATTCTTCGGGTACGCGTCAAAGTAGATCAAAATGTCTAGGTTCTTCATCATTGATGTTTATCATTCGGTGCTGTGTAAGCGTTTATCAAAACGTCCTAAACTTTTAAAATTGTTCACTGCAATAGGGAGGCTACTTTATTGCGCATGATTGCCTGAAAACCGTCAGTACGTGCTTCGGCAAACATCCTTGACGCACTGCAGTAGTGGGCCAGCTCTAACAGCATCCTGAAGGTATTGAATGCGTCGTTACATTTGTTGTTCTATTCTTCAGACCGTGGCGCCTCCCAGATAGTTGAGGAGAGCCGCTCATCCAATTCCAAGTCCGCATCGAGTTACCAGGCCTCATCATCATCGTCATCCTCCGAGAGCGAGATATCTGAAAATGGAAAAAAAATAAAGAAAAGCAGTAGCTCATCCCAAGCTGCTCAAAGAGCGGCTGCAGCGGCTAGTGAGTCTTCAAGCTCAAAGAAGGTTATCACAAGCAGCGGTAAGATATTTTTTTTATGGACGAAGGCGGCAGACAAGCATACAGTCCACCTGATGGTAAGTAGATACTGTCACCTATAGACATCCACGATACATGTCAACATTAGTTCAAAATGACAAACGTTGGCACGACCCCGGATGCGCGCCTACATTTGGAGATATAGGAATGGATTTGGAGAAAGGGTTAGGAAAATGGTGAGGGATAGGATGGGAATGGGCTCTGGCACATCTCACTCACTACCGAAACACGTATGTGCATTAGGGAAATAAGATAAAGAAGGAAATGCAGTACATTTTAAGGTAGTATTCTGTGAGAGAGGGGTAACGTGGTCAGTCGAGCGCGCCCAGCGGCTGTTGGATTGCAGCGTTCATTTCCCCCCTCGGAATACCTAACTAACGTAATCACTGTACTGTACCGTAATTTTAGTATCCACTGTTTATCTATTTGCCATTGGACGGCAGATGTGTCACATCGATCAGATTTCCAATTCAAGACTGCAGATAAATTTCGTAGTAAACATTTCAATTGGTGACTACCTCCACGAGAAAATACAGCATTGCATGATTTTACTGTTAGGCAGATACGTGAATACAATCCACTAGAACGAAATATGTAGATGCCAAGCTACCTACATATTTCTTCAGGTCACTTTAATGACTCGAACTCAGATTAAATTAAATCCTGAGTTAGACGCGGTTCTTATATGTCTATGCGATAGTCTTCACTCTTCCTTGTATTTCGTTCGATTGTTGATGTAGATAGAAATTTACTTTCAACTCGGTTTTTCAATTTACCAACTCGCCAGCCCACTATTCTTTCAATAATCATACATTTTTTTTGGTATCGCAATATTTTCTTTACTCTTGTCTGCAAACTTAGTTAACGAACTGTGAAAATTTATTGAATACTAGCGACCCGCCCTCACTTCGCTTCGGTTTATTAAATTTAAAACAATCGGAATAAGATATTTTCCTGCGGTAAACTGGAGCCTATATTTTAAGTTAGACCTCTAGCAATACATCGGTGAAAACTGCATTCAATTCCATGCAGCAGTTTTAGCGTGATGCGTGTACAAACATATAGACAGACAGACAGACAGACAAAATTTCTAAAAACTGTTGATTTGGCTTCTGTTGCTCTAATAAAGACCATATTAGTTTTTTTTCAATATCTAAATATAATGTACAGACATCGGCCTGTTACAATTTTATTATATGTATATAGATTTAGTTGTGTATCCTCGTCAACCCTTTGTTTAGATGCGTATTGTTTTATCTTTTAGTTTTCCATGTAAATACAAAATAAAAATGAAATAATACTTTGCTACCAACAGGTTGCGGTGGAAAGTCGACAAGCGTTTCCGAAAGCAGCCAGAGCAGCAAGAGAGCCAGATCATCCGCATCAAAAACCAGCCAGTCCTCCCAAAGTGAAGAAATTGAGTCAGCTAAAGGCAGAAAAAAGTCCAGTGCCACAAAATCTCAAAGCAGTCAAGCTCAGAGGTCATCCTCGTCGAATGAGAGAAGAAGCCAGAGTTCTTCAAATTCTGGCTCAAAGTCTAGATCAGATAACTCCAGATCTGTCCGTCGTGGCTCATCTAATTCAGAGGAGAGAAAAAAGAGGCAATCCTCTTCAAGTAGTTCGTCTAGCAGATCAGAATCCAAAAGTAAAGTTGAGAAGAGTGGCAAAAGAGGTCAATGGGGTGGTAAAGGAGGTAACCGAGTAAGCAAGAGGTGCGGCAGTAAGGGTGGGCGTAGAGGAAATAGCAGCAGCAGCAATCAATCTGGAAACAGCTCCGGCAGTCAATCCGGAAGCAGTAGCGGCAGTACCACTAAAGGATCTGGAAGCAGGAGCAGCAGTCACTCCGGAAGCAGTAGCGGCAGTACCACTAAAGGGTCTGGAAGCAGCTCCGGCAGTCAATCCGGAAGCAGTAGCGGCAGTAGCTCTAAAAGATCTGGATGCAGCTCCAGCAGTCACTCTGGAAGCAGTAGCGGCAGTAGCACTAAAGGATCTGGAAGCGGCTCCGGCAGTCACTCCGGAAGCAGTAGCGGCAGTACCACTAAAGGATCTGGAAACAGGAGCAGCAGTCACTCCGGAAGCAGTAGCGGCAGTAGCACTAAAGGATCTGAAAGCAGCTCCGGCAGTCACTCCGGAAGCAGTAGCGGCAGTACCACTAAAGGATCTGGAAGCAGGAGCAGCAGTCACTCCGGAAGCAGTAGCGGCAGTAGCACTAAAGGATCTGGAAGAAGCTCCAGCAGTCAATCCGGAAGCAGTAGCGGCAGTAGCTCTAAAAGATCTGGATGCAGCTCCAGCAGTCACTCCGGAAGCAGTAGCGGCAGTAGCACTAAAGGATCTGAAAGCAGCTCCGGCAGTCACTCCGGAAGCAGTAGCGGCAGTACCACTAAAGTATCTGGAAGCAGGAGCAGCAGTCACTCCGGAAGCAGTAGCGGCAGTAGCACTAAAGGATCTTTAAGCAGCTCCAGCAGTCACTCCGGAAGCAGTAGCGGCAGTAGCACTAAAGAATCTGGAAGCAGCTCCGGCAGTCAATCCGGAAGCAGTAGCGGCAGTAGCACTAAAGGATCTTTAAGCAGCTCCAGCAGTCACTCCGGAAGCAGTAGCGGCAGTAGCACTAAAGAATCTGGAAGCAGCTCCGGCAGTCAATCCGGAAGCAGTAGCGGCAGTAGCTCTAAAAGATCTGGATGCAGCTCCAGCAGTCACTCCGGAAGCAGTAGCGGCAGTAGCACTAAAGGATCTGGAAGCGGCTCCGGCAGTCACTCCGGAAGCAGTAGCGGCAGTACCACTAAAGGATCTGAAAGCAGCTCCGGCAGTCACTCCGGAAGCAGTAGCGGCAGTACCACTAAAGTATCTGGAAGCAGGAGCAGCAGTCACTCCGGAAGCAGTAGCGGCAGTAGCACTAAAGGATCTTTAAGCAGCTCCGGCAGTCAATCCGGAAGCAGTAGCGGCAGTACCACTAAAGGATCTGGAAGCAGGAGCAGCAGTCACTCCGGAAGCAGTAGCGGCAGTAGCACTAAAGGATCTGGAAGAAGCTCCAGCAGTCAATCCGGAAGCAGTAGCGGCAGTACCACTAAAGGATCTGAAAGCAGCTCCGGCAGTCACTCCGGAAGCAGTAGCGGCAGTACCACTAAAGTATCTGGAAGCAGGAGCAGCAGTCACTCCGGAAGCAGTAGCGGCAGTAGCACTAAAGGATCTTTAAGCAGCTCCGGCAGTCAATCCGGAAGCAGTAGCGGCAGTACCACTAAAGGATCTGGAAGCAGGAGCAGCAGTCACTCCGGAAGCAGTAGCGGCAGTAGCACTAAAGGATCTTTAAGCAGCTCCAGCAGTCACTCCGGAAGCAGTAGCGGCAGTAGCACTAAAGAATCTGGAAGCAGCTCCGGCAGTCAATCCGGAAGCAGTAGCGGCAGTAGCACTAAAGGATCTTTAAGCAGCTCCAGCAGTCACTCCGGAAGCAGTAGCGGCAGTAGCACTAAAGAATCTGGAAGCAGCTCCGGCAGTCAATCCGGAAGCAGTAGCGGCAGTAGCTCTAAAAGATCTGGATGCAGCTCCAGCAGTCACTCCGGAAGCAGTAGCGGCAGTAGCACTAAAGGATCTGGAAGCGGCTCCGGCAGTCACTCCGGAAGCAGTAGCGGCAGTACCACTAAAGGATCTGAAAGCAGCTCCGGCAGTCACTCCGGAAGCAGTAGCGGCAGTACCACTAAAGTATCTGGAAGCAGGAGCAGCAGTCACTCCGGAAGCAGTAGCGGCAGTAGCACTAAAGGATCTTTAAGCAGCTCCGGCAGTCAATCCGGAAGCAGTAGCGGCAGTACCACTAAAGGATCTGGAAGCAGGAGCAGCAGTCACTCCGGAAGCAGTAGCGGCAGTAGCACTAAAGGATCTGGAAGAAGCTCCAGCAGTCAATCCGGAAGCAGTAGCGGCAGTACCACTAAAGGATCTGAAAGCAGCTCCGGCAGTCACTCCGGAAGCAGTAGCGGCAGTACCACTAAAGTATCTGGAAGCAGGAGCAGCAGTCACTCCGGAAGCAGTAGCGGCAGTAGCACTAAAGGATCTTTAAGCAGCTCCGGCAGTCAATCCGGAAGCAGTAGCGGCAGTACCACTAAAGGATCTGGAAGCAGGAGCAGCAGTCACTCCGGAAGCAGTAGCGGCAGTAGCACTAAAGGATCTTTAAGCAGCTCCAGCAGTCACTCCGGAAGCAGTAGCGGCAGTAGCACTAAAGAATCTGGAAGCAGCTCCGGCAGTCAATCCGGAAGCAGTAGCGGCAGTAGCACTAAAGGATCTTTAAGCAGCTCCAGCAGTCACTCCGGAAGCAGTAGCGGCAGTAGCACTAAAGAATCTGGAAGCAGCTCCGGCAGTCAATCCGGAAGCAGTAGCGGCAGTAGCTCTAAAAGATCTGGATGCAGCTCCAGCAGTCACTCCGGAAGCAGTAGCGGCAGTAGCACTAAAGGATCTGGAAGCGGCTCCGGCAGTCACTCCGGAAGCAGTAGCGGCAGTACCACTAAAGGATCTGAAAGCAGCTCCGGCAGTCACTCCGGAAGCAGTAGCGGCAGTACCACTAAAGTATCTGGAAGCAGGAGCAGCAGTCACTCCGGAAGCAGTAGCGGCAGTAGCACTAAAGGATCTTTAAGCAGCTCCGGCAGTCAATCCGGAAGCAGTAGCGGCAGTACCACTAAAGGATCTGGAAGCAGGAGCAGCAGTCACTCCGGAAGCAGTAGCGGCAGTAGCACTAAAGGATCTGGAAGAAGCTCCAGCAGTCAATCCGGAAGCAGTAGCGGCAGTAGCTCTAAAAGATCTGGATGCAGCTCCAGCAGTCACTCCGGAAGCAGTAGCGGCAGTAGCACTAAAGGATCTGAAAGCAGCTCCGGCAGTCACTCCGGAAGCAGTAGCGGCAGTACCACTAAAGTATCTGGAAGCAGGAGCAGCAGTCACTCCGGAAGCAGTAGCGGCAGTAGCACTAAAGGATCTTTAAGCAGCTCCAGCAGTCACTCCGGAAGCAGTAGCGGCAGTAGCACTAAAGAATCTGGAAGCAGCTCCGGCAGTCAATCCGGAAGCAGTAGCGGCAGTAGCACTAAAGGATCTGGAAGCGGCTCCGGCAGTCACTCCGGAAGCAGTAGCGGCAGTACCACTAAAGGATCTGGAAGCAGGAGCAGCAGTCACTCCGGAAGCAGTAGCGGCAGTAGCACTAAAGGATCTGGAAGCGGCTCCGGCAGTCACTCCGGAAGCAGTAGCGGCAGTACCACTAAAGGATCTGAAAGCAGCTCCGGCAGTCACTCCGGAAGCAGTAGCGGCAGCACTAGCAGCTCCAGCAAAGTATCTGGTAGCAGGAATAAGTCGAGCAGCAGTAGTCAGCAAGGCAGTAGTAGCAGCGAGCAATCCGTCAGTAGCAGTAACAACAAAGGCCGCGGATCCAGTATTTCCAGGAGCTCGAGAATCTCGCAATCCTCTCAGGCTTCGTCTTCAGAAGCTGATAGTTCTAGCTCTCAATCCAGTCAAAGTACTACTATTTCAGGGGGTAAGAAAGTGACTAAGTCTTCCAGAAGGGAAGAAGAAAGTAGTCAGGAGAGTCAGCAAGCTGCTTCTCAGAAGTCATCCGAGTCTACTCAAAAAATTGTAGGAAAAGATGGTTCAGTGACAAAATCTTCAAGATCTTCTTCAGAACAGTCCTCTTCAGCTAGTTCTTCCTCCTCTAAGAAATCTTCTTCCAACGAGGAAGTTATTGTTGAAGAAGATTAATCTTGTATTCTACCAGAAGATATAATGAGAAATTGATAAGCGCGCGAAAATGGACCGATTTTTATATTTTTCAGAATTGAAGCATTTTACAAAAATGATTTGCATTTAAATTATTACAATTTCCAATCAAGAGAAATAAATGAATGTATTATCTATTGCTCTTTTTTTAATAGTCAGTAGTATAGATGATAGAACAGAAATGTGCTATAGAGAAAGATCTTATCCAAATACATTTCTGCCAACATAATGGTGCGCAAATGTGATATTAAACAATTATTTATATGAATTAAAAAATATTAATTAATAAATATATTGAAAATAGTCAAATTGTCATAATTGACAAACTAATGTAATTTCAAGTATAGGGGGCCGTTCAAGTATTACGTAAGCAGAATTTTAGTCATTTTTACCCCCCCCCCTTGTCAGCGAAAGTAAGCAAAGCTCTTACACCCCCCCCCCCCATGCTAATGTAAGCATTGGTATAATTTTTACAAAATCTGTTCAAGTTTATCATTTAATCAGAATCTACTAAATTTTACCAAAAAAATACGAAAGTAAATAAATAAATATTGCTGACGTAATCGCCATTCAGACCCCCCCCCCCCGGTGCTTACGTAATACTTGAACAGCCCCTAGGTACTAATTTATTTCTACATAGGTCACACTGATAATTTACGGAACTGGCCACTAGTGACATGGCTGTGTTCAGAGTTGCTGCCGAAAATTCCAACGATGAAATCACTCAATTTCAAATGGGCCGCTATGTTAGCAGTAACGAAGCGATGTGGCTTATTTTTTCATTCGTTATACATGAAAGACACCCCACTGTTTTTCACTTGGCCGTACATTTGGAAAATGGTCAAAGAGTGTATTTTACGGCGGAGAACGTATTACAACAAGCTGACAGGCCGCCATCGACAACATGACCAGCTTCTTTGAAATGTGCCAGAATGATGACTGGCCGTCAATGTTCGTGGCCCAACATCATTCCAATATCTGCGTTAATGGTGTATTGTGCGGCACCTACAGAGAAGCCTGTTAACGTTTGGGATTGCTAGAGAATGACACTCATTGGGACCACACTCTCGAAGATGCTGTGATTTCGTCAAATGCTAAACAAATACGAACATTGTTTTCTATAATTTTGTCTACATGCTTCCCATACATTAAATTCCCTGCCAATTTTTGTAACTTTACTGAATCAAAGACCGAACTCATCGAGATGGTGTTCCCAAACATTGCTCAAAATTACAAAAATCATGTTTGGTTGAGCGAACGTGTTATATTGGCTGCAAAAAACGTTGATGTCAAGGAAATGAATATTCAGATTCAAAATAAGATAGCTGGCGAATTGATGACATACAAATCGGTTGATTCCGTTACGAACCAAGATGATGTTTTCAACTATCCAACGCAATTTTTAAATTCGCTGGAATTGCCCGGATTACCACCTCATAATCTGCAATTAAAAGTCGGATCGGTAATCATTATGTTGCGGAACATAAACCAGCCACGTATTTGTAATGGCACCCGGCTTGCGGTGAAGAAATTAATGAACAACGTCATCGAAGCCACAATTTTGAAAGGGAAGTACAAAGGCGAAGACGTTTTGATTCCACGCATCCCCATGATTCCGAACGACATGCCATTCGACTTTAAACGGTTACAATTTCCAGTGCGGCTTGCATTTGCAATGTCGATAAATAAATCGCAAGGGCAGTCGTTAAGTGTTTGTGGCATCAATCTTGAAAATCCATGTTTTTCACATGGCGAATTGTATGTCGCCTGTTCCCGTGTCGGAAAACCATCAACATTATTTATTTACGCGCCAGAAAACAAAACTAACAATGTTATGTATCAAAAAGCATTACAATGAACACTGTTTTTTAATTATTTTAACAATTTGCTGCTTGTAAGCAACAAGCAAGACAACAATTTAGAGCTGATTTGTAAAATTCAAGCGCGGTCGTGTCAATTTCAGTGACGAATTTCGTGAAGTTTGCTTTCCACCGCTGTCAACAAGAAACAAATCGATGCTGCGCGCCGTATGATCGAAACAGACAGGCACGTGACCTACCATGAGATTCGGACATCCTTAGGCATAGACATGAGTCAGATACAATCAATATTACACAAACATTTGGCTGTGCGAAAGCTGTGCTCGCGGTGGATACCACACAATTTGACTGAGGCTCTCTTGGTGCAATGCCATGGTTACCAAATTCAACGAAGGGGCGTCAAATCTGGTGGGGAACATGGTGACGAATCATGTCATCATCATGGACGAATCGTCATGGATTTACAGCCACGACCCCGAAAAAAAGCAGCAATCGACCATTTGGATCTTTCAAGATGAGCCGAACCCCAACAAAGTGGCGCGTGTGCAAAGTGCCGCAAAGCAGATTATCGTAACATAGTTTTAAAGGATTTTCCTGTATACTGACAATGCAACGAAGTATCTATTGCTGGACACGGCCCTTCTCGTGCCACAGTCTCGTGCATTAGAGATGTACGGCCTTAAAATGTCACGCTGGACGCCATCTTTCCGCATAGTGCTGTCAATTTCCACTTACAAGTTCGCTCATTTGCAATTGAATGGCGCTGGTTTGAGTTACGGTTTTAGCATCGATGTTTTTTTTTATGTACGAAGGCGGCAGACGAGCATACAATCCGTCTGACGGTAAGTTGATACTTTCGCTCATAGACACCCGCGATACATGCAAAATGACAAACGTTGGCTCGCCCCCGGATGCGCTGCCTACCTTTGGAGACATAGGAATGGATTTGGAGAAAGTCTTGGGAAAATGGGAAGGGATAGGATGGGAATGGGCTCTGGCACATCTCACTCACTACCGAAATACGTACATACATTGGGGAAATAAGTGTTAAATGCAGTAAATTTCAAGGTAGTTCTGTGAGAGAGAGGTAACGTGGCCAATCGATCGCGCCCAGCGGCTGTTGTATTGCACGTACACTCCCTTGAAATGTACTGCATTTCCTACTCTGTCGTATTTCCCCAGTGTACGTGCGTGTTTCGGTAGTGAGTGAGATATGCCAAAGCCTATTTCCATCGCATCCAATCCATTCCCTAATCTTCAAAGGTTGGCGCGCATCCGGGGGCGCGCCAACGTTCGTCATTCTGGACTGATGTTGGCATGTATCGCGGATGTCTATGGATGACAGTAATCACTTACCATCGGGTGGACTGTACGCTCGTCTGTCGCCTTTTCTTATAAAAAAAATGTGATTGTACGAGTATTGTAAAAGTGATTTAAGTTGTTTTGGGTAAAACATATTTTGGGCACGGGGTGGGGAGACTTCGAGATGAAGACTCGTTTAAAACTTGCCACTTGCTGCCGAGTCATGATTATTTCAGCCAAACTGCCGGTGAAAATGATTATTTGCCGGTGATTATTTGTGACCCAAACTGAGACGTCACACACACAAAGATGAATATGACCTGGGTGCAACACCCAGGTCGGAACAACCACTTGTCTTTAAAAAAAAATTAAATGATTATCCGACCACGAATCGAACCGGGATCTGCACAGCGGGCTACCAATTTGGCTCACTGATCGTCGAATATATTCGGTTAACTTATAACTAGTAGCTAGGTGCAGGAAGTTCTAAAATGCGAACCATTTATTTTAAAAACTAATAAATATCAACCCTTAGTACCCACCCTAACATAAATATTACTCTGTTTACTGCAATAATTGTCAAGGCACGCGACTTTTCTCTAGGGCGTTGTCAACAGGCCATGCGTTGTTAATTAGACAACAAAAAAACAGCCAAGTGTAAGTCGGACACATTAGTCTGTGTTTCTTATTTTTTTTTTCGGTATGACGAATTCTTGTGGCCCTAATGGCCTTTCAAGAGTCACCGGACATGTACGGTTTAGGGCGAGCGTAGAAGGCGCTCAGCCAAGAGCAAAGAGTGTGTGCAGCAACGAGCCAAGGGCTCTCCCGCCCGGTAGACCAGCGGAAGGAACGGACCTCGACTTAGGGCGTTGCTTTGGGAGGGTACCGCGGGATCGCGAGTCGGCGAGATTGTGTTTCTTATGGATTAAATTCAAACTTTACTATTCAAACTTTTATGTAATAAAATGGGTTAAGTTTGACATCTATAAAATAGTTTTAATAGTCCACCTGATGGTAAATGGATACCCATGAACATCCGCCAACATTAGTCCAAAATGACATTAGTCATCTTAATGTTTTGATAAACAATACTCTAGTTTTCATGTAACTCGTAGCGTATGGTGGGTCCCGAACTTTGTCATTTTTTTTAGGTGGGTCGCGGTTCATATAATACTGGAAATCACTGCACTAGTATTTAGATTTATTAGAAAAAAATCCCATATATCCATAGGGATTTAATAAATAGCTGATTGGTTCTGAAATGCGTTTTGTGAGATATTTTCACTTCAGATACGGACCCCTAAACAAATGACGTTCAAACTAAGCGTGTTGTGAAATTTGCCGCGTTTTTAAAAACTCCAGTTTCGGTTTACACTTGGAATCATTTACACAACCGTTAAAATATTTTTGTTATGGGGTTGATTCGTGGGGGAGATTTTTAATACTTTTTCCTGGTGTCTATTTCCCAAACACCCACTTTAAGTTAATTAAGATAATTTCTCGAATGATTTTAAATTAAAGGGTGCTTTTTTGACTAGTTTCCACGCACCCACATAGGATTTAGTTTTGGTATCCTGTTATTACTTGATTTTTAAGCCAAAACCTTTGTTCTTACACAAACGTCTTACACAGTGACGGTCGCAGCCAAAGATTATTAACAGTAAAATAAGTTGAGCAAATTAGAATGTATTACACAAAAAAAAATACGAGAAATTAATTAAGAATAAAAACCGAAATCACGAAACAAACCGAAGTCTTCTATTCTTATTGGCAAATCGGGTGATAATATTTGTGACGTCTGGGGTTATCTCTGGATGAATATTTAGAAGAGCTAAACCTGTCTGCCTCTCTTCTAACATGCTTCTAACATTGGGGGGGTCATGGCGACCCCTACGACCCCCCCCCCCCACCCCGCCCTTCGGACCGCCACTGTTCTTACGTGTGTGCAGAAACACCATTTTACTTCCTTTAAAATGTTATTAGCTGCAATTACTTTTGTGTTATTGTTCCTTCACTTTCTCGGAACATTTTAATTTCCCAATTAGGTATTTGGGTGTTAAATGGTCATCTTTTATCTGTACACGTCGTTCTGTACTGTTATATTGTCTAGAGTAGTTTCTAGTGACAATTAGTGCTTCCTGTTCCCGTTGTCGTCGTCGTCCTCGGCACGTCCTAGACGACCCCGACGACCCCCCTCGCTACACCGTGACACACCTTCAGCCAACACTTTTACCAGGTATCGGCACGTTCCAGGGCGCTTGTCACCGATTCAGGATCTCCCGGTACCTTCCCAAAGCAACGCCCTAAGTCGAAGACCGTTCCTTTCGCCGGTCTACCGGCGGGGGAGCCCCTAGGCTCGTTGCTGCACACACTTTTTGCTCATGGCTGAGCGCCTTCTGAGCTCACCCTAAACCATACATGTCCGATGACTCTTGAAAGACCATTAAGGCCACAAAAATTCACTCAATTTCCATTCCTTGATTTCCAAAGATACGCATCGCATCCGAGGGCGTGCCAATGTTTATCATTCTACGCTGATATTGACATGTTCTATCGCAGGACATATTGGATGTCGCAGGACGACACAGTATCCACTTACCAAACAGTATTATAATATTATCTAGCAGTGAAGATATATAGGCTGATGGTATGTTGTACTATTCTACGGTACTGGTATGATAATCATTCACTAATCAAAATTACACATTAGGAGGCCGCCCAGTTAGATAAAATCTAATAATGGGCTTATCAAGATCTCTCTCACAGTGCATGCGTCAACAATTATAACATCAGGGGGCGTATAAACAAGTGACACCATTATTTTGTTAACAATAGATTAGTAACTGAGTACTTGTACCTACTTGTATTCGCCTATAACGTTCCACTGCAGGGTACAGGCCTCCCCTAGGGGCTTTCGGGCCGTAATTCACTACGTGGGCCCGGTGCGGATTGGTGGATCACATACTCGAGATTATTTTTTTATTTCTGGAGCATGCGGGTTTCCTCACGATGTTTTCCTTCACCGATCAGCTAGTGAAAATTTTAAAAAATCCGTACATACCCTACCGCTATGAGTAACTTAGATTGATAAATAATTGTTTAGTTAGGAATGGATAGGCATATATAATTTTCTTTGGTTAAACTTAGTCCGAGTAAAATAACTGATTAGTAAATAAATAGTCGAAATAAATATAGTTTAGTTAGACATAGATAAACAAACATTTCTTTGGTTATAACTAGGTTAGGCAGTGTAAAAAAGATTTTTTTTCTCAAAGTTATTTATGACAATTATTTATTGATTTATTTATAAAATAAATTTAAAAAAATATGTAAGACCTAACTCATAATTGACCTAACCTAACTAACCTAACTAGATAAAAATTGTCATTAAAGTAATTTTATTACTTTATTTTAAGCAGTTTTTTTTTTATATATACTAGTGGGCGGACGAGCAAGCGGTCCCACGTGATGGTAAGTGTTACCGCCGCTCATGGACACCTGCAACACCAGGGGTATGCGGGCGCGCCGCCGACCTTGCAAAATCCTATTCACAGCTCTCTTGAAGAACCCCATATCGTAGCTTAATGGAAAGACCTCTTGAGGCAGTTCGTTCCACAGCCTACGGGTTCGCGGTATAAAGTAATTTTTGGATCGAACAGTGCGCGACACCTCCGTATCGAGGAAATGCGGATGGATCGCACTTCTGTGACGGGAGGTGCGGTTGTAGAAACCCGAGATGGGAATTATATTAAACAATTCTTCAGAGCATTCCCCATTGTACAGGCGGTGGAACACACAGTATAAAACAGAAGAACAACAAAACGGGGATGTCGACTATTAAGTGACGTTTTATCATGAGTGTTCTCAAAATGTAAAATAATCAATATGTATTATATAAAAGTTTAAGTTTAATCGATTCGTTTGTAAGAAAAACGATTGATTAAACCCGTTTAACCTCTAGTGTTCAAACTAGCCCTTGACATTTCAATCAACAAAATGGCGAAGCGCGGCGATATGTCAAAATATTGAAAATGGCGCGAAGCGATTCAATGGATGTCTAACACTTGCTTATATAATTATTATTAGGCGATTATAACATTTATTCTGTTATCAGTAAGGATGTGAATGGAATGTAAGTTTTAGCGATAAAGATTGCGGTATTGTGTTACAGAGATAGTAATAGAATTATGCGGTGATAATAATGTAATTATAATAGATAATGGGGAATGAGTAATAATAATCTAATTAGATATTATTGTCAAGTAGGATCTGTAGTGGTTTCACTACAGTACAAGCAATAAAAATACAAAAAAATCTTGAAACACTAAAGATTTAGAAGATTTAGAATGGCGCACACGGACATCTGTGATACATGCCAGCGATACTGTTATGAATGGCACACGTTGGCAAGCCCACGAATGCGCTGCTCACGAGACCTAATGTCCAATTTTTGAGATTTAAGAATGGATTTGCGACAGGATACGTATGGATAGATAGTATGAATGAAAGGTTGAGAAGTTATCCTTACAAAGTCTAGAATTTTATAATGTCGGCTGTATGCAAATGCACGAGCTTCGCCTAAATTTTGTCTTTTGTTTCAGTTTTTGTGTCGCTATGTGCCGTCACTTGTTCTATTAGCTCGTTTTGTTTTGGTATATTTACTGTGTAAAAGTGTATCACTCTGGACGGATGTCGGCATGTATCACCGATTATTCAGCAGTTCTGTGTACCTACAAGATACGATGTTATAATACTTCGTTCCGTTCACTATCCCTCGAACAAATTCCTTTATTTGATGAAAAGGTCTTATCTCCTGATTGTGAGACTTGTGGGGAGTTACGTACAATATTTGTTGGGGGAATGGGATAGGAACAGGCATAAAAGAAGGCCTAGAACATTCTCGATATTGGCATTATTCAAAGCATCTTAGCCACGCCATTTTCGAGTGAAGCTAGTAAGCGTTATGATTAAGTGTGGAAATATAATTAGCAACTACGATGGGACTGACATGTCTCTACCAAGGGCGTAGTCAGGATTTTATCCAGGGTGGGTCAAAACAAACAATTTTCTTATAATTTTAATAAGGGTCTATTATAATTTAAATAATGTATAATTTAAGTAATATTTTCCCTATGCCAGGGGGGCGGGGGCGGGGGCAAGCGCCCCAACCTGCCCCACCGTGGCTATGCCCATGCTACCTACTCAATGAGGACAAGAGACCCTGTAAAACTGTACCAGAATGTAGACAAAAGACTTGTAAAAGAAATCCTATTTATATAGCGATCTCTATTTACTCATATAATACGCTGCCAAATGATTAAAAATACTGACCGATGTGAAGACAAAAGTTACACGCTGGCTTTTAAAATAACTGGTTTTACAATGTAGGTAGATGATTGTGACACAGAATTTGTAATTAATATTGTAACGTTATGTTTAATGATATAAATTGAATGTATGGATTAATGGATAATCTATCTAAACTAATATAATAAAGAGGTAAAATTGTGTGTTTGTATGTTGGGGGTAATCTATGGGACTACTGAACCGATTTCAAAAATTCTTTCACATAGGAAGCTATGTTATCCGTGTCTAATATAGGCTATATTTTATATTGAAATTTTGAAAAAAAATTTTGAAACAAAAAACTTATAATCCGAAGCGAAGCCATGGCGGGTCGCTAGTATAACAATGAATGTAGGTAGATATGTATTAATTGTGACTACGAACTTGGCTTTTGCACGCCTATTGAAGCATAACATAACGGTACAAATGTAGGTATTTATTGCAACACCATAATTTGATTACTAAGTTTTGACAAAATAAATGATTGATTTGATTTAAAAATGAGATTAAAAAAATCCTGTCATACAATGCAATGCAACCAACTCTTTCAGTATCCACTGCGGGAGACGGGCTTCCTCATACACATTGTTTAGTGCATGATGGTATGGTATATAGTGTATGGCCTTAAAACGCCACGCTGGTCAACGGGTTGGCGAGTCCACTCTTTAAGAGTCGTTTCTCAGGACTTGCGGTAACCGCTTTTTTATCCTTTAGTCGCCTTTTACGACTCCCGCGAGGAGTGATAGGGTTGTGCTATTCAATAGACGGCCGACAAGACATGGCACCATCCTATCATATCCCTTCCCATTTTCCCAACCCTTTCTCCAAATCCATTGCTGAACTTCCAAAGTCAATGTTTTTTATTTTGAATGGATGTCTATGGGCGACAGTATTTGACTATAATGGACTGTATGTAGGTACCTATGCCTTCTATCCATAAAAAAGGATTTTGTTTTATATTACCATATTTAAAAACATATACAGGGTGTGGCGTAAATAGTGGTCCAACGTTAAGGGGTCGATACACCATATATTCAGCTATCATATACTAGAATTTGAACATTTTTTTTCCACGGGTCTCTGTTTTATTCATTATTATTATTATTTTGAAAAATCTATACCTTGAGTTACTAATTTGGCTGTTATTTCAACAAATGACATTATTTTTTTATTTTGTTTCCTGTTTATTATTGATAAATACATGTGCTATAGCAGGTATGGGCAACCTTTGACATGTTGAGCGCCAAACTTTAGCGTGCAAATACGTTCGCGGGCCGCGTTTAAAAGTACTTAGTGCATTTTAAAGTAGTGATAATATTTTTTGCGATAGATATTAGACATGAAATAATAGGACAATGTTATTATAGTACAATTTATTAAAATAACAAAATGAAATTTAAAAAAATGGTACATTATAATTAAATCGTTAAATTTGCAATTGTTACAAACTACGAAAGTTAAATACACCGAAATCAATGAGACACTTGAGCTTGAATTTGGGAAACTAATCCATCGATATTTGGATTAATTCCACTGATACAAAGACGTAAAGAATTTTTCAAATTATCGTCAAAATTTGGATTTTAGGAGTGAGTTTTCTTGAATTTCGATCAACTCCATTTGTAAGTGTATTGGAGCATTTTGTACATTATATTTTGTAGGAGTAGCAAATAAACTGAAACAGTCTTCCATGTTTTTGAAGTCGCTAAATCTGTTCGAAAATTGTTCCGACAGTAACTTGAGTTCTTCAGCATATTGAGCATAAGCAATATTTTCATACGCAGAGAGCGTGTTGAAATGGTAACTGTTACCAGACAGCATCTGTGACTCCCACAAGCGTAGTTTGATCTGAAACGCTTTCAAATGGCTGTACAAATCATTTACTGTCTTTGTTTTTGAAGTTTCAAATTTAAATCATTCAAATAGCCTGTAAGATCGACCAGAAATGCTAAGTCACATATCCATTTTGGGTCACTTAATTCAGATAGTGGTTTATCTTTTATTTTCATAAAGTCTGCTATCTCATTTCTAATCGTAAGCTCGTAAAACCGTTTCAACATTTTTCTTTTGCTCAGCCATCTGACTTCACAATAATATGTTACGTCGTTATATTCAGCTGATATTTCATCCAAAAACGCCTTGAACTGACGATGGTTAAGCCCTCGGGATCGAATAAAGTTGATGGTTTTTACTACCACATTCATAACATTCTGGAGTCGAATGGACTTAGAACACAAGTTCTGTTGGTGGATAATGCAATGAAGGACTATCAAATCATCTTTTTGCACATTTAATTCTGTTGCTTTTTCATTCAAAATTCCGATGAAACCTTTACGTAAGCCGACCATAGAAGGTGCACCATCAGTGCATACTCCAATTAATTTTGACCATGGCAAGCCAAAACTTGTGAATACCTTTTGAACTTCAATAAAAATATCCTCTCCTGTAGTGGTTCCTTTTAGCGGCTGTAAAGCAAGCAATTCCTCAGTAACAGTGAACTCCTTATCAACACCTCGAATAAATATAGCCAGTTGAGCTGTGTCAGACAAATCGGTGCTCTCGTCTAATGCTATGGAAAATGATTCAAAACCAGCCATACGGTCAGTCAATGTTGTTTTTATATCATTAGCCATCATTCTATACGTTTTGAGCTAACTATAAAACTAGCTTTCACAACATTATCAAGTTGTGTTCTTTGTTTATGAAACATTTGTTGCTGTTTTTCCAAATTTGCGGTAAGCTTCTGGATTTTGTCTGTTCTTAATTGTCCTGTCAGTGAGTGCAGCGTAGCATGCTTAGTTGAGTAATGCCTCTTTATATTGAATTCTTTCATTACTGAAATGGATTCATTACACAGCAAACAAATAGGCTTACCATTGTGCAAGATGAAAAAGAATTCTTCAGTCCGTTTTTCTTGAAACTGGCGACCCTCTGTATCTACTTTTCGTTTCTTTCCACCAGACATCATTATTGTTTACTTTTCGTTCAATAAACTTAATAACAAACTATAGTTAGTAACCACTCAAGATGCACACAAAGTCACAAAGCAAGTTGACGGCTCGAGCAGTTCGCTAGGATATCGCTTGTCCAAGTTATCACCTCGGTAGCTCAAATAGAACTGAACTAACGTTCGGGCCATCCACCCGCTTATATAGGCAAAATGAAGGAATAATCTGGAATAAACTAGTTTAGAATAATTGAGAAGCAATAAATCTTTTGATGTGTCGCCCGTGAGGCGGCAAACCTCAAAGAATTTGATCGAGCAAGCCGAGTGGCGGCGATTATCAAAGAGTGAGGCGGCAAACATCAAAGGATTTGATGTTTGCCGCCTCACTGTCACTCCCGTGAGTATAAGTACCTAATGTAATATTTTTTTAATTGGGTTTTTTCAAAATGTCTCGCGGGCCGGATTATATCTTACAGCGGGCCGGATCCGGCCCGCGGGCTGGTTGTTGCCCATATATGTGCTATAGCATGCAATCATTTTTTTTTTGAAAACTTAAAAATATTACAGAAAAATGTGTTTATTTCAAATTTCACAGGTAACACAAATTTCACATAACAGCCAAATTAGTAACTCAAGGTATCGATTTTTCAAAATAATAATAATAATGAATAACAGAGACCCGTAAAAATAATGTTCAAATTCTGGTATGTGATAGCTTAATATATGGTGTATCGACCCCTTAACGTTGGACCACTATTTACGCCACACCCTGTCGCTTATTATGTTATTTGTGAATATAATGTAAGGTAATGAAGTTCAATAATAATGGGTTGATAAAATAAATGAAGGACCAGTTTAATGCTGAAAAAGAAAAATTTATTCAAATACCCAATTTGGAAATAAAAAACACAAAAAATTGCCAAAAGATCGTGAAGAAAGAAAAGTGATACAATTCGAATAACCATGGGAAAATGCAGTATTGGTCGTTAGAAATGAATCGGTTCTTTCAGTTAGATGACCTAGATGAAATTAAAATGAAGTTGAAGTTCTGTTGGCGATTTCACTGCAAACATTTTGGCATATTTTAGACGTTACGTGCCACAGACGTTAAAATATGTTTTACATATAACTATTTATTCGCGATACATTTTATTAAATGTATTTTAGTTTTAACAATCTATAGTTAATTCCGTTATTTCAAGCTATTTCAAGTTATTTCAGTAATCGGTGATATAACTATTGGCACATCTTAGGGACCAAATCAAAGTTAGTTTGTAAAAGAACAGCAAATTAAAAAATTAGGATGATAAAATTTAATAAAATGAGTAAATAAATAAATTAGCCCAGAATTTGCTACGCTAATTTTATTATTAGTGATTTAATATCAAAATTATTTAATTTTGATTAAATTATTTAGTAATAATCTGATAACCCGTTAAATTGTTTTAATTTTGCCGCACTTAGCTCCTTTTATTTGCTTGATTATAAACAATTCGAAAGCGGACGCGTCCGAACATGACAACGTGACTGACAATGTCATAAGCAACGGAAAAGGCGTTCTATAAAGTTAAGCGAAATCATTTATGTGCCTTATTATGTGTCAGATGTCCCGAAGACAAAATCGTGGATTTTGCTTATACTTCTGAGTTAATTATTATTGATAACGTTACGTAAATATTTGGAAAAATCTGCTTTTTGGACTTGTATTTATTTATTCAGCAAAAAATAAAACGAAATTTTTGGGGTGTGAAAATGTCAATAAACTCAGTATCCCGAACGAGATTTTAGTCTTTGGAAATACATTTTACAAGCCCGTGTGTCCCCGGCTAGTATTAGATACTGAATTCATACGTCCAATGTGTGTATAATACAGCGTTAATTGGTTAATCGAGGAACACTCTCGCAATTGATCAATAGATGAAATTATGCAAATGATGTGATGATGCAACATTACTTTTTTAAATTACACAGTGTACAATAATAATTTTCGATGAAGAGTAGGTCACCATTATGAAAAAATTCAAATGTTAGTAAATGAATCGAGATCGCCCCGCGCTTAGCAACTGCCATCGTCAACGACTTCCCAAATATTTGACGAAGATGACGATTCTTTGGAACTCTTGGATGACGATGATGATGAAGACTGATTTTCTTCGGATAACGTCTCAGTGCTGCCATCTGGTCTAACAATCAATTTCTCCAGTTTAGAACCGCTGCGTGATGCTTGCTGCTGTTGTTGCTTTCTGCTTTGTTGCTGGTGCTGGCTCGACTCTCTAATGACTTTGCCATCCTTCTTTATCACTTTGGATGAGCTTGACTTGCCTGAGCTAGATTTAGCTGAGCCGCTGGCCTCCTTATTGGACCATTTTGAGCCGCGTTTCTTGATTATAATCTTCCCTTTACCCTTGCTGCCGCCTGAGGATGTGTGGCTTCCAGAACTTGTGCCGCTTCCAGAAGAAGTGCTGCTTCCTGACGCCGTGCTGCTTCCTGAAGAGGTGCCACTTCCAGAGGACGTGCTGCTTCCAGATGAGGTGCTGCTTCCAGAAGATGTACTGCTTCCTGAAGCTGTGCCACTTCCCGAAGAGGTGCCACTTCCAGAGGACGTACTGCTTCCAGAAGATGTACTGCTTCCTGAAGCCGCGCTACTTCCTGAAGAGGTGCCACTTCCAGAGGAGGTGCTGCTTCCAGATGAGGTACTGCTTCCGGACGATGTGCTGCTTCCTGAAGATTTTCTATGTTTTTTAGATGAGCTACTTCCGGAGGAGGTGCTACTTCCCGAGGAGGTGCTGCTGCCAGAAGATGTACTGCTTCCTGATGCCGTGCTGCTTCCTGAAGTGGAGCCACTTCCTGAAGAGGTGCCACTTCCGGAGGAGGTGCTGCTTCCAGATGCGGTACTGCTTCCAGAAGAAATGCTACTTCCAGAAGATGTACTACTTCCAGATGAAGAGCTGCTTCCAGAACTTGTACTGCTTCCTGAAGATTTTACTTTGCCATGTCTATGCCTATATCTGCATCGCCTACCACGCGAAATAGTGCTACTTCCAGAAGATGTACTGCTTCCTGACGCCGTGCTGCTTCCTGAAGAAGTGCCGCTTCCAGATGAGGTGCTGCTTCCAGAAGAGGTACTGCTACCGGTAGATGTGCTGCTTCCTGAAGATTTTTTATGTTTCCTGGAGGAGCTACTGCCAGAGGAGGTGCTACTTCCAGAGGATGTACTGCTTCCTGACGCCGTGCTGCTTCCTGAAGAAGTGCCACTTCCTGAAGAGGTGCCACTTCCAGAGGAGGTGCTGCTTCCAGAAGATGTACTGCTTCCGGAAGAAGTGCTACCTCTTGAAGATTTTCCATATTTTTTAGAGGAGATACTACCAGACGCGGTACTACTTCCAGAAGATGTACTGCTTCCTGAAGCCGTGCTGCTTCCTGAAGAGGTTCCGCTTCCAGATGAGGTGCTGCTTCCAGAAGAGGAACTGCTTCCGGAAGAAGCGCCGCTTCCCGAGGAGGTGCTACTGCCAGAAGATGTACTGCTTCCTGAAGATGTGTTGCTTCCTGAAGATTTTCTATGTTTTTTCGAGGATCTACTGCCAGAGGAGGTGCTGCTTCCCGATGAGGTGCTACTTCCTGAAGAAGTGCTACTTCCACTTGAGGTACCGCTACCCGATGAGGTGCTGCTTCCGGAAGATGTACTGCTTCCGGAAGATGTGCTGCTACCAGAAGACTTTCTATGTTTTTTAGAGGAGCTACTGCCAGAGGAGGTGCTGCTTCCTGATGCGGTACTGCTTCCAGAAGACGTGCTGCCTCCTGATGCGGTACTGCTTCCGGAAGATGTGCTGCTTCCGGAAGATTTTCTATGTTTTTTAACGGAGCTACTACCGGAGGAGGTGCTACTTCCCGATGAGGTGCTACTTCCAGAAGATGTACTGCTTCCTGAAGCCGTGCTGCTTCCTGAAGATGTGCCGCTTCCAGATGAAGTGCTGCTTCCAGAAGAGGTACTGCTTCCGGAAGATGTGCTGCTTCCGGAAGATTTTCTATGTTTTTTAGAGGAGCTACTTCCAGAAGAAGTGCTACTTCCCGAAGAGGTGCTGCTTCCAGAAGATGTACTGCTTCCTGAAGCAGCGCTGCTTCCTGAAGAGGTGCCACTTCCTGAAGAGGTGCCACTTCCAGAGGAAGTGCTGCTTCCAGATGAGGTGCTACTTCCCGAAGAGGTGCCGCTTCCTGAAGATGTACTGCTTCCTGCAGCCGTGCTACTTCCTGAAGAGGTGCTACTTCCACTTGAGGTGCCGCTACCCGATGAGGTGCTGCATCCGGAAGATGTGCTGCTACCAGAAGACTTTATTTGTTTTTTAGAGATGCTACTGCCAGAGGAGGTGCTGCTTCCTGATGCGGTACTGCTTCCAGAAGACGTGCTGCTTCCAGAAGCGGTACTGCTTCCGGAAGATTTTCTATGTATTTTAACGGAGCTACTACCGGAGGAGGTGCTACTTCCCGATGAGGTGCTACTTCCAGATGAGGTGCTACTTCCAGAAGATGTACTGCTTCCTGAAGCCGTGCTGCTTCCTGAAGACGTGCCGCTTCCAGATGAAGTGCTGCTTCCAGAAGAGGTACTGCTTCCGGAAGATGTGCTGCTTCCGGAAGATTTTCTATGTTTTTTAGAGGAGCTACTTCCAGAAGAAGTGCTACTTCCCGAAGAGGTGCTGCTTCCAGAAGATGTACTGCTTCCTGAAGCAGCGCTGCTTCCTGAAGAGGTGCCACTTCCTGAAGAGGTGCCACTTCCAGAGGAAGTGCTGCTTCCAGATGAGGTGCTACTTCCCGAAGAGGTGCCGCTTCCTGAAGATGTACTGCTTCCTGCAGCCGTGCTACTTCCTGAAGAGGTGCTACTTCCACTTGAGGTGCCGCTACCCGATGAGGTGCTGCTTCCAGAAGATGTACTGCTTCCGGAAGAAGTGCTACCTCTTGAAGATTTTCCATATTTTTTAGAGGAGATACTACCAGACGCGGTACTACTTCCAGAAGATGTACTGCTTCCTGAAGCCGTGCTGCTTCCTGAAGAGGTTCCGCTTCCAGATGAGGTGCTGCTTCCAGAAGAGGAACTGCTTCCGGAAGATGCGCCGCTTGCCGAGGAGGTGCTACTGCCAGAAGATGTACTGCTTCCTGAAGATGTGTTGCTTCCTGAAGATTTTCTATGTTTTTTCGAGGATCTACTGCCAGAGGAGGTGCTGCTTCCCGATGAGGTGCTGCTTCCGGAAGACGTGCTGCTTCCAGAAGCGGTACTGCTTCCGGAAGATTTTCTATGTTTTTTAACGGAGCTACTACCGGAGGAGGTGCTACTTCCCGATGAGGTGCTACTTCCAGATGAGGTGCTACTTCCAGAAGATGTACTGCTTCCTGAAGCCGTGCTGCTTCCTGAAGACGAGCCGCTTCCAGATGAAGTGCTGCTTCCAGAAGAGGTACTGCTTCCGGAAGATGTGCTGCTTCCGGAAGATTTTCTATGTTTTTTAGAGGAGCTACTTCCAGAAGAAGTGCTACTTCCCGAAGAGGTGCTGCTTCCAGAAGATGTACTGCTTCCTGAAGCAGCGCTGCTTCCTGAAGAGGTGCCACTTCCTGAAGAGGTACTGCTTCCAGAAGACGTGCTGCTTCCAGAAGCGGTACTGCTTCCGGAAGATTTTCTATGTTTTTTCGAGGATCTATTGCCAGAGGAGGTGCTGCTTCCCGATGAGGTGCTACTTCCAGAAGATGTACTGCTTCCTGAAGCCGTGCTGCTTCCTGAAGACGTGCCGCTTCCAGATGAAGTGCTGCTTCCAGAAGAGGTACTGCTTCCGGAAGATGTGCTGCTTCCGGAAGATTTTCTATGTTTTTTAGAGGAGCTACTTCCAGAAGAAGTGCTACTTCCCGAAGAGGTGCTGCTTCCAGAAGATGTACTGCTTCCTGAAGCAGTGCTGCTTCCTGAAGAGGTGCCACTTCCTGAAGAAGTGCCACTTCCAGAGGAAGTGCTGCTTCCAGATGAGGTGCTACTTCCCGAAGAGGTGCCGCTTCCTGAAGATGTACTGCTTCCTGCAGCCGTGCTACTTCCTGAAGAGGTGCTACTTCCACTTGAGGTGCCGCTACCCGATGAGGTGCTGCTACCAGAAGACTTTCTATGTTTTTTAGAGATGCTACTGCCAGAGGAGGTGCTGCTTCCTGATGCGGTACTGCTTCCAGAAGACGTGCTGCTTCCTGATACGGTACTGCTTCCAGAAGACGTGCTGCTTCCTGATGCGGTACTGCTTCCGGAAGAGGTGCCACTTCCAGAAGATGTGCTACTTCCCGAAGAAGTGCTGCTACCTGAACTAGTGCTACTGCCTCCCGTTACTCTAGTTCCCGTAACATGAATACCTCCTCGTCTACCTCCTCTACGATCTATAATGATAACTCGGGGTCTTCTGCCACCTTTTTCTACCCACTTGTTCTCCCACTTCCCTTTATCATTCCATTTAGACGCCTCTTTTCCTCTGCTACTTTCTTTCTTTGACCATTTCTTCACTTTACCATGTTTATCGCGCTGCTCGCCCGACTCCGATTTCCTGTCATTCGAAGACTTCTTACGACTTCCACTGTTCTCCCATCTACTTTTATCTTCGACGACAGCGACTCTTTTACCTCCCTTCCCGATTCTCTCTCTGCTCTTGTACTCCCATTCAGAACTACCTTTGTTTTTATTCTGTTCATTTTCATTATGGTGGTCGGACTTGGATATTTTTTTAGAGCTACCATCTTTGTTTTTCTCTTGAATTAACTCTCTTTTGTTGTTCCAAGCGGATCTGTCATCCTTGCTCTCGTATTTACTCTTTCCTTTGTTATCAGTGATGACCTCCTTCCTACCTTTCCTGCCGATTTTCTCTTTCCTCCTGTTATCCCATTCGGATTCATCTTTCCATTTAGAGTTCTGACGGGAGCCGCCTTTTTCGCTTTTAGAAGACTTTTTGACATTTCCTTTTTTGTCCCTCTCTTCATTTTTTTCAGATTTGCTGTCGCGAACGTTTCTACGGCTACTTCCGCTGTATTTCGACTTGCCCGTGTTCTGTTCAATAATCTCTCTCTTTCCGTCTTTGCCGATCTTTTCCTGTCTTCTATTGTCGTATTCCCCCTTGGATTTGGACTCATTAGCTTCATTCTCTCTTTGACGCTCGGATTTGGACGACTTCTTATAACTTCCGTCTTTGTTCCTTTCCTCGCTGGATTCATTTTTGTTTTTATGAGCAGATCTGTTTCCTTTACTCTCATAGCTATTTTTGCCTTTGTTCTGAGTAATGATCTCCTGCTTCCCGGTTTGACCAATCTTCACCAAACTTCTGTTATCCCAATCAGAATCACCTTTCCACTTAGAGCTGTCACGGGATCCACTGTTCTCATTCGATGAGGTCTTCTTGACATTGCCTTTCTTGTCCCGCTCCTCGGTTTTGGATGACTTGTTGTCATAAGCAGATCTGCCGTAACTTCCACTGTCCTGGCTTTTTCCAGTGTTTTGTGTGACGATCTCTTTCTTCCCACCTTTGCCGATGACTTCCTTCCTCTTATTGTCCCATACAGACGAGCCCTGAGATTTGGATTTCTCCGAGTCTCCCTTGTTCTCGGAGCTGGACCACTTCTTAACTTTCCCGTCTGGTCCAATCTCCTCGCCTGATTCTGACTTGCTCCCCTGAGAAGACCGGCTGCTCTCGCTGATATAGGAGCTCTTGCCTTTTTCTTCGGAAACGATTACATCTTTGATTCCCGGATCTGTACACATTGAGCTTATTAGATGGACGATTAAATATACAAGATGTAATACCGATCAAAGACTGAACTATGGATTTTGCCTGTGATTTAGATTTTATTATAGTGAATGTTAATGTTCAGGCGTATGTTGTCGGCCGGCTTTAAGATAGTTAAGATTTAAGATAGTTCCTCCCCGTGTAAGTAAACTCGACTAAGGGATAACAGAGCCCTGAGGAATTACACTATCTCCTAAAGAATGAACTCGCCAATCCGTTTGGCCCGCGTGTCCAGTAGTAGACAATAAGAATCATTTTGGAGCTTTGTATTCAAATATATGTGAAAATTTTAACAAAAACATAAAAAGCAAGATCTTTTTACAAGAAAACAAACGCAATATTGTCATTTGATTTAAACCTAGAATTATGAGCGGAATCCATGGTATCAGGATTCGAGAATCATTTAGTTATATCATATTCAAATTCAATTATTTGATTTGTAACAAATAAGAATGTTGTTACATTAGATAAATTCAGATAATAGTCCTACATATTTTATCAATTTGTATCCAGCAGCCAACGTTATAATTTATTCTGAGTCACAACAAAGTGGATAGCATAGAAACCTTCTCCATGAAAAAATACATATATGTGCCAACTTTCATGGTGATCGGTCAAACGGTGTCGAAGTCTATTAATCTCAGATATACCAACACCCCTTTTTATATATATAGAAATAGAAGATTGTATATAGATTTCTTTACACAATAAAAGCATCTATCAGTTGGCCACGGGTTTAATTTTCTTTTAAACACATCCTCTTTAAGCGAGGGTTCTTGTATTCAAATTTGTTATCACTGAATTCGTTTTAAACTATAAACTTCTAAATTTGTTTACAAAGCACGAAACCACAACTTTTTTTTTCTCGGAATGGCTAAATTCTTGTTGCCCTAGTGGCCTTTCGAGAGTCACCGGTCGTGTTTGATTTAGGGCGAGCCCAGAAGACGCTCAGCCAGGAACAAAATGTGTGTAACAAAAGCCTAAGGGCCCCCCGCCAGTAAACCGGCGGAAGGAACAGGTGAGACCATAACTCCAGTAACTCGGCCATAAGCCGAGAGGCTTATGGCGTTGCATTGGGGGAATACCGCGGGATCGCGAGTCGCTGAGAGAAACCTCAACTACAAGGCAAGGCAAAGGAAGCATTTTTTTTATTTTTAAAGAGTGGTTAGCACGATTGCATTGGGCTCACATTATATATTGCACGTATGCTCCGTTTTGATTATAAATGCATTGTCTAAATCATTTGAATTGCCCCTCAAAATAATTCCTTAACTAAGATTTAAAGGCACATAGCCAATATGCAAGTAGCGCTGCGCTGTACATTTATCAGTAATTTAGCTGATTCTCTGCAGAGCATGTACCAATTTGTTGATCTTATTGCAATATGGCTTGAATGTGTGGACTCCATGTACAAAATTTATCAACCACTAATCCTATGCTGTTGTCGTTTGTTTTGTAATTTCATTAATACATTTTATTGTCGTATCACAGTTGTCACCTTTTCTATTTCTAAATATTGTATATAATCGTCTTCTATATTTAAGTGTAAATTACTAAATGTTAATCAGAAAAAACCCATTTATTGTCTTGTTAAATTCATTATCCTTTTAAAATACTACCCTAATTTATAAGTTATAAAATAAGTAACCTATATACCTATAGTAAATTACATTTATGAGTAACCAATTACTATTTTGGCATAAGTTTTGGCATATGGCATACACACATTTAGGAGTTACAGTTTGGTCGTGCTTCTGTAAACACTAGTGATCAATCCACTACGGGAAGTGCCGAAGTTGTAATATTAATCTGACATCAATATGAATCTTAGATAGTCTTAGATGTATTCTAGACGTAGGTATATTTAAAAATATATGTAGAAAAACTTACTTGGCAAGGCATCTATAGCTAAAATAGCCTGAAAAAGAATAAAAACAAAATATATTAGAGACAATTCACCTACAATTACAAAAAATATACAAAAATGTATGAAAAAGACAAAAAAATAATTGCAATTCTGGATGTATTCCCTGATTAATTAAAATATTGATTAAAACTATTAACTAAATTGTGATTAAACTAACATTTATTAACAAACTAGCTGTGCCCGCGACTTCGTGCGCGTGGAATTTTCGTTTTTAAACTCTACATTGCGATATCATTCCTTCCCGTCAGCCGATTTCGATTAAACGAAGTTTATTCGAAGCATCAAGCTAAGCTTAATTAACCTGTGCAAACCCTATGAAAATCCGTTGAGTAGTTTTGGAGATTAACGTGTTCGAACAGACAAAGAGACACAGACAAAAATTTTCAAAATCGTCTTTTTGTATTCTGATACTCTTCTTTCATCGCCCCTAATCAGTTTTTGGTAAATATATTCAATGTACAGACACGCTGGTTCTACAGTTTACAGTTTCTAAATATAGATATACGAAGGAAGGATATAGTCAATTATCAAGTGATATCATTAAACGATTTCATTGGATTTGAAAAAAATATATCAAGAAATAAATAAAAAAAAAAGGTAAAATTACCTTTTTAGAAGATGTATTTACCTTCTCATGAAGTGAGCTACTTTCTCAGAATATAAATTATTTGCTGGCAATTTCATTTACTTTTGAAAGTTCAAGTGCAGAAAATAAAATTATTTTCAAAAAAAAAATCAATATTACAATAAAATTTGTCCGTGTATGTATTTTTTGTGTATATCTATGTGTCCACAAGGAGAAACTTTTCTACCAATGTCCACGAGTAAATGTATTGTATTATATTGTAAAACTAATTAAAAATTTACTTACCGCGAAAGCCAGAAGAGCAAGAGACCACTTCATCGTTGCTGTGCTATGGTCTACCATGCATTTCACCCAGCTTATATATGATAACAAGACAAAGAAATGCAATAAATTAATTGCATCAAATGCACTAACTGTGCAAATAAATAACGATTATTATTAAAATTAACATTGTCAATGTAGTGGTTTGAAAGATATTGTTTTCGTATCGATAGAAATAAGACATTGTTTATTAGTTATGACGTCATTTATATGAATGCAGGTAAATGTAGAAACGGCCAGCACAACCCCATCTCATACCGTGGGTAAAGGAGACTAAGGGACGTTGTCCACTACCACAAGCCCTGAGGAACTGCACCGGCTCTAACAGAGTGGACTCGCCAACCGCTTGGCCAGTGTTCTATGAGTAGGGCCATGTCCAGCAGTGGATGGTACGTGGACGAGAGTGGACGTAGCTGGTTATGCTTAAATGTAAAAGAATATACATATATAACATCGGCTTATATCGCTCCTAAACATGACATAAGGCTTTTGAGATTTTCGCGTTTTTCACACATATTTATCTATGTAAACGGGTCTTAACGCGAATGTTTACCGTGTTTATTTTTCTCGACGTTTCGGCTGGGTTGCACCAACTATGGTCACAATGGACTACCTGCCTCTTAGTACCCTCTTAGGCGGCTAGTCCACGTCGAGAGTTGCTAGCAGTTTCATCAAGGTAAACTCAGGTAAACATAAAATAAGGTAAACATTCGGGTTACGATCCGTTCAAATAGATAAAAATGACATAAGGTCGTCTATAGCAATCTCTAAAGGCGTTTTGGGGCATGGCGGCATGGTACATAAAAACAAAAACATTGGTACACGATTATTTTGGACGGAGAAGGTGTACGTTGCAATCCCACAGCAGCTGGGAACACTTGAACACTACCGGACAATGTAAGTACTGCATTCCCCATCACGTCCTAGACGACACCGACGATCCAATTACTGCTGCCAATGCGGTTCTTACACTACACTCACACACTACACATATACACCGTCCCCTCAGGCGGAGACGAAGACGTCACCTTCGCTGCACCGTGAACACACACCGGCCTACAGCCAACACTTTTACCAGGTTGTAACTAACTACCGTAGTTACAACCGTAGTTACAAACGGTTTCGTTTCACTACGTCAGTAGTTAAGCGAAACTACATTAAAGTACATACTTAAATAACAAAAATATAGATTAAATATTAATTCGAAAGCAAAGCCGGAGCGCACTATATGTTTTGCAATTCTATTGTTTGCGCGTGGAGTGAACTATAAAACCGGTCCTTACGCATCGCATCGAACGCGGGTAGGTACCGCGTCATTGGACGAGGTAGTTAGTTACTAAGTTACTAAGTTACTAAGTGGTAGTTACTAAGTTATTGACGAGCTTAGGACTATATGTCGTAACTACGAAAATGTTAGTTCTAGATTCTCACGATTTCACGAGCCGCCCAGTCTATCTAGAAACACACTGGCTCCTGAGTTTGCTTATAGATACACTCAAATGTCAAATAAAAGTAATATTGCAAAGGAATATAAAACCAAACAAAACTACAAGAATACTTACACTAACTATAATACATATAAAACTTACCCTTCTAATAACACTGGAGAATCTAGCACATATCAAAATAATAATTATAAGGTTGCCACCGTGTCTATTCAACAAGTGAGACCTGTGTTTTGTCCTAGATGTAGATCTAACAGCCACTCTCTTAGGAAATGCAGTCAGGAACGATTCCCCATTTGTTTTAAATGCGGAAAAAAAGACGTGCGATATCCGGACTGTCCTGATTGTAAGACGAACCACAAGGATGAGCCATCAAAAAACTAAATAGGCCCGATTGGAGTGACTAAGCTAAAGAGTGGAATGATTGGTTAAAATTCATTCGTAATTTTTTTACCTTCAACTCAGTCGCTTCAATCGATAAAAATAATAATAACCACTTAGCTAAAACTCAACCTTATATAACTATAAAAGTTTCAAATGAGTCACTAATTGGACTTTTAGATACAGGCTCTTGTACTACTATTCTGGGAAACAGTTCTCATGAAAAGCTGCTTAGCATGGGATTCAAATTACAAGCAACTGCTCCCATTCAATTTACTTCTGCCGGTGGGGAAAAGCTTAACTCTATTGGACTTATTTCTCTCCCTATTCAATTCCAAGAGAAAACCCACCTGATTGATGCATACGTTGTACCAAAAGTCACTACATCTTTAATATTAGGCATAGACTTTTGGCATACTTTTGATCTGTTCCCCAAGCATTTAGATGCTATTATGTTTTGTAAGGATCCTACATGTTCTACTATTACTACCATTGATGAGCCTAGTGTATTATGCCCATACGAGCAACTGACGGATGAGCAGAAGTGTACGGTTGACAAGTTAGTTCTACGGTTTCGTGACATTTCTTACGAGAAGCGTGGTTTAGGATGCACAACACTTATAACACACCAAATTGATACTGGGGATGCTGCCCCCATACGTCAACGTTACTACCGAATGTCACCCGAAAAACAAAGGATTTTAGTCCACCAACTAGACGAAATGTTAAAAGATGATGTGGTTGAGCCTTGTGAGAGCCCGTGGTCATCTCCGGTTCTTCTCACGCCTAAAAAGAACGGTGAATTACGATTTTGCTTGGACAGTAGAAAACTTAAAGCAGTAACAAGAAAAGATGCGTATAGCTTACCATATATATCTGAAATTCTTGACAATCTTAGAGACGCCAAGTATCTCAGCAGCATAGACCTTTCCAAAAGCTTTTGGCAGATATTGATACGAGAAGAGGATAGGTGTAAGACTGCCTTTTATATTCCCTCCCATGGTACATTCCAATTTAAATCAATGTCCTTCGGATTGACCAACGCCCCAGCTACGCAACAGAGACTCGTTGATGCCCTCTTCTATGGCCCTGACTTTAAGCATAAGGTCTTCTGTTTTGTCGATGACGTCATTATTGTCTCGGAAACATATGAATCCCATATTTCCCTTCTAACACGTGTACTTAATAAACTTAAAATAGCCAACTTGACTATTAACCTAGAAAAGAGTCAATTTTTCCGAAATCAACTCAAATACCTCGGCTACATAGTGGACTCTAAAGGACTCCACGCTGATCCCGAGAAGGTAGAAGCGATCACTAACTACCTCATCCCTAGAAATCGTAAAGAAGTTAGACGATTTATAGGCACTGCTTCTTGGTACCGGAGGTTCATTCCTAACTTCAGCAATTTGGCTAACCCTCTAAATAAGTTAACTTCCCAAGGTAAAAATGCTCCTCCCTTCTCATGGTCTCAAGAAGCCGATGAGGCATTCAAAAAACTTAAGTCCCATCTAGCGTCAGCTCCGATTCTCGCATGTCCGAATTACTATAAGCCATTCGAAATACACACTGATGCTAGTGATTATGGATTGGGCGCTGTGCTTACGCAATCGCTCGACGGCGAGGAAAAAGTGATTGCTTATATGAGTAAGTCACTTACTAAACAAGAACGCAACTACAGCGCTACTGAGGGCGAGGCGTTAGCTGTTCTCTCTGCCATAGAACATTGGAGGTGTTACATAGAAAATGGCCTTAAGTTTACTGTTTACACAGACCATTCTTCTCTTAAGTGGTTCTTAAATCTAAATAACCCTACTGGTAGACTTGCTCGCTGGGGTGTGCGACTTTCCGCATATAACTTTGAAATTAAACACCGCAAAGGCTCTGATAATGTTATTCCTGATAGTTTATCGAGGTCCGTTCCTATAAGAATAGATGCTATAGGTAACCCGACTAACGAATTGTCTAGTATTCCCCCAAAAACTACTGACTCTTGGTATTTGAATACCTTTACCAGCTGTCTTAATTCGCCGACGTCAACCCCGAATTATCGCGTCACAAATGGGAAGCTGTACCGTCACATCAAAACCTTAAACCCACTCACCAGAGAGTTTGAATGGAAGGAAGTGATTCCTTTGGAACAACGTCAAAACATTATCTCTCTAAACCACAGTGAACCCACTTCCGGTCACTTTGGTATCTTTAAAACATTTAAACGTTTATCATTAATGTACTTTTGGCCTAGTGTGCATCAAGACGTAGCTAATTATGTTACCAGTTGTGACACTTGTCTATCATATAAATACCCAAATCATTCTACTCTTGGCGTAATGGGCAGACCAAAAGATTGTTGTCGCCCATTCCAAATGATAAGTGTCGACCTTGTTGGACCCTTGCCTATATCTAGGAAGCAGAATACATTTTTGTTAGTGGTTCAGGTTGCTTTTCGAAGTATAGTTTACTATTCCCTATCCGACGTGCAACCGCTGACACGATTGCACAAATTCTAGAAGAGAAGGTCTTTCTGATACACGGAATACCAAGTACTGTGCTTATGGACAATGGTAAGCAATTCACTAGTAACATTATGAAAAATTTATTTTCTAATTATAATATTACCAACGTCTTTTATACTCCTCTGTATACACCACAAGTAAACTCAGTCGAGCGTTATAATAAAACTAAATAATTACGGTCGTGTCTACGTTCATTGAAAATGATCATAGGTTTTGGGATACGCACATACCTAAGATCCAATTTGCTTTAAATAGTGCTGTCAACGAAGTGACTGGTTTCACTCCGTCATTTTTAGTATTTGGTCGGGAATTAGTTGGCTGTGGTTCTCATTATATTGATTCAGATATCAAGGATCATATTATCTTTGGTCCACGCGATGCGTATGCTGAGAATTTAGGGTTCTTGCATAAGACCTTCGATAAAGTGCAACTTTCACTTCGTAAGGCCCATTCCAGAAATAGTACTCACTACAATCTTCGCCGTAAAGATGTTAACTTTAACGTTGGAGATATTGTCTGGAAGCGAACCTTCTACCAAAGTGACAAAGACAATAGGTTCTCAAAGAAATTAGCATTTATTAAATGTCGCATTATAGGGAAGCGATCCAAACTAGTCTTTGATTTAGAAGATATGTCTGGTATTAATTTAGGCACATGGCATATCAAAGACTTTTAAGTTAACGTAGTTTAGTTTTATTCGTAGCGTAGCGGAATTTATTAAGTAAAATTCCTAACCTAATAAGGGGGGTATGTAACGGTTTCGTTTCACTACGTCAGTAGTTAAGCGAAACTACATTAAAGTACATACTTAAATAACAAAAATTTAGATTAAATATTAATTCCAAAGCAAAGCCGGAGCGCACTATATGTTTTGCAATTTGCGCGTGGAGTGAACTATAAAACCGGTCCTTATGCATCGCATCGAACGCAGGTAGTTACCGCATCATTGGCACTCCACGTTGGCTATCCTTTCTGTGTAGACTAACATTCCGTCTACAAATAAATAATTATAGAATAACTGATACTGAAGGTTTTGGCGAGTCTAGTGCCGACTTACTAATTGTGCGGGATACGTATGCACTAACACGTAGTAGAGTGCTAGTGTCTGTACTTCGCACCAACTGGATCGCCTGGGGGGTGTGGACTGTATAATAGGTTTTTCTTATCTTGAATAAAACAACAAGGCTTGTTCTTCAATAGAGCCGGGGTAGCGCAGAGGTACTTGTTCTTCTTCTTGTTCTTGTTGTTGTCGGAGTGGATGCCGCTGCGGAAGTGAAGTTGACCGAAAAATGGTCCGCTTTTTATTTGTTTATTGAATTCTTCAACTTCCGGCTAGTTGCGGGTTTCCCCCACCACTTGTCAAAGTCGGGCTTCCCCCACCACTTGTCCATGTATGCACCCCTCCCGTTACCCGCGGGGAATCATTTATTTTCCTTATCGCTAACACGTATTTACATGTTTGATAAGATCCTAGTATGTCCTCACCTACAACATATGTAATCTATTGTATTCCTATATCGATGAGTTTTGCACAGATATACAACTATAAAAAAAAACTATATATGTCCGCCCTCTTATCTATAAAAAAAAAACCAATGAATGAACGAATAAAAATTCTTTATTGCATTCCTGTTTTACTTACGTAATTATTTACAATACTTAAGTTAATTAAATAATTAAATATAAACATATTTAATAATGAAATATAAAAATGTAATGCCGTGTGTTTTTTGTTGGGTACCTATAGGATAGCACCGCGACCGCACCTCCTCCCGTGAATGTCGTAAAAGGCGACTAATGGATAACGAAGCCGCTACTACAAACCCTGAGGAACTGCACCGATTAGGAGTAGACTCGCTAACCCGCCTGGTCAGCATAGTGTTTTAAGGCCATACATCCCTCATGCATCTGCATCTCCAGCAGTAGATACTAAACCTTCTATTGCGTTGCATAAAAATACTTATAGCTTTATGATAATATAAAATTTATTTGCAATGTGTGTTACATAAACGTTGTTAAATACATAGTCGTATCGATACATTTGCCATTAAATGCGTGCAAAATCACATATATATAATGTAAAAAATACATAAATGCCAGATAAAAAACACAAAGAAACACTATACTTAACACCTTGTACAATTAGCCCTATATACGTAATATATATATATATATATATGTATATATATATGTATATTTTATTCCGCGAACCCGTAGGCTGTGGAACGAACTGCCTCAAGAGGTCTTTCCATTAAGCTACGATATGGGGTTCTTCAAGAGAGCTGTGAATAGGATTTTGCAAGGTCGGCGGCGCGCCCGCATACCCCCTGGTGTTTCAGGTGTCCATGGGCGGCGGTAACACTTACCACCACGTTGGGCCGCTTGCTCGTGTGCCCACTAGTCTATAATAAAAACATATTTGTATTACTATTATAATTGTTTTATACTTATTTGTATTAAATTATACTAATGTTGTGTGTAATGTCACAATAGAAATGTCATAAATATTTTACATCAATTTATATTTATTTTATTGTATACATGTCAAAATTTTATACATAACGTCATAACGTCACTAATTAGGTCAACAGTTTAAATTAATTTGGTCAATAATTTTAAATAATAATCAAAAAAAAAGAGAAAAGATAGTCCCTTTACTACCTAGGTACTGTTAATTTCTTTATTTTCATTGCTTTTTCTCAGAAATCAGTTAGTAGAGAGCCATTATTAGTGTTCACCACAATTGCGCCGAACGAAACGCATGGCGTTTTGTTATTTCTCCGACAGAATTCAATGCTTCGATACTTTTTCCGAAGTTAATCAATTGATTGCTACGTAGTTAACAAACTGACATCAAAGGTGAGTGTATCTCGTATGTATTTACGCTATAAAACAAATTATCCCGGTATTTTTGTTGTCACGCTGCGGTAACCATGGTTTCAAATAGGAAAGCTAAGACATGACACGTTTTCACTTCATTTATTTGTTTGATTTACCAGAGGTTGTTACAGACACTGATATTTAGATTACCTATGTACCTATTTATTATTATTTTAAAACAAATTAATTAGATAAAAATGATGATTGTAAAACTTGTTTAGTTAAAAGATTTGGTACCATAATCGATCTGGATAAAAAGTAGGTACCTACACTAAATGTAAACACGGTATATAAACTATAAGTGTGCCTAGTTTTATTAAAATCCGTGCAGTAGTTTTTGCGTGATTCAAAAAGACAGACAAAAGTTCCAAAAAAATGTTGTATTGGGCTCTGTGTCGTTCGTAGAATGCACTGGAACGATTCTTTCTTAAAAAATATTGCAAAGACATGGCTCTGTTACAATTTTGTTATACACATATGTATACAGAAATTTCAGTCCTCGTTTCTCTAAAACCCTGGTCACCATACCCAGCACACGCCAGAAAACCACATGGCCCGTCTGTTTCATCGCCGGATGTTCACAATAAACTTTAAATTATATACAACCTGCTACACCTTAAAAATAACTGGTCGGTTTTACGCGGAAGAGAATCATATACTTCCTATTTTTTTGATTTTTTTAAAATGTATATTGGTTATGTATTGGCTAATTAGTGATTACACGGCTCGTCCCACATCAGATTCACCCCACATGAATCTGATGTGGAATCTGAAATACGTGAAACTTAAAATAAATATTATTTTCATTCAATAAATCGTCCGAAGAGCATCGATTTGAGAGTACCTCCTACATATGTTATACAAACACTCTCGAGCAGGCACGTTACAGTTTTAAATTCAATATCTCTCATATTATTTAATACACATGTATTTTTTAAATGCAACATTCTTATTACGTAGTACTGATGTTTCAAATTTAGCTTTTCAATGAACCCCTTCTCATCTGCTTCACCACCTAAAAATTGCCAACCAGGTTCCTTTGATAAGAACGTATGATATGCCATCTAGTCTAATCACATATCGATGTTCAAAAAGCCATTGAATGGGATTGTAATACAATTAGATAAACAATTAAAAGTATATTTAATATACTTTTTATTATCAAAAAGACAATTACCTAAATATAAAGTTTAATAGATATTATAATAGTTTCTAAGAAAGCTACTATAAGCAAAGAATATTAAAAATATTAGAAATCCAATAGGCAAGGACAATCTCTGTTTATAATGCAAATGTTTTTCTTAAACGATGTTCAATTCAGTAATCTATATAGCCATAGTTAGGTATAATCATATTTATTTATCTTGCTTTCTTCCCTTGGAAAATTGATGAATCCCAACCCTGAGAGCAGGTCGGCACTTCGAACCCTAACCCGCCACCCCAGTCCTCATGCTGACCTTGCCCACAGGTTATACAGAAGATTGTGAAGCCTGTGTTTCGAGAAAGCCTAAGATTCTATAGAAACCTAATCTTTACAGCAGTGGTGTTAAGACGATTGGAGGTATATCGAGGTGCTGAGACGTCTATATGGAACATGGCAATCCGTGATGCCTGAACATGGCAGAATAGGTTGATCGTCGAGAGGTGAGACAGGGAGATATATCTACCAGCTTTCTCTAAAAATCTTCACGAGCGCGTTGCAAGATGCATTTGGGGTGCTGTGCTGGAAAGTACAAGGAACGATTCCCTGTTTTTACCTCAACATTAAGTTGAGGATACATATGTTCTAGTGTTATTTTTTTTTTATAGACGAGCAGGCGGTCCCACGTGATGGTAAGTGTTACCGCCGCCCATGGACACCTGCAACACCAGGGGGTATGCGGACGCGCCGCCGACCTTGCAAAATCCTATTCACAGCTCTCTTGAAGAACCCCATATCGTAGCTCAATGGAAAGACCTCTTGAGGCAGTTCGTTCCACAGCCTACGGGTTCGCGGTATAAAATATTTTTTGGATCGAACAGTGCGCGACACTTCCGTATCGAGGAAATGCGGATGGACCTCACTTCTGTGACGGAAGGTGCGGTTGTAGAAACCCGAGGTGGGAATTATATTAAACAATTCTTCAGAGCATTCCCCATTACGCAGGCGGTAGAACACACGTTTAGTTTTTACACAATATTTTTCGTTTAGTTCATTTAGTGAGAGTTAGGTATGTTTTTTAATATTTCCTTTATTTCTATCTTATCATCTCTTGTATTAGGTACTTACTAATTATAATTATTCTAATTAATGTCTACCTTATACTTAATTTCACTACTTTATGTATATTGTATATAGGTATAGTATGATATGTAATTATGAGTAATAAACACCTGTGATTAAAATATTTATTTCCTCTACCCAAAAGTAATGGCAGAGAAGCGAAACTATAAAACCGTCTTTTGTGCATTTCGTGTGTTTCAATGTCTTATTTTGTTTTGGCAATTTATATACTAGTGGGCGCACGAGCAAGCGGTCCCACGTGATGGTAAGTGTTACCGCCGCCCATGGACACCTGCAACACCAGGGGACATGCGGGCGCGCCGCCGACCTTGCAAAATCCTATTCACGGCTTTCTTGAAGAACCCCATATCGTAGCTTAATGGAGACCTCTCGATATTTTTTTGATTGAACAATTTTTTCGCTTAATACTGGATACCAGTCGTTTAGTCCAAATATAAATAAAACAAGACATAATCTTAAAATGTTTTTATTTCATCTTTGGCGCGAATTCTTTGGTATATAATTGATCTTAACATAAGGTATTTAAGTACAATAACAGTAATTATTACTTACAACTAAGTTAAATTATGTCACTTAAATACTAAAATACATTTTTGGTATCTTCATACGTGACATTATTAGAGAAAATGATTGCTAGCGGTCTTAATAATTAAAAGACTTTATAACAGAATATAGAAATAAGCATTTGTGTTTCGAATCCTTGGATTTATAGCCAGCCGAGTTATTGCCTATAACTTTCAATAAAAAAAACTTGCTAATTTTCTTTACTTTAATAACATAACGTCCCGCTGCAGGACACAGGCGTTCCCTAGTAAATAACTGGGGTTGGTTTAAGCCATAATCCACCACGTGGGCCCAGTGAGGGTTGGTAGATACATATAGGTATTAAACTCCAGATTTTTTTTTCCCCGAGCAAGCGGGTTTCCTCACGATGAAAGTCTAGCGGTATTTATAATCGACTTACATACAACTGATGGCGAGTTAAAATTACATAAAAATAGTTCGGAACCGAATTCAAAGATCTTCAACGACCTTTGTCCTGACGAGCTAGCTGAAGTTTTGCATTTCAAAATGACAAATAAGCTCGTAACATCCCTTCTGTGAAATAAGTTTTGTATCATTTGTAGTTTTTTTTTATAATTTTTTTTTATTTACTAAGGCTGCAGACGAGCATTCAGTCCATTTGATGGTAAGTGGATACTGTCGCCCATAGACATCCGTGATACATGCCAACATCAGTCCAAAATGACAAATGTTGGCACGCCCCCGGATGCGCTGCCTACCTTTGGAGATATAGGAATGGATTGGGAAAATGGAGAGGGATAGAATGAGATGGGAATGGACTCTGGCATATCTCACTCACTATCGAAACATGTACAAATACAGTACATATCAAGGTAGTCTACTGCGAGAGGGGGGGTCAGGTGGCCAGTCGCGTGCGCCCAGCGGCTGTGGGAATGCAGGGAATATTGTTTTTGGATTTAGAATGTCTGATAGCGCATCACGCAAAGGCTACTGAACGGATTTTAAGGAGACTTGGCGCAATTATGGCTTTAGCTAACGGAATAACACTTAGGCTACTTTTTATTGAAGTCCGTTATATAGTTCCCATGGGAATCATTCTAAAGTTCACGCGAACGAAGCCACGCGCATCCGCTAGTTTAGTTGCATTGAATAATAATTAGGTATATTATAAATATTTACTTACTAATGGTGCTAGCGGCTTCGCGTGATCCTGTGATTCCCGCGGGAATTTAATAATTGACGTGGATAAAAGGTAGCCAAGATGTTAACGCAGCTTATAAGTTAATGGCTATGCCAAGTTTAATTAAAATACGTTCCTATCACGATTTTACTATAATATAATACAATGTATGTATGTATATATATTTATTTATTTTTTAATATAATAAAGAGGTAAAATTGTGTGTTTGTATGTATGTTGGGGGTAATCTCAGCAACTATTGAACCGATTTAAAAAATTCTTCCACAAATACGAAGCTACATTATCCGTGTCTAATGTAGGCTATATATAATTTTGAAATTTTGAAAAGAAAAACCTATAAACCGAAGCGAAGCGAGGGTCGCTCTAGTTAATAAATAAAATGATCTAGGTCTGTAGATTTTGTTCGCTCTTCAGTTCTAACGCCCACACGTGCTGCGGCCACCCTGTGCGCCCTTTCCCCCGCTTTTCCGCTGCGTTGTTGTTCTGTGGACAAGAGAAAATTACAATTATAAAATAAATTATTTCTTATTTCTAGGTTGTTGTTATGCTCCTTGTTAACTAGCAGATATCAGTTATTTCACGTCCAGTAATGGTAAGACATGATAACGCTTACATCTGGAGGTGCAGTCTGGTGAATTATGTCATAAAAATAATGTCAATACGATCCAAGTTGCCCAGATAATTTGAAATGTAAATTTCAATTTCTGGGCGACCATCCGTGACCATCGTCTTTGTTCCGCCATCAACTCTCTACTCCAAGTCCCTTCTTGTCGTACTGGCTTTATGACCAAATCTTTCACTGCGCAGGCAGCTCAGACTCCGGAACACCATCTCCACTGACATCCGGAAAGCGCCTTTCAAAGTCTCTTTTAAAAAGATGCTTCGGGAACATTAGCTTTCCATTTCTCATCGCCAGGAGCTCAGTCAACTACTTTTGGTTTATCTTTTCTCTCATTTTTATTTTACTTGTGCCAGCAACATGGCTTTTGTTTTTTTGTTTCTCTTTATATAACTTATGTACCTATAGGTATATCTAATTATATATTCATTGATTGTGTATGTGTGTGTGTGATTGTGTTAATTAAGCTTAGCTTTGGCGCTTAAGGCTTTATTTCATCGAAATCGGCTGACGGGCGGAAAAGATATCCCAATTTAGAGTTTAAAAACTAAAATTCCACGCGTATGAAGTCGCAGGCGCAGCTAGTAAATAAATAAATAAAGTCATTACATTTGTTTACATAAATTAATACAATACAATTTGTTATGGATATTTAAGCTGTATAAGTGTAGAATTATGTAACATTGTTATTGGTCTAAGTATAAAGTAAATTATAAATTAGATATCTGCTGTTTATACATGAGTCACACGTAGGGCTGCCACCCCTCCGGGTTTGGTGGACGCTTGCCCGGGCTACGGGTTAACATCGTATATCTCCGGACCGCTGTGACGTTGAACATTCAAAAATCTCAGAAAAAATAGAAATACGATTTGTAAACCGGCTCTAGTAAACATTACCTAATATCCACTAAGATAGATTACTTTAAAGATTATTGTTGTGATAAATGCAAAGATACAATTTAAAGCGTCGCTGTGTGTATCAAAGACAGCATAGGTTTATCTCGTGGTAATTTTATTTGTAATTTAACTAACTTTAAATTAAAAATTTACTTCCATTTCCTGTTTCGTTTTTGTCCCATTTTTGTTAATCTCCGGGTTTAGAGTATTCAGAGTAAGGTGGCAGCCCTAGTCGCACTTAATGTTTCCGGAATGAATAAGAAAAAATTACAATGAATGGCCAAAAATCAATTTATCGTTTCTCAAAATATTCTCCGTGAGCGTCAATACACTTTATCATAGAAGTAAGTCGGGAGTCGCTCAGTAAAGTGATAGTAAGTTTACTGAGCACAGAAGAGGACTCCTTGGAAGCGCTCGAAAAACAGAGTCACACGTTTTTATTTGATTTGTTTGTTTTTATAGAGTCACATTACCCACAAAATACACTTTGATCTTTAATAAACTATCGCTATTAAACCACCAAACGCACAATCCACAATTCTTATAATAATCAAGCAAAAATTCAACTTCACTTCTCGAGTTACCGGCAAAAATTCCCACCCGTCGGGAGACATGTTTTTTATACTTTTTTTTCTAAGCACTCGAGGCAACGGTACACCGTGCACCGTATCGTTCTGACACACGTGCTTGGAATCAATGCGATATTTGTTTTGTAGATAATACGCATCTTTAAATAGTTTTTTTTTTTACTGCATATCGGTTTAGTTTACATTTTTTGTTTCAAACTTTATTAGGCGTGTAATTGGAGGCACGTTTGTGTGAAAGAATTAGGAAGGAAAAATCTCTAGAGGGCGTTCGTTGTCGATTTTGATTAAAGATTTGTGTTTATTGAGATGTTTAGCTCGTTTGAAGGAGACAATATACTTCTAGGGCAGGGATGGCGAACCTTTATTGATCAACGTGCCATTTTTTCTAAAGAAATGTTTAATGAGGCCATGACGTGCCGACGAACAATTAATGCCGAAACAATTAATTAGTGATTAATGCCGAAAAAAAAAAAAAAACTAAATACTATTATATCAACTTAAAACTCTTTATTTGCAACCAGAAATATACATTTTGTATAGCAATAGTAACATTAACAGTTTTACGTTTATTTAACTGAAAGGAAAAATTAGTGCGACTTGTGCTGTTGCCGTTCCGGCACCGGTGACTCACTTGTCAAAAAGGTTCGCGCCAAAAGATAAACTAACATGGCGGCCACTAGCTGTAAAATATACCTTGTCCCTATTGAAAAACCCATTATAACATAGGTATTATAAGTTCAAAAACAGTTCTTAAATATAATACTATCTTTAATTTGTCAATATTTTAGAAACTTAATAGTAATTGCTGAAAAATTAGCCAAAGCGAATATGAACATCCAAAAAAATATTCGTTACAGCTTTATTTTTATTAAAAAAAAAAATGTAAACACTTAAAGTAAACATAGGAAGTAATTATCTGTCGTAGTAGCGACACAAACCGGCGCGTGGCTGACGAAATTTTTTTCCTCATTGTAAACAACGCAGGTAACTGGTTCGTGTAAACCATGCATGGATGTAAACATGGCAAAAGAAAAGAAAAAAAGGGGCAAGTGCGAGTCGGGATACATTTACGAATGAGGTTATTATAAATAGGTTTATCCTAATGTCATTTCCATTTTAGCCTCGAAAAGTTTGATTATATTATAATATAATAATCGTGTATTGTATGATACTCAAATAAAAGCGTAGGACTGCGTTTTTCGTGTACTTACAAGGAGTCCTCTTGTGTCCTCAGTAAACCTGCTATCGCTTTACTGAGCGACTCCTGACTTACTTCGACGGGACTGGACATTGACAGACGTCACGATACATACAAACGATATATGGTTGAATAGTGTTCATAGAACTCAACAAATTTGTCGGAAGTAGCTGAAATTCCCTTACTAAATATTGTAAAGTAAGCCCTTTTAAGGATTCTATATATTTACACGTAGGTATTCATCGCGCGTAGCGCGTTTGAAATTTTGATTAACAAAGCTATATCTCGATCTTTAACCAAGGAATTTCAATTTTTTTTTCACCACACTTATTATTTTTAGTAGTATGGTGTAAACGGCGACTAAGCGGCTACCACAACCACCTTTCGGAGAGTGGACTCGCCAACCCGTTTGGCTAGCGTTGCCTTACATCTTAAGGGCTGCTTGCATTGCATTAATATTTTAACGTACCTACGTATATTTTTATTTCAATAGTTATAAACCTGGACGAGGAAAGATAAATAATTAAATAATCGTAGTATTATCTGAGTAAATAATCGTACATTTATTTTACTTATGTGTTTTCTATTTGGTGCGTGGTTTGGTATTTTTATTTGGTTATAGCAAATGACATACCTAATCGGACTTGAGTTAACGACGGACTTTGACTGTGCTGATAGGAGACTGTGCTGACTCACTTATGTTATTCTTTGTTCTGTGCTCCAAACCATGACAATATGAGGAGAATAAGATTTAAAACTTACGTTATCATGGTTGACCATAACAATTGTTATGTAAACAGGACGGGGTGATCAACATTTATTTATTTATTTTGAATAGCTGATATATCGTTCCAGTTACACGAACCGTGGTCGCGGCGAGACCACGGCGGGTGAAGGCGTTGTTGCTATTGCCCACGGTCATAAGAATAATAAATAATAATAAATAATGAAATTGATGGGTGTTTTTGGAAGCCACAGTATCCAAAACGGATGTTTTATTGAAGTTTTATCCGTCTGTTTGTTTGAGTATCACGTAAAAAGTACTGAACGGGTTATGATCGGGTTTTTCAGTAATTTATAACTAATTGTCCACAAGGAAAACTGGTATGTGTCATATTTATATGACACAAGGAAGGTATAGAGGACAGTACAAAAGTGACTTTTAATAAAATTACTCAAATACTACTGGATCGATTTTGACGAGGTTTTCACTGTCGCATAGTTCAGTGAGCGGTCTAATAAAATAAATAATTATTGTCTTATGATCAAATCTTATCCTTATCTTATCCTTAAATAATGATTGTCTCTGTGCTAAAAGTATCTATTGTACACAAAGGATTAGGATTTTCGTAATTGGATAGCTTACTATCCGGTAGGAGATCTGGGATATGTGGCATCTCACTGTGACATTAGGGAAGTATTATGATTATGAGGTTTGTCACGAGGAGGCAAAAGCAAAATAAGCTTTAGGTATTATCGTTAAGTAAATCCTCAATGTTTTAATAATGACAGCTGGTATAAACGTCACTGCAATTTTATCTCTCTCGCGATGACGTCACTAGAAGCCATGTGGTTTCTTAGATTTATTCTTTACGTTATAAATTCGTTTGTGTATTTTAATAAAAAAAGTCAACGCTAGTCTGAAGTTAGATTAGCCTATAACGTCCCACCGCTGGGCGCAGGCCCTAGTATATCATTGGGGGGGGGGGGGGGGTGTTTTGAAAAAAGTGTTTGAAAAAGTGTGTCCAACGACATACATATATAGTTTATACTGTATAGGTACACGTCGAATATGTTTCGAACGTGGAATTCTGGCAAAACGTCATTCTGATTACCTTAGAGCGGATAATTTGGACCGTCCTATATTGAGGCATAAGAAATTACTATTACTTTAAAAAAAATACTTATTTATAAGAAAAAAATCTATCGACATAAATCTATCTATACATATAATCAAACTGTAGAACCGGCGTGTCTGTACATTGAAAATATTTATCAAAAACTGATTGGGGGCGATGAAGGAAGAGTATCAGAATATAAAAGTTGATTTTGAAAATTTTTGTCTAGTCTGATTATCTGTTCGAACACGCTAATCTCCAAAACTACTGAATGAATTTTCATGGGATTTCCACAGGTTAATTAAGCTTAGCTGGGCGTTTCGAGTAGGCTTTGTTACATCGGAATTGGCTGACGGGAAAAAAATACGTCCCAATTTACAGTTTAAAAACTAAAATTCCACGCGTACGAAGTCACGGGCGCAGCTAGTCTAAAATAAATTATTAATAAAAAGGGGGGGGAACGTGGTGAACGTGAATCGATATTTTTTCGGGATTTTTTGAAAAGTTTACACCGTCCGCAATTTCGCAGTCAGTGCTTACCGGCGGGGAGGGGGGGGGGGGGGCTTAGGCTCGTTGCAACACACATTTTGTTCCTGGCTGAGCGCCTTCTGCGCTCGCCCTAAATTAAACACGACCGGTGACTCTTGAAAGGCCACTAGGGCCACAAGAATTTGACATTCCAAAAAAAAGTAAAAAAAAACATAGACAAGCTATTTTTGTATCGAATTTAGTTTTAATCAGTTAACAAATACTTAACTCACAACCTCTAATTTGTTCTCATGTTTTTTTAAACAGATAATAAAACATAAAAACAAATTCTAGATAACTAGCGTCCCGCCCTCGCTTCGCTTCGGTTTATAAATTATTATTCTTTCAATTTTTTTCTTCAAAATTTTAAAATAAAATGTAGCCAGCCTATATTAGATATGGATAATGTAGCTTCCTATTTGTGAAAGAATTTTTGAAATCGGTTCAGTAGTTCCAGAGATTACCCCCAACATACCTACAAACACACAATTTTACCTCTTTATTATATTAGTATGGATAAAACAGTAAAAGGGTGGAGCTTGTACATTGACTTTATTTAAAAAAAAAACAATTGTGGGGTCTCTTTAGAAGCTGCAGAACCCAAATAAGTAGTTTTTAAATTTTTTGTCTGTATGTCTGTTTGTTTAAGCATCATGCAAAAACCACTGAACGAATTTTGATCGGGTTATCACTAATGTATAGCTAAATGTTCAGAAGGAAAATGTGTATATGTGTCATCTTCATGTGATACAAGGAAGTTGAGTTATGGAGGAAAATAAAATAATGACTGTTAATACAATTACTCAAAAACTACTTGATGGATTTCCATGTGTGAAATCCATCATGTCGGCGATTTTACAGGTGTTACAAAATCTTTTACAGCTGCTCAGTTCACGCGAGCGAAGCCGCCGGCAGAAGCTAGTGAGTACTAAATATATAAACTTCGATTATTGTTATGGATTCAAATATTCAAACTACGGTCAAATTCTTCGCATCTTCGAAATATACCACCTAATACACCAAAATGTTCAGGAATAAACACCCTGCAAGACTGTGAAAACTGCAATATAATCGACAGGAAAATGGGGGGACAGACAGGCGGGGAGTCGGGGGGGGGGAAGGATCAAACCGCCCACTCTAATGTTAATACGCCACATGGCCCAGTCTGCGATATAGCAATGGAATTGAATTAGAGTGATTTGGATAACGCGAGCTATACAGACGAGGTATTTTCCAGACTCTATCGTCATCATTGCAAAGATATTTACCCGGTATTTGAATGATATGTATACTTTTAAAATTCGAATTCAATTTATTTATTCAAAACAGAGAACTACAGATGATATACTCGAAGTAAAAAGAAAAGAAGGAAGCTAAAACGTGCATTTCTTATCACTAACTTATTATCTCGGTTACTTTAATCTATAAAAAACACACGGATATTTTTTTAAGAAAACGCTTTTATTTATATACAAAGGCGACAGACGAGCATACAACAGTCCACCTGATGGTAAATGGATACTGTCGCCCATAGACATCCGCGATACACGCCAACATTAGTCCAAAATGACAAACGTTGGCACGCCCCCGGATGCGCTGCCTCCCTTTGGAGATATAGGAATGGATTTGGAGAAAGGGTTGGGAAAATGGGGAGGGATAGGATGGGAATGGGCTCTGGCACATCTCACTCACTACCGAAACACGTCCGTACCTACATTGGGGAAATAAGATAAAGTCGGAAATACAGTACATTTCAAGGTAGTTGTGAGAGAGGGGTAACGTGGCCAGTCGAGCGCACCTAGCGGCTGTTGGATTGCCCTCAATATATATTATGTATCATATTCTAGAGAAATAAGTGTTATTAATGTTTTCAAAAGCAATATTCTTAAAAATAAAAGTCCACAAAAGTGAATGGAAGCTATAAACAGTGGCCACTTGACTGCTTTCACAAGGGAATGCAAGTTATCTGTTCACGACGCACATGGAGATAAATGCAGTTTCGAAACGCACTCACTGGCGCCAACCAACGAAATGTGTACACACAGTAGATGTGCAATAGTCCGACAAGGAGACTCTATTCGTTTTAATCTCACTTGCAATGCAATGCCTTTCAGTGTTTATAGCAGGAAGAGAAAGCCTGAAACACGTGCCTCCACTCTCACTCCATCGAGTGAGTCTTGTCTTCTTTATTTCTATTTATTTAAAAATAACAGAAGGATAATAGACGGACAAATATTTAAACAAAAATGATTTTTGGACTATGTCGTTTGTAGAGTACCTACGGTCCAATTATTATTTTTTTCCAAAAAATATTTCAAATACAGACACGACTCGATTACATAAACTGTGCCTTGTGTAAAATGGTGCCAGCGACATCATTCTCGTGAACTTGACAGTGATTCTCGTGGGAACTCTGCAACGGATCGTGAAGAAAGGTACAATGAATGTTAAACCAGCTTATAAGTTGTAAATATGGCTAGTTTCATTAGAATTCGTCGCGCAGTTTTCGCATAAAACGCATTTAAACAGACAGACAAAAATTCTAAGTCACACTTCGAGGACTTTTTAAAGTAATATTTAGGTACATTTACAGACTCTGCTATTACTCGTAATTTTGTATATACATACAATATATATAGGTAAATGATATACAAAATATGCTTACACGTTGCTATTACACCGTTGTGCTACGTTTCGTTTGTAATTGTATCAATCAGCCTTTAATATCCCACTGCAAGGCACAGGCCTGCAATTACTATCCAATTCCAATTAATTAGTTTCGGGCTGTAACACACCACGTGGGCCCAGTGCGGATTAGTGGTAATTACGTTACATAGCCGGACTGTAAAAATATAATTACCGGCTACTTTCAGATATATTTTTTTATGTACGAAGGCGGCAGACGAGCATACAGTCCACCTGATGGTAAGTGGATACTGTCGCCCATAGACATGTGTGATACATGCCAACATTAGTCCGAAATGACAAACGTTGGCACGCCCCCGGATGCGCTGCGTACCTGCCTACCACACGCCTCCTACCACAAGCGCTTAGGAACTTCATCACCTCTAAAAGAATGGACTCACCAACCCGTTTGGTCAGCTTGACGTTTTAAGGCCATCCCTCTTGCACAAGACAATGTGAGCTCCATGTCCTGTAGTGGACACTGAAAGAGCTGGTTTCATTGTATTGCAAAATTAAATTAACCATATTTACTTGTGTCACAGAGTCCGTAGTCCGCCTCCTCGGCTGCGTGTGGTGGAGTTCGGCTTTGAATCCGCCCGCGGGCTCCGCATCGCTTTCCAGCACTTTCAACAAGTAGGAGATGTATGACGTCGCCAGCCGAAGCGTTTTGATCTGCCGACAATGAGAGAGTTAATTTGAAATTTGGTGTCTGAAGCAGTTCAGGCGAATTGGATATTAAAGCTGACCAGGGGCTTGTTTAAAGAATGAAGGCGGCAGACGAGCAGACAGTCCAGCTGGTGGTAAGTGGATACTGTCGCCCATTGATACATGCTAACATCAGTCCAGAATTACAAACGTTGCCTCAAGCCTTCAAATAACAAATACCCGCGCCCTTAGGAGAGCGAATTCAAACAAATTAAAATTAATAACTTTTGTTCTAGAACTTTTCAGAGTTCAGCACTTTGTTTCCCACAAACCACTCACGCGCATCGCGTACGTACACACTCGCATCGCGAACTTACACTCGCACCAGTTTACACACATATAGGTATCTAATAGTCGCGGTTTGATTAGTAGCTTATAAATGGCGTGTGCGGCGTTGCCGTTAGTAGCACCGTATAGTGACTACTACAGTGTAATAAAGTCAGAGATTTCCTTTAAAGATACAACATTTTTGTGTAAATATCAAGTTAAGGAAAGTCGCAGATCACAAGTTGTTTGTAATTAATGATAGAAATTCAATGTAATCATCATGTGAACAGTTGGTAACCTGCGAGAATCGTAGGTATACAATATTCTCGCCGAATCGTTCGAGAAATTCTCCTCGTGTAAAGGAGCCTTTAAGAGAGTGCTGATATTTTTTTATTTAACCCCCGTATTATTGTAATTATACGCACTGTAATGAATACAGGGTATAAGATAATAGAATGTATCCAACAGTGGAGAGGTACAATGATGGTATGGTCAGCTTTAATATCCAATCGCCATGTCACCAACCTTAGACATCTTAGTATCAGGTAGAACATTAGGTATCTTCTCTCTGAGGTTCGTGAACGCCGTGTTGATGCTCTCCGATCTCTTTCCCACCATCTGGTCAGAGGTAAGCGTGAGTGAGAGGAATATACAACGTGTCACTGAAATAACGCAAAAGCTATTTTTTTCATGATTAATTATCGGACAATTCTAGTATATCTTTCATTCTATGCGCGTCGGCCGCGACGCGACGCGGGCTGCCAAGCGCCCGGTCTGACTAATGACCATAGATCGGAGTAGGTAGATTGAATTAGGGTCAATGATCCACCATCTCAAGGTCAATGATTCCGGAATTTTAAAATTATTAAGACTTTTTTCCGGAATTATTACGTGGAGCTAGGTGTAAGGTGAGAAACGAATCAATATGAGCAAGATTTTTTTTTCTTAACACTTTTCACGCCATGCACAGATGACCGGCATTCTAAGTAAAAAAAAACTGTGGTGTACAAAGACTTCAAGTAAAAGCCTAACAAAGTATAAAATGGTAATAGATACATTTAATAATAATAGAAAAAAGGCATGTCTATGTTCAGTATGACATCATGATTCCACGATGCAAGTACGAAAAATTAATCTACCTACTCCGATCTTTGCTAATGAACTCTTAGAGAGGACAACAAAACCTTACATGTCTGTAACGTTTAATTAATTCCTTGGTTTTATATATTTTAAATTAATTGAAATCTTACAGATTTTCCGTTATTTCCGTGACACGTTGTACAAGCTTGGCGTATCTATGATTTGGTATCTTGAGACCGATTCTGCTAAGCTTACGTTTTAGTAGACGTTCGACTTTGACCTAAAGTCTAATTCCACTATTCTGTCCTCCCAGTCCAAAAGCCACAAGTGTATTTTGTTATTAATCGAGAAAAATACAAAATATTAGGTAAAAATTTCATTAATTTAAAAGCAAGCATGTTCGCGACGCTTTAGGGTCAACTCCCACTGAAAGAGCAGCGGCGAGGCCGCACGAGACTTGTAGCGACTAGTTAAAAGAGCAGCGTAGCAGACAGCCGCGCGGCGGCGTGCGCCCACGTTTACCTACCCGCCGCCTGCGCACTAGGCGTCATTTTACTAGAGGGTATCGACTTGCTACTTCCTTGAGTGATATAGATCGTACACTAGTAAGTTTTCAACAGTAGGAGACTCCGCAAGGCGAGCGACTGCCGTGCGCAGTCGCTCGCTCCTCCGGCCGCTGCGCGCCGCTGCTCTTTCAGTAGGAGTTGACCCTTATTGTGTTGGTCACGTTTTGCAACGCGGCCTTTTAGCCCATGACAGACGACGCCTGACGCTGTCACCGGGAGAAAATTCGCATGTCATTATAATCTAGGCCATTATAACTTTATAACCTAAGGTCGTTTGGCACCATCAAAATAAAGTGCAAATCGTTTATAAAGACAATTAATGGGGCCGAAACCCCAGTGAAATGAAGCCTTCGGCGGCCGCTGGGTGAGTTACGCTTGGAATTTTTCAGGAAAATTGACATTTTCTATAATTAATTACTTTCGTATTACACCCCCCCCCCCCCACTGCCTCCTCGCACCGCACCCACATTTAGTAGTCATTTCTCTTAGTTACGAATCACACAGGTCCATAACCCGCTGGTCCATACGTTTATTGGTTTCCTATGGATATATAACGCGCCGTCATTTTCTGGTCCTTCGAGCCAGATTGATCGGGGTCCTGTGGATATATAACTCATTTCTATTTATTTCATACCCCGCATCGCAGACACATTTGGTGTCCATCAGATCGCGTTTACAAAGCAAGAAACTTGAAGTTATGGATCAAACTACAAGAATAACAGATATTATGTTAGCTGTCATTACTTTTAAATTATGTTGTAGTCATATTTATATAGAGTAATAACATTTATATTATATAATAATTAACATTCTGAATGTATAATGAATAATGAATAATGATAATGTATTATAATGTATGAATGAATAATGATAATGTATTAGGTTATAAATAATGTATAATGAATGTAACACTTTCATTTATATGATGTATGGTATTTTGGTGACGTTACGTAAATAATTTTTTGCGAATATAAGTGTAGGGTAAACCGACCTACCTTGTGCCACTAATCTCTTGGAAGTTTTTCCTCAGCACTTAATATTTTTTTTTTTTATAAATGCATATCTTGATGTAGTCTATAGGCTGATAACTAAACAATTCTCTGGCCAGTTGCGGTTTACAGTTTTCTCATAAATTGACCTTTCCTAATAGCCGACCCTTGGCAGGCAAGGTAGGCCAGGCTGGCCTACCTTGTGTCACTGGTACGTCCTACCTTGTGTCACAAAATAAAAATACAACAGCTTTATGAAAATGAGTTTATTTTGAATAAAAACAGCTTAACGAATAGTCATTTTACTGGGAAAACTTAAATTAAAATTGTAGTGACCTCGGCGAACAGCTGGAGCTGGCAGTATTTTTTTGACTGACGAAGTTTGAACGCTTGACATGTCCGGTACCGGCGGAAATATAAAAGACTTATTCTTTTTCCGCAAAAAATTGACGGATATTTCATCACCATCCCTGTTTACTGAAGTCACTTGTCCGGTATAGTAAACGACAGACGTTTTTCGCCCTTGTGTCGGCCTACTATCCATATGGAACTCAATAAGCACCCATGAGTCGACATTCACTTGGATGGCACCACTGTCGTCAATGAAACCACTTATAGTCTGGTCAGCGTCATCTTCAGAAGATGTCAAGCAGTCACTGACTCCAGAACTTTCACGAACATCCAAGAGCTCGTTGTCGTCTTCTTCTTCAATTGATGAAGAAGATGGCACGTCTTTTTTCTTCTGCTTAGACGCTGTTGCACCGGAGTTTTCTCTGAAGGTGATCATCCGCTTCACAGGTTTCTTTCTACTTTTAGATTCTTCGATTTCTTTTTTTTCGGGGGTGTCGGTTGCTATGCGACTTTTTCCTGTTTTTCTTCCACGGGCAGTCGCCAGTCGTTGAGGAGCTTTTGGGAACGGACGTATTTCTTCAGGCGTCACTGCAGTCTTAGGTATCGCGAGGTCGACTTTCATAGCAGACACATTTCTCTTCGGTGTTTCTTCCACCGGCGCTGACGTGGATGGTTCTTGGGGTACAGCTGCTGTTATGTCTTGATATGGTCTGTTGGTCATCTCTGCTGTCAAAAAAACGTCTTCTGGAAAAACATTCCGGTCAAGGGGCCAAATTCCCGTTGCACGAAAGCCCGACATCATATTGGATGGCGTGAAAGCTCTTGGAAAGGCCTTTCCCACCAGACCAGCGACATCGTAGATAGAGACGGGCTTGTTGGGATTGCTGATCATCCATTCCCTAATTAGGTACTTGGTTTAAGTGGGTCTTGAATGGCCCGAGGGTGGACACATCTAAGGGTTGGAGGCGATGGCTTGTATAGGAATGTGAAAAATATAACTCCGTTTTCCCGCGCCAAATCTATAGCTGGTATTGACAGGTGTGTCTCGTGGTTGTCCATTAATAGCAAAACATTGTTTTCTGTGGTAGGTTGAACTAGCTTTATGAAATGCTCAAGAAACCTAACAAAAAGCTGTTCACTTGACCAGCCAGAAGGAGTTGCCAATCCAAGAGTGCCAGGAGGTGCACCACGCACCGTATGATCTTTATAGTGCACGCGGGGGAAGATAAGCGCTGGAGGGATGAAAGTGCCGGCAGCACTTACGCAACTTATCATAGTTACATTCACACCCCTTGCCGCTGAAGTTGCTGCAGGTACTTGTCTTTAACTGAGGCCAGAACTTTGGGCGGCCTTTGCACAGTCGAACAGCCTGTTTCGTCAACATTCCATATTTTGTAGGGTGACCATTCTTGGCGTTCGTAAATCCCAACGAGCAAATCGAAGAAACGTCCGACATTGACTTTATTGAAGCAAGCCATCCTACCAAGACTCGTTGCTTCCGGCTTCCGCAGCGCTAATTGTCCGTTTAAGTGGTATCGAAAGTGCCGGTACCACTTTTCCCCTGCCTTTTCTTCTCTATCCCAAGCTTCGGGGTATTTCAATTTTTTTTTTTGCATATGTATGCCAACCTTCTTAAATCATCAACTGTCAGCCCATATCCCCACTTCGATGCACGCATTAAATATTGGCAAATTTCTTCTTCTTGTTCGGCAATAAATACACGATGAACAGCATTGTTTGGTTTGTATTGGCCATTATTAGCAGTCCTTTTGCGAACATGACGTGCTACCGTCTCTCTATTGACATTGAACTTTTTTGCGGCCTGGCGGCAAGTAAGAGTTTTTGTAAACGCTGCTTCCACAGCCTGCTCCATTGCTTCTGGGTCGTACTTTAGTCTCTTCACTCCTTTTGAACTTTTAGGCATCTGGAAATGCAACACACAATAACTTATCAACGAAAATGTAATTTAATGTTGTGGCACAAGGTAGGCCTGAAGAAATGACACAAGGTAGGACATAATATATTTTGCAGAAAAAGTGTCATAATTCCAAAAGTGTGTAAAATAATCTGAAAATCTGACAGATTTCAATATAATTTACACCACACCAATTCATTAGAAGAATAAAAGCAATATTTCATGCATAATTTGAAAAATATTATAAGACAAACCTTGTATACGTAGTAACTTGATGACCACAATAACAACTGCTCGCCATTCGACAGCCAGGGGTGCCAACTATACAAACCAAATTATCCTAACAATCATTTGGCGCCAATTCCTACAAACTACGATGTTTTAAAAGTTTAAAAATTTTTTGCTTAGTGTGCGGGGGGGGGGGGGGCCCTGGCACAAGGTTGGCCGGTCTCCCCTACTTATGATTTCGTTAAAAAACATTTTTTTATTTCATTCTTTAGGCCAATCTAGTACAAACATAATAAATAGGTCTTTTCTGACACCTATGTACTTTACTTATTATTATAATATTTACATATAGGTATTGGGTTGAACAGAACGACCGACATTCCCGAAAATATAGTATTATATTAGAGATAGCGACCCGCTCTCGCTTCGTTTCGATTTGTTTTTTTTTTTTCAAAATAAAATATTTTCTATATTAGACACGGATAATGTAGCTTCCTATTTGTGAAAGAATTTTTGAAATCGATTCCGTAGTTCCAGAGATTACCCCCAACATACCTACAAACACACAATTTTACCTCTTTATTATATTATAGTAATAAGTAGATTAAGTTATACTTTGACAAGCTGTAACAGAACTGTTAAAAATATTAACATAGTTTCTTGAGGCTAAATGTAGTACAAAGGCGACACAATTTAACATTTTCGGGAACGGCGATCGTTCTGTTCCCCCCGTTACAATGTACTTGTTTAATACAAAATTGTTAAATTTCCCTTAAAAATAACTAACATGCTCTTACCTTGGATAGTTTCGTATCCGGCGGTACATTGGGTATACAATCTCGTAGATCAGAGAAAGCCGTGTTTATACTCTGCGTTCGTCTTCGCTCTTTCTTATTGGCTGTGGTTCGTCTCTTCACTACACGGACGAAGGCGGGAGGGGCGGGCCGCGGGTAGCGGGGGAGGGATTGTAAGTCGCAGTCAAGACCTGTTAACAATACATAGCAATTAGTTTCGCCGAATTATGTGCATACATGTGACTGAAATAACGCAAAAGCTGGAATAGTGTAAGGGGCACAGTGTCGAGACACGGTGTCGAATGGTAGACACCGTGTTTTGTTGACACGGCACTGTACCGCCCCTGCTACCTTCAGTCTCCTGCACACCGATCTGTGTAACCCTTATCGGTAATTTTTTTTTTTATAGACTACTGGGCGGACGAGCAAGCGGTCCCACGTGATGGTAAGTGTTACCGCCGCCCGTGGACACCTGCAACACCAGGGAGTATGCGGGCGCGCCGCCGACCTTGCAAAATCCTATTCACATCTCTCTTGAAGAACCCCATATCGTAGCTTAATGGAAAGACCTCTTGAGGCAGTTCGTTCCACAGCCTATGGGTAGGTACGCAGTATAAAATATTTTTTGGACCGAACAGTGCGCGACACCTTCGTAATTGTTCGTGAATTAAAGTATTTAGAGGTTATTGTTAAGAATGTCTCAATCAAATACACGAATTTTGTAAAAAAAAACTAGATGTTTGGGTGCCGTCAGATTTAAATGACAGAAACTTGGTGAATAAACTTTCCACATGCGAGGTGTTGCTAAAACGAAATAAAATCGATCGATTTCTGAAGAGGTTGGTAACAGACGATGAGAAGTGGATCACGTACGATAACAATGTTCGAAAACGATCTTGGTCTAAGCGAGGTGAGCCATCACAAATAGACCCAAAGAGAGACCTGGAAAGGCATAGTCTATTACGAGCTTTTGCCACATGGCCAGACGATTAATTCTGATGTCTGCTGTCAGCAATTCGTAAAATTGAAACAAGCACTTGAAGAAAAACGCCCAGAATTAATGAATATAAAAGGTGTTTTCCATCACGACAATGCTCGACCGCATACTCGTACATATTTGATGACTAAATAATAATTGATGGACCTTGAGTGGGAAGTTTTGATGCATCGTCCACACAGTCCAGACATAGCACCTTCGGCTTATCATTTATTCCACTCTTTACAATATTCTCTAGATGCAGTAAAATTGCATGCAAGAGAAGCCTGTATAAACCATTTAAATCAGTTTTTCGCTCAGAAACCTTGAACATTTTATAGCGTTTGGGATAATGGCTCTGCCAGAAAAATGGCGAAATATAGTCGAATTAAATGGACAATAAATATTTATTTAATACAAAAAAGTCTTTATTATTTTCACTATAAAAAGGTCGCGAACTTATCCGATTACTATATATAGGTATGTACAGGTTATACATATGAATAAAGCTTATTGCCAAAAACGGATTTAACTATGTAAGTATACAATGCAAAGCAGATAATATGGCCGATGGGGCATATACATGAACTATCGCGTAAAAATTTAAATTGGTGTAAAGGGAGTATTGTGAATGCAATATAGAGTGTGCCTATGTGTATGTGAATATTCGGTGTCGCGGGTTTACATGGCGACATTACCTGTACTGTTTTGCACGTAGCTGTGATGGACGTTCTGATGGTAGCCATCGTAGGGTTCATTGCCTACCATTTGCATGTCTTCATAACCTGCAACAAGATTCAGAATTTTTATTTGCCATAGTTACTACGAGTTACATACACAAAATAAAATAAATATGGGCAATATTGAGGGGGATATTTTTGAAGGGGAGAGTGCACGCTGCAATCCAACAGCCGCTGGGCGCGCTCGACTGGCCATGTTACCCCTCTCTCACAGAAGACTACCTTGAAATGTACTGCATTTCCCACTTTATCTTATTTCCCTAATTCGGTGTTTCGGTAGTGAGTGAGATGTGCCAAAACCCATTCCCATCCTATCCCTCCCTATTTTCCCAACCCTTTCTCCAAATCCATTCCTATATCTCCAAAGGTAGACAGCTCATCCGAGGGAGTGCTAACGTTTGTCATTTTGGACTAATGTTGGCATAGACGTCCGTCTATGGGTGACAGTATCCACTTACCATCAGGTGGACTGGCTCGTCTACCGCCTTCGTTCATAAAAAAATTGCCTATTGTCATCTCTTCCCGTGGCTGTCGTAAAAGGCGACTAAGTGATAACAAAGCCGCTACAACAAGCCCTGAGGACCACCTCAACAAGATTGGACGCGCCAACCCACATGGGCAGCGTGGCGTTTTAAGGCTCACGCACGAGACAATGTACATGTCGAGACCCGTGTACTGCAATGGATTTTAAAAGGGCTGGCGACGGAAACACTAAATGAATATAATTTGGACTCTTCGTTTCTTAATAAACATAAATATTAATTAATTAAATAAATATCTGGCACGTGCTGAATCTGCAAGCTACAGCGGTGACTTCAGTTCTTTGGTGAACCTCTTCGTTTCTGATCTTATCCTGCAAAGAAACTCCGAGCACAGCTGTCTCTTTAGCTCAGACCTTACCGTTAATAAGTAGTTAGAAAAACATACCAAAACCCCTCCCTATGAAATGCGACGTATCATGATACATGTCTTGGGGCTCGAACTCGTGACCCTCCGTCCCTGAACCCGCCCAGTACACGCCGCTATCCATGGGGCTACCTGTTAAAGAAGAAAGATGTTTGATTTAATCTAATTTTAGACTATTTCTTTACAGACAGATGTTGTTACACGGGCTGACAGTCCACTTGATGGTAAGTGGATATTGTTACCATTGGAGAAAATAGCGCAATGTTTTTAACAGTTTAGGAAGTGTTATTAATCGTTGTGTAAATTGTTTCTTCCTACCTTTGCTGTGTATCGTTGTGTAAATTGTTTCTTCCTGCCATTGTTGTGTATCGTTATATAAATTGTTTCTTCCCACCTTTGTTGTCTATCGTTGTGTAAATTGTTTCTTCCTACCTTGGTTGTGTATCGTTATATAAATTGTTTCTTCCTACCTTTGTTGTCTATCATTGTGTAAATTGTTTCTTCCTACCTTGGTTGTGTATCGTTGTGTAAATTGTTTCTTCCTACCTTGGTTGTGTATCGTTGTGTAAATTGTTTCTTCCTACCTTTGTTGTCTATCGTTGTGTAAATTGTTTCTTCCTACCTTGGTTGTGTATCGTTGTGTAAATTGTTTCTTCCTACCTTTGTTGTCTATCGTTGTGTAAATTGTTTCTTCCTACCTTGGTTGTGTATCGTTGTGTAAATTGTTTCTTCCTACCTTGGTTGTGTATCGTTGTGTAAATTGTTTCTTCCTACCTTGGTTGTGTATCGTTGTGTAAATTGTTTCCTCCTACCTTTGTTGTGTATCGTTGTGTAAATTGTTTCTTCCTACCTTTATTGTGTACTGTTGTGTCGGAATAAAATGTCTAAATGTAAACCTATCACCGCCTTCAAAGTGCAGTGAAACTGGTCCACCATTGGGTTCCGTAGTGGGTACTAGGTAGCATCTTGCAATTGCAACATTACAAAACCTTTTAATTTCAAATATACTTATTTAAATAGATATTAGATAAAAACAACCTCAATGGTCAAATTAAGATTACTTCAAGTTACTCTCCTCTTTGGAGTGGGATGGAAAGTAGAATATAACTAGAGTAGAACTGAGACGGAAAATAATAACACCTATGCACTCACCCTGATGCTGCACCTGGCAGTAGAACGGCGGCTCGTACCTGTCGAACCCCTCGTCGGAAGGCGACATGCTGCCGTAGCTCGACATTACCCTGTGCGGGAAAAATGAATTATTGTACAACATTAGAGTTTTTGCTTTTGCCTTAATTTAATTATATTTTTTATGCTGGCCACCTATTTCACCTATGCTTTGTAAGCATTTTGAGTTACCGTAACATATTTGAGTCAGTACCTACTCAAACAACGATCCCCACATCGAGTCCATTCCGCGTTATTTTTAAGTGATGTAATTGAAAAACTTTATCATGCTTATGTCTTTATTTTCTATTATTATCAAGTGCATCGTACTGTGTGGGTACTACAGCCCCGGATCTACGATTTTTCTGAGCCGAGGCAAAAACTTGACATGACATGTATACTAACATAAAATTGAATTGTAGGTACGTCTGTTTTTCTCCATTCGGGTTCCATAGCGGTACAATAAATTCAATTCTTCCGATCTCCATCTCCTGCTCTCTGGTAAATAATGATGACAGAGTTCACGTGATGTTAGAGATGCACTAGATACAGCAACGCAAATAATGGTGCAAACGATACAAAGCAGTGTCAAGTGCACCATCAATGGCGCTGGTCCATTGAACAGCACCTCGTCTCATCTGGGTGTGATCTATGCGTCTCATTGGTGTGTCATCTGCACCATTGTGCAGATATATTATAGAGTATATATGTAGAGATTTCTTCATAATCGTATCGAGTAAAAAATCTCCTAAAACACATTCGATACAGTAAAAGCATCCTAAATCAATAACAGTAGTGGGTTCACGTGCATTATCTCAGAAACATTTCAAGTGCAGCCACTTGAAGCTGTTCGGACTAATTATATTATCAATCGCAGTTACTAGGCGCCAGTCTGTGTTCTGTCTGTGTTCTGTCTGTGTTCCACGATAACTATAAAAGTTTCATATAAAAACATTTAATTATTGTTACAGATTATATCTATCTATACCTACCTACATATAATAAGAACCAGCGTGTCTGTACATTGAATATATTTACCAAAAACTGATTGGGGGCGATGAAGGAAGAGACATACATATCAGAATAGAAAAAGAAGAATTTGAAAATTTTTAACCAGTCTGTCTGTTTGAGCACGCTAATCTCCAAAACTACTGAACGCATTTCCATGTGGTTTCTACAGGTTAATTAAAATTAGCCTGGCGCTTCGAATAGGCTTTGCTTCATCGAAATCGGCTGATCAGAAGAAAAGATATCACAATTTAGAGTTTAAACATTAAAATTCCACGCGCACGAAGTCGCGGGCACAGCTAGTCTAATATAAATCCACCGTAATCAATCACGAGGGGCCAGTGCGGATCGGTGGATAGAAATACCTACTCGAGATTTCTTTTTTATTCCTCTTACTTCCTCTCACCGCTGAGCTAGTGTCAATTTTTAAAAAATCCGATTTGAATTCACGACCACACGAATATGAGTCGAGTTTAAATCTCTGTCACCTACGCTATCACCGCTCTCCCTTATATATTGATACGCAATTAGAAATGACTATGAATCTATATCGTTCTATAAATAACGATACAGATTTTATACGGAAGTTTTTTTTTAAAATCATTTTTATTAATAACAGAAACTACATAACCAACACATTGTCCCGAGATAACATAAACAATCCCTCAACGGGGACCCAACGTGCCGTACACGTGGCACCGTCGTTCACGAGATAACTAAGTATCGTCATTGGGATTTGACTAATTCTAGTTTTTTAAATCTATATAGATAAAAATGTATGTTGGTATATCTGATGTTAATAGATTTCGACACCGTTTGACCGATCACCATGAAAGTTGACACATATATGTATTTTTTCATGGAGATAGTTTCTATGCTATCGACTTTGTTGTAACTCGCCATTAGATGGCGCTGCAGCACATCAACTTCTATACTGTTCAACCGATCGCCATAATAATTGGTATACATAGATATTTGAGCACGGAGAATATTTTCAAGCTATCGTCTTTGTTGTAACTTGCCACTAGATGGCGCTGCAGCACATCAACTTCTATACCGTTCAACCGATCGCCATGAAAATTGGTATACACATAGGTATTTGAGCACGGAGAACATTTTCGAGCTATCGACTTGGTTGTAACTCGCCACTAGATGGCGCTGCAGCACATCAACTTCTATACCGCTCAATCGATCGCAAAAATCCCATCGATGGCAAAACAGAATAATTTGTGATTTTATATACAGAGGTAAATAAATAAACAGACAGGACAACGTTAGGTATATAATTAAATTACTTACTTGAAATACCGTGAAACCATACTTTCATATTTCAATGATCTTTAGATATCAAGCTTTTGATTTCTAAGTGATAAATTAAACGTAGGTAGGTACTCCCATCGATTTGAGAATACATTCTCCATATGTTATAAAAGCACTCTAGGGCAGCCATTTTAGAGTCTAATTGTGTTCTATGTTCACTAGCTCTCGAATTATTTAATTCGAAAATGGAACATTCTTATTATTACGCAGTTTCAAATTTGATTTTTTAACGATCCCCTCCTCATCTGCTTCACCCCCTCTAGAAGCAGCCAACCAGATTTCTTTAATAACAACTGTCGCTATTACAATCGCATTACTTACAACAAAGTATCTCTGTTAGAAATAGTACCTAATAGTTTAATGGCAATAGCAATCCTTATATCAAATATCCTTAAGCTCATAATAATATATAGATAGCTAATCTATCTATACATACATACCTATAATAAAATTGCAACAGGCCGATGTCTGTACATTATAGATATTGAAAAAAAACTAATATGGGGGGTCTTTATTAGAGCAACAAAAGACATAAATACAGTTTTTAGAAATTTTGTCCGTCTGTCTGTCTGTATGTTTATGCACGCATCACGCAAAAACTACTGCATGGAATTGAATGCAGTTTTCACCGATGTATTGCTAGAGGTCCAACTTAAAATATAGCCTCCATTTCACTTGTTCCGATTGTTTTAAATTTAATAAACCGAAGCGAAGTGAGGGCGGGCGGGTCGCTAGTTGTCTAATAAATTTGGAAAATTCATTAAGTTTTGTTTTCGTTTCTAATTGTTGAATAAAGAGTGAAAATATAGGTAGGTACCTACTACGTATCAATTACAGAGGTCATCAATTGCTATTATTATTATAATACCTATACGTAACAGGCGAGCGGTCAGCAAATGATGTGCCTCTAACTAATCCCAACTGGCGAAGAATAAATCACTTCTTGTGGCCAATCTACTCCATCTCTATTTATAACTCTATTGTGCAGTGCTCTAAGTATAAGTATGCGACATTTAATGAGGTCACAGAACTTTTCAGCTGTTTGTTATTGCAGTGTCTGATACTGTAGTCTGCCCTGAGCTTGAAGATAGACGGCAGGTCTGGACAGCCATATTTGGTAGATAGAATTTTATATGTCTATATGAGGTCAATGCAGCTTAAGAATTTCTAACTTTACCTATATCTATAAGTTTCGATTATGTCCCGGCGACAGTTTCGTGAAAATGTTGCGGTAAAATTCATATTCGTCGCTCTCTAAACTGATGAACTTTTACAAATTTTTAACTTCATTACCTAAACCTTATAAATACATCGAAATATTAATTCCATTAAAGATACATTGAGCTTCATTAATTCCATTAAAGATACATTGAGCTCCACTAATTCCATTAAAGATACATTGAGCTTCGTTAATTCCATTAAAGATACACTGAGTTTCATTAATTCCATTAAATCAATTGTCTTAATTACCATTATTTGTATTAATTAATTAATTCCATTGAGCTTCATTAATTCCATTAAAGATACATTGAGCTATTCCATTAAAGATACATTGAGCTTCATTAATTTCATTAAACATTTTTGGCATAAATGTAAGGTCATCCAGGGTAATTGCAAACACGCTTATATTTACTGTAAGGTATCTAATTTTGTGGCATGCTTATAATTATCTACCCGGTTTCACTGTTGCAATTCAGAAAAATATAAGACTTCTTCTTGTATTGTGGTTTTTTCATCTATTTGCTGTCGGCGTCACCAACCAAGTCTATTAAATATGTTGATAAAGAGCTGCAAACGTGTTTGTATTTGTTCCGACAATTGATTGGTCAATACAGGCCTTGTCTAAGTACCTAGCGTGTGTAGGCACTTCCAAAAACGTGAAATTTTGATCACCTATAAAATTGCTTATGTCCTAAACTAAGTATTGTAGCTGCAATTTTAAAATCCGCTATTTTCGAGTTTATCGCGAGTATACCTACATTCAAACAATTCGCACTGGGCCCGCGCGGTGGATCACGACGAGAAACCCCTAGTAAGCCACTGAGAGAGGCTTGTGTCTGCAGTGAAAAATTAAAAAGGTGGAGATCAGATACAGACAAACGCATTTTGGAAATTTAGTCATTTATAAAGCACACAGCAGAAATTAGACAATAGGTATCTAGTAATGAAACATGAAAGAAAACTAATCTATACATATAATAAAAATGTAACTGATCGCTGTCTGTACATGGAAGATATATGAGAAAAATATTATTGGGGGCCTTTATCAACGCAATAGAACCCAAAACAATGATTGTTAGAATTTTTGCCTGTTTGTCTGTGCGTTTGTGCGCGCTAATCATAGAAACGGCTTAACCGATTTGGGTGCGGTTTTCACTAATGTATTGCGGTAAGCTTCACTTAAAATTTAGTGTTTGTTTTATTTCAATCAGTTCATAAATAAAAAAGTTACTTATATCAATTTAAAGAATCACGTCTGTTTGATTTGTTCGATAAAAAATAAGCTATAAGAAATAATGTGTGTGATCGTTTTTGAAAATACCAAATGCCCCTAAGAAAGTAAAGACGGTGTTTATAAACTAAAGTCCACGCGGACGAAGTCGCGGGCAACAGCTATCAAATATAAATCCAGTACCTAACAACTAACCTACCTAATAATCTGCACAAGTTAATGTAATAAATGTAATATAAAGTAAAATATTGGATGTGGCTGTAAAGGTAAATGAAGTAATGAGATAATTAATTAAACACCTTAGAACAATTCAATAATATATCTAATAATAATTTAGAATAATTATAATTATTAAAAATAATAGATAGATAGATATTAAAATGCGGTGAGGTTTATATTATACCTTGTACTCGAAGCTAACTTAAATCGATCGATTTCACAATTAGTTCGATTCATAAAACTGACATCATAACATCACTATCACTTTCCCAAAAACGTCTTTCACTTCCTTCTAATCACAAAACAAAATATATTTTACAGTATCGTTATTAATTAATTCACTTTATCATTTAACAATCACAAATAATAACGAATTTCAATTATTTAACAATATTTTTTATAGAAAGTCACTGCACGGCTATGAAAAAATATATTCGTAACGGAACAGTGACAGTTAAATGCGCGCGAACCGCTACCGGCTGATCGACTGAGGTTCTTTTTAGTAGCGATTTTCTATTCCCGATTCTAAATTGGGAGGAGCTTAGATAACAGGGAACGAATGGGAAGAGCTTTGTAAAAACGTCTTATGTGACACTGATGGATGTAACTTTAATTTCGCCTTTGTGATACACTTCCTAGAGATTATTTTTAGTTAGAGAAATTTGATTCGTTGCGATTTGAACGTTGAAATAGAAATTTTAGTAACTGTGAAATAATATTATCATAATAGGTATATGACGGCTTGAAGAAAGTCGGTGGTAGTGATTGGATGAAAAGAGCCGAAGACCGTGCATGTTGACAACCCTTGGGAGAGGCCTCCAGCAGTGGAGATACAGGCTGACGGTATTGTGGTGAGTATTAACATATAGGGTTAAAACTTCCGAATATTTCGACATAGAATCAGACTTTACTTCAATACAGACCCCATAAGCAGACCTAGGAAAAGATTGCGTGGAGTACGATCTAAGGCAGTTGGTAGTTTACAGCGTGGAGGAAGGAGCTAAGTTGCCATCGATGCAGGTGGAAAATAATAGTGGAGGAGGCGAAGACGCGTTTGGCTACTTATGTCAAATGACAAAGGATTGAACCTTCTGTATTATGGCTTATTTACACAAAATGATTTTCTGGAACATCGGTCAGAAGCTAGTATAAACAACTGTTATTATCTGATCTGATCGCTGTTATCAACGACTTTCTATCATCATATGAACAGTGGTAAGCGAGAATTGTACGTAGTTTGGCCGCATACGAGAATACAAGATTCTCGCCGGAACCATTCGAGAACCTCTCCTTGTGTAAGCGAGCCTGTACTCGTATTAACTATTCTGTGGTTTTGCTAAGTATAAATAAAGAAATACGGTTACACTCAATGATCTACACTAGGACTCCCTGTGTAGTGGATCCAGAGACACCCGAACAAATGTGTTTTTTTGACCGGGGATTGAGGCTGGGACCTGTTCCTCACAGCAAGCAAGAATAGATACTAAGTATATCGAATTGGGCCATTCGTTTGTCAGTACGTTTGTCGTATTCAGCTTAAAACGCAGTAATGATATCAATTTTACAATTTTAAGTTATACCTATATAAAAAATAAGTATTCAGTTTTTAAGTTATTCAATATCAGCAGAACTTAATACTAGCGATGCTCGCGACTGTGCGCGCGCAGACGTTGCTGTTGTGTATGTTTAACTCGATTCCCGTGGAAACTCTATACCAGGGGTAGTCAACCTTTTATACCTACCGCCCACTTTTGTATCTCCGTTAATAGTAAAAAAAAAAAAATTAACCGCTCACTGGTTCCAGAGTAATTCCAGTGATTTATAAAGTAGAGAAGTAACTTTACTTTATAAAATTTCTAAAGCAGAGTTACAGCAAGTTGAAGCATATAGTAATAATAATTACTTAGATACCTAATACTTTATGTCGGACTTTCGCTAAGTTTGGCAGAATAAATCTTTATAGAACAGCTTACTGTAGTTAAATCTATCTTTTTATTTATACTTTGCATACATAAAAACATGAAGTTTGATGAAATTACATTCAATTTGGTATAGAGTCTATACCAAATTGATCTGGATAAAAAGTGACCTAAAGGCTCGCGCACACTACAGACGCGGCGGACCGCAACTCAACGCAATCATATAAGTCAGTTAGCTGTTGCCATACAAAACTTCATGTCATCGCACAGCGAGTAACTCTTAAATTACGTCCTGTAACAGCGCCCGTCTATCGCACATTGAGGCGGTCCGCGTCGTAGCGCATAGATACGGCCGGCGAGCGGTCCGGCGGCGGGGCGTTGGGCTGCGGCGCGATGCCGTCCGCCTCAAGTGTGCGATATTTTTTTTTTTTTTTTATGTCCGTAGGCGGCAGACGAGCATACAGTCCACCTGATGGTAAGTGGCTACTGTCGCCCATAGACATCCGCGATACGCGATACGATAAAAAATAATATATAAAATGTATGAAAATGATTCAGGACTTTCGCATCGTTCTGCGCTCCGCTGTTACCCGCCGCAATATGCGCGAGCCTTTAACGTTGACTCGACATATGTATGTCTCATTAAAATCCGTTCAGCGTGATGCACGTCAAGACAGACACAAACATTTCAAACAATATTGTTTTAATATAGCTTTTTAAACGTTCCCGTTATTATTAATTCTAAATTATTAAATTATTATTATTAATTCTAACGTTATTCTAAATTAGGTCTGAACGCGTATAATAAAAGTATTTGTTTACCTTTCATTCCTACTCGGCGCTTCGGCGCGGGCTACACCAGTCGTGGTCACAATTAAGAACATATTTCTTGTCCAAATTATAATTTGTTCACTGCTCACAGGTAGGTGTTTAATGTCTCGACTACTGATTCCAGCAGTACTTGTATCTTGGACAAATCTGTATGGTTTATTAGATACAATTATGTTAGCTATATACCTACTTATTATTCTTTGTAAATTTGTTAATAAACAAAAATTTTAAAAAAAGTTGTCTGTTGCGGGTAGTCCGGGATGGGAGCTACGAGCAGTTTTATCAACTACCCCCCACTTGATCTTCACATTCGGAAAAAACGGTAAACAAATACCTACCTTTATTATACGCGTTCAGACCCGATTTAGAATATTAAATATTGTTTTAAGCTCTGTATCTTAAAATAGTACAGATTAAATTCGTATTGGTTTTGTATTCATTGGTCGTTTATTTGATATATCTGGATTGTATTTTTTCTATTAAAACAAATAAATAAACTTCATGTCAATAAAGAGTAAAAGTTTTTGAAGTTTCAAAGTTTTTCAACCGTATTACGAACGAATCTGTATACGAGTACTTACCTATTTGAATAAATAAACTGTTTACTAAAAGTGGGCATTGTATTGTCACCCTACTATTAGCCCCTCCCAGTACATTTCTCCCTTTCCCCATTGGTCGAGGGCTCCCCGACATTTCCAAACCTAATAATAATCATTTATGACAGCTTTAGATACGATTATTGTGGTTTAATTGGTTTAGTCCATTTAGATATTGAATTATGAGAGTAAAGTTATTGTATGAGGTTGCAACTGTAGTTGCGGGGAGGATGGGAATGGTTTTATTGTATAATGTCAAAGGGAAAAATATTATGATTCTCAGGCAATGTTTGGAATTATTACATGTAAAATAGCCTTGAAACGTACTGCATTTCCCACTTTATCGTATTTCCCCAATGTACGTACGTGTTTCGGTAGTGAGTGAGATGTGCCAGAGCCCATTCCCATCCCATCCTATCCCTCCCCATTTTCCCAACCCTTTCTCCAAATCCATTCCTATATCTCCAAAGGTAGGCAGCGCATCCGGGGGCGTGCCAACATTTGTCATTTTGGACTAATGTTGGCATATATCCCGGATGTCTGTGGGCGACAGTATCCACTTACCATCAGGTGGACTGTATGCTCGTCGTCTGCCGCCTTCGTACATAAAAAAAAAAAAAAAAAAAAATTGCTACAATGAAGACTGCGTAGCCGCAATGTAATTAAAGATTATAGGTAGGTATACTTACGAAACTTCTCGGTGCGAGCTCGAGAACTGAAGTTTGATTGATTATTGTAAAAATGATGTACCTACCTACCTATTAGGCGTTTTGTGGTTTAAGTGATAAGTTTAGATATGTTGGTACCTACCTATTCAATTTCAAAGTATATTTGTGCGTGGTGTTTGTGATGATAATCAAACATAAGCGTGTGACTGCGTTTTTCGTGTGTTGACTAAGAGTCCGCTTCTGCTCTCAGTAAAACCTACTATCGCTTTAGTGAGCGACTCCTGGCTTACTTCGACGGGAGTGCACATTGACAGGATACGTTTTCAACTTTGAAGTTGTTTTTTGCAAAGAAAACATGGCACTGGCAGAATGTGTTAATTGCACCATTGCCATAGGCATACGAAAAAAGACAACTTTATAATTCTAAATTTATTTATTTGTCACGGCCATAATAATATTAAGATTGAAAGTAAAAATGTAATGAGAAGGAAACTTACATCGATTACATGGCTTGCAGCAGTGCAAATAGTGAAGGCCGCTGATCCCAAAACTAAGTACTTATCTACCTACCTAAGACCTGGGGCCTTACCACCATTCCTTATAGCAGTATTATTTTAACCTTACTTCTGTATTTCGTACCGCGGCGTCCTTAATGTAAGCTTACTTTATGAATGTTTTAATAGGAAGTTTTGGTGACGTCAACACAATTCGATAGCTTACTGTAGTGCAAATCAGAACGTTGTATGAAAGAAATGGCGTTATACAGTTCATGTAGCGTTATCTCGTTTTGTTTTTAGCAGGGAATAGCCAAATAATTAAAATCATTCGTTCTTTCTCTGCACTGAGCATTAATACTTTGGTGGAGGTCATGGTACGAATATGAGTGATGTTGTTTTAAGCCTGAAACAAAACGTTCCTGCAACAATATTGTTTTGTAAAAGATGGTGGTTATTAGGATCAGTAGGGGAACCCGGGGTAGAACGGGGTACCGGGGCGGAACAGGAAAGGGGCGGGGTGCTCGCTACAGGCGACAGAGACGTGTGAACATCGCGCACAACGTTCAGTCCGCTGTGCTGCGCTATACGGAGTGGCCGCTGTCAGTGTGAGAGTGCGTTTGGTTTGGATTTTATCGAAGGACGACGAAAAAGCTTGCAAATTCAAATTTTTGCTGCAACACCAAGGTAATTATACTATACACTATTCTTTGTTCAGATATTAACACCTACATGTTTGTTTAAACGTATTTTTGTCTAACTCAAAGTCTAGTGATAACTCAAGTCCAACAAATATAACTGGCCATAACACTCGTGTTTACGTGAACGGTGCGTGGGGGCACAATGGGTGGGGTACAATGGGCTATACCCCGTTCCGCCCCTGATAATATTTGTACTTCTCATATAAATAGGCATTTTTATTTCATCTGCAGATGGTACGTACGTATATAAGAAAAACCAGCCGGCAGTCCTGGTCTACAGATGCTATGAACCAAGCTGTTGATGCGGTTGTCAGTGGAGAAATGGGATACGTGGCGGCATCTAATCGGTTTGAAGTACCATCATCAACACTGGAGAGGTATGTTCAGAAAAGACGAAAAAATCCAGAAGCTGTTGTTGATAAAACGTCAGGCAAGTACCACACCGTTTTCACAGCTGAACAAGAGATGGAACTTGTAACCTACCTGAAAGATATGCAAAAACAACTCTTCGGAATGACTATGAAAGAATTTCGTCGACTGGCATATCAGCTAGCAGAAAAGAATAATTGCAGCCATAATTTTAACAATACTTCAGGAATGGCGGGAGAAGACTGGGTTAAAGGCTTTCTGAAGCGTCACCGTGATTTAAGCCTAAGAAAACCAGAAGCAACATCTGGAGCACGGGCTATGGGCTTCAATAAAGTAGCAGTATCGAATTTTTTTACTCTGCTTAATGAAATTCTGGACAAACACAAAATAGATGCCACTAGAATTTACAACTGTGATGAAACGGGCATTAGCGTGGTTCCGAAGCAGTTTTCAAAAATAATTGCTAATAAAGGGCAACGTCAAGTAGGTGTCTTAACTTCTGCTGAAAGAGGCACCACTGTTACAGTCGAGATATGTTGCTCAGCTGCCGGATCTTATATGCCCCCAATGCTGGTATTTCCGCGAAAGAAGAAACAACGTGAATTTGAAATTGGTCTCCCGCCAGGGGGCTGGGCTGAAGTTAGCGATTCTGGTTGGATGACCGCGGAAATTTTCTTAAAATGGTTTCAACAGTTCATTCTGTTCTCCAAAGCGACGAAGGAACATACAATTCTTTTACTTCTTGACGGGCATGCGTCCCGCACAAAGAACTTGGCCGTAATAGATCTAGCTCGTGACAATGGTGTGATAATATTGTGCTTCCCTCCCCACTGCTCACACAGACTCCAACCATTAGACGTTGCTTTCATGAAACCTTTAAGCTTGTACTACGAGGATGAAATAAGGAAGTGGCTCAGGTCGCATCCAGGAAAAGTGGTCCAGCTTTTCGACGTATCCACACTTTTTGGCCAAGCTTTCTTAAATGCAGCAAATATGAGAACACCTATTAAAGGTTTTGAAAAATCTGGTATCTGGCCACCTAACATTAATATATTTACGGATGATGACTTTCTACCAGCAGCAACAACAGATATTCCCTTGGAGAACTCTGCTGAGATAACAACACAGGAAGCGACGACTGCACCAGCCGCCGCTCTGACGTTCATTGAAACACTTGAAGATCTTCCTACTTCAGCTGTAAATGCTCTGTCAGACACTGAAATATCCGAAGATGCTCTGCCATCCGAAGAAACACCCGTAGATACTCTGCCATCTACCGAAACACGTCAAGTTCACCCGATACCTGTTACTGATAATAATTTTTCTGTCCAGGATAATCCTTCCGTGCCTACGAATGACGAGGATCTTGCACCATTAGTGAGCAACTATCTCAATACTAAACCCGGATGTTCCTGGATGTCCGATTCTCCTGCCCGTGCCATTGCTGACACAAATTTTTCAATCACATCCCCAAAAGACCTAATCCCGTTGCCAAAAGTGAAAGCTGGAATGAAAAGAGTTACAAGAAAGCGCGGAAAAACCGCAATCCTTACCGCCTCACCTTACAAGACTGAATTAGAAGAATCTATTAAAAAGACACAAAACATCAAGGAAACGAAAATAGAAAAAATTAAACAAAGACTGACGTTAAAAGGTAAAGAAAACATACCTGAAGGAATGAAAACTAAGTCAAAGAAACAAAAAAGAATCAGAACTAAACCTGAAGAATACTCAGAAGGCGTAGAAAAAATTAAACAAAAACCAATTTTAAGAAAGAAAGGAAAAAAACCCAAAGAAACGAAAAATAAGCCAAAGAAACAAAAAAGAATCGGAACCGAATCTGAAGAAAGCTCGGAAGATGAAGACGCGATCTGCTTGTATTGCCATGATTTATACTCCAAGTCCAATGAAGGCTGGTGTTCTTGTAGCATTTGTAAAAAATGGGCACATTTGGCGTGTGCTGGTCTAGATAGTGACGACGATGACAGTGTTCTCATCTGTCATCTGTGAACTGTGCCAATAATTAGTACCCCATTGTGCCCTGGGTTCATTTCCCATTGTACCCCGGGGGGTGGGGCAGAATGGGAAATTTCCCTTTATTTTTCAAACAATAATTTTTCATAGTGATTATTAATTTAGATAAGTTTAGCTTTAGTTTCTTCGTAGAGAAAGAAGTAAATAAACCTACAAAGTGCCAAATAAAGGTATTGTTTCATTTTAACTCTCACAAACTGTAACCAAAGCTTAGCTACCCCGTTCCACCCCGGGTTCCCCTACCTACCTATTCTCAAAAATTGCATTGAAGCAAATTAAGTAATACGCAAAGCCAATTAGTGATGTTAAATCTTCATTTCAGTTGTGTGTGTGTTTAAGTTTGTGTGGATGACGGAAATGAAAGGCTAAAAAATGCATGGATACGTATCTATCTATAAAAGTGTAGCCTACGCGAGACTAAGTAATCTTTGATTAAAAAAAACTATTTGATATTTTTCTTAAGTACTTACGTACTTCGACGGGACTCGACACTGACGAGATGAATTGACTTAAAAATTGTTAATTAATACCGGCAAAGGAAAAAAAAAGATATTGAAATTTTACTGAACTAGACCCGCGATTCCTAAAGTGGGTTCCGTGGAAAGGTCACCAGGGTTCCGCGAATCAGTTACGTTTGTCATTGTATCGTTGGATTATTTTGGCTGTTTAATAATTACACAGTTACAAATATTATTTTGGAATAGTGCAAAAAATGTAAAAACATAATGTTAACACAGTTTCATTCTTCACATTAATTTTATTTAAAATAAATTCTAAATAAAGATTGTTTACTCTTATTTTAAATTGCTGTATCTTTCATTTGTTATCATTTGATGAGGGGTTCCATAAAATAAAAGAGATTTGTTGAGTGTTCCGTAGCCATTAAAGTTAAGGAACCGCTGAACTAGAAAATAATGTCGTGGGCACTTTCTGAGGGGTGATATGACAATGTAGGTAGGTACAGACTCCAGACTGATATGAAAAAAATGTACTAGAAATGTAGGTAGGTATTAAATTGTAACTATCAACCAAAATAAATGTAAGTACTAAAAAAGGAAGTAGGTACTTACTAAAAATTCCAAGAATGTTTTTCTCTCATTGATGTAGGTACCTACATAATTATTATACACAAAAACCAATGAGGGAGAGTGCACGCTGCAATCTAACAGCCGCTGGGCGCACTCGACTGGCCACGTTACCCCTCTCTCAGAGAAGACTACCTTCAAATGTACTGCATTTCCCACTTTATCTTATTTCCCCAATGTACGTACGTGTTTCGGTAGTGAGTGAGATGTGCCAGAGCCCATTCCCATCCTATCCCTCCCCATTTTCTCCAAATCTATTCCTATATCTCCAAAGGTAGGCAGCGCATCCGGAGGCGTGCCAACGTTTATCATTTTGGACTAATGTTGGTATGCATCGCGGATGTCTATGGGCTACAGTATCCACTTACCATCAGGTGGACTGTATGCTCGACTGCCGCCTTCGTACATAAAAAAAATATATCTGAAAGTATACCTAATAGGTACTTTTTTGTAACCTTTAGAAATACTTACTCACGAACTCAACCTCTTGTTATTGGAATAAGTAGATAGGTACATACATAGCACCCGCTAAGAACTAAGTCTAGGGAGGTGACATTTCAAACACTGATTTTTAGTACCTAGGTACATTTATTTTTGTTGATAGTACAATTTAGTACATTTCTAGTACTATGATTGTTACCACGAAGAACAAATACTGAGATTCAATATAGATTTTTCTACAAAGAAATACAGTACAATTTTTGCACTTCAATGCAAAAATCTCAAGTCTCCTCCAAAGGCTCTTTTTCTATCCGCTGCCAGCGCTCTCTACTACCTCCAAGCTGATGCTTAGTTCTTGAATCGGCCGCTATCGCTGCTGTCGTTGCTCGCTCGTAGTACCAAGATTCGCCCACAGATGTCACTTAATTTCGATACTACGTCACGTAATGTAGGCGATCGCGAACACTTGGCAGTCAGGAGTGCTTACGTTGCCACGTCAGCGGCAAGAAGTAGGACATCAAAAATAACATACTTTTGATTACTTTATACTAAATTTTAACTTAGTTACCGTCACATTAAAATAAAGTGCAGATGTGGCCAACACCTAATGTTTACATTTTATAGATTTATACGCTATATACGCTTATACGCTTATACGCACGTTTATACGCAGACGGGCGCCCAAACAGATGGTGAAGTGGTGACCGCCAACCGTGGACATCTGCAACACCAGGAGGCGCATGCGGACCTTGCAGAATCCTGATCACAGCTCTCTTGAAGAGTCCCATGTCGTAGCTCAGTGGAAACTCTATCAGGGGCGGATAAAGGGCTGGGCTAGCTGGGTAGACTTGACATTTATGAAATAAAATGCAAATTTAAAAGAAGTGCAAAAATTAAAATCACTTTATTATATAATAAATAAATAAATAACACACACTCAATGGGTCTCACTAGGATTCCCTGTGTCGTGGGTCTAGAGACATACAAAGACAAACACACACCCAGACCAGAAAATACGTCTTTTTTATTAAACAAATGTATGTCCGACCGGGGATCGAATCCGAAACCTTTTGCACAGCAAGCAGGGTGTATCAATCGGTCAGTAAATATAAAAATGAAGCGAAAAAAATTTTCATATTCAGAATTCAAAATCAACAAATTTAGAAAAACGCAACCTTTTAATTAGAATTATAAAAAAAATAATAAGAATACCAATTATATCAGCTCGGAGAAATGAATTTAATGCGAGGCTCGTGCTACGTGTTATTTTTCATGCATTCTTATTTTATCTTTATTTTCTTAATTAGGTATCGGTACCTATTAAAATCACTGTTAAACGAAAAGCAGTAGGTAAGGGCGTCTATTTTGAGCTACGGTCGACCACCAATTTTTTTATTGAGATAATAGTCCCATAGAAAGTTCAAATCGACTATAGTCCCCTAGAAAGTTCAAATCAACTATAGTCCCCTAGAAAGTTCAAATCGACTATAGTCCCCTAGAAAGTTCAAATCTACTATAGTTCCCCAGAAAGTTCAAATCTACTATAGTCCCCTAGAAAGTTCAAATCTGCTATAGTCCCCTAGAAAGTTCAAATCTACTATAGTCCCCTAGAAAGTTCAAATCTACTATAGTCCCCCAGAAAGTTCAAATCTACTATAGTCCCCTAGAAAGTTCAAATCTGCTATAGTCCCCTAGAAAGTTCAAATCTACTATAGTCCCCTAGAAAGTTCAAATCGACTATAGTCCCCTAGAAAGTTCAAATCGACTATAGTCCCCTAGAAAGTTCAAATCGACTATAGTCCCCTAAAAAGTTCAAATCAACTATAGTCCCCTAGAAAGTTCAAATTAACTATAGTCCCCTAGAAAGTTCAAATCAACTATAGTCCCCTAGAAAGTTCAAATCAACTATAGTCCCCTAGAAAGTTCAAATCAACTATAGTCCCCTAGAAAGTTCAAATCAACTATAGTCCCCTAGAAAGTTCAAATGGACTATAGTCCCCCAGAAAGTTCAAATCAACTATAGTCCCCTAGAAAGTTCAAATCGACGGCCGGGGATCGATATCGACCTCTTTGGGAGCGATTAATAAACGACACGTCAAACAGAGCTCGTAAAGCTTTACAAGTTTTTTATTCTCATTTCATAAAGGGCCTCCCATTCGGTCGACGTGTCCATTGTCCCGTCCCATCGCGCCCCATGCCTTCCCAAATGTCTTCCGGTGGTCGGGTGTACAAATAAAACAAAATATTTAGCAAATGCATTCACAATATACTGACATTCAATTACAATAATATACAAAATACATCGCTTAATGTTAATTACTAATTAATTATACAAATTCTGACTGAATAGTTAATTAAGGACCCGAGGGTGTTCAGCGCATGGAGCCCTTGATCTAAGGGTCCGTTCACAAAATAACACACATATGAATAACATACATACATATTAATTCCGACAAAAATAACGTATAATATTTTTATATGTCAATCAGTAGGCTAAAACTAGAATGTCACAAGGCGTTAAGTCCGCCTTTTTCTCATTTTTTATGTTCAATAAAGTTCTAATAAATATATCTATAATATATTAATATAATAAAGAGGTAAAATTGTGTGTTCGTAAGTATGTTGGGGATAATCTCTGGAACTACTAAACCGATTTCATTTTAAGAAAATTTTTTGAAAATAAAAATAAACCGAAACGAAGCGAGGGCGGATCGCTAGTAAATAATACAAGGCTTGGAAAGATAAGCTCCCTTTTCTCGGATAATGTCCCATTTGTAATTACCAATATAAAAAAAAAACGCATTTTAAAATAACAATAATGCCTACAAGATTTAATTTCACACGTGGGTCGCGCGCTTGAGCCGCTCATTTGCTCGTAATCTCGGCCAGTAAACCACTGTGGAGGACTTCGCCAGCGAGGAGTTTAAACAAGTTGTCTCTCGCTCGCTACTGAATACTGTAAGGGCAGGTTGCATTGCATTGCATGCATAACACTATCCACATTAGGTCACGTCAGGTCTTTGACCTTTCACCGCGTCCGCTTCTGTTAGTGAGTACGCATCAGTAGGTAACGTGTCATTAGTGTTGCCAGGTGGTCCCGATTTGCGCGGGACGTCCCGATTTTCAGGGGTCTGGTGACACGTCCCGATTCACCCTTGATCGGGACGCCGAATGTCCCGATTTTTCACTAATCTCCTTAGTCTGTATTTTGGTCGAGAATTTTGACAGGAAAAACGAATATGTTACTGTAAGCTGTTACTCCATAAAAATATTTCTGGTTTCATATGATCATATTTTCTCACCAAACTCGGACTAAACAGTCATCAGGAAAGTTTTAAACCTGGCGCGTATTGTGTTAGCGAGATAAACATGATTATGATTCGATTTAATTAGTCAAAACGGTTACGTTTGAATTTTTTTATACTTTAAACAAGTCTTATCTAGTTTGTTTAAGTTTCATTTGTTGTACTAACCGATGGCAACATATCATTTTAAAAAAAAACTTGACCGACCGATAAAAATAAATGATGATTCACAAAATCCAGATTTCTTTTTGTAGCTGGTCCCGATTTGTAAACCAAATTCCCGATTATTTTAACCTTCCGTCCCGATATTTTACACACTGTACCTGGCAACACTACGTGTCATGCACACACGTGTACATTGATCACCAACAATATCATGGGCGTAGCCACGGTGGGGAAGAAGCCCCCCCCACACACACACTCCCCGCCCCGGATATGGAGAAGAGTAAATAACTGACTTTCTGCCTTACGCTATTCCTATTTAAATTATAAGAAAATAGTTTGCTTCGTCGCATCCTGCATAAAACCTTGACTACGTCCGTGTTTAATATGCTCGTAATAAAAAATCACGAAATACAAGTTAATCTTTAGTCAAGTTAGATACAACAGTTTTAGTGCACTGAATGACATGTTAAAATATTTTACACTATTTCCGTAGGACCTCATAGGCTCACTGGGGGCTGTACAGTTAAATATTAGGCCGGTCCCAGACATGCACAAATATTTCTAGAAAAAGTTTATAGAAAAAAAAAAAAAAAGGAAACTGTAAAGAGCAGCGCAAATATTTGTGGATCAGTTTTCGCTCTATTATATACGTAGAAACAAAATAATTGTCCGTTCTGGATAGCGTCAAACAGCTAACTGACTCTTTGCAAGTGTGTGTGTTTGCAAATTTGCAAAGAGGACGAAATATTTGAACAAGTATTTGCAAAGCTGAAAAGTTTGTACAAGTATTTGCAAAGACAACGAAATATTTGTAAAAGCATTTGCAAAGAGGACGAAATATTTGAACAAGTATTTGCAAAGCTGAAAAGTTTGTACAAGTATTTGCAAAGACAACGAAATATTTGTAAAAGCATTTGCAAAGAGGACGAAATATTTAAACAAGTATTTGCTAAGATGAAAAGTTAGTACAAGTATTTGCAAAGACAACGAAATATTTGTAAAAGCATTTGCAAAGAGGACGAAATATTTGAACAAGTATTTGCAAAGATGAAAAGTTAGTACAAGTATTTGCAGACAACGAAATATTTGAACAAGTATTTGCAAAGATGAAATATTTGTACAAGTATTTGCAAAGAAGACGTAATATTTGTACAAGAATTTGCAAAGATGAAATATTTGTACAAGTATTTGCAAAGAAGACGTAATATTTGTACAAGAATTTGCAAAGTGAGTGTTTGTACGTATCTATACACATGTCTGGTACCGGGGTTATACAAGAAAAAAAATGCGGTAATTTGCCTGAAATAAACATATCTAAAACTCAAATTCGACCCTAAAACATTAAAAAAGTTTTGGTATTATAAATCATAAAATTAAAATATTCACAAACCGAATTCTGGTTTCCAACGCATCTGCTCACGTGTCAATGTTAGTCACTTTTGACTAATATCGACATGTATCGCAGAAGAAGCTGTCAGACGAACATACCGTTCACCTAGTGGTAAGTAGATACTGTTATCCATGAACAATCTGCGATACATGTCAATATCAGTATGAAATGACAAATGTTGGCACAAGGATACGCATGTTTGGAGATGTAGGAGTGGATTTGGCAAAAGGGTTGGTAAGGATGGGGAATAGGAAGTATAACGGGACAAGTATTTCTTGTCCAATTACACCACCAATCCTTCCTTAAAGGGTGGGGATAAAGAGTACAATATACTATATTTACAAAGCTATTTCATTAATAAAATGAATATAATTTTAGGAAAAATAATTATTTTAAAATAACACAAAACTACCCAACACCGACCTCGTACCTTAATCCGACCACTTAAGGTTGAAATTAGATAACTGCGTTATTTTAAAATAATTATTTTATGTAATTAAGTATTAAATTATCAAAACATAAGTTGATCGTCTATGAATGGGGGAGGGGGGGGGGGGGGGGGCTTAAATATAATATGAAATTCAATCTTGTAGAGTATTAGTAAATTAAAAATAGTTACAACAGTTACAAACTTAAATTGTCCGCCGATATCATTTGTCAAGTGCATTCAATTTCGTTTGTCAATTGTCAATTCGAATTTGTCAAGTACAAAATCATTGAAATAATTCAATTAAAAAAATAATATAATTCGATATTGTCGTCAACTAATGAAACGCTTACAAATTGTATCAAATTCAAATTCGATATTTGAAATGTTGTAGTACACATTCTTTATAACAGAATAGGGACCATCATGTGTAATATGTCATAATTGTAATATGTCATATGTGTAATATGCCCATAATTGTAATATGTCATATGTGTAATATGTCATAATTGCAATATGTCATATGTGTAATATGTCCATAATTGTAATATGTCATATGTGTAATATGTCATAATTGTAATATGGCATATGTGTAATATGTGATAATTGTATATGTCATATGTGTAATATGTAGTAATTGTAATATGTCATATGTGTAATATGTCATAATTGTAATATGTCATATGTGTAATGTCATAATTGTAATATGTCATATGTGTAATATGTCATAATTGTAATATGTCATATGTGTAATATGTCATAATTGTAATATGGCATATGTGTAATATGTCATATGTGTCATATGGCATGTCTAATATACCATATGTGTAATATGTCAAATCATATGTAATTTTAAGACAATAAAGAATTAAAATCATGTTTAAACTAAGGGCCAAAATCAAATTCAAATTTTGACAACCTTTAAAAATTATTACATATATCCATTTTAATATTCAAAATAGAACGGGCAGCAAATTTAAAGGTGACTATGTTTTCTGGTGACATTTTGAGTTATTATTAAAATATAGTCTGTCTTAGTTGGTCACGATTTGCTGTACGTTTAGGTATTTTAGTACAAGCCTACCTAGCTCTATGTATCCTCAGATGCCGTAAAGCACATCTGGCGGCTGTGCCCTTTGCGATGCGGTAATTTCTCCCGATGCCCTTGAATGTGCCACGACCGAATACTTCGACGCACACTCGCACGCGTCTACCGTCTGCCAGACGCTCGGGTTTGCTGTCACAAATATTTTGTATTATAAATTTTTATTATTTATGGTTATTGTATTTTAAAAGTATAACATTTTTTTTTTTTTTTTTTTTATGTACGAAGGCGGCAGACGAGCTTACAGTCCACCTGATGGTAAGTGGATACAGTCGCCCATAGACATCCGCGATACATGCCAACATTAGTCCAAAATGACAAACGTTGGCACGCCCCCCGGATGCGCTGCCTACCTTTGGAGATATAGGAATGGATTTGGAGAAAGGGTTAGGAAAATGGGGAGGGATAGGATGGGATGGGAACGGGCTCTGGCACATCTCACTCACTACCGAAACACGTACGTACATTGGGGAAATACGATAAAGTGGTAAATGCAGTACATTTCAAGGTAGTCTTCTGTGAGAGAGGGGTAACGTGGCCAGTCGAGCGCGCCCAGCGGCTGTTGGATTGCAGCGTGCACTCTCCCCCTCACATGTTTAAAGTAAGGTATAAATACACTGTGTGTCGGGGGTTCGATTACGGATAATTTGAGGGAGTCTTATACACTTATTTATATCAACAAAAATACAAATTGTGGAACGAACTGCCTCAAGAGGTCTTTCCATTAAGCTACGATATGGGGTTCTTCAAGAGAGCTGTGAATAGGATTCTGCAAGGTCGGCGGCGCGCCCGCATACCCCCCGGTGTTGCAGGTGTCCACGGGCGGCGGTAACACTTACCATCACGTGGGACCGCCTGCTCGTCCGCCCACTAGTCTATATAAAAAAAAAAAAAAAACCTTCCCACCAACTTCTGCCACACTCCCCCTTGAACGACGGGCACCTTAATTTTTTAGTCAAACGGATAAGATAGATGTGTTTGAGAGGTATTTCAAAATATTGACATACCAGACAGTAAGAAAATATAGCAACTATAAAATTTAATACAAAAATTGCGCACATTTTTAATGTTTTTCTAAATAACTGCAAAAACAATACCGTTTTTTTTGTACTAGATCGACAGCTCTCGAGTCAACCTAATCTAGTGCTGATCTCCTTTGTACATTGTCCAAAGGAGTTTAAAGTTTGAACATTGTTAAAGGTCTCACACACAAGTCTACCGTAAAATGCACTGCCTTTCCCACTTTAACATATTGTCCCAATGTGTTTATGGCGTTAAAAATAAGTGTATAACACTCCCTTAAAATATCCGTAATCGATCCCTTGACACAAAGTGTTCTGTTACCAGCCAAATGCGATTACAGAATAAACTTGTCTTTCCGAGGTCGAAAAACGTACATATAGTGTGTGGTAAATTGGCCAGTCAGATACACACAGGCTTTGAGATTACAGCTGCTACCTCCTCTTAGAACCCTCACAAGACTGGTCCCCAAACTCCAACTCCCACTGCCGGTGATTTTCAGTCTCCAAATTCGTCTATAGCAAACAAATTACGGGGCTTCATTTTGAAATAATGAAATTTTTTCGTGAGCCCCTTACTTCAGGAAACCGGAGCTAAGATGAAAGATTACCTTTATTATACTCCGTATACGATGGAATGTGATGGTAAGTTCTGGTATATCTTCCATTCAGTCTCCAAACTCGTTGCCACCGTCGGTTATCGCTCCTATAGCAAATATGTCTTGCCTACTTACCACTAGCATGGTGATCCCCTGGCCTATGTTGATGACTTTGGTCCTGGCTGTAAATTTTCTTATTCTAATAAATCAATATGCAATCTCACCCAAATTTGGCGGTATCCGGCTCGGCCTCAAGTAATTCCCTGACCGGGGATTTAGGAGCGGCCGCGCTGAAGGCCTCCAATTCCGCTCCCATTAAATTTACGTACGACTTCCATACAGCGCCCAAAGACATACCTACAGACAAAACGTGTTAAATTTGTTGTTAGATATAAATAGTTTTAGGGGTTTTCTGATCACCTCTGGATAATAGTGCATTACTGTCCAGGCCCGAAATAAAGCAATTGACAGCCGAGTAATATTGGAAGGACGAGGCGATGCCGAGTCCTTACGAAGTGATTTTAAAAGGAAGAGGCGAAGCCGATTCCTTTTAAATAAACAAGGCCGTAAATTGCCATTTCGGCCGCGACTTGTATAGTACTTTTCTCTGATTTGCGAGGAAACAATAAACAAATTAATTCAAGAAACAGAAGTTTCATTCCTGCCAATTAGACTGCGCGCGGTCTTTGTTCTTTTTTTAAACTTTTGAAAAGAAATGCACATTCAGCCTTTATAATAATAAATATGTATCGTGTACCTAAAAAAACCTAATTTATGTTAGTGTGCACTAAAAATAACCTCGCTACTGTCCAGCAATCTCTATTATTGTCGTGTTGGAAATTGCCGGCGTGCGCACAGAAAAGAGCCAATTGACGTATTCCTTTTTTTAAAATAATGAAGCCATTTCCGAGCAAGTAGCAGAAAAGTAACGTAACAATCTGATAGATAAACTCTCTGTCGATTAAATCTAGTTGATACTGATGCCTCCTGATACAATCAGGAGGCCCTTAATCTATGGATTGACGTCTATACATATAATAAAATGATAACTATAATAACGGAAGCCGTGATTTGTAAATTATATTTTTGGAACGAAGTTCCTTTACGCGGCTTGCGGTAGGTGTGATTCGAGAGAAAATTTAACGTCACGTAAGATTTTTACCCCCTCCATACGCCTTTCTCTTTCTCGCCTTCCTCTCGCTCGGAGACGGTATGGTCGCGATTCTCGCGATCGTGTCAGTTCGTCGGTATTCGGTAAATTTCGGTATACACACACAGATTTTATTTCGAACTAGCGACCCGCCCTCACTTCGCTTCGGTTTATTAAATTTAAAACAATCGGAATAAGATATTTTCCTGCGGTAAAATGGAGCCTATATTTTAAGTTAGACCTCTAGCAATACATCGGTGAAAACTGCATTCAATTCCATGCAGTAGTTTTTGCGTGATGCGTGTACAAACATACAGACAGACAGACAGACAAAATTTCTAAAAACTGTTGTTTTGGCTTCTGTTGCTCTAATAAAGAGCCCCCATATTAGTTTTTTTTTAATATCTATAATGTACAGACATCGGCCTGTTACAATTTTATTATATGTATAGATAAACCGTTTATTGCAGATTAATAATAGTGAAACAAAAAATAATAATAAATAGCATTTGCCCTTCTCCCACGCTGAGGCATCCACCAGTTTATCTACCAGTGCCCAATGTCTCGGGAGCGGGAGAATGGCATTTATCAGCAAGTGTGCTCGGGATGACGTTGGAACAGGCACGCAGCCAGTGGCGCTCCGGGGTGCGGGGGGGGGGGGGGGGGGGGGCGTAGGGGTCATGACCCCCCCACGTCAAATTGACAAACCCCTAAAAATAGACAATTCCAACTTAAAACGTCGGATTAACATTTAGGCTACTTTTCATCCAGATCAAGCTGGAATCAGAGCTATCACGCGGCGTGTGTGCTGTTAGTCTCTGCACGCATGAGGTCGACGGTCATTCTTTGTATGATAATAAATTATCTTCCATTGAAACACCAACTGTTATTTATTGGCTGTTTGTCGAGGTGTTACTTTTTGAATTGATAAAAATTATAATTAACAAATAAGAGACACTTAAATAAACAGTCTCAACATACGACACAATTCAATAGTTACTTATAATTTATGTGTTACGAGCAAACAATAAATCGGATTTGACAGTTGCGCAAATACGGCTACTAAAGTGATTCTATTGTGACATTGGTATAGACATTGTTTTAAATACAGTTGTTTATTTATTTTTTAATAGAAAATGGCGGCAGCCGAGCGTACAGTCAACCTGATGGTAAATGGATACTGTCTTTTTTTTATTATAGGAAAGTACGAGTTGGTGGACGAGCAAGCGGTCCCACGTGATGGTAAGTGTCACCGCCGCCCGTGGACACGTGCAACACCGGGGGGCATGCGGGCGCGCCGCCGACCTTGCAAAATCTACATACATAACATGCATAAAAATAAGTACGTGCTCTAGTATATTACGTAAAGTACGTCAGCTCTAGTATATTACGTAAAGTACGTCAGGTCTAGTATATTACGTAAAGTACGTCAGGTCTAGTATATTACGTAAAGTACGTCAGGTCTAGTATATTACGTAAAGTACGTCAGCTCTAGTATATTACGTAAAGTACGTCAGGTCTAGTATATTACGTAAAGTACGTCAGCTCTAGTATATTACGTAAAGTACGTCAGGTCTAGTATATTACGTAAAGTACGTCAGCTCTAGTATATTACGTAAAGTACGTCAGCTCTAGTATATTACGTAAAGTACGTCAGCTCTAGTATATTACGTAAAGTACGTCAGGTCTAGTATATTACGTAAAGTACGTCAGGTCTAGTATATTACGTAAAGTACGTCAGCTCTAGTATATTACGTAAAGTACGTCAGCTCTAGTATATTACGTAAAGTACGTCAGCTCTAGTATATTACGTAAAGTACGTCAGCTCTAGTATATTACGTAAAGTACGTCAGGTCTAGTATATTACGTAAAGTACGTCAGGTCTAGTATATTACGTAAAGTACGTCAGCTCTAGTATATTACGTAAAGTACGTCAGCTCTAGTATATTACGTAAAGTACGTCAGGTCTAGTATATTACGTAAAGTACTTCAGCTCTAGTATATTACGTAAAGTACGTCAGCTCTAGTATATTACGTAAAGTACGTCAGCTCTAGTATATTACGTAAAGTACGTCAGGTCTAGTATAGTACGTAAAGTACGTCAGGTCTAGTATATTACGTAAAGTACGTCAGCTCTAGTATATTACGTAAAGTACGTCAGCTCTAGTATATTACGTAAAGTACGTCAGCTCTAGTATATTACGTAAAGTACGTCAGCTCTAGTATATTACGTAAAGTACGTCAGGTCTAGTATGACATGTATGACGGTGTATGAGACAGTATATGGTCGTTCATGTGCATTGTGTGAACAGTGTGTGGTGTGTAATACAATACATATGAGGGTAGTGTTGTGTGGGTGGGGTCACTTGGACAGTTGGGTGCACTCCAGCTGTGGGATTGCAGCGTGCACACATACCACGTCAAACAAAACCTCAAACAAAGTAATTTTAAGACCGCTTACTCGTTTCCTGAAAAGATATCTTACCCATAGATTTAAATGACAGGATACGGTCTTTCATACACTCTCACCGACATGTCTTCTTCAAACTCCTTTATCTCCAGTTACAGGTGGATATAGTAGTAAATGTAAATATGTTGCATCACTGCAACTTGCCAGTGTCGGTATGCAATTTATGTAACACTAGCGACCCGACCTCGCTTCGCTTCGGTTTATAAGTTTATTTTTTTAAATTTCAAAATAAAATGTAACCTATATTAGACACGGATAACGTAGCTTCCTATTTGTAAAAGAATTTTTGAAATCGGTTCAGTAGTTCCAGAGATTACCCCCAACATACAAACACACAATTTTACCTCTTCATTATATTAGTATAGATTGATTTATCAGGATATACAAATTAAACTTATATTGAACACGTTTAAATAATAATAAATATGTCATCAAATAAATATTAATGGATAATGTTACATTGTCTACAAGTCAGTCCCATCAGGGAGTCACGTGATTTATTAAATAGTTTAGGAGCTAACGCAAAAAGAAATAGGGAATGAATTAACGCCATCTGTGGAATTATACAAGTACTACGATATAAAATACTTGAGCTGATGTAATTTACGTAACAATTTAACTTAATAGTGGGATGTAATTTTTTTTAAATTATCTTTTTTAACGTCGTCTATTGATTTTTTTTTTATTTATTACGTTTTGTTAGCTATTTGTCCGTTTGTTTAACAGAAATATATATATATATATAATCGTTTTTGGTACGTTTCGTTTGTTGGTTTTAAATTTATTTACAACTAGCTGTTGCCCGCGACTTCGTCCGCGTGGACTTTAGTATATAAACTTTTTATAGCATTTTTATCGAACAAATGTTCGACGTGATTCTTTAAATTGATATAACCGTTTTATTTATGAACTGATTGAAATAAAACAAACACTAAATTTTAAGTGAAGCTTACCACAATACATTAGTGAAAACCGCACCCATATCGGTTCAGTCGTTTCTAAGATTAACGCGCACAAATAAAGAGACAAACAGACAAAAATTCTAACAATCATTGTTTTGGGTTCTATTGCGTTGATAAAGGCTCCCAATAATATTTTTCTCATATATCTTCCACGTACAGACAGCGATCAGTTACATTTTTATTATATGTATAGATTTGTATGTAATTTGTATGTCACGATCCGCTATTGCGAAGCCAATAGAATCGACTAAATGTGCAACGTAGTTAAATTAGTTTTTTCACTCCATTTGATTGTTGTCAAATTGAAGGTGTCAATAGCCATATCCTGTATGTATACGATCCTACCTGAATCGATGAATATAGCGCCGGCGACGGATTCGAAGAGATCACCCAACGCTTTGGGCACTTCTACGTCTTCCGCTTGCTCCATTTCGTCTTCTTGGATTAGGTAGTGCTGAAATAATGGATTTATTTTATACTTCATTTTCGCTCAAACGTAGCGTACAGTACAAGGGAACACAACTATAGCTATTAGTTTGAATAGTAATATAGCAATGAGGGAACACAATTCTGCGTGATTATTGATTACAGATAAATTTAAGTTCATTTACAAGTTGTATATAAGTTTTAAGTTCATTTACAAGTTGTATATAAGTTTTAAGTTCATTTACAAGTTGTATATAAGTTTTAAGTTCATTTACAAGTTGTATATAAGTTTTAAGTTCATTTACAAGTTGTATATAAGTTTTAAGTTCATTTACAAGTTGTATATAAGTTTTAAGTTCATTTACAAGTTGTATATAAGTTTTAAGTTCATTTACAAGTTGTATATAAGTTTTAAGTTCATTTACAAGTTGTATATAAGTTTAAGTTAATCCACGTTTAATTGTGCAACCCATGTCCTCACAGTGGAATATACGACGGGGTAGATTCCCCTAATGTTGTTTCCATGTCATCGTGGATCTCTTCTGCTGTTAACCTTCTTTTAAACAAGTACCTGATGACCGCACGTTATTTCTGGATTTTCCAAAAAAACGCTGCACTCTGTCTCACTTAACTCGCTCTAACGTAAAAACCGTAAATTCTACAGTAATACAATTTTACACTGTGTCAACCGAAGAAAGTATGAACTCAATGAGGGTAGTTGTAAAAAACATATTAAAATTATTTTTATGTGAGGCCGCGAACTTTTCAATCCACCCTCGTGCATACATATACACATATGTATCAAATAAATAGAATATGTTGGGATACAATGTCGTATAATTACCTCTTCGCTAATAGAGTGACCGTTCTCCTCTTGTATCTTGACGTATTTGGTCAAAACCTCGTTAAGGCCAGGCGACATGTGACGGAAGTACCTGTAACATTAGTCTCGATGTATCCTTTGGGCTATGCAGGTCATGATGTAGTGGAGTACTGGAAGTGTACGTATAGATAGATAGATAAAACCTATTTATTTATTTATACCGCGAGCCCGTAGGCTGTGGAGCGAACTGCCTCAAGAGGTCTTTCCATTAAGCTACGATATGGGGTTCTCCAAGAGAGCTGTGAATAGGATTTTGCAAGGTCGGCGGCGCGCCCGCATGCCCCCTGGTGTTGCAGGTGTTCACGGGCGGCGGTAACACTTACCATCACGTGGGACCGCTTGCTCGTCCGCCCACTAGTCTATAAAAAATAAATAAAAAAAAACTCTTTATTGCACACTAAAACAAAACGAGAACGAGATTGTAACACATGAAATGCATAAGTAAGTCTTATCGCTAATCTTTGACAGATAACCTTTGGGTAGAGAAAATAAAATTTTTACTCACAGGTAGATAGATGGTATACAGTTATACATAGATTACATACAATAAGTACATATCAATACACAACATATACAACTTGTAATAACTTGTAATTGTAATGTAATCAGTACAAGTTTTGGAGGGGGAGAGTGCACTGGGCTGAGCGCACTCGACTGGCCTCGTTACCCTGCTCTCACAGAATATTAGCTTGAAATGTACTGCATTTCCCACTTTATCATATTCCCCAATGTATGTACGTGTTTCGGTAGTGAGTGAGATATGCCAGAGCCCATTCCCATCCTATCCCTTCCCACGTCCCCAATCCTTTCTCCAAATTCATTCTTTCATCAACAAAGGTAGGCAGCGCATCCGGGGGCGTGCCAAAGTTTGTCATTTTGTACTAATGTTGGCATGTGTCGCGGATGTCTATGGGCGACAGTATCCACTTACCACCAGGTGGACTGTATGCTCTTTTGCCACCTTCTTTTTATAAAAAAAAAAAAAAAAAAAAAATACTACTCAATATATATGTCAGTAGGAATCTGCACACATTATAATTGGGCCGTTCTAATTGGTCCGATTTGACACATGACGGACCATATAATCCACCGATGTGAAATATTAATTGACATAGACGCAACGCTTCCAAGAAAACGACGCTTAAAATTGATCGAGTTATACCACCAACGATACTAATATAGCTCGATCAATTTTAAGCGTCGTTTCCTTAGAAGCGTCGCGTCTATGTCAATTAATATTTCACATCGGTGGATTATATGGTCCGTCATGTGTCAAATCCGACCAATTAGAACGGCCCAATTATTGTGTCATTGTTTGATATCACTCGCCTTACTTCCAAATACACCGCAGTACTTTATAAATGGATTCGTTTCTATGGACGTAACTGTTGCGGTACAATGGACAAAATTATTCCATCCCGTGGACGTAAGCAATTATTCGATCTTCGATCACGAGGACGAAACTATTCGAGGTTCTATGGATTAGTGGTGGGTAATCAAGACTTCTCGGAGTCTTTTAACTCACTTAATCCTGCTCCGCTTGCGGATCCGACTCCTCTTAGTTACTCCTTAACTCTTTTCATTCACCTTCCGAGAGCGTTTCATTCCCTTTCCGTAACGGTTGTTGCATAAGCAAAAAAAAGTCATGCCATCGTTGCATCTCGATTTCGAGCCCCCGACAAGTGCCGCTGCGCGATTACACTCACGATCATGATCGGCGCCGGAATCGGAATGAATAACAATTCCATGGAACAATTAAGGGATTCTGCTCCGCTCGCGGACTCAACTCTTTTGATTCAGTAACTCCGAAGTTACCCATCACTACTATGGATGGAAAGTGTTCGCTTCTGTAAACAAAATAAACTTTCCCATATGCCTGAGATCCTCCTCCACGCAATCTATCCATCTTTTCCTGTTGGCCTTTCTTGTTGCAGAGTCTATCGGAGCCGTTGGGACCTGGACTAACGATTCGTTATGAATCAGAGTCTCTAATTCGTGATTCATTCTGATACGATCGCTTCCGCCACTTTCTATAACTGGATAGAGAATTTTGGACCGTGGGCGAAACTATTAAATCCAATTTATACTTACTTGTGGAAACCATGTCTTGCAGCTAAAGTGGCGAAAATGGTGTTATTGACAAGAGCTGATCGTAGGTCGGTGAGTGCGCCGGGCGAATGGCGTCTCGGGTCCTCGTATAAATGACGAGTTATCAGATAATCTGCGGGCAAGAATAAAGATTATCTGAAAGAAAACGTAGTGCAAGATCGAAATTTTGATTATATCTGTAAATACATTTCCCCCATTCGAAAAACGTGAAATTAAAAAAATAATTAACATAATTAAAAATAAGTTTTATATACAGTTGTACTTCATTATTTCTCGTTTATCTTTCTCTATATTTATATTTTCGATAGCTTTTAAAATAAGTACTTTATCTCGAAGAAAATAACGATTTATAAAACAAATTATAGCTTCTTACACATTATTAAATTTATATATCTTTTATTATTAATTTATACACATTATTAATATATACACATTATTAACATATACACATTATTAATATATACACATTATTAATATATACACATTATTAATATATACACATTATTAATATATACACATTATTAATATATACACATTATTAATATATACACATTATTAATATATACACATTATTAATTTATACACATTATTAATATATACACATTATTAACATATACACATTATTAATATATATATACATTATTAATATATACACATTATTAACATATACACATTATTAATATATATATACATTATTAATATATACACATTATTAACATATACACATTATTAATATATATACATTATTAACATATATACATTATTAATATATATACATTATTAATATATATACATTATTAACATATACACATTATTAATATATATACATTATTAAATAATACACTATGAATTTATATACATTATTAATATATACACATTATTAATTTATACACTATTGCGTCCCATCTTGAACATTTGATAAATAAATTATTGTTGAAGTAGTTCTCTGCACATATTCATATCGAATTTGAATTAGACTAATATATTTGTAAGAAGAAATAAGTCCGTTATTGGCAATAAGATTGAAAGTGTATATTGTCTAAATATTTATAAGTGCTGTGTGACTTTGTTTATCTTCAAAATAAAAGTAAAAATAAATTTAAGAGACCCTTGTCTTAATTATTTAATTGTTTTAGGGCCTTTCTCACCGCCTGATACTTTATCAGAAAGTCAGTATTAAGGACATTTAATTGGCAGATAAAATTAAAATCCTTCTGATATCAAGAGGCCTTACATCAAGGTCTGTGCGAAAGGCCCTTGAATGTATAAAGCCCTGCTTGGTTCTTTACGCCAATTGAGATTTACATCGTCGATATAGGACCCGATATAATAACTTGTAAAAGTATCTACTGGTTTGGTTTCTCCCCAAAATCCCATATGTATGTATAGATATATTACGAAAACATTGGCCATCGGCTAATCCGGAAACATGCGAACGCGTCATCCCCGTCTATTACCGTACCTCTAATTACTTACTTCCTTGCATGGACGTGGATGACACGTTCGGGTGTTTCCTGATTAGCCGATGGCCAATGTTTTCGTAGTGTATATGTATGTATGTATGGTCCACTTACCTAATATGGCATCGCCAAGGAACTCCAGCCGCTGATAACAATCAGTCAGACGATTGTTGTGATGAGAAGCGTGCGTCAACGCTTGCAGCAACAACGAGCGGTCTTTGAAACGATATTGCAGGGTGCGTTCAAGTGCGTCGTAGCCTGGTTGAGAGAAACACGGAGTTATAGCGAAGTCCGCGCCGACAATATCGTACTTTTGTTCAGATAACGCCACATGTCCCACCCTCGTTGGAATAGAGGTGGTGATACTTGTAAGTATAAGTATTTCAATGGGTGAAGTATTTACTGTGCCGTGTGTTGTGAGCTCCCTTCCCGTGGGTGTCGTAAATGGTAACTAATGGATAACAAAGCGTATGCCACAAGCGCCGAGGAAGTACGCCGCCTCTGAAAAAGTGGACTGGCCCGGCCGCTTAGTTCCAACGATCCGATGTCAATCTCGACGAATACCTTGGTTTTCTCAGTTGAAAACAAATAAATCTTAGATAAAGCTTAAAATAGCTTTTAGATTCTGGCCACTATCCATGTAAGAAGTTTGGATGTTTAATGAAAAAAGTAGACTCGCCTAATTGTGAAGTTTGCGGTAGTGTGGAAAATGTCCAACACTTGCTATAATTGGGCCGTTCTAATAGACGACTAACAGACAATTGTTCTAATAGACAAGAAAACGACGCTCACAATAGATCGAGTTATACCACACGACACTAATATAACTCGATCTATTGTGAGGGAGATATCGATTACGTAACGAGTCGTGCACACACGAGTCAATTAATCGATCCATTGTTTATTTTTAATGTAATAAAAAAACATGAAATATATGTTTTTTTCTTTATTTAGAAACATTAGTTTTTGTGTACTGAGTGACATATTAAGATAGTTTAATACTTGGTAGGACCTTATACAGGGTGTCCTCAACATCAAGCCAGTTTATGAAGGTCAATAAAAAAAAATAAGTCCCACGGTTTTCGAGTTATAGGCATTTTTATTGAGAATCGTGAAATCTGCACCAAATTTTTGGATGCTGTGACTACAAATATCCATATTTCAGTAGTCTAAAATACAAACTGAAATAATTTATACATATTAAACATATTCTCAGATAATTTAATATAAGTCTTACCAGATAGCATTCTCTCTAGTTCTCCGTCAGGATCCGCGATGTATCGGAGAAGAGGCGAGGGGGGCGCTTTTAACGCCCCGAAAATGGGCTGTAACAAGAATTTGAATTTGTAATACTGTCGAGGTGCTCGATGTCAATGAAAGAGACTCGACAAACAGACAGAAGCGTTTATTTGGAACTGTGCATATGTGGTTTACAATACGTTTCTTTTTTATAGAAAAAAGCCGGCAGACGAACATATAGTCCACCTGATGGTAAGTGGATAGGTACTGTTGTACATAGACATCCGCGATACATCCCAAAATGGATTGTGGAAATAGGGAGGGATAGGATGGGACGGGCATTGGCTCTGGCATATCTCACACACTACCAAAACACGTACCGTACGCACACTGAGGAAATACGTTAAAGTGGGAAATGCAATACATTTCAAGGTAGTCTTCTGTGAAAGGGGTAACGTGGCCAGTCGAGTGGCCAGCGCCTGTGGGAATGGAGCGTGCACTCTCCCCCCCCCACAATTACTAGTATTACTAGTCGTAATATTACTAGGGTAACAACCAGCGGTACGTGAGTATTGCAGTGTAACAAACTAGACGACACATCATACGTTCTTATCAAAGAAATCTGGTTGGCAACTTCTGGCGGGGGGGGGGGGGGATGAGGACTCTAGCAGATGAGGAGGGGTTCATTAAAAAGTCAAATTTGAAACTTTAAATGATACGTATTTCAAAATTCAAATTAAAAACGCATAGGAATTAAAGAATTCGAGAGTTACTCAACAACGAGAGTGATCGTATAACATATCCAGTATGTATTCTTAAATTGATGACGTATGTCAAGCTAGTGTCGTAGTAATGTTACGATGGGCGAGTCGGGAAGGTGTCCACGAGCGCGGAGCACACTTCTGAATGGATAGCCTTTAAGTATCCATCCAAAGGTCCAGACCAACCTAACAAATTAGATGTAGCCTGTACGCAAAGGTAGGTATCGAAGGCACTAGGTAGCTAACTCACCATAAACAAAATTGATCTGATTTTATAAAAAAAATCTTAAAACTAAAAGATATCCCGTTGTACGTAATTGTATAGCGCCATCTGTTGATGATCGAAGGAACTAACATTTTACATAAATCATCTCGCATCAAAACGAAACCAATGGCAAATGACAGCGACAAGTAAAGCTACAAATCACAGTGACAATGCTACATACCTGCATCCACCTGCCACTGGTGTCCCTATAAGGTCGGAGGGAGCCGGCGGCGCGTCCGCACCACGACCAATCCTCCTCCGGAGCGGATTCCTCCCGCTGCTGACACTCGTCCCACTCAGAGGAGGATTCCTCAGAATCGCTTATGTTGTGGGAGGAACGCTTTGGAGACGGAGGCAGGGACGTTTTCTGGAACAAAATAAACAGTATCATTCGATGTCTATGCTTGGCCAGCGTGGAGTTTGAAGACCATAGATTCCTCGTGCATAAGGAGTCCCGTGTCCACCAGTGGACACTAAAAGGGGCTGGTAACGGTTATTACCTTAACTTATGTACATTTAAAAATAAAATAACAACGCCTAAAATGTACGAAGTAGTAGTAAAAAAACATAGGGACCAACAACATAAGCCACTGACCTGTCTAACAGTTTCTTCAGACATCAAGTTCCCCGGGTGTCGCGTGTGTAGTGGCGCGTCGTGTCGCGGCAGTACACGGATGCCGAGCCACGACATGAACAACAACGCGCCACGTGGACCACAAGCTAATAAATATGCTCCTATTAGTGCTTCCACACAATCTGCTATAGATTTATCTGGAAATAACAATACTAAGTTGTACTATATATAATAATAATAATATATAAACGGTGATAGTGTAGGGGTCACTCGACACACATTCGTGTGATCGTGAGTTCAAATGCCCGGTCCGTTACTACTTCAGTAAGGATTTGAGAAATTGTCGCTAACTCAGCGGCGAGGGAAAAAACAGTGAGGTGGACCCGCTCCAGACAAAAAAGCAAAGGTCGATCGTGTGTCCAGCGATCCGCCACTGGGCTCGCGTGGTGGACTACGGCTTGAAACCCCCCAGTAATATATTAGGGGAGACCTGTGCCCTACAGTGGAACGTTATTAGCTGATGCAAGTGTAAGTACAATGTTTGTAAACGATATTCAATGCCAGAGAATGCCACTAGACATTAACTCCGTCTTTTGTGTATATTTATAATGTGCTCTAACGAACACCAGAGATAATGTGTAGGAATCACGAAATCAAAACTAAATTGCGTTTGCTCTGGAAAGAGGTTATTTTAATTAAATCCAATGTGGATACAATTAATACATTCGACATCAATTTAACACTCTTACAATCAAAATCTTACCTGGAAAGAGAAACAACATTAGAGCCATTGATTTCTATTTAATTATCTCCATGAAGTAACCTTTGTTGTATTCAGTCACTAGATTGAACTGTCAAACGTCCATATAGCCACCACCACCGGGTCACCACAGACTGGCACAAAGTCCACATAGCCACCACCACGGTGAATTCCGTGAATGACCATTTACATATTTATTTACTCACTTCTTTGCAAAATATTGTACAAGACGGACATAATGCCTTAAAGCACCCTCTTAATGTGTAGTGACAATTTTATCAGCTGATCGCGCTCGAGACGCTCGAAATAATTTGCCATAACCATTTAACGGTTGCACTTAAAGATTCCAAATTTTCCACATAACTCCTTCAAGGTTTGAACTACGATGTAGTTGTGATAAATTCCAAAACTTAGTTACACAAAGTTATAATGCGAAAAAAAAAGTATTCGAAAATCCATATTATATCTTTTCAAATCCGCCATTTTGTTCACGTAAGTTATTAAAAAATATGGAACTGATTCTATAAGTGTTGGAATCGCTTAAAGTAAATTATATCAAAAATCAAATCAAATCAAAATATCAATAAACGTCTGAGATATCAGTAGTTGAACTCGAATATTCTATAAATTTAAGATTCTATTAAAAAATTGGAAACCGCCCGCCCCGCCTTCATGAGATTTTTTTTTCAAAATTTCAAAATTTAATATAGTTTGCCTATTTTAGACACGGATAAACCTTCCTATTTGTGAGAGAATTTTTGTAATCGATACAGTAGCTCCAGAGATTACCCCCAACATACGTACAAACACACAATTTTATTATATTAGTTTTATTTACCTCTTTATTATATTAGTATAGAAGTATAGATTAATTTCGACGTTTAAATTAAAACTGCATGTTGTCGTATAGCGCTCGTAAAGCTCTCAACTTTTGTATAAACACTATTCTTCTGAATCGTATGGAGAATAGCGAAGTCTAACTTTCGACCAGCGTTCACGAGCAAGCGGTCCCACGTGATGGTAAGCGTTACCGCCGCCCGTGGACACCTGCAACACCGGGGGGGCATGCGGGCGCGCCGCCGACCTTTTCTATGAAATGTCGCGTTAACTATATTATATTACCTGGTATGCTATGCTGTGTGATGAGATTGTAAGGTATGAAGCATCCAGAGCTGCTCTGAGGAGTTTCAGCATCCAGTACTGGAGACTCTTGGGATTCAGGCTTGAAGGAAAATAAAAAAATATACTATAGACACGATACCAGAGTCCGAAAAGGATTTGAAATAAATAATGATAGATTTATGATTATATTGTATTGCAATTCCCACTTTATCCTATTCCCCAATGTACGTACGTGTTTCGGTAGTGACTGAGATATCCCAGAGCCCATTCCCATCCCATCCCATTTTCACAGCCCTCTAACTCCATTCCTACATCTTCGAATTCAGGCAGCGCATCTGGGAACGTACCATAGTTTGTCGTTGTGGACTGAAGTTGGCATGTACCGTGAATGTCCACGGGCGACAGTATCCACTTACCACCAGGAGGGCCGTATGCTCGTCTGCCGCCTTCTTCCGGTAAATAAATAAAAAATAGTTTCCATCTAATCTATCTAAAGTCAAGCACCGGATTCGTTCACCGGCTGTGGAACGAACTGCCTCAAGAGGTCTTTCCATTAAGCTACGATATGGTGTTCTTCAAGAGAGCTGTGAATAGGATTCTGCAAGGTCGGCGGCGCGCCCGCATACCCCCTGGTGTTGCAGGTGTCCACGGGCGGCGGTAACACTTACCATCACGTGGGACCGCCTGCTCGTCCGCCCACTAGTCTATAAAAAAAAAAAAAAAAATGAACCAGTAATAATTGCAACAGCTGCTTCAACTTACCAGCTTCGTATGCAGTGTGGGAGGTGGTTTGTGGCATGGTGGTAGCCAATTGTCGTGCGGTTCAAATTTGGAGGCGATCATACGAGCACCGAGTCGTTTACTGCGACCGAGCCGGTACAGGTTCAGATTGGACACCTGTGACAAATAATAGTGATAAATAACAGTGACAAATACTCAATCACGATGAAAAGCTGCAAAAGTTTGGCGAACGAAGCGTCTTACAACGTTTTATTAGAGAAATCTATTTCGTAGATTTATGATTTTAGATTGATTGAAGATTTAGATCTATGTATCAAACAAAAAATATTTTAGAAATGCGATAAAAACTTTAAAATAACACGACAAGATCCAACTAATTCAATCTATCTATCTATATATATATTATATATATATATATACATATATATATAAGAGGATGTTGGTATATCTGATGTTAATAGACTTCGACACCGTTTGACCGATCACCATGAAAGTTGGCACATATATGTATCTTTTCATGGAGGTCTTTATGCTATCGACTTTGTTGTAACTCGCCACTAGATGGCGCTGTAGCACCATCAACTTCCGCACCGTTCAACCGATGGCCATGAAAATTGGTATATTGGTATTGGTATAGGTTTTAGTTTCATACTGGTTATAAATTAAATTCCGGTTATGAATTAATATATTTCAAGGTAGTCTTCTGTGGCCAGTCGAGTGCGCCCAGCGGCTGTGGGAATGCAGCATGCACTCTCCCCCTATCAAATATATTTTTCCATTCGTTGATTGTTTTCCAAAAATCACCCTCCACTCACCTGCTTGCTCCTCATATGACTCAGCTTCCCCTCGTGCACAGTGGGGTGAGCGCAGTACAAATATGCCGTGATGGCGAATTTCAGAAAACTGTCCCCAATTGTTTCCAAACGTTCCAGGTTTATGCCATCGTTTGCGTTTGACATTGTTAACGCCTAAAAACATTGTATATTATAATTGTAGATTAATTTTATACGTTATTAATTTATTATAATTGTAGATATTGAAAAAAAAATACGTTGCAATATTAAATTTTTGCAGAACTATTTATTATACGTCACAATTTTAAAGATATAAAGATTTTTTTTGTAATTTTTCACTTATTTTAGGTATGAAACACAAAAATAGCGAACTTCATTATCCACATTGCTGTCAGAAAAAAATAATGTGGGTAATTTGCCATTATAACCATAGATCGGAGTAGGTAGATTGAATTAGGGTCAATGATCTCAAACGTATACGTTAATATGGACATACCTCCGGGATTACGCAATTTTTAAAGTGTTAAGACTTTTTTCCAGAATTATCCAGAGAAACGAATCAACATGAGCAAGATTTTTTTCTTAAACTTTCCACGCCATGCACAGGTGAAGTAAAAAAAACAATTGTGGTGTTCAAAGACTTCAAGTAAAAGCCTAACAAAGTATAAAACGGTAATAGATACACTTAATAATAATAGAAAAAAGGCACTTCCATGTTCTGTATGACATCATGATACCATGATGCAAGTGCGAAAAATCAATCTACCTACTCCGATCTCTGATTATAACATATAATAAAATTGCCACTGTAACCATAGAAAGATAACTATTGTGTTTTTGTGTATTTTTTTTATTTATATATATACTAGTGAGCGGACGAGCAAGCGGTCCCACGTGATGGTAAGTGTTACCGCCGCCCATGGACACCTGCAACACCAGGGGGTATGCGGGCGCGCCGCCGACCTTGCAAAATTCTATTCACAGCTCTCTTGAAGAACCCCATATCGTAGCTTAATGGAAAGACCTCTTGAGGCAGTTCGTTCCACAGCCTACGGGTTCGCGGTATAAAGTAATTTTTGGACCGAACAGTGCGCGACACCTCCGTATCGAGGAAAAATGTAAATTATTTTACAAAACGCTAAAATTTTAATGGATTTATAGCCGTGATATAATTACTCATTAAGGAAGGTAAAAATAAAGTTAGATAAAAGAGTAAATATTTTTTTAGTGAATTAGACACATAGCTCAATTTTTAAATAAATAAGGAGACCGCCATTTTAAAAAAAAAAAATTATTGCGCTTAATCTCACAAAAGGCGAGCTTAATTCACGATAACAAGACTGACATCTTCACGGTTACAAAATCATAATTTTGATAGAAAGAAAGCTGTTATTTTGATAATAATAAGGCGATAATTTTAACTGTAACGAGACTGGCATTTTTACGGTAACCATTTTGTCGATACCACCGCCATTTTGACGGTAACAAGACTACAATATTTACAGCAACAGAGCTAGCTGCCATTTTGTCGACAACGAGACCTGCTAACGAGGCTACTATTTTGTTGATAACAATACCGTCATTTTGTTAGTGATAAGACTACCATTTTTACGGTAAAAAAAGCTACCATTTTATCGATAACAAGACTATAGAGTTGACAATAATACGACGACTGTTTTGACGGTAACAAAGCAACCGTTTTTGTATTTAAAATATTTAAATTACCTGTAATATAAGACTAGGACTAGGTCCCGGGTGTCCTTCCAAATCCGGCTGATAATCGAAATCGAATTCCTTATTATCGCCTTTAATCTCCTCGCAATAAGGTTTAAATTCGTACTGATCCTGCCACTTATTAACTTTTTCCACATAACTGTCTATGGTATCAAAACCAACATGTTCCACTTTTTCATTTACGAAATTTGACGAGTCTATGTCAATATCAACCATAGAGAAGCAATTCAACTTCTTAATTTCATCCTCTGACAATGACTTCTTCAATTCCGCCAAAAGAACCCTTTTATTTTTCTCTATGGATTCTAAATTTACTTGACCGTTTTCGAGTAAATCAGTGTTGCCATGTGGGAATAATTCGTCGAATAATTCTCGGTTTTTCTCATCGATTTTAGATAATCGGTCGGCGATTTGTTCGATTTCGGCGTCGGTTTTCGGTTTACCGACTTCTCGGGCCTGTTCGGGCAATACGCCTGCGATCGGTTGGTCTTTTTCAATTAGGAGTCCGTTTTCTATAATTTCTTTTCTGTGGGCAGCTACAGACGAGTGGAACTTTTCGATGTACTGTAAAAAAAAATGACTTGAATGTCGCCAGAAATAATAAGAGGTATAAGATAACTTCTAGTCGAAGGAGACAAGAATATTGTTGCAATGAAATGGCAAGACTGTACTCGTATGGCACATGTTTTGAAAGAAGAGGATAAGATTGTCGATTGTCTCGACCATTTAATTGTCAAAATTCCATGAAATTAAAAATTGAATTATAGGTACCAATTATTTATTTCTACAGTCTCGCTCGTCCGTCTCCTGGTCGCACCATATAGTCACATATTGTCACCGAGTACAAACCATTTCTATAGTCGCTGTCATTTAAGTACATAACTCAGCAGTTCCGGCGCCCGTGCGTCTCACAGTCGCTCATTGTCGCTAGACACCAATTATACGTTAGTCAGTCACATAGTCGCTCCATGTAGTCGCATAGTCGCATGATTTTTGTGTACTGATTGACATATTAAAATATTTCACACTATTTCTGTAGAAGCTTATATAGTCCCTGTCACTTATGTATAGGACTCACCTGTTCAGGCGTTTGTTGGTGTCATAGTCGCGCCCTGTAGTCGCATAGTCGCTAGATACAAATCAATTCCATAGACCCTGTCACTTGGCTACATAACTCACCGGTCCCGGCGCCCGTCCGTCGCGGAGCCGCGCGGCGTACTCGCGTCGGTCGCGCGCGTCGTCGGCCGCGTCGCGCGGCGGCGCCGCGTTCACGCGACTCGCGAGTTCTACGTCGACTGCTTCTGCTTCGTGGAGCGTTTTGTATTCTATACGAACGCCCATGCCCGCTGCGAGTTATAATAATTATTAAATTGATGTAGTTAAAAACCCACAACACGGTTTTTTTTTTGCTGTACATATATATATATATATTTCATTTGAAATAGGCGGCAGACAAGGACACAGTCCATCCGATGGTAAGTGGATACTGTCGTCCATAGACATCCGCGATACATGCCAACATCAGTCCAGAATGACAAACATTGGCACGCCGCCGATTTTTTTTCTATAAAAAATGTTTTCTACCCTTCCTGAAAATGTATGGTATGTTCCCTACGACAATTGAAATTTCCACTACCAATATTTCTTTCACGCACACATACAAAGCCACATACATACATACAGACATACATACACTCATACATTTATCTGAGTCTCAAACAATACTTCATATATAAGGCCGTTTTTTTTAGCAATACGCTTTATCATACTAATATTATAAAGAGGAAAGATTTGTATTTTTGTATGTTTGTAACGAATAAACTCAAAAACCACTGGACCGATTTCAAAGATTCTTTCACCATTAGAATGCTACATTATCCCCGAGTAACATAGGCTATATATTATATATAAAAAAAATGTTATGAACCAAAGCGAAGCGAGGGCGGGTCGCTAGTATATAATAACTTCATATACTGTTTTGCTGTGGATTTTTGTTTATAAATAAATTCTTTGTATACAAAATATTCACTAACCGTGACAGGTGGAGATGCTTCCAAATCCACTAGTGTCATTGTCCTCGTCGCTGCCAACTGAATTGAGGTCCGAGTCATCAGTGTCAGTGAAGTCGCTGCAACGAAATGTACATCATCGTCAATGGAGAAGTTCACCGTGTTTAAAAATAGCGGATTTTTTAAATATTTAAATAAAAATATGCGCTAAAATATTATGTAGGGTGAGATTTTTTTTTTTTATGTACAAAGGCCGCAGACGAGCATACAGTCCACCTGATGGTAAGTGGATACTGTCGCCCATAGACATCCGGGATACATGCCAACATTAGTCCAAAATGATACACGTTGGCACGCCCCCGGATGCGCTGCCTACCTTTGGAGATATAGGAATGGATTGGGAGAAAGGGTTGAGAAAATGGGGAGGGATAGGATGGGATTGGAATGGGCTCTGGCATATCTCACTCCAGCACCGGCTCTAGCTCATGTAGCGCCCGGGTGCAGGGCGCCCTCTAGTAGGCGTTTTGAACTCTTTGGAGGTGTCGCGAGCGGCGCTCGGCGCCCCCTAAGACCCTGCGCCCGTGTGCACCGCACCCCCTGCACCATAGGTAAAGCCGGCACTGAATTCAGCGCTCAACAGGCGCCCCCGGGCGCGGGGCGCCCGGGGTGCACCGCACCCCTTGCACCCCCTGGTAAAGACGGCCCTGTCTCACTCACTACCGAAACACGTACGTACATTGGGGAAATACGATAAAATGGGAAATGCAGTACATTTCAAGGTAGTCTTCTGTGAGAGAGGGGTAACGTGGCCAGTCGAGCGCGCCCAGCGGCTGTTGGATTGCACCGTGCACTCTCCCCCTCAAGAAATTTTTAAACCGTTGGTAAATGAACGAGATATACAGGCTATTCAAACGGGCTACTAGCGACGATGACGTCACAACATACACGATCCTTAACAGGGCTTACTTTGTAATCTTTAAAAGGCAGATTCCAGAAAAAAAATGTTTACAACGTATGTTGTAGTTTCATGAAGAATATTCAACATATCAATGCAATGCAAACAGCCCTTTCGGTATCCACTGCCGGATACGGGCATTGTCATGCACATTGTCTCGTGCATGGATATATGGCCTTAAAACGTCACGCTGGCCAAGCGAGTTGGCGAGGTCCAATCTTTTAGAGGTGGTGTAGTTTCCTCGGGGCCCGTGACAGACGTTTTATTATCCGTTTTACACATACAACGATGTATCGTTTGTGTGTATCGTAACGTCACACGTGGCTCAGCACCATGTCAATATAAAAGTTTCGTTTAAAAATATCTAATAAGTTCGTAGTTTTTGGAATTTGTGAAACCCTTTTTTTATAACTCATAACCCTTTTTTTATAAAACTCATAAAACGGCATAAAACTCACCTGGATATATAAGATCCATCGCTATCAGTTTTATAGTAAGAACGAGTGGGATTGAACTGATTTCTAGGTCTTTCTATAGGGTCACACCAATTTGTACCACCTGAAAAGAGATATTATATATATGTATGTAGGATTGTAATTAAATAATTTTATAAATAACTTTATAAAATAATATAATTTTATTTAACTTAAGGCAAATGGCTTATTAAAGTGGTGTTGTACATTCTGTAAAATGGAATGCAAAAAAAGGAAACGGCTTGTGATTGGTCGAGAGCGAAAAAAAAAAAATGGCGAAGGAGGTACGAGGAAGCGTAGGCAAAAAGTTGTGTTATTTTCAATAAATTAATTTGAGTCAGTTTACGACTATTATTTCCATCCCACATGTATATATATATATATATTTTTATTTTATTCGAAGAAGGTATACAGCAAATCACTTAATCAGCTCTCGTGTTTTTCCTTTATTTCAATTAGATTTTCTTCTGTTATAAAATATTATTTAGCGTTTAAGACCTATTTTTACAACAGCGGTTTTCTTCGCTGGTGAAGAAAATATTAATTTACTAAATAAATCAATATTTTCACTATAACCTACTAAATGAAGTACTGGAATAGTTTACATTATTTTTATAGAAACATAATACATATGTTGAAACTGTATTGTATGAATCGTTAGTTTTAAAACGCTAAAAAGATACCGAAAATCATTGACAATAATGTGGATATGATACTTACCGGAAGCGGAAGTGCAGAAGGTCAAATTTGGCGGCAGTGGTTCCATAAGTTCATCGTACTCCGTTGTCTGTGGTATCGAAGACGCCATGTCGTTACTCCATGTGCCGATTTCGAAACCCTACCAAAGACAATGGGGTTTGATATTGATTATACAATAAAGAGGAATCATTTTATTTAGTTTATCTGTATTTTTTTAAAATTTCAGCATAGATAAAGAAATCTATAGACATGGCGACATCATCCCTCACCGTCTAACAGAAAATAGAAATGCTTATGTATCTATGACCTAAAAAAGAGAGACACAGTGTTGCTATCGTGCATCCCACGGTGCATCGTGATTTTTCAAGGCCGACACATAATTGTGGTCAAACTTTAAAAGGCACTATGTAAAAGTCTATATAACTCATTCCCTATGGCATGTGGCCACGCCGTGACCGGGTGGGTCTATAGTATTATTCGTCCGTGCATTTTAGTATTCTGTTGGTAGAACACACAAAACATTTTTTTAATTATAACACAAACAAAGACAGCAACTGGTATTTTATAGACATCGGTAACTTATCAAATACATCCATTTATGGGTAACTCATACTATAGGGAAAGTCCAAAAATGAAAGAACTTACCCCAACAGCCGCCTCTTTCTCTTGCAATATGTCATTCAAAGTCTTCTCTTTCGTCTCTTCTGCTTCATTTTCTTCTCCTTCCGATTGCTTTTTATCTAATTCTGATTCCCTGATAAAAAAATATTATAGTTCTTGAAATTGAAAAATGGTCTTCATTTCTTTCAACTTATATCAAATTTTGAATTTTTTTTTTTTTTTTTTTATAGACTGGTGGGCGGACGAGCAGGCGGTCCCACGTGATGGTAAGTGTTACCGCCGCCCATGGACATCTGCAACACCAGGGGGTATGCGGGCGCGCCGCCGACCTTGCAAAATCCTATTCACATCTCTCTTGAAGAACCCCATATCGTAGCTTAACGGAAAGACCTCTTGAGGCAGTTCGTTCCACAACCTACGGGTTCGCGGTATAAAGTAATTTTAACTAAAATGAATGAATGAATGTTATTTGAATGAACTGTAACTTTTTTTTAACAAAGGGTACTGTGTAATCAACGAGGCATAAGCTTTGCGTTTGTGTGAGTGCACACCGATAGTGTACAGTGGGAACCGTTTCGGCGATCGGATTGAACAATTCGGCGGGCACTCACACAGATACAAAGGTCGTGTCTTGTTGATTTCACTGTACCCACATATAGATAACTTCTCGGTGTCATAGAACTATGTGAGTTTATCACGGCACTGCACTTTCGCTTGAGGGTAGTTGGGTAAAATTGATACTTGTCTGATCGGTTTAAATCTACATACTTTAATTTATACAGGTCGCTCAAAGTTCCATTGAAAATCCTAAACTCTAAAAATTGGATCAAAAATGTGTGAACATTAAAATAAATAGGAAAAGTGTTAATTATTTTGTGTGATGCACTTATTGCATACACAATACTCACTTTATACCAACACACGCCCAAACCCACCCACTCACTCACACACAGACACACATACATATTCGTAAGTATTACGCAATAGTTCATGTATAAGCCCGTGGCCCTATATTATCTGTTTTGCATTGTATACGTAGTTAAATCCGTTTATGTATTATAAGTTCATATACTTACTGTTTAATTGTGTTATTCACAAATTAAATGAAATACAATAAATAAATATGTGTACGAGTGTGTGAAACTGTGTGTATGTATGTGTGGTGTGTTTGTGTAAATGAAACAAGTAATGTATATTTCGAAGTAAAAATAAACAATGACACAAGCAATAATAATTCGCATTAATTCACTTATAAATGTTCAAACGTCAGCGAATCCGACGACATGCCAACATTTGTCACTATTGACCGATGTTGGCATCCCAGTCCATATGCGACAATAGCCACTTAGCACTAAAACGAGCTGTCGTCTGACACCAACCCTATATAAAAAAAAAATACTCACTCCATGTCTTCAATTCCATTATGCTGTTCTTCTAAATCAGAAGAGATGTCATGTTTCTTCTTTTCGTTTTTCTCCGCGTCATTATTTAGTACCTAAAAAATAAATACATATTCATCTGACGTTATCTGACAAAACGGAACCATGTCAGATATCGGAGGCTTTAGTTAGAGACATGATAAAGAATCATATTCTAAAAATCAGATGCTCTATTTCATAATCTTAATCTTAGAACAACTAAAGTTATAAAATGTTAAACATTAAGACTGGCATTAAGCTCGCCCTTTGTACATTGAATGAAGTGCATGTGCATTGAAGTTTGTTAAATAAATGAACAAATAAAATAGGTCCGCAATAAAGTCCCTTTGCTGGCTGCGCCCAGCGGCTGTTGGATTGCATAGTGCACTCACTCTGTGGTTCAATCTATATTGGTCTAATTTATATAAAAATAAACAAAAATCAGGGTATTAGAAATATTGGCCCATGTCCGTTTGCTGCCATCGATTTGGTGCCACGTTCCGTATTTTTGGTGCTCGTTTAATTAGTAGTTCCCATAAATAAACACTCACGTCACTCAAACTCCAACCAAAGTCGAGGGGCGGCCATTGATGTCTCTCGTCTATTTTAGCGACGCCCAAACCCACGTCTATTGCGACTGCGCGACGGATTTCGTCCGCTATTAGAAGGGCGTTTATTCTGCAAGAGTAATGTAGAAAAAAGTATGGCAAAATGGATTCAGGGTCAAATATAGAGGTCAAATACATGCTACGATTCACACCTGCGTCCACGCAACGTCATTGCGGTGAACAGAGATATCTTCTCATAACATAGACCATAATAACATAGGGCACCAAAAGGTGAACTCTAATCAGAGCCGGCTCTAGTCCATGTAGCGTCCGGGTGCAATCAATACCCTGGCGCACTCTAGTAGGCTTTTGGGGGCGTCGCGAGCGGCGTTCGGCGCCCCCTAAGACCCTGCGCCCGTGTGCGCCGCACACCCTGCACCACAGGTAAAGCCGGCTCTGACTGTAATGAATGAACTCTTCCCCTGCAACCCCCCCCCCCCCCCCCATATGTGGGAGTGCGAGTTAACCACACTGAAGTCGAATGTGGACTAACTTCCTCATCCATAAGCTCAAAGTCGCTCAGCGAATTGTGAAAACAACTATACATGGTACTTATAAAAAAAAAACTTCAAAGAATTAATCATCGAAATAACTCTAAGGATCCTCAACCAGCCCTTGTATCATCCACTGCTGGACACTGGTCTCCTAATGCAGACTGTCCAGTGCATGAACGATGTATGTTGAAATGGTAAGTCAAGTTTATTGCATTACCGACAAGTTTGAATGTAATACTATCGGTGGTAAGCGACTTACCTGTACAAAACACAGGGTAAGGCAACTGTAGCGAACCACAGTGGTGCCGCGAAGGGGTGCACACGACATAATTCCGGCACTAAAATCTGTTTCTGGTCCAATCTATCCCTTTTGGCCCTGCGAGTGCGCTCTGAGGAAACCGGTAGGGCTACGCCTTTGCGATTTACGTATCTAAAAATAAAGTTACGGCTTTAATTATTTAATTGGACAACACCTCACCACCTCCTGATACTCTGAGGGGGGAGAGTGCACGCTGCAATCCAACAGCCGCTGGGCGCGCTCGACTGGCCACGTTACCCCTTTCTCACAGAAGACTACCTTGAAATGTACTGCATTTCCCACTTTATCGTATTTCCCCAATGTACGTACGTCTTTCGGTAGTGAGTGAGATATGTCAGAGCCCATTCCCATCCCATCCTATCCCTCCCCATTTTCCCAACCCTTTCTACAAATCCATTCCTATATCTCCAAAGGTAGGCAGCGCATCCGGGGGCGTGCCAACATTTGTCATTTTGGACTAATGTTGGCATGTATCCCGGATGTCTATGGGCGACAGTATCCACTTACCATCAGGTGGACTGTATGCTCGTTTGCCGCTTTCGTATATAAAAAAAAAAAAAAAAAATTGGACAACACCTCACCACCTCCTGATACTTTATCGGGAGGTATCAGATAGCACAGCTAGATTTAATTGGTAGAAAATTTATCTGTCAAATGGTTAACAGTTACTTTATCAGGTGGCGGTGGGAGAGGCCCTTAGTACAATGAAAAGAAGCAAAAAAACTTATAAAACTTAGTTAGTGGTAGAAACGAAAGAGTGCCACAATCACTTCAGCTCGGATGTTAATCAAGTAACTTTACTTAATCAACATCCAAACGCAATAACTAATAAACAGGCCTTTAATACATTTTCTATATTAAAAATTATAAAGGTTTGCCTGTCTGACTGCTGAGCCTATTTCAATGGAATTCAACAGGGACCGCCCAAAAATCCAAATAAAAAAATCTGGTTAGGGCCCGTTCAAGTATTACGTAAGTACCAAGGGGGGGGGGGGGGGGGGGTCTTTGCTTTGCTTATTTTGGATGATAAGGGGGACGGGGGGGGGGGGAGTCTAAATGGCGATTACGTCAGCAATATTCATTTATTTACTTTTCGTATTCTTTTGGCAGAATTTAGTAGATTCTGAATGAGAAACTTGATTAGATTTTGTAAAAATTATACCAATGCTTACGTAAGGGTTAAGAGCTTTGCTTACTTTAGCTGACGGGGGGGGGGGGGGGGCAAGTTTAAAAATGACTAAAATGCTGCTTACGTAATACTTGAACGGCCCCTTAAGTGTAAAAAGTTGAAATGAACTGTCAGTGCACCCCGATAGTGTACAGTGTGAACTATTTGGCGCCCACTCACACAGGTACAAAGCTCACGCCTCGTTGATTTCACTGTAACTTTGCTGGTCGAACTGTACAAATTTAACTCTCAAGTATTTATTTCAGAGCGTGCAAAGCGACCCTTTTAAAGCTTCTATTTACGAAAAAGTATTATTTTTACAAATATTAAGATATATCGAGGTAGTTTTCTGTGAGAGAGGGGTAACGTGGCCAGTCGAGCGCGCCCAGCGGCTGTTGGATTGCAGCGTGCACTCTGCCCTCAAATAAAGTAAATAAAAACTGAATATAGTAAAAAAATATGTTTCTCACACTGTCACAATTACGATTTGATTTGATTCATTGAAAATAAGAAAATTGTATTTCAGTCTGTTTGATGTTCCAATCACATTATCTAAACGAGACATTTTTCAAGAAGTTTCTTATTCCAAAGACATTTAACAAAAAATGTACTTATGGTGGAGGTAAGTAGGTTCAACTTAGCACTAGTATAATCAACATTCAGTAAGGGTTGGTCGGGTTGTGTTAATGTCACCTCATACTTCCCGTGTGGGGGTTTCTGGTCTCCCATCGGGCGCGTCCTCAGGTGGTGGACAAGGAAAAGCGTAGGTAGGCGTGGACGGTACCGGGGTAACCCGGCGCGATCCAAAACCAGAAGGTGGCGTTTCTCTGCGTGTCCCTCTGAATGCAGAGGGCACAGTGGTGAAACAAGGACGGGCTAGGTGGGCAGTAACCCTACCGCTGGGCAGGCAAGGGGAGGATTTTTCTTCTTTTCCAGTGCCGCATATTGTAATCCCGTCTGGAGCCGGGACCAAGGGTCTTGACTTAACCGCCCGGCCCGAGAGGAAGACCAAATGTCTATAGAAAATCCCCAGATTGGGACCGGTCGTTGGTGGGCAGCCATGAGATGCCGCCCGGCCTTCCAGACAGTGCCCCAGGGGGCACTTATTCACTGTCTGGGTGGAAGGTGTTTCCCATATTGGCCGACAAACATCAGTCCAGGGCCTGCACTAGCGGGCAGCCGCCACTGGGGTCGCGGACGAATGCGAATAGCGCTCCCGTAACCCCACAACACAAGGTGGCGAGGTGATACACCGTGGGGTTTTAGCCGGTAGGAATCCGGCATAACGCTTCCGCCTCTGACCGGGGTGGAGGGATATCCATGAGGAAATCCCCACGTAAAAATAAAGGTCACCCATACTTCCTTAATAAGAAGTCTTAAACTCTTGAGTCCATATACATACAGGGTTTTATATTTAAAAAATGGACTTACCTGGGAGTAAGTAGGTTCAATCTAGCACTGGTGTGATCGACATCAAGTAAGGGTTGATTGGGTTGTGTTAATGTCACACCATATTTCCCTTGATAATAGCTTCTAAAGCTGTTATGAGTTGCAGATGGAAAAGCCGAATCTGGTGTTAGATTCCAGCAGATCTCTGCTACTAGGAAAAACTGTAAAAACAATCACTGAATTAGAAAAAGTCGAGGAGATAATTATAAAAAACTAAATGTAAAGTAAAATAAAAATTTATTATTAAAAGAATTAGGGCCTCTCTCACCGCCCTCTGATAAAGTAACTGTTAACAATCCCTTAGATACATTGTCTGCCAATTATATCTAGCTGGTACTGACTTTCTGATACCTTCTGATATATAATCAGAATTGAGATATACAATCTGATATACATCGGGTCAGAATTGAGAGGATCCAACGCGCTTTTACGGTTAGAATTGAGAGGATCCAACACTCTTTCACGGTCAGAATTGAGAGGATCCAACACTCTTTCACGGTCAGAATTGAGAGGATCCAACGCCATTTTACGGTCAGAATTAAGAGCATCCAACACTCTTTCACAGTCAGAATTGAGAGGATCCAACGCTCTTTCACGGTCAGAATTGAGAGGATCCAACACTCTTTTACGGTCACAATTGAGAGGATCCAACACTCTTTTACGGTCACAATTGAGAGGATCCAACACTCTTTTACGGTCAGAATTGAGAGGATCCAACGCTCTTTAACAAGTTTTTGCACACAAAACAAAAAATAAAAAACGTGTTGGGGTCTACAACAAACATTTATCTGAATTTAAATAGAACACCTCGGAAGAGAGCGGCAATTACCTTGATATTGCACTGTTACGTAAATTAATGCATATAATGCATATTGATGCATTAAGTATTATGCATATATAATTCAATTAATTAATCACCAATTACATATTTTTAACGTAATAAAAAAATTAAATGCATTTTAATCTTTGGATAGGTATAATAATTTTAGATTACTGATTGGCGATTAAAATATTTCACACTATTTTTGTAGGACCTTATATTCCTAGTCCATCGACACCTTCTTACCTGGGGTTGATCTTGATTTCTATACCACGGAGTAACGACAGCTTCCTTATATTTTTCCGCGTCAAACGTAAATACGTCTCCGGGTTTTAACAAAGGGTTCTCCATTTTCTTCGCGGCGCCATCTATCTTCTCGGCGTTCTCCACTTTTTTTTATAGAAATAAACGCAAAATTAAAACCAACATGCACACGTCAAAGTATGTACATATGGGGGGGGGGGGGTATGCCGAGGTGTTGATGGTAATTCACTTTACAAAGTTTATCTTTCAATATTTTTTATTGTCACTATTTAATCATTACACAACATACGGTGGTTATACAATATTACTATGTAAGGACGATGGAACTTGGTTGACACTACAATTAATTTCGTTTAGCTAAGTACGCGCATCGAGACGGCCGGCGCACGCGCAGCGGTTAACCCATGAGCGCCGAGCGATTCTACCTTGCAAGGTAAGTATTTTATATATGACACACCACGTACATTAATCATAATCTATATATTTGCAAAAACGATGGTAAGAATAAGATGGAAATTTTTAGTAGTTTCTACATATTTATCATAAAAACGACGTGCAAAATTTAAATGCAACGTACATTAATTAATATATAATTAAGAAAATTTTAATGTAAATCAGAATTTAGGTAAGTACGTCATTCATATATGTGTGTAATTATACATAGTTACAAATCTAATTTTATTTACTAAGAAAAATCCAACTTGTGATAAGGGAAGCGCAGTGTGGGACGTCCTCCAGCCAGGTGGACCGACGACTTAAAGAAATTAGCCAGTGGTGGTTGGATGAGAAGAGCCGAGGATCGCGTATGGTGGTGAGCCTTGGGAGAGGCTTATATCCAGCATTGGAGAGACGTGGGCTTATAATAATAATTATATAGTGTCATACCTTTTTCCTCTTCATCGTCTTGCCATAAGATAGGTTTTTCTATTTCGCATTTTTTGTGTGCTTCAGTATGTTCGTAAATTAATTCCAAAAATGACCAGTCGATGTCAATTTTCGTTGAACCATCTCGGTTGATCCCTAAAAAAATATATACATTAAACATATAACAATATAATGAATGCAAAGATATATATCCCCTCCCGGCGGGGCTATATATCCCTCGGAAAAGGCGACTAAGGGGCAATAAAGCGGCTACCACAAACGCTGACGAACTACTTCAAAAAGAGTGGACTCGCCAAGATTGGCCAGCGTGACGGTTTAAGACCTTACCATCCCTCATGCACAAGGCTGTGGATACTGAAAGGGCCGGCTTCATTGCATTCACTATGCAATTCGTCTATGCATTTCATGAAGACGCGCCGCACTTTTATTTGAAGCGCTTACAGTGCAAGTGTGGGAGTTCCATACGCACTAATTAGGGATGTTTGCTCACGCAGACCAACTTAAATCAGCCAATCACAACAGAGCATTGTTTTAATGCAGCGGACTGGAAAGTCGCACTTAAATACTTATTTTTTACTTAAAAAAAACTACTGTTAGAGACATAGACAGAACTTTATTTCGACACTATAATACACAATAAAAGGTAAGAAACAAACAAAATACACAGAACAAGAAAAAAAAATGAATGAACATAAAATTTTATAAAAATACAAATATAAAGACTTATTCTATAAGATTGGGACGTGTATTGCCGACGTCGGAGACGGGCTCCAGCTCAGCACATGCCGCGGACAGACCGCACTGCTGGTTGTCAGTGGAGCCATTGAGGGTTAGACAATTAATTGGATATGGTTATGTTCAAGTGGAAAACATGTTATTATTTGTAAATTTAACACAATAAATTTACAATTTACTGCAATACTTTAATCTTAATTAAACATCTCAAATTGACTATTAATATGACAAAAGAAAGATAAGATTTAAATTTTAAGATTAATATGACAAAGACCAATAAGATTTAAGGTTAACATGACAAAAGAAAGATAAGATTTAAGACTAATATGACGAAATAAAGATAAGAATTAAGATTAATATGACAAAAGAAAGATAAGATTTAAGACTAATATGACGAAATAAAGATAAGAATTAAGATTAATATGACAAAAGAAAGATAAGATTTAAGACTAATATGACGAAATAAAGATAAGAATTAAGATTAATATGACAAAAGAAAGATAAGATTTAAGATTAATATGACAAATGATAATATTTAAGGTTAATAAGACAAAAGATAAGATTTAAGATTAATATGACAAAAGAAAGATAAGATTTAAGATTAATATGAAAAAAAAGATGATTTAAGATTAATATGAAAAAAAAGATGATTTAAGATTAATATGACAAAAGAAAGATAAGATTTAAGTCCGATTTGCAAACTGTACGTAACATCATAAATAAAACACATTTGGATTAATTAATATCTTAAAAATCTAATAAAGAAGCGAATCTGTATCAAATCAATTAAATTTATACACCCTTGTGCTTATTGGAAAAAAAAAGTAGAGCATGTTTTACGATTAAAATTGGCAGTGACGTCGCAAACCGTGGAGAGCGAAGCACTATCGGCCGCACTGCGAGCGCGGCGGTGCGCCTCCATTCCTTCGTAGCACTGTCGTAGCACACGTAGCGGTCGTGGCTGACGTCACTGAGCGTAGCAGTGCTACGCGCATCCAAGCGTTTTAACAGTATATACATACGCAGTTATAACGTTAAAAGTACATGTACGTAGACAAGCCGTAATTAGATAAATAGTTAAAGTTGGTTCAACACTCACTTTTGACGGTGGGCACGATGTAATAGTTATTGTGCGTGGTCGCGTCGCTCTGCAATTTCATACCTTTTCGTCTCACCCTTAACACTTCGGAGAAAACGAATCGCATGAATCTGAAATTTCAATTTTACCTATTTCACTTCACTGATTTGGAATATCCATTTTAATTTTATTATTGTTTTTAGTTGGAATTAATTAATATTCGCTATTTTTTTTTTTTTAAATCGCGATAAATTTTCTTATTTCATATATGGAATATAGAATTTTTAAAATGTAATTTAAAATTATGTTTGGATAATCAAAAACTACTTATCTATACTAATATATTAAAGAGAGAGTGCGAATTTTGTCAGTTTGTGTGTATGTGGAGGGTAATCTCCGGAACCACTGCACCTATTTGAAAAATTCTTTCACCATTTGAAAGGTACATTATTCCAGATGGAGATAGGCTATGTATTATGTAGCCGGGAATGCAACGCATGCCGGGCACAGCTAGTATTTTTATAAAGAGGTGTAGATTTTGTTGAAACAAATAAATAGACATCTAAAAATAAAGTAAAAAATAATTTAAAGAGGTGCAGATTTCGTTGAAACAAATAAATAGACATCTAAAAATAAAGTAAAAAATAATTTAAAGAGGTGCAGATTTCGTTGAACCAAATAAATAGACATTTAAAAATAAAGTAAAAAATAATTTAAAGAGGTGCAGATTTCGTTGAAACAAATAAATAGACATCTAAAAATAAAGTAAAAAATAATTTAAAGAGGTGCAGATTTCGTTGAAACAAATAAATAGACATCTAAAAATAAAGTAAAAAATAATTTAAAGAGGTGCAGATTTCGTTGAAACAAATAAATAGACATCTAAAAATAAAGTAAAAAATAATTTAAAGAGGTGCAGATTTCGTTGAAACAAATAAATAGACATCTAAAAATAAAGTAAAAAATAATTTAAAGAGGTGCAGATTTCGTTGAAACAAATAAATAGACATCTAAAAATAAAGTAAAAAATAATTTAAAGAGGTGCAGATTTCGTTGAAACAAATAAATAGACATCTAAAAATAAAGTAAAAAATAATTTAAAGAGGTGCAGATTTCGTTGAAACAAATAAATAGACATCTAAAAATAAAGTAAAAAATAATTTAAAGAGGTGCAGATTTCGTTGAAACAAATAAATAGACATCTAAAAATAAAGTAAAAAATAATTTAAAGAGGTGCAGATTTCGTTGAAACAAATAAATAGACATCTAAAAATAAAGTAAAAAATAATTTAAAGAGGTGCAGATTTCGTTGAAACAAATAAATAGACATCTAAAAATAAAGTAAAAAATAATTTAAAGAGGTGCAGATTTCGTTGAAACAAATAAATAGACATCTAAAAATAAAGTAAAAAATAATTTAAAGAGGTGCAGATTTCGTTGAAACAAATAAATACATATCAAAAATAATTCTCTTCCCACCTCCTAACAAGTGTTCCGCGTCGGGGTGACATGCGGACGTCCGCATCGGGCACAAATTCCACGCGGACGCGGACCTCCCCGGAGCGAGTGTACACTGGGAATGCTGGTATTTGTAAACTGGACACAGGAAATTATATATTTTATTTGCAAACTGTAGTAACCACCGATGACCAACAATAGCCTGCCAGGACACAGCAAATGTTACATTACAATAGACGCACATAATGTATAATGTAACATTTACATTCAATTATATAATGCCAACTTGTGTGTGTGTCCCTGAGTGGGTGTCTGTTTATTGAGGGGAAGAGTGCACGCTGCAATCCAACAGCCGTTGGCCGCGCTCGACTGGCCACGTTGCCCCTCTCTCACAGAAGACTACCTTGAAATGTACTGCATTACCCCACTTTATCTTATTTGCATAATGTACGTACGTGTTTCGGTAGTGAGTGAGATGTGTCAGAGCCCATTTCCATCCTATCCCCCCCCCCATTTTCCCCACCCTTTCTCCAAATCCATTCCTATATCTTCAAAGGTATGCAGCGCATTCGGGGGAGTGCCAACGTTTGTCATTTTGGACTAATGTTGGCATGTATCGCGGATATCTATGGGCGACAGTATTCACTTACCATCAGGTGGACTGTATGCTCGTCTGCCAACTTCGTCCAATAAAAAAACTAGTCTTAACAACTTCGTGTTTTAAAGGTGAATCCCAAAAGCCAAAAAAAGATTAATTTGTTATAGTATGCCTGAGCCCATTCCAATCCCATCCTATCCCTCCCCATTTTCCAAATACATTCCTATATCTCCAAAGGCAGGCAGGGCATCCGGGGGTGTGGCAACGTTTGTCATTTTGGACTAATGTTACTGCCGCCTTCTTCCATTAAAAAAAAACCCATACATATCTTGATTTGTCCCCAATTATACGTCTAAGTATAAACGTGGGGTGATGGGGAATCGCTGAACGTTTGACGGAATGCCGTTTCAATTGTCGTACAACAAGGGCTATTCGGTGCAATTTAAGAATTAATTGATTCGTTTGTTCAACAATCGAGTGGGACAGCAACAAGGCATTGTAGATAGTATAACGTGTCTATCGGTCGCTGCTGTCGCTCACCTGTCTGGCTGATTCCGCGCCATAAGTATGCCGATAGCCTGGCTCGCGTGCTGCGGCGCGTGCAGCCTCCTGCCTCTAGTGTTGTACCTCTCCGGCAGAGCGCAGCACAGCTCTGACACTATTGCGTACAGCATGTTGCGTTTTGTGGCTGTCAACGAGAAATAATAATGGTAATAATAAAACCGTTTAACCATTTAACAAGTTAAATCAGTGGTCGTCAAACTGCGGCCCGCGTTTAAACGGCGGACGATATTTGTGCGGCCCGCGACAAAGCAAACAATTTTAGTAGATAATATCAAAATATGATTTTGCACATGAAGTTAACTAAATAGAAGTACGCGGGTAGGTATAAACTTCCTCTTGTTCTTTGTGTCCGTTAATTGTATGCTAGTTAGTTCATTGAGTTGGCAAATAAAGACTTCACATTGGTCACAGGTAGCAATTGCCATACAAAATCTATGGGGCAATCGCGTTTTGACAGCTCATAAAAAATATGTCAATTGATTGGTGGTGTCAACTAAACAATCCAAGAATGTGCGGCCCGCAGTGATACCTCACATTGTACTATGTGGCCCTTGACCAGAAAAGTGTGACGACCACTGAGTTAAATGATGCCCTGGCATCCACACTAGGACACCCTGTAACGTGGGAGCCAGTTGCCCCTCACAGACAAGTCTTAACGGCTACAGTAATTTAGTAAGATACATGTATAACAGTATATATGGGTGTGTGTTTGCGAGTTGCATGCGTGTGTGTGTGTGTGTGTGTGTGTGTATAAGCGCGTATGCTCGTGCGTGTGTGCGTGTAAATAGGGCGTGTGTGTGTTCGGAGAGTTAATGTGATGTTATATGGAGGTGTGTTGCCGTAGTCTCATCCAGTCCTGTGAAATGGATGAACGTGGATGGATGAACATCCATCCATTGGAGACAGTGTATTACGCATGTACACCGTACAGTGTAAAATAATAATAATAATAATAATAAATAGTTTATTTTGCTAATAACCATTTAACACGTTAAATGAAGCCCCGGCACCCACACTAGGACAAACTGTATATATGAACATTACTCGCTGTGCTTGAAAATGTATTGAAAGATCGTATGTTTTGGTATAGGGATAGCTTGAATTTAAAATGGAGAGTGCAGTCGACTGGGTGCGTTCCAGATTAAAAAATACTAAATGAATAAATAGATCCTTTTTGTCAATCCGTTAGAATAATAACCAGAGTGCCCGAATCAAAATTTTATTTAGAAGTTTCACTTGAAAGCAGTGCATTTTTTATTTAGATTATTATGACATATTCGGAAAAGTCAAAACTATAAACTACAGAACCCCTGAATGCGGCAGCGCGTTCAGTTTACCGTTGAAGATTAAGGAATCGATTGGGAGAAAGGGTTGAGAAAATGGAGAGAGGGGAGGATGGGATGGAAGTGGGCTCCTCCAGCATATCTCACTCACTACCGAAACACGTACGTACATTGGGGAAATACATTAAAGTAGGAAATGCAGTACATTTCAAGGTAGTCTTCTGTGAGAGAGGGGTAACGAGGCCAGTCGTGTGCGTCAAGCGTACAATAAAATCGTAACAAAAAAAAATTGGAAAAATTCATTACAGTTGTATACTACGAATGATACAAAACCCAATACAACATTTTTTTGAATTTTTGTCTGTCCGTTTGTCTGAATGCGCATCACGCAAAACCACTGGACGGATTTTAATGAATCTCGACATAGTTTTATCTTATGTGCCGGGTTAAAATTTAGTATTCTTTTCATCCAAATCCATTATAGTTCCCGCGGGGATCAAGGTATGCATTTCCGCGTACGAAGACGCTGGCATTGCTAATAAATATATATATATATATATATATTGTTGCGAGATTTCGTGTGTCAGGTGTTACCATTCGTATATATACGAATGGTAACACCTGACACACGAAATCTCACAATAATATACAGAAACGCATCATTCTTACTTCTCTCCTTGTTCTGTTTCTCTTCTTTCTCTTCCACTTTAGACGGCTTCTCTTCTGTTTTGTGCTCATCAGAAGCGATCTGCGGATCTATTTCTGTATCGCTAGTGTCTATTATTGGCTGGCAATCTGTGAAGGCCCACGCGGTCTGCAACGTAACATTTATAATAAGGTCCTATATTTATATATATAACAGCCAGGAAACAATATTGCGGTGCTTAAAATTATCTTATAAATTTATAAGTTCAAACCATACAGCATAACACATCCACGGGCGCAGCCGAGCCGAATTAAAGCAAGTGGGATGCATATGTAGGTTCATTTGTAAAAGGCGACTAAGGGATAACAGAGCGCTACCACAAGCCCGGAGGAGTTCCACAGTTGAAGAGGTGTAGTCACACCACCTGTACAAGAGTGGACTCGCCAACCCACTTAGGCAGCGTGGCATTTTGTCTTGTAAAACAGTGGATACTGAAAGGGCTGCTTGCATTGCATATTCATTTTCAATGTACAGTAGACTCAATTTGAAAATCCGTATAATTAAGATTTATATGGAAAAAGCGACTTTTAAGTAAATACTCTTACATGTTAAGAACGAAATTAGTTATAAATCAACCAAAAAAACGTATAGTAACTAACCCTTTTAAAATAATACTGTCTCCGTTTAGTAGTTCCAGGTCGAGCGTCACCGTCGTCTTTATCTGAAGAGGCGTTGATGCCACTTGCCGTATCTAATTCTGCCGCTTTGAAGTTCTCTTTGCCTGTGTCAAAGAAACCACATTATTTATTTTCTTTTCATATTCAACGGTGCAATTAGTGCATTCTGCCAGTGTCAAGGTTCCATCGTAATAAACAACTTCAAAGGCTAAGACGTGTCCTGCCAATGTCCAGTCCCGTCGAAGTAAGTCAGGAGTCGCTCAGTAAAGCGATAGTAGGTTTACTGAGGACAGGAGAGGGTTCCAGCAAACGAAAAACGCACTCCCACGCTTTTATTTGATTATCACAAACATTAAGCACTTTGAAGTTTAATATACTATCATTTAACCACAAAATGTACAATACACAATGAAACATAATCTATATATAGGTATATATAAAAATGGATGTAGGATCTGAGATTAATAGACTTCGACACCGTTTGGCCGATCACCATGAAAGCTGGCACATATATGTATTTTTTCATGGAGGTTTCTATGCTATAGACTTTGTTGTAACTCGCCACTAGATGGCGCTGCAGCACATCAACTTCTATACCGTTCAACCGATCGCCATGAAAATTGGTATACATAGGTATTTGAGCACGGAGAATATTTTCGAGCTATAGAGTTTGTTGTAACTCGCCTCTAGATGGCGCTGAAAGACATTCAACTTCTATAAGTTTAACCGATCGCAAAAATCATATCGACGGCAAAACAGAATAATTTGTGATTTTATATACAGAGGTAAATAAATATACACAGACAGGAGAACGGCTGCCGGGTGCAGCTAGTAAGTTATATAATAAGTAAACCTACTTTGACGAGATGTTTTGAATTTTTTTTATTTTAAGGTTGTTAATTACGAAGAAATCTTAACACTGGCACAATGTGCCCATTACGCTATTGCCATATAAGAAAAGAAGTAGAAAGTTCAATTGAACAACTGAGAATACTTCATTAACTAATCAAGCAATGACCTTTGACCTTTCATTGTTTGAGGACGAAGCGTGAATGTGGAGCACGTTCATATTTGGCGCCCGTCGAACGCTTCATCGCGGACAGCTTACCGACTCAGACCCGGAAACAAACCGTAAACGCGCGTGAAGTCCGCGAAAGCCATCCACAGTCGCGTTCACGTGTTTTCGCGGTGCTTCACACAGCGCGAGTATGGAGCCTGCATTAAGATGGAAGTCGAGATTTGTCGTTCTGGACTGATATTGATATGTATCGTTGTCCATATGAAACAATATCCACTTACCATCAGCTAGACTAGAGCTGATAACTGCTTGCCTACCTACCCACCGTTCCTTAAAAATAAATAATTACCTATGGGCATCAATTGGTCATCCAATTCCCCAGATTTATGTAATATCCTGCAAGCTTGTAACGCCACCATACGTCTGGCGAGTGCTCGCGTCGGCATCGGGTGGCCCTGAAAAGAAAATATGTTATAATAATGCGATGACTAAAAATGTAAAAATATTGACGTGAACATAATTATTTTGTAAAATAATGCAATGTATATCTATTTTCGCCGCCTCATTATTCGGCCACGTTTTCGAACGCGGCTCCTTTAAATACAAGTCCAAAAACAACTTTAATATCATGCAAACCAGGACCGTAGCCAGGGGTACGCCAGGGCAGGCCGAGCCTGCCCTGGAAAACTTTGAGCCTGCCCTAACCGCTAACCAATGTTTGGGGATCAAGAGGGAGATCCGGATAGGTGTAGGCAGAGTTGCCACTCGTCCCGATTCTGACGGGACAGTCCCGATTTCGATATTTGATTAACATTTTAATTAATCATCTTTAATAACCTATCAAATAAAGATAAATAAATTATTTCATCTTATTGTACTTTAGTAGATAGGTACTCTATGTACTTCATGTGAATAAATAAAAAGTTACTGTTTCAATGTGCTCACTTTTATGTAATATCTACTACAAACAAAATTAACGAAAGTATTGCGAAATATGTAGATGTAAAAAAACTGTAAAAAAAAATTCGCCTGCCCTGAATTTTTTTGTCTGTCCTGATTAAACAGTCTGGCTACGGCCCTGATGCAAACACTTACTAAATCAATAACATGAAATTTAAAAAAAAAGTAATTTATAAAACAAGGACACTTACAGAAAGGTTTACTTACAACAATATTATATTTGACAGGACAGTTGAGGGGCAGCCTCACGGTACATATGTAGGCTTTCCTCAGTTCACCACGGACCGGGAGTCGAACCTGCTCCATCCACCATTGTGGAGCGAGACGGGTGAATGTGTCAGAGGGAAGTTTAGCGCAGTACCTATAATATTTTTTTTATATTAAAGTAGTCGAGTATTGATACAATAAGGCTGGGGTAGTCAACCTTTTTTTGGTTATTGAAGCATTTCTAAAATTCTGATTAGTTTCAGAATTTTTCTGTAGAAATCTATTGTAGAGACTAAGGGATAACAAAGGCGCTACCACAAACGCCGAGGAACTACACCACGTCTATAAGAGTGAACTCGCCTTGTAAGGCCATACATCCCTCATGCATGAGACAATGTGCTTGAGTAGGCCCATTTCCAGTGGTGGGTGATAAAGGGCTGGTTACTGTTGAAGTTACCGAGGTGTTTGTTTGTTTGTGTGAGTGTATGTCTGTATGTCTCTGTGTGTGTGTTTGTGTGTGTTTGGGTGTGTGTAATTATTTGTGTTTAAAGCATAATCACCTGTGTACGCATTAGGGATGTTACGGAGCTTCGACTCCGACTTCGAAAGATCGGAACTTCCGATTGATTTTACGCCTCCGACTCCGACTTCGGCTTCGATAATTTTGAATCGAAGGTTATAACGAAGATCAAAACGTAGCGAGCCACCGCGGGCAGAGCGCGTACCTACAAACAAGTTTTGACTTGTCGCCCGGGGGAAGGTTCGGATCGCCATCGGCAGATGAACCTAATTGACTGATTAAAGAGACTACTGAATTATGTTTCTATTATTTCATTAGAACTGCACTTAACAGTGAGTTAACACATATCTCTTCTACTCCGACTACGATAAATCAAATTTAAAATCTCCGGCTCCAAGTCCGGTTCCGGTAAACCCACCTCCATAACATCCCTAGTACACATCATGGTGTGTGGTATACAAAAATCTTACCTATTTATTAATGCTATGGCAGTGCTAAGATCCACACTTGCTATCTCATTCCCTTTATTATCACTTCTATTATTATTATTATTGATCGCATTATTAATATTACTCTTAACATTACAAGGACACTCGGTATTGACACTATCTCTCTCACGATTACATTTATTACAAATTATATTATTATTATTAAAATTATTTGGAGTTTTAATTTCATTAATATTAGTTCTAAAATCGCTTTTACTTTCATTAGAGATGACATTTAAATTTTCACACAGATCACTAATTGTTTCACTATCGCATCTATTGCTAATCCTATTATCTTCTTCGGCACAATTACAATTACTTTCACTTTCATCACGATTTTGCACTTTATCACCTGTTTTTTCACCGTTAACCATCATTTTATCTTTTTCACAGCTGGCACTATTGTCACCAAATTTTTCACGACTGGCACTACTCCTGTTAATGTTATGATTATTAATTTTGGCTTTTGGAGTGTAAGCTTTGATGAGGGTAGTGAAATTATCGGCGTGATCTTCTTCATATTGAGGGGGTTCGTCTTGAATAGCACATCCACACTTTCTGCTTATCAACTGTAAGAGATAAAAATTAAGTTAAAACCCTAACTGTAAAGTGATTAGAAAAGATTCATGTGAGTGACATCAATTTTTTTTTATACAAAGAAGGCGACAGACGAGAATACAGTCCACCAGATTAAATCCATTCTGATTAAACTCGGTCAATTAGTAAGCGCTTTTTTAGTTTGGTACTTAACCTTAGATTAAACCAAAAACGTACTCACTGATTGACTAAAATAATATGAATAGCCATTTAAATTACTTTAAATTGAACTAAAAATTACCTATTCTCTAACTTAACTAGTGTGTATGTAGTAGGTTAGATACTATACATAATCATATTCGTATTGGAGAACGGTGGCGCGAATTATTCGTATTTGTATTGGCGAATTGGCGAGGCTGTTAGGCCACTCGCTGTAGCCCGTGGAGTTGCAACATGAAGCTTTCCCATTTATGTTTCCAGATTGTAAATAAACTTACGCGGCACGTAGCATTGTTAGATTGTGAACATATTTACCCCATACATCATATTTACCCCATACATCCCGCATGTTGGCAGATAATGTATAAACTTACGCCGTTCATGGTCCATATTGCCAGATTGTATATACTTACCTGGTCCAACTCTCGGTACCTTGCCAGGAAGTCTAGCAACATGATAGAATGTAGCTATGTTGACATTAGCATACAAGAAGATATGGTTGTATAAACACAATGGCATTATATCTATGAACAAACTACCCGATCCACCCTTTGCAGGCAGACTGTGAACAAACTTACCTTGTCAATCCGCTCATGAACTCAGTCCATTGTGAACAAACCCGGTCCATCCCTGTATGGTAAACAAACCTTCCCAGTCTAATTGCCTCTGTCTCCACATTATATACAAACTGACCTGATCCAACTCCCGATACGTCGCCAGGTTGTGCAGCAACATGTCGGTGCGCGGTTCCGCATGACACATCAGTGCACAACACGAGCGAGATGCTCGCGCGCGACTTCTACATAAACCATACGAGCGGTATCTGAAAACATACCGCGAAAACATAGTATAAATTACTTTATACCGTGAACCCGTAGGCTGTGGAACGAACTGCCTCAAGATGTCTTTCCATTAAGCTACGATATGGGGTTCTTCAAGAGAGCTGTGAATGGGATTTTGCAAGGTCGGCGGCGCGCCCGCATACGCCCTGGTGTTGCAGGTGTCAACGGGCGGCGGTAACACTTACCATCACGTGGGACCGCCTGCTCGTCCACCTACTAGTATATAAAAAAAAAGCTATAGGAATGGATTTGGAGAAGGGGCTAGGTAAATGGAGAGGGATGGGATGGGAATGGGCTCTGGCACATCTCACTCATTACTGATTAGTATGTATGTGTATCTAATACAAGGTATGCGTGTATGTATATATATTTGTATTTACTGTATTACGTGTGTTATTATTTTTCTATGTATGCAAAGAAAATCTATTTCTTCAATTTGAATTTGCCGCGCATTCCGGTCATTCCGGATGTATGGTAATCTATGGTCTGTAATCTATGGTGGCATGACGATGGCGTTGTTGATTAGAAAACTTAATATAGTTTAATATTGTGAATTTGTGTGTCGTTGAAAGGGATTGTGGCATTAATTGAAGAATACACTTTAATGTGGTTTCTTTTGTCACAGGTGGGGTATTTATTTTATAATACTGTGCTAAACCCATCATTATTGTAAATAATTCAACGTGAAAAAATAATAAACGTTACTTTTGTTACAAAGAAACTCAATATTGTTTATTTTATCGTGTCAATTCGTTGGAACACTATTATATGCATATGTGGCTATATTTGTATCTTTTTAAACTAAAACTGCACCCCCATTTTATTTTTCACCGGCGATGCCAGCAACTTCGCGATGCCCGCGTGATTCCAGCAACACTATAAAGGATCTGGATAAAGAGTATCCTAAATGTTAAACCAGCACATGATCTATAATTATTTAAAATCCGTCCAGTAGTTTGTCGCGTTCGGAGAAACAGACAAAAATTCAAAAAATGACTGGTTTGTGTTTTATATCGTACGTAAGCATATACTGCAGATTTTTTTCGAAAAATTTTCTTTTTTTTTCACAGGGCTCTGTTACCATTTTGTTATATGTATAGATTAGTATATGTACTTCTTATTAGTATACTTCATATTAGTATACTTCATATTAGTATACTTCTTATTAGTATACTTCATATTAGTATACTTCTTATTAGTATACTTCATATTAGTATACTTCATATTAGTATACTTCATATTAGTATACTTCATATTAGTATACTTCATATTAGTATACTTCATATTAATATACTTCATATTAGTATACTTCATATTAGTATACTTCTTATTAGTATACTTCTTATTATAATACTTCATATTAGTATACTTCGTATTAGTATACGTCGTATTAGTATACTTCGTATTAGTATACTTCGTATTAGTATACTTCTTATTAGTATACTTCATATTAGCATACTTCATATTAGCATACTTCATATTAGTATACTTCATATTAGTATACTTCATATTAGTATACTTCATATTAGTATACTTCATATTAGTATACTTCATATTAGTATACTTCTTATTAGTATACTTCATATTAATTGATATATTGGTAAAGAAATAATTTTAATGTCTGGCATTTTCTTTTAAGATATATTAAGGTACTTACGAAGGTGGTAAGTCCCATCTTACCACAAGATTACATCGCGGTAAGTCGATACCTTCCTCTAAAACAGACGTAGCTAAGAGCAGGTTACATTCGTGCATACGGAATCTGAAAACAATTTTCAAGTGTTCAGAACACAAAGACGAACTCAAACACACAAACGTCAAAGAAACATTTGTCTTTAAATGTTTAGACATTGTCCTTAATCAAATATTTGTCCAAAGGGCATCGAATCTGCGACCTTATAGCAAGCACGAATGAGTTAATCGATCACACGTCAATTTATAAAAAGTGCTTTTATTGTTATAAAAATTACCATTCTCGTAAAAAAGGTCACTTGAAATAACTTTTATTAGAATGTATTTAATAATGTCACTTGTAATGTCCATTATTAAAAAGGTTATTTAGAATGTTTGTTATTAATATAATATAATAAAGAGGTAAAATTGTGTGTTTGTGGGTATGTTGGGGGTAATCTCTGGAACTACTGGACCGATTTCAAAAATTCTTTCACAAATAGGAAGCTACATTATCCTTGTTTAATATGGGCTATATTTGATTAGGAAATTTTGAAAAATAAAAAACTCATAAACCGAAGCGAAGCGAGGGCGGGTCGCTAGTTATTAATAAGGTTAATTAGAATGTTCATTATTAATAAAGTCAATTAAAATGGCCATTATTATAATGTCGTATTTAATAGGAGTATAATTTATTTATATAAGAGAGTATTTATTATAATGTCGTTTTAGGAGGGGGAGAGTGCACGCTGCAGCGTGCACTCTCCAACTCTCCACTCCACAATCCAATAGCCGCTGGGCGCGCTCGACTGGCCACGTTAACCCTCTCTCACAGAAGACTACCTTGAAATGTACTGCATTTACCACTTTCGTATTTCCCCAATGTACGTACGTGTTTCGGTAGTGAGTCAGATGTGCCAGAGCCCATTCCCATCCCATCCTATCCCTGCCCATTTTCCCAACCCTTTCTCCAAATCCATTCCTATATCTCCAAAGGTAGGCAGCGCAGCCGGGGGCGCGCCAACATTTCTCATTTTGGACTAATGTTGGCATGTATCGTGGATGTCTATGGGCGACAGTATCCGCTTACCATCAGGTGGACTGTATGCTAGTCTGCCGCCTTCGTACATAAAAAAATAATAATAATTTAAATAGCTTATTAATAAGTATAATTAGAATGTATCTAATTAAATTGTCTTATTAATGTGGTCAATTAGAATGTTTATTGTTAAAATGCATTATTAATAAGTCAATTATTAAAATGTCTGATTAACAAGGTCACTTATATTACAAGGTGTATTGTTAAAGAAAGTAAAAAAAGAGTTAATATTAATAATATGTTCACTTTGTATTATTAAAACTTGAATGCTGTTTTAATTTACTTGATTATTTTTTAAATGACCTACTTGTGATGCCCTGTAGTGATGGGTAACTCCGGATTCAATGAATCAAAAGAGCAGAAACCGCGAGCGGAGCGCAAAACCCTTAATTGTTCCACCGAACTTGTTAGTTACTCCGACTACGGCGCAGTGTGATCGCGCATAGGCACTTATTATCGTAGGCCCAAGCAAAAGCGAGATGATGGCGTGACATTTTGCTTATGCAACAACCGTTAGGGAAAGCGAATGAAACGCTCTCGGAAGGTGATTAAGTAGGTGAATTTCAAAAGAGCTAAGGAGTAACTAAGAGGAGTCGGATTAAGTGAGTTAAAACACTCCGAGAAGTCTTGATTACCCACTACTAATAGCCCCGTGTGTTCAAAGCGATATAAAGATTTATTTATATATCTATTTATTATTAAAATGTTTTATTAACAAGGTTAAAATATATATTGCTAGTGACCCGCCCTCGCTTCGCTTCCGTTTATAAGTTTTTTTTTTTTTTTTAAATAATCATAATAAAGTGTAAGCCTATATTAGACACGGATAATGTAACTACCTATTTGTGAAAGAACTTGTGAAATCGGGTCATTAGTTCCAGAGATTACCCCCAACATACGTACAAACACACAATTTTACCTCTTTATTATATTAGTATAGATTAATATTACTTTATACCGTGAACCCGCAGGCTGTAGAACGAACTGCCTCAAAAGGTCTTTCCATTAAGCTACGATATGGGGTTCTTCAAGAGAGCTGTGAATAGGATTTTGCAAGGTCGGCGGCGCACCCGCATACCCCCTGGTGTTGCAGGTGTCCACGGGCGGCGGTAACACATCACGTGGGACCGCTTGCACGTCTGCCCACTTTTTTATATAATTTTTTTTTTTTGTAAAAAATATAAAAATCTACAACACCATGTCATACTAACTTTTTTAATACATCCTCCTGATTCTTCCTCTGCCGTTGGCTCTCCTGCAACTCAACCCCAGTTGCGGGACAAACTGCGCAGTAGAGCGCACACAAGTGGGACAAGCCGGGATGACTACGGGACATATCCTGAAAATATGTGTTTTTTTTTCTGTATATACAAAGAAGAAAGTTTTTAAGTAAGTACACTTTATTGTGGAGTGTAGGCTTTCTCGGCCGGTGTCCATATTAATTGAATCTTCCGGGCTACTTGGCCGATCGTCTTCTGGAATCTCTTCTCTTTCTTCCAAAGGTTTGTTGTTGACGAAATGTTTCGAAGAAAGAGAAGAGATTCCAGAAGACCTCGGCCAAGTAGCCCGGAAGATTCAATTAATAAGTACACTTTATTGCACGGCGAAGATACAAAAGTTTAAATTGCTAGGTATACGAAAGTTAAGCCTCATCACTAAAGCGATCTCTTCAAGCCTCATTCAAGAATTATAGGTAAATGGGTGTATATATTATAATAATTACTAGAAGCAAATATGTAATGTTTTGTCAGGGGGAGAGTGCACGCTGCAATCCAACAGCCACTGGGAGCGCTCGACTGGCCACGTTCCCCCTCTCTCACAGAAGACTACCTTAAAATGTACTGGATTTCCCACTTCATATCTTAATTCTCTAATGTGCGTACGTGTTTCGGTAGTGATTGAGATACGCGAAAGGTACCATTCCATCTTATCCCTCTCCTTTTTCCCAACCTTTTCTCCAATACCATTCCTAAATCTCCGGCGGTAAGGAGCGCTTCCGCGTGTCAACGTTTGTCATTCTGTACTGATGTCGTCGTCGCACGGCGACACTATACATTTATCACCAGGCTCGTCTGACGCCCTCTTTCAGTAAGAACAATGACAAACGATGACACTTCCATAGATAGGTCTGCCTTTGAAGATTTAGAAAAAATAACTCGACAGTCAATAGCCCACACATTCGTATTAAAAACATATCGTGTTACTTTATCTTATCGTAGAACTGTAGCTCTGGTTGGTTGATTTACGAAATTCGCTCGTGAAGCTACTCACTAGTTGTTCAACTCAGATTTTGTATACACTCGTACATATAGTTAGAACATTTTTTTAAATAATTTATTACTTCTCAATATAACAAAAAGCTGATTATGATTCATTCATTTTTAATTATAGGTATAACGGTGATGTTAGCAATCTACATTTTACCAAATGGCGTATAAATAACGGAAAAATAGTGGCCATATTTTGATATTAGACTTCCAATATTTCCCTGTATACAATATATGAGTCGTATAGAATCAAAGATGGCAAAATAGTTTAGTAACTTCACCATAAACTCTTTATTAACTCTATTAATTAACTTTATTAACTAAGAGTTTATTAACTCTTCACCATCAACTATGTATTAAAATCCTTGATGGTGAAGAGTTAATCAAATCAGTTTAGTTTTAAATTTTCTACGTTGCCATATATTTAGCTCATTTTTGCTTACTAACCTATTTTGCCGTCTTTGATTCTATACGACTCATATACACTATATACCAATATATACACACCTACAAACTACAATACCCAATTATAACGCCGCTGTATAATAAAAATTATAGTCTCAGATTCAAATAAAATTTTAATTAACAAAATATACAATTTTAACTTACCACAAGAATGGTGAAAAGAATCTTCGCCATCAAAGGCTCCTTCATAAAAACAATGCCACATAATGCATCTGGATTTTGCTGCAATTGCAATATCCTAGCTGCATTTTGTCTTGGAACTCTAGTTCTGCCTCTCACACGACCTATTCTACGAGGAACACCTAACACACTCCTTTGTTCTATAACATCTTGATTTTTGGGATTTTCTTCAACTTTTGATCCATTTCGACTGTCTTTAAGACCTATTTCATTTGAAATTTCATTCGATTTTTGTTTATTTTGGTCTATATTTAGCTCTTCAACTATCAGTATATTTTGATCGCGTTTAAAATCAATTTCCTTGGTATTTACGTTTTGATTTGTGGAACTTCCTTCAGCTTTAAGTACATTAAGACTGTCTTCAGGACTAATCTCCTTTAAAATTTCTTCAGTTTTCTGATCTATATTTTGCTCTTCGACCATTGGTACATTTTGATTGTATTTAGAATCAAATTTTTTTGATATTTCTTCGGTATTATCTATGTTATGGTTGTTGGTACTTCCTTCAGGTTTTAGAACATTTTTACTGTCCTTAGCACCAATTTCCCTTGAAAATTCTTCGGTCTTATCTATGGTTTCATTGGCGTTAGATAGATTCTCGTCTGATTGAGCAATGCTATCTTTGTTATCTGAAGAATATTCTTCAGATACACTATCATTTTGTTTATAATTTTTAGAAAGGATATCGTGCGTGACTAAAGAAATGTCTTCGCTTTTAGAATTTTCTAGCATTATTATTTCATCAGTTTTACAATCATTTTCGACATTTTCTGTGCTAATCTGGTCATTATTCAAACTGTTTTCTTTCTTTTTATCTTCGATTTCTAAGAAATTCGGTGTTTCATTACAAATTTCAGTAACTTTCCAGCAATTACTTTCTATTTCCGTATTATTTGGGATTTCAAGAAAATCTTCTGTATTAATTTCCTCTTTTTCAGGACTACCTTCTACCTTTCCAATATTAGAATTTTGTGTAATTTCTTCAAGATCGTTAATTTCTTGTTCATTGTCGTTATTATCACCACTTTTATGATCTTTTGTATTACTGCTATCATCATATATCTCCTTCAAATTAGCTTCATAAGTATTAACCTTATCTTCTATTTTATTGCTTAGACCAATAAAATCACACTTATCTAAATCTTTCAACATATGAATGGCATTCATTGGAGTATTACTAGAACTAGTTTTCGATTGGTACGGTTGGAATTTTTCTAATATTTCAGCCAATCGGTGGACTTTAGGCGTGGAATAACGTTTGATTTTCTCCCAATCGGATTCATATTTTGAAAAAATATCGTCTGCGTAAGCGCGAATTTTGACAAAAGCAGTCGTACACAGACATAATAGTAGAAAATGACGTTCGTATGGAATTCTAATTTTAAGTTTTTCTAATTTACAGAGGAGTGTAAATGCTGCTTTGTCGGCACCAAAAGGTCCTGTAAAAAGATTTTTTTCATTATAGATTTTTATAATAATAATAAATAGATCTTTATCGCACACCAAAAACGAAACAAAATAATAACATTAAATGAAAAATACTGATTTACGTTTAACAGAACAACTCTTCGAGAATAATAACGACAAAATAGCATGAGTGAATTATCCTTCACTTGTAGCTGCAGCACGTAAATTACTGACCAGGAGTGCCAATTTTTCATAAAATAAAAAAGGGTAATCTGAAACAGTGAGACTTTTCACTAAGATCAATCGCGCTCATACGAGAAATCATAAGCTGGCTGACTGTTCCAAGCTTAGCCACTATTTACTGAACACCTATATATATATACACATCATAAATTATACTGGTTAGTAACAATTAAAGATACATTTTAGTAAGACCTACATCTGCGTAAATCGTACATTTTAGTACATAGATACCTACATACCTACATCTGCGTAAATCGTACATTTTAGTACATAGATACCTACATACCTACATCTGCGTAAATCGTACATTTTAGTACATAGATACCTACATACCTACATCTGCGTAAATCGTACATTTTAGTACATAGATACCTACATACCTACATCTGCGTAAATCGTACGCGAGCGAGTAAGTGAAATAAGTGTTAAATTTCAAAAAGTCGAAAAATGTTAGTTTTCACGAAAGAAATCCAGTGTTACGAGGATGCAGATATTTTTTTTATTTCAGCCTGTATATACATAAATACATATGTTGTATTCAAATCCAATTAGTCTAAATTGTAAACAAACCCACCAGCCTGAGGTAACTGACACGGCCTTAAAATGAATAGTGAGGTAATAATTGTTCACATATAATCTGATTCATCAAGACGCAAGTCTGCCCCAGATTTAAAGCTAAATATTGAGATATTTCATTGATCTAATTTTCTATTCGGCAAATTGGATGGGAATGGAGATTACGTACATACATATATATACACTAGCGACCCGCCCTTCCCTTTATTTTTTCAAATATTTCAAAATAAAATATAGCCTACATTAGACACGGATAATGTAGCTTCCTATTTGTGAAAGATTTTTTTGAAATCGATTCAGTAGTTCCAGAGATTACCCCGAACATACCTACAAACACACAATTTTACCTCTTTATTATATTAGTATAGATTAAGCAGTAACATACCTAACTGATCCAGAACATATATAAATTGCTTAAATAACTCCTTAGGATCTAGCGTTGGATCTGGCTGGTCTTGCAACTCTTCGAACATGTCTTTGCCATAGATTTCCGTAGGGTCATACCTGAAATGTATATATAATGTACTTCGTACATATAAAAAGAAACGTTATATAGAATTTTGTTCGGCGGTGCAAAGGAATATTCGATAATTCGTATACAAAAAGTACTGACAAGTTTATGTTGAAAAATCTAAACGTTTAAGAGATATTCACAAGACAACACTTCTTTTTGTCATCTAACACTGGATGAAACCCATTGGAATTATTCCATTTTTTTGTATTTATTTTGATTACACTATAATTGTAAAATACTAATCTCTAATTGTAAAATCAAATGTAATCCTAATTTTGTTTAGAAATATTTAAAAACTATCAAAAAAATTTTAAGAATCTACAAACTACTATATGTCGGTGTATTTTTTATTTTTTTTATATTTTTTTTAAACGTACGGAAAATAACGAAATATCCCTTCCGACTGGTGACCCTTTTAAAAATCTACTAATAAAAATTGATTGAACTCCAATTTTTTTTTTAATTAATAATTAAATTACCGCCGTAATAATTTGGATGTAAACTGAAAATTTAGATTTTCATAATACAAATTATTACTTACCTATGTTCAGTGAGAAATGCTAAAGCGCCATTGACGGTATCTCTCATAAACTGATCCAGAACTATATACTCCTCCGATGCGTCCGGGGTTCTATCGCTGTATTCGATGATCAATTCCCGGGGTTTTGATATTGTCGATGCCAACCTTAAAAATATGATTATAGGATTCAAAATAGTCTGCCAATACATTACATATTTATTCGCTAAAACATGGTAAAAACAAAATTAACGATATTTCTACATGTTTGTCATAAAAATGCATGTCAAATGCATTACGTTGTGTGAAATAATGGACCAAATTACATATTTTTTTTTAGGTTTAAGACCTCTTCTATTTCCCAAAAAATATTCCCAAAATGTGCCTATGGGGGGGGGGGTATGGTGAGGTGTTTTGACGGAAATCACTTCACAGTTGTTTTAAATCAATGTATTTAATTGTAACATATTATTACATAGCACACTATAGTCCTTCGGATTCTATTTAGTATGTACTGACAAATCTATTCGAATAATTGTACAAAGCGTATGTATATGAGTATATGGCACCGTTAGCTAGGAGACCTCTTGACTACTGCGGCGGCGCGGCGCATGCGCAGAACTCCTGCGCACCGAGCCGGCCGGCGCACGCGCAGCGGTTTTAACTATAAGCGCCGAGCGATTCTACCTTGTAAGGTATATGTTACTCCACCACATGCCAGAAAAATATATAAGCTGAAAATCGATTACTCGGTATCGAACGTAAAATCGATTCTAACAGTTTTTTTACACGTTTTTTTTTTCATAATTTATAGTACAGACAGCAACAAAGTAATGTATACAACACGGGTACCTTAATGCGCTCATAATGAGGATTAGAATGGAACAGTTTTGGGCACATTAGGGTGTTGCTAATTGTACATTTGGGGTCGTTCAAGTATTACGTAAGCAGAATTTTAGTCATTTTTAACATTTAGTCATTTTACAATAGGGTAAGATTTATCTACCTGTTACCTCAAAAACATCATCTTACCTCTTACCACCATCGATGTCTTCAGCTAAATCCATTTCACAGCATAGCTCTTCTTCCAATTGATCTATTTTCCAAGACAACATTTCATACATTTTAAAATCATCCAAATTTTCATAGACACCTATCTCTTTCTGTATACTCTTTTTCTCTATGGTCTCTATGTTGTCTTTGAGCTGATTTTCTGTCTCAATTTTCTCTATAATTTCATTTTCATTGTCTACGGGTTCATTTGAATCTATATTGTCTACAGATTTTGATTCGGCTTTTGGAATGTCTTCACTGTCTTTTTTCGTATCATTGTCTATGTCTGATTCAATGTCTATGGAATTATCTTCGGTGTCTACGGTTTCTTGGTCTGGAGTATCATAGTCTTTTTTGATAGACGAAAAAGGTGGGTAGGTTAAAGCTAATATACGAGGATTTTTATCTACTTCACATTGCTTATATAATTTCATAATCTGAAAGAAAATGTAAGAAAAATAAATGCCCTACACATAGAAGTTACAGAAAATTAAACAGTCAATAGTTTTATTTCTGTCTGTAAATGAATTATTTTATTAAAAAAATCATAGTATACTCTTCGAACGATATAAAACCCAAAACAACCACGTTTAGAAACTTTTATCTGTCTGTCTGTCTGCACGCGCATCACGTAAAAATCACGAAATGAATTATAATAATATTTGGTATAATTGTAGCTTATATATGGGGTCAACATACTTTTCATCCAGATAAATTATAGAGTTCCCATGGGAATCAAGACAACCAAACATATTTTAATGTCTACCGCGTATGAAGTCGCGGGCATGAGCTATGGTCGGAATTATAATTCGATTCCACATTTGACATTAGCTACTGTCATTTTGTAAAATAATGATACCACATATAATAGTGTAGTGATGAACACAAAAATCGATAAACAATCGCGATTTATGTTTATGTAATCATAATATTGGTGTGCCAATTAAAGACTAAATTATTGATTTTTATTTAAATAAATACATAATTATTCATAACAATTATTTATTAATTAGTAACCGCTGCCTTATTTTATAAAAAGTTAATATTTTTGTTTTTTTTTATATTAAAAACAAAACTTATAATAAAAGAGCCTAGATAGTTTTCTGTATTGGCAACCCGTGCGCGCTCGTGCAGCTATCGCCATTTTGTTTATCTTGTCATTCGGCTTCATTCTCCTAGTCTGACTGCACGAATATCTCGTTTCATTGCGAATCGATATTTTGTTATTTTGTTGGGTTTTTGTTAAAGTTTTGTTACGTTGTGTTTGTTGTTACGTTTATAGTTTTTTGTGAACTTTGAGTGAATCTATTTGTTTTGGTTTCCCATCAAAATGGATCCTCCGCCAAGTACATCACAAAAAGACGTGGATGTTTTCTTGTCTCCAAGAAAAAAACGTCCACGAAAAGCTTTACTGTTACTGAAAAAGTAATGATCCGCAACGCATATAAGTACGTGAAAAATGAAACTTCTGCGCAATGGGAGGCCTTTGAAGTTGTGGAAGAAAATGAATGTATGAACAAAGTTGCTCACATATTGGGAATAACCTCACGCTCTGTTTGTAACGTTTTGAAGGAAGTAAATAAAGGTGCGCCGCCAACTCCCCCTAAAAAAACTGGACCAAAGCAAAGTTTCAAAGATAAAATTGATGAATTTACATTCTCCGCAATACGACGAATAGTTCATCAGTTCTTTTACCGAAATGAACCTCCAACCATTGCAAAGGTTAGTCAATCAGTCAGACAGTATTATTTTATACCTACATCTTTTATATATAAGTAATGATTCCAAACTATTATAAAATTTACTATTTCAGATTTTACAAGTGATGAACGATGATCCAGAAATGCCCAAGGTTTCCAAAGACACCCTCAGAAAAATTTTGAAGCATCTTAATTTTAAATTTGTTGCACGGTCACGCAAGAGCACACTTATTGATCGAAATGATATAATAACATGGCGCCAGCGTTACTTGCGATCTATATGTCAGTTTCGACGAGAAGGGAGACATATATATATATTATCAAGATGAAACTTGGGTTAACGCAGGTAAGGCTAACATTTTGAATTAATATACATTTACATTAAATTTAATAGTAATATTGAATGTTCATGTACTATATGTGATTTAAGGTCATACTGTAAAAAAAACTTGGGTGGACAAGCAAGTCACATCATCTCGGCAAGCGTTTTTGGAGGGACTGACCACTGGATTAAAAAACCCATCTGGAAAAGGCAAACGTCTCATAATTAGCCATATAGGTAGTGAAGAAGGCTTCCTGGAAGAGGGGCTCATGATTTTTGAAGCAAAGAAAAATTGTGAAGATTACCATGATGAGATGAATGCAGTTTGTTTTGAGGAGTGGTTCGCTGGAGTCTTACCAAAATTAAGACCAAACTCAATTGTGGTGATGGATAATGCACCTTACCACTCCCGAAAATTGGAAACGGCACCAAAAATGAGCTGGAAAAAAGCTGCCATTCAAGACTGACTTTTAAATAAAAATATTCATTACGAACCAGATATGGTTAAAGCTACGCTTTTAGAACTGATTCCACATAACGAGTCTTTTAATAAGTACGCTGTAGACGAAATGGCAGCACAACATGGGATCACGGTTTTAAGACTGCCCCCTTACCATTGCGAGCTGAACCCTATCGAATTGATATGGGCTCAGGTAAAGGGGCATGTAGCTCAAAATAATAAAACCTTCAAATTGACAGACGTGAGAAATTTATTTGAGGAAGGCATTCAAAAAATTACGGCCACCGAATGGTCTAAATGCGTATCCCATGTTGTCAAAGAAGAGGAAAAAATGAGTAGGCTAGATATGTTAATTGACAATATCACAGACACATTTATAATAAACTAGCTGTGCCCGCGACTTCGTACGCGTGGAATTTAAGTTTTTAAAAAAATGTCTAAAAAAAGGGGTATGAAAAATAGATGTTGGCCGATTCTCAGACCTACTGAATATGCTCAGAAAATTTCATGAGAATCGGTCAAGCCGTTTCGGAGGAGTACGGGAACGAACATTGTGACACGAGAATTTTATATATAAGATGTTACAGAAAGTGACTGCGATAGCGATAGCGATGACGGCGACGATTTATAAAATAAAATATTACCATAATACATCTATTTGTTTTATTTCTCATGTTCCTTCATGATCACATTTATTTATTTATTTCACACACAATTATTAAAGAAAACTCTCAGATCCGTAATAAAATTAATCGTCATAACTAAATTATCCGTTCACAAATATTTAATTTCCTGATATACTTAGTTTACGAGAATAAAATTATAAACGAGAAGAATCGATCCGGAAATATTCCATTTCCGTATCGAATAATTTCGCAACGTTACTATTTAGTACTTGTCATAACGTTGCAACACTGAAATTGTCAAATCTGGAATCGAATTAAAATTCCGACTGTAGTTAGTTATAAATTCTTTTAATAAAATAAAGACAATAAAACCTGAAAATTTTACGTTTCTTCCGAATCCTAAAAATCTATACATATAATAAAATTGTAACAGGCCGATGTCTGTACATTATAGATATTGAAAAAAAAAACTAATATGGGGGGTCTTTATTAGAGCAACAGAAGCCAAAACAACAGTTTTTAGAAATTTTGTCTCTCTGTCTGTGTATGTTTGTACACGCATCACGCAAAAAACTACTGCATGGAATTAAATGCAGTTTTCACCGATGTATTGCTAGAGGTCTAACTTAAAATATAGGCTCCATTTTACCGCAGGAAAATATCTTATTCCGATTGTTTTAAATTTCATAAACCGAAGCGAAGTGAGGGCGGATCGCTAGTGTTAGTATAAAAAAAGTCTAAATTATACCATACTTACAAATTTCAAATTGTCATCAGTAAAAATAAGATGGGCGCTATCCAAAATCAAAACATTTATCTGGCTCATTGTCAATGTTTCTTCCTCTAAAATGTGTTTTAAAACCCCTGAAGTACACACCAATACCTGAAAAAAATATCAATAAACATACATATGTTTAATAGAACGATTCAGCTGTTAGATACAATTAATATACAGATTTCTTTTTAAATTACAATAATTTAGACTTTGGTATTTCACAAATTTGTATGAAAAATTGCATATAATCGCTGATAAAATTAATTATTTTGCAAAAAATATTTTGTAAAATCTTCAAGACAATGAACTCAGAATCGTGAATGGAATTCATGGTGTAAGACTTCAGGAAAGGTTCGGACTTCCTGTATAAACGTGTCACTGAAATAACGGAATGCCTGAGATACATTAACCAATGAAAAATATACAAAACTACATACTTTGGCGAAAAATAGATATATTTTAGGGAGTAAATCAAAGTTACAAACATATAAAGATTATTATAATAAACATGTAGACAAAAATATAACAAATGATATAATAGAAATCTACATAAATAAAAATGTACGGTGTAGCTACGCACAACCATACATAGTTGAGTCAGCGATAGCGCAGACATAAATTAATCTACAGCAATGAAACCAATCAGTACGAAAACAGCGCTACTCGCGTGTGCTCCCCGCGCCTTTAGGATAGATTAGCTTATAATTATGTAAAGCAATTAAATCCTCAGCTCCAACAAAGCTGCTTATTATTTCTATCTCAATGAGCAACTTCTACAGTAAACATGTTTGTTCAAAATCTTAAATCTCCGAAAGTTCATTCTTTTTTTGAAATTCGAATTGTGTGATCCCTGAAAATAGATTTACTCCGACATTTCCCTAAAAATACACCTACCTCTTTCTCTTCCAACTCTTCTCGCCAATCACAATCATCGCCACCAACGCTCTGTGCCACGGACAAATCTGTCAATGTTCGTAGATCGAAAGCAGTGCAGGGGACGCGGGAAGCGCGACACACGAAGATTGAACGCAGGCTACCTGACGATAGGACGCTGGCAAAGAAAATATTTAGTCCTAAGAAGAGCTATGTATTCTTTTTTAAATATGCACTACAAGCGCCTGTTCTGTTCCGACCAATGTCTCTATTTCGCGGATCTGCTGGAACAGATCTCCACAGAAAGATAAACATACCTTGGCCTTCAAGTATAACTAAATTGATTTATGTGTAAATAATATAATATATCTATCTATACTTCTATACTAAGCTAATAAAGAGGTAAAATTGTGTTTGTAGGTATGTTGGGGGTAATCTCTGGAACTACGGAACCGATTTCAAAAATTTAATCACAAATAGGAAACTACATTATCCCTGTTCAATATAGGCTATATTTTATTTTGTAATTTTGAAAAAAAAATTGAAAAAAAACCTTATAAAGTGAAGTGAGGGCACTGTAATATATAAAATAAATAGAAAAATGAGAGTGGTGACATCTAACTGTATAATAACAGTAATGGTATTGCTGTGGAAAAATAATTTTGATACTTACATACAATAATAAAATTAACCTAGCATAGAATTAAAGTATCAAAATTATTTTTGCAACTATTTTAGGGATAACCTAGTATTTTTTTTATTATCTTTAAACCAATGCACATTATCATACAAAATGCGAACTAAATGCCATAAGGCTTAATTTTAATATAATCTACCAGCCAACCTTTGGGTCAACCAGTAAGATTTGAGAATGGAGACCAAGTTGACAAAGAACCAAAAATGCACCAGTCACCAAAAGTCACCAGAGAACCTGAACTTTAAAATTTGCTGCCATCAATTTGCTACTGATTCAATATTTTCTGCTGCTCATTGAAAAAAGTGCCACAAGAAGTGGTGGATTCCTCAATGGTGGAGATTTTCAAATCAACACTAGACAAATGGATGTCAGAGCAAGACTAATGCATAGGATTTTGCAAGGTGGGCGGCGCGTCCGCATACCCCCTGGTGTTGCAGGTGTCCATGGGCGGCGGTAACACTCACCATCACGTGGGACCGCTTACTCGTCTGCCCTCTTGTCTATAAAAAAAAATACACCAAAATAAGATATAGTTCCATCAGCTGCTAGCTGCTCCTGTATTAATAATAATAATTTTGTCCTTAATGCTTACCCTCTGATCTTGTAAGCCTCTTCATGGATCAGCCGGGTAGATATAAACTGTTCATATTCAACCGCAAGTAAGTTCTTAACACTGGCAGTTGCCGCTAGCCGAGTCCCACCCTCAGCTGGGGTGAAGCGAGAGCAGCAGGGCTCCATAGTCTGAAAAAGTATTTTATCTGTCGTAAAAAAATGCAGAGTATAGCCTATAGATAGCCTAGGGATATCTATTCTCGACTCTTACTTGTGAAGTCGTGACTTCAAATCCTCAGCTTGTACCATTGAGTTTCTACTTTTTTTTATTGAAAAAAGGTGGCAGCCGAGCACAGCACCTATTGGTAAGTAGATACTGTCATCAATAGACATCCACAATACATGTCAACATCTGTCCAAAATGAAAAATGTTGGCACACCCCTAGATGTACTTACTACCTACCTTTGGAGATATAAGAATGGATTTAGAGTTGGTAAAATGGGGATAGATAGGATGGGATAGACTCTGGCATATTTCACTCACTATCGAAACATACATACATTGAGAAAATAGGATAAAGATACTTAAGACAAAATTGTGTCTTTGATTGACTAATTGAGGCAAAGGGAAGAAAAGAAGTTTCCAAAAAGTTATTTGAGAAAAGCTAAGATGGGCCTCTATATCCAGATTATTCCAATTATCCACACTAGAGTGGATATTTGGAAACGCTTTGTTTTTATACAAAAATCCACACCAAAAATTTCAGTGGAATTTTATTTTTTTAATAATTTCAAACAAATTCCACCCAAACCAATAAGGTTTAACTTTTCCCGTGTGGCTAAATTTAATAATTTTATTTAGTTATTTATTATAATATGCACACCAGTGGCACATTAAAAAATATATATATAAATCATTAACAGAAAATCATACCAATCTGTTTCATGTGATAAACCTTATTATATGGTCACACAGCACACATTTAAAAATAGTCCACACTAAAAATCTACTTCTTTAAATTATTTTTATATCTTTGTATATAGCAATGATGCAATTAGCACATTCAGCCATTATCAAGTTTTCTTCATAAAAAATCGTATAAAACGAATTTTATGAAGAAAACTTGATAATGGTTGAATGTGTATAAAACATATAAATGTGTATCAATGAATCCAGTTCTGTCGAAGCAAGTCAGGGTCGCTCAATAAAGTGACAGTAAGTAGGTTTACTGAGGACAGACTCCTTTGAAGCACACGAAAAATGTAGTCTCATGCTTTTATTTGATTATCACAAACATTATGCACCAACACTAGGAACTTCGAATTTTAATAAACTATCATTATACCACAAAATCCCGAGTTCTTCTCGAGAATCAAAATTATACTTCTCCGAGTTCCCGCCAAAAAGCCCTACAATTCTTCTAAACATTTTAATTCTTCGTACAAAGGCACGAAAAGAATATTATGATATTGATATTTTGCTTGATCCATGGTATCATGGATCAAGCAAAATAGGATAAACATAGGTACTCCTTGGTCTTTGTTTAGATTTTTCTATTATAACCTAACTACTATTAGATACATTTCATAGAAAATTTTACTCACTATTAATCGCTACGCTCACAAAAGCCACTATAGTATTCACAAATTCAGTAAAATATCGCTTGTTACGTTACATGTAAAGCAGTTGTTGACACATGCGGCATGTTTCCTTTGCCTAGTTACTGCAAATATTCCCAAATATTAAAATTTCCATGGCTGAACAATTTCACTTATTGCTGTCATTTGTCATAAAATTTCTAATTTCGTAAAATGGTTACTTGTTTAATTGAAATTTTAAAGAAAATAGGATTAGGAAATTAGGAAAAACATTCCAATGAGATGCATTTGACATAAGAAATTGTTTTTATAATTTATTTGAACACTGGCATAGTCATTGGTCCACACAGCAAATATAAAACAGAATTTTACAGATCACGTCATTGTCCAGTCTCGTCGAAGTAGGAGTCGCTTCTACGAGGGCCACACAGTTTCCGGAATGAATAAGGAAAAATTACAATGATCAGCCAAAAATCAATTTGTTGTTTCTCAAAATATTCTCTGTAAGCGTCAATACACTTTTTCATACGAATAAACTATGTAATTTCCAATTATTCCAATTGTCCGTGGTGACCTCGGAAACATGTTTTTCATACTCTTCGACAGCCGTTAAGGCGATGAAAATCGTTGACCGCGTAATTGTTGTTAATTTTTGGAAACAAGAAGAAGTCACAACGTGCCAAGTAGGGACTGTATGGAGGATGGCTCACGAGTTCTACATTTTTAGTCTTCAAAAAGTCGTTTGTCTGTTTGGGCGTGTGAGAGCTGGCATTTTCATGGTGCAAGATTATGATGCGTTTACGGTTGTTTTTACGGAGTTCGTCAATACCTTCCGGCAAGCAAATAGTCGTGTATCAATCAGCATTCACGCTACGATTCTCCAAAGCAACAGTAGCCACGTGTCTAATTTTTCTAAAAAAAGCGATCATCTGCTTCGTGGAACTTTGCACACGCGCTACTTTGGTGGGGTTCGGCTCATTATGAAAGACCCAAATTGTCGATTGCTGCTTTGTTTCGGGGTTGTAGCTATAAATCTATGTTTCGTCACCTGTTACTATGTTCCATAATAAATTTGACGCCCGTTCATTGAATCTGGTAAGCATGGCATTGCACCAAGTGACGCGTTCCGTTTTTTGAGCCTCTGTCAAATTGTGTGGGATCCACCGCGAGCACAACTTTCGAACAGCCAAATATTTGTGTAAGATTGATTGTATCTCACTCATACCTATGCTTAAGAATGCCCAAATCTCATGGTAGGTCACGTGCTCGTCTGTTTCGATTCTACGGCGCACAGCAGTTTGTTCTTGACAGCGGTGGACGGGCGATCTTCACGGAATTCCTCAATGAGATTGACACGACCACTCTTGATTTCTGAAAACCAGCTATAAATTGTCGTATTGCTTGGTGCTTTAGCGCCAAAAGCAGTTTGAAGCCGAGCGAGGCTCTGCTAATGACGCCACAATGCAAAAACAAATGACTGTCAGATTAAACTCTTTGGCTGTAGAATAAAGTTAATCTACAGCCAGAGTTCCATTTTCAAATAAATATTGTTTATGTAAGTGGCCATTTTCAGTGTGACCTATGTATACTTAATATTATACTTAATATTATTTTTGTTTATAAAGAAGGCGACAGTCGAACATACAGTGCACCTGGTGGAAGTAGGTACTGTCACTCATGGACATTCGCATTAAATGCTAACTTCAGTCCAGAATGACATACGTTTGCACGCCCCCAATGCGTTGGCTACCTTTGAAGTTGAAAAAATTGATTTAGAGAAAGGGTTGGGAAAATGAGGAGGGATAGGACAGAATAGAATAGGAATGGGCTCTGGCATATGTCACTCACTATCATAATACGGACGTAATAATGGGAATGGGGTAAAGTGGGAAATGCAGTACATTTTAAGGTCTTCTGGTAAAGAGGGGTAGCGAAGTCAGTCGCCTGCGCCCAGAGCGGCTGTTGAATCGTAGGTAAGGAGCGTGATTAAGTTACGTCGTTCGATTAAGTTGATTGATAATAAAGCGTGAGTAACCCATTTACATAACGATTATTACATTCAACCACGATAACAAAAGTTTATAATGTTATGGAAACAGACAAAAATTCTAAAAACTATTGTTTTGAGTTCTGTGGCTTCTAAAGAGACCCCCCAATTAATTTTTTTTTTAATTAAGTCAATGTACAGTCTCAACCCTTTTACTGCTTTATTAGATAAATATAGTAATAGGTATTATACCTAGTTTGAAGGACAACAAAACTGTTTATTATCTGCCTAAATATTTTCCCCCATTTTCTCTTAAATACTGTATCTCCAAGAAAAAGCATTTACCTACCTACTCACGCTACACTCAATGGACCACACTGGGTTTCACTATGTCGTGGGTCCCGAGACACACCCAGACCCCAAACATGTTTAAACATATGAATTTCCGACCGGGAATCGAACCCGGGACCTTTTTCACAACAAGGAACCACTAGCAATGTAACTTGATGTAATAAATAAATGCATTTATATATTACATTCATACAGAGCAAACGTTCGTTCAAATTTTATGCGTGGGATGTATTGCTTTCCGAGAGTAGCTTTACTCACCAACAGGATAAACTCCGTTCAAAAATGCATTGATAAATTTAAGGTACAGTACCCAACATTATAATACAATGACTTACCCGTGGTTTCGCCTGCTTGGAAACATATTTCTAAACAGCAAATTATGATCAATAAATTGTATTTTAATAAAGCTCAAGTTAGACCATGTGGGGTGTAACTTGAGTTGGTACTGCTCACATCTCCGGACCAGCCCCACATGTCTCCCGACTCGAGCTTAAGCCTTGATTACACTTTTTGAGCATAATAAACAGAACCTTACGAGAAAGAACACAAAGCCGTTATTTCCTTGTAATTATTTGGTAGCAGGCACATTTGTTTATGATGAAATAATTCACTCGTCAACTCCCAGTTCATTCAAATAGTTTGCAAGTATTTTATAGTGTTTTTAATCAGATTTTTTAGTTTAATTAAGTAAAATAATTTTACATTGTCAGTCCCTGCTGAGGTATGGGAGAAAATTCATTGAAAAAAAAAACTGAGAATATTATTTAAATTACCCTAAATCCGATGCCTTTGCCATTCCACGACGCAGCCAGCATTATTGGTTGAAAAAAAAGTGGGCGCGGGAGCCACTCTACTGATTAAATGCTGCTTGCTTATTTTATTTGTACTAATTGAACAGTGGGTACATATTATTATTCATTGAGATGTAGCATGGTAGCATGCGTTTATCGTAGATGAAAATCATTGCCTGCTATTTTACAGTGACATCACAGTGAAAAATAATAATAATTTCATCAAATAATTAAAAATAGCAATCATTCATCGCTCCGTTCGAATCGCATCGCAAGCGCTTACGACGCCATCTTTTCCGTCAATTCAAACTTCCATCCGACCGAAACCAGATGGAATTTACATTGAACTTACAATAAATCGGTAATAATTATTCGTAAAGTGATTTCCCAATTCATTTCTTATTTATTAAAACGTAATTGCAAACAATCAAAGTCAAATAACCTTGCAATAGAGATAAAGTGACTTATTTATAATTTATCGATCAAAATAACGCATGATTACATATTAATTTGAAAAAATCACAGCACAATGAATTCAACACATGTTTAAAATTTAATTATCGATTTTAAAGCAAGGATTTTAAATTAAATTATGACAAACTAGAAATCACTATAATTGATATGTAAATACTAGAATCGAAGCGACAAATAATCGTTACAGCGACATATATGTATGTATTTATATATTATTATTTTTATATATTTTATATATATTATTATTATTATTAAATTATGTTTATTTAATATTATGTAAAATTGCACCATCTTAGGTAGATGGTGCTGGATGGTAGCTGGTAGATGGTTATTGGAGGGGGAGAATGCACGCTGCAATCCAACAGCCGCTGGGCGCGCTCGACTGGCCACGTTACCCCTGTCTTACAGAATACTATCTTGAAATGTATTGCACTACCCACTTTATCATATTCCCCGATGTATGTACGTGTTTCGGTAGTGAGTGAAATATGCCAGAGTCCATTCCCATCCTATCCCTTCCCACGTCCCCAACCCTTTCTTCAAATTCATTCTTTCATCAACAAAGGTAGGCAGCGCATCCGGGGGAGTGCCAGTTTGTCATTTTGGACTAATGTTGGCATGTATCGCGGGTGTCTATGGGCGACAGTATCCACTCACCACCAGGTGGACTGAATGCTCGTTTACCGCCTTCTTTCTATATAATAAAAATTTAAAAAAAAGATGATAGATGATTTTTTATATTGTTACCTGTTTTCTCCGTTTCGTCCAAATGAAACCTGGAAGAGATCGCTTTGGCGATAAGGCCGCCTATTGTAATTTTCGTGTTACCTACTTACTTAAATTGTCTTTTTACAACATAATATATTGGTGTACAGTTGAGATTACATTCACAAACATAAAAAAGGAAACCATTCAGCGCCATCTATTGGCTATGTACTTAATTATATTTACAGTTGGCACAATATAATGTCAATGTCGAAATGTCTGTCATGTCAGAATTCAAATAAAAACTGTCTTCTCTCGTCCAGTTACAGTCGAAAGAACGGAGTTTTATTTCTACATGTACAATAAATAGTTTATTTAACTATATATTTTCTGGTGCTCATTTTATTTATTAATTTATCTTTCCAAATTAATTTGTTAGTGTGTGTAAACGACCACACATAGGTAGTACCTACATGACTACAATATTATACTATCATTTTAATATATAATTTTGTAGATCCCTGCCAATTATTTTCGTAACTACTAGCTAGCGCCCTCTAGTTGGCTCTTTGGAGGCGTCACGGGTGGCGCTCGGCGCCCCCAAGACCCTGCCGAGCCCGGGTGCGCCGCACACCTTGCACCATAGAGGTAAAGCCGGCCCTGACTGAGCCGAATTTCATAAAAGTCACCTCGGTTTCCGAGGTTAACACGTTACACAACGATGATATTTAATCAATATCCGCCATATAAAGTTCAATAAGAGCACGAACAAACAGATAAGACAGAAAGAGAAACAGATATACGTTCAAACAGACCAAAGACCCAATACTAGAGTAATAGACAAACAAACATCGCTTTGACGTGTGACTGTCCTTGATACGCAAACATGTGCATAGGTTTCTTGCCGAGTGAAAAATAGTGTTCTGTAATTGTGTTGTTCAAACGAATAATGTCGATATTTACAAAATCACAAGCTTAAACTCATAGTTCTATAAATAGACTTCTTAGAAATCTTTGGTTCTGTACTATAGCTAATATATCGACGGTGGAAATGAGAAATGGAATAAACGACACACATTTTACTTTCAAAATTAAACCTTAATTATTATGTATTGTGACTAAAATTCGTCGTTTTTTTTTTGTGTGATGCACGTTCAGACAGATGGACCCACAAAGAGACAAAAATTCCAAAAATGATTGGTTTAGATTCTTTAGCAATTATACACTGCAATTATTTTATTTACTCACTAGCGACCCGCCCTCGCTTCGCTTCGATTTAGAAATTGTTTCTTTTTTTTGAAAATTTCAAAATAAAATATAGCCTATATTAGACACGGATAATGTAGCTCCCTATTTTTGCAAGAATTTTTGAAATCGGTTCAGTAGTTCCAGAGATTAACCCGGACATACAAACACACAATTTTACCTCTTTATTATATTAGTATAGATATAAACACCTCTTTGTCAGTGCGCGCCCGCGCACACCGCTGACATCCTTTTAACATAATAATACACTAATATCTAATAAATGATACAACAATCAATTTTTGTATGCAGATTGAGAATTAAAAGGCTTTCTATTTTATTAAATTATTAATAATTATCTCTGCGAACGCAACCGGAGTTCAACTTCCGTCAAATCTATACTATGACTGAAGTTTGTCTATGAAAATGATAACATCCTTTGTATACTCTATTGTCGGTAATTCCCTACGTTGATTAGAAATACACATAGTGAGTTTGTTTCACATTCACAAACAGTCTTATTTATAATTTGTTGTTTCAATGTAAGCAAAATATGAAACAATGCTGTTATTTACAGTTGTTTTACTCATAAATTATTATAACGAAATGATTGTGATGCGATGACAATAAATGCTTGTAATGGATCATGCTTAGATAATTTGTGCTGCCTAAACAAGTAAGGTTATATTTTTTATTCATTGTAACAAAGAATGAAAAGTCTGCGTTAGATTGTAACAGAAATACATGGTTTTACATGTTTTTTTTTTAATAAATTTAACAATTACTTACATTTAACAATCTTATAAAATGAATTTACTAAATAATAATAAAAGTGCCTATATTGAGTTGTCAGTTGTTGAATAAGATATTATTAAATATTTTTATAGTATGACCTAGATGGCTAAATGACGTCAAATGGTTAAAAGGGAATGTCAAAAAGTAAGTAGCGAATCCATAAAATATGCATTTTACGATATTTATTTTTACAATTTGTATGACCTTGCCTATACTAATATAATAAAGAGGTAAAATTGTGTTCAGAATAAAAAGACGAACTCAAACACACAAACGTCAAAGAAACATTTGTCTTTAAATGTTTAGACATTGTCCTTAATCAAATATTTGTCCAAAGGGCATCGAATCTGCGACCTTATAGCAAGCACGAATGAGTTAATCGATCACACGTCAATTTATAAAAAGTGCTTTTATTGTTATAAAAATTACCATTCTCGTAAAAAAGGTCACTTGAAATAACTTTTATTAGAATGTATTTAATAATGTCACTTGTAATGTCCATTATTAAAAAGGTTATTTAGAATGTTTGTTATTAATATAATATAATAAAGAGGTAAAATTGTGTGTTTGTAGGTATGTTGGGGGTTCATTCTTTCACAAATAGGAAGCTACATTATCCGTCAAAAAATTTTCAAAAAAAAAAAATGTATAATATTGGTCGCTATTAGTTCTAATATGAGCCACGTCGTTAAAAGAAACTGTGGCATCTTAAAATTTGCAATTACAATATTTATTTTTTTATAACAATTGTATAGGCGGGGGGCATTCATTCGCTATACAGGATGTCCCGTAAGTTCTGGAGACAGGGGGGGATCAAGACCTATAGAAAATACATACTAAATTAATGAAACTTACAGTTAAACAGTTATGGGTATTTTTAATTTTCCTAAAAAAATCTGTATAGAAGACTAAATATGAAAATATAGAATAAAGTATGTAATTTTTCAAGTTTTTTTTTATAGGTTTAAAAAAATAATGTATCTTTCTGATGTTTGTTTACCACTTTCCTTTACATTAAAAAATAAGACAGTTTATTGAAAAAAATCTTAACTTCGAACAATTTCAGTGTGGCGTTTGACCGAAGCCTGTGTAAAAAAAATGCACTGAACATGTTTTGTCCATAATTTTAAAAACTTCTACAATTCATGTCGATTCTAAAAATCTACAATACTATGATCTAAAATAAATACAAACGTTACTTTATTATAAGTTAAATGTCCATAATAAACTTTTAATGTCTTTATAACTTTTTTTTTGAGAGTGCACGCACGAGGTTATCGTAATGACGTAATCGTTCGTTCGTAAAATTGATTCGTCTCGTGAATTGATCGACAAGCGCTCGCGGCGCGCGGGCCAACCGCCGCGCGCCGTTCACTGATGGGAGTGATGGATCATGGAGTCATTGTGATCCATTTAGTATTGAAAAATATTAATGATGATTCGATCTGCAAAAAGGGTTATCAACACATGCCCCAATTTATAGCCAGACCACGGAGAAGGCGAAGGGAAATTACTATGAATTTCCTTGCCTGTATATATATATATATATATATATATGTATGAATGTATTATATGTATTTTTATTTATATTTTTATTTATTAGGTATAACAACAAATTTACAAACTTAACTAGTTACAGACACATTTTGTAAAACATTTGTACGTTCGTAAATTCACTTACAGCTATACACAACTTTAACTCTTAACATGCAGAATAGCTAAAATGAAACTATATATATATATATATAAACTATCTAAAAGGAAAAATGTCTATCTAACAGAATTTTAAAACGGGCGTTGTTTAAATAGAATATGTCAAACTCGACATCCAGGTCGTTATAATAACGACATATTCTATAAAATGGATTATTGTAAGAAACATTATTTCGAGCCCGTGGTATGTCGAACAGCTGTTCGGTACGGTACGTAGTACGTATATTTGTATATATGTGCATATATGTATATTTGTATGTAGTACATAAGTATATATCGATTTTGCTAATATAAATTATTGAGTTGATATTAGAAAATGTGTCATATTAGTTTTAATTTTTCCGAGTGTCTTAGGTGATATGTTTATTTTGGAATCAATTCAAAATGGCGATTGTAATTTTTAAGAAAATCGTAACCGAGAAATTATTTTCTTTCCAATTTTTTTTTTTTTTATGTACGAAGGCGGCTGACGAGCATACAGTCCACGTGATGGTAAGTGGATACTGTCGCCCATAGACATCCGCGATACATGCCGACATTAGTCCAAAATGAGAAACGTTGGCACGCCCCCGGATGCGCTGTCTACCTTTGGAATAGGAATGGATTTGGAGAAAGGGTTGGGAAAATGGGGAGGGATAGGATGGGATTGGAATGGGCTCTGGCACATCTCACTCACTACCGAAACACGTACGTACATTGGGGAAATACAATAAAATGGGAAATGCAGTACATTTCAAGGTAGTCTTCTGTGAGAGAGGGGTAACGTGGCCAGTCGAGCGCGTCCAGCGGCTGTTGGATTGCAGCGTGCACTCTCCCCCTCAAAAAATACAAATTAATACATATTAAGTCTTATAATATGATACTCCTCTGCAAAGCTCGCCGAGATGAGACCGACATAGATAGACCGGCTTCTTGAAGAAGTTCGCCGGTGGTGGTGGCACGAGAAGAGTCCCGAGAGAGGGCTATGTACAGCAGTGGAGAGAAATGGGCTAATGCACATTTAGATTTCTGCAACCAAACACAGAAGAGCAGCGCATTCACACATTTCTTCGATACGAAGTGGTCGCGTACTGTGTGGTCCAACAACTCGTAGGCTGTGGAATAAACCGCCTCAAGAGGTCTTTCCATTAAACTATTATACGATATGGGGTTCTTCAAGAAGGCCGTGAATAGGATTTTGCAAGGTCGGCGGCGTACTCGCATACCTCCTGGTGTTGCAGGTGTCCACGGGTGGCGGTAGCCACTTACCATTACGTGAGCCGTTTTCATTTATACTATATAAAGAGGTAAAATTGTGTGTTTGTAGGTATGTTGGGGGTAATCTCTGAAACTACTGAACCGATTTCAAAAAATCTTTCACAAATAGGAAGCTACACTATCCGTGTCTAATATAGGCTATATTATTTTGAAATTTTGAAAAAAAAAGTTCTAAACCGGAGCGAAGCGAAGGCGGGTGGCTAGTCCTGTATAAACGTGTAGGTATATACTTATAACTTTTATACAACCGATTCCTGCTAAGTTTTACTAGTTGGATATTACTCAGCTAACCATTTGTTAGTTAGGAATTAAGTATTTTTTTTGAAAGAGTAGAAAGATATCATAAAATCAGATTTTATGTACTCGTAATTTTCAATAGTGTTCAAATTGCCCACGCTGCGTTCCAACCCAATGAATAATAATGGTTTGATCCTCGCAATCTTATCAATACGGCTTATCTGTCGATTTATAACCAAAATAATTTAATTACAGCTCAGCGCAATGAGGAGTCCTACTTCAATGTGATATCTGACTACTGATATCACATTGTCTTTTAGCCCCATAATGTGCCTCGCTGCTAAATACAGATAGATTAGAAGTTCAACCGAATTTAACTTTTTTCTATCTTGTTAATTAAAATACAAGCACCCAAAAGTAATTAATCAGTGCCATTTCCTCAAATGTTGTTTATTCTCTTTCCAGGACTCTGGAGGATTAGTTTCAAGAACATCATCAGAACATGATAGAAGATAACCCAACGGTGGTTTTGGAGAAGTGGGAAACGATAATGTGCATTTCGACTGCGTGAGTTGAAGCTTTTTGGATAAATGTGAACACGTTACTTTATTGTTTTAAGAATATAATATTCCAAAGCCAAGGAAATTTAGGAGAGTAGAAGCCACGTTGAAACTGCCAGACAAGCAAAGTTGTTGACATAAATATAGCAATATCAACATTATTGATCTTCCGTCCACCTGGCAGAAGCTTACCATTATGCTTACCGTGTTTTTTGTGGAATATTCAGTGGTCCCTGTGAAAAGTTTGTTAATCCAAAAACATTACAAATACCTACCCTACTGTGAAATTTGTGAATTAACTTGTGATTCGTGAAAATATTATCCAGCTTAATATTACCTAACCAAACGTGAACACAATTAATGCTCACGTGTCTTCTAATAATTAAAAAAAATATATGCTACTATGCCTTACATAGAATTAGTTGCGTACGGTTCAAAAATTGACTTATTTTACAAAGTGGTTCAATTTGAATTAACTAAAAGTTGATGTCGTTTACTTAAAAAATTACATGATTCAAAATGGCTTGCACTATGCTTAACGTTAATGAAGAAACGCTTGATGCCGATATAAACGTACCAGATGTGAAAGCTATACAATCTACTGTAAGAAAAAAGAAAACTAGTGTAAATACATTAGAAAAACGTAAAGAATTTGAAGATGTTGACATTAGAAAAGACCTTTCACCCGATGTGCTTGACACTAAAGAAACACTTACAAAAGGCAAAACAAATTCCAAAAAAAATATGTCACCAACAAATCCAGAGAAAGTTAAAACATCCAAAAAGACAGCAGCGACAATAAATGACAAAAACAATGAAATTAAAAATGCTCAATTAGAAACGAACAAATTATTGAAAGGGGTAAGGAGTAAACCCGTTACCTTTAGAATGATGAATAGAAATGATGAATCTAACATACACGGTAGACCAGAGGCAGACGTTTCACCTGAGAGGCAAAAGGAGTTTATGTCAAAAGAGAATTTGGAAGAAAATAATGAAATTGCAACTGAATTAAAAAGTAATGAATCGTTGAAAAAGAAAATAACGGAAAGGGAAGATGATGAATCTAAAATTGGTAAAATTGACGTAGACACCTCACCTAGCAGGCAAGATAAAATGAAAAAATCTGAAAACTCGGAAGAAACAAATCATATAGACATCGACGATATTGTGAATATCGAAACAAAAACTAACGAATTAAAAAACAAAAATAGAAAAATGGGAAAAAGAGAGGTTAAAACCTCTGTTGTCAAACCGGAAGTAAGACGAAGGAAAGTAAATACTTATAAAAATTCGGAAGAACCGCAAGATATTGATAACAATAACATTATGAATACTGGTAATACGGAAAATAAATGTGATGAATCTACAATTATCAATTCTGACGTACACATATTGTTTGAAAAGCAAGATGAAATAAAAGCATTTGAAAATCCGAACGAAATGAAAGCAGACAAAAATAATGGCATTGTTAATAAATTAGAAAAAAATGAATCGTCAAAAATGAATAAAGTTAAAAATAAAGACGAATCCAAAATTTGCAAATTAGATGTAGAAGTGAAAGCCAGCCCTAAAAGGAAAGCAAAACGAATAATTATTAAAAAACTAGAGGATCCAAAAGATATTGAAGACGAAGAAAATATAACTAAGCTGCAGACTAAAAACGTTTCGAAAGACAGCTCTTTAGTTTCTGAACAACGCGTAGAAGATACAAGCACATTTGAAGAGGAAGGTGACAGAAATACATCTAATATACCGGAAGAAGTTAGTAATATGAATGGCAATAAGTTACTTGCCATTTTAGAAAAGTACGATATCGAAAATCTAAACGAAAATTTCGACTATGAGGCAACAGAAATTATATCTCCGACAGTAGGAACTGCGACGAAACATAAACGGGAATATAGGACAATTCTTTGCGGACTGTTAAGAGAAAATAGTTTCGAAATTATTCAAAATAATCACCGTTTGACAAATCTCAACGGTACTCTTCCAGAAGCCACGTCCAACTTCACCACCAATGGCTGCTCAAAGGGGGCCTACAAAGTGACTCTTTTGCCAAGAATTGTTAGAAACGGCAAGAACTGCCTCAGGAACCATATTATCAAAAGCATTGCTGAGAAAGTACACTATACAAGAGGCCCGGACATATATGAGAAATCGGCTAACATACCTCAGATTATGGAGCGACTAGCCGACAGAAAACGGGTAGCCATCGAACAGAAGCTCGTGAAAAAAAAACCTTTTCCCCTTACAACTGCGGTGGGTCAAAGGAAATTCTTGATTTTAAGTCACATTTTCACCATTCGGCAAGTTATTGAAAAATGTAGATTATACAATCAAATCTTATATTTAGCCTTCACGGAATACGAAGATGAAAGCGGTGCAATTAAAATGGCAGAGGAGGAATATAAATCTTCTAACGCAATGCGGTCTAAAAATGAATTTTCACCTTCGTGTAAGTCTTCGAAAACTTTAGATGGGGTCTTTCAACTGCTGAACTGGTGTGAGAGAGGTATTAATGTAAACGGAGAAGTACTGACTCATCTAAGGTTCGACGAGTACATAGTTATTTTTAGTGATACAGAAGAAAATATGAGAAATATGCTGGAAGAACTCCATCGGGCGTCGGAGACGACGAAAATCAGGATAGACCTCAATAAAACACAAATACTGAGTACAGAGAAGTCCAAAAAGTCGGAGCACATTCGGGTTTTAGATAAACAAATTCCTCTCGTCGCTGAATGTGTGCATCTCGGACAGGTTTTGGCATTCGATAACAATCAGAAGAGGGAGACTGAACGACGCATCCAATTAAGCAAGGAACGGTTTGAGAAAATTAAATATTGTTTCCAAAATATGTCTCTCAGCGACAAAAAAGCGTTATTTGAGAAGTACATTCTCCCAGTAATGACTGACGGCGCTGAAACTTGGAATATATCAAAGCAATACATACAGCGACTAAGAAAAGCACAGCTTGCAATGGAACGCGTTATGCTCGACTTACCAGCGAAAGAAAAAGTATCTGACCGCGAGGTTAGGAGCCGCAGCGGCTTGACTGATGTAGGAAACGTGATATGCAGCTTAAAATGGAAGTGGGCTGGACAATTAGTTTGTCGCAAGGAGGAGCGAGACTTCAAGTTTTTGTTCCAAGTACAGACCTGGTCACCAGATCTGCTTCACAGGAAAGGACGTCCCCCGGCCCAGTGGAGTGACGATGTAAAGAAAATCGCTGGTGTCAGCTGGAGAAGGTTGCAAAGAGAGGAATGGAGAGTTCTGGAAGAGGCATACGTCAAATATTGGACGTCGTCGGGTGCCGATTCTGAACCGTTTTGATGTGAAGTGATTTAAAAGTGGCAATATGAAGTGATTTAAAAGTGGTAATGTGAAGTGATTTTCGAAAGATTTGTTGTTGGACTGGACTGAATTTTAATATTCTACTAATTGGTGCTATTTTATGTCCCTGAGATCATACTTCTCATTAGCGGGGTAGTTATTGTGTAACTAAACACCAAGATGAATTAAAATAAATATGATGTAACCTGGCAGCGTGGACTCATGTACCTCTTCCCGGGGGTGTCGTAAAAGGCGGATTAAGGTATAACAAAGCCGCTAGTCGCTACCACAAGCCCTGAAGAACTAAACCACCTCTAAAAGAGTGGATTCGTCAACACTCTTTTCTACGCAACTACGCATAATGATTCCAAATTGATAACTCTGTACAAATAAATAGACCAGGGTCTAAATGTAGGTATGTATGTAAAATGTAATGTCTAAATGTAAGTGTAAATAAATAATGTGAATTATTTGTAATACAAAAATGTGGAGCGGTAGACTTAGTTCTCCTGGGGTAAATCACCTGGGTGAATTAAGTACACTACTTAGTAGAATAGATTCACCCAGGTGATTTGCAGAGGCATTAAATGCACTACTTGGTAGACTTGATTCACCCAGAGGTTAATTACAAATTAGGTATGTATGATATAGGATCTACTTGGACACTTGAAATTTGAAGTGTTTATGAATCAATTATTGTAATCTATTGAACATGTCATATTTATAGCGATTTTCAATTCTTCGTTTCCGAATTTTCCGACGCGACTTTGGATAAAATATTAAAATAAAATAATTAACGAATTTAAATTTATAAAAAGAGGACGAGGTCGAGTTATTTTGTACAATGGTCGACAGTATTTTAAAAAAAAGACTTACAAATGTGGTGCTGACTGGTGATGTTCTAGTAAAATATCCAATAAAAAATGTAGTGGCTCCATGACAGTAAAGGTAAACCTTTTTAGTTTTTGAGTGATGATATTTTCAGCCTTACCTATAACATTTTTAGGACTAATTATATGACTTCTTAATCTAAAAATTTTAATTTTCTATTCTTTATATTATAGGATCATAGAATTATAAAAGCAGTTTCACATTACGCGGACTGCACCGTCGACACGGCCAAAAATATATGGGCAGATAATTTAGAAACATGTAAGGAAAAAAATTGTACAACAGATCTGCCGATACCACAGCTTTATGAAGAAACAGTGGAAACTTACAAAAACAGTGGTACTAATTTAGTATAATATATGAAATACCACCTCTCGAGGACATTAAAGCGGGCTTGTATAGAAAGAGAAATAAGTACCTGGAAGTTCCTAAAGATGTGTATGATGAAGGAGCGAATGTTGTTATTCCTCAAAAATTTAGCGATTTCTTACTGGCTGACTACAACTGCGACGGCTTAAGAATTGTATTATTTAGTTCGAAAAAGGGTTTAGAAAATATGGCCAAGTTGAAACATTTTTTCGGAGATGGAACTTTTGAGGCCTGTCCAGTTCCATTTTCTCAAATATATACGATCCATGGAGACTGCGGCAGTAGCTCTGAAACCGCACACATCTCACCGCTTATATACGCATTAATGTCTCACAAGAATTGCAAGTCGTATGTGATATTATTTGAAATGATAAAATCACAAATAGCCAACTGGAATCCAAAGAAATTTACAAGCGATTTCGAAAAAAGTACAGTTAAGGCAATCTCGACGGTTTTTCCAAAAATTACAGTAAAAGGATGTTACTTCCATTTCCACGAAAGCCTTAAGAGAAAAGCGAAGGCGTTGCACATATTTAAAGAGTAAAACAATCGGCGCTGTGTATTTCTGTGTCGTAGTTTAGCGTTATTACCGCTAACTGAAATAAAAGCGGGCTGGAAATATATTGAGGCACTCTTTTCAAAATACAAACATCTTCAAAAAAAATTAATATATTTCAAGACGAACTGGTTGAAGCCGAAAATTATGTAGCAATGGTGTGTTTTCGGTGAGAGGCACAGAACCAACAATTTCGTAGAAGGTTGGCACACTAAATTGAACAAAATTGTTAAAAGAAATAACCGCAGTATTTTGGAGCTTTTAAAAAAGATGCAAACTCAGTGCGAAAGCCGAAACAACGCAAACCTCAGAGTCAAATAAATGACGATGTTATCCTGGATGCTCGAATAAGGTTCTTGGATATCAATAATAAATATCAATGTGGGTCATTTTCTGGAGATGATGCGTTGACAGGCGTAAAAGCTCGTATTTCTGCGTATCACGAGTGGCTACGAGCCTACTGCCTGCGTATCACGAGTGGCTACGAGCCTACTGCCTGCGTATCACGAGTGGCTACGAGCCTACTGCCTGCGTATCAGAAATACGAGCGTATTTCATATTATGAGTAGTCTCTTTTATGTTTTATTTTCTTTCCACTAATTTATGTAATAGTTATAGTATAGGTGAATAAAGTATACTCAAAATTAATATTAGTATTAACTTACCCGACAAGGTGAATCTATTCTACTAAGTAGTGTACTTAATTCACCCAGGTGATTTACCCCAGGAGAACTAAGTCTACCGCTCCAAAAATGTATTACTTATAATGTCATTCATTATTATCTTGTGATAAGACAAATTACCATTATTTGGAGTTTAGTTACTTTCTAATTAGTTCTAATTAGACTAATTGATTAGTTCAAAGTTGTAAGTAAATAAGGCGAACAATCTCCATTGACAAGCTTACAACAATCACCATTTGTTTTCATATGAACCTTATTTCTAAGAACAGCTTTAGGTTATTTTTTTTATCTGCTTCTATCGCACTTGGATTACTTGGATTACGTGTAAAAATGTAATAATATTTGACGTTTTTTCGAACAAAGCAAAACTTATTGTCGGTATAGTTATTCATTTTGGTTAAGATTTACCAACTTAAAGTTTCATTGTTTCAAGATCCTGTTTAAATAGAAACATGCTCTAATATATGATTTTTAATATATAACAGAAATGGGTTTTATTTCTTTTACTAAAGATTTCACCTGTGAAACTATAACCGACAATAAGGGCCTTTTCTCAGATGTCACATATAAAAAAGTAATAATAAAATCATCTAAGGGTAAACGCATTAAGTACATAATAGATATAGATAGGTACGCCTTTATTTCATTGATATTCAACCTTTTTTTTGTAATTCAAAATTATTATTACTGTCCACAGTAAAAGTAGACTAAGGACATACGTACATACTACCCTATGCAGTCTCTATTACTATCATTTATATAGGCAAGGGCGTCGCCAGTCAAAAGGCCGGGGTGAGGGAGAAATATGAATTGTGGGTACAAAATATTTTTTTTTTCGAATCTCTAGAGAAAGGCAACTGCCCTCCTCTGCTCCCCTTGGCGACGCCCTTGTATGTAGGTAGTGAATAGTAGTATTAGCTGTCATAATATTTATATAATTACTAGCTGTGCCCGCGACTTCGTACGCGTGGAATTTTAGTTTTAATACTCTAAATTGGGATATCATTCTTCCCATCGGCCGATTTCGATACAACAAAGCAGATTCGAAGCGCCAAGCTAAGCTTAATTAACCCGTAGAAACCCCATGAAAATCCGTTCAGAAGTTTTGGAGATTAGCGTGTTCGAACAGACAGACAAAAATTTTCAAAATCGTCTTTTTGTATTCTGATACTCTTCTTTCATCGCCCCCAATCAATCAGTTTTTGGTAAATATATTCAATGTACAGACACGCTGGTTTTACAGTTTTATTATAAGTATGTATAGATGTGGGTAGTTTTGAAACGTACTGTTTCGATATAGACAATGAAGTTAGTCTGACACCAACGTCGTTTCATTGTGCGCAGTCGCTATTACATGTAACAATTTTAAAAAAAAGAAGTGCCATACTTTATATAGAAATCGTATAATACAATGCTATTATTAGCTTGATAATATAAATAGTTAATTTTAATTTGAATGAAATTATGGGGTCAGTTTTAGCCCCATTGCAAGTTTCAATTGGTAAAGGGCCTGGTTAACTTCTGGAAACGTATGCAAGGAATGGAAGAAGTGGAAAGGGGCATTTATTATGAGGCGTGCGAATTGAACAAGAGTTGAACAAGAAAGATAAACATGTGCAAATAAGATTTTTTCTTCACATCATCGCAAATAAATGCCGGGCAGTGTATGATCAATTCACGGAGGACTTCAGATCCTTGGATGAGTTAATAAAAAGATTCAATGATTTCTTTATGCCAAAGAAAAACTTGATGGTGGAAAGATTTTTCACTCGCTCTTTTTTTATAGAAGAAAGGTGGCAGTAGAGCATACAGTCCACCTGATGGTAAGTGGAGACTGTCGTCCATAGACATCCGCGATACATGCGAATATCAGTCCCGAATCAGAAACGTTGGCACTCCCCAGGATGCACTGCCTACCTTTGCAGATTAAGGAATGGATTAGGGAAAAGGGGGAAGGATTGGATGGGATGGGAATGGGCTCTGGCATATTTCACACACTACCGAAACACGTACATACATTGGGGAAATACGAAATAGGAAATGCAGTACATTTCAAGGTAGTCTTCTGTGAGAGAGGGGTAATGTGTCCAGTTGAGTGCGCCCAGTGGCTGTGGAATGCAGCATGCACTTTCCCCCTACAAGAAGGTCACTGCGCTCAGCAGGTAACAGAATCAACAGAACAATATGCATTTGAATTGAATAAATTAGTAAAGAAATGTGAATTTGATCATTTGTGTGACTGTTTGGTGCAAGGCGGGTTCCTAAGCAGACTGATAGATGCTGCCCTAAGAGAACGCTTATTACTAGAAAGTGAATTAACATTAAAAATAGCCTTAGAGATATGCAGATTAGCGGAGATATTGCGTGTTCAAGCAGGTTACATAAAACAAAACTGCATAGGCTAGTATGACCTTTTTACTTTCATTGGTTTCATTAAAAACAGTAATAATTATTTATGATTATAAAAAAATGATTAAATGTCAATGAAATAATGGTGTATATTTATTATATTAGTTATTTGTTTTGTACAGGTCCTCCGCTTTGAGTCTGATACTGAATTATTGTCAAAATAGTAGAGTAATTTATAAAACAATCAAACCAGTTAGTGTTTGCAGCACCTGTTTCATTAATTTCAGTTTATATGAATAGGTATATGTGTTCATATAGGAGTTGGAGGGTTTATTGTTGTATATGTAATAAAAACTTTCACCTATATTCTTGAGCCGTTTCATTTGCCAGACCAATTGAGTAAGTACCTAGTACCAATGTTTACCGATTTCCATTTTGTCTCTCTGTGTAAACTATTTTTTTTGATCTCGGAAGCTTGCGCATTTGTACTGAAATGATATATATGTAAGTATTACAATATGAATTTAAGCTGTAGGTACCTACATAATAATAAACTGTGTTCAAGTAAAATACTAATGAACTGGAAATATAATTTCAGCTATTACAATACATTGTATCCTGTACACACGTATCGTAATGACACCAAAAACGGACACTGAGTAAAAAAAAGGTTTTTAAACTGCTTTATTCATCGCAGCCAGGTTAAAGGCCTGTTTCAACACAGATAAAATATGCAATTGTATCTGTTATACAGTCATTTTTTGAGACCCCCTGAGAATACAGACTTAGTTTTGAAGTTTTATCTTATCTATATTTTTGGTGAACTAGCGGGAGCATTATCGGACGGTCCCACATCCAGTAGCGATATTTCTTTCGATGTGTTTGTCAATTGCAATGTCAAAAAAAAAAGTAAACTATTATTTTCTGAGTATCGATATTGATTTAAGATGTTTCATGTGAACAGCACGTTTAGTTAGACGTATTTATTACCAGACGCTTTGACGTTTATTGCACGCATGTTTGAAATAGCTCCATCGCATCTTTTTAAAATAATTCCACGGTTTACTTTTCTTCATTTTTATCTCCAAACTACACTGACAATCCATTGAGTACATTGGGCATTTATGAAGTTTATCCAAAACAAAAAAGACCTTGAAAACAAATGTTTGCAATGGAAACGAACGGAATTGAACGGATTACGAAATGCAGACAACCCTAGACGCGACCGACTAATTTTTTGTTTCATTTATTTATGTTCTTCTGTTCTGCTAGGGCACGGCTTATATCAAATTAAGTTTGATAAACATAGACTATTAAATTGATAAATTAGGCTTAAACTTTGTTTTAAGCCTTGTTAACAATATTTTTTCTAATATTCATAACAATACTTCGTTATATCGGTCGTGGTTGTATCGATACACTTAACGATATTTACAAGTTGATTAGCGATGGGTAACTCCGGAGTTAATAAATTAAAAGAGTTGAAACCGCGAGCGGAGTATAAACACTTAATTGCTACACCGAACTGTTACTAACTCCGAGGAGTTATTTATTCCTTTGGCGTTTCGTTTTTGTTCGGATTGCTGTTCGCTCGCCGTGTGAGCGTGTATCGACACCTGTCGTGGTCTGGAAGGAATGTGGTAAAAAAATTGTAAACAAACTATAATATCTATAAGTATTTGAAAAAAGCGTACAACGTAACTTGATCGAGCAAATTTTAATCTTATTTTCTAAGTCATAAGAAACGTTTTTCAGTGGTCGTAAAACGAAGGGGTCTTGCAGGAGCGTCGCAAGTGTATTTGAAAGAACTACTCTCTTGCTTTCAAACACAGCTCATGCTATTGACAGCTATTGTTACATGTCGCTTTTGCTTGGACTCACGAGTCGTGATCCAGTTCACTGATCACTCCACCACTAATCATATTGCAAGCGATATCCCTGTTATTAGTCAAATAAATATTTGGGACTTAGAATAGAGAACATTATCAATTTTATGCTTTGTTATTTCGTGTCGCGACTGTTTCGCCTTAAATTCATTTGCGAACTAAGCCGTTATTTTCTGCGTGCGTTTGTTGTTTTCTCTGAAGAAGTAAAACAAATATAACGGTGTAAATATAAAATAAGTATTGTAATTAATTTGTATACTTAGTTACTATTTTATTATATAGTTCAGTTTTTTTGATAATGTCGAGACAATGAGTGACCGATTGCAACTTAGGAAGAACTAAGAAGCGAAGTCCCTTAGGGGACCATTTTAATCAAATAGAAAATAATAAGGCGAAATGTGTTTATTGTTCGCAAACACTGAATATGACACGGGGGTTAATTAGTAATTTATCGAGGCATATGAACCGCAAATAGCCCACTATCCCCATATTAGCGGAGAGGCAACAAAAATGTCGTTCGAGTTGTTTCTGTTGAGATCCACGAAAAAAAGTACACTTCTATTAAAGTATGACTTATTGCAAAAAGTTAGAACTTAATTTTAAACAAACTATTGTTTGTTTAGTGCACTTTGATCTTGAACTTGACTGTTGGAGTAGCACCGTACGTGACCCGCGAGTCCGGCGACTAGTGTTGCCAGGTCCAGTGTGCGGGACGGAAGGTTAAAATAATCGGGAATTTGGTTTACAAATCGGGACAGCTACAAAAAAAATCTGGTTTTTGTGAATCATCATTTATTTTTATCGGTCGGTCAATTTTTTTTATAATGATATGTTACCATCGGTTACTACAACAAATAAAACTTAAACAAACTAGATAAACTTCTTTATAATATAACAAAATTCAAACGTAATAGTTTTGACTAATTAAATCGAATCATAATCATCTTTATCTAGTCAACACAATACGCGCGAAGTTTAAAACTTTTATGATGACTATCTATTTAATCTGAGTTTGGTGAGAAAATATAAAAATGCGAAAGCAAAAATATTTAGGAGTAAGAGCTTACAGATATGTATATTCGTTTTTCCTGTCAAAATTCTCGATCAAAATACAAACTAAGGAGGTTAGTGAAAAATCGGGACATTCGGAGTCCCGATCAAGGGTGAATCAAGGGGTAAATCAAGGGACGTGTCATCACACCCCTGATAACCGTCCGTCCCGCGCAAATCGGGACACCTGGCAACAACGTATTTGATAAATATTTCACGACTATTCTATACACCTGGCAACACTACCCGCGACACACTTATTATACACACACACACACACACACACACACACACGCGACACACACTTAATTCAGTATACGGGCCTATTAAGAATAGGCATGCCTCAGATTTTTTTTATTCTATACGACTTTTTATCTTTTCATCTCACATTCATAACATTCACACGATTGTTTGTATGCTATGTAATTAAAATATGTACCTAGAAAACAAACCAAGAAAAAAATTGATGATACCAAATAAACATAAATACCTACACAGTACGCACACTATAGTCGGAATTATAATTCGATTCCACATTTGACATTAGCTACTGTCATTTTGTAAAATAATGATACCACATATAATAGTGTAGTGATGAACACAAAAATCGATAAACAATCGCGATTTATGTTTATGTAATCATAATATTGGTGTGCCAATTAAAGACTAAATTATTGATTTTTATTTAAATAAATACATAATTATTCATAACAATTATTTATTAATTAGTAACCGCTGCTTTATTTTATAAAAAGTTAATATTTTTGTTTTTTTTTATATTAAAAACAAAACTTATAATAAAAGAGCCTAGATAGTTTTCTGTATTGGCAACCCGTGCGCGCTCGTGCAGCTATCGCCATTTTGTTTATCTTGTCATTCGGCTTCATTCTCCTAGTCTGACTGCACGAATATCTCGTTTCATTGCGAATCGATATTTTGTTATTTTGTTGGGTTTTTGTTAAAGTTTTGTTACGTTGTGTTTGTTGTTACGTTTATAGTTTTTTGTGAACTTTGAGTGAATCTATTTGTTTTGGTTTTCCATCAAAATGGATCCTCCGCCAAGTACATCACAAAAAGACGTGGATGTTTTCTTGTCTCCAAGAAAAAAACGTCCACGAAAAGCTTTCACTGTTACTGAAAAAGTAATGATCCGCAACGCATATAAGTACGTGAAAAATGAAACTTCTGCGCAATTGGAGGCCTTTGAAGTTGTGGAAGAAAATGAATGTATGAACAAAGTTGCTCACATATTGGGAATAACCTCACGCTCTGTTTGTAACGTTTTGAAGGAAGTAAATAAAGGTGCGCCGCCAACTCCCCCTAAAAAAACTGGACCAAAGCGAAGTTTCAAAGATAAAATTGATGAATTTACATTCTCCGCAATACGACGAATAGTTCATCAGTTCTTTTACCGAAATGAACCTCCAACCATTGCAAAGGTTAGTCAATCAGTCAGACAGTATTATTTTATACCTACATCTTTTATATATAAGTAATGATTCCAAACTATTATAAAATTTACTATTTCAGATTTTACAAGTGATGAACGATAATCCAGAAATGCCCAAGGTTTCCAAAGACACCCTCAGAAAAATTTTGAAGCATCTTAATTTTAAATTTGTTGCACGGTCACGCAAGAGCACACTTATTGATCGAAATGATATAATAACATGGCGCCAGCGTTACTTGCGATCTATATGTCAGTTTCGACGAGAAGGGAGACATATATATTATCAAGATGAAACTTGGGTTAACGCAGGTAAGGCTAACATTTTGAATTAATATACATTTACATTAAATTTAATAGTAATATTGAATGTTCATGTACTATATGTGATTTAAGGTCATACTGTAAAAAAAACTTGGGTGGACAAGCAAGTCACATCATCTCGGCAAGCGTTTTTGGAGGGACTGACCACTGGATTAAAAAACCCATCTGGAAAAGGCAAACGTCTCATAATTAGCCATATAGGTAGTGAAGAAGGCTTCCTGGAAGAGGGGCTCATGATTTTTGAAGCAAAGAAAAATTGTGAAGATTACCATGATGAGATGAATGCAGTTTGTTTTGAGGAGTGGTTCGCTGGAGTCTTACCAAAATTAAGACCAAACTCAATTGTGGTGATGGATAATGCACCTTACCACTCCCGAAAATTGGAAACGGCACCAAAAATGAGCTGGAAAAAAGCTGCCATTCAAGACTGGCTTTTAAATAAAAATATTCATTACGAACCAGATATGGTTAAAGCTACGCTTTTAGAACTGATTCCACATAACGAGTCTTTTAATAAGTACGCTGTAGACGAAATGGCAGCACAACATGGGATCACGGTTTTAAGACTGCCCCCTTACCATTGCGAGCTGAACCCTATCGAATTGATATGGGCTCAGGTAAAGGGGCATGTAGCTCAAAATAATAAAACCTTCAAATTGACAGACGTGAGAAATTTATTTGAGGAAGGCATTCAAAAAATTACGGCCACCGAATGGTCTAAATGCGTATCCCATGTTGTCAAAGAAGAGGAAAAAATGAGTAGGCTAGATATGTTAATTGACAATATCACAGACACATTTATAATAAATGTTACAGAAAGTGACAGCGATAGCGATAGCGATGACGGCGACGATTTATAAAATAAAATATTACCATAATACATCTATTTGTTTTATTTCTCATGTTCCTTCATGATCACATTTATTTATTTATTTCACACACAATTATTAAAGAAAACTCTCAGATCCGTAATAAAATTAATCGTCATAACTAAATTATCCGTTCACAAATATTTAATTTCCTGATATACTTAGTTTACGAGAATAAAATTATAAACGAGAAGAATCGATCCGGAAATATTCCATTTCCGTATCGAATAATTTCGCAACGTTACTATTTAGTACTTGTCATAACGTTGCAACACTGAAATTGTCAAATCTGGAATCGAATTAAAATTCCGACTATAATTTATTTTACCTTTACTTTTTGTATCATTTGCCCGTCGCGAAATGAATAAAAATCTACCTAATATTTATATCAGGAATGGAACGTCCATGTATTGTTCGTATTTCTTATCGAGTCGAATACTTCCTACCCTTTTTTTTTTATATACTAGTGGGCGGACGAGCAAGCGGTCCCACGTGATGGTAAGTGTTACCGCCGCCCATGGACACCTGCAACACCAGGGGGTATGCGGGCGCGCCGCCGACCTTGCAAAATAAAATAGAATAGAATATAGAAATAGAATAGAATATCGTCAATCGGTAACGGCCATACTTCATAAATATTCGGATTAGGTATTATATTTTTAAATACTAGTATTAAGTGGAACAGGTATCATTTTTACCTAAACCGACTCACCTCTAGTTATACAACGACCAACAAAGTAGTACTGTGATGTGCGAAGAATCGTATAGCCCTCATCGACAATTCAGATGAAGATAAACTAAAGATAGCTATAAAAAAGTTTTGATTAATAATAATTATTTACTTTGTATTTTGTATATGTATAATAATAAACCACTATTTTGATAAAATGTTTTTTTAAATTCAATATTTTTTTAAAAAAACTAGTAATATAGCGACTTGAACAGACTACTTAGCGGCATTTGCTTTAATCGTGTTAGCAACACTTCCTGAAGTGTACGCACATTACTATACTACCATTATTTTACTTACATAGATTACTAATTAATTGAACACATTCGCATCTTTTTTTCTTCCACTGTTTTAATTAAAATTAGTTAGTGGTGGCTTGTATTAAAATTGTAATTGTTTATTCCGTAACTTATTTCAAGTAAAATTGCAAAATTTTAATAGAAATACCAAGTAAGTTGCATTTTATCTAAGAATACCAAGTAAATTGCATGTTATCTTTATTTTTCGATAACACGTCCTTTTATATTGTGAAGTATTATTAGAACGCAGTTAGGTATTGTAAAAGGGCAGCAAATTCAAGACAAATAGTTTTGATACTTTAGTTCAAGGTAATTTTATTATTGAATACAATTATTATCAACAATATTTTACAACTATGTGGGTGCGTCCTACTTTTACCTACGATATAGATGGACTAAGATGAAGATGTAATATGAAGCAGACGCGTGGTAGTGAAGAAAGCGAGTAGTCCAGTAAAATTACGTTTTTAAGTTTCATTATTTAAAAATAGCATTTTTTTTTTTCAATAATCCGAATATCTAAACATTTTTAAGGCACTAATATTTACAAATCCATATATTTTTACTTATGGAAATAAAAAAAGCCATTATTAAAATAGTGCAGATTATTATGGGGAAATAAATGTTAATAATATTAAGTGTTCGTGTTTGCTGATAAAAACTGAAAACAATAACTAAACAGGAATCCAACATTGGTAAAAAACAGAAACCTATTGGAAATATTGATTGTTGTAAATAATCATCCTACTTTTCTATTTGCCGCATTATTCATATATAAATTATTGGTTATAAGTTATAATACTTTGATTTATAATACTTTGATATATATTTGTATAGCTTACTGAACCAACGTTTACCAACATCCACCACTGAAAGTGTATGGATAAGAACCTATAGTTGATTGAGGTCTCATATTAGAAATTTTTAGAGACTATTTATCGGATCAAACACAATTTGTTAATTAGGTTCTCGCACTAGTGATGAGGACCAGTTGCGATACGGAGTCCCGTATGGTAGTGTGCTTGGACCGACTTTGTTTCATATCTATATAAATGATTTGTCTTCTTCATCTACCTAACTGTAAAATTTATACATATGCAGACGGACGACACTGCATCTTTGATTCATGCTAAATAATGGGACGAAGGTCCCTGTTGGCTGAAAGTTGTGACTAACTGGCTTGCAAATAATAAGTTAACACTCAATATTTTTAAGACCCAATTCCTTTACTTTCTCTCACCGCAAATCATCTCAACCTTGTGATGCCTTGACACTACAAGTCCATAAATGTTCTGACTCTCTTAGCGATTGCACTTGTCTGCCTTTGAGTAGAATCTCGGATATTAAATACTTGGGTGTAACTGCAGACAATACATTCAATTGGCATTAACATATTCAAAATTTACCCTCTAAAGTTAGAAAATGAATTTAATTTTTAAAATTCTGCAACAGGCTGCAAACCTTAGTACACTAAAAATGACATATCTTGCTCTCTGTCAATCGCTTCTATTGTATAACCATTAGGAGAGGAGCTGATAAAACTGCAATGTTACAAGTTGAAAGGGTACAGAGGGCGGCAATAAGCTCACAGTGAGACAGCTATTTATTCTTAATATAATATTACGCACACATAATTCTATTCCTTTTGATAAGAACTTAATTGAAAATAAGCGTTGGAAAGACAGTCTTCAATGAAAAGCATGGAACTGTGTTTTCCAAACAACACTTTCACATTATTGGTCCACATGTATATAACCAGATAAGCGAACATTTGAATATATACTTGTGAAACAAATACAATATCAAAAATAGGGTAAATAAATGGTTAAAAACCTTAAATTATAATGAACAGAGAATTTATTAAAAACTTATAAATTAATTAATTATATTAGGTACACATCTATCCATGACCATAATTACAATGCACACAACACACAAATACAACACAACATTTACACACTATTACACAATACCCATAAATTGAGTTTAGTAGATGGCCCCTGACTACAAAGGTTATAATATAATGAAGACAACTCTTCTGGTGTGTGTCGGTTGACGCAATCACACAGCACAGGCACTGTTAACAATGCACACCCAAGATGAAGATTCCTAAGTACGAAGCCACGCCCCCTAAACCTTGTCAGTAAATAATCGTTTAGGTAGAATTTTAAGTTGTGCAACTAGACAGTTTCTTGCCGAGCAAATCGAGTGAGCTTGTTAGCCAATAAATGTCTTAAAGAATGTCGTCTGTAATGTATTATATTGTAAAATGCTAGTTGCACTAATATGTTTATTGAAAATATATGAATGAAAATATTAACTTTAAGTAGTTGATAAGAAAATGAGTACCCATTGTTCTGTCGATTGTTATAATTGATAATGTATAAAATCATTAGAAAACAGAACAATGGGGAAAATATGTCAGCATAAGAAAAAGCCTGTATGTGCAAACGGGCACACATCTATACATTTAGAAAAATAAAGCTTTGCCCCCGCCTGTCTTTTATTTTCCCTAAGGGATAAGATTTAAGCACGCACATTCGTCTATTTTCAGTGAGAAATAGCGAATAGGGTTGATGGAATAAAACCCACGTAGATTAGGGCAGATCTTTTAAAAGTAGATAAAATTGTTTAGGAAAAATAGTATAGATGTGTGCCTGCTACAGGTATCTTGGGAAGAATAAAGCTCTGCCAATGCTTTTAATAAGCATATCGCCTGTCTTCCGAGAGGGAGTAGGCGATGGGTTATTGTGAGAACCTTTTGTAGGCAGATCTTTTAAAAGTAAATAGATATTTGAATGAATAGACGTAGGAAAATGTGGATGAAATGTAAATATCTATAAAATGTAAATATGTATAGATGTAAATATAAATAAAGATGATTGAGGGGGAGGGGTGGTGAGGAGACGGGTGAGGCGGTAAATGAGGTCGCGCGGCTCTCCTTACGGTACTGCCGCGGGCCTAATAAGCATGAAGCAAGACGCGTAAATTTACGTGATCCTCAAACGTCAACCACAAGAAGAAGAAGAAAAATACCGCCGTCTCGCTCCTCAAAACACCACCGCAAGCCCTCAAGCTATTTTGAAGAAATATCAAGACTTTTATTTCAAGACCTCCATAGACGTTGGTTCCTGCGCCGCCATTCTACGAGTCCGGTGAATCAGAACCACACCTACCACGAGCACAACGTCCCGTTCAGCCGCGCCCTGGGGTGATCACAAACCACGAAGAAGGCGCCGTTGAAGGGACTGGAGACAAGAAAGCATACGGACGGTTCGAAGGGGCCGTTCGTGTGTTTTCAAGTCATCCCCACCAACAAAATTGTTGTTGTGAGTCATTCGGTCCGAGTGATTCTACATTCATTTGTCGATCATTGGGATCGGATGACTTACAACAATAATAACAGATGGTCCCCGAGTCGAATAAGGGGGCCATTTGTAATAGTTTATGGTCCTTCGAACGGCGGATGTTGAGACCACGTATTCAACATAGTCTCTCATCGCAGGATTCACAAGGGCTCGTCAGCTACCGGCCGGGAGCTACCGCCGGAGAAGAGGATCACGTCACATCGTCAGGGAGCAACTTCGGTGGTGTACGGCGAGGCGGCTGCAACGCTTGGTGCCTAGGGCTTGGGGCACCAAAGAAGATTCAAGACATCGAACCCTCTCGCTGCCACGTGAGAGGGAAACGCATACCGGTACGCACGGATCCTAGCGGTGTTAACGAAGTGCGTACTCGGGCTTAACTATCCCGTCAGTGGGAGGAGGCCACCGTACGTCGAGGTTAAGACATCCCATCTTAGCTCTCGAAGGTACCTCTCACTGACGTGAGATAGGTTCTTTCCAACCTATCCTAAGTGAGTCCAATCCCTGCGATCCCGTGCTCGTGTGAAACCTTCACACGAGAGTAAGGTTAGGGGTAGGGACCGTTAGGGAATTAGGGGGCTTCAAGATGGACGAGAAAACAAGAACAACCCGGGCAGCGGCCGCAGCGAAGAAAATCGCGACGACGACAACAGAGTCAACCGCTGGAACGTCTGGGTCGACCAATACATGGAGCAGAGGGACAGATACGTCCATTGAAACAGTCCAGAATAATGATGTTCCCGAACAAAATAGGAAAGAACAGGACAATGCACAAACGGCAGAGAGAACGCATATTGGCTCAGGTGATACTTTGGTAGGGTCAAAGTCTACCGGAGGACGATCGACGCGCTCAGCTGTTAGGCGACGTGCCAAGTTGAAGGCACAGTGGGACCTACAGCAAGAAGAATTGAAGAAAGCAGAGGCCGCCGCTGCGTTGGCAAGGACTAAACTGGAATTAGTCTGTCTCGATTCGGAAGAAGAGGCAACCGACGTAGAGGAGGAGCCACCCGAGGGCGTCGCTCGAGTCAATGATTGGCTACAATTCCATAATTCGGTACGGCAGTTGAAGCCACCAGAAGAAAGAAATGAAGTATCAAGAATAATTGAAAAGGAACCTGAAGCATCGCGTCAAGCGGAAGCTACGACGTTGGCCAGTGCTCTAATGCAGGCCATTAAACAAGTGGCAAAGAATGAAGAAAAAAGGGATCCGCCGAAATACCTGCACGAGTTGCCGCTATTTGACGGTGACCCGAACGAATGGATATCGTTCATAACTTGTTTCCGTGACACACGGGAATACTTTAGCCAAGTACAGAATGTGGCAAGGATCAGAAAAGCGTTGAAAGGAAACGCAAGAGAAGCAGTCAAGTCGTTGCTATATACGCACACGACTACAGACGCCATAATCGAATCCCTTGAAAGGAGATTCGGGAGAGCAGACGTATTAGTTCTCAACGAATTGGAAAATGTTAAAAAATTACCCAGAATGGGTGAAGATGGTAGGGATATATACATGTTTGCCAGCAAGATATCAAACTGTATAGCTACCATTAGAGCATTAAATAAACCTCACTTCTTGCATTCACCGGAGATATCGAAGCAAATTGTGAGTAAAATGAATACTATAGTGAAATACAAGTGGATGGAGTACAGGTACGAGTACTCGGGAGAAGAACCGGAACTGTGTATAATATCCACATATTTGAACAAGATGGCCGATCAATACAGCGTGATCTACTCGACGGAATATACGCCTAGGGAAAAGAAGGTGCACTCCTATGACAAAAGAAATAAGACAATACACACCGTTCGATCCGTCAACGAGGGGGAGAACGGAAGAAAGGAGTTTTCCCGAAGTTCGTCGAGTAGTGAACCAGTGAGTAGTAAACGATACATCAAAAGTGGTTTAAAATGTGTGTTGTGTTGTGAAAAACATGGCTTGCCGAGTTGCGATAAATTCAAGCAACTTAGTACAGAACAAAGATGGGAAGCGGCCAAGAAAAGCAAAGTGTGCTTCGTGTGTTTACGGGGCAAACACAGTAGAAATAATTGTCGCGTTAGGCCATGTGGCATAGGGAAATGTGAAATAAAACACCATAGATTGTTGCATCACAATTATAGAAAAGAAAGTGAAAGGAAGGATGCCGAAACCTCCATCAAGACGGCGATTACCAACGCAGTAAGTACCTCTCAGCGGGCTTACTTAAAAATAATTCCCATTGAGTTATATGGTCCAAGGGGAATGAAAAGTACACATGCCTTGTTGGACGAGGGCTCGACCATCACTCTGATAGAAGAAAAAATTGCACAATCCATTGGAGCCACAGGCCCTAAAGAGAAACTGTCCATAGAAAGTGTGGGCGGAAATAAGATGTATGATGAAAACTCACGCAGATTAGAATTAAGTGTGAAGGGAAAATTCACTAGGAATCTAGAAACAGTACGTGCACAGACAATCAAGGAATTGCACTTGACTTCACAGTCTGTAGACAGAGAATTAATAAAGAACTGTTCACACTTAAAGGATATAGAGGATCAGATCATGTACGAACAAGTCCGTCCAACAGTTCTCATTGGACAGGACAACTGGCATCTCATAGTCTCTAGAGAAATAAAGTCTAAAGGAACCAGCCTACCAGTCGCCTCACTCACACAACTAGGGTGGGTAATGCATGGATGCATAACAAGCACATCCAAACCTGTGAATTTTATTAATTACGTTACACAGGACAAGAGAAACGGCGACTCAATGGAAGAACTCATGAGAGAACACTTCTCCTTAGAAGGACTCGGAATAGCGGCCCGAAATCCAAAAAGCGATCCGGAAGAGAGAGCGATGCGCCTTTTGGAAGAAACAAGCAATCGGCTGAGTGACGGAAGTTACGAAGTAGGATTGTTGTGGAAATCGGATCACGAAACTATGCCCGATAACAGGGCGCAAGCCGAAAAAAGATTGTATAATTTAGAGAGAAAGCTAGAAAAGAATCCGGTTATGAAAACATATTGCTATAAAAGTATCATCAGGCGTTATAGAAATAAACGGTCAAACGATAAAATGAAACCTAGTGAAGCATCGGATGACTTAAGTTTCGAGTCAATGTCACAAAGTTTAATTCGTCGAGCGGAAGAATTATGGGTCAAACAGATAAAGGAAGAAAGTTACGGTAGTGAAATAAATCGTCTTCTAACAGGAAAACCAATAGAGAAGAGCTCGCGGCTTCGTCGACTGTGCATTGTTCTGGGCTCGGATAACATCATAAAATTAGATGGTAGATTGCAGGCAGATAACAGCCTACCAAGCGACTACAATACGCCGATAATCCTAGATGGCAAACACCCAGTAGTTCGCTTAATTATAAAATGTGAACACGAAAAGTTCAATCATGGGAACGATTCGACAGTAATGAACGAACTGAGACAAAAGTATTATATTGTCTCGTTGAGAAACGCCATCAGAAAGGTTCATAACGAATGTCAATGGTGTAGGGTAAACAAACAATTACCTAAAAAGGCACCACAGGGCTGTCTACCAAAAGAAAGATTAGCTCATCATCAACCACCGTTCACTTGTACGGCGGTGGATTATTTTGGACCTATGAATGTAACAATAGGCAGACGCCATGAAAAAAGATGGGGAGTACTGTTCACATGTATGACTACGCGAGCGGTGCACCTAGAACTCGCCGCTTCGCTCTCTGCAGACTCCATGATATTGGCATTAAGAAGACTAATAGCTAGAAGAGGAAAACCTTCTGTCATGTACAGCGATAATGGCACTAACTTTGTCGGTGCGAACAAAGAGCTGGCAGAAGCGTGGAAAAAATGCCAAAATGCCATTGAGAAAGAAACCCAGCATAAAAACATAAAATGGAAGTTCATTCCACCAGGCGCGCCCCATATGGGTGGAACCTGGGAAAGGTTAGTGAGATCAGTGAAAAACGCGCTGTCGGCGACTTTAAGAGAACGCGCGCCCAGAGAGGAGGTACTCCACACACTGATCCTGGAAGCTGAACACATAGTGAATTCCAGACCACTAACACAAGTAAATCTCGACGTCAATGAGGAAGCCCTGACGCCCAATCATTTCCTAATTGGGCGATCCAGTGGTATGACGTCGCCGGGAAGTTTCAATGACGACGAATTGGTGGGAAAGACCACCTGGAAAACAGTACAACGTCTTGCCGACCATTTTTGGGCAAGATGGGTGAAGGAATATTTGCCCTCACTACTTCCACGACGTGATAGTGGTCAACGAGACTACGTCGACCCAGCACCAGACGACATAGTACTCATAGTCGACCATACACTACCTCGCTGCACGTGGCCACGAGGAGAAGTGATACGAGTATTACCAGGAAAAGATGGAAAAGTGAGGATAGTGGATGTAAAAACCACAGCAGGCGTGATGAGACGACCATCTTCGCGTCTAGTAATATTGGAAAGAAAGGGGTGCATTGTTCCATAGTAAAGTGCTAGATTCGCACGAGGGGGAGATTGTTAACAATGCACACCCAAGATGAAGATTCCTAAGTACGAAGCCACGCCCCCTAAACCTTGTCAGTAAATAATCGTTTAGGTAGAATTTTAAGTTGTGCAACTAGACAGTTTCTTGCCGAGCAAATCGAGTGAGCTTGTTAGCCAATAAATGTCTTAAAGAATGTCGTCTGTAATGTATTATATTGTAAAATGCTAGTTGCACTAATATGTTTATTGAAAATATATGAATGAAAATATTAACTTTAAGTAGTTGATAAGAAAATGAGTACCCATTGTTCTGTCGATTGTTATAATTGATAATGTATAAAATCATTAGAAAACAGAACAATGGGGAAAATATGTCAGCATAAGAAAAAGCCTGTATGTGCAAACGGGCACACATCTATACATTTAGAAAAATAAAGCTTTGCCCCCGCCTGTCTTTTATTTTCCCTAAGGGATAAGATTTAAGCACGCACATTCGTCTATTTTCAGTGAGAAATAGCGAATAGGGTTGATGGAATAAAACCCACGTAGATTAGGGCAGATCTTTTAAAAGTAGATAAAATTGTTTAGGAAAAATAGTATAGATGTGTGCCTGCTACAGGTATCTTGGGAAGAATAAAGCTCTGCCAATGCTTTTAATAAGCATATCGCCTGTCTTCCGAGAGGGAGTAGGCGATGGGTTATTGTGAGAACCTTTTGTAGGCAGATCTTTTAAAAGTAAATAGATATTTGAATGAATAGACGTAGGAAAATGTGGATGAAATGTAAATATCTATAAAATGTAAATATGTATAGATGTAAATATAAATAAAGATGATTGAGGGGGAGGGGTGGTGAGGAGACGGGTGAGGCGGTAAATGAGGTCGCGCGGCTCTCCTTACGGTACTGCCGCGGGCCTAATAAGCATGAAGCAAGACGCGTAAATTTACGTGATCCTCAAACGTCAACCACAAGAAGAAGAAGAAAAATACCGCCGTCTCGCTCCTCAAAACACCACCGCAAGCCCTCAAGCTATTTTGAAGAAATATCAAGACTTTTATTTCAAGACCTCCATAGACGTTGGTTCCTGCGCCGCCATTCTACGAGTCCGGTGAATCAGAACCACACCTACCACGAGCACAACGTCCCGTTCAGCCGCGCCCTGGGGTGATCACAAACCACGAAGAAGGCGCCGTTGAAGGGACTGGAGACAAGAAAGCATACGGACGGTTCGAAGGGGCCGTTCGTGTGTTTTCAAGTCATCCCCACCAACAAAATTGTTGTTGTGAGTCATTCGGTCCGAGTGATTCTACATTCATTTGTCGATCATTGGGATCGGATGACTTACAACAATAATAACAGATGGTCCCCGAGTCGAATAAGGGGGCCATTTGTAATAGGCACCCTATTGTACCAGTGTGGTTGTGGCTTCCCAACCGACATCCGTTGTAACTAGTTAGTGTAACATGTACTTTAATGTTAAGTTGTTAAATAAATATTACAGAAAAAATAAAATAGGAATAATTTGTGGTTGACTGTACATTTTAGGTCAAAATAAAATGTTTAATAATAACAAAATCCACCAATATTTTACGTTTTTCGATAGAATATCAGAGTATTGTAGCCTTTAGGAGCGCCCATACGATATTGAATCTTAAATGTCAGATGTTGCGGCCGCTAACAGATTGTTGCCAATTAGACGCGGAGCGCGGCACCGTGCGGCGCGCGTACCCTTTACGCAGACGGCGCGCGTACCCGTTACGCAGACGACGCGCGTACCCTTTACGCAGACGGCGCGCGGCGCTCGCTGAATACACCAAAGTACAGACACATTATTATTGACTTGTTCAATTATCAATTACTTATTCAATTTCTTCATTTGCATTATTTATTATGTGCATTACAAAAGGTGGTAAATACATAGTCAGATCGACACATTTGACAATAATGGCGTGCAAAATTACATATATCTAAGATAAAAATACATAAATGCTTACAAAGAAACACAACACCATAAGTAAGATAAAATATCAATTTAACCAATTTCCCACCATATATTTCGGTGGATTCATCCACCATACGGTTAAAACACTATTAAACTATGAAATAAGAAAAATAATCGCTATTCTGAATTAATGCGATTCAACTGTAGAAATTAACGTATCTTTACTGGGCAAGAGGTTGATTGATAGTCAATAGATGATGAAGGATACATGATGAACAGTTTAGAAGGTGAGCACTAAGCTTTGATCACAGATGAGTTGACAATATTTATATATGAATATCAATGAAAAGCAGCACTGAGATAGTAAGCAATCATTCTGCGCCCAAGCAAGTAGTGATTGCCTTTGTATAACTCCTTTTCTGTTTGTCGTGACGTCATATGTCAACGGGTGTTTAGTGTGTGGTACAAGATTCATAAGCGGAGTGGGTAAGGCAGCGTTTCACCAAATGGTAAGGTGTCAATCATTAAGGTGTAAGGTGTCATCATTTCATCAATTTACTATCTTAAATGTAGCTGGATTTCTATGTAGACAGTAGCGCCATCTATTGAGATTTTTTCAAATAGTGATACAAGGAGAGGAAATTAAAAAATCTTATGCAGATGACATTCTTTGTGGGTAGTCAGACTTGATATTTTATAATTTCTATAAATTATTTTTTCTAATACATTTTCACGTTGTGATGTTATGTGAGAAAAGGAATCTCATTCTAGTTTTCCAGATAGGGGCCGTTCAAATATTACGTAAGCAGAATTTTAGTCATTTTTTAACCCCCCCCCCCCCCCATGCTAACGTAAGCATTGGTATAATATTTACAAAATCTGTTCGTTTCTCATTTAATCAGAATCTACTAAATTTTTCCCCAAAAATACATATTACATATACAAAAAATACATAGTAAATAAATAAATATTGCTGACGTAATCGCCATTCAGACCCCCCCCCCCCCCCCGTTCCCCATGTCATCAAAAATAAGCAAAGCAAAGACCCCCCCCCCATTGGTGCTTACGTAATACGTGAACGGCCCCATATTGACACATATGAAGTTTAAAAAAAATGTATCTCAATTTTTATTAGATTTTTGAAAAATAACGAAATTTTTCAATTATAATATCTTAACCAAAGTCAATAAATTAACATAGTAATAGTAATGATTACATTATTCATACCTTCATTTGCTCATCTTTTAATGTTTAAGTTCTTGTTTCATGGAAAATTCAATGAAATATCAGTCTTCTTGTATATGTATTTGACTGTTAGATTGCTGATGAGTAACTGTATGATGTCTGAATAAGTAAATAAACATCTAAATTATTCACTATTTCACTAGTCTCCGACAATAAGGTCCATTTGCTCAATAACTATCTAACAACATCAACAAATACGTTATTGTAATAATAAATAATCCATTGGTCCAGAATGACAAACGTTGGCATGCCCCGGATGTGTTGTCCACTTTTGCAGATTAAGGAATGGATTGGTAGAAAGGGTTCGGGAAATGGGGAGGGATAGGATGGGGATACTCACTCACTACCGAACGGACATTGATGAAATACGATAAAGTAGGAAATGCAGTACATTTCTGTGAGAAAGGGGTATACGTTTAATGGGCGATTTTTAGTGCATTTTTTATTTCAATGTAATATTATTTCATTTTCATTATTATTACAGAATTAATTCGTTGCCCTGCTAGTGACCTCGGTTAGTACTTTAAAAAAATATTCAACACATTGAAGATCCTAAAGTTTGTTATTCAATTTTATAGCTGAATTGAAAAGATGTGGACTGACTCGGCAAGTCCCAGCACCAGCAATTACAAAATCCCACCAAATTTGAATGCACACGATGTTTTAGAACCACAACGACTTGGTGCCATCCTAAAAACTAAAGTAAAAAGTATAGAAAACCTCATAGACCTGGATAGCGATGACGACGACATTACTGAACATGCAAAAACTACTCCACATTGTCCCACCAGTGGTAAAAAAGATTTTGATTTGGTAGACGTATACGAAAATATGTCAGTAACACCCCTCCACGTTTTGAAAAAATACAACACAAAAATTGAAAATGACATTGGTTTTGAATCTTGTCTTCGTAACCTAGACATAGGAAAAGAAAACGGCGCTGTTAATAATGCAGAAGTAACAAAAGAAAGTAATTATAAAACAGCGATCTATAAGGATTTTGATCCTATATTAGACAAAGGCATAAAATCAAAGGTTTTGGTGCCAAGTACTGATATTCGTGAACAGATATTGGAAACAGAGGAATTATTAGATGATTTACCAAACAAAAGGAAGATATCATCAGGAAATGTGACAAAGAAATGTGTTCTTAACGTGTCACACGTTCATAATATAAATATAATAAATACAGATACAGTACAGAAACAAGAGACATCAGTGGAAATCATAAAAAGAAACATACAGACCGTTCAAAAGGATGAAAAGCAATTCGCAAAAAGATTCATGAAGACTAATCTAGAAAAGACTTTGTTCACAAAAGGGCCTACACTATACGAGAAATCTATCATCTTGCCTCAAATTATGCAACGTTTGGATAAAAAGAAAGGCCTGCATCTAGATGAGAATATAAAGAGGAAACTGATTTTAGATGCAGGACCAAGTGCATCACAAATCATTGACATTCCAATGAAAGTTCATATAAAACCACCCAAAAAAATTACACCAATCGCTTTACAGACTGAAAAAGCAAAGGTACAAACCAAAGAGCCTGTTGATTCAATCAATAATGTCACATCACAGATCAAAGGGCAAACTTCGGGTATAAATGCACCCAAAGTATTGATGGAAGATTGCAACAAAACGCGGCTAATAGATTTAGAACATAGGCGAGTGTTTAAGAACTTTGTTCTCACTGGTAAGTTCGAATGAGATAACAGTACGATAATAATCATATTAAAGAGTCTTGTTTCCATGATATTAAAAGACATCATATAAAACCATATCTCTGTGCACACTTTACCAGGTGTTTTCAGGGCCGGATAAAGGGCTGGGTAAACTGGCCCATCGCCCAGGGCGCCGTGTTTTTTTTCCGAATGACTAAATTATTGTGGCCATAATGGCCTTTCAAGAGTCACCGGGCATGTATAGTTAGGGCGCGCGGAGAAGGCGCTCAGCCAGGAGCAAAGAGTGTGAGTGTTGCTTTGGGAGGGTACCGCGGGATCGCGAGTCGGTGAGAAGTGCCCATGCACGTGCCGATATCTGGAAAAAGTGTTGGCTGAGGGCCGGTGTGTGTTCACGGTGTAGCGAGGGTGATGTCCTTGTCTCCGTCGGCGGGGACAGTATATATTTATGTGTAATCTGCGAGTGTAGTGGAAGAACCGCATTGGCAGCAGTAATTGGGTCGTCGGGGTCGTCTAAGACGTGCCGACCACGACGTTGACGACAACGGGAAGGGTCATTCCTATCGGGGACATAGGTTAGGCTCTTACTACTAGGGGGTTGTGATGATGAAGGACTCTGTCATAGTAACGTCGAGCGGAGTCTTTCACGTATTTGACGATGGAGGGAAGTTCTAAGTCCTCGTGGAGGGCCACATTGCGAGAGTACCATGGGGCAGCCACGGTTTTAAGCAAGAATATATATTGGAGGGACCAGGGCGCCAGGTAATCGAGGGGCAGCAAGCTGAAAATTTGATTTTTATCTGATTATATATGTGACTCATCTGAGTATAAAAAATTATCTATTTAGATATTAAAAAAGCAATCATTAAAAAATGTTCGATCTACTTTTTATATGCAACGTAAAACGCTGCCCTCGAAGCATCTCTGCAGATTTAGCACTTAGAGCGCTAGAGACGCTTGACTCGGTATTTTGCACTGAAACTAGGAGACTGATCATAAGGATAAAAAATATATTTTTTAACTTAGAAATAACCTATTTCCAGTGTGCCTTCTTTAGCCAAGATGTTTTAGCTCAGGAGATTTTGGAGCTTTTTATGAAATCTTACAATTAAAATATTCTATTTCACAAATTACTCTTAACTATGTATAATGATTCTAAGTTTAATTCTTTTTTATGGACAGAGCTTGGAGTTTCTTTGCGGGATAAGATCCGAAACGAAGAGATTCGCCAAAGAACTAAAGTCACTGACATTTCTCATCATATCTGTCGTAGGATCGATAACTGTTGCGGTAGACGAGTCCTTGAGTGGAGGCAAGGTGTGGGACGCCCTCCCGCCAGGTGGACCCACCACTTGAAGGAGTATGCCGGTGGTGGCGGATGAGAAGAGCGGTAGATTGTGTGTGATAGTGACGAGCCTTGGAGAGGCCCTTGTCCAGCACTAGAGGCAGACTGATGGTGTTATTTGTATTTTTTTTTTGGTCATGTGCCAATGTTAAAACATTTCTTCAAGCAGACAAACTGACGAAAAGTTTTACTACTTCACGACAGCCCTACATAACGATTTTTGGTCTATAAAATCTTTATGTAAAATTAAGGCACAAATGAGTATGTTTTGTGTAAGGTGCATTTTTTCTAAATGTTAACATTTGACACTTAGGGTTTTTTTTAATTGACATACATATTCTTGTAATTTACCATAAATGCCTATAGGTTTTTTTTAATTGACACATATTCTTGTAATTTACCATAAATGCCTTTAGGTTTTTTTTTAATTGACATAGATATTCTTGTAATTTACCATAAATGCCTTTAGGTTTTTTTTAATTGACATACATATTCTTGTAATTCACCATAAATGCCTATAGGTTTTTTTTAATTGACATACATATTCTTGTAATTTACCATAAATGCCTTGTTTTTTTTTTAATTGACATACATATTCTTGTAATTTACCATAAATGCATTTTTAAATTGACTTTTATTTTAATTTTTAAAATGAATAAGGTTTTTTTTAAATTGACATACATATTCTTGTAATTTACCATAAATGCCTTTAGGTTTTTTTTTTAATTGACATAGATATTCTTGTAATTTACCATAAATGCCTTTAGGTTTTTTTTAATTGACATACATATTCTTGTAATTCACCATAAATGCCTATAGGTTTTTTTTTTTGACATACATATTCTTGTAATTTACCATAAATGCCTTGTTTTTTTTTTAATTGACATACATATTCTTGTAATTTACCATAAATTCATTTTTAAATTGACTTTTATTTTAATTTTTAAAATGAATAAGGTTTTTTTTAAATTGACATACATATTCTTGTAATTTACCATAAATGCCTTTAGGTTTTATTTAATTGACATACATATTCTTGTAATTTACCATAAATGCCTTTAAGTATTTTTTTTAATTGACATACATATTCTTGTAATTTACCATAAATGCCTTTAGGTTTTTTTTAATTGACATACATATTCTTGTAATTTACCATAAATGCCTTTAGGTTTTATTTAATTGACATACATATTCTTGTAATTTACCATAAATGCCTTTAAGTATTTTTTTTAATTGACACATATTCTTGTAATTTACCATAAATGCCTTTAGGTTTTTTTTTAATTGACATACATATTCTTGTAATTTACCATAAATGCCTATAGGTTTTTTTTTATTGACATACATATTCTTGTAATTTACCATAAATGCCTACGTAATTTATAGTATTATTTGTAATTGATTATACATATTAATTTAGGAATAGAAAGTATTTTTAGTGTATTTATTTTGAAAAATGTTTGTGTGATTATTGAAATATACAGTTTATAAAGCATTTTCTGTTTTAATTTATAATTACCTTGTAGTATTGAAGAGTATTGAGTATTTAGTAACCGCATTAAGGCTTAGTCCAGCTTTCATTAAATTCTATTTGATTTTTCGTCAACGACTTGCAGCTCTGCCTTGAAATAATTGAATAATCAGCCCATTGTAGGAGCTTTATTTATTTGTGTTACAATGGTATGGTGCATTATCTATTACTACAAGATATTTTGATGGCAAATTAGGAATGAGTTCATATCGTCATGGTAATCGGGTAATGGTCATGGTAATAGTAATTCATTTTCAACAAATCCGCTCTCCAGCAGCATAGGCTATAATTCATCTTGCACCAAGACTGAGACAACTCACCAGACAACTCTCAACCAGACTCATCTTCAGTCTGCCAACATTTTTGGAAATGATAAGAAGCAATATATGTTTCATCAAGATATATTACAGGACGTTTTTCTTCAGGACAGTTCTTACGCTGTCTGAGGATATACTTCGCTCGCCAGGCTGCTATATCAGCGCGCTCCATCAAAACGTTTCGTTTGGACTGACATTTCTTGTTACAAACCCCATACTGAAATACGACTATATTTAAAATCTGTATCAGATTTTAATTCAAGACAGTATTTCTTTTTTAACAATGTTATACCTACATATCTTTTAATGGCATACTACAACGCTCGCCCATTAGCTCACCAAGTCGTAGTCACGCCCCTTTCAGTACAGTCTATAACTGTACAGTCTCAGTACAGTTTAGTGCAGTGGTCGTCAAACTGCGGCCCGCGGGCCGCTTGCGGCCCGCGGACAATATTTGTGCGGCCCGCGACAAAGCAAACAATTTTAGTAGATAATATCAAAATATGATTTTGCACATGAAGTTAACTAAATAGAAGTATGCGAGTAGGTATAAACTTCCTCCTGTTCTTTGTGTCCGTTAATTGTACGCTAGTTAGTTCATTGAGTTGGCAAATAAAGACTTCACATTGGTCACAGGTAGCAATTGCCATACAAAATCTATGGGGCAATCGCGTTTTGACAGCTCATAAAAAATATGTCAATTGATTGGTGGTGTCAACTAAACAATCCAAGAATGTGCGGCCCGCAGTGATACCTCACATTGTCCTATGTGGCCCTTGACCAGAAAAGTGTGACGACCACTGGTCTAGTGCAAATGTATTATTTATATTTTTATAATATTAAATTAATATATTAAATATTTTATTAACTGTTTTTCATTAAAATCAATAATGCCGCCACGAAATGTGACTACGAAGGCAAGCGAGGAAATTATTTAATTTATGACGTCTATAACTATATATGTATAAGCAAATGCAGCCAGATGACATAATGGAGTGGTCGTCAAACTGCGGCCCGCGGACGATATTTGTGCGGCCCGCGACAAAGCAAACAATTTTAGTAGATAATATCAAAATATGATTTTGCACATGAAGTTAACTAAGTATACGTTGCTAAAATAATAGTTATAATTGATTTAATAATTATAAATATAATAATAATTGACGGCACGTCTGGTCTACCGGTTATCTACACATGATTACTTCATCTTCATCTTTATTCTTATTTCTTTCTCGTTGTATACTATCTATATAATTGATATTGTTATTCTACCTATATATTATGTACTTCCTTGCATATTAGTTTAGTGGGATAGTGGTTGCTTGACTTATTCTATTCTATTTACCTTTTTTCTATTATTAGAATTAGAAATAGAGTAGGTTGTTATGCGACCAGAACGCACAGTCAGCATAAATGCGGCTCCATCCAAACCGTTTAGTTTGCATGTTTATTAGATAAGGCCCTCGGGCATAGTAATAAGAAATAAGAATTAAATTAGTCTCATATCGACCAGCACACGACTCGTGTATCTATTAGTTTATAATTTTGGTCTTTTTAAAAAGACTCCAACACGCTCCCGCGTTTTGACCAGGTACTTTCTTTCTGGGAAAGAATAAGAAATTCAAACAATGTTATTCTAATAATTATCGATGAAAGCTTCACTAGTCCTTTTCAAACCTTGTTGTTCATCGGAGCGCAAATGACAAATAAATTTTTACTTTACTTTCTAGTATTTTATTTTATTTTAATTCATTTATTAATCTACTATGGAATAATGTCGGAAAATAAAGATATTATTAGGTTGATAGGGAGTGATTATCACACGCTGTAAAACGCAGTCCAATTTGTCAACAATATCAAATGTCAGAATTCTATTGTTTACAATTTGTAGTCTTTCTTTCTTTATTATTTTTTATTCAGTACCTTAAGGATATTGTGTATAAATACTGTACCATGGATCGTATAAGTCAATTGGAGAGAGAAATAGCAGAAATGCGTAAAACTTTACACGAAAAAGAGAGTGAGTTGTGTGAATTGAAGAGGAGTAACATTCCGGTAAGTATAATTCTAATTCTTTGCGGAATAGGATCCAAAATGTAGAGATTCGTTAAAGAACTGAAGTCACTGAATAGCTTATAGAATCAGCATGCTGAAATGGCAGTGGGCGGGTCTTATTTGCTCCAGGACCCATAACAGATGGGGAAGACTAGTCGATTCGAGTATGGAGACCATGTTTTAATAATAATACAAAGAAGGTGGCAGACGAGCATACGGTCTACCTAGTGGTAAATGGATACTGTCGCCTCTCGAACATCTGCGGTCCATGCCAACATCAGTTTAAAATGACAAACGTTAGCACACCCCCGGATGCGCTGCGCTGCCTGCCATTGGAGATGTTGGAATAGATTTGGAGAAAAGGTTGAGAAAATTGGGTTCTTCAAGAAACCTGTAAATTGGATTTTGCAAGGTCGGCGGCATACTCGCATACCCCCTGGTGTTGCAGGTGTCCTTGGGCGGCAGTAACCACTTTCCATTAGTAGGTCGCTTACACATCCCCCTCCTTTCCTATAACAAAAAAAAAAGATAGAATGGGAATGGATTCTGTCCATTCTTGGAAGTGTAGTGTAGTGCACCCTCTGGTCAGGTGGATTACCATTGGTATAAGTTCACCGGTGCACCTGTGGCAGAGGTCTATATCCACCAGTGGAGATATTGAGGCTGATGGTATGGTATAACCAAGTGTACTATCAAATTTGTTAAAAATAAAAGAGATTTTATTTGCTTTCTTATTTTTAAGGAACTTTTATGCCTTGGCACATGTGAGTTCCATCATACCCTAAACTTACATACTACAATGTTAATGTAGGCACCAATATATCGGCCCTAGTGAGGGCTCACAAATCTGTACAAACTAAATGCTGCTCGTGAATTAGGTTCTCCTAGTATCTTATGGAACATACAGACATCATACCTGTTCAGATCCAGACTCACTAAGGAAATAAAAGAGAGTACCTAGTTTGTACACATGTTATTAGAAAGAATGTGTATTAGTCGTTTTGTGGTTTAATAGTGATACTTTATTAAATTTCAGTGTTTTTCGTGCGTGGTGTTTGTGATAATGATAATCAAATTAAATTTTTAAATTAGATAAAACAGTTCAATACAAAAGCAAGCCAATACTAAATATACTAAGTAACAGAGTTGTAGATATAAGTGACCACAAGAAATCATTGACAAATGGGTTCCAGGATAAGAGATATGGCAAACCTTTTATTTTTGCTAGTAATATGTAATAAGCAATCTCTCTCAAAATTACATGAATATCCCATATGAGGTGATCTAATACAAACAAGATCCTAACAGAAATGCAACTGTCGAGATATGTACAAAATGAACACAAACAAACGACTACTACACTGCATTAATCTAAAATTAGATAAAACATTGGCCAAGACAAAAGTCATTAATCTAAAATTAGACATAGTGAACATATGGAATAAGTTACCACAAGAAATAATTGAATTGCCAACTATTCATACTTTGTATTTATAGAGTTTCAAAAACAGACTTGACAAATGGCTTCCAGGAGAGGAGATAATGTAAAACTTGTAACACCAGCGATATGCTAATATCTCCAAGATATAGGCTACCAGCAATAATGCTGCTCACCTATAAAAATAAAAATAAATAAAATAATACTCAATAAAAATAATCAATAAATTGTAACTAACAAAGAATCAATCAGGGATTCTGTGTAATATTATAGTTTATTTTTGTTATTTCAGGCACCACAAACAAACATACAAGAGTTATCTACGGGACAGTGTAATAATGGTATCACTAAAGTGCAGTTTGATAAACTTCCCCGTTGGGCAATAGAGAGGTTAGTGTATTATATTTTATCAAAATTGATTTATTGTTATTATGGCTGCAATAGACTTTTTATCTTTTTTTCTTTTTTCGGGTTGACTAAATTCTTGTGGCCCTAGTGGCCTTTCAAGAGTCACCGGACTTGTTTAGTTTAAGGCGAGCGCAGAAGGCGCTCAGCCAGGAGCAAAAAGTGTGGTTGCAACGAGCCCAAGGGCTCCCCCGCCGGTAAACCGGCGGAAGGAACGGACCTCGGCTTAAGACGTTGCATTGGGGGGATACCGCGGGGTCGCGAGTCGGCGAGAAGCGCCCCGGCACGTGCCGATGCCTAGTGAAAGTGTTGGCTGAGGGCCGGTGTGTGTTAACGGTGTAACGAGGGGGACGTCCACGTCTCCGCCGGCGGGGACGGTGTCTGTGTGCTGTGTTTGAGTGCAGTGTGAGAACCGCATTGGCAGCGGTGATGGGGTCGTCGGGATCGTCCAGGATGTACCACGGGCGCTGATAGCGGGGAGGGGCACTCCTGTCCGGTATGTAGGTGAGGGAGGAGACAATCAGAGGATTGGGATGGTGTGGTATAGCGTCATAGTAGCGTTGGACGGTGGCTGCAATAGACTAAGCAGCATATACTGATCTGGTTTTTGCATCTCGTGCATCTGTTTAGCATAGTCTGTCCAGGCGGTTCTTGAACAGGATCACCGAATCTGCACCTATAACATTATCTGACAACTGGTTCCACTCCCTAATTACACAGTTTGATGTAAAATTTTACATATATATTCTTTAGCCTATATTTATGTCCCACTGTTGAGCCAAGTTGGACCCTCTTTTATGCCAGACCGCTCTACTTAAGCCACTGCCACTGCTTGGCATGTGTTATTTAAATTATTATATTTTCGCAATGTGGTGTTGGCGGCTATGGTGCCATTGGCGGAAATGGCACAACCCCATCTCTTCACGTGGATGTCTTAAAAGGCGACTAAGTGATAACAAAATCGCTATCACAAGCTCTAACGAACAACACCATCCCTACAAGAGTGGACTCGCCAACCTGACTGGCCAGCTCACCGTGTTAAGTCTGTACATCGGACATGTATAATTATTATTTATTTATAGTTAAATATCCTGTTGTCACTAATATTAGTTTAATTGAAATTTTTTAAATGGTTTCAGGTACAGTCGTCAAATATTGCTTTTGGATATAGGTGTGCGTGGTCAGGAGCGTCTTTGCTCAGCCAAAGTGCTGGTTGTGGGTGCGGGAGGACTTGGGTGCCCAGCTGCAATTTACTTAGCTGGAGCTGGTGTCGGTGAGATATATTATTATTATTATTGCTGTAATCAGGGCCGGATAAAGGGCTGGGTAAGCTGAGCGTTCGCCCAGGCCGCCAGGTAATCGAGGGGCAAGTGCAAAATATGATTTTTCATCTGATTTTTTATATGATTCTGCTGATTTCATCTGATATTTAATATTGTATAAATAAATAGTATTCTTTCAAAATACACATTAAAATGTCAAACATTAAAAAATGTTCGATCTATTAAAAAAATATAAAATTATTTAGTACAATTATTAAAAAGTGGGTTATTTTGTGCTCATTCAGCCAATGGACCGGGGGGGGGGGGGGGGGGGCAAATTGAGAGAGAGAATGGGAGATATATGATTTGTAGGTACAAATACATTTTTTTTTAAATCTCTTGAGGGGGGTAACTGAAATGGCGACACGCGCTTGTCTCAGTGCCGGATTTACCTATGGTGCAGCCTTTAATATACCACTGCAAGGCACAGGCTTCCAATTACTGGGGAGTTTCGGGCCGTAATACACCACGCGGGCCCAGTGCCGATTAGTGGTAATTACGTTCAGTGCCGGCTTTGCCTATGGTGCAGGGTGTTAGGCGCTCGCGACGCCTCCAATGAGCCTACTAGAGGGCGCCAGGGTATTGATTGCACCCGGGCGCTACACGGACTAGAGCCAGCTCTGGCTTGTCTGTAAGTAGGATACAAAAAAAAAGTGTTTACACGTAGATCGTATTACGATTTGTCCATATTTTCAGGTGAGATCGGCATAGTTGATTATGATACTGTAGACGTTACAAACATTCATAGGCAGATACTACATGGCGAAGGGGACCAGTGCATGACTAAGGTCCAATCAGCTGCCAATGCTCTAAAGAGGTACGTAGCGATGCCACGCTCAATGAATAACTTTAACACTGTGTCGTGGGACCAAAGATACACACACACACACACACACAATATACATATACATGCATTTTCCATTTGATTTTAGATAATCAAACATTCCTTTAAAAAAACGCGGGCCTAATTAAAATTCTCCACCAATCATATTTGTTAGAAGCTTGTCATATTTGTTTTTGGAGGGCGAGAGTGCACGTTGCAATCAAACAGCCGCTGGGTACACTCGACTGGCCCCGTTACCACTCTCTCACAGAATACTACCTTGAAATGTACTGCATTTTCCACTTTATCATATTCCCCAATGTATGTACATGTTTCGGTAGTGAGTGAGATGCGCCAGAGCCCATTCCTATCTCATCCTCTCCCTCCCCATTTTACCAATCCAATCCTTAATCTGCAAAGGTAGGCAGTGCATCCGGGGGCGTGCCAACGTTCGTCATTCTGGACTGATGTTGGCATGTATCGCGGATGTTTATGGACGACAGTATCTACTTACCATCAGGTGGACTGTATGCTCGTCTGCCGAATTTTTCCTATAAAAAAAAATTCTGTGAGAGAGGGGTAACGTGGCCAGTCGAGTGGGCCCAGCGGCTGTGGGAATGCCGCACGCACTCTCCCCCTGCCTGGAATATTTGCGTGTAATGTTTATTTAAAACTAGCGACCCGCCCTTGCTTCGCTTCGGTTTATAAGCTTGTGTTTTTAAAAAACTTCAAAATAAAATAGCCTATATTAGACACGGATATAGGAATTGTGAAAGATTTGTGAAATCCATTCAGTAGTTCCAGAGATTACCCCCAACATACCTAGAAACACACAATTTTATTATATTTTATTTAAAATTATTTATTTTATTCGTATAATTAAATTTAATAGCATTTAACACATTAAAATATTTTTCAGAATAAACTCGCATATAAAAATAACTCCTTACAACGTACAGTTGGACTCGAACAACGCGTTACAAATCGTGTCCAATTACGATATGGTATTGGATTGTACGGACAACGTCCCCACCAGATACATGATTAACGATGCGTGTGTGTTGACTAAGGTAAGATGGTTGACTAAGGTAAGATGTTTTTTTTTACAGTGAAGTAGACGCACGAGCAAGCGGTCCCACGTGATGGTAAGTGTTACTGCCGCCCGTGGACACCTGCAACACCAGGGCGTATGCGGGTGCGCAAAATCCTATTCACAGCTTTCTTGAAGTACCCCCATATTGTAGCTTAATGAAAAGACCTTGTTAGCATGGAGAAGGAGAAATTAACTTTTTTTTATATTGTATAAACTCCCATAATTGTAGGGAATATAGGATGGGATGGAAAATGGGCTTTGGCATATATGACACTAGGGAAACACATACAGTACGCGACACCGCCGGAGTGCGGTTTGAAGGAATCTTAAAGCGATGCGAAAACAACCTTACGTTGATAGCTACCTATCGATAATTTTAATTTATGTTTATTATTGTAAATAAAATAATTAAATTATTATTTGTTATTTAGTTTGTTATGATAAATTATTATTTAATCTATGAATTTAATTTAATACATGAAAATTGGTATACATAGGTTTTTGAGCACGGGGAATATTTTCGAGCTATCGACTTTGTTTTAACTCGGCACTAGATGGCGCTGCAGCACATGAACTTCTAAGGCAGGACAACGTCTGCGGGGCATTGCTAGTTGCTTATAAAATAATTTAATTAAAAGGAATCAAACAAAACTAAACCGGATTAAACATGGCGGCTTGAGGTAACTGACACGGCCTTAAATCAAATAATGAGCTGATAGTTGTTCACATAATAATATATTCGTAATAATAATAATACATAATAATCTCATTGATTTAGTTTCGTTATCAATTTTAGAATTAATTTAGTTATTTTTATAATTATTTTCTATTTTTTTTTTTTTTTCAGTTGCCTTTAATATCGGGAAGCGCATTGAAAATGGAGGGACAGATTACTATCTATGGATACAGGGCGGACAAAAATCCTAATGAAAAGGTAAAAAATATTTGGAGCGTTTACAAACAAAACTATTGTTTTCGCTTCTGCATCTGTCGTAAATATTAAATCACATACAAAATAAGTGATTTTGCATGTATATAATAGGGATGTTCCGAATATTTGTATTCGTTTTGACGAATACTCGCCAATTTTCAAATATTCAAATATTCGTACTCGTATTCACCATTTTCTAAAGGAATATTGGGATACTGAAACGCCAATGTAAATAGTGGATAAAATAGGTTTTCTACAATAAGAAAATATAATTATAAAAAACTGATTTTTTAATGTAAAGTTAGGTAAATTACAGTTCAATTTGACTAATCACAGTACACTGTGAGAAATAACAGTTCAATGTGACTAATCACAGTCCATTGTGGCTAAACACAGTACACTGACAAATAACAGTTCAATGTGACTAATCACAGTCCATTGTGGCTAATCACAGTACACTGTGACTAATCACAGTACACTGATAAATCACAGTTCAATATGACTAATCACAGTACACTGATGAATCACAGTTCAATGTGACTAATCACAGTTCAGTTCAATGTGACTAATCACAGTCCATTGTGGCTAAACACAGTTCAATTCTAAACACAGTTCAATGTGACTAATCACAGTCCATTGTGATTAGTCACAGTACACTGTGACTAATCACAATACACTGATGAATCACAGTTCAATATGACTAATCACAGTACACTGATGAATCACAGTTCAATGTGACTAATCACAGTCCATTGTGGCTAAACACAGTACACTGACAAATAACAGTTCAATGTGACTAATCACAGTCCACTGTGAGAAATAACAGTTCAATGCGACTAATCACAGTCCATTGTGGCTAATCACAGTACACTGTGACTAATCACAGTACACTGTGACTAATCACAGTACACTGATAAATCACAGTTCAATATGACTAATCACAGTACACTGGTGAATCACAGTTCAATGTGACTAATCACAGTCCATTGTGGCTAAACACAGTACACTGACAAATAAGAGTTCAATGTGACTAATCACAGTCCATTGTGGCTAATCACAGTACACTGTGACTAATCACAGTCCATTGTGGCTAATCACAGTACACTGACAAATAACAGTTCAATGTGACTAATCACAGTCCACTGTGAGAAATAACAGTTCAATGTGACTAATCACAGTCCATTGTGGCTAAACACAGTACACTGACAAATAACAGTTCAATGTGACTAATCACAGTCCACTGTGAGAAATAACAGTTCAATGTGACTAATCACAGTCCATTGTGGCTAATCACAGTACACTGTGACTAATCACAGTACACTGTGAGAAATAACAGTTCAATGTGACTAATCACAGTCCATTGTGGCTAATCACAGTACACTGACAAATAACAGTTCAATGTGACTAATCACAGTCCACTGTGAGAAATAACAGTTCAATGTGACTAATCACAGTCCATTGTGGCTAATCACAGTACACTGTGACTAATCACAGTCCATTGTGGCTAATCACAGTACACTGACAAATAACAGTTCAATGTGACTAATCACAGTCCACTGTGAGAAATAACAGTTCAATGTGACTAATCACAGTCCACTGATGAATCACAGTTCAATGTGACTAATCACAGTCCATTGTGGCTAATCACAGTCCACTGTGACTAATCACAATACACTGATGAATCACAGTTCAATATGACTAATCACAGTACACTGATGAATCACAGTTCAATGTGACTAATCACAGTCCATTGTGATTAGTCACAGTACACTGTGACTAATCACAATACACTGATGAATCACAGTTCAATATGACTAATCACAGTACACTGATGAATCACAGTTCAATGTGACTAATCACAGTCCATTGTAGCTAAACACAGTACACTGACAAATAACAGTTCAATGTGACTAATCACAGTCCACTTGAGAAATAACAGTTCAATGTGACTAATCACAGTCCACTGTGACTAATCACAGTCCACTGTGATTAATCACAGTGCACTGTGACAAATCACAGTACACTATCAAATCACAGTGCACTGTGATCACTGTTCAATCTGACTAATCACATTCTACTGTGACTATATTCCACAGTGATAAATCACAGTTACAAATCAATCGCTATGACAATATCACAGTGAAATGGCACGTTCTTAGGAAGCGAACTACACGGGTCCGTGTTACCGGTGCGTGTTCCCGGTGCCGCCGCCGGCCGAGACCGTGGGCAGTTGTTCCGCCAACGGCGTCGCGGGACCTGTTCCCGGGGTTATTGGTCAGTTATTCCATTTTAATTTTCTAGAACGATACATGATCTCAGGATATATTTTTTTTATGTTCAAAGGCGGCAGACGAGCATATAGTCCACCTGATGGTAAGTGGATACTGTCACCCGTAGACATCCGCGATACATGTCAACATTAGGTCAAAATGACAAACTTTGGCATGTCCTCGAATGCGCTGCCTACCTATGTTGGGGACGTGGGGACGTGGGAAGGGATATCTCACTCACTACCGAAACACGTACGTACATTGGGGAATATGATAAATTGGGAAATGCAGTACATTTCAAGGTAGTCTTCCGTGAGAGAGGGGTAACGTGGCCAGTCGAGTGCGCCCAGCAGCAGCGTGCACTCTCCTCCTCAAATTAATATATTCCTTAGTGAGGCTTTAGTAATAAAAAATCTGCGATTTCTGGATCACTTCAAGACAGGAGATCACAATGAACAAATCCTATTATTGACAGGTACATTGCAAGCTCTGGAAGCTATAAAATACATAGTTGGATTTGACCACAAGAGGCTACTGGTGGAAAGGATGCTGCTCTTCGATGGCGAAGACATGTCCTTTAGAACTGGTAAGTTTGTTACACACACGCATACACAATCGCGCCCACAGGGGCCGTTCAAGTATTACGTAAGCACCAAAGGGGGCGGGGGGCTCTTTGCTCCGCCTATTTTTGATGACAATCTATTCTACCCTCTTTACTGAGTGTTGGTTTTATTTCACTGACACGTTGTAAATTATTTGTTTTCAGTGAAACTGCGTCCAAAGAACACCACATGTGCCGCTTGCTCCGATACACCTACAATCACACAACTATTGGATTATGAGACTTTTTGTAAGGCGAAGGCGAAGGAAAAGGTAAGAAAAGTGATAAGTGACAGTAACAGTGACAAGTCACTGTTACTGTCACAGTGATATTGACAAATAACTCCAATAAATAAATGACAATAAATAATTTAGTGTACTCATTTGAACAATTAAATTTGTTTATGGATAGGCACATTAGGGGTCGTCCATTAATCACGTGATGTTTTTTAGCAACTTTTTAACCCCCCCCCCCCCCCCTGGTGATACGTAGTGTGATACTGGTGATAAATACATGTGATATCTCCTTGTATATACATGTGATATACATCCTTGTGATATTTCGTGATTTTTTCCGAACCCCGCGGCAAATACCCTAAGTCCGTCCCTGGAAAGTACCCCATGTCCGCCCCTGGGTTTCGATCTATCTCCGTATCAAATTTCATCAGAGTCGGTTCAGTGGTTTAGCCGTGATAAAGTAACAGAGTTACTTTTTCGCATTTATAATATCAGATTATTGATTAACTTCATTTGATAGACCCAATTAATTGATTGTTTTAAATAATTAGTTTTGATTATTAATTGAATTGGTTAATTTAGCCTTGAATTGAAAATTTATTTTTAGTTATTTTTAATTAGATTTTATTGGCTAAATTTAACTGATTAAAATATGATTTTAAATCCTCTTCTCCTAATTGGTGTGTGCCGTACGATGTCCACGATGATCTCATAGCTTTTATGTTCACCAATTTGTAACTCAATATGGAATGATATTAAAGTATTGAGTGACAGCTGTGATTATACCACAAATAATTGATTTGGTAAAATTTTAACGACGAATTTTATCTTTTATCTCCTAATATTATCCGGAAATGTCATCTATCTGTTTTTTGGAGACTTTATTTTTTTATCTTTACACGAAATTTCATCTATCTCATTTTTAGGGCATACTATCTTTTATCTTTACACCAAACTTCATCTATCTCATTTATTGGGCATACTATCTTTTATCTTTACACCAAACTTCATCTATCTCATTTATTGGGCATACTACCTTTTATCTTTACACCAAACTTCATCTATCTCATTTATTGGGCATACTATCTTTTATCTTTACACCAAACTTCATCTATCTCATTTATTGGGCATACTATCTTTTATCTTTACACCAAACTTCATCTATCTCATTTATTGGGCATACTATCTTTTATCTTTACACCAAACTTCATCTATCTCATTTATTGGGCATACTACCTTTTATCTTTACACCAAACTTCATCTATCTCATTTATTGGGCATACTATCTTTTATCTTTACACCAAACTTCATCTATCTCATTTATTGGGCATACTATCTTTTATCTTTACACCAAACTTCATATCTCATTTATTGGGCATACTATCTTTTATCTTTACACCAAACTTCATCTATCTCATTTATTGGGCATACTACCTTTTATCTTTACACCAAACTTCATCTATCTCATTTATTGGGCATACTATCTTTTATCTTTACACCAAACTTCATCTATCTCATTTATTGGGCATACTATCTTTTATCTTTACACCAAACTTCATCTATCTCATTTATTGGGCATACTACCTTTTATCTTTACACCAAACTTCATCTATCTCATTTATTGGGCATACTATCTTTTATCTTTACACCAAACTTCATCTATCTCATTTATTGGGCATACTACCTTTTATCTTTACACCAAACTTCATCTATCTCATTTATTGGGCATACTATCTTTTATCTTTACACCAAACTTCATCTATCTCATTTATTGGGCATACTACCTTTTATCTTTACACCAAACTTCATCTATCTCATTTATTGGGCATACTACCTTTTATCTTTACACCAAACTTCATCTATCTCATTTATTGGGCATACTATCTTTTATCTTTACACCAAACTTCATCTATCTTATTTATTGGGCATACTATCTTTTATCTTTACACCAAACTTCATCTATCTCATTTATTGGGCATACTACCTTTTATCTTTACACCAAACTTCATCTATCTCATTTATTGGGCATACTATCTTTTATCTTTACACCAAACTTCATCTATCTCATTTATTGGGCATACTACCTTTTATCTTTACACCAAACTTCATCTATCTCATTTATTGGGCATACTATCTTTTATCTTTACACCAAACTTCATCTATCTCATTTATTGGGCATACTATCTTTTATCTTTACACCAAACTTCATATCTCATTTATTGGGCATACTATCTTTTATCTTTACACCAAACTTCATCTATCTCATTTATTGGGCATACTATCTTTTATCTTTACACCAAACTTCATATCTCATTTATTGGGCATACTATCTTTTATCTTTACACCAAACTTCATCTATCTCATTTATTGGGCATACTATCTTTTATCTTTACACCAAACTTCATATCTCATTTATTGGGCATACTATCTTTTATCTTTACACCAAACTTCATATCTCATTTATTGGGCATACTATCTTTTATCTTTACACCAAACTTCATCTAGCATAATAATACTAGAAAAATAATACTAGCATCGAAAACATCGCTGATTTGAAAAAAATATAATTTCTGATTTATATAAATTTAATTTAATGAAACATAACAATATAACTATATACCTATATGCTTATTTTACTTCATTTATTTTTTCTTTTGTTAGTTACAAAAATATGACCGTGTTTTTTTGTGTGTGTGTGTGTGTGTGAGCTATGAAAAAAGTTCAAAAGCGCGAATGTTTAAGGTAAGTTATTTTTCAAAATTTATAAGTTTATTTCATACATCTGTTTATATGTACTCGTTTCAATTTAAAACATTCGCGGTATTGAACGCGCTTGATTTCTGTAGTATTTTAATAAAAAAAATACAATAAATTAAGGAAAGTGTTAGATAGAAAGTTAAACTTAAACTTAAGATTCAGCAAAATTAGAAAACATAAACTAAGATTACACAATTTCAAAAAATACACGTTACATACACAATTACAAACTTTAACATAAAGAAAGAAAGATGCCAGAAAGTCATATCTTTCTTTTAAACAATTTTTTGAGCTCTTATTTTCTATGACATTTTAAACAATTTTCTATGTCAGACACTCCATTGTAATGGTTTATAATTTTTAATTAAGAAACTTTTACATTTGACATAAATAGATGGCATAAACAACATTTTCTTTTTTTTTTTCAGAGAAAAGAAGAAGCCCGCCAGCTGTCGCAACGACGCAAACAGGAGAAAGAGAAACGAATGACCGGCCAAAGCTATTTCGGTTTCCGACGAACGAAAAACATTGAGAACGAACATCGAAAGTGGATACAGGACGTTCCGAAATCCGAAAGAAAAATGGGACCGTCTTGTAATTCAGAGTTTTGCAAAAAAGGCACCACGAGACACTGTACCACGTTCACAGACGAAATTCGAAACGAAATATTCAGCTTCTTCTGGAATGAACTAGATTGGACCGGGAAAAAGCAGTTCGTTCGTTGCTTAGTCGAATCTATACCCGTGAGAAGGCGAAGACTAAAGCTCAAAGGCGAAGTATCGCGAAAAGGCGATTCTAAACTCTATCACCTGCGTGTTAAAGACGAAAAATTACAAGTCTGTCGTACTACATTCCTAAATACACTAGGCCTTAAAGAAGCCATGCTCAGAACTTGGCTGGTTAATACAGAAAGGCCAAAGTCCAGAAAAAAGCCGCTGAAAGCTCTAAACGTAGACAGTTACATAGATGGCTTACCGAAAATCGCGCCCAAATGCCAATATTGCAGAAATTTGACCACAAAAATGTATTTAAATATCGATCATATAAAAAATCAGCACCAATTGTATAATATGTACGTGAAGGATATGAAAAGTAAACAAACGAGCCCCGCTTCAAGAAAGACCTTTTCAAAGGTTTTCGCGGAGAAAAATTTGAAAATTTTTAAACCGAAACATGACAGCGATATATGTGATCTGATAGCTCAGCACAATATGTTGCCGAGTTTGAATAGTTTTCAAAATTTAGATCTAAATTTGGACAATGTTTTAAATGATAATATTTTGAATGCAAATTTTAATACTCAGTGGTGAAAAGGTAACTAGAGATCGTATATTCGGGTGCATATTTACCTACAACGTATAAAGTATGGAAGCGGCTTCCTAAAAATAATTTATTTGAAAACCGAAATCCCGCGATTTCACAACTAATAGGATGCTCATTTATGAAACTCCTCATCAGTTTCGAAGGTCTGATGGTGACCAGGACAGAGTCGATAGGATCTAAGGCACTATTGAAGATATAAACTTCGGATTTGGACTCAAATTCTTAGTTCTAATGGCAATTTGTAGGAATGCAGTTCTGATGGTCTTAGGCATTAACTTTACAAGTTTAGGTATATGCATCGTGTTCTATAGTCGGAACATAAAGTTCGTGGATGCCGGGATGGCGGCACTCGCCCGATACAAAAGTGCACTCCAACTTATCCAACAGCTCAACTTTAGCTAAATACGCACCCGAATATCCGATCTCTAATTATAACTCTTCAATGAAATAATTGTTACTTGTGTATTTAAATGCGTGAAATAAATTAATTTATATGGATAAGTGTTTTATTCTTAAACATAATGCATTTAGTAGGGTCTGATCATCGATTTGCGATTTACGCAGTGCTTAACCTTCAAATTTCTAGTTTTTCTGGAATGAACTAGATTGGACCGGATAAAGGCAGTTCGTTTCTTTGGTGGTTCGTTCGTTTCTCGTTTGGTCTGGGTCAGATTCGATCTAGGTCAGATTCGTAGAAAGTCAGTCACGCTGCGTGACTGACTTTCTACGAATCTCACGTAGAAACGTGACTCACGCACTAGTACACTTGTAAAGAATAAGGAACATTAATTTAAAGTCAGATAGATATAACTATTCAATGCTTGTAGTTGACCTGTCTCCTGTTTACAGAGTGCAGGTCCGACCCGGACCCGAATTACTGAATTGATTTTTCCATATAATTACCGTTTACAGTACATATACAGGGTGTCCCAAAAGTCAACGTCATCCCTTGGAGGGTTAATAGACCAGCGCATAACTGACCTCAATGTATATGTTAACTCGATTTCCATTAGTAGTTATTTTGCACGATGCGTGCTCAGACGTATAAACAAAAATTTTGAAAATAATTAATTTGGCCTCGATAATGTGCTAATTTACACTGAATTATTTTTTAAAATGAATAACTGAATTGAATAATATCAAAATGGTAAAAAAGGAAGTAGTTAAACATACAGTCACACCCTTTTTCCTATATATATATATACATGTGTACGAATTTAGTTTTAATTAATATTTTTTGTGATTTTACATAGAATATTTATTACTTTTTCTTATAACTTATTCAGAACCTGACCTAATAAAAATCTGACTTTTTTTGCAATTGAAGCAATTGAACTTTATTTGTTTTTATATATATAATAAGTGGTCACCACCGCCCATGGACACCTGCAACACCAGGGGGCTTGCGGACATTGCAGAATCCCGTTGACAGCTCTCATGAAGAGCCCCATATCGTAGCGTAACGGAAATACCTCAACTGGTAGTTCATTCCACAACTTTCGGGTTCGCCACAACCTTATACGAATCTCATTAACTCCCGCCTAAAGGTTCAATCAGTGCGTGTCCGATACATATGTTCATAATCCTCATAAGAGTACATAAAAATCATAATCCTTAAAATAATTCAAAGTTAAAAGCGACTTAATAATTTTCATTTCTAGGACCTAGACCTTCATATATTACCGTCAGAAAACCGCATATCACCTACTCAACTATATAATAGCATATGCGATCAACGCCATCTGTTGGTGGACGTAAGAAGCGAGCAAGAGTTCAACATGTGCCGGATAGATGGCGCTGTAAATAAACCTATAGAGAAATTACGCGGGGAAGTTGTAGATAATCTTTTGGAGGAGATAAGGAATTGCAATCAAGGTTTGTTTTTTATATTAAGTTTTGTAGATAAATGTTTAATTAGATCTATGGTCCTAATATCTATACCTATAATAAAATCGTAACAAAGCCGTGTTTGTACATTAATTATTTTTTTTGAAAAAAAGCGATTGTATTATTGTTTAGAACCCAAAACAACAATTTTCAGTTTTCGTTTTTTTTTATAGTAAGAAGGCGGTCGACAAGCATGCAGTCCACCTGGTGGTAAGTGGATGTCCATAGACATCCGCGATACACGCCAACATCAGTACAGAATGACAAAGCGGGATGCGCTGCCTACCTTTTGAGATGTAGGAATAGATTTGGAGAAAGAGTTGGGAAAATGAGGAGAGATAGGATGGGATGGGAGTGGGCTCTTTGGCGAGATATGCCACTATAGACAGATATACTCAATAGAGGTGAGATATACTGACTTCGGCAACACGTACGTACATTGGGCAATAGGATATAGTGGGTAATGCAGTACATTTCAGGGCAGTCTTCTGTGCGGATGGGGTAACGTGGCTAGTCGAGTGCGCCCAGCGGCTGTTGGATTGCAGCGTGCACCCTCTCCCTGCCTCCTTTGTCTGTCTGATCACGCATCACGCAAAAGCTACTGAACGAACTTTAATGAATCTTGACGCAGTTATAGCCTAATCAACATTTAGGGTATTTTTTATCCAGATCCAATATTTAGTTCCCACGGGAATCATTATCGAGGCCACATCTACAATATCAGAGCTCACATGCAGCTACGATATGGGGTTCTTCAAGAGAGCTGTGAATAGGATCTTGCAAGGTCGGCGGCGCGCCCCTGGTGTTGTAGGTGTCCACGGGCGGCGGTAACACTTACCATCACGTGGGCCCGCGTGCTCGACACTAGTCTGTAAAAAAATATATACGAAAACCATTGTACATGGGATGCTTTTTATTCCAAACCGTTGGAAATTCCCGCGGAAATAATTGTGAAGTAAGCACACGTGCTCGCACCGCTAATCTATATACATATAATAAAAATGTAACTGATCGCTGTCTGTACGTGGAAGATATATGAGAAAAATATTATTGGGGGCCTTTATCAACGCAATAGAACCCAAAACAATGATTGTTAGAATTTTTGCCTGTTTGTCTGTGCGTTTGTGCGCGCTAATATTAGAAACGACTGAACTGATTTGGGTGCGGTTTTCACTAATGTATTGTGGTAAGCTTCACTTAAAATTTAGTGTTTGTTTTATTTCAATCAGTTCATAAATAAAACAGTTATATCAATTTAAAGAATCACGTCGAACATTTGTTCGATAAAAAATAAGCTATAAGAAATAATGTGTGTGATCGCTTTTGAAAATACCAAACACCTCTAAGAAGGTAAAGACGGTGTTTATAAACTAAAGTCCACGCGGACCAAGTCGCGGGCAACAGCTAGTCTATAATAAATTTCATATTTTTTTGCTGTTGTTTTTTTTAAATCCATAATTGATACAAACATTTTCAGAGTAAAACAATAAATGATTTTTTTTCCAGTGACTTTCATCTGTAGACGAGGCAACGATTCTCAAATTGCAGTTAAAACGATTCTGGACAATATTGAAGAGGAACATGCACATAAAATCAAAGATCTAACCGGTGGTCTACATGCTTGGTCCAAAATCGTTGACAACGACTTTCCTATATATTAAAACATCTTATGTTTAACATATATGATATACAGGATGAAATAAAAAATATCTACACCCTCTCAACAGTGAATTTATTTAACTAACTATTTTTGTTGTACTAGTTTTTAATATCAGCACTTTTTTCCCCCACAGTACACTCACTCACTCGCGCCGGTGTACATTCATGTAGATGCCTAATACATAATGCCTGCCACATTCGCATGTACGTATGTACACACATCTTCACAAAACATGCACACACATTCACTCACCATACATACACACACACACTAACATAATAATAAGATTATGAATCCAGATTATGAAAGATTATGAGTCCATTGGATAGCTCCTTCATAATGGCCCCCACGATAGAGGCTATGCCTAATGTGAATAGGTTCAGTAGTTACACAAATCGGTTCAGTAGTTACACAAATATGTTCAGTAGTTACACAGATCGGTTCAGTAGTTACACAAATCGGTTCAGTAGTTACACAAATCGGTTCAGTAGTTACACAAATCGGTTCAGTAGTTACACAAATAGGTTCAGTAGTTACACAGATCGGTTCAGTAGTTACACAAATAGGTTCAGTAGTTACACAGATCGGTTCAGTAGTTACACAAATCGGTTCAGTAGTTACACAAATCGGTTTAGTAGTTACACAATTATGACGGTGTAAGGCCACCCTCGGCCACATGGAGCGACTACTTGAAGAAGTTCACCGGCGTTTGTTGGATGAGACGAGGCGAGGGTCGTGTGGTGGCGAGCCGCGGGAGAGACATATATCCAGCAGTGGAGATACATAGGCTGATGGTAAGGAGTTTATGGGCATTGGAAATAAACTATATAACGCAATTTTTGTATGCTCAATGCCACGTTTCCAATCTGTGTTTATCTTTAATTTAAAAATTACACTACCAGAACCATCAACTCGTTACAAAAGTAAATTGAATATCATACGTAACGGGTATAAATGACCGGCTTTAATCAGAATGGATCCAACCCACGTTTAGTTTTAAGATACTGAAGCATTTTGTGAAATATAAAACAAAGTACAATAAAGAATTCCAAGGTCTTATTTTGTTTCATTGAAAAAATCATTCTGCCTATACTTATTGTAGTTGCCTATACACAAAATTCTTTATCATGAAAAAAGTATGATTGTGGGTTGGATTCATTCTGATTAAAATCGATTAAGTATACCTATGTTATATTGTCTGAGAAACGGGACCTTATTGTCGGGCCTAATTTAGGGGCCGACAATAAGGCCCTAATTTAGGGGCCGACAATAAGGCTCTAATTTAGGGGCCAATAATAAGGCTCTAATTTAGGGGCCGACAATAAGGCTCTGATTTAGGGGCCGACAATAAGGCTCTAATTTAGGGACCGACAATAAGGCTCGCTCTAATTTAGGGGCCGACAATAAGGCTCTAATTTAGGGGCCGACAATAAGGCTCTAATTTAGGGGCCAACAATAAGGCTCTAATTTAGGGGCCGACAATAAGGCTCTGATTTAGGGGCCGACAATAAGGCTCTAATTTAGGAACCGACAATAAGGCTCGCTCTAATTTAGGGGCCGACAATAAGGCTCTAATTTAGGGGCCGACAATAAGGCTCCAATTTAGGGGCCGACAATAAGGCCCCAATTTAGAGGCCGACAATAAGGCCCTAATTTAGGGGCCGACAATAAGGCTCTAATTTAGGGGCCGACAATAAGGCTCTAATTTAGGGGCCAACAATAAGGCTCTAATTTAGGGGCCGACAATAAGGGCCTAATTTAGGGGCCGACAATAAGGGCCTAAGAACCAGACCCAGAGATACTGAGACCACGGATTTTAATGAAACCAGACAGTTATAACTTATTGTGTCTTGTTAACATTTAGTCTACTTTTTGTCCAGATCAAATATAGAGTCATGATCCACGGGAATCATTGTCAAGGCCACATATACAATATCGGAGCTCTCAAAAACACCACTCGATGGATTCTTATGAAATTTAGTACAAGCCGACTACATACTCTAACGCGCGCTACTACGCTCTAATAAAATATTTAATGTTATCAATTTCATTATTTGCCGGCGTTTAATTAAATCACTAGCTTTTTAAAATCCGATTTTATTATTAACCTGCGACCGTTTCCCACCCACGGACCAACTGCCAGGCTCAAACAGTTGGGCCGTGGCGAAAAAAACGCTCAACTTTTCCCAATGGCACGACTAATTAATTGGTCCGTCAAAATAAATTTTATTACTTACAACTCGTCTAATTCCCCACGGCTCGACCGCTCATAGACCAACTACCAGTAGGTATATAGACCAGCTATAATACTAGACTGCATGTATCTAAACCTCATTATTTTTCAAGACAATAGTTTGGTAGATACAACTGGTTGAGCCGCAAAGAGTAAAAAACGTTATTAATTCTCTATGGTTCAACTAATTCATTGTTTGCTCAAATTGCAGTTGGTCCGTAAGTCGGAAACGCCTGCGACACATCTAATTCAGCTATGCGCTTGCAATGATTTAAGATCATTGCAAGCGACTAGCATAATTCTCCCATAAATACTTAAATGTAAAATAAAACCCTTTGTGTTGTTAGTAGAAGAAATCTACTATCACGAAAATTAGATTTACCAAGAAACAACTGTTATTTTCGACTCTATTTGTTACAATATACAGTACAAATCTAAATTTTACCATGACGCAGCTAATATTGTAAGGAAACCCAAGCCCTTTTCTTGGCAAACTTTTCTCCGATTGGCTAATTCCACAAATGCGCGCGCAAAATAAAATTAGTTCGTTTTCTTTTACAAAATCGTCGCACATTGCTATGTTCCCTTTGATATTCCTTTCTTGTCTGCTTGAAGAGACGGTGATGTATTTTCTTTTGAAGAAAATGTAGCAGCGAAATGGCGTAATTTAGTTTTATTCGGTTATTTCATTTGTGAAGCATCAGTTTGCGAATCAGTGCTCTGCTCTGCCCAACTCTGCAGAAAAATATAAATAAATAAGTGCCTTATTACAACATGTTCTTTTAGTTATTTTTGTACTCATGTATAATATTTCGTATGATAAATTAATAAATAATTTGATTATAATTTAAATTTCATCAAAATTATTGTGCCTTATAAAAAACCTGAAATTATAAAAGAATAAACTGTCGCTTTTAAACAAATTATTCGAAAAGAGAACAATAAAGCTGTGACGTCATAGCCTGCTCTTCACTTTTTAATCAACTTTAAACTAAGGCTGGAAACTAATTAAACAGCCAAAAAATTAAACAAAATGGCGAATGTAACGAAAGTTTTGGCGACAATAAAAGCAGTGATTACTAGATTGGTGTTTGCATGCCATGGGATCATAGCTATTTGGCAAGTGACTGTTTTTAAAGACAGTATAGAGTATTGGTATTTGGCGTCGCCGATTCTGCTGCTGATCTTCGAAGGTGTTTTTACATTAACTATTAAGGACAATCAGGAATGGAAATGGTGAGTTTTAGGTATTTTTACATCTGTGGTCTTTAATAATAATGTTTACATTTTTAGAAATTCCTATTGCTTGGGATAGGACGATGGTACATGATCTATTTGATGGTAAGTTTAACACCTGTACAATCGTAACTCCAGCTTAACAATTTCATTTAAAAAGTCAATATCAGTTTTCACGCGGTTTTATTACGATTACGATGTTACGATGATTACGGGACCTAGATTACTTTTCTCGAAAATTAAAGCAATCCTAATCCTATATCCCAAATCGTAACAGAGCCATGTCTAAAAAAGAAATATTTTTGATTTCTATAAAAATGTTATCTTCTATATATACGTATAATAAAATTTCAACAGAGCCGTGTTTGTACATTAAATATTGAAAAAAGTCATTGCCGTGCTCTCTACTAATGAAACAGGAACCCGAAACAACCATTTTTAGAATTTTTGCTTGTGTGTCTGTACGCAATCATGCATAAACCACTTGACAGAATTTAATGAAACCTGGCATAATTATAGCTCATGGCTTGGGTTAACATTTACGGTACTTTTTATCCAGATCCATTATAGAGTTCCCACGGGAATCACTACAGTTCATGCGAACGAAGTCGCGTACAACGCTAGTAGAACATATAAAAATAAAACGATATCTGTTTGTTTGTTTGAAATGATTTTACGCAAATAACTGATTGAAGAATCGAGTTTAAATTTTGCATGAACCTTCTAGGGGACTACAAAAATATATAGGCTACCAAATTTAGGTTAGGTAAAAGTTAGTACCTACGATATATGTAGTAAGCAATATTTGCATACGTTTCAAATACTTTTCTTTTCATATAAGAAAACATAATAAACATCAGCAGTGGCTAAATAAGAAGAGCGTAAAACCGTTTGTGAATCGTGAAATACCGCGCGGGAATAATGAAATGTTTGACCTGAAATGTAGATATTTACAGATATATTACAAACATTGGCCATCGCCTAATCTGGAAACACCCGAACGCGTCATTCACGTCTATGTATTACCGTACCTCTAATTGCATACTTTATTACGAGATACTTTATTACTGTACTTTATTTTCGTTATTAATGTATACCAATGTGTTTTGGAAGCGCTCGAGAATTATCTATGGTCCAGTTATCATAGTTGACAGTTGTGTATTTAATTAATTTTATGTAAATACCGTTTCTTTCTTTAATCATTAACATAACCTATTCTAAAAACCGGTACGCGTACCAAAAAACCGGTACACCTAACATCACTAAACTCAGCTATAAGCTGGCCCGTGTCAAGTGAAATCGGCTCTCGGTCGTTTTATAATTGAGAATAAATCTTGATATTCGAATGTGAATAGGTACTTATTATGAAAGTATTTGCACACAATTCTTTAATATTTTTAACAATGACAAACATTCAAACATATATATATAAATTTGCTATATTAAACATATATATGTATATTCAAACATTTGCATATATAAATTATAACTTCTTGTAATGGAAATTCATCAAACATTATAAGGCAAGCGCGGCAAACATTTTCTCTTATAGGTACCTTCTTACGGCGTAGAGAGATTATTGTCTATTGTTATAAGACTGGACTATATTTTAGACTATGGTACTAAACACGCGGATGTCTTGTAACGTTATTGGTTTTTAGATATGAGGGCACGGCAATATCAACCGCCCGCAATTATCCAACTGTCCCCTAATTTTGGGATATTATGGATTTGAATATAGAATAAGATTTTCCTATTCCAGTCGGACTTAAAATTAGCTCGAACTTGCTAGTAGATATTTAGTAAATACGCTAGCTTAAGGTCACCAGCTGGTTGTCAAGGTTATCATTTGTTACTTAACCCTGTCGTGTCGTTCCGTTCGACTTAGTCTTTACAAAAGCTAAAATGTCATCCCTTCACCCCTATAAGGTAACCCCATACTTGTAGGTTCAATGTTACTGAAGCGCCAAGGGGATGATTTTTATGAAAAATTTTTTTTTTCTCTTCACCTATGGCAACAGCGCAATTAGCACGTTACACCAGTATCGAGTTTACTTCCTAATTAACAATTTTAATGTTAATTCAAAGCATGTCTCGTCAATGCCCATTATAATCTGCGTAAGTCAGGAGTAGCTCAGTAAAGTGATATCTACGTTTACTGAAGACATGAGTCGTAGGTACCTACTCCTTGGAAGCACGAAAAACGCAGTCTTAGGCAACGATTATCACATTACGCTTTGAAGTTCAATAATCGATCACTATTCTAAAATGCCGCAGTCCACAATTTTCATAATTATCAACTAAAAACTCCGATCAGTTCTTGATTTCCCGCTGAAAAGTCAAAAATTCACCGAACTACACCTACAGATGTATCATTTCTTACCATTATTAGAACGACGTGAAATAGCGGATGTCTGCTACTTAATGAGCATGGTTAACGGTTCAGTGGATAGCTCGTAGGCTCTGAGCTATCCACTGAACCGTTAACCACTGAGTCAGAGCCTACTATCGAAAATTAAATTTCGTATTCCGCAAATCAATCTTAGGCCTATTTTATTTAAGTGTACCGTCCTGAAAAACTAATTACAGACAGAATACATTTATTGCTAGAGCCGGTAAAGGTATGAACAAATTTTGTTGTAATTTAGACATGTTTTGCACAAAAACAACACACCTTAAAAAATCCATGGCAAATGATTATTTTGCTAACTTCTTGCACTCACTTCTCTTCTATTTCTTCAGCTGTTTTTCTTTAACTTCCACGTTGTTCTTTTTTTCTTATTATAATAACCTTTAGGCCTTAAATGCTTTATTATACTTTATTATACCTACTTAAATGCATATTTGTGTAGATTTTAAATGGCATGTCTATTAATTTCTTTCTTGTTTCAACAATATTATTAACATGTCTGTAATCCCGTTAAAAATAAATAAATAACAAGTTATGGTATTCGCTTGGATACTTATATCTATTTCCATTTTTTTTTTGTGTTTTAAAAACTCCGTTATATTTACAAAATTACTGAACTGATTTTGTTAAAAATAGCCGCTTTTGGACAGACACTCCTCAAATGTAAGCTGTACCTACTTTTCACCATACCATTAGATTACCATCGCAGTTTAATCATAACTCAATCGAATCCCCAAACAACCCTTTAACCTAGAAGCGATGGGTACGACCGGACTGGGTCACCTTATCGCATATTACCCTAAATAGTGACGTTGTACAGATAAAACTGAGTAGTAATGGAGAGGGTAGATCGAGAATGATTTATAAACATGAGATTATAAAATCATATACCTATCTATACATATCTATATAAATAAAAATTAAATGCTGTTCGTTGGCAAGCGCATCACTTGAGAACGACTGCACCGATTTGGCTAATTTTTTTAAAAAATGTTCGTAGTCGGAATAAAGAAAAATTGGAAAAATTGCCCGGAAAATTGGGAAATATCTCACTCACTACCGAAACACGTACCTTAACACCTACGTGCATTGGGGAAATACGATATAGTGGGAAATGCAGTACATTTCAAAGTAGTGTTCTGTGAGAGAGGGGTAACGTCATCCTAAATAACATAAAATGATATAATTGAAATAAAAGTTAATAAAAATAAATTGATGATTAAATTGGGAAGAAAGACTACGATAAAGTGGGACATTTCAAGGTTTCCTTGAGAGAGGGGTAACGAGGTCAAGTCGAATGCGCCCAGCAACTGTTGGACTGCGGCGTGCACCCTGGCCCTCAAATTTCCTTTTTTCCAACCCTTCCTCCAAATCCATTCATAAATCTCCGACGGTAGGTAGCTCATCCGGGGGCCACCCTTTGTCATTCTGTACTGATATCGTCACGTATCGCGTATGTCGCACGACGACAGTATCCACATTCCACCAGCTGGATTATCTGTGCGACTGTCGCCTTCTTTCTATAAAAAAAAGCCCGTCGGCAATTTTCCGTCTCTTTATAAAAATCATAATTATTTAGTGACAGGCGTTGATTCTTTGTTTAAAGTCTGTCATCTACGTCGCGAAGTGTTGCCATACCTATCAGTGCTATACATTAACACGGGCGACAAATGACGAACGCTTTTGGATGCTAATAGCACTTCCGGCGAACGACAAATTGGCAAACATGACGAAAACGTTTAATTTGACACTACAGTATTTTTCACGAAGCATGGTGCGGTTGACAAGTAGAACCATAGAGTATAACCATACACAGAATGTAAATTGTTCACATAACATAAAAATTTGAAATATTTTATTGTTTATTATTTTATACTAGCGACCCGCCCTCGCTTCGCTTCGGTTTATAAGTTTTTTTTTCAATCTTTCAAAATAAAATAAAATATAAACAAAATACAAAATAAATATTTGTGAATGAATTTTTGAAATCGGTTCAGTAGTTCCAGAGATTACCCCCAACATACTTACAAACAAACACACAATTTTACTTCTTTATTATATTAGTATAGATCATATATGGGCAACAACCAGCCCGCGGGCCGGATCCGGCCCGCTGTAAGATATGATCCGGCCCGCGAGACATTTTGAAAAAACCCAATTAAAAAAATATTACATTAGGTACTTATACTCACGGGAGTGACAGTGAGGCGGCAAACATCAAATCCTTTGATGTTTGCCGCCTCACTCTTTGATAATCGCCGCCACTCGGCTTGCTCGATCAAATTCTTTGAGGTTTGCCGCCTCACGGGCGGGCGACACATCAAAAGATTTATTGCTTCTCAATTATTCTAAACTAGTTTATTCCAGATTATTCCTTCATTTTGCCTATATAAGCGGGTCGATGGCCCGAACGTTAGTTCAGTTCTATTTGAGCTACCGAGGTGATAACTTGGACAAGCGATATCCTAGCGAACTGCTCGAGCCGTCAACTTGCTTTGTGACTTTGTGTGCATCTTGAGTGGTTACTAACTATAGTTTGTTATTAAGTTTATTGAACGAAAAGTAAACAAAAATGATGTCTGGTGGAAAGAAACGAAAAGTAGATACAGAGGGTCGCCAGTTTCAAGAAAAATGGACTGAAGAATTCTTTTTTATCTTGCACAATGGTAAGCCTATTTGTTTGCTGTGTAATGAATCCATTTCAGTAATGAAAGAATTCAATATAAAGAGGCATTACTCAACTAAGCATGCTCCCCTGCACTCACTGACAGGACAATTAAGAACAGACAAAATCCAGAAGCTTACCGCAAATTTGAAAAAACAGCAACAAATGTTTCATAAACAAAGAACACAACTTGATAATGTTGTGAAAGCTAGTTTTATAGTTAGCTCAAAATTGGCAAAGGCATTAAAACCATTTGCCGAAGGAGAATTTATCAAGGAGTGTATGTTAGAAGTTTGCGGTATTTTGTGTCCTGAAAAGAAAAATGAATTTGAAAAAATTAGTTTGTCAAGACGAACTGTTGTTCGACGTATAGAAATGATGGCTAATGATATAAAAACAACATTGACTGACCGTATGGCTGGTTTTGAATCATTTTCCATAGCATTAGACGAGAGCACCGATTTGTCTGACACAGCTCAACTGGCTATATTTATTCGAGGTGTTGATAAGGAGTTCACTGTTACTGAGGAATTGCTTGCTTTACAGCCGCTAAAAGGAACCACTACAGGAGAGGATATTTTTATTGAAGTTCAAAAGGTATTCACAAGTTTTGGCTTGCCATGGTCAAAATTAATTGGAGTATGCACTGATGGTGCACCTTCTATGGTCGGCTTACGTAAAGGTTTCATCGGAATTTTGAATGAAAAAGCAACAGAATTAAATGTGCAAAAAGATAATTTGATAGTCCTTCATTGCATTATCCACCAACAGAACTTGTGTTCTAAGTCCATTCGACTCCAGAATGTTATGAATGTGGTAGTAAAAACCATCAACATTTTTCGATCCCGAGGGCTTAACCATCGTCAGTTCAAGGCGTTTTTGGATGAAATATCAGCTGAATATAACGACGTAACATATTATTGTGAAGTCAGATGGCTGAGCAAAAGAAAAACGTTGAAACGGTTTTACGAGCTTAGAAATGAGATAGCAGACTTTATGAAAATAAAAGATAAACCACTATCTGAATTAAGTGACCCAAAATGGATATGTGACTTAGCATTTCTGGTCGATCTTACAGGCTATTTGAATGATTTAAATTTGAAACTTCAAAAACAAGGACAGTTAGTAAATGATTTGTACAGCCATTTGAAAGCGTTTCAGATCAAACTACGCTTGTGGGAGTCACAGATGCTGTCTGGTAACAGTTACCATTTCAACACGCTCTCTGCGTATGAAAATATTGCTTATGCTCAATATGCTGAAGAACTCAAGTTACTGTCGGAACAATTTTCGAACAGATTTAGACTTCAAAAACATGGAAGACTGTTTCAGTTTATTTGCTACTCCTACAAAATATAATGTACAAAATGCTCCAATACACTTACAAATGGAGTTGATCGAGATTCAAGAAAACTCACTCCTAAAATCCAAATTTGAAGACGTAGAGTTGTGCGATTTCTACAAAAAATACCTAGAAAAAGACAATTTTCCGCAGCTTAGAAAATTCGCAAGAAGATTGATTTGTGCGTTTGGCAGTACTTATAAATGCGAACAGTTCTTTTCATTGATAAATCAACACATCGTACAAGACTGACTGACGATAATTTGGAAAATTCTTTACGTCTTTGTATCAGTGGAATTAATCCAAATATCGATGGATTAGTTTCCCAAATTCAAGCTCAAGTGTCTCATTGATTTCGGTGTATTTAACTTTCGTAGTTTGTAACAATTGCAAATTTAACGATTTAATTATAATGTACCATTTTTTTAAATTTCATTTTGTTATTTTAATAAATTGTACTATAATAACATTGTCGTATTATTTCATGTCTAATATCTATCGCAAAAAATATTATCACTACTTTAAAATGCACTAAGTACTTTTAAACGCGGCCCGCGAACGTATTTGCACACTAAAGTTTGGCCCTCAACATGTCAAAGGTTGCCCATACCTGAGTATAGATAAACAGTTACAAAACGGTATAATATCACCCAGAGCATAAAAATAATGTGTTTATTTCCCTGTCTTCTAATTTTTACTAGTGAAAATCAAATTACATATCTTAATTTATTCTGTGGCCTGTTTATGCGGTGTCAAGCTAGTGACAGGACTAAAAAAATCATTGAATAATCAAATGTAAAATCACTCTTAAATCTCGTGCGGTAGGTAACGCCATCTGGAGGCCAATCGATGGAATCGGATTTAGTTTTTTCTTATACCGGTATATAGTGTTAAGATAATAATCGAACTGATCTCTACACTAGGTTCGAGAGGTCGCGTCTGTATATTGAATAAACAATAATATTCATGCGGATGTAGATTTAATTCATGTTTTTTTTATTTTATTTTATGTTGAATAAAACACAATACATGCATGCACTATGTTCATGCACTATGTTCATGCACTATGTTCATGCACTATGTTCATGCACTATGTCTTGTGCCTGAGGGATGTACGCTGGCCAAGCGGCCTGACGAGTCCACTCTTTTAGAGGTGGTGCAGTCCCTCAGAGCTTGTCATAGCGGTTACAAATTAACAACGATTTAATCTTTTCAAAATTTCATCAAACAAAGGATTCAAATTCAATTTAAACAAACGCTATGTTTTTGGATAGTGCTTATGAAGGTTTACTAATTTTGTTTTAAAAAAACATTTTTTGTCTAAAATGTATTGTAGATACGAAAAATAATTACCGTTACCCATTTTTACCCACGTTACCCCTCTCTCACAGAAGACTACCTTGAAATGTACTGCATTTCCTACTTCATCGTATTTCCCCAATGTACGTACGTGTTTCGGTAGTGAGTGAGATATGCCAGAGCCCACTTCATTCCCATCCTATTCTGTTCCTCCCCATTTTTCCAATCATTCCTCCCAATCCATTCCTTAATCAGCAAAGGTTTGTCATTCTGGACTGATGTTAGCATGCATCGCCGATGTTTTTATTTATAGAGCAGTGGGCGGATGAGCAAGCGGATGTCTATGGGCGACAGTATCTACAGTATCATCAGGTGGACAGTATGCTCGGCTGCCGCCTTATTTTATAAAATAAATAATTAATGAAATATACTTTTCCAGTTAGCGCATGTTGAATTGAGAAAAGTAGCATACTAATCGCACGTAAATATATGACCCTTTGAGCCTTTGTTTCTGTATAATACACTAAGCCATTGTCACCAGGTTTTGTCCATCTGTCTTCATATATCTGGGGCTAGTGGTGCCTGCGATATGGTTGCTGGAGTTACACAAAGTCGATATGCGTCTGCAGAAGAAAACAAATCTCACTGAAACAGAAGTATGTATTTATAACTTATTATGAGTTAGTAATGATAGTTTATGTTGGTATGCAGTCGCGTGGTCGCGTGGTCGCGTGGTGTGGACCGGCTTTAGAAATAGCTACACTCCACCTCGTCCCGTGGATGTTGTGAAAGGAGACTAAAGTATAACAGAGCCGCTGCCACAAGCCCTGAAGAACTACACCGCTGCACCGCCACTAAAAGGGTATACTCGGCAATCCGCTTGGCAGCTGGCTTGGCATTTGATGGCTATATATCCCTCATGCACGACACAATGTGTATGTGTCCAGTAGCGGACGTTACATAAATTGTAGTTTAATGAACATTCACACCCAATGGCCTGCAGTAGGATTTCGTGTATCGTGAGTCCAGAGACATAGACAAGGACGAACTCGCAACACCCAGATCCGAACAAACACCTGTCTTTACACAAATGATTGTCCAACCGGGAATAGAACTCGGAACCTATTGCACAGCAGGCAGCGGCACTACCAATTGGGATAATTGGTCGTCAATAGATATCTGTATACACAATAAAAATATACTTGGAAAAATCTTTAATATTGAGGCATTTTAAAAAATTCTCTAGCAGACAGAAATTCCTATACCCGGCGCTACAAAAATACCAACCGACATGTGGGTGACCCTTATAGAGCAGTTCCTCATGTTAACCTTGATCGTTGGCCGCTGGCTGCTGCCCAAGGGAGACCTGACGAGAGACCAGCTCAGCCAACTTCTACTTGTTTATATCGGTAAGTCTAAATGTGGTACCTAACCTGTTTATATCGACTGCTGGATAGTGTCATGTGGTGTGGGCCGTAAACAGAACAGCACCAACTCATCTTTTCCCGTGAGTTTTGTATAAGACGATTAAGGAATAACTAAGAGGCTACCACAAGCGCTGAGGAACTACACTACCTCTAAAACAGTGGACTCGCCAACCCTTTTGGACAGCCTGGTGTGGATACCGAAAAGGCTAGTTGCATTGCTGGATGCCTCTCCCGTCGCCCGCCACCACACACGATCTCTCGCTCTTCGCATCCAAACATTACCGGAGACTTCGTCAATTCACATACTTCGAGGATGTTTAATGTGGTCCAGTCAAGTTACAATTATCTGAAATAAACGGCAATTTTTTTTTATGGAAAATGATCGCGACTGTCAGACAGTCTACCTGATGGTAAGTGGTTAAGCACGGACATCCACGATAAAGTCTAACAAATAGAACGCGGTACACGGTTGGATTAAAATTATTTACATGCATTACTGGACGAGAATACAGTCCACCTGTCATCCATGGACATCCGCGATACATGCCAACATCAGTCCAGAATGAAAAAAGTTGGCACGTCCACGGATGTTCTGCTCACCGTCGGAGATATAGAAATGTAATTTGAGAAAGGGTTACGGAAATGGAGAGGGATGGGATATAGGCCTCTCCCAAGGCATAAAATTGCGAAATTGACGATGACACGTCATGATGGCGGAATTGTGACTACTTAAACAATTTACACATTTATTTATCAGGTACTGCAGCAGACATCATAGAATTCTTCGACTCTTTCAAAGACGAGAAAGTTGCCTCGGAGAAAGTTCTGGTCCTACTGACCTTGGCTATATGGTCCTGGTCGCTGATGCAGTTCACGGTGGTCCTAACAGCCACCAAGTCGAGGAAGTCTCGTGGTGGAGCGAATAGGTGTGACATGTACGTGCGCACGCAAAGCTTCACACTTGGCACTAATTGTAGACCAGCGTTTTTAGGTGATAACTCGTAAAACTATGGAGTCCGTGGTTTGTCAACTACGGTTGATAAATTTTAATATTATAAAAACGTCACGGCAGTAACTGTTAATTTGATTCTTTTTCTTATGGCTTAATTACAAGGGCGTAGTCAGGGTTTTATCCAGGGTGGGGCAAAGCAAACAATTTTCTTATAATTTAAATAGAGACCGGTAGTGTAATGCAGAAAGTCTGTCACTTATTCTTCCAGGGGCAGGGGGTAGTGGGGGGGGGGGGGGGAGTGGCAAGCCAAAAAGGGGGTGTGCAGATTGTGTTCAAATCGTTCCCGAAACCTAAAATCATGTACACGTCTCATGATTCTGAGTCAATTGAAATATAATAAAGTGTGTGCTTTAAAAAAATATAATTTTTAAGCTTTGTATTTAGCAAATTAGGAAAATCGCAAAATAGAAATTTGAATTTAACGCAAAAAAGTGTCGAAATTTTGTTTATATTAAGGGACTCATAATTTTGAATGGAATCTATGATTTCAGGTTTGGAGTCATTCTGTATTGTTTAGGACTTAGGTTTAGGAGCTTAGGAGCTTCTCTGCCGGATGACCGGCGGCAGAAGGAACGGGCATTGGTTTAGAGTTTAGGGGGTTGCTTGGGAGAACAGCGCGGGGTTGCTGTATACATTTAATTGTTTATTTATTGTGACAATTACAGGTGAAAGAGATGTTGCAAGTACAATGGTATGCTGCTCTGTAATTATACCTCATGGGCGTACAATGATTTATAGTGAAATTTAAAATTATTTTTTTTGTAACAAAATATGGCTTCAGAAAGTAGTATAAAGATTTAAAAAAAAAAGATTTACACTTGATTTGTGTAATGGACATAAATTGTATAATTCGTCAACTACCTGTATATTTCTCTAATTTTGTTGATGAAATCGATAATAAAAGAATATCCTATTTTTTGGGGAAGGAAGGATATTTGCGGACAAATTTTTGCTGACGTTATATTGAGTTTTATTGATCTAGCAAACGAATTATCACCGGAGTGATTGAGCTGGTTTGTGCTGCGCTTTAGTCTATTAACAAAAACCTTATATAATGAGTCAAATTGATGACTTGGTAGAGCTGGTAGTTCTCTTGGCCCTCGATCTCAAATGAGTAAATGAGATGACTACTATGAGAGGGCTGGTACAATGGGTTACAAATTATCAGATTTTTTGGGTTGATATGTAGTCGTGGCCTACAGTTAAACGCGCATTTAATAATTTTATGAGTACTTTGCATGCATATTTTATCCAAAACGTAATTGAAGTAACGCCAAAGCTAAAAATATGAGAGAGTAGAATCGATTCTACCAGTTTTTACAAGTTTTTTTTTGTCTCTTAATTGTTCATTTTTAATAAATATTTTATTCCCCGTGCAATTTCAATCTACGCGCGTCGCCTACGAGGCGCCCGGTCATCGCTCTGTACTGAGTAAAGAGCGCTACAAACAGTTTAGATAGAACAACAATACTATATGATCGTAACTTTTGATTATTTCCAAAAAATAATGTTATTTTCGCTACAACGGTTTTATATATTTTAAATTGGTTGACGTGAAACCAATTTGGGAAGAAACAAGAATAATCATTTGATATTTTCTATAATTTACAACTGCGGCCGCGCTCATCGCTAGTATCGCTGGCCATAAATGGTACGTGTTGTCTATGGTTCTCGTTTGAAGTAGCGCAGCACAGACCAGTTCTAGTTTTAAAAGCTGATACTTACAACAATACAAGTCATTGCTTCACACAGCTTTCTCATTTTATATACAGCTTCATATCAAATATATACACTCACAAATCACTATACATATACTAAATTTTATGTTTATGTGCGGTGCATACTGAAGACAAGACAGTTTTAACAAGCCTTCCCCATAAATGCGACTAATAGGTCTGTAAAATGTACTGAAACCCGAGACGTCTAGACCTAGATGGGTGTGGTACTTTAAACGACCATTAGTTGTTTGTTTGAAAACTGTTTTGACTGCAGTGTACGCTGGGCTTTAGATATTAAAGGCTGGCGCATATTACGGCAGGCCGCATCGGAGCGCATAGAATCGTTTTCATTCATTTTGTATAAACCATCGCACACTTGAGGCGGACCGCATCGCGTCGCAGCGTACTGCCCGGGTCGCTCGCCAGCCGTCTATATGCGCTGCGACTGGGCCCGCCTGTGATAGACGGGCGCAGTTAAGAGTTATTTGCTATGATTTATTGGTTAATAAATCACTAATCGCTAATTGATTTAAATTATTGCTTTGAGATGTGGCTCGCCGCGTCTGTAGTGTGCGTTGTCGCAGTTTTTCAGTGCGACGCGCTGCGGCACGACGCGACTGTGATGTGTGCGAGCCTTAATAAATATATGTCGTACAATATTATTCAAAGGGAAATAGGTGTAGACGCAAATGTACTATTTGCAGAATGTCCATATTACGCAAAATGTCAATTTCTCGGAATGTACGTCCGCAAGAAATACTTGTTGAGTCGCTATATATTACGTTGTCGACGATTGTTTAATATTGCCAAATTAAGAATTAAGGATTCAACAATTAAATATTGTGTTAGGTGCCATTCGCTTAATGTCCAGTTTGCAAAATGACCAACATTTTTAAATGTTCATTTTAATTTTGAGGTTCATTTTAATGAACCTCAAGACAATATTTGAAAAATAAAACAGATGATGTCATAAATCTACGACTCGTTTTATTTATCAATTACAAAATTCCAATAATAATGAAATAAAAAAATTGCTGCTTTCTACAGGAAACTTCAAAATTAAAGTTTTATCAATTATCATTATCACTTAAACGATCGTTTGTATCAAAACCGTCAAATACAATAAAAAAGTTTACACAAAATTTAATTTAAACAATTATGAAAGTTTCGTCGAAACAACTTCTCTTACAGATATTGAATCTAAACCGAAAAAATGATAAATTCTTTTCAGGTTGTTCACAGAACACCCGTTTGAAAATAGAACGTTTTTTTTTTCAGGATTCATATTAGATGATGATTTGCGAAAAGGAAATTTTAGGGAGCGAACATTATGCGAATGGTACTTTCGGCAAACTGGACATTTTGCGACTAGACCGGGGAGTATAGACAAAATGTGGATCTCGAATAAAGAAATTTTCCTTATTCTATTCTCTCATCGCTCTCCATTCCATCCAATCCAGACCCATCTCATCCTATCGAGTAGAGAGTATACGAGAAGAAATTGATACATATATTGACCAAGCTTTCCCTTAATCAATTATTGAATCCTCAAAGGTACGCGGTGCATCCAGGGGCGCGCCAATGCTTGTCATTGCTCTTTTGGTCCCGTTAAATCAGTGGTCGTCACACTTTTCTGGTCAAGGGCCACATAGGACAATGTGAGGTATCACTGCGGGCCGCACATTCTTGGATTGTTTAGTTGACACCACCAATCAATTGACATATTTTTTATGAGCTGTCAAAACGCAATTGCCCCATAGATTTTGTATGGCAATTGCTACCTGTGACCAATGCGAAGTCTTTATTCGCCAACTCAATGAACTAACTAGCATACAATTAACGGACACAAAGAACAGGAGGAAGTTTATACCTACCCGCGTACTTCTATTTAGTTAACTTCATGTGCAAAATCATATTTTGATATTATCTACTAAAATTGTTTGCTTTGTCGCGGGCCGCACAAATATCGTCCGCCGTTTAAACGCGGGCCGCAGTTTGACGACCACTGCGCTAAATAATTGAGATTTTACATTGACTAAAACTGAGCAGCAAAACAGAATATTAATGATCAGCAACACATGATCAACAAAACAAACAATTTATTTATTGATATATGTACTCTATTGTACACACACACGAGAAAAACAGTTACAAATAAAAATACATACAGAAGGCGTGCTTATCCATTCAGGAGATTTCCGCCAGCAAACCTGGGAGAGCAATGAAATGGCCAGATATAGTGCGTACCCGTCGATTTGACAATAAACATTAAATATGTTAAATAAACACTCTAGGGCAGGCACTTTACAGTCTAATAGTGTTCTATGTTCACTAGCTCTCCAATTATTTAATACATATGTGTTATGGAACATTCTTATTACGTAGGGCTTAAGTTTCAAATTTGCCTTTTTAATAAGCCCCTGTTTCACCCCCCCCCCCCCCCTAGAAGCTATGTCATGATGTGTCATTTAGTCTATTAGTCTATTCCCATTTCGAAATACATACCTAAATAAACTATAAAAATAACTGAAGCAAATAATTTTTAAATCACTAAGAATGACACCAAGTCGACAGAGTCGCGCTACTTTTGAGGATTCAGTAGCAATCAGAACTGATGGGGAAAGGATTGAGGAGTATCATTATCCAATCCCATCAGCCTGTGTCTCTCCACTCCACTGTGCCTCTCCCAAGGACCGCCATCACATTCGGTATTCCGCTCTTCTCATCCAGCCGTTACTGGCGACTTCCTTCCAGTCACTCCACTTGGCCGGAGCGCGTCACACGCTCACACGCTCCCCGGTACATGTAGACCCCATCTACAGCATAGTTAGTAGATCCCATCTACAAAGAATTGTATATTTCATTTGAACAGGAATACGAGCAGGGCTTGCTGTTGTTCCATCGAAGTGTGCGCAATAATCATGAATATAGCGCTTCAAGACGCTCCCTTCCTGGCCTTCAGGCTCCTGATAATTTGCCATTACAAGATTATTAATTATATGAATATATTCTTCACATGTAAAAATACACTGGTAAGTCTATTAGCCTGTCTCTCCACTGTTAGAGATATAGGCCTCTCCTGAGGCTCGACTTCGACAAACTTCGGCTCTTCTCATTCGAGAATTCGTATCTCCTATCGGTTGTCGATCCTACGACATGATTTACTCATTGCCAGTGGTCTGGAGTATGTGATCCATCAATCCGCACTGATTCTGCGTGGTGGATTATGGCTCGAAACCGACGCCTCTGCTCTGCAGTGGGACGTTATAGGCTGATACAAGTGCAAGGCCGTGTGGTGTAAGCCGGTTCTCGTCTTCTCGTCGAGGCGACTAATGGCTGACAGCCGTTTCCACAAGTGCTTAGGATCTTTTTCGTTGTCACTGCACTTTATTTGGTTGTGGATTAATGTTAATAACTGTAAACTATTATTCTTGTGCTATGTATTTTGGAAACGAAATATACTATATTGGCTATATAGTCAACCCGCTTGGCCAGCGTGCCGTATTAAGGCCATATACATTCTTCATGCACGAGACAATGTCCTGTAGTGGTCGTTAGAAAAATAAAAGGGCTGGGTTATGGTAATGTTTTGGGATTATCGCGTTTTCCCCACATATTTATCATTTTAACGGGTCTCAACGCGTAAATAGCAACCATGGTATTGTGGTATTGTGAGATATGGTGAGTGTTGTGTGCTGCATTTTCCGGACTATGAAGACCAAATGCGGGTAGTTGATGGAACTGCAATCAGCTCGTGACCATGGTTGGTGCAATCCAACCGAAACGTCGAGAAAAATAAATGAGGTAAATAAGTATATACGCGTTAAAGACCCGTTTAAACAGATAAATTTGTATTTATAGCGGGAGAACGTAACGCACCGCAGTTTAATAAAATGTGGTCAACATGTAACTTGTAATTTTTTCGAAGAAATAAATTCAAAAAAGTGTTCGGCAATATGTTCTTCTAGCGCCATCTTAGAACGGAGGTTGGCGATCAGCATTTTTGTAAAAATCTTGTTTGTTATTCGCTGCTAGTTAAGGTTCCGTGAATCGCTTTCAATGCATTATCCGAATATTTGATTCACTTTCACTACTGGCTCATTTATACACGGAGAGTTTCTTGATTATCATAGTTTTATTATTGTATGAACAGTTATCGGTGATTGTGATAATTGTATATAGTTCGGTCGCATACGAGAATCGTATACAATTTTCTCGCCCGAAACGTTCGAAAAACTCTCCCTGCGCGAACGAGCCATATCATACGTATCCTAAACGACGGCTACTTTAGGTACCTACATAGTAGAAAAATGTAAGTGTTATAAAAATATGGAACAGTACATTTAAATGTATTTTTCACAGGTTATATTATTACAAATATACAGACTGTATGTATTACATTTGGAGACATTTGAAGAGGCGAATGGTTCCGTTTATAGAAAGAAGGAGAACCATAAAAAGAAGGAAAACGACAAAAAGCATAAGTGAGTGCTAAGTATTAAGGATTCAAACAGTGCCGTAACTAACGTTTTATGTGCCCGGTGCGAGCTTCTATAACTGCGCCCTTGAAAAATGCTTCTAACTACTATGCATGACTCAAAACTTGGTCCTGGTCTGGTCATTTCTGCGCCCCTCCAGGGTCTGTGCCCTGTGCCTGGGCACCGCGCTGGCACCGCCCTAGTTACGGCACTGGATTCAAATAGCGGTGATAGCAGCACACTCTTGCAAACGGCTTAAAATCATTTCTAAACATAAGTATTTTAAACATACAAAAGCATAATATTGGCAAATCGTTCAACACACACACACTCACACACACATTCATATTGTTTAGTTCACTTTCTTATGTTAGACATCTCACTCCATATTGTCCTTAGTTCATATTTGATTTATTCGTAGGTAAATCTTTAATCATTAAATACTTTGTATTGTTTTAATTATAATTGAGTGCTGTGGATTTTGTAATAATAATGAAAGGGGGCATGATTTTATTATTATATTTTATTTGAGTTCCGATCAGTGAAAGTTATAGATTGATAAAATAATAGACAACACTTTATTCTGGACAACACAACACAATAATTTGTAATATCAAAATTAAAAAGTAAACTAGATGGAAATATACACAGAATAAGTGCCACAGTACAGTAGGAAGTACAATGTAAACGTGCCGATGTTTTTTTTATAGGAAAAGGCGGCAGACGAGCATACAGTCCACCTGATGATAAGTGGATACTGTCGTCCATAGACATTCGTGATACATGCCAACGTCAGGATGACAAACGTTGGCACGTCCCCGGATGCGCGCCTACCTTTGCAGATTAATGAATGGATCGGGAGAAATGGTTGGTAAAATGGGAAGGGATAGGATGGAAATGGGCTCTGGCACATCTCACTCACTACCGAAACAGCGCAGCGCATCCGGGGTACATGCCAACGTTTGACATTCTGGACTGAAGTTGGCATGTACCCCGGATGTCCATAGATGACAGTTCCACTTACCCTCGGGCGGACTGTATGCTCGGCTGCCGTCCTCTTCCTTTAAAAAAATAAAATGTAAAATAAGTATTTGCTTTTCAGTAAATACAAATCTAATAAACACAAAAAACGAGAAACTGGGGAGACTTCAATATCTGTCATAAGTGAACCAAGGAGACAACAACGGGTCGAAGGCGGTCGAATAAGGTATGTTTATTTAGTCTTTACGATGTCACATAGAAATATTGCAAAAGCTAAAAATCGATTGTTCCGTTTCTTTCTCGAGAGTAGACTCAATAGAGTTTTATTTTTGACTAGCTGTCGCCTGCGACTTGGTCCGCGTGGACTTTAGTTTATAAACACCGTCTTTACCTTCTTAGGGGTATTGCGTATTTTCAAAAGCGATCACACACATTATTTCTTATAGCTTATTTTTTTATCGAACAAATGTTCGACGTGATTCTTTAAATTGATATAACTTTTTTTTTTTTTTTTTTTTTATCTCCGAGGGGAAATCCTCATTGGATTCCTTCCGCCTTAAAAGTGATCTGTTCCTGGCGGAAGGATATGCCGGACTTTTACCGGCTAAAAACCCCTCGTTTCGCAAGTGACCCCTGACGTAAAGTGTCAGGGTCTGTATTTGTCTGTTTTGGTTTCTTGCATTCTTCCTTATTTGTATACAGTATACAGTGTATTTGCGTATACAGTCAAATTTTTTCACCTTCCACTTCTGATGTATAAGGTCAGAAGTGTTGGTGTAATCTTATATTATTTGTTGGACCTGATGTAAAAGTCAGAGTCCCAGTCATATGTATTCAACTTCTGATGTATAAGGTCAGAAGTCTTAGTATGTCTTATATTATTTGTTGGACCCTGATGTAAAGGTCAGAGTCCCAGTCATATTTTTAAAGTTCTTATCCTCTAGTTTGTGTCTTATAATCCTTTCGTTCTGTCTTTTACGCGGTTTTTGTTATTTATTTCTATTTATTGTTTTTTTTGCAACGTATCGACAGAACTCTAGGAGTATGTGTCTTGTTTGGTCGCTGTCCATTATGCGAGCGAGGTTCTCCTTTTTCAAACTAGTTTCCATCTTCATTTCAGCCTCAAATCTCTTCTTGCCATATACAGGGCAATCAATGATTAGGTGCAATATGCCCTCAGCCGCGTCTGGGTCACAGATACACGCCGAACTCTCCTTGCACCGGAAGCGATTCACGTACTCGGAGAATCCGCCGTGTCCCGTTAACACTTGAGCGATCACCGACTCCATTTGGATCTTTTTAATGATTCCATATGCCCTAATGGCGTCCGGAAAGAAGGTCTTAGTTATAGCCGCCGTCTCGCCCCCTTGGTAGCGCCGGTTCCACTCGTCAAGCGACGCCTCACGGATTTGTCGCTTGACGAATGAGACCGGATAGCTATCATATTCTGCCTTCACTTTAAGTTTCCTGGCAGCGAGTTTTGCCAGCTGGTCAGCGCGCTCATTCCCTTCCAGCCCCGAATGTGCTTTGATCCAAAACAAAGAGAATTCTTTGTTTTGGAGTAAAATTTTGTTAATGTTAGCCCTCGTTTAACTTTTTTATTTATGAACTGATTGAAATAAAACAAACACTAAATTTTAAGCGAAGCTTACCACAATACATTACTGATAACCGCACCCAAATCGGTTAAGCCGTTTCTAAGATTAGCGCGCACAAACGCACAGAAAAACAGACAAAAATTCTAACAATCATTGTTTTGAGTTCTATTGCGTTGATAAAGGCCCCCAATCATATTTTTCTCATATATCTTCCACGTACAGACAGCGATCAGTTACATTTTTATTATATGTATATAGATTGGCTTAAATACGCCCGTCGCCCACATCTCTTGTTGCCGTTCGTAGCTTAAGTGGCTGCCTCCTCTTCTCAATCTATACGATCCAAGTTGCCAAGAATACGTATTTGAAATGTAAATTTCAGTTTCTGGGTGACACCCATGACAATCATCTTCGTACCGCTACCAACTCCTTATTGCAAGTCTCATCTTGCCGTATTGGCTTTATGATCAAATCTTTTACTGCGCAGGCAGCTAGACTCTGGAACACCATTCCCACTGTAATCGTAACAAAATCTCTTTTAAAAAGACGCTTCGGGAACACTGCCTCTCTCTGCCTCTCCACTTCTCATCGCTAGTGGCTCAGTCAGCTCCTTTTGCTTTATCTTTACTTTCATTTTTATTATACTTTTACTTTTATTTTTAAGTATATGTAATAATGTATTATATTTATTATACCACACCATCTAAATTGTCTCTAAAAGAGTGGACTTTCCAACCTGCTTGGCTAACGTGGCGTTTTAAGACCATAAATCGCTCGTGCAAGGCCCATATCCAGCAGTGGATACTTGTGTAATGGTTGCATTGCATTTCTTAAAGAATTATAGAAAATAGGCAATATTACTTTTTTTTTTATGAACGAAAGCGGCAGACTAGCATACAGTCCACCTGATGGTAAGTGGATACTGTCGCCCATAGACATCCGCGATACATGCCAACATTAGTCCAAAATGATAAATGTTGTCACGCCCCCGGATGCGCTGCCTACCTTTGGAGATATAGGAATGGATTTAGAGAAATGGTTGGGAAAATGGGAAGGGATAGGATGGGAATGGGCTCTGGCACATCTCACTCACTTCCGAAACACGTACGTGCATTAGGGAAATATGATAAAGTGGGAAATGCAGTACATTTCAAGGTGAGAGAGGGGTAACGTGACCAGCTGAGCGCGCCCAGCGGTTGTTGCATTGCAGCGTGCACTCTCCCCCTCCCAAAAACCGTCAGCAGTTTCTTAATCCCCATTTCATTAATTACATATTATTTATAAGACAGACGAACTTCGATCTATACGGCCTACTTACAAACCTAAACCGCGCCAAAAACGTTCAATTTCTGCAAAAATCTTTCAACTGTCAATTTATATTGGCTGACCTCACAGATTAGCTATAGTATCCGTATGTATTGATGTTGTGCATATATCTAGTGATGGGGTGTCGGTCGATCCTCACCTTGACACGAGAACGGGTTCCGAATCACCTGTTGTAGGGGTGGGATGCGAGTGGTGTCGATTAAATTATCTGCGGTAATTTCTCAATTAATCATTTGTTTAATACTGTTCAATGCTGTTTGTATAGATGTTGCACAAATAGGTACAACATCTAAGGTATTTATTAATCAAGATTATTAAAGAGAAATGACCTGACTAACTGATTGACTCATTAACATCGATTTGAAACCATTGAAGGTAGAACTGAGAAATTTGGACAGCAGCTTCCTTTTATAACGCAAAGACTTGCCAAGAAGGGATTTCTAATCAATCCCTGATGGGTTGAAACGGGGTGTCAAAATTCGTATAAAGAAATTATATTTCATGGTCCTGCAATGCATTGCAGTACAACCAGCCCTTTCAGAACCCACGCTGGACAAGGGCCTCCTGGACCTGGACATGGTGTTGGTCCTCAGGGGTTGTGGTAGCCGCTTATCCTGTAGTTGCCTTTTACGACACCCACCGTCTCGGAAACGGGTGATGGGATTTCAAGGCCCTATTAACTTAACACTTGGTATAAAAACTCTTCAATACAAATTAAGAAACACGTACTTTATTGTGAGTCAGATGACTAAAATAAAAGATGTTATATATTGTATGGAGTCACTTAGATATTTTAAGGTGGCGCGTTGTGTTATATTTTAATTCAATTTACTTCATTGGCATACATACATACAATGTGTTTGCCTGTGCTAAATATACCACTACAATGAAAAATTTCACCTATCGCTCTCCCAGGTTTGCTGGTAAAAATCTCCTAAGGGGATAAGCACGCCTTTTGTATGTATTTACTTTTGTAACTATTTTTAATACTTATTTATAAAAAATAAAAACACAATTTCACTCGAACGAAACCACGGATAACAGCTAGTTCTTCATACTGTAATAGTCCGTGGGCGACAGTATCCACTTACCATCAGGTGGACTGTTTTGCTGGTCTGGTGATTTTCTTTTCATAAAAAAATATAAAATTTTCCATTTTATCGACAACCGAACTATCGACATAATCCTCTCCCTATTCAAGGGAGTGGCCTCACAAATGACGGCACTATAGCCCGACAGATGACCCCTCCGCTGTCTGTATGTATGTATTTGTTAGCTTTGAACGAATTCTGCGAAGGTGAATCACGGGGAGGGTGCTTCGCTTCTAATTAGTCTTATTTACGTTTCCTAACTATTGTGTAGGATCAAATGGGGTATGTTTATTTATTTTTTATTTATTAAAGGTCACCAACAGAGCATAGGTACATCATATAAATATAAGAGTTGGGTACATTTTTTTTTTTATATATAATAGTGGGCGGACGAGCATGCGGTCCCACGTGATGGTAAGTGTTACCGCCGCCCATGCATGTGTTTGTTAATTATGTATTAACACTCTACTTAAAGGTGATGACAACATGACTTAAAAGTGACTTTGACTTTGAAAGGACCTATTCTGCTCTCTCAAGAAGGAAAGATATTAAGTACGTTTTTAACGAAAACGTAAGTACTTTGTATATTTTTAATTTTCGATTGTACTTAACATTATATTCGGAAATTAAAAATATACAAAGAATATAAACAATGGTTATTCTTTGTGTTTTATCCCAAGTTTTTAGTTTGATAATAAATTCATTGATTTTTTTTATCTAATACAAGCACATAGGACTGCGATGTTCGTGTGCTTCCAAGGAGTCCTCTTCTGTCTTCAGTAAACCTACTATCACTTTACTGAGCGACACCTATCTTACTTTGACGGAACTGGACAATGACATGATGCGTTTTGTCATTGTCCATGGTGCATGAAACGATGCGAAAATCCTTTCCATCCAGAAACAATTCAAACCCATTCGGGGTTTGCCCGGCCACATCGTGATGTGCTGTTACGTAGCCACTGAATTATAATTGGCTTTGTCTGGTTCATTCCGTTTTAAACCTAGTTTTTCTTAGTTAAAGCTAGTTTTAACTAACACTGTTTGTTTGTTAGTAACTTCTAGTTTTTACTAGGAAAAACTACTAGCTTTCACTCGTGACTAGATTTTACTGAAAATGGATTTTACCTATACGCAAACAATTTATTCGTTGACGATCTTGAAAGTATCTATCCCCCCCCCCTTATGTTTTATTTATCCGTCTTTGTATTTTTAGGATCTATTACAGTATTATTTTAAAACTCATATCTGACCCGTGCGAAATCATGTTTGATCATAAGTAAAGTATCTATCTAACAGAGTTAGGTAAGTATAACATTCCTATCATTTTGTTTCAGGGCAATAATATTAACAAATTCTGATGAAATACAGGAGCTGGAACTAACGAAGTTGTTCAAAGACCAAGTCACCATAGAGCATGAAAGGAAAAAGGGGTAAGTTTTTAAAAATCGCTAGAATTATTATATTCCGTTTAAGTTAAGAAAAAAAGTGTTGTCGTCATTGTCAGTCACGTGATTTCACTTATCCAACAACGAGAGGGGGCCTCGATTGACCAATCGCTGTATTGAACTTATGACGTCACGTGTTTCTTAATTTATAAATAATACCACTAGTGGAAACCTGGACAGAAACCCGCGAAATTCGTTTTTACCCTCCAATTTAATTTATAGAGTAAATAATTTTATTTACTTAACTACAGTGTATTCCTGTAAGTAAAAAAAAATGTCAGGCAAGCAATTTCACTTAAATATAAACTTTATTTTTATAGATACATGATCGAAAATGTGTTATTACAAATTGCACCCTTCTCTTCTTCGTCTACTATTGTTACAGACTTGGATTCAATGCAAGGCTAATTTTATTATTGAATTCAAGTAGGTATCAAAATTATTTTTTCAACTATTTTTAGTGATAATATCCTATTTTTGAATTTCGTTTTATTGATTTGTTTTATTTTATACTAGCGCCCCGCCCTCACTTCGCTTCGGTTTATTAAATTTAAAACAATCGGAATAAGATATTTCCCTGCGGTAAAATGGAGCCTATATTTTAAGTTAGACCTCTAGCAATACATCGGTGAAAACTGCATTCAATTCCATGCAGTAGTTTTTGCGTGATGCGTGTACAAACATACAGACAGACAGACAGACAAAATTTCTAAAAACTGTTGTATTGGCTTCTGTTGCTCTAATTAGTTTTTTTCAATATCTATAATGTACAGACATCGGCCTGTTATAATTTTATTATATGTATATATAAAATAATTACAACACAAGATACATTGCAAACAATACTTTACGTAGTATTTTCCATACTCTAATATTATTTTCCGATATAATCTGTAAAATATAATAAAAATCGTATATTTTGATTTATTTCGCAGGAAGAAGAAGCAAAAATCGGAAACGTCAGAAGAGTCACTTAATAACATTCATCATACGACAGACGACTCAGGCATTTGACACCATAGAGTGAGGCGGGACAGCCCTAAACGTAGCCCCCGCCATAAACACAAAGAAAAACACAACGAGAGACATAAAGGCAAGAAGAAACACAAAAAGAAACATGATAGCACTGAAAGCGACTCGGATAGTTCTAGTTGAAAAGGCTGTATGGATTTTTTTGGATTAAACTTGTCTATGGTTTGGCTGTATGTGGCTGTTAGCCCTTGCAGCGGAGGAAAACATGAAACTTTCTTGGCGGGAATGAATATTTTTTCGTCGAAGTAAAAGTTTAAAGAGGTTTTTTCGATATTTAAATCGAAATGTTTATAAATTGATGTCCATATTATTAAAAATAAATTGTTTAATATGTTTATTGAATAAGAAAATATGTAACTTTATGTATCTATGTAATTTTTTTTTTAAATGTGCCTTGTGTTTGCGTAATATTTGGGTTTTTGGCCTCGGGTCCACTGTGCAATATTTTATATTAGGCACTTTTTTTTGGATTTCAGTGAACGATAGAGTATGATAAAGAATTATAATAAGATATATAAGGGTTTTTAAAGTATATTAATATATTTAAACTGCGATAATAATGGTCGTTAGGTATATAATTCTCGTGTCATCAATGTTGAAGCGTGTTGAATCTGTTATAAAATACCTTTGTCCAAGTTATCTTGAAGATACTACCACGAAATAATTAGACCGGCTGGTCGCATTCTCTCCTTACATTGTTCCTTAATTTGTCTTAATGCAACACTTTCCCTATCCTATCACTCCCCATTTTCCCAATTCATTCTTCAAATCCATTCCTACATTTATCTCGAAAGATAGCTGCGCGAAAGATCTGGGGGACATAACCAACATCTGTTGTTGGCATGTATCGCGCATGTCTTTGGACGACAGTGTCCACTTACCATCGGGTGGATAGTATGCTCGTCTGTCATCCTTTTCAAAGAGAAAAAGAAAACAATAAAGAGTTTTGTACATATATCTATCGTATAAGAATCTAAATCATCGATCAACCAAAATACAGAGATGTAGCATTCATGGCTGTCTTAGGCCATGCAGGGGCCCTTGGACACACAGAGTTTGGGGCCCTTTTAGAAAGCAAAAACATCAATGAATGAAAACATCAAAATTTACTTTAGTTTAGTGACTTTATTGGTTATAACGGTTAGCTTTATACAAATGAAATATAAGTGATGTGATTAGTGATGTTGAGAATTGGACTTACGTTGATGTTAATGGTTTCTTTCGAGTTGGCTATCAAATGAAAGGATTCCACGAGTAGAATACGATAAAAACTGGTTTTTTGTTAAAAAATAATTTTACTTAGTTATTGATTAATTGGATAAAAATTACATAGCCACTGGATTCTGCATTTCGGGACCCCCATCGGACTGGGGGCCCTGGGCTCGTGCCCCACGTGCCCTTAGGATATAGACAGTACTGGTAGCATTACGGCCCTACAAAAATACCATGAACGTATGTATAGCTCGATTGAATTAGCTCGGAACTTCGCTGGAATGCGGTCCCCTTCCCGCTACGCCGCTTACCGCCCCGCGTTCGTCCCTAATGGCACCTCGCTGGAATACGGCCCCAATGGAATGGCTGAAATAGAATGGTCGTCATGAATGGCACGAACTCGGTGCGACGAGGTGCCGAGTTACAGTTTCCCAGTTTTACAATAACTGAAATATTTGTGACGTAACGGTGTTGTTAATGTAAAAAAATATAAGAGATTTAGTAATAATTAAAAGCCTTTTTTTTTTCTTTACAGTCCGAAATAATATAAAATAAACGGTAAATATGTTTGACAGACTTTTTGGCGAGAACTCGCATTTTGTTTGATTGTTGTAACAACTGTGTATTAGGCGTTTTGTGGTTTAATCGTGATAGTTTATTAAACTTCAAAGTGTTTTTCGGGCGTGATGTTTGTGATAATCAAATAAAATCGTGGACCTGCGTTGTTCGTGTGCTTCCAAGGAGTCCTCTTCTGTGCTCAGTAACCTGCTATCGCTTTACTGAGCGACTCCCGACTTACATTGACAGAACTGGATACATTTTAGACTTTGAAATTGTTTATTACGAAGAAAACTTAACACTGGCAGAATGTGCTAATTGCACCGTTGAAGAAAAGAAAGTTGTGTTGATTTTAAGTAAATAAATAAACTTTTAAGAAGTAATTATTACTACTCGTTTATCATTAAAGTAGAATCGATTCTACCCTCGATAATGAACAAACTATTTCCAGGTTTTGCGTTATTTCAGTAACACGCTGTATATTTCAGTAAAGTTTTTTTAATAGAAAGAAGGTGGCAGATGAACAGTCCACCGGGTGGTAATTCGACACTGTCGCCCATAAACATCCGCGGAACATATCCACATCAATCTAAAATGGCAAACGTTGGCCACGCTCCCGGATGCCTAGAGCCTACCTTTGAGGATGTAGGAATGGATTTGGAGGAAGGCTGGGTAAATTGGGAGGGGTAGAATAGGAAGGAATGGGAAAAGGCTTCTGCATATCTCACTCACTACCGAAACACATTGGGGAAAAGGTTAAAGTGGGAAATGCAATACATTTCTTTTGTGAAAGTTATTCTATTTTATCTATTTATTTTAGTTATTCAATTGCCAATATAGTGTGAAGGGTACTTCAAATATTTGTGTGTAAAGTTTTTCGTCTAAAATTCCTATTGCCTTTTCTATTGCTGATATGATTCGGCCATTGAAATGTGTTACAATGGAATATTCGAAATTCATGATATGGCAACATTTTGGAATTGTCAGTTGAAATTGTAGCGCAACTTAAACATCTTGATACTTCTCTTATTGTTTATTTTTGTGTCTATTGTGTGGTACGAATAATATATTGTATATAATATATTAAAATAGATTGTTTATTAATACAAATCCACAGCGAAACCGATTAAAACGAAACTCACATCGAAATAAAATGTTCTAATCGCTACCAGGGATTTTACTATGTATATGAAAATGAGGTATAAATTTCAGAATAAACTTAATTGTATTTATGCACTTTATTTATTTTGTTTGCACTTTATTTTGTATGACACTTTATTGTCATACAAAAGGCGAGATTAAGGTGTTCTCAACCAATTCAACCTTTGGTTGAGGTGCGCGACACTGAAATGAGAATGGAATGATAAAATATTATTGTTTATAAAATGTATAACATTATTGTATACATGTGTATATACATTATATACATAAAATCATATCTACACAAACAATCTAAACGTAAATTATAAAATACCAAGTTCATATAATCCTCAGTAAAATGAGCGTTTTTAAAAAAAAAATACACCTGTTTTTTTTTTAATTTATGCTCTATTTCAAGGGTCAAACTTTGTATATTTATTACTTAAAATAATGTTTGATAGATAACAAATGGCACGCACAATGTTGATTGTTAAAATATTTGTATAGAATTAAGCAAAATATTTTATTAAAAGTAGATTTTTAATAAAATTTTGAAACTGTATCATCGTTTATTATTTCCAACTTATAAAACTAAGGCTGATAAAAAAAAAAAAAAACATGATCTATTATTTCTTTAAATATACTTTATTCATTAATATCTAATTTAAATTAAATAAATATTACTTTTAAACATTTATTCGGATATGTCACTTAAACGTCAAATTTCCCGCTTATTTCTTCAATATGTCGGCGCCATATTTGTAGTAGAAAGCGCGCCAAAAGTACGCTCGTTCGGGAGTTAACGGAGAAACGTATTTTGGCTCCAAATTGATCGCCAAATGATGAGGATGCGGCAGCCATTCACCATTTTCTTTTTCAGGTGTCGGTGATCTGGAAATATAAATTTACCGTACAATTTATACAAATATGAATACCTGATTACAGAATTATTGTATTCGAAATTCCGTGTTTTTAAAAATATTGCAATACATTAAACCCTTTATTCCATCCTTTTCTACCTTCATTTTACAGTAAGAGAAGCAGCATACAGCTTCATTTAGACAAGGAGAGTTTCTCGCAACGCTTCGGGAGAGAATATTGTATGCGATTCTCGTATGCGACCACAGTTCATGCAATTTTCGTTTATAACTGGTTAACGGTGATCAGGCGATGGTAACAATTGTTTATACTAGCTTTAGACCGATGCTGGAGAGACTCGCGTTCAAGAAACTCTCCTTATCTAAATGAACCAGAGAATCGGATACAATATTCTCGCCCGAGCCATTCGGGAAACTCTCCTTTTGTAAATAAGCATTTAGAATAGAACTTAACACCAAAGGTCGACTAAATAGACGATTCTAAGATCATTCTATGTCTAAAATCAAGTGGTTCAAAACTAATCTCCACGCGGTTTGCATAGGGGCCATTAAAACACGAGTCAAACTGATCCTCAGATCGATAAACATATACCCAGCCCCAAATAATCTCTCTTTAAATGTCTACCTTACTAGATATCATAAAGACATGCACTTACCCAAACTTGGCAAAATTAGTCCACATCATGGTCATAAACGTGATCATTCTAGCGTCATCTTCGTCCATTGGCAACGGCAGCTTTTCTAACTCGAAAATATAGAACATCTCGTCCATATTTGTTGTTGCTTCCAAACTGCTGTTCGTTAGCAACCTTCCGAAGTTCCTATTGCCTATATATTCAAAGATGTACTGATAAACGGTCGAGCTGTTCGCGTAAAGATCAGAGAATAGGGAGATAGGACCAGTAAACGCGAAGTCTGTATTGAAATTTATCAAGCCGCCAATTACAGTTTCATCGGAAGTGGTATTCAAGAAGTAAGTTTCTTTTAATATCTTTCTGAATTCTTCTTTTTCTTCTGTAGGCACTATTAGATTTCTCTGGTCCAAAGTTGAGTAGTCTCCGCTCTTAATTCTGTCCATCTGACTGGTTATTGTGTGGTATTCAAGAGTGCTTGTTAGGCCTTCGACTGTGCTAAGACCTATAATGATTGGAACAGGGTGGAAGGAAGCATGCTTCCTGCCGGCAGCGAGGATATTGTATGGGGTATCGCATAAGAAAGGTTCTTCGCCTTCAAATATGGACTCAACAGTTGGCAGGAACACGGATGTTGGGTTCATTTGCTTGCCAACGGCTTCTAAAACTTTTCGCATAGATGTTTTGGAGTATAATTCGAAGAGTTCATTGGGATTTTCGGCGTTAACGCCCAGAGATTTTGCTATTTGCGTCGCAGTAGCTAAAGGATTCGCGTCGAAAGACTGCGGGGAGAAGACAGTTCCACTTTCTGAAATGATTTTATGGAACAACCCTTTTGTGGACTCTGATAGCGTCAGTAGAATAGCGGCGGTACCGCCGCTGCCTTGACCGAAAACAGTGACGTTATTGGGATCTCCGTTAAAAACTCTGATATTACGTTTGATCCATCTTAGAGCTGCTCGGATATCTTTTAAGCCTGCGTTTCCAGGGGCTTCCTTGATGCCTAGATTTAGGAAACCGTACACGTTCAACCTGAAAATATATTTAAGAGATGTAAACGTGAATTTATGAGACTCATAATTTTAATAATCGCGAAATAAATTTATTTTGACGAAATATACATTAGGTTTAGTTTACATCAATTCAGAGGTTTCTAGGTAAATATCCCATTTGTTGTTAAAACTACATGTATCGATACTTCAGGTTCATTCAAGTTATAACATTTAACATTATCTTGTGTATCAGGAGTTGTTTTAGGTCTTAAAACGGCACGCTAGCCGAACTGGTCGGTGAGTCCACTCTTTTAGAGACGGCGTTATTCCTCAGGGCTTGTGGTAGGCGCTTTATTATCCCTTAGTCGCCTCTTACCGACACCCACGGGATGAGATTGGGTGGTGCTATTCCAAGGCCAGCCGACATCACGCGGCACCTACAAAGGTAAATGATGGTCCAACGTCTTTCTGGACTAATATCGTCAAGTATCGCGGATGTCGCAGGGCGACAGTACTATCCCTGACCACCAGCCAGACTATCTGCTCGTATGCCACGTTCTTTTTGCAATAAAAGTTATAAATTACTTACCTATAGTTAACAGTGACAACAACCACATCATGACTGATCAGATACTGCGGTCCGTACACGTTTGGCGATCCTGAACCGACTCCAAATCCACCCCCGTGTAGGTACACCATTACTGGATATGTGACGTTTTTGGGACTAGATGGGGTATAAATATTGAGGACTAGGCAGTCTTCGGTCTCGCTTGGGGAGGCGAGGGGATCGGCGGAGAGGAATTGAGGGCATGCTACTGTGCGTTTGTTGGCTTTATATGTGTAAACGAAGGTGGGTGGGTCTTGCGGTGCCTATATGGAAAGGAGTTAAAAAAAAATATGGTTTAAAGAAATAAATATAGTCTGATCAAATTTACATAGTATATGGCAATATTTACTGAATAATAATTTGAATTTATAGTATACCAAGGGGATATCTTGATACTTGTTTCTTTGTATCTAACTAGCTTTTATCCGCGACTTAGTACGCGTTGTTTTAGCAAGCACCCCTTATAAACAACATTGAGAGTTTATGTTATAGCAAGCCACATAAAATTGACCGTGGGAGAAGCAGTTTACCGTGGGAGAAGCAGTTCTCCCTCGGCTATTATCTTGGCATTTGTTGATGGTCCTTGCAAAATAGAGTTTGAGGGAAAACTACAATCACTTAAACTCGAAGAGTAAATCAATTTTGAAATGATTTTCACGCATCGATAAACAAATGTTAAAATTGTTGAAAATGAAGGTATAATAATTTACTGGAAACTAGAATAATTTTAGAAAATAATAATAAAGTGTTATAATAAAATAACTCATTAGACTCGCAAAAAAGTTTGAAAATAACCATGCTGTACTCGTAAGATCATCGAAATATGGTGCAATCTAGGAATTATTCAATTATTATTAAGTTAAATATCTTCTTTCTTCTGGAAGTGTACTTTAACCCTGAAGAATAACCTGGAAGAATAATCCTAAAGGAAATTTTAGTGTTTCTGAAGTACCTAAGGGCCCCCTATCGATATTTTTGAAATTTCATTTTGCGTTGAATGGTGGTCTAAAAAATGAAACGTCGCACTTAAAAATATTTTAACAACAACTTACTCGAAATTTAACCGGCACGCCGTATTTTACTCCTAAATATTCGTAGTAAAGTCCATTTGGAGCCAAATTCCCTTCAATCTTCCCTTGTTTTGTTCTCACTACGTGTGTTTTCTCTTGTCCGAATACCACGCCAAAAATGGCGGCAAAAGTGACAACTACGCTGAATGCGCTCATTCCTTCGATCGTTAAACTTAAAACTATAATGTTGTTTTTGGTTTTTATTCTTTTTATATTAGCGCCATGTTTCCAAACATGCTAGTTTAATTATCTTTAGTAACTATCAATTATTTTAAACCTTATGTATTAGCTATATACGGAAAATATTTATATTTTCGAATAAAGATTATGATTGTTTCAATACGTGACGTGCAAACAAAGATTGATTCTTATCAATTTAAAATAATGTGCGTGATGATTTTAAGATTTTTAAAGATAAAAATTATGTAATGAATAAGAATTAAGAAAGGTGCAGATAAACCTATTTTTGCGACATACATTGCTTTCACCTGAACAGCAGGTGAATATGTTTACGTGTTTCCGGAATGATTGGGATATGTCGAAGATTATTTCCCATCCCAACCCATCGAGTGGAGACTGCGATGTGAAAAAAAAATTTCATCTCACTTCCCATCCCATATAAGTCGGATTGGATTTTTCATCATCCAATCCCATGAGTACAAAATATATATTAGGATAAAGAAACATTGCTTACATAAATTTTTCGTTATACGTACAACATTTTCAAATTATAAGAGTTCCATAAATATGTAGGAGATTTGGCGATCAAACTTAGTTCATGTTTTTGATATCAACGAATATATTTTGTTACATAGAAACAATTTTCCCCTTCATTCCACTTTCCCTTCCTTTCCATTTTTTATTTTTTATGGACGAAGGCGGCAGACGAGCATACAGTCCACCTGGTGGTAAGTGGATACTGTCGCCCATAGACGGATGTCTATACATGCCAACATTAGTCCAAAGTGACAAACGTTGGCACGCCCTCGGATGCGCTGCCTACCTGTGGAGATATAGGAATGGATTTGGAGAAAGGGTTGGGAAAATGGGGAGGGATAGAATGGGAGTGGGCTCTGGCACATCTCACTCACTACCGAAACACGTACGTACATTGAGGAAATAAGATAAAGTGGGAAATGCAGTACATTTCAAGGTAGTCTTCTGTGAGAGAGGGGTAACGTGCACTCCCCCCCCTCAAAGCTTATTGGTCGACGAGGTTACGCACATCTCGCTCTGTTCGGGACTACTTGTAAGCATAACCAACGTTTTAAAAAAGGGAACATCACGTATTTTTTTTACTTTATGCTTGTTCCTAGAAACAATAACATCATGAAGGAACCCTTATTATTTGAATTAAGTACGACTAGTTTTGGATGCTTAAGAACGAAGAAAAAAATGACCGTATTTCTTTATCTATTTGGATGTATATGTATTTTTGCGTAAAAGAGGACATTTAAAGTATTGCGATTGACTATAGAAATTATTACTAGAGCTCTGTCTGAAATATCATCATTCGATTTCCTGACCATCGAAGGATTCATTAATTTTGTGAGGCAGCTTTCACGGCAAGTGAGTCAATGCAAGTAGAACGTAAAAAAACTGCTATGAGCCTGCTTTGGTTAGCCTTCTGGATGGCCAGAATCGAATATCAGCTGGTCTCGGTGTGTTGCAATCAATTTAAAAGAAGTTTTCTAACCAAAAATCCGATAGAGCATTTGATAATTTGATATCGACAGAAGACACTATCTGTTTTGCAACGTGTAACCACTAACGCAGGGCCGTAGCCAGGGGTACGCCAGGGCAGGCTGAGCCTGCCCTGGAAAATTTTGAGCCTGCCCTAGCCGCTAACCAATGTTTGGGGACCAAGAGGGAGATCCGGATAGGTGTAGGCAGAGTTGCCACTCGTCCCGATTCTGCTGGGACAGTCCCGATTTCGATGTTTGATTAACATTTTAATTAATCATCTTTAATAACCTATCAAATAAAGATAAATAAATTATTTCATCTTATTGTACTTTAGTAGATAGGTACTCTATGTACTTCATGTGAATAAATAAAAAGTTACTGTTTCACTGTGCTCACTTTTATGTAATATCTACTACAAACAAAATTAACGAAAGTATTGCGAAATATGTAGATATAAAAAAACTGTGAAAAAAGTATGTAAAAAAAAATCGCCTGCTCTGAATTTTTTTGAGCCTGTCCTGATAACACAATCTGGCTACGGCCCTGCACTAACGTATACTGTGGGCACTGTTTGGAGTCATTACGTTGATGTCAGGAAAATGTGTAGCCATTTGCAGCTATTTCCAATTTGAAATGAAACAGCAAAACTGATTTGGCTAGTATCATTCCGAGGAAAGTCAAAGATTTGAAAGCATTTCAATATAAAACTGAAGATAAGGAATTTTTTTTTCATTAAAAGAAAACTTTTAATGAAGATCGTGGACTATTTTTTATTATTTCACTTAGTTTATCAAAATTACAATACCTAACTTCTATCGTGTTGACAAAGTTTGTGTGGTCAGATTGTGTGTACTCCTATCCTGTCTAGATTCATTTTAGCCAATCCATTCTCATCCTTTCTCCAATATACTATCTAACACGATTCAATCTCACTTAATTTAATTCAGTCCAATACTATTTCGACCCATCCTATAAACCCAACCCCAACCCATTGAATAGAGTGTATAATGGGGTGATAGTATTTCATATTTTTCAGTTATTTTTTTCATTTCATACATTTCATAAAGGAGGGGAAGAGTGAACGCTGCAATCCAACAGCCTCTGGGCGCGCTCTACTGGCCACGTTACCCCTCTCTCACAGAAGACTACCTTGAAATGTACTGCATTTCCCACTTTATCGTATTTCCCCAATGTACGTACGTGTTTCGGTAGTAAGTGAGATGTGCCAGAGCCCATTCTCATCCCATCCTATCCCTGGCCATCTTCCCAACCCTTTCTCCAAATCCATTCCTATATCTCCAAAGGTAGGCAGCGCATCCGGGGGCGTGCCAACATTTGTCATTTTGGACTAATGTTGGCATGTATAGCGGATGTCTATGGGCGACAGTAGCCACTTACCATCAGGTGGACTGTATACTCGTCTGCCGCCTTCGTACATAAAAAAAAAAATAACATCATTTCGTATTTCATATTCCTCATGACAACTTCTCTACAAGGATCCCTGCGGGAACTTGTAAGGGTTCAGGATAAAAACTGTGCTACAGCATGATCCCAACATTTTACAAAATTTCATAAAAATCCATGTTATCCTGGATTTTAAGTGACTTCTGATATTGTTCAATGTGGCCTTTATGGTGATTCTCTTGTAAACTTTATAAACGAACTGGGTAAAAAAGTACCATGTTATTCCAGCACATAAGCTATAAATAACTCTAAATATGCCAAGTTTCAGCAGTTTTTAAGTGATTCGCGTTCAAAAATCGTTGTTTTGGACTATATACTATATACAGTTCACGACTGGACCCAATATTTTTTTAGCCACCAGGCGCCCCTCAATTTTGCCGCTCTGGGCATTTGCCCCCACCTTGGCCCTTCGTTGAATCTGGTAAGCATGGCATTGCATCAAGCTGCTCGTTCCGTTTTTTGAGCCTCGGTCAAATTGTGTGGGATCCACCGCGAGCACAGCCAAATGTTTGTGTATGATTTTATCTGACTCATGCCTATGCCTAAGGATGCCCGAATCTCATGGTAGGTCACGTGCCTGTCTGTTTCGATCATATGGCACACAGCATCGCTGTTTTTGTCGTTGACAGCGGTGGACGGACGTCCTTCACGAAATTCGTCACTGAGATTGACACGACCGCGCTAGAATTCTGAAAGCCAGCTGTAAATTGTCGTCTTGTTTGCTGCTTCATCGCCAAAAGCAGTTTCAAGTCGAGCGAGGCTCTGCTGAGCTGTCAAATTACACTTTAAATCGTAGAAAATCATACAACGAGTTAAATCCATCGTAATGTTGACACGCAATTTTTTAAATGATGCCACAGTGAAAAATCAAACGACTGTTAGATGAAACAAACTTTATTCTAGAGCCAAAGATATCCATTTTCAAATATTGTAATTACTTTTTAAATAATGTTTATGTAGTGGGCAGTTCCTGAAACTTTCCGTGTGACCTATGTATAACGATGAATATCCATATTAGCAGTCACGAACAGAGCGAGATGTGCGTAACCTCGTCGACCAATAAGAGTTTTGTGCGGGAAGGGAAGTGGAGCAGAGCAGAGAATTGTTTCTACGTAACAAAATATATTGTTGATATCAAGGACATGAAATAAATAGAATTGTCAAATTTCCTACATATTATAATAGTTATTAAACTATTATAATTTAAGAATATGTACGTATAGTATAAAGATATATATAAATAGGTACCTATCTAATATTTCCCTGATAAGTCCTCAGTAATAAATATCAAACCACTGCCAAAGCCGTAGCTGGCGCCCGACTGCAAAAAATATTTATGGATTTTTATATAAAGCACTATATATAAATATATAATCTTCATAAGGTTATATATTAAATCTTATGAAGTAAGGTGCGACAGTTCCTAACAGCTTCGAGAGAAAAATATAGTTTTCTCGATACATTTTTTCAAGTATTTTCTTTCTACTTGAACGACTCATTTGGAAAATCGAACAAATAGCAAATATTGTTCTATTTAATGTGATCTACTTATTGCATTTTTTTTATACAGCCACAATGAAATTTTTTCGAAAGTCGCGCATTTCGGAAAGTCGTACCAGAGTGCGGGTTTCCAAATACCGGATGTTATGGAGCTCTGCAACCGTAACCGAAACTATCTGATATCCGAATTAAAAAATACTCGACCCTAAAATAAAAGAGTTGGATTTTATTATATATAAATTTTAGACATTGCTGTTATGGGAGAAATTTAAACGAGGCGAGTTTTGAGAAGTTCTTGTTGCTTGCATTTGATTTAAATAGATTTTTCGTTTATTTACGTTTTGCTGTAGATTTATGTTTACAAATAAATCACTTTATGCTTTTTAGCGGGAACTTGAGAAGTGAAGTTGATTGTATTGTGCGTTTTGTGGTATAATAGTGATAGTTTATTAAACTTCAAAGTGATTTTTGAGTGTGATGTTTGTGATAATGAAATAAAAGTAAAGGACTGCGTTTTTCGCGTGTTTCCAAGGAATCCTCTTCTGTCCTCAGTAAACCTACTATCACTCTACTGAGCGACTCCTGGATTATTTCGACGGGACTGGACATAAATAATATGATGCGTTTTAGAGTTTGAAATTATTTAGTACTAGCGACCCGCCCTCGCTTCGCTTCGGTTTATAAGATTTTTTTCTTCAAAATTTCAGAAACATTTTCACCATACATTATATTCGTGTAACTCTTACGGTTTTTGCAGCGCACGCCAAAATAGCTCGCAGATGGCAGACTTTTTCCGACTTACTTGACACTTATTGTTATATTTTGGCCAATTTACACAATATCTTTATAAATTATAACCTATGTGTTATTCTGATGTAGGAGCTATATTATTGTAAAGTTTCATTAAAATCCATTGAGTAGTTTTTGCGTGAAAGAGCAACAAACCTCCATACATCTATCCTCACAAACTTTCGCGTTTATAATATTAAATAATAGGATGAAGAAAATATGATACTGGCAGAATGTGCTAATTGCACCATTACCATATAAAAACGACAAAAAGAAATGTCTATCAATGTCAATTATTGTCAATTAGACGTGGGTTATAACAGGTGAAACATGTTACCTGTTATATCTGTTACTGTTATGGAAAAATAACAGATACCAATACCTGTTATAAAATAACAGCCTGTTATTTAAGTTTACGCGGATTACGAATTTTGTTCTTGTAAATTACAAACTGAACAATTCCCTTCATTAACCGACTTCCAAAAAAGGAGGAGGTTCTCAATTCGATTGTATTTTTTTAATGTATGTTACCTCAGAACTTTTCACTGGGTGGACCGATTTCGATGATTTTTTTTTAAATGAAAGCTGGTGCGTGCTAATTTGTCCCATCTAAATGTTATCGAGATCGGACGGGTAGTTTTTGAATTATATCTAATAATACGTCTTTGCTTGACTATTTTTTCGTCAACTTACGTTGTATTATACCTCGTAACTTTTTATTGGGTTTACCGATTTCGATAATTCTTTTTTTAATCGAGGGCTGATACTTGTCATGTAGTCTTATTTAAATTTTATCGAGATTAGCTGAGCACTTTTTGATTAAACTTTGATTACGCGTATTAACTTGACTATTTTTTTGTCTATTTACGTTGTATAACTTGTGTATGTAATTGAAGTCGGTTTTTCTTTTTTCGTTTGCGAGCAAACAATTATGTTTTATTACAGGCTTAGGACTGTCACTTGTCAGTTAATATGGAATGTAATAATTATAGCATTATTTATTACTCAAGACAAAAAATAAAAAAATAAAAATAAAAACAAGAAAATTACATTTAAGTAATTTATATTTATATTTACACATTTACATATTTTGTTGCAAAAAAATTAGTTGCTGCAACTTTCTAACACCTAAACGAGTTCGCCTTTCATTAAGAATATTCCCCGCAGCTGAAAATACCCTTTCGCAGGGAACAGACGACGCCATCGCATTTAAATTTTTGGCGGCTAATTTGTACAGTGTAGGGTAAACTGTTCTATGATCTCTCCACCATTTTAACGGACATTCCGTCCGTCCGATGATTTTGTCGTCATAGTATCGCTGTACTTCTACAATGGCACGGGATTGAGCTGTACCTTCCGGCTGTATCCCTCGCATTTTCATATCAAAATCTTGCCATATGGATGTCGTGTAGCTAACTGATGTTGCAGGTTCCGCAGTTGTAACTACTTCGCCTGGTGTAGCCGAACTCCGGGAAATCTGTGCTGCTACCATAGAAACAATTCGCCGTTTTGTTTCTTCTGCAATATTTGCCTCATCGAAGTAAAACTTAAACCGGGGATCCAGAAACAAACAATTCCCAAAAGTTTTACTACGGTTTAAGTTTAAAAACCTTCTTTTGATGTTTCCAATTAAATCCTGCCGCAAACTTTCCACCAATGGCATAAAAGTATGTTCTGTGGACATATTATCCAGGGCTTTAATAAGTCCTATAGTGATAGGAATCACTAGGCTGCCTGTTATGAACTTTTGTCCACTCAATTCCCGTGTCACTTCCTCACACGGACGTAAAATGACACACAATTCTTGGATTATACACCACTCGTATCCTGATATGGTGTCTGTCCCAAGGTTGACCATTGCACTGTTAAGTGGTTCTTTGAGTTCCACACATCTTTGGAGCATATAATAAGTGGAATTCCACCTCGTTGGAACCTCTTGAACTAGCCGTTTCGGTGTGGTACCTGCTTGTTCTTGGTACTTTTTCAATTTTTCCCAAGCGACATTACTCTGTTTGAAGTGCCGTACTATCCCTTTTATTTTAGAAAGTAGCTCTGCTACGTCAGGGTTTTTCAGAATGTCATTGACCGCTAAATTTAGGGTGTGACTGTAGCAGGGAAAATGTTTCCATCCAAGTTCCCTTTCGATAGCACTTTTAATATTTGCACCGTTGTCCGATACGGCCAAAAGTATTTTATCTGCTACTTTCCACTCCTCGCATATATGCTTTATGCTGTCAGCCAAATTTTTTGCTGTATGGGTGTTTAAAAGAGGCATACATTCTAGAAGAAATGACTTCAGGGCAAATTCTTCCTCCTCAATATAATGTCCAGTCACAGCCAGCATGGAATCGTTTGCGCAGGATGTCCACATATCAATAGTGATACAAAGTAACTTCACTTGTGTATGGACACTTTCTTTTAACTGTGCCTTGACCTTTTCATACACGGCCGGTAGCATACTGTTTGAAAAAAATTTTCTGGTGGGGATGGTATAATGAGGAAACGCGTAATTCATTAACTCGCGAAAACCGCGATCCTCGACAATTCTAAACGGTTGGAAATCCATTATAAATAGATTCATGATTCTTTTATCTATTTCCGTCTTCATATTGCAATTTCTTTTTTGTACGTAGTTTGTTATTGGCTGGTGGCCAAAAGTCCTCCTTGGTGGTGGTGGCTGTGACAACAGTTGCGCCGCGGGTAAAACTTGGAGAACCATTTCAGAAGGCTGCTGCGTTGAGGGCTCGGGTATGTGGTTTGATAAAGACTGGGGGACTTCTAGGACGCTAGTGCTAGAACTACCGGTTCTATCTATAATCCGAACCGTGGGGTGCTTTCTGTCTACATGTTTTTTTAGGTTTGTTACGGACGCCTTATAGGACAATTTGGCCTTGCATATATTACAAATCGCGTAGTTGCCGCCTAAGTCCATAAAATGGTCCCACACAACACTCACTTTTTTATTGAAATACATTTTATACCTAACTAGAGAACGTTTACACCTAAACCAAAAACTAACTAATAATAAAAAACTAACTAACTATACACTATTTTTAATCGAAATCTAAACTATACATACAATGAATATAAACACTAACTAACTATTACTAACTAAGTACACTAATTATTAAACTAATTTAAAAAACAAGAATCTTAAAATTTTTCCTATCTCTTTTCCAAAATTCAAACGCTTTATAATTCGTTCGATTATGAAATTTGAATAAAGAGAGAATTTCAAAATTTAAACATTATCAATCATAATTACAACTGAATATCATTTTTATTTTTAATGTCGTAAAGTTGAATTTACAAGGCTAATTTATCGACCAATCATGTCAATCCGGGAATGCACCAACGTTCGGATACATAGTATAATTTCAAACGAGTGACACATATTTTATTCGACAATGTTTAGCTATTAAAATACTTATATTTAAATAATAAAATTGGTTTTACAGTACTTGATTCATAAAATATTATTTACTAGCTGCCCGGACAGACTTCGTTCTGTCTGTTTTTTTTTTTTTTTTTTTTTTGTATTAAAAACCTTCCGTGGGATTCAAGGAACATACAAAAAAAAAATAATTGCCGAATTGGTCGAGCCATTCGCTTAGCAACATTCATTTTTATTATATAGATTTGTGACGTATTATACGTATATTAACATTTAGTTCGTAGTATGTTTATTTATTTATTTTAGTGTCAAGTGGTTCACACAATATGGCACTACAATTCTCACAATGTATCCGAATAAGAAGACAATACATAACATGACCACATTTGGGAGTTACTTTTTCAATGAGATTTGTTCTTAGAATCCATCTACTATATTTTTGGGGTAATAAATACTAGGAGCTTCTCTTTTTGGCATGGTATAAGCATTGTAGTGCAAGTGAGAGGTGAACATGTGTAATTGTGAATGTAAAATACTAGGTTTTTCTCTTTTTTGCAAGCGCGATACTGATGAGCTAGAGTGAGATAAGAAATGTTATAAGATTTTGTGAAATAACAGACTGTTATTAACAATTGCGGTAACAAATAACAATAGTATTTGGTATAAGTATTTAATATTTATGTGTCTGTATTTTATGTTATTTTAGATAACAGTTATTTCAAATTCACAATAACAGTTGTTATTTGTTACTTTCAAATACCTGTTATTTTTATCTGTTCCAATAAATACGCCTCACGCCTATTGTCAATTGTATTGTTTGACAGTGACGAAAGAGCAGCAACAACTTTAAACTATCATTCTCTCCTTCCTAATGAAATTAAAATCAGTTTTTAATTTATGAAGTGATACTAGCAATTAAATGCATCGATTATTAACTAAATATGCAAATTTACGGATCAGTAAAACTTCTAACCTTCGTGAAACGCGATAACCGATTCCGTCCTGTCTTGCTTACGTGTGATTTGGAATAAAGACAATTTATAACGTTTGTAATAGATTTTTGACTTAAAACTGTGATAAAAAAGAGAATTTCGACCTTTAGCTATAATATAGTGCACATATCAACTTGGTGTTGTTTTTGGGAATCTTGTAAACTTGAGAGAAAGTCTCCTACATCAATAAGACTAAAACCAGCATCTAAACGGGTCTACATTGTCTATAACGAATTTACTGCAGAATTCAAAATACATATCATTAAGAAAAGCTTAAATTACTAAAGAAAGAAAGCTTAATTCAAAATACATATCATTAAGAAAAGCTTAAATTACTAAAGAAAGAAAGCTTATCAAATACCAATAATTGAATTATACATCAACTGAAAACAATGCCCAGCTGATTAATAATGGATGACAAAAGCAAAAAATCTTTGCCTCAAAAAGCAGACGCGGAAAAGATGAGACCAAAGACAATCCAACCATTCAATTGCTTGCATTGCAAGAAAGAGTTTTTGAGATATAGGTATGATAGAATGACTACTATATGCAATGATTGCCACTCAAAATTTAGGGAAAAAACAGAATGTCGTAGCAAAAAGAAGCCAAAATGTGATAGCTGTTCTGTCACATTCAAATCTAGATATTTACTTAAAAAACACAATGATTTAAAAGAAACCTTTCTCAAAAATCAATGTAAGGAATGTTTAAAAACTTTTACAAGTAAGGAGATATACACAAAGCATATAAGCAAACATGTAAATAAGAATGTAACATATAAATGTGAAATATGTCCTCTGAAATTTAAATTGAAGAGATCGCTTCAAAGTCATCTTGCAAGGATACATAAAACTGAACAAAATGTTAAGCCGGCTTCCCAAGTGAAGTTAAAATATTATTATTACTATTAAATGTACTATTATCTGAGGAAAGGGACCTTATTATTGGATTAAGTCTTGAGACATTGGTAAAATCTTAAAGAAAAATATGATATTTTATGGCTTTATATCTTAAAAATAATACAGAGCATGTTTCTATTTAGCAGAATCTTAAAACAATGAAATTTTAAGTTAGACTATCTTAATCACATTGAATAAGTCCATACTAGTAATAAGATCCTTTTGCTCAGATAATGTCACACATAATTACATATTTCGCAAGAAATAATAGTAGAGACACTCCTTTATTTTTAATTTTGCAGATTCAATACTGTCACATTTGATATATATGACTATGATGAACCTGTAGGTTGGATATATCCATCATCATTGATAGTCAAAAGTGTGTCACTTTTTGTGGCAAGGCCACAGTGATAAATTTATTTATTCTTATTTTGGCTAGGTCACCAATATAACTTTGAAACGGTAATCAATTATTTCTCATTTTTGGACTAACTCTGTGAGCAATCAGATCTTGGCTATGTAAAGTATTTAGTTCCAGCAATTTAACAGTGGCCTTGTCAGAATAAGCTTATTCAGGCAGCGTCACTAAAATACCCATATGATTTTTATAATTTTAACCCTTAGGAACGGATTAATTATCCTTTTTTGCTACTACCATAACCAGCCATTTTTTCAATCACTGCTGGACATGGCTCTCCTTTTTCAAATTATTTAGTGCATAAGGAATGTATAAACTTAAAACAGCATATTGACCAAGCCAGTTGGCAAGTCCACTTTTTCAGAGGTGGTGTAGTTCCTCAGGTCTAGTGGTAGCCGCCTTTGTTATCCTTTATTTATTTATTACGTACAACAAATTTACAAACTTATCTAGTTACAGACCCACTGTTTTTCGTGTTTTAGATAAAAATCTTTAGACGAAACTAGAGCTTCATGAACACTATTCAAAGATATCTGTATGTAAATGTACCATGACGTCACACCCTGCTCTCCATTTTATTTATCAACATTCCACTTTGAAAGGCTGTAACCTCGTCATTTTTAAAGATGGGATTTTTTTAAACCTTTTCTTAGGCAAGAAATAAAAAATTATGAACTCCTCCATTATGTTTGACGAATATACTCGCAACAACGCTTAATATTTGTACACTTTTCAGTCATTTCAGCTGACTAATCATTGCTAATTCTTTCTATTTTTAACACGTTTGTAGATCTGATTGTTACAAAAGGACAGCAGGGAGTTTCTTAGGGCTCCTTGAGTTGAATATAATTTGTAAAAAATAATTAGGTTAAGAATTAAGCTCTCTATTTTTAATTTAACATTAATGATAAGTTATTTTATTTATTTTTCTGTACTTACAAAATAAAACTTATGAAGGAAAACAGTCTTTATTTTAGTGCGGTAGTATGTATTTTTAAAATAGGCTTGATCTGACTTTTAAGTTCAAGTGAAGTTGAATTTTTGTTCCATTATTATAAAAATGATGTATTGTGCGTTTTGTGGTATAATAGTGATAGCTATTTTCAATAATAATAATAACTTAAATAAGTCTTAAATGGGCGCGTGAACGCGCCGCAGCACTAGACGCTCACCTAGGACACGTATGAGCAGCGAATGTTTACAATTTTCGCGACGCAACGCTGAGCAGGGCATGGGGTAAGTTGCACAGTCGCCGACATAGCTCGTGGAATCAACATGCTGAAGTGACAATGGACACTTGTCTGGTGCAGGACCGATAACCAATGTGGTAGAGTCTTCGAGTGGAGGCCACATGCTCCCTGAAGACAGTGTGTGGTTGCGGTCCTTGGGAGAGAATATTCAGTAGTGGAGTCGCCATTTTTCTTAATGTATGAATTACTTACTCGGGATGGGCATTGTATGTCGACAAATTCGAGTCTTATACTTGTTTGATTCACAATCATTATCGGTAGATGTCCTAGCGGTGGTCAATATATTGTTCCGATTTATATTCTAAATGAACGCGTATAATAAACTCGACGTTTACATTATATAATGTGTACAAACGCGAAAGCTTATAAAGTTATATTGTTCCAATCCAATTTGTCCAAAATGTAAGCAAACCCTACCCGTGGTCCCATCCATTTCGTTTCACTCTGGTGGGACCACGGTATAAACAAACATGGTGTCCTGTGACAATTTACACTGCCTTAAATTAAATAATGAGGTGATAATTGGTTTACGTCTCCATAATTTGATTCCCTAGATTTGATATATTTTTTGCAACTGTCTCCGTAACCTCAAGCCGCTATGTTTGTTTAAATTTCACAAATTGGATTAGAACTGAATATACTTAGTTGGTTTTAGTATAGTGTAGGTAGTGAATGAGATACCTATGCCAGAGCCCATTCCCATGCTATCCCTCCCCATTATCTCAATCCATTGATTAACCCTTTCGGACCGTATGTTGCTTCTACGCAACACGCACTTCGAGGCCCTATAAAATTGCCATCGGTCGGCAAGGTTAGAGTTCTAAGTGCATAGTACCATCGAGCAAGGTCAGATGGCACTACAGATACTCGTAAACCCTGAGGTAAACTGCTTTTACCCATCGAAATATCAATATGGCGAGAGCGCCTCGTGGCGAGTTGACGTGTTAGCGTGTTGTGCCTTTGTTATCGGAAAAAAAAAGTAATTTAACATTTGTTTTTCATATTCCAAACGTTATATCCTTTTAAATGGAAGCTGATATAATGTATTTACGGTATTAGTTGTTAGATTTAATAAAAAATTGATAGTTTGCCATGCATACGAATATACGTGTTGCCTGTACGCAACACAAGGCTCGGTGGGGTATAAATCGGGAAAATCTTCGTAACTACATTTTATTGATTTTTATGGATTTTCTCAACATTTTCAGTAAAAATGAATACGCGCAGTCGCTCGCGACTGCAGATGCAGACTATCGCTCCTCCGGACCCTACGATATCGGACAACGAATTATCATCCTCTGACGACGAGGAAGATTGTGATTCACTGCATCAACAATCCCAGGATACAAACGACGCTGAGGAGTATTGGGTTGTAGAAGCCCCGCCTGAGCCCGAACCCAAAGATTTTCTCCCTGTTACTACGGATCAGGATCAGCTTTCCACGGACAATGAAAGGCGACCCTCGGAGATCCCGGCAGGTGGTTCAGGTCAGCGCAAAAGAAAATCTAAGGTGAACGAACAATACGTACGCGTACCGCCGAAGCAGATGAAGAAAAAAAAGGATGGTCAGCCCCGCTTACGTTGGAGTATCGAAGACCTCAATATCGAATTTGAGCGCTCTTCTTCCACGAGTAATCATTCTGCACATGAGCCGTGTGAATATTTTTTCAATTTTTTTTCAAAGGAGTGTATAGAACATATACTCATGCAAACGAATCTATATTCCACTCAAAAAACCGCGAAATGCATAAATCTCACGTACGATGAGTTGACCGATTTCCTGGGAATGTCTATTCTAATGGGCATAATTAGATTACCGGCGTTCCATGATTACTGGTCAAATACGTTCCGTATAGCTAACATTGCAGATGTTATGACTCGAGACAGATTCCTCGCTATACGCCGCAACTTACATTTTGTCGATAACGATGGTTATGTTGCAACTAACAGAGACCGATATTTCAAAGTGAGACCCCTTCTAGATTTTGTTTTGAAATCTTGCATGGTTTTTTACGATCACACGCAAAGATATTCTGTCGACGAAACGATGATTCCATACAAGGGAACCATGGCCGGTAATTTGCGTCAGTATATTGCAATGAAACCGATAAAATGGGGCTTCAAATTTTATGTCTTGGCGGGATCTGATGGAATGGTTTTTTGCTTTTTTCCGTATCAAGGGAAAACAACATTTCCACAATTGAAAGGAACTGCGATGGAGTTGTCAGATGACGAAATTTCGCTTGGTTTTGGAGCAGGAGCAGTTTTGGCTCTTTGCAAAACTATAAAAGATCGGCGAGGATCTGTTGTACATTGCGATAATTTTTTTTCAAGTGCGCGACTATTTTTGACTTTGAAAGAATCTTTCGGAATGTTTGCTGTAGGTACATTTCGAAGCAATCGGATTGAAAAGTGCCCCTTGAAATCGGACAAAGAGCTGAAAAAATTAGGCAGAGGAGCTTTTGATTATCGCAAAAGTAACACAGGAATAATTATCGTGAAGTATTTGGATAATAAAAGCGTAATATTGGGTAGCACTGCATATGGAATCGAACCACAAACGTCGATTAGTCGGTGGTGCAAAGAACAGCGGAAAAGAATAAAAATTCCGTGTCCGAATATCGTGCATCAATATAATAAGAGCATGGGTGGGGTTGATAAAAGTAATCACCTAGTATTCCTGTATAGGACGAATTATCGGAGTGGGCGTTGGTACCTACCCATTTTCTATTACATCCTCGAATTGTGCGTGACAAATGCATGGCTCTTATATAAGCGAGAGACGATCGGCGCAACGCTCAGTTTGAAAGAATTTCGGACCCATATCGGATTAGGGCTAATTCAATGCGGAAAGAGTTTTCTCCGCCCTAGCACCAGTGCCTCAAAGACCCCACATAAACCGCGAAGTACTGCTCCGATTGGCGAAGTTCGTTACGACGGTGTAGGTCACTGGCCATATTTTGAAAATACCCGTTCGCGATGCAAATTATGCATAACTGGAATCATAACATCGAAATGTGACAAATGTCAAGTTGCTTTGTGCTGCAACAAGAATAAAAATTGTTTCTCAACATACCATCAGCGATAAATTATAAGTTTTACTTTTGAATCGGATAATTTTTCAACGTAATTTTGCTTTGTATAATAAGTTATGATTCAATAAATCATGTTTTCTATGTCTTACAGTATCGATTATTCATTTGTAAATTTTCCGGATTTTACCCCCCCAAGTGTCTGGTGTTGCGCACACGCAACATTCAAAAATTCGTATTCCGCAACAAAAAAATCGAAATGTAACGATTGATTCATCAACTAAAGTCGGAATTATAATTCGATTCCACATTTGACATTAGCTACTGTCATTTTGTAAAATAATGATACCACATATAATAGTGTAGTGATGAACACAAAAATCGATAAACAATCGCGATTTATGTTTATGTAATCATAATATTGGTGTGCCAATTAAAGACTAAATTATTGATTTTTATTTAAATAAATACATAATTATTCATAACAATTATTTATTAATTAGTAACCGCTGCTTTATTTTATAAAAAGTTAATATTTTTGTTTTTTTTTATATTAAAAACAAAACTTATAATAAAAGAGCCTAGATAGTTTTCTGTATTGGCAACCCGTGCGCGCTCGTGCAGCTATCGCCATTTTGTTTATCTTGTCGTTCGGCTTCATTCTCCTAGTCTGACTGCACGAATATCTCGTTTCATTGCGAATCGATATTTTGTTATTTTGTTGGGTTTTTGTTAAAGTTTTGTTACGTTGTGTTTGTTGTTACGTTTATAGTTTTTTGTGAACTTTGAGTGAATCTATTTGTTTTGGTTTTCCATCAAAATGGATCCTCCGCCAAGTACATCACAAAAAGACGTGGATGTTTTCTTGTCTCCAAGAAAAAAACGTCCACGAAAAGCTTTCACTGTTACTGAAAAAGTAATTAATGAAAAAGCAACGCATATAAGTACGTGAAAAATGAAACTTCTGCGCAATTGGAGGCCTTTGAAGTTGTGGAAGAAAATGAATGTATGAACAAAGTTGCTCACATATTGGGAATAACCTCACGCTCTGTTTGTAACGTTTTGAAGGAAGTAAATAAAGGTGCGCCGCCAACTCCCCCTAAAAAAAACTGGACCAAAGCGAAGTTTCAAAGATAAAATTGATGAATTTACATTCTCCGCAATACGACGAATAGTTCATCAGTTCTTTTACCGAAATGAACCTCCAACCATTGCAAAGGTTAGTCAATCAGTCAGACAGTATTATTTTATACCTACATCTTTTATATATAAGTAATGATTCCAAACTATTATAAAATTTACTATTTCAGATTTTACAAGTGATGAACGATGATCCAGAAATGCCCAAGCTTATTGATCGAAATGATATAATAACATGGCGCCAGCGTTACTTGCGATCTATATGTCAGTTTCGACGAGAAGGGAGACATATATATTATCAAGATGAAACTTGGGTTAACGCAGGTAAGGCTAACATTTTGAATTAATATACATTTACATTAAATTTAATAGTAATATTGAATGTTCATGTACTATATGTGATTTAAGGTCATACTGTAAAAAAAACTTGGGTGGACAAGCAAGTCACATCATCTCGGCAAGCGTTTTTGGAGGGACTGACCACTGGATTAAAAAACCCATCTGGAAAAGGCAAACGTCTCATAATTAGCCATATAGGTAGTGAAGAAGGCTTCCTGGAAGAGGGGCTCATGATTTTTGAAGCAAAGAAAAATTGTGAAGATTACCATGATGAGATGAATGCAGTTTGTTTTGAGGAGTGGTTCGCTGGAGTCTTACCAAAATTAAGACCAAACTCAATTGTGGTGATGGATAATGCACCTTACCACTCCCGAAAATTGGAAACGGCACCAAAAATGAGCTGGAAAAAAGCTGCCATTCAAGACTGGCTTTTAAATAAAAATATTCATTACGAACCAGATATGGTTAAAGCTACGCTTTTAGAACTGATTCCACATAACGAGTCCTTTAATAAGTACGCTGTAGACGAAATGGCAGCACAACATGGGATCACGGTTTTAAGACTGCCCCCTTACCATTGCGAGCTGAACCCTATCGAATTGATATGGGCTCAGGTAAAGGGGCATGTAGCTCAAAATAATAAAACCTTCAAATTGACAGACGTGAGAAATTTATTTGAGGAAGGCATTCAAAACATTACGGCCACCGAATGGTCTAAATGCGTATCCCATGTTGTCAAAGAAGAGGAAAAAATGAGTAGGCTAGATATGTTAATTGACAATATCACAGACACATTTATAATAAATGTTACAGAAAGTGACAGCGATAGCGATAGCGATGACGGCGACGATTTATAAAATAAAATATTACCATAATACATCTATTTGTTTTATTTCTCATGTTCCTTCATGATCACATTTATTTATTTATTTCACACACAATTATTAAAGAAAACTCTCAGATCCGTAATAAAATTAATCGTCATAACTAAATTATCCGTTCACAAATATTTAATTTCCTGATATACTTAGTTTACGAGAATAAAATTATAAACGAGAAGAATCGATCCGGAAATATTCCATTTCCGTATCGAATAATTTCGCAACGTTACTATTTAGTACTTGTCATAACGTTGCAACACTGAAATTGTCAAATCTGGAATCGAATTAAAATTCCGACTATAGAGTGTATTTTGAGATACTGCTATGAAGGAAATAATTTTTATTCAACTGGAAATAGGTCTCGGTCCGAAAGGGTTAATCAAAGGAAGGCAGCGAAAATCCGGCGGCGTGCTAACGTTTATCATTATACTAATGTTGACATGTATCTCGGATGTCTATGGACGACAGTATCCACTCACCTGCAACACCAGGGGGTATGCGGGCGCGCCGCCGACCTTGCAAAATTCTATTCACAGGTTTCTTGAAGAACTCCATGTCGTAGCTTAATTAAAAAATAAATGACTAAAAAAAATTAACTACTTTACTAATAAATTAAAACAATACATGTATAATATCGTAATATATTTATTTGAATTAAATTAAAAGTAATTCTTATAATGACCAATTATAATTCTGCCAACGAAACGTGGTACAACGATATATTCAAAATTCTTTATAAGGAAACATTTCTTCAAATAGTAAGTTTTATATATATACCGCCCCTTGGAAGTCTTGATAGTTTCCGTGTTTCTTTTGTATCTATTTCCAATTAGAAAATTTAATAAAAAATCGCCATACAAAAGTTATATATACGTTTATACATATACCCCCTTACTAATAAACATTTACACACGGACTATACACTCGTTATAACACGGACGTTACTAATAAAACGATTTTTGACATAAGCCCTGTATACGCCCGTTATAACAGGCTCGTTTATCTATGGAACTTTACACACCGCTTATATGGGCCAGCAGCCTTGTTTAACGGTTGTACAGACAAACAATATGGCGGATAAACACATCAGCTGTTCGCAAACTAATGTAGTAGCGCAGTCATGTACGAGTATACTAATATAATACCCAACTCCTAATTTTGCTTTCCTTGTAAACTTTGCTTATTTGTGAATTGATATTGGGCGCAGTGTAGATGTAGATATATGTATTTATATATTATTAAGCTATTTATTTATTATATGTATTATCGATAAGTATATATTGAACATGATACATCTGTGTATTTCGGTCTTTTTGCACTACCTATATCACTTTTATTTTTCTCTATCCTAAGGTTGCCTGGAAGAGATCGCCTTAGCGATAAGGTCGCCTACTGTATTCTGTCATTTATTATTTGTGCACATGTGATAACCAATTGTCTGCAATAAAAAGTATTTATTATTATTATTATAATAAAGAGGTAAAATTGTGTGTTTGTTTGTGGGTATGTTGGGGGTAATATCTGAAACTACTGAACCGATTTCAAAAATTCTTTCACAAATAGGAAGCCACATATAGGCTATATTTTATTTTGAAATTTTGATAGAAAAACAGGCTACAACAAATAAAAAAATAGGAGATATAATTCTGCGCACGTCACGATTCAGTACGGTCGTATCGCGAGTCACTAATAATTGCCTAAACTACCCTCTAATTTCTTATATTAACCTTTAGTATAACGAAAGAAAACCCTGCACTGGAATGCAGCCGCTGTGGTAAAATAGTTGATGCCAGTGCATCTTGAAGATATCAAATAAACAACTGCAAGGATTACGTAACGCTGACGGGCTGGAGTGGAGCTGCGACGTCTTTTGTGATCCCTGAAAACGAAGGTGACGAAGTAAATACCAGTGGTCTAATTGATATAAGAGAAGCTATTAGAAGACCCCAGTTGGGATAGACAGGCGATGAGGGAAGAGCTTGAAAGTTTCCAAGTGACACTGGACGTTATTGGTGACCAAATTACACATGTTGAAGACTTAGTAAAATCCCACGACAATGATCAATTATTGTATTAGTTTCAATAGAATTCTATAAATACCCGCAAATGTACACACATATATGATTGTAGGCACAGTCGGTATTCTAGACAAGCTTTCGTAGTTTCTAGAATGTTACCATTTAAGTTTTATTATTCTAATAATAATAACAAAAACTGTACACAGACAGAAATTATGATTATAAACATCGATTTGAGAATACATACTAAATATGTTACACAAGCACTTTAAGGCAGCCATGTCACAGTCTATACACCGTTCTGTACTTAGTAGCTCTCCATTTGAATTCTTTTAATTTAATTTTTTTTTATATACGAAGGCGGCAGACGAGCATAGTTCACCTGATGGTAAGTGGATAATGTCGCCCATAGACATCCGCGATACATGCCAACGTCAGTCCAAAATGACAAACGTTGGCACGTCCCCGGATTCGCTGCCCACCTTTGGAGATATAGGAATGGTTTTGGAGAAAGGGTTGGGAAAATGGCGAGGGATAGGATGGGAATGGACTCTGGCACATGTCACTCACTACCGAAACACGTACGTGCATTAGGGAAATAAGATAAAGTGGGAAGTGCAGTACATTTCAAGGTAGTCTTCTGTGAGACAGGGGTAACGTGGCCAGTCGAGCGCACCCAGCGGCTGTTGGATTGCAGCGTGCACTCTCAATTCATATGTAGTTTGAAATTGTCGATGTAAACGCGCCTTATAATTGGATACAATCAAACATAACTAGTCGAAGCGCCAAATTGTTTTTTTATTCAATTTATCGTGATCTACGAGCATCAAAAACGTTTTTGTATTTTTACTTCGGTATATTTCACACAATACTTTTTGTGCGGGATACGTATGCACTAACACGCAGTAGAATGCTAGTGTCTGTACTCCGCACCAACTGGATCGCCGGGGGGTGTGGACTGTATAATAGGTTTTTTCGTGTCTTGAATAAAACAACAAGGCTTGTTCTTCAATAGAGCCGGGGTAGCGCAGAGGTACTTGTTTTTCTTCTTTGTTCTTGTTGTTGTCGGAGTGGATGCCGCTGCGGAAGTGATTTTGACCGGAAATGGTCCGCCTATTATTCGCGTATTGGGTTCTCCAACTTGCGGCTAGTTGCGGGATTCCTCCACCGCCGGTCAACGTCGGGCCTCCCCTCCACTTGTCCATTTATGTACCCCTCCCGCTACCCGCGGGGAATCATTTATTTTCCTTATCGCTAACACGTATTTACATTGATAAGATCCTAGTATGTCCTCAATTACACTATGCACCAACGATACCTATACTATGCACCAACGATTTATGTAGGGACATACTAGGGATTACTCCATTATTTCCATATTATATACATAAAAACTTAACAACTATTTGCGAAACTATATACATGTTTGCCTAAGTACCCTAGCCTTTTTCGTCGTCAACATATCTCCCGCCGTCGCCGTCTCGCGATCTAATTGGTAGAACGACGATTTTCTTGGTCGGTCGCCGCAGGATGTGGCCGTTGCTCGTCTGGACGTCGATGATGCGAACCTCGCCGTCTTGCCCGGGGTACGTAGCGATGACTCTTCCTCTGGGCCATGTGTTCCTCGGTAGGTTCGGGTCGCATATGACGACCAAGTCTCCGACGCGTGGTGCCTCGCCGACTGTGCGGGGCTCCCGCCGGTACTGTAGCAGGGGGAGATATTCTCGGAGCCAGCGGCGCCAGAAGTTATCGGCTAGCCGCTGGGCGCGCCGCCAGTGTTTGCGAGCATTCACGTCGTCTGCAGTGAAGGCGCCCGGCGCTGGGACATGTGAGTTAGGCCCCAGCAGCAGATGATTGGGTGTGAGCGCCTCCGGCTCCTCCGGTGTTACCACCACGTGTGTGAGTGGGCGGGAGTTGACTGTGTTCTCCGCCTCTATGAGTAATGTGTGGAGTGTCTCGTCGCTAGGGTACTTCTCGCGTAGCGTCGCTCGTAGGGCTTCTTTGACCGTGCGCACCATGCGTTCCCAGGCCCCGGCCATGAAGGGGGCGGAAGGGGGAACGTGACGCCACGCGATGTGTTTCGCAGTTGCTTCCTCTTGCACCGCGGCTAGTGCGGCCTCGGTGAGTTGTTTTTCCGCGGCTTTAAAGTTAGTGGCGTTGTCACACCATAACTCCGTTGGGCAGCCGCGTCGCCCCATGAATCGTCGTAGCGCAGAGATGGCGGAATCTGCGCTGAGTGATGCTGCCACTTCCAAGTGTACAGCCCTCGTGGTCATGCATGTAAATAAGGCGACATATCTCTTCTCTCGATGTCGGCCCACGGTTACTTCGATGGGACCGAAGTAGTCGAGCCCGGTGAAGGTGAACGGGCGCGCGTGATGTGCTACGCGCGCGTGCGGTAGATCGCCGGTGGCTGGACTCGTCGGTTTCGCCTTCCTTAGTCTACATGTCATGCATGCCTTTATGACGCCCCTTACTGTAGGGCGAATCTTTCCTATGCACAGTCGCTGTCGCAGTTCGTTGACGATTAGCTCGACGCCTCCGTGGTGCATTTTCCTATGTACATGGTCTATGTACAACCTCGTATAGCTGTGTGAACCATCCAACACAGCCGGATTCGTCGTTTCCTCGCTAATCTCTCCTGCGGCAGCGATTCTTCCTTTTTGTCGTAGCAGTCCGTCGGTTCCCACAATCACACTTAGTGCGGCGAGTTTGTCGTCTCCCGCCGGTGTGGCGCTACGCTCGATGCGCTTACGTTCGCATGCGTAGCTGTCCTCTTGTGCTGCCTTCATCCATTGATGCTCCGCTCGTATGAGATAGTGCGCTTCCATCTGTACGAACTTGCACTTGCCGCGCGCTGGTTCTACCTTTTGTGCAGTCTTAGCGTCGCCTTTCTTTGTTCCTGACCATGCCGGGTCCGACGTCGGGTTGGCAATGGTCCTTTTGCGACGCGCAGCTGCTACTATGTGCCTCCTTTTGCGGCACAAGTCGATGAATTGTAGAGCGCGTGCGGTGGCCCGGATCAGGCGCTCCCATTTTGAAAAGCGCGTGATATCGGGCAAGTGTGCATGCCCCTTTGTCGTGTTCGTAATTGCGCAGCATTTCTCTTTTTCTTCCCCGGTGCGTTCGGCTATTGTGTTTGCTTCGACTGGCCATTGCTCCTCGGGCGATAGTAAGAAGGGCGGGCCGATGAACCATCGGTGGTCTCTGTTGAAGTCCGCGGGCGTTGCTCGTGTCGCGTCGTCGGCTACGTTGAGTTGCGACGGTAGCCATCTCCATTCCTTTTTCTTTGTAGTATCTTCTATTTCTGCGATACGATGTGCGACGAACGTTTTGAACGCCCGTGGTTCGGCTCTGATCCACGCGAGTGCGGTGCGTGAATCGCACCAGTAGACCCGTCTTGTTGCCTCAAAGTCGTGCTCCTTTGCGACGTTCTTGGCCAGTCGCGCGCCGAGTACTGCCGCCTGGAGCTCATGTAACGGTTTCGTTTCACTACGTCAGTAGTGAAGCGAAAATACATTAAAGTACAAACTTAAATCAACTATTAAAAAAAAAATAACATCACCACATAAAAATATCTATTATTATTAACTATTTACAATAAATAATACCTTAAATTATAAACACATACTTAAATAACAAAAAAATAAAGATTAAATATTAATTTGAAAGCAAAGCCGGAGCGCACTATATGTTTCGCAATTCTATTGTTTGCGCGTGGAGCGAACTAGAATACCGGTCCTAAAACATCGATAAAAGGCGGGTAGCTACCGCGTCATTGGCACTCCACGTTAGCTATCCTTCCTGGTAAACTAATATTACATCTACATTTAAATAATAAAAAAAACTACTAATACTGAAGGTTTTGGCGAGTCAAGTGCCGACCTACTAATAGTGTCCTGAGTAGTGAATCCCCTTACTTACTGGGTGAGTGTTTCTAATTTTAGCCTTCATATAATGGTAGCTAGCTACCTACATTGTTTTAAACTGTTTAACTTTAACTGTGGGTTGACTGCCTCATCATGAACACCATTTCTTACGAATCACGCCATCTGCCTTTGCTTAGCATCTTCTAGTGAGGTCTGAGCGGGTGTATGATGTCGCAGTCAAGCAACGAAACTTCCGGGTCTTGAAATGTCCGAAAAATATGAATATTTCAGGGTTCACCTACCCGGCAGTCTACCCATGGATGTGACCTGCGCACCACCTGGGCGATTATACCTACCTACCTACCTGCTCGCTGCAAGCTAAGAAACTGTTCCGGCCTACCGCGGAATACCTACTGGGAGGCTATCGCAGGGCAGTGGCATTTCTTTGGACCCAGTCATACCTTCTGACGTGAGCGCAGCGAACCCACTCCGGAACTATTCACTTGTTTAAATTAAACTTCTATGATGTAGTGGAGTCTATTATTTACAATCAAGAGGCTACGTGACACTCAAGCCGCGGGATTGAGACGGGCTTGAGCGGTGTGACGCGGCTTTTTGCAGCGGCCAGTGCGATCTTCACGCTGCCGTCTGCTCGTTCAAATCTCCAGTACACGGCGGCGGCGTAGGCTTCTTCGCTTGCGTCCACAAACGTGTGCAACTCCCTTCTGGAGGCCGGTTCCATGTCGTAGCAGCGGGGAATGCGAAGCTCCTCTAGAGCGCGTAGCGTTTCCATCCACGCGTTCCACTTTGTTTGCAGCTCTTCCGGAAGCGGTTCGTCCCAGCTCGTTCCATACCTCCAGGTATCTTGCATGAGTCGTTTCGCCGGAGTGGTTATCGGCGATACGAGTCCGAGTGGGTCGAATAGCGACATAATTACGCTAAGTGCTTCCCTCTTGGTGGGTGGGCGTCTGCCTTCTATGACGTCAGATGGTGTCCTCGTAGTATTTACGCGGAAGCCGATGCAGTCTTCCTTTGTTTCCCACAGCAGGCCGAGTGTTTTCTCTGTCTCGCTTCCGGCGATGTCGACTGTCGTGGCTCCGGGATCCGTTGTAAATTGTTTCACAACGGACTTCTTGTTGGACACCCATCCGCGCAATTGAAAGCCGGCTCGACGGTGTATCTCGTCGACCGACTTTACGACTCTCGCAGCTTCCTTCTCGTTTGTGAAGCTGGTTATGAAGTCGTCCATATAGTGGTTCATTTGTATCTCTCGGACGGCGCGTTCGTCTTCATGTGCGAACTCGGCGGCGTTGCGATCTTTAATATACAACGCGGTGCACGGCGATGACGTCGCTCCGAATATAACCGACGTCATCTTGTACTCTTGTGGTAACGTATTGCCTCGCTCGTCGTCCCTCCATAGGAAGCGTAGTGCGTCTCGATCTTCCGGTCGAACCTTTATTTGCATGAACATCTCCTTGATGTCCGCTGACACGGCGATGGGATGTTGGCGGAATCTCATGACGACTCCGGGCAGTGATTGCAGCAAGTCAGGACCCGATAGCAGCATGTCGTTGAGGCTGCGTCCGAAGGATCTCGCAGCGGCGTCGTGGACGACTCGGATCTTCTCTTTCGCCGGGTTGATGACGGCGAAATGTGGCAAGTACCACGTTTTATTTGCAGGTGGCGCTGTAGTCGCAGGCTCGGCGTATCCCGACGTTAACAAGTTAGCGATACGCTCCTTGTACTTTTCCTTGAGCGCCGGGTCGCGGTCGAGTCTCTTCTCCAAACTGTGCAGCCGTTTGAGAGCGTCCCCGTAATTGTTAGGGATCTTCTTGTCATCTTCTTTCCACAGGAGTCCGGTCTCGAACCGCCCGTTAGGTAGCCGTCGACTGCGCTTATCCAGTAGGTCGATGGCGCGCTGCTCCGGGTCATTCTTGGTTGTCCTCGGTTCGATGCCCAGTGACTCCAACTTGAAGAAGTTCTTCATTAACTTCTCCATTTCGTCGCACTTCTCGCTGATGTGGCCGCAGAAGGCGACTGGTTCGCACACTGAAGTGCGACATCCATGTAGCACCCAACCTAGTAGCGTGAGTGACGCTACCGGCTTGTTTCTTCGTCCCGCTCGGACCTGGCGTGAGACGATCAGCTCCCAGTTGTCCTGCCCGATGAGAATCTTCGGACAGACATCCTTGTAGGTGAGCTCGTCCCTGATGTCGTCCAGGTGTGTGCAGTCTTCCAGGTCCGTTTCCCCGATGGTCTGCGATGTGAAGTTGAGACGCTCGATGGTGCGTGCGCCCTTTAATTTGTGCACGCCGTCCGAGTGTAGCCCTTGTATCTGTACGTCAACAGTGCGGCTCTTTTCATGCTTCATTTCGCCACCGTTGATGCCTTGAATCCACATTGTGTCAACCGGCCCGTCGATGCCGAGCGAGTTGATTGTAGCCTCTTCTATGATGGTGACGGTGCTGCCTTCGTCGAACAGCGCGTAGGTGTGTATCTTCGCGTGTGGTCCGGCAAGCACTACTGGCGCAATCTTCAGGTAGGCTCGACGTCGATGCGGTGATGAGTTCGCGGCGGTGGCCTTGTTGGTCAGCTCTGTTGTTGACGTGACGATTTCTTCTTTGGGCTCTTCTGTCTTCACTGTTGGCGGCAAAGTTTGACGTGTACGATGTAGCAGCCGATGATGTGACATCCCACACCCGTTGTGTCCGCATGGCTTAGCTCGGCAACTGCCCCGGTGATGGTCACTACACAGGCAGCGGAAGCAGATGCGGTTCCTCTTCGTTACCTCCCATCGGGCGTCGAGATCGCTCTCGGCAAACCGTTTGCACGAAGGCAGGTAATGATCTTCTTTACACAGCGGGCAAAGTTTTCTTTTTCCGTCGTTAATGGCGCTGTATGTTCGTTCCGTCCTTTTCTTTGTCGCCCTCTCTCTCACACTCGCAGGTTCAATGATGGGAACGGTGACTTCTGGCGGTGCGTAGGCACTGCATTTGTCGGCCTCTATGTTGAGGAACGTTGACAGCAGGCTCAGCGTGGGTACTTCGTGCTCCCAGATACTTGCAAAGTCGTACCACTTGCTCTTCAGTATGGGTGTGAACTTCTCCATTATAGCCCGTACTAGCTCGGGGCTATACAGGTAGTTGTCCCTTTTCATTGCTTGTATGGTAGCCACAGCGTTGGCCACCTTACTGGCGAACACGCAGAGGTCGCGGGGCTCGTCGTTTAGCTTGCGCAGGCACTTCAGTTTTTCTGTTTCGCATGCGACGAGTGCGTCCGGCCTCCCGAATCTCCTTGCGAGAGCTTCCATTATGTCGTCCGGCTCTCGGTGGGCGGTAAACAAACTTGCCACCGCCTCTATAGCGACACCCTTCAGGCTCTTTCTTAGCCGTGCCAGGTTGTCGCTCTTCGTGAAGGTGTGCTTCGAGTCTTCGTAGGCACCCTTTAACCCCAGCCATGCGCTGCCTTGTCCGTCGAACGTCGGCAGCTCCATAGTATAACGCGGTGTCTCCCTCGCCGAAATCTTCACTGCCTTGGAGATCGCGGTAGCCATTTGCTCCACGATGTCTGCAGTAGGGCGCGCGGGCCGAGACGTGCTTCGTTCTCGGTGCCTATCCTCCCCATTGTTGGAGGTATAAGCTCCCCGTCCTCGTCCTTCCTTCCTTTCCGGCGAGATCTTGCGAGACTTTGGCCCCGCCCCCTGCGGGGGTATGGGGGGGGGGGACCTCGTTCCGATTTAACCATTTTTCCAACCGGAACGATTCTTCTTTTCGTTTGTCGTCTTCTTCTTCTTCAGAGCTCGATCCCAGCTCCGCGAGCCTTATTTCTTGCTCCTTAGCAGTCAGGCGCAGCTGTAGCAGGGTTCGTTCTATTTGTAGACGCTCCTTCTTCTTCGCGGACGCAGTAGATCGGTGCGACCTTGCCGCAATGCTTGCGGCCCGTGGAACGATTGTGACGTCCGCCGTCCCATTATCATCGACGTGCGCTTTGCCTTCCTCGTTTCCACGTATCGATTCTTCTCTACGCGTAGAAGTCGTCTTCGTAGTGGCCTCGGTGCTGGTGGCCGTGGTTCCTGTAGCTGTCGTGCCCGTGCTCGTGGTTGCTGTGACCGTAGACTCTGTAGTGGCAGACGTTGACTCCGTAGCGGTCTGTGCTCCGCTCTGCGACCCCGTTCGGCTCTGTGACCTTGTTGTTGCTGGCATTGTAATAGGTACGTCGTGAGAACAACGTAACTAAACAATCAAGTCTTTGAACGTCTTTGGAAATCAAGATCGGAAATCAAGATTGGAAACCAAGATTAGAAACCAGGATTAGGAAACCAAGACGTGAAATCAGGACGTGAAACTGAAAGATTGGCCCTAGTACGGACGAGTACGATGCGTCGTGCCGCTCTCCGTAGAGCCGTAGATCGTACGGGGATTCTTAATAATCCTACGACGCGACCGTATCGTCTCTTCCCGCTATTTCTTAATAAATAACGCCGTACGCCGTTCTTCTTATTCCACGAGGTCTTCAAACACGACTTGCTTGATTCAATATCCGGCTGCTCGAAGGACCATAGATGTGCGGGATACGTATGCACTAACACGCAGTAGAATGCTAGTGTCTGTACTCCGCACCAACTGGATCGCCGGGGGGTGTGGACTGTATAATAGGTTTTTCCGTGTCTTGAATAAAACAACAAGGCTTGTTCTTCAATAGAGCCGGGGTAGCGCAGAGGTACTTGTTTTTCTTCTTTGTTCTTGTTCTTGTCGGAGTGGATGCCGCTGCGGAAGAGATTTTGACCGGAAATGGTCCGCCTATTATTCGCGTATTGGGTTCTCCAACTTGCGGCTAGTTGCGGGATTCCTCCACCGCCGGTCAACGTCGGGCCTCCCCTCCACTTGTCCATTTATGTACCCCTCCCGCTACCCGCGGGGAATCATTTATTTTCCTTATCGCTAACACGTATTTACATTGATAAGATCCTAGTATGTCCTCAATTACACTATGCACCAACGATACCTATACTATGCACCAACGATTTATGTAGGGACATACTAGGGATTACTCCATTATTTCCATATTATATACATAAAAACTTAACAACTATTTGCGAAACTATATACATGTTTGCCTAAGTACCCTAGCCTTTTTCGTCGTCAACACTTTTAGTGAGTAGTCCAAACGCCTTGAATCTAAATACAAATTTGTTTTAAATACGTATTTTGATACGAAATGTTTCCCGTAAATATTAATTGTTGTCGCTTGGATCACCTATGATGGCATACAATTGTTTTTGTAAACGTATGTTGAAGTTTTGCCACAAACTTGCAACATAAAATCACTTTTCTACATAAAAATTGAATTAGATTAATTAATGGTTTATATTAATTATACGATAGTCCCGACTATAGTAATGGATTATAAATCCACGATTTCTTTTGTTCGTACCACGTTTCATCATACAATACAATCGTATATGGCTCTAAATAAATACACACATACTCCGCTTATTATAGCATGAACTCGGACAATTGAAAAAATCAGTGATTGGACTGTGTTAATCGATAGTTTAATTGATCGATTTTTTTGAAATTAGCGATTACCTTATCAAGGTTAATCGATCCTCGAGAAGGAAGTGTCTATTCGACTGTCTGTCGCTTCTATTCAAATCCAAATATAAACTGAAACTAGAAAGTTAGAAGCCGGGAAATATAGATCTGTATAATGATTTGCGTGATTATATAAATATAATAATAATAAAACAGGAGCAAAGCATCAAAATAAAAACCTGTTTTCTTTTTAATTTTTTAATGTAATATTAATTATATTTGCATGTATAAATATAATAATAAAACAGGATCAAAGCGTCAAAATAAAAACCTGTTTTCTTTTAAATTTTTTAATGTAATATTAATTATATTTGCATGTATAAATATAATAATAAAACAGGATCAAAGCGTCAAAAAAAAAACCTGTTTTCTTTTTAATTTTTTAATGTAATATTAATTATATTTGCATGTATAAATATAATAATAAAACAGGATCAAAGCGTCAAAATAAAAACCTGTTTTCTTTTTAATTTTTTAATGTAATATTAATTATATTTGCATGTATAAATATAATAATAAAACAGGATCAAAGCGTCAAAATAAAAACCCGTTTTCTTTTTAACTTTTTAATGTAATATTAATTATATTTGCATGTATAAATATAATAATAAAACAGGATCAAAGCGTCAAAATAAAAACCCGTTTTCTTTTTAACTTTTCAATGTAATATTAATTATATTTGCATGTATAAATATAATAATAAAGCAGGATCAGCGTCAAAATAAAAACCCGTTTTCTTTTTCATTTCAATTTTTTAATGTAATATTAATTATATTTGCATGTATAAGAATATAATAATAAAGCAGGATCAAGGCGTCAAAATAGAAACCCGTTTACTTTTTCATTTTAATTTTTTAATGTAAAAATTTTTATATTACATTAGATAATCGATCATCGACAATAAAAAAAAATCAGCACCATTCACATACCGTTACACGATAATGTGAATATAGTACATATTAATCGATCCGGATGAATTTATCCGTTGTGTAGAACAAAATTACGTTAAAGTATACATTAAGAAAAATAAACACTTGTAATTGATTATTGTAATTTCGCGACTCTGTATACTTATACCGAGTTATGGCTTCATATTTCTTTTTTTTTTTTAATTTTCGATTAATTCGTTATGTTCCGCGCGAAATAGACAACCTAGTCTGTCAGAGATTTGCTATAATAACCGGACTATAGTGTTCTGTTAAAATTACTTCGCCATTCTGGGCTCACGCCTCAAAATTGAATTCTTCATCTGAAATACTATCCAAGTCCATTGGCTTCTCGTGGGGAAGCAAATCTTCTAACGTAATTTTATCTTTCTCTCTCACACTATCATGTATTTTGACGTCATCACTCGGCAAGTTACTGACGAAATTTTTATCGCTCTCGCCAATTTGCTGGTCTAATTCTTCCATCAATTTCTCGTCGTCCATTTCCGTGTCGGATACCTCTTCCAGGCTTTCTACAGAAACTCCGTTTGTGATCAAAGTTTTATCACTTTCGATCACGATTTCGTTTGTAGAAACACCTTTAGATTTGCTTGGCGATTCTAAACTATCACTTTCGGTTAAGTATTTATCGTTTTTATTGTTTATACTCGTGTTTTGATTGTTCTCGAAGGCTTTAACACTTAAACTAGAATTTAATTTCTCATTTGCCCTAAAATTGTCATTTTTATTACTTAACCCTAAATCACTTATGTCATTATTAGTTTCATATGCACCGTTGTTAATAGAACTATCGGAATTATCGATGTTCATCTTTTCTGGCGCATCTTTTTGTAAATCAGATTCCGAATTTTTATTTTCCTCAAAATTTTCTTCAACTGCATTATTTGTTATTTTACATTTTTCTAAAATTGTATTTTCCGTGTCTGTATTATCAGTTAGATCGTCATTTTGATCGCTATCCTCGAGATTTTCGGTACAGTCTTTATCATGTACCTGTAGTAAGTCATCGATGATGCCAGAACTACCGTTTTGAATGACATTTTCATTCTGTGGAATTGGTTTTTCAGATTCATTTTGTAGTAATGCGTCAATCGCATCAATTTCGGTATTATCATCGTTCATAGCGATGTCTTGTGAACTATCAGAAATGTTATTAGTCTGTACATCATTCAATAAAGCATTGATTTTGGTTAAAGCATCATCTTCAATTGATTTCTTTTCGTAATCATCAATATCCTTTTCAGAATCATTCTTTTGAGCACCTTTTGTAATCTCACCACTTTTTTGATCATCAGAATTTCTTTCATCTTTTTCGTCAGTTTTTTGATTATCACAATTGTCATCAACTGCCCTTTGTAACTCTTCATTAGTATTTTGTAATAAAGTATCAATGTAATCAATTTGAGGGCTCCCTTGATTTCCAATTTCCGAAAAATCACTGGATTTTTCATCGATTTCCGAAATTTCATTACTCCTTTCGTCCTGTAAAGTACCAGTTTCATGAATCTCGGTACTTGAATCCTTTTTATTTCCGAATAAAGTATCCAAATCACTTCTCGCTTCAGCTCCTTTATTATTTCCAATCACGGAATCACGATTCCCAAGATCATTAATAATCTTATTAATATCATTTGTCATGTTGCTGTCACTCAGATCATTCATCGTCGAATCAAACTCTGCATTTTTCTCCAATTTCTCCATTTTGACTTTCCTTTGCTTCCTCGGAACTTTACCGAGGAATTTTCGCGAGAATATAGTTCTCAGGGATAAAGTGGATAGGGAGTGTACTCTCTTTTTCCTAGCAAATGGATTTACGACTAAATTAGTCGTCAAATGTTCCTTTTTACTATAATCATTTGAGTCCTGGTCGCTGTCACTAGAACTATTGGAGTCCCAGTGAAAGAATTCTTCTTCGCAAAAGAATTCGTCCTTGATTTCTTGTTTAATATTAACCATAGTGTCGAGCTCGTCAGTCGGTTCGGTTTTTATATGAACACTGCCAAAGGACGAGATGTACGGATAAACGAAGTTTTTGTCTAAACCGAACTCCTGAAAAAAATAAGTTTTAAAATACAGTTAGATAATAAATTTTACATTTTTTTTCATCAGATGGTAAGCGGTTACTGTCGCCCATGAACATCTGCGCTTCGTGTCAACATTTGTCAAAACTGACGAATATTGACACAACCGTAGGTGACTGGGTGTGTCCGATTGGATAAATTACCCATCTCTCACAGAAGACTGCAGTGAAATGTATTAATAAGTTTCGGGAATGAGATATGCAAAAAAAAGTATTTCTCATTGCATTAATTAGTTCTCATCCCACCTATTCTTCCTATCCCATCCCATCGAGCGGAGAGTGATGCCCATCTCATATGGAGTTGGGTTTTCTTTATCTCATTATACCCTTTCCGCGAAATGTATGGTAATGAAAAACAAATGTATGGTATTGACTACCAAATGTATGGTACCAAATACTAAATGTACGGTACCAAATACTAAATGTACGGTACCAAATACTAAATGTACGGTACCAAATACTAAATGTACGGTACCAAATACTAAATGTACGGTACCAAATACTAAATGTACGGTACCAAATACTAAATGTACGGTACCAAATACTAAATGTACGGTACCAAATACTAAATGTACGGTACCAAATACTAAATGTACGGTACCAAATACTAAATGTACGGTACCAAATACTAAATGTACGGTACCAAATACTAAATGTACGGTACCAAATACTAAATGTACGGTACCAAATACTAAATGTACGGTACCAAATACTAAATGTACGGTACCAAATACTAAATGTACGGTACCAAATACTAAATGTACGGTACCAAATACTAAATGTACGGTACCAAATACTAAATGTACGGTACCAAATACTAAATGTAGACATTGAGCATGATATACAACTAAATGTTTATTTTAATAACTAGGTTTTAGTGTAAAATATTTTATTTTCCGTCAAATGTATCGTACCAAATGCCAAGGTCGGCGGCGCGCCCGCGCGCCCCCCCCCCGGTGTTGCAGGTGTCCACGAGCGGCGGTAACACTTACCATCACGTGGGACCGCTAGCTCGTCCGCACACTGGTATATAAAAAAAAATATGTGTAGGTACCATATACCAAATCTAGGAAAATATGTGGTAACGTATATCAAATAATAATATACGGTATCTAGTGGTACCAAATGCCAAACTTGTGGTACGAAATACCAAATGTAAAGTAGCGCGCACCTCCGTAACACTGGAAACGTCATAATGCTCTTGTTTGACTTTAGACAGTAACGGATCACACTTGGCCACTCTCACTTGCATCGGCTTCAGTCTACTGCGAATATCTGGGTCTACTACCAGTTCTTCTGAAAAGAACAAAACAACAGAATAAACATTGTATTCATTCTTCCTTTTACACATGTTTAATAAAACGTTTTGTTGAACTGCATGGGAATTAAACAAAATATATATAAATAAATAAAAAAAATGAAAATAAATATGGAAATAAATATATATATATATATATATATATGGACCGTTTATTTTGAAAGTGGTGTAAGTCCATTTTCTTTTGTTTCGAGAAAATTAAAGGTTACTATATTTGTTGATTTAAAAATACAGGCAAATCATATGAGGTCTGGCATTGTTTCTATTGTTTTATCAACATTTAATTTGTTTATATAAATTTGTTTTTGGCTAATTAGACTACGATAACACATATTTATGTGCTGTAAATGGACTTACATCACTTTCAAAATTAGACAATTGTAAAAATCGTTTAATTTCAATATTGAAAAATCAAATATCGCTTAAAATATACTTCATCTCTATATATATAAAATTCTCGTGTCACAATGTTCGTTCCCGTAGTTACTCCTCCGAAACGGCTTGACCGATTCTCATGAAATTTTGTGAGCATATTGAGTAGGTCTGAGAATCGGCCAACATCTATTTTTCATACCCCTTAGTGATAAGGGTTGTCCACCCTTAGCGCCATCTGTTGGGCAGCCACAGCAACGCGTGGCCGGGCACAGCTAGTTTTAATATAATTTTGTTTACAAATACGCATAACAACACATAAAAAATTATTTTAGACGGCAATTACTTTGTCATTACAAGATACTGATTACAAGAATTTACTTATTCTCTGCATGTGGTAGTGTTTCAGAATATGCATGATGCACCGGAGGTATATAGGGTAGTAGCTGCTTCATGTCTTTATATTTTTCGTACGTAATAGGTCTGGCATTTTGGTACAAAGGCTCCAGGGCGATTTTTTCAAATTTTAACGGTCTTCCAGGACGTAGAGTTAATAAATTGATAATTTTAAATTCTGCGTCCGTCATCGTTGTTTTATAAAAAAATGGTATATGGTGCAATTTTGAGGAACCTCAACCAACATATTTGCAACCAATTGACCTGTTCCCCATTAGTATTTTTTTTTATCTGTTTTTTAATTGCATTTTGGAGATTTTTTATTGAAATGAAATTCTCCCGTTTCATTTCATATAAAATGAATTTATCCTGTTTTCTACATTGCGCTATTACATTATAGTAATCTTGTGGTGTGTACACAAAATTCATTTTTCTCAATGCCACTTCTATGATGCCAAAATCTGCATCGTTCGGAAGGTATGAATGCCCCGAGAGTAAAAATTTGTGGTCAATTATCTCAATGCTGTTTTCCGACTGGACAACCTTCAACCAGATCAATGCCATTTGTAAATTTCGATTTTGCCCAGTACACGTGTCACTGTAGGCAATAACATGGCTTTGGGTCGTTACATTTTCTAAGTGCTTCAAACAGCATCCATCCATCTGCTATGCATAGGCATCCATCTGCTATGCATAGGCATCCATCTGCTATGCCACCTACCTCTGTCAATTGGACTTACACCACTTTCATAATCGATGATTATGCAATTTCATTTACCGACCGATTTTAAGTTGTACAAAACATGGGATTTTTTTGAGAAATTAAACGGACTAGTTATATATAAAAAAATTACATTAAATTAAGCATGAATTACGTGATAGCTCATTTTTCTCAAAAATGGACTTACACCACTTCCAAAATAAACGGTCCATATATAAATGGATGTTGGTATATCTGATGATAATAGATTTCGACACCGTTTGACCGATCACCATGAAAGTTGACACATATATGTATTTCCTCATGGAGAAGGTTTCTATGCTATCCACTTTGTTGTAACTCGCCGCTAGATGGCGCTGCAGCACATAAACTTCTACACCATTCAACCGATCGCCATGAAAATTGGTATACATAAGTATTTGAGCACGGAGAATATTCTCGAACTATCGACTTTGTTGTAACCCGCCACTAGATGGCGCTGCGAAACTTAAATAAAAGTAAAAACACGAATGAAAAAGTAAATGAAAATACAGAGACGCTGCTCACCTTTCTTGTTCCCACTACAATATGTTTCATGTTTTTTCAAATATTTTATTGTCGTGTAGCTGCGATCGCATTTGCTGCATTTGCCTGCAGAAATAATACGAATTGAATAAAATGAAATTTTATTTATTGATACAATACACATAACAGACACAGCACGCTAACGGATAGTCCAAGGTTCGAAATTATCTAATAACCGGTACTTAATTAAAAATCTATACATATAATAAAATTGTAACAGACCGATGTCTGTACATTATAGATATTGAAAAAAAACTAATATGGGGGGTCTTTATTAGAGCAACAGGTCAAAACAAGTTTTTAGAAATTTTGTCCGTCTGTCTGTCTGTATGTTTGTACACGCATCACGCAAAAACTACTGCATGGAATTGAATGCAGTTTTCACCGATGTATTGCCAGAGGTCTAACTTAAAATATAGGCTCCATTTTACGGCAGGAAAATATCTTATTCCGATTGTTTTAAATTTAATAAACCGAAGCGAAGCGAGGGCGGGCCGCTAGTTACAACATACAACTGTATCTGATAATTAATAATAATAAAAATAACGCCACACTCAATGGTCCACGTTAGGAATCCAAGTGTAGTGTGAGTCCAGAGACGAGCACAACAAGTGCAACACCCGGACCCAAAAAATAAAGTCTTTAAAAACGATTGTCGGACCGGGAATGGAACTGGGGACCAATTGCACAGCAGCCAGGGGCACTATCAATTTTAGGGGGTGACGTGGCCAGTTGAGTGCGCCCGGCGGCTGTGGGAATGCAGCATGCACTCTCCCCCTACAACAGTTTACTGAGCCACTGCCGACTTACTTCGACGGGATTGGACATTGATAGGATACGTAGACTATGAAATTGTTTACTGCGAAGAAAACTCGACACTGGCACGATGTGCTAATTATGCTATTGCCATATTAAGAAAAAAAAAAGCACAGGCTAAAAACTCACCGCCTGGTCTGTTACCTCTTCCGGGACACTTGTGTTTCCTCTTCAAATTGTTCGTTGGAAAATATTTCCAACATGTAGCACATTGAACGTCCGGATTTTCAGTCCACGGGACACATTGATTCTTTTCAAAATGCCTGCAAGAGGAAAGAAGGGGACAAAAAATTAATTACACTACCAATCAGTCTTGCAAATAATATGTGGGTCGACAGCGGCAATTTTGAAAAAATAAAAATATTTCACTTATATTTTGTTTGTTTCTTATTTTGTTTACTTGTCTTTAAGTAAAAACGGTTAAGATTTAGTTTTACTCTATGTATCTAATGTGGATTTCTTCTGTCGTTTGTATGAATACTAATCCTGTTTGACAAAACGAAATGAATCAAAATAAATTAAAAAAAAAAACGAATAAACAAAAAAAAAACAATAGTTTAATTTAAAAAAAAAACTAAATAAACAGCAAAAAATGCAATTACAATGAAAGAATATAAAATAAAAAAGAAAACAAATAAACCAAAAAACGAAATAAAAGAAAAAAAAACACATGAATATAAGTGACTTACTCATCATACGCCTGGTGTTGCCTAAAGTCAGTGACACACCGAGTGCAGTGATATGGTTTGTACTTCGCCTGGTGTCGCTTGTGATGAGCATTTGCTTCTTCAGTTGTAACGAACCATTCACCACATGCATTACATGCCAACCTGAAAAAATGGACTGATCTGATGATTTTTGACCATTCAGGGGGCCACAAGAGAACGATTGGGTACTCAATTGTACACCGGATTGATGTTTTATTCCTATTTAACACAATTTTAGGTTACTTTTGATAAAAAAAAAAAAAGTACGTCGTTTCTTAGTTCCTGCAATATTTTTTCAACGTATTTACTAAATAAATGCTGTTTTAACATTGAATAAATTATTTTCTAACACTGTGATTGATTCCCGCGGGAATTCTACAATGGATCAGGATTAAAAAGTACTCAAACTTTAACTGGGCACATGAGCTATAGTTATGTCAAGTTTCATTAAAATCCGTCCAGTAGATTTTTCGTTTAGACAGACAGACAAACAGAAATTCCAAAAATTGTTATTTTGGTCTCTGTATTACATGTACAGATACCAAAAAAAAGAGTGTTGATATATAAATTGTCGGCAATTAGATATACTTCAAGTTTTCATATAAATGTTTTGTCGTAAGATCAACCGTTCGCGACTTATTATGAAAAAAAACGAAGATTTTTTTAGTCTTTAATCCAAGATGGCGGCTCGCGCTTCCCGCTCTCAAGGTCGAAATCCTGGATTTTTTAGTAGTACAAGCACCTTGTAAAAGAAATCTTGCTACAAACATAAATAAAAAATCTTTCCTGTAAAATTTCATTTTTGTCGCTTGGATAAGTTATGCAGAATGGTGTCAATTTGGTAATTAGCAAAGAAGTGAGCAAAGGACATCATTATATCTGGCTACATTTTTTTTTTGGATACGCCATGCAATGATATTTGGACGATGAAAGACTATGTGAATGAAACCTATTGTAATGGTATACAAATGTTTTTTTTTTTTTAATTTTAGATAAAGAGTAATGTGAGACGTGTAACCTTAACCTACACCACGGAATCAGACCTGTTTTGGACTACTTTTATTTTCAAAATATATGTGAAATAATTGGTACCTATTTTATCTTTATCTTTTATACTATTCATGCGTCTACAATAAAAAAAATTAAAACTATTATGTAACTACTTTAAACTAATTAAAAAAATATATAATTAAAACTAGTTGGTTTTTAATCAATGTAATTCTTATTTTACCCAAAATAAAAAGGTCGATATAATTCTTATTTTACCTAAAATAAAAAGGTCGATATAATTCTTATTTTACCTAAAATAAAAAGGTCGATATAATTCTTATTTTACCTAAAATAAAAAAGTCGATATAATTCTTATTTTACCTAAAATAAAAAGGTCGATTTAATTCTTATTTTACCTAAAATAAAAAGGTCGATATAATTCTTATTTTACCTAAAATAAAAAGGTCGATATAATTCTTATTTTACCTAAAATAAAAAAGTCGATATAATTCTTATTTTACCTAAAATAAAAAGGTCGATATAATTCTTATTTTACCTAAAATAAAAAGGTCGATATAATTCTTATTTTACCTAAAATAAAAAGGTCGATATAATTCTTATTTTACCTAAAATAAAAAAGTCGATATAATTCTTATTTTACCTAAAATAAAAAGGTCGATATAATTCTTATTTTACCTAAAATAAAAAGGTCGATATAATTCTTATTTTACCTAAAATAAAAAGGTCGATATAATTCTTATTTTACCTAAAATAAAAAAGTCGATATAATTCTTATTTTACCTAAAATAAAAAGGTCGATATAATTCTTATTTTACCTAAAATAAAAAGGTCGATATAATTCTTATTTTACCTAAAATAAAAAGGTCGATATAATTCTTATTTTACCTAAAATAAAAAAGTCGATATAATTCTTATTTTACCTAAAATAAAAAGGTCGATATAATTCTTATTTTACCTAAAATAAAAAGGTCGATATAATTCTTATTTTACCTAAAATAAAAAGGTCGATATAATTCTTATTTTACCTAAAATAAAAAGGTCGATATAATTCTTATTTTACCTAAAATAAAAAAGTCGATATAATTCTTATTTTACCTAAAATAAAAAGGTCGATATAATTCTTATTTTACCTAAAATAAAAAGGTCGATATAATTCTTATTTTACCTAAAATAAAAAGGTCGATATAATTCTTATTTTACCTAAAATAAAAAGGTCGATATAATTCTTATTTTACCTAAAATAAAAAGGTCGATATAATTCTTATTTTACCTAAAATAAAAAAGTCGATATAATTCTTATTTTACCTAAAATAAAAAGGTCGATATAATTCTTATTTTACCTAAAATAAAAAGGTCGATATAATTCTTATTTTACCTAAAATAAAAAAGTCGATATAATTCTTATTTTACTCAAAATAAAAAAGTCGATATAATTCTTATTTTACCCAAAATAAAAAGGTCGATATAATTCTTATTTTACCCAAAATAAAAAGGTCGATATAATTCTTATTTTACCCAAAATAAAAAGGTCGATATAATTCTTATTTTACTCAAAATAAAAAAGTCGATATAATTCTTATTTTACTCAAAATAAAAAAATCGATATAATTCTTATTTTACTCAAAATAAAAAAGTCGATATAATTCTTATTTTACACAAAATAAAAAAGTCGATATAATTCTTATTTTACCTAAAATAAAAAGGTCGATATAATTCTTATTTTACCTAAAATAAAAAAGTCGATATAATTCTTATTTTACACAAAATAAAAAAGTCGATATAATTCTTATTTTACTCAAAATAAAAAGGTCGATATAATTCTTATTTTACCCAAAATAAAAAGGTCGATATAATTCTTATTTTACCCAAAATAAAAAGGTCGATATAATTCTTATTTTACTCAAAATAAAAAAGTCGATATAATTCTTATTTTACTCAAAATAAAAAAATCGATATAATTCTTATTTTACTCAAAATAAAAAAGTCGATATAATTCTTATTTTACACAAAATAAAAAAGTCGATATAATTCTTATTTTACTCAAAATAAAAAAGTCGATATAATTCTTATTTTACTCAAAATAAAAAAGTCGATATAATTCTTATTTTACTCAAAATAAAAAAGTCGATATAATTCTTATTTTACACAAAATAAAAAAGTCGATATAATTCTTATTTTACTCAAAATAAAAAAGTCGATATAATTCTTATTTTACCCAAAATAAAAAAGTCGATATAATTCTTATTTTACTCAAAATAAAAAGGTCGATATAATTCTTATTTTACACAAAATAAAAAAGTCGATATAATTCTTATTTTACTCAAAATAAAAAGGTCGATATAATTCTTATTTTACACAAAATAAAAAAGTCGATATAATTCTTATTTTACACAAAATAAAAAAGTCGATATAATTCTTATTTTACTCAAAATAAAAAGGTCGATATAATTCTTATTTTACCCAAAATAAAAAAAACCTTTGTGTATCATTCGAATAGGTTTTCAACCTTCCAAATATAATTGCTGACCGTATAAAAAAATGATGGCAGACTTGTATTGATAAATAATGATGTCCTTTGGCATAAAAATGACACAAAAACTTACTTGTTGCTGGTATAAGAGACTGTGTGAATCCACCTCAAATGAGACAATAGAGCTTGATACGCTTTGAACGCTGGCTTGTCGACGCATATCAAGCAGGGGAAGGTGGTGGATGATGAGGGTGGTTTGAGTATTGGCTTTATTGATATCCTGTTGGTAGAGAGATAAATACGTAATGAACAACAAAAAAAAATATAATTTTAATGAATATGTATACGTGTGACCGGATAACGCAAAATCTGAAACACGTCACCTAATTTAAAATATATTAAAACTTTCTAGAGAGAAATAAAATTCTTTTAGGGGATAAATTAACGTTTCAAATATGCAGTTTTGTTGTATCTATAATTATGATGATCATAGATCGGAGTAGGTAGATTGAATTAGGGTCAAAGATCTCTAACGTATATACCTCCGGGATATGGACATACCTCCGGGATTCCGGAATTTTAAATTTATTCTCTTTTTACGGAATTTCAAAATTATTACGCGGAGCTAGGTGTAAGGTGAGAAACGAATCAATATGAGCAAGATTTTTTTTTAACACTTTCCACGCTATGTACAGGAGACGGCATTGTAAGTAAAAAAAAAAATTGTGGACTTCATGGAAAAGCCTAACAAAGTATAAAATGGTAATAGATACACTTAATAATAATAGAAAAAAGGCATGTCCATGCTCTGTATGACATCATGATTCCACGATGCAAGTACGAAAAATCAATCTACCTACTCCGATCTCTGATGATGATACATCAGGCCGAAGATACGCAACGGAAAATCGGCGGCCGATCACACGCCGAGCGGATCTTCAGCTGGCGGCTGGCTTGCAATCTTTGGTGGCATTGAATTCAAGTTACCTCACACAGAACACGAGTGAGCGGGACGGCTGTGGGGCCGTTCAAGTATTACGTGAGCAGAATTTTAGTAATTTTTAAAACCCCCTTGTCAGCGAAAGAAAACAAAGCTCCCCCCCACCCCGTAAGTATTGGTATAATTTTTACAAAATCTGTTTAAGTTTCTCATTTAATCAGAATCTACTAAATTTTGCCAAAAAAATATGAAAGTAAATAAATAAATATTGCTGACGTAATCGCCATTCTGACCGTCCGTCGTCAAAAATAAGCAAAGCAAAGAGTCTGAGTCACTCAGTCTGAGTGTACTGTAGAGAATTCGTGTCTGGTAATCGTTCGTTCGTATCTCATGAATTGACCGACACGTGCGAGCACGGAGCGCCTCCAAAACAGATTCACGCGCAAGGCCGTGGCTTCACCATGGTACTTGCGTAACGCCGACCTCCACAAAGACTTTGAGCTTCCCTCCATCGTCAAATACATTAAAGACTCTGCCCGACGCTACTATGACGCCATCCCCCATCATCCCAATCCTGTGATTGTCTCCTCCCTCACCTACATACCGGACAGGAGTGCCCCTCCCCGCCATCGTCGGCCACGGCACATCCTGGACGATCCCGACGACCCGATCACCGCTGCCAATGCGGTTCACTCGAACACTGCACACAGACACCGTCCCCGCCGGCGGAGACGTGGACGTCCCCGCCGGCGGAGACGTGGACGTCCCCCCCGATACACTGTTAACACACACCGGCCCTCAGCCAACCTTATATTCACTAGGTATAGACACGTGCCTGGGCGCTTCTCGCCGACTCGCGACCCCGCGGTATCCCCCCATTGCAACGCCCTAAGCCGAGGTCCGTTCCTTCCGCCGGTTTACCGGCGGGGGAGCCCTTAGGCTCGTTGCAACACACACTTTTGCTCCTGGCTGAGCGCCTTCTGCGCTCGCCCTAATATAAACAAGCCCGGTGACTCTTGAAAGGCCCATAAGGCCACAAGAATTCAGTACTTCCGAAGGAAAAAAAAAAAAAAAAAAAAAAAAAAAAAAGCACGGAGCGCGGATAATCGCTGATGCAATCAGTATTGATGATTGATTCGATCTGCAGATGATTAATGTGTCAATCAGTACACTAAAACTTAATTTAATCTAACTGAAAATTAACATGTAATTCATCATTTTTGTTACATTAAAAAACATTGACTCGTATGTGCATAACACTATCCACACTCACTCGGGTCTTTGACCTTCGATCGCGCCCGCTCCTGTTAGTGAGCACGCGTAAGTACGTGTCAACTACATAACGTATTATGCACGTACGAAGAAATTAATCAGCAATTATTTATTTTTAATGTAAAAGTCATTAAATAAATGTTATTGTATTTTTAGTTAGATACAATAGTTTTAGTGTACTGATTAACATACTAAAATATTTTACATTATTTTTATAGGACTTAACAGTACATAATTTTAGGTATAATTTTAGCGTACATAAGTCTAATAATTTTAGGTTACATTTTCTCAAAAAATCCAACATTTGTAATAGTAAAGGGTGTTTTTTTTTAGAGGTATAGAACTTTAAGTTGGCAACACTGTTTTAACTGGCGGCCATTTTGTCAGCTGTCAAGTGATTTGTGTTTAGTTTGGTTTGGCATTTCAACATGAATAGACTGACGCCTGAACAACGCTTCCAAATTGTGCAAATTTATTTTGAAAATAATGGTTCTGTTAGAAATACGTATCGCGCACTACGTCCATTTTACGGTCAACATAATCGTCCATCAGAGCAATTAATTCGACTAACTATGGACCGTTTTCGCACCACGTTTACTCTAAATGATAATACGCATCTACAGAGACGTCGTACAGTGCGTACAGAAGAAGCCATTGCTGCTGTAGAGCGTAGCGTAGAGGAAGACCGGAATCAGTCTATCCGCCATCGTGCACAGGCATTGGATATGTGTCCATCCACTTTATGGAAAATTTTGCGGAAAGATCTTGGTTTGCGTGCTTACAAAATCCAACTCGTGCAAGAATTGAAGCCACGCGATCACCTAGCAAGGCGTAGATTCGGTGAATGGGTCCAAAACAAGATTGCCCTTGATCCCGATTTTCATAAGAGAATTTTGTTTAGCGATGAAGCTCACTTTTGGTTGAATGGCTACGTCAATAAACAAAACTGCCGTATTTGGAGTGAAGATAATCCTCAAGTGTATGTTGAGACACCGTTACATCCAGAAAAACTGACTGTTTGCTGTGTGCTTTATGGGCTGGTGGAATCATTGGTCCGTACTTCTTTAAAAACGATGCTGGCCAGAACGTTACAGTCAATGGTGACCGCTATAGAGCCATGATTACTGACTTTTTCGTTCCTCAATTGAACAACCATGATGTGCAGGAGCTGTGGTTTCAACAAGACGGCGCAACATGTCACACAGCTCGTGCCACAATTGATTTACTGAAGGAAACGTTTGGTAACCGCATAATTTCACGTTCCGGACCCGTGAATTGGCCTCCAAGATCGTGCGATTTAACGCCGCTAGACTATTTTCTGTGGGGATATGTGAAGTCGCTAGTCTACGCCGATAAGCCCGAAACGATCGACCACTTGGAGGACAACATTTGCCGCGTTATTGCCGATATACGGCCACAAACATTGGAAAAAGTTATTGAAAATTGGACCTCCAGATTGGATTACGTCCGAGCCAGCCGTGGCGGTCATATGCCAGAAATCATATTTAAATTATAATGCCAAAAGATTATCTTTTGAATAAAGTCAATTTCATGTCAATTTAAAAAATTCATCCTTGTTTTATTCCATTTCAAAGTTCTATACCTCTAAAAAAAAACATCCTTTATATCAAAAATCGACATTGAGATCGCGTGTGCGTTTTGTGTTATTCAAGGTCAAAGGTCACGACACACGATCTTTCCCGAAAATCTCCCTTTCTATGGCTCGGAGGTCAATGGAGGTTATTACAAAAATTATAAGATTCGAAAATTCTCTACAAAAAAAAAAGGTTGTACATACTTTGTTTTGTAGCACCAACCGTCGCAGTGGTAGAGCGCATGGGATATACAGCTATTATACATTTGTATACAATCTAGTACCAATACTATGTAATCAATTTAACTTCACCACAAGTGCATTGTAAGTATTTTGGAAAATTCGGGTGATTTTTTTGTGTAAAATGACTGGGCTATCCAACTCACTTGACTTTCTTGGCAGGAACAACTGGTTTGGAGGGTTCCTTTTCACGCTGTCTTTTTATTGTCCGTGGTTTTAATAGGGAAGATAATTCTGCAGTCTGTATTAAAAAGTAAAATGACACCTGAATCTCTGAATTCCATGTATCGATATAAATCTAAGTCCATTTTGATGGGTGGAACCATATAACTAGGGCTTTCGACCCGGGAAATTATTTACTATTGATGCCGGGAAAAATAGTCGAGATACCTTTTTGTTTGTATCGGCTTTAAACGTCCCACTGCACGCCTCCTATTCAGGCCTCTGCTAGTGATCAATGGGTTTCGGGCCATAACCCGCCACGCGGGCCTAGTGTGGATTGGTGGATACAAATACTCGAGATTCTTTTTTAATTTCTAGAGCATGCGGGGTTCCTCACAGTGTTTTCCCTCACTGCCGAGTTATATTTTTTTTTTTTTTATATTTAATTGTCGAAAATTAATAATTGAATTTTATTATTGTTAATAATAAGTAAAGAACTTGATAAATATGAGATTGAATTTTGAATAATAGTATTGTATTAAGATTTAAAAGATCCACTGTGTTTTAATTGATTAATTAAAGTCAATTATTATAAGATTTTCCACATTTCTTGATTTCCCGAGAATTCCCGGGAACACACGAGTAGGACCTATGCAAAGGGGACAATTTTTTTTTTTAAAGTAAATATAATACTTAATCTTACCTTGATCACTTTTTTCGAAGTGGACATATGCTGCGGTTTGGGTTTGGGCTGTGGTTTCCTTTGTGGCTGTAATTGAGACAACACATATTTATACAAATTGTCCCAAGTGGACAATCACGAGTATATATTAGTTGTGTGCATATTAGCGCGTGTGTGCGTGAATAGAGCATGTGTGTGTTCGGAGAGTTGAGTGTTATTATAAATGTTCTTGTCGGTGTATTATAAATCATTATGTTCTGCATCAAACAAAACCAACAATTATATCATCCATCTAAATAAAATAATACTCGATGACCAATAATAATGTTAACAACGTCACTATTCAATGAATTATTAATTATTTTTTTTTTTTTTTTTATGTACGAAGACGGAAGACGAGCATACAGTCCACCTGATGGTAAGTGGATACTGTCGCCCATAGACATCCGCGATACATGGCAACATTAGTCCAAAATGATAAATGTTGGCACGCCCCCGGGAAATACGATAAAGTGGAAAATGCAGTACATTTCAAGGTAGTCTTCTGTGAGAGATGGGTAACGTGGCCAGTCGAGCGCGCCCAGCGGCTGTTGGATTGCAGCGTGCACTCTCCCCCTCCTTCAAATTATTGAGGATGATATTATTAATAAAAAGCAAAAGATATTGATGTCAGTGCCAGTGTACAAATGAACCGGTATACTAAATGTAGTTGGTACAGACGCGTAATCACTAACAGAAGCGGATGCAGGCAAACACCGGAGTGTGTGGATAGTGTTATCCACATATGAGTAAATTCATCAACAAATTTTTTTCTATTTATATTGCTTTAACAATATTTTTAACAGTTTTGACGGGAGAATCCAACAGTCATTGGGCGCGCTCAACTGGCCACGTTACCCATCTCTCACAGAAGACTACCTTGAAATGTACTGCATTTCCCACTTTATCTTATTTCCTGAATGTGCATACATGTTTCGGTAGTGAGTGAGATGTGCCAGAGCCCATTCCCAACCTATCCCTCCCCATTTTAGGCAAAGGTAGGCAAAGGTCCAAGGTAGGCAGCGCATCTGGGGGCGTGCCAACATTTGTCATTTTGGACTGATGTTGGCATGTATCGCGGATGTTTATAGGCGACAGTATCCACTTACCATCAGGTTGGACTGTACGCTCGTCTGCCGCCTTCGTACATAAAAAAAAAGTCTGTAATCTTCCTTAAAAATAAATAAAATTAAGTATTTATTTTTAATTTAATGAATAAATTTAATTTAATTTTATTTGATATGTATAAACTTCTTATATATACCTTTGTTATTATAATTTGTAATTGGGCGATTGCCTGTACAAATAAATAAATAAATAAATCATATTTTAGTTAAATATAACAGTTTTAGTGTACTAATATTGTACACTATTTTTGTAGGACCTTATATATATAGAATAATGATATTTAGTATAATAATACTAGTGCTCACCTCTGTTTTCACCTCCACTTTAATTTGCTGGCTACTAAATCGGGACGCTCTAGATGGAGTATTTCGGCGGGAAGATCGCGAAGTACGACTCGATTTACTGGAAATACTCGACGAACGAGAGGGTGTTGTGTTTTCTACCTGTTTTTGGGATTAATTTTTTTGGCTAAGTGACACATAATTGTACATATGTTATGTGTTGTGTGCTCATTGTGGGTGCCCGTTAAAAAATCAATAAATAAAAATAATTGATGATTAAACGAACTTACCTAAGTGAAGTTCTATCATAGTATAATTAGTTATATGAAGAGATTTCTTTTTTTTTATAGAGAAGTAGGCGGATGGTAAGTGTTACCGCCGCCCATGGACACCTGCAACACCAGGGGGTATGTGTGTGCGCCGCCGACTTTGCGAAATCCTATTCAGAGCTTTCTTGAAGAACCCCATATTGTAGTATATTGGAAAAACCTCTTGAGGCAGTTCATTAAACAGCCTATGGGTTCACGGTATAAAATCGTTTTTGGAACGAATAGTACGCGACACCTCCGTATCCAGGAAATGCGGTTGGACCACACTTCTGTGACGGGAGGTGTGGTTGTAAAAACCCGAGGTGGAAATTATATTGAACAATTCTTCGGAGCATTTCCCATGCATTCCCCATTGTCTAAACGGTAGAAGACACAGAGAGAGGCAACGCTTCAGATAGAACAACAAAACTTTGTTTGATTATTCCCTAAAATAATTTTATTTTCGCGAGAACGATGTCCCGGGTGACGCGTGTAGAATAACAGATATACTAGAAATGAACAATAAATTATGAAAAAAAAAAAAGAAACTATTGTAAAAACTGATAGAATCACTGATACACTGGATACTCAACAAAGTATTTTCAGTTTTTGATTTATTCCAGTGACACGTTGTAAATGGGGTGTATAACCCAGTATTACTTACCTTGATTTTAACTTCTGGAACATTCTTTTTTGATTTGGAACTCTTCTTGTGCTTAGATAATGGTTTGTCATCATCATTAATATATACAGGCTCTGTTACACCCAAGATGCAATTGTCAGCATCCGGCTATGAAAAAAAAATTTTTTTGAAGGGTAGATTGACACAAAAATTTGACAGAATTTATTACTAGTTAAATGTGACATTATCTGAGTAAAATGTTTCTCAGTTAGCGGAATTCATCATTCCAAGCTACAGAGAAGATTCAAATGCATCCCTGTATATGAAACTAGAATCAACTGTAAGATTCATTTTCTAAGATAATATCAAATATAAAAGATTTTTGTTTACTTTTCTTACCGCTCCTCGAGGGAAAGTTTGTGGCGGTAAGCCTAACCTCAACCTCGTCCGATTGTTTGTCTGTCTGCACATCTCCAGAAACTCGTAGAAGTCATTAACCTTGTCTACACACAGCTCGCATATTAAGGGAGGCATTTTGTCATCTGCGTGGACCTGAAAAATGTATGGTAAAATGTACTACATTCTCGTTATGGATTAAGTTAGCACAAGAAATCATTAAATCAACAACTATAAACTGTTTCAAACACATACTTGACAAATGGCCTCCAGAAGAGATCTGGCAAAACTTGTAGCACCAGCTAATACAATGTTATGGGCTACTTTTGTATTGGCCTGTGCTTTATCTAATTTTAGATTATTGCAGTGCAACCCTTTCTCCAAACACTTTTCTTTATCTCCAAAGGTAGGAACTACAGGACGTGTCAACATTTACCATTCTTGACAGTTGTTTAATAATGTGTCACAAATGTCCATATGTGACAGTATTCACTTACCACCTGGTGGACTGTCTGCCTTCTTATTGTAAAAAAAGAAGTTTCAAATTGAAAGTTGTCAAAAACAGCATCCATTTAAATAGATATATTTTTGTGTTCTGTTTGTTTTAGGTGTCAGTTGTATCGGCCAATCCCTTCTAAAAATGGAAGCGGTTGCTATTAACAATAATTTTCCATTATGTTGACATTGGTGGAATTATTGTGGATAATATACCACAATACAAAAGTATACATAAAAAGAACAGTAGCATGCACTTGCAAGATACTAGTAAGCTTTTATGCGAGTAACTCGCATGTGTATCACAGCCCTATAGATGTATGATATAACCTAACTTTGATTCAAATTTTAATATTGTAATTTCATACTAATTTACGTGTAAATATACTCTTATATACAAAAAGGTATATATATCTTCTACGCGTGTATATAAGTCCTTTTAGTCTTTCTCAAGTCTAAAAGAGCTCGTAAGGGGGTTATTTGTGGTCATTTCCATCAGCTGAGAGTAACCTTATATACTTTCACTCAAGTATCTCATCAGAACTGTATTGATTTGTTATGTACATATTTACAACTAACATTACTTCATGTATGTAAACAGACATCTCATAATAAATAAAAATGTTTCTAATTACCTCTATTTGAACACATTCTCTTATTTTCTGTTTTAATTCAATATCAACTCCCTCCAAGTCGATAATATTCTGAATTATGGGCATTTTGTAACCGCCACCGGCTCCACAGAGGCGACATGCTCGGTAAATATCATAAATTGTCTGTTTTTCAATTTTGGAATTCACAAAGCGATCCATTTTCTAATATTTCTCATGATTTCCCAAAAAAATACAGAACAAACAATAGGCTACAATGATGACATGTTGTATCACCGCTTTTCAGACGCCATTTTGAAAAAAAAAATTACTTGTCTGGATTCAACGTTTTTCAGCCATACTCCATCGGACGCGACTTATGAATTACTACTGGCGACCTACAAATTGCTATATTTCATATATGTAGAAACTTTTTAGGATCAACAAAGAAAAAATCTAAACCTTACAGGCAACAAAACGTGGTGTAAGGAGTAGAGCTGTGAATATGATTTTGCAAGGTCGGCGGTGCACCTGCATGCCCCCTGGTGTTGCAGATGTCCATGGGCGGCGGTAGAGGTCTACCGGAATCTCATGGCAAATGGGGAAATAAAAAATTGTTGTGTGCAATACTGGGGAAATTGGATTAAACGACCTTGATACTGTTTAATTTTTATTTATGTCTTTAGTATTAATGAACATGAAGTATATTAGGTATGTGTATGAAGAATGTTGTTATACATCGGGTTCTTAACATAGGAAAATATGTCATGAAAAATAAATCAATCGTATATTACTTTATGTACTAATTTATTATATATCATTTAAATCATACTACTAACTTAACACCTCATTCAGAACTAGAAAACGATTCCAAAAACTCCACTTGCATTTCTTGTTCTTCATCAGATGATGAAGATAAAGAGATATTTATTATAAATCGCTCTTCCAGCATTTCAATTATTCTATCTTGCTCGATGAAATCGTTTTCAATTTTCTTTACATGTTCACAACATTTTCGCCATTCCTCTGCACCAATTTGTGAGAAAGCTTCTTCTGTTAATAATTTAATGTCACTTGCAGGCCTATTTACATTTTTATCAGCAAACTTTTTGCTTCATTATACCCCAAATCATTTCTATGGGATTCAATGTGCAATGATAAGGTGGGAGCCTTAAAACTTCGTGACCGTACGATTTTAATACTTCATCTATCTCATATAAGGGCGCAGACATGTTTTGTTTCACTACTTCAAGTAGTTGACATTTACGCCAAAGATCATCATAATGTACATTATTTGCACGAAGTCATTCTTTTATATCAGCGATACGATTGGCTTGTGTGGGCGGTTTGTTCATCCGTACGGAATGATAACTAGCATTATCCATAACAATTAGTGAAGGTCTTGTCAGATTTGGAATTAGCTTCTCTGTCACCCATTTTGTAAAATTGTCCTTATTCATATCGTGGTGATAGTCAGCAGATACACTTGTTGACCTGTATACCAGACAACAATTTGGTACAAAGCCATTTTCTCCACCAGCGTTTACAATGATCCACCTCGCTCCATGTGAAATACTTTTAGATGGACTCATTCATTATTACTGTTGGAATTTCCTTCCGAACTGTATAGAATTCATTTACTTTATTCCTAATCAACTCTAAATCGAAACTGTCCAAGTTGATTTTCTTCTTCCCCCCCTCTCCTCTTTTTACCAGGCGTGGAAAATACACCATCATTCGATGTGCCCTCACCTACGATTCGCCGTATAGTAGTACTGGAAACCCCTATAAAGAAGCTAAAATTAAGTAAGAAAAATATAAAATAAACTAAAAGTATCAAAACAACTCAGTCCAACTTACCGGTCAACTCTACGAGGCGCTTTAAAATCAAAGATTGAGTTTGATTTACGCCTTCTTCTTCCCTTATTTTACGATACACATTGAAAACAATATTTCTCGCTTGAGATCGAAGTGGCTTTTTCGACATTTTCACAAAAACAACTAATTGTCAAGAAGATATCACAAAATCTCAGCAGCGGTTGACAAATCTCGTACTTTGATTTGACAGGTGACAATTGACATTGCCATATGAAAATCACATTTTTTTATTATTTTTTTATGCCATGAGATTCTGGTAGACCTATAACACTTAACATCAGGTGGGACCGCTTGCTCGTCCGCCTACTTCTCTATCTATAAAAAAAAGAGAAGCCCTACACCATTTATGCAAATTTTACGGATTGTGCAACGTTTTTGAACGTTTAGAGAGTTGTACTTATTGAAATTCGTTTCGTGCAAAGCGCGATTTATATTGTGTTAAATATATATATTTTTTTATAGATTTAGAGGCTGTTAGGCAGCCTCTAAACACAGTAAGGAGCACAGAGTTCTAGTAAAGCTACACCTAACTGTACAATAAAGTCATTGCACTACATTATTAAATTGCGCCTTGCATCTAAAAAAATATTTTAGAGAATAAAATTGACTCCCCATATTCGTCAATGTTTTCGACACATTCGTCAATGTGTGGGCAAAAATTGGTTTAAAAAAGGGAGATGTACGTACTATATTCAAGAAAACCTTTTTAAAGACCTGGCTTTACGAGCTGAGCAAGGAGACTTCAAAATATATTTGAGAATGGATATTGTATAATTTCAATATTTTGTACCCACCTACAAATCTTTCCCACAGCGCAATGAAAAATTAAATAATGAATATTGTGCAATTAAGCTAATGATTGTGCAAATTATTTTAAGCTGGCTGAACATTTGAAACGAATCAAAAATATCCGTAAAATTGCACAGTACATATTATTAATTGTCTAGCAGGGGTGTCTAACTTACAAAGCCTCAAGGGCCAAAATTAAAACCTTGAACGTAGCTTCGGGCCATATAATAATACTTTAATTTAAACTTTAAATTAAATTATTATTATATACTTTTAATTTTAAAGTATCAATAAGAACCTATGCAAGGTGAAGTTATTAATAAAACCAAAAGTAAATTATAAACCAGCATATTTGGTAGAAGTTTGTTTATATTAAATTATAAAATCTTTTTCAAAAGGAAGGCATTTCAAAGTAATTTTCTGATTTTTTTTGTCTCTTTCGGGGGCCGCACAAAACGGCATCGGGGGCCGCATGCGGCCCGCGGGCCGCCAGTTGGACAACCCTGGTCTAGGAGACCCTAAGAACACAATGTTGGACCATGTTTATATTGAAAACTGTGTTCTCTTTGTAATGCAGTTGCCAAATGCGATTTCTTAAATTTTCCCAAATTGATTTGGGGAAACTAATTTACATTAAACTATTTTTTTTCCAAAATGATAAATAAAATACCTTTTTGAATAAAATCCCCAATATTTTTTTGTTACAAATAAATAATAAAAACGCAAAAAAAGGGGTTAAAAGAATAGTCTTTAATTAATTTTCTTATTTTCTTTTGTTAAAATAATAATACTAAATATTTATTAATTAAAGGTCTTCATTAAACAAATTTAATATCTCTACGGTCATAGCTTTTTCTTCTTCTGATGGTACACATTTTCTGAATTAAAGAAACTATAGGAGAATGGCGATCGCTCGTTTGCTTTCTCGCTCAGGTAAGTATACGCCGACATTCTGCTATTGTGGACCAGGATCACGTTATATTAACAGTGGTAGTTTTATAATTTAATCCGGTTCGATAGGCTTTATAGTTTGGATAGGAAACGGTATTCAGCCATGTCAACCTCCAAAATTCCTATTTTAGCTCCTTTCTCACACCTTCTGATAAAGTATCAGGAGGTATCCAAAAGTCAGTTATGCTTTATCAGAAAATCAGTATAAAAATATAATTAGGTATAATTATATAGGTAATTATTAAAAAAAGGGAAATTAATAAGACACGACATGATACAGAGTTTTACACGTATAGTACATACGGAATAGGATAAAGTGGGAAATGCAATACATTTGACAGTAGTCTTCTATGAGGGAGGCGTAACTTGGCTAAACGAGTGCGTCCAGCGGCTGTGGGATTACGGGTGCACCCACACCTTTCCTAGTTGAACAACCAAAATCAATTTATAGTTTGCTCCATGTCTCAGCTATAAAATTGTATACTTATCTTAATTGATCAATTACTTTGACCAATTATTTTTAATAGCTCAACGTCCTTTTATTTTATTTTTGATTTATTCAAACTGTGTGAAATATCACAGACCATGGACGTGAAAACGGAGTTATTTTTTTATATTATAAATGTATTTTTGATAATAAAATGTACAGCAATGTCTGGTTATTCACCGGTAAGATCTTATTTTAAAATTTAAATTAAGCTTAACAACTAGAGTTGTATATAAGGAAACATTTGTAATAAAATTGTATAGTGATATACACTGGATCGCAAAAATTCCGGGTCGCTAATAAAAACCGTGATATCTCCATAAATTATACACCTAGATCGCTCGAATAAATAATATGTAGTAAGGAGGTTACTAATGCTTGTTCTAAATCTCTAAAGAGGTTTCATTTGTACATGTTACAGATTTAAAAAAAAATATTCTGCATTTTGAAAAATTTCAAAATTTAAAATTGGGAAAAGAATATTTTTTCTGCTTTTGTTTCAAACGGAGCTGTCATTATAAATGGTTCCTTGGATTGATCAGAGTATTCAATGCAATATCATGTCGTTATCACCTGAAGAATGTACACGGATTATTACCATGGTACAAGAAGGAAGAAGTCAGCGTAGCACTGCTAGAACAGTAGGAGTATCTTTATCAACGGTCCAAAGAGTACTCCAGCGATTACAAGAGACCGGCATGAACATCAGGAGACCAGGAAATGGCAGGCCAAGGTGCACAACTACACGAGAAGACCGATTCATCGTGAGCACTATGTTAAGAAATCGACATCTCACGGCTGTTCAGGTCCGAAACAGTCTTCAAGAAATTCACCACAACAATGTGAGCTCTAATACGATTCTGCGACGTCTTCGTGAAGCTGATATAAAGCCTTATAGACCAGCAAACGGCCCCAAACTGCTCAGAGAACATAGAGTTGCCAGGTTACGGTTTGCTCGAGAACACATCCGATGGAAAGATTGGTCCAAGGTTATGTTTTCCGATGAGTCCAGATTTTGTTTATTTACGCACGACGGGAGACGAAGAGTATTTAGACGGCCAGGAGAACGGTATCATCAAGCGTGTTTTGAAGAAAAGGTGCCATTCGGTAGAGGATCAATAATGGTTTGGGCTGGGATATCTTCAGAGGATCGCACGGAGTTAGTGATCATAGAAAACGGTTCTCTGACTGCTGTCAGATACGTAGGAGAGATTTTAAATGAGCATGCTGGTCCATTCTTAGTGAATATGGGTGCAATTTCCATTCTTATGCACGATAATGCGCGACCATATACTGCTCATTTGGTCAATATGTATATTCAAGACGTCGGTGGAGTGGCCAGCTCGCAGCCCAGACTTAAATCCCATAGAACATGCATGGGACGAGCTCGGGAGATGCGTGAGACAACGCTCTCCTGCTCCCGTTACCTTACACGAGTTAAAGAATGCGCTAGTGGAAGAATGGGCAAACATAGACCAAAATCGTATTAAAAATTTGGTTTACAGCATGCCACATCGTCTTATTGAAGTGATACGGGCTCGTGGAGGAAATACAAAATATTAAATTGACAAAAAAACTATTTACTGCGAAGTGTATTTTTGTTGTCATAAGTTAGAAGCGAAATTTTCTTATTTTTTAGTATTTAATTAAAGTTATATAGTGTACAGAACGTGTTACACATTTTTATATATATATTAATCAGTCATCTACAATATACTGTAGTTTCGCAAATTAGTCTTATGTATTTAAGAAACTAACACGCCATTTATTAGGGACCCGGAATTTTTGCGATCCAGTGTATTTGTATTTGTATTTGTATACGTATGCACCGCACCTATAGGCACATCCTTCACATGGTAGGTATAGACCTACACACGTAACTTTGCCGGTGGTCAATTTAGGAACTAAAGTTCAAATTAAAGCTTAGGAAATTATTAAATTAATTAATTAAATTTAGGAATCCATAGAGTATTGAACGTAATATCTTACTTAAAATATCAATGATCTATAGCCATAAATTGAGTAAAATATTTATAATAGTAACACTGTCGTTGATAACAGCGACATCCTTCATCGGCAAAGTTATGTGTGTAGGTCTATAGGTACCTATATAAACTTATGCCAGAGGACGAAACCAGAATTCTACTAAATATAATTAATTACCTTGAAAGAAAAATGAGTATATTATAAACTGTTAATATATCTAATTGTTTAAATAAATACGAATTTAAATTTAACGTACTTAGTTTTACATAATTATTGAACTTCAAGGCCGGGCTCATTTTGAAATATCTACCAATTCTACCTTATACCCTTCCAGGAAGGAAAATGCATTAGGAACATTTCGAACGGATATTCGAAAATTAAAAATAAACATCGGGGGATGGTGCACGCTGCAATCCAACAGCCGCTGGGCGCGATCGACTGGCCTCGGATACTCTCACAGAAAACTACCTTGAAATCTAACTTTTTCCCAGTACGCCCTCGGATACGCTGCCTACCTTTGCCGATTAAGGAATGGATTGGGAGAGAGGGTAAGGAAAATGGGGAGAGATAGGATAGGATGGGACGGGAATGGGCTTTGGCGTATCTCACTCACTACCGAAACACGTACGCACATTGGCGGAATACAATAAAGTGGGAAATGCAGTACATTTCAAGGTAGTGTTCTGTGAGAGAGGGGGTAACGTCACAAGCACCAAAAACACTACCTAACCCCGATTTCTGATTATAATTGGTGTAAAATGTCAACTTTCGCGGCGCTGGATCAGCCAAGTCTACTTATCTTTATTTCTACCGGTACTTATACGGCCAAAATAGGTATCCCTTCCTCCCTTTCTGGATAGAGAGAACACTTTCACAGCTCACCCGTGTAGGAATTTTAGCGGTAATCAAGGAATTTCTATTTTTATTTAATCTCTTTGTGAAGATGCGCGGGCGCGTGACATCAGTATTTTTTTCGCGGTCGAGGTAAGAGAGAGAGTAGGGAGGATTTCATGTGTCGTTACAGTCGGTTGAGTATAAGCGCGTGTACGTGTATATGCGAATGATAGCGGTGTGTGTGTGTGTGGTGCAATTCGCCAAGCCCAAAATAGTGCTTGTCAATTCTATTGGACGTGTATTTAGTTAATTGATAATTTATATTTTATTTTAAAAAAAATAACAACAGAAGTCCTGAAACTGGTAATGATAACTATTTGATGAAGTAAAACAAAAAAACGTCATTACCGTAGAACATAGGGGTCACGTACTCTCGTCAATATTTTATTAATACATCAAGAGAGATCCACGATTTAGTTTAGTTACACAGATTACCGCTACTGATTTGTTTAAAGCACACATTTTTTTTAATAATAGTGGGCTTTTGGTAATTAATAGCCAGTGATTTATGGACCACATCAATCGTCCGGACGAAGTGTAGTCAACATTGTGTTGCGTTTGGATCAATCGCCCGGACGCAAGTGTAGTCATCATTGTGTTGCGTTTGGATCAATCGCCCAGACGCAAGTGTAGTCATCATTGTGTTGCGTTTGGATCAATCGCCCGGACGCAAGTGTAGTCATCATTGTATTGCGTTTGGATCAATCGCCCGGACACAAGTGTAGTCATCATTGTGTTTCGTTTGGATCAATCGCCCAGACGCAAGTGTAGTCATCATTGTGTGTCGTTTGGATCAATCGCCCAGACGCAAGTGTAGTCATCATTGTGTTGCGTTTGGATCAATCGCCCAGACGCAAGTGTAGTCATCATTGTGTTTCGTTTGCGTTACAGTTCGGCGACGAGGTTCAGGCAGGAAGCGTTCTACTGCCGGCGTCGAGACGAGGACGGTATCTGGCCAACATCGTGAGACGACAAGCCGTTGTAAGTATCAATTTAATTACTATCTCTTTTTATAAAAAGGAGTTATGGTTTAAGCTATTATATATTCAACCATCTGACCTAAGATTTTTTAAATTGAGGCTTGGAGGACTTTTACATAGTGCGGGACTTCCTCTGGTCACGTGGACCGATGACTTGAAAAGTTCAGCGGTGGTGGTTGGATTAGAAAAGCCGAGGATCGTGTGTGGTGGCGAGCCAAGGGAGAGGCCTAAATCTAGCAGTGAAGAGACATAGGTTGATGGTATGGTTTCCTTCATTGCTGAATTAGCGATAATTGAGACAAAGAAGGACAACATCTGCGTCTATTCCATAATCTTATATGGCTTTTATTTATAGGAATGTAGGTGGACGAGCAAACGGGCCACGTGATGGTAAGGGGCTTCTGCCGCCCTGCAACTTAGACACCTGCAACTTGAGAGGGAGAGTGGACGCTGCAATGCAACAGCCGCTGGGTGCGCTCGACGGGCCACGTTACCTTTCTCTCACAGAAGACTACCTTGCAATGTACTGCATTTCCCACTTTATCTTATTTCCCTAATGTACGTTACGTGTTTCGGTAGTAAGTGAGATGTGCCAGAGCCCATTCCCATCCTATCCCAGCCCATTTTCCCAACCCTTTCTCAAAATCCATTCCTATAGCTCCAAAGGTAGGCAGCGCATCCGGGGGCATGCCAACATTTGTCATTTTGGACTGATTTTGGCATGTATCGCGGATGTCTATGGGCGACAGTATTCACTTACCATCAGGTGGACTGTATGCTCGTCTGCCGCCTTCGTACATAATAATAAAAATAAAATAAATATTATATTCTTTTCAAAACTCGGCGGTAGGTACACCTGAACATAAAATATAAATAACAAAAAAAATAATAATAATAGATAATATTAAAACGGGCATTCTACTAATTTATTAATTAAAAAGTCAAAAAGCACTGAATAAGTGAAAAGGTGTTCGCAATTACATCTCCTTGCTGGATGATTCAGGTTACACTGCGGCACACCTAGCATCGTCTCATGGCACACCAGGCACCAGGTTCCCGAGCACTAGTCTAGGCTACCGCTGGCCACAATTACGATTATTATTTGTTTGTATTGCTTGCAGGATGGAACGGGGATTAAATTCAACAAAGATGCCGACAGAGTAAGTTAAAAACCGTCCGACTTTGAAGGGGGCACAAGCCCTTGTGTACGCCAAACTTTTGGATAGGACGTATGGCAAGATCTGAAATAGCGCTTGACGCTGAATCACGTCACGTGTGGACATTTTTCTATGTAAAAAGACTGTGTCAGACAAGGGCGTCGCCAGCCATTGCTAGCCAATGGGTCAGGGGGGGGACAAGATTTTTTTTCGAATCTCTAAGAAACCCGAGATGGTAATTGTATCGAACAATTCTTCACGTTATTAGATGTGCTTGCTATTTACGTGTTGATGATATAGAATCATGTTTTGAAAAGACTTCAGTCACACACATTCATCACGCGAAAATAAGTTGCATTGGTCACGCCGTCAAAAATTTTGAATAGTGCTGATATTCATGTCGATTTTTGACGGCGTGACCAATGCAACTTATTTTCGCGTGACCAAAGTGGCTGAAGTATTTGAAAATATATTTAGGGGAGGAATGGAATGGAAGATAGAGCAGGCTCTGACAACTCTATGTAACGTAATGCGGTAACGTGGTATGTCTTTGAACACACGCGGTGTGGTGTGGTTGTCTTAAAATTTCTTACAGCTAAACGCCGAAGCCAAGAAGAAAGTGGATGTACTCTCGGAAGAGCTTCTGCCTTACATCATAGCTGAACAAGAACGGCGCACCACTCTCCACAAGCGGGTGATGACAGCGATCCAGAACGGGGAGAAGGGAGTCACCATCGCCGAGATAAGGAATAAACCACCACTGATTATTAGAAAAGGTAGGTGTTTACTTAAGGTAGAAAGAAGAGTGGATGTTTACTTCAAAGGGAATGCACTATACTCGCAGCGAGGACCACAGTCAACGTTATAAAATATTCTGTGTGTCACAGGTTTGAAGAAGTAATCTATACTAATATTATAAATACGAAAAAGTAACTCTGTCTGTTACCTTTTCATGGCTAAATCACGGAACCGATTTTGATGAAATTTGGTACGAAGATAGATCGAAACCCAGGGACGGACATAGGGTACTTTCCAGGGACGAACTTTGGGTATTTACCGCGATAACCGAATTCCACGCAGGCGAAGCCGCGGGCAGAAGCTAGTAAGAAATAATGGGTATATTTTTATATGATTGTATACCAAAGAGAAGTATGTCGAAAGCCAATATTTTTATAGGAAGAAGGAGGCAGACGAGCCTACGGTCTACATGTGGTTAGGATACATGCCCACTTCAGTTCGGAATAACAAACGTCGGTACGCCTAAGGATCTTTAGAGATTTTAGTAATAGATTTTAAGAAATGGTTGGGAAAATGTGGAAGGATAGGATAGGATGGGACGGGAGTGGGCTCTGGAAAATATCAAACCAGAATAAAGTTTTGGAATTCAACGTTAACAGCGCGCAGCTAGATTTTTATTTAACCCCGTATAAAAAGGTTTGAAAATGGCAACTGGTTACCTAGAAATTTTGGTTTGATTTATCTAAATAAAGAAAGCGGTTACTGCTGACCATGTAATCCGACCACGGTTTTAGTGGACGTGAAAAAGAACGTGACATCGACTATGAACTTGCCAGGTAAAATATATATCTGCTGTATTTTAGGGTAAACGTATAAGACTATTCCAAGTTATAAGTAAATTGATTAGGTTAACCCAACATTTGTGAATTATATGTGTATTTTGAACGAATAAGATATTTAAGTAAAAAATAGTGATGTTTCTATTTAGGTACAAGTATTTATTAAAAAGCAGGGTTCTAATAGTCAAGAAATATCTGCATAGTTGCGTTCTCTCGTGACAACTGATCCAATGTTTCAAGATGGCGGCAGTTAGTTCCCACGATTTATGGCCACGATCATTAAAAGCCTGGTCGGATAGGAGTAAGCACTATCATGTATCAACTGCCACTAATATGATCCGAGGTGAGGTAAAGCTTGACAAAGGTGAAGGAGAGTCACTTAATTTATGTACTTACTTGTTTCCCCAGGTTTACTGTACCGATGCCCATCCAACCGAGCTCCAAAAGAACCAGACGGCTCCGGCATACTAATGTGTGAAGATGAAATAATTCCAACTCAGGTTACTTTTGTTCTTAATATTATCAACCAAAAGCTAAGCTATGCTATGGTCTTGCGTTCGCGAGGTGTTTGCTTTCAAGGAACTACAAACCATATCTACTAAACCCTAGCCCTTTCAGTATTCATTGCTGGACACAGGTCTCCGGTGGACACGCCACGCTGGCCAAGCGGCTAGGTGAGTCCACTCTTAGAGGCGGTGTATTTCCTCAGCGCTTGTGGTAGCGGCTTTTTTATCTCTTAATTTTATCGGCTTGAGGTATTTTATCAGCGATTAGAACCAAACACTGAAATCTAACGACTTGAATGCAGATTTACAAGACTGGACCACGTATGCATAGATAGGTATAGATAGACAACGCAAGTTCTTGAAATTGTGTGGAAACCAAGCATGTCACGTGACGAGTTAATTGTAGGGAAAACCAGTCACCGATGAAACATCTCCCTTGACGCAGTTCAATACTTTGACGAATTTATACAATTGACTAAAACGAAATTAGACATTTTTGCATCTTGCTAGCGCCGCGGGTCGGAACAAACAGAACGAGCGGCGCGAGAAGAACGAGCTTAGCGCTAACTTCGGACACAGCTTGCATTATCTATCCCTCTATAACTGTGGTCGGTTCTGATGATGAAGTAATAAAAATTATCCGGTTATTCTGTTCAATAGAAGATACAAATTTGACTCTTTGATCTTGTCGTCCTTAATTTATGTTTGTTTTGTCCAGGTAATGTACGACTCGTGCCTCAGTGCAGAAGACAGGGAGCTGTATAATGCCGAGAAGAGGTACTTCTTCTGCAACCGTGAGTACCTGCAAATTCTTTGATTATTGTATCGTCGAAAATACCACCAATATAAGGTCCTACAAAAATACAAAACTACAGAAATATTCTAGTATAATAATATCATTCAGTGGGCTATACAATTATATGTCTTTAACTATTCACTTCAAAGTTAACTATTCGAAGCAAACCTGACTATTTGCCTCGCGAGTCATTTTTGTCACCATTTTTGACAAAACGCGGCTGCAGCGCGCTGCAGACGATCCGTCCGTCCGGTCAATGTTCGTGAGTTCGTCAGTTGCCGGACGAGCTAATGCAAACAACGACACATCCGTCCCAACTGCGCGTGAGCAAAGTATAGACGTGCCTTTGCCCAGTCGCTATAAACCTACCGAGATGGGATTGCTGCGCTGCATGTTCGAGCGCGGCAAAATTTGAATTGGCTCGCGCGGCAGCACGATATTGATCACGTGCGCGTATTGTTCAAGGATTTGCACGTAATCGATACGCAGCTATAAGTCTACACAAACGTCCAAACGTACATTCTCTTACTCCTAATACATAATATCATCTCCGTTTTGTTGTGGGTAAAAATAATTGTCTCTTACAGGTCACAGAGTCGAAGGACCCGATCTGCCCAGAAATGGGAGTGCAGTCATCGGCTGCGCACCAACGGAGCGCACTTCTCTCAACTACACCACTAACAAGTGCACTCTAGAAGATACTGACGATGTCGTGGTACATTACCGATATTATCCAGATAGGGTAAGTGCAAAAACAATTACGGTACCATGGAGAGATTAAAGATTAAACAATAAAGATGAGCATGAACATTTATTTAATACTTTGACATTAATCATCATCGTCATTATAATCAGGGTGCTGCAGTCCACTGGTGAACTAGGGCCTCTTTCTGTGCACTCCGTTGTTGTCTGTTGATCGCTTGCTGCATCCACCTCGTTCCCACGGTTCTGACGACATCGTCGCGCCAACGGGCCATTTCTCTGCCCACCCTTCTCCGGCCGATCCACGGTCGCCATTCCAGAAGCTTACGGCTCCAACGCCCATCCTCTCTACGACATACGTGACCTGCCCATTTCCTCTTAAGAATAGCGATCTTCCGAGCAATGTCAGTCAATCCTCTCCGCCTCCTGATCTCACCGTTAGGCACACGATCTCTCAGAGAAATACCCAAAATCGCTCTTTCCATCGATCTTTGTGCTACTTGCAGTTTTCCTAGCCAGGGTCCAGGCTTCTGTTCCATATATCATAGTCGGCATTACGCATTGGTCAAGTACTCTAGCATTTCAAGAATACTGAGGAGAACGCGTTGGACAGTTTTCTGAGTGCTGCCCAACCTCTCGTTCCTGTCCATCTTTATTTAGCGACACATTGAATATCTATGGTTAATTATCTTGACAATTTTAAATTTAATATTTATACAACATTTGCACGTCGTTATCCTGGCAGAGTAAGAAGGCCTTTGTTATGTACAGACATTTCTAAGCAAATAAAATATTGACAATGACTACGACAACAATGTCAGAACTCTATGTCTCTCCATTGCCTCTCCCGCGACTCGCCACCACACATCTTCGGCCCCTCGCACCCTAACACCAGGCGAATTTGTTCACCTCATCGGCCCACGTGACCGGAGGGCGTCCCACACTGCGCTTCCCGGTATGTGATTTCCTATCGAGGACTCGTCTCACATACTCGTAATCAATACTGAAACAAAAGTCTAGTGTTTGCTGGCTGATCACCAATGTTTTTGGTGTACAATAAAGTACCCATATCTATCTATCTATGTGCAGACATACAAATTCGTGTCCGAGCTAGACCCGGACCGCGAGGTGTGCGACCACTGGAACCCATGCCAAGTCGGCTACATCTACAGTCTGCCATCGCCCGACCAAGCCATGCCGGCCAGCGACTTGTGGCGTGAGTAACTTCATCATTTCGTTTATGCCTCATTTACACAAAGAGAGTTTCTCGAACATCGATTAAACGCTAGTATAAACAACTCAACATCATCATCCGATCACCGTTATCCCCGGTTTTTATCATCACGTGAACGGTTGTAGACGAAAATTCTGCATAGTTTGATCGCATACGAAAATCGTATACAATATTCTCACCCAAACCGTTGAGGAACTCTCCTTGTGTCAACGAGCTTTTTAAACTCGTGACCGCAGAAGTGGGATTTTGTATTTTGTATTTATTTTGTAAGTAATAAGTCCTGTTTAATATCGTTTATGATGATAGAGATTAGCAGTCATCCAAAAACATTGCCCCTGGTGTTGTGCTCGTAGGTAACCCAACTAGGCCACTAGGCCTGTGCTAGGGTTGACTTCACTTCCACTAAACTTCCACTAAAGCCAGCAGCTGATGTGCCTATATTTTGCGGCGGTATATTAATTCTTCACACCGACTCATGATCCCGCGGTATCCCCCCAATGCAACGCCCTAAGCCGAGGTCCGTTCCTTCCGCCGGTTTACCGGCGGGGGAGCCCTTAGGCTCGTTGCAACACACATTTTGTTCCTGGCTGAGCGCCTTCTGCGCTCGCCCTAAATTAGACATGACCGGTAACTCTTGAAAGCCACTAGGGCCACAAGAATTTAGTCAATCCGAAAAAAAAAGGTATATTAACTGATCTGGCTCCGTCCGACATACATTTGTCTAGTTTCGTTTTAAACTATTTCCTTACCGCCAAGGTATCCACCGCTTCTTGCGGCAATCAATGTGTTTATAGCTCTGCTATCAGTGAGTTATATGCGACATTTGATGAGGACAGGGGACCTTTCCAGTTGCCTAATCCACGCAGTTTTACATAGCGTGTGCTTTTTTTTATTAAATTTAAGTCGTAATAATGTAATGAAACAAATGTAAGTAAGGTTAATATTGGTTAATTTTGGTTAATATTGGTTAATATTGGTTAATATTGGTTAATATTGGTTAATATTGGTTAATATTGGTTAATATTGGTTAATATTGGTTAATATTGGTTAATATTGGTTAATATTGGTTAATATTGGTTAATATTGGTTAATATTGGTTAATATTGGTTAATATTGGTTAATATTGGTTAATATTGGTTAATATTGGTTAATATTGGTTAATATTGGTTAATAGTTATTTATTTATTTAAGACATTTACATATTTTCTATACGATAATTATCACATATAATTTAATTTACAAACACATCAAATTTACAAGTAGGTATTCATATGAACAATGTGTGCTGACATCTGTACTAGATAATCTGTTTGCCAGCGGCTTCCCTTAGGTTATAAACAATTTATTTAATTTTATGGGTAATATCTACAATGTAACGCCATATTGGGCTAACTGTTCTTCTTGCAAAATAAATAATTTGACTTGATGTAATTGCAGAGGATGTCGGTGAGTATATAATTAAGTATTTTTTCTCTAATAATACTTATTTACTGTCATTAATCGGTCATCGGAGCTTCGTCTGTTATTCAGCAAGGTGCGCCGCTTGACCTTTTACACCCCTTTTACTAGATTTGCTAGAGACCAGAGACCGGTGACTGGTTGCACCGATGCGAGAGGTCTAGCACTGCGATCACCAACCCGCCCGTGGAAAAGCAGCTTTGGGAGAGGCATAATAGTGGTGGATGGTAATACTTAATTGGTTGTAACTGAGTTATATTTTAATAAAAATACATATTATTATCCAATATTTTTTTCCAAATTTTATCTACTTACTTAATTATAAAGGGTTAAATAAAAATTCCTGCACTTTTTTCACCGCGCCGCGTACGTACACTCGCACCTATGGTCGTTCCATTAACGAGCGTTGATCAACGGAGTGTGCTGCGTTCCCACCAGTAGAGCGTATGTACAGGGTAACAACTAAAACTCATAAAACAAGTTACCAGTTTTAATGACAGAAATTCTGTGTGAACAGGGCTCAGGTATTTTTATTTAATCCCGTATGTGATTTCATTTTTTTAAAGATTATTTTTTAACATTATTTCAGCGGAAAGTAAGTAAATAATAATAAATAACTTTTATTAAGGGTTTTTTATTTACTTTTATTAAATATAAATATTTATTAACAGCTCGATAATGATAATATTTCTTAAACTTTTAGAGCCCGAGGGTATGTTCAATATTCAATTTAATTATTTTTTGCATTTTTTTAATAATTATTGTGTAAATTAATATAATTTTACTTACATATTTTCAGATTACGAACGTAAGTATTACTTTATTACTGTAACTTAATTTAATTAATAAATTTGAGTAAATCGAGTAAAAATAAATTAAATAAATAATAAAATCTCTCTTGCAGGCGATGGTAAAAAATTCTTTATACGTTAATTATTATCAATTATGTACAATTATAATTAACAAATTGCAAAGTTACGCCATATTTTCGTCAAATAATAAGATATTCAAACAGATTATTTCTTTTTTTCCTTTCAGAAATTGTACCACGTAAGTAATATACTTATAAATATGTTTAAAGCTGTATTTTATTGCAAAAAAATATCCTAATTATTACCGAAAATAGTAAATAACTTATATTCAATACCTGTGGCTAAGATTTTAATTATTGTAATTATATTTCTAGCTGTTCCCGGTAAGATTTCATTCTTACACACCCGAAAATAATAATTGCACGAGTAATCAATTCATCGAGATGACTACACAGAGTATAATATGTTTATTTAATTATTTAATCTGTAACGTTTTCTGGGTAACACCACAGGACAAGTGTACACGACATTTATTTTATAAAAAAATATAACGACGATAAGATTCGTTTACTCAGAAAACTGTCACTAGATCTTTTGTCGCCCATTGCGGGGCACTTTCATACACATGCATGTATTCGTGCCGTGCTCGTGTACTCGTGCACATGCCAAAAGAGTCCCCTGACGCTTCGTATCTTTTCGTTTGGTAGCACAAAAATGTTTTCATTTTTGAAACAAGTGATGACTTTTAAAAAGTCATAGATCAAAAGTTTTAACGAAAGACATTCCAATGTTAATGGGGTGTACGTATTTTTCATTTAAGCCTGTATAATTTAAATTTTGAGATTTCAATTATCAATATTTGGGAAACTATAATCCGACAATAAGAATAATGACATTTATTGAACAAAACTTACAAAATACTTTCGTCCAAATCAAAATGCAATAATTACATATGTTCATGTCATTCGCCATTAGTATAATAGTATATATACGAGCACCTATCTTACACTTCTTCTTTTTTTGCTTATACTATGAGATTACAAAAAAGGTCGTTTACATTAAGGTTCCTTTTCTCAGATAACGTTAAATTTAATCCTTCACAGAGGACAGTGTAGAGGAGAACGTGCCGACTTCAGCTAAGAATTACGAGACTAGTCCTCGCAAGGTGGCGTTCCCTCAGAGCGGGAGGAGACACGCACCGTTCGAGTTTGCGGGCGTTATGTTGAAGACTGGTACTGGCTTAGTGAGGAGGGTGGGTTTTTCAGCAATCAATAGCGTAGAATGAAATACCAAAGCTGCACTATAATTGATAGATGGATAAAAAGAGGAAAGAAAGGAATTTATTACTACCACAGAGTAACAATGCATTCGTTCAGCGCGAGCTAAATTGAATTGCGGCATTCGCAATTCAATTCTAAATTGAATTGAATGTCGGGATTGCGGTATTCGCCCGATACAAAAGTGCACTCCATACTTATCCAACAACTTTAGGTAAATATGCACCCGAATATCCGATCTCTAGTTATAAGAGAAATCTCCAATATCACTAAATTCACTATCTTTTCCATCCTCCCCAAAAAGGATTGGAAGGTGTAATGGAATGAGGTAAAATCATTTTCCTGTTATACTTCCTTCCCGTCCTTCACAACTCTTTTCCAGATCCATTCCTACATCTCCGGCATGTCAACATTTGTCATTCTGGACCGACGTTGGCATGTATGACGGATATCGGTGTGCGACAGTATCCCCACCACATCCACTCGGATGTCACCTTCTTTGAAAAAAAATCTAACAGATTTAGATGTATATTATACAATAGTGTTTCAGGGATTTGACACAATTTAAAATAAACAATATTGAGTTTCTCTGTAACAAAAGAACCGTTTATTGTTTCTTTCACATATAATTATTTACCACACAGTAGTACAGTATTCTATAGTAAAAATCTTACCTGTAACAAAAGAAACGACATTAAAGTCTATTCTTCAAATGTCAATCCCTTTCGTTTCAGACAACAGACAAATTCACAATATTAAACTATCCAAATCAACAACGTCATCGTCATCTACCCATACATTACAGACCATCATAGATTATAAATCACAGATTACCCTACATCGATATACAAGATCGATAACCTTGTATATCGATGGCGCCCGGAATGAGCGGCAAATTAAAATCGAAGAAATGGATTTTCTTTACATGTATACTAACATCTATCTTTGCATAATAATATACAGGTTAAATAAAACAAAATATTTGTACCATCTTAAAACTGAATTTCGAATGATAACCTTTTTTAAAAACTTTTAACATTGGGGAAATACGATATTGTAGGAAATGCAGTATATTTCAAGGTAGTCTTCTGTGAGAGAGGGGTAACGTGGCCAGTCGATTATGCCCAGCGGCCGTGGGAATGCAGTGTGCACTCTCACCCTACAAACGCAAGATAACTAAGTTCAAAGTGGCCACTATGAACAATCGGCAATTTCATAGTTTCATTCTAATATTTTTTTGTCGCCATGTTTCCGTTTTGGCGTCGTGTCGGTTACACATTGTATACTCTACCGGGAACCCCATTCCTGTGAGCTAACATTCCAATAAATAAGAATATCTCTTCTCCAGCTTTCAGACAAGTACATAAAACACACGATCGCCCCAGACGGGTTGACGGTGACCATTATTCTGGTGTTTGAAAGATTCAGTTCCTCCTACTACGGATCGTACAATGCTATCTTCTCAAGCAACGGAAAGGAGGTTTTGCGAAATTTCTTACGTCTTAGTAAGCATTCTTTTAATATTTATTTATTTACTGTTTATTATTTTAGCAAAAGGCGAACTTAATGCCATAAAGCATTTTCTCGCAGCGAACCTTGGAGCTATAGTGATGGTAGTTATTTACGATTAATTAATCACGATTAAATATTTACTTTAATTTCTCATTATTAAACAATTACTATTAATTCATTTATTAAGCGTGTAAATGAGACCTAACGTGAATATGAGACCTAACGTGAATTGAAGACCTAACGTTAAAATGAGACCAAACGTGAAAATGAGACCTAACGTGAATATGAGACCTAACGTGAATATGAGACCTAACGTGAAAATGAGACCTAACGTGAAAATGAGACCTAACGTGAATATGAGACCTAACGTGAATATGAGACCAAACGTGAAGATGAGACCTAACGTGAAAATGAGACCTAACGTGAATATGAGACCTAACGTGAATTGAAGACCTAAAGTGAAAATGAGACCTAACGTGAAAATGAAAGTGTTCCAACTTTTCCTGAAGCCTGTAATCATTCCTGTCTGTAACATCTGTAACGTTCAATTTTCTATCAAAATCAAACTATTGTCTATCTTCTTTTAAATAATGTTAGTAAGTTATAGAAATTATGAAGATTGAAAACGATTGAAACCTTCAAGAGTTCTGCTCGTCAGTCACCTCTATAAAACAATGTATCATCATTAAAAGTAGCAATTTTTGTTCTAAAACATTTTTCTTTGATATTTTCTTCAAGAAAGGTTATTTTTTTTAAATGAAGTTATGACTTTATTACAGTGCACTGCTCACGACATATAGCCACTGGCGCGCTTCGTTCACAAATAATAAAACTGCTATTATTACGAATACTACCTACTTTTTTTTTTATAGACTAGTGGGTGGACGAGCAAGCGGTCCCACGTGATGGTAAGTGTTACCGCCGCCCGTGGACACCTGCAACGCCAGGGGGTATGCGGGCGCGCCGCCGACCTTGGAAAATCCTATTCACAGCTCTCTTGAAGAACCCCATATCGTAGCTTAATGGAAAGACCTCTTGAGACAGTTCGTTCCACAGCCTACGGGCGTATTTACTTGTATGTAAACCGGCGCGAGTGTACGTACGCGACGCGAGTCAGTGAGTGTATGAAAAAAGTGCTGAATTTTAAAAAGTCGTAGAACAAAACTTATTAGCTTTCACGAAAGAAATTCAATGTTAAGATTGATTTCTCATTTCACCCTTAATAAAAATACTATATTTTGTTGACAGGTCAGAGCGCAGCAAACGTAGGATCCATTGTTGTGGAATCCATCATTGGACAGAGAATGAACAGCTCTTCCATTGCCTACAAATGCAACCGATGCAGAGTAAACGGTATTATGATCAGGAGTAACGATGAGAACATATACAACGTGGAGCCAGGACGATATCGCGTTAAGGGGTATTGATACAATTGTGTCTAATACATCTTCTGTTTCTTCATCAGTTTAGAAGATGTCTACCTCTCACGACTTTTGTATTTTGGATAAATTGCACTATATCTCGAGATACAAAGATCTATGTTTATTTATCTATAAATTAAATTGAAAAAGCAGACCTAATTTTATATTTTTTAACAATTTATAATGTTACTTAGTCTAATGACAATGCCACATAAAGGTTTCGACACTTATACAGCTTATGCACTTTATTTCATGGCGTAAAGTGACTGGGTATAAGAGCTTATAATACGCACTTCATGGCGTAAAGGGACTGGGTATAAGAGCTTATAATACGCACTTCATGGCGTAAAGGGACTGGGCATAAGAGCTTATAATACGCACTTCATGGCGTAAAGGGACTGGGCATAAGAGCTTATAATACGCACTTCATGGGATAAAGTGACTGGGTATAAGAGCTTATAATACGCACTTCATGGCGTAAAGGGACTGGGTATAAGAGCTTATAATACGCACTTCATGGCGTAAAGGGACTGGGTATAAGAGCTTATAATACGCACTTCATGGGGTAAAGTGACTGAATATAAGAGCTTATAATACGCACCCTCACTCGCTTGCTGGCTTGCTTCTCTTCTGCCCTTTTTCGGAACATTGTCATCTGATCACACACTAAACTATGTAAACTATCCGATGAATTAGGCCTTAAAATACACACACACAAACACGCACATTTATAAAGGCACTATTATCTTGCCATATTAGTTATTATTACCTGTATAATTAGTCTTAATAAGCTTAGAACCATTTTTTTACAGATATGTAGTTTAATAAAAGTGTAGTATAATTATTATATTATAATCAATTATTAATTAATTATCATTTGCTGAAACATTAATAGGGATGTGTTTAAAGATTTTTATAATGTAATTTTAATACAGTGTTCAAATTGTTGTTTCAAAAAAAAATAAGTACAACTTTTTTTTTTTGAAAAATTTTTTCTTCATATTTCAGACAATCTATAGAGGTAGACCTGGACAGCCTGAAACCAAAGGATTTCGGAGAGTACTTCGCAATTATACAAAATGGCGACGGAATTGAAGAGCGAGTCAAAATTCTATGTGTTCAAAGTAAGATTTTATAAAAAAAAAAACATTACAACGCATCACCGAACTATCGCAAAACCTAAAACGCGTCAAATAATTATAAACTGTTATATATATATATATATATATATATTATTTATATATATAAAAACCGTTCTATTGATAAATGTAATAGTTTTATGGCATACATCCAAAGTTATGAACTGAACAAGTAGTTTTGTTTTTCCGAAACTCGTTGCGCTCAGTAAAGGGCAATGACCGGGCGCGGTGCGAGCGACGTGCGTAAACTGCAACTGCGAGTAGAATAAAAGCTATACTAGAAATAAACAGTACGTTATAAAAAAAAAAAACTATTTTAAAAACTGATAGAATATATTCTACTCTCGATACCATACAAAACAGCTTTTGCGTTATTTCAGCGAGACCGTTGTATTAAGTCAAAAACTATTTTCGTTTACGCTTTAAAATTCGCTATTGTATCATGGTCTATGTAAGATAACAATTCTGTACATATAAAGAGCTTTCTCATCGACTCGCCAACCCGCGGTACCCTTCCAAAGCAACGCCCTAAGTCGAGGTCCGCTCCTTCGCTGGTCTACCGGCGGGCAGTCCTTAGTTCGTTGCTGCACACACTCTTTGCTGGCTGAGCGTCTTCTGCTCTCGCCATAGACCATACATGTCTGGTGACTCTTGAAAGGCCATTAGAGCCATAAGAAAAAAGTCGTTCCGAAAAAGATCCATATATCCCGATCGACTGATTAGTCAACGCCGAGCCGAAACCATTGAAGGTAGATACCTGAAATTTGAATAATCATTAGTTTTCTTTTTTGACATAAAGGCTCATTAAGAAGAGTCTTCTTGGAATTCAACCCCTAAAGGGGTGAAACGGGACGTCAAAATTTTTACGGAAAAATATTTGATGGTTCCATTAACATGAAACTTGATATAAATATTGTACAAGACAAATAATTTTTAGACACTAATTATAACCATAATTATGATAATTTGTGATATAATTATACAGTTTTTCAAAATTATGTTTGTTCTAAAACATAGGATGTTGAATTTTGTATGAAATCACTAATGAACTCCTATTTTGTTGAACCTGTTCGTTCTATTTCGTCCCTTGGAGACGTCAACTCCTTCTAATTTTGCATTCCTTGTAAACTTTGATCTTGCAAATGATATCGGGTGCAGTGTAAATGTAGATATATATGTATGTATGTATTTATATATTATTAAGCTATTTATTATTATATGTATGTAAAGAAAATATATTTCTTTCATTTGAGTTTTGCCGCGCTCCGCGCTGTCGGTATGGCTATCATAGTGTCCGTAAAACAGTGTAGGGGGAATATGGCGTCAGGTGAAAAGAATCGTGCGGACTGTCAAATTGTAGCTCAAGATAAATAAGAGTATTGTAAGGATAAATAATAGATTGTAGAAAGGATTGAAGAATAATCCCGATGTTTATATGTCGTTTCTTTGTATACCGAAGCAACACAATATAGTTAGTTTCATTTGACAATCCTTAACGAGGGCAAAAAATCGACCTTATATGTATTTATTATCGATATTGTCGATAAGTATATATTGAACATGATCCATCTGTGGATTTCGGTCTTTTTGCACTACCTATATCCCGTTTATTTTTCTCTATCCTATAGTTGCTATGAAGAGATCGCCTTAGCGATAAGGTCGCCTATTGTATTCTGTCATTTATTGTTTGTGCACATGTCATAACCAATTGTATGCAATAAAGAGTATTTATTATTATTATTATTTTGAACTGGCGGAGACTCCTATTTATGTGTTGTCTGTCACCAGGGAACTTAAATCCAAGGCACCTTTAAATTTGCTACTCATTCTGTGCCTATAATCTGTTGCCAATTTAATTATTTCTTACAAATTACAAAAACGTGTATGGAAAGAAAAAGTAATAATTTTTTGGTAAATGTTTTCAGCACCCGGTAAGAAAATATTCCATATAAGTGTACTATACGATTCTGTTTTATAAGAATATCTAAACATTGTACCTATTGTAATCAAAATCATATAATTAATTTTAATCTTTATTTAAAATTTGATTCTTTTTTTTTCAGAATTTGGTAAATATTATTTAAGTAAAATCCAATAAATTTATCAAATGTAAAAGTTTTGTATTTTAGAATATGTTATAATAACCGTTATTAATTGTCAATTTATTTAATTGAATTAATAATTATTAAATGCAATGCAATGCAACCGGCACTTTCAGTATTCACCATTGGACAATATGCACCTCTTTATGCACAAGACAAAGTGCACTAAGAGGCCCAATTATTAAATAAATACAAGTGATATTAAATAACACGAATTCAATGAAAAGTACCTGCTCCCACCCTTATATCATAACAATGAATTTCTTTCGGGGAAAAGTGACAACTTTATAGTCGGAATTATAATTCGATTCCACATTTGACATTAGCTACTGTCATTTTGTAAAATAATGATACCACATATAATAGTGTAGTGATGAACACAAAAATCGATAAACAATCGCGATTTATGTTTATGTAATCATAATATTGGTGTGCCAATTAAAGACTAAATTATTGATTTTTATTTAAATAAATACATAATTATTCATAACAATTATTTATTAATTAGTAACCGCTGCTTTATTTTATAAAAAGTTAATATTTTTGTTTTTTTTATATTAAAAACAAAACTTATAATAAAAGAGCCTAGATAGTTTTCTGTATTGGCAACCCGTGCGCGCTCGTGCAGCTATCGCCATTTTGTTTATCTTGTCATTCGGCTTCATTCTCCTAGTCTGACTGCACGAATATCTCGTTTCATTGCGAATCGATATTTTGTTATTTTGTTGGGTTTTTGTTAAAGTTTTGTTACGTTGTGTTTGTTGTTACGTTTATAGTTTTTTGTGAACTTTGAGTGAATCTATTTGTTTTGGTTTTCCATCAAAATGGATCCTCCGCCAAGTACATCACAAAAAGACGTGGATGTTTTCTTGTCTCCAAGAAAAAAACGTCCACGAAAAGCTTTCACTGTTACTGAAAAAGTAATGATCCGCAACGCATATAAGTACGTGAAAAATGAAACTTCTGCGCAATTGGAGGCCTTTGAAGTTGTGGAAGAAAATGAATGTATGAACAAAGTTGCTCACATATTGGGAATAACCTCACGCTCTGTTTGTAACGTTTTGAAGGAAGTAAATAAAGGTGCGCCGCCAACTCCCCCTAAAAAAACTGGACCAAAGCGAAGTTTCAAAGATAAAATTGATGAATTTACATTCTCCGCAATACGACGAATAGTTCATCAGTTCTTTTACCGAAATGAACCTCCAACCATTGCAAAGGTTAGTCAATCAGTCAGACAGTATTATTTTATACCTACATCTTTTATATATAAGTAATGATTCCAAACTATTATAAAATTTACTATTTCAGATTTTACAAGTGATGAACGATAATCCAGAAATGCCCAAGGTTTCCAAAGACACCCTCAGAAAAATTTTGAAGCATCTTAATTTTAAATTTGTTGCACGGTCACGCAAGAGCACACTTATTGATCGAAATGATATAATAACATGGCGCCAGCGTTACTTGCGATCTATATGTCAGTTTCGACGAGAAGGGAGACATATATATTATCAAGATGAAACTTGGGTTAACGCAGGTAAGGCTAACATTTTGAATTAATATACATTTACATTAAATTTAATAGTAATATTGAATGTTCATGTACTATATGTGATTTAAGGTCATACTGTAAAAAAAACTTGGGTGGACAAGCAAGTCACATCATCTCGGCAAGCGTTTTTGGAGGGACTGACCACTGGATTAAAAAACCCATCTGGAAAAGGCAAACGTCTCATAATTAGCCATATAGGTAGTGAAGAAGGCTTCCTGGAAGAGGGGCTCATGATTTTTGAAGCAAAGAAAAATTGTGAAGATTACCATGATGAGATGAATGCAGTTTGTTTTGAGGAGTGGTTCGCTGGAGTCTTACCAAAATTAAGACCAAACTCAATTGTGGTGATGGATAATGCACCTTACCACTCCCGAAAATTGGAAACGGCACCAAAAATGAGCTGGAAAAAAGCTGCCATTCAAGACTGGCTTTTAAATAAAAATATTCATTACGAACCAGATATGGTTAAAGCTACGCTTTTAGAACTGATTCCACATAACGAGTCTTTTAATAAGTACGCTGTAGACGAAATGGCAGCACAACATGGGATCACGGTTTTAAGACTGCCCCCTTACCATTGCGAGCTGAACCCTATCGAATTGATATGGGCTCAGGTAAAGGGGCATGTAGCTCAAAATAATAAAACCTTCAAATTGACAGACGTGAGAAATTTATTTGAGGAAGGCATTCAAAAAATTACGGCCACCGAATGGTCTAAATGCGTATCCCATGTTGTCAAAGAAGAGGAAAAAATGAGTAGGCTAGATATGTTAATTGACAATATCACAGACACATTTATAATAAATGTTACAGAAAGTGACAGCGATAGCGATAGCGATGACGGCGACGATTTATAAAATAAAATATTACCATAATACATCTATTTGTTTTATTTCTCATGTTCCTTCATGATCACATTTATTTATTTATTTCACACACAATTATTAAAGAAAACTCTCAGATCCGTAATAAAATTAATCGTCATAACTAAATTATCCGTTCACAAATATTTAATTTCCTGATATACTTAGTTTACGAGAATAAAATTATAAACGAGAAGAATCGATCCGGAAATATTCCATTTCCGTATCGAATAATTTCGCAACGTTACTATTTAGTACTTGTCATAACGTTGCAACACTGAAATTGTCAAATCTGGAATCGAATTAAAATTCCGACTATAGTTGAACACTTGCTTCGGTGTACGTACACTCGCGTCGGTGTGCATCCATGTAAAGTCGTATGACATGTAGAACTGTTAAACAGAGTGTAATTTGCACAGAGATGACTTTCGAGGTGTCGTAAAGTGGCGGTTCCATTACTTGCAGCTGTATAGTGTGCAGCGTTGCCACTAGTAACAGTGTATAGTGATTTTGTACAGAGTAAAAAAGTCAGAGTTCATTTAAAAAAATAAGGCATTTCTTTTCGGGTAAAATATGAAGTGCGGGAAAGTCACATAACACAAGTAATTCAGGTGCAGGATTTTTTTTATTTAACCTCAATATAATAAATATAAGTTTATTGAAAAGCTAATAAGAATTATTTATACTTTTCAGATGTCAGTAAGTAAAATTGTTTTTAGAATGTTTATATATATATATATTATTTGAAATATATATATTTTCGACAAAACAAAGTCAAAAAGACTTTTTTCAAATTCATTTGAGAGTATCTGAAGCGGGAATCTATCGCCGTCTCTTTTACTCTCGTGTAGTTATAACGACACTGTGTTAGCGATGTAGTCAATACAGACGCGCGGACTTTTTCTAGTATGTCTTGTAAATCGGTGATTTTTCAATAAATATTTTGTTAAAATGAGACGACTCTAATTATTCATTTTTACTTCCATCAAGTAATTTGTTTTCATCCTACTTTTTATTTATTTAAATTTTTACATAACTTTTGCGCTTGACAGAATTTACGTATTTTTTTACGAATTACGAATGGTTACGAATGGATTTCTAGAATTTTAAGATATATATTTTTTTTATTATTTTATCTATTCAATCAATTATATATACCTAGTGTTTGTATTTAACAGATGATTTGATTTACGAATTGTCCGGATTTTACCGATGACTTTCTGGTATTTTAGGATAGTTATTTATGTAATAATAAGTATCTATTACATAAAAACATACACTTATAATTTTTAACATGCTATAAATATTTCAGCTGGAGGTGAGTCTTCTAGGTGCAACAACGATAGGTCGTGAAACCGTGTGTCGTCACGAGTAAATTATAGTGCTGGGAAACCACTCGCCGATAAAGCGAAACATCTCCCTTGACTCGGTTCATCTCTATTGGCGGATTTTTACAATTGATTTATAGATCGATAAGGCATTTTTGTGTTTTGTAACAACGACTTTGTAACACGAGTCGGAACAGACTGAATTAGTGGTGGGTAATCAAATCAAGACTTCTCGGAGTGTTTTAACTCACTTAATCCTGCTCCGCTTGCGGATCCGACTCCTCTTAGTTACTCCTTAACTCATTTGATTCACCTTCCGAGAGCGTTTTATTCCCTTTCTCTAACGGTTGTTGCATAAGCAAAAAGAAGTCATGCCATCGTTGCATCTCGATTTTGAGCCCCCGACAAGTGTCGATGCGCGATTACACTCACGATCACGATTGGCGCCGGAATCGGAATGAATAACAATTTTATGGAACAATTAAGGGATTGTGCTTCGCTCGCGGACTCAACTCTTTTGATTTTTTTTTTTATACTAGTGGGCTAGTGGGCGGACGAGCAGGCGGTCCCACGTGTTGGTAAGTGTTACCGCCGCCCATGGACACCTGCAACACCAGGGGGTATGCGGGCGCGCCGCCGACCTTGCAAAATCCTATTCACAGCTCTCTTGATGAACCCCATATCGTAGCTTAATGGAAAGACCTCTTGAGGCAGTTCGTTCCACAGCCTACGGGTTCGCGGTATAAAGTAATTTTTGGACACCCCTCCTCTAACTTCGCTTCAGATAATAATAATAGCTTCACGTACCGGGAAGCGCCCTGACGCCCTCCGGTCAGGTGGAGCGACCACTTGAAGATGTTCTCCGGCGGTGGTTTGATGAGATGAACCGAGGATTGTGTGTGGTGGTGAGATGCGGAAGAGGTCTATAGGCATCAGTGGAGAAACATAGGCTGATGGTTAGCATGGGATTAAGTCTTTTTGTGCTACGAATGCCCACACTGTTGTTTGATCATTGGTGGATATCGCCAACTTTGAACAACTACCCTACTTACCTCCTAAGAAGAAAATAAATACCTTCAAATCATTTTTAAGAAAATCATAATGGTTCATTTATAGAAGGAGAGTTTATTGAGAGTTTGACGAAATCTTTTGCATGCCTACGTGTTGGATAATATATCTTGTTTTAGGTACCTGTTTTCTGACAAATAAATCATTGGATTTTTGAGCAACTATTATCATCACCCGATCACTGTAATCATCGAGTTTTTATCATCATGTAGTTGTAACCGAGAATTGTATGCAGTTTAGTTGCGTACGAGAATCATATACAATATTCTCGCCCGAACAATTTGAGAAACTGTCCTTGTGTAAATTTATAAGTATTTTGAATTTGTTTGGAATGTCATCAGAATGTAGGTACTTGTGCATTTTTTTCTAAGGAGGGTAGTATAATTTGTTTGCGGTAGAGTTCTTTCATCTCACGAAGGCGGGTTACATTTAGTAGAGGTCGTGCATGTACGAGTACCTACATTCTTTTAGTAAGCACCGTGACGCGGCGTCGGGAGCCCGACTGAGCATTCTCAAGTTCACACACACTAAAACAATGTACATGTACGAGTACAACTACTACTAAGCGTAACCCGCCTTCGTGAGATAAAAGAAATATATAAGTTACTAAGTTTTTCCCTACTATTTTTAGTTGTAAAAGTGCCTCGACTGAAGACATCGATAGCCGTTGGCAGCCATTACGATCACACAGAGAACTTCGTTTGCGACGAATGCTCGTTGACCGACATCTTGTGTAACGGGGAGAGCGTGCTCTCAGTCGGCAGAGTCTCAGTCATACAAGTCTCTAACATGATCAGCTTCAATTTTCCCAGGTTTGCTGGATTTTAAGACTCTTTAGTATCGTAGTTTACTTCTGGAGGACGATTCGGTCAATAAGTAGACAACGGGACCTATATCTATATGTTAAACAGGTACCTTTTTTTTATGGAACGATGTCGCCAGACGAGCATACAGTCATACTTACGACCTGATCGTAAGTGGATACTGTAGCCAATAGACATCCGTGATACATGCCAACATTAGTCCAAATTGACAAACGTTGGCACGCCCCCGGATGCGCTGCCTACCTTTGGAGATATAGGAATGGATTTGGAGAAAGGATTGGGAAAATGGTGAAGGATAGGATGGGAATGGGCTCTGGCACATCTCACTCACTACCGAAACACGTATGTACGTTAGGGAAATAAGATAAAGTGGGAAATACAGTACATTTCAAGGTAGTCTTCTGTGAGAGAGAAGTAACGTGGCCAGTCGAGTGCGCCCAGCGGCTGTTGGATTGCAGCGTGCACTCTCTCCCTCATATAAATATATCTGCTTTTTCTTATTATTGTTGTAGGCTTATAGTATAAGTTCTTAGAATTAATTGTTACAATAAGACATTATTACAATAAGATATTGCCGTAAGTACAAAGCCGAACTTATTCCTAAAAGGAATCTCTTCCAGTCGACCGAATGGAGTTATATCATTGAAGAGTAGGCTACAACATATAATAAGAAACAGGAGATACGTATATTTGTACAAATAAATAGCAACGTCAACAACAATAAGGTCCCTTTCTTAGATAATGCAACAAATAGCTGACTGTACTTAATGAACATAATATTGCAGGTTTGAGGACGCGCACTCCTGCGTGTACTTGGGCGTTTTCAAAGCAAAAAACGACAAAGTTTATAGGAAAGTACTTGGGGTCTTAGAAAGTAAGTAAAGTTGTAATTTTATTTACAAACATTAATATTGATAATTACACTAAAGTATATGTATTGATAATACTAAGTATATGTATACACGAACTAAAGACATAAAATGCTACTTACTCGGTTATTGACAGCCATGGCCGTCTTAGGTAATGCAGGGGCCCTTGGGCACACAGAGTTTGGGGCCCTTTTAGAAAGCATAAAAAACATCAGTAAATGAAAACATCAGAATTTACTTTTGTTTTGTGACTATTGGTTATAACGGTTAGCTTTATACAAAGCAAATATAAGTGATGTGATTACTGTTTTGAGAATTGGACTTACGTTGATGTTAATGGTTTCTTTCGAGTTGGCTATCAAATGAAAGGATTCCACGAGTAGAATACGATAAAAATTGGTTTATCGTTACAAAATAATTTTACTTATTTATTGATTATTTGGAATACCTCACAGTAACGGAAATACCTCAGCTGGCAGTTCATTCCACAACTTTGTAGGACTTTATGTATCAGACACATTGGACTGTGGTGGTTGATGACTCATTCATCAAATTCAGACACATAGTCAGACTCACAGTCATCAAAGTCTAATATTATATACAACTTATTATTATTTAAAAAATAAGTAACATCTTTCTATAATTTAGTTCTCTCACAATAAAATACGCAACTATAGATAGACACGGCATTTCTTATATTAGCAATAACAACAAAATATAAATAATCAAAGCTGTGTTTATTGTTTTAGACAACTGTAAGTATAAATTACATTTTAATATAATAATTGTAAAGGGGAGAGTGCATGCTGCATTTCCACAGCCGCTGGGCGCACTCGACTGGCCACGTTACCTCTCTGTCACAGAAGACTACTTTGAAAATTCCAACTTTATCTTATTTCCCTAATATAAGTACGTGTTTCGCTAGTGAGTGAGATGTGCCAGAGCCCAGTCCCATCCCATCCTATCCCTCCCTATTTTCCCAATTTATTCCTTAATCTGCGAAGGCAGGCAGCCCATCCGGGGGCGTGCCACCTTCTCGTTTATTATTCTCGACTGATGTTGACATGTATCGCGGATGTCTATGGACGACAGTATCCACTTACCATCATGTGGACTGTATTCTCGTCTGACGCCTTTTCTATATAAAAAAACTGGTTTGTAATACATATTTTTATTTTAAACTATTTTGTATATCTGTACCTTGTTTTCATTTCTTGATATTGTAATGTTATTTCTCCCACCTAATCATAGTAAGAGGAAGATAGGTGACAGACTGGATTCCATCGCCCATAGAAGGTTCACTGAATTACATTATTATTATTGTGTAATAGGCAAGCAACATTACTACTGGTATGCCACTATCTTGTGTTTACTGGTGTTATCGGTGTGGCCATATCTTTGCTCTTGGAACAATTGTCATGTAGCGCTGATAATTGAGTCTAGAAAATGTTTTTAGTATATAGTATGTATTATATTAGTATTTTTAGTACAATTTTAAATATTACATCATTTTTTAGGTATTTTTTGTATTATTTTCTAGCGACACTAAACTTCATAATATAAAGTGTCAAAAAAATCTGGCTCAAAAGGACTCGTTTCCAGAGGTGTAAAACCTTTTGAAACAACAGTTTTGTTTATGGCTCATACTTTTGTTCGGGGGGATTCCCGTTACTTAATTTTACGTGGATAAACCAGACTTAAGGAGGACAATTTTAGGGTGTTCCCAATTTCCCCAATATTGGAGGATTCCTATGCTATGGTATAGATAGGGCGGCGGACTTTTTTCTTTTTCATTTGTTTTTGACTGCGATGTTAGTTTTACACCCTCGGCTCAAAAAACTCTTGGGTAAGTTTTGTTTTGTAAGATGATGCATTTGTCATGATACAAGAAAAGTCCTCTCAAACCTGTTTTAGGACGTTTTTGATTTAGCACATCGAATACAGTTGGTAAACATACTTGGGCATTAACAGTTTTTTGAAAATGTTGCCACCGTTTTTTGCCCACACTGCGCCCACCTTCCTGGGCGGCTCTTTGTCTGGAAACACCCAAACGAACCCAAACCCAACGTTGATTGCCGTTTACATTCCGACCCTCTCCATTTTCGAATTTTACAATCAGTTCCCTGCACCTTGTTTTTGTATAACAAGTGAGAGAATGAGGAATCGAACGCGAACAAAGTTTGCTGACGTGAAGGTGTTGGGTGTAAAATTTTATGAATGACCGGCGTGGAAATCTTAAGTCTCCTGTATCTGTTTGTACGTAGTTTTTGGATCTTGGTGCAACATTTTCTTTACCGCCTCGATGTTTCATTCGTTACAAATGGCGCAGGATTTCACTTTTTCAAACCAATTTTCAAACCATCTAAAAATTGTCGCACAGGGTGGTGCGAGGTCCACAAAAGCTGATACTGATCTATAATATCTTTTCACTTTCATTTAAAACCAACTTTAAGATCGTTTACCATCATTGCACGAAAATGTTCACGTTCGAAAATTCTATTGTAGCAAAGAAACACGTGCGAAATGCAATAACAAAAATTAAATACAAGATATTTTTTATTTTTCACTAAATGACATTCAGAATTCGAATTTCAAATAAATGACGGTTTTAAAATTGTACAGCTCAAATGAAATTTGAGTATCTCAAAAGTTATCTAGTCACCCTATTTATGCATGAGCTATGTATCTACTGCTGGAAATGGTCCTCCCATTTCCAGCAGTGGATACTGAAAGCATACTGAAGGGGTCGATTGCAGTAACACTGCATTATGGATTGCAAAAGTAGCTTTTAATTTAATTTAATATTTTTATTTATTTGAAGCTAAAAAAGTCACAACTGCAATGGTATAAGATTAAGTTTTGCAGTTTCTTAGTATGTTTTTTTTTTTCAAATAATCGTTTTTAACACAGAATCAAAAATGTATTCACTATGTTTATGTTTTGTTATTTCAGCACCGTGTAAGTAATTTCAAGGAAGTACCAGGAAGTACCAATCCTTCATCTTCTTATAAATAGTTCCTCTCCATTATTGGAGGTTAATTGGTAAGAGGCTAAAAGAACAGCAAAAAATATTGAATGGGCAGGTTAGCTAAAGAGTTAAAGGTTGCCAAAGAACCTAATTCTTTGGCAATCACAAAAATGCAAGACTTGCGCGAAGCGGGACTCCATCCACTTGGCCATGACATTCTTAGTCATTTATAATTATTTATTTCACTTATTCTTAGATAAGTTGTTTTGTTGATCACGATATTACGCCTAATTATAGTCTTTTAAATCTAACTTGATTAGAATGACAGCTGAAATAGTGTCTCGAATAGTGCTGGGGACAATAATGATCAAATCGAGGTACGAGGTATGAGGTAGGAGTCTCCCAGCAATCAATGCACAATATATATTATTGGTGAGGGTTGCTGGGAATCTCCTCACCATATATTGGTGAACTGTTTATTAACATTTCAGTAATTGTAGTCATAATATCATAATAAAAAATATTCAATAATATTATTATCACTTTGGTTTCATTCAATTTTATCATTTATAATAAAATCTTTAACATTGTAGTAAGCCGTTTAAATCAAGAGATATTTTGTCCAGTTTCTGTAATTACCAGAAATATAATTATAAATAATTGGGGCCATAACTAATATGCTATTTCTTAAAACTGTGTGACCGCCATAAATATCGACTCTGATGTTCTTAATTATGTTACCTTTTAATTTATTTCTACCAGCTGTCGTTATAGAGAAGGAAACCATAGTATCTGAACCGAAGCCAGGGAAACAGTTCGAGCAGATCATCAATTTCAATTGCGACGATTGTTCTGTTTCAAAGGTTTGTAAAAACATGAAAATTTGTTTTTATACCATTTTCACTTTTGTCAGCAACAAGGTTTTTTGTTACGTTATTTTCTTAAGTTATCCGAGTTATCCACTCATGTGGATATCTCGGAGACCACGTGCCTTGAAACGTAACGAGGAACGCGCTCCGGCCACGTGGACTGACGTACTTGAAGAAAGTCTCCGGTAGTGGCTGGATGAGAAGAGCTGAAGACGTGTGTGGTGGGGAGCTATGGGAGAGGTAGGTATATATCCGGCAGTGGAGAGACACATGTTGATGGTAGAACTATTTACATTACGATAAAATGTATTTATATTGAAATTTAATTTAATAGGTACATATATTAAATAATTTCAGGTAATAATAAAATAACAGAGTTTAACTGACATTCCGTTCATAATTGTAACTCAAAATGATGAAATATCGAGTTTATTTTTGAAAAAGTTTTCTTTCGGTTTTACTACATTTTTCATTCTTAAAACTATTTTAAAAACTGGTAAAATATGTTCTACTCTCGATATCGTACGACTAATTTGCAGCTTCTGCGTTATTTCAGTGCCAGCGTTTAAGTCAAAAATTATTTTCGTTTACATTTTAAAATTGTTTACGTTTTATATACGTTTACGCTATTGTTTCATGATCATCATGATCATGATGATCATGAAACATGATCATAGATCATGATCTAAGATAAATAATCTATGCATTTGGCTTTCTCACCGACTCGCCATCCCGCGGTACCCTCCGCCTAAGTCGAGGTCCGCCCAGGTCTACCGCCAGGGGAGCCCTTAGGCTCGTTACTACACACACTTTTTGCTCCTGGCTAAGCGCCCTCTGCGCTCGCCCTGTTCGGTTACTCTTGAAAGGCCATTAGGGCTACAAGAATTTATTCATTCCGAGAAAAACGAGTAGTTGCTAAAATACAAAGCCTAAAAAAATAAATTTTTAACTAAAAATTTAAGTCATGTCATGACAATTAAGTCCAAATCATAAGCAGAATCCATAGTTACAGGCTTCGGAAATTGATCTGTTATTTATGGTACGTTCCAATCCAATCTGGTGAAAACAAAACCAAAATCAATGAAATATCTCAACATTTGGCTTTAAATCTAGGGCCAACTTGTACTCTCGATGAATCAAATAAATGGAACATGTAAAAACATTTATCACCTCACTACAGGGCCGTCTTTACCAGGGGGTGCAAGGGGTGCGGTGCACCCGGGGGCGCCTGTCGAGCGCTGAATTTTTGGATATTTCATTGAACTTAACGCCATTGCACAGTTTTATATACTTGTTACTTATGACAAATATGTATGCGCAAGCAAAAAAAAAATAGTCATTAACAATAATATTTTTTTTACTTTTATTACGCTTTCGGCGCTTGTCATACCGCATTAAGTAGGTAGGTATGTTAAACTGCTAAAATCAGAGTAAACTCTATATTCACCATGACAATACGAATGGTCCGCGGAGTGAATTTGTTAAAAGCATAAATCTTAGAAATCAAGAAAATGGATCTGTCTAATTGGGAGTAGGTACCTACCTAGACAATTAATTTTGTGAGAAATTTGTGTTTTGATTAAAATCTAAGAATGAAATATTTCTTTAAGTAAAATTTAATAAGTTTAATATTTAAAGTAGCGTTCGAATAGTGCCGGCTTTACCTATGGTGCATGGTGTGCGGCGCACACGGGCGCAGGGTGTTAGGGGGCGCCGAGCGCCGCTCGCGACGCCTCCAAAGAGCCTACTAGAGGGCGCCAGGGTATTGATTGCACCCGGGCGCTACATGGGCTAGAGCCGGCACTGCCTCACTATTTAATGTAGGGCCGTGTCCGTTGCCTCAGGCCGCCATGTTCGTTTACATTTTAGACAAATTGGACCGGAACGTGCTGTACATCTTGTATAACTTTTCAGGTGTACGTGAATGGACTTCTTTTGGACCACTATTCTGATAGCAGCTCTGGTCAAGCTTACTTCAAGGTAAATATATTGTAGATATTTAAACTAACTATTCATAAAACAGAAATTAAGTATCTGGAATTCAGGGGCCGATTTTTTTTTTGACACATACAGCTTTTGTTATCCGTATAGATACAGATAGATAACTTAAGCTATCCATCGGTACGTGCCTAAAGTTGACGCTAATCTCTTACCTACTATTTGCGTCGCTCATTCGGTCTGTTCCGACCCGTGTCGATAGCAAGTCGTTGTTACAAATCACAAAAAGGTCTAAATGCGATAATCAATTGTATAAAATTCGTCAAAAGTAGTGAACAGAGCCAAGCGAGGTGTTTCGTTTCATCGGCGAGTGGTTTCTTAGCACTATAATTCACTCGTGACGTCACACACTTGCTTTCCATACAATATTTCACCAACTTTTCTCTTTGTCATTTCTTTTCTCTTGTGTAATTATAAAGGATATTTTAAGCCACATTGGAGAGAGAGGGTGCACGCTGCAATCCAACATCAGCTGGGCGCACTCGATTGACTGCGTTACCCCTCTCTCACAGTAAACTATTTACAAGTGTACTGCATTTCCCACTTTATCCTATTCCCTAATGTACTTACGTGTTTCGGTAGTGAGTGATATATACCATAACCCATTCCCATTCCATCCTATTCCAACCATTTCGCCAACCCTTTCTCCAAATCCATTCCTACATTTCCAAAGGTAGGCGGGTCACCTGGGGTCGTGCCAGTGTTTGTCATTGTGGACTGAAGTTGACATGCCTGTGGACGACAGTATTCATTTAACATCAGGTAAACTCGTATGCTCGTTTGCCGCCTTCTTCCTATAAAAGTAAAGCTATAGAAACGTTAATACGTTTCAGACCACATCCAACTCCATCGTCATCCACGTCACGGAATACAACAAGATCTACGGAGGGACATACCAGTGTGTGTTCGACACCAGGGAAGGAACTGTTACCAAGACTATCATGGAGATCGAGTAATTATTTACTAACCCTTACACTCGTTACGGATGGTCCTACAAAAATAGTGAAAAATATTTTAATATGGCACTCGGTACACAAAAATTATTATATCTAACTGAAAATCGACTTGTATTTCATGATTTTCTTATTACTTACATTGAATATAAATAATTGTTGATTAATAGACTCGTGCCGTACGCGTATTCTCTAAAGGTGCCTACAGATTTGCTCGATTTTTGACGATCGACACGTGTAAATGTGTCGAAGTAATCGAGTAAATGTGTAAGCAACAGACGATCGACATCGTATTTTTTGTCAATCGCCACTGTGGATCGTTTTTGTCGATCGATAAATCAACAAGTGATGTATACCAAATTTGTTTGATTTTTGACGATCCACACGTGAGTGAATATATGTAAATTAGGCGAGGTGCCTACAAATTTGCTCAATTTTAATCTTGATATTTATCGATCGTTATTGCCGCCTAAAACGATCGATAAAATCGAGCAAATCTGTAAATAGCTGACAGATCTTATTGATTGTCAAAACACAGCATATCGAGCGACAATAACGATCGTCAAAAATTAGACGTGTTGCCTCGCGTCGGCTGATGTAGTATAGGTATCACTTATAGTCGATTCCTGATTAGTTTTGATGTCTATGGTCATGGGTGCTCCGCACCCATTATTTACTTCCCGTGGGTGCTGGAGCCCCAGAGCACCCATGGGATCGGCGCCCGTGGTTGTGGTCGTACATGTACATTGTTATAGTTGCCTGTGGACTTTCTCACACACCACTCACGAGGGTGAAGGTAACTGGTCGGGGCTGAGCCCCCTTCAGTTGTTTCGCCTCTGTCCGCTAATACGAACAGGTCACCGGGTTGGCCCTTTGCGCCGTAGTGCCGCCTCAGGGTTTCTATCGGAAACCCGTTGTTATACCACGCCTTACGACGTGGTTAGGTCGCGCATTGTGGTAGTGTGCGTCGCGTCGTCGGGAACGCAACTCAAGTTTAGGAGCACAACCATTATAGCCGGTTTATTTATTCGAGTCGGGGATATAACATGTAGAACTGTCAATAAAGTGTCATCTCCATACAACTTTCACTATGTTTGACGGTTCTATATGTCATATTCCTGACTCGAATAAATGATCCGACTTTACTACCTAAGCATAGTCTTCGTGAGATGAAAGAATTATACAAGTATTTGTATTATTATTAGAAACTTCCACCCAATGTTTTAGTTTAACGTACACACAATATGCAGCAGTTTCTTTTTTTTACTTTTAGCTTAGAGAAATCTGAACATGATTCACCACAAGATGACAAAGATGATAAAGAGGATAAAGACGGTAACGTTGACAATTATCTTTCATCATCACCATTCTCAGCTTTTCTTTTCGGCCAACTGCAGAATATGAGCTTTCCATCTTCCAACCAATGAAAAGGTTTATTTGTGGATTGTAAGCGCAAGGATGTCGGTCATTTAGGGCTGTCACCTTTGAAATGCCCTAAACCCGCAAATTAAATGAATGAGACAAAAAACGAAACAGGACAGTCGGTAGATTTTTTTAAAATTTAAACTTATATGTACATACTTTCTTTAAGTTAATATATAAGTAAACTGTAACTTATTAATATTCTCGATGAGATAATAATAAAGTTATTGTTATTTATTATTATTTGTCGACAAGGAATTTATTGTAAACTATCTGAGCCGACAGACGATGTCCTGTCCAAATTTCAATAATACAATAATTTCAATAAGTTCATACAAAAATCCCATAGAAAAAAGCACTTTCAGTTTTCCAATTTTCCTTTCTCTGAAAACCTCAATCGGACTATTACGAACATTAAAAAAAAAATAGCCTAATCGGTGCAGCCGTTCTCAAGTGATGCGCTTACCAACGAACAGCATTTCATTTTTATTTATATAGATATGTATAGATAGGTATCTACTTTAGTTCATTATGTAATCTTCTCATTACTAATTGTTTGTAATGATGCTGGTAGAATATCCACTAGCGATGGGTAACTCCGGATTCAATGAATCAAAAGATCCGAGACAGCGAGCGGAGCCGAAACTCTTAATGATTCCGGCTAACTGTTATCCACTCCGAGGAGTTATTTATTCCTTTCATTTTTAGATTGCTGAGTTACATGACCGAACATGATACAATGCGAATGAGTCGGTCTCAGGCTCTTATAAAATATAAGTAGGGGAATCAAAGGAGTCGAGGAATCGTTAAGAGGGGTCGGATCCGCAAGCGGAGCCTGATTAAGTGAGCCGAAACATTCCGAGGAGTCGTGAATACTAGTAGTGGGTAATCAAGACTTCTCGGAGTGTTTTAACTCACTTAATACTGCTCTGCTTGCGGATCAGACTCCTCTTAGTTACTCCTTATCTGTTTTGATTCACCTTCCGAGAGCGTTTCATTCCATTTCCCTAACAGTTGTTGCATAAGCAAAAAAAAGGTCATGTCATAGTTGCGTCTCGATTTTGATCCCCCGACAAGTGCCGATGCGCGATTACACTCACGATCATGATTGGCGAAGGAATCGGAATGAATAAACAATTCGATGGAACAATTGAGGGATTCTGCTCCGCTCGCGGAGTCAACTCTTTTGATTCATAACTCCGGAGTTACCCATCACTAATGAATACCCACGACTATTATCCACAGTGTTCCATTTTATTGTCGCGAAACACTATGTACACGCATATATATATATATATATATATATATATATATATATATATATATCTGTATTTAATGTTCTACTGTGTTTACGTACATAGGTGGTGTGGTGACAATGAATTAATATATTTTTTTTCTTTATTTCTATCCCAAAGTGTGATGCCTATACTATTTACTATTTATTTTTTTTTAAAAATAACGTGGCTTTATCTATACATACATATAATAAAATTGTAACAGGCCGATGTCTGTACATTATAGATATTGAAAAACAACTAATATGGGGGGGTCTTTATTAGAGCAACAGAAGCCAAAACAACAGTTTTTAGAAATTTTGTCTGTCTGTCTTTCTGTATGTTTGTACACGTATCACGCAAAAACTACTGCATGGAATTGAATGCAATTTTCACCGATGTATTGCTAGAGGTCTAACTTAAAATATAGGCTCCATTTTACCGCAAGAAAATATCTTATTCCGATTGTTTTAAATTTAATAAACCGAAGCGAAGTGAGGGCGGGTCGCTTGTAAATTAATAAAAACACTATTTATTTTACATATAAAACAACTGATGCTCCGAAAGACGAAGCAGAAGGCGTGTAAGTATTATTTTTCTAAATTCCTTAATAAAATTAATTTATATTAATAACAATTATTAGGTACACCTATACGTTTTAACATTTCATTTTAGTAATTGGTTTTCCCACCACGCTTATAACCCAAAGCGCTGGATTATGACGAGAAACTCCCACTTTATTTGTTTATTTGAGGTACTCCAACAAGCTACCATACATTTGCATTATTGTATATTAACATGTAATTATATAGCAGCCCCCTTACAGAAGAACACAGCATGCAAAAAGTGTTTTATAAGAACAGGTGGACTGCATCGCAGTTGGTTAGCAAAATAATCTAAATCTAAATAATTGCTATAAACAAGTGACCATAGACAACAATTCGAGAGCAGTATCAATAAGAAGGGTAATTCGTTTTTGATACTACTCCTTTTCAGCTTCACAAATAATCTTTGTAATACTGTTTTAAACCCAGTTAACGAGCCCTAAACTATACATGTCCGGTGACTCTTGAAAGGCTATTAGGGCCACAAGAATTGAGCCATTCTGTAAAAAGTACTAAGTAACAAAATCAGAGTCTTCATTTAGAAAATAACTTTTTTTGGGGGAAATATCAAGTTCAGAAAGAGTCGTATAACAAAATTAGTTAGTTTCAATGATAAAAACTCAATGTGCTAAGAGGGTGTGGGAATTTTTTATTACACTGTAAGAACACAAACTCAGTCTCTTATCTCTATCTCTTCTCTTCTCTATATGTATATATAAAATTCTCGTGTCACAATGTTCGTTCCCGTACTCCTCCGAAACGGCTTGACCGATTCTCATGAAATTTTGTGAGCATATTGAGTAGGTCTGAGAATCGGCCAACATCTATTTTTCATACCCCTTAGTGATAAGGGTTGTCCACCCTTAGCGCCATCTGTTGGGCAGCCACATCAACGCGTGGCCGGGCACAGCTAGTATTATTATAATTTTATTGTATTTTAATTTCAGTCAGAAAACTGATAAGCCACCAGACGCGGCCGAGAGTAGTACGTACCCATATTAAATGTCATTTTAATTAACCCATAACAGCAAGCAGTAATTTCAATGAACCAATTACCATGTCATCGGCATAGCATAAGTTATTAACGCACACATTGTCGCTATAACAAACCAACATGCATGCCGCTGAGCCCAGCGATCAGAGCATTTATATAGAGACTGAAGAGGCGTTTAAACGAATAACAGTGAACAATGAATCTTAGGTTAAAACCAAACGACCGGCTCGCCGATGCTTCAACGTTGAACTCAAGGTTGTAAGGATGTGTGCGCTTAGAGAATCGCACTCTGGGATACGGCATGACCAATTAATACCATTTCAGTCCTTGACAAGATGCAACCATATTAAGTATTCAGTGACTTGACTAATTAGAACAAAATTTCGTCATTTGTATATTATTATTTCTACATCATAATGTTTGATTACAGGCACCGAGTAAGTATATGTTTTCAAATAACTTCTAAAAAATTTTTAATATTTTTTAAATGATTTTAATATTTTTTATTTTTAGTAGGGAGAGAGTGCATGCTGCATTCCCACAGCCGCTGGGCGCACTCGACTGGCCACGTTACCCCTCTCTCACAGAATTTCCTATTGCATTTCTTACTTTATCCTATTTCCCCAATGTACATACGTATTTCAGTAGTGAGCTACAATTTCCATCCCATCCTGTTCCTCTCCATTTTCTCAACCCTTTCTACCAATGTGTATTGGGAATAAGGAATGGACCTTGATCTGGAAAGGTAGGCAGCGCATCCGGGGGCGTAAGGTGTACCTATCCATGTAATTTCACGCTCTTTTTATCGTATTATTCTAATCAGCGCTTGGTATTTCACTAGATTTTACTATTTACTAGCAAGGATAACAGACATCGAGAACCATACTCCCTCCCTGCTGGACCTCCTGCTCACTACGCGGCCGGAAGACTACAGTGTTGTGTTGATGGGGTCATTCGACCACTGTCTCGTTCCAACTGTTATGCCAGCTGAGTAGTCCCGTTCACAAGGAAAACCCAAAGTCTGCCATTACCGTTTAACAGATTGGGATGGGTTGTATGAATTTTACTGTCCTATTTTACTTTCCTATCCATGGGGCAGATCTGTTTCTCGTCGAGTGATCCAGATGCCTGTGCTGATGCGGTGTTGCAGAGTATGGAATGTTATATTCTATGCTCTGTGATACCCGTTGGTGGACGGAGTCCACCATGGATTAATCGGTCTTGTAGAGAAGCCCACTGTGAAATTGAATGCTGCCTCGATGCAAGAAGAAGCAAGAAGACTGTACTGCCAAGGCAAGGAATAGGCGATCGATTATCCTTCTGGAAATCGAGCTTCTTAGTCGCTCTCTAAGGCTGCTGGAGGTAATTCCTGTCAGTCGTCCCTTCCATCGCTACGGAAGTTCGATGTCTCGCTGGCTTATAAGGCGAAAGAAAAAGCCGACCTCTTAGGCGGTCTCTTTGCCTCACACTCGAATCTGGACGATGGAGGTGCCACACCGCCGCCAATCGCGCGGTAGAAAAGCTCCATGTCAGAAATTTGTTTCACCCAACGTGAAGTCCGGCGAGCTCGTGCATCTGTCAATATGCGAAAATCAGCCGGATGGTATTCCTGCAGTGGTGGTGAATTATGCGCTCCTGAATTGTCTCCGGTGCTTGCGCGGCTCTTTAGTATATCTTGTTCTACAGAACGCTTCCTGTCAATTCCTGTCAGTTCCTATCAGTTTGGAAGGTTGTTCATGTTCACCCTCTGCCCAAAAATGGTGATCGGACCGACCCGGCCAACTACAGTCTGGTAGCAATAATCTACCTCCTCTCCAAGGTGGTGGAGAGTGTTATAAACACACAGCTCCTTGGGTACCTAGAGGATCACCAGCTAATTAGCGACTGCCAATACGGATTTAATCATAAATGTTCGGCTGGTAATCTTTAGCGTACATCACACACCTTTGGGCTGACGCCATTGACAGTAGATGTGAGGCTTTAGCTGTTGATCAGGATATTGCTATGGCGTTTGACCGGGTATGACACAAAGCGTTACTTTCCAAACTATCATCCCTCGGGTTGCCCGAAGGGTTGTGCGAATGGGTCGCCAGCTTCCTGGGCGGAGCATCAGAGGTGTTATCGACGGTAGCTGCTCCGACACCATGCCAATAAATGCTGGTGTCCCACAAGGTTCCATGCTATCCCCAACTCTGTTCCCTATGCATATTAATCATCTGTTGAAATATCAATTGGATCTATTTGACTCCATCCAACGACGTTCGAACTGTCGACGATTGCAATCTCGCAGGTGGCATAGAATACCCCAGAGTCCGGAGAGATATTGCATCTCTCTGCGTGCTCGACCGCTTGTAAACCGGGAATATTCTGATTTTTTTTTTAATTTAATGCCAACTTCGGGTTTTTACCATCGCACCTCCCTTCATCATCGTGTGGTTAATCCACACTTCCTTTTTTGCTACACATTTTTTGCTGCCTGAGCGCCTTCTGCGCTCGTCCTAAACTACACATGTCCAGTGACTCTTGACAGGCCATTAGGGCCACAAGAATTTAGCCATTCTGAAAAGTACAAAGTAACAAAACCAGTCTTCTTTTAGAAAATAGCTTTTTTGGGGGGAAATATCAAGTTCAGGAAAAGTCGTAAAACAAAAGTAGTTAGTTTTAATGATAAGTTAATGATAAAAACAATAACACAAACTCACAGTTTCTTATATTATTATAATTTTATTGTATTTTAATTTCAGTCAGAAAACTGATAAGCCACCAGACGCGGCCGAGAGTAGTACGTACCCATATTAAATGTTTTAACAGCAAGCTGTCATTTTTATTAACCACTTGGGACAATAAGTCATGTGACATGTAACGACTGTACGACGTCGTTTGTCAACGGAGATCAACTCTTGCGCTACGCAAGTTATAATTTAACATTATTGTAATATTAGATGCTCTAATTTTACAAAACTTTAGACTATATTTAAATAATTCACAATTTAAAATAATAAATATGTAATAGGTGTTTGACAAGTTGTAACTTTTGAAGGACGTGACTAATCGCAACTAAAAAAAACAATAACTAGTGAAAATTTTCGATGCAACGTTTCATTGTTGATGGCATCGCTGTTGGGCTCAAACGTTGTTTCGCGGATGTTAAAGCTTAGAGAATACCAATTTCATACAAAAAAATGTCAACTATCTATTAGTTTCGTTTCGCGCGGTCAACGTACTTGAGTAGATAGTGTCGACAATTATTATTATTTATTGTATATAAAGACCACGAAAAGGTCAACTGGAGTTAGTAGAAAACTTAAAAGTATGTTATTACAACATTCAATTAAAATTAAAATATTATACAATTAAAATGAAACAATTACATGTCAAATTTCAAATTTGATTTACCGCTTTAATCATTCTTCATACAGTAGGGTTATAATGCCTTTGCGACACCATCGCCAGTACCACTGTTCGGGCTGCCTCGAGTCCTGCTTAATAATGACTCGGTCTTTTTTCTTCACACGGCATCGAAACCATCCGTGTGACATCGAACATTGACGATGCACTACAGAACCGACACAACCCAACAGCGCCTTGAATGCATTACTGTACTGGATAAGCAGGGCACTGCATGACTTTTGGCTTAGTATATCTCACCCATAGACTGCTCGAGTACAGATATGTGCTATAGGTCTTAAAGAGTGTTATTTTGGTCTGTTTGGAACATCGGACAAATCTATGTGCTATCATATTAGCCCGGGCAAACAATGCTTTGAGCTCCCATTCCAGGTTTTCATCGTCCTAAAGCTCTTCAGTAACAAAATGTCCGAGGTATTTAAATTTATACACCCTAGCGAGCACTGACTCATTAATTTTATTGGGGGGGACAGAAAATGGAATCTTGTTACCTGGCTTAAAGTACAGCAAACCATGTGTCTGAGCGTAAGTCCCACAAACGATGAGAAGCCATTGGGGCCAGCAGCACCATGTAATTGGCATAGCTAAAGTTATTAACGCACACATTATCGATATAACAAACCAATATGCATGCTGCAGCGCCCAACGATAGAAACGATTCTATATAGAAACTGAAGAGGCGTTTAAGTGAATAACAGTGAACAATAAATATGTTTCAACGTTGAACTCGAGGTTGTAAGGATGTGTGCGCTTAGAGAATCGCACTCCGGGATATGGCATGACCAATTAATATCATTTCAGTCCTTGACAAGATGCAACCATAATATTACGTATGCAGTGACTTGACTAGTTAGAACAAAATTTCGTCATTTGTGTATTATTATTTCTACATCATAATGTTCGATTACAGGCACCGAGTAAGTATCTGTTTTTAAATAACTTCTAATTTTTTAAATAATTTTTAAATGTTTTTAGTATTTTTAGTAGGAGGAGAGTGCATGCTACATTCCCACAGGCGTTGGGCGCACTCGACTGGCCTCGTTACCCCTCTCTCACAGAAGACTACCTTGAAATTTTCTATTGCATTTCCTACTTTATCGTATTATATTTCCCTAATGTACATACTTATTTCGGTAGTGAGTTACCATTCCCATCCCATCCTATTCCCCTCATTTTCCCAACCCTTTCTCCCAATATGGATTGGGAATAAGGAAAGGTGCTTAATCTGCAAAGGTAGGCAGCGCATCTAGGGGCGTGCTAACGTTCGTAACTCTAGCTAGACTGATGTAGGCACCAGGGCCGTCTTTACCAGGGGGTGCAAGGGGTGCGGTGCACCCGGGCGCGGAGCGCCCGGGGGCGCCTGTCGAGCGCTGAATTTTTGGATATTTCATTGAACTTAACGCCATTGCACAGTTTTATATACTTGTTACTTACGACAAATATGTATGCGCAAGCAAAAAAAAAATAGTCATTAACAATAATATTTTTTTTACTTTTATTACGCTTTCGGCGCTTGTCATACCGCATTACTACACTACACAAATAACAATTTTATTTAATACAACACGCGCGCGGCAAAATCTCTAATCCAAAGACAGTGTATGTATGTACGTTTGACAAGTTGCCGCCCGGTAGCAAAATGATCTCTAAGTCAATAGAGTGTAAGTTCATTTGAAATGGGCGCGCGGGCACTTATGGTATTTACTTATGGTGCAGGGTGTGCGGCGCACAGGGGCGCAGGGTGTTAGGGGGCGCCGAGCGCCGCTCGCGACGCCTCCAAAGAGTCTACTAGAGGGCGCCAGGGTATTGATTGCACCCGGGCGCTACATGGGCTAGAGCCGGCGCTGGTAGGCACGTTCCGCGGATGTCTATGAACGACAGTATCCACTCACCATCAGGTGGAGTGTATGCTCGTCTGCCGACGTTTCCCTTAAAAAAAGTGGACTTTCTATATTTCATTTCCCTAATTGGATTTTCCACGAATCCGCATTAAGTTCGTGCACTGGATAATGTACCGAAACACCCTGTTTATTTCGATGTGTTTCATTGCCCTGTGCCGAGCAATGGGGCGTTATAGACTGATGTAACGGTTGAATTGGTTGTTCAACCGTTATTATTATTTATAATAACGGTATTTATAATAACATATATTTATTATTATTTATAAAACAAAAAGCCGTAATCGCAACTAGGCACGCTGGCCAAGCGGGTTGGCGAGTATGTTATGTGTAATCGCCCTCAGAACAATAACGGCACTGTGAACAACACCTGACACCGCGCAACGTGCTTTGCTTGTTTATATAAACTTAGATTAATGCATAAACATAGTTCTCGATAATCAGAACAATAACGGCACTGTTTGCAATGACGTAGTTCCTGCCAGCAGCCCGGATTTCGGGACACTTCGTCCCAAACCTAGCATCGGTCAATACGTATATTTTCAGACTATTCTAAAAAATCAGTTGTAATAATATTAATTGTAGTTCAAATAAATAATCCTTTTTTTAAAGTGTTTATTCACTGACCACGTAACAAATACACTCTTTTAGAGGTGATGAAGTTCCTCAAAGCTTGTGGTAGCGGCTTTGTTATCTCTTTAATCGCCTTTCACGACACTCATATAAAGAAATGGGGCGGTCGTATTCTATAGCCGGCAGACTTTAGAATCATATTTTTAAAATAGCATTATTAAATTTAGACTACTTATCTAATTTAGAAATCGCTTTAGCGATAAGACCGCCGGTTGTACTTCTAATAACTTGTACTTTGTATTACTCTGTGTGTTCTTGGTGTACAATAAAGTGTATGTATCTATGTAATTTTACCCTCTTTTTATCGTATTATTCTAATCAGCGCTTGGTAACTACTTTTGTATTGCTACTTGCTACTTACAAGCTACTAGTACTTGCTACTGCTACTTGCTATTTTGTATTACTAGCAATTACTATTTATTAGCAAGGATAAGAGACATCGAGAGCCATACTCCCTCCCTGCTGGACCACATGCTCACTTCGCGGCCGGACGACTACAGTGTTATTGTTGATGAGGTCATTCGACCACTGTCTCGTTCGAACTGTTGTGCCTGAGGACGTCTGAGCAGTCCCGTTCACAGCGAAAACACACAGTCTGGCACTACAGTTTAACAGATTGGGATGGGTTGTGTGAATTTTACTCTTCTTATCCATGGGGCAGATCTATTTCTAGTCGGGTGATCCAGATGCCTGTGCTGATGCGGTGTTACAAACTATGGAATGTTATATTCCATGCTCTGTGGACGGAGTCCACCATGGATTAATCGGTTTTGTAGAGAAGCCCGCTGTGAAATTTAATGCTGCCTCAAGGCAAGAAGAAGCAAGAATGCTGTACTGCAAGGCAATAAATAGGCTTTTACCATCGCACCTCCCTTCATCGTCGTGTGGTTAATCCACACTTCCTTGGACGGTTTACCGGATTGGGAGCCTTTGCTGGTTGCTACACATTTTTTGCTGACTGAGCGCCTTCAGCGCTCGCCCTAAACTATACATGTCCGGTAACTCTTGAAAGGCCATTAGGGCCACAAGAATTTAGCCATTCTGAAAAGTACAAAGTAACAAAATCTGAGTCTTCTTTTAGAAAATAGCTTTTTTGGAGGGAAATATCAAGTTCAGGAAAAGTCGTAAAACAAAAGTAGTTAGTTTTAATGATAAAAACTCTATATGTTAAGAGGGTTTAGGTATTTTTTATTACACTATGTATAAACAAACAATAGCACAAACTCAGAGTCTCGTATATTATTATAATTTCATTGTATTTTAATTTCAGTCCGCAAACTGATGAGTCACCAGACGCGGCCGAAAGTAGTACGTACCCATATTATATGTTTTAACAGCAAGGTGTCATTTTTATTAATCAATTGGGACAATAAGTCATGTGACATGTAATGACACTGTACGGCGTCGTTTGTCAACGGAGATCAACTCTTGCGCTACGCAAGTTATAATCTAACATTAACAAATATTAGATGCTCTAATTTTACACAACTTTAGACTATATTTAAATAATTCACAATCTATATAAATAAAAATGAATCCCTATTTCCCTTGGTCACGCCATAACTTGAGAACGACTTTACCGATTTCATTCATCTTTTCTTTTTTAATTTTCTAATACTTTGTAGAAGGTTGTTACGGAAAGAAAAATTAAGAAAATTGCGAAGAAAATTTGAAAATTTCAGAAAACTTAACGACTATTTAAACTTCGCGCGTCTGACAGTTCGCGCATTTGACAGTTCGCGCGCCGCAAATGTCGTTTAACAGCTGCATCGGTCGATCAAAAAATTCATTTATTCATTTTTATTATTTATTGTACTAGGTTGATCAATAAGTTTCTGGAATCGGATACTTTACGTTAAATTATAGGAATGCATTCTATTTCATTCGAATCTCAAATACAGTAGTAGCCAGTGCCAAAAGAATTAAAAAAAATGGTCACCAATATTTTTTTTCGTTGTTTACATTTGGTGGGAATTTTATTAGTGTGCAAAATGGAGAAAATCGAAGTTCGTGAGGTTATTAAATATTTCTGTCTGAATTTTTTTTCTACGAAATGTGTTTTTGAAGAATTGCAGTCTACTTTGTCTACAGTTGCAGTCTACAGTAGCATACTGGTGCGCGGAATTTAAACGCGGTAGAGCCGTTTGTAACGACGAGACTCGCTCTGGGCGCCCAACAACCGCCCAACAGCAATCTGTTGGGCTTGAACAGTCACACGTCGATACGTGTGACTATTCGTCATTTAGCTGAGATTATGAAGCTTTCGTTCTGGACAATTCAGTTCATTTTAACTCATACCATAAAATTCAAAAAGGTGGCCGCACGTTAGGTTCCTCGAATGTTAACAGACGCACAAAAGAATGCAAGATTAGTCATTTCATAGCAAAATTTGGCAATTTTGACCGAGACCCAGAATCTTTTCCACTACATTTCGTGACTGTTGATGAAACGTGGGTTTAACATTTTGACCCGGAGACGAAGAACCAAAGTAAGGTGTGGAAAAGATCGTCCTCCCCGCCAGCCAAGAGATTTAAAGTCTTTACGTCCGCTGGCAAGCCTTGGTCTTCTAGGATGCGGAAGGTATCATTATGATCGATTATTTAACTAAAGGACAGACAATAACTGGAGAGTATTACCCAACATTGATCAAAAAACTACGCGAGGAAATAAAAAAATAAACGACGTGGAAAATTGCGTACCGGAGTGCTTTTTCATCATGAGAATGCACATGCGCATCGGTCTGATGTTGCAGGCGCTGCCATCCGAACGGCTGGGTTTTGTTGATGCAGCATCCGCCATATTCTCCGGACCTAGCTCCTAGTAATCTTCACCTTTTTACCAATTTGAAAAAACAATTGCATGATATAAAATTTCACGGAGATGATGAGGTCATGCCCGCTGTAAAGTCTTTTTTCAATACCCAGGATCAAGCCTTTTTTTCGCCCAAGGGAATTAATTGAGCAACTTTCAAAACGTTATTCAAGGTGTATTAGATTAGAAGGTGATTATGTTGAAAAATAAATATAATTTAGATATACGAGTACCTACGTTTCCTAAAGTTTCAATACTTTTCCTAAAATATATTGATCAACTAGTATAATAGAAAACGAACAAACCAACATGCCGCTGAGCCCAGCGATCAGAGCATTTATATAGAGACTGACGAGGCGTAGGTGCAGTGTCGGCTTTACCTATGGTGCAGGGTGTGCGGCGCACACGGGCGCAGGGTCTTAGGGGGCGCCGAGCGCCGCTCGCGACGCCTCCAAAGAGCCTACTAGAGGGCGCCGGAGTATTGATTGCACCCGGGCGCTACATAGGATAGAGCCGGCGCTGCGTAAGTGAATAACAGTGAACAATAAATCTTAGATAATACCAAACGAGTGGCTCGCCGATGCTTCAACGTTGAACTCGAGGTTGTAAGGATGTGTGAGCTTAGAGAATCGCACTCCGGGATACGGCGTGACCAATTAATGCTATTTCAGTCCTTGACAAGATGCAACCATAATATTAAATATTCAGTGACTTGACTAATTAGAAAAAAATTTCGTCATTTGTATATTATTATTTCTACATCATAATGTTTGATTACAGGCTCCAAGTAAGTATTTGTTTAACTTCTAAATTTTTAAATTATTTTAGTATATTTTAATTTTTAGTATGGGGAGAGTGCATGCTACATTCCCACAGCCGCTGGGCGCACTGGACTGGCCTCGTTACTCCTCTCTCACAGAAGACTAATTGTTCCATTGAATTGTTATTCATTCCGGCGCCAATCATGATCGTGAGAGTGTAATCGCGCATCGACACTTGTTGGGGGCTTAAAATCGAGATGCAACCATGGCATGACTTTTTTTTTGCTTATGCAACAACCGTTAGGGAATGGGAATGAAACGCTCTCGGAAGGTGAATCAAAAGAGTTAAGGAGTAACTAAGAGGAGTCTGATCCGCAAGCTCTGGGAAGTCCTGATTACCAACCACTAGTGTGTAGAGCAGAGTAACAAATTCACAAACTTAAAAGAAAACTATCGTTGGGGAAAACGGTCGTTCTTGTTAGTTTTAATGATAGGAACTAGGAACTCAATGTTAAGAGGGTGCAGGATTTTATAAACCCTTTATAAACAGACGAGAAAACAAACTTAGTGACCCTTTATTTATATAATTTCACTTTGTTTTAATTTTAGTCAGCCACCGGAGGAGGCATCAGATGCGCGCAAGAGTAGTATGTATCCATTTGAAATTTTTTAACAGCATGCTCTCAATCAATTTATTACGGTCAAGGCGAAGATCAACCTCAGGGTGAAGCCGCTGGAATCCCGCCAAGGCGTCAATTTTAAGTCATTTGTAGTGCCGATCCCGTCGCATGACCAGCAAATGTACACCAGAGACGACTTCTGGCCGGAGCGTGTAGTCTTCCGGTGTTTCCACGGACGACTTGCGAGGGACAACGGAAACAGGAAGCATAGTGCACATATTTAGTTTTAAATTTATTTTTGTTTTCTGAAGTAAATTAATAAATGAATTAGGATAACAAGTTACGTGACATGTAATGAATGACATTGTACGCTGTTGTTTGTCACCGTCAAGGTATGGCTCTCATGCTTCCGTAATACTTGATATTTTTTATAGAAAAAAGGCGGTAGACGAGCATACAGTCCACCTGATGGTAAGTGGATACTGTAGCCCATGGACATCCGCGATACATGCCAAAATAAATCCAGACAAACGACAAACGTTGGCACGCTTCCGGATGCGCTGCCTACCTTTGCAGATTAAGGAATGGATCGGGAGAAAGAGTTGGGAAAATGGGGAAGGATAGGATGCGATGAGATTAATCTCTCAAGATTCTTGTCAGTCAGTCGCTAGTGTCGACAATGTCGCCGATGTTTCAACATTGAACTCAAAAGTTGTAAGGATGTGTTATAGAATCATAAGACATGACCGATTAATACTTTTCAGTCCTTGATAAGATGCAACCATAATATCACGTATTTATTGACTTGACTTAACTAACTAAAATTAAATTTTGTCTTTTTTTATATAGAGAAGTGGGTGTACGAGCAAGCGGTCCCACACAATGACCTAAGTGTTACCGCCGCCATGGACACCTGCAACACCAGGGGGCATGCGGGTGCGCCGCCGACGTTTATGTCTTGACCCGGTTGTTTAAAATATGTTGTTTAATATAGTTGTATATCATATTGATTGATTAATGATTGATTACAGACGCCCAGTAAGTAACTGTCATTATTTTTTTTTAATAATTATTCAATGTAGGTACATTTTTATATTTCATTTTCATAATTGGTATTTCCACCAATCCGCATTATGCCCGTACGCTGGTTAATGTCGCGAAACACCCTCTTTATTTTTAGTGAAGTGATGGGGTGCTGCTATTCTAAGGACAACGTAAAACTTAACTAATTCTAACTACTTTTTATCCCGATTAAATTTTCCATGAATTTAAAATAAATCTTCTTTATATAATACTTAACTAGCTGCACCCGGCAGCCGTTCTCCTGCCTGTGTATATTTATTTACCTCTGTATATAAAATCACAAATTATTCTGTTTTGCTGTCGATATGATTTTTACGATCGATAGAACGGTATAGAAGTTGATGTGCTACAGCGCCATCTAGTGGCGAGTTACAACAAAGCTTTCATGGTGATCGGTTAAACGGTGTCGAAGTCTATTAATCTCAGATATACCAACATACATTTTTATATAATAAAAAAAATAGATAGATAAGCGCTCGACAACAGCTTTTGTACTTTACTAGGAACACATACTTCTTTCACATGGTATAACTATCTGCTTATAGAACTCAAATATACCATGTGTCCATTAGTTTATCTTGTTACTATACAAGTTCCATTGCTTTATTTTCTCGATGACAGCTGATACACAGTGGTCGATATAACTTTGTTCTAGCGTCAACGCCTAAAACTCTGAACAAAAATTAGGCACCAAGACGTCATATTTCATTAACAAGGTCACGTCAGCCAGAAAGCAATTTTAGGGATGTAGTTATCGATAAACGTAAGACGATAACAGATCCGATATTTTTTTACAAAATGTAAGAAACTAAACTACTGCCGGATACTTTTGTACAAATTTATTAACTAATATTATATTTCATTACAAGATGTTACACGTGTTAATTCTTGATTGATAATGCCAACTTCTTTAAAATTTTCGAAGCTGTTGTAAAATAAGTAGGTATAGGTAGGTACTCGACAATGAAACGAAATAATTATAATGACAGGTAATCTTTATTTATTTATTTTAATCAAAATCTGATGAATCGTCACTGTCACTCGATGAGCTCTCCCCAACATTTATTATAAGTTCCTGTACTTCTATATTATCGAATGCCACATGAATTTCCCAATCCGACGCTATAATGTTTTGGGTTCTTCTCACAATTTTTTCCCAGTTTTCGGCAGTTACTTCCGCACATGCATTTTTTAATAAATCTAACATCTTGTTTGCCGTAAAAGGGGGATGGGTATTGTTTCGAGCGGCGTGTCCTTTGATTTGTGCCCATATTAGTTCTATAGCATTGTACTGGCAATGATACGGCGGAAGTCGAAGAACCCAATGACCACATTCGGCAGCTATTTCGTCGATAACATATCTTTTAGGGTGGCTTTTATTCGATTTTAAAATATTCACTAATTGTACTTTTAATAAAGTATTACCCACAGTTTCGCCATGACGTTGGAGCCAGTCAATTATCTCTTGTTTTTTATTGGCCTGCGTCGGCATTTTATCAATTTGTCTGGAGTGATATGTAGCGTTGTCCGTAATAATTATCGACGGTTCTTCCAGAGATTGCACCATTTCTTTAAACCATCCTTCGTAAATCGCCGCGTTCATTTCTTCGTGGTAGTCCACTGTTTACTTGGATTTAAAGGCCAGTAAAGCATCTGACATGAATCCTTTCGTAGACCCTGCATGGCATATGATGAGGCGTTCACCTTTTCCCATTGGCACTGAACTAGTGGAAGCGACGGTGTCGTCAGTCCAGTTCTTAGATACTGTGTGGTTTGCATTTAACCAAGTCTCGTCAGTGAAAATAACATTTGACCAATCTTGCGAGTGACAGATTAAAACAAACACAAAATGGCGGTGGGCCATTGAGTGTTCCCACCTTGAAAAAATATATTTGAATGTTTTTGTTGTATTTGTCTTTGTTCAAAATATAATAAATATATGCGATCGATATCATTACTTATTTGGTCACACAACACTACAACTATCAAATTAGAACTGTCATCGAGAAAATAAAGAAATGGAAATACTATAGTTATGAATTATCAAAATTGATTTTTTTTTTTTTTTAAGTTTATCTCGTATATACACATTGATTGTTTTATCGTTTTAGATTCGTGACGTAATTATTGTATTAAGGAAGTATTATCAATACGTAAGCTCAAGAAAGATATACTCGCACCAGATAGAAATAAACTTGAATAAAACTAAAATACGTAGTAGCAATAAGTCAATGCACGCGTTTATGAAACTAATTGTGTGCGCGGGGAAATAGAGTTGCGGAGAGAGCTACTTTTTTTTTCATATATGGCAATGATGCAATTAGGACATTCTGCCAGTGTCAAGTTTTTCGTAGTTATAAACATAGTCTAAAACGTATCCTGCCAATGTCCAGTCCCGTGGAAGTAAGTCGGCAGTCGCTCAGTAAAGCGATAGTAGGTTTACTGAGGACAGAAGAGGGCTCCTTGGAAGCACACGAATAAAATGCAGCCCCACGCTTTTACTTGATTATCACAAACATTATGGACAAAAACACTTTGAAGTTTAATAAACTATCAGTATTAAACCACAAAACGCCTAATACACAATTTTTACAATAATCTAACATATGGTAAACTCAACTTCACTTCTCGAGTTCACGCTAAAGGGTCCGGGAGCTACGTTCACGCCGCGTCGCAGCGCATGCGCCGCGTTACCACGACCTCTCACTACTGCTCTTGATACTTTTCAATATTGGTCGATTTATTATTAATGTTCATATCTTTAAAATTTTACCTTCTTTGATACTAGTGATGGTTAATAAAAATTTCGTCGCGTATATACAAATAAACACACAGTGTCTTATACGTATCTATATACATATATAACTTTTTAAGCATTCGCGTTTTGTACTTGTGGTGGAGGTACATATATAAAATAATACACCTTAGAAGGTAGATTCGCTCGGCGCTTATAGTTAAGCCGCCGCGCGTGCGCCGGCCGGCTCGGTGCGCAGGAGTTCTGGCATGCGCCGCGCCGCCGGAGTAGTCAAGAGCTCGCACAGCTAACGGTGCCACATACTCAGATAAATACGCTTTGTACAATTGTTTCACTAGATTCGTCAGTACAATATAAAGTAAATCCGAAGGTAAATAAAGTAAATACAGTGTGCTAGGGAATAATATGTTACAATTAAATACCTTGCTTCAAAACAGCTGTGAAGTGATTTCCGTCTAAACACCTCACCATACCCTTTTTATATACTCATTTTATATTGTAAATCGGATATAATCGCGAAAAAATTAAAGGCCTTTGTGTACCTTTTATTTCTAGTTTAGGTACGTTTGCACAAACCGTGGTCACGAGTTGAGTGAAAAGGTCACGGTGTCTTTATTGTATCTAATACTAGCGACCAGTGCTGGCTTTATCTATGGTGCAGGGTGTGCGGTGACACGGGCGCAGGGTGTTAGGGGGCGCCGAGCGCCGCTCGCGACGCCTCCAAAGAGCCTACCAGAGGGCGCCAGGGTATTGATTGCACCCGGGCGCTACATGGGCTAGAGCCGGCCCTGCTAGCGACCCGCCCTCGCTTCGCTTCGGTTTATAAGAGATTTTTTTTTTCAAAATTTGAATATAAAATATAGCCTATATTAGACACGGATAATGTAGCTTCCTATTCGTGAAATAATTTTTGAAATCGGTTCAGTAGTCCCAGAGATTACCCCCAACATACCTACAAACACACAATTTTACCTCTTTATTATATTAGTATAGATAAAGTTGAATAATAAATAACGCCACAATCATTGGCACCCTCTAGGATTCCCCGTGACAGACGGACAGACCCAGTTCCGAATAAATATTTGTCTTTAAACATATGAATATTCGACCGAGAATCGAACCCAGTGGGCAGAATCACTACCGACTGGATTAAAATAAGTACATATAGTAAATAAGTACTACCTATAGATAGATAGATAAAAGTATTGCACCAAAATAAAACAAGACAGTAACAGACATTGTAACATATCAATGAAATACACACAAGACGGTTTTAATACATACATCATTTTTTTTTTTCTTTCAGACAGCCAGCGAATAAGGCACAACATCCCGCCAAAGGCAAGTATCCATATCTTAGATGTTTTCGCAATAAAATTGTTAACCATTTAATGTCATTACATGTGACACCATACGTTGTTGTACTCGTATGTCACTGTCAACTTTGATATAGTTGCGGTAGTATACAAGGGCGTCGCCAGCCAGTGGACCAGAGGTGGGGGGAGGGGGGGCAAGATGTGAGAGAGGATGGGAGAAACATGATATGTAGGTACAAATAAAAAAAAAATCGAATCTCTAGAGACCCCCTCCCCCGCCTGCTCCCCCTTGGCGACGACCTTGGTAGTATAGTTCTGGATATAATTCTACCGTGCAATTCTTATTAATTTATAGGGAGCTGTTGATTTACTGTTCTGCGATTCATAGCGCTTTTCGTATTGTATAAACGTAATATTATAACCACATACTCGTGGCTCCCCCTAGCGACGCCGCACCTAAGACAGCGCTAGCGAATGCCAACAGCCCTACACAGCGCTTTAAGCGGGCTATACGTTGCTTTCGTAGTTACACAATTATGACGGTTTTATTAATATTTATAATGTGATAGGTAAGATTTTTTAATCATAAAATGTATACTCCCAAAATTCATATATTACTAGCGACCCGCCCTCGCTTCGCTTCGCTTTATAACTTTTTTTCAAAATTTCAAAATAAAATATAGCCTATATTAGACACGGATAATGTAGCTTCCTATTTGTGAAAGAATTTTTGAAATCGATTCAGTAGTTCTAGAGATTACCCCCAACATACAAACAAACACACAATTTTACCTCTTTAATTATAGTAAATATAGTATTAGTATAGATTGGTTATTATTGATTTCAGAAACATATGCTGAGCCAGGTGAATATTAGCCATCGATATGCAAATTTCCGTTAAAATATTATTAAGTACCTACCTATCTAATTATTATTAATTCAAAATTATTAATATTTATTAACTAATACCAATATTTAAAATATGGTTTTAAACCATCTCGTCTCTCCTTCGGTGAGCCAAAATGTGAGAGAGACAGTAAACCTCCGGCGAAAGCACAGTCGGGGACCCTAGCGAGTGAAACCGGCGCGGGCGGCACAGGCGATACACTTGGTATTGAGTAGCACCGCCATCTGCATCTTCGCTGAGATCCAGCTGCTACCGAAGGCCATTATTAATATTTATTTAACTTTTATCAAACATAATATTCTTTTATATACATAATATTCGCTAAAATCTTTGATGTGTGTGTCATGTTATGTATATAACTATATATACTGAATAAAAACTACTCTCTCACAGAAGACTACCTTGAAATGTACTGCATTTCCCACTATCTTATTTCCCTAATGTACGTACGTGTTTCGGTAGTGAGTGAGATGTGCCAGAGCCTATTCCCATCCTATCCCTTCCCATTTTCCCAACCCTGTCTCCAAATCCATTCCTATATCTCCAAAGGTAGGCAGCGCATCCGGGGGCGTGCCAACGTTTGTCATTTTGAACTAATGTTGGCATGTATCGCGGATGTCTATGGGCTACAGTATCCACTTACCATCAGGTGGACTGTATGCTCGTCTGCCGCCTTCGTCCATAAAAAAAAAAAAAATTTTTTTTATGGATTTTTATTTTTTCATCGATTTTTTTAATGTTTTCGTTATTTTCAGAATATGGTAACTATTTTACTTTTTTCACATTCATTCTCATATATGTTTATGTTTTCTAATTAATTGAATAAATAATCATTAATCTTAGACGCTTCGGGAACATCTCGCGCTCCCCATTACGAAGGGGCGGTGGAAACAGTGGCGGGATTGAATCCCTTTCTGTCCGCCAGCACGGACAGGGGGCTGGAGTGGCCCTAATCATATAAGCTGTTGGTTATTGATAATGGACAGCACAGCTAGCGCAGGGATTCACTGTTTATTTAACATAAACTACGAAGACATCATATAAAATAATATTTAATACAAGAAGAACTGAAACATGTTTCTAGTACTGAAAGAACAAAAGACGATCAGTGCAAAAAATAAAAGAAGAACGTAGAGCGTAGTGATGCGACACAACAACAATGATGTGCCCATCACCAGTCCTATGCGAGGGAGTTAAAAATACTCATTTACAACATAAGCTTACACATGTATAATAATGTTTCAGGGAATTGACACTATAAAATAAACAATATTGAGTTTCTCTGTAACAAAAGAACCGTTTATTGTTTCTTTCACATATAATTATTTACCATAATGGTGGGTTTAGCGCAGTATTTTATAGTAAAAATCCTAGCTGTAACAAAAGAAACGACATTAAAGTCTATTCTTCAAATGTCAATCCCTTTCGCTTCAGACAACAGACAAATTCACAATATTAAACTATCCAAATCAACAACGCCATCTTCATCTACCCATACATCACAGACCATATTATATTATAAATCACAGATTACCCTACATCGATATACAAAATCGATAACCTTGTATATCGATGGCGCCCGGAATGAGCCGCAAATTAAAATCGAAGAAATAGATTTTCTTTACACATGTAATACTTTAAAAGGTATATATACTAAAATAACATGAAACGAACATTTTTCAGATATTAGTAAGTAAAAATTTTAAACTTCAATATCATCAGATGCTTTATTTCCTCAAATTAAACTAGCACCTACCTATAACGTATTAACAATCATTAATACAATGATCAATCTCTTTTATATCAATCCATCCTATCTTATCCCCACCCTATTTTCCCAAACTTGTCTCCAAACCAATTTCTAAATCTCAGAAGGTAGACAGGCGCATCCACCGTTTGTCATTCTGGACTGATGCTGGCATGTATCGTGAATGTCTATGGGCGACAGTATCCACTTACCATCATGTGGAGTGTATGCTCGACTGCTGCCTTCTTACTATAAAAAAATCAATACTGAATATTTTTCCACATGTAGCAAATACCCTGAACTTTAGATGAAGAACTTTAGGGTAAGTTAGGTCTATTGGGGTCCTGTCTGCTGTGTGGATACCTGTATATCTATGGGCATGCTAAAAAATGTGGATGTAATTTAAAATGTATTTAATATTTTTATTACAATTTCAGATGGAGGTGAGTTGCAATTTCATGGTATATATGCGGTTACAGCGTCTAATCGCAAAATCTTACCACGTTAACATTGTTAACATTCATATAGAAGCCCTCTAACATGTCACTGAAATAAGACAACGAACTGAAAATTGATGTTCGGTACAGAGAGTAGATTCTACCCGCTTGTTACAATTTTTTTTCCCTTAACTTATAAACGCGACCCGTTTATAAGTTTTTTTTTTTCAAAATTTCAAAATAAAATATAGCCTACATTAGACACGGATATTTCGTATTGTATAAACGTAATATTATAACCACATACTAGCGACGCGTCGCTAGGCTCCCCCTAGCGACGCCGCACCTAAGACAGCGCTAGCGAATGCCAGCAGCCCTACACAGCGCTTTAAGCGCTGTGTAGGACTTTATACACAGCTTTATACTTTATACACAGACGTATACACGCTTTATACGTCTGCTTCCGTAGTTTGTTTCCGTAGATAGGTAAGATTTTTAAATCATAAAATGTATACTAACAAAATTCATATTATAATATACTAACAACCCGCCCTCGCTTCGCTTCAATTTATGTTTAATTTCAAAGTTTCAAAATAAAATATAGCCTATATTAGACACGGGTATTGTAGCTTCCTATTTGTGAAAGATTTTTTTAAATCGCTACAGTAGTTCCAGAGATTACCCCCAACATACCTACAAACACAATTTTACCTCTCTATTATATTGGTATAGATTTCTAGTTCATTTCTGTTATTCTAAGCGCAGTGCTAAACAAATACGCTCACTGCTACTGGACGTGGCGTCAGGGGGTCTACTCTGTACTTCGTGCCGATATTTCGGTAAATTCCAACCACGAAACTACTTCATTACTACTCCCGATCGCACAAGGCGACGATCGAAATATAGCATTTGACAAGAGATACTTGGGGATTAAACGTCAAATTTCACGATAACAATACCTGACCTTTTATATATACGGGGCGACATAGAGCTCTGAACGAAGGGAAGAATAAGGTTGTTGGCTAGGGCTGCCACTCCTCCGGGTTTGAACGACGTTTGTCAAGGCTACGCGACTGTGACGTCGGACATTCAATATTTTTTCAAATGAGAAGTGTGATTTATTTATACAGATTATTTTAAAGATTAATTATTGCTGTGACAAATTCAAACGTACGATTTAAAGCATCGCTGTGAGTATCAAAGAGAGTATAAGTTTATCTTGTGTTAATTATTATTCGTCTATATCTCAATTAGATGTTTTACTGCTCAATTTCCTGATTCGTTTGTGTCCCATTTTTATAATCTCTAGGCTTAGGGTATTCTGAAAGTGGCAGCCCTAGTTATAGCGTTTCGTTTGTTAGAACTTCAATCGGGCCCGAAACTTTCTAAGCGTAAAATCAAAGCAGACCCCTTGATCTCTACTCTGTAATAAAGGGCGCTACCAACGTTTTATATAAAACCAATAACTTGACACGTTTATAACGATGCGCGTCGCGCATCTTTGATCTCAGCGCTAGACACGCAGTTCACTTATAACCAGAGGTCGGAATTAGGTAGTGTGATTTATGTACTTGCAATGAAATGTTGATATTAACGTGGACATTTCTGGGATTTTCTAAATAATAATCCCGGGAACGGTAATGTATTGCCAACAGTATATTTATTTACTATCTCAAGGTACCGTGATGGTTTTTAGGGTTGTATCGATATCTCGGAGATAAGATAAATAAAACAAAATTATTCAATATTACTTAATACACTGGATCGCAAAAATTCCGGGTTGCTAATAAATGGCGTGATAGTTTCTTAAATACATAAGACTAATTTGCGAAACTATAGTATATTGTAGATGACCGATTAATATATATAAAAAAATGTGTAACACGTTCTGTACACTATATCACTTTAATTAAATACTAAAAAATAAGAAAATTTCGCTTCTAACTTATGACAACAAAAATACACTTCGCAGTAAATCTTAAAAAATGAAAGTTTTTTTGTCAATTTAATATTTTGTATTTCCTCCACGAGCCCGTATCACTTCAATAAGACGATGTGGCATGCTGTAAACCAAATTTTTAATACGATTTTGGTCTATGTTTGCCCATTCTTCCACTAGCGCATTCTATAACTCGTGTAAGGTAACGGGAGCAGGAGAGCGTTGTCTCACGCATCTCCCGAGCTCGTCCCATGCATGTTCTATGGGATTTAAGTCTGGGCTGCGAGCTGGCCACTCCATGCAGGTTATACCGACGTCTTGAATATACATATTGACCAAATGAGCAGTATGTGGTCGCGCATTATCGTGCATAAGAATGGAAATTGCACCCATATTCACTACGAATGGACCAGCATGCTCATTTAAAATCTCTCCTACGTATCTGACAGCAGTCAGAGAACCGTTTTCTATGATCACTAACTCCGTGCGATCCTCTGAAGATATCCCAGCCCAAACCATTATTGATCCTCCACCGAATGGCACCTTTTCTTCAAAACACGCTTGATGATACCGTTCTCCTGGCCGTCTAAATACTCTTCGTCTCCCGTCGTGCGTAAATAAACAAAATCTGGACTCATCGGAAAACATAACCTTGGACCAATCTTCATCTGTCCATCGGATGTGTTCTCGAGCAAACCGTAACCTGGCAACTCGATGTTCTCTGAGCAGTTTGGGGCCGTTTGCTGATCTATAAGGCTTTATATCAGCTTCACGAAGACGTCGCAGAATCGTATTAGAGCTCACATTGTTGTGGTGAATTTCTTGAAGACTGTTTCGGACCTGAACAGCCGTGAGATGTCGATTTCTTAACATAGTCCTCACGATGAATCGGTCTTCTCGTGTAGTTGTGCACCTTGGCCTGCCATTTCCTGGTCTCCTGATGTTCATGCCGGTCTCTTGAAATCGCTGGAGTACTCTTTGGACCATTGATAAAGATACTCCTACTGTTCTAGCAGTGCTACGCTGACTTCTTCCTTCTTGTACCATGGTAATAATCCGTGTACATTCTTCAGGTGATAACGACATGATATTGCATTAAATACTCTGATCAATCCAAGGAACCATTTATAATGACAGCTCCGTTTGAAACAAAAGCAGAAAAAATATTCTTTTCCTAATTTTAAATTTTGAAATTTTTCAAAATGCAGAATTTTTTTTTTTAAATCTGTAACTTGTACAAATGAAACCTCTTTAGAGATTTAGAACAAGCATTAGTAACCTCCTTACTACATATTATTTATTCGAGCGATCTAGGTATATAATTTATGGAGATATCACGGTTTTTATTAGCGACCCGGAATTTTTGCGTAACATTAACTTATTTACTATTTAATTAACTGTTAAATTAATTATCTATTTAATTTAACATTAACTGTTTATTTAATTAACATTAATTTACAAACATTAACCTACAATTCTATCTAATCTATCTACGCTTTAAACTGAAATCCCGGAATTCGAGGAATATCCTAATCTTTTGCTCTATGATATCATTGCAAGTACATAAATCACTCTACCTAATTCCGACCTCTGATTATAACACGATATTTTCGCGTCGCATCGCTTAGCGCGCCTAACTAGGACATAGGTTTAGCCACTCCAAGTATTGTAACATTATTTTGTCTTTCAGTAATAAAAGTGAATCACATAATGTTTGGCGCCGCTCTTGCCAGTACTGTCAAGCACACGGCGACCTACAAATGCGAGGCTTGCAAGTTGATTGACATCGTGTGCAACGACAAAAGTGTTTATGCAGCCGGCCGGATCACCCAGGACTCTACGAAAAAAGACATGGAATTTAACTTTAAAAAGTTTGTTTTTGCATTTTTTTTTATCAAAACCAGTTTTGGTCACTGGTTTTTTTTTTAGAAACTTTTTTTAGAATTGCTTTTATTTAGTACTAGCTGTCAAGAGCATCGCCAGCCAACGCCGGCCAAGGTACAAATACATTTTTTTTCGAATCTGTAGAAGGGGGCAACTGACCTGCCCCCCCCCCCCCCCCCCCCGGCGACGCCCTTGCTAGCTGTGCCCGCGACTTCGTACGCGTGCAATTTTAGTTTTTAAAATCGAAATTGTGATATTTTTTCTTCCCGTCAGCCGATTTCGATGAAACAAAGCCTATTCTAAGCGCCAAGCTAAGCTTAATTAACCTGTGGAAACCCCATGAAAATCTGATCAGTAGTTTTGGAGATTAGCGTGTTCGAACAGACAAAAATTTTCAAAATCGTCTTTTTGTATTGTGATACTCTTCCTTCATCGCCCCCAATCAGTTTTTGGTAAATATATTCAATGTACAGACACGCTGGTTCTACAGTTTTATTATATGTAAGTATAGATCTGTTGCATCGATCAATCAAAGTATGGAGATGTAGCCCTAAAAGTGAAGCATTTGGAAGGCGGTCAAATTTACCGCGAACGTATTAATAATAGCAATATTTATGACGTACCGCTGTTGCAAATGTAGAAATAATTGAAATACAAAACATTTTCTATAGAAACTGAAATAATTAGGTAATATTTCGCGATAAATGTGTTTAAGTAAATGTTTAAAACTTAAAAACTAAATTATTAGGTACTATCGTGCCAGTAATTGCTTATTTAGGTATGTACACATTGGCCATCCATGGACATGGATGACGCGATCGGGTGTTTCCGGATTAGCCGATGGCCAATGTTTTCGTAATGTATCAGTACAAAGTTTTGTCACAAGAAATTATCCATCTATGTATTTTGGTTGATCTTTTCTTTTTCCTTTCTTACAGTCTCGCAGATCTATTTAAGTTATTGTTTATTATACTTATACAATGTTCTAGTTTTGCTGAAGACGATTGCTGCGTGTATTCGGGCATCTTCAAAACTACAGAAGGGAAAGTGTACAGGAAATTTGTCGCCACCGCTTTCAGTGAGTATTGAAACGTTTAACTCAGAAGGTGGGAATTCTGAGTAAAGAGTATTTTAGTCTTCTCTCCAAGATTGGTATTATCAAACGTAAATCGAAATAAATCTATACATATAATAAAATCGTGTAGCCGTAAACTATATGGGGTTCTTCAAGAAAGCTGTGAATAGGATTTTGCAAAGTCGCCGTATCCGCATACCTCCAGGTGTCCACGGGCTGCGGTAACACTTACCGTGACGTGGGACCGCTTCCTCGTCCACCTACAAAAAATATATATATTCCAAAAGTTGATAACCATGCGGTCTTTTTGAAACTGATTGAAACTTTTCTTTCAACTATAATTGTTTTTTGCTAGGTATAGCAGTTCCTACCCGAATCAATGTCGTGGTAAAAAGTGTACAACATAATATTTATAATAATAAAGCTTTGTATGTCTATTCCAGACGAAAACAGTAAGTATAATTAATTTAATTAATAGATAGATATACTTTATTGCACCAAAAACATATAGAGAAATATATAAGTACAAGTAAAAGTACTTACTTACAACTGGCGGCCCTAGCGCTAAAGTGATTTCTTCCAGGCAACCTTTGGGTGGTGGTGTGGTAGCGGATTAGGTACCTAAATTAATGCCGTGCCCAAATTATTTTGAAGCGTGCCATTGGTTCGCCATCGCTGGAGCAGATCATTTTTATATCATAATAAAAATGTTTTTATTTTAATTAAAAAAAAATGAATTTTAAAAAGTTGTTAATTTTTACGAAAGAAGAATGACCAGGTATTTTTTTATTTAACCCTTTACCTGTAAGCTTCGGTATTTCTATATTTTTAGTTTAACGCTTCTGCATTTCTATATTTAAACGAATTGTAAAATCGATTAATAATTTATGAATTTCTTTAATCTTAAAATTCTACTTTGAAATTTCAGACAGTAAGTATGTTTAATGAGTACTAGTTATCCTATCCTATCCAGTTGAATGAAGAGTGTAGTAAACTCTGTTGGATATCTAATTGCAAGCGTAAAACGGAACCTATACCTAAGGCAATTAATTAAAGCACGAAACGGAACGTAGGTATTATATTATTTGATGACGCGTGTTTGCGAGCGAGTGGGATTTTTTTTAATTTTTCTTCATTAATCACCACCTTGGAGGGGTCAGCGTCAAAAATCAAAAAGTCAAAAATCAAAAAGTCAAAAATCTGTAGTGCGCGCTGTACCACAAGTTCTCACTACTATACAAGAAAAGGCATAACATTTTTAACGAAAGCAAAAGTAACACTATCAAATCAAATTATTTCATTGTGGACCATAGGGCCAAACACTTATGTCCCGCCCTAAGGGCATACAATAATATACAATAAAAATGACCTTTTTTTTTTTCATGTATGACAATGGTGCAATTATCACATTCTGCCAAACGTATCCTGTCAATGTCCAGTCCCATCGGAATAAGTCAGGAGTCGCTCAGTAAAGCGACAGTATTGAGGACAGAATAGGACTCTTAGGCAACACACGAAAAACGCAGTCCTATGCTTATTTGTATATCACAAAAAATACCCTCAAAAAACACATTAACTATCACTATTAAACCACACTGGCACTGGCATAATGTGCTAATTGTACCATTGTCATATATAAAAAACGGTGTATATTTTTTATGCCGATATTTTTAATTAACCTTACAGTAATACTTTGTAATACTTAATAAAAAGGGGGTCGCGGTTCTAAAACTATTAAAAATTCACCGTGTAATAGAGAAATATAACTTTTTTTCCAGACATCAAAATAGAGAAAGTAGAAGAAGTTACAGAACCAGCGGATGGTAAAAGTGTTGAACAGATTATCAAATTCAAATGTACGGGTTGTACTGTTTCAAAGGTTAGTAAAACAACAAACCGTGTAGAAGTGACCTCTGGACGCTCGAAGGACCATGTAGAAGTGTCGACCGCTTTGCTCAAAGGACCTTAAAGAAGTTTCTAACGTCGAGGTAGCAATAAAAGCAACTTTGTTCGAGATGACGATTTATTGCATTTAAGCTTATGGTACAGTCGGCTAATGGTAGTGTTGAGCACTTCAAAGTTGAGTTTCAATTTGATAATTCTAAAGGCTCATTTACACAGGGAGTTTCTCGAATGTGTTTTAAAAAAATCCGTCAAGAATATACTCGCCTAGATTAGGCGAGTATTTTTATTTTATTTTATTTTATTTATTAGGTATAACAACAAATTTACAAACTTAACTAGTTATAGACACATTTTATATAACATTTGTATGTTCGTAAATTCACTTACAGTTAAACACAACTTTATGGGTAAAATGAAACTATAATATATATATATATATATCTTAACTATCTAAAAGGAAAAATATCTATCTAACAGAATTTTAAAGCGGGCGTTGTTTAAATAGAATATGTCGAACTCGACATCCAGGTCGTTATAATAGCGACATATTCTATAAAATGGATTATTGTAAGAGACATTATTTCGAGCCCGTGGTATGTCGAACAGCTGTTGGGTACGTACAGGGCGATTCGGTGCCTTCAGATTGAGATGCCGCAAGAGATCCCCGTCCAAATGGTTATTCAAGATCTTATGCAATATATTTAAGGAATTGATTTTACGCCTCACTACTAAACTTTTGAGGTTCGAAAATTTTAATTTATCCTCGTAACATTTTAGTGTATGATTACTTCCAAATTTTAAACAAAAGTAACGGACAAATTTTCTTTGCACAGTTTCTAATCTATTTATGTGTATTTGGTACATGGGTGACCATATAACCGAACAATATTCAAGAATTGACCGTACTAAAGAAACATATAAAAATTTAAATGGTAGGGCTTTTTTAAAAGGTTTGCAAGTGCGTATCAAAAAACCTAGTAATTTATTTGCTTTACCTATAATTGAACTGTAATGTGGTCGAAACGATAAATTTTCATCAAATAATATTCCTAAATCTTTTACAATGTTAACTTTTCTTAGAGGTATGCGATTAATACTATAATTATATGTATAAGGTTTTTTATTTTTCGTAAATGATATAATATGACATTTACTAACATTAAGAGACATCATGTTTGTTTCGCACCATTCAGATAATTTATTAAGATCTTGCTGCAAAGCTGCGCAATCAGTATTAGAAGTAACCCTACTGTATATTTTAATATCATCAGCGTAAGCTAAATGATTACATTGTAGTATGGTCAGAAGATCATTGATAAAAATTAAAAATAATAATGGGCCTAACTTCGAGCCCTGAGGAACGCCAGATATGGCTGGGAAAGGGCTGGAGTCATATCCATACACTGCTACAAATTGCGATCGATTAAGGATGTAAGATCTTAGCCATCTGAATAACGAACCCTGAATACCAATATGATTTAACTTTGCGAGGAGAACGGCGTGATTAACTCGGTCAAATGCTTTAGCAAAGTCAGTATAAACAGAGTCAACCTGAATCCCTGCGTCAAACGATGAGCTCAGATAGTGAGTGTATACTAAAAGATTGGAAGTTGTTGAGCGATTGTTGACAAATCCATGTTGTGATGTACTTAAATATGGAGAAATGAAATAATAAATTCGGGAATATATGAGACCTTCAAATAATTTTGAGAAGCAAGATAATATGCTTATATTATCTAGTTATACTAGTATATTCTAGTTTATACTAGGCGGCCTAGTATAAACAACTGTTATCATCGAGTTTTTATTATCATTGCGAACAGTTTACAAGTGAATGAATCGTATGAATCGTATGAGAAAAGGCCTCCGTTTACATGGATCCACAATCAGGCTCCACTGGTGGATCGATGGATAATTTTCCCTCCTCTTCGATCGATCAAATTAGGAATTCAAATATGATATCAGGTTTTTATGCCACTTCGCATAAAAAGTGGCAGCGCATCCGGGGGCGTGCCAACATTTATCATTTTGGACTAATGTTGGCATGTATCGCGGATGTCTATGGGCGACAGTATCCACTTACCATCAGGTGCACTGTATGCTCGTCTGCCGCCTTCGTACATAAAAAAAAAAGGAAAAAAACTTCGATACGCCATTTTCTGAATCCAAATGTAATTGTGTATTTATAGGCCACTTCAATCCACACATTCGTCGACGCGGCGAAAGTAATGATACAATAACTATGCATTTTATGTAAAACAAGAAAAATGTAATTCATTACTAACATCTTCGATTCAGCTGTGGATTGAAGAGGAAAAAGAATTATCTATAAATCCGTCTGTGGATCCGAGAGGAACAAAAATTATCCATTGTGGATCCATGTGAACGGAGGCGAGAATCTTATATAAAAACTACATATTTTTTATTTATTTTTTATTTTTATTTATTAGGTATAACAACAAATTTACAAACTTATCTATAAGCCGACCGTTTAACTCGCGTATCGCCTGCGCGGTTAGAAGGGAGCGGGGGGAAATGTTAGCGGATGGGTGAAAGGGGTGCGCGGAGCAGAGAGCTTACGTCAAGTGCGGCAGTGCGCTGGCTGTGCTCGCAGCGCGCGGTTGGTATTTTTGTTACGGACGCTTGGACATTAACGCACAAGGTATACGACTGCCAAGATAAATCTCAAGATGAATCGCTCTTCCAGTTTTGCGAACAAAATTAACAAGCAAGCTAAACAAATAGCATACAATGTATATTCCTTTTTTAAAGCCAGAAAACAAGATCATAATTCTACAGAGTATCTTGAAGACGTAAACCTAAACAAACTTGTTGCTAAAGCTACAGGACTTTCGGTGACTACCATATGTAAAATAATAAAAGAAGGAAATGAACTGAAAGATGAACAAAATAATGTAAATTTTAAATCACCAAAAAAAATTAAACAATTCCGAAAGAAAAAAATTGAAGTTGACAGTTTTACAGAGGGCGTTGTTAGAAGAAAAATAACTCAATTTTATACGGTTTTTAAGAAGGTTCCTACATTAAAAATTTTGAATGCGAAACTCAGAGAAGAAGGAATTTTAAATTGTGGCCGAGAATATTTGAGAACATTGATTCATAAACTTTGCTTTCGATTTAAGAAATGTCAATCAAAAAGAAAATTACTGATTGAACAACCAAACATCGTATCGTGGCGGTGGCGTTATCTTAATGCGATAAAGAAGCACAGAAGAGATCAAAGAAACATTGTTTACCTCGATGAAACATATGTCAATTCGTCATTAAATGTACCGGCGTGTTGGCAATCCAATGAAGAACGAGGGGTGCTGTCGCATATTGGCAAAGGGCCACGTTTAATTATTGTACATGCTGGTGGACAAGCCGGATTTATCGATGGAGCTCTTTTAATTTTTAAATCCAAAAGCAAAACCGGAGATTATCATAGTGATATGAATTTTGTAAACTTCAGCAAATGGACTAGAGAAAAGCTATTGCCAAATTTACCGCCAAGCTCAGTTATTATTATGGATAATGCCGCATACCACTCGGTACAAGAGGACAAAAAGCCTACAATGACATCCACAAAAGCCACCATGCAGACCTGGCTGCAAAGACACAATGTTGAATTTGATACGTCTTTAAGAAAATGTGATTTATTGAATTTAATTAAACAACACGCGACAGAAAATACTTACAAAATAGATGAAATTTTAAAGGCGGCAGGTCATGAAGTCTTACGACTGCCTCCATATCACCCAGACTTGAACCCAATCGAATTGGTTTGGGGGGATATCAAAGGACAGCTCGCAAAAATTGAAATTGATTCTAATTTAGACAAAAAGAAAAATACACTGGAACAGTTATTTGCCGAATTCTCTGTAGAAAAATGGGTTAACTGCGATAAACATGTACAAACTATTGAAGATGAATATTGTCTGCACGATCGCATCGTTGATGAAGAGATGGACCGATTTATTATTAATTTGCAAGATTCTGACTCCTCAAGCTACACAGACAGTGATGATGATTCAAGCGATATGGATATTAGTGACGAATAGTCCTATAAATTTTTTATCTGTGGTTAAATATTTCTTAAACGGAGTTAATTATTGTTTTATGATTTTGTACCTATGAAGCTATTATAAAATATTTGTAAAACTTAAAAATAAATACTTAAAAAAAAGATACTTATTATTTTATTCTTTACCAACAATGTCTATCTCGAGATAAATCTTTGGATTATTGACTCCGTGTGTAGCGTTACCCGCCCCCGCTCCCTTCTTACCGCGCAGGCGATACGCGAGTTAAACGGTCGGCTTATAGTTACAGACACATTTTGTAAAACATTTGTATGTTCGTAAATTCACTTACAGCTATACACAACATTAACTCTTAACATGCAGAATAGGTAAAATGAAACTATAGAATCATATAGAACAGAACCGTTCGAAAAACTCTACTTGTTTAAACGAGCCTTAAAACGCAAGGGCGATTTTCGCTTGCAAATCTAACTTGTCAATTTATACTTGCTGCCTTTATCATTATGCGAATGATGTTACTGAAGGACCTTATGTTTATAAATAATTCTAGGTCTTTGGAAATGGTTATCCAGTAACACTGGACGGCGCTCGTAGAACTGGAGGAGCTACCTACGCGGTAAGACAATTGATGTCGTAACGTATTACTCTTTATAAGACGTTTAATGTGTAACGTTAAACAATAAAGACATTTACTCGTCACCTACTGCAGTGGCGTAGCTAGGCGCGGGCGAAGCGGCCCCTCGCCCACGGTCTCGCGCGAGGCCCCCTTGTGGGTGACTTAAGGCCGAACGCCATGAACTCTAAATAGTACGATTAGTACTAGTAGTACCCTAAAAGATCCTACTAAGCTTTACCGAGGCTTTACCACACATAATTAATTTGATTGTTTTTACATTCAGAACGGAACATGTATGTGTAAGTTTTTCTAAGTTAAAAATTATTTGAGGAATAATATGAAGCAGGAGCGACTGTCTGCTTTAGGAATACTATCAATCGAAGCAGTTAGCTTCAGAAATCAGCTACAAATCCTTATTACAGGACTTTAGCAAAGCAAAGAGCCGAAGGGCATTATTTTTGTAAAAGATTAGATCACGCAGGTTACAAAATTAAAACTTTTCTTTAAAATATGCATTTCAATATTCTCCGCGCACTTATTATATATTTTACTATCATGAATATGTCCTGGGTTTGCTTTTGTATTCACAAAAATATGGTATGATCTTTGCATTGATCTTGGGAATAGATACTGAAAGAAAAGGGCTTAGCTGATGCGACTTCGCCCACGTCTAGATTAGTCCACGCTACGCTACTGTCACCTAGTTTTCTTTTAGCAAGGTCAGCGCTGCTTTTATAACCAAAGGATGAGTTTCTTTAACATGACTTCACTTCATGACCGTCGAATAGCTTTAAACATCTCCTTTTTATAAAAGACCATTAATCGGACAATTGACTATTGGAAATAGTGCCTTTCATAGTTCCACATAGCATTCCCCGACGTCCTATTAAAACTTTACTTAGGAGAATCTAGTAATGGATGGTATGGTATAGTTAATCTGTTTAAAATAATTTAAAGCCTGACAGGATAGCCCGATAATTTAAAGGATGATAGTTCAGTTGTTTTAAGACAATTTAGATATAACTACCATTCCAGACCGGAGAGGATTCCATCACCGTCAAGATACCTGCTTACAAGAAGATGTATGGAGGATGGTACCAGGCCGTTTTCACTATAGATGGCGCCACCGTGACCAAGAACATCATGCATATCATGTAATCTTATTATTAAAATAATCTCAATTAATTCCGTGGGACGTACTTCGACATGACAGACTTAGTCTTGTGCATCTAGTGTGTGTATGTGTAGTGGAGATGCAGTGTTGGATTAGGATAATTGGGGGCTTGGGACTATTTGAGAGCAGAGGCCCATTTAAGGCGAGCAATTTTATAAATTTTTGATATATTTTTTTTTAAATGGTTGGCTTGGGGCTCCGGATGGCAGGGCCCAGGGCTATAGGCCCCTAGATCTCTCCTTAATTCCGCTCTGTGGTGTGGGGACAAGGGAAAGGACTGTATCCAGTTGTGGAGAGCTGATGTACAACCATTGCGCTCATAAAGGCTCTATAGCGCGAACTCGAAAGTTGTGAGACTGTCAGCTGAGGTTTTTCCACTTACTTATGACATGGGGGCTCTTCAAAGGGACTGTGAACAGGATTCTGCAAGGTCGGCAGCACCCCCAGGTGTTGCAGGTGTCCATGAGCAGCGGTGACCTGTTACCATCTCATGGGCAGATCGCCTGTCACCTTTGCTATAGAAAAACCGATGACTTGTGGCTCGTTTACACAAGGAGAGTTCGAACGGTTCGAGCGAGAATACGAACCTCGTATACGAGTTTCGTATGCGACCAAACTACACACAATTCTCGTTTACAACTGTTCCCATGATGAAAACTAGATGATAACAGTGATCAGATGATGATAACCGGTTTTTTTAAAAAAAATTTATGTACGAAGGCGGCAGACGAGTATACAGTCCACCTGATGGTAAGTGGATACTGTCGCCCATAGACCTTTGGAGATATAGGAATGGATTTGGAGAAAGGGTTAGGAAAATGGGGAGGGATAGGACGGGATGGGAATGGGCTCTGGCATATCTCACTCACTACCGAAACACGTACGTACATTGGGGAAATACGATAAAGTGGGAAATGCAGTACATTTCAAGGTAGTCTTCTGTGAGAGAGGGGTAACGTGGCCAGTCGAGCGCGCCCAGCGGCTGTTGGGTTGCAGCGTGCACTCTCCCTTATACTAGCTTTTGACCGATGTTTAATCTTTCCTTGTGTAAATGAACCATATGTCTTGTGTAATGTGTGTATAAGCAGAGCTCTAGATCGTGTGTGGTGTGGGCACAAGAAAGAGGACTGTATGGTAACGTTTGGTTATTTCTTCAAACCATTACTTCATTGTTTTTCTTAACCAGATTTTAATTTAAAGGGCGGCGGATACGGTCAGCAAACCGAAGAGTTAAAAACAGCCAGTTGTAGGTAGGTATTTAATTTTTTAAAATTGTATTCGAAATTTTAAAGTATACGTACTGAAATGTACCTACTGCTTCTCGAGGTCAAAAAGTGGCATTATCAAAAGGAAATATTTTAAAAATCTGATTTTTTTCTTGCTACAGAACCTCATTAGAAGACCTGCAGCTGTCGCCGGAAGGAGGTGTCAATCGTTATAGAAGATAAATAAGTTAATGTAAAGAATAAATAATTGTTCAGAAAAATACGGTTTTTTAATGCGTTTTTACGGAAATTCAGAGGAAGCAAAGAAATGGAGACAGCACTTTACACAAGCGAGCTCGAAACACGTTTTTTAGCGAAGATCTATGAGAGTTGACGAATATGAACTAACGTATTATTTACCTTTCTTCTTCACTCGCGCACACACTTGTAAAGCGCCAACACGCTTTACAAGTGTGTACACGAACGAGTCTCTCGCGACGATATCGACGTGTCAGTCCCGAATCTAGGGGGGGGGGGGGGGGGGACAAACCGGGGTATCTGCCCTGGGCGGAAATTTAAGGGGGCCCCAAATTCATATATTTAAAAAAAAACTTGTTTCACTAAAGCGCCCAGCATCCAGGGCGCGTCGTAATATCGATTGTTCATTTGATTTTGGAACGCATCCTAAGATAATTGTTGATCTCGTGCGTAGTCTTGCCGGGGGAATTCCCGTTGCATCTAGAAAAAACCCTCCCCGCAGACAGAAAGGGACGGGGCTACACGAGCGAAGCCGAATAAAGCCGATTTTATTCTCCCGGTCACAAAAAATCCCATCCCGTATATTTCTTTGTGTGAGTCTTTTGAAATCATTAATCTCAAATGCTGGAGGGGAGGAGCGCCAATGTCAAGTTTTTGCCCCGGCTCGGGAAAATCGTAGATCCAGAGCTGCGACGTGTGTAGATTGGCTGGACCATAGCTCATAGAGTTACTATTGAAATTGCTGGCACCGGCAAGAATATCGCCGCGAGAGTCTTGTACTTGGTGCCTTAAAAAGCGGACTACTATGTCGCTACAAAGGTGGTAATTATCAAAATTAAATTCAATTGCTGTTTGCAGTGATATCGACCAATATTATGTAATTGCTTGAATTGAAAATAAGTAAGAATTGAAGCTTGAACTGTTGAAAGTCATCTTTCTGTCACATTCATGCAAACCGTTGTAAAGAGACGTCGGCAAACCATGTCCTTGCAAAGCGGTAATTATTAGAAGGAATGTCATAGACTCCACATTTCGGTGAACAGGATTCCAATGTACCTACTTGCTGTTTCCAAATCTTTTCCTTCTTCCGAGTAATGAAAAGATTTTCACGAGATAGACAGAACTCAGAAGTGATTCGCTTGGGGTATGCCTATGGTCAAAATGGCTGGAAATAGTCTAGTTATACTGGTTTTAGTCAATCGCAGTTAATGCGTATGCGACCGTTGACTGCATATTTGATTACGATTAGCTAATAAATACCTGCTATAGTTGAATTTTTAATTGGACATAAGAAACTGAATTGGTCTGCTAAGTATTACATTAATAATTGAATAAAGTGCTTACATAAACGTAATTACTTATTTTTACAACCCAATTTCTACATAATTAAGTTTCAATTGAAACAAAGTGATGGCGGTTCTCCGGGGTTCCTTTTTGTGCGCATTTCTTTTCATGTTTACATATATAAATTGTTACAGTGTGCATATGAAAATAATGACTTTAAATGAAACAAATGTAACATATGACTCACATTTAAAATACAAACATATAAAAGAATTATGTGCAAGTAGAGATATTGTATGTAAATCTAATAATACGAAAGTATGCGCTGTGAGGAAAATAAATGAGAGTCTGGTGTATAAAGACTTTTTAAATGCTTGTTATTTGTTTTTAAACAACATGTGTGACAATCCTGGTCGAGGTAAGTGACTACAGGGTATAGAGTATTTTCCGTTTTGCTAATATTGGAAAGATCAAAACTGTGTGCGAACGAGAATTTACATCGTAGCTCTTTAGCCGGCTCTAGACTCACGCAGTGAAGCCACGCGAACACCAGAGCGTCTGGTCTTGATCAGATGCTCTGAGACCCTTGGCTGTTGTGTTGTGCACAACGCATCAGCGTAGCAATCCAGCGACGCAATGCCGCCAACATGCTGGGTACCTTGCCATAGGGACTTTTATATACAACCTTATTCATTGTACCTAATGCAAATCCTACAAAGGGTTCTGGTACAATCAATTTCGTCTCTGATTCCTTTCTTCCCAGTTCGTCTTCCTTTTCATTGCCTATAAAACTCTCATGTCCCGGGACCCAAATTAAGTTCACCCTATTGTGATTATTTGGGTCCTTAACGCAATTGAGCACAAACCTGGAATCAATTTTATAGGACACTAGCAAAACCCGGCAGACGTTGTCCTGCCATAAATGTTGATGTACTGCAGCACCATCTAGTGGCGAGTTACAACAAAGTCTAAAATATTCTCCGTGCTCAAATACCTATGTATAGCAATTTTCATGGCGATTGGTTGAACGGTATAGAAGTTGATGTGCTGCAGCACATCAACTTGCCACTAGATGGCGCTGCAGCGCCATCTGGTGGCGAGTTACAATAAATTTGATAGCATAAAAACCTTCTCGATGAAAAAATACATATATGTGCCAACTTTCATGGTGATCGGTCAAACGGTGTCCAAATCTATTAACATCAAATATACCAACATCCTCTTTTATATATATTTATTTTTTATATATATAGATGAGCGTCTGTAGAGCAGCTTAATTGTCACTGAGAATTTATTGCCTTATTGTTGGAAAGTCTCTTCATTGGCTCCCTAACGCAAGTGTTTATTGCATGTCTGTGCTTCAAAGACCGTCACATATTGTCCCATACTCTAAGTGATTTTAGCGTGCTCATTATTATATATAACAATAATTTACTTTTAAAGATGTATGAAGGAACTATATAATTAGATAATTTTCAACTATTTAGCGTGCAAAAGCAGTATGTTTCAAGAATATAATTTTAAATATCGATTAAAAATTGTTAAAAAAATTAGTCATTTAAAGATCCCAGAATACCGTTTTGCTCTACTGAAAATCACCCCATCAAATTTGTAAGCACCCCCGATATAATAATAATGAAATATAAACTGGGTATATATCAATACGATAATACAAAATACTTAGGTAAGTTCAATTAAATATACATGAATTTTTGGAGGGGGAGAGTGCAATTAAATATACTGCAATCCAATAGCCGCTGGGCGCACTCGACTGGTCTCGTTACCCCTCTCTCACAGAATACTACCTTGAAATGTACTGCATTTCCCACTTTATCATTTTCCCCAATGTATGTACGTGTTTCGGTAGTGAGTGAAGTATGCCAGAGCCCATTCCCATCCTATCCCTTCCCACGTCCCCAATCCCTTCTCCAAATTCATTCTTTCATCAACAAAGGTAGGCAGCGTATCCGGGGGCGTGCCAAAGTGTCATTTTGGACTAATGTTGGCATGTATCGCGGATGTCTATGGGCGACAGTATCCACTTACCACCAGGTGGACCGTATGCTCGTTTGCCACCATCTTTCTATAATAAAAAAAAGAAGAAAAAAAAAGTTTGTTTAAAATTCTAAGTATGGGCGTTTTAGTAAAAAAATATCTTGTTTACATTTTTTTTAGAATTTTCAATTGCCTGGGGGGATTCATGCAATGAGTATTTTCATTCACGACGTAATAGTGATGTGGGCAAGAATGAGACTTCAACATCAAATACAAATAGGACACAAAAGTGGGACATTCAACGTCCAAATGTGACTAAAAACATAGCAAGAGACGGCAAAGAAGGTATGTGTATAACTAGTATGGTTTTGCGGTTACACCTATTTCACACTCAACGTCAATGCAATACAACCAGTCCCTTTCATTATCCACTGATGGACACGGGCTTCCTCATGCGCATCGTCTTCTGCATGAGGGCTGAATGGCCTTAAAATGCCACGCTGGTCAAGCGGGTTAACGAGTCCACTCTTTTAGAGGTGGTGTAGTTCCTCGGGGCTTGTGATAGCTGCTTTGTTATCCCTTAGTTGCATTTCACGACACCCACGGGAAGGATGGGGTCATGCAATTCTATAGCCGTCAAATGATAACAAACTATAGCGCCTTTTTTTAGTTAGCGAGACAGCGTCATCTATCGTGCAATTGTTAAACTAAAGTATCTAGCGTTATGACTCCCTAAAAGTAGGAAATAAAATACATCACCCAATTGCTACTTCGGTGATGTCTACTTCACTGAGCATGTCCAACACCAATAGTTCTACTTCACTGAGCATGTCCAAGTCTTTTTGAAACAAATAATGATAATACATTGCTTATGGGTCTTGACCACGTCCATCGATTGCTTCTTTTTGGATCATTCAAGGACAGAACAGTTGCATTGTCCATCTGATTTTGTCCTTGGCGGTATTCACGGCATCATGGATGTTGGTATAGATAGTGGTGCGAGGATATCTTTCCTTCCACCTTACCAGTCACAATGCGTTCCTCCAAATTATTGTCTCCGTTTCTAGCAACGTGATCAAGGTATTATATAACACCCAAAAAGCGGTCAAAAGTCGACTCAATGACCACGACGAAATGGCAATTTGTTTTTATTTTTTGTGGAAATGATAGTTTTGCACAATAGATGAAGGAACGATATGAGTTTTTTTAATCTTTTATTTTCTTTTTTATGTGCAATAAAGCGGCATGAAAATGAGATCCAATAGGTTTTTGAGTTTCTGAACTCAATTTTTTTCTTTTTTCGCGTCGCTGCCTAACCTCGCCGGTTCAACGTTTTAACACAAGAATACCTCCGTAATGACAAGAGCAAGATACCGTTTTTTTCTCCACTACCGTCACTAAAAATGTGACAACCTACCGTGTTTTTTTATATATAAATACCTCAACCCACCTTTTGAGTCCATACGTAATGGCTTTGTAACTAATATTTTAAGAAAACCGAAGTAAACCAATACAAGCAACCTTTCGGGTTTTATTTCCACAAATAGTAAAATTCGCAGTGTCTCCAAGCGCTGACACCGGTGTCAAAATTCATTTACACCCCCTTCTATAGAAGTATTTTTGGAAGTTGATTGCAGTACTATTAAAGTCCAAGTACCACAGGAAAATACAGAGAATATTAATAAACGAACAAGTCTTCGTTTTCAAGGATGTGATCCTGTCCTTCCAGGTTCCAAGGAGCTGAAACATACACCTAAACCAAAAAAAACAACCACACCATTTGTAACTCTATACGAGGTTGAGACGAGCTTCGATGAGCATATATGTCCACTGATCTGTCCGAGTATTTATTCTCCAGGTAACTATACCATTCCATATCATCAGCCAATATCTCTCTACTGCTGGATATAGACCTCTCCTAAGGCTTGCCATCACACGTGATCTTCGGCTCTTCTCATCCAGCCACTAACGACAAACTTCTTCAAGGGCTGGGTCCATGTGGCGTATAAATAATTGCCTTAAATCCTTTCACTATTCAGATCTAGTAACGATCGTGAGTCGGTTATGAATTTCGGAGTAATTATTGTAAGACACTTTTAAAAGCTGCCCCTATTCAGAACCCAAAAAACCTACGTTTGATCTGAAGGAATTTGCGCATGATCCTCCCCGATTCCAGATCACAATTAAGTTTAACTAGCTGTACCCAGCAGACGTTGTCTTGCCTGTGTGTATTTATTTACCTCTGTATATAAAATTACAAATTATTCTGTTTTGCCGTCGATATGATTTTTGCGATTGATTGAACGGTATAGAAGTTGATGTGCTGCAGCGCCATCTAGTGGCGAGTTACAACAAAGTGGGTAGCATAGAAATCTTCTCCATGAAAAAATACATATATGTGCCAACTTTCATGGTGATCGGTCAAACGGTGTCGAAATCTATTAATCTCAGATATACCAACATCCATTTTTATATCCCTATATATATATATATATATAATCACGAAGGCGAACTGAATAATTAAACATTTGTACATTTTTTCAGTATGTGTCACGGCTAACAGAGGTTATGGGAAATATTTCAAGTATTTTTCTTTCGTAAATCATTGTGCGGGAGATTTGTACTACTGCAAGCATTGGCGAGGTGATCTCTATTTAAATTATAAAAAAATTGTTCACTTTGCCCAACCCTAGATAAAATCCTAACTACACCCTTGGTCTTTTACGAATGTGTCTTTTTACGAAGTTCCGAATATAATCCAGTCAATACTAGTAGGTATGCAGAGACTTTTACTATGTAAAACGTGGAATAGAAGCGATTTTGATATATGTATATTGTTGAAGTCGAGTCCATAATGAAAATCTAAGTTTTCGACATTGCGGGAAGTAGGCACAGGCCGCCATCTTGGATTAAAGACGCGAAATAAGTAGCAAACTGTTGACATTATGAACAAAATATCTAGATACGAAGTTTAACTAATTGCCGACAATTTATATATCAACACGTTTCTTTGGATCTCTAATAATTAATTAACGACCTACAGGCAGTGAAAAGAGAGTTATAGAGTTATAAAAACTCCCTATAGAGTTTCAAAAGATACAAAAGAATTCGAGGGACTTGCTCCAGGAAATATTTACATCAAAACATAAGATCGGTGGCACCCTCTGGGCTGTCACGACCTCATGGACGGGAGACGCTCCGGACTTCGCCCTACGCGGAGGTCGGCCTGTGGCCTCGGGTATATAACACGTTGTGAACGGTTGCTGTTCTGTAGTAGTTTGGTCGCTCCGGGCTTCACCCTCCGAAGACGTTGGGGTCCCCCTCCCAGTTTTGTTATTCTCTATCCTTCTGCTGTCTACTAATTCTTGTGTGTGCTCTGCCGTAAAAGGCGGTGGTAAGTGATGACCACTTACAATCAAGTAGCCAGTCTGCCATCTCTTCTAAAAATCTTCTGAAGTTACGGGCTAAAGTTTTAAATATCGGGCATCTCCGTTTATTTAAACGGTAAGATATATCTATATTTCGATCGTTGTCTCGTGCCATAGTAGTTTTAAATATCAAATGATTTTCGTTCGGGCAGATATACCTTACCTATCGTGGTAGGAACCTACCGAAATATAGGCCGATACTTTGTTTTTCGTGTTTTATGAGTAGATCCCAGATTTGAACCTCCGTAACATTCCACTACCATTAACAGAATTCGAACCGCCACCAGAAGAAGATGAGATGGTCAATATGTCACCATTGGGATGGTCCTACTGTGGTTCTGCGAGGTAAGATTATTAAGTACATTTTTAAAATATGTAAGTCCGAGTACCTTAGATTCAGGAACAATTAACTAACATATTGTATTAAATGAATACTAGAGTCCGACAAATGAAAGTTGAGATACGCAGCAAATTAAAAACAATTTTTTAAAGTACCCTAGATCGTGATCTATGGTACTTTAAAATTTGTTTTTAATTTGCCGCCTATCTATGGTACTTTAAAAAATTGTTTTTCATTTGCCGCGTTATGATCTATGGTACTTTAACATTTGTTTTTAATTTGCCGCGTTAACGGCGGAAGTATATTATGATATACTTCCGATGTTACATCAGGATCTAGCTGAAAACCAGCGCAGTGATCGACCCTCTTTAGTGTTGTAGCATGAGCCAAATACCTTTTTGTCGAGACACAATTACATGACACTATCTCTTTGTGTATTCCGTCTTAAATTGTATGTGTGTACATAAAACACTTATTCTTAAATGTTATTCTTTCTTTAAAAATAGTTAATTTAGATACTTGCATTCATTAATAAAATTAACCTAGCAAATGCTAGGTTAACCGCTGCTAGGCTACTCCAAATGCTAGTCATAGCCTGATAGACCATCTCTTTTTTAATTTGTTGCGCTCTCGCTTTGTGTCAACTTTCACTTAGCAAACTTAAAAGTAACGATAACCTTTTAGGTATTTACAATTCGCTCGCTTTGGTGAAGCCATATCAGCATTAGGCCACTACGGGTGGTTAGGGGGAAATTACAAATACTCGCACATCATGGAACCTCATGAGAAAAGGCCTGGATACGGATAGATAGAGATCATCAGCGAGTCTCTCCACTGCTGGGTACATACCTCTCCCTTATCCCCGGACCCCACAGTCTCCTCATACACACACTACACAAGACTAAGTCATAGACTATAACATCAGTGTAGCTACACTTTTGGATACAGTCCTGTCCCTTGTCCTTACACTACCTAACGCTCTCCTCAAACAGGTACTACACATGTCATCAGTTATACCATCAGCGTGTATCCCCCACTGCTGGCTAGTTCTTTCCTTTGTCATCACATCGCACACTTGCCGTGTCATTCTTGACCGATGTTGACATGTATCGCCATGTCGATAGATGAGAGTTGAAACCATTAGTTGAATTGTATGTACGTTTTTTGTATCAATTTTTCATTTACACGATAAAAACTTCTAACTGTGGCGTGAGCTATCGGCCGGCGTGGTAGAATCACCCCACCTCTTCCCGTGAGTGTCGTAAAATGCAACTAAGGGATAACAAAATGGCTACCACAAGCCCTGAGGAACTACACCAGCTCTCACCAGAACCAGAGTGGACTCGTCAACACTCTTTTCTACGCAACTATGCATAATGAATCCAAATTGATAACTCTGTATGGTACAAATAAATAGACTTGACTAGCGTGGCGTTTAAAGGCCATACATCGTTCGTGCACGGGACAATGTGCCATTGAGGAGACTCATATCCAGCAGTGGATACCGAAAGGGCTGATTGCAATTATTTTGTGAAAATTAACGTTTGTTGGTTGAATTGTTATTAATAAAATCAAATTTATAGTTTAAAATGTCGTTTTATTTACTGTATTTTTGAACACATTTTATTAATATACATAGTATTTGTGATAAACCTTCTAAATAGATCGATATTACCACAGATATAGCTGTCTGTCGCTGCATGCTCGAAGTTGGCGTTAAGCTCCTACTTCTTGCGATGCTCGTTCACTCTGTTCCGGCTGTCGCTATCAGTCCTTGTTACAAAACTCAAAAATACCCAATTGCGCTATAATCAATTGTAAAAAATCATCTTCAGTGTTGAGTCGAGTCAAGGGAGATTTTTCGATTCCACGGCGAATGTTTTCCCATCACTACAATTTACTCGTGACGTCACACACGCGGTTTCCATACAAATTCACGAACTTGCATTGCCTGTCTGTAGTGTCAGTTATGCACTTTTCCAAAAAAAGTGTCACATAATGCCAAAGGTCTTTAAAATAGTCGTGTCAATGGACTCGTCGACGAACTGACTGGGATGATGCACCAAATGCAGTAAAATTTTAGGTTTATGATTTGAAGACCATTTGCAATGTTTACAAGTAAATAAAGGTTCCTTTTCATTAATAATGTTGTGTTCCTTCAACATGTGCTTCTTTAGAAGCGGCTTCGAATCAGCTTCAAAGAAACACACTTTGCAAACAGATTTGTGAGTTTGCATATGATTTTTTAAGGCAGCTTCCGACGAACAGCGATATTTGCAAAAGTTACATTTGATGGGTTTCTTGTCCTCGTTATGGGTTTGTACGTGGCAGTTAAAGGCTTTAGGGTGTTTAGCTAAGTAGTCGCACTGTGGACATTTAAGTGGATTATCTGGACGGTGTATTAATTCGTGTTTCTTTAAGTTTTTCTTGGATACACTCCTGTAAACAAAGACGTTTTTTAAGCCGGGTACACATATTTGTATTGATCTATCGTTGCATATCCCCGTGTGGGGTCAGGCATCCCGTGAGCGTTGTAAAAGGCAACTAAGGGATAACAAAGCCGCTACCTCTAGAAACTAAACCACCCCTACAAAAGTGGACTCGCCAATATCCATGGCTACTGTCATGTTTAGTGTCATGTCGTGCACCAGACCGCATCCAGCAGTGAATACTAAAAGTGGATACGTTATTAAATTATACTCCTGATTTTGTAACCTATTAATATTAATTTTACCTCTTAATAAATGCCATAAATTTCGTTATTGATTAATTCCATACATACAACTAAGTTGATTGCAACAGGTCAGAAAAAATTTAAGTAGGTACAATTCTGTTCAAAACAAGATGGCAACCCGGACTCCTGTTTTATAGGAATACAAATTACTCACCTATAAGAACACCGAGAACAAGAATAAGGCTTGATCCCTTGATGGAGTCTGACGTGCTCCTCGAACCCGACTTTATTATAAGTGGAGTAATCACACATGTAGCATTGAAAGGGATTCTCCCCACGATGCACCTTTCTTATATGACGGAGCATCTTCTCTTCTGTCTCAGCAGAATAACGATGACATTCTGTACATCGTATTTTTCGAGGGGTAATTTGTAAGCAAGCGTTAAGTGTATTGTCCTTGGATGTTGTGTTGCTGTTAACAAAAATAAAAATTGTTGCACTAAAGTATTTGTTTCATTTAGTTCCACATGCTAACAACAGATGGCGGTGCACTGTAGTGTTCTCAGTAATCATTAGGGGTATTTTGTGTTTTCTTTGGATAATATGCTGAAATATTTTTTCTTTTCTTATATAGCAATAGCGCAAGTAGCACATTTTGCCAGTAGCAATCTTTCTGCATAATTAATTATTTGAAAGTCAAAATAATTCGAAATGCAACTCATCAATGTTGCACCGTCTAGTAAGTTAGTCACAGATTTAAATAGTAGTTTTACTGGGATGAGTTAAACTCCTTTGAAGCACACAAATAATGCAGACTTATTTTTATTTCATTTTCTGTCACAAACATTATGTACAATTACTATTAAACCTAATTAAATAACTTTTACTATTAAACCAGGAAGCTCAGATAACAATTTTTATTGTAGTCAAACAAATATTAGACTTCATTTTGTGTTCTCGCCAAAAGTCACACTTGGACAAATTGTCTTGGAATTGAATATACCAATGTGGTTCTTGTGTACCACGGGTGTCCACAGGTAACAGTATCCACTTACCACCAGGTGGACAGTCTGATTTGTATGCTGCCTTCTTTGTATAAATAATATACTAATCTTACTCAGTACTTGTCGGCCGTTCCTCAGTCTTCACCTTTTCTTCCAACACCCCCATCTCCATCAAGATATCCGTAGATAAGTCTACTTCCGCCATATTGGAATTCTGTGAGAAATAAAGAATAATAAAATCAACAATTATTACACCATTACATAAATATTTCATAAATGAACATTGAATAGGACACTGGAGTAAAAAAAAACACTGGGAAAGTCACTAACCTCATCAAAAGTCCTATATAACTTAATATGAACAATGGAGTTTTAAACACTTGGAATAGATTACCACAAGAAGTAGTGCAATCTTCAGCGGTGGGCACTTTCACATCGAGACTAGACAAATGTATGCTGGAGCATAATTAATGCATACCACAAGATATAGGCACATCAGCTGCTAACTGCTCGCATATTATATGATAATAATAAAAATTTTATCAAATGAACACTGAGAGATGACAAAAATTTGATAATGATTGAATACTGTAGATGGAATACTGTGACCAGTCCTTTTATAGTTTACTGCTGGTCATGGCATGGACATTGAATCGGTATGCTGGTGAAGCGAGTTATCAAGTCCACTCTTTTAAAGGTGGTGTAGTCCCTCAGTGCTGTAATAGCTTGTTGAGCGGTGTGCTATCAGCCAGTTTTGAAATAGCATCACCCCATATATCTTCCTGTGGCCAAAATGCAGTCTAGAATTTCCAAAGGTAAGCAGCCTATAACTTTGTCATTCTAAACTGATGTTGGCATGTACCGCGAATGTCTAAGTGATGGGCGACGACAGTATCCACTTACCACCAGGTAGACTGTATTCTGAACTGACACTTTCTTACCATAGTATAAAAAACTTACATTTATTGAAGTCTGTAATTATGTAATTACGAACACTTTCGATTAAAGACATTACAGTAAAAAATTAATGATTTAGCTATAAATGCATAAAAGATAATGCATAATGATTTAGCTATAATACAGTCGAATGCATAGAAAAGTTAAAAGATATGATGTCAAAATGACATTTGTATTTGACGATTAATTTTTTTAATAGTAAATTGTAAGTCTGAATACGCTTTCTGATGACTTAGGCAAAAATAAAGTGTGGAGATTTCAAAATTCTGCCTTAATTAGTCAATCTTTTTTTTCATCTATGACAATGGTGCAGTTAACACATTCTGCCAATGTCAAGTTTACCTCTTAGTTAAAAATTTCAAATTCTCAAACGGGGTCTTGGACTTTTGGGCGGAAACTTGAGTAGTGAAGTTGAGTTTTTGTTTAATTATTGTAAAAATTGTGTATTATGCATTTTGTGATTTAATAGTGATAGTTTAATAGACGAAAAACACTTCTGCACGAAGTGTTTTTCGCGCGCGGTGTTTGTAATCTATATCTATACACATATAATAAAAATGTAAGTGATCGCTGTCTGTACATGGAAGATATTATGAGAAAAATATTATTGGGGGCCTTTATCAACGCAATAGAACCCAAAACAATGATTGTTAGAATTTTTGTCTGTTTATTTGTGCGTTTGTACGCGCTAATCTTAGAAACGGCTTAACCGATTTGGGTGTGGTTTTCACCAATGTATTGTGGTAAGCTTTACTTAAAATTTAGTGTTTCTTTTATTTCAATTAGTTCATAAATAAAAAAGTTATATCAATTTAAAGAATCACGTCGAACATTTGTTCGATAAAAAATAAGCTACAAGAAATAATGTTTGTGATCGTTTTTAAAAATACCAAATATGTACCTCTAAATAATTAAAGACTGTGTTTATAAATTAAAGTCCATGCGGACGAAGTCGCGGGCAACAGCCAGTAATGAAATAAAATCGTGGGACTGTGTTTTTCGTGTGCTTCCGAGGAGTCCTCTTCTGTCCTCAGTAAACTACCATCATTGTACTGAGCCATCTATTAGAGACCACGTACCGGGAAACAGCATGAGACGCCCTCTGGTCATGTGAACTGACTTCGTGAAGAAAGTCGCCGATAGTGGCTGGATGAGAATAGGTGAAGACCGTATGTGGTGGCGGTCCTTGAGAGAGGCCTATATTCAGCAGTAGAGAGTCACAGGTTGAGATTGAGGATTGTGACTCCCCAGCCATTAGAGGATTTGTGTCTAGAGTTGCAATACCTAGGGTTTTTGTTACATAATCAGTCCTCGAGTTACAAGCAGTGGCGGCTTTAGGGGTGTACGGCCCGTGCACAGGGCGCGGAGGCTCGAGGGTGCTTTAAATTGGGGCGTTCTACAGTCAGACAAGGATTGACACCAAGACCCCGAGGGCGCCAAAGCTCTGAGGTCAGCGAGGGTATCAGGGCGCCATGCTCAGGGGGCGCCATGGCACAAAAGGCGTCTTGAATCGGAATGTCTTGCACAGAGCGGCGAAACCGCAAAGGTCTGGTTACAATCATTGTGGTCCGAAATAAAATAAAATATATATTCTATTATTCATTTATTATAGAAAAATAATCTTGATCCTTTTCTTTTTGTCTTTCAGCTTTAGCCATTTCGTGGTATTCTTGGTAGTCTGGAGAAGACATATAGGCAAATGTTTTTCCTCCATCTGCACGTAGTCTAGGCATTGACGTGCCTCTCTTATTAATATCAACATAATAATTTTTAGGTGTTATTTTAGTCGTCTTATTGCTTTTCATTTGTTGTTCCGTCGAGGTATCTTTCTCGCCGCTGAACATGTTTTCAGTAGAATTTTTCACATCTCTCTCTGTATCAGTAAAATCAATTACGTTGCTCCTAAAGAGATTATTTTTCTTCACGGCATCTTTTTCTTTGTGTGAACGTTCTTGCTTCCTCTCTTTGCCTTTGCGACTATAATTATCTTCGCTACTGTCTCTTCTGTTTGCGTCTCCCTTTGACTCAACAGTTTTCGAAGTATCATCAGTATCCGAACTTGAACTTCCGCTGTCCTCTGTCCCGTCACCTTCCTTCACGTCTGCATTTCGCTCTATAACCTTTCTTTCATCTTCTTTATTTCTTTTTTCTACATCTGAATCTTCAGAATTATCATTGTTATTATTATCATCTCTACTCTCGTCAGAGACGTCAGTTTCTTTTGAATCCTGCTCATTAATGGGGTCTTTAATTTTTTTCGATTGATTGGTTCCATGCTGTATTTTTTTCATTAGATTTTTAAATTTCAATGCGAGATTATCAGACGAAATATTTTTAATATTTTCAATTATATCTCGGGCATTTACTTTAATTTTTTTAAATGGAGCGTTGTTGCTTTCTTGCGCTTCAGTTGACGACGACTCATTTGGATTAACTTTGTCTTTTTGATATGAACGCAGCTCAGTATTCGCTTGTCTTGTGGCTGTTTTTATTTTGACCGCGACTTCATCAGCGAATTTTTGCGCCAATTCTATGAATTTATCCGAACCTAACAGCTTCTCCATGAAAAGTTCGATCTTCTTTTCGGATTTCTCATTAGTTTTACTAGCAGTTAACGCTTGCTTTGTGCAGCAAACAGCTATTATACCTACAATAAATGAAACATTTTAAGACTCGAATAATAATGTCACTAAATTTTAAAAAAACATCCCATTATGCCTTCGTGCTATGTGGAGTCAGCTGGCTTGAGAATAACACCACCCCATCTCTTCCCATGGGTAACTAAGGGAAGAACTGAATACCGTGTGGTGGGGGTCTTCGGGAGATGCGTCTATCCAACAGTGGAGAGACAGAGGCTGATGGTACGGTATGATATGGTATCGGTAGTTATGACCAAGAAAATAAAAAAAATCGCCATGATGCGTAAAACTAATATCTTCTACTGACAACACTAACTAGCTATGAAAAAAGCAAATGTAGCGCCCTCAGAGCAAGGTTTTTATTTTTCTGGTCAGGCTTTACTAATATCTATGGATACATGGCACTTAATCCAGTACCAAGCCAGCACGTTCGCTAAGTTGTTTTTTACTCATAAATAAAAACGATTTAATGCAATGGATCTTTTAGAACGTTACCTTACAATTTCTGTTAATTTATAATAAGAAATAAAATTGTGTGTTTGTATGTTGGGGGTAATCTCTGGAACTATTGAACCCATTTCAAAAATTCTTTCACAAATAGGAAGCTACATTATCCGTGTCTAATATAGGCTATATTTTATTTTGAAATTCTGAAAAAAAACTCATAAACCGAAGCGAAGCGAAGGCGGGTGGCTAGTATTTTATATTTTTTTATAGTACCGAATGTCACGGAGAAATCAACATTTGGTTTTATAGTGTGTGTATATCTTGATATAAAATGTCTAATATTTATATTAAAAATAATTAAATAAAAAGGAGTATACAATAAATAAAAACTTAACGAGTTAACATATTTAGTAAGGTGTTTAACGGTACTATCACGAGCGGTTTAGAACCATTCAGCATTCGGAGAGACGTTGCGTCTCTTTGTGTGTTCTACCGCCAGTACAATGGGGAATGCTCTGAATAATTGTTCAATGTAATTCCCACCCCGGGTTTCTACAAGCGCACCTCCCTTCACAGAAGTGCGGTCCGTCCGCATTTCCTCGATACGGAAGTGTCGCGCACTGTTCGTTCCAAAAACTATTTTATACCGCGAACCCGTAGCCCGTGGAACGAACTGCCTCAAGAGGTCTTTCCATTAAGCTACGATATTGGGTTCTTCAAGAGCTGTGAATAGGATTTTGCAAGGTCGGCGGCGCGCCCGCATACCCCCTGGTGTTGCAGGTGTCCATGGGCGGCGGTAACACTTACCACCACGTGGGACCGTTTGCTCGTCCGCTCACTCCTATATATGTATATAAAAAAATACCTATTTAGTTAACTAACAAATATATTTTTAACTAACACAGAATAATCTATGTTAATTTTAACTTACATATTGTTAAGTAGTTCATTTTAGATTTAGTTCAGTTTTCAGTCAAAAAAATAAACTTAAATATGTATTTGATGTCGATCGTAATTTCCTTATCAAATAACATTATGTTGGAGAAATAATATTGAAACCGTTCTGTAATAATTTTAGGGTTCTGTCGTAAAATGACTAAGTACTCATGTGATTTTATCAAACAAATAAATTGATTAAATTGATTTTGGTCTGGAATTAAATTATTAGCATAAAAATAACAGCTTTGTCGCTCTTTTCTATGTCATAATAATATGCAGTTTGCCACACCCTATCCCCCCATTTACGATGATATTACATATATAATCTGCGTACCCATGTGGGTCAATTTCCTCGATACGGAGGTGTCGCGCACTGTTCGGTTCAAAAATTATTTTATACTGCGAACCCGTAGGCTGTGGAACGGACTGCCTCAAGAGGCCTTTCCATTAAGCTACGATATGGGGTTCTTCAAGAGCTGTGAATAGGATTTTGCAAGGTCGGCGGCGCGCCTGCATACCCCCTGGTGTTGCAGGTGTCCACGGGCGGCGGTAACACTTACCATCACGTGGGACCACGTGCTCGTTCGCCCACTTGTTTATATAAAAAAAAATGTATATTAAGAAATTGTAATTTCAGTCTAAATACTTATTACGTATTATGTTATACTTGTAACTGATGCTTCGTCGTTTGTCACCAATGAAACTTTTTACAACGATTTGTAACATGACATTGTACTGAGTCGAACCAACTAATAAAAGCAACGATCAAGAATCAAGAATCATCACTGAATGGTCCCGATACACCAGAATCCCAGTATCATGGGTGGATATTTTATTTAATTACCTTCATTATACAAAAAGAAACGTTACAAAGCTATAATCGCACGTTTCGGAACACAGACCAGGGATAAATAATTGTTTTCTTTGTTTACCCTCAAATATTATATCTACATGTGCACTGTGCAATTTCCAATCAAAGTTCGCAAGAGTTTCCGGCCGATTTCTATTTTATTTAAACAAAAAAAAATGTCTATTCCGGCTCTAAGACAACCGAAAGTTTTTCATAATCTCCTAGCAAAATCTAAAACGGTTACTATGGATAACAAATACGTTATTCTAACATTGAAGAATGATGTGAAGCTTGTAGTGTCTTGTGACGCCTACAACGGCATATTGATGGCAACGGAAATGTATAATTGTGTATTCTGCAAGGAAGAGATCGTGTTAAATTTAAAATGCAAGGAGGATCATAAGTTTTCAGCTAAACATAAAAAGAATATGATGGCGTACCCACATATGGAGGAATTGGCTGAAAATTTGTTGAGAAAGGTTATTTTTATTTTATTCAATTCCAAAAAGAAATAATAATGTGTGTATGTAACTGAATCTTATTATAACACCTGTATGCACTAGCATTCTTAAGCAAATACATTATTATTATTAGTGTATATAATGTATAAGTGTGTGTATAATATATTTTAAAATTTATTGACGACCTACTGGCGCAATGCCTCTGCCTGTTGTGCCAAAGGTCCTGGGTTAGATTTCTGGTCGGACATTCCCTCGTTTTCCCACCGCCACGTGATCCGCTGGCGGCCCACGTGAGTTCGAGCGTAGCACACCATCAACAAGGGGATGCAAACTATTAAAGCAGGCCGCGTGGGCAGTGCACAACCCACCGTTTTTCGAGCCAAACCCTTTACAAGAAATTTTGGAGTGCCCCGCGCGCAGACCACTTGGCATGCTGCAGAAAATTCAATTTTTATTAGGTGGCCTGCTGTGAAAGTATCAATGTGTGCTGCGCGCGGTCCACGTGGGCTACTCAAGTAGGATACTCTTATTTATACGTGGCAATGAGAGTGAGAGACAAATGTTTATTTATGGTCTAGATCAGGGTTGTCCAACTGGCGGCCCGCGGGCCGCATGCGGCCCCCGATGCCGTTTTGTGCGGCCCCCGAAAGAGACAAAAAAAATCAGAAAATTACTTTGAAATGCCTTCCTTTTGAAAAAGATTTTATAATTTAATATAAACAAACTTCTACCAAATATGCTGGTTTATAATTTACTTTTGGTTTTATTAATAACTTCACCTTGCATAGGTTCTTATTGATACTTTAAAATTAAAAGTATATAATAATACTTTAATTTAAAGTTTAAATTAAAGTATTATTATATGGCCCGCAGCTACATTCAAGGTTTTAATTTTGGCCCTTGAGGCTTTGTAAGTTGGACACCCCTGGTCTAGATGTATATTTGTGTCTTTTTGTGTCTAACATGAAATCCTATTGCTATTGAGTGTGGTATTTATTTGTATATATTATTTTTTGTACTATATGATATAGATACTTAAAAGTAACTGTAAAAATTGAACATTATTCAAATATTCCATGTACTTAGAATGTATTATTGTTTCAGCTGCACAATCAAGATTTCTACTGCACTATTTGCAACGTTGTAATCAGAAATCAATATCTGACTCTGCATATTCGGTCAGATGTACATAAGCAAGAATTGGATAAAGCTGTCATGAGAGCATCTACCTACAAGCCGATAAAATAAGACATTTACGAGGGTTGTATGATAAGTAGGTACCTGGCTTTGACAAGAAAAAACATTTTTATGTGTAAAATTTATTTACTTTTTCAACGTAATCAATCACCTTTCATTTCGATACACTTAGTCCAATGTTTTTCTATATTTCGTATCTCCTCCAAAATAAGTGTTCGTTTCCGTAGTGACCCCATCGAGCCAATTTTTTTCCGCTGAGCCATTTTTTTATATTTGAAAATAGGAAATAATCGCTGGGTGCTAAATCTAGCGATTATGGTGGATGCGAAAGCAATTCGTATCCTAACATGGCGACGAAGCAAGTGTGTACGAGTGCATTATCTTGATGGCTGTGCCCGGCAAGCCACAGCTAGTCTGCCCGGCAATTTTTTGCACATAATATATAGCCTATGTCCATCTGGAATAATGTACCTTTCAAACGGTGAAAGAATTTTTCAAATAGGTGCAGTGGTTCCGGAGATTACCCTCCACATACACACAAACTCACGAAATTCACACTCTTTATTATAGATGAATATGGTCTTAGACTGAGTCAAGTAATATATGTATATTTTATGGTTTAGGTTAAATTATTTTCTATATATATATAAGTTAAAAAATATATTATTAAACTTTATGAAATACTTATAAAAAATCATATTTATTTTATGAAGTGAAGCAAATGGTGACATCATGTAGTACTAGGCATAGATTATGTAGCTTCAAGTCAGATAATATGGTCTTAGACTGAGTCAAATATTTACATACATATATACATACATATATTTTAATTTAAGTTTAATCATTGTCTATTGTTATATCTACTTATGTTTAAAGTTAAAAATATATTAAGCTATTTCACGAGTTTTTGATTTTCAGTTGTGTAAAGTTTATACAGTCCTTCTTAGTGCTTATAATACTAATTCTTTATACAGAGACTATAATACAGTCAGTAATTAATCATCTTTGGCATATCTGATTACTTTAAATTAGATTAGAGAAACTGTCCAAACTAAGTCAAAATTGGCCCGGCAACCTTTAGATGCCTTAAATTTCTATACCAGAGATAAATTGAAAATGGTATATATGCTCCTAAAGAGGAGTACATTCGATTATGGCACAGCTCAATAGCTCTAGTAGACGGGCTGGGCCCGCGTGACGCACATAGCCCAATGACCTGGTCGAGCATCCTCTTCCATTGGAACTTGTGAGTGGCCTTCTTTCCAGTTGCCTATGTCAATCTTCGTTAGTGCCATCTAGCATATCATAGATATAGTAATATGAGATCTCAGAGAAATAAATATAATATAGTAATTAAGAAATGCCAAAATTTGTATCGGAAAGATCTTTTCAAGTTTTCAATTTGATTTTGAGAAAACTTAATTTGAAAATATGGGACTAGAACAAGTAGGTAGATTTTTTTTTCAGCTCTATCAATCATATTAGATCCTATAGATCTAATAAAATATATTTGTATACTACATTAAAAATTTAAGAAAAACCTTGAAATCAAGAATAAATATACCATCATTCTTTTATTTATAGAACAATAGAAACTTATAATCTTTAAAATATAACTTAGAAATTAAAATAGAAAAATCTTATAAAAAAAAAATCTTTTATTTAACCTGAAGTTGTCTCCAGCCGTTGGGCTAAGCCCTTCCCTATTTCATAATAGCCCATCCTGTTAAATGACATGATGCACCAAGTTTTGTGATGAATTTATACTCTCAAGTAATCTTTTTTTCTTTAATGGTTTATGTTAGCAGAAAACCGATTTTGCCATTAGAAAGACCTCACAAAGTTAAAATTTTCATATAATTTTGCTACAGAGACAATATCTTGTTGCTCATTGATTTTCAGAATAACATTAGTGAGATAGGTATTTATAACTTGCCAACTCAAGTCTTGCTTGTAGTAGTGTTACAAAGAGAATTGTAAACAGTCTTATATTCCTTTAATACACTGGCGTAACTATACCGCTGAGGCCCGTGGCAAATTCATAGAATGGGTTAAAATGTAAAGATTGAAATTGAAGTAAAGATGTAATTCAAACCTTGATACATGTGTATGTACTTTAGTAGGTAACTTAAATTAATTGAAATCAAAACTATTTTATATTAAATTTTATAAAAATAAATGTCAGGATCCTCCCATGCTTGCGGCCCTCTCGGGTCGAGGGCCCCCTCTGGCCGGGGGTCCGTGGCATTTTGCCCGCTATGCCACCCTATTGTTGTGCCACTGCTGCCTCAAATGTTACTTTTTGCATATATGGACACTATGTGTATGTGTACAGAATCATACAAACCTCCAATGTATTGCTCTGGTGTCATGTGCTATACATTATAATTTAATCAAATGTTAGGGAGGGATAGTGACATTAATGTATGCTTCTAAAATGAGCGGACTCATGAGCAGGTATGCTGTGGAATTCTTAGATTTTTTTTTATAAAGAATGTACACATTGAATATACTGTAATATACCTTGTTTTGTTTAAATCAATAAAATAATAAAAAGAAAACATCCACAAGCAATTTAAATCGCGCTCTTAATTTGCGAAAATTAAACTATTTATTGTTTATGAATATAATTGAATGAATATATATGAATAAAAGTTTATGAATTGTATATAAATGAAAAAAACATATTAAACCTTAATTTTATTCACAAAATTTATCTTCTTCGCTTTTTTGACCGTTTCTTTATATTTTTCTTCTTGGACTTATTCATTTTCGCTATCTTCCTCTTGTGGAGCCACACGGGGTATTGCCCGTTCTGATCTTTAAGCGTTTTTGAGTTGAAAATTCGCTTTATACCATCTTCATTGTCAACTTGGATTTTTTCGTCATCAGAGCTCATAGCCACGTCATCGTCAGGTTCTGGAGTTGCTTTTACTACCTCCTTCGACTTCTGACCTTTTTTCTTTTTACGCAATTCTCCTGCGTCCAAGAATATTACTTGATCGGATTCCATAACCTCACTTTCTGGAATTTTTTCCTCTTCTTTTACGCCGAGCATTTTCTTCAATCTCGCCAGTTCTTTTACAGCGTAGCGCTCCCGTTTGATCGCCCTGCATTTTCTCTTCCATTTGCTCCTTATTGATTTTGCCATTGTTTTTAGAATGAAAATATAAACAAAAAAACGTGATCAGTTCTAATCACGTCAAATTGAAAGAACTTGATAGGTTTTTTCTAGTAGTATGACAATAATGCGTTTTGTAAATGTCAAAGATATTTCTACCAATCAATTGCGAGTAGGTACATTATTTTATCCAATGATAAAAAGAGTACTTTTACGTTCTTTTTTTTATTCATAAATATACAAAGTAATAAAATTTACATGTAAATATCAAGGTTGCGTTCCAGATTGTATGATTATCGCTCATGCATACTCAGATTTGCATTATTAAAAATAATTTAAACACTGTTTACATGAACTTATCATGTACATACTAAAAAAAATTCAACAAATATTTATTTATATATGTATATTATTCGGATTGGGAAAATTTAACAATAATAATGCTAATAATTAAATTAATTGTCAAAGGGCGATTTTGTTACGTTTTGAAACACAACCTCTAATGAACAGAAAATGGCAACATTGACAAATTTCTATCACCTTTGATAACTAAACCATTCGATTTTATTTACATCAACACCAATGGTAAATTTACCTTTTCAGCATAATTCCGACGTTTAATTGGAAACTTTCCAAAAGTCAATTGTTTATTAATTCGTACTCAAACCCTTAGTCATGCGCATTTCTTTGTCCTATATTATTTATGCTTCAAAATATTGTCGGGTAAGAAGTTTTTGGTAAAGGTTTTAAGACTATAGAAACTCTTAACTTTTGTTTAAGGATATGGGTACTTTGGAGCCCGAAAGCCATGGCAAACGACAGCTGGACGACAGTGGCTGTGTGCAGGATGGTAAGTTTCTAAAATTTTCTGTTTTAAAAAATGATATACCTCCTTATATCTACCCCCACTTTGTAAGATTTATCTGTTTTATATTGTAAATCTGAACGTGAACGTTATAGTGAACGCGTTAAATGATAGGACTTTGTTTACCTTTTATTTCTACTCGACATTTCGCCAACAATGAATACGTCCGAGGGCATTGTTAGCGTAGTGAGTTACCTTTTATTTCTACTCAACATTTCGCCAACAATGAATACGTCCGAGGGCATTGTTAGCGTAGTGAGTTACCTTTTATTTCTACTCGACATTTCGCCAACAATGAATACGTCCGAGGGCATTGTTAGCGTAGTGAGTTACCTTTTATTTCTACTCGACATTTCGCCAACAATGAATACGTCCGAGGGCATTGTTAGCGTAGTGAGTTACCTTTTATTTCTACTCGACATTTCGCCAACAATGAATACGTCCGAGGGCATTTTTAGCGTAGTGAGTCACATAGGATAGGATTTTGTTTACTCGTGGCCTTTATGAATGTGAAGATTAAGGGTAGTTGATAAAACTGCTAGCAACTGTCATCGTGGAATACCCGCCTCTTCAATCAACTCGTGACCACAGCTGGTGTAACCCATACCAAAAGTAGGTTCGGGTTTTTGGAATGGTAAAACAAAAAGTATATGGTTTGATGTGAAACGGCTTTTCTTTTAAATAAATAATAGAACTATATCATCCAGATTATAACCAACTAGCAACCCACCCTCGTTTCACTTCAGTTTATAAAATATAGCCTATATTAGACACCGATAATGTAGCTTCCTATTTGTGAAAGAATTTTTGAAACTGGTTCCGTAGTTCCAGAGATTACCCCCAACATACCCACAAACAAACACACAATTATACCTCTTTATTATATTAGTATAGATACATAAATAAATAATATTGCCTACTGTTGATGAATGTACTATCCGAAGGGGGAGATGAAGACATATGGGTTCATTTACATCCTGAGAGGCAGACCATTCCCGCCTTTATTAAATGTAACTAATTTTTGTAACATTCTAAAATCAAAATACATTTTTGAAAAAACCCCAGCTGCATTACCACGTATCTGACGCAGTCTGGTCTAATTGCGATTCTTCCATCTATCTGTGGTTCGGAATCTACAGCACTTTTTTGTGTGATATATACCGGACTGGTGTTGAATCCGGGACATTCACTTAAGAATAGTTATGAAGTTCCTGGTTCTGCTGTCAGTGTTAATACTCTGGACCAGTGGTCGCCACACTTTTCTGGTCAAGGGCCACATAGGACAATGTGAGGTATCACTGCGGGCCGCACATTCTTGGATTGTTTAGTTGACACCACCAATCAATTGACATATTTTTTATGAGCTGTCAAAACGCGATTGCCCCATAGATTTTGTATGGCAATTGCTACCTGTGACCAATGCGAAGTCTTTATTTGCCAACTCAATGAACTAACTAGCATACAATTAACGGACACAAAGAACAGGAGGAAGTTTATACCTACCTACTTCTATTTAGTTAACTTCATGTGCAAAATCATATTTTGATATTATCTACTAAAATTGTTTGCTTTGTCGCGGGCCGCACAAATATTGTCCGCGGGCCGCAGTTTGACGACCACTGCTCTGGACTTTCCTCAATTTCATTTTCTTGCTCATTTCAATTCAGTGACTTAATGTCTAAAATTGTATTTTAAATTTAGTTTGTCTAAAATTTAAAATATTATTTTAATAATATTTACGCCTCAAAACTAATGTTAATTACATGCTATATATTTAACATCTATATCCATTTCCACAGAATCACAACCAACTAAGTGGCAAGCTTGCGATGGTGTCATTCCACCACCACGACCAGGCCTCTTGGACTTGTCGGATGATGTGTTATTCCTCATCCTGAGGCATTGCAAACCAAATGATTTGAAAGCTCTTGGATTGTAAGTGTTTTCGAAGTGTCTTTATACAAGTTATAACTGAATAGCTTCTTTAATTTCGTGAGTACATCCAGTTGTACCAGTTTTTTTTGACTATAAGCTTTTTTTTTATAACTTATTGATAATTTCTAGTGTATCTTTTATTCTACACGCAGTTGAAAGCTATGTCTGGTACTGAATAATGAGCACTAGGAATAAAATAAATAAATAAACTCACTAAAATAATTTTTATTACGCAAGAACTGTTTTTTTTTTTAATGTACAAAGGCGGCAGACAAGCATACAGTCTACGTGATGGTAAAGGGATACTTTCGCCCATAGACCTCCGCAATACATACCAACACTAGTCCAAAAATGACAAACGTTGGCACGTTGGCAAACGTTATGTATATACAATAAATTATTACATAAAAAAAAATATTTCTTTCAAGTACCTGCGAGCGTCTCGGCAATGTGATTTCTGATCATATGCTATGGCAAGAAGTGGAAGCTACCGAAATACCATATGGCAAGAAGAGATTCGGTTGGCTTCTCAATAACGTACTGAATCCAATGACCAGAGTCCTGACAGTGTGTGGATATGCAGAATTTGCTAAGGGGTAAGTCAATATTATTATTTTATTTATTTTTTCTTCATATTTGGCAATTCTGCACATTCTGCCAGTGTCAAGTTTTCTTCGTAATAGACAGTTGCAAAGTCTAAAACATTATGTCAATGTACAGTCCCGTTGAAGCAAGTCAGTAAGTGGAGTCAGGGAGAGTGCACGCTGCAATCCAACAGCCGCTGGGCGCACTCAACTGGCCTCGTTACCCCTCTCACACAATACTACCTTGAAATGTACTGCATTTCCCACTTTATCAAATTCCCCAATGTATGTACGTGTTTCGGTAGTGAGTGAGATATCCCAGAGTCCATTCCCATCTTATCCCTCCCCATTTTCGCAACCCTTTCCTTAATCTGCAAAGGTGGGCAGCGCATCCGGGAGTGTGCCAACGTTTATCATTCTGGACTGATGTTGGCATGTATCACGGGATGTCTATGGATGACAGTATCCACTTACCATCGGGTGGACTGCATGCTCGTCTGCCGATTGGCCTGCTCTAGGGTGTAACTGAACCTTTCACAAAACCTGAAACCATAAACAATGCAAGTGTGTGACGTCACGAATAAATTATAGTGATGGGAAACCAGTCGCCGATGAAACGAAACGTCTCCCTTGACTCGGCTCAGCACTTGACGAATTTTTACAATTGACTATAGCGCAATTAGGTATTTTTTGTTTTGTAACAATCACTTATTAGTGACTCGGGTCTTGACATTTTGCGCGAGAAGTACGAGCTTAGCGCCAACTTATGGCACACAGCGACGGTCAGATTCCGTTATCTATCCCCCTATATCTGTGCCTGAAAAAGAGTTATTTATTTTCAATGAAGTCTCTGTTTTTGTTACTCTACTACTTACTACACGCCGCCACTAGCGGCACAACGCCGTACACTCCATTCATTAACAGCTGCTAATGTAACTGCATTAGACACCTACATGTATGTACACCGATGCGGGTGTACGTACACGACGCGAGTGAGTGTACTGTGTGAGAAAATGTGTTGCATTTTAAAAAGTAGAATTAAAGTTCAATGTGAAGTGAATTCAGCTATTTGTAATTTCACCGTGTATAATTTTTTTTGGACACAGCTGTCAAGGTATCAACCCTCCTAGAGATGACGACGAAACTGAGGCGAATGTTGACACCCAAATGAAGTCAACACAAAATGTCTCCAGCAAAGTCTCCGAAATGAACAAACCCAGTGGCGCAGGTATGTATTGATATAAAAAAAACAGTAATCAGCGCTTTTATTGTCCACTGCTGTACTTGAGCCTCCTAATGCATGACAGATGTATGGTCTTACAATGGCTCTCTGTCCAAACAAGATGGCGAGTGCCATATCTCCTCAATACTATGTGTTTAGAAATTGATGCCATTAAACCATGAAAACATTGTGGACCCTTGTAGGGCACAGAAATTAGGAGAGAGGAGGACTCAAATTTAAACTGAAATTGATTCAAATTGATCAATCACAAAATTCACAAATTAAAAATTCAATTCAAGTCAACTTCAATATCGAACTCAAATTAACCAATCAAGTCAATTCCAATCAAAAATAAACAATCGAAAATTAATCGCCTTTCACGACACCCACGGGAAGACTATTCTAAAAGCGGTCGGCATTTTTTTTTCCGAATGGCTAAATTCTTGTGGCCTTAGTGACCTTTCAAGAGTCACCGGACTTGAAAAGCGGCCGGCAACACGGCGAGCTATATTGATATAGTTTGGCAAAAAAAAATGGCAAAAGTAAAAAGTGACATTTTTTAAATAAATATATATCACATAGTAATATCTGCTCTCCGCTTAAATTAATTGTACAATTATATGTATTTATGTATAGACTAATGCTATATTATGTTACTATGTTCATATTTTTATATAAAGGGTTTTCCAATAGGGACGGGTCGATGTTGACAGGCTGTGGCGGCCATTTTGTTTTGGCGGCGTCTGTCAAATCTGTTGTTTATTATTCAGTCACTGATGCCAAATCACCATGGCAAGTTACACGATTGAGCAGCACGTCCAAATGATAAAAATTTATTATCAAAATGAGTGTTCGTTAGAGCAAACGATGCACGCGTTGCGCCCATTTTACGGCAGACGCGGTGGCCCTTCAAAGTCGACTCTCCAACGTTTAGTGGCCAAATTCGAGACGACCAGTTCGGTAAACAATCAGCCAATACCCCTACGTCAAAGGAACGCCAGATCGGACGAGAACGTCGCCGCTGTCCGTGAAAGTGTGCAGGAGAACCCGAGGCAGTCAATTCCTCGCCGTGCACAAGAACTCAGCGTTTCGCAGACTTCAACTTGGCGAAATTTGCGTCGGGACTTGGGCCTGCACCCGTACAAGATCCAACTGACTCAGGAGCTCAAAGTTAATGACCATAGATAACGCCGTTTGTTCCGCTGACTGGGCTTCGGAGCGTTTGGAAGAGGACCCCAAGGCGCCCGCATACCCCCTGGTGTTGCAGGTGTCCATGGGCGGCGGTAACACTTACCATCACGTGGACCCGCTTGCTCGTCCGCCTACTAGTCTATAAAAAACAAAAAAAAAAATACCTTTATCATAAGCATTCAGACCTGATTTAGAATTAAAAAAAATGTGTACAAAACGGGACAGTTTAAAAAGCTATACTCTTAAAAGCAATGGTAACATTTAAATTTCTACATAATACGATATACGATTATGTTGTCAATAATATAATTGTCTTTCTTTGACTTGCCCCGTTACAGGTGCGACTACAATCGGACGAAAACTGAGACCGCGTAGTACAAAACTTACTTCAAATCTCGGCTCTGTGCCTCTGTCTAGGTAAGTGTCTCTCTGTATGTAAAGTAGTCCAGGTATTCTGTTGAAATAAAAAGTATATACCATATCACAGCATCAGCCATTTATTTGCCTCTTAGAACAGTCAACGTGACAACGAGTAAATACTGGGCTAATTACAATGCAATTGACTTGTGCGTGAGGGATGTAAGGCCCGAAAACGCCACACCGGCTAAGCGCGGTTGGCGAGTCCACTATTTTATAGGTGGTGCAGTTCCTCAGCGCTGGTGGCAGCGGCTTAAAAGGTGACCTTTTATGAAACCCACGAGTATATATGGAAACAGTTAATAACTTACAATGCTATTAACCAATCGTTGCCTTACTTCCGGGCTCTCATCGTCGAGGAATTTTTGGGAATAAGGAATTTATTTATGTTATTATTTACTACTAAATGAGCCGACAGACGTTGCCCTGTCCAAATTTCAATAATTTCAATAAGTTCATACAAAAATCCCATAGAAAAAAGCACTTTCAGTTTTTCCCGTATTTTCCAATTTTCCGGGCAACTTTTCCAATTTTTCTTTCCCTAAAAACCTTATTCGGACTATTACGAACATTTGAAACAAAAATTAGCCAAGTCGCTCCAGCCGTTCTCGAGTGATGCGCTTACCAACGAACAGCATTTAATTTTTATTTATATAGACATAACTTTAACGTTTTGTACAATTTTTTTTATTTCTAAATCTGGTCTGAACGCGTATAATAAAGGTATATATTTACCTTTTATTCGTACTCGACGTTTCGCCATGGGTTACACCAGCCGCGGCCACGAGTTGGTCTACCCAGTCTGGGGTGGGAGCTGCGAGCAGTTTTCTCAACTATCCACATTTGATCGTCACATTAGGAAAGGCCGCCCACACTACACTAAAACTACCACAAAAATATGTTTCCACTATATCGCACAAATGCGGACTTGATGCCTTAAGGCAAACTCTACAGAGTCGACTGTTAGTGAGACATTACTGGTTGCAGGCCGCTTTGTACACGGTCCTCTGTTGACCCTACTTTCCCGTAAACCATAACCTTTTATCATCCATCTCTGGACACTTCATGCACATTGTCTCGTGTATGAGGATGTAGGACCTTAAAACGTCACGCTGTCCAAGGTGGCGAGTCTACTATTTCAGTATTGGTGTAGTTTCTCGGGTCTTGTAGCGGCTTTGTTTTATCCCTTAGTCTTCTTTCACGACAGCTAAGGGAAGAAAGAGCGAGGTGCTACTACTTTATACTATAATACTTACTATGTATACTTATAATAATATGTGTTAGCAGAATAAATATGAGAAAAGATCGTAAGACCGACAATTGATTAATTAATTTTTTACTAGGCTGTCCAACAGATGGCGCTCACCCTGTTTTACCTGTTTTTGGGTAAAAAGCATGTTTTTACCCTGTGATAGGTATATAAAAACAGGCGCGTATTCGAATTCAATTTCGAATTCAAAGCAATTGGTGAAGAACTTTTGGAGATTTAAGATTTTGAACAAACGCAACGTTTACATTTTTATTTATAACTAGCGGCCCGCCCTCACTTCGCTTCGGTTTATTAAATTTAAAACAATCGGAATAAGATATTTTCCTGCGGTAAAATGGAGCCTATATTTTAAGTTAGGCCTCTAGCAATACATCGGTGAAAACTGCATTCAATTCCATGCAGTAGTTTTTGCGTGATGCGTGTACAAACATACAGACAGACAGACAGACAAAATTTCTAAAAACTGTTGTTTTCGCTTCTGTTGCTCTAATAAAGAGCCCCCATATTAGTTTTTTTTCAATATCTATAATGTACAGACATCGGCCTGTTACAATTTTATTATATGTATAGATAGATTTATAATCTAAGGTCTCACATAAATTACCCTAAATATTAATACGGCACGTGAACGTCAGACAGACGAACGTGCAAAAATACCAAGAATTGTAGTTTTGGGCTCTATATCAGTCATGCTTTGGTACGATTTCATGGCATTTTTCCCAGGTTCATATCGGCTCCGTGCTGGCCGGAAGCAGACTGGGAAGACGAGCCCGATGTGGAAATTGAATCTACCGCCTTATCAACATCCTGCCCCGGCCCCATATTTACATTCAATACGGAACTCCTAAGTCAGTTGAAGTCGAAGTGCATCAACCTAACGTCACTCAGTCTGGAGTACTGCAATATTAACGCCCAGACGGTGAGCACTTACATTGCAATCGGCTTTTTATTTCCTTTTTCCCATTTGTCTTGGGCAAATGAGCAAGTGACACAAGAATAGAGCGGACTTTTTGGCGGGACCTCGAGGAGTTTATATTTGATTATTGAAAAAGTGTGTATTAGAGATCGTCCATTAATCACGTGAGGCTCGAAGGGGGGGGGGGGTTCGGGAAAATATCACGGGGCGGGGGGGGCTAGTGAGATATCACATGTATTTAATTTATCTTCTCCTTGAACGCGCGATTTCTAAACTGAATTAGATTATACCTGTATTTGAAGATAATATTCTGAAAATTTTTAAGATAATATGTACCAAGAAAATACACGTGATTTTGGGTGGGGAGGGGGGTTTAAAAAGTTGCTAAAAAACATCACGTGATTAATGGACGACCCCTTACGCGTTTTGTGGTTTAATAGTGATAGTTTATTTTACTTCAAGGTGTTTTCTCGCGTGGTGTTTGTGTTATTACATCAAAAATGTTGCTTTATTAATTATTATTTACTAAAAATCACAATAAATCCAAAGGGCAATGATTAATTTTGTATGGAGGTTGGCGTCGTTGTTTTTTTGCGCGGCCGCTTATAAAAGTTAGTGTCGTTCACAGGCCTCGCGTACACGTGTAATAATACGCAAAAAGTGGAGCCCTAAACTGTAACTAATGAGAGATATTTAACTTTGAAAATATGAAATGGACGCCTGACTGTACTCGATAGCAATCAATAAAATGAATGTGTGCTTCAATGTTTCGTCTTGTCTAGCGTCGAGTCACCTGAAATATGCAATGAAAATGATTTTGAAACTTAGGACCTCATCAGGACACAGACATAGCGTGAAACTGAAGAAGAATATATTAAGCCAGTATGAGATAGTCACAATTGAATATCTCGATTTCGTTACTCAGCTATACTTCATACGACAGTTTTCTTGTTAGTTTTAATGAGACCTTTCAAATTAACTAACAATGCCCGCGAAAATATTAAAACGACGCCACTTTCACTCAAACCCCTTTTGCTTTTTTATTCTGACCTTTAAGATATTTCGAAACAGCTTACATATAGCGGGGCCAACGAAAGTTTAAAAATCAATTTTCCTGTTTGAATCTCAAGTCCCCACTAGTGGGGACTGTCAAAGGGGACATTGGTACCAAACCGTTATGTCCTTGTTGTGTCCCCGCAGTCCGTGTTATTGTCCCATGTTCACTGCTGTATTATTGTCCACAGACCAGCATGAAGCATTTTCCAGGGACTCTAAAGAGGTTTTCATTGCGTGGAAGCAGAGTTTATAATGTACCAGCGAATACTTCGTATCTCAATAAAGTACATGATTATTTACTCCATTTAGAGGTAAGGAACTTTTTTACTCGATTGCGATGAAGTCAAAGAGGGGGTAGTTAATGGTTTTTATGTAACTACATATGTATTTATATAGGGTCTTACAAAAATAGTGTAAAATATTGTATTATGTCATTCAGTGCGATAGAAAATTAGAATCGTAATCATGCTATCAATCAAAATGTGATTAAAAGTCCTACTTACTAAGTACGTGTAAGGAGGTATGAGCTCAACTCTGTACCACGAGAACTGATAGTGACGTCATCGCGTCATTACTCCGTTATACACAGGAATGTAAATATCGTTTTGTTATCGCTAGTTGTCTATAGTGAACAATGCAATAAATGAACAAAACAACGTTTCGTAGTACCGGTCGGTGTTGAGCCACGGTTGAACACACCTGTCTTGTCTGTTTGAAGCTGATGACGTCACTATCAGTTCTCGTTGTATAGACTATACATAACCAGTAGCGGAATCGTTCAGAGGTCAAAGACCTAAGCAAGCGAGTGTGGATAGCGTTATGCACGTACGAGTAAGTAAATTGATTTTTAATTATTGGTAAATAAAATATGAAATACACAATAAAATATTTTACACAATTTTTTTGTAAGGCAGCAGGCTTTGTACGCGACGGGTGGACTTGGCAATTTCTTAGTGAAGGGACAGTGAACACAGTCCTACTCTCACGGGCGGTTTAGAACCCCTCAGCATTCGGAGAGACGTTGCCTCTCTCTGTGTGTTCTACCGCCTGTACAATGGGGAATGCTCTGAAGAACTGTTTAATATAATTCCCACCTCGGGTTTCTACAAGCGCACCTCCCGTCACAGAAGTGCGGTCCATCCGCATTTCCTCGATAGGGAGGTGTCGCGCACTGTTCGCTCCAAAAAATATTTTATACCGCGAACCCGTAGGCTGTGGAACGAACTGCCTCAAGAGGTCTTTCCATTAAACTACGATATGGGGTTCTTCAAGAGAGCTGTGAATAGGATTTTGCAAGGTCGGCGGCGCGCCCGCATACCCCCCGGTGTTGCAGGTGTCCACGGGCGGCGGTAACACTTACCATCACGTGGGACCGCTTGCTCGTCCGCCCACTAGTATATAAAAAAAAAAAAGGGAGATGTGTAGTTATCGACGCTTTTAAATTAAAAAAAAATTAAATAACTTAATAATTGAACTTTGATTGATAACATTTATATTTGCAGGAATTCTTTTTACGTTACAACTCACATCTCTGTAAAACTTTTCTGGTTAATTTCCGTGCTTGACCATGTATAAATGGTCGTTTTTCCACGGCCAAGGAATCTGTATTTTAACCACTCTGAGCAGTCACTATATTTTATACTTCGCTTCGGTTAATAAGAATATATAGCCATTTTATTTTGAGGATCCCTAATTTTTTCTAGTAATAAATATAACCTATGTTACTCGGGGATAATGTAGCATTCTAATGGTGAAAGAATCTTTGAAATCGGTCCAGTAGTTTTTGTGTTTATTCGTTACAAACATACATAAAAATACATACAAATCTTTCCTCTTTATAATATTAGTGTAGATGATTTAAAAACGCGACGCATGAGCAGAAAGGTTATCGATGGCTGCTTGCGCGAGCGCGATGCGTACAACACAAAAGGCACGACCCAAGCATACCCCGATTGCCAAATTGACCTGTCGCGATCGATATGTATCTATTTATATATTTGTAATGGTACAAACGCTCGTTTGACCGATTGTTTTACTACTTATCTTTTCCCCTTCCCCCCCAGTATATAGATGTGTCGGAATGCGATTGGCTGGAGGGTGCATCCCTTCTACCGCTGAGTAAAATTGCTAATTTGACCACTTTAATAATGAGATCCTGTTGGAAAATGTGCGAACTGGTCGCGTACGCCTCGCTGGCCGCCAGATACGGGTTCCGGAAGCTCCAGGTGAGACACCTACCAATTTCTACTTTTAGCAGGGGGAGAGTGCACGCTGCAATCCAACAGGATTGGATCACAACAGGTCTCGCAGGAGACTGCCTTGAAATGTACTGCATTTGCTAATTTATCGTATTCCGCCAATGTGCGTACGTGTTTCGGTGGTGAGTGCGATGTGCCAGAGCCCATTCCCATCCCATTCCTCCTCATTTTTCCAATTCATTCCTATAACTCCAAAGATGGGCAACGCCATCCGGGGGCGCGCCAACGTTTGTCATTTTTGATTAATGTTGGCATGTATCGCGGATGTCTATGAGCGACAGTATCTACTTACCATCAGGTAGACTGTATGCTCGTCTGCCGCCTTTAAGGGGCAGATAAATAGACACACAACAAAGCGGGTAACAAAGCGGTTACCACAAGCCCCGTGACACCACACCAGCTCTAGATAGCTTCGTTTACATGCACAGACTTAGCGCCGGCTCTAGCCCATGTAGCGCCCGGGTGCAATCAATACCCTGGCGCCCTCTAGTAGGCTCTTTGGAGGCGTCGCGAGCAGCGCTCGGCGCCCCCTAAGACCACATGTAAAGCCGCCACTGCATAGACTGTATCTAAGACAACTCCATTGCCCGCTGATGGTTCCGAATCTTATTTCGTGTGAATCTCAGTGAACTGTGACGTCATTTGGCAGGTGATCGACCTCCGTCTCACGCCCTTCGGCGATTCGGAAGTGTCCTCCCTGGGCTGGCTGCCGGAACTACGGGAGTTGTACATATCGCCGGCGCCGCAGCTGCCGCCGCACAAGCAACACTCGCACAACATCGGCGACGTGCTGCCCGCGCTCGCGGAGCTCGAGCCGTGGGAGGCGCAGGTACGTGCTGCTACAAAAAGGTAGTTTTTAATAGTTTTGTAAAAGCGAATTGGTAGATTTCGGTAGAAAATGGGCGTTTTTAGTAGTCTTTAACAATATGTTAATAATCGTTAGTAACACATCGTTCAATAAGTCCCGGGACTAGCGTAGAGATGGCGCTAATAATGCCATGTATATACCAAGGTTCAGAAGTACCAACCTTTAGATGAGATGTGTCAAAATTTGATGTAATTCGAAACATAACCAAGAAAGCTATAGTGGTTAAAGTGACGCTACCCACACATGAAGAAGAAGAAAGTCATCTTTCATCAAGACAACGCACCGTGCCACAAGTCAATCAAAACGATGACCAAATTCAACGAATTGGGCTTCCAACTGCTTCCCCATCCTCCGTACTCGCCGGATCTGGCCCCCAGCGACTACTGGCTCTTTGCGGATCTCAAAAAGATGCTCCAGGGAAAAAGATTTGGCTCGAATGAGGAGGTGATCGCTGCTACTGAGGCTCATTTTGAGTCAAGACAAATCGTTCTACAAACATGGCATTGAAAAGTTAGAGAAGCGTTGGAATGATTGTATTACACTTGAAGGAGATTATGTTGATGAATAATAAAGAATTTTGCGGATAAAATGTTGTTTTCATAGTTAGTCCCGGGACTTATTGAACGATGTGTTATATAATGACTAGGCATTAAAGACACAAATTGAGAACTTAGTAGATTTTAGCTGAAAATTGTAGTTTTAATATGCTTCCAAATATTTGTTTTAATATGGTTCCAAGTTGTAGTTTTAATTTGCTTCCAAATTGTAGTTTTAATTTGCTTCCAAATTGTAGTTTTAATTTGCTTCCAAATTGTAGTTTTAATTTGCTTCCAAATTGTAGTTTTAATATGCTTCCAAATATTTGTTTTAATATGCTTCCAAATTGTAGTTTTAATTTGCTTCCAAATTGTATCCACTCACTATCTGTTGGACAGTAAGCTCGTCTGCCGCCATTTTCTATAATAAAAAAAAATTCAACACGAACGACCGTGGTGGGTTTTCACGGCGGAAAACCGTGTCGTCAAAGTGGGACCTAAAATTAAATTTTATAATTTAGACGGCCCGTGTTTTCCGTCGTGTACTAATTTTATAATTTAGACGGCCCGTGTTTTCCGTCGTGTACTAATTTTATAATTTAGACGGCCCGTGTTTTCCGTCGTGTACTAATTTTATAATTTAGACGGCCCGTGTTTTCCGTCGTGTACTAATTTTATAATTTAGACGGCCCGTGTTTTCCGTCGTGTTCTAATTTTATAATTTAGACGGCCCGTGTTTTCCGTCGTGTACTAATTTTATAATTTAGACGGCCCGTGTTTTCCGTCGTGTACTAATTTTATAATTTAGACGGCCCGTGTTTTCCGTCGTGTACTAATTTTATAATTTAGACGGCCCGTGTTTTCCGTCGTGTACTAATTTTATAATTTAGACGGCCCGTGTTTTCCGTCGTGTACTAATTTTATAATTTAGACGGCCCGTGTTTTCCGTCGTGTACTAATTTTATAATTTAGACGGCCCGTGTTTTCCGTCGTGTACTAATTTTATAATTTAGACGGCCCGTGTTTTCCGTCGTGTACTAATTTTTAAATCTATATTTTTCTTTTACAGGAACCGGAATACTTCTGCAGCAGGCAAACTCCAGCTGACTCGGCCATAGAAGATGACGATTCTGAATCGGAGCCAGAACAACCGCCGGAGCAAGGGAAAATGTAAGTCGTATAGCCATTTTAGCATTCGAACAAATATATACTCATTTGTGTTTCAGCTCACAATCAACATGAATTCAACACGGTTATATAGAACGAGTCACTGAAATAACGCAAAAACTGGAAATAGCTTCAGTATCGGCGGTTGAATCCATTGCACCATTTTTTTTTTCATAACTGTTCATTTTCACTTTTAGCCTACGCCCCGTTGAATTCAACGCCGCGTGATCTGTGCTAAGTAATGAGCGTTATCAACGTTTTAGATAGAACAACAAAACTTCACATGCTTGTAATTAGACGTATTCCCAAAAATAACTTTTATTTGTCGCTAGAATCGTTTCATACATTTTTAATTTGAGGGGAAAAGTAATTTGAGAGGGAGATTGCGCGCTGCAGTCCAACAGCCGCTGGGCGCGCTCGACTGGCCACGTTACCCCTCTCTCACAGAAGACTCCCTTGAAATGTACTGTATTTCCCACTATATCTTGTTTCCCCAATGTACGTACGTGTTTCGGTTGTGAGTGAGATGTACTAGAGCCCATTCCCACCCTATTCCTCCCCATTTTCCCAACCCTTTCTCCAAATCCATTCCTATATCTAAAGGTAGGCAGCTCATCCGGGGGCGTGCCAGCTTTTATCAATTTGGACTGATGTTAATAGAATTTGAATTCATACACATTCTGCCAGCATTATGACATGCAGATGTTATTATTAAATTACTTAATCGTAAAAGCAATTAAAGATATCTTTGATTACAGTATTGTAAATAAGGTTAGACCGTCTCTCTGGGACTCTAGAATGCTTCGTGTACAAGCACTACACTGCAAAGAAATGCCAGACAGAACTCAGCATCGCGACGGACTGTTGAATGTACCAAACTGCGTTAACGGAAACGACGGGGACGCTAACAGAAATCAAGATGGCGGACAAAATCAAAACTGCGAACAGTCCGGAAATGCTGTTGAAAACCAAAACGGCGATGAACTTCAAAATGATTGTAAGATATCACAAAATGAATCTCAAATACAAAATGCCAAAGATCAAGACGAGCACTTAATATGCGATAACGCTGTAAAATACAATTCTGCTTCGACACAGGATAACTTGAAACAAAATGACGACTTGAAACAAGATGGCGACGGTCCGAGTCCGATAAATCCCGAATTAGATCATAGGAACAAATCTGGACCTTCTAAAAGGAAGGCTGGCGATAGCTCGGATGACCATGACGTGCCTTTAAAGAAAACGTGCCAAGTTGGTGTCAATGATGGCGCCAGCACTTCTAAAGACGACAAAGCTGAAGATAAAAATATTGAAAATGGCGCAGAAAATTCTCAAGAGAACAAGAACAACGCACGCTTTGTACGCTTCCAACGGAGCGCAGACCCGCTGGTCCTCAGAATGCCGCAAAACTCGCCGGAAATAGCGGAATTCAACCATCATTTGCGCGGCCTTTTAAGGCAGAACATGAGAAGGTTCGACGTTCAAGCGATGCACAGAATTGTCTATGTCACCGTCGGTAGACAATTGCGCACAACGATATATCAGTTAGCCGTCGAAAATGAATCCCCGATGCGTTTAAACCAAAATAATGCCATACCTGTCAGAGATTACATCTCTCCGATACCGCTATTGGATACAACGTCTTTAGTGACAGACTCGGCTGTGCGAAGGTTCGGTAGAGCTGATAATGAGAACATAAACTACGTCCACATCGGCCCAAACGGGCCAGTTCCGATACCTGCAGGCGAGATAGGCACCCGACCAAATAGATCGAATCTTCGTATCTTATCCATAACCGGGTTTGAGACAATTACGGATAGGAGTTTAGTGCATTTGGCGACAGCAGCGCCATATTTGACGTTTTTAGATTTGAGCCGAACTAGAGTTACACCCGTGGGCGTTGAGACCTTCAAGGCGTCGAGACCCGATTGCGAGGTCACATTTAGCGAATTCGTCAATAGACCTTAGCTGTTAAGCTCGTGTCTCTCTTGTAGACAATATAATCCCGGCCGATGTCTACTAGATCCGCTAATACCGGGATTGAAATCACCAATACCAGCATTTTCGGGATTGTCACAGAGTACATTTAACATACATAATCAAATATTAGCTAGAATTTACATACGGCTTCGCTTTATTACGGAAGTAAATATGCACTTTCGGAAAAAAATATACCCAAAGTGCATTATTTAAGTGAACGAATAAAAGGAGCCGGAACAAATGTGTGTTCAAAGTTTTCATCGGTCCCCTTGGGTTATTTCAACGTCCACATGGTGACAGCACCGCCCCCTGTTGACCACTACGGAATCCAGATACACAATTATAATGAATTCTGACCGTTATTTTTAAACTCATTTTATAAAAGGGCATTCTATTTTTCAGTACTAAATGAAAAAAGAAAAAAATATACGCATATTTGTTTATTATCGTTCCTTTTATTTGTCGCTGAATCCCGACATTATCCCAGTATTGACTGAAAAATTCCGTTTTCCCGGGAGGGCCGGGATTGTATTCCCTACTTCCATCGCAACGAATATTAACAGAATTTGCTATGAATACTGCCATTTTGATCTAAAACAACACCATGTATTTTTTTTTTCATTTGATTAGGAAGACATTTGTAAGCATGGAGTTTTCCGAAATAAGTATGGAGTTTTCCGAAATAAATTTATTTTTGTAATCACTATATTATACATCTAATCACACAAAACACGAAATATATAAGGGAAATTTCATCATCACACAATACAGGATGTAACAGCCCTCTCTCGAAGCCCAAAATCAACGAATCTATTAATGATTTCGAGTTCATTTATAAATGAATATTCACTTGGCATATTCATTTATTTACGACATTTTATTGGCAAATATGTATAAAAGTTCGGACTTTTATACAAACTAGCTGAAATACACAGCTCGGGAAATTGATACTTACCAAATAACATCAAAATTCATAGCTTCGGGGAAGCTTCGGTTACAGCCCATAGAAGGTCCTACAAAAATAGTACGAAATGAACACGTCGACATCAATACACTGAAAATAAATAATCGGTGATTAATTTAGTCGTAATCAATTTTTAATATAATACTCCCACAAACAGCTACACATCCCGGCCGAAAGTAATACACATCGGCCCTTGGAAAGAGACTTATCGGCTAACTTCGGTCGACGCTCGACAAAACCGAAGCCAGCCGATCATAGTCGACGTGTGTTACTTTCCTATACCACCTACCAGTATATACCAGTCCTATACCAGTATATATGTATACTATTCCTACCCCCTGGTGTTTCAGGTGTCCACGGGCGGCGGTAACACTTACCATCACGTGGTACCGCTTGCTCGTCCGCCCACTGGTATATAATAAAAAAAAACAGTACATATACATATTATTACATATATACGTGGTTACATTCTAATGTGATAGTTACATTCTAAGGGCCGATGTGTATTACTTTCGGCCGGGACAATACTTACCATTATACGACTTCATTTGTTTAGTTTTTTCTTCACTCCTAGACATAAATGGACGCGCGCGCAAACACACGCACACATACATACACACACACACATACATACACACACACACACACACATACATACACACACATACATACATACATACATCCCTACATACACTCACCTTAGGCGATAGTTCATTGTATAAGCGAGCCCATCGCCTACAATAATTTAGTTATTTTGCATTGTATAATGCATTTTGCATTTTGCATTGGCGATAAGCTTAATTTACACGTATAATAGGTTCACATAGGTTTTGCCGTGAATTTTTGTTCATAGGTATAATAGGTATGTAGAGGTCTTTCCTGTCTACTATAAATCTCGCTAAGAACCGATTATCCTTTAAAACACGACTAATGTTATACAATGCACTAGTTGAGTCAATAGTAGCTTATGGTATTAGTAGTTATGGTAGAAGGTATAAATCTTACCTAAATAACATCTTTCGACTACAACTAAAAATATTAAAAACAATTGTTCCCACCTTAAACTATTTAAGCATTGCAATACTTTACCCGTTCATATTAAAAGCACATATAATATATTAAAAGGACAATATTTCAATACCGAAATTCAAACGTTAATATCACATCCTACAGTTACTCGTAGTATAACACATAAGCATTTGGTAACCATCGCCGCGAACAATATATACGGTCAGCGGACCAACGCTTACTCTGTTCCCAGGTTAATAAATGAATTAGATACTAAATTTAAAAAAGATATCAACGAAAATAATTTAAAATATAAATTAAGAACATATTTCTTGTCCAAATTATAATTTGTTCACTGCTCACAGGTAGGTCTTTAATGTCTCGACTACTGATTCCAGCAGTACTTGTATCTTAGACAAATCTGTATGGTTTATTAGATACAATTATGTTAGCTATATACTTAATCTTTGTAAAATTGTTAATAATAATAAAAAAAAAAAATTAAAAAAATAATGAAATACATGTTAATTTTTTAGTTAGACACTATAAATAGTTTTAGTGTGCTGTTTGGCGTATGAAAATATTTCACACTATTTTTGTGGGACCTTATAGGGTTTGTACTCTAATAGGGCGCTTGAGATAAAAGCAAGGTAACATTTTACTGCATATTTAGTGCCATAGATCAATTCCAGATCGACGCCGCCGATTAGGCTACATTGATTTTTTTTACAACTGCCAAAAATATTCCATATACATATACAGCGTGTAAGGGTGCGTTTCCACAGAGCTGAGCAGAGAGGAGAAGAGACGTGCCGTAATTGACCAATCACATGGTTTGAAATCCACATCTCTTCTCCGCTCCGCATCAGTGGAAACACAGTATTGGCGGAGAGAAGACTTGTTCAAAATATATGAGGACGCAGCCCCGAGCTGGATAGAACGGAGTAGCGCGGAGCGGAGCGAGGTAAACTCTGAGATAACGCGTTTAACTGACAGGCGCTCCGTAAAAGGCGGTGTGACAAAACAGTTCGTCTCCGCTCCGTTTTACTAGCTTCGTCCCGCTCGCGTCCGCTCCGCTCTTCTCTCCGTTCCAGTGGAAACACCCATCTCTTGTCACAGCTCCGCTCTTCTCTCCGCTCAGCTCCGCATGAGTGGAAACGTACCCTACCCGTAATTCCTGAAGCCAGAAAGCATGAGTTCCGTACTTACAATTATGAGATCTCACGAATCTTTTTATATAGATTCTTTTTTTATTCTTATTAAATTCTTCATACAAATTTGCTAAATACAAAACCCCATAAAATTACAATAAAGAAAAAAGTACCGTAAATATCTTTATAAAAAAAAATACGTGGCATTTTGTGTATCAATTGAACTCGGAATTGAGGCAATTAGCGCAAAAGTGGACCCCTTTTGGAACTATTTTATTTTTAAACTGAATTTCGTAATTACATTGGACCACCGTTTCTTGCAGAAAATACTTACACACTTCCGTGAAGTTCTTGGATTGAAATATGAAAATTTTGGGTTAAGCCGCTTTTGCGCTGACCGACTTTAGTTATAAAACAGAATTCATGGTTTCAGGTTTCGCCAAAGATTTGGTTATATCCTACAGTTCATTCTAGGGAGACCCTATTGTAATTCCGAAATATATTCTCTAAGACTACGCTTCTTAATATCAATCTATTTATATAACACTGTGATTTGTTTAAAATTTAAGTTAATTATTAATAGATAATTGATTAATTATGATTACGTTGACACAATAATATAGTTATTATTTAAACGTGTGTTACTTTTTAAGTCAAATGTATGTTACATTAGTAACGGATATTCACGGAAAAGTATTTAATAATGTAATTTTTTTATTTCGGTTATTATCAAATTTCAAAAGAACTCAAAATTTATCGCGGCATCTCTTGTTTCGTCGAAAACAAAATCTCGGTGATTTCGATTCCAATACATTGACATCTATAGAAAAGTATAAAAATATCTATCTGAAATAAATGATACCCAATTGATAGTTTAAAATTTAATTATTAACAATAATAACGTTATTATTTATCGAGTATTTAGATATTAATATAGATTTTGGATATTTTGAGTGAGTCCTATATTTTAATGACAAGTTTCGGGCATCTCTTTGAAATTTTGAAATTATTTTAAATATAGACTTAGGTAATGATTGTAGAAGTTCAAAAGATGATTGAACATTTCAAAGGGTGGATCCAGAGAGTTCGAAGGATTTTTCAAGAGTTCAATAATTGGTTAAAATGTTCAAAAGTTTGCTCAGAAAATTCAAAGATTATTATGTTATAGCCATCTGTTGAACTCTTCAGTTCAGCATATGGTTTGAAAATGTAAAAGTAATTAATTATAACTATAAGTTAAGGATGTTGAAAATGTTCGGAAGGTGATTGAAGAGTTCAAAGGTTGGTTGAAAAGTTCAACGAGTTATTAGAATATTTGAAAATGATTTTTCACAAATTAATTATAAGTAAGCAAATATTAAAAATGTTCTACGGTATTTGAGAGTAGAATATTTTATACTCTACTAGAGTATAATCCATGCTCTAGTTTCTGCAACACACAAGCGCGCATGAACTTTACTTGTGCATAAATGTACGTACACGCGAAAATGTATTTGAATTCGATATTGCGAATTACATAAGGTCCTACAAAAATAGTGTCATTACATAAGTAATATTTTAATATATCAATCAGTGCACTAATACTATATTTTATACTAAAAATTAGTATATATTTCAAGTTTTTAATTATATTAAAAATAAATAATTGGTTACTTGCATGTGCATAACACTTTACTTAGTTGATACCTACTTACGCGTACTCACTAACAGAAGCGGTCAAAAGTTCAAAGACCCCCGAGCGAGTCCGGATAGTGTTATGTAATACGAGTACATACACTAAAATTAATCACTAATTATTCATTTTTAATGCAATAAAAGAATCAGATAGTGCATTATTTTTTAGTTTAGGATGTAATAGTTTGTGTAATGATTGTCATATTAAAATTAGTCACACTATTTTTGTGGGACCTTATGTAAGGTCTGTGTGCGCGTACACCACTCGCTACGAGCATGATTTTTCATGAATTACAATGGTGTAAGTCGATGGTATTTTTCTTATTTACGAGCCATCTCACACCTCGGCAGTCTGCCTTATAATATAATAGGTGTTTATGATTCTTCTAAATAAATGGTGTCGAGATTAAAATTAGTTTCATTTATCCAGATATACCCTTTTAAACTTTCGCGTTTTGTAAATATTTTATATTCTGAATCGGGTCTAATCGGGATTAGTGGTTGTAAAAGCTGAAATAAAATGCACGATGCTCTGATGAAAATAGCCGATTATTTTAAAGTGAGCAAAGATTAAATCGATGGGATAACGACATTGACGCTCCGTCCAGTCAGGAAATTGGCAACCCAACCGCATAACCCAGAAGACCCCCGGTAACCCAGAAGACGGTAACTTTGAAAGTATCGCTTTGTGCCATACTCGGTCGAAGGCGATTTGTAGACCGACAGCCAGAGTCTCGCCTCTACTCTCAACGGCATCTGCCTTGTATGTTCAGTGATCTTAAGCTATTTATGAAAATGTCGTCGACAATTTGAACAATATGTACGCTGTTGGACGAAGTCAAGTAGGTCCAGCTGGCATTTCAGTACACCGGCCCAGTGACAGCGCCGGCTCTAGTTCATGTAGCGCCCGGGTGCAATCAATACCCTGGCGCTTTCTAGTAGGCTCTTTGAAGGCGTCGCGAGCGGCGCTCGGCGCCCCCTAACACCCTGCGCCCGTGTGCGCCGCACACCCTACACCATAGGTAAAGCCGGCACTGCCCAGAGCAACACGTATTGCCTCAAGCATTCCGTTTTAACGGAATCCTAATTTGTGAAATATAAATTTTCACTACTTATTGACACTAAATCTTTGAAGATACTTGTACGAGTAGGTACCTATGCCAAACGTTTTGTTACGAATTAACACGGTTCACTTAAAAGCAAAGTGAAAACGTCAATAGTGAATCACACCACCCCCAGGAAAGACCAGTCCCAAGATAAACATATCACATAATGAATGAATGAATGTAAAAATCATTTGCTAACGACACACATGATCATTAAACACTTGAGGTTTGAGGTCGAAGAAATTCTAACGAAATACAATTTCTAATTGTTTAAAAAAAAACTGCCTAACAAAAGAATAAAAAATAACAATGAAAAGAAACATTACGATAGGTCAAACGTAAAAGTTGTTAGAACTGCTTACTGTATAATACGATAGAAGAAACCAAATTCGAATTTTGAAAATGGAACTCCATTAAATTTTCAAAGGAGTCATTTCTTTTTATTTCTGGTTGCAATTTGAAAATTAAGTGTTTGCGGAAAAATGAATTTAACACGAGAATATTTTCGTTTAAATTCTGTTTTTGATATAATAACGGGTGATGAAATCTGGATCTACTGCTATGAGCCTCAAACTAAGAGGCAATCTGCGCAGTGGGTCTTTCCTTTTGAAGAGTTGCCGACAAAAGGGAAGAAAGGACGGAGTGCTGAAAAGAAGATTATTGTCTTCTTCTCTGACAGATCGGTCCACTTTGCTACTATAATTTTAGAAAATGAAAGAACAGTAACTGCTTGACCGGTATATAAACAGCTGCTTGCCTTCTGTTTTGGAAAAAATCAAAGAACGGCGCCCATGAAGTAGAATGATCCTCCCATCACGACAATGCCCGCACTTCGCCAGACAAACGAAGCAATTTTTGAGTAGATACTGTAAATGTAGAGATAAATAGTCATCCGCCATACAGTCCCGTCCTTGCGCCCTGTGATTTTTATCTATTCATGCAGAAGAGACAGTAGCGGCCTTTCAAACTTGGCTGATTGCATCACACAATGGTTTCATCGCATGACAAAGTGTATCGATTGTCACTTCGAAAAGCAATAAAAAAACTTCCCATCTTTGTATCTGATTTCCTTTTTGAGATTCTAAAAACTTTCAGTATCACCCACGTAAACATCTCTATAAAATTATATGGGTCGCACTAACAAACAGGTCACTTATCTCAGTATATTGTTAGGTTAGGTTAGGACCTGTGAAGCATGAGGGAGCGCGCTGCGATCCAACAGTTAGGTGCATTCGACTGGCCACGTTACCCCTACCTCACAGAAGACTAATGCAGGGCCGTCTTTACCAGGGGGTGCAAGGGGTGCGGTGCACCCCGGGCGCCCCGCGCCCGGGGGCGCCTGTCGAGCGCTGAATTCAGTGCCGGCTTTACCTATGGTGCAGGGGGTGCGGTGCACACGGGCGCAGGGTCTTAGGGGGCGCCGAGCGCCGCTCGCGACACCTCCAAAGAGTTCAAAACGCCTACTAGAGGGCGCCCTGCACCCGGGCGCTACATGAGCTAGAGCCGGCGCTGGACTAATGTATAATGTACTGCATTTCACACTTTATCCCAATGCCCCAATGTGTGTACTTGTTTCGGTGGTGTATGAGATATATCAGAGCCCATTCCTATCTCCTCATTTTCCCAACGCATTCTCCAAATCCATTCTTAAATCTTTGAAGGTCATTCTGGACTAATCGCGGATGTCTGTTTCATATATAGAAATGCTTTCATTATTCAGAACGCTGATACTTCTTAGACACGTGTTGGAGTGTGGTGCGTCTTCATTTGAAGTCGAATGATTTTGACTGATATCATCGCTTTCTTCTGTTTCTATGGAAATTTTCGTTAATATTATTACCCAAAGCCAGTTTCATTTTTTATAGTAAGAAGGCGGCGAACGAGCCATACAGTCCACCTGATGGTAAGTGGATACTGTCGCACATAGACATCCGCGATACATCGTCAAAATTAATCCAGAATAATAAACGCTGACGACACGCGCGCTGTTATCACTAAAATCAATACTAACATATAATTGAATTGTATGTCTGTTTTTCTCCATTTGGGTTCCATAGCGGTACAAAAATTCAATTCTTCGATCTCCATCTGCTCTCTGGTAAATCATGACGTGGTGTTAGAGATGCACTAGATACAGCAACGTCAATAGTGGTGCAAACGATACAAAGCAGTGTCAAGTGCACTATCAATGGTGCAGATGACGCTTCGGGGAAGGTTCTCCATATACGCTCTGCTGCCTACTAAAAAAATACTGAAACTGCCCATAAAAAAAATCGTAAATCATGTTAATAAAATCAGAATCATCAATGAAATCCATAGTTTTTTAGGCTTTTCATTTTGTTCGAGTTAGACACGAATTATTAAAGTTATCAATTAATTTTATATCGCCGAGCTTTCGTATTGGAATTTAACTTTTGAAAAATAAAAAATAAATCATCTACAGATACGTCTGTTACGATTTATGTATCTATAGTATAGATAGATGTATCTATACGGTACCTATGTATAGATAGAGATGTGGACCACACAGCAATTTGCACCAACCCACACAACCTTATCAGCAGAGTGGCAGACATAACAAGCCCACATAACGGCATCGCAGTTTAGCGAATGCACGCTAACGTAAGATTTGACCTCCAAAGTACTGTTGTCAGCAGTTGGACTAAACTTGGGTACCGTTTGCTGTGAAAGTACAGTCAGAACACACACGAAACCATTTGATTCTACCTCTTATTACTAGCGCTTTAAGGTACCATCATCTTTAAGAAAAAAAAGGCACAAGTGCATTTTGATGACATTTGAGAAATGTTAAGAAAAATGGGTAAAATTTTCATAACGCTATTAAGGTATTAATCGCATTGGTGACTCCTGTCCTGGGTTCGAATCCCGGCCAGTCAAATGTTTCTAACCAAAGTGTAGGTATTTGTTCTAGATCAGAGTGAGTGTTTATTTTTATTTCTTTGGTCCAGTAACAATACACAAACTACTATTTATACTTTTAAATAGTCAAAGGATAACAATGGTTGTATAGATATCATCGATTTCAGAATACGCACTAAATAAATATGTTACACAGTCTAACAGTGTTCTATGTTCACTATCTCTCTCTAATTATTTAATTTATATGTGTTTTAAAAATGGAACATCCTAATTATGTTTCAAATTTGACTTTTTAATAAACCCCTCCTCATCTGATTCACTCCGCTGGAAGTTGCCAACCAGGTTTCTTTGATAAGAACGTATGATGTGTCATCCTATTCACATATCGATGAGACGTACCTACCGATCTATCTATACTAATATAATAAAGAGGTAAAATTGTGTTTGTTTGTAGGTTCATTCACAAATAGGAAGCTACATTATCCGTGTCTAATATAGGCTATATTTTATTTTGAAATTTTGAAAAAAAAAACTTATAAACGAAGCGAGGACGGGTCGCTAGTCTATGATAAATGCACATCATTCGTTACAAATGAAACGCAAAACAACACCTAATGTTTGGTGTCAGTTAAATTAGGCTCTCGTCGTCTATCTCTCGCTGATTTAAACTCCGGAGTCCTCATTCATCAAGAAAAGTGTTGGTCACTGAACCAAACCGGTTATAAATATTCATAATATTACTAACATAACATACTTAAAAAAGTATGTGCTAGGTATGTTCCGAATAGCAAAAATATCAATCAAATTCGCGATTACAAATATGAATACGAATAATTTTCCTCACTATTCCCGAATACGAATAGTGCTTAACCTACACTCACTTGTAAAATAAGTAAATCACTTGTATGTGGGTAATTTTAGTTTAATTTAAAATTAGTGCTACAAGATTTTTTTTTGGTTTGATCAATGTTTAAAGCAAACGGTTTAATCTACAAATAGGTACATACCTAAATTGAAATTAAACTAACAAATCACTTACTAATTAAACTACTCGTAATGGCCACATCCTAAACGAACACTCCAATAATAATCAAATAGTAAAAGCCCATTATAAATAGTAGATGAAAAAAGTTTTCTACGACAAGAAATGCTTATAAGAGTAAACATACGTTTGAAAGCCAGTTATATAGCAGTTTTTTTTTATTTTAATTAGCAATTTCAAAGTTAGGTAGGTACACACACATGGCGGCCGAAAGTAATACACATCGACTATGATCGGCTAGCTTCGGTTTTGTAGAGCGTCGCACAGTAGTCCGGATTTTGAAAATAGTGAACTTAGGAAGAAAATTAAAAATGTCCGATCAAAAAAAAATACCATTCGATAGTTAATTCGAATTGGAACAATAAATATTATATTCAATTTTTGATTAAAAATTAAGAAAAAAAATGTATGGAACAAAAGAAAAACGCGTCGTTTCTGTCGTAACGGCACACGACAGACGACGCTCTACAAAACCGAAGCTAGCCGATAGTCTCTTTCTAAATTATAAAACCGAAGCTAGTATATTACTTTCGGCAGGGAAGTGTACTTAACTTTAGATTAAACAACAAAGGTGCTTACAGATTAAACTAAAAAAAAATATTGTAACTTTTTAATTGAACTACAAATCACTAGTTTTACAAGTACGAGAGTAGCTGGCTGGATAATATTCGTATTCGCGAATAATGCTTCTAAGCATTAAGTCCGCCTTTTGTCACTTTGTGCAATAAAGAATAAATAAATAAATAGTGGGGGAAAATATTCGTATTTGTATTCGCGAATAGTGATTTTTTTGCCATACGAACATCCCTAGTGCATACTAATAAGTATCATCTTACTTGTAATAAAAAAGTTATTACTCTCCCATCTAAAAAATCTATTAATTTTTTCTGTTTATAGTGTAACTTAATTGTTAACTATGAACTAGATTTGTTTTTTTTTTAATAATTATAGCTACACTAAAGCCGCTCAGGGAGCTATAGGAAGGAAGAGTTTCATTGCGGTACAAGATACAAAACGAAGAGATTCGCCAAAGACCTAAAGTCACCCACATTTCTCATGGAATCAACATGCTGAAGTGGCGATGGACTGGACATATCTGCCGCAGCACCAACAACCGTGAGGCGTCCTCCATTGGAGACCACGTTCAGCACTGTGGGACATTCTGACTCGGTAGATGACACAGCTCTTGGATGATTTGAAGAAGTTCGCCAAAGAACGTGTGTGGTGGCGAGTTTTAGGAGAGCCCTGTACTCAGCAGTAGAGAGGCATACGCTGATGGTATGGTCCTGCATTACAGATAGATTGCAAACAAATGGTCAATCTGATTTTAAATAGATACCGTCACCCGTAATGGACTGAATATTTGTGCTAATTCGTTTTTCTATATTTCTGATAGTCATAACAAACAATTTACCCCCGTAAATGTGTAAATTGGTAAAGGTCAAAGAATGAGGACGTTAAAAATAATAAAGGTAAATACATTTAACACATCGCGTGAGCATCTTTCGTACTTTCCCTATTAGCAGTGACAGTTGTAGCGTGTGGATATAATGAGTCGCCTCAAAAATGAAGGAGTTGCCTCATACGGGTAACTATCTATACATATAATAAAATTGTAACAGGCCGATGTCTGTACATTATAGATATTGAAAAAAAACTAATATGGGGGGGGGGTCTTTATTAGAGCAATAGAAGCCAAAACAACAGTTTTTAGAAATTTTGTCTGTCTGTATGTTTGTACACGCATCACGCAAAAACTACTGCATGGAATTGAATGCAGTTTTCACCGATGTATTGCTAGAGGTCTAACTTAAAATATAGTCTCCATTTTACCGCAGGAAAATATCTTATTCCGATTGTTTTAAATTTAATAAATCGAAGCGAAGTGAGGGCGGATCGCTAGTAATTTATAAATGGCATATGGCACCATCGATTTACCAAAATACAGAGATTTGGCGGCAAAAAACTATCAATAATATACTATTGATAGTTTCCTTTTTTATAATAACTGCAATATTCTTTGTTATCAATGTACGCAATATAACAAATATAGAAATACTTGAAAAACAAAACTTCCCCGAAATAATGTAATATTTCGCGGTAAATGTATTTGCACAATTGATCTACAATTAACCATTATATATGTATTTTGGTTGATCGATGGGTTAAGCTTCTTTTAACCAGCCCTCCAGGCAAGGGCGATCCATGACGATTCTAAAAAAGTCTGGATTCTTAATTGTAATATCTGTTACTTGCTTTTATGTTAACTTTTCTATTAACCACTTTGACGTACACAAATGGCATCAAATTACTGGATGACTTTCGAACTAAAATTTCTATCTAATACGCAACCTTTTTACTGATTTATTAAAAAAAAAATGGCCTTAATCTAAAACTTTAAGTTTTGAAAATGGTCATTTAGGTTTAAAACTCAAGCTCAAAATATTTGTTGCAACAGGTACAATATGGCTCTTAATTATAAAAAGGAACAGTCTAACATATGGTGCAGCAATTAAGGGGATGACATTTTATTGCCCGAAGTTAAATTTTTCCTAAAAATATTCTTAACTTTTTTGTATTAGTTATTTGATTGCATTTTTTATAAATATTTTGTCTGTTTTTTTCTATATATAAGTTTTTGGTCAGTTTATTCGTATATTTTTATTTACATTGCTGTAATCGGATCGGAGAATCACATACTAGAAATTTTTTTTATAGCCTTTTTTGAGAGCTGTAATAGCCTAGGTCCTAGGCCCTAGGAATATCTATATTCGACTCATATTGGTGTGATTGTAAGTTCGAAATATAGTACCTACGTACGGATTTTTAAAAATTGACTATTACTCGGCGTTGAGGGAAAATATCGTGAGGAAACCCGCATGCTCCAGAAATAATAAAAAAAGATTACAGCAAAACTTTAAGATTGTATGCAGTTTAAAATTTAAAAAGATCAGACATTCGTCATTCGTCAGGAACGAAGATCCTCACGCATTTTTTTAAACTCCGAATGTCACGATCGCGAGAATCGCGACCATACCGTGTCCGAGCGAGAGAAAGGCGAGAAAGAGAAAGGCGTATGGAGGGGGTAAGAATCTTACGTGACGTTACATTTCTCTCGAATCACACCTACCGCAAAAAACTTCGTTCCAAAAAATCTTATCCTAAACTGAATTCTATACCGCGAACTTATCTAAATAATTTTTGCTTACTATTTTAACTTCACTTTTATGTAATTGCCTCCATTTGTCTAAACCCGGACATAACATATCTACATAATGCAAGAATTAAGTATTTAATCATTAAACTTGTAAATTTTCTAGAATTTATTATCAACATAAAACGAGTAACTGCCTCAAATTTTTATAATAATGCCGTGAAAGTAAACACTACAACGTAAATGACCTAAGTATCTTACTATGTCGCTTTAGTGCAGCAATAACTTCAAAGTGGTTAGACGCGTCTTGGCTGCAAGAACTCGCGCGCTGTTGCCGAAAAACAAAACATTGACCGATTTGTTTTCTTTTACAAAATGATATTAAATTAAGCGAAAAAAAGAAAAGTGCCCGTGATGTGACACGTTTACGGATGATTTGACGATTAAAGTGACTTTCTTTTTTTAGTTTTGAACGATTTTGTTTTTGGTAAATATTTCTTTCTTTATTATTTAATATTCTGAAGTGACTGACCCTTATAAAATGCATTTCTGCGCACGCTAAAGGACATTACGAAGTTGGTACGAATAATTTTACATATGTAATAGCATATTGGGGTGACTTATGGACATTCCAGTTTCTGTAGTGCAAAAAGACAAGTAGCGGTTTGACAAACACTTCAAACTAGTGTTATAAATGTTGAAACATGTTTGATATAAATCGATTTTTTTTGTGATTGATTCGAATAAGCTCAGAATTTATGTACCCACTACCATATTTCTAAAATTCGGAAATGTTTATTTAGTCCAGTCGGGTAGTTTTGATTTTTTTTTGGTATGTTATGTGCAGAGTGCGTTAAAATATCTCTTAAAGAGTGCGTTCGGTGGAAAAACTTATACTTTTACAAATTGAAACAAGAGTAAATATAGTATTATAAGCACCTATAATACTATGAATATAGTTAGGTACTTCTTCCGGAATTATACAAGACATCAGTGTATGTATTATAAGTAAATAAAACTAACTATACTTAGTTTGGCCATACCTAAATAACTATCGTTACAATATAGAAAAACAAATAAGTTATATTTGAATTTGGAATCTGTCATTCTCACGTGAACAATAAATGTTTTTTCTCATTTTGGCGCCAATCATTGGTAAATATTGTACTAATATTAAAATGGAGGTGATAATAACGGAAACCGTATTGCTGTAATTGCTTTACACAAAGTAGGCATGGAGACAAATGCAATTTTTGAAACTCTCCATTCGTTTGGTATTGGCCGAATGTTCGTGTACCGGGCTTTTGGTAAGTACAATGAAACGTCCTCTGTTTGTGACACAAAATGATCTGGCGGTCCACGCACTATTTATACTAAACAAACGATTAAAGCTGTGAAGGAGAGAATCCGAAGAAATCCCGTTCGAAAGCAAAGTATTTTATCCAGAGAGATGAATATAGCACCCAGAATCATTTCGCGTATTTTAAAAGATGATTAAGATTTGTTTGCCTAAAAGAGACGTACTGGTCATTTCTTAACTGTTAACTGATAATATAAAAAAAAATGAGGTTGACAAATGAAAACAACTTCTGACCACCGTACTAACGCAGAGAGCTCACAGACAGATCTTATCTAAGGACGAGGAAATGTTCATCATTGAGGAACATTTTAACAAGCAGAATGATCGAGTTCTGAGTCTATGATGTTTTGATGGGGTGTTAGCTATCAAGAAGTAACTGAACCATATTTTTGTGAAAAAAGTATTGAAACGTCTGCTCAAGTGTATCAAGATACGATTCTTGAGAAGGTCGTAAAGCCTCTTAACAATACCCTGTTCCATAATCAAGAATGGCGCGGCTAGAAAGGAATATTCCGACTTCATTGGAGCTGAAGACTGGCGGTCATCTAGTCCCGATCTTAATCCGCTCGATTGTGATTTATGATTTGTTTTAGAGAGCATGGCGTGCTCTAAAAGCCATGGTAATATGGAATCCCTAAGACATTCCATAAGGGTGGTAATTGCCAATTTTCTCATGGAAAGGGTTGCGTGTTTCAATCGAAAACTAGCCACGTTTAAAAGATTGTATAAAAGCATAATGGTGTGTTATTATATTCCCAAAATAACACAAATACTTCAAATAAAATAATAATGTGAAATAAATATCAATGTTTTCGTTGTAACAATATGAACTAGGTATGGTATTTGTAACATTTTTGAAGTCGATTACTTAAAAACCCAGGGAGCGAATTAAGGAAGAGGTTGGTGTGAGCCGTCAATATGTGTGAACATTGGTGTAAATTGTACAAGTAAAACTGTAAGTTATTTTTAAGTATTTATTGTAATTTTTTTTTTTGAAAAAGGCCGCCGACGATCATAGAGACCACCTGATGGTAAGTGGATACTGTCTTCCACAGACATCCGCGATACATGCCAACATTAGTTCAAAATGACAAACGTTGGCATGCCCCCGGATGCGCTGCCTACCTTTGCAGATTATGGAAAGAATTGGGAGATAGGGTTGGAAAAATGGGGACGGATAGGATGGGAATGGGCTCTGGCATATCTCACTCACTACCGAAACACGTACGTACATTGGGGGAGTACGATAAAGTAGGAAATGCTGTACATTTCAAGGTAGTCTTCTGTGAGAGAGGGGTAACGTAGCCAGCGGAGTGCGCCTAGCGGCTCCCGTACCAAATTGTTTTATGTTCCAAAATAAATAAAATTTAAGGAATCGGCAATAAGTATATACAATCTTGTGTATACAATATGTAATGGATGTACCTACGGGTTCTTTCTTATCTGTCAATCTGTGGAACCCTGAACCCGTCATTACATGACGAGTTGTATTTTGAAGTCGATTTGTAATTGAAATGAAGACATTACCATTTTGTTCACGCATTTGCTTTTACGTCGCAATAAGTATTTGTTTATAATCGGAATATATCGATTGTCTTTCGTTACAATTAGGTATATTTCGATGAAATCTACGTATTATGTAGATTATGACTTTCAAATTTCATAAAATGTCACTATATCTCTACTAAGGACCACAAGCTGAATACAAAACAATAATCAGTATCCAGATTTATACTCGTATGTATGCCTAAGGATATGAGGAAATCGCATGTGTTATACCATTTTAGAATCTATATTAATTAGGCTTTTTTTTAAATAGCTGGCAACTCTAGACTTACTACATTGTTTTCATAACTAAAGGTCATAATCAAATTTTAATAATGTTTCACTTACATCTAGGGCTGCCACCTTTAGAATACTATAAACCCGGAGATTAAAAAAAATTGATCAAAAACGAAACAGGAAATAGTAGTAAATTTTTAATTTAAATAAATTACGAATAAAATTACCACAAGATAAACTTGTATTGTCTTTGATACACACAGCGACGCTTTAAATTGTATCTTTGCATTTGTCCGAGCCTAACTAGAGTAAAGGTATTACTTTTGTCCGTGCATGGCCAGAGGTCCATGCATGGACCTCTTCCTTTGGCTCATACACATTGTCTTTTGCACACGGGATATATGTATGCCCTTAACACGGCACGCGGCGGGCGAGCGGCGGCGGGTTACCGAGTGCACTCCTTTAGACATGGCGGAGTTCCTTAGGGCTTGTGTTAGCGGCTTTGTTAGACATCCACGGGAAGAAATGGGATGGTGCTGTACGACAGCACATGGACATATTATAATCAATTTCAATAATTGAATGAAAGAAGCGAGTGATGTCAACACCCGACCCCGGTGACCTATCGAGTATCGATATTTTTAATTTTATCGATTATATCTGTCACCGATGCCTTCTATAAATAGAATTAGGGTTCCATCGAGCCGAGAGATGTTCACCAATCCATTTATTAAAGAAAATTGTACGTCTATCTATGCCCTAGATATTTCAAAGTTAACACGATATGGAAATAAAATTATAATTATAACATTTTCTAATTATTATGATAAAATATTAAGATTAATATGAAATAAACAATTTCAAAGTTTGTAAATGTTTGAAAATCTCACCCGAAATGAATATTGTTTATATTTATCCGAAATTGTTTTCTGATTTAACTAATGTCTTTGTTTGACTTATGGCTCATGTTTTTTTTTTGTTTTTTTTATATGCAAGTATAATAAATAAATAAAATAAGAAAATATCGCCGATTGAGCCGACATCCGGAAGCGTGAGATCGCACTCACATGTAACGTGCGTGAATCAGACCGTAAACTTATCATTTCTAAGATTTCCACGGGAAATAGCGTAAGACGGATGGAATTACCTATATCTAGACCTAGACATTAGGTCTTTATTACCTACTTATGCATGGGCGTAGCCACGACCGGGCAGAGTGGGGCGCTTGCCTTATCGCGTAGGGTCTTCTCTTAATCTTGTATGTACCTAACAGACTTTTTGCATTACACAATCTTTATTTAAAATTCATTGATTTGAGAATACATGCGTAAGATGAATGGAATTATCTATATCTAGACCTAGGCATTAGGTCTTTATTACCTACTTTTGCTTGGGCATGGATTTATAACATATGCATGCATATGTTATAAATACAAGCACTCCAGGGCGTGCACGTTACATTCTAACACTTCTTTAATTCATGTCTTTTGAAAATGGAACATTCTTATTACTTATTACTAAAGTTTCAAATTAGACGTTCCAATGAACCCCTCCTCCCTCCTCATCTGCTTCACCCCCAAGTTACCAACGGTTTCTTTGATAAGAACGTATGTGTCATCTAGTCTATTCCCATATTGATATTAAAATGATAAGAAAGTTGTTTGCTTTGGATGAAAACGGAGTCCTGCTTTTAGATAGTCGGAGAGTGTGGGAGTACGCTACATCCCACAGCCGCTTGGCGCTCTCTATTGACCAAATTACCCCTCACTCGCAGAAGACTATTGTAAAATATTCTGCATTTCCCATTTCATTCTATTCCCCTAATATACGTAGGTGTTTCGGTACTGAGTGATATATACCAGAGCCTATTGCCATCCCATCCTATCCTAACCTTTTCTCCAAATCCATTCGTTAAGGTACGCTAGCCAGCCCAGCTGGACGCGTGTCAATATTTATCATTCTGTATTGATGATGTCACGTACCGCGGCAGTAGCCACTTACCAGTAGCTGTCTACGACTGGCGCTTTCTTCCGATAAAAAAAAATAAACGTAACAATTTTTTTTTAATTATCAAGCTACAGACCTACGTGTTTACTGTTTTCCTTCGCTGTAGAGTTAGTGATATTTTTTTAAATCTATACTTATATAAAATGTTAGTGCTACAGGTTTGAACTCACGACTTAACGAATAAGAGTTGAAAATAGAATCCCCTAGAGCTGTGGTCGTCACACTTTTCTGGTCAAGGGCCACATAGGACAATGTGAGGTATCACTGCGGGTCGCACATTCTTGGATTGTTTAGTTGACACCACCAATCAATTGACATATTTTTTATGAGCTGTCAAAACGCGATTGCCCCATAGATTTTGTATGGCAATTGCTACCTGTGACGTCTTTATTGAAGTCTTTATTCGCCAACTCAATGAACTAACTAGCATACAATTAACGGACACAAAGAACAGGAGGAAGTTTATACCTACCCGCGTACTTCTATTTAGTTAACTTCATGTGCAAAATCATATTTTGATATTATCTACTAAAATTGTTTGCTTTGTCGCGGGCCGCATAAATATCGCCCGCGGGCCGCAGTTTGACGACCACTGCGCTAGAGCATATTTTTTCACTTGCCCACACTTATATTCTTTTCAAAATTCTGCAGCACACCTGTGCTAAAAATATAATTAAAAGTAGGTACCTGTAAGGATTAAAAAATAATAAACAAGCATGCATTCTCCTAATTTGTTAATTAAAAAGTAAAAAATCATTGAATAAATGTAAAAGTGCGTAAAACCGCTGGAAATTTGTCGCGCTCGTGCCCTCGGATACACCCCTGTTGGGTGCACTGCGGCGTGAATAGGTTACACGGCGGCACACCTAGCATCGTCTCACGGCATACCGAATATTATTTTTACTCCATACAAATGAGTGTTAATACCTTTTTTTTATAGACAAGAGGGCGGACGAGCTAGCGGTCCCACGTGATGGTAAGTGTTACCGCCGCCCATGGACACCTGCAACATCAGGGGGTATGCGGGCGCGCCGCCGACCTTGCAAAATCCTATTCACAGCTCTCTTCAAGAACCCCATATCATAGTTTGATGGGAAGACCTCTTGAGGCAGTTCGTACCACGGGCTACGGGTTCGCGGTATAAAATAATTTTTGGACCGAACAGTGCGCGCCACCTCCGTATCGAGGAAATGCGGATGGACCGCACTTCTGTGACGGGAGGTGCGGTTGTAGAAACCCGAGGTGGGAATTATATTAAACAATTCTTATTAAACCTGTGTACGTAATTATCAAATCTAGTCGGCCTTACAATTGCCATAATAAATAACAGTAATTACGCGTTTTAATTACTTCCTAACGCAATATATCACGTCCATTGTTTTGTAAAGACAATACACACATCAGTGTAAACTGCAGTTTATCAAATTCTTAAACATAACATTAGATTGGAGAGAAGAATTATTATAAAAACTTGTATTTTGACTTTCAGCAAAAGAAAATATTAAACAGGCACCAATGGTGATCAATAAAACAATCAATTTTTAATAATTGAAATAAACGGTACTAATGTAGGTACTAAGAATGTGAACACAAAGTCGATGGTGACCAGCTTCGCGGAAGTCCAATGTTGTTATCTTTACCGTCACCACAGTACCTAAGCCTAACCCAATTTTATATTTGCTGCCATCGATTTGCTGCCATTTACAGTACTCCCGCTGATCAATTTAATTATTTCCCGAAAACTGACAGCTGGCGACAGGGGCGACTGCCAGGTCCCAAGAACCCAGGGGGCGCAATTTTCGACTCCCTTTCCTACCAACCCTATCAAAAATACTCAGTCAAAAAAATGTTCATATAATCTATACTCGATATAAAACTAGGGATATAGGAATTCTGCGTTTGTAATTTTCAAATTTTAAAGAAATATTTTGTGGGGCGGCATATTTAAGTTTAAACTGCGCGCCTATATAAAGACATACAGCACAGGTATTTGACAAAATGGCTCCAGAAAAAGCTAGAAGTGTTTTTTAATGCAAATGTCTTAAATCACTAATTTCAGTTCAGGGAGCAAAATTCCATCATGTCCAGGGCGCTCATGACCCTAGCTGCGACACTGATGTAGACTACACAAGACACTATAAAAAATCACTATAACTAATTCTAAGGCCGAGAATATTCTAACCTGATGATGATGATATCCTCGACGGCGGCCCCTTCACTCCCTGGCGTGTCCCCTTCATGTGACCGGCGAAATCGAACTTGGACTTGAATGTTCTGTCATTGTAGACATTGATACGTGAGGGCTTTGGACGGGTCTTGCTATAATGACTCTTTACATCAAGGGTTTCGATTCTGGCTACATCGAATGTTTGCGATCATTGGGAGGAGCTTGCCAGCAACAGATCAGGTTGTGCAGTCAAGGAAGGTGTAAAAGAATTCGAACCTATATCCTATTCCAACCCAATTAGTCTATTAGATATCTATTACTGGCCACGTTACCCCTCTCTCACAGAAGACTACCTTGAAATGTACTGCATTTACCACTTTATATCTTATTTTCCTAATGTACGTACATATTTCGGTAGTGAGTGAAATGCGCCTGAGCCCATTCCCATCCTATCACTCCCCATTCTCCCGACCCTTTCTCCAAATCCATTCCTATATCTCCAAAGGTAAGCAGCGCATCCGGGGGCGTGCCAACGTTTGTCATTTTGGAATAATGTTTGCATGTATCGCGGATGTCTATGGGCGACAGTTTCCGCTTACCATCAGGTGGACTGTATGCTCGTCTGCCGCCTTCGTCCATAAAAAAAAGTACAAAGTATTTGAGACCACACATGTATAGGTACTGTCTAATAACGTGTAAAATTAAAATCACAGAATAGGTATTTTTTTTTCAAATAGTTGGTACTAATTCTAACTTAAAGTAAGTCTTCACATTAGCAGATATAAATAGATAGGTTGGACGGTGACCGTTAAATATTGTCTTTCAAGAATTCACCAACGGATTAATAATAATAGGAAATAGGAATAGGAAATTCTTTAGTCTGTCGTTAAATGTTTATCTTTGTCTAATTATAATAAACTAGCTGTGGCCGGCATGCGTTGTATGCCCGTCAATTTTTCTACACATAATATATAGCCTATGTCCATCTGGAATAATGTACCTTTTAAATGGTGAAAGAATTTTTGAAATCGGATTAGTAGTTTCAGAGATTACCTCTACATCCAAACTTACAAACTTCACCTCTTTATAATATTAGTATAGATATGTATCCAATTATATAATATGTATTTTCAGAAAAAATGTTCCAATACGAATACGAAAAGCGAGCCCCATCTTCGTGCGACAGCCGGGCTACGATGACGACCGATTGGAGCCGAGGTTACCCCGGCGCGAGTCGAACACGCCCCGAAGAGGCGCGAAGTTTGCCCAATACTAGGCGAACTTTGCCGAGCGTGGAACGCGCGCGACGACCACTGCCGCCACGGCCTATTTGCGAGAACATACCAAATAAAACCAGTGTAAGTAAAAAATTAAGCGGGTAAATATTGACAGCAAAGTGGTGTCTATACTCGATTCATATTCGTGTGATCGTGAGTTCAAATCCTCAGCCCGTACCACTGAGTTTCTATACACCGCGCGGGAGCTCTGAGGCTGTTTCGGTAGAGAGTGAGATGTGCCAGAGCCCATTCCCATCCTATCCCTCCCCATTTTCCCAACCCTTTCTTCAAATCCATTCCTATATCTCCAAAGGTAGGCGGCGCATCTGAGGGCGTGCCAACGTTTGTCATTTTGGACTAATGTTGACATGTTATGCGGTTGTCTATGGGCGACAGTATCCACTTACCGTCGGGTGGACTGTATGCTCGTCTGCCGTCTTCGTACATAAAAAAAAAAGAAAATTTCCTCGGGAAATTTCAGCTTGATTGCTGAAGCACGCTCTGGAAGACCGAAGTCAATCTGTATAAGAAAACCCGCACGAACTTGATTACCTGATAGCTTTTGACCGATGTCCGAGAAATTCTCCTTGTTTAAATGAACCAATAAAACCGAATGGAAGCGGATGATACCTCAACTAAGTACAGTCGACCCGCGGTAAACCGACAAATGTTTTGCAAGGCGGTGTCAGATTAACAGATTTGTCGGACTATAGAATACCGCCTCCGAGCCCTTGTAGTCCGGAACTTTTTGAAAAGGTAATTATGAAGTACCTTGTAATTCATTCGAAACTAAATGCGCCCCGTGACAAGTTGTAACCTGTTCAATAAAACATTGAAGAAGTTTTGTCGTTCATAAGTTCATTTTGAGGGGGGAGAGTGCACGCTGCAATCCAACAGCCGCTAGGCGCGCTCGACTGGCCACGTTACCCCTTTCTTGTACTGCATTTCCCACTTTATCGTATTTCCCCAATGTACGTACGTGTTTCGGTAGTACCTAAGTGAGATATGCCAGAGCCCATTCCCATCCCATCCTATCCCTCCCCATTTTCCCAACCCTTTCTCCAAATCCATTCCTATATCTCCAAAGGTAGGCAGTGCATCCGGAGGCGTGCCAACATTTGTCATTTTGGACTAATGTTGGCATGTATCCCGGATGTCTATGGGCGACAGTATCCACTTACCATCAGGTGGACAGTATGCTCGTCTGCCGCCTTTGTACATTAAAAAAAAAGTAGATACATATTTGGCATGTCGGATTACAAAGGCCACCGGATTAGACAGGGGCCGGATTACCGCGGGTCGACTGTATTGAGTCGGTAAGTTCAACCACACATCTTGTGCAACGGTAACTTCACGTAACTTTGCGGAAACACGTAACTTAAACCACAGGTATAATTACGAAACATGCTAATTAAGTAATTATGCAGTAACGGTGACTTTCTTTGGTAGTAGAAAAGTATCATAAGACGGTTTTGTGTACGTGTTTGTTGAAGATTATGGGTTCTAGCAAGAAGTAAATGTGTCTTCTATTGATAATGGAAACATCAACAAATTTATCAACAACAATCGGAAACTAAAACAATCTATTTAGTAACAGACACAGACGTCAAAATATCATTCTTTATAAATATACGTAGGCGGGATAGCCACCAATCCGCACCAAACTTCAAAGTGTGTTTCGTGCGTTGGTTTGTGATAATCAAATAGAATCGTGGGACTGGGATTTCCAAGGAATCCTCTTCTGACCTCAGTTAACCGATTATCGCTTCACTGCGCCACTTCTCGCGTTATGTGCGTTTTAAACTTTGAAATTGTTTATTACGAAGGAAACTTAACACTGGCAGAATGTGCTATGTACACCATTGCCCATATATAAAGAAAAAAGAACAGCGATAATGACCTACTTAGATGGATACTATTATGTATTACTATGACTTCATCGCCAACTTGTATTACTAAATTGGTCTTATTTAATCGTTGATACAAAAACCGATGGCAGAGCGAGCTGGATCCTACTTTTAAATAGGTTTAAACCAATCTTTAGACAAAAGTTGTAAAACTTTACAAGCCGTATCCAATGACATATACATACAAATAGTTTGTATGTATTGACGCTGTATACTTTTTGGGATATTTTGTTATGGTTTACATTTCTGAAACAAGTTGGCTCATTTTCTAACTCTATAGAGATATAGACACTATTTTGTGCCAAATTTAATTATAATCCATTACGAAATGCGCCCTGCAGTTTCACGAAAGTCGTGATCTCTGCAAGAAGTATTACCACGTCGTTTGTATAATAATTATAATTTATAATAATTTCTATTTATTTAAACTTCATTGCACAAGTAATTGTACAAATTGCTATTTCTACCAGACAACCATCAGATCAAACAGATATATATATATATATACGAGTACATACATTTGCATACATAATAATACACAGGGAAACAGAAAACTGAATGGACCTGAGAAAAGTATTGCAGAAAATATAGATACCTATCTCTGAAACTATAACTAATAATCTTGAAGGAGTGCTATCCTAATGTCAGTGGAAGGGCCTTCCACTGACTGACACAGTAGCTCTCTGAAATGCGCCTTCCAGCAAGTTCAGAGAGTTACTTGCTTGAAGGAAGGCGAAGGAATTGGACATGACGCCAGTAAAGCCAGTATAATTTATGTACATTGAACACCTATCGGTGACATTAATGGGTTAAAAATAAGTGCTAAAATCGAATAATTTGAATTATGCCCCGAAATCCTCATTGTGACTGCAATAAGTGAGAGTAAATGCCATACAGAGAGACATTATAAGCTAATTGATTGATATCAGCATATAACGTCCCACTGCAGGACACACGCCTCCCTTAAATCACAGGGTATGACCCACGTAATCCACCACACGGGCCCAGTGCGGATTGGTTGATACACATACTCCAGATTTTAATTTCTGGAGCATGCGGGTTTCCTCATGTTTTCCCTCACCGCCGAGTTAGTGTAATTAAAAAAAATATCAGTACTTAAATGTAAATCCAGTGGTACGCTAATATAGGTAAATATTGAAGTATAATTGCAGGTACCATTAAAAGTGTGGGTGATAGCCAGTGCGTCCTGCTTCGCTGTGTGCGCAGCTCTAGTTCTAGCCACCGTGATGATCACCAAATGGGAGACCAGTGATAATACCTACAGTGCACATGATTTCTTCAACGAGATGCCGGTTAGTTTCAGCTTCTTTAGTCCGATAAGAACCATTGTTTTTTATTTTGTAGGATGTGAGTGCACGCTGCGTTCACACAGCCGCTGGGCGCACTCGACTAGCCACGTTACTCCCCTCTCACAGAAGACTACCTTGCATTTCCTCTTTTATCATATTTCTCCAATGTACGTACGCGTTTCGGTAATGAGTGAGATATGCCAGAGCCCATTCCCATCTCCTTCCTATCCCACCCCTCCTCATTTTACGAACCCTTTCTCCCAACCCATTCCTTAATCTGCAAAGGTAGGTAGAGCATCCGGGGGCATGCGAAAGTTTGTCATTCTGGGCTGATGTTGGCATTTAAATGTTGTTCAACGAGTCGTTCAACTTTGGTGATTTATAAAATCACCTATCGATAAAAATCCTATTTCCTATTTGGAAATAGGATTTTTATTATTTTTAATTTAGGTTCATATTTATAGTTATTATAAACTGTACATATACATTATAATTTACTTAGAAATCCGTAAAAACCAGCATTATAAGACGTAATAATATATCTATATAACAGCATCGAAAAAAAAAAAAGAACCTATAACTGAAACAGAAAATTTTATTTATTCTAAAACTTTTGCAATCTATTCTCTAGTTATGGAATGAGATGAGAAGGAGAGAGTAAAAATGTGATAGTTTATCTATAATTTAGACATGCTGATATTAAAATTTTATGCATCTTACAAACTTTGGCATTTAAAAGTTTATTTATTATATTCAGAATAAATAAAACTGCCAATAATGAATCTAGTTGTTGTTTATTTCAGGAACCAGTATACTCTAATCCACATCCAAAACTCACGCCAAAAATTACAACAGTCGCAACTACCACGGATAAAATTAGCAACGACATAGATTTCTTAGAGAAACTGCCAATGTTCAACAACAAAGTCGCCAACAGAAATAAGGAGAAAGAAAATTTAAGTCATAAACCTCAAATACATCCAATCCACGATCCCATACATCATGTGGAAAGAAAAATTGAAAAGAAAGATCAAGCCAAACTTCCAGCAAAGATTATACCGGAATTCAAACCAACTTTACCCGACGTATTTGTCGATTCAGATATCAAACTAAAAGATGGATTTGTCTTCAAAAAAGCCATCGAATATGATTACTATGAAGATAATTTATACGAAGATTATGCTGAAAGTAACTCAATGACCAACTACTTAATAGAGAAAGTACAAGAGCTACATGATTGGATAAATACAGACCCCGATTTGAAATCTACGGAAATGAGAAAAAATAATTCTAGTACTGAATTTGGACAATTACTAAAAGTGCTAAATGAAAGTCTTGTGGAGGGAAATGTAACGATAATAATGAATAAACTAAGGGATATTTACTTTGGTGAAAATTATACAAAATCCGGAGATGGAAGCGGTAAAAGGATACTGACAAGTACAAGTGACTTGTTGTCGTTCGGAATATTGACGTTGGACGTGATGTTATTGCATAATATTCAGTTGATGGCGTGGGAGAGTCAGGTAGGATTTGAATTTTAAATTGATAATACTTATGTTAGCTAGAATTAGTTTTTGATTTGCGTTTTATTTGTTATCTAGATGATCTGTTTATATTTATTTACTTGAAACATCAAACAATTATACGATACTCGTAGATGCAAATTACGTAGTATTACAACTGAGTTTTCCTTATTGTATAATCAACACCGGAGTTCACAAATAGGTGGACTTGTGATAATTTAGGTGAACGGCCTTATCACAGACTTATATAGTGAAAAAAGTAAGGTGTCCACACTGCACACCCCTGTAAGACTAAAAAAAATAACACGAGATTTAATCTTTGATATTAGTTATTAAATAATAAAATTAATATTTCTCGTTTGAATCTGCCAGCAGAGAGGTTAATATAAAAGGAAAGAATGCAAAAAACGGACCTGTAAATAAATTCCTGGTACGCATTCCTTTTAGTGCTGCACGTATCCAGGGAAGGTAATAACCACTTGCCATCAGTCTGTTATCTTCTTCACTATAAGAAGCGTTTATTTTTAGCGTTAGCGCGGTAAGTGAGTAACGTGTGTTCCTTCTTTTGATTTGATCTAAGGTTTTAGGGTGTAGTAACCAAACATGATTAAATGTCAAATGAATCCTATCACACCACAAGAAAGTTAGATAGTAGCGTAACCAGCTATTTTATCGTTTACTGTCGGGAACAATTTCCTCATACAGATTGTCTTGTGCATGTTTGAAGTAAGGACTTATAACAGCAAACTGTCCAAGCATGTTGGCGAGTCCACTCTTTTAGAGGTGATGTAGTTCCTCAGGGGTTGTGGTAGCAGCTTTGTTATCACTAACTCGTCTTTTGCGACACGCACAGAGAGAGATGGGAGATATAGCCGACCGAACACCACACAACACACTCAGGTAAAGAATCAGTGACTAATCGCGAATACCAATTTTCAGGAATCAGCTCGAAGCAGAATGCTGAAGGATCCAGACGTTTTCGCATTTAATGCTCTGTTCTTGGACCCGACGAAGGTTGAAGCGAAGCAGAATGAAATTTTCAACCGTTACGACAACAGTGCTGCTCTGTCGTAAGTATTTCCTTTTCTTCTTCGGTGTTGTTCATTATGACATTGTTTCTACTGAGAGCCCGCGCAGATAGAAAGAGTTCAGCCCTTCCGAGTTCCACGTTCTTTTTAATGTATAGACTTCATAGCGCCGCGCACACAGCAGGCGGCCAGACCGCGCCGGTCTATGTGAACGCTTGCGTTCTTGAGTTCTATTCTTAAATGTACAAAGAACGCGTCGCCTCCACGCGTTCTCCAGTTGGTATCTTCTGTTTCTATTTCAGTATAACCATTATACGATTCATTGAAGGTATTGATTGCCACTCGAAAGTAAATAAAAAATCGTTCATCATCTTCAAGCAATTGAGGAAAAAGAACACTGAAGTTCAGTGTTCTTTGATTGAGCGAGATAAAAAGGAGGGAGATAAAAGCGAGATTGTAGGGGGAGTGCACGCTGCAATCCAACAGCCGCTGGGCGCACTCGACTGGACTCGTTACCCTTCTCTCACAGAATACTACCTTAAACCGTAGGCTGTGGAACGAACTGCCTCAAGAGGTCTTTCCATTAAGCTACGATATGGGGTTCTTCAAGAGAGCTGTCAATAGGATTTTTCAAGGTCGGCGGCGCGCCCGCATGCCCCCTGGTGTTGCAGGTGTCCACGGGCGGCGGTAACGCTTACCATCACGTGTTACCACTTGCTCGTCCGCCCACTAGTCAATAAAAAAAAAAGTTCTGCATTTCCCACTTTATCATATTCCCGAATGTATGTACATTTTTCGGTAGTGAGTGAGATATGCCAGAGCCCATTCCCATCCTATTCCTTCCCACGTCGAACGCGGGTTGAACACGGGTTGAAAGCTGAACGCCGAACACTTTCCTGTCTGCGCGGGCTCTAAAGCTCACTTTTCTACGTTAACATGCCAACGTCTGTCATTAAAAATTGTAAATTATTGTAAGTTCCTTTTTTATTGTAAAAAATATTTCTACAGTAGACGTCAGAACTATCGCCAAGAAACAATAGACGATTTCGACATCGGCAAAAACTTGTTGGACAACTTCCTGGAGGTGAGCATGAGCACCGCCAGAGCTGCTATACATCTGGGAAGAGCTTATAAGAACACAAAGTGAGTACTGAAAACAAGAAATTGTCAAGTTTCTAAGGTATAGGCGGCAATAATATTTTCTTTTGTTATTAAAGTACATAAAACTGTTTTATTGGAAAAATTAAATTATTGGAGTAAATAAAAAATTACAGACATATAAGGTTTTGTTATCCTCTCTAAAACGTTCGTAGCGCTCATTACTCAGACCGGGCATCGTGGTCGACGGCGCACTTGAAGCGACTCAGGCGACGCGCATAGATGTAAAGAAATACTAGAATTGTAAAAAAAACTATTGTCTAGACTAGTCGATTCTACTCTCAATTTATAACCTAATTTCATCTTTTGCGTTATTTCAATGACGTGTTGTAAATACAAATTGGATCGCCAATAGGACAGGTCTTCTCCATGTTTGTTTTTTTTGTATGTACGAAGCACGCAAGGAGCATACAGTCCACCTGATGGTAAGTGGATACTGTCGCCCATAGACATCCGCGATACATGCCAACATTAGTCCAAAATGACAAACGTTGGCACGCCCCCGGATGCGCTGCCTACCTGTGGAGATATAGGAATGGATTTGGAGAAAGGGTTGGGAAAATGGGGAGTGATAGGATGGGAATGGGCTCTGGCACATCTCACTCACTACCGAAACAAGTACGTACATTAGGGAAATAAGATAAAGTGGAAAATGCATCTCGAGGTAGTATTCTGTGAGAGAGGGGTAACGTGGCCAGTCGAGCGCGCCCAGCGGCTGTTGGATTTCGGCGTGCACTCTCCCCCTCAATATGTATAAAACAATGTAATAATGTTGTTCATTATACGTAAGGGGTAATAAATATTGCTTAATAGTTATCATGAAATAAATTAATGACGTTATCCAAAAACTAATCTATTAATTCTCATAGCAATTTGCAGCAAAAATTCTTAGAAATGAAACATATTGCACCCTTTATGTTAGTAGTTGGCGATATTTTATTTGCCTATTTATCTTTCCAGAACAGTCCTCAATCAAATATCCAACAAGGAAACGCCACAAATGCGTAAAATTGACGGGACCTCGCACGCGTTCAATCACCTGCAAACGTCATACAATGACAGCTCCAGTGTGGCCAACGTGACGGGCGCAGTTTATACCGAGCTCGACTGCGTTTGGTTGTTGTATTGCAGGAATTTGGCCGCTACTGCTAAATTGAATGCTCCCTATGGGACTATGGCTAGGATTAATGGGTAAATTTGATTACATAATACTAGCGACCCGCCCTCGCTTCGCTTCGGTTAATAAGATTTTTTTTTCAAAATTTCAAAATACAATAGCCTATGTTACTCAGGTATAATGTAGCATTCTAATGGTGAAAGAATCTTTGAAATCGGTCCAGTAGTTTTTGAGTTTATTCGTTACAAACATACAAAAATACAAATCTTTCCTCTTTATAATATTAGTGTAGATTGTCATCTTACAGTAATTATGAAGTTTTATTAGAATTTCCTCACAATGTCAATCTAGCTTGATTAGAATGACAGCTGTCAAAGTGCCTCGAATAATGCGCTATAAAAATAATTAATCTGTAAAAACCTAAAAATTATGTATGTTTTTATTTCCAGTGCATAACATTCGGTCGATAAATAAACACATTGGCTCGATTTGATCATTATTGTTCCAGCACTATTCGAGGCAGTTTGACAGCTGTCATTCTAATCGAGCTAGATTTGAAAGACTGCAATTTCCATGTAATTTCGTTTTTTACGATGTTCGCCGATGTGTGCACTCTGCGGCGCATTGTGATCTGTTATATTTGAATTGTATTGTCCTTTTTTGATAGCATAATTGCTATGTTACAAACTATTGATATTGCTATGAAATTTAAATATAAAAAAAAATCAAAAAAAAAAAAGTAAATACACACATATCCAGTATATATGTGGTATCGGGTAATTTATGGGCTGTATGCAAACACAAGAATAAGAGGTAGATTGTAATAAATGTATTCTAATAAAAGTATATTTGTATTATACAGCGTGGCACTGCGCATGTTAACTGGCGAGCTATCGGCCGAACGAGCGCTTCACACCATGCTTTACGAAACGCTTGCTGGATGGACTGATTTGAACTGCGACCGCATGTTCCCCAGGTGAGTTGCGACAACTAGTCTTTAGTAATCTTTTAGCAGCTTGCTAATTCTCGTTACCAACTTAAGTATTATATCACTCGGGTTGTTAATAAATTAAGGACTGTAAGGCTGGAGACTGACGCCATGCTCAAGGGAAGAACACAGAACTCTATTTACGTATAGTTCGTTTACAAGGGAAATGTTATGATAAGCGAGTCGGGAAGGTATTCACGAGCGCGAACCGCACTTCCGGATAGATAACACCTAGGTATCTAGCAAATTATCCAGACCAACCTAACGAATTAGATGTAGACTGTACGCAAAGCACTAAGTGACTCCTAAATCCTGAACAAAATCCGTTTCATTTTATAAATCAATCTTAAAACGATATACGATCTACATAATGGTACAGCGCCATCTGTTGATAAACAGAAAGATAGTGAAATAGATAACATTACAATGGGATCATTCTTAATTAAAGCTAATACTAACCTAGATTAAATTATTTTTAATAGATAGACACTTTATTTTACACCAAATACATACAGAAAAGTACAAGTAATTAGAAGTACAACCGGTAGCCTTATCGCTAAAGCGATTTCTTCCAGGTAACCTATGGATGGTAACGATAAGTCTGTAAAAGTCTGTTTTAAATATTTAAAATAAAAAAAAATGTAATCAATAGGTTCATCAAAAACAGTATAAAATATTTTAACATATCATAAAAAAACTTATATGTAAATAAAAAATGAACATGGATTTCATTATTTTTTATTACATTAAAAATAAATAATTGGTGATTAATTTACTCGTATGTGCATAACACTATCCACAGTCGCTCAGGTCTTTGCACTTTGGCCGCGTCCGTTTCTGTTAGTGAGTAAGTACCAACTAGGTAACGTGTTATATGCACACGAGGAAATGTTAATTTTTACTTATATGTATATTATAGTTTTAGTGTAAAATATTGTACACTTTTTTTGTACAGTGTAAAATATTGTACAGTGGGCGGACGAGTAAGCGGCCCCACGTGATGGTAAATGTTACCGCCTGCAACACCAGGGGGTATGCGGGCGCGCCGCCGACCTTGCAAAATCCTATTCACAGCTTTCTTGAAGAACCCCATGTCGTAGCTTATATACCATTTCGTAGGACCTTATATTCATTGTAGAAATATAAAAACAGAATGATTTGTTTTAGAATATCAAAAATGGATTTTAATTGCCTTTATAGTCTACTAGACTGCACCCGGCGGACGTTGTCCTGCCTGTGTATATTTATTTACCTCTGTATATAAAATCACAAATTATTCTGTTTTGTCGTCGATATGATTTTTGCGATCGATTGAACGGTACAGAAGTTGATGTGCTGCAGCGCCATCTAGTGGCGAGTCACAACAAAGTCGATAGCTCGAAAATATTCTCCGTGCTGAAGTATCTATGTATACAAATTTTTATGCCGATCGGTTGAACGGTATAGAAGTTGATGTGCTGCAGCGCCATCTAGTGGCGAGTTACAACAAAGTCGATAGCATAAAAACCTTCTCCGTGAAAAAGTACATATATGTGTCAACTTTCATGGTGATCGATTAAACGGTGTCGAAGTAGACGGTATTAACATCGAATACACCAACATCTTCTTATATTTATATATATATTTTATATATACAGGGTGTTAGTGACATGTTATCGAAAATTAAAATCAGGAGTTCAGTACATGATGCGAGTTCGTCGGTCTTTTCATGATTTTCACAATTTCTTTTTGTGCATTTTATTACTAATTACAGCATGGATGGTATCACTTATGTAGTCGTCTCAATTCGAATTAAAAGAAAAAAAAACAACAAATGACGATATTTATAATAAACCAGCAATGTAATTCAAATCTCAATACAGACGCGATCATCTGTTTTGCGGCCGAGTTCAAAAACAGAGGTCAACAAACTCAGTCTAGTAATAACTACGTTACAAGCCGCTTGAACACGCACACCGCTGCTGCAATCATCGGCACGCTGCAATACATTGCGCGCTCTAAGATGACGTCATCGGTAACCCATCATTGTCGACATCAGGGGTACTTGTGATTTAATAATAGATATCATTTGTAAGCTTTTCACAAAAGTTATCGATAGTATGTCCCTTACACCCAGTATATGTATATACAAAAAATCTATTTTTTAAATTAACAATTCAAATTTTAATATCTATTGCAGATGTAGTAAAGCTAACGCAGCGTCAGTCGTATTAGACTCCATTCTACAACCAATGAGGAAATCGCAGGCAACGAATAGATTGCGATGAAAAATAGTGTTAAAAACTACCAAAATGGTAGGATTTTCTTTTGTACAGGCAACACTAGGTTTAAAAAGCAGCCGTTGCGTCCCAGTGTTTTTTATGTAAAATTTACGTTATTTTTTAAAGGGATAATTGTTATCTTCATACGCAGATCCGTACGATTGAAGTTTTCCCGCGAAAGCATGTACAGTACTCGGCGATATATACGGCACATAATACAGTGCACTCTTTATACCGATACACGTTTTTTTTTTATGTACGAAGGCGGCAGACGAGCACACAGTCCACCTGATGGTAAGTGGATACTGTCGCCCATAGACATCCGCGATACATGCCGACATTAGTCCAAAATGAGAAATGTTGGCACGCCCCCGGATGCGCTGCCTACCTTTGGAGATATAGGAATGGATTTGGAGAAAGGGTTGGGAAAATGGGGAGGGATAGGATGGGATGGGAATGGGTACTGGCACATCTCACTCACTACCGAAACACGTATGTACATTGGGGAAATACAATAAAGTGGGAAATGCAGTACATTTCAAGGTAGTCTTCTGTGAGTGAGGGGTAACGTGGCCAGTCGAGCGCGCCAACGGCTGTTGGATTGCAGCGTGCACTCTCCCCCTCAACGTAGACATTATTTGACTATATTATCGAACATCGGTTTGTCGTGAGCATGCAAACACTTCCTGTACTTGCATTCCTTCTCCCACAGAAATAACGCAAAACCTTAAACACCCAAAATATATAAAAAACCCACTCTAAAGGAAAATAAGATGTAAAGTTTTGTCGTTCTATTTAAAACGTTCATTGCGCTCGTTACTCAGTACAGGGCAATGACCCGGCGCGGCGCGGCCGTCGCGCGTAGAATTAAAGATGAACTAGAAATGAACAATAAATTATGAAAATAAACCCATTGTAAAAACTGGTAGAATCGATTCCGATGCCGAACAAACTATTTTAGATTTTGCGTTATCTCACTGACACGATGTAAACATAATTACTATAAAAGTAATACTTTGTAATGTAAAAATCGTCTATAGCACGAATAAAGTTTATGTATGACGTTATCCGAGCAAAGAGACCTTATTGTCGGTACGGACTCATTGACTGATGACTTATAGGCATCTTATAGGGGGAGGGGCGGGGGGGGGGGGGGGGGTTGAAGCAGATGAAGAAGAGGGGTTCATTAAAAAGTCAAATTTAAAACTTAATAATAATGTTCCATTTTTAAAACACATATGAATTAAAGAACATAGAACACTATTAGACCGTAACGTGTCTGCTCTAGAGTATTTGTATAACATACATATAGATAGTAATGTATTCTCGAATCGATGACTTTGGTTAACATTTTATAGCTTAAAATGTCGCTGTTTTAAGATTCTGTTTAAAGAGAAACATGATTTAACATGTGATTTTTTTTAAGATAAAACTAAAAGAAATACGTTATTTTTTCACAAATGTAACCGACAATAAGGTAACCTTTTCTCGGATAATGTCGCATTTGAATTCACGGTATGCCATCATCGCCGGCCACTGTACGTAAGAAAGGGAACTATTTAGAGTCATAAGTAAGTTGGTATATTAAATTATTTAGGCAGTACAAAGTTAAAACAATCTCATATTGTACTTATTTTTCTACCTTTTGACTGTTTTCGAGGCTTATTTTAGGAAATACACACGTTCGTGTTTTGTTACTTTTCATTTCTTATACCACAGATATTACTTAACAGTTGTCATACATTTCGAAGGCGGCAAAAACAGCGCCATCTAGCGGCTCGAGTCGGTATCTAACGGTTGAGGATTAAGGCTCATTTACACAAGGTGTGTTTACATAATTTCCACAGCATCTAGTGACGGGGACTTTAGGCAAGCATATTTTTGAACCTATTTTCTTTCCTGTACTCGTTCGAGAAACTCCCTGTACGGTTTGTGTTGCCGTACATTTGACAGGTTGATGGTAGAAGTAGTCTAAACACTCCTTGTGTAAATAAGCCTTTAATTCTATTAGTAATTTAAGTTAAATTGTACTAATCACGAAGGTGAATGAAACTAATTTGAGAAGAAACGATAATATTATTTAATTACTTAAAATTTAGTTTAATATAAAACACGTTTGGGGCCGTTCATGTATAACGTAAGCAGAATTTTAGTTATTTTTTACACCCCTCCCCCCCCCCCCCCAACATCTGTTCAAGTTTCTCATTTAATCAGAATCTACTAAATTTTACCAAAAAAATACGAAAGTAAAGTAAATAAATATTGCTGACGTAATCGCTATTCAGACACCCCCCCCCCCCCCCCCCTCGTCCCCCGTGTCATCAAATATAAGCAAAGCAAATAACCAAAGTGCTTACTTAATACTTGAACGGCCCCTTTACGGCCGTAATCGCGCCCGTCGCTATTGTCGTTTGTCGCCATTTTTAACGTGTTTACTCCTATTTAGTGGTACGTATTTACTGGTATTTGAGTAAATAGGTATATCGATTTTGAGTAAATTTAAATTTTAAATTCATTCGATATCGCTTTTTACTATTAAGTAATATTTTGCTAGACTGATAAATATAGATTAAATTGATAATAATAAACAATTTAATAAAAATAAAATTTGTTACAATTCTGTTGTTTTATTTATTTTTTGGACCGTGCGAAATCTCGGATGTTTTTAGTAGACATTACTGCATGAGAGCCTCGTCCCCGTTGCCGTCGTCGTCGTCGTCCCCGGCACGTCTTAGACGACCACGACCACCCGATTACTGCTGCCAATGCGGTTCTTACACTACACTCACAGGCTACACATATACACCGTCTCCGCCGGTGGAGACGAGGACGCCCCTCTCGCTACACCGAGAACACATCGGCCTTCAGCCAACACTTTTACTAGGTATCGACACGTGCTTCGGCGCTTCTCACCAACTCACGATCCCGCGGTACCCTCCCAAAGCAACGCCCTAAGCCGAGCTCCGTTCCTTCCGCCTACCGGCGGCGGGTCTGCCGGCGGGGGAGCCCTTTAGACTCGTTGCTCCGTGCTCCTGGCTGAGCGCCTTCTGCGTTCGCCCTAAACCATACATGTCCGGTGACTCTTGAAAGCTATTAGAGCTGACCACAAGAATTTCGCCATTACGAAAAGATAAAGAAAACATAGGGAGCCTCGTGAAAACCGAAACCAAGAAAGGAATCGACCTGGCGCATGAAGTCAAAACATGTACGTAAACGGGTTAATCCCCACCAACCTGTATACCGTCCGCCGGTTACTGTGTTAAGGCCCTGAACCCCGGCCGACTGCGCTTCGGGGGCTCGTGTTGGCTTATCGAGGGAGAGACGAGTTAGCTTAGGACCAGTATTTAAATAACAAACATAATTATTATTACAATATTTATTTAATAATCCATAAAAACAGAAATTAATAATTGGATAACGAAATGTGATATATCGATATATTGGAACATTTTTAATGGTACTTGTAATTGAATTTACAGTATAAATTTGTTGATACTTTAAGTTTATATATCTAAGTTTACAAAATGCACGGATCGCATAATTTTGAAGTTAAATTATAATCTACGCAATAACAGAAAATTAATTAAAGGAAAATAAACTGCGCGCTAAAGATTACGTTTCGTTACTCTGCGTCTTTCTTATATAAGTGCTTAGAGACTCCATCAAATTCGACAGAATCTTTCCGGAGACCTTCAAACTGTCAAAAATCTCCAGAATCTTCTTATCATTCCACAGTTCCTTGCCGTTGTCCACGTCCATTTTTAAATTCTTCACATTATTCTCAAGAGTATCAACATTCGCCACGATGTATCCAATCATGAACACATTGTCTTTTGAGTACGTCTCCTTTATAGGTTTTAGACCGTTGATCTTCTGTTCAATATCCTTAAATCCTTCATCAATATAAGCTAGCAGCTTCAATCTTACTTCACTTAGAGAATTTTGCTCGGGTTCTAAAGACCTCCTTGTGATATTACATGTCACATCTTTATTAAGTGCATCGGTGTCGTTAGTACTTCTTTTAACTCGAGGTAATTCATTTTCACTATTAAGTCCATAAGTAACACTTCTTTTCGCGCGTGTGGCTCCATCGGAATTTGGAAGTCTTAAAACGTAGATCCGGTCTGTAATAGTAGCCAATTGTTGGTTCTGTTTAACAATATTATCATTTATAGTTTTAAGGATGTCGTATAAGCGGTCTATCGCCACTCCCAAGTCATAAACTGATATTAAACCTTTGGCTTCTGTTTGGGAAGCAGTGTTTTCTTCAGTTGTGGTTTCTGGGCTAGGCGTAGTGACTGTCGTACTTTGTGTAGTAGAATCTGTCGTTACAATTCCATCTTCTATAGAATTTTCATTTTTAGTCACCTTGAATAAAGATTCCAGCCAGTTTAATAGAGATTTAGGATTAATTTTCGTTTTTTTAAGAGAGTAAATAGTGTTTTTCATGTTTTGTATTTGATTGTCTTCATTTTCCTTTGCAAAAGATTCAGGTTCGAATTGCTTCCCGTAAGCTCTACCTTCGTTAATATTAAGTACTTCAAGAGGATTTACAGCAGCTTGTGAAGCAATGGACGCAGTTTTGTAGACCTTGTGTGCATAGTCATAATTGTTGTGTAGAAAGTTACCATTTGCTTTTGGGTCCATGGCAATTATAGGTCTATCCGCTGCTGGCAAACTTTGAAGAAATTGCGCAATGTTCGATACGTCTTCTTGTATTTTGGTTTCGGATAAAATTGTGCGTTGTATAAAAACTGAGAATTGTAATTGTAATAATGTTAAAACCTTAAAAATGTCCACAATGTCAATGGAAAGTTAAAAGTAGGTACTAAAGCGCCACTTTTGTCGAAATTGAGTTATATAGAAAGTGTCACCGAAATAACGCAAAAGCAACTAATTTAAAATATGTAAAACCATTTTAACGGAAAATTAAATTATTTTAGGGAATAAATAAAAAGTTACAAACATGTAAAGTTTTGTTGTTCTATATAGAACATTCTTAGTGCTCATTACACAGCAAGAAGTAATGACCGGGGGTAGGGGGACCGAAGCGCGTAGGATATATTAAGGTTTTTTTTCTTCATATATGGCAATGGTGCAATTAGTATATTCTGCCAGTGTCAAGTTTTTTTTTAAAAACAATTTCAGTCTAAAACATGTTCCGTCGAAGTAAGTCAGGAGTCACTCAGTAAAGCGATAGTAGGTTTACGGACAACTGAAGGCGACTCCTTGGAGGCACACGAAAAACGCACTCCCACGCTTTTATTTGATCATCACAAACACCACGCACGAAAAAACACTTTGAAATTTAATAAACTATCACTATTAAACCACAAAACGACTAATACACAATTTTTACAATAATTAACCAAACAAATACTCAACTTCGCTTCTCGAGCTCCCACCAAAAAGACCATAGACTAGATATAAGAAATAAGTTAAGGAAAAACCTATAATAAAAATCTGGTAGAAGCGGTACTATTCTCGATACTGAATGATCTATTTTCAACTTTTGCATTATTTCGTTGACACGCTGTTAGTGTGATACTATCTTTATATCGTGACCAGAAAAATAAAAAACTTGCTGTGAGAGCGCCACATTTGCTGTTTTCATAGCTAAAGATATTAGTTCTATTAGTTTTACGCGTCATGGCGAGGTTTTTTATTTTCTTGGTCAGGGTTTAATGTAAAAATCGTCTATAGTCGGATATTTTATTCGAGTCAGGGATACGACATGTAGAACTGTCAATAAAGTGTCATCTCCGTACATATTTCACTCTGTTTGACAGTTCTACATGTCATATCCCTGACTCAAATAAAAAAATCCGACATAAACCACAAATAAATATTTAGGACGTTATCTGAGCAAAGGGACCTTATTGTCGGTACGGAATTATTGACTTTGGTTAAGATTTTTTTTTTTTTTTTTTTTTTTTTTTTTTTTTAAATTCCCCGCTATCTGCCATCGGCTGTCAGCCATAGCCATAATTATTGACTTTGGTTAAGATTATAATAACTTAAAATTTTGTTGTTACAAGATTCTGTTTAAACAGAAACACGTTATAAATAAAAAAATAAAACTGTAAAATTTTCTTTTTAAAGGGTTTTTATGGATTAATAAGTGAGGTAATAAGGTAAGGTAGCTTTATTCAGATAATGTTATAGTTAAAAATAACAAAAATATAATTATAATAACTTACAGAGAAACATAAATAAAATCATTTTGTAAATAATTAATGAAGTGAGAACTGGAGAAAGGCTAACGATTCTCTAATTGGAAAATAATCTTTGATGTGGTGGACATATTGTAAAGAATTTCCCGTACTGTTTGTACAGATGGCCAATTAAAAAATACTTTTTTTTTTGCAATCAACTAAAATTAAGGATGAGTTTCAAACCGTGTAAATACAACGTGTTACTGACAACGCAAAATATGAAACACGTCAACGAATTTAAAATGTAATATATAAAACTGTTCTAGCTAAAATTAAAATAAATTTATTTTAGGGATAATATATAATTCAAAATTTACAAACGTTTAGTTTTATTGTTCTGTGTAAAAAAAATTGTAGCCCTCATTATAGTGAGAACGGGGTTACGACAGGACACGGCCGAAGCGAGCAGAATAAAAGATCTATGAATGAACGATATGGGAAAAAAACCTTGTAGAATCGACTGTACTCGCGATATTGAACAACTTATTTTCAACTTTCCGTTATTATATTCTTCTTTAAATCTCTTTTTCTGCTGCCCAATTTAATTTGTCTGATTTGACCGTGGCCGTGTGTTCAATAATAGAGAATACTTTAAGGCCGATCATCTCTACAATAAACTGGAAAACAAGGAAATAAAAAAAAAATGGTCAAATACACGCAAGCGAATGTGCAGTGGCGTGATTGTTACATAGTGGCAACCCTTATTTTGTAATAGTTATAAGTAAAGTAAATACGTTTAGTTAGTAGATACATTAGTACATAATTAGTAAATAAGTTAACACTTATTTTGTAATAGTTATAAGTAAAGTAAATATGTTTAGTTAGTAGGTACATTAGTACATAATTACTAAATGAGTTGTTCCTTATCCCTTCCTACACACCGACCCGATATATACACCCGTTCCCCGAAAACCCGCGCAGTCGATCCAGCATCCTCCTACATTCAACATATTGTTGTAAATTAATATTAAGAAGTAATAAATAGTTTGTTGTTTTTAAAAAGCAAGTTTTCATCACTACCACGTAACAAATTTGGCGCAGTCGGTAGGATCAGCATCAAGACGAAGTTCAACGAGGTCGCGTTCCAGGACAAACATCGCCAACGGAGGTGACCGCGGTAGCTGCAGGCTTTTAAAACACTTCGCCGGACCATGCACATCCTGAAGATATTGTTATTGTGGTAAGTGGTCAAATTCGTTTGCTCAACACCTACCTATTTACCTACAAATTCTTACGTATCCCAATATCCTATATTTTCCTATACCCTAAATCGAATTTTAATTTATAATTCTTATTTGTGCGTGTATTTTACATTTACACTATTATTTTATATATAGTCTCAAAATCTAAACTTCCCCTCATTTGGTACTTACTCACCCCCATATTATAATAAACTAAATAAATTTAATTCAATTATTACGCTACAATGTCTAAAGAACCCAAACCCATGACTAGCTTAGCTATTATGCCCATAGACATGGCCGCTCTAATAAAATTAATCCCTCCATTCGACACAAGCGAGCCGGAACAAATTTATAGGTTTGTCAGGTCATGTAGCGCAGCATTCGGACTAGCTTCTGAAGACCAGAAGCCTATGCTTTTAGTTTACACCCTTAATAATATTACCGGAACAAGCGCAGCCGACGTGCATTGTAGACAACACAACTGTTGGGATGATCTAAAACGGTTTCTAATTGACAGATTTTCGAATGTTAAAACTATCTCCCATTTGAATTTAGAGCTGCAATCCATGTTTCAGCGACCTAACGAAACGCTAACGGAATACTACCATCGCGTAGATCTGTGTAGAAGTAAAATTATCGAAAAAATCAACGTAGAAATTACAAACGATACACTATCGGGGAGAGTCGCGGCAACAAAAGAAACCGCCTTAAGCGTTTTCGTGAATGGAATACATTCAGAAATAGGCGCGATGCTAAGAACTAAAGGGTTCAGAAACTTAACAGACGCGGGTAGGTTTGCAATGCAAGAGGACAAAGTACGCGCCATGAACCAGGCTAGGCAAGCTCTATTCAAAGCTACAATACCTAGAACTTTTCACGCGGTACCCAAACCGCTAGTGCGCGCCCAGAATCATTTTGTCCGTCCGCCAACTTCTTATAATGCTAACAATAATCCACCCCATTCCACAGGCAAAATTTGCAATTACTGCAAAACCCCTGGCCATCTAATCGCAGAATGCCGTAAGAGGGCTTATAACAACACGCGGTTCAATAACAATCAACAGCGCGCCCTTCCATCATCACCCGCACGCCTTGCTAATTTAAACTGGCAAGCGGCCAGCGGTATGAGCGAACCACTGGACACCGCGACAGTCCCAAGCTCAACACTTCAGATCCAAGACGTAGACCTAGATTATCTCCAATCCCAATAAATCTTAAAAACGAGGTATGCGACCCAACGCTCGATTCAGTCCATCGGGGACAAGCAACGGTCACAACCCAATTAACTGGGCAATGCAAATCGGTCTCACAACATAACTCAGTCCATCGAGGACAATACCGTGAGATCGGCACGCAAACACTAGATTTAACTACTATCTCAAAAACGGAAAATTTAACTTTACAAGCCTACGAACAGGGTAACCAGTCCCAAACTCTTGGCTCTAAATCATGCCCATGCTATTCCAGATCCCGTGCTCACGAACAGGGTAACCAGCCCCAAACTTTCGACACATTGGAGAATACTAATCCAATTCCTTCAATTCCTAAATCCTATTCTAATAAACCCAAACGGAAATCGAAATCTAAAAAACCGACACATAAACCTAAGCCCGTGACAACCCTAAGTGACAACGATACTAACTCCGGAAACGATATGAAATCCTTCGCTATTTCTTCATTAAACGACGTTCCGCCCGAAAACCTTTTACATTGCACCTTTCATGTAGAAGGCGAACCAGTAACATTACTAATAGACACTGGGGCAGGAATATCGGTATTGAACCGTAATAAGCTAGGTACAGCCGAATTAAAAGAATCGGACATCGTCTCCATAGTAGGCATCTCTAGTACTCAGAGTTCAACACGTACTTTTGGCACAGCCGAAATATCGTTAGACAACTTCCCAACATTCAAGTTCCATATTGCGAATCTTAATATTAAAGCAGATGGAATTTTAGGTAACGATTTTATGACAAAATTCAATGCTCATATTTATATCAAATCGAAAACATTACGCATTCGCGACAAGTCATATAAACTCTACCTTTTAAGCGATAAGTCGGAAACAGAAATCGATACAACCAAGCAAACACTCAATGCTCGTTCTGAAACAGTTATCCGATGCAAAACAAACTCATTAAAGAACGGTAGTGCTTTTGTTACCAAACAGACATTAGAAAATGGTGTCATTATTCCGCATGCAATAATCGATGTCAAAAACCACCATTTCATAATTACTTGTGTGAATACTAGCGACTTAGATAAGATAATCAACGAAATGATAATCGAGGTGGACCCTATTAGTACACATCAAATAAACAATATTAACTATAATTACCACGAGAACGATAAACAGATAAACTCATTAGATAGACAAAAGGAAGTCCTTAGCTTGATTAGAGATAATCATCTAAATAATGATGAAAAATACTCCATTCACAAAATAATTTCTGAATATTCAGATATATTTTATATAGAAGGCGATTCATTAACGTTTAGTAACCACACTAAGCATTCCATTCCCACGACTTCAGACGTCCCCATACATACAAAAACTTATCGGTTTCCTCAAGTACACGAAAAAGAAGTTAAAACACAAGTGCAAAAACTTTTAGAACAAAAAATTATCCAACCTAGTTCTTCCCCTTGGAGTAGCCCTATATGGATTGTTCCCAAAAAATCAGATGCGTCCGGTAAACAAAAGTGGCGACTAGTTATCGATTATCGGAAACTAAACGAAGTCACGATAGGCGACAGTTATCCGATTCCTAACATAACCGACATATTAGATAAACTAGGTCATGCACAATATTTTACTACATTAGACCTAGCATCAGGATTCCATCAATTACAAGTAGAGCCTAAGGATATTCCAAAAACCGCCTTCAGCACACCTTATGGACATTATGAATACAAACGCATGCCATTTGGACTGAAAAACGCACCGGCCACATTCCAGCGCGCTATGGACACAATATTGTCGGGTCTCCAAGGCGAACGTTGCTTCATATATTTAGACGACGCCGTCATATTCGCATCTAGCCTACAGGAACATGAAGATAAGCTGCGAGAGGTATTCTCAAGATTCCAGAAATACCAACTAAAAATTCAACCGGACAAATGCGAGTTTCTCCGCCGCGAAGTAGCCTATCTAGGTCATATTATCTCCAAGGAAGGCGTGAAGCCTAATCCTGATAAAATTAAAGCCGTCGAAGACTTTCCTATACCTAAATCGTGTAAAGATATAAAAGCTTTTCTAGGTCTTTCTGGATACTATCGCCGCTTCATCCCTAACTTTAGTAAGATTACGAAACCTCTTACAAGCCTACTTAAGAAGGATGTTCCCTTTGTCTGGGGCGACTCACAACAGCTAGCGTTCAACAAATGTAAATGTCTTTTAACTAGGCCTCCGATACTACAATATCCTGATTTCACTAAAGAGTTCATCCTCACCACGGATGCCTCCATGTATGCTATCGGCGCTATATTATCTCAAGGAGATATAGGTAAAGACTTACCCATCGCTTACGCATCACGCACCCTAAATAAAGCCGAATCAAACTACTCGACGATCGAAAGGGAACTTTTAGCAATCGTTTGGGCAGTTAAGCATTTCCGACCCTATCTATTTGGTAGGAAATTCAAGATCGTAACTGATCATAAACCCCTCACTTGGCTTTTCTCAATTAAAGATCCCGGCAGTCGTTTAATTCGATGGCGTCTCAAACTAGAAGAATTCGAATATGAAGTAGTATATAAGGCTGGGAAAAATAACACTAACGCGGACGCACTCTCACGACCCCCCGTACTCAACACCAACGTTATCGATTTGACGACAGATGACGATAACATTCCGTCCCCTAATAACTCAGACGATTACTTACAACTAAATTATGAGCATTTTTCTGAAACGAACCCTCATAACTTTGATACTCCAAATCTTAAAATATCACCGGATAACCTCTTAGACTCAATGCACAAAAACATTCTTATTCCCATTTCATGTGAAGTGTCGAACGTCGACAATTTGTATAACGAGGCATTAAGCATGTGTTCTCAAATTAGTCCCTACTTACAAAAACATAAGAGCCTCTATGACACTGATTTATTAGTTTCTAACCATAAACAAAACTTAATATTCGGGTGTACCCGACCAAAGCATTTCGACCCTTGGGATTCTGAAAGTTATTTCAAGGTACTTTTAAGTTGTCTACAAAACAATAATTTTAAGACACTTCACGTCCCCGACCTAAAAACCGACTCTACGTGCAAATTAGTAGGAAATGAGCAATACCAAATCACAGCCTACTTAGCCGATGTATACGAATGCACGATAACCATATGTGAGAACAAAATACATTACCCAACTCCCGATGAAATACCAAATATCTTGAAAACCTATCATGACAACCCTCTCTCTGGACATCGTGGCATCATAGAGACCACAAGAAAAATACGAAACGAATACTTTTGGAAAAAAATGACCGATGATATAGAAAAATATGTAAATAACTGCCAAATATGCCAAAAAAATAAAATCCAAAGAAAGACTTACAAGGCCCCCATGGTCATTACGTCACAGTCGACTGAACCATTCGAACGAGTGTCTATGGATCTAGTCTCCTATTCTGATATTAGTAACAGTAATAATAGATACGTTCTAACCTTACAAGACGAACTGACAAGATATGTCCAGGCATACCCAATTCCTGACAAAGAAGCCGTTACCATTGCTAAAAACCTACTCCACTATTGCCAACATTATGGAATACCTAAACGTTTTCACTCAGATCAAGGCACTGAATTCATGAACAATGTTATGAAACAACTTATGAAATTTTTCGGTTCCAGTCATTCTTTTAATACGGCATATCACCCGCAAACAAACGGGGCACTCGAAAGGTTTCATGCTACATTAAGAGATCATATCAGAATGTATCATAATCGCCGACTCAAAAATTGGGACGAGATTATTCCGTTTGCGATTATGTGTCATAATACATCGACAAATAATTCTACAGGCTACACTCCACACGAGCTACTTTTCGGTTACAAACCACGTCAATTCTATTCATTAAAACCCATCCCTGAATACACTGCTTGCGAATATCTAAAGGACTTAAACGAACGCCTCAAAGTTGCTCGAGACTCTGCCATACGTAAGGTCGAAGAAATGAAAGAAAAGGCTAAAAAGCGGTACGATAGTCAAATTAAAAACACTGTCGAATTTCGTGTCGGCAGTAAGGTAATGTTGCGAGTTCCGAATGCTAACAATCTAGACCCTAAGTGGGAAGGCCCCTACGAAGTCGTGCGCGTAGGTTTTAACGAAAACTATATGATTAAAAAGGCAGGTAGAAGTCAGTTAGTACACGCCAATCGCCTTCGACCATTTCCCACGCACGATCATTAACTTTATTCTAGAATTAAAAGTTAGACTCTTAATTAAATAAGCTCTTAATTAACTATCTCGTCTCTTTCAGGGCAACCACTGGAATCGTTGTCACTATAAACATATCCCAACCTATACCTTCTAACTCAGGACTATTTTATAAAGAAGAAAGTACTATCTTTCCTTCTGACGAATCTTGGAAACTCGTAATCTACAGAGACTTAAAGCCACTATTTATCGCTCATGAATCGCTCACTCGGTTATCGAATAAACTAGAAGCCTTGTATTCGCGACACACTAATCTTCTAAGCATCCACTCAACAAAATCATTTCTTAAAATTAACTTAGACAAAATCGAAAACAGACTATCTGAACTTAGCATGTACCTCGGTAGGAACGCTCGCCAAAAGAGAGAAATATTTGACGGCCTTAGTTCTATTCTGAAATGGCTCATTGGTACTCCCGACGCGAAGGATACCAGAAGGTACGACGAATATATCGATCTACTAGAAAAACGAGAGTTGGACTTAACTTCTTTAATGCAAAAGCAACTTCAGATCACTTCATCTACAATAAATAATTTCAACGAAACTATTTTTAAAATTTCTTTTGATGAACAAGTCATGAACGAGAATATTGATAGATTAAACAATTATTTAAATAAGACCGAAAAAATTATCTTCGACATTAAAATTAGCGAAGATATCTCTACAATTTCCTTGCAAATCCTAGAGTTAGTCACCAGCTTAGAAAATGAAATTAATGATTGCCTTATGAGTATTCTATTTGCAAAATCTAATACTATACATCCTTCGATCATCACATTACAAAAACTATACGAGAAGCTTCTACTTTCTAATCATATTAGGACTAATAAACGTTTAGTCGCACCTGTTACGATTAATAACATCCATACTTTATTAGATTCATCCTCCCTATCCGCATACGTCTATTCTAATCGCCTTACTTATATATTAGAATTCCCTCTGATACAGAACGAACCATTTACACTGTATCACATCTACTCGGTCCCCATCCAACACTCTGACACTTCCTTCTATACCACTATCCTACCTGAGCATATCTACTTGGCCACAAACCCCAACGGGCAACAATACATTTCGACAAGTTCACTGGAAAATTGCAAGACCTATGGAACAAGAAGAAGCGTCTGCACCAACCTCGTGGTCTACGACTCCACCGCACGCCCATTGTGTGAACTACAAATTTTGTTCAGCCCATCCACCTCGCTTCCGGAGATCTGCACTACTACGACGTTCCTCGCTGAGATCAACACGTTCCAACCCTTAGGCAGTAATAAATGGCTGTACATATTAAGCAAAGAAACTCAATGCATACTCCAATGCAATAACGAAATCTCGCATCACAAGCTCCAAGGAACCGGAATCACATCGCTGCCCCCTAGCTGCAAACTTCACACCGGTTACAGCACACTCTACGCGTCGCTGACGTCAGAGGAGAACATCACATTCCCCATCACAGTTCCTGACATCAGAACAGATGACTGTTTCGAGGAGATCAAAACTTTAAAAGCTCCGAATCTGATACCAATTTCGATCAACGAGATGCCACTCGACTCTCTGAAGCAAATAAAACACCATCTGGACAAGTATTCGGATGAATTGCGAAAACTCGAATCGCAATCGTTCCTCCAGAAACACCAAACTAGTTTCTCATGGATTTATTTCTCCATAGGGCTAACAATGCTCGGTTTCATCCTTCTCAAGTGCTACGGTCGCTGTCCTAGTGGACTTATAAGAAAACAAAATCCTAATGGCTGCATACAAATATTCAACAACTGCTTCGACCAATCGAACAGAAGGCAGCAGTTCCAGATCCCGATGGCAACAGTCGACACGGCCTGCATCTCCGAAGACGAGGAAGAACCATCAACATCAAACTCTGAAAGGTCGCGCCACATAAAGGCCCAACCTTTATACTAACAGGGGAGGTGTTACATAGTGGCAACCCTTATTTTGTAATAGTTATAAGTAAAGTAAATACGTTTAGTTAGTAGATACATTAGTACATAATTAGTAAATAAGTTAACACTTATTTTGTAATAGTTATAAGTAAAGTAAATATGTTTAGTTAGTAGGTACATTAGTACATAATTACTAAATGAGTTGTTCCTTATCCCTTCCTACACACCGACCCGATATATACACCCGTTCCCCGAAAACCCGCGCAGTCGATCCAGCATCCTCCTACATTCAAAATATTGTTGTAAATTAATATTAAGAAGTAATAAATAGTTTGTTGTTTTTAAAAAGCAAGTTTTCATCACTACCACGTAACAAATTTGGCGCAGTCGGTAGGATCAGCATCAAGACGAAGTTCAACGAGGTCGCGTTCCAGGACAAACATCGCCAACGGAGGTGACCGCGGTAGCTGCAGGCTTTTAAAACACTTCGCCGGACCATGCACATCCTGAAGATATTGTTATTGTGGTAAGTGGTCAAATTCGTTTGCTCAACACCTACCTATTTACCTACAAATTCTTACGTATCCCAATATCCTATATTTTCCTATACCCTAAATCGAATTTTAATTTATAATTCTTATTTGTGCGTGTATTTTACATTTACACTATTATTTTATATATAGTCTCAAAATCTAAACTTCCCCTCATTTGGTACTTACTCACCCCCATATTATAATAAACTAAATAAATTTAATTCAATTATTACGCTACAATGTCTAAAGAACCCAAACCCATGACTAGCTTAGCTATTATGCCCATAGACATGGCCGCTCTAATAAAATTAATCCCTCCATTCGACACAAGCGAGCCGGAACAAATTTATAGGTTTGTCAGGTCATGTAGCGCAGCATTCGGACTAGCTTCTGAAGACCAGAAGCCTATGCTTTTAGTTTACACCCTTAATAATATTACCGGAACAAGCGCAGCCGACGTGCATTGTAGACAACACAACTGTTGGGATGATCTAAAACGGTTTCTAATTGACAGATTTTCGAATGTTAAAACTATCTCCCATTTGAATTTAGAGCTGCAATCCATGTTTCAGCGACCTAACGAAACGCTAACGGAATACTACCATCGCGTAGATCTGTGTAGAAGTAAAATTATCGAAAAAATCAACGTAGAAATTACAAACGATACACTATCGGGGAGAGTCGCGGCAACAAAAGAAACCGCCTTAAGCGTTTTCGTGAATGGAATACATTCAGAAATAGGCGCGATGCTAAGAACTAAAGGGTTCAGAAACTTAACAGACGCGGGTAGGTTTGCAATGCAAGAGGACAAAGTACGCGCCATGAACCAGGCTAGGCAAGCTCTATTCAAAGCTACAATACCTAGAACTTTTCACGCGGTACCCAAACCGCTAGTGCGCGCCCAGAATCATTTTGTCCGTCCGCCAACTTCTTATAATGCTAACAATAATCCACCCCATTCCACAGGCAAAATTTGCAATTACTGCAAAACCCCTGGCCATCTAATCGCAGAATGCCGTAAGAGGGCTTATAACAACACGCGGTTCAATAACAATCAACAGCGCGCCCTTCCATCATCACCCGCACGCCTTGCTAATTTAAACTGGCAAGCGGCCAGCGGTATGAGCGAACCACTGGACACCGCGACAGTCCCAAGCTCAACACTTCAGATCCAAGACGTAGACCTAGATTATCTCCAATCCCAATAAATCTTAAAAACGAGGTATGCGACCCAACGCTCGATTCAGTCCATCGGGGACAAGCAACGGTCACAACCCAATTAACTGGGCAATGCAAATCGGTCTCACAACATAACTCAGTCCATCGAGGACAATACCGTGAGATCGGCACGCAAACACTAGATTTAACTACTATCTCAAAAACGGAAAATTTAACTTTACAAGCCTACGAACAGGGTAACCAGTCCCAAACTCTTGGCTCTAAATCATGCCCATGCTATTCCAGATCCCGTGCTCACGAACAGGGTAACCAGCCCCAAACTTTCGACACATTGGAGAATACTAATCCAATTCCTTCAATTCCTAAATCCTATTCTAATAAACCCAAACGGAAATCGAAATCTAAAAAACCGACACATAAACCTAAGCCCGTGACAACCCTAAGTGACAACGATACTAACTCCGGAAACGATATGAAATCCTTCGCTATTTCTTCATTAAACGACGTTCCGCCCGAAAACCTTTTACATTGCACCTTTCATGTAGAAGGCGAACCAGTAACATTACTAATAGACACTGGGGCAGGAATATCGGTATTGAACCGTAATAAGCTAGGTACAGCCGAATTAAAAGAATCGGACATCGTCTCCATAGTAGGCATCTCTAGTACTCAGAGTTCAACACGTACTTTTGGCACAGCCGAAATATCGTTAGACAACTTCCCAACATTCAAGTTCCATATTGCGAATCTTAATATTAAAGCAGATGGAATTTTAGGTAACGATTTTATGACAAAATTCAATGCTCATATTTATATCAAATCGAAAACATTACGCATTCGCGACAAGTCATATAAACTCTACCTTTTAAGCGATAAGTCGGAAACAGAAATCGATACAACCAAGCAAACACTCAATGCTCGTTCTGAAACAGTTATCCGATGCAAAACAAACTCATTAAAGAACGGTAGTGCTTTTGTTACCAAACAGACATTAGAAAATGGTGTCATTATTCCGCATGCAATAATCGATGTCAAAAACCACCATTTCATAATTACTTGTGTGAATACTAGCGACTTAGATAAGATAATCAACGAAATGATAATCGAGGTGGACCCTATTAGTACACATCAAATAAACAATATTAACTATAATTACCACGAGAACGATAAACAGATAAACTCATTAGATAGACAAAAGGAAGTCCTTAGCTTGATTAGAGATAATCATCTAAATAATGATGAAAAATACTCCATTCACAAAATAATTTCTGAATATTCAGATATATTTTATATAGAAGGCGATTCATTAACGTTTAGTAACCACACTAAGCATTCCATTCCCACGACTTCAGACGTCCCCATACATACAAAAACTTATCGGTTTCCTCAAGTACACGAAAAAGAAGTTAAAACACAAGTGCAAAAACTTTTAGAACAAAAAATTATCCAACCTAGTTCTTCCCCTTGGAGTAGCCCTATATGGATTGTTCCCAAAAAATCAGATGCGTCCGGTAAACAAAAGTGGCGACTAGTTATCGATTATCGGAAACTAAACGAAGTCACGATAGGCGACAGTTATCCGATTCCTAACATAACCGACATATTAGATAAACTAGGTCATGCACAATATTTTACTACATTAGACCTAGCATCAGGATTCCATCAATTACAAGTAGAGCCTAAGGATATTCCAAAAACCGCCTTCAGCACACCTTATGGACATTATGAATACAAACGCATGCCATTTGGACTGAAAAACGCACCGGCCACATTCCAGCGCGCTATGGACACAATATTGTCGGGTCTCCAAGGCGAACGTTGCTTCATATATTTAGACGACGCCGTCATATTCGCATCTAGCCTACAGGAACATGAAGATAAGCTGCGAGAGGTATTCTCAAGATTCCAGAAATACCAACTAAAAATTCAACCGGACAAATGCGAGTTTCTCCGCCGCGAAGTAGCCTATCTAGGTCATATTATCTCCAAGGAAGGCGTGAAGCCTAATCCTGATAAAATTAAAGCCGTCGAAGACTTTCCTATACCTAAATCGTGTAAAGATATAAAAGCTTTTCTAGGTCTTTCTGGATACTATCGCCGCTTCATCCCTAACTTTAGTAAGATTACGAAACCTCTTACAAGCCTACTTAAGAAGGATGTTCCCTTTGTCTGGGGCGACTCACAACAGCTAGCGTTCAACAAATGTAAATGTCTTTTAACTAGGCCTCCGATACTACAATATCCTGATTTCACTAAAGAGTTCATCCTCACCACGGATGCCTCCATGTATGCTATCGGCGCTATATTATCTCAAGGAGATATAGGTAAAGACTTACCCATCGCTTACGCATCACGCACCCTAAATAAAGCCGAATCAAACTACTCGACGATCGAAAGGGAACTTTTAGCAATCGTTTGGGCAGTTAAGCATTTCCGACCCTATCTATTTGGTAGGAAATTCAAGATCGTAACTGATCATAAACCCCTCACTTGGCTTTTCTCAATTAAAGATCCCGGCAGTCGTTTAATTCGATGGCGTCTCAAACTAGAAGAATTCGAATATGAAGTAGTATATAAGGCTGGGAAAAATAACACTAACGCGGACGCACTCTCACGACCCCCCGTACTCAACACCAACGTTATCGATTTGACGACAGATGACGATAACATTCCGTCCCCTAATAACTCAGACGATTACTTACAACTAAATTATGAGCATTTTTCTGAAACGAACCCTCATAACTTTGATACTCCAAATCTTAAAATATCACCGGATAACCTCTTAGACTCAATGCACAAAAACATTCTTATTCCCATTTCATGTGAAGTGTCGAACGTCGACAATTTGTATAACGAGGCATTAAGCATGTGTTCTCAAATTAGTCCCTACTTACAAAAACATAAGAGCCTCTATGACACTGATTTATTAGTTTCTAACCATAAACAAAACTTAATATTCGGGTGTACCCGACCAAAGCATTTCGACCCTTGGGATTCTGAAAGTTATTTCAAGGTACTTTTAAGTTGTCTACAAAACAATAATTTTAAGACACTTCACGTCCCCGACCTAAAAACCGACTCTACGTGCAAATTAGTAGGAAATGAGCAATACCAAATCACAGCCTACTTAGCCGATGTATACGAATGCACGATAACCATATGTGAGAACAAAATACATTACCCAACTCCCGATGAAATACCAAATATCTTGAAAACCTATCATGACAACCCTCTCTCTGGACATCGTGGCATCATAGAGACCACAAGAAAAATACGAAACGAATACTTTTGGAAAAAAATGACCGATGATATAGAAAAATATGTAAATAACTGCCAAATATGCCAAAAAAATAAAATCCAAAGAAAGACTTACAAGGCCCCCATGGTCATTACGTCACAGTCGACTGAACCATTCGAACGAGTGTCTATGGATCTAGTCTCCTATTCTGATATTAGTAACAGTAATAATAGATACGTTCTAACCTTACAAGACGAACTGACAAGATATGTCCAGGCATACCCAATTCCTGACAAAGAAGCCGTTACCATTGCTAAAAACCTACTCCACTATTGCCAACATTATGGAATACCTAAACGTTTTCACTCAGATCAAGGCACTGAATTCATGAACAATGTTATGAAACAACTTATGAAATTTTTCGGTTCCAGTCATTCTTTTAATACGGCATATCACCCGCAAACAAACGGGGCACTCGAAAGGTTTCATGCTACATTAAGAGATCATATCAGAATGTATCATAATCGCCGACTCAAAAATTGGGACGAGATTATTCCGTTTGCGATTATGTGTCATAATACATCGACAAATAATTCTACAGGCTACACTCCACACGAGCTACTTTTCGGTTACAAACCACGTCAATTCTATTCATTAAAACCCATCCCTGAATACACTGCTTGCGAATATCTAAAGGACTTAAACGAACGCCTCAAAGTTGCTCGAGACTCTGCCATACGTAAGGTCGAAGAAATGAAAGAAAAGGCTAAAAAGCGGTACGATAGTCAAATTAAAAACACTGTCGAATTTCGTGTCGGCAGTAAGGTAATGTTGCGAGTTCCGAATGCTAACAATCTAGACCCTAAGTGGGAAGGCCCCTACGAAGTCGTGCGCGTAGGTTTTAACGAAAACTATATGATTAAAAAGGCAGGTAGAAGTCAGTTAGTACACGCCAATCGCCTTCGACCATTTCCCACGCACGATCATTAACTTTATTCTAGAATTAAAAGTTAGACTCTTAATTAAATAAGCTCTTAATTAACTATCTCGTCTCTTTCAGGGCAACCACTGGAATCGTTGTCACTATAAACATATCCCAACCTATACCTTCTAACTCAGGACTATTTTATAAAGAAGAAAGTACTATCTTTCCTTCTGACGAATCTTGGAAACTCGTAATCTACAGAGACTTAAAGCCACTATTTATCGCTCATGAATCGCTCACTCGGTTATCGAATAAACTAGAAGCCTTGTATTCGCGACACACTAATCTTCTAAGCATCCACTCAACAAAATCATTTCTTAAAATTAACTTAGACAAAATCGAAAACAGACTATCTGAACTTAGCATGTACCTCGGTAGGAACGCTCGCCAAAAGAGAGAAATATTTGACGGCCTTAGTTCTATTCTGAAATGGCTCATTGGTACTCCCGACGCGAAGGATACCAGAAGGTACGACGAATATATCGATCTACTAGAAAAACGAGAGTTGGACTTAACTTCTTTAATGCAAAAGCAACTTCAGATCACTTCATCTACAATAAATAATTTCAACGAAACTATTTTTAAAATTTCTTTTGATGAACAAGTCATGAACGAGAATATTGATAGATTAAACAATTATTTAAATAAGACCGAAAAAATTATCTTCGACATTAAAATTAGCGAAGATATCTCTACAATTTCCTTGCAAATCCTAGAGTTAGTCACCAGCTTAGAAAATGAAATTAATGATTGCCTTATGAGTATTCTATTTGCAAAATCTAATACTATACATCCTTCGATCATCACATTACAAAAACTATACGAGAAGCTTCTACTTTCTAATCATATTAGGACTAATAAACGTTTAGTCGCACCTGTTACGATTAATAACATCCATACTTTATTAGATTCATCCTCCCTATCCGCATACGTCTATTCTAATCGCCTTACTTATATATTAGAATTCCCTCTGATACAGAACGAACCATTTACACTGTATCACATCTACTCGGTCCCCATCCAACACTCTGACACTTCCTTCTATACCACTATCCTACCTGAGCATATCTACTTGGCCACAAACCCCAACGGGCAACAATACATTTCGACAAGTTCACTGGAAAATTGCAAGACCTATGGAACAAGAAGAAGCGTCTGCACCAACCTCGTGGTCTACGACTCCACCGCACGCCCATTGTGTGAACTACAAATTTTGTTCAGCCCATCCACCTCGCTTCCGGAGATCTGCACTACTACGACGTTCCTCGCTGAGATCAACACGTTCCAACCCTTAGGCAGTAATAAATGGCTGTACATATTAAGCAAAGAAACTCAATGCATACTCCAATGCAATAACGAAATCTCGCATCACAAGCTCCAAGGAACCGGAATCACATCGCTGCCCCCTAGCTGCAAACTTCACACCGGTTACAGCACACTCTACGCGTCGCTGACGTCAGAGGAGAACATCACATTCCCCATCACAGTTCCTGACATCAGAACAGATGACTGTTTCGAGGAGATCAAAACTTTAAAAGCTCCGAATCTGATACCAATTTCGATCAACGAGATGCCACTCGACTCTCTGAAGCAAATAAAACACCATCTGGACAAGTATTCGGATGAATTGCGAAAACTCGAATCGCAATCGTTCCTCCAGAAACACCAAACTAGTTTCTCATGGATTTATTTCTCCATAGGGCTAACAATGCTCGGTTTCATCCTTCTCAAGTGCTACGGTCGCTGTCCTAGTGGACTTATAAGAAAACAAAATCCTAATGGCTGCATACAAATATTCAACAACTGCTTCGACCAATCGAACAGAAGGCAGCAGTTCCAGATCCCGATGGCAACAGTCGACACGGCCTGCATCTCCGAAGACGAGGAAGAACCATCAACATCAAACTCTGAAAGGTCGCGCCACATAAAGGCCCAACCTTTATACTAACAGGGGAGGTGTTACATAGTGGCAACCCTTATTTTGTAATAGTTATAAGTAAAGTAAATACGTTTAGTTAGTAGATACATTAGTACATAATTAGTAAATAAGTTAACACTTATTTTGTAATAGTTATAAGTAAAGTAAATATGTTTAGTTAGTAGGTACATTAGTACATAATTACTAAATGAGTTGTTCCTTATCCCTTCCTACACACCGACCCGATATATACACCCGTTCCCCGAAAACCCGCGCAGTCGATCCAGCATCCTCCTACATTCAAAATATTGTTGTAAATTAATATTAAGAAGTAATAAATAGTTTGTTGTTTTTAAAAAGCAAGTTTTCATCACTACCACGTAACAAATTTGGCGCAGTCGGTAGGATCAGCATCAAGACGAAGTTCAACGAGGTCGCGTTCCAGGACAAACATCGCCAACGGAGGTGACCGCGGTAGCTGCAGGCTTTTAAAACACTTCGCCGGACCATGCACATCCTGAAGATATTGTTATTGTGGTAAGTGGTCAAATACACGCAAGCGAATGTGCAGTGGCGTGATTGTTACATAGTGGCAACCCTTATTTTGTAATAGTTATAAGTAAAGTAAATACGTTTAGTTAGTAGATACATTAGTACATAATTAGTAAATAAGTTAACACTTATTTTGTAATAGTTATAAGTAAAGTAAATATGTTTAGTTAGTAGGTACATTAGTACATAATTACTAAATGAGTTGTTCCTTATCCCTTCCTACACACCGACCCGATATATACACCCGTTCCCCGAAAACCCGCGCAGTCGATCCAGCATCCTCCTACATTCAACATATTGTTGTAAATTAATATTAAGAAGTAATAAATAGTTTGTTGTTTTTAAAAAGCAAGTTTTCATCACTACCACGTAACAAATTTGGCGCAGTCGGTAGGATCAGCATCAAGACGAAGTTCAACGAGGTCGCGTTCCAGGACAAACATCGCCAACGGAGGTGACCGCGGTAGCTGCAGGCTTTTAAAACACTTCGCCGGACCATGCACATCCTGAAGATATTGTTATTGTGGTAAGTGGTCAAATACACGCAAGCGAATGTGCAGTGGCGTGATTGTTACATAGTGGCAACCCTTATTTTGTAATAGTTATAAGTAAAGTAAATACGTTTAGTTAGTAGATACATTAGTACATAATTAGTAAATAAGTTAACACTTATTTTGTAATAGTTATAAGTAAAGTAAATATGTTTAGTTAGTAGGTACATTAGTACATAATTACTAAATGAGTTGTTCCTTATCCCTTCCTACACACCGACCCGATATATACACCCGTTCCCCGAAAACCCGCGCAGTCGATCCAGCATCCTCCTACATTCAACATATTGTTGTAAATTAATATTAAGAAGTAATAAATAGTTTGTTGTTTTTAAAAAGCAAGTTTTCATCACTACCACGTAACATGATAAACTCACACAGTTTTATGGCACTAAGTAATTATTCCCTATGTACCCGTTATTTCGTAATGTACTTCTATACTAATATAATAAAGACGTAAAATTGTGTTTGTTTGTGGGTATGTTGGGGGTAATCTCTGGAACTACTGAACCGATTTCAAAAATTATTTCACAAATAGGAAGCTACATTATCCGTGTCTAATATGGGCTAGACTTTATTTTGAAAAAAAAAATTAAACCGAAGCGAAGCGCGCGCGGTTGACTGTACTTCTTTAGCATTCAATTGGCAAATCATGTCAGAATTCGTTGTGCGTTGAACGATTAGGTATGTGTTAATAGCTACACCTGCCTCGGTGGTAATGAAAACATCTCGAGTTAAACTCGCACATGGGTTTAGGCACGCGGGGTGGGGCGCTTGAAACTAATTTGATTTATCCCTCTCTGGATTAAATGCCGACTACGCCCTTGAAATCGCATGAAATCCGTCTATTCCCCATTTCTACCGCTAGCTTTGCCACCAGTGGTGGCTAATGGGAGAAAATCTTTCCATTTACCAACACTAGCGATAAATGGACACCAGCGGCGGACTTGCATTGGGAGCTCCGCTTTTTATACACAACATGAAAAGGTTTTTAATTTTGAACCGTAGTTGTGCTCCGGGCCTCTTTCAGTACCGGGCCCCGCAAGATCTTAATCCGCCACTGATGGACACTTCCGTTGCCCGTTGCGACCACGTGTAGAGATACAGTTTGCGAGAGGTGTGACAAATCAAATGCTTTTATTTTGTAATAAAACTAATAATTCTTTATGAATAAAATATTTTATTTTGGGATGCCGGTGCATCCAGCGGGGGGGCGCGTCCGCGTACCAAAACGTTTGCCATTACCCAATGGCTAATTACCCAATATATAGTATGTCCACTGGGAATTGACAACATTCTACTTGAGATAAATGTCGGGGGGCTATCTTTTGTTAGCAAAATTTAAACGATAAGAAATAATTATCAATGGAAAATATGACGATAGACAGTAGTGAAACTTACGTACAGTTAGATGTTAGAGTTGATACTTGGAAAAAAAATTAAACTGTTCAAAATTGGTTTGAGGAATTTTTTATTATTATTTTAACTATACATTTACTATTTACAGTAAATATCATTTGGAGTCTGATGAGCTGGGATCTTTAAAATTAACATTTGTGAATTATCAACTTTATGCGTGTCTAAAACAATTAAGGAATAATTGTTTTTTCCGTGTTTAGTATTTCTCGTTTAATCGGTTCAATTACACTTTTGAACCTTGTGTTAGATAACAAATAATACTGATACAGAAGTAACTTGCGGGCAAGTAAAAAGGATCACGATTGATTGTTCCGGGAATTGCAGAAGCGATTCCCATTCCAGAAGTTTCCAATTCCTGGTGGACGTACTATACTGATGTGGGCATGTATCGCGCATGTCGCACCCACTTTATATGCATCACCAGGTGGACTGTATACTATAAAAGACCTTATTTCGACAAAAGAACGAATATAATGCAAGTTAAATAAAAACTAGATACTTACTCGTATATTTAAATTATTTTATTACGGAATTGGTATACAAAAATGTATATTTAGACATTAAAAATACTTTGTATACGTTATTTATGTCATAACAATTCAATATTTTGAATGTCAATTTATATAGAATAAAAATTTATACAAAAATATTATACTGTATTAATTTATTGGCAACTGGCCAAACGAGCATTCGTACGATCACAAACATTTTTGAGTTTGTAATCGTACGAATGCTCAATTTGATTTTAAAGTTATTTTTCGTTGCTCTAATTTAGGGGTGTCCAACTTACAAAGCCTCAAGGGCCAAAATTAAAACCTTGAACGTAGCTGCGGGCCATATAATAATACTTTAATTTAAACTTTAAATTAAATTATTATTATATACTTTTAATTTTAAAGTATCAATAAGAACCTATGCAAGGTGAAGTTATTAATAAAACCAAAAGTAAATTATAAACCAGCATATTTGGTAGAAGTTTGTTTATATTAAATTATAAAATCTTTTTCAAAAGGAAGGCATTTCAAAGTAATTTTCTGATTTTTTTTGTCTCTTACGGGGGCCGCACACAACGGCATCTAGGCCGCATGCGGCCCGCGGGCCGCCAGTTGGACAACCCTGCTCTAACTGAATGTATAAGTTTGTTCTACAACGTTATATTTGCAGTTGGCGTTACCTAACCGCTAATTGAAAAACTTGATGATGAACTTCAAAGAAGTTTGTATACGTTCGAACGCTTGATTGGCCAATACTTTACATAGTTTTCGACTTCAAGTGCGTTTTTAACGCTAAAAGTCATTAAAATTGAGAATAATGCGTTTATTTTTAGAAATAATATCATTAAATGATTAGGATATTAGAATACAATTTGTAAAAAAAAAATAACTTGAAAAATGACTGTATAAAATGTGTGCAAAAAGTATTTTGAGTAGTTTTAAGATGACTTTTACCGAAAAATAAGCGCGATTAAAAAAAGAGAAACGTTTAAATTCTATATTCCTCTCCTTTTCCCACTGGGCCCACACCCATTTCATTTCAATATTTTATTTAATTGTGTACATTTTACACTAAGTACCTGTTATTAATTATTATAAATTATTTAAATTTAAATAAAATACCAAACGTGATAATTTTTTATTATGTCAAATATAATAAATACATATCTTTTTTTTTTATAGGTAATTTGCACTTAAAAATTATTAATAAATAATTATTAATCAATAATCAATAATTATTACAGTATATAAAAGTTTTATCCAATAATACAATATTTATTATTGTTTTGGGATGTTTTACATTTGACTTTTATTTAACAAACTCACAAGTAAATAAAACGTGGCGTTTGGATCTACAACATACGGTTAACAATAAATGGACAACATACGGTTAACAATAGATGGACAACATACGGTTAACAATAGATGTACAACATACGGTTAACAATAGACGGACAACATACGGTTAACAATAAATGGACAACATACGGTTAACAATAGATGTACAACATACGGTTAACAATAGATGGACAACATACGGTTAACATAGGCCATCCTCACCACCGGATAAAGTGTGCGATAGCCTATGTAGCATTTATCCAATGAATAGTTTTTATATTTCTGTTTCAAAAGTGTTTCACTGTGTGTGGCAGATAAAGTGTCTATCAGATTGTTAAGTTACTTTATCGGGAGGTGGTGAGAAAGGCCCTCAATATTTTATTTGTGTACATTTGGCACTAACTGTCAATTATACATTATTTCAATTTGAATCAAAAGATCAAACAGGATAATTTTTTATGTCAATATAATGTCAAATGTATTAATATATATCTTTTGTACAAGTACATAAATCTTTACATAGTATAAAACAAAGTCGCTTCCCGTCGTCTGTCCCTCTGTATGTACGCTTAGATCTTTTAAACTACACAACGGATTTTAATGCAGTTTTCATCAGTAGATAGAGTGATTCAAGAGGAAGGTTTATACGTATAGTTTAATATTGTTTTAACGAAACCGAAGCGAAGCGAGGGCGGTTCGCTAGTGATTAATAAAGGTGTTCGAGTGAAAGTGGCGTCGTTTTAATATTTTCTCGGGCATTGTTAGTTTATTTGAAAGTTTATTAAAACTAAGAAGAAAACTGTCGTATGGAAGTATAGCTGCGAAGTGTAACGAAACCGAGACATTCAATTGTGAATATCTCATACTGGCTTAATATATTCTTCTTCAGTTTCACGCTGTCTGTGTCCTGATGAGGTCCTAAGTTACAAAATCATTTTCATTGCATATTTCAGGTGACTCGACGCTAGACAAGACGAAACATTGAAGCACACATTCATTTTATTGATTGCTATTGTGTGCAGTCAGGCGTCCGTTTCATATTTTTAAAGTTGAATATCTCTCATTAGTTACAGTTTAGGGCTCCACTTTTGGCGTATTATTACACGTGTACGCGAGGCCTGTGAACGACACTAACTTTTATAAGCGGCCGCGCAAAAAAACAACGACGCCAATCTCCATACAAAATTACTCATTGCCCTTTATTAATTACTAGCGACCCGCCCTAGCTTCGCTTCGGTTAATAAGTTCTTTTTCAAAATTTCAAAATAAAAATTGGCCTATATTAGACACGGATAAAGTAGCTTCCTATACGTGAAAGAATTTTTGAAATCGGTTCCGTAGTTCCAGAAATTACCCCCAACATACCCACAAACAAATACTAGATAATCATTTTATTTCAGACCAGAGTTAATAGTTAATTTATATAATATAAAAAAACGGTTTTGACAAATCGACAATCGATGGTGTAATCTCAATTAGAGTAGGGGACATTTTTGGTAAAAGGTTTTTTATATGTATATTTAAAATTTCGATAGGGTTTAAAACAAGTCTCTAACCTGAAAAAAACAGCGGTTTATACAGCAAATTGTAGCTTAAGAGATCGTTGTTTTTTTTTTGTTTAAGGGTCTAATGTCCTTCTTCGTCCCTAACGCCTATTGAGATTTGCACCGTCGATATCATTACAACCATTATTTTACAATTCCTATGATTTTTGATATAAAGTTAAACCCTGTACATATTCGATTTATTAAAAAAATGTTTTCGTTTAATTGGACCAAGTATCGCTTAAATAATCAAATAAATCTTATATCTATTTCACTCTTTTTTTTTTCTTTATATTTTACTTTTCGGCAATAATCTCGCAGCTTCCCTATATCCGGTATCAGAGGCGCCGTGTACAGTGGAAAAGTGCACATTGTCGGTGGCCTCGCCGGCAAATAAAACGCGCGGTTGACCCGCCGCGTCTAAAAGTGGGCGGGATAAAACCTCGCGGCAATTCGGCGACGCGGCGACTGAGTGACCGTCGTACGAATAACTGCCGCGGGTAAATGGGTTCGAGTACCATGTTGATCTGAAATGGAATAGAATGCTTAATAGTCAACCCCATTCCCTCCCGTGGGTGTCGTAAGAGGCGACTAAAGGATAATTGGCTACCACAAGTGCTGAGGAACTACACCGCCTCCAAACGAGTGGACTCGCCAACCCGCTTGGCCAGCGTGGTATTTTAAGGCCGTACATTCCTCGTGGACAGGACTGGGTGTATGAGGAGTCTCATTTCTAGCACTGGACACGGAAATGGCTGATTGCATCGCATTACAGCGTTTCAGCATTGATTTATTTTGCCTCACAAAAACCTCCCATAAAACCGCAGACAATTAGGTTGCCTCACAAAAACCTCCCATAAAACCGCAGACAATTAGGTTGCCTCATAAAAACCTCCTATAAAACCGCAGACAATTAGGTTGCCTCACAAAAACCTCCCATAAAACCGCAGAAAATTAGGTTGCCTCACAAAAACCTCCCATAAAACCGCAGACAATTAGGTTGCCTCACAAAAACCTCCCATAAAACCGCAGACAATTAGGTTGCCTCACAAAAACCTCCCATAAAACCGCAGACAATTAGGTTGCCTCACAAAAACCTCCTATAAAACCGCAGACAATTAGGTTGCCTCACAAAAACCTCCTATAAAACCGCAGACAATTAGGTTGCCTCACAAAAACCTCCCCTAAAACCGCAGAAAATTAGGTTGCCTCACAAAAACCTCCTATAAAACCGCAGATAGCACTTTTACATGTTACAGTCTAATAGTGTGCTATGCTCTATCCAATTATTTAACTCATATGAGAATGGAGCATAGTATTAAGTACATAGTACATAGTTCTTATTCCGTAGTAGTCTCGAATTTGACTTTTTAATTAATCCCTTCTCACCTGCGTCACCTAAGAAGTTACCGACCAGGTTTTCCTGATGATGTGTCATCCAGTCTATTCCGATATCGATGGATTGTAAGATTAAACTTACCTAATGATACCGGTAGGTTCCGGTATAGTAACATTAGCGCCTAGGAACCTTTGTAAGAGTTGTGTTGCTTTTCTCTTTACCACGTCTTCTGAAAGAGTTTCCACCTGCGAACAATAATATATTGGGACCTTATTGGATGGGAAATAGAGAAGTGGAGTTGAGTTTTTATTTGATTATTGTAAAAATTGTATTTTAGACGTTTTGCGGTTTAATAGTGATCGTTTATCTTCAAAGTGTTTTTCGTACGTGCCATTTTTTTTTTATATAGGCGATACCCATAGCACGTGTACCAACTGTGTAACCCACGCTGACAAAAATAGTATTGTAAAAGGCAATTAAATTTTGTCTAACATTAACAAAACCGAGTGATTATACATTATAATACAACTTAGTTGTACTAGAAGTGTATCTCTCTTGCTGTGCACGACAAAACATTTCTGTAGGTAATTTTGAAATTAATTACCAAACTTATTTATTGCTTACACACTAAAAAAAAAAATTTTTTTAGTGCATAGACAAGTTCGTGAGTTAGTAATAAGAGCTGGAACGGCATATACTCAGATACATTAGCATTTTGTCGACTATACAGACAAAAGCAAATAAAACTAGATAAATGTGGACACAAAATAATTCCTAGATTGCAATTTCGTTTGATAATCTCCGTTGAAGTTTCACTGCTCTTTTTATAAAAGTGACTCATTGTTAGTCGTTTGTCACTGTTTTATATTGTGATGTTACTAGCATTAACGATTTTAGGTACGAGTACTTGTAATTCGTTATTTTTTATAAGGAAAAATCGTCACCTCTTCTGTAAACAAGAGATGATAAACGATTGGTCTATGTGATAGTAAGTGATCACTGCCGTCTGTGAACACCTGCAATACCAGGGAAGATACACATCGCTGCGCCGCGGACCTTGCGGACACACACTCCGTTTCGGCCATTCGGCCATGCCATTTCGGCGATATAGGAATGAATTTGGAGAAAGGGTTAGGAAAATGGGGAGGGATGGGATGGGAATGGGCTCTGGCACATCTCACTCACTACCGAAATACGTACGTACATTGGGGAAATACGATAAAGTGGGAAATGCGGTACATTTCAAGGTAGTCTTCTGTGAGAGAGAGGTAACGTGGCCAGTCGAGCGCGCCCAGCGGCTGTTGGATTGCAGCATGCACTCTCGCCCTCATAAAATATTTATGTTTGTGCTGTTTGTGATAATCAAATAAAAGCGTGCACACGAAGAACGCAGTCTTCTTCGTATGCTTCCAAGGAGTCCTCTTGTATCCTCAGTAAACCTACTAAAGTAACGTTTTTTTCTTTTCAAAACATGAAGCTTAACTCAGAATCGTGAACGAATTCATGTTTTTAGACTGAGAAAAATTCGGACAAATAAGCAAGATACTAGAACTGACTTACCAATTTGGCCACATCGCCACTCGTCCACAAAGTCAAAGCATTCCCCGCGCCCATGGGACAACTCGCCCCAAATATCCTAGTCACCCAATAGTCGTCTTTCGCCATCCTCCTCCTATCATCGCCCGTCCACAGAAATCCGAAAAATCCCAAATTCCTGGGCCACCACGGTTCGGGGAAGGACAGAATGATTTTATCCATAACGCCTATTGGAATGGCGTTAATGGCGTCGATTTTCTCTTGTGGAAGCGATGGGGAGAAGAGGTTCGCGTGTCTGTAAGAAACAACGTATTTTAAACAGCACTTTGTTCGGGAAAACAAAACACACAATAATTTGTAACATCAAAACTAAAGAGAAAGTATAATCATGCCGACAATGGACTCCAACTCGGCATAAGCTGCAGTAAGCCACAGCGCTGGTATTTCAGTGGAGCCATCACGTGACCGGACTTCGGAGACCAGTAAGAGAAGATGATAAACAAATAAATGGATAAGCACGCCTCTTGTATGTTTTTTTTTAATTATTATTATTTTTAAAGAGAAGTGGGCGGACGAGCAAGCGGTCCCACGTGATGGTAAGTGTTACCGCCGCCTGTGGACACCTGCGACACCAGGGGGTATGCGGGCGCGCCGCCGACCTTGCAAAATCCTATTCACAGCTCTCTTGAAGAACCCCATATCGTAGTTTAATGGAAACACCTCTTGAGGCAGTTCGTTCCACAGCCTGCGGGTTCGCGGTATAAAGTAATTTTTGGAGCGAACAGTGCGCGACACCTCCGTATCGAGGAAATACGGATGGAGCGCACTTCTGTGAAGGGAGGTGCGCTTGTAGAAACCAAAGGTGGAAATTATATTGAACACTTCTTCAGAGCATTCCCCATTGTACATTGTAAGCCGTTACGACAGAGACTACGCTCGACAAAACCGAAGATAGCCGATCATAGTCGATGTGTATTACTTTCGGCCGGGATGTGTACCTCTCTTTTAACACTCCAACAGAAACAGTGACGATAACATTATTAGCTGTATAAACACTGCCATCCTTGCAAGTGACCGTCACATCTCCGGTGGAATCTTTCGGCCATGTTATTTTAACCACTTCCTGGTTCAATTTGGTTTCTAACGTTGAAATTCCTGGACCATTGTCGTGTCTGTTCTGAAATAGTGAAATATCTCTTAGATTCAACATTAAGAGTTCAAACAATTGGACAAGAGCGTTTCGACAAGAAATAAATAAAAGTGAATCAACAACACAGCCTCTGAGCGCACGAACATACTGACTATAGTCGGAATTATAATTCGATTCCACATTTGACATTAGCTACTGTCATTTTGTAAAATAATGATACCACATATAATAGTGTAGTGATGAACACAAAAATCGATAAACAATCGCGATTTATGTTTATGTAATCATAATATTGGTGTGCCAATTAAAGACTAAATTATTGATTTTTATTTAAATAAATACATAATTATTCATAACAATTATTTAATAATTAGTAACCGCTGCTTTATTTTATAAAAAGTTAATATTTTTGTTTTTTTTTTATATTAAAAACAAAACTTATAATAAAAGAGCCTAGATAGTTTTCTGTATTGGCAACCCGTGCGCGCTCGTGCAGCTATCGCCATTTTGTTTATCTTGTCATTCGGCTTCATTCTCCTAGTCTGACTGCACGAATATCTCGATTCATTGCGAATCGATATTTTGTTATTTTGTTGGGTTTTTGTTAAAGTTTTGTTACGTTGTGTTTGTTGTTACGTTTATAGTTTTTTGTGAACTTTGAGTGAATCTATTTGTTTTGGTTTTCCATCAAAATGATCCTCCGCCAAGTACATCACAAAAAGACGTGGATGTTTTCTTGTCTCCAAGAAAAAAACGTCCACGAAAAGCTTTCACTGTTACTGAAAAAGTAATGATCCGCAACGCATATAAGTACGTGAAAAATGAAACTTCTGCGCAATTGGAGGCCTTTGAAGTTGTGGAAGAAAATGAATGTATGAACAAAGTTGCTCACATATTGGGAATAACCTCACGCTCTGTTTGTAACGTTTTGAAGGAAGTAAATAAAGGTGCGCCGCCAACTCCCCCTAAAAAAACTGGACCAAAGCGAAGTTTCAAAGATAAAATTGATGAATTTACATTCTCCGCAATACGACGAATAGTTCATCAGTTCTTTTACCGAAATGAACCTCCAACCATTGCAAAGGTTAGTCAATCAGTCAGACAGTATTATTTTATACCTACATCTTTTATATATAAGTAATGATTCCAAACTATTATAAAATTTACTATTTCAGATTTTACAAGTGATGAACGATGATCCAGAAAAGCCCAAGGTTTCCAAAGACACCCTCAGAAAAATTTTGAAGCATCTTAATTTTAAATTTGTTGCACGGTCACGCAAGAGCACACTTATTGATCGAAATGATATAATAACATGGCGCCAGCGTTACTTGCGATCTATATGTCAGTTTCGACGAGAAGGGAGACATATATATTATCAAGATGAAACTTGGGTTAACGCAGGTAAGGCTAACATTTTGAATTAATATACATTTACATTAAATTTAATAGTAATATTGAATGTTCATGTACTATATGTGATTTAAGGTCATACTGTAAAAAAAACTTGGGTGGACAAGAAAGTCACATCATCTCGGCAAGCGTTTTTGGAGGGACTGACCACTGGATTAAAAAACCCATCTGGAAAAGGCAAACGTCTCATAATTAGCCATATAGGTAGTGAAGAAGGCTTCATGGAAGAGGGGCTCATGATTTTTGAAGCAAAGAAAAATTGTGAAGATTACCATGATGAGATGAATGCAGTTTGTTTTGAGGAGTGGTTCACTGGAGTCTTACCAAAATTAAGACCAAACTCAATTGTGGTGATGGATAATGCACCTTACCACTCCCGAAAATTGGAAACGGCACCAAAAATGAGCTGGAAAAAAGCTGCCATTCAAGACTGGCTTTTAAATAAAAATATTCATTACGAACCAGATATGGTTAAAGCTACGCTTTTAGAACTGATTCCACATAACGAGTCTTTTAATAAGTACGCTGTAGACGAAATGGCAGCACAACATGGGATCACGGTTTTAAGACTGCCCCCTTACCATTGCGAGCTGAACCCTATCGAATTGATATGGGCTCAGGTAAAGGGGCATGTAGCTCAAAATAATAAAACCTTCAAATTGACAGACGTGAGAAATTTATTTGAGGAAGGCATTCAAAAAATTACGGCCACCGAATGGTCTAAATGCGTATCCCATGTTGTCAAAGAAGAGGAAAAAATGAGTAGGCTAGATATGTTAATTGACAATATCACAGACACATTTATAATAAATGTTACAGAAAGTGACAGCGATAGCGATAGCGATGACGGCGACGATTTATAAAATAAAATATTACCATAATACATCTATTTGTTTTATTTCTCATGTTCCTTCATGATCACATTTATTTATTTATTTCACACACAATTATGAAAGAAAACTCTCAGATCCGTAATAAAATTAATCGTCATAACTAAATTATCCGTTCACAAATATTTAATTTCCTGATATACTTAGTTTACGAGAATAAAATTATAAACGAGAAGAATCGATCCGGAAATATTCCATTTCCGTATCGAATAATTTCGCAACGTTACTATTTACTACTTGTCATAACGTTGCAACACTGAAATTGTCAAATCTGGAATCGAATTAAAATTCCGACTTTAAGTAACCCTGCAACAGAACATTACTATCTATGGAACAAACGGCAAAATAAATATGTTTCCATGCAATAGATTAATAAATAACTTACCAGCAAAATTTCAAAAAACGTTTTATACCCATAGCGATGCCAGCTCAAGTGTTGGTGACCGTCCAACTCCTCATACCTGGTTATCGCACTCACATCGTTCCAATCATTCGAAGATTCATAGTTATTGACTAGGAGATTCATGAATATTAGGAACTGTTCTATGAAATCTTTGTCTTTGAGCAAGTCCGGCTTTGATTTTTGGATGTAGGCCATTAATCTGAAAATTAATTTCTATATTTTTTTATCGAAATCCTTTCAGTAATTTTGAAATTGACGGGTCATCATGTTGATTCTATCTATCTGGACGATTATACGATATCGTGAAGTGTTTTATATAAAGAAGGTGTCATATGTTCACTTATTAGCCGGTGAATTCACTCCTTGTAATGCTAATAAAATTTTTATCAAAAAAAAATTTTCATTACAAATCGTCTTACCCTTTTGTATTGAATATCTAACTATGGCAAAAAAGAGATTCAAGTCAAATTTTTAAATAAAATAAGTTTCTTTTTAAGTATCATGATAATTAGTTTGCAGAGTATTTAGGTTAATTAAAATTACGGCTGATATTATATGACGCAGAGTCGAAATCCTTAAAGATGTCCCTGATCCAGGGGTCAATGTTTGTCATCGCAAAGTATGGGTCGCGACCCACTGGTTCGTCATTGTGGACTTTGAATTACAGTTAAGCTACGATGCATATAACTTAATTATCAATGACTTCTATGTATTCTTAGCAAACAGTGCAGTACTAAAAAATTGCTCACTACGTCACGGTCAATTCTCCGCAACTCGTTTAGTCGATCGCGCGCAACCGAGAAAAGAGGTACTTTGCTTTGTAATACGTCAAATTGACACCAAACGCTGCAATCGATAAAATAATACATGTTTGATGTTTAGTTTAATGTGGGTGATATAACCTTGTTATTAAATAATACATTTACCTAATACAATTCTAATAATACCTAATACATACATTTCTATAATGTAATAATAATACACGTAAACACATGTGCACTATTTTTAAGTGATTTGAAGTTCATTTTATGTAATTAACTCATTTACTTTGTATTTTCCTACAAAACTGAAATATATTATTTTGTTGTAATTTAAAGTCATATATCAGCCATCTTAGTACATATGTCTTTCTCATTTACTCTGTATTTTAATCATGTAAGAGCGAGTAGCGAGAGTGACTATCACCTTCTATATAAAAAATATAAAAAACAGTCATACAGATGAGACAATTTTCTAACAATGGAAGTAGGTAGAAAATAAATGTTTGGAAAATTAGAAAATTAATGGAAACAGTATAGGTATTTGTGAAAATGCTGAATTACATACTTTGATATTGCAAAAAATATTCTCAAAGAAAAGAAGTCTTCCCCTCGGAAACTTGTCTACTTGTCTAGTAGAATACATAGAAGTCATTATTAATAAGTGATAAAAGACATTGAATTGAAAGATGTTGTATATAGCTTAATGAGTAATGAAAGATGTTGAACTGAAAGATGTTGCATATAGCTTAATGAGTAATAAAAGATGTTGAACTGAAAGATGTTGCATATAGCCTAATGAGTAATGAAAGATGTTGAACTGAAAGATGTTGCATATAGCTTAATGAGTAATGAAAGATGTTGAACTGAAAGATGTTGCATATAACTTAATGAGTAATGAAAGATGTTGAACTGAAAGATGTTGCATATATATTAATGAGTAATGAAAGATGTTGAACTGAAAGATGTTGCATATAACTTAATGAGTAATGAAAGATGTTGCATATAGCCTAATGAGTAATGAAAGATGTTGAACTGAAAGATGTTGCATATAACTTAATGAGTAATGAAAGATGTTGAACTGAAAGATGTTGCATATAGCCTAATGAGTAATGAAAGATGTTGAACTGAAAGATGTTGCATATAGCTTAATGAGTAATCAAAGATGTTGAATTGAAAAAGCGGCCAGCAAATAGATACTCAAGCGCGCGCCACGAGCAGGAAGACTTTCAGCTTTAGTTAAATAACTCAGTGGTCAGGTAGGAGGTCGTAATTAGGTAGCTTTACTATAGTACAAAATAAAACACTTACTGTCTAGTAACAAAGTCTCCTAATGGTTCAGGTTTATCCACAGGCTCTTCAACAAAAGCGAGGCATTTCTGTACTAAATCATTGACTATCTCATTGTCGACAGTGCTGCCATCTGAACGGAACATTTCAATATTGAGATCTTGGGGGATTATAGATATGTTGTGTAGTTTAGCCAGATCGTAAACTCTGCTGGGACGCTCGCCGTGGATCCTGAAATTAACACATCTATAAGGTCCTACAAAAATAGTGTAAAATATTTTAATATGCCAATCATCAGTACTTATATTAACCTAACTATTATACCTAACTAACTAAAATTAACACCTATGTCATAATTTTTTTACTAATTTGCGATTAATTCACTCAAATCTGCATAACACGTTACATAGTTGAGACCTAAGTACTTACAAATTATTATTATAATAATACTCACTAACAGAAGCCGAGGCATTCTGAACTGAGCCAGTGAGTGTAGATAGCACAGAACTTATTTTATTTATTTATTTACACTTTATTGTTTTAACAAAAGGTGAGTCCACCTTTTGTTAACTTTTGTTTACACACTTTTTCAGGAAGCTCAAGTCTTAGTTGTTCAACAGTTGCATCCGCTGAGAGCCAATCTTCTTCTCAAGATCCCCATTTAAAGTACTCCTATATTTTTTAGAGGGAAGTAGGCGGCGAGCAAGGGGTCCCACGTGATGGTAAGTGTTACCGCCGCCATGGATACATAGATTAGACTAGCTTGATTGCCCTAGACAGCTTTCTTGTTCCATATGTCCACAATTCTTAGTGAAAATGTAATTTTGCTTTTATCCCGGGAAGTGTTCTGTTCCAATTTCAGATTATTGCAACATATTAGCTATTTGTAGTCAGCTAAGTTTTGACAATTATATTTCTGTGTTAGGGTCTTGTATGTTTCTATAAATAAGTGCAATATAAACGAAAATGAAATAACGCCAGCTAACACAAGATATTGGCATACCAGCAGTAATGTTGCTCATCTATTACACAATAATAATAATAAACACTAACCATTCTGCACCTAACTCCACCATCCCATTCCCAAAAGGCACTGTCCTGACTCTCCCCCCAATCCTATCTTGAGCTTCTAAGCCTAGCACCCGCTTTCCTGCTGTGGCTAATGTTGTAGCGGCCGTCACTCCTGAAGAGCCGAGCCCTATTACTATTATGTCGTATGGACGAGTGGACATTGTGCTAGAAAAAAAATTTACTTATATACTCTTTTCTCTTATTGTAATACAATAAAACACAAACACAAGTGCAAAATAAACACTTATTGTGGCAACCTATTTCATGCATTTACAACTATATTGTACAGTGTTATATGCGACATTTGATGAGGTCAGAGACATTTCTAGTTGTTTGTTATTGCAGTGTATGGCTCTGTATTGTCCTGAGCCTGAAGATTGACCGCACTTGACGGCAGGTCTAGCTTTCTACCCTAAATATCATATTTTAGGGCACATTTTTATAACAGAAATTGAAATTTTATGTTAGAAAACCGTAACCAAAGAACCCAAATGTTCTTGTCTAAAAAGTTACAATTTATGAATTAAATTGACTTTAAATTATAATTTATAAATATATAGCCGACATTCAATGAACATTCAATGCCTGAGCGATGTAAGAAATCACTAACCATGACGTTATAAAGTTAAAAATTATATAATAATTGATAAAAGTTCGCCGGTGATGGTTCGATGAGAAGAGCCGAGGATGGTGTGTGGTGGCGGGCTTTGGGAGAGCCTTTATCTAGCAGTGGAGACCTAAAGGCTGGTGGTATGCTAATAATTTATAAAATTATTTACATCTTTATTTATGAAACAAACACTCACTTAAATAAAAGTGACACGTGTGAAGGTGTGGTACTTAACGGGAAGTGTTTGAATTAGATTATTATTATCATGTCTGACATATATCTACGAGTATGGTAATTGGCAAAACAAAAATATAAAAAAAGTTCGACAGTGGTAGTGATTGAATGAAAATTGTCAACTGTCAATTTTGACGTTATTTTTTTTCTTTTTATATTACAATGGTGCAATTAGCACATTCTCCCAGTGTGAAGTTATCTTCGTAAACAATTTCAAAGTAACGGATGTCAATTTATGCCAACAAACATACGATACTTTATTAAAAAATAGCTCTGGAGCTGCCAAGGCCAGACTGAGGGCAGTCGCGCAAAAGGAGTTTGGGTATTGGCTTCAGCTTCAGGTATTCCTTCAGCAAACTTGGGGACTACCTACCTGGATCCCAATACCCTTCGCCTGGCGATCAGCCTCCGTCTGGGAGCCGAGGTATGTGTCCAACATAAACGCTCCTGTGGCAAGGATGTCGACCAGTTAGGACACCATAGGCTGTCTTGCCTCTCGAGTGCTGGCCGCTTCTCACGCCCTGCCCCACTTAATGATATCATACGTCGTTCTTTTGCCACCGTCAACGTACCGGCTTTACTGAAGCCGAATGGTATCGTGATTCGTGCGTGACGATGGTAGAGATACCGAAAAAACTCAAAAGGGGAGCGCTAAAGGACATCTTGAGCTATGGGTGTAATAACATATCATCAAATCACATGCAAAGCTTAAGAAAACTTTATTCACTGTTTCCAAGATAAGAACTACAATCAACCGAATAAAAACACACATACAAAACAAAAGTGATAATTTGTGTTCTCTTCTTTAAACGATGAATTCCATGCGCCTATTCTTCCTGGCAAATTACATGGTACCCATGCAAGTAAAATTACTCGACTGACGAATAAATTGCGTGTAGAAAGTGTAGATAGATACGTCGCTCGCGTCAAGGTGGGGGGCGCGCGCCCGCCATATGTATTCGGCGCTGGTAGAAACCCGGATGTCATTGGTGCCGTGGAGGATGGAGGAGGTGGAGGATCCTGTTGTGTGGGACGCAACGTGCGTCGACACGCCAACTCCGTCTCACCTCTGCGGAATTAGAACGAAAGCTTGTGCAGCGGCAGAAAAGGAGAAACGTAAGACAGTCAAATATAGAGATATCGGTACATTGTTGCCTTCGGTGTCGAGACCGTAGGCCCGTGTGGTCCTAGCGCGCGTTCGTTTTTCAAAGATCTTTGTAAGCGCCTGGTCGACAGCACTGGCGACCGGCTGGCCATTATCTTGCGCAACGTATTAACCTTTCCATCCAGCGAGGTAATGCCGCCAGCATAGGTACTGGGTACCTTGGCACAGGGACCAAATTTGTACAACATGCTCAATATATAATCCTATATCTTGAGCATTTTGTATAATAAACAGTTGTATAATAATGATTTTTAATACTACTTATAAGTTAGTTTTAAGTGATTTTACAAATAGGTACCTATCTAAGTTTAGATTAGTTTTCAGATTTAAGTATTTTCTTTTCTTTCTATCATTTTGTAATTGTTACAATGAATAAATATTGAAATGTCACTCAGCAAAACATATATATATATATCAAAGTCTAAAACGTATCCTAATCGATATCCAGACCCTTCGAAGTAAGTGAGGAGTCGTTCAGTAAAACGATTACTGAGGAAAGAAGAGAGCAGACGAAAAACGCAATCCCACGCTTTTATTTCGTTAGCACTTATCACAAACACCAGGGCCGTCTTTACCAGGGGGTGCAAGGGGTGCGGTGTACCCCGGGCGCCCCGCGCCCGGGGGCGCCTGTCGAGCGCTGAATTCAGTGCCGGCTTTACCTATGGTGAAGGGGGTGCGGTGCACACTGGCGCAGGGTCTTAGGGGGCGCCGAGCGCCGCTCGCGACACCTCCAAAGAGTTCAAACGCCTACTAGAGGGCGCCCTGCACCCGGGCGCTACATGAGCTAGAGCCGGCGCTGACAAACACCACGCACGAAAACACTTTGAAGTTCATTAGACTATCAAATAAGAACTCAACTTCACTTGTCGAGTTCCCGACAAAAAGTGCCATCGTTCTACGAGGGTGTACAAACTTTTGACGTTTTCGTTCAGCAACGATCCTACTTTTAATTGGTTTCGGATCTCACTTGGCAAAGAAATTACGAGCATATAAACTTATCTCCATGGGTCGCTAAGGTGGATCAGATCTAGAACGTGAGGATTTAGCAAAAGTAAAAAAAATGTAAAGGAATCCTGAAAATGTGTAAGGAAATTAAAGAAATTATAACGATTTGAAAGGTGGACCTCAATCGTAATGGAGGTTTACCGAAGTACCAACAACTACATAAAATGTAAGTCTGGAATCGGTGTAGGTACTTTGCTCGGAACTTTTTATCTAAAGTGCATGAAACACAACTGTTACACAAAAAAAATAAGGGTACCTATTTATGCCACGATACAAAATTTTCGACTCCTGATAAAATGTGCTTACAATGAACTGTAACAGGTAACGGGTGGATGTTCAGAATTTTGATAAGTGGTTTATTATATGCACGTTACTGTAACTTGTATTTTTTTTATAGAAAAGATGGCATACGAGGTGCGCTGCCGACAGCCCCATATCGTAGCGTAACGGAAATACCTCAGCTCCACAACTTTCGAGTTGGCTGTATTGTATTTTGAACGCACTGTACGCAGCGACTCTTGTCAAGGAAGTGTGGATGAACCCAAACCCAAAGTTGGCATCAAATTGAACAGCTCTTCAGAACATTCCCCATGATAACTTTTATATTCATTTGAGTAACATATAACTCTTTGAGGTTCGCAACTGAAGCTTAACCGAAGCCCAAGCCCCACCTAGTTAATACGTTATCAAAAGAACCTCACTAAGTAACGCTTTGATCATAGCTTACGAACACAGCGATAATCTTAAAAATAGAAATAAATAATAATTATCACATATTGTTTTTTATTACCAAACAACGAAATAGAGTCAATGTCATGTCAGAATTGAATCATGTTATGAAAATGATAACCGCTACCACCTTGTTACTTGGAGCCTTGTGTTGGCCTTATCACATCAAATAACGGTGACCTTCTATAACGATAGGTAATAAAAACAGAGGCGTCGTCGCCAGCCAACAGGCCAGGTGTGGGTAAGATGAGAGAGAGGATGGCAGAAATTTGAATTGTAATTTTTACACTACAATTTTTTTCGAATCTAGAGGGGGCCTGCCCTCCCCTGTCCCCCGCCCTACCTGGCGACGCCCGTGAAGCGAAAAAAAAGTATATAAATGACCAAGACAAGATACTGACTGAGAAGTAAATTGATGATAGCAAATTTAAATACGGGCTAGGTTAGTTTTTACTAACTGGAATATTATTTAATGATATTTTTTTAAATTTTTAATTATGCATCTGGAAACATACTCAGTTTATTTATACATAATGAAATCAGATAAATCATATAAAATGAGATGAAAAATCAGATTTTCCACTTGCTACGCAATGCCCCATCGATTACCTGGCGCCCTGGGCCATTATCCAGCCCTTTATACAGCCTTGTGTACAAGGCACAAAGACATATCCAAAATTTGAACAAACTTTTATCCAGCCCTTTATACAGCCTTGTGTACATGGCACAAAGACATATCCAGAATTTGAACACTTTTGTTTTAAATAAAAAAACAAATAATAATACTTACGTGCTCTCATCACCCCTCGTCACATAAATAATACACGTCAATAATAAAATAGATGACGGCAAGCCCATCTTCACCGAGTTACTATTTGCAAATAACAGCTAGATACGAGCAGTCACCATGACCTCTAGTGCGATGATTATATTATCAGTAATCACGGGGGGATAGGTATAGTCTATGGGTCAACCGAGGAGATTTGTAGGATATCAACCAGAATTAGGACAATATTGTTGGTATTTTTATAATCGTGAATATTTTGAATAATCAAACATTCTATAATTAGCGATAAATAAGAATCCACCGGAAGGAATCTGGTAGTAAAAAAAATGCAATAAACAAAATTGCTAATTGAATGTAGTTATAAGTATGGTAAAAGTATTTAATTAGAAAACAATATCAATTGATTATTGACTTTAATAATTATAATGACAATTATTATAATGAATCATTACAAATAAAGAACGTTAAGTGTTGTGCGCGATTTGTAGCTGCAATTGTAGTTTACTGCACGCGTTGTAGTAACATAATGGTACCTTAGTGAATGAAAATGTGCGGATTCTAGTTTAGCTAGCATTATTTAAGCTTAGTGAGGAGATCGATGTTTTCAGCGGGAGAATCCATGTTTTTGAATTAAATAACACAGAAAGTAAAAAGGTTAGTGGAGAAAGAATGAGGCAACATAGCCTTTTAGCTTCCTTTTAGTGAAAACCACTGCTATAACAGTATGTATATACAATATACAACAGTACAATATTTAAATAGAGAAGACACACCTATATATATAATATATATATATATATATATATATATATATATATAGGTGTGTCTTCTCTATTTAAATATTGTAATGAAATATGTACATATATTTGACCACTCACACTCGTAATTATAATTTTTATTTAAATTTATCTACACACCTTATAGGCCCAAGAATTATGTTCAGCGGCGCACACCACTGTTACACCCGTTTCACGCGTCTTGGTTCCGTCTGATACTCAGCGCTGTATGCTGTTTGTACTGTATACAGCTTGTGCTGAGGCGGATACCCTTTCGACACACGTGACCGCGCAGTTTTTATAATAAAAAAATCTATCTATCTACTCCGGGAGAGGATGAAATTACTTACTCTATCTTTAATCTTCCGTTTAATGGTATACTTTATATATTTTGAATCAATATCTAGAAAGGAATTTGATACAAAACAATTCAGTCAGTCTCCTCGTGTACCGTGGACTGGATATGTTAAATCAAGTCGATTAAAAGTAATTATAGCACACAGATTGCGTTCCGGACACGTTTCTATGAATGGATTTGGATTTCGAACAAAAGTCGAGTCACCCAATTGCGAATCGTGTGGAACACACAAAGACGTTCAATATATATTATCGGAATGTGTCGGGAATGGGATTGTAAAGGAGGGGATTTATGAATGCACTTTGCATGAACAAATTGGAAGTAGGAAATTTCCAAAAAATTATGTCCGAATCGGCACTTTCCTACTTATGTATACAGTTTCACGTAAAAAGAGCGCTAGCGGACAATCTGGGCAGTAAGCGATTTATCGATCTATTTTGTGGTACGAGGTGAGGCGCGACGGGGGGATTACGCGTCACATGTCAGTGCCGACGCGGTATTGGTTCGCCAGTCGACCCTTGCTTCCCGCGTCTAGTCCACGTTTCGTTCGCTCCCAAAGTACAGTCGCGCACAAAAGTTTTTGTTTTATTACCAACTAGCCAACCGCCCTCGCTTCACTTCGGTTTCGTTAAAACAAAATTAAACTATACGTATAAACCTTCCTCTTGAATCACTCTATCTATTGATGAAAACCGCATTAAAATCCGTTGCGTAATTTAAAAGATCTAAGGGTACATACGGAGGGACAGACGGCGGGAAGCGACTTTATTTTATACTATGTAAAGATATTGCAAGATGGTCTTGCATAGAGAAGAAAGATAAATGGTTTATAAGATATATTGTTTCATGAAATAGAGGCTGATAATGGCGAGGTAATTAATTTAAAACAACGTATGAAACGTACCGCAGCGGCAACGCATACCTCTTGAGGTCATTGTGAGACGAATTGTAAAAGATGCAAGAGATGCTGTTTTTCGAACTCCTAGTAAAAATAAACGGCATAAATGATATTAAAAATTATATTACTAAATATTTTTTTAGTTTCAAACAAACATTTACTCTAAAGTATTGAAATATAATATACTAATATAATAAAGAGGTAAAATTGTGTGTATGTATGTTGGGGGTAATCTCTGGAACTACTGAAGCGATTTCAAAAATTCATTCACAAATAGGAAGCTACATTATCCGTGTCTAATATTGGCTATATTTTATTTTGAAAAAAAAAAAAAAAACAAACCGAAGCGAAGCGAGGGCGGCTCGCTAGTAATATATAAAACAATAAGTAATTTCGTGCGCAACTGTACCGATGCGCGGACACCACAGACGTCCAGCGCTCTTTTTACGTGACGATACCAATATTTACACAAAACTGTAACAAAACCCCAAAATTTAAAATAAAAATAAGAAATAAAATAAAGATTATTCATTATACTATTGTATTCACTATTCATTATAATATCATTACTATTCATTATAGCTAAAATAAAATCAATTTTAATTACATATTTATAAACAAAAATTATAAATAACTAGCTGTGCCCGGCCACGCGTTGCTGTGGCTGCCCAACAGATGGCGCTAAGGGTGGACAACCCTTATCACTAAGGGGTATGAAAAATAGATGTTGGCCGATTCTCAGACCTACTCAATATGCTCACAAAATTTCATGAGAATCGGTCAAGCCATTTCGGAGGAGTACGGGAACGAACATTGTGACACGAGAATTTTATATATATAGAGATTTTTTTGTGTGGGATATTTTGGTGAAGCAAAGAACTTTATTTGTCAAAGATTTGCCTCATTAAAATTTGAGAACTCGAACCTTACGAGCAGCAAATCATGATCATGAAAATCACCTACTTTTCTTGTGCCGGAAGCGCACATCTGCGCTCGGGCACACAATTTTTTCTTTCTTTACGTAATCGTTCAGAAATCGTAAAATAGGCCAATCAAACCAAATCGTGTGCCAGAGCGGATATGTCCGCTCCGGCTAGTGTCGCCAGGTGTCCGGATTTGCGCGGGACGTCCCGATTTTCAGGGGTCTGGTGACACGTCCCGATTCACCCTTGATCGGGACGCCGAATGTCCCGATTTTTCACTAACCTCCTTAGTCTGGTATTTTGATCGAGAATTTTGACAGGAAATACGAACATATCTATAAAATGTTACTCCATAAAAATATTTTTGCTTTTATATTTTCTCACCAAACTCAGACTAAACAGTCATCGTAAAAGTTTTAATCTTGGCGCGTATTGTGTTGACGACATAAAGATGATTATGATTCGATTTAATTAGTCAATACGGTTACGTTTGAATTTTGTTATATTTTAAAGAAGTTTATCTAGTTTGTTTAAGTTTTATTCGTTTTGTTTGTTGTACTAACCGATGGTAACATACCATTATAAAAAAAAAATTGATCGACCGATAAAAATAAATGATGATTCACAAAAACCAGTTTTTTTTTTGTAGCTGTCCCGATTTGAAAACCAAATTCCCGATTATTTCACCCTTCCGTCCCGATATTTGCCACACTGGACCTGGTAACACTAGCTCTGGCACACGAAAGGTGCGATGGTTCGCTCACATTAAAATGAGAATTTCTTAAAAACTTAAAAAAACGTTTTTAAAATTTTATTTAGTTTTGCATCAAAAAAGCAAGATATCAAACATATATCAAAGCACAATTTACCATAGTGTGTAACAATGTGTTAAATCTAATTGACATCTCAATAATGTGACGACAGCACGATTGACATTTTAGCAATAAATTTAATTGTAAATAAGCTACTGGTTAAAAGGAAATCAAAAAAAGTAAAATGAGCGATAACAAAACAAAGGGAGACCTAATTATGACGCTCTGTAGTCAGGGAATGTGACTTTGTGAAAATCAGGGGCCGTTCAAGTATTACGTAAGCAGAATTATAGTCACTTTTAACCACCCCCTTGTCAGCGAAAGTAAGCAAAGCTATTAAATGCTTACGTAAGCATTGGTATAATTTTTACAAAATCTGTTAAGTTTCTTTATTATTATTTATTTAATCTGAATCTAAATTTTGCAAAAAACAATACGAAAATAAATAAATATTGCTGACGTAATAGCCATTCAGACCCCCCGTCCCCCACCCCTCATTGGTGCTTACGTAATACGGCCCCTCAGCAAACCGTCTGTGAATAAGTGCAGTTCCGGATGTTCATATTACCTACAAATAAACAGTAGTGTTACCGAGATAACGCAAAACTTGAAACACGTGAACCAATTTATGGACATATGTATATATATAAATTATTTTATGAAATTATTAATATGTATATATATAAATTATTTTATGAAATTATTAATATGTATATATATAAATTATTTTATGAAATTCAACAAAGTTACAAATCAAATTTATCAAAGTCCCAGAGTTCTTGATTAAACGTCAAAGTCACACTTTGACAGCTGTCAAAGTGTCTCGAATAGTACTGGGAGAATAATGGGTTTATTTATCGACTGTCGATAAAAAAATACGTGTGTGTGTACCTGTGGCAAAAAAATTCTGTCACTTTTAAGGTTTTTTATAGAGCATTTTGACAGCTGCCATTCTGATAAAGGTAGATTTTAAGACTGTCGTTACTTCTTTAGACCGTGCAGTGCCGCGCCGAGGGTTCACGGCTTAAGCAACGCGCGTAGAATTAAAGATCTATTACAATTGTACTATAAATAATGAAAAAAAAAAAGACGATTGTAAAAACTGGTAGAATCAATTGTACTCTCGATACCAAGAAATCTATTTTCAGTTTTTGTGTTATTTCAGTGACACGTTGTATCATAGGATATTAGTGTGTCCCCAACTCCCCATGGGGACACACATTGGGGACGAAATAAGTGGTAACGAGTGGGAACAGACGATTCAGTACTTTTAATGCTCATTTAAAGTTATTTCTCGTTTTAAAATTGTATTCCTTTCTGAAATGTATACTAAAGTCGGATCTTTTATTCGAGTCAGGGATATGACATGTCGAACTGTCAATAAAGTGTCATCTCCGTACAAATTTCACTCTGTTTGACAGTTCTACGTGTCATATCCCCGATTCGAATAAAAAATCCGACTTTAAAAGCGAATCACGCTTCTGTAGGCGGTTGCCATGTAACCGCCCGCATTTTCCTATTAATCTCCTGCAATATGAGTTTACATCTCGCTAGCTGTGCAGGCCTGAGTTGTGGTGTGGGGTCGCGGGTTCTATCACCAGAGGGTGGTGGTTCGCGTTGGGCCCTTCTTAATGCACGTCGGCGTCGGGCCCTAGCTGTTGCTGGGAAAAAGTGAAAAAAAAACTGCAGGGTAGTTTTGATTTTTTTTTTAATATGTGGCAATGGTGCTATTATCGCATTCTGCCAGTGTCAAGTTTTCCTTAACAAACAATTTCAAAGTCTAAAACGTATCCTGTCTGTCTGTTAATATTAATGTCAGTATCTATTAGCCCTTTCTTTAATACAACCAGCCCTTTCAGTATCCACTGCTGGACACGAGCCTCGTCATGCATATTGTCCCGTGCATGAGGGATGTATGGTCTCAAAATGTCACACTGGCCAAGGGGATTGGAGTCTCCCACTCTTTTAGGGATGGTGTATTTCCTCAGCTCTTGTGGTAATGGGTTTATTATCCTTTAGTCGCCTTTTACGATACATTTCGTTAAAGTGTATTTAAATTTATTAAAGTAAATACTTTAATTGCAATTTTCTATTTTAATTTATTTGCTGACAGTAGAGAGAAAGGCTGTATGATACTCACCAGTTTCTCCTTTCTCTTTGCCTTTAAAATCTTCGTCTAAGGATCTTGATAGTGATCGCTTCTTTGGTGACTGAAACAGAGATTTTTTTTAATTAACTGCATCATAATATAGGCATTTTCTGCAGAAAATATGTAACAGACCACCAGGCAAGGCAAGCGGCAAGTGCATTACATGCCAGCATTAATTGGCAATGACAAAGTTCGATTAATGTTGACATGTAGTGCACTGCCTGCCTTTGAAAACTCCAAATAATAAATAATAATAAATTTATTATTATTATTATTATACCCTTTTATTCTGTTTCTGATAATGCTGTGCATCATAGAACTGTGGTTGGGACCGCCTCACTCGTCCTGTTCGTCTCCTAATGTCTTCTACAGCTGGCAGGTGGTCTGCTGCACGACGAGACGCGAAGAATGTATGCCCGCATTTACAGGCTTTTGATGCTACCGCCACCTAAAATTTTGAAATTAAATTTAAAACCTTCCAAGTATTGACAGCCTTCGAGTATCTATATACATACCATCGAAGTAACGCCAAACTTGAAAAAACACAACAATTACCTACTAATTTCAAACATATAAATAACACCATTCTAGAGAAATATAAGAAATAATCAAAAGTTATAAACATGTAATTCGGGGTTTGCACAGTGCAATCCAACAGCCGCACATGCATTTGTCACTTTATTAAATTCCCCAATTAGTATCTGCTGCAGTAGTGACTGAGATATGCCATAACTCATTCATATATAATACTTTCTCCATGTCACATCGGTAGATAGATACTCTTCATTGTACACAAATTATATAGGGGGAGAGTGCATGTTACATTCCCACAGCCGCTGGGCACACTCAACTGGCCACATTATCCCTCTCACACAGAAGACTACCTTGAAATGTACTGCATTTCCTACTTTATCATATTTCCCCAATAAACATATGTATTTTGGTAGTGAATGAGATATGCCAGAGCCCATTCACATCCCATCCCTATCCCTCCCCGTTTTCCTAATCCATTCCTTAATCTGCAAAGGTAGGCAGCGCATATGGGGGTGTGCCTATGTTTTGTCATTCTAGACTGATGTTGGCATGTATTGCAGATGTCTATGGATGACAGTATCCACTTACCATCAGGTGGACTGTATGCTCGTCTGCTGTCTTTTTTCTATAAAAAAAACAAAAATGTTTCAAAAGGACCATTTAAGTACAGAATGACAAACTTTATTTACTCTTTGTGGACTGCACTGTACAGGGGTAGACCTAAGACCTTCAATAAATTAACTTTGGCATGCAGCTGGATGTGCTGCCTATCTTCGGAGACTTAGGAATGGATTTAATAAAAGGGTTAGAAAAAGTGAAGGGATTGGATGGGAATGAGCTCTGGCATATGGCATATTTCACTCACTATCAGATAAAATGGGAAAAGCAGTACATTTTATTGTAGTCTTCTGTGAGCTTTGGAATCACACCCTCATGCATGGATTATAACCTGAAAGCCTTTGTAATTGTGATTGTATAGCCCCATTTATATAAGTTTCTCAAACATTTGTAAGAAACAAAATCAGTCAAGAATATACTTGCCTAGTATAGCTGTTATCATTGAAACATTGAACTGGTACCAACCAATATGATGTACCGAATTTAGAATTAATAATAATATACAACAATAATATAAACAACTAACCAAGAAGACATAAAATGAAGTTGGACCCTAATGTATCCACCTCCAATCCCTATAAACATTTTATATTGAATGGTGTAGAAGTTGGACCCTAATGTATCCACCTCCAATCCCTATAAACATTTTATATTGAATGGTGTAGAAGTTGGACCCTAATGTATCCACCTCCAATCCCTATAAACATTTTATATTGAATGGTGTAGTCAACAAGTGGAACCAGTTGCCAAAAAATGTTATAAACAAAGATTCAGTGATCCATTTCAAGAAGCGGCTGGACAGATACTATGCTAACAGACGCACAAGTAACAAAAACCAGATTTGATGCATCAGCGTACGCTGCATGGCCTATTATAGCCAATAATAATAATAATAATAATAATAACCATCATCATCATATGGTCATTGTTATGATATTGCAGGGGAGAAACGTGTGAAGATTTTTTGCATACGAGAATCGTATACAATATTCTCGCGTGAGCCGTTCGAGAAACTCCCCTTCTGTAAATAAGCCTGAAGTGTTTCTATTGCTGGATATAGCTTCTTATCGTCGTCACTACTGGCGAACTTGTTTAAGTCATCGTCTACGCAAGTAAAAGTAATTTTTCAAGTGTAAAACAAAATTGAAATTTATAAAATGACAGTAAGGAAGTGAAAAGGAAAGTAGGTAAGTCAATTTATTAAGCAGTCAATAGTACCTGCATTTCGCATTTCGGACAGCTTTTGGCTATCATCTTGTTTTTGCCCATATTGTTGTAGTATTTGACTATTTACACTAAACTAAAGTACATTTGAGCTAGGGATATTGCACTTAAAACTAAATAATGAATAAAAAATATAAAAACATATTTTTTTTACTGATTTACTAATTTTACTATCTGTATGTTATAAAAAAATAATCAGAACTACATTCCAAAACGTGCGAAACTTACTCACTTCGGGTTCATTGTTGCAAGATATAGTATTTTTCTACCAATACAGCAAGCAGAATTTACTGAAACAAAAATTTAAATAGATGTAAATTAAACTGAATAAACCCAATAAGTATAGTTTATTAAAAAAAAATCATTTTTTTTTCTATAAACTAAGCTAGAGCAGACTTCCAGTCTTATTTAGGTCTTCCGCCACTTTCATCATATTTTTTATTCGATTATATCTAGAATATTTTTAAGTATAGTCTGGTACTACTGAACAAAAAATTTGGAACCCAGACTGAAACTTCATAAAAAATAATGAATGACATGGGAGATCCATTGTTTTGACAAATAACATGACAGTTATTTGTATTCTTGATTCTAATTAATGTTATTGTGATTTTTGTTTATTTTTTCAACAAACATGACTGAATACATCAATATTAACATAACAAACGTAAAGAACACTTGTCGAGCTTGCCTTAAAATCGGCGATAATGTATATACAATGACGCCCGATGAAGTAAATTTATATCAAAACATGATTATGAAGGTTAGCTTTGAATTCAATATAAATATAGTTTAACTTACATACATTTGCTGTTGAAATACGCATTTAAAATGTGAAATCACTACTTTGTTAGGGATGTTAAGAAATAATAAAAAAATAGATATCTTTTATAGAAAGAAGTCGACAGACAAGCATACGTATAATCCGCCTGGTTGTAAGCGGTTACTGTCGCCTATAGACATTCTGGATGCGCGCTGCCTACCTTTAGAGATTAAGGACATTATTTGGAGAAATTGTTGGGAAAATGGAGAGAGATAGGATAGGATGGGATTATATCAGGATTGCCTACATGCAACCGGACACAAATTGTATGATACATACACAAATTTTGAAAATTACTTGGGAGTAGTTCTTTGCTCTACACATTCATACAAACATTACTAACCCACATATACATATATATATGTAGGTAGACTATATACTATTTCATCCTTTTCAAATACACAGGCCCATTTCTCTTTACATTTCACTTTATGACATAAAAACAACCGCCCTTCACCCTATCATCTGTGTTCATCCTGGGAAACCGAAATCTTTGCAAGCCTTTTTTCTATGAAAAAGAATAGAAAATAAATACCTATCTGTAATCATATATATAATCTATTTCTATAATTTCAGGTACAAACCACACATTTGAATATGTCCATCTGTGTATATTGTGGGCATCTCCTCAAAAAGCTTTCTAAGTTCATCAGTCAGTGTCAAAAAGCTAGTGACGTCATTGGCCAAGTATTTGAAGAGGTATTTTACTTTCATCATTGATTTTTTTAAATCATATTCAGTAGGATTTACTATATTGTGGGTCCAAAAACACACAAGTTAAAATCAGAATAAAGACAAACCAAAACTAGCCCTTATTCCTCTTAAGCATACATGACTTTAAAACGTTACGCTGGCTAAGCGGGTGGGTGGTTCTTTTAGAGGTGGTGTAGTTCCTCAGCGCTTGTGGTGGCAGCTTTGTTAACCCTTAGTTGCCTTATACGACCCATGGGAAGAGATGTAGTGGTGCTATTTTAAAGGCCCACACTACCATAACCGAGACATATGGCTACAGTATTATTACAGTATATTCGATTTATTTATGTACCTATTTACTGTGTGCCTATACCTGTGTCCCTCCACTGCTGGATATATGTCTCTCCCAAGCACTGCCACCACACACGGTCTTCAGCTTTATCATCCAGTCACTATTGGCGACTTTCTTCAAGTCAACAGTCCACCTGGCCGGAGGGCGTCCCACTGTTTCCCAGTATATGATCTCTATTCGAGGACTCGCCTCCCCCATTGGTTATTGGTCCTGAAGCATATGTGGCCTGTCCATTTCCACTTCAGCTTGCAGATTCTTTGAGCTATGTCAGTATATTGGAGTAGTAGTAGCATATATTTCATATTGACTTTTTATATGCAAAAACATTATTATATTTTCAGGAATCAAAATTCATATATATCCCCCATTTTACAATTGCCCAAAAAATACAAAAGTCAGATCTCAAAATACACTATTTAGGTCCTAAACAAGATTTAGAGCTACTAGATTTAAAGGAAAATAATTTTGATTTCTTCGACAATGCCGAAATTTATTATAGTGATGATGAGGTGCCTTTAGTGTTTTTGGGGAGAAATGAGAGGAATCTAGAAGAAAAAGGAAGACGTAGGAAGAAAAGGAAAAAAGTGGAAAATAATGATTTGGTAAGAAAATTTATGACACTGAAATAAGCCAAAAACTGAAAATAAATTGTTCATAAATGAGAGTAGAATCAATTTCTACAAGTTTTTACAATAGGATTTTTTCATTTTTTTTATTTTTATAGACTAGTGGGCGGACGAGCAAGTGGTCCCACGTGATGGTAAGTGTTACCGCCGCCCGTGGACACCTGCAACACCAGGGGGCATGCGGGCGCGCCGCCGACCTTGCAAGATCCTATTCACAGCTCTCTTGAAGAACCCCATATCGTAGCTTAATGTTCATTTCTAGTATATCTTTCACTCTACACGCTGTTGCATTTTACTTGCATAGTACGCGCCGCGCCCGGTCACTGCACTGTTTTAAATAGAACAACAAAACTACATGTGTATAACTTTCGATTTATTTTCCAAAATAATTTTATTTTTACCTGGAATGGTTTTATATATTTTAAATTATTTAGTTTCGGGTTTTGTATTATTTCAGTGACACATATATAAACGTCAAAACTGATTGGTGTTTTCGACTTATCTGGCGACTTTTAGTCGAGATGTAGTGAAAATTTTCCAAAAATTAAAACAATTATTAAAATTAATATTTTCAGCATAACACTAAAGAAAATATAAAGTCAGAAGACATAAAGCAAGAAAACAGGACACAAACACAACAAAAGACAAACAAACATAAAGTGTTACGGGATGGATTCAGCTCGCGAATGGTGCAGGAAACTGAGGAATATACAGTTATCAAGTTAAGTAAAGAACAAGTAAGTATCACTACAATTACCATAACCTTATGTGACCTTTGACCTTCAACAGGGTACAAATAAAGGCTTGCATTTAAATAAGCGCCAAAAAAGTCATGATCAATAAACAGTTTTTATTACCAAAAATGTCAACACCTATAATATACTCATTGTCGCCAAAGAACCTAAATGGTAGGGGAAGAATGCATGCTGCATTCCTACAGCCGCTGGGCGCACTCGACTGACCACGTTACCCCTCTCTCACGGAAGACTACCTTGAAATTTCCCACTTTATCGTATTTCCCCAATGTACGTACGTGTTTCGGTAGTGAGTGAGATATGCCAGAGCCCATTCCCATCCCATCCTCTCCCTCCCCATTTTCCCATTCCATTCCTTAATCTGCTCATCGTCTTTTACATGAGGGATGTATGGCCTTACAACGTCACGCTGGCCAAGCGGATTGGCGAGTTCACTCTTGTACATAGTGTACGTCCTCCGGGACGCTCACGGGACGAGATAACATGTCGAAATTATTTTATTGTAATTTTTTGAATGTATACAACGTCATAATTGTATAACCGACCGATTGGCGCAGTTGGTAGTGACCCAGCTTGCTGTGTAAAAGGTTCCGGGTTCCACCCCGGTTGGACATACATTTGTATAATGAAAAAAAACAAGTATGTTCGGGTCTGGGTTTGTGTTTGTTTCTGTATGTGTCTCAAGACCCACGATACAGGGAATCCTATATGGGCCATTGAGTGTGGCGTTATTTATTATTATTATTAACTACTGAACCGATTTGGCTCATCTTCAAACTTCGCCGAGAAGACACAAACTATTTTTCTGTCAAATGTCATTTGCAATCTGTTAAGAATTAGGAAATTCTTTTGTGAAAAAATATGTACTTCCTTCTAGGTGTTGCAAGAAATGCAAGAAAAATCCAAAAGCGAGAAATACCGAAGGGCTCCTTATAAATGCGAGAAATGCGTGATAGGATTCAATTTTGAAGACGTACTCAGGACGCATATGGAGAAGCATTCTTTGGTAATTATAAGATTTTTGGAAAATATCAATAACTTCATAGTAACAAAAGATATATCGTATCCTCAGTTTAACAAAGCCTAAGGCGGCGCTTTCGCAGGAGCGCAGCTTACGGTGCGTTTACGCATCCTACTAGATTGCAAAACCGAAGTTCGCCGAATACGGTTTGTTTGACAACGATTATCCGAAAATTGCTATTCGTCAAATGAATGATTTGTTCCCTATTTATATTCGATCGTCAAAATTTAGTTAAATAGGTAATTTTGGCAAATAAGTGACTTGTTTCTGTTTTATTTTCGATCGTCAAAAAATAGTAAGCAATTTAGCTGATAAACTTTAGTTTCAATATGTTTTTGATCGTCAACAATCGGTGAAATACGAAATGAATGATTATTATCAATTCGTTTTCGATCCCCAAAAATATGATAGAAACGAAGTTTGACAAATCAACTGTTTATGTTCAATTTGTCACAGATCGTCAAATTGGTGAAATTAAAAAAAAAATGCAGACAAACCATTTGTTTTCCAAAACGTTATCGATCGTCAAAAATTAGTAGAATACGAGACTTGTGTAGCGTTCAATCGTCCGAATCGAAACCGAACCTTTGTAAATAGTGGCATACGAAAGATGACATTTATTGCAGTTTTCTATACGATTCAACTTACGTTTGTCAATTTTGTGTTATAATTGGGCCGTTCTAATTGGTCGGATTTGACATATGACGAACCCTATAACCCACCGATGTGAAATATTAATTGACATAGACGCGACGCTACCAAGAAAACGACGCTTAAAATTGATCGAGTTATATTAGTATCGTGTGGTATAACTCGATCAATTTTAAGCGTCGCTTTCTTGGTAGCGTCGCGTCTATGTCAATTAATATTTCACATCGGTGGGTTGTATGGTTCGACATATGTCAAATCCGACCAATTAGAACGGCCCAATTATAGTGTAATGGACTCCATGGTTGGAGACGTCACAATACATGTTGTGTTTATAGGAACGCGGTTCATTATTATGTGATATCTGCACACAGTACTGTCCTAGCAACGTTTCGTTGAGAGGACACATCAAGTCGCACACAACCAGGTACACGTATATACAGGCTGATTTTTATTTTAGTGGCAAAATATTAATATGATATTCAGGGAATGAAATTTGAATGACATCTTTTTTTTTTATTTATTTTAACTAAAAATGATAGTTTTGATGTTTCATAAATAGTTGTAAAATACAAAGTAGGAAGATTTATTTACTTTTTGCTAACAAAATAGGGGCCGTTCAAGTATTACGTATGCAAAATATTAGTCATTTTTTAAACCCCCCCCCCCCCCCTGTCATCGAAAGTAAGCAAAGCTTTAACTTTGCCTGTTGGTAACGTAAGCATCGGTAAATTTTTTACAAAATCTGTTCAAGTTTCTCATTTAATCAGAATCTACTAAATTTTGCCAAAAAAAAATACGAAAGTAAATAAATAAATATTGCTGACGTAATCGCCATTCATACACCCCCCCCCCCCCACCCGACCCCCAGGTCATCAAAAATAAGCAAAGAAAAGACCCCTTTGGTGCTTACGCAATACTTGAACGGCCCCATAGGTGGTAATTCTTGTCAATTAGCTAGCAATCATGAGCAGGATCCGGGGTTATAATCTTTGGGAACACTTCTGATACACTGTGTATAAATACTATTACAAAACTGATATATGTGTGTGTGTATGTCTCTGTGTGTGTGTGTGTTTTTTTTATAGAAAAAGGGCGACAGACGAGCATACAGTCCACCTGATAGTAAATGGATACTGTAGCCCATAAACATCCGCGATACATGCGATCAGACCAGAATAACAAACGTTGACACGCCCTCGGATGCGCTGCCTACCTTTGCTGCGGATTAAGGAATGAATTGGAAAAATGGGGAGGGATAGGATGGGATGAGAATGGGCTCTGGCATATGTCACTCACTACCGAAACACGTATGTACATTGGGGAAATATGATAAAATAGGAAATGCAGTACATTTCGAGGTAGTCTTCTGTGAGAGAGGGGTAACATCTAAGAGTTTGTCTAAAGAGAGAGTCTGTGCGTGCATGTCTATGTTTCTGTATGTGCATCTGTGTATTTGTGTGCGTGCTTGCGTGTGTAGGTGCGTGCACAGTTTCGATTAGCATTTGAATTATTTGTAAATACATCTTCCGTACAGATAATTCCTTTTGCCATTAGTGCTTTTAGCTTATATTTCCCCATTTTCCCCAATCAGATATAAATGCAAAGTGTGCGGCGAGGTGCGTCTCTCCCGGCAACACCTGTTGGAGCATCACTCTATGCACATCGGTGCAGCCGCCGCTTATTCCTGCGACCACTGCAGCTTCACCACTAAGTAAGTACTGCCATTATCATGAAAATGGCAAAAGGAAACATGGCAAATGGTAGAATTGAAATACTTTACATGGCCACATTTTTTTTTTTAATGGTCAGTTGAATTTATTGTAATTGAAGTTGTGTCGTGTGGTGTCAGCGGGCTGTAGAACAGCACCATCCCATTTCCTCCCGTGGATGTAGTAAAAGGCGACTAACGGATAACTAAAGCGGCTACTGCAAGTCATGTGCAACTGTGCCACCTCTAAAGGAGTGGACTCGCCAACCCGCTTGGCCGGCGTAGGCCATACACTAGACATACATTTCAGTAGAAGGGAGTTGCATTGCAAATTGAATTCATAGTATTTGTTACTTGTTGTTTCTTTCGTATGTATTGGTCCGCAAATAAAAGCATTCATTTGGTGTACAACTCAAGTGTGTTGGTACATATTGGTACATTTCGTTGTCAGTCAGTTAATGTCAAATTATTTGATTCGTGTGCCACATTTTGTAGTCTGCCAATTTATGTTGAATTTCTAAGTCGGCGTATGTCAATTTTAAAGTAGGCGTATGTCAATTTTAAGCGGGTGTATGCCAATTTAAGTCGGCATATGTCAATTTAAGTGGGTGTATGTCAATTTTAAATCGACGTATGTCAATTTTAAGCGGGTGTATGCCAATTTAAGTCGACATATATCAATTTAAGTCGGTGTATGTCAATTTTAAATAGGCGTATGTCAATTTTAAGTCGGCGTATGTCAATTTTTTAAGTCGTTTTATGTATTTTTTTTAGCAAACGCACAGTTATCCAGCGACATGTACGATCTCATAACAAACGTGAGAGACACGCGTGCGAGAAATGTGGCAAACTGTTCAAGAATATGGAAACATTGAGGGTACATACACTGTAAGATTTTCATGTTTCCTTTCTTTCTTTCTTTCTTTCTATATACCGGGCGAAATAAAAAGATACTCGTACTTGCGCAACCATCTTTAATTTGTATCGTTAAAATAAACAACGTTTGTTCTGAGACTTTTTAGAATCCAGCACTTATCACCCACAGTACACTCACTTACTCGCGCCGCGTCTATGGCGTCGCCAGGGGGAGAGGGGGGGGGGTCAGGGGAGGCCAGTTGTCCCCCCCCCCTAGAGGTTCCAAAGAATTTGTATTTGTACCTACAATTCACATTTCTCCCATCCTCTATCATCTTATCGCTTCACTGAGTGACTCCTCTCTCACTTCTACGGGACTGGACATTGACAGGATACGTTTTTGACTTTGAAATCGTTTATTACGAAGAAAATTTGACACTGGCAGAATTTGTATTGCACTATTGCCGTGTATGAAAAGAAAAAAACCTCGTTTAGTCGAACACAGCCAGTCGACTGCGTGATGTAGTATCTGGTGGGTAGAATTTAAAGTGGACTGTGATTTTGGGGGGCGGTTTTTTATTATTATTTCGATTAATTGCCGTCGCCGTACAATAATGAAGCTTCACTGACCTGAAAGCTGTCTCGTTCACCGAAGTCTTCTGCCGGCGCCGGCCTCTGGTTCTTTTGCTTGGCACTTAAAGGGCACCACTGCACGCACAATAAGGAAAGTAAAAGCGTAAAACAACGACGTCTTTTATGTCTTCCCTCTTCATCGAGACTAGCTAATAGACCAATGAAGCTGGTTCTTGACGAGCGGCGGCAATCAATCGCTCGTCCAGTATCGTTCTCCCCAGCGAGTTAGATTTTAATTTTATAAAATTCTTAACAGATCGATTTATTTCAATTATAGCCGTCACGACGCATCGAAACGCCTTCAGTGTGAGCACTGTACAAGGAAGTTCATCTACCCTTCATTGTTAAATAAACACATACAATCCGTGCACGTGCATAAGGACTATTATTGCGTTGAATGCGACGTTAGATTCAAATCCCCGGTAAGTATTATATATACTGCAGTTTGAAACTCTTTATTCTTTACTAGCGGCCCGCCCTCACTTCGCTTCGGTTTATTAAATTTAAAACAATCGGAATAAGACATTTTCCTGCGGTAAAATGGAGCCTATATTTTTAGTTAGACCTATAGCAATACATCGGTGGAAACTGCATTCAATTCCATGCAGTAGTTTTTGCGTGGTGCGTGTACAAACATACAGACAGACAGACAGACAAAATTTCTAAAAACTGTTGTTTGGCTTCTGTTGCTCTAATAAAGATCATAAATATTAGTTGTTATTTCAATATCTATAATGTACAGACACCGGCCTGTTACAATTTTATTATATGTATGTATGTTGTTTCAACACAAGTAATTGTAGAATGAAAGATTTATTAATATAAACATTACTTATTACAAGTGGTTAACTCAGAACGCGGACAAAAGGCGACGACCGTTTAGTGCGCAGGCGCGGCGTCCCGCCATGTTGCGCGATTGCATTGTCGGCGCCCGCGCCGTACTCCGTCCAAACATTGTCGGATCGGTCGCGCCACAATACCTATGTATACAGGTTGTGTCTAAACCTTGATATTGTAATGTCCGACATTTGGGATTGTTCTCGAATGTTCTCAATCCCAAAACACAAGTTATCTTATATATTCATTCGCGTAATTTTATATATATTGTTTCAGGAAAACTTGAGGCTTCATTTTAAAAATGCCAAGAAACATCGCGACGCTTCGTCTTACAAGTAAGTTATGGATTATAATGTAAAAAGATTATTCATTACGGAGGGGGAGAGTGCACGCCGCAATCCAACAGCCGCCGGGCGCACTCGTACGGCCTCGTTACCCCATCTCTCACAGAACTACCTTGAAATGTACTGCATTTCCCACTTTATCATATTCTCCAATGTATTTACGTGTTTCGGTAGTGAGTGAGATGTGCCAGAGCCCATTCCCATCCCACGTCCCCAACCCTTATTCCAAATCTATTGTTTCATCAACAAAGGTAGGCAGCGCATGCGGGGGCGTGCCAAAGTTTGTCATTTTGGTCTAATGTTGGCATGTATCGCGGGTGTCTATGGGCGACAGTATCCACTTACCACCAGGTGGACTGTATTGCGCATATTTCTAACATACGCAGTTCTGTACTTCTAGTAATATCCAAGTTTTTCGAAATTTCGGCAGTTTTTTTTTTTTCATTTTGATTGATATCGTAAACATTTTTTTTCATTTATTCTCATTTTATTATTTTAAGTATTTTCAACCAGAACAAAAATTATTGGTTTTCACAAAGGAAATTCACTGAAATGAAAAGTACCAGCATTTAAATGCTGGTACTTTTCATTTCACCCTGTATACAGTATCAAGTTCGTATATTCTGAATGAAAATGAGGTTTGATATTAAAATGTGCAATTCTCAAAATGACAGCAACACATTTATTTTTCGACTAGCGCCTCGCCCTCACTTCGCTTCAGTTTATTAAATTTAAAACAATCGGAATAAGATATATTTTCCTGCGGTAAAATGGAGCCTATATTTTAAGTTAGACCTCTAGCAATACATCGGTGAAAACTGCATTCAATTCCATGCAGTAGCTTTTGCGTGATGCGTGTACAAACATACAGACAGACGGACAGACAAAATTTCTAAAAACTGTTGTTTTGGCTTCTGTTGCTCTAATAAAGACCCCCCCATATTAGTTTTCTTTCAATATCTATAATGTACAGACATCAGCCTGTTACAATTTTATTATATGTATAGATAGATGAAAAAAAACGTGTGTAATTTTCAAATATCTGTCGTGAATCGCACAAAAATAACTGGTTTGATGCCATTTTTAGATGTCACTTTGAAAATTGCCCACTTATCTTACTAAAGCGTGAGTGAGTATCAAAAACCGTGTATCTTTCTAGGCACCAATGCCCACAGTGCATACAAAAATTCATAACGACATCTACCCTCTCAGTTCATTTGTCAACTACCCACGGCGCACCGAAACAGCATATGTGCGTTTTATGTCGCCGACGTTACAGTAACAGGGAGGCGCTGAGGTCACATACGAGACGCACACACGGCGAGAAGAGTGTGTCGCAAGAGATGTGTCATATATGTGAGAAGAGATTTGCTGTGAGTCCATTTACATAAATCAACCAAATACACTGGATGGCAAAAATTCCGGGTTGCTAATAAATGGCGTGATAGTTTCTTAAATACATAAGACTAATTTGCGAAACTATAGTATATTGTAGATGACTGATTAATATATATAAAAAAATGTGTAACACGTTCTGTACACTATATAACTTTAATTAAATACTAAAAAATAAGAAAATTTCGCTTCTAACTTATGACAACAAAAATACACTTCGCAGTAAATCTTAAAAAATAAAAGTTTTTTTGTCAATTTAATATTTTGTATTTCCTCCACGAGCCCGTATCACTTCAATAAGACGATGTGGCATGCTGTAAACCAAATGTTTAATACGATTTTGGTCTGTTTGCCCATTCTTCCACTAGCGCATTCTTTAACTCGTGTAAGGTAACGGGAGCAGGAGAGCGTTGTCTCACGCATCTCCCGAGCTCGTCCCATGCATGTTCTATGGGATTTAAGTCTGGGCTGCGAGCTGGCCACTCCATGCAGGTAATACCGACGTCTTGAATATACATATTGACCAAATGAGCAGTATGTGGTCGCGCATTATCGTGCATAAGAATGGAAATTGCACCCATATTCACTAATAATGGACCAGCATGCTCATTTAAAATCTCTCCTACGTATCTGACAGCAGTCAGAGAACCGTTTTCTATGATCACTAACTCCGTGCGATCCTCTGAAGATATCCCAGCCCAAACCATTATTGATCCTCCACCGAATGACACCTTTTCTTCAAAACACGCTTGATGATACCGTTCTCCTGGCCGTCTAAATACTCCTCGTCTCCCGTCGTGCGTAAATAAACAAAATCTGGACTCATCGGAAAACATAACCTTGGACCAATCTTCATCTATCCCTCGGATGTGTTCTCGAGCAAACCGTAACCTGGCAACTCGATGTTCTCTGAGCAGTTTGGGGCCGTTTGCTGATCTATAAGGCTTTATATCAGCTTCACAAAGACGTCGCAGAATCGTATTAGAGCTCACATTGTTGTGGTGAATTTCTTGAAGACTGTTTCGGAGCTGAACAGCCGTGAGATGTCGATTTCTTAACATAGTGCTCACGATGAATCGGTCTTTTCGTGTAGTTGTGCACCTTGGCCTGCCATTTCCTGGTCTCCTGATGTTCATGCCGGTCTCTTGAAATCGCTGGAGTACTCTTTGGACCGTTGATAAAGATACTCCTACTGTTCTAGCAGTGCTACGCTGACTTCTTCCTTCTTGTACCATGGTAATAATCCGTGTACATTCTTCAGGTGATAACGACATGATATTGCATTGAATACTCTGATCAATCCAAGGAACCATTTATAATGACAGCTCCGTTTGAAACAAAAGCAGAAACAATATTCTTTTCCTAATTTTAAATTTTGAAATTTTTCAAAATGCAGAATATTAATTTTTTAAATCTGTAACTTGTACAAATGAAACCTCTTTAGAGATTTAGAACAAGCATTAGTAACCTCCTTACTACATATTATTTATTCGAGCGATCTAGGTGTATAATTTATGGAGATATCACGGTTTTTATTAGCGACCCGGAATTTTTGCGATCCAGTTTATATACAGGAAATTGTTAAAACATTTTTTTTTTATATAGATCCAGTATATCTTCTATCCAGTGCAATATATATACCACTTTTCCTTGTACTTCGTTCACTTTATTTGTATGTAAGTGTTGTCGTACAGGAGTGTGCACGCTGAAATCCAACAGCCGCTGGGCGCGCTCGACTGGCCACGTTACCCCTCTCTCACAGGAGACTACCTTGAAATGTACTGCATTTCCCACTTTATCTTATTTCCCTAATGCACGTACGTGTTTTAGTGAGATGTGCCGGAGCCCATTCCCATCGCATCTCTTTCCATTTTCCCAACCCTTTCTCCAAATCCATTCATATATATCTAAAGGTATGCAGCGCATCCGGGGTCGTGCCAACGTTTGTCATTTTGGACTAATGTGTTTCTCCAATGTTGTACGTGTTTCGATAGTGAGCGAGATATGCCAGAGCCCATTCCCATCCCAACCTTTGCTATCAATCCATTCCTTAATCCTTAAGGTAGTCAGCGCATTCGGGGGCGTGCCAACGTTTATCTTCCTGGACTGATGTTGGCATATATCGCGGATGTCTATGGGCGACAGTATCCACTTACCATCAGGTGGACTGTATGCTCGTCCGCCGGCTTCGTACATAAAAAAAAACATGTATACAACGCTTAACTGAAATAACGCAAAAATTGAAACGTCAACTAATTTAACATAAAACGAAATCGTCCTAGCGAAAAACATAATTATTTTAGTGCATAAATCAAGTTAAATTTCGTGGTTCTATCTAAAACGTTCGTAGCGCTCATTACACAGTACAGGGCAGTGACCGAGCGCGGCGCGGACTGCGCGTGTAGAACGCAATTGTGCGTAAAATAAAAGATCTAAATACTAGAAATTAACAGTAAGTTATGTAAAAAAAAACTATTGTTTATTTCATTGTCAGTTATTTTAGTGACACGTTGTATAATTGTTATGGAGAAATATTAATTATCGTTGCGATTAATCAGTATATTTTCTCAGCATAAAAGTGTTTTAACAAAACACCTCCGCACGCATACGGGTGAACGCCCGTATGCGTGTTCGTGTGGAGCCGCCTTCGCTCAACCCGCAACTCTACGTGCTCATCAAGCCGCCAAACACAAGGTATGTACCTCATTATAATAAGAAATACTGATTCAAATTAATTTTTCTCCATACAGCAGAGGTTAGTAAGCAGAAAAACTTAATAGTGTTAGTGGATACATATCTAAATAAATAAAAATGTAAACGTTCGTTTGTTCAAAATCTTAAATCTGCGAAAGTTCTTCACCGATTGCTTTGAAATTTTGACACAACGTTGCATTCGAATACGCGCGTGTTTTTATATACCTATCACAGGGTAAAAACATGCTTTTTACCCAAAACCAGGGTAAGCGCCATCTGTTGGGCAGCCACAGCAACCGTGGTACACCTAGTTAAATATAAAAATCAGTAAAATGAAAAATAATGACAAATAGCGAGTCCCGATGAAACCTATCTAGTCATATGCAGATTAATCCAGTGCCCCGGGAACGGAGATTCCTATCTATCAACGTCTGCGCTCTACTGTCTGGAACCATTAGTCGGACGAATGCAATGGCTAAAATCTACGAAATAATTCTTATTTCTTGCCTACTGACTCACATTGAGGGGCCGTTCGAGTATTACGTAAGCAGAATTTTAGTCATTTTTAACACCTCCCCCCCCTCCCCCGCTCCCCCTGTCAGCGAAAGTAAGCAAAGCTCTTACACCCCCCACCCCCCCCATGCTAACGTAAGCATTGGTATAATTTTTTGCAAAATCTGTTCAAGTTTCTTATTTAATCAGTATCCACTAAATTTTGCCAGAAAAATACGAAACGTACATAAATAAATATTACTGACGTAATCACCATTCTGTCCCCCCCCCCCCCCCCTCCGCGTGTCTTCAAAAATAAGCAAAGCAAAGACCCCTTTGGTGCATACGTAATACTTGAACGGCCCCTAACTCAAAAGGCCTCGGCTTTAGAGCCAAACACTCTTGAGTCCAACAGGTGCACCGAATAACGGACCCTAGGCTTCAAGACTCTAGCTGTATTCTTCGATAGCCCTCGATAAGGTCTGGCACAACGGTTTAATCTTCACACTGTACCAACTCGGGCTGCCTGAAACTCTACTCGGTACACTAAAACTAATGTATCTAACTAAAAATTCACTTATCTATACTAATATTATAAAGAGGTAAATTTATTTTTGTATGTTTGTAACGAATAAACTCAAAAACTACTGGACCGATTTCAAAGATTCTTTCACCATTAGAATGCTACATTATTCCCGAGCAACATAGGCTATATTTATTACTAGAAAAAAATTAGGGATCCCTCGAAATAAAATGGCTATATTCTATTTTGAAAAAAAAAAATCTTATTAACCGAAGCGAAGCGAGGGCGGGTCGCTAGTATTTCATAATTCTTCTATCGTATATTGTGTATATTTTTTACAGAAACAGGAGGACCAACTGATTTTATCCAATGAAATAGCAAACGTACCACGTGAAGCCTAGTTGTGTACAAGCGTTTAGCCGCAGTTCCTTGTTAAATAAATGTCACTTGTTGTATTCCATTATTTACTATTTGGTGTCGATTGAACGCTATCCTTTCGTATTCTACAAATTATTGTCAATTGAAAACGAATTGTAGAACCAGCATGTCAGTATATCTTTATCTTTACGTAGTATAAAACAAAGTCGCTTCCCGCCGTCTGTCCCTCTGTATGTACGCTTAGATCTTTTAAACTACGCAACGGATTTTAATGCGGTTTACATCAGTAGATAGAGTGATTCAAGAGGAAGGTTTATACGTATAGTTTAATGTTGTTTTAACGAAACCGAAGCGAAGCGAGGGCGGTTCGCTAGTTAAATATATTTACCAAAATCTGATTGGGGGCGATGAAGGAAGAGTATCAGAATACACAAGACGATTTTGAAAATTTTTGTATGTCTGTTCGAACACGCTAATCTCCAAAATTACTGAACGGATTTTCATGGGGTTTCCACGGGTTAATTAAGCTTAGCTCGGCGCTTTGAATAAGCTTTGTTTTGTCGAAATCGGCGGACGGGAAGAAAAGTAATCCCAATTTGGAGTTTAAAAAGTAAAATTCCACGCGTACGAAGTCGCGGGCACAGGTAGTGCTAATTAAACGATCCAAAAAGTGTGTTCAAATAGACGGAGACTATATTGAAATATATAAATAGTTTAATCAACTTGAGTGTCCGTTTTCTTTGTCGGGCAGGAAACTTTTGGTCGTCCCCTCGCACATCGCCGAGATAGCTTTAGATTTTCAAATTTGTAAATAAAATCGAAGTGAAATAAAAGATTTCATTTATTTATTAAGTGGTTTTATTAATAAAAATAAACTCTAGCAACGATCAAAATGCATAAATGCATTGAACGCACCGTATTTACAATAAATAGCAATATTTTCTATAACTAATTTGCGATATTATCTAGGAAAAATTGGACCACATTGTCGGCCGTAGTTCCCCAGATGTTGAAACTTTAGTGGAATATCAAAAAAAGTTCCTATTTTTAAACAGAATCTTTAAACAACGAAGTTTTAAGTTATGAAATTAACCAAAGTCAAGGCTGGCTCACTCCGAACTTTAGGTGCAAAAATATGCCTACAGCTGCGGGCCCCTGCGCAGGGGTTTATTTCGGTCGGTTGCCGCGAGCTCTTTGTAACGCACGCGCAAATAAAAGTGTTTAAAAACTACCATCATATTGTGTAAGTAGGTGTAATACTTTTATTTTGGAATAAATTTAAAATTGTGTTTTTTTTTTTATATATACTAGTGGGCGGACGAGCAAGCGGTCCCACGTGATGGTAAGTGTTACCGCCGCCCGTGGACACCTGCAACACCAGGGGGCATGCGGGCGCGCCGCCGACCTTGCAAAATCCTATTCACAGCTCTCTTGAAGAACCCCATATCGTAGCTTAATGGAAAGACCTCTTGAGGCATGTCGTTCCACAGCCTGCGGGTTCGCGGTATTAGTTTCATTATAATTACGGGTGACAACATTCACGATTCACGCACGGAGTGTCGTGTGCGTTACCTTCAACGGTTCAGTGTAATATCGCCTTTCTCCGATACGCATAGGATTCAATTTGGCTCGCGCTGAACGAAATTTTATTTTGTAGGTATTTTTTTAGTTGGTTCTAAGGAGTGTTCTTGGGAAGTGAGTCAGCTGCACTTGTACTATTAGATGTTCTATGCTTAAATCAATAAGTCCGTACCGACAATAAGGTCTCTATGCCCAGATAACGTCATTTTATTTATATATCTACCCGACATCGGCTGAAATTGATACCACCAGTATACAGGGTGAAATAAAAAATAACTATTGTTTTACGATTTTTTTTTGAAATTCAACACTTTTTCCCCAGAGTACACTCACTCACTCACGGCGGTGTACATACATGTAATGGTCTAACAATAGCAGTTTCATTATCGACAATTTACGAATGCAGTGTGCGGTGTATAGCAAGTGTAATCCGTTTCAATCCAGTTTTAAACAAAACCAAATCAATGAAATATCTGAACATTTAGCTTTAAATCTAGAGCGAACTTGGAATCTCGACAAATTAAATTATGTATACGTAAACAATTATCCCCTCTCTATTTCATTTAAGGCTGTGTCAGGACCTCGGGCCGCCATTTCGGACAAATTGTATTGGAACGAGGTATAATGCACAGGAACTGCAAAGAGACTACGTTTAATTCTTTGTCTACTCTGTCAAAGAATGTGTGCGACATCAAAGCCTTACTACCAAATAGAGTGGTAAATCAATGGAACGGACTACCTACCTAAGGAAATCATATCATCTGAGAATAATCAATTCAAAAATAGACTCGACCAATATCAAAAATAGCGCAAGCTCCTTGTCTATTATATATGAAAATATCAAATTAACAAAAAAACACAATTTGTTAGTTTTATTGATAGAGGGTAGATATAGGTGTTTTTTTATTTCACCTATATAACGACCCATCGCATGGCATAGGCCATAATCTTACACAATTCGCTAAGCAGACCCAATGCCAATTGATAAATTTATATTCAACACGTGGTAGTGAAGAAATGATTGCCCTTGCGGTAACGGGGGGGGGGGGGTCTGAGGTAGGGTTGCCACCTCTCCGGGTTTGTCGCTAGAGTCTCGGGGTTTGAAGGATGCTTGTCCGGGCTACAGAGCTGTGACGTAGAGAATTCAAAAATCTCGGAAAAATTAGAAATATGATTTTCAAACTGACTAGTAAAGATTAATACTAAGATAGATTTTATTAAGGATTATTGTTGTGGTATAATTGAGTGCAAAAGTGTAATTTAAAGTGTTGCTACGTGCATCAAAGACAGTAGAAGTGTTAATTATTGTTCATAATGTAATATTCTCTCATGGGGAATGTTATAGGCTATAACTTAAAGTACCTATAACTTTAAATTAAAAATTTACTACCTTTCCTGTTTCGTTTTCGTCCCAACTTTTTAATCTCCGAACTTAGGGTATTCCGAAGGTGGCAGCCCTAATCTGAGGTCTTGTAAATTCAAACTACTAGTAAATATAAAATTATTTTTGAGTTATAATAAATTATCTACGTATTATTTTGTTAAATTATCTAGTTATCTACGAAAGTTTATTTTGGTCTATCCCAAAAGAAATATTAATAAATTACTGAAAAATCGTAACTATTTGTGGAGATTATGGCCATTTATAAAAATAAAAACTTCATTTGTAGTGCCAAAAAAACCTGACCTAACCATATAGTTAATTTAATTCATATCTAGTTTCAAAACAATTCCTGGATAAATGGATACAATTTATGACAATAAAAACTTCATTTTAATGGTTTACAGCAAATTCCTTGTTAAATAAAGTGGTCGATCTAAATTACCCTCAAATATTAGTCAATTACTCACAAATTCCTTAACTAGTTGCAATTATACCAATAAAGTCTTTTTTAGATAAATCAAATTGGTGGGTAGTTGCGAAAGTCAAACCTTGAACTACCCCCGTAATTAATAACAACAATATTGCAATAAAAACTTCATATATACAGAAAAAAATCTAGTTGAACAAGATGGTGGGTAGATTAAAAGTTAAACTTTCAACTACCCCCAAGAAAATAAATGTCAGTCTCTTCTCATACATTTTCTTTTTTCTAATACAATCATACTTTTTAAAGCACTTGCTATAACATATCTCAGTTCGTGGAATTTACTTATAGATAATCTATATGTTTTTGTTTGTCCGTTTGTTAGTTTTAATATCAGAATTATGTGTGTGTCTCTATGCATGATGTCTTTGATATTTTGTTTAGTTTCCGTTTGTAGATTGGCTTGACTGTAAAAAGGAAAATATTTTTTTGTTAAAAAATCTTAAAAAAGTAGTTTTTAGAGTATGGGGAAAAAATAATAACTTGAACGCAATAATAAAACTGACTAACAAACGCTAGGCTAATTTTATTATTGAATTCAAGTACAAATAGGGTAATTGTATTATCATTACTTATGTAATGCTAGCAACCGGCCCTTTCAGTATCCAGAGCTGGAGATGGATCTCCTCATGCATATTGTCCTGTGCATTTTTTTATAGACAAGACGGCCGGACGAGCATGCGGTCCCACATGGTGGTAAGTGTTACCGCCGCCCATGGACACCTGCAACACCAGGGGGTATGCGGACGCGCCGCCGACCTTGCAAAATCCTATTCACAGCTTTCTTGAAGAACCCTATATCGTAGCTTAATGGAAAGACCTCTTTGAGGTAGTTCGTTTCACAGCTACATGAGGAATAGGGAATGAGATTTGTTCTACATGAGGGAAGAATGGCCTTAAGAACGCCACACTGGCCATGCGGGTTGGCAAGTTCTCTTTTAGAGGTGGTGTAGTTCCTCGGGGCTTGTGGCAGCAGGTTTGTTATCCCTTAGTCGCCTTTCACGAGACCTCAGGGAGAGAATGGGAAAAATCACTGTGTACTTATATTATATATATTTATTATGTACTTATATATTTACCTTAGTGATATATCAATCTTCCATTGTAAACTGACTAAGCCAGGCTTTGTCCTGAGGTGTGTGGGTATGTTTTCATACATTTTATCTGTACACAGCAATGCTGATAACTCTGCAACGCATTCTGGTGAGAATCTGTAATTAAAATGAAACTTATAAAGTAAATCGAGGTTTCTATTTGAAAATTTTGAAGACAAAATCAAAACAAATGTAGTTTCTAACGTAAAATCTATCTATACATACAATGTGTCAAGGAAATAACCCAAAACCAGAAACTAATTTAAAATATATAAGACCTTTCTTGGGGAAAACAAAATTATTTAGAGAATATACAAGTTACTAATATGTAAAAGGTTTTGTTGTTCTATCTAAAATGTTCGTAGCTGTCATTACTCAGTACAAGGCGTAATATAATAAAACTCAGTACAGATCATCTGCAGCGGGGTGTCATCGTTCGGTGAAACATTCTCTTGACATCGTATTAGGTCTTTTTGTACTATTTTTCGGTCGAGAAGCTAATTTTTTTGTGGTGGTGGAGATTCATTTGTGTTTATCATCTGGTAAGAGGTAAAATAACATTCGATAAGAGGGCAAATTAAATAAAATGGACCCCGAGGTTGACCCTCCCCGTGGGGAGGGTCGGTCTCAGGTAGATGTGGAAATGTCTGAAATGTCTCAAAGTTCACAAATAAACCATCCTACTCTCAATAAGTCAGCGGTAAAGCGCGTGGCAGAGCGTGACCCTGTTGAAGAGAACGCCAAAAAGACTATTTCTCCTTCTGCCTCAGTGCAGGAAACGTACACGAAACCAGAATTTGAGTCCTTCAAAAAATTAAAGTATACGGGATTAGATAAAGGTCCCTTCATCGTCCATATTACCAAAACAGATCCTGCTTCTAGTGCACCCCTAAGGACACTAAAACTGGCCCAATTCATCCACAAAAATAACATCGAGGGCATAACAATTGGAGGTATCAAGTCGGCTGGGAGGAACAAAGTGGCAATAGAATTTAAAAATGCAGAGGCAGCCAACAAAGTACTTGAAAATGAGAAATTTAAGAGTAACGACTATGAAGAATTTGTTCCTGCTTTTCATATCACAAGATTAGGTTTAGTCAGACAGGTCCCTACTGACTGGACCTTAGAGGAGTTTGTACAAAGTTTAACTTTCCCTCCGAATTGTGGCCCGGTCATTAAGGCCAGACGTCTGAATAGGAGGTCTACTACTGATGGTGTGAGAACGTGGATTCCCTCTACAACAGTAGTTATTACATTCCTGGGGCAGATTCTGCCCGATAGAATCTACACCTTTAATTCATCTTTACCTGTTTCTTTATATCACCTCCCTACCATACAGTGCCGCAATTGTTGTAGATTCGGCCATACTGCTGTACATTGTAGGTCTACCCCAAGGTGCTACAAGTGTGCACAACCCCACAGGGGCGACTCTTGTAAGGTTGTGGAAGCAGATTCCACTTGCCTGTTTTGTCTGGGCAAGCACACTGCCACATACAATAATTTATGTCCGGAGCACTCTCGCCAGAAATCCATCAAAGTAGTTATGTCTGAAGAAAACATTCCATATTCTGAGGCATCTCAACGTTTTCGCGCAGTCAGGACTCCTTATGCAGATGTTGCCGCCTCCTCCATAATGTCTAATGGGCCCACTTTGTCCTCTCCTAACCCTCACTCCTCTCGAGTCAACGTCCCCACACCTCTTAACCAATCTTCGTACAGGAAAACAGTTCATGTCAATCGTCGCCCACACCAAAACTTTGATAAACAATACGATGCACACGCTCACAATTCCATCACAGAAACTCCCCAGTCCTCCCTTCCGAATGGTTGTGCATTATCAGATCCTAGTGACTTTTCCCCCAACGACAATCTCATAGAAACACTTGTCTCTCTCTTAATAAACTTCCTGTCTAAATTCAGTGACTCCATTCCTCTTAATACTATCCAAACGCTTCAGCCATTGCTCTCCCTTCTAAAAAACTCTCTTCACAGTGAAAGCAACCCTCCTACAGTGGAACTGTAGGAATATTCGTACCCAAAAACCCGACTTAATATTGCTAATGAACCAGCATAAGCCAATATTGGCCGCCATCGCGGAGACATGGCTTAAGCCTGGTTTCCGTTTTAGGTTACCAGGGTACTCATGTCTCCGAGATGACCGTGCTGATGGTTATGCGGGTTGTGCTTTACTCATTAATAATTCTCTGTCGTTCTCCCAAATTCCATTTCCACCTCACAGCCCTGACTTCCATGCAGTGGCTGAAAAACCTTCAAATATTACCTTCATTTCAGTTTATATTCCCCACCCCAATCCTAATATAATATCCCAGCTTAATTCCTTACTGTCTCTTATTACGGGCCCAATGGTCATCATGGGAGATTTCAACTGCCACCATACCCTGTGGGGCTCCCACACTTGTGACACACTCTCTGCCACCTTTCTTGACCTTCTGGACGACCAAAATCTTTGCATTTTAAATGACGGCGCTGGCACTCGTAGGGTATCACCAACACAGAACATTAGTGCTGTTGATCTTACCCTTGCTTCCCCTAGCCTAGTCCCTTCTCTTTCTTGGAGAGTTCTACCTAACTCCCACGGCAGTGATCACTTTCCTATTTTAACTACCATACACCATTCTGTCTCACTCTCTAAAGACCCTCCCCCTCTTCTTAAATATAGATTATCTATGGCAGACTGGGACAAATTCTCCCAGCTAGTAGATTCCAAAATCGCCTCATTGCCTCCAGTTAATATGTCCAATCTTCGTAGTATCTATCCTCAATATACATCGGCTCTCTTAGCTGCGGCGGACGAATCTATCCCTCTAAAAAATTCCTCTTGTAATAAAATTTCTTCCCCTCCATGGTGGGATGCTGATTGCACTGCCAGTATTCGACAAAGAAATGAAGCTGAATCCATTTTTGCTAGAGATTCAAATATGGATTCCTATATTAACTACAAAAGAATTCTGGCTCAGTCCAAAAGATTCCTCTCTAAAAAGAAAAAGCAAGGATGGCGTACATTTTGCGAATCCCTGTCTCCTAGATCTCCTGCCTCTCTAGTGTGGAAACCGTATAACTCTATTCCAATAACCGTAATATTTCCTCTAATGGTGTAGATTCCTGGCTCCCTGACTTTCTAAACAAATTAGCTCCACCCTTTGTTCCTTCTGCAGATAGCCTGCCACTTCCTACGCTTACCTCTTTCCATTCTGTTGATAGAATGGATGAACCATTTTCTCTTACTGAACTTCACTGTGCCGTTGATCACCTTAGAGATTCTAGCCCTGGGGTAGATGGGATCCCTTACTCTTTTGTCACCAAGTCATCTATTTTGGCTAAAACTTTTCTTTTAAATTTAGTCAATCACATCTATAGTTCTGGCTTGATCCCAGACTCTTGGAAAACTCAAATTGTGATCCCCATTCTTAAGCCTGGTAAAGACCCAGATGACTGCTCCTCTTACAGACCTATTGCATTGTCATCAGTTTTATCCAAAATTCTTGAACACCTGGTCAAGTATCGACTAGAGTGGATGGTAGAAAATAGAGGTATTCTTCCAAAAACCCAATTTGGATTCCGAAAAGGTATGGGTACCATGGACAGCCTTAGTACTTTTACTTCAGATGTCCGCATTTCTTTTTCTCGTGGAGAACACTTGATTGGTGTCTTCCTTGACATATCCTCGGCCTATGATAATGTCCAGCTTCCAATACTCAGGCAGAAGTTGCTACAGCTGAGTATCCCTGTGAGGATGGTCAACATCATCTGCAACCTGTTTATGGCACGCTCCATATCCGTTAGATACCGAGGCTCACTATCTCCTTCTAGGTATGTATGGAAGGGACTTCCACAGGGCTCTGTCCTCAGTCCTCTGCTTTATAATATCTATACCCACGACCTGGATAAAACTGTAGACAGCTTTTGCAACATTCTTCAATACGCAGATGACATCGCCCTCTACGTATCCTCAAAATTAATCACTGACGCTACTAACCGCTTAAACTCAGCCTTATCCTATTTAGACGTCTGGCTCAATGATCATGGTCTAACTCTGTCTGTCTCTAAATGTAAGGCAGTCGTCTTTTCTCGTAAACGTACAGCTCCTACTATTAATTTGTCAGTCGGTGGACAAAACATTTGCATTCAGGATACAGTGAAATTTTTAGGGGTCATATTTGACTCCCGCATGACGGGCATTCACCACATGAATCACATTGTTAGAAAATACGAAAGTAACATCAACGTGTTACGTGCTCTTTCGGGGGTACGTTGGGGCTCCCACCCCTACAGTCAGAAGCTGTTGTATAATGCCATTATCAGAAGCCACTTTGACTATGGATGTTTCTTGTTGGAACCATGCAGTAAGATGGCACTTCGCAAGCTGGAGAGGATTCAGGCTAAATGTTTACGCATCATTACTGGTGCCATGAAATCTTCCCCCATTAACGCCCTCCAAGTAGAGTGTTTAGAACCTCCTTTAAATCTCCGTCGACAATTTTTAGCTGATAGATTCTTTTTCAATATTATTCAATTCTCCTCCCATCCGCTTCTTCAAAGACTTCGACTATTGTCTCAGCTACTGACCTCATCTAGTTACTGGTCTCATAAGGAGACCCCTCTTTTACTCAAAAGTCTCTCAAAATTTTCTGAGCTCCCTTCCCCTACTTTCCAACTTGATAAGAATCCTCTGTTCCACTTTAGTTTTGAATCTCTGCTCTATAACCCAAGAGTGATTCTTAATTTTGGCATTGTAAAAAAAAATCCTGAGGCAAATACTGCATTCAATAGCATATTAGATGAGAAATGGCCCGGCTGGTTAACCGTTTATACAGATTCATCTAAGCGAACTGGAGGTGATAATGTAGGTTCTGCAGTATGGATCCCCAAATATAAAAGTATTCTTAATTATAAATGTCCCCCTCAAACTTCTATATTTACTGGGGAGTCTTTAGCTCTCTTGGAGGCAGTATTGTTTATAAAATCGCATAAGTTAAATGGGTCCATCGTCTTCTCCGACTCATTGAGTTGTCTGCAGGACATTAGCAAGTCTCCTTTTCATGCTAGAGACAACTTCTATGTAACCCTAAAGATTAAAGAGGTGCTTTATAAATGCCGCCTATCAGGCATAGAGGTCGCACTTGCGTGGATCCCTAGTCATTCTGGCATCTCTGGTAATGAGACAGTGGATCTATTGGCAAAGGACGCCATGCGTGTGGGATGTGATTCATATCCAAATTATTTTTCTCGCGATCTACGGGCTCTGGCTAAACCTTACTTGGATAAATCCTGGAATGATCTGTGGCAGTCGTCTAGACTAACTAAAGCTAGACACTATGGTTCCATCCAGCCGACTATACCCCCAAGACCTTGGTTTTTTAAGCATCAGAACATCAATAAAGTGGATACGTCGGTTATCATTCGGTTAAGATTGGGACACGTATGCTCGCCGGCCTTCCTGGCTAAGCTAAGGATTCGGGATCATTCCTTGTGCGAGTGTGGACTTGAAGAAGGCACTCTGGAGCACATTTTCTTTAATTGTCCCCGCCTCGCAATACCTCTTTACGACATACTTCCTCCTTCTCTTCCTCGCCCTGTAAATGTGAATTATATACTAACCCTTGTCTTCTCCCCTCATATTAATATCCTTCACAAATTCATTAGAGTTAATAACATTGTTCTTTAATCATTTTTTAACTATTACATCATATTCATCATCACTATTCTATGTTAGGTATATTGTTATTAAGAGCCCGTTTACAAAATTTGCTCCAGAGAGGCAATAAAAATGGATTTTTGATGTTCAAATTCAGAGAAATAGAAAGGTTTCTATAAACTTAAACTTCTGAATTACCTAGACCGTTTCTTGATATTGTACATAGCGGCCTTAAATTTTAGATGTAACGAATGTAAATTACTTATTTTAGCCGATTTTCGAAAGTAGTTTTTCGTAAAACGCTCAGAGAGCAAATTTTGATCTCTTAATACGTAATTACACTGAAACAAACACCGTATTCAAAAACTGTTATATGTTTGTTATGTATTCTTAATGTACACTACGGCTTTACTTTTTCGATTTTTGACCCAATATCCAAGGTATAACATTACTTTTCACTACACAAAATTTAAAAAATCCTTCCTGAAATCTTCCGATTTTCTCATAATTTTAGACTTGTACTTAAATTCTTATACTTACACTATAAAGTTCACACTTTTGGCATACGACATGTCATTTGATAATAGAAAAAATAATGCAATAAACAATAAAAAATAAACAAATAAAAGTTGTATATATTTGCTTGCGCTCGAGGAGCGGCCTCAGTGCCGCGCGAGCGCTTGTCGAGGTAGGTACTGTGTCGAACGTCGTTTTCCAGAATTTCGTGCCACGTGATCTATCGTAGCTGTATAGTGCGACCAACCCGTTTTGACCACGTAAGTAATAATTATTGATAAAACTATAATTTTATTAGCAAAGGCTCATTTTGGTTCGTTTTACCCGACTGCGCAAAAAGAAGGGTAATGTTTTTGGTATATATATATATATATATATATATATATATATACATACATATATATATGTCCGGTTTCTTGGGCGCTCGTTGTAGCCTGAATGGCTAGATGGATTTAGATGAATGAGGTGTCATTTGATTCGTTTTAATTGTGGGAGTGATATAGGGCTTGTTTTATTTCTTTATAGTAGTTTAATATGAATTACTTTAATTAAGAGTTTTGTTTATTTCTAGCATGGGTCGAAAAGGCACTGTGTACAGACGTGTTACAAAGAGAAAATATACAAATGAATTAAAAAATTCAAACCAAGCAAGGTAATATTTTTGGCAAAATAACAATTTAGTATTGCTTTTATATACTTCGGAAATTTATAGTAACTTTGAATGCAACTGTTTCAGAAAGAAAAAGAAATATGAAAATGCCATGAATAATGATTCCTTCTTATCACAATTATGGGATACGGAAGACATTGACATGAACCAAGTTTCATTCTTGTCTCAGGTGAATAACGCAAGAACGTTTTTTAAAAACGTCTTATCGAATCTCAATGAATTAAATGCTTCGATGGATTTACCATCTATGCCATTCCGATTATTTAGCACTACACATGTTGATATTGCTGAAATATGGCGTATAACGGCTGAAGAGTCAATGAAACAAGCTGCCAAACAAGAACAAGAAGCTGCAATATTACGTGGTGATGTCAATGATGCAGGAATAGCAATGGTGCCAGTAGAAGTTGATGCATGTTGGAGCAAACGATCTTATAAAACAAATTATTCCGCTTTATCTGGTTGTGCAGCAATAATTGGGGAACATACTGGAAAAGTCCTGCATATTGAAGTGCGTAACAAATATTGCGTTATCTGCGCTCGCGCCTTTAAAAAAGGCGTGTCTGCAAGAGAGCATAATTGAATAAAAAATCACTCTGGTTCATCCACCAACATGGAACAAGCTATTATGGTTGAAGGTTTTAATTGCTCGATAAAGGAAAGAAATGTTATATATAATATATATTAATAGCTGACGGTGACTCGAGTACTTACAAAAACATTCTCGAAAGTAGACCTTACCCTGATGTGCTTGTACAAAAAATAGTGTCCTAACCATTTCTTGCGCAACTACAACGGAAGAAACATGCAATTGCAAAAAGATACTGCTATACCTATTAATGAACGCAAACTTTTGACCAGAGATCGCCTTACTAGGTTACGTACTGCTATCCGTTCTGCAAGTAAGTTTAGAAATGAACAAAATTGCTCAACCGAGACAAAAATACCTAATTTGCAGAAAGACATATTAAATAGTACACGCCATATTTTTGGTGACCACACTGATTGTGAAGATTATTACTGCACACCAAAAAGGGAAGCAGAACAAAATGTAGTTCCGATGGTACCAAACTTTAATGCTCAAATTGCGAAAGAACGCAACTCAACTGGCATTTAATTCCAGGAACCTTCTGCAAAATTCCACAAACAATCGTGCCGAAGAATTTAATAGTGTAGTAGCCAAAGTAGTGGGTGTCAAAAGAGTCAATTATTCTTTTAAAGACTCTTACAAAGCACGCTGTTACGCAGCAGTAGTGACGTTCAATAGTGGTGAACCGCAATACACATTATACAAAACACTGTGGAGCAAGAGCCCAGGAAAGACTATAAAAAAACTAGAGCAAAAGCTGCATGCCAAAAATAGAAATACAATAAAGCGCAGCAGAACCAAATTGAATTTTAGTAAAACTGACGGGCACTATGGTGATGAATGTCAACGCCCAGATATGGGGCAAAATGATTTTGAAAATGCGAAGGAATCATTTTTAAATAACCTTAAACAACAGGCGTTGAAACGTTTTGAGATAGAGTGCAGCATCATATTACAAGCAGAAAGCGCATTGTGGCTCGAACTTCGTCGAAGCATTTTGACGGCATCAAAGTTTTGCAAAATCTGCAAGAGGCGTCTAAATCAGAATTCGGCACCATTGGTGAAGGATATTTTATATAGGTATGATTTAGGCCATGTACCTTCCATTAGACATGGAAAAGAAAATGAAACCAAGGCTTTAGAACAATTGGGTGTTCAAAAAAATATTCAAATTGAACAATGTGGGTTGTTTATCGATGAACAGTACCGCTTTCTGGGAGCTTCTCCTGATGGCATCTGCGAAGAAGGACTAATAGAAATTAAATGTCCTTCTTCCGCATTCGGTATCGATCCAGAATAAGCTATTGCAAGCAAAAAAATTAAATGCTTCAAACTGAACAATTCCGGCGAACTTACCATGAATGTAAAACACGACTGGTTTTACCAAGTCTAGGGCCAGCTTCATATTGCAAATAAGCAGATATGCTTGTTTGAAGTATGGACTGGTCCTAATTACGCAATCAAAGTAGTGAGAGTTCACAAAGACGATAATTTTTGGGAAAACTAAATGTTATCAATGTTGTCGCGTTTTTATCATGACTGTATCCTCCCAGAAATAATTGATTCTCGAAAAGCCAGATCGATGCCACTAAGAGAAATATTTTTCTAACCATGCTTAACACAGGAAACTGGCCCTACCTACCTACCCTAAGTAACCTACCTACCCTACCTACCTCCTTAACTAACTACCTACCTACAGTTTTATAATAGTTGTAATATATTGAATTGAAGTAATGTAATTTTTATTATTGTGTATAAACCTGAAAAAAAGCTTACAAACTAAAAAGAAAAAGATCGTAAATTAATAAAGAAAGGATTATTAATATGCATAAAACCTGGTCAGTATAGGTGTCATTTAGAATTAAGTTCAATATGTTTTGCCGCAGCTTGGCATGCAAATTTATAAAGTAATTTTAAATTTAGTTCTACTATTTGTACTTTACTATTTGTTGTTTTGTTTTCCTTACAATCACGGTAACAGGAGCGAAGCCGCGGGCAACAGATAGTAACAAATAATAAAAAAAACAATGCAATTCATTGATTTTTTAATACGGTATATACTAAACTTACTTGCAGATCTATCTTTGTAAAAAATAATTCAATAATAGGAAAAAGTATCAACATTGTTTATTTTAACTAAATCACGGCGACTTGAACACGTGACCTTGAACGAAGTGTCGCCGGGTTTGAATATGCCTAATCTTTCAGAACTCTATTTTGTAATACGCCTCTTAACCAAAAATACTTTATCTCTGTCTTCATACTTCTATAAAACTAACATCTAATTTGATCTTATATTCTTATGTATTATACTATATATTTATATATAAAGTTAAGTATTCTTTGTTTTAGTGAGCTCAACTGGAACCAGCATAATCTCTGCGCGTTTTATCTTTTGCTAAATATTTTTTACTGTTTCATTCAACCTTGACATTGGCAGAATCATCGAAGTCTCGATGGGGCCATATTAAGAAATTGGAATTGGAATTGGATCATCTGCAGCGTGTAGATATAGACTCTATATTTGGGCGTACTTTATAATGCAATCACTTTTTACGAAAAATATGTACAGAAATATTCAGATTTTATTATATGTATAGATAAATTTACATTCACCGATAATGCAACATATTACTTTGACAATACCTTAGACCTTCCAAGAACATTGTAACATCCTCCATTCCCCACGGCTCTTTAACAGCAGATCTCAGCCTCGCCATATGCTTCACCACAGCTCTAACAGCCGCAAACTTATCAACATTCATTAAACTTGATGTTCGGCTATCCGGATTGCCTTCCAGCTCTTTTAATGCCACTTTACATGAAAAGATAAAAAGTTGATTAAAGAAAGAAAACTATTAGAAAGGAAATTATTGCCTACACTACAGGAGACACACAATTGTGGAGACCTCATTGGGCCTTCAGAATACTAACCAAATACTACAATGTACCACAATTTCAATAGGGTATATTTACGAAAGACAACCATAGAGTATGCGGACATGAGTTAAGGCTACAAATTTGTAGGACATCAAAGCCTTACTATCACTTTATTACAAATAGATTATTACATGATTTAGTCAATCATGTAATGGATTACCTGAGAAAGTTATATCATCTGAGAACATTAATCAGTTCAAAATTAGACTCAACCAAAAAACAAATACAGATGCATCAGTCCAAGGTGCTTCTCTATCAAATAATACATATTTGATTTTCAGTTGAATTAAACATTGTTTAACAAAATAAAAAGTGTTTTATCTAAAATTAGATAAAACACTAACCAATACAAAAGCAGGCCATAACATTCTCAGTAAAAGAGTCCTGGACATAATTATAGAATATTTTATCATTAGAATCATTGAATCACTATACTGTTTCAAAAACAGACTTGACAAATGACCTCCAGAAGAGATATGGTGAAACTTACCAGCAGTAATGCTGCTTGCCTATTACACAATAATAATAATAACATCTAAAAGAATTTAGGATTTGTGCATGGTGTAATACCACTGCCACTGTGCATGCTTGACCACTTGGCACTGCATTTCTCACTTTTCTTCAAATAAGCATATATGTTTCGGTAGTGTTTCATCTTATCCTATCCCTACCCATTTTCCTAATTCTTTTTCTGAATGATTTCCTAAATCTCCAAAGGCATGCAAAGAACGCAACCAAGGGCATGCCAAAATTTATTGCATTTATTTATTGGTCCAGAGACATGCCACTGAAGGTGGAGCTGAGGTCTAGCATCAGGGTTTAGGGAAGTAAAACCAAGCAAGAATAAATCCCTATTAGTAATTAAACTTATATGTATTCTGTTTAAAGTATAGAACCTTAGAACTAAAATAAATAAAATTGTTTGTCAACTGTAGGCAAGTATCACAAGATGTCCACGAGCGAGAATATCAACTTACTACTGGACTGTATGCTCGTGCAGTCGACATTTTATTTTAAAAAAAATGTAAAATCATTATTTTTTATTGTGCCACCTGGGCCTTATAATAAATATAATTTTGTTTTTTAAATTAAATTATATATAAAAGGGTGGTTGGAGGTTGGTGGCCGGGGCTGTATGTAGGCCACCATAGTCACTAGGTTACTCCGATACTGTCATCATATTGTGACAGATAATTATTTTAAAATATGAGATTGCAGGTTATCTGCATAACTTTTAGATATTTAAAGCCTCAATAAAGCCTATTAATTTTTTAATACAAACCAAAAGTTCATGGGTATTCGCTTCCCTTTCTATTTGTTTTGAAATCACACAAATATATAATATATAATAATAATTTGAAATCACACAATATAAATAAATAAAATAGACAATAGAAATAAAATAGTAAACATAAAAAGTGGGTCGAAAACTTACAAACAACAAACGGTTTAATTTCCTTCTTTTGTATATCTGGCGTCACATACGATATAGTTACCCATTGAGATGGACTATCAGTTAATAATTCTAATTGTTGAGACATAATTTTCTAATTTGTAATAACTTTTGCAACCAAAATAAAAGTTGTTAGATATTGCTTGAGTTAAGAAAAATATAATAAAGCGGAGTTTCAAAGCGTTCAGAAATCACTTTTTACTACTATAACAAAATGCATCCTTTATTATCTGCTTAATAAAGAAAAAGACGCAACAGATAAAATAGTAAAAAGGGGATTTATGCACGTTTTCGAACGCTGTCCTCACATATCTATTTTGATATGTCAAATTGAATTGCGTTCCAACATTTGCCATTATTCCTCTGACTTTTTTTCGCGTTTCTTAACGAAACCAAATCGTTATTTTATTTCACTATATTTTACCGAGTTTTATATTATATGTAATTAATTTTTATTTACTTTATCTAAAATTATTAATTTATTTTATAATTTGTTTTGTTAGAGACATTGTCGCACGTTAGAGTTTTCAATTAGAGTTTTAGCACATTCACAGCCATATTTATTTTCAATTACAATTGTCTTTAAATTTCGGTCAATTTCGAATACCCGTGCTGTTGACCGGTATTTAACGATAAACATAAAACGTTAAGCACTAGAAAATAACATGGTTTCCTAGTTATCATACCGCTTGTCACGCTAACGCTGTAGTTTGTATTTCATTACACATACGTTAACTTATTGTTTTAACGTTGTAATTTTATGTAAAACTACAGTTTATTGCACACAGTTTGACGATAATAAGTGTCTTCTTATTTTTAATAAATAATTTCCAATAAAAGTGCAGAAATGACGCAAGTACAGTCTCAAGGCAGCAAACCCTGGCCGGCTAGACCTGGCACCCAACAACATCAGAATACTCAAAATATGCAGAATTTAACACTAAATAGAAAAATAAATTTGTACCCGTTGACTAATTACACTTTTGGGACTAAAGAACCGCTTTTTGAAAAGGATGCTTCAGTCCCTGCAAGATTTCAAAGAATGCGTGAAGAGTTCGTTAAAATTGGTATGAGAAGGTTAGTTTTAATCTTCGTTCTTTTCTTATTTTATAGAAATAAGATGGCAGTCGAGCATGTAGCCCACTTGGTGGTAAGTGGATACTGTCGTCCATGGACATCCGCGATGCATGAGGACATTAGTCCATAGATACTTATCTACACCCATGGAGAGGAGGAAGAGATGGGACGGACCTCTTTGGAACATTTAAGATTCTTACCAAACATTTAAGCTCCGCGCCCGGCGGCGCCTGTCGAGCGCTGAATTCAGTGCCGGCTTTACCTATGGTGCAGGGGGTGCGGTGCACACGGGCGCAGGGTCTTAGGGGGCGCCGAGCGCCGCTCGCGACACCTCCAAAGAGTTCAAAACGCCTACTAGAGGGCGCCCTGCACCCGGGCGCTACATGAGCTAGAGCCGGCGCTGGAATAACTTACCAGAAAATGTTATAGATGCGAATTTCTTGATTCAGTTCATGAACCGACTATAGATCCGACTAGACTGTCCTAAGCAGATGCTTAGCCTATCACGGCCATTATAATAATAATAATATTTATATGTTTTCCCATCTATATTATCTATGCTAATGTAATAAAGAGGAGTGCCAATTTTGTGAGTTTGTGTGTATGTGGAGGGTAATCTCCGGAACCACTGCACCTATTTGAAAAATTCCTTCACCATTTGAAAGGCACATTATTCCAAATCGACATAGGTTATTGGCGGGCATCCATCCACATGCCGGCCACAGCTAGTAAAATATAAAATGGCGATAATACAAGAAACCTTAGGTTATGTTAATTTGAATATCATTAATTTTGTCATTACAATGTGAAGGATGTCAATATATACAAAGTATTTCTTCAGAATTAATGTTTCAAATAGATATTGAAATTATGTTTTTTGGAACTATCAATTTCCATTTGTCCAAACTATGCAGATGGACATGTGCAATGGGATGTAGCATTTCCTTCTTCATTTGTCATCTTCCCCATCTAAATTTTCCAGGTCAGTGGAAGGAGTTCTACTAGTACATGAACATGGTCTGCCTCATGTGTTGCTGCTTCAGCTTGGAACAGCTTTCTTCAAGCTGCCAGGTGGGGAGCTTAATCCCGGAGAGGTAACCTATTTATATTTTGTTTTTTACTTTTGTAGTATAGTCTCACTTAGCCATTATTATTCTTGCGTCTTAGTGGAAAACATCTTAGGAAATAATTTTAAGGCACTCCCACCAGCTTACCGGCCAGTAATATTGTGGTAATGCGATAATTGGTCTTAGTATATTTTGTATGATACTGCATGAAATCTTACACACAGTATTGATTATCACATCACACTGCAGTAAAAGTCTGGACCCATAACATTAATTACTGCAATATCACGTAATAATACTGACTGTATATCTCTTTAGGAGAGCCTTTATCTTCTTTTTTTTTATATACTTGTGGACGGATAAGCAAGCGGTCCCACATAATGGTAAATGTTACCACCGCCTGTGGGCACCTGCAACACCAGGGGGTATGCGGGCACGCCGCCGACCTTAAAAAATCCTATTCACAGCTCTTTTGAAGAATCCCATATCGTAGCTTAATAGAAAGACCTCTTGAGGCAGTTCGCTCCACAGCCTACGGGTTCGCGTTATAAAGTAATTTTTTTACCGAACAGTGGGCGACACCTCCGTATCGAGAAAATGCGGATGGACCCACTTCTGTGAGGGGGTACGGTTCTTCATCTTTATTATGTAACTATTACTCTATTTGTCTGTCTAAACTCTGTTTTCACTTAAAAATCAAACAGAGCTACATGTTTTTATAATCTATTAAAATAAGGGCCAAATACTCATCAAAGTCACATATAACGCGCACTGAACAACAGAGTTCAGTTGTTCAGTTGGAATAAATTGCCACAAGATGTGGTGGATTGCTCAATGGTGGCGATTTATAAATCAACACTAGACAAATGGATGTCAGATCAAGATCACTGCTTACATCAGCACAAGATTTGATTGATTACATTGACTGAGATTTGATTACAACTTCATACATACAAAATACGAAAAGACTTTCTGCCCGACCTAATAAAATACATAATACATACATATACATAAATAATAATAAACTACAAATAAAATTGTCTGTGTGACACGGCCCCATGTGATGTCCACCGGGTTTCGAACAGGATCATGTTATCTCTCCTTGTGTATGTTGTAAAAGGCCACTAAGGGATAGCAAAGATGCTACCACTACCCCTAAGGAACTACACCACCTCTAAAAGAGTCCACTCGCCAACCCTCTACCGGTGTGTAATTTTAAGGTCATACATCTGTCATGCTCGAGACAATGTGCATGAGGTGGCCCGTGCCCAACGATGGACAATAAAAGGGCTGGTTATGGAACTAAAAATTTCAATATGACTGTTTTCAGGATGAGATCGAAGGCTTAAAGAGGCTATTGACTGAAACTCTTGGCAGACAAGATGGCGTCAAACAGGACTGGCTCATTGAGGACACCATCGGTGAGTGTAACACATAGATGCTTTTACTTATTAACTTACTTGTTATACAGCTTATATTTATACGAGTACATTAGGGGAGGGGGATTAAATGATAACCCTTATATTAAGGCTCATTTACACAAGAAGAGTTTTCTTGAACGGTTACAGCGTGGATATTGTATATGATTCTCGTGTGCGACAGAAGTTCATAGAACTCTTGCCTGCAACTGTTCACGTGATTGTAAAAACTCGATGATAACAGTGTTTATATACTAGATCTTGACCAATTTTCTCTCAGGGACAGCGATCTGAGATTGATTAATCGAAGAATCGATTATTTTGACTGATAAAATTAGTTGTTATGATCGACCGCAATTAATTCATGCTAGAACCCCAAAAATCGAAACGATTTTTGCTACCTTTGAATCCGGTATGATTTTTAATTTTTTTTTAATCAATTCTAAATGTGTATTGGGAATTGTAATTAAGTATTTCCTTTAAAAGATAAGAATTTGATTTTTGTATTTTAATCTTTCCATTGTCTGTTATATTAATTTTAACTGATTTTTTACGGGTTTTCAAGGGCATATTGGACAAATTGCAAACAAATCGATTAATCAAAGATCAATCTTTCAGAAATTGAGTATTGATTCTTTGACCTTTGATTTGATTAAATTCTAAGATCGTTTTACAGAAGGATTCGCCATTCCTATTTTCTCTCCTGCATGCGTTCGAGAATCCCTTCTTGTGTAAATGACGGTGTAAATATGTAATGACTTGTTTAAATTCTTGTATTCGTAAATTGTTAATTAATTCAAAAGAACTTTTTTTTTTATATACGAAGGCGGCAAACGAGCATACAGTCCACCTGATGGTAAGTGGATATGTGCTCTGGCGCATCTCACTCACTACCGGAACACGTACGTGCATTAGGGAAATAAGATAAAGTGGGAAATGCAGTACATTTCAAGGTGAGAGAGGGGTATCGTGTACTTATTATAATATGTTTTTTCCAAAATTTCAGGCAACTGGTGGCGTCCGAACTTCGAACCACCGCAATATCCTTACATACCACCCCACGTTACAAAACCAAAAGAGCATAAACGCCTGTTCCTTGTTCAATTACAAGATAGAGCTTTATTCGCTGTCCCTAAGAACTATAAATTAGTGGCAGCTCCCCTGTTTGAGTTATATGATAATGCTCAAGGCTATGGACCAATCATAGCATCCCTTTCGCAAAGTCTTTGTAGATTTAATTTTGTGTACATGTAATAATGAGTGTTAAAGTCCAAGGGATAATGTCGATTTTAGTTGGAAATTTCTGAGTGACGCTATTTGATATTTATAGTCTAATTTTATACCCATCTGTAATCCATAGTCTTGGTATTATAGTTTTGGTATTTAAAGCATTATAAATATGGCACAAAAAGCGATAAATGTGAAAAAAAAAAAAAGTGTAGTCGGGACAAATGAACTTGATACTTTGTAAATACTAAAACTATTCAGTTTCTGCTTTATTCTTCTATTATATTATTATATGAGCTGGTTTTGAGCGGGCGTGCTTTGAATTCTTAGAGAAATCGTTATAAAGAAAGTATGCATTGATTTTTATATAACTGTAATGTTTTAAAAAATAAATCAATTGCTATTTATACATAGTCATTCTCAATAACAATCAAGATTTGTTATTTGATCCTTGCATTTACAAACTCACATTATTGCAAAAGAAACAACTTAATTAAAAAGATTGTTACTGTCAACGAAACAAATTCACTGTTGATATTTTTTATTTCATTTCGTACCCAGCAAGGACGTCGCCAGCCAATGGGCCAGGGGCGGGGGGGGGGGGGGGGTAAGTTGAGAGAGAGGATGGGAGAAATATGAATTGTAGGTACAATTACAATATTTTCGAATCTCTGGGGGGGGGGCTTGGTGACGCCCTTAGTACCAAGTATCAAGTTCGTTTAATCCGGTGTAACATTTATAAATTTGCCAATAGTGAGTATAGTAGGATTTTTTATTCGAGTCGGGGGATATGACATGTAGAACTGTCAATAAAGTGTCATCTCACTTTATTGACAGTTGTAGAACTGTCAAATTTCACTTTGACAGTTCTACATGTCATATCCGTGACTGGAAGCAAAAAATCTGGTACTTTAGATTGTCTGCCGGACACCAGGACTCTATCCCGAGGACATTTCTAGTTTTAATTCGAACAATGTAATAATACAAGTGGACTAAATAGTTTATAACAAAAAGGAGTTTTATTTATTGTACCTCAAGAAAGAAGATTGTTCTAGTTTTTAAGATTTTTACATGATTACAATTAATCGCGCGAGTCACTGGCGCACGTTACTTGGTATGTAAACGACCACTAGCGAAACATCACATTAAAAATATCAGATTTGAAAATAAATGTAATATATATATGTAGTGTATTTGAGCAAACTGTATAAATGAAAGTATGTGGATTGAAATTAATTTTACCTAACTACCCTCAAGTGCAGTGCCGTGATAAACAAACAGTTAGTTCTATGGCAACAAGAAATCTTTAAGTACCCTCCATTTGTAAAATCCACTCACGCGTGTAACATTTTCAGTGAACAAATTCTGTGTTAACAGGATGTAGATAATTTTTATTTGAACATGTCATGTTCATACAATCTGTGATATTTAAATAAACTTGTACAGTCATCTACATACGAATGTACTTAGAACCCTTCGATTCTAGTCTATTTGTTAAGTTATCGATGGGTATATGTTGAACTGTCGCTTACTGTACCTGTGATATAATTCTTATGAATATTTTTCAATTATTTATAGCGTATTTTTTATATTTTATTGTGCTATATACAGGATGTCCCAAAATTCAACGTCAAGCGGGAACCAGGGAGTGGATTTTTTTTGTGATACTTTGTGTGTGTGTGTGTGTGTGTGTGTGTCTGTGTGCGCGTGTGCGTGTACATGCACGAACATTCCGCCATAAATCGTGTCTAAAAGCTCTGAATGCCATTTTTACAGAGTGAAGGTATTAATTTTTTGTTCAAAAAGTACCGAACAAAATTTATTTTAGGGCGTGGCGTAGGAAGTATTATAGCATTTTGAAATCTTGATTTAATGGCAGTGTCAATGGCCAAATACAGATTAACAACGAGCATTGTGTATTGTCACAAGTATCTTTCCACGCGGCCCGATTGGGGCATAAGAATAGTTCTTTCAATTTTTTATATTTATACAGAGTGTCCCAATGTTCAACGTCAAGCGGGAACGAGGGAGTGGACCACCTTATGACTACCCCGAGAAAAAAAAAGTCGGGGTAATTTTTTTTTTTGTGATTTAAGCACTGTTGAAAAACATTAAAAAAATACCTCCTGTGCAGCATTTTTGGGTGCTACGATTACAAATTTGCAGATATGACTGTGATTTTTGTCTGTGCTAATAGCCTAGATAACTCTGCTATCAATTACAATCCAAAATACAACCGGAACGGGTGCAGTATTTTTTTTAAACTTTAACACTTCGGGCCTTACTTATAAAAATCTCGCTAAGCAATACTTAGCCACCGCTTAGTTAAACCGCTCTTAAGCTATAAATCCATGTTTAACTTTTGTTTACTTATAAACGTTGATTAGCTGTTACTTAGTTAAGAAACGAACAAAGAACGATACATAGATGGTTGGCACAGATTATACATGAATATGAATATAATAATATGAATAATATAATAATATATACATTATTATATTATTAATATGAGTGCAGTCTATTGCACCAGTTATTTTCTGAAGCCCGCAAATGGCTTCAAATTTTCGGATCGCATTAATCTCTTCCGATATATTTGACGGCATTTTGATATAAAGCGAGCTTTTCGAAGCCAAAGCTATTGCCACTTTGCGGGACAAGCGCGACAGTCTGCTGACTCATGCCGTGAATGTCAGCGTTGTCTTCTTGAATCTGAAAACAAAGTTAGGTACGTATAATAAACATTAGTAAAGTATTGTACAAAATCTTCATTATAACCTACTCCTTTATAGTAAATATATGAAAACTTGACAAATAGTAATTAGGCGATTTACCTCATGACGGCCCCAATATCTGATAACTGCCATTACTTGCAATTCTACAGGAATGCTGCCACCTCGAGTATCGCCCTGGATATCTGGTCTCACTATTTCGATGATACGACTCATGTTCTCTTTATTAAATCGGTATCTAAGTTTAAATTCCTCATCCGATAAACTTTGTAGCGGATTAAAGCGAACTCTGTAATTCTTCGTCTTTCTTCTCCTCCTAGCTCTGAAACTGCTTAAATCAGCTACGTCGTTTTGGAAATCACGAAGATCTTCCAATCCATCCATGTTTTAAGCACAAATATATTTTTTTTTACTAACAAACAAACGCAAGTATGTAGGTATGTAGATCAAACGTCACAATAGAACAGCTGATTTATGTGAAATCCGCCATCTTGCCGCTTAGCGAGAGTTAAACTATGTCTCGGCAGTGTTTAATTTTGACGGCTATTTAAACACTACTTAACGACTTCTTAACGCTAAATAGTGTTTATAAGTGAGGTTTTTGCTAATCCGTAGTTAAGCAATTGATTAAATTTTAAGAAACGTTTATAAGTAAGGCCCTTCATGGTTAAATTGAGTTAACTTTGACACTTCATGGTGTAAAAAAAATGTACCTCCACTACCATGGCAAGTTGTCACAATAGTTGACATTGTATTTTTTTAATGTTTTTCAACGGTGCTTAAATCACAAAAAAAAAAATTACCCCGACTTTTTTTTTCTCGGGGTAGTCATAAGGTGGTCCACTCCCTCGTTCCCGCTTGACGTTGAACATTGGGACACCCTGTATAAATATCAAAAATTGAAAGAACTATTCTTATGCCCCAATCGGGCCGCGCGGAAAGATACTTGTGACAATACACAATGCTCGTTGTTAATCTGTATTTGGCCATTAACACGGGCAATACATTTGTTACAAGTTACATAAAAGTCTAGACAGAAATGTATTTCTAGACTGGCGCTAATACTCTTTGAATGTGTCTAATTGATTAACTCTGATATATACATAATTATATACACAGGTGGACCGCATGTTCCGTGAAGTTGTATGTAAACCGCGCGTGTGACGTCACGGGTAATTTGTAGCGATGGAGGACAGCGCGCCCGATGAAGTGAAACATCTCCCTGGACTCGGCTCAACACTTGAACCAATTTTTACATTTGGTCAAGTGATGTTTGATGGGTCGTCCATTAATCACGTGATGGTTTTTTTTTAGCAACTTTTTACCCCCCCCCCCCCCCCCGGTGATACTGGTGATAAATACATGTGATATCTCACTACATCCTTGTGATATTTCGTGATTTTTCCGAACTATGACGTTACGTCAATCAAACCGCCTTCCTGCAACTGTGTGTCGGCCTTCAATTGTACTAATCGTCTTATAACGACCGATTGGCGCAGTTGGTAGTGACCCTACTTTCTGTGCAAAAGGTCCCGGCTTTGATTGCCGGTCGGACATACTGTTATTTAAAAAAAAACTGTATGTTCCGGTGTGGGGGTATTTTTGTCTTTGTATTCGTCTCTGGACCCACCACACAGGGAATACTATAATTGGGCCGTTCTAATAGGTCGGATTTGCCATATGGGCCCGTTCAAGTATTACGTAAGCAGAATTTTAGTCATTTTAACCTCCAACCCCTCCCCGTTGTCAGCGAAAGTAAGCAAGGCTCTTACCATGCTTACGTAAGCATTGGTATAAATTGTACAAAATCTGCTCCAAGTTTCTTATTTAATCGGAATCTACTAAATTTTGCCAAAAAAATACGAAAGTAAATAAATAAATATTGCTGACGTAATTGCCATTCTCAGAGTCCCCCCCGTCCCCGGTGTCATCAAAAAAGATCCCCATTGGTGCTTACGTAATACTTTAAACGGCCCCTATGACAAACTATATAATCCACCGATGTGAAATATTAATTGTCATAGACGCGACGCTTCCAAGAAAACGACGCTTAGAATTGATCGTGTTATATAACTCGATCAATCCTAAGCGTCGTTTTCTTGTTATATAACTCGATATATAACTTGTTATATATCGAGTTATATAACTTGTTATATATCGAGTTATATAACTCGATCAATCCTAAGCGTCGTTTTCTTTTTTATATAACTCGATATATAACTTGTTATATATCGAGTTATATAACTCGATCAATCCTAAGCGTCGTTTTCTTGTTATATAACTCGATATATAACTTGTTATATATCGAGTTATATAACTTGTTATATATCGAGTTATATAACTCGATCAATCCTAAGCGTCGTTTTCTTGTTATATATCGAGTTATATAACTCGATCAATTCTAAGCGTCGTTTTCTTGTTATATATCGAGTTATATAACTCGATCAATTCTAAGCGTCGTTTTCTTGTTATATAACTCGATATATAACTTGTTATATATCGAGTTATATAACTCGATCAATTCTAAGCGTCGTTTTCTTGGTAGCGTCGCGTCTATGTTAATTAATATTTCACATCGGTGGGTTATAGGGTTCGTCATATGTCAAATCCGACCAATTAGAACGGCCCAATTATAGTGTTGGCCATTGAGTGTGCCGAAAAAAAAATCAATACAAGAAACAAAATAATGAATAAAAAAAAATTATTCGAATTATCAAATCTCAGATGTACACATATAAAATATTGCAAAAGCAATAAATGTTTTTATTATAAATTGAATTTATATTTTCATGTCGTAAAAAGTGACATGCCCCGATTTCTAATTTCATTTTCAGTGCACAAAAAATGTACGGATTTTTTATATTTTTCATATATTTTGATTTCGCATATGGCTATCTCTGGTCAAAAGGCATTGTACACTACACAATTAATAAAAAGGATTACGGTAAGTTTTATTTTTCATTACTTTTTAGGAAGGTGTTCCATACTTTGTTGTAGTTCTTAAACTGTTTATCACCCACTACCTACTGAATATGGACTACGTCATGCACATTGTCTCGAGGGCCTTGATATGCCACGCTGGTTGGCGAGTCCACTCTTTTAAGAGGTGGTGTAGTTCCTCAGAGCCTGTGGTAGCGGTATTGTGATCCCTTGGAGGAAACCCACAGCGAGGTATGGGCTGATGAGTGGTATGCTAATGCCGGCCGTCACCACGCGGCAAAATTTAACTAATGCTTATTATTTTAACTGGTCAATATTTATAGTAACGGTATCACGTAAAACTTAGAGCATAGGGGCCGTTCAAGTATTACGTAAGCAGAATTTTAGTCATTTTTAACCCCCCCGCCCGTCGGCGAAAGTAAGCAAAGCTAACGAAAGTACCCCCCCCCCCCCCCAAGCTTATGTAAGCATTGGTATAATTTTTACAAAATTGTTCAAGTTTCTTATTTAATCAGAATCTACTAAATTTCGAGTAAATAAATAAATATTGCTGACGTAATCGCCATTCAGACCCCGTCCCGCCATGCCATCAAAAATAAGCAAAGCGAAGACCCCCATTTTGGTTTTTACGTAATACTTGAAGAGCCCCATAGCAGGCAGAATCACAAAATATATTTTTTTCCAATTATTTATTATCTCTTCAATTCTGGAATATATGAGCCGCAAATATCCAAACTCCTTGTCGGTCTCTGCCGCGTGGTGTCGTGTGTATCGCACGGCGAGAAAGTATATTCAGTTTCATAAAAATCATCAACCGGCGGATCGGGTGGACGGTCGGCTCGTCTGACACGTTAAAAAAATTAAAACCAACAACAAGGGAGTATCCTTTGTCTGATGTTACCTTTTTCATTAGACCTCCACTCTCAAGACGAGATAGCGTCCACGTTTGGTCGGATACAGAGAGAGATATGCGTGAAGTTCTTCAACACGCCGGAACACTACAAAGCGACAGTACATAATAAGATATTATTTATCAGCAACCCTGAGAAATTGAAGGACTGTCCGCCTGTTGGTTACAATTTCAGCGGGAGTGTGGTGGTAAGGTTTGATTTTGTACAGAATCTTTTTTGGGATACCTGCAATGAGATAGGTGCACTTGACAGGTAAATGTAAGTCATGACGAAAAATCGTCAAAAGCACTTTAAAAAATGCTTCATGCTTCTTCATTCTCCTTTTCCCCCAAATCATTTCCTAAATCTCTAAAGGTAGGCTGTAATCCGATTGCGCGCTAAGGTTTGTCATTCTGGACCGATGTTGACGTGGATCGTCACGAGTGCCCTTGCGCAGGCGCGGATACCGAAAAAACAGGGGAGACTTAAAGACATCTTGAGCTATGGGTGTAATAACAAATCATCAAGTCACATGCAAAGCTTAAGAAAACTATTCAAACTGTTTCCAAGACGAGAACTACAATCAATCGAATAAAAACACACACAAGATACAAGTGATAATTTATGTTCTCTTCTTTAAACGATGAATTCCATGCGCCTATTCTTCCTGGCATATTGGTTAATTACATGGTACTTATGCAAGTACAACTATTCGACTGATTAATAAATTCCGTTTAGTGTAGATGGATACGTCGCTCGCGTCAGCGGTGGGGGGGGGGGGGGATATGTATCCGCCACTGTCCATGAGTGACGGTAACCACTTGCCACCGGGTGAACAGTGCTCGTCCGTCGCCTTCTTTCTATAAAAAGTAATATTACATTTACAATAACCAAACTAAAACTTGTCACCAGCTCGCCCGTGTGAGGAAATCCGCATGCTCCAGAAATAAAAAAAACTGGGGTATATATAGGTATATGTATCTATTTACCAATCCGCACTGGACCCGAAACCCCTCGGTGATTTACTTGGGGAGGTCTGTGCCCTGCAGTGGGTCAAAGGCTGACACATGTAGATTACTACAAGTCTATTACAAGATTACTACTTACCGGCCGAAAGTAATACACATCGGCCTTCAGAAAGAGACTATCGGCAAGCTTCGGTTTTGTAGCGCGTCGTCTCTGTCGTGTGCCGTTACGATAGAGACGACGCTCTACAAAACCGATGCTACCCGTTCATAGTCGATGTGTATTACTTTCGGCCGGGATGTGTACACGTGTTACAATTAAACACGAACAGTAAAGTGACAGATTGCTGACATTTTGGATGCCACATTGATTGACCCTCTGCCAATCTGTCTGCTCACATCATCAGCATATTCTGTGCTGTATACCTTCTATACACGACGTTACAGTCAGCAAGTATCACTGCTGAATATAGTCCGTTCTGGTGTTCCCCCACCACACATGATCTAGTTAACCCTTTACTGGTACGCTCACTACACAAGACTTTGACATTTATGCCTTAAATAATAATATCAGTTATGCCATCAGCATGACTCGACTGTTGGATACACTCCCTCACACGCTACACATGATTTGACCACACTCGTACAAAGACGACACTATTTCATAATATTTCTACCTATTCCAGCAAATGACAATTGGATACAAATGCATAAACAGCAAGGAGATAGCTAGAATCGTGGTGGACATGCTTAGAGCAGGCACTGAGGAAACTGGTACGCTTGACCACCCTTTCTTTACTAACTTATATTACTAGATCCAATTAGCAAAATAATTCGTGCATTGATACGGAACAAGCAGGAACTGGCTTTCCCACTCGATAATTGCTGTTCTCTCGCCAGAAATATCTTCATGTTAAGAAGACTTATAAACAATAATGCTGTTTTTATAGTGTAACAATGAGTGACAATGACCTGGGCGTCACTTATATCTATTAATAAATTAATTTCAGATTCACCAATAAACAGCTATGATTTGATCAAAAAGTTTCAAGAGGAGGTTCGTATATAAACAATTTGATACAAATACAAAAATGTTCCATTTTGCGATATCAAATAAGTTTTTCATCACGATTCCCAGGACAATCCCATTGGCACTTCCCTTCTCTCCCCCACTGACCGCAACTACATTAACGGCTTCTACTTTACGGAGTGCGGCGCGTTGGCGCGTCGCGCGGGCGGCGTCGTCGCCCCGTCGCGTCGCGTCGACAACGACGCGACGTCCCAGTTCACAGAGGAAAACTACCAGTATTATCGTGACAAGCTGTGGCCGCTTGGAATCGTCATGTATGGAGTCGAAAAAGAATTACGTTAGTTGTGACTAATTACTTTCTGTTTGTATTTGAAGGTAGTTGTTATTTGTCATTTTTTGTGCTACCGTCCAGTTATACATTAGTTTTATTTTTTCCTCTGATGCTAGAAATTTATCTCCACTCACAGTAATTTTAAAATAATACACTGTGCAAATTTAGATATTTTACAGACACCCAGAATTTACAACTCTGAAATAATAATTTCAGGCGACAGCAAAGAGCACGATCTTTTAAAATTCGCGATGCGCACTATAGAGCTCGGTTCGTGCGTGGTGTTCCAGGAGATGAACTATGACGACGTGTTAGTGCCCAAAAACCTATTGTGGTTCGCGAGACAAGGGGAGGAGGCGCCTCAACTTGGGTTTATGAAGGGGAATCAGGTATCTAAATATAATATGTAAAGATATTTGATCAAAGGATTTTTAAAGACATCTTTAATGTAAGAATGAGAAGAGCGAAAGCCTGTGTGTGTTCGCGAGCTGCATTATGGTGGGCTTATATGCAGCTATGGAGATACATAGTCATAGTCATGAAGACGTCCATAGAGACATCATGGAGAGGCTGATGGTAGTAGTAATTGTGTTAATCTTCGTGTGTTCTTTGACCCACGACACAGGCCATTCTTGTGGGCCCTTGCGTGTGTTATTGTTTGTTTATTTCAGACAATAAGCCTCCAGTCTATGCTGCACGAATGTCCCGGCCATAGCGCGCACGCGTTGAATAATCTGATGCGCGCTCTGGGAGTCCCCATGATGTCCAACCGCGTGGACAGGGACAACTACCTCATCATAAACTGGCATCTTATCGACAAAGGTGACAGACATTAGTTTTATTATGGAACATAGAAAGAAGTATGCCGGCCATCATCTATACTAATATATAATTCCCCTCGGGTTTCTACAATCGCACCTCCCGTCACGGAAGTGCGGTCCATCCACATTTCCTCGATACGGTGGTGTCGCGCACTGTTCGCTCCAAAAATTATTTTATACCGCGAACCCGCAGGCTGTGGAACGAACTGCCTCAAGAGGTCTTCCCACTAGGCTACGATATGGGTTTCTTCAAGAGAGCTGTGAATAGGATTTTACAAGGTCGGCGGCGCGCCCGCATACCCCCTGGTGTTGCAGGTGTCCACGGGCGGCGGTAATACTTACCATCCGCTTGCTCGTCCGCCCACTAGTCTATAAAAAAATAAATAGAGGTAAAATTGTGTGTTTGTATGTTGGGGGTAACCTCTGGAACTACTCAACCGATTTCAAAAATTCTGTCACAAATAGGAAGCTACATTATCCGTTTCTAATATAGGCTATATTTTATTTTGAAATTAAAAAAAAAAGCTCTTATAAACCGAAGCGAAGCGAGGGCGGGTCGCTAGTATTGAATAAAGACAAAATTCCCTTTAGAAACTGACTATGTACTGATTAGGTACCTATAGTAGCAGTAAATGTTTTAACTGGTTAGTTCCAGATCACCTTCTTGTGAGTGAGGATATGTGTGTTTCTGCATGTGTGCGAGCTTGTGTGTCTGTATGCGTGTGTGGGTGCGTCGCACAGTATTTAGCACATAACGTGTCCGTGGCCAGGTAAGGAGCACTACCTGGAGAAGCTGCACAAGGACGCGTGGATACAAGTGCCGTACGACTTCGAGAGTGTGACGCACGCGCCCGCCAACTACATGTGCCACGCGTGCGGGCTCGGCGCGCAGACTGTTCAGCCCGTGCAGGTTACTATATCTTTGTTATGTTATGACCTTTAGATATACGTGCTTTTTACGTGGTGTTTGGAGACTACTGCTACCAGGTCCGTCTTTGAGGATTTCGGGACTATGGGCCAGGTATAAGTTGGGGCCGTTTTGAACCTCAGGGAAAAGTTGAACGATGTTTATTGATCTATATATATAAAAGAGGATGTTGGTATATCTGATGTTAATAGACTTCGACACCGTTTGATCGATCACCATGAAAGTTGGCACATATATGTATTTTTTCATGGAGGTTTCTATGCTATCCACTTTGTTGTAACTCGCCACTAGATGGCGCTGCAGCACATCGACTTTTGGACCATTTAATCGATCGCAAAAATCATATCGAACAACTACTGTGAATAAAGGAAAAAATATTTCATATACACACGCCTTTGTTACTATTTTACCCTTCCTGTACAATGATACTACCGAGTCGCACTATCGGTAGTGACGTGGGTAGTTACTTTATCCTTTTGCACTGATGATACTCTGTATATTTGGTAATGGTTCACTACGATACTACCAAGGCCATAGTTTCCAATGAAAATACTATTGGTCAGTAGTGCAGAAGGGAAAATAAATCCCGCACGACACTTCCAGTAGTGCGGATTGGTAATGACCGTGAGTCAGGGGGAGATTTTGTTATACTTACTTGGAAGAAGATAATTTTCCAGGATCACCTCTGGCAGCGCACGTTGACAATCGGTCGAAAAACACAGCTGAGCGAAACAGACGTCACTATATTGAAATTATTGTATGCGAAAAGTTGCAGCGAAAGGACACAGTCACGACAACATAATAAAAAAACTTGAAATTTTGACACATTAACAGGGCGTCGTTGGCTATATGCCCGGCGAGGCAATTGGTTAAGATTTATTTTTATTTATTCACACATTTACTGTCAATATAAATAAAAGTAAGTAATGTTTAACGTTAAAATAAGCAATAAAATGTTTTAACTAAAATAAAACCGATTTTCAAATTTTGAAATACCTATGGAATCATGTGAATTCCACTGGCTAACCTTAGAGTTAATAAGCGTTATTGTTAATGCGCGCGCCGCGAGCAGAAATAAATTCGGTCATTGACCTGAGATCAGCCAAGACTGGACACAAAGAAACTAAAACTAAACGACGAAAACCTTTAGATGCCTCAAATTTCTATATCAAAGAGGTAGATTAACACTCAAATGTAGTGCACACATAAGTGAAATAAAGTGCCTTGATGCAGTCAAAGTCCCTAACGTTTAATAAATCCTAGCTATTTGTATGATTTATCACTGCCTTAATTAAAATTAAATTACTTAATTAACTTAAAATGCTCTGCCAATATTATCTTGGAATCCAAACGAACACCGACATACTCGTACACAACAGAGTTAACAATTCAATGACTGTTTTGTTTATTTTATATTGGAAATAGGTTTCTTTTTCCGTGTAAAACTTATTTGGACGCTTAACATTCATAGTTATTCTAGTTCTTTCATAGTAGGTACTTTGCTAGGTTACCCTTTCTATTAATATGCAGTCATTGATCGGCAGTCATCGGCGAATCAGAAACTTGGAACGTTCAAAGCTGGTGTATATATCTAAAAGGTAGACATTAAAAAAAAGAGGTCTTAAAATTGAGCCCAGTGGGACTCCTTAGTGGAGTACTTGAACATAATCACTAAATGAACTGCCAATACTAACCGCCCGTCTTCTATTAGTGACGTAGGATAAGAACCATGGATGCAGGTTGTCTCGGATTCCAAGGACACGAAGCTTTTAGAACGAGATAATGTGATCCACACGGTCAAATGCTTTCTCGAAATCCGTGGTCCTAGTTAAAACTAGTTTCAACATTCAAATTTGTTAATCAATAAATTCTAGTTTTTACTGTTAGATTATTGTGTCAGATTATTTTATAAAATGAATATTATAAACTCAATACGTTGATTTATATTATTTTGTATTTGATTTTAACAATTGAATCACTTCCAACAAAGATTCAGTGCTAGCTGTTAGCACCATTTACACAATCGACCAATCGGAAACTGACATGACAATATAATTTTTTCCTAGTTGCTCGGAAATGGCTTCATTATTTTAAAAAAAGAATACGTCAATCGGCTCTTTTCTGTACGCACGCCAGCAATTTCCAACACGACAATAATAGAGATTGCTGGACGGTAGCGAGGTTATTTTTAGTGCACACTAACATCAATTAGGTTTTTTTAGATACACGATATTTATTATTATAAAGGCATGTTTTCAAAAGTTTAACAAAAGAACAAAGACCGCGCGCAGTCGAATTGGCAGGAATGAAACTTCTGTTTCTTGAATTGTTTATTGTTTCCTCGCAAATCAGAGAAAAGTACCTACTATACAAGTCTCGGCCGAAATAGCAATTAGCGGCCTCATTTATGACAGTAATGTACTATTACGCGGGATTTCATTTCACCTAAGTGGGGATTCAAGCAGCTGCAACGGTTTCTCGTTGGAAAAGACGTTATTAGCTTGTCGAGTCTTGAATTGTTAAGTAGTGCTTACTATTGTTATTATTGGAAAACATTGTAAAACGTACAAACTAAATCATGATAATAAAGCTTGACGAGTGGATCGACTGTTTTTTCTTCACGAGTGGAGTAGTTCGAGCCACGAGTGGAAAACGCATTCAGTACCTCGAAAAACTAGTCAAGGAAAAAAACTAAACTAGTTTTTACTGAAAATGGATATTAACTGTAACATCTATTTAAAGTAAAATTACACCCGCTTTTTATTTTCTGTTTGATCTGGTGGTTGACTTACGAGTATATCTTCTAAACCACAGACACTCATTCTGATGTTTTGCGACTAACTCTGGATGCAATCAGATCTTTATTAGATAGATCTTTATTTATTAGATAATCTCGAGATACAGAATGGCGCTGGCAGAAAAGTATATTCTGTGTGGCAGGTACAAAGATATCCATATAACTTTTAAACCGCAAACACTAGGTAAAAACTTCTGATTTTTGGCGACAAATTCTGGAAGCAATCAGTTCTTGGCTACGTAAAGTAATTCTCAAGATATAGCCTGAATAAGCTTTTTCTGGTAAGGACACGAAGACATCTCGACTTTTAAACGGTGAACTGACTAACTCTGCTTTAATTGAGACTAATTATCGACTTTTACTTGTCTGGTAAGAATTTAAATGCTGTCTAAATCAAATCTATGTAGCTGGCAGGAATAGAGAGGGACGCCCAAAAACTGGACTTAAAAAGTAAACGAAAAAATTAAAAACTAATTTCAGATTTTATTTATTTTATTTACAACAACTACAGAATTCATCATTAGTTTATACAGTCTTTACATTACAATACATAATTCCTAATTAGTTGGTATAATCGGGCGCTGGATCGATTACAAGTCTCTTTCCAGGTCGTTAACAACTTATTGAATACGTGGGCTACGTTACACCATCTGCAAAAGTAACGTTGTAATGTTGTCGTTCAGATAAGCGCCCAATTATAGTTTGGCAAATAATGTTAATAGATATCAACAAAGAGACTGGAAAAGCGCTACAAATTTAATAAAAAAAACACTAAAAATAGGTGGAAAAATAATTTTGATACTTCAATTCTAGGCTAATTTTATTATTTAACTGAATTATCAAAAGGTGTATCAAACACAAGAATTTGAATAAATGGAAAAACACCATATTTGAATGTTTTTTGTAGAATTTTTTTTTTTATATAAACAGATCCGATTATTGACGTTGACCAGCGCGACTTCATTGACAGGCAATGGACTCTTTCGACGAAATATCGGAATAGGTACTTTTTCGAGTAGAGACCGCGGGATTTCATTAATTTGCCGTTCAATTTCGTCTATAGGTTCTTCAATGATCTCAGGGTGGTTTGTATAGCTTTTTTTTTTTTTTTTTTTTATGTGCTAAGGCGGCAGACGAGCATACAGTCCACCTGATGGTATGTGGATACTGTCGCCCATAGACATCCGCGATACATGCCAACATTAGTCCAAAATGACAAATGTTGGCAAGCCCCCGGATGCGCTGCCTACCTTTGGAGATATAGGAATTGATTTGGAGAAAGGGTTGTGAAAATGGGCAGAGATAGGATGGAATGGGAATGGGCTCTGGCACATCTCACTCACTACCGAAACACGTACGTACATTGGGGAAATACGATAAAGTGGGAAATGCAGTACATTTCAAGGTAGTCTTCTGTGAGAGAGGGGTAACGTGGCCATCTCGAGCGCGCCCAGCGGCTGTTGGATTGCAGCGTGCACTGTCCCCCTCCTAAATTTTGCTAGTGTGTTTGCTTTTCAAAAAAACCACTATAATATATCTAAGCAAGAGATGACACGACCTGGGAACTTGGGCTTTGTTTCGCGAGCAGTGAGACAAGTGGCACCATCCTGCTGAAACCACATGTCAGTCATGTCAATTTCATCCAATTTTTGCCAAAACAATGCTTAACAGTCACCGAGGCACCTTCCACATTTTCAAAAAAGTATGGTTCGATGATCCTTCCTGCCCACATGGCACACCAAACTGTCACTTTTTGGGGACGCATCGGAAGCTCATGCAAAGCATGAGAATTTTCTGATCCCAGGATCCGGGAATTCTACTTGTTAACGAAGCCGTTGAGGTTTCAGTCAGCCTCGTCACTAAAGTTGATTTTGTTCTGAAATTCCTCGTCAACTTGCAGTTGTTCCAAGGCACAGTTGGCAAAGTTCCTACGCTCTCTATGGTTTGTAGGCTTCAGTTCTTGAGTAAGTTGGATCTTGTAAGGACGAAGGTGCAAATTTTTAGTTAAAATTCGTTGGACAAGTGCTGCGATGGAGGTCTAATTCGTGGGAGCGATGCCGGGTGGAAGTATTCTTCTCAGACATTGACACTCACAGTCTGCGTTGTTTTCAGATGTTCTTTTAGCGCGATGACGGGTAAGGTTTTCACTATTAATAAACATTCTTCCAAACTGTAACGCGGCATTTTCAACAATGACAATGTGTTAGTTAACAAAGTACCAAATATGGCCGACAGATGAATTGACAATCGAAAATGGCGCGCGATTCGAATTTCAAGTTCTTGTTGAGACACCCTTTAGTTTTAGAGATTAAGTATTATTTTTTAATTAGCCTCATTTTTTTAATCTTCAATTTTCATTTGTCAGACTCTAAACGATAATCACCTTAAATAAGTTGTTTGTGAAACGCAGAAAAAAACATTGTAATCGATCGAATGCTTGTTTGATCTACACATATTCCGTTTCAATCCATGTCCAAAGTTTAAACAAACATGGCGGTCTAATGTAACTATCATGGCCTTATTTTTTTTATACAGAAGTGTGCGGCCAAACAAGCGGCCCCACGTGATGGTAAGTGTTACCGCCGCCCATGGACACCTGCAACACCGCGGGGTATGCGCGTGCGCCGCCGACCTTGCAAAATCCTATTCACAGCTCTTGAAGAATCCCATATGGTAGCTTAATGGAAAGACTTCTTGAGGCAGTTCGTTCCACAGCCTTGGCTGGGTTCGCGGTATAAATTCAAGAAATATGTGAACATAGCTTTAAATCTAAGGCAAACTTGCACTCAGAATGAATTAAATTATGTATATGTAAACAATTATTAATCTCACTAGTTTAATTTTAATTTAAGGGCATGTCAGTTGCCACACGCCGCCATGTTTGTTTACATTTCGGACCAATTGGATTGGAACAGAATATAGACTTTAACGTGGTTTTGCGCGCAGGAAACCCTAATAATTGTATAATTATACAATAATGTTCTTATAATGTTTAAGCTTTAAGCGAAGCCACAAATTACATCAATAGTAAAAAATAAATTGAGTAGTCCATTTGTAAACATCACTATTTGACTTTTAGCAGCCAGTCAACATTGTTTTTTTATAGAAAATAGGCGGCAGACGAGCATACAGTCCACCTGATGGTAAGTGGATACTGTAGCCCATAGACATCCGCGATACATGCCAACATCAGTCCAGAATGACAAACGTTGGCACGGCCCCGGATGCGCTGCCTACCTTTTGAGATGTAGGAATTGATTTGGATAAGGGATTGGGAAAATGGGTAGGGATAGGATGGGAATGGACTCTGGCATTTCTCACTCTCGACCGAAACACGTGTATTTACATTGGGGAATAGGGATATAACGGGAAATGCAGTACGTTAAGGATTATGCATAATTAAACCTAGGACTAAGCATTAACGGAAAATATGATTTTAATATTTAATTTTTTTTTTAATAATTCATGTTCATTTGGTGCCAACGGCCAAAAATGGTATCATAAATAAAATATGGTAAATAATCAAATCATATTAAAATGGTCAAAATAGTTCTTTCATTTCAGGAAGGCAAGTTACGCTCAGTAGTGGTTGTGCTCGTACATGTACATTGTTTTAGTGTGCGTAGACTTGAGAACGGTCAGTTGGGTTCCCGACGCCGCGGTGCACACTAACAAGATGTACATGTACGATGGTAACCAGTACTGACCGTCACCCGCCTTCCTGAAATGAAACAAATATACTTCATTATTACTATCAAAGAGAGAATTAAGAATTTCATTGTTTAAGAATTAAATTTTATCACAATTTTTTTTTGTTCAGTCTATTGCCAAACAATTAAGTTCTTAAATTGGACAAAATCAGAAAGAAATTAATAATCAAACATCTTTTCAAAATTATGTTCTCTAAATATCAAATTTTGGTTCACTTCGAGGCTTTTGATTTAGTTCGACTACCATAAATACAACAAAATTAGTTGCCTCAATGGCAATTTATGCCAAAAAAGGAAGGGCAATAGGTAATTTATTGAAAATAGTCGCTTAAAGCAAGCACATTTCAAGTGAATGGTCAACAAATTAATATTCGATACGGTGTCCCCCAAGGGTGTCTACTAGGGCTCTTCCTTTTTACCAACATTCCCTAACTCCGACTTACTCAAATCTGTTAACCCAGCATCCTTGTTATCACCGAAATGTTTTAGCAAATGAGCCTGTAGACTGTCCTTATTTTTCGCGCGAAAACTACACAAATCACAAATGAACGTTTTTCGACAACTCTCTGAACTAGGAGTGCATGATTCTTCAAAATTATTGACGCAATACATGCAAATTTCCGTGTCAAAAATGGAAGAGCATTTCTTGCAATATTTGACTTTGGTTTTGCCTGAGACTAGGATAGCTTTTACCGCGTCAGTATCGCAAGACTTACATACAGTTGCATTTTCATTAGCTTTCTCTTTGCGACTGTCCATATATTTTTTTGTATCATCTGTACTTAATTTTACTTGGCAAAGCTCTGAAGTGTTCTTTAATTTTGATTGTTTCACACTATACGTTTTGCAATTCTTATAAAAGTTATTTAATTTATTTCTGTTATTCGAGTAGCTTTTGTCTAGATTACAAGTTTTGACAGAGGATTTTGTATTAGGCGTTTTTGATAGACTGACTTGAACTGGGTTTTTGGCGAAAAAATCACGGTTTTCATTACTATCATTTACATCGTTAGATATTATTTGATATACTGTTATGTATTCCGTTTTGTTGTCAGTTTGAGATTCTTCGGCTTCAGTCGATTTCGTTTCAGTTGATTTGCCATGATTTTTATGTTGTTGATCGTTTGGGTCTTCGTGTTTAACGCAGTTGGTGTTACTTGAGATAGAAAAAGCTTCTTCGTCTGTTATAAATCGAATATTTGTATCGGAAATAGTATCCGACATTGGACTCGAGGTATCGATTGTCTCTTCGCTCATCGGTGGTAACAGTTCTTTTTCGATAGTTTTAGGAAATCTTTTTAAGAACGGCAACGTTGTCGGTACGCCAGGGAGTACAATTTCAATTCCTTTACCTTTATTTTCAACAAGTGGATTTTTATTTCGTAAATCATCCTGTTCGGTTAATGTTACTTGTAATATATCTTCAAAACTGTTATTTACTTTTGAGTTATCATTGGCAAATCCTCGAAAAGACTTTTCACTGCAATTAGGTGAAGTGCCTACATCTTGGCTTTTTTCAATGATTTCTCGGCATGAATCTATTGTAATGTTATCTGTACTCTGTTCTGAATTTATTGTTAATTCATCTGAAGTTTTTTTATTTGAATGTATCGAAATTTCGCTAGTACTTTGATTGACTTCTCTGGAATCTAAATTAATATGCTTTGCATTTAAATACAATTCATTTTCTATAGGAATCTCGGTATTTTCTAAAGACTGAAGCATATAATCGTCCATTAAAGAAATATCTGACAGATTTTCTTCAGTACTTTCCGAGTACCTTTTAGTCTTTGGAGATATTAATGGAGATTTGAGCTTTTTATTAATAGATTCTTGAACCATTTTGAACTCATCTGTATCTATTTTCATTACAGGATCAGATTTTTTAATTTTTAATTCTTTTGTATCACAAATATTAACACTAGTAAGTCTTTTATCATTATCATGTATAACATTATCACTAACATGAGATGAATTAGCTATTTTGCTTTTTAAAGAACCTAAAAGGCTTTCTAACTTAGTTCGCTTTGTCATAAATTTCTTATCAGTCTTTTTTTCTAAAGATATTTCAAGGACACTATTTTCAGATTCTGTTTTTGCAGTAGTTGAACTAGATATTTTACCAAGTTTTAAAGTTTCTGGAGAGCTGTTTCTTCTGTGATCCTCGTCTGTTGGAGACCTTGTGAATATAGGATCTGAAAAGTAAGTAACGAATATGTTAGATGAAACATTGTTGAAAAAAAATCTTCTTTCTTCAGGAACTATAAACAGTAAAACGACTTTACCATGTATAATAATGTTTTTACGACAAATAGTTCACTGCGTGGTAAATGGGTGTCCTTTTTTGACATCGATAAGATAGATATACTTTACTGTACACCAAAACACATACAAGAGAAACACAAAAATACAAGTAATTAGAAATACAATCGGTGGCCTTACCGCTAAAGCAATTTTGTCCAGGAAACCTTAGGGTGGTTAAGGTTAGGTGGGCAATACATGCCAATATCAGTCAATAATGACAAACGTTGGCACGCCTCCGGATCCTTTTGGAAAAAGGATATGGAAGGATACTTTATCCCATTATATTCTTTCGTATCACGACACATAGTTGATACATACTTTTACACGTACATTGAAGTACAAAGGGCCGCACGACTGTGGATAGTCTTGTTAACCATATGAGTAAATTAATCATCAATTGTTTATTTTTAACTTAATAAAAAAATCACGACATACAATATGTTAATTTTTAGTTAGATAGTAATAGGATTGGCATATTAAAATATTCTGCACTATTTTTGTAGGACCATATATTTAAAATCCAGTGAAATAAAATATATATTTTTTTTTACGGATGAAGGCGGCAGACGAGCATACAGCATAACGAGAATACAGCATACGAGCATATTCACCTGATACATGCCAATATTAGTCCAGAATGACAAACTTTGGCACGCCCCCGGATGCGCTGTCTACCTTTGTTGATGAAAGAATGGATTTGGAGAAAGGGTTGGAGACCTGGTGAGGGATAGGATGGGAATGGGCTCTGGCATATCTCACTCACTACCGAAACACGTACATACATTGGGGAATATGATAGTGGGAAATGCAGTACATTTCAAGGTAGTATTCTGTGAGAGAGGGGTAACGTGGCCAGTCGAGTGCGCCCAGCGGCTGTTGGATTTCAGCGTGCACTCTCCCCCTCCAGTTAAATGGCAATTTTTTTTTAATAGAATAAAAAAATTGCCATTAAACTAAATTATTGTGTGAAGTTTTATTTTGATATTCTAGATAAAACGTTAAAAGTACTGAAGTGTATTGTGTCAGGGAAATATTAGGCAGGTGGAACTATTTCTAATATAATAATTTGTTTCATACGCAAATGAGAGACAAGTATATTTAGCTCAGCTATCACCACTTTTCTGTCTCCTTACCTTCTAAATATCCCGGTCCCGGTGAATCTTCCCACCAAACTGGACTGGGGCAAGTCAAAATTTCCAATAAATCCTCATCAGTCAAACTTTCAGTATCCTCTGTGAGTCTCAACACACGTTCCATGGTTAGTTCTGATGTATGATGCTCGAAATCCATTTCATTTTGGTAGATTTCTGTGTTAGTGCGCTTATAGGGTGGAGATTTCATGTCTGCAATATTAGTAAGTACACTTTATTGGACTATAAACAATACAGTAAAAGTGATAGAAAAGTTTGAATAACTAGGATTTTTGTTGTTTCTATTGATGTAACTTATGTGGATATTTAACTAATGTATCCACTGCGCTGCGTGGTGTCAGCAGGCTTTAGAATATCACCAGCCGATTTCTTGCCGTGGGTGTCGTGGTGCCGTGGGGATAGGAAAGCGGAATTAAAATGTAAGATTAAACGTATTTGCATTAGTATCACAATTAGTACGTGATAAGACTATCAGTTAATTATCAGGTTGTTATGCGAAAATGTCATCTAGACATAATATTTACATTATATGTATGTATGTATATGTGTATGTGCCGTGTGGTGTGGGCTGACTATAGACTAGCACCACTCTCCATCTTATCCAGTGGGTGGGCATAAAAGGCGACTAAGGAATAACAAAGCCACAACCACAAGTCCCCAGGAACTACACGATATGATATATATTTTGTATATATCTTATGTATATATGTAAAACAGTATATTTGTATATTTTAATTATTTATTTACAAAAGGATACCACACTATCTCATTCGGTCTCACGTACCTCTCAATTGGACCTCTACGATCAACCCAAAGGTTGGCTGGTAGAGAATGCCTTAAGGCATGAAGCTCGCCTTTTTACCAATGCAAGAATGTGCAATGAAGTGTATAAATAAACAGTTAAATATACAAAAAGTAGGTCTTACCGCTAAATTATTCTCTTTCAAAGGAGCTGTTTGCGAACACAAGAATAATTGGTAGATGGTGCACATATTATAATTACTAGACTTAAGAGTTATCAATATTTTTTATAGAAAGAAGGTAGATGTAATTAAATCGCAACGTCATGTCTGTACATTAAATATGGATGATACAGAGCCCAAAACAACAGGATTTTCATCTTATTACTTACCTATCTTGTTAGTATCTTTAGAATGGAGTGTATGGGCGACTGCTTAAACGAAACGTTGTGATAAAATGAAATGTTTATTGATTTTAGGACATGCTTCCGTACGGAGGGCCACATGTTACCGGAGGGCCACATGTTACCGATCATCTTTCTTAATATAAAGGGTTGCAGTTATACTATACCAAATTGCTATTTAAGATGATTATGAAATAGCTGTTTTAGATGATGATTATATTTGAACGGATTTTGATGAAAGTCAACGCAAGTTTTAAATGAAGGACCTTTTGAGGAAATTTTGTATGTAAACCGTTAAGCTTCCATTAAGAGGCTCGCAAAAAGGTCGTAACAAGTGGAAGGAAAATAAATGAAAACTGAAGAACTGATTCCACAAGAGTGGAGCCGTGGATAACAGTTGTTATATCAGACTATAAAGTCCCAATGGAGGGTGTGCGCCGCTACGCTTTGAAATCATCTCAGCCTTTGTGGTTATTTTAAAAAAAAAATCAAAAATCTTTGTATTCTTTTTTTTTTTTATGTACGAAGGCGGCAGACGAGCATACAGTCCACCTGATGGTAAGTGGATACTGTCGCCCATAGACATCCGCGATACATGCCAACATTAGTCCAAAATGAGAAACGTTGGCACGACCCCGGATGCACTGCCCACCTTTAGATATATATAGGAATGGATTTAAAGAAAGGGTTGGGATAATGGAAAGAGATGGGATGGGAATGGGCTCTGGCACATCTCACTCACCACCGAAACACGTACGTACACTGGGGAAATACGATAAAGTGGGAAATACGGAAATACGACAAGGTAGTCTTCTATTCAGAAACAATTCAAGCACACACAGTTTTCCCGGGCACATCTTGATGTGCACATGGGCATTGATATTAATTAGTCTTGTCTGGTTCATTATGTTAGGCCTAGTTTTTATTTTAAATTATTTTATTATGTAATCTACAGCCTTTTATGTAACTTACTTAAGAAATATATTGCTAGTGCTAATGACCAAATACAGATTACAGGAACTATAATTGTGGGAAATGGGTTTATAATATCTCCATTATGTTATTTTTGATGCTTTTTGTAATTTCTCTTTTTATTTTTTTCTTATATTATTATAAACTTATTATTAGTTTATATATCATAAAACTATCCATTAATAAGAGATCTGTACTATTGTAATCAAACCTGCTAGTTTAAAAAAATACAATACCTTTTCTAGGTATTTGAAGTTTCCTTTTATTAACAGTCTTTGTATCCCCAATCATTTTCAGCTCATCTTTTGGCTTCAGAATGACTTTCTTCACTTTAACCGCCCTTTTTAACATGTTTGGATAATACTCCTTGTTCTCTACAACATGAGTTATTTTTCTTTCGGGAGTTTTCGGCAATGAAAATAGTTTTTCCGGAACTTTAGTTACTGTTTCTATTTTTGACACATTTTTTTTCTTTTTCGCTCCACATGATTTTAAATTCTTACTCGTTTTTGATGGAGGACTTCTCATAAGCAGTTGTGTAATACTTTTCATACTACGATCCTTTTCACGAAGTTGTCTGCTCAATTGAGCTGATTTTGTTCTCGTAATGATTGTTTCTTTCACTGCTATTCTGGGGTCTGATTCCTTCTTTTTGGAAGACATTTAGATCTGAAATAAGTTAAGAAACTTAAGTATCATAATGCAAACAATGACTGTATAACTTACAAAGTAAGTAAAACAATGATATCTTTTGAACTAAGTACAAAAGTGAAAATGAGTAGACCACCATTTATCGGCCACTGCTGGACATGGACCTCCTCATACACACTGTCTCATGCACGAGGGATGTATGACCTTAAAAGGGAAGCAGATTGGTGAGTCCAATCTTTTAGAGGTGGTGTAGTTCCTCAGGGTTTGCGATAACCGCTTTGTTATCCCTTAGTTGCCTTTTGTGACAACCATGGGAAGAGAAGGGGTGGGGTAGTAGTATTCTAAAGCTGTTTACAAAAAAGCTTCTAATAATAATTATTATTAATTACTTCTAATTTTTAATAATTACTTCTAATACATACTTCTAATAAAATTACTTCTAATCATAATAATAATTCTATTATTAGAAGATTAAATGTCTCAATAACATTGTTTAATCTCTTCCCATATCATAATCTAAAATTAGATCAAACTCTGGTCAAGACAAAAGCAGGCTATAAACATTCTCAGTAACAGAGTTCTGAACATTACTGACCGTTTCTGGGATGAATAAAAATGATATATTCTTTTAAATTACGTGTAACACTTAAAGCATCCATTGATTGTTCATGTTCATTGTTTGTTTGCTTGTTCATCCATTGAAGAATGGATGGAAGATTGAAGAATAGTTATTGGTTTTAAATTAAAAGATAGCTTATGCATAGTTTAGACCAGCATGAAAAACAAGTAAAATTAAGATATTTTTAAAGAATTATATGTACTAAAAATATTTAAAATTACCTATTACAACTTATGAAATAAAAACAAAGATAGAACAGATACTTAAAAATTATATTTAGCATACATAAAATAATGTTATGATTGAATGCTCGGACTATTCTGTCTTAAGATAGGATGACACCATGCAAGGGTATCGAAAGAATTAGAAATCAAATGCCGTTTAGTATCACCGTGTGATTGAAATATTTTTTTAGCACATATGACATCAAAGATGTAAATCGCAACATTCCACAATATTTATTAGTTTTTTTCAAACAAACAAATCTTATAGTCACGTTTAAATTTCTTTGTGACACATTTCGCTTTAGCAGTGAGTCCTGCACAACCATCGCATGAAGACCCACAAACTCTTCAAAAATTTCACCATTATTTTCATCTTTAAAAAAGCAGTCCTTGTTTACTAATGGAAAATCGTAATTGTTGTTGAGGGGATAATCAGAGGTATCAAAGTCAGTTTCTAAATCTGGTTTTATATCAACATAGAAATTATATTCAGAACTGAACAGAGTTCTGAAATAAGTTGCTACAACTAATCATTGAATCAACTATAAACAGTTTCAAGGACAAACTTGACAGAGGGGTTCCAAGAAAAGAGATATGGCGACACCTGTGACACGTAGCACAAGATATACACATACAGTGATCAGAACCAGAACTTTTATCGTTCACTGCTGTTCATGGGGATCGTCATACACATCGTCGTGTGAATAAGGGATATATGGCCTTAAAACGGCACGCTGGGCTTACTGATTAGCGAGTCTCACTCTTTTAGAGGTGATGTAATTCCTCAAGTCTTGTGGTAGCCACTTTGTTATCCCTTAGTCACCCTTAAGTCACCCACGGAAGAGTTCACGGGACCAGATGGGCTGGTGGTATTCTAAAGCCGACCGACATTACACAGCAAAGATAAGGTATTATTTCTGGAAAAATAAGGTTCTGTCCAGAAATTACATAAATCAAGTGTGAAATTTCGAAAGCGAAAAAAACAGGCTTCATTTAAGAATATGACTGTAAAACAGAATGAATACAAAAAAAAATACCTTTTGGATGTGGTTTGTCTGTTATAATAGCTTTCTACGGCGAAATTGATTAGTATTTATCTTATTTTATTAGAATGTGTCTCCGAATTCTCCTTCAAAGCAATCAATGGTGCATTTGTTCCAGCAAAAGAAAAAGTTAGAACGTGATATTTATACGGTAAGACGTCAACCCCCACCCCAGCACATGGTTCGAGCGAGTTAGAACCTTGTAACTTTACCGAGACAATGTATTCTTATTGATTTTGGTTGATTGTGACAAATTAAAACAACGAAGTATTAAAAATTGCCCTGAAAATTTAGTTTCTGATATAAATTAATAAGCCAGTTTTAATGAAATACTTGAAAAAGTATTGTCTCAGAATGTACACATACATAGCTATTACAAGCAATGGCACACACGAATATTTCGTGCACTCTTGTTCCATAGACTTCAAAATACTTTTTCATTAAGGGAAAGTAAGAAGTAAAAGTATGCGTCAACTGGATCGCCATCGGAGCATACGGATTTGCTTGCTTGTGATGATTCAAACTGCATTCACTAGATCGACAAATCCACATCGCACGTCGGTATTTTGAACAAGATCTGCCGATGACGCCATCCACAGTGAATACGCCATTCGCATAACGCATCGCATCCGGATCGCCACGATCGCTTACGTGTGTGCCCACGGCTCTGGTTAGACTTGTCTGAACTTGATGGACGAAGAAGATTTATTTACTTGAGAAAATATGAAGAACTATACAATTTAACACTATCACTGCCAACAATAAATAAGACTATTGAAGTTCAGCAGGCCATGGGATCCGCCAGCGACCCACATTTTCAAAACTATAGCACGCCACGACTCAAAATACAAAAATATTATAGCAGGCCACGAAGTCCGCCGGCAGGGACGATCGGAACTATTATTTTTGGCGCCGGCGTACTATTAAAATATTTTTGGGGGCAACCGGCGGCCCCCATGGCGTCATAGTCTATTTTCTCGAAAATAAGGCTGGGTTTCTGCAATAAAAATGTTGGGGCCCGCCTGTGGATCCCATGGCAGTGAGAATGTAAAAAACGTCGTCTCTATTTCAATCAACAAAGAAGGGAGAATATCTGAGAAGAGAGTGGGTAGATAATGAATGAAACTGGCAAGTAGTTTCTTGATAATAATATTTATATAATTGTAGGCACTGACGAATACATTTATTTTTACAAAAATATTGTTGAATTTGTTTTGTTTTGTTAAATTTGTTATTATCTGCAACGAAATACATAGATTTTTATCATTTTGATTTTTTCGGAATCCTATACCTACCTTTTACAAAAATATTACGCGACTAGTTGAAGATTATGTACGACAGCAATGACAACTAATTTCACTAACGCTGCTTTTCCGTATTATTGTATACCCAAGGGCGTCGCTAAGGGGGGGGGGGGGGCAGGGGAGGGCAGTTGCCCCCCTCTAGAGATTCGAAAAAAAATGTATTTGTACCTACAATTCATATTTCTCCCATCCTCTCTGTCATCCCCCCCCCCGGCCCGTTGGCTGGCGACGTCCTTGTGTATACCTATTGTAAATCTACTTAGAAGAGTGTTTTCTTTGCTCAAGGCATGCAGAGTTCCTCACGATATTTTCCTTCACAGTCAATGACAACTACTTACTTTTATTCAATAAATTCTGTAGTATTGGGCGAATGAAACCCGTCTTAAATGCTACTCAACTATCTATTTCACGGCGGGAAAGAAATTATACGGAATGTACACATTTACAGGTGTGCTTAAAATTATTTGAAATTTTACAGAAGGAAATTGCTCTCAATTAAATTACTGCAATCGCCTTCCAGCTCTAGATCCTGCTTCCGCTTCACTACAAGAATATTCTTTGAAGCAATTTGTAATTTCTAGGGCATCATTCCGTGAATTTCCACCAAATCACGCAATTCTTGCAAGCCATGCGTATCTCTTAAAGTAACTTCATCGCCTACAGTCCAGTGACACATGTCATTCTTTAAAATAATGTATATACAGCACACTACCATTACAATATGGTCATTGGACATACACAGTATGTCCGTAAGGTCCAATTTTTCCTACTATTTGTCCAAAAGTATTTTCAACAGTATTTCTTGCAGGGCTCAGTCCATAGATCTCGGGCTTGGTCACTGTCATAGGGTCTCATTACATAATGCATAATGATAAGGCTTCATCACAGACGATTACACGTGGCAAAGCTATATTTCCTCCAGGCGGTATTGTCCGTGGAGGTATATTCAATCTTCTTGAACTCAGACTTTTCCCTAAATTCGAGTTTGAAAATATAGCACCATCTGAATTCTTGCCATATGCACCAACTTATAGAGCAATTAAATATTCTAAACTGTGCTAAAATGTTTCTTGTAACTAAAGTAATTTGAATCACTGTGCGTTGGTGCTTGTGTTTGCCATCAAGGGCTGCTATCGCATTCGGCAAATTCCATCTTTCACGAAAAGACCCTTTTGAAGCGGCTCACAATTCTTGGTCGGGCACCGGCATGACAATAGGTTGTAGCACATTCCTAATAATGTTACACGTTGACTGAATGATTTCTCGAACGTTCCCTTAGTCGATAGTTATCAGCCAATGATGGAAAAGAATTTCAGGTAGACAAGTACCTGAAATAAAAAATAACCTAAAACAATCTTTATTTCATGCTATCGGAACTTGAATAAATGTTCCATGATTTTAGAAAGAACAGACGATAATGTAATAGGCCTGCGAGCTCCAGGATGTAAGGGATTTTTACCTGGCATGAGAAGAGGAATAATAACTTGATAATTGAATAATGACTCCTGGGAGTCTGGAATAATGCCGAAATCTTATGCCATTAACAATTTCAAGGAAAAACTGTTTAGTTCTATCACTGGACATGGTTAAAAAGGACTATGGGATGCCATCTGTAATAGGACTCGAATCAACCAGGCCATCCAGAGCACAACGAAGCTCATCTAATGTAAAGGCCCCACCCAAGGGTTCGGAGAAGTGAAGTGGTTAGAAGCGAGAAGGAAGAGAATCAAGGTGTGGAAGATAGGCGGGAGCTAATCTATACGAAAAACACATGCAATCAAATAGAAGGGTCGTTTGATGAAGCATCACAAGAATTCACAGAGCCTCTGTACCTCCTAATATTTTTCCAAACGAGTGAATAACCGGTTTTAGAAGAGAGCCTTTCGCAGAATTGTATCCAACCCTGGTTTTCTTCTTGGAGAAAACCCTTCTCAACCGAGCTGTTGGTATTTATTGAAATTTTCCAAGGACATATTTGAGTTATACTACGTTTCTGCATCTAGCAACTTTACTAGATTGATACATTCCTTAACCCCCCAAGGAGGCAAATCTCTGTAACAAAGCGTTTTTTGAAGGGGATGCAGGTTTCTCTCGCAGCATGAAGGATATCAACAAATTGAGAATAATTAGAAAGGAGATTGTCCTTGTTGCAAGGATTAATTGAGATTATTTTCTCTTCTACCGAAAATTTGGGCCAGTCTGCTTTGGACAATCTGTATTTCCATGAACGAGAAGGGTCATTTGTGATAGCTGAGCTTTGTGAGTAAGTTATTATAATGGGGTCACCCCCATGAGTAGAAGGGAGAGTTCTCCAACAGAGGGTAGAAGAGAGAGAAGCGGAGCATACTGAGAGGTTTACCACTGTTCTTCTGTTCTGAGAGCGGGAAACCTTGCAGGTAGGGGAGCTATCATTGAGAATACAGAATTCTATTTCGTCAAACATCTTTAGGAGAGCAAGACCAAATGCACCACTATGATGGCAGCCCCAAGAGATATGATGACCGTTAAAATCACCAAGTATTCTAACAGTAGGGGGGGTGAGGAAATAACTAAAAGTAGTCAGGGATATGGGAGAGATCTGGGTGTGGAATATAAACAGAGAAGAAGGAAATGTTTGCTACTCTAACTGCAACAGCATTAAATTCCTACCTGTGCGGAGGTAAGGGATTGAAGAATAAGTAAGGTGCTACCCGCATACTCGTTATCCCGGAGGCATGCGAAGCCAGATACCCGAAAACGGAAACCAGGCACCAACCATGTCTCCGAGATGGCAATGACGTCGGGATGATATTCGTTTATCAAGTTGCATAACTCGTGTTTGTTACGCCTCAGGCTCTTTAAATTCCATTGAACTATTAAAAACAATTTCTGCTTATTTTAGATCAAAAATTTAAAGAAAACTAAAATTCGAGACCCCCAATAATACGTGTATTCACTAACCAATGGTCATATTGCGACGAAAACTTGACACTGGCAGAATGTGATAATTGCACCATTGCCTTACCATATATGAAAAAAAAAACCTCTTATTTTCTTTTTGCTTATTTTGATTTTCATATTTTCTTGGTTGTTTTAATTATTTCATCACAATTTTCCACAGCATGATGGAGAACTGCTGCTTTGTGTGCGGCGAAACAATAATAGGAACTAAATACAAATTTGAACGTCATCTGTTCGTGCACAATTCGGAGAAAACCATTTTCGTAGAACCTCGTTTTAGATGCAGCGTGTGCCTAAAGTTATTTTTCAGGAACGATGTTTATAAAAAACATTTGGCTATACATAATCCTGAATATCGGCAAAGGAAGACTTATGTATGCGACTATTGTAAAAGAGCATTTATTGATAAGAGAAGTTTAATTCATCATATGAACATTCATGATAGCTCTATAGTTTCGCCAAAGCTTATGTTTCCATGCGAAGCTTGCGGTATTATTTATAGAGAGAACAGGCTCTTAAAACACCATATTAGAAAAACACATTATAATTTTACTTATTGTGAAAGCGTTCATGCTACGAAAATGCCTAATGACACATGGATTGAGAGAGTTAAAGACTCTGAAGTCTGCGTTATGATGACAAAACTCAACAACAACGTTCTAACAATTAAGAAATGTGCTAAAGGCAAAGACCTATGTCAAAGAATAGAAATTGCAAAAGAAACTGACTTAATAAATTCTAATTCTCTTCAATTCACCTACTTGATGGATGGAATTTGTCATATTTGTAATAAAGCGATGCTGAAGAAGAGTATAGCGAAGCATATACGGGAGAAGCATTTGAAGACTTATAAATATGAATGTAGTACGTGCAAGCAGACCTATAAGAGACAATATCAAGTGGTGAACCACAAGTGTGGGAAACCACATAGGAGAGTGTTTATATAAACACAGTTTATATAGACAACACTTAAAGGTATGATTCGGAAGCTAGGGATGTCTTACAATAATAATAGTATTTATTTAGAGACACTGCAAAAGTATTGATACTTTCCAGTATCAGATGCTATCTTGTTCTATACTGATAATTTTGTATTCAATACATTTTAAATAATATTAAAAGGACAGCATGTATATAATAAATTGATATCAAACTTTTTTCGATAACTAGGAATGTATCAATACTTTAGGTTGTTGATTTTTTTTTCATTATCAAGCAATTAGTAGGAAAACTATGGATAGAGAAATTAAGGTATCAAAACTTTTCTTTTGATCCTTTTTTTGCAATACTAAGGAGTAAAGTATTAATTCTTTTCATTTCATAACCTGTCCCTTAAAGATTAGATCCATACTATGTTAGTAACATTAACTTAGCATATGTAAGTATAGTCCTGGCTATGAGACATGGCCCTCATCTGTGTATAGCATGAGTAAGTAAGGTAAGTATAGCATACCCTAGTAAGTATGCTGGCTATGACCCTTTGCATCTGTGTGAGTGGGTGCCAAAGTAGAGCCCATCAAAAAATATTAGTAGAAAAATTATTTGAATAAAATTATATTTGTATTTCTTCAATCTCTGACATTGTATCCTCATCTTCATCATCACTCTCATCTGATGTATCAACTATGTTAATAATGAATCGTACTGTTATGGATGGAATGGAAAAAAAACAGTTGTTTTTTAATTTAAAAAACAAACAGTTCAAAATGTTTAAATAAAGGTTTTAAACTATTTTAAACACAATTAAAATCACTTTTTTGTAATAATAATAAGATACTCCATTTAATTGATAAGGTCAATATAATTTTGTTTTTTTGTGTTTCACTATTATTTTATTAGATAACTAATAAATAAAATTATAAAACTAACAATTCGAAGAAGACTTGTTCAATTTTATATTTGACTGTTTCAAAACGACATAATTAAGTATTATTTTTATTACAGACATGTTTAGAAAATAGGACAAAGTTGAGGTCATGAGCACATGATCATGAGGTCATTGAATAATTATTAACTACTCTACAGTTTCGGCATACTACATATCACGGAAATAACCCAAAAGCTAAAAATAGCTTGTTCAATATCAAGAGTAGAATTGATTCTACCAGTTTTTACAATAGGTTTTTTCATAACAGTTCATTTCTAATATATCTTTTATTCTACGCGCGTCGTCCTCGCCGCGCTTGGTCGAACGTTTGGATAGAACAATACAACTTTAAAACTTGCCCTAAAATTATTTTATTTTATTTTAATTATTTTAGTTTGTGTTATTTCAATGATACAAAATATAATTTTATACACAATACTGCCTAATATTGCCACAACTTAATATTCTAGCTCATGGCTCGTGGTCGGAATAGGTAATGTCAGTTTGAATTTTTTTAATACGCTACTTTCTCAATAAAATATATAACAAGAACACTTCAATTTAGATATTGTATGATACTCATTATGCATTATGAGGATATATGCATATTAAGATAGCTATCTAAAATCCTCCAACACTACCTATTCCTAACATAGTTCATGGCAGATTGTATTTTCATGCAAGCATAATATTTTTTACAATGTTTTTTGTGTTAAGTATGGAGTTAGAGTCTGCAAATGTAAGTTTGAACTGGCAAAGCGCAGCAAATAAAAAAAATCTCCAAATGCTAGTGATAACCTGTAATTTTTTATGATTGACCAAGTTTTTCCAGTCTCATCTTTCATTTGCTAGACTCGAGTTCTTTTTATTTATACTTAGTCCTCAGAAATATAATGCTTTAGATATAATTCTATGATCTAGCCCAAATCACATTATATGTAGGTGACTATATACTCGAAATTTTAAAATGGTATAATACATATTTGCATTATACCCATTTTGATAATAAATTTATTTGAATATAAAACAAATGGCCATTTACTCTAAATTAAAAACTTAAACATGTTTTTTCGCACTTGCGACAGCACTTCCCGCGTTTTTCTTTGCAACTATGGAGCTAAAGCGTGAACATTTGCATGCTATGATCTATTATGATTTTAAATTTGGTTTCACTAAAGATTTAAGCTTGGAACGCGATTTAGCTCCGTCACGGGCAACCGTTTTTAGACAGTTTGCTGAATTCAAAAGAAGCAGAACCCACCTTGAACTTGAAGAGAGAAGTGGACGACCGCCAACACCAATGACTGCAGGAAATATGTGCAATATAAAAATGCTGGTGCGAGAAGATCCGCGAATCACTTAGAGGATCGTAACATTAGTTTGGTGAGCATCCACACCATTTTGCAGGAACATCTTGGTCTGAGGAAATTTTATTATCGTTGGATACCTCAATTGCTCACCGAAATGGAAAAACAGGGCTTGTGTGGATTGGTGCTGAGCAATGCAGTAATGTCATAATGGGACATCGAGACGTTTCCGAAATCGTAACTGGCGACGAAACTTTGATCTATCATTATGACCCGGAAGGTATGAAGCATTTGTCGGTGCGGGTGTTTGGAGATGGACAGTTTCCAACAAAATTGTAATGATCTCGGAACGTTGGCAAGAAAATGGTGATTAGTTTTTTTCTCGGAGCGGACACCTCGCTACATCCATGCTGGAAAATTGTAGATCAGTCAATTCAGAATGGTATACAACAGTTGCATTGGAAAAACTTTTTCGCGCTGTTCAACAGCAGAGGCCAGACCAAAGTCGGGATTTTTGCTGCACCACGATAACACGTCTTCACACATTTCCCTAAGAACAAGGACGTTTATTCAAGAATCTGGTGTCGAAACTGTCTATTCCACTTCACAGTCCTGACTTAACTCCCTGTGATTTCTTTTTGTTCCCTGTAGTCAAGGAAAAAATAAAATGATAATTTTTTCGAGCTCCGAAGAAGCGGTAACAGCATACGAAGCACCGATTTTTGAGCGGTCGGATTAAGATTGGTACTTATAAATGTTTTCAGAGTTTAAACGTATGGAAATGTATATAGGGCTCGATGGAGAGTATTTTGAAACATATTTAATCTATATACATGTAATAAAATTGTAACAGGCCGATGTCTGTATATTATAGATATTGAAAAACAACTAATATGGGGGGTCTTTATTAGAGCAACAGAAGCCAAAACAACAGTTTTTAGAAATTTTGTCTGTCTGTCTGTCTGTATGTTTGTACACGCGTCACGCAAAAACTACTGCATGGAATTGAATGCAGTTTTCACCGATGTATTGCCAGAGGTCTAACTTAAAATACAGGCTCTATTTTACCGCAGGAAAATATCTTATTCCGATTGTTTTAAATTTAATAAACCGAAGCGAAGTGAGGGCGGGTCGCTAGTACACAATAAAATTCTATAGTATAGCTAAACTTTTGTGTCTCAAGTATTATATGGCCACCTACGTATAGGTCGTATTAGATGTATTCTTGAAGATCGGAAACTATGATTCCATTCATATGACATGAAAATTTTACGCATCCCGTTTTTCATTTTAATGGATGCTAAATTTTTCATACATTGTTGCTAAATATAAATTCGGGAATACATTTTTGTATATAAAATTGTCGGAATATGTAAATCTATATAAAATTGATGTGTATCTTAAAAGTGCCTTAATATCAAAAAAGAAAAGAAGTTTCGTTATGTTGTTAGTTGTAATTTTTACATTTAGGACATGTTTTATTTACATACTTGTATGCATGTTACATGTTAAGACCACACTACAGCAAATTCAGAGGCTGTATACTAACTTTCACTTATGGACCTGTGTACATGTTAGAGACTTTGTACCGGAAGAAATAATGACAACCGTGTTTTTTCATCTCACATTTGAATCACTGTATACAACAGGGATTCCTATTGTTGTCGAAATGAGCGCTAAGCGCTTGATTAGTGAGTAAGTCAGCGCTAATGAACCTTAACCGTTTTAGACTAGCTTATATCCTATATTTTTTATTAACTATGGAAAGAAGGCGGCAGACGAGGTGGCATCAATCCACCTGGTGGTAAGTGGATACTGTCGCCCTTGAACATCCGCGATACATGCCGACAGATTGACGAACATTGTCACGTCCCCGGATGCGCTGTTTACTTTTGGAGATTTAGAGGAAGAGTTGCGAAAATGTGGTGAGATGGGATGGGATGGGAATGGGCTCGGGCATATTTCACTCACTATCTAAATACATTGGGGATGTTGGTTAAAGTGAGAAATGTAGTACATATTGCAAGGTAGTCTTCTCTGAGGGGGGTAACGTGGCCAGCCGAGTGCGCCCAGCTGCTGTGGCGTTTAGCGTGCACCCTCGCCCCACCTAAAACTTCAAGGGTTTAATACCATCAAATCTTAAAAACGTAGACTAACGCTCGAGTTGCGCTTGAGCATCGAACGTTCATTTTCATAGCACTAGGTGTTCCGTACCAAAAAGTAAAACATCAGGCGACATCAAAAAATGGAAGCCCAACTGGGAATAGTCGTCATAATAATCGAATACAATATCCATTTTTCCCATGCTGCAAGGGATTTTCCGGTAATGCGGTTATTTTGTTCAACTTAATTTTATTGGAATCGGTTTTATCCGATTTTTAAGTTTGACAGAATTTTTCTCCGGTAATTTATCAGCGTTAAAGCTCTAATACAATTTTTTATAAATACAACGTCTAATACTGTAGTGTGGACTGGCTAAATTCTACTTCGTTCGAAAGCGCTGGGTACCTTAGGTATTTTAGTATCTTAGGGAGGAAGGGGGGTGAGGAATTGAGACGAAATGCATCAGTCTACCGCCAACTCTCGTGGAGATTACACGTATTATTCGCCGCACACTGAGCTCAACTGCAACATACGATATATAGTTTAATTTATTAAATTAACGACGTAACGCTTTCGAACGAAACTTATAAAACTGTTATTTTAGTGTAAGTTATTATATTTGTTAGTTGGTTCACTAACTAACAAATATAATAACAATTTTCACTGAAAATATATTTGTTAAGCCTGTATAGTGCGACCAAGCTTTTAATGTGACCAACGTAATAACCAATATAAAAAGATCCCCAAACTATCCAGAATATTTTCGAATTATTAAAATATAGTCAATAATTTTGTCGTAGTAAATGTATAGTAGGTGCCACAAATGAAGTCTCTTAGGCGCGGCGCTGTGGTCGGCCGACGTAAGACTTCCACAGCTTATTGGTTTCAATTTACTCTATCAAATTATGTATTTTTATTTACGCCTACCAATAAAGATGTGTCTAGATTAGGAAGTAAATTATAAACGGACATAATATAATTTATTTTGGAGAACGGACGACCTGTCCTATTTAGTTTCCTTAAATTCCGCAGGACTTCTTTGGTGGCGAGCACTCTAATTGCCGGCATCTTGAAACGTGAGTCTAGTGACAGTTTCGCCTCTGGATGTTGTCATGAGAGAAAACAATTTTGCTCAATTTTTTGACTTTTCTACTCCTGCTCATTAAATTATTTATTGTAAATAGAAACATTACTATTTTTTTATTTAAATACGCTATTCATTCAAAATACAGATATGAAGCTTATAAATGTTTGGTTAAACCTAATAAATGTATAACTTGTCATCGTCTTGTACGTTTACCCTAAAATATAGTAGATGAATTTAGCCTGGCAACCCATAGTCGATCGTCATGCTCTCCTTTATATCCATTAAAAGCTCAGTAGCATTGTACTGTAATTTGCCAAATTGTGATGTAAGTAGGGTAGGGTTATAATAATTTTTATTATGTCTCGATTTTGAACTCAGTGTCCTTGAGGTAAAGTTCAAAAGGCATATTAGTTCAGTTAAAAACAGACAGTGGCGCTACACAGTGAGTTACTCATAGCCATGCTTCGTAAGAGGTCTATATTAATGTCATATTTCATCAGTCATATTGCATTTATTCGAAATATGCCAAATCAAATGTCAAACTGATTTAATATCCGTTTCTTCGAGAAAACTTGTCTTCTTGTTTGTAACTAGTTACCGAAATAGGTATTGTTTTATTACGCACACTCCAACCTTTATATCAGTCATTCCCAAAGTTATATGAACCGCGATTCACTTAAAAAAAATGACAAAGTTCGGGTCCTACCTTACCGCCTTACATGAAAATAGCTATGTTTCGCTGCTGCAGCATGTTCTCTTTTACGTAGCGTAGTTATATAAAGGATTGTACAATTAAAAAAATAAGGAAAAACCAATTATATTAGATTTTTTTAATAAGTAAAAATAAGATAAATCAGAACACTACTTAAAATTAGATTTTTTTTTTTAGGGGCCCACCCAATATACGCTTGCGACCCACTAGTGGGTCGCGACCCATACTTTGGGAAACACTGTTTTAATATGATATAAGTGGATAGCAAAACCTGTTATTAAAAATTATTAAAATCCCTGGTTTTTGATCACCAATTAACAATCCCGAAAAATAGCACTACTTATTTCGATCACTAGTTATTGTAACACTGGCGAAAAATATCGCATCTCAAGTTTAACGGAGCTCTAAGTTGTGTTCTGTCGAAATTTAGATTTAACTATTATTTATAAGAGCACCTTGAACTAATACTCTTATACCTATTTTTTTAAATAATTTCATTGGTAGGTATATTTAAAAAAAAAATAACCAAAAATTTCTATCTTTTTGTAAGAATAGAATTATGTATTTTTTTAAGAAGCATTTATATAGGACTCCTTTTTGTGCTGCCTCTTCAACTATTGGAGGTAGGCAATCTATTTTTTTAAGAAGCATTTATATAGGACTCCTTTTGTGATGCCTCTTCAACTATTGATGGTTGGCAATCACCTCCGAATATTTTGCGAGGCGAAACAGTTCGGCGGCACTCCACTCCCGTATGTTACGCAGTCATGACTTTTTTCTGCGCCCAAACACTTCTTTCCAGCCAGTAATCTGGACCATCTTAATTAGTTGCAAAAGTTAGTGTCTTTCATGCCTTGCACGTGACTCAGTTAGGCAACTATTCTGCACTTGACCGCGTGCAAAAGTTCGCGTTTCCTATTTACTCGTCACTGGTGACCTTCTTCCAACTGATGGCCAGTATACGTCTGCGCCACATTTCGAACGATTCTAGATACGTTCTACAAAAAATTTACAAAACAGAAAAAAAAATTGATTAGGATTTTAATTATGTTAATGATATAAGAAAATAATAAAAAAAAATTGTCCAACTGTTTGCAGTTTGCTGTACTGAAAGTTTCATTTTCAGATTATGTATTTTTTCTACGATAGTGCAATACTTGATCAGTGTTAAAGAACAAAGAAGTTAATAGTTTTCATATGTCTGATAGCTTTTTGGGACCAGCGTGTCACACATAAGATTTTGATGTTCTCTTAACTGTAGACTTTGTTGCTGGTTGTGGTTCTTAAGTAAATATTCTAAATCGTTATAATTATTTGTGAAATTAAATAGATTTATGACTTGTCTTCCTTCCTGGTGTTGAACGTATAAAGTTTCGTTGTTGTTGGAATGTAATCGAAACTTGTAGAAAATTTGTCAAAATTTTTCACTCCTAATCTTATGCGACATGTCTAATAAATTTAGTTTTCACGGCTGATTGTTTTTTATTACTTTCGTTGTATTTAGATCCATGTGGCCGCAGTCTGTTATGCAGGCATAATTTTTGTTTCCACTTTTCATTATTCTTGAGTATATTATGGCGTTGCTCGAGTTTATTATTCTAAATACAACAGTCTGGAAAAATCTGAAAAAAAATCAGTAAAAAATAAATCTATTCTATATCTGTATAAATAAAAATGTAAACGTTGCGTTTGTTCAAAATCTTAAATCTCCGAAAGTTCTTCACCGTTTGCTTTGAAATTTTGACGCAACGTTGCATTCGAATACGCGCGTGTTTTTATATACCTATCACAGGGTAAAAACATGATTTTTACTTAAAAACAGGGTAAGCGCCATCTGTTGGTAAGCCACAGCAACGCGTGGCCGGGTACAGTTAGTCTATACTAATAATATAAAGAGCTAAAATTATGTGTTTATTTGTATGTTGGGGGTAATCTCTGGAACCACTGAAGCGATTTCAAAAATTCTTTCACTAGTAGGAAGCTACATTATCCGTTACTAATATAGGCTATGTTTTATTATGAAAAAAGAAACTTATAAATTGAAAGAAGAATTTTTTTTTATCAGTTTCAAAATAAAATATAACCTATATTAGACACGGATAATGTAGCTTCCTATTTATGATGGATTTTTGAAATCCGTTCAGTAGTTCCAGAGATTACCCCTAACATACCCACAAACACAATTTTACTTCTAATAGATAATGACCAATTTTTTTTAAATTCCTCTTAAATGTCTTCAAAATGCACTCGACGACTTGTGCCCTTTTCTAATGAGGATATAATACTCCCTTTGCTTTGATTTTCATTGACTTTCTAACATAAATAGGTACCTGCCTGCATCGCGGGCATACAAGTTACAAATGGTATAAATGGAATTACAATTTTAGATCTCGGGTGAGTTATTTTATTAATTAATTTTCGTATTTCATTTCTATAAAAAAAAAGAATTTGCTAAAGTCTATCTGAGAAACGAGAATCGACAATACGGTCTCTTTTCCACATTTTTTTAAAACGTAATGAATGGTACTTACTTGATACAAAGTGGAAATTTCGCATGTTTCCCGCCCTCTACAAATGACAGATAGTGTGCGTTCAGAACTCGCGACGTTATACAAACGATTTATACTCCACCTCGTTTTTATTGGATTATCACAAGATCTTCTTAAATCTTCAAATTTAATTACAAAGGGACAGGCTCCTTGACTTCTTTTGTATTGCGTATAATACACTGCACATATCTGAGCATAATTTTTCATTGAATATATCTCGAACGGACACGGAGGTGACTTTTCTTCTATGGTCTAAAATTTATGTTTCCGAATGCAAAATTAGTGATGTGAAACATATTGTATCAATAATGAGTCAATAATCTACAACAGCATCATACATTTCAAATTCATAAATTGTTTTTTTAATATCAATAAATATAGAATCCATACTTTTTTGTAGACATAATATAATAGCGTTTCAGGCAATATCAATTCGATTAATATTTGAAACTTAAAAACCTTCTAATTAAACGATACCTATATACAGGGCCGTCTTTACCAGGGGGTGCAAGGGGTGCGGTGCACCCGGGGGCGCCCGTCGAGCGCTGAATTTTTGGATATTTCATTGAACTTAACGCCATTGCACAGTTTTATATACTTGTTACTTACGACAAATATGTATGCGCAAGCAAAAAAAAAATAGTCATTAACAATAATATTTTTTTTACTTTTATTACGCTTTCGGCGCTTGTCATACCGCATTAAGTAGGTAGGTATGTTAAACTGCTAAAATCTGAGTAAACTCTATATTCACCATGACAATACGAATGGTCCGCGGAGTGAATTTGTTAAAAGCATAAATCTTAGAAATCAAGAAAATGGATCTGTCTAATTGGGAGTAGGTACCTACCTAGACAATTAATTTTGTGAGAAATTTGTATTTTGATTAAAATCTAAGAATGAAATATTTCTTTAAGTAAAATTTAATAAGTTTAATATTTAAAGTAGCGTTCGAATAGTGCCGGCTTTACCTATGGTGCATGGTGTGCGGCGCACACGGGCGCAGGGTGTTAGGGGGCGCCGAGCGCCGCTCGCGACGCCTCCAAAGAGCCTACTAGAGGGCGCCAGGGTATTGATTGCACCCGGGCGCTACATGGGCTAGAGCCGGCACTGCCTATATATAATACATATTAATAGTCAGTATATGTAGACTACAGGCACTGTAAAATACAACTGACCGCTGTATGTATAAATATGATAAGTATACAAAAACTTACCCAATAGCCTCTACAATGACTATTTGAAGTATTTACTGTCACAAGAATTTTGACATGTGTAACAAACAATTGATGCACTGCCATTTAAGTATTTTACTTCTCTCCAAGTCCTCCAACGTGTATCTCTCTTATAAATATATTTTACGTCTTGCATTGAAATCATATTTCTAAACGCATCTTCCATTTCCTTTATTTTATACCATTGGGGATTATTCTCATTACTTTCTGTGTGGACTATTTCGTCTAAATACACATTTTGTTCAGGAATAACGTTGTTTATAATTTGCAATATTTCATTCTGCATCTTTCTCTCCAATAAGTTTTCTCTTACATTATTTTGTTGTTCGTAATTATTTGATGTTATGTCTACAGCATGTTCTACAGAGTAAGATTTACATATCTGAAATGTGATAATTATTATTTTTAAATTGATCAACGTGATTATTGAATTCATTAATAACGGCGTGTTGACGTGCTTGTGATGAATTCAAAAGGAACTGAAGAGTAATTGCGTTATAAAACGGAATTGTTTATAAACATCTATCGGTTCAATAGAAATTGCGCCGATAATGTTTTTTTATAAAAAGAATCTAACATGGATGTACATAGAGCTCTAGCGTGTATGACGTGTGTACATACATACTCCAGATCAGTGTGTATCATTATGTGATTGGAATTGGAATTTTATCGGTTCTGTTCATCACTAGAACAAAATAAAAATAAATACTATTATCTGTGGCCGACAGCGTTCCATTTTAATTATGGCAATAATCATTAGAAAAACATTCAAGATGGCAGTGCTATCTCTATTTTATTGTGAGAAATCAGCTGATTGTAATCAATGGACCTAAAAGCAATGACGAAAATTTCTGTGAAAAGCGGGTTCTTTATTTCACAAATGCAAATAGACAGGAAATATCATATTTTTTGAAAAATATGTTGTTTTACTTGGGGTCGATGTCCGAACAGAATGACAATGAATACGATACGATTCATACAACTTTTTTCATTCATAGTTGAAGTATCGTATATGTTAGACGTGTCGTGTGTTTTGTTATGGGAAAACTCCATTGCTAACAGTGCAAGTTTATAAAGAGCGAAGTGTGACATGGACCATTTTTCGAGTGTATATACTTGTTACACTGTTCCCTTTGTGTTTAATCAACGTGTTTTATTTCTTGGAAACCAGTGCCGACAGCCTGTAAACATATCGGTGAGTTTATCCCTTTATCTCTTTAATTATAATTAGTTATCAATTAAAATTAATGTTTCAACTCGATATAATTTTATTACAACGGGAACGTTGTCTTAACGTGGCCCCATTCGTGTACAAAATAAATAACCTTAAAACTATTTTTTTTATTATGATTTGTTTAGGCAAAGATTGCAAAGTTCCGCCCTACTTTGCTCTTTACGCATCGCAAAACATAAATTTAATTACTCACATACTATAAAATGTTAAACGTTTTTCAGTTGTTTATCCTTACATACTTGGTTATTTTTCATTTGTTACTTAATTTATAAAAAAAAAATTCAGTTTAAAAATTATCCACTGAATTTAAACAATAGTGTTAAACTATGTTTGTCGCAACAATTTTGTTAAAAAGACCAATACCTAATTGCAAATTGTTACAAATACAAGGAAAAATTATTAGGCATAGGTATAGATCAGGGGTGGCCAACTTGTTTAGAACAGTGTTCTACTTGAAAGAAATCTGACCTCTTGTGATCCACTTAATTGTGCTTTAGGAGACAAATAAAACATTAATTAGATAGCTTTTTATGAATATCAATAATATGTTAGCACAATTAATATCAATAGATAACAGCAAAATAATGAGAAGTTTGTGCTTTCATTTCTTTGATAATGTCAACCTTAATGAAAATTTTGATAGGTACCGGAAAAAAAATTTAATTTCTTTTTGCGATTGACCGGTCTTTCTTTGGCGATCGACCGGTCGATCGCGATCAACTTGTTGGCCACCCCTAGTATAGATGATGATGAGGCTAGATGATAATAGGTATAGATGAGGGCTTAATGAGTGATAAAAATTGATTAATGATTAACTCAAAAAAATTCAAAAACTTATTTATACATTATTTACATTATATTTATACTTTTATTTACATAAGACCTTTATATACTTGTAATAATTTTCATAATGACTTCCATAACCAGATTGATTCACTTTTGTTCAAACAGACAAGTATAGCAATAAATGCTTTTTCATTATGTAGGTACAAGATTTAAAAAAATGCTCTTTCTTCTGGAAGTGGCGAAGCTCCATTTGGCATACAGCCAGGGTGTTTATGATCAATGGCACTGGTTTCATTAAGATTTCTCTTGAAATCTGCATATAGGTGGAAATATCCGTGTACTTTCTTAAATATGGTAATTTCCGTATTTATACTAAAATATTGTCTATTTATAAACCACATTTCCTGTTGTTGATTACAACCATGAAGTAGACTTTTTGGCAGGAACTCGGGAAGTGAAGTTTTTGTTTCATTTTACTGTTTAATAATGATGATAGTTTATTAAACTACAAAGTGCCTAGTGTTTGTGCATAATGTGTGTGATAATCAAATATAAGCATAGGACTGCATTTTTCGTCCAAAGGAGTTGAACTCTGTCCTCAGTAAATCTACTATCACTTTACTGAGCAACTTAACTTACTTCAATGTGACTGGCTAATGACAAAATATGCTTTGAATTGTTTTGACTTTTATTACAAAGAAAACTTTACACTGGCAGAATGTGTTAATTGCACCATTGCCATATATGCCATTTGCCAAAAAAAGAAATATTTAATCAAAACTTTTTCATATTGCAAAGGAAGGATTAGTATATACAGTCAGTTCATGATTAGAACTATTTATTAATTGAAACACTTAAAAAAGGTTATTAAACTATCCTTAAATCCTTCAAACAACAAATTGTCATTGCCTCTAGCTTTTACGAGTGGACAGCTGTGTTGACTTGTGGACATAACAACAGGTCAAGTTTCTACAACATTGCAAAAATAAATATGTCACATGAAATTGAACTTTATTACCATACATATACAGGTTCTATGATCTGTATGTTAAGTTTGTTACTAGTTAGCATATAGGTGTCAAGTACACAAGCACTGATGGGTTCTTATTATGGTTAAAAATGTGAGAAATACTAATTTATTGTGCTAACTTCAGTATGTATCCTGTCTATACCTTGCTTAGTACCATCCCCGTTGCGCGGTCGTCGTCCTCGGCACATCTTAGACGACCCCAACAACGTAATTACTGCTGCCAATCCAGTTCTTACACTACACTCACAGACTACACATTTACACCGTCCCCGCCGGCGGAGATGAGGACGTCACACCGGCCTTCCACCAACACTTTTACACGGTATTGGCACGTGCCTGGGTACTTCTAACCGACTCGCGATCCCGCAGTACCCTCCCAAAGCAACACCCTAAGCCGAGGCATGTTCCTTCCGCCGGTCTACCGGCGGGGTAGCCCTTAGGCTCGTTGTTGCACACACCCGTTGCACCTGGTTTAGCGCCTTCTGCATTCACCCTAAACCATACATGTCCTGTGACTCATGAAAGACCATTAGGGCCACAAGAGTTTTGCTTTTTCAAAAAAAAAGAAACCTTAGCATAAAACTTTGATATGGAAATTATTTTTGACCATTTTTATATTACAAACTAGCTATTACACGTGGCTTTGCTCGGCTGGATTTAAATACATTTAAATCCATGCATAATTTACATGTGAAATTTTACATCCCTTACTTTAGCCCCCACACATTGCTATGGGTATAGACTAGATGACACATCATAAGTTCTTATCAAGGAAACCTGGTTGGCAACTTACAGGGGAAGGAGGGGTGAAGCTGAGGAGGAGGGGTTTATAAAAGAGTAAAACTTTGTACTATGTAATAAGAATGTTTGGTTTTCAAAATTCAATATTCAACAGCTACTGAATATAGAACACTATTAGACTCTAACACGCCCACCCTACACTGCTTATATAATATATCTAGTATCTATTCTCAAATTGTTGGCCTCACAACACAATTTTGATAAATAATGAAACACATATTTAATTAAATTCAATAAAGATAATTCAATTAATTAAATTAAAACTTGTATTTAAATGAGCAGTGAGAAATACTAAATGGGCAGCAAATAAAATGTGCAAATAAAGGTTTTGGTGTCCTGTCTAAAACATTGTAATGCTCATTACTCAGACCTGGTGGCTAAGAGGCCGGGTAGAATAAAAGATATACCTACTAGAATTGTACTATAAAGAAAATAAAACATAGTAAAAACCGTTAGAATCAATTCTGTTTTCAATACTGAAAAGTTTTTTTTTCAGCTTTGGCGTTATTTCAGTGGCACATTGTATATATACTACTAGCTGCACCCGGCAGCCGTTGTTCTGCCTGTGTATATTTATTTACCTCTGTATATAAAATCACAAATTATTCAGTTTTGCCGTCGATATGATTTTTGCGATTGGTTGAACGGTATAGAATTTAATGTGCTGCAGCGCCATCTAGTGGCGAGTTACAACAAAGTGGATAGCATAAAAACCTTCTCCATGAAAAAATACATATATGTGTCAACTTTCATGGTGATCGGTCAAACGGTGTCGTAGTCTATTAATTTCAGATATACCAACATCCGTTTTCATATATGTTAGTTCACTAATTTTGGTTCCCTAAAAAGGCCTTAATACTATCTCTAGATCTAATAAACATGCGAGGACATGTTGAATTGCAACAATCCCCCTTATTTCGCGCACGCATGTGACTGCGCAGCTCTGTCGACCCCCCTTTTTGTACTGTGATACACATAACAATTCTTGTACTGTGATACACTTAATTTTGGACCTTATGACTAACGGTTTTAAGACACAGTTTAATTTGCTGCCCACTTTAGTTTTAGAAGACTATTATTTATTTATTTATTCTAGTGGTGATTCGAATTTTTAATCAAATAGGGATGATAAAATGTAACTCAAACACCAAGCATGTTTGTAAATATAATACCATACCATTAGCCTCGTCGTCTGTCCACTGCTGACACACGATCTTCGGCTCTTATCCAACCACCACTGGTGAACCTTTTCAACTCGTCAACCCACTTGGCTGGAGGGCGTTCCACACTACCCTTCCGAGTACTTGAGGACTCGTCTACCCCATCGATTATTGGTCCTGTGGCAAATATGACCTGCTTATTTCCACTTCAACATTCACATATGTCACTTCAACATCAACATCCATTCACATATGTCACAAGCTATGTGCTCGCAAGCTATATCTGACTTTAGTTCTTTGGTGAATCTCTTCGTTTCGGATCTTAGCCTGCAATAAAACTCCCGAGCTCACTCGCCTCTCTCCGTAGCTCGCTGAACGGCTTTGAGCTTATGGATCAGACCTACAGTTAGAGGCAACGTTTTGAAACTTCCAATCTAAGACAAATCCGGGGAAATCCCGGCCGGATGGCAACTAGAGCTGCCAGCTTCGGAATTAAAAAAATGGCACAAAGACCAGGATTTTTTTTGCGTTATTTCAGTGACACGTACAGATGGATGTTAATGAGATCACGGAAAAATCCTCGAAAATATAAAATAACAGTTTGTTTACGAAGTCATTCGCCGAATTTCAAAATGGCCGTCTAACTCGTAGGTATTATTTATTTATTTGCGGAATGACTTCATCTATTTTGCTGTCTATAATTAATTTGTTTGTTACATTATTACTGTGTAAACATTTCCGTGAAAAACATTATTTGAAACGAAACTGCGACTTTGTTAAACAGAATTCATCAAGCCCAAAATTGTGGAGATAATTATTTGGAAATTTGATTTTGGTATAAAACACTAGGTGTAAAATGAAAGTATAGTCCGATCCAATCCAATTTGCCGAAAACGAAACAAATTCAATGAAATGTCTCAAACATTTAGCTTTAGCTCACCTTACCCAGACCCTTGCCCGATACATTATGGTCCGGATAAATAAATGATCCTAAGCTTAGATCAAAGCAAAAGGGGAAGATACGGTACGTTCTTACATTGCGTGAACTGAAAATGGGCTCGGTCGGATGCACAACTACATGCAAACAAACTCATGCAGCTATAACTGAAGGAAGTCGCGCTGTGCGACACTGAATGACAGAGACAGAGCGATGAGTTTGGACAGTCGCACGAGCGAAATAAGCACTACTTCCCGGTCTCGTGCCGCATGGCGGTGCGGCGGTTGTCACGTCATGTTTCATATAGTTTTATCTCGCTCACTCATTAATGGCCGAATCTAAACTACAAATGATTGCTTTTTGGTGTACTTACGCGTGAAAAATGATTCCGTGTGTCTTGTTTTTGCTCCTTGAGTGATTTGTGCACCGAATAAATGCACATGAAGGCATTTTTAAACGTATTTTCCACTACAAAACTGTGTTCCCGTGTGAGCGTATCACGTGCAAGAAAGCCGCTGTTCTATCGGTGACTAAACGAAGCAAGTTCATTGGACTCCGTTTTGTAGGACCACGCGCGGTAAGTGAGTAACGTATCTTCCTCCTTTTGATTTAATCAAAGATTCTAAGACCGTGCTTTGCTGAGACTTAGACAGTGTTGTTGGAATCTAACCTCTATGAAAACTGAATTAGGTGCTATACAACTAGAGGATTCGATCCCGGGATCCCGGAACCCGGGATCCCGGGATCCCGGTCATATTTTAGTCCCGAAATTTTCGGGATTAAATTTAATGAATCCTGGGATTTTCGGGATTGATATATATTTTTTTATATAAGTCAATAAAAATGTGCGTGAAACGAAACGCACTTACTTTCATTTGACGTTTTGACGGCCATCTTGTTTACACGGCTGATTTCATTTGTTTTCGCTAACGACCGGTACCGGATTATGTGTAAAAGTGTGTACAAATTCCGCTTCACGTCGTGTAAGTATTGATATTTTTTTTGTTAATCAATGATTTTATTAAAAACCAACAATGCATTAATATGTGTGAGTGAATATAGATAAAAAAGAACGAGTGTTATGTTTTTGTAGCTCTAAGAGGTTATGTTTATGTTGTGCATAGACTTAAATGTTCTTTTCATTTTTGTTTAGGTTAAAGAAGTAAACAATGTCATCATCCAAAGAAAGTTTTTATGTCAAACATAAAAAAGATGAAGATGTTTCGTCAGTGTGGAGTCATTTTTAGTCGATAAAGCGGGTAGTTCAGCACAATGTAAGCGTTGCTTAGCTATTTTAAAGACCTTAGGAGGATCAACCAAAGGCCTACATACTCATCTATATTCAAAACATTCCGTGAAAGTAGATTCTGCCAAGGCATCTTCCTCAACGGGCCAAAATAATGAAGGACCACCTTTGAAAAGAAAAATGACGTCAGTCGCCGACTATTTTGTGAAATCTGATACTCTTGACGATGTTTTGGCCCGTATGACTGCGCTAGACGGTTTTCCTTTTAGCGTATTTGTGACATCAAACGATTTAAGATCGTTACTATTAGCAAAAGGTTACTCAGACTTACCTAAATCTGCTTCAGCAATCCGCAACAGAGTAGTAGAGTACAGTCGAAAAATAAAAAAACAAATGACAGCTGAACTATCTACATTGAAAAAAGGAGGACAACGATTTAGTCTAAGTTTTGATGAATGGACGTCTAGCTCTAATAAGAGATATATGAATTTAAATATTCATTCAGTCAAAGAAAATTGGAATTTGGGACTTATTCGAATTAATAAATCGCTGACAGCCGAAACTTGTGTTCATACTTTAAAAAAGCGGCTTTTGGAGTTCCATATCTCATTAGATACCGATATTGTGGCAATAGTGACTGATGGTCCAAATGTAATGCTGAAGGTTGGAAAACTTGTAAATGCAGAACACCAAGTTTGTTTTGCACATGGTATTCATTTAGCCGTTTGTGATTTATTGTATAAAAAAGCACCTGCAAATGAGCCTACCAGTGATGATATTGATGACTCGGATGATCATAATGAAGAACTAGACTCAGGATTAGTCATTGAAACTGGAAATGGTCGGGATTTGAGTAATGATCGAAATATTAATGAAGTAGTAAAGAAAGTTCGTAAAGTGGTTATTATTTTCAAAAGAGCATCCTTGAAAAATGATACAATACTTCAAAAATATGTTAAAAAAGAACATGGAAGAGAGCTTAATTTACTGCTCGACTGTAAAACGCGTTGGAATAGTCTCTTTACAATGCTAAAGCGATTTGATCTTTTAAAAAATAGCGTAAAAAAGGCACTTATTGACCTAAATAATCCTGTACAATTTGAGGAATCAGATTTTCAACTAATTAATGAGACAATCAAGGTCTTGGCGCCAGTTAAATTATCCGTAGAAGCACTTTGTCGTTCTGATGCCAATTTGTGCACGGCTGATGCGACACTGAAGTTTCTTTTTCAACAATTGCGTGACAATGACTCAATTTTGGCTTCTAAATTGAAGACGCATTTATTGAACCGCATGAAAGATCGTCGACGAAATGAGTTAAGTGGAGTATTAAACTATCTACAAAATCCTCATACTAATAAGACTGAGAGTAACAATTTGGATACTGATTGTGATGTAAAGAAGTTATTTTCCAGTCCAAGCATGATGGCAATAAAAAAACAGATTATTTCGTTAATTGAAAAGATGGAAAACTATGATAATGAAGAAAATGACATGAAAATTGAACCTACGTATACAACTAGTAAAACTGATTTAACATTGAAAGAAAAGCTTCAGAACGAAATAGAAAACAGCATGAAAACTATAAATCCAGAAGCATATAAAGAAACTGATCTTTCTAAGATCATTAAACAAGAAATGAATCTTTATGAGGCTAGTTCCACACGAGGTTATAATTTGGAGAAGACATATAAAAATTTATTGACGATTCCTCCAACTTCCATCGAGCCTGAACGCGCTTTTTCCGCCTCTTCATATTTGTGCAACAAATTGCGAAGTATGCTTTCGGATGAGACGTTGGATGCGTTGTTATTCCTTAGATTTTATTTTCGTGGCTTAAATAAGTAATTTATAAAGTTTCTAGTCTATTTAATTTAAAATATGAGTACCTATAAACATTGATCTCTTTAACATGTAGTCTTTTTTATAGTATATCTAAATGAGTCTTAAGAAGTTGTTTTTTTTTAAGTTTATTGTAAAATAAAATAAACAAACTCATAAATTATTTACAGAATTGCCTAGTTTGTTTATTTTATCAGAAGAAAGTATAATTTTGTTTTGTTTTTTGAAGATTTAACTAAAGATTTAAAATAAAAAGTTGATTTTGATATGTTTTACTGTCTTTTTGTTACCACTTTCTATTACCAATACAATCCCGGGACTATCCCGGGATCCCGGGATTAACTGTAAATAATCCCGAAATCCCGGGATTAGAAAAATCGACCGGGATCGAATCCTCTATATACAACTTGACTGTCACTAATTCTAAGACCGACAATCGTCTATTTATCGGGACCTAAGTGTTTGAAAAATACACAGCAGATTCCGCTGTTCTGCTGGACGTCCACTCCGAAGGTGGTAGCATAAATACTCTGTTCATTGACACGTGAGACAAAAGGTAAAAGGCACATAGCATACAAGCCTAACACCAGGAAGTGCTACTTATAACAAGAATAAAATTTTAAAATGAACTTACTGCCTTTTTTGTTTACCTTTTGTCTTATGCTATAGGCTAAGGTGTGGTCGGTATGACCGCGGGGCGAGGAGCGGATACTGCGGCGACCCTTGCGGGTCGAACAATAATTTTGAGCGGGAGCGAACAATAATACAAGCCGGTTCGCGATATCCGCTTATGATTATAGTTTCTCTATCCGCGATACATGCCAACATTAGTCCAAAATGACAAACATTGGCACGCCCCCGGATGCGCTGCCTACCTTTGGAGACATAGGAATGGATTTGGAGAAAGTTTGAGAAAATGGGGAGGGATAGGATGGGAATGGGCTCTGGCACATCTCACTCACTGCCGAAACACGTACGTACATTAGGGAAATAAGATAAAGTGCGAAATGCAGTACGTTTCAAGGTAGTCTTCTGTGAGAGAGGGGTAACGTGGCCAGTCGAGCGCGCCCAGCGGCTGTTGGATTGCAGTGTGCACTTTCCCCCTCAAAAATATACTTCTTTCAAGTAAAATTTGTTCTAAATAAAATTTTCTTCAACAGTGAGAATCGCTTTAACGGCGGACACATTATAAAAAGAGCTGATTGCAATGCCGCGTTTGCCGCTCCCGCTTCCCGGTCCCGCGCTCACTCCGCACGCAACCTTAGTTTGAAAATGCTCATATTATTATCTGTCTGCGTTTTATACATTGAATCACGTACATACATACATGTTCATACATTATGTACATAATATATTTACTTGTGTAATTACATGTGTACTGTAGATATGTACTCTATAGTATATCACTATACATATACTGTTTGTTGACTTGACGTGGTGATCTCATGCTTATATAATGAGAACCGTTAGCATGGAACTGTATCTAATGTTATGTAACTTGTAGGGAAAAAATATTAGTAAATATCTGTGTCCTGAGAAAACCGGTACATCTCGAAAAATGCAACGTTTCAGGAGTGGTTTAAAGCGATTTGGAAACAAAATGTCATGGGATTCATCTACCATTGTTTTATTAATTTATAAAAAACTTATCTATACTCATATAATAAAGAGGTAAAATTGTGTGTTTGTTTGTGGGTATGTTGGGCGTAATCTCTGGAACTACTGAACCCGATTTCAAAAATTATTTCATAAATAGGAAGCTACATTATCCGTGTCTAATATAGGCTATATATTATTTTGAAATTCTGAAAAAAAATTAAAAAAAAACGTCTTATAAACCGAAGTGAAGCGGGGGCGGGTCGCTAGTTAAGAATATCTTTGTAAATAAATATAATTTAGATACGATACCTGCCTTATAATACTCCTATGAGTAAAAGTATCGGTATCAAAACCAGCAATTAATATATCATAACTTTTAATTAGTTTGTATACGAATGTTCGGTATTGTTCGGGGGCTGCGAGGTGAGGGGTGAATTCACGTGCTGCGCGGGCGCGGGTCGCCCGTTAGTTAGTTAGCCTTTGACCCTTCGCCGTACGAGTCGGCCATTGATCCTTATGCGGTACGATCGCAATCTATTGTTGTGCAAGTAGGCTGCACATTTTTGGGAGACCTTGGCGTTCGCGAGTGTACATAGTCGGTATAACAGACAGTAACCAGTGCAGTGTAACGACGACCTTGCAAGAGCGCTATTAAGCGCATCCCTGTTCAGCACTTCCGGGGGCCCCCAGGAATATCGAGAGTAGGTGAACAGGAGGTTACAAGGTCAGAACTTTTAATTTCATTTTCAACTTTTGACTCCGCGTATCGCGGATAAAACATTGGTAGCAGAGCGTGGTTGTGCATATGGACCTTATATTGTGAAACGTAAACATTAGTTAAAAAAGTTCTTTGTTAATAGCAACGTATCCCAAGGTCTACCCGTTGTCAAGTGTTTTTAATCTTAACATTCCTTTTTTTAGTGACTCGGTTTTGTTTCGGTTACCTGCGACGGATAGGTATTGAGCACTTACTAACTTGGAATGGAATTTTGTTTGTTTATATTAACATTTCTCGCAGTGGTTACTTTTTATAACAAGTTGTAAGTTACGTATATGGTAACAGGGATCTATTACATATTGGATTATTGTTTTGTATCATTTATTGTTGCTTTGTAGGTGTGGCCTGTTTGTTTGTTAGGCCACTATCCTTAAACTGAATACTGTATATTAATTTTATTTGTTTGTTTGTACACTTGTTGTTACATTTAGTGACAACCATGTCAGCATTGTCCATTAGTGGAAACATAAAGGCGATACTCCGATGGTTGGCTTCGGCCGCTAGTCTGATTGACAGACCCGATCGTCATGGTGCCTTAATAAAAAGGTATCAGGATTTACCGGCACGGTTGGATAAGTTGGGCCAACATTACGCGAAATTTACCGAGCTTTCGCCGGATCTTGGCTCTGAGGTTGTGGATAGGATCGAGGCCGATGTGAATCAGTGCTATGAGTTAGCTGATTCCATCACTGAAAGGGCAGTCTCCCTTTCGGAGGAGACTGGAGGTCTGCCGTCGGATTCTGGGCAGGGGAAGGCAACCCCTCCGGCGTTGTTGAGCAGGCTTCCCAATTTGGATCTCCCACATTTTGATGGAAGGCTCGAACAGTGGATCGGATTTGTAAATCTGTTCGATAGTTTGGTAGACTCCAGGGAGGATCTAACTCATAGCCAAAAGATGGCGTATCTACGTTCGATTCTTCGGGGAGAACCCAGCAGTCTTATCCAACATTTGGATGTTAACAATGAAAATTATATCACGGCACGTACGCTGTTGTTCCGACGTTATCAGAACGTGAGACGTTTGGCGGACACACATGTGGCACTAATCCTGGCACTACCTAAGGTCACCCGGGTTTCTTCATTAAGATTAGAATTGTTAAACCCGTTATTGGGGGCGGTGAATACCTTAGGTAAACTTGAGTTGCCAGTGGATAGTTGGTCATTTCTTTTAGTCCACATTGTGTTGGGTAAGCTATCTCAGGAGCTAAGGGCCCGATTTGAATATAAATACGGTGGTGATAGCGCAACATATTTGCCCAAATTCGTAGATTTGCTAAAATTCTTAGAGGACGAATGTAGGTTGGCGGATAATTCGGATGCGCCCATCCCGTCCACTTCCCAAGCGCCCCCTAGACGGGAATTGTCTAAGCGGAATGTTCGGATCCCCAGACAACGGTATGCTGTCGCCACTGGCAGCACCTCACCAAGATGCCTATATTGCAAGGCGGAGGGCCACAAGGTGGTCTCGTGTAGAAGGTTTGAGGGTCTGGCGGTCCGAGGTAGGCGGAACATAGCATTTCAGCGCCGCTGGTGCTATGGTTGTTTGGGAGAGCATTTAATTCAGCAGTGCCCTGCTAGATCGCATTCATGTCAGCATTGTTTGGGCCGACATCACCCCCTGCTATGTGCCAATCGGAATGGCATCGACCATAGGGATGGTCGTGACGGTCATGGCGGGGAGGCTAATCGCGGCAGGGTGGTTGCACCCAGAATAGGGTCACGGGCCCCTCCTAGGTTTGAAGGCCGTCATTCCCCCCGCACGGGCGGGGGCTCCACTTCCCCTAGGGGCGGGGGCCGGGTAACTCCCCCTCGAAGAGTTGATGATGGCGGCCGTCGCGATTATGCTGTGATTGCCGGGAGATCTTTGCCGCCTCAAAGGAGCAGTGCTCCTACCAATTATACCCCTTTAGCGGAACGACCGCGCTTGGAGCGACGTCAGCCGCATTCCCAACGCTCGCAGGGCAACACTACCCCTGAACGGACTCAGGTGGATCGCCGACCAGTATACCATAACTGGGACCCGTTAGCGCATGTGGAGCGCTCCGGGGTTAATTGGCCTCAGTTATAGGAATTACATGCCCACTCGCCAACTGCAGCCGTTCAATCGATGTACGTACTCATGCCAACTATTTCGGCTATGGTACGAGGACCCAAGGGACACATGAGGATTCGTGCTCTATTAGATTCGGGGGCCCAAGGCTGCATTGTGTCATCTTGTTTGGCGAGAAAGTTAGGCTTACGCGTCCACACCGGTACCTACAATGTGCGAGGTATCGGTAAGGTGCAGGTGCGTGTGATCGGTCACACAAAATTTAATTGTACACCTGTCACCTCGTCTCACCCGGAGATTGAGGCGTCGGCAATTGTGTTGGAAGAGATGATTGGTGATTTGCCACAGCAAGAATTACCGTCTGCTGTGTTGAGTGTAGTGTCAGGCTTGGACTTAGCAGACCCTGACTTCCACACCCCAGGCCCGATTGATCTCCTGATTGGAGCGGATGTCCTTGGAAGATTGTTGTGTGGACCTAAGCGGCTTTTACAGCGTGACGGATTAGTCGCTGTGCCGACTTCATTCGGGTTTGTAATAATGGGCCCAGTGTCAACAACTGCCAATTCCCAAGAGTTTGATGATGTAGCTGTAGGTTCAGTTCTCTCTGATGCGGTTCAGAGATTTTGGGAGGTGGAAGAGCCCCCTACAGCTTCCCGGGTGAACCCAGAGCAAATGGAATGCGAGCTGTTCTACCAGAATAATACTGGTCGCCTTCGCTCGGGCCGTTTGATCACCCGTTTGCCTTTTTTAGCGGTTCGACCTGCCCTTGGACGCTCTCGGGACGTTGCTGAACGACGTTTGATTTCCATGGAGCGTCGCATGCTCAAGGATAAAGTCCTTCGTCAGAAGTACGTCGACTTCATGCGAGAATACGTGGATTTGGGGCATATGTCGGTGTCGACCGTTGATTGGCAACATAGTGAGCACTATTTTCTGAGCCACCATGCGGTTTTAAAGACCCCTACCGGAAAGATTCGGGTGGTTTTTGATGGTTCAGTGTCTACGACCACCGGGGTCTCGCTGAACCAATGTCTGCATGCGGGTCCTAAATTACAAAAGGACATTTCAGACATTCTGACCAACTTCCGGAGGCATCAAGTAGTCTTTGTAGCGGATATTCGAATGATGTTCCGTCAGACGCTGATCCATCCAGAAGATAGGAGATATCAGCTGATTTTATGGCGTGAGCATCCAGAGGATCCGATGGTGATTTACGAGCTCAACACCAATACGTACGGCATAAAATCTAGCCCGTTTGTTGCGATTCGCTCATTGTTGGAGCTTGCGGAGCGCGAGCGTTTGTATTTTCCCCGCGCAGCCTCTGTTTTGGAGACGGATGCTTATGTTGATGACATTTGTACCGGAGCATCTAGTCTCGAAGAGGCTCGGGCCTTGAGAGATGAATTGATAGGGCTTCTGGGAACTAGTGGCTATGAGTTGCGAAAATGGTTATCCAACTCACCGGATCTCCTTTCCGGTTTGCCGGAGGACCACCAACAAGACCCTCATCTCTTTGAGAATGCGGATAGCTTGAATTTGATAGCCCTCCTTGGAGTGCAGTACATGCCAGTCCACGATGAGTTTACCTACAGAGTCGAATTAACCTCCTCTAAGGTATGGACTAAGAGATCAGTTCTGTCTACGGTAGCCAGGACTTTTGATCCGAACGGTTGGATCAGTCCGGTTATATTTAAGGCCAAGTGTTTTCTGCAAAGGCTTTGGACTGCGGGACTCTCGTGGGACGAGCCTCTCTCGGGAGAGTTGATACACGATTGGGAATCGTATTTCTCATCCGTCCCGGCTATCAATCAGGTTGCAATACCTAGATGCTTCCTTCCTGTTGGGAAATGCTCAGTGTCCCTCCACGGATTTTGTGATGCATCCGAGCGTGGATATGCGGCCGTGCTGTACTTACGTACTGTAAGTACCACTGGGGAGACAAAAATTCACTTAGTTATGTCGAAGAGCAAGGTTGCTCCTATACGGACTCGACATACAATTCCGAAGTTAGAATTATGTGGTGCGGCGCTTCTTGCCCGCTTATTAAATCACGTGTGCTCTACGCTCGGGCGTAGTGTAGACATTGGAACAGTTTTCGCCTGGACTGACAGTCAGATCGTTCTGTGTTGGCTGAAAACTTCGGTGCACACGTTAGAAACCTTTGTAGCTAATCGAGTATCACAGATCCAAGATTCAGAGACGGTTTTAATTTGGAGACATGTCCCAGGGGAATTGAATCCGGCTGATTGTGCTTCTCGCGGCTGAGACGCGCCGGATCTGGTTCACCACCATTTGTGGTGGGGGCCCCAGTGGTTGTTACATTCTGAAGTGGATTGGCCACGTTACCAGTGCTTGGTAACTCCTCCCCCCATTGGTTGGCTCACATCGAGTGTCCTGACTGAGCCCCTCAAGGGCATTGATTTTCTGCTCGATCGCTACAGTTCCTTGTCCAAATTACTTGGCGTGACTGCCTGGATAAAGCGTTTCGTTCATAACGCTCGGCATCCGGAGGAAAAGCGGCTGTCTCCTGTTCTCACGCCAGAAGAACGCCAAATGGTCCTTCTGCATTGGATTCGCGTTGTGCAGACTAAACATTTCGCCTTAGAACTTGAGACGCTCCAGAGTGGCAGACCTAAACTCAAAGGAGCCGTTGCAAGGCTCAACCCCTTTATCGACGCTGAGGGATATCTCCGTGTTGGTGGTAGATTGTGTCACGCCAATTTGCCTTTTGGGGTTCGTCACCCATTGTTGTTGCCCAAAGGTGGGCCCTTAGTGCATTTGTTGGTGACTGACCGGCATATTGCAAATTCTCACGCTGGCTGCAATGCATTATTAGCCATCTTGCAGCGTGAATTTTGGATTTTGTCAGCCAGACGGACCATCCGTGGCATAATTTTCCGTTGTTTGCCTTGCTATCGATTGAAGGCAGCGACGCTGCAGCCCATGATGGGAAATTTGCCTGCAGATCGAGTCAAGGGAACCAGACCCTTTGCCGGAGTTGGCACCGATTTTGCCGGGCCATTCATGGTCAAGACGTCGCGACTTCGAAAAGCGAAGATAGAGAAAGCGTATTTGTGCGTCTTTGTGTGTCTGTCAACCAAGGCTGTTCACCTGGAAGTAGTTTCCGCTCTTAGTACAGAGGCATTTGTTGCCACATTTAGTAGATTTGTTAGCCGGCGCGGACTTCCAGCGTTAATTCGATCTGATTGCGGAACCAACTATCGGGGTACTGACCACTACCTTAAGGATTTATATAAGTTTTTAGATGCTAACCAGGTAGATCTTGGAATGTCCCTATCTTGCCGGGGCATCACCTGGCAGTTTAGTCCTCCTAGCTGCCCCCATTGGGGAGGTATTTTTGAAGCAGCCGTGAAATCAGCCAAAACTCACCTAAGGCGCGTTATCGGAGAAACGGTATTAACGTTTGAGGAACTAGTAACGGTATTTTGTAAAATTGAGGCCGTCCTCAACTCGCGCCCTTTGTGTCCGCTCTCGTCAGACCCTAACGACTTGGAGGCTCTAACTCCAGGTCATTTCTTGATAGGACAGCCACTTAACGCCCTGCCGGAGTACCCATTTACAGGGGTAGCTTCTAATCGTTTGTCGCACTTTGAATTGTTGCAACAATTGTCCCAGAGTTTCTGGAAACGATGGTCTCTGGAGTATTTACACATTTTGCAACAGCGCGTTAAGTGGACTGATAAGACCCACCCACCAGGCATCGGTGACCTCGTTTTAATCAAGGATGCTAATTTGCCGCCGTTGTTTTGGCGCCGGGGCCGCATTGTTAATTTGTTTCGCGGAGTGGATGGAATACCCCGGGTTGCGGAGGTCCTAGTGGGTGGCTCAATCCTGAAAAGAGCGGTCACTTCTCTCTCTCGCCTGCCAGTGGAGTAGCATGCAGACTTCTTCTGCATGGGACGGGGGTTTGTTCGGTATTGTTCGGGGGCTGCGAGGTGAGGGGTGAATTCACGTGCTGCGCGGGCGCGGGTCGCCCGTTAGTTAGTTAGCCTTTGACCCTTCGCCGTACGAGTCGGCCATTGATCCTTATGCGGTACGATCGCAATCTATTGTTGTGCAAGTAGGCTGCACATTTTTGGGAGACCTTGGCGTTCGCGAGTGTACATAGTCGGTATAACAGACAGTAACCAGTGCAGTGTAACGACGACCTTGCAAGAGCGCTATTAAGCGCATCCCTGTTCAGCACTTCCGGGGGCCCCCAGGAATATCGAGAGTAGGTGAACAGGAGGTTACAAGGTCAGAACTTTTAATTTCATTTTCAACTTTTGACTCCGCGTATCGCGGATAAAACAACGAATGTGCAGCGCCTGCACAAACCTTGGTTTACGGGCACAAAGTAGGTAAAATAATAATATGTATTGTTTTTAGGTTTAAAAAAAAAGAAAAATAAGTATTTTTTTAAATAATACTTTTTTTTTTTAAAGAATAGATGGCAAACGAGCGTGCGGGCCACATGATGTTAATGTTAAGTCCCCTAGGCTTGCGGGTGCGTTGCCGTTCCTGCAGAATCCTGTTCTTAGCTCTTGAAGAGCCCCATGTCGCAGCGTAACGGTACTTTTATCGTGTCCCTCGTCTATCTATCTATCTATCTATCTAATAAACAAAGACACCAGTCAATGAATGTGCGGTAGGTATAACCGGCTATTGGTCCAATAGAGTCAATTATATCGCGTGGTACGTGACGTACATATATCAGCGTAATGAATGTACTTTAACCTCCCACTACACTGTGAATACAAGTAAGTTATCTTCGTAGAAATGCACTAGAGCCGAATCTACCACGCGTGCGCCGTGTGCATCGTTTGATACTCATGATACAGATTCTTGTTTTAAATCGGAAACATGCGAACTAATGATATTGAATCTAATTCTTTTTTTTTATATATAGAATTGGGCGGACGAGCAAGCGGTCCCACGTGATGGTAAGTGTTACCGCCGCCCGTGGACACCTGCAACACCAGGGGGTATGCGGGCGCGCCGCCGACCTTGCATAATCCTATTCACAGCTTCCTTGAAGAACCCCCATATCGTAGCTTAATGGAAAGACCTCTTGAGGCAGTACGGGTCGAGGATTTAAAATCAGAACCTTACGCATAGGAGTCGAGAATACATACGGTGGTATTACAAGTATTACTGTGACCGGTATGCGAACTAGCGTGTCGTTTTAAAGGCATGATTTGAAGCAACTCTGTTACTTTTAAATATAACACAGCCAAGATACAGCGTGTTTTTTCTATGTCACAGCGCTGTGAGTAGTTTAAGGGTGTATTCGCTTATAGGGTGGCTCGTGTTATACTGATATCTACATACGATCAAAACAATTGAGTATTGCGTCTTTACTGACAATGAGACTTACTATGTGAAATTGTATGCTTGACTAACGTTCTGTTTATAACGAATAAATATGCCTAGTAGGGAAAGACCCAATTATGGAATATGCACTCAATCAATATTGAATCATCACACAATTGAACATTTATATAATCTACTAGCGATCCGCCCTCGCTTCGCTTCCGTTTATAAGTTTTTGTTTTTTAAAATAATATATAGCCTATATTATACACGGATAATGTAGCTTCCTATTTGTGAATGAATTTTTGAAATCGGTTCAGTAGTTCCAGAGATTACCCCCAGCATACAAACACACAATTTTACCTCCTCATTATAATAAATAGTATAGATTACTATAAATGCTTTGACAATTACGTACGTGACACTATATATTTACGGAGTATACCTAAATATTTAGACGTTCATGAATTTTGGTTTTTGTTAAAATAACATCATTTACTTTTATTTAGAAGTAGGTATATAATTTATGTTCAGACACAAAAAAAAAAAAAAATATTTATTGTATTCCACATTCGGGTCTTTTCCTCAAATGCTTCGAAATTATCCAGATAATTATCACGTTAGTTACAATTTATACTTATATATACTTATACTAATATAATAAAGAGGTAAAATTGTGTGTTTGTAGGTATGTTGGGGGTGATCTCTGGAACTACTGAACCGATATCAATAATTCTTTCACAAATAGAAAGCTACATTATCCATGTCTAATTATAGGCTATATTTTAATTTGAAACTTTGAAAAAAACAAAACTTATAATCCGAAGCGAAGCGAGGGCGGGGGTCGCTAGTAATTTATAAAGAATAAATGTTTGTTTGTAAGAGGTAATCTCAGAAACTATCCAATAGACTTTATCCTTTTTAAAATCACCTGCAATTTTGACAAGTCGATAAATATAACATTAGATTTATTTTTTAGACCAGTTATACTAATACTAATTAGTAATTTTAAGTTAACATCTTAACGAAAGTCAACAAGCCTATACCGACAATAACGTCCCTGTGCTCAGATAACGTCACCTATAAATTAAGTCGTGTTACAGCGCGCGCGCCGACAGCTGTCGTTATCAGCATCGCCGGACACGCCCATATTACATTTAATCATCACTATATATGCTATTTTAGTTTTCATTTAATGAACCGATTTAGTGTTAGCGTTTTTCTAATCGGTTTTTCCTTTTTTTTTTTAATAATGCAGGGCTTGAACCTCTTTATCTAATAGTAAGGGATAATATACTCTATCAGACCCTTTAAGTATCAACTGTTGGATATACAAACGTTTGAATAAAGAGGTTTTTTGTTATCTATTGATGTAACTTATGTGGTTATTTAACTAATGTATTCACTGCGCTGCATGGTTAACTAGGCTGCCCGGCTTTAGAATATCAGCAGCCCGATCTCTTGCCGTGGGTGTCGTGGTGCCGTGGGCTGCCACAAACCCTGACGAACTGCACTGTCTCTAAAAGACTGGACTCGCCAACCAGCTTGAACAGCATGGCGTTTGAATTTATTTTTTCTACTAAGTTCATCGCTGGAAAATGCCGTTCCTCTAACAGTAATTAGATAAAAATGCGCATTAAAATGTAAGATTAAACTTATTTGCATATGTATCACAATTCGTGGTGTGCGTGATAACACTATCAGCTACTTATCAGGTTGTTATCCGGAAATGTCATCTAGACAATATTTACATTATATGTATGCATGTATGGTGTCGGTAGACTATAGAAAAGCATAAAATAGTGAGTGTCGTAAAAGAGAAATAAGAGAGAACAAAGTAGCTACCACAAGCCCACTACCTAGACTCACCAATCCGCTTGGCCAGAGCGCCCTAAGTGCATGAGAACACCCACGTCCAGCTGGATACTGAAAGGGTTGGTTGTATTGCAAAATATAGTACTAGCGACCCGCCCTCGCTTCGCTTCGCTTCGCTTCGCTTTATAAGTTTTTTTTTTCAAAATTTCAAAATAATATATAGCCTATATTATACACGGATAATGTAGCTTCCTATTTGTGAAAGAATTTTTGAAATCGGTTCAGTAGTTCCAGAGATTACCCCCAACATACCCACAAACGACCGCACAATTTTACCCCTTTATTATATTAGTATATATAACTATATAAGTGGTTATAACTATATAACCAGCTCCGCTAGATCTCCCCTCTTCTTTAATTGAAAATGGAAGTAAAATTACGAAAATTGTGTTGCGTTTCGCGGTGCTGCGCCGCTCTTAAGGAAGTCGCAGATCTCTGGGGCACCGAGACGCACACTTTGACAACCACTGGTATAAATATGTCATAGAATTTATAAGCACAAAGTACCGGTCAATCGTGTATTCGCTTTTGTTTTCGGAATAGCTAAATTCTTGTGGCCCTAATGGCAATTCAAGACTCACCAGACATGTATGGTTTTGGGCGAGCGCTGAAGGCGCTCAGCTAGCAGCAGTGTGTGTAATAACGACCCTAAGGGATCCCCCGCCGGTAGACCGGCGGAAAGTGACCCTTTCCCGTGCATTCGCACAAATACAAACTTTATTGTAGGGGCAGAGTGCACGCTGCATTCCCACAGCCGCTGGGCGTACTTGACTGGCCACGTTACCCCTCTCTAACAGAAGACTACATTGAAATGTACCGCATTTTCCTACTTTATCGTATTTCTCCAATGTACGTACGTGTTTCGGTAGTGAGTGAGATATGCCACAGCCCATTCCCATCCCATCCTCTTCCTCCCCATTTTTTCAGCGCATTCCTTAATCTGCAAAGGTGGGCAGCGCATCCGGGGGCGTGCCAACGTTTGTCATTCTAGACTGATGTTGGCATATATCGCGGATGTCCATGGACGACAGTATCCACTTACCATAAGGTGGACTGTATGTTCGTCTGCCGCCTTCTTTCTATATAAAAAGAAATAATTATAAAATTAATCAGTAAGGTAGCGCCAACCGCAAATGTAACGGTGTAGATCAAACATATTCGTTCAGTTAGAGCAACGAATATGAACTTTAAGTCCATAGAAATAACACGTTTGCGAACGGTAAAAAGTCTGTAATCGTGCGAACGCTCGGTTGGCCCATTTTTTAAGTGTTTATTTTTATGACGACATATGATATCGATGGATGTAAAGATCTGTTTACTGTACGATAATAATAAAACTAGGTCATTGTTTAGAAATGTTAAGCATTTGCTACACTATGTGCGAAAAAGTACCCCATTGTTGATTCTAATTTCCCAAGTATTCAGACTTGAAAAAAAAAAGATGATAATTTAAAAAAAAAAGAGCTAATTATTTTTATCATTTATTTATTATTAGGTAGGTAATCAAAATAATGGTGTCACGATAAATACACCTCTGGTTGTTTTGCCTCAATAGGCGTGCAAAAGTCAAGTTCGTAGTCACAACACGTTTATGCATACACTAGCTGTTGCCCGCAACTACGTCCGCATGGACTTTAGTTTATAAACACCGTCTTTACCTTCTTATGGGTATTTGCTATTTTCAAAAACGATCACACACATTATTTCTTATATCTTATTTTTTATCGAACAAATGTTCGACGTGATTCTTTAAATTGATATAACTGTTTTATTTATGAACTGATTGAAATAAAACAAACACTACATTTTAAGTAAAGCTTACCACAATACATTAGTGAAAACCGCACCAAATCGGTTAAGCCGTTTTTAAGATTAGCGCGCACAAACGCACAGACAAAAATTCTAACAATCATTGTTTTGGGTTCTATTGCGTTGATAAAGGCTCCCAATAATATTTTTCTCATATATCTTCCACGTACAGACAGCGATCAGTTACATTTTTTATTATATGTATAGATTAATTCATATAATATATTATACATTAACCCGTACACTTAATTTATATTATTATTATTATTACACATAACGTTTCACGATTAATTACAAATTCTGTCACTTTTCAATTTATATAATGATTTCCATTGTAAAAACAGTTGTCTGTTTTTACAAGCGTGTCACTTAAATGTCTTAAAAATATTTCTCGATAAGTATTTTAAATCATTTGGTAGCTTATTCTAAATAGAGATCGCAATATAAAAATAAATTCTGTTACAAATATTTAGTCTACATTCTTCAAATCATATGAAGATGATCAGATATGCTCATGACATATCAGATTCTTGGTATCTTCAAATCAGATGTTACAGCATCTTTCTATTTCAACAGAATCTTGAAACAACGAAATTTTAAAGTCTCTACTCAGTCTGGCCATAAATACCGTTACAACAAAAGAGAAAGATTTGAATTTGGAATCTGTCATTCTCGCGTGAAAATTAATATTTTTTTTTTCTTATTTTGGCGCCAATCGTTATTAAATATTGTACTAATATTAAAATGAAGTGGGGTGTTAACGAAAACCGTATTGCTGTAATTGCATTTCACAAAGTAGGCATGGAGCCAAATGCAATTTCTAAAACTCCAACCGCTTGGTTTTAGCCGAATGTTTGTGTTCCGGGCTAGTGGTAGGCACATTGAAACATCCTCTGTTTGTGACAGAAAAAGGCCGTCCACGCACGATTCGTGCTAAACAGACGATTGAAGTTATGAATAAGAGAATCCGAATTTGTTACTCATTTGTATTCTTTCATAATTCAGAATACGTTGAAACATCCTCTGTTTGTGACAGAAGAAGGCCGTCCACGCACTATTCGTGCTAAACAGACGATTGAAGTTATGAATAAGAGAATCCGAATTTGTTACTCATTTGTATTCTTTCATAATTCAGAATACGTTGAAACATCCTCTGTTTGTGACAGAAGAAGGCCGTCCACGCACTATTCGTGCTAAACAGACGATTGAAGTTATGAATAAGAGAATCCGAATTTGTTACTCATTTGTATTCTTTCATAGTTCAGAATACGTTGAAACATCCTCTGTTTGTGACAGAAAAAGGCCGTCCACGCACTATTCGTGCTAAACAGACGATTGAAGTTATGAATAAGAGAATCCGAATTTGTTACTCATTTGTATTCTTTCATAATTCAGAATATATTCAAGTTCGTGGTTGTTTCATGTTCATGTTTGTCATAAAAATGTCGTGCGAAATTTAAATGTAGCACTTAAATTAATTTGTCCTCTTACAATTTCTCTATTACAACAGTTTGACGACGTTGCGTTTTTTCGCTTCAAAGTAGATTACATTATTAGGTAACTTATAAATATTTTTATTTTTGTGTGAAAAAGAAAGAGTTGAATCTAAGAAATCGTAAAAATAAAGTAATTCGGTTTCACGAAAGGGAGGGTGCAGGTATATTTTGTTGGCTTCTATTTCAAATCATGATCTGCAAAAGAAACTAGTTTTGAATAACATTCATACATTCTTATCAAACCTGGTTGGCAACCTCTAGGGAGGTTGAAGTAGATGAGGAGGGGTTCTTTATAAAGTCAAATTTGAAACTTAAATAGCTACTAATAAGAACGTTCCATTTTCAAAACACATGAATTAAATAATTCGAGAGCTACTGAACATAGAACACCGTGTAGAGGGAGAGCGCACACTGCATTCCCACAGCCGCTGGGCTCACCTCACTGTCCACGTTACCCCTCTCTCACAGAAGACTATCTTGAAATGTACTGCATTTCCTACTTTACCCATTGTACTAACGTGTTTCGGTAGTGAGTGAGATATGCCAGAGCCCATTCCCTTCCTATCCCTCCCCATTTTCCCAACCCTTCCTCCCAATCCATTCCTTAATCTGCAAAGGTAGGCAGCGCATCCGGGGGCGTGCCAACGTTCGTCATTCTGAACTGATGTTGGCATGTATCGCCGATCGCGGACGACAGTATCCACTTACCATCGGGTGGACAGTATGCTCTTCTGCTGCTTTTTTTCCAAAAAGAAAAAAACAGAGTAACATGCCTGCCTGGGTGGCTCGTATAACATAATATCTAGTATTTATTTTCAAATCGATGTAAATTATAAAGCCTGACCGGAAAAATAAAAAACTTGCTGTGGGGGCGCCACATTCGCTTTTTTCATAGCTAGTTAGTGTTGTCAGTAGAAGATATTAGTTCTATTAGTTTTACGCATCATGGCGAGGTTTTTTATTTTCTTGGTCACGATATACTAAGAATGTCAACACAAAGTCGACGGAGACTTGTATCTTTATGGTCAGCGGTGAACCTAAACCCACCTTTTTGCCGCCACTCCGTATTTCTGCTGCAGTTAATTATTTCTCTTTTTTATTTAACCCTGTATTTAAGGCTTCCGTTGGATAGTAATCATGCGGATGAAACCGCGATCAAAAGCTAGTTATACATAGATGCACCCATTACATAAAACTTGTAATAAAAGAACAATGTACTGCGTCGATTAGGCGCCATCTTGAAATGTGGCGTCACGACGATCATAAACGATTCATTGCTCGTTTTGTTTATACACTTACGGACAATTAATTTAGTGTGAAATAAAAATGTTTCTGGGCGAGAAGTTGAGGTCCAACGATAGGAGATTGAGGCGGATGCCTTAGGGGTGGTTCTTAGTTATAAATTTTATTTTTTTATATAATTATACAGCTTTATACACAATGTGTCACTAAAATGACGCAAAACTTAAAGCACATCAACTAGTTTAAAACATATAAAACCGTCTAGCGAGAAATAAAATTATTTCAAGTAATGAATCAAAAGCTACAATCATGTATCGTATTGTTGTTCTATCTTAAACGTTCGTAGTGCTCACAAAGATTTCGTAATTGTTTTTATAAATACATAAATAAATAACGCCACACTCAATAGTCCCACACTAGGATTCCCTGAGTCGTGGGTCCAGAGACACAAACAAAGACGAATACAGTCGAAGAAACACCTGACTTTAAACAAATGATTTTCCGACCGGGAATCGAACCAGGGACCTAGGGGCACTACCAATTGGGCTAATATAATGCCGTTCGCCTATCTTCGTATTTTCGATCGTGACCGAACACTGAGAGATGTATAATGTAACATAGAGTGGTCACATAAATGAACATTGAAAGTGTGTTTGAACGTTTGTATTTTTTTTTACTCTTCGTGTTTGTTAGGAATCCTGTATAACCTCACACCTATAACCTCATAACCCCATAAACTCTTCGCTGCTGGATATAGGCCTCTCCCGCGACTTGTCATCACACGGTTTTCAGCTTTTTTCATGGAGCCATCGCTGGAAAACTTCTTCAATTAGTCGGTCCACGTGGCCGGAATGGGTTTCACACTACGCTTCTACATGGCCGCCATTCGAAGACTCGTCTCCCCGATCGGTTATCGATCCTGCTGCAATCCATGCTGATCCTGCGAGCTATCCAGTGCCGGCTTTACCTATGGTGCAAGGTGTGCGGCGCACACGGGCGCAGTGTGTTAGGGGGCGCCGAGCGCCGCTCGCGACGCCTCCAAAGAGCCTACTAGAGGGCGCCAGGGTATTGATTGCACCCGGGCGCTACATGAGCTAGAGCCGGCGCTGGAGCTATCTCGGTGACTTCACTTCTTTGGCGAATCTCTTCGTTTTGGATCTTATCCCGAGCATAGCTCTCGGCATTGCTCGCTGAGCCTTTAGTTTTCAATGAGTGACGAAACGGGTAAAAAGTAGATGTTTTGAAAGCATTTAGCGAACACAAAAGCCACCTTGAAGGCTAATAACCCACTGTAAAGTGTGTAAATAATGATAATGTTATCTATCTTGTCACTGCAAACTTTCGAAGTGATCATTGTAGTGAATGTGGAAAAGTGAATACGTCGGTTAATTCTTACTCTGATATTAGGTCAATGAGTATACCATACCATCAGCCCGTGTTTCTCCACTGCTGGATATCCCCTGTGGCTCGTCACCACACACGATCCTCGGCTGACGGCTCTTCTCATCCAACCACCACCTGCAACTTCGTTGAGTCGTCGGTCCAGCTGACCGGAGGGCGTCCCACTCTACACACTGGTACATTCTGCCTATACTATAGAGTATATAGATACTATACTATACTATAGAGCCTATAGTATATAGATATTCTGTGTCTCCCACTCTAGTATACTCTGTTCTTCAATGTTCTTAATATTTATAATATAATTTTCTCATGTAAATGAATGTAACTCTTATGGAAAATAAAACTGAGCCATATTTAATAAATAAATAAACCAGAAATAATTTCTTCAAATGTCCCTAATGTCAAAATTTTGTAACTTTTGCGTCAATAATAAAACCTTTTTTTCACATTCAACTAAGACATAAAACAGGTCGATTCGGCGAGTGTAGCCGCCATAGAAGCAATTCAGCGAATTGTCTTTGCCGAGGACTTCCGCTTCCGCTCAATTGATTCAATGCCATTCAGTAGTTTCCTATTGTCGTTGGAATGTAATAATTGGAAAGGTTTCGATTATAGCTATCCACGGGTGCTGCCATTCCTTTTCAACACTCATATGTAACCTAAGTTCGACGAAGTATGATATACTCATATAATGGCAGTTTGTAGTCGTCTGGATTTAGAATAGCACGACTCCATCTCTTCCCGTGGGTATTATAAAAGACGACTAAGGTATAAAATAGTGTAATCCCTCGAAATTGACAGCCGGGAAGTTGACAGTTCTTCTGCTTTTCCTTGACAAAAAGTCGCTGCGTACAGTACGGTCTTCAACCCGGCAGTTATGGAACGAACTCCAGTTGACGTATTCTCGCTACGTTATGTGGCTCTTCAAGAGAGCTGTGAACAGGATTTAGCAAGATCAACACCGCCACCATGTTGTTGCGGATGTCCATGGGCGCTCGGTGACCACTTATCATTATGTGGCCTGGACATCTGTACCACAAAATAAAGGTAAACTCGATTAGTTCTGCTAATTGAGTCTAAAATTGAAAGAGTGATGGTAACTGGCTACTGGAGCGCGAATAACCTTGTCATAATCAACCAAGACAATCGATTCGATACAGCCAACGATAACGAAAGTCTGGTTAGCCATAGCTAAAGACTTGATTAAAAAATTATAGTCTCAAATTAAAAATGTATCCTTGTCATGAAGACGTTTGTGGAAATGTTAATTTGTTTTTAGTATTATTTAAAATTCAGTCTTATTTTTATCCAGTTCTTTACGTACCAAAAGGAAATAAAATCAGGGAAGCTATCAACGACAAAAGAACATCATTATTATAGAAATTACGGAATTGAACGGGAAAATCCTAAAGAAAGAAGATGATCTGCCAAAAATCAAATACCTAAGGTTATACAAACGAGAACGGCCCAGAGCCCAGCACAATATTTTCAGTTAGGAAAATATGTACCTGCAAATAATCGACCAATAAAAGTTTGCTGGTGGTCAAGATGAGAGAGGATGTTAGAAATTTGAATTGTAGGTGCAAATACAAAATTTTTCGAATCTAGAAGGGGGAGAACTGTCCTCCCCCCCCCCCCTCGGCGATGCCCTTGCAACAAACACTGCTATAGCTATGGACAGATTCCAAAGCAGTGTCAATTTTCGTACACAATGACTTTAAAGCATGAATTAAGTGAGGAAAAATATATGAATGGCAATAGTTATTCATGGATAAATTTAGAGAAATTTTCAGTAAATATCGGTTTTTTTTTTTTTTTATGGACGAAGGCGGCAGACGAGCATACAGAGTTTATAAAGTCGGTTGACCGTATTTTAAGGACTTCATAGATACATTAGAAGTGCAACTCGAAAATAGGAAATAAAGCTCATACTCCTCATACGAGAATCCGGATTTAACATCTTAAATCATATAATTGCCACCTCGGGTTTATACAAGCGCACCTCCCGTCACGGAAGTGCGGTCCATCCGCATTTCCTCGATACGGTGGTGTCGCGTACTGTTCGGTCCAAAAATTACTTTATACCGCGAACCCGTAGGCTGTGGAACGAACTGCCTCAAGAGGTCTTTCCATTAAGCTATGAGCTATGTTCTTCAAGAGAGCTGTGAGAGATAGGATTTTGCAAGGTCGGCGGCGCGCCCGCATACCCCCTGGTGTTGCAGGTGTCCATGGGCGGCGGTAACACTTACCATCACGTGGGACCGCTTGCTCGTCCGCCCACTAGTCATTAATAAAAAAAATATTAACAAGAATTAACAAGTACACGAGAAACCTCCAAAACTAAACCAATCCACAGTGAATATTGTGAATATATTCACAAGCTTGCGCGAGAGATCTATAATAAAGAGGTAAAATTGTGTGTTTGTTTGTATGTTGGGGATAATCTGTGGAACCACTGAACCGATTTCAAAAATTATTTCACAAATAGGAAGCTACATTATCCGTGTTTAATATAGGCTACATTTTATTTTGAAAAAAAACTTATAAAGCGAATTCGCTAACTATACTAATATAATAAAGAGGTGAAATTGAGTGTTTGTTTGTATGTTGGGGGTAATCTCTGGAACTACTGAACCGATTTAAAAAATTCTTTCACGAATAGGAAGCTACATTATCCGCGTCTAATATAAGCTATATTTTATTTTGAAAAAATAACTTATAAACCTAAGCGAAGTGAGGGCGGGTCGCTAGTATTATAATATAGCCAGGGCCTGTGCCTGTTAGAGTGTAACAGTGTTCTATGTTCAGTACCTCTCGATTTCTGTACTTCATGTGTTTTTAAATACATAGTGAGTAGCAGATGGCTCTCCCTTTTCCTCCAGGGCTATAAAAATCAAGCACCAATAGTATCAACCTGAAGATCAGCTAAGGTTACATCCACATCATCAATTACCGAGTGGAAAAATAAATGCAAACTAAGCAGTGACCCGATGGAACCGTCGGCATGCATGACGGCATGCCCGCACGGTTTCCACGTGCTGATGACTACACCATTTGGAAACCACATTATTACATTGCAAGGTACTCGCGTCGAATACACTGTCACAGGTGGTCTAGAACCCTAGACAGCCTTAGAAACCCTAGAAGACACAATAGTGTCTCTACATTTTTTACCGCCTATATAATGAGGAACGTTATGACGAACTGTGGTCAGAAATACACTTAATCTGAAAGTCGTGGAATGAACTGCTAGCCGAGGCTTTTCCACTACGCTACGATATGCGGCTGTTCAAGAGAGCTGTGAACAGGATTGTGCAGGATGTTGTACGTGCCCATGGGCGGCGGTGACCACTTACCATCATGTGGCCCGCCCGCTCGTTTGCCATCTATTCTATAAAAAAAAGGAAACGTGTTTAAAGGTCAACCACTTCACCTTGCTAGATGACGGCGACGTGGTCATGACTGCTCTACGATATCTGGTCGACAGGACTACCGACGCAGATAGCATGGATCCAGCAGTATTGATAAATAATTGGCGAAATCTTCCTCATAAGTGTGTGCAGATTTCTAAAGTGGCCTCGGAACTGTCGGCGATGATCATCTGGCTAGTGGAGATATTAGCCAACCGTAGTACATCATGTTTGCAATTGTTGTTATTTCGAGAACCAGTTTCAGTTCTTTTTATAGTGTTGGCTTAAAATGTTTTTAAAAACTTTTAAATGTAAATGGCGTTGAATTAGTGACAATGTATATGATATAAAACACCAACGTAGCAATAATCCGCATTCATCAGAATGTTTAGTGTTTTTAACAATGCGACCTACAAATTAGTGATGTGTTATCTTTCGAAATATTTGTTTAATGGGAGGAATACTGTGTCTACTGTAGGGGCACAGTGTTGACACAGTGCACGCAGAACGCGCACGGTGTGACGTGATGCAGTTACTCAGGGCTCGTGGTAGTCGCTTTTTACGACACCTACGGTAAGAGATAGGGTGATGGTATTCTATAGTCGACCGACATGACTATTTTAAAAAATCTATATATGTGTGTTTATATATAAAAATAATACGTACTCTTATCACCTTAACAGTTAACATTTAAATAAAAGTCTATTTATACTGAGACCGATTGTCACAGTTGGTAGTAGTAACCCTGCTTACTGTGCAAAAGGTCCCGAGTTTGATTTCCGGTCGGACATTCATTTGCTTAAAGAGAAATGTTTGTTCGGTTCTGGGTATGTGTGTGTGTGTGTGTCTCTGGACCCACGACACAGTCACACGTTTCAGCGTTTATTATAAAGGGATCGACGTGATTTTCAAATCCGTAGTCGTGGCGGCCATTATCCTTATCATAACTATACGGGCTGCTCTGATTGGTCGATGCTTGGGACAAATCTATCCCAGCCCGCACGCGAGGGAATCCTAGGGTTATTTACATATTTATTTGTATTAAATACAATCTTTTTATTTTCAGAATGAACAACGCCAGCCAAACACAAGACTGAATTTTATTATGTAGTTAAAAAAAAAACATTCCAGAAATATGATAATACATTAAATATAAAAGAAGGAAGAAAAAGGCGGTAACGTAATGCTTTAGCCGCCATCTTGAAGCGCGAGACGACAAAATGGCGTCACCGTCAATAAGATCGGTTTTGGAGGAAAAGGAGGGCATGGATGAGGCCGAAGAGAAACTTCTGGAACAAAACAAGGTGCTGATAGTGCCAGCTGGAGGAAAAGTGCAGGAAAGTGGATTGCTGTCTGTGAAGTCTTCGAAGAAAGGTTAGTTTATTTTACTTTTTTATAGGTAAGAGACGACAAACGAGCTTACAGTCCACCTGGTGGTAATCGGATACTGTCGCTCATAAACATCCGCGGTACATACCATCACTCCAGAATGGGCGGCGGTAACACTTACCATCATGTGGGATCGCTTGCTCGTCCGCCCACTTGTCTATAAAAAAAGAAAAGAATGACAAACGTTGGCACACCACCGGATGCGCTGCCTAACTTTGGAGATGCTGGAATGAATTTGGAGGAATGGTTGGGAAAATGGGGTGGGATAGGATGGGATGGGAATGGGCTCCGGCATATCTCACTCACTATCGAAACGAGTACGTATATTTGAGAATAGGATAAAGTGGGAAATGCAGTACATTTCAAGGTAGTCTTCTATGAGATTTGTTAAAATGTCTATAGAAACAATGATTTAAAACACGCTAATTCTTAAAAAAAATGGATTGATTTGATTAAATCAATCGTCACCTGCTTTAAGAATGATCATTGAAATAATTTAATCAAATTGATTTAAATCACTCATCCCTGATACAAGTACAACGTAACGATTTCCTATTGTTCCTATTTGCTTTTGTTCATTTGCCAAAGTAAAAAAAAAACAAAACAAAATCGCCCTGTAGTTTTGAGTTTACATCATACAGCAAACATTAAAACGGTCAAAGGTCTATGCTTGATAGGCTAATAGTTTTTTTATTTTCTCCGCTTTTTTAGTCTTCAACTTTTATTTGTCAGACTATAGGCCTTTTTGCTCAGATAAAGATAAATAAATCAACGCAACTAAAATGCCTGGTATCCATACCCACAAACTTGTGAATATGAAAAAAAAAATATGTTGTAGGGTACATTCAGAAATACTTACAAAATTATAATGGTTAATTACCTACTTTTATTAAATCTGTGTATTGTCTTCAGCAGAATGTTCGTAGTTACCAAATTTTAAAAGTGATTCTAAAAATGCCAAAACCAAAATACAAGAGAGTGAAAAGAAGTAAGTGGATATTTAAAATGAGATATAATTAAACGGGGAACAGGAAATACTGAATACGCAGCAAATCGATGTCAGCGAATTTGAAGGATGGGTTAGGTTTAGATTCTCTGGAGACAATAAAGATATGAGTACGTTGACTTGGTGATGACATCATATTCTTAGTAATTAGTAATTATGTTAATCATTAATTGCTGTCCATTTAGTATTTCTCTCCGTTTAAATATAAACCATTAAAAAAAATGTTATTCTTTATTTCTCAATTACACTTATAGCCAGGGTTCGTAAACATCCCGATATTTATAATAGATATCAAAATATCCGACATATATCGGATGTATATATCGTGTATATAAAAAAGACGCGTGCGTATTTCATTCTGTCTGTGGTTTGAATGTGTCAAAATTGCTAAATGAAACTTTGGTTATTTACTTTAATTTTGGCCTTTTACCCTGTAAAACTACAACTAAAACTAAAAGTACGTAATCAACCCGCGGCGTGGCACGTCTGGATTTAACAGACTATATAAATTAACTGAATTTGTATGAAAAAATATATCATATCACCTTAGAATATTTAAGTGGTTCCATACAAAATTTGACACACTTTATTTTAGCCCTGTGACACAATTGTTAAAAAGTGTAAAACAGCCTTTTACTTGGTTGTATGTATTGTAAAATATTTGTACACATCTCGCCCGAAAGTAATACACATCGTCTTTAATCGGCTAGCTTCGGTTTTGTAGAGCGTCGTCGATGTTGTCAATCAGTAGTCAGTCAGCGACGTATTGGCACACGGAAGAGGTGTGTACCAAGTTTCACGTTAATAGGACCATCTGATATTTTTTTCCATATAAACTTTGACTCCCTATATAACTCCTATAGGAGCTGCACTTGGAGAAATCCCTTCTTAGTAAGTGTTTACTACATAAAAGGGAGCTACTGCCCAAATTTCATATTACCATCTTCAGCTAGGACATTTCTCTTTGTATGTATACATAGATATTACGTAGAATATTCAATATTAATAATCGCATGACCCACATGTGACTCATGAGACTGTGTCAAAGATTTCTGACGTCATTCTTCAAACCTCACAAAGCACACGATCTTAATTACTCATTTGCATTGCAAACAATAAAAAGCAGTTATATACGTTTCTATCCCTTGCACATTAAATAGAAAATCCAATTTTGCAACCGCAAAACATACAATGATGTTTGTTTTCTCATATGTTTCTTGAAACAAAGCTAAGAATGCTTTCTATAAATAGATTTTAACATAGGTATGTGTTTCAAATAATAGTTTTTCATCTGGCAACGTAGTTTTGTAGCACACAGCGAGGAGTGGCAAGGACTATTAAAATTATGCAGTTGCACGCGATTTTTTTCAGTGTTAAATTGTGTTTTATATTATTTGCAGTGATTAAAAAAATTATAATATATAAAAGGAAATAATTAAATGAGCACCAGTAATACTGAATGAGCAGCAAATTTAAGGGTGGGTTCTTAGGGTTAAGTTAAGATTCGTGTTAACATTCTAAGGAAATTAAAAATTGTTTATTTCTGTTAGTCAAAGATAGTTTGTTTGTTGATCATAATTTGCTGCCCGTTTAGTATTTATAATTATTATATCAGTATACGGCAAGAAAGAGTCACACTGTACCTATATATAAAATTTCAAATAAGAACTTCCATGTTGTATCACTTTGGATTTATTACAATAATTAAAAAAAAAAACTTTCAATACTGGATAACTTTCGAGAGATTTTAGCATTAAGTGATATCTCGAAACTTCTAAACTGACTTAGTAACTCATTCCCGCCATAAACGGACACATTTTTTATGAAATATGCGCAGTTCAATATCATGTATAAATTTTTAAACAGTAAATTTTAAAATATTTTAACGTAAGGTAAAGAGTGTGTTTTAAGAAGTGTAAAGGTTTTTTTTTTTTTTGGAAAAAAATGTCACAATCGAAATCTGAGAAAAAAGGTAATTATTTTTTACGTTGTTCAATCTGCAATCCATCAGTCAATCACTACCGTAACCAACCGTTGTCTCGTGCATGAGAGATGTATGGTATTAAAACACCACGCTGGCAAACGCGTTGGCGAGTCCACTGTTTTAGAGGTCAGGTCCTCAGCGCATGTGGTAGCCGCTTTGTTATTCATTAGTCGCCGTGTGATATCGGCCGATTATAGAATATCCCATCTCTACCCGTGGGAATTTTAAAAGACATAAATATCGTTCTGCAAATATTGACTTATGAGACTGATGAATCTTTTTGATGTGCGAGTCGTTGGACGTTTAAAATGGACTAATTTAATATTTATGTGTTGAAATGTTGATGAAAACACACGGGAGTGTAATATTGCAAATCGAACATAAAACCTTGTCTTACATATGAGCTTTATTTGTGATGTTATTTGAGAAAAGGGACCTTATTGTCGTTATGGGCTTACTGGCTTTGGTCAAGATTTATAATTAACTTACTTATTGTACACATATAACCAGCGCCGGCTCTAGCTCATGTAGCGCCCGGGTGCAGGGCGCCCTCTAGTAGGCGTTTTGAACTCTTTGGAGGTGTCGCGAGCGGCGCTCGGCGCCCCCTAAGACCCTGCGCCCGGGGTGCACCGCACCCCTTGCACCCCCTGGTAAAGACGGCCCTGCATATAACATTAAATAAATAGAATAAATAAAAAGATTACGAAAAGCAAGGTTATCTCCTGCGGAGACTTCTTCCAGCAGACCTGGGAAACTGCATAAGTGAACAAAATTCATTCTTGAAAATTTAATTGTTTCAAGATTCTGCTTAATATAAACGTGCTTTAATATCTGACTTTTAAATTAAAGCATAAAAAATAATATTTCATTTAAAATTGTACTAATATCTTAATATCTGGGAAATTAGAACCGACAATCACTGTAGGGGGAGAATGCACGCTGCATTCCCACGGCCGCTGGGCGCACTCGACTGGCCTTGTTTCCCCTCTCTCACCGAAGACTACCTTGAAATGTACTGCATTTCTCACTTTATCGTATTTCCCCAATGTACGTACGTGTTTCGGTAATGAGTGAGATATGCCAGAGCCCATTCCCATCCCACCCTCTCCCTCCCCATTTTCCCAATCCGTTGCTTAATCTGCAAAGGTAGGCAATGCATCCGGGGGCGTGCCAACATTTGTCATTCTGGACTGATGTTGGCGTGTATCGCGTATATGGACGACAGTATCCACTTACCATCAGGTGGACTTCTTTGTTCTATAAAAAGAAGTTGCTTCTTTGTTCGGATAATATCATATTTATAATAGAAATCTACAGCTTAATCTAAAGTAACAATTTGATTTAATAACATCAGTGATATAGCAAATTACAGATTTCTCACGTAATTTAAATTGTCTCTTTGTAACATTTGTTGATGTACAATAAAGAGGATATCCATCTATCCATTGCGGTGTCAGCGTTCGAGTCTGACGCAATAAGCGCCCGCATGTCGTGGCGTCCAGCTCCATAACTGGCTTGATGCCAACACTGAGAGTGCACCCGACTATTTATAACATCAATGGTGTGGTATCAGTTGTGGGTGGTACTATTATACTATGTTGGGAAATATAATATCTAGTTATAGGTGGGGTAACCTAAAAAGTCAATAAATTCTTAGTACATACTCTTTTGCAGCGCATAATCAACATATTTAATAGACAGCTCGGTGGTCCCGATCGCAAATACAACGTTGTAGAACAAACTTGTGCTGATTTACACAAAGGACAATTTCTCGAACGTGTACAGGAGAGAACGTCGGTCAAGAATATGCTTGCCTATTATCTATGGGCGACAGTATCCACTTATCGTCAGGTGGACTGTATGCTCATCTGCCGCCTTCGTCCATAAAAGAAAATAAAAATTGAATATTCTTCTTACGGAGTGCTTAAGTTTCAAATTTGACTTACAATTAGTAAAGAAACCTCCTCATCTGTTTAATCACCCCCCCCCCCCTCCCCTCCCCATTAAAGTTGCCAACCAGGTTTCTTTGATAACAACGTATGACGTGTCATCTGGTTTATTCCCATATCGGTGGCCTTAGCTAACTGACACGGCCTTAAATCAATGAAATGTCTCAACATTTAGCTTTAAATCTAGGGCAAGCATTTCTTTATCTGTTTCCAACAATGTGGTATATACAAGGTCTTAAGTTTATATATTGTCACACTTTCTACCGTTGCTCGCGTGGAAATATTAAAGCAAAATTTAAATAAAAAATGACAATTAATAATGCTAAAATATTAATCTATTTATATAAAAATTAAATGCTGTTCGTTGGTAAGCGCATCACTTGAGAACGGCTGCACCGACTTGGCAATTTTTTTTTTAAATGTTCGTAATAGTCCGAATAAGGTTTTGGGGAAAGAAAAATTGGAAAAGATGCCCGGAAAATTAGAAAATTCTGGAAAAACTGAAAGTGCTTTTTACTATGGGATTTTTGAGTTTATTGCACCATGCCATTCATGTAATTTTCTGGATTATTCTTATTCTTTCTATATTTTGCACCCCAATTCTGTAAAATGTGACAAGTAAAATGTGTTGATTACTATTTGTACCTGATTAATCCATCCACCCAGTTCTTGACTATGGAGGAGTCCAAACCTCTTGATCATCTTCATGTTGCTACCCTGTATTCTGTAGAATGGAGATGTAGGTACTTTTTGTACAATGGTTTTTATGCATGTCACTAAAATAATGTAGAAACTGAAAGTTGGTTGTTCATTATCCAGTTTAGAATTAATTTTACCAGTTTTTACAATATCCTTTTTCATACATACAAATGATAAAAAATCAGGGTAAAAACCCGATATCTATCTATATCTATATATAAATAAAAATTAAATGCTGTTCGTTGGTAAGCGTATCACTTGAGAACGGCTGCACCGATTTGGCTATTTTTAAAAAAAAAATGTTTATCATAATCAGAATAAGGTTTTTAGGGAAAGAAAAATTGGAAAAGTTGCCGGGAAAATTGGAAAATTCTGGAAAAAAACTGAATGTGCTTTTTTCTATGGGATTTTTGTATGAACTTATTGAAATTATTGTGTTATAGAAATTTGGACAGGACAACGTCTGTCGGCTCACCTAGTTAACAAATAAAATAAAACGATGTCAATTAATAAGACAATCAAATTATAAATTACGATGAATCAAATCACGGATGGACCCCGGGCCGCCATGTTCACATTTTGGACAACTTGGATTGGAACTAAATATACGTGTATCGACGACTTAAAAATGTTCCCCAGTAGTGACTGGATATAAACGCAATCAGTTTGACCGGGCAGCATTTGGAAAAATGCGTAGCTCTTCTCTTCACCTATAACACAATGATAGTTATTTGCATACCGATATCCATACAGATGAAACGCATGACACGTGCTACAGTTAGGGTTGCCAGGTGGCCGGCTTTAGTCGGACATGTTTGACTTTTTACAGTCGTGTCCGGCCTGTCCGGCTTTTGTTTGGCTTTTTGTCAAATATATTTCATGGGATATATTTTTTATTTGTTTAATAAAAACTTTTATTTTATTGTGTTTTGTTTGTTCTTCAATTTTATCTAGTCTCCAGAAGACTTTGTAATTAATAAATACTTAATTAAAATACGTAACCGAGTTTTTTTCACTGTAAAAGTTATGTCCGGCTTTTTGGGCAAAATGTCCGGCCTAATATAGCGCCGAGTCCGGCTTTTGTATTTTAGGGCCTGGCAACCCTAGCTACAGTACTCAGCCAACAACTCACCGTATTGTGTGTTTTGTCCACAGTAAAGCTCCCCGAGGATGAGACGCCGGCGGTGGGTGCGGGCGGCCGATTCACCATCGGTCCGGCGCCGGAGCGAGACTGGGAAACCGTACCGCCGGATGGGAAGTGGGGTTGGTGTATACTCGTAGGTAAATAAATGTACATGAAGCTTTATTGTGTGGGTACATTTCTACATACATACATATGACATACAACGTGTAACCAAACCTTTCTCGACGCCTGAAACCTTGGATTCTACTCATGATTCTGAGATAATGGATTATTGTAGGATTTTTTTTATTACATTAATTAATTGGTGATGAATTTACTCGTATATACATAACGCGTTACGGAGTTGATAGATAGCTACTTACACGTACTCACTAGCAGAAGCGGACGCGTTGAAAGGTCAATGACCTGAGCGAGTGTGGATAGTGTTATGCACATGCAAGTAAATTAATCACCAATTATTTATTTTTAGTTATTTTAGTTTTTGGTGTTATTTCAGTATAAATATATTTATTACGTATTTGTTTCATGTAATTGTAATATGTGCACCAGCTACGTATTATTCTTGTGTTCGCATACATCTCCCGGCCAAAGGTTGTCTGGAAGACATCGCTTTAGCGTAAAGGCCTACTTTATGTATGCCTATTTATTCAAAATTTTTATTTTAATAAAAATAATCAATTATTTCGCAAGAACATAGATTACAGAAAATGGTTACCATACCCGCATACCCCCTGGTGTTGCAGGTGTCCACGGGCGGCGGTAACACTTACCATCACGTGGGACCGCTTGCTCTGCTCGACAGCCCACTTTTTTATATGAAAAGAAACAAAAAAAAATGGTGTTAAGGTACAAGTACATCCCATTATGTTCTGCCTTTATTAATAGGCGTGCAAAAAATAGTGTTACCTTTATAAATATATTAATTAGTACGTTTATCACTACATTTGTACTTTTTTCTACTTTATTTGGGGGCTTTGATGTAAATGCTTCGTGTGAGCCCCGTCGTAATCTAAACTACACAAGCTCAAAAGATAAAGTGTACTTATTTGTTTCTATAAAAAAATATTTTTAAATATTTCTATCTGTCCGTAAATATTTTAAATATGTATTTCTGTAAGGTCGTGTTGTATCAGCAGAATATAAAATAATATCACCCCGTCCCTTCCCGCAGGTGTGATAAAAGGCGACTAAGGGATAAATTGGCTACCAAAAGCCCTGAGGTACCACTAGAGTGGACTCGCCAACCTGTTTGGCCAACGTAGCGTTTTAAAGCCATACATCCCTCATGCACGAGTCTCGTGTCAGTGGATACCCAAAGGTCTAGTTACAGTTTTGTTTTTATGTTTCTGTCTGTGCCATTCCAGGGGCGACTCTAGTGAACATTCTCATACCGGGCACGATCAAGTCCTTCGGTGTACTGCTGGTTGAATTCAACGATGTGTTCCACGCGAGTGCGTCGTCTTCCTCGGGCATAGTCGCGCTTTGCTACTTTCTCTACAGTAGTTTAGGTAAGGACAAATCAAATCTATTTTAATTTCTTTTAAACAATAAGTTTTTCTTGCAGCTGTCGATTTCTTGAATTAGCGTGCTATTTCTTCATGCCGGCTCTAGATTCACGTCGTGAACCTGCGTTATGTATTGTCTCTACACTTACAATCGTTCACAATTGTAATCACGCTCTTTTTTCGGAATGGCTAAAATTCTTGTGGCGCTAATGGCCTTTCAAGTGTCACCGCACATGTATAGTTTAGGACGAGCCCAGAAGGCGCTCAGCCAGGAGCATAAAGTGTGTGCAGCAACGAGCCTAAGGGCTCCTCCGCCGGTAGACCGGCGGAAGGAACGGACCTCGGCTTAGGGTGTGTGTTACTTTGGGAGGGTACAGCGGGATCGCGAGGCGATGAGAAGCGGCCAGGCACGTGCCAATACCTGGTAAAAGTGTTTGGCTGAAGGCTGGCATGTGTTCACGGTGTAGCGAGGGTGACGTCCTCGTCTCCGCTGGCGGGGACGGTATATATGAGTAGCCTGTGAGTGTAGTATAAGGTCGACGGGGTCGTCTAGGACGTGCCAAGGACGACGAATAACGGGGATGGGGGGGGGGGGTGATAGCTTTGACAGAGTATCGGTGCGGTGGTACATGAGAAATAGAGCACAGTTGAGGTTGAGAGAGAGCCCGTGACACTCGCGTCCCGACGAATTATATTCCGATTTATAGCGCTCACATGCTTTATGATCGATAATTGTGTACAGCGCTAAGTTAATATAATTTTAGACATTAACTACATAGTGTTAAGAATTATTGTGTAGGACCATTAAAATACAATTTATTGACTGTATTCCTGAGTTTTCTGTTTAAAATTCCAATATTAAAACTAAAAAATGAGTGACAATGAATATTCTCGGCTTCATATATATTATCTCTTCCCGTTGTCCGCAGGTCCGCTGTCATCAATTCTCTCCGTCAAGTGGTCGTACAGAACGGTGACATTAATCGGCGGCAGTTTCGCCGCCTTCGGAATGATATTCAGCAGTTGGGCGTTCAACATTAGTTATTTGTATTTTAGGTGAGTTGAAGGTGGATTATATATATATATCGTATATTATGTTACTTAATTATGTATACTGTGCACGGATGATTCTCCAGAACTAAGCATAAGTCTATGACCACACTGATTTAAAAACTTTTAGTTCCAACAAACGTCAACAGATGGCGTTGTAACACTGTACAGTGCAGTGTTTTATTTGAGTATCAAAAAACGTCATTACCTTAACTTTCTCTCGTCAATATCTTATCAGTACCTCATCAATGGAGATTCGCGTATTTAATTCAATTTCACAGGTCAACGTATTTATGTATGAAACATAACAATTTCAATATTTTCTTTGCTGAGCCCGTGGTGATCAAAAGCCAGTGATTTATGGACCACTTTGAAAAGAATCACCCACACAATCTACCTGCCATCAAATTATGTATTTCCTTTCTATCCAAAGCGTCTTTGGATTTTCGCTTCTTTGGGACTTCTTTGGATTGGATTTTGGTGTTTCGCTTTCAGCGATAACACTGCCTTGTGTGCATTTTGTATCTACAGTATCTGTTATTGTTTTGTTATGGTGTGCAATAAAGTGTTTTACCTGTAGACATATTCAATTGGTGACAAATATTTGTACATTGTCACAAATTTTATGTTTATTGGTGTGTTACACGTCCACATCGTTAACTTTTTTTTTTTTGTGAAATAATCGAATGTGCATCGGAATTAAATTTGACCGCCTGACGCCTAATCTCTCTTTTAGGGCCGTAATGTTATTTTGGGTGATCGATGGTTTCCCATGTTTAATAAGATCCTTGTTGTTCGGACAATACTCATAAAAGTTAATATCTAAATTATGTAAAAATTATCTATTAATTTCCACAGGAAAACCATTTTTTTTTATTTCTTGATTTTTTTTTAAATTTTTTTTCAAAGCTTCGGCGCAATGGTAGGGACTGGAGCGGGTCTAGCCTTCCCACCCACGGTGTATATAGTGACATCATACTTCGTGAGACTACGTGGACTCGCCAACGGGATCTGTATGTCTGGATCTGCCTTTGGAAGCATTATTTTGCCGCCCGTGTTGAGATACCTTATTGAAGAATATGGATACAAGTAAGTAATTGATACAAAATTTTGGCAAGTTCCGGTTTCAGTTTCAATGTCATACAAGGGCTACAAAACTGGACCAAATTATTTGATCCGTGAATTAATTTCTTTTAAAAGTGTTATATATAAAGCTTAATAAATATTCAACCGAATTAGTAACAAAATTTTATCAGCACAATCTGATAAATATATTTAATTAAATTTTTAACAGCTAAATAAACTGCCTTGACTATACAAAAATCTAATCTACATACAGTTTAATTATTGTACCGAACGATTAATTGATCGATCAGACGCATTCAAAACGGTGATCAGACGTAATCACTAAACAATTGGACTGTCCCAAAAAAAAAACCTTATCGGTCGATTTATTGAAAATACTACTGAATTTCGCTGGAATTATTAATAATAATAATAATAAATCTTCATTTGCGTCAAACCTGACATACATATTGTTGATGTCATCGCACGTGTCATTGCGCATGTATCAAATAATGTTGATTTATTTTTTTATAGACAAGTGGGCGGACGAGCAAGAGGTCCCACGTGACGGTAACTGTTACCGCCGCACAGTGTACGTTTTGACTAATCTAGAGGGACAAATTTAAATATTATCTTTTCATGGCTCGATGTACCATAAAATGTTAAATAAAGATGGTTACTAATAAAAAAAATTGTTTTTGCAATTTCATAAATTTATTTTAGTAACGATAAAAAATCTTTATTACTTTTAGTAAGTTTTTTTTTGGGCAACTTACGCAACAGTGTAATATACGGATCTGATAGTACAAATAAATATTTCAAAAGGTCAAAATTCGTTCTCACTCTGGAAACTTTACAGGTGTGACCCAAACGAACTCTTCTTATTTCTTTATTTTGAGCCTCTGAGGCTTCCTCGGACATCTGTCCAATTGGTATTATGGAATTTTTAATTATCTCTGCCCCGTGTATTAAAACTGTGTAGGGTAACAGGCATAATATACCAGTTATATAAATTCAAATACAAAATTTTGTTTCATCGCAGTATTCTTGAAACTTGTGTGGATCGATTTCATATCCCGATGAAAGTATACTTTTAATATAACTCCAAGACGATAAATCAGAGTTTCGTCAAGTCCAGTGATATCTGCTGTGGCACGAAAATCCTTAAAAAATCGACGAGCGGTATTACCGTCATTACTTGTACCAAATCCAGGCTTCACCTTGTCTATTGTGAGACCGGTAGCCTTGAATTTTTTAATTATATTTTCTTTCCTTTTCTTTACAATTTCTTTTTTGTCAGCACCTCTCACTTGCCACACTTTAATATCCATGCGATATGCAATATTAAGTGGACATTCCATTATGCGAATATGTGCATGTAAAGATGAAATGCCGAACTTGTACATTTGTGAGTCAGGTATTTTTTGGTGGTTTTCAGAATTCAAATTTTTTCCAGTAGCTTTGCAAATAAAGCATTTCTGCGTTGATATATTTTCGGCTAGTACATTGCAAACCTTGCCATGAATCATTGATAGTATTAAACAGTGGTTTACCGTTATGGTTTTATCTTCTATTTGTATCTGTGTTGGTGTAAGATTTTCTATCTGTTTTTCGATATTATCACACTCCTGTTTTATTAATTGTGTAGATTCTTTCTTGAAAATGAATTTCATAATCCGGCAAAAGCGTGACGACGAAGGTCGGGGATTCTGCCATATTATTTTATCATTTTCTGCTTCAACAAGCCTTATAGGCACTAAAGACAGAATAAACATGTACTCATCTGTACTGTCGGGATCTGCAAATGTCTGTTTGTACAAACTGTGGCTGGAAGAGCCATCGCAGCCCCATTTATATATTAATTTGCAATTTGAGTTAGGTAGATCTGGCCTTAGAAATACTTCTTTAAGAATATTTCTGCATATTCTAGTAGCTGTATGATCCAAGAGAGCTTGAAGATTTACTTCAGCGGATATATCAGTGACAATAATATTTTCAACAGGTGGATAGCAGTTTTGTCTTGCTTTTAATAGTTGACTATATGAAGGATATAATTTAAAACCTCTTTCCTTAGCTTCCTGTTGGGTATTTTTGTATTGCTGTACTGTAAGTTTATTTGACACAAAATATGCCAAAGCTTCATCAGGAGTATAAGGTAGTTGCTCTGAACCCGAATCAATAATTCGTCGTTTGGCCGTCTTATATTTCGTTGCCCGTTTAGGTGAAGCTGTAACAACTTCCTCTATCAGAGCTGCAGCATCACGTTTACCCTTGGCTCGCACACTCATCTGTAGGGCTAAAGTTAGTTGATCTTCATTGTAAGTTTCTGTCAAATTCTTCGCTTTCCTTCGTTTTGATTTCATTGAACTTTCTTGAAATTTCTTTTTCGGTCGACCGACCTTGACTCCGGAACTTTTACTGGACGTAGTAGGCTTTTTCTCAAAAACAATTTCCTCTTCCAGCCAGTTGCCATAACTGCTTCGGAATAAATCCAGACGTCTTCGTTTTTGGACCCATTTCTGCCTAATTTTTTCACATTCCCTCTTAACAAAAGCTCTTGTTCATTAAACACCTCGTTGCAGTAAAACGACTTTATGAAGTTAATCGCATTCGCCATCCTATTCTTTTGCGAGGTAGAACGCCAGAACTCGAAAAGTTCTTTTCGCTTAGGTCTCTCACCTGCTGACAAAATTTAAAATTTATCAATAATCGCAAAAAATCGCTCACAACACAGGTTCCAATTCAAAACTAGACAAGTCGAGCTATTAAATAAAATAATTATTAAATGCTGACTTAGCCTGAAAAAAGAGATGTGGCCTTTTAAACATAGAAATACTAAAAATATTCTTTATAAATAAGGTATTTATTTGAAAGCTGTGATACGTATATAGAGATAACATAACATGTTTGTCAATAATCTATATCTCTATATATATAAAATTCTCGTGTCACAATGTTCGTTCCCGTACTCCTCCGAAACGGCTTGACCGATTCTCATGAAATTTTGTGAGCATATTGAGTAGGTCTGAGAATCGGCCAACATCTATTTTTCATACCCCTTAGTGATAAGGGTTGTCCACCCTTAGCGCCATCTGTTGGGCAGCCACAGCAACGCGTGGCCGGGCACAGCTAGTATATATATAAAATACTCGTGTCACAATGTTCGTTCCCGTACTCCTCCGAAACGGCTTGACCGATTCTCATGAAATTTTGTGAGCATATTGAGTAGGTCTGAGAATCGGCCAACATCTATTTTTCATACCCCTTAGTGATAAGGGTTGTCCACCCTTAGCGCCATCTGTTGGGCAGCCACAGCAACGCGTGGCCGGGCACAGCTAGTATATATATAAAATACTCGTGTCACAATGTTCGTTCCCGTACTCCTCCGAAACGGCTTGACCGATTCTCATGAAATTTTGTGAGCATATTGAGTAGGTCTGAGAATCGGCCAACATCTATTTTTCATACCCCTTAGTGATAAGGGTTGTCCACCCTTAGCGCCATCTGTTGGGCAGCCACAGCAACGCGTGGCCGGGCACAGCTAGTATGATATAAAATAGTTGCGTACCTGCTGAAGTCAAATCCATGATTGAAATAACTCCCTATTTTCACTATAACATGTACATACACATGCAAACACGCTGACGATCACGGCCGCACTGAACAAACAACTTTTTACCTGGAACCGGTTTCGGCCAGGCTTCTCCCTTTGTTTGCGACCATAAAAAAATGTAATGGATAGTTTTGTTGTGAATACAATATGCGCAATATTTAGCTTAAGTCGCAACGAAGTTTTCCGTGGGTTATATTTTGTTGTTAAATACCTATTGTCCTTCTGGATTGGTCAAAACGTATACTGTGCGCCGCCCGTGGACACCTGCAACACCAGGGGGGCGGGCCATGCGGGTGCGCCGCCGATAAAACAGAATAGAAACTTATATATCTATTAAAAAAAATATGACTTATATTTATAACAATATACATACATCTATACTAATATAATAAATCATCATGTGAACAGTTGCGCTGGAGATCGTATGTAGTTTGGTCGCATACGAGAATCGTATACAATATCGCCGGAATCGTCCGACCAACCCTTGTGCAAATGTGCCTTAATCATTCTGTTTGTCCCCAGAGGGGCGGTTCTAATTCTGGGCGGTATAATGCTCAATGTATGGGCCGCGGCGTTACTGTTCCAACCAGTCGAAGAACATATGATCAGAAAGTATAAAGACCCTGAAGAAGAAGAAGATGGACCGCAGGTATGTTGGATACATATCCTTTGTCTCCATACAGGATCTAGCGCCCCTCTCATACACAAGACTATGTCAGTCGTACTGGTATACTGGATACATACCTGTCCATTGTCTGATACACTATTTAGCGCTTCTCTCGTATACAACGTGTCACTGAAATAACGGAATAGCTGAAAATAGGGAAGTTAATATCGAGGGTAGATTTGATTCTAACAGTTTTTACAATAGGCTTTTTTTTTCATTGTTTATAGTACAATTCTAGTATATCCATTAGCTCTACGCGCGTCGACCGAGCCGCGAGCGCGCGCCGTCCGCGTCGGCCCCCGCACTGACTAATGAGCGCTACGAACGTTTTAGACAGGACAACAAAACTTGATGTTTGTAACTTTCAATTTGTTCCTTAAAATAATTTATATTGGTTGACATGTTTCAAGTTTTGCGTTATTTCTGTGATACGTTGTATAAGACTAAGCCATTGGTTATACTGGATACATAGGTACCTCTCCATTGTTTCTATACATGATCTAACACTTCTCTTATACACATTTTTTTAAAGTTATTGGTTATACTTGATACATACCTCTCCCTTATACTTAAACGATATCTAACACTTTTCTCATATACAGTACTTTATACCATCAAATTGTCTTTTCACTGCTGGATATATAGGTACCTCTCCGTTGTCTTTAAACACGATCTAACGGTTCTCTCACACATAAGACTAAGTCTTCGGTTATATCATCAGCGTGTATCTCTCCACTGCTGGATACAGTTCTCATATTTTATTATTACAGATTTAAGATCAATTACCACTATTCAAATTACTCTTCAACCCAATTACTTTGTTCTCTATCACTCCTGAACCCAATTACCCTGTTCCCTATCACACCTGAACCCATTAACCCGTTCCTAATCATCCCTAAACCCAATTAGCTTTTTCTGTATCATCCCTGAATCCTACTACCCTTTTCCCTATCAACCCTGAACCCAACTGCCCTATTTCCTATCTACCCCAAACTACAATAATCCCAGTTCACAATTAGCCTTATTCCTCTTTCCTGGTGGAATTTTAAGTTCAAATTCAGGCCGAAATTTAGACAAACGTTTCGAATGTTAATACAATATATGGTCGTACTGAAATAGTGTAAAATGTCATTCTGGGGATTATAGTACTAATATTTATTTTAAAAAAAAACAGGTTAAACCTGTAAAAATCATTCGGTGGTTGAAATTGTCTTATGAATTTTAGTTGAAAGCATACAGCATAACACATCCACGCAAGCAGCAGTTCGCGCGCCGAGGCAAAGCAAGTAGGAACGCAACGACGCGCCGTGTGTTAGCATTAGGTATCTGTGCGGGATACGTATGCACTAACACGTAGAGTGCTAGTGTTTGTACTTCGCACCAACTGAATCGCCTGGGGGGTGTGGACTGTATAATAGGTTTTTTCTTATCGTGAATGAAACAACAAGGCTTGTTCTTCAATAGAGCCGGGGTAGCGCAGAGGTACTTGTTCTTCTTCTTGTTGTTCTCGGAGTGGATGCCGCTGCGGAAGTGAGTTGACCGGAAAATGGTCCGCCTTTTATTCGTTTATGAACTTCTCCAACTTCCGGCTAGTTGCGGCCTTCCCCCACCACTTGTAAATGTATGCACCCCTCCCGCTACCCGCGGGGAATCATTTATTTTCCTTAATCTTATACACGTATTTACATTCAATGAGATCCTAGTATGTCCTCACCTACACTATCCACCAACGATTTATCCTGATAAGTACGCAAAGACATACCAGAGATCACTCCATTATTATTAAAATATACAACTTACATAAAAACTTAACAACTAGTTGCGAAACTAACTATATACATGTTTGCATAAGTACCTTAGCCTTGTTTCGTCGTCAACAGTATCTACGTATTTAGACATTTGATTTGAAATTACATTCATTTGACAGTCCAAAGCCTGTAAAAGTGTCATGGCATATTCGAATCAAAATCAAACTACCACAAACTGATTAAAAGTATCAACTACTTGAACAGAAATGGGCGCGTTCAAAGGTGAACGACCTGAGCGAGCGAGCGTGGATAGTATTATGCACATACGAGTAAATTAATCACCAAATTATTTATTTTTAATGTAATCAAAAAAATCATGAAATACGTGTTAGATTTTTAGTTAGATACAATAGTTTAAGTGCAGTTATTGACACATTAAAATATTTTACACTATTATTGTAGGACCCTAAATTATTTTGCTGAATATGTGTGCTTTATGGGATATAAAAAGACTTTTTTTTTTACATACTAAAAGTCTCAAATCGCATTAACCTCTTTTACATGCGCAAAAAATCTTGCATTAACACATTTTATTGTAAGAACGAGCGAGATAGATATATGATTTTCAAACGTTTTATTCGTTTTCGACTTTACTACCAAGTACCTAAATACGTTTCCATAGATAGACAACGCATTCGAGAGCGTGCCAAGGTTTGTCATTCTGGACAGATGTAGTCATAGATATCGCATTTCAAAAATATGGTTTTTCGTGGGTGGTGTTTGTGATAATTAAAGAAAACCGTGCGTCTGCGTTTTCCGTGTACTTCCAAGGAGTCCTCTTCAGTCCTCAGTAAACCTACTATCGCTTTACTGAGCGACTCCTGACTTACTTCGACGGGACTGGACATTGGCAGGACACGATTTAGACTTTGAAATTATTTATTAAGAAAAAAGCTTGACATTGGCAGAATGTGCTACTTGCACCATTGCCACATATGAGAAAAATAAACTTGCACTCTCGATGAATCAAACAATGGATATATACATATAAACAATAGTAACCTCACTGTTGTTTCACGGCCGTGTCAGTTAACTCAGGCCGCCATGTTTGTTTACATTTTCGTCAAATTGGATTGGAACGGAATCCAATTTGTCGCATTGGCATTGGCAGTCTATGGCATTTGCTTGCACTTACATCCTCTAAGTGCGAGTGGGATAGATATCTTTTTCTTAGTTTCATAAAATACGTTTCTGTCTTATACTGCTACTTACATTTACTACGACAAAATTATTGGCTATATTTTAATAATTCGAAAATATTTTATATTCTGGATAGTTTGGGGATATTTTTATATACATATTAATATGTATTTGTACAAATCTTTACTTCGATGACATAAAAATAGTGTTACAAGCACAATAATATTTTTGAATACAACAAGATTTTTTTCGGACGAACAAAAACGTGCTTTTTTGAAAATGAAACCAGACTCCTTTATTGCAAAATTTTGAGTGCGAGGTGATATCACACAAGCGACATCACAACATACTATATAAAGTAAGATATACATTTATTTATGTTTATATTATATGTTTCGTGTTGTGTGCATTGCTTCTGTGTCAAGTCGGTTAAGCTAATATTGGCATTTGAACATTAGATGTATTATCAAACTCGTCTATTTATCAAAACTATTATTAAAAGTTATTGATAAAAATATCTAAACATCGATCAATCCAAATACACAGATGTTGCATTACAGCCCTAAAAGGTTAAAAGGTCAAATTTACCGACCTGTCAATTCAGTCGGTATCATTTGGCGGCAAAAACTAGCAAGAACATATTATTGGGATAGGTTACCATTTATTTTGTAATAACTGCAATATTTTTGACGTATACGGTGTTGCCAATGTAAAAAATAAGAAATATAGAAATAATTTAAAAACGAAACTTTTTGTGTGTAAACCGAAATAATAGCGTGTAAACTGATGTAATTTCGCGGTAAATCTATTTGCGTAATTGATATTAAGGAAATGAATACAGAAAAGACTTAGAAAACGTAATTATTACTAGATTCGTGTATCGCGACTGCAACATTATGTGGACACCACTCTTGTGCACAGTTTTGACACAAGGCATTATCCATCTGTCTATTTTACTTGATCGATGCCTACAAATTGTATTTTTTATTTAATAGTTGTATAAATAAAACGAGATTCATAATGGAAATGAGAAAGTTATGGGAATCCATTAAAAAAAAATTAACGAGATATGCTACATTCTAATTGTTAGCGGGTTCGTTATTTCATTGCAAAGATTGCACAAATTTTACATTTTATAAGTGTCCGTTATTTTGTACTAATTCCAGAATTAGAATTGCACGTTCAAATGTCAACAAGCTTGACAGATAGCTTGATCGTTTTTATTGTCTACTTAATTAACAATAAGAAAACATACTTTTTTTTTTTTTTTTAAATAACACATTTAAAACTATAAACACTACATATTTTTAAAGCTTTTCTACCTGTTTTTGCTTTTTATATGTATTTTTCGCGCCTTAAAATTATTTTATGCCCTTTTTCCCGCGTTAAAATTTACTCGGCCAACGCCATCTAGTGACAGTTAATTGTAACGTGCATGTTTTTCACATAGTCTAACAACTCGCTAAAACCACAATAATCACTTTCCTTAACAAAAATCACTTTCTATAGCGCGTGAGACTTGTTTCATTTTCAAAAAAATAACCTGGATATCTAGTTAATAATACTTTTTAACGAACAGTGTTAATAACGTATGATTTTTATAAAAAGGTTATGTTTTAAAATAACGAAAGTGATTATAAAGACGCCACGTCACATACAGGCTGTTTTTTAATGTATAAAAGGTATAATATTATATTTTTCATACTTCTTTTGACTTGATTTCAGTTTCCTTTGCCCCTTTTCTTGACGTTGGAAGTCGGCATGTTGTTTTGTTTTTAAATTCAACGTAGACAAAAAAATAACTTAAAAAGACAAATGTTACTTTAGAAAATATTAAAAAAAAAAATTGTTTATACTTTTCAAAGCAACCTGTGCTTCTTAATTTGTCAAATTATTTATGAGTAAATGAAGCGCATTGCGTGCCATAATACACAAATCTGTGGACAGATGGCGCTACCACAGTACAATGTAACGTTTTAGCAAAAGACTGGCGTGGTATACTTTCACTGTTACGATGTCAAATTGTAACTTCCCACTGTTGGACATAGATCTATGCTTAACATAACAAAGAAACAAGTACAAATGAATTGCAAATATGACGTCATTTTTCTGTAATACGACGTGTAATACATTCATTTTCTGAGGCATGAGTGACAGAGAAGCCAAACGTATCCCCGACCCAAATATGTATAAATTCACACACATCTACATAATTATCTAATTAATTCCAAAAATAATTTTTAATATGGACTTATTTTCTTATATATGAAGAGAGACATGTCTTGACGGACTGACTCATCAACGCCGCGTCGAAAACGATGATGTTGGAAACATGAAATTTGTTTTCCTTTTATTACGTTAAACACTTACTAAGAAGGGATCTCCCGAAGCCTTCAACCTTTAAAGGGGTGAAGCGAGCTGTCAAAATTTGCATGGAAAAAAATATATGATAGTCCTATTAACTTGAGATTCAGTATAAATAACAATACAATTATTCCACTAATCAAAATTATGTGAAAGGTCTATGATAGAGGATGTCTCTAATTTTGTATGGCACCACTTAAATATTGTATTGGCGTCGTGATATATTTTTTTATTCATTTCACTTCAGGGCTGTACAAATAAATATATTTTTCCCTGTGTCAATTACCATCTGACAGTTAAATGAAGCTAAATCCAAGCGAGCGATGTCGCGAGCAATAGCTAGTTAATAATAAAACTCAAATTCTCATATCCGTTACCGGCCCTTATATCGTCCACTGCTGAACACGGGCCACGTGGGTTGGCGAGTCCACTCGTTCAGTGGTGGTGTTCTTCAGGCCTTGTGGTAGCCGCTTTGTCGTGTGGCACCACCCCATCTCCAGTGGGTGTCGTAAAAGGCGACTAAGGCGTAACAAAGCTCTCATAACAGTTTTAATTACATTATACTGTGGTTGCGTCTCTGTTAGCAAGAATACTAAAATATCCAGTGAAATTCTTCACAATTACCCTCTTGTCACAAAGAATGAATTTGGTTTTAAAAATATAAACTTAGATGTGTGTAACAAACTTGATAATAGACAGCAGTTTATTTCAGACAACAGAATACACAAGTACATTGAAAAATGAGTAATAAAATTCCAATTATAATTTATAGCAATGAAATGACGGCTCTGAAATGTTTTCAAGTATCAAAGGGTGACGATTTGATCTGAAATTTTGCTTGACCCGCTTGGGCACCACGAAAAGAACACATGCAAGAAAACTTAAGATTTCCGTGAGATAAAGGGTTTTCCAATAAGGACTTGACAACTTTTTTTCAAAATAAAATGCAAACCATTTGAGATATTTCAAAAACTTTATTATCGGGTTGAAGTACAATCAAAACATTTATGAATGGAACTCGACTTCGTTCATATGGCCACCGCGGGCACGTTTGCAGCGGTCGATTCGTTGGACCCAATTTTCGATGACTCGGCCACACATTTCGGCCGAAACGGCTGCTATTTCGCGTTCAATGTTGGCTCTGAGCTCTTCCAACGTCGTCGGCTTGTTGGCATAGACCAATGACTTGACGTAGCCCCAAAGAAAAAAGTCTAGAGGCGTTAAATCGCACGAACGAGGCGGCCAATCGACTGGTCCATTTCTTGAGATAACACGCTCATCAAACTTACTCTTCAATAAATCGATTGTAACGTGTGCTGTGTGGCTTGTGGCACCGTCCTGTTGAAACCACATGTTGTCCAAGTCCATATCTTCCCATTCGGGCCAAAAATAATCGGTAATCATGGCGCGATAACGATTACCATTCACAGTAACGTGACGATCATTATCGTCGACGAAAAAATATGGCCCTATGACGCCGCCGGCATGCAAACCGCACCAAACAGTTATTTTTTCTGGATGAAGTGGTGTTTCATGAAGCACATGTGGATTTTCACCCGACCAATAACGCATATTTTGCTTATTGACGAACCCATTGAGCCAAAAATGAGCTTCGTCACTGAAGATGATTTTGCGATGAAATTGATCATCTTGGCGCATCTTTTCCAGAGCCCAATCGGAGAACGTACGTCGCTTCAAATGGTCCATCGGCTTCAATTCCTGAGTCAGCTTGATCTTGTATGGGTGTAAAGCAAGATCCTTACGCAAAATTCGCCATAAAGTGGTCTGGGCGATGTCCAACTCTTGAGAACGCCGTGGAATTGACTGCTTTGGATCATTTGCTACGGACGATTCAACGGCAGCGATATTTTCGACACTTCGACCAACCCGTTGTCTCACTGGCACGGCAACATCACACAACGAATATGTAGACTCAAATTTTTGCACTAAACTTGTTACTGCCTGTCTACTAGGACGAGAATTACGACCGAAAATCGGAGTTAACGCTCTTAAAGTAGCGGTCACCGACTCCGAATTTCTGTAGTAAATTTTTATAATTTGCAGACGTTGTTCGTTCGTGTACTTTACCATGATGAAAATGTTAAGTTTACTGAATAAATTGACAGTGACAGTTCGATGATTAGTGAAAGGGTGCGTTCACAAATTAAATTCAAATTTGTCAAGTCCCTATTGGAAAACCCCTTAGTTTCCGTGGGACGCGAACGAAGCTTAAATGCTAGCAAAAGATAGTTAAAATTGGAATGAAATAAGAAAACAGGAAAATTTTAAACATAACTATCAGTAGTGCTGATGTGTATTGCGATGTCAAATGAGTTTCAATACAGCGTTAGAAATAAATTGAGAACAAATAATTTGATTGGTACAGAACCATTTGAACATGCGTTGGAAACTGTTTTAAAAACCATGTTTATTTCTTGTGATAAATATATTTATATCTGGTGTTATCAACCAAAAATCACGTTTTGTCTGTACATATTAAGATATTTTAAAAATATTCTATCTTAATAGATAAGCTGCCGATAAAGGTGCTTTTTGATTGACAAAAGTAAGGAAATCCAGATGTTAATCAATGTTTTTGTTTGCAGGACGACATTTTATTCGAGGAAGAAGAACCACCGGAAGCGTTCCGAATGATCCCAACAATCACGCAGACAAACGTAAAAACGGAAAACGGCCTTCAAATAGACGAAAAACCTGCAGAAATCGATAAAAACCTATCCCTGTCCCACCTAGCGAACAGTCAAAGCTGCGTTCCCTCTTTATCCACGCAAAATTTGCGACATAATATGTCCAAACGAAAACTGTCATATTCCAGACCCATTTCAAAAACCACTTACAGTTCAGATTCTATAGCTGTAGACGGCATCCCCGATGGGAAGAAACTGGGCTCCACGGAAACATTCGGTAGGAGACTCAGTAGCGTAGGTCCAAAACGCAATCTCTCCACCTCCAGTTTCGCGTATGTCTCCACCCCATTCCACGGGTCCACTTTATCTGCCTTCGAGCAGCCTAACGAATTCGCCTCCCAATTCTCCTTAAAGTCCATCACAGACAGCGTTGCAGATGTCGCTTACTGTTGCTTCTGCTATAAACGGAAGAAGTCTAAAGAACCAAATAAATTTTTCGATATAAGTCTCTTAACAGACCCGGCATATTTGGTCATTTTGTTATCAAGCAGTACGGTGGCAATTTCTTGTACGAATTTCATAATTTTACTGCCATCTCACGCCCAGAACATAGGCTTCGATAAAGCTAAAGGAGCTTATTTACTCAGCACTGTATCAGCTTTGGATTTGGTCGGTCGAATAGGCGGTTCAGCCTTATGCGACTTGAACGTCATGCCAAAGAGCTTTTACTTCGTCGGCGGGCTTTTGTTCTCCGGCATAACACTATCCACTATACCATTCCTCGAGTCTTACAACGCTATAAGCGTTGTCTGCGCTTTATTCGGATTATCTTCGGGTATCAATAATGGAGTTACGACTTTGGTTATGGCGGAAATTTTGGGCGTAGAAAGGCTTATGTCAACTTATGGCATAAGTTTGTTCGTAAATGGCATACTACAGTTAGTAGGACCCTTTGTATGTGGTTTTTGGTTCGAATACGACCAGAATTACTTTAACATGTTCCTGACGCTCGGTTTAATTTTCGTTGGAGGCGCGGCGCTGTGGCTCTTTATGCCAATAATCAATAAAAGGAAGAGAGATAAAGAGAGAATGGAAAGCGAGAAAGCGCAGAAAGTTTGATTGACGATTTTTTTTAGCTCAAAGTACTTAGTTTTAGAAAAACGTTAATGTCGATTTCACATTTAACAGGGCGATGAACTTGTGACGTTTTGGCTTTGATTCAAGTCGTTTTATTAAATCAATTAAATCAATTGATGACCAGTTCGATTTTTAAGTATTATATAACATTAGGTTTATTTGAATATTTATTTGCTGTTACGAAGATATACAGACCTTTAAATATACTCTGTGGTACAGATATCGTGCTATAGACAAGGCAAGGAGAATGAATTGACAGATTGACTTGAGATGACAGCCAACTTTTGACCGTTTTTGACTGATTATTTTTTCAATATTTTATTCCGATTTTTTTTTAGTAGACTATATTTATCTACCTATTAACATTTTTACTAAAAAAAATAAATAAATTTCAGTTATTTCGATTTATTAAATAAAAAATATTATTTATCTATAATATTATTCATTAATTTAAAAATATAACTGACACGTCACACAAAAACATTCCGATCACGATCCTCGGGACTTTTTGAGAGGAAAACTTTGTGTTTAAAGACAAATAATAGAAATTTCTTTGCCATCTCTGTAGTTTTATTAAATGAGTCTAATAAATAAAAAAAGCTTAAAGGCATTCCATTGTGTGGTTCAAACTGAACATAATAATAGAATAAACGACTGAAAGGACTTGTATCCAAGCCAAAATGTCTCTTACCGTATGTCACCAGTTTAGATAATTTTGATAAGTGATGATTATAAGCAATACAAAGCACATGAAGTGTTCAATTATTACTATTATAAGTATTTGTGGACACAAAGTACCAGTAGAATTTATTTTTACTCTCTATTTAGTAGAATTAAGTTGATTACTCCCGACGGAAAATAAATTGCATTTTAGTCTGTGAATTATTTTGTCTATGGTTTATTAAAATGCGTAGAGAAATTAATAAAAAAATAGGGACAACCGTTTTCCATATAAATATAAATTATTTAGATTTATATTAGTGTATCACATTACAAAGAAACTATTGCACCTTTTTACATTACAGAAGCCCAACACTTGTTTTGAAATTTACATAAAATTACCTTTTTTTTTTTTTTCGTCTTTTCTCGATTTCGTATTTTTTTTCTGATTCCAGAACGTCAATGTTATTCATCTCGTTCTTCCTTATGAGTATTATATATTATTTCTCAAACTATTAAACCTTTTAATATATAGTAAGATAGTATTGTATCGTTGACAAAAATAGTAGTGCTTTGAAAAAATAAACTAATTTTATAATCAATTTAAATTATTTAGATGTAACACTTTATAAATAAAAACCGTATATATATAAAGGGTTTTCCAATAAGGACTGGACAACTTTTTTTCAAAATAAAATGCAAACCATTTATGAATGGAACTCGACTTCGTTCATATGGCCACCGCGGGCACGTTTGCAGCGGTCGATTCGTTGGACCCAATTTTCGATGACTCGGCCACACATTTCGGCCGAAACGGCTGCTATTTCGCGTTCAATGTTGGCTCTGAGCTCTTCCAACGTCGTCGGCTTGTTGGCATAGACCAATGACTTGACGTAGCCCCAAAGAAAAAAGTCTAGAGGCGTTAAATCGCACGAACGAGGCGGCCAATCGACTGGTCCATTTCTTGAGATAACACGCTCATCAAACTTACTCTTCAATAAATCGATTGTAACGTGTGCTGTGTGGCTTGTGGTACCGTCCTGTTGAAACCACATGTTGTCCAAGTCCATATCTTCCAATTCGGGCCAAAAATAATCGGTAATCATGGCGCGATAACGATTACCATTCACAGTAACGTGACGATCATTATCGTCGACGAAAAAATATGGCCTTATGACGCCGCCGGCATGCAAACCGCACCAAACAGTTATTTTTTCTGGATGAAGTGGTGTTTCATGAAGCACATGTGGATTTTCACCCGACCAATAACGCATATTTTGCTTATTGACGAACCCATTGAGCCAAAAATGAGCTTCGTCACTGAAGATGATTTTGCGATGAAATTGATCATCTTGGCGCATCTTTTCCAGAGCCCAATCGGAGAACGTACGTCGCTTCAAATGGTCCATCGGCTTCAATTCCTGAGTCAGCTTGATCTTGTATGGGTGTAAACCAAAATCCTTACGCAAAATTCGCCATAAAGTGGTCTGGGCGATGTCCAATTCTTGAGAACGCCGTGGAATTGACTGCTTTGGATCATTTGCTACGGACGATTCAACGGCAGCGATATTTTCGACACTTCGACCAACCCGTTGTCTCACTGGCACGGCAACATCACACAACGAATATGTAGACTCAAATTTTTGCACTAAACTTGTTACTGCCTGTCTACTAGGGCGAGAATTACGACCGAAAATCGGAGTTAACGCTCTTAAAGTAGCGGTCACCGACTCCGAATTTCTGTAGTAAATTTTTATAATTTGCAGACGTTGTTCGTTCGTGTACTTTACCATGATGAAAATGTTAAGTTTACTGAATAAATTGACAGTGACAGTTCGATGATTAGTGAAAGTGTGCGTTCACAAATTGAATTCAAAGTTGTCAAGTCCCTATTGGAAAACCCCTTATATACATATATATATATATATAATAACATACACTATACACATAATAGTGTGTAATGTGTGTAACACATGTGTATATACACATAATAATTTAATTTAGTTCCATTTCAAAGATTCTCATAACCTCTTTAACGTATTTCAACTGCTTTCACACAATATATCTTAACGTTTGTAAACGTTACCATAGATTTTTGCCACGATCTTTTTAATCATAGTTTATTTTTTTTATTTCGGTTTGTAGTATGTATTTGGTCATGTCAAGGGCGCGGATTTCGCGGTACACACGTTTCGTAATCATTAAACGCAATAACATCTTCAGCTACGTCGGGAGTAGAGTATAGTTACCTAATGTAATGAGGCTTCCGAATTCGTGCAAGCAATTTTTTTTTATATACCTAAGGGGAGGTAATATACTAGACGACCGTACCCAGTTTTACCAGAGATGAAAAAGCAATTACTGCGCTTATTTCGATGAAACTTACCCAAAACCTTCCCAGATAAACAATCTACGCATACGCGAAAGTTTCATCGAAATGGGATCAGCAGTTGTTGAATTATAAGTGTACAAAAAAACAGACCGAGAGACGCGTTTTATTAAATGTGTTGGAATTGTCTAATAAATAATAATACATATCAATTCAATATTTAAATCTTATTTAATGTAAACTCTGTAGGTTAAAAAATAAAAACGAATTATCTATGGTATAGTGGTAGATAATAAGTGACATTGAATTGTTTTTTTTTTAAATAAATGTGTTGAAATCAAAATTAATTAATAAAATAGGCAGCACTACTTTAAAATATGTTTTATTTATAACGAAATTTAATAATTGATATTAAAATCTTAATAATTGATATTAATTTCTAGTACCTATCTATTAAATATGGCGCCAAACCGCCAATCGGATTTTTTTCTTTTATTTCTTGCCAATATTTTACCGACAATAAATATTAAAATGAATTCATCGTGATATTATTAACTAATCGATCATTCCATCTTCCATTCCTTTAAAGTTAAAAAAATATACTCGAGGCTTTATAATTTTATACCAATACAAAATGATTTTAAGAATTTTGTAAAAAACAATTCCATTTTTCATTTTAGCTTGGAAGTGAAAAATGGTGGCATAAAAAATTGCGCCAAACATTCATTTATTGTTTCGTAAAATATGTCTATTGCCCCAAAGGTTTTTTTTTTTGACACATGCGTGGGCTGGTACGATGTGCAAAAATTCTTAGACTTAATTTAAACATTAAGAACATTTTTCAAAGAATTAACGCAATTATTTAAAATAAACCTAAATCTAAAAAGGAAATTTTTATTATTTAATATTTTTTATATGTTGTCTGTGGCTATTAATAAATAAATCGATTAATTTTTATATACAAATTAATGCTATTTTAAAACACTGATATTAATTCTTATTATATGCTACTTATTTGAATAAAAAATGTATTTTATCCATCCATCATAAAAGGGTTCTTTTAAGTTTTTTTTTTTTTCAATATAATTTAATAATGCCCATTGGGAATATGCTTAGGTGAAGTTCGCAGGAAAACAGAATCGCACGGGAAAATCTATACACATTTGAATACAATAACGATTGTACGCGATTACAAATGTTCTCAACTGTAATTATTTTATTAAGCATGCACTTTAGCGCATCAATTTAAAAAAGAAATGTTTTCCCGCTAAAATTGACATAACCGTATAACGCAAGGTTTACACGAACTTCTCGGCATTCACGGACGAACGAACAATGGCTGTTCGCAGAGTGTCACGGCGGCGCGAGTGTAGAGCCGGCGGAGAATAAAATACAATGGCAAAAGAAAAAGGTTTTTTTTTAAAGCATATTCTCAGTTAAATAATAATGTGTACGGTTTCCTTTGCTCTGTTTGATATTTAAAGAGAACTATTTTAAGAATTTTCTGACACGAGAACGTACTTCCAAATAAAATATTTGTAACGTAGAAAAATAACATGTTACTTAATTTTAACGTTAGGTTAGGTTTACATCAGGTAAATTGTGTTATTTTAATTGTATTTTGTAAATAAATGATGTATTTTTAATATGTAAAAGGTCGTTTTTTATTTCCTCCATTGCATATAACTAACGTGTAATATATACTTCTTCATTTATTTTATATACGATGTAGTTTTTATTGTATATTCACCAATTGCAATGCAACCAGCCCTTTCAGTAGCCAATACTGGACTTGTGCTTGAAGGATGGCCGTAAAACGCCACGCTGGCAGGCGGGTTGGCGAGTCCACGAGCTGGTGTAGTTCTTCAGGGCTTGCGGTAGCCGTATTCATAATCATTCGTTTACCATATCCAATTGCTATACGATATTTATGCTTTGATTGGGATAGGTTGCCTTGATTAGTGGTTTTGTGTAGTATTATGTGTAGTATCCAAATAGGCTTTATATGATTCTAACAATACTTTATAGAAAATGAAATATAATTCATAGTATATAAGTAATGATCTTAGAATCCATGATCTACCATTTGTGCTGTATAAATATATAAGTTTTTATCTACGGAACACCCTGTTCATATACTATCTTTATATATTTTAAGTTTTCTATACAAAATAATGTCACAACATTCCTTTGTTACTGTCAGATAAAAAAATATCCTACGTTTTATATATCTGCATAGTAAAATTATCTAAAAGGTACTCTGCTATATTCTTTACCATCCTAGAGAATAGTAGATATAGGTACGTACCTACATCGAAGTATTTTATAAAATAAATTTTAGGTCTTAGACTTCCTTATGTTACTTGATTATGTTTTTGTTAACAGCTCGAGCCGTTTGCCGAAGAAGATGCCATCGAAGAAGAGACGAATCCGAAAGTGATTCTCACTTCAGAAGACGTCACTCCAACTGCGGAAAAGTACCCCAACGGCTCTCCACCTATATTTAAAAATCAGTCCAATGCTGCTTTAGACGAAACATCACCAAACTTCGTCAGATCAGCGAGCGCTGTCGTTGTGGCTGCAAAGAATCAAGAATCAGAAAGGCATAGAAAAATATCCACGCCGGTTTCATCAAAGCACGGTTTACACAGCATTGGCAGTAAAATTTCAAATTATTTGCCAAGCAATCCTTCTTTACTGGAGTCCGTGCCAGAGGGCAAATCCAGTCGCGTGAACTCGCAAGAGACATTTGGCAAAAAATTGGGTCTGCCTAAAACGCCCAAGCGAAGCCCTACCACTACAAGTTTCCAATATATGTCAACTCCTTTCCACGGTTCAACGTTGTCGGCGTTTGAGAAACCGAGCGAATTCGCCTCACAATTCAGTTTAAAATCTGTCACGGACACCTTCGCGCCAATTACTTATTGCTGCGGTTGCAAGAAAAGGCCAAAAGATGACGACGCTAAAAAAGAAGCAAGCAAATATTTCGACGTGCAGCTATTAAAAGACCCGATATATTTAGTTATTTTAATATCGAACTGCACTTGCGCGATTTCGTATACAAATTTTATTATTTTAGTTCCATCGTACGCGAATGAATGCGGGTTTGACAAGTCGCTCGGCGCGTACTTACTCTCGATTATATCCGCGCTGGATTTAGTCGGAAGAATTGGCGGGTCCGCGTTGTCCGATATTGTCTTAACACCTAAAAGATATTTCTTTATATCCGGCCTCTTATTGTCTGGCGTAAGTCTAGCAGCGATGCCTTTGGTGGAGAGTTATTCTGCAATTAGTGCATTTTGTGCTATATTTGGCATCGCGTCTGGTATCAACGTTGGCGTCACGGCACTGGTTATGACCGAAATGTTAGGTACGGAACGTTTGATGTCCTCATACGGCATAAGCTTATTCATGAATGGAATATTGCAACTGATCGGTCCACCGATCTGTGGATTTTGGTTCGAATATACAAAGTCGTATAAATCGCTGTTTGTAACTCTAGGCTTCATTTTAGTGGGGGGCGCTGCTTTATGGGGTTTTGTGCCTATAATAAATAGCAGAAGACGGCGGATGGCGCGAAAAAAGGAGTTGGAAAAAGCGTAACTTACCTTTATTCTTTTATTTCGGTTCTGCATTATAATATGGTGAAACTGTTTGAAAAAATAGTTCATGGCAACTTCGTGCTTAGTTCATTGAACTACAGTAGAACTAAATGGGGCTTTTTATACTGTTTGTGGAATGTAAAAGTAATTGGCATATTTCGTTAGAAAAGGTTCTGGGTGTATGTTAGTTTTTATGGGGATTAATATCTATACTAATACTATTATAAATGCGAAAAAGTGACTCTGTCTGTTACCTTTTCACGGCTAAACCACTAAACCGATTTTGATGAAATTTGGTACGGAGATAGACCGAAACCCAGGGACGGACATGGGGTACTTTCCAGGAACGGACTTAGGGTATTTACCGCGATAACCGAATTCCACACGGACGAAGCCGCGGGTACAGCTGGTAATAAAATATATGCATAAGTTTCGACAACGACAACGGATTTTATACATTTAAAAAGTATGATACATGTGCACTGTTAACATTATTATTTTATAACATATTAAGTTGACTAAATCAAAATATATTTGGCAACTGTTAACTGGTCCAACTGACAAAAGTGAAATTTGTGTTTGTACCAAACTATTTTGCAAGGCGCTTGGACCACTTCTAAAATATCGTATATGAAAATTTAAAAATCTTTTGAGGCTATTGCGCTAAATTGAGTCGAATGGCGCAAAAAAACAACGAAACATTAGTTAGTCGGATAAGTTCGCGGACTTTTTATAGTGAAAATAATAAAAGACGTTTCATTGTATTACATAACTATTTATAGAAGGGAATATTGTCCATTTAATTCGACTATCTTTCGGCCATTTCTCTTCGATTATCGCATCGCTTAACAATTTTTGTGGTTTTTTGAGCGATAAACCGATTTAAATGGTTTATACAGGCTTCTCTTGAATGTAACTTTACTCCGTTTAGAGAATATTGCAAAGAGCGGAATAAATGATAATCCGGAGGTGCTATGTCTGGACTGTATGGAGGATGCATTACAACATCGCAGCCAAGGTCCATCGATTTTTGTTTGCATCAATATTTTTTGTATTCGGTCGAGCATTGTCGTGATGAAAAGCTACACCTTTTATAGTCATTAATTCTGGGCGTCTTCAAGTGTTTGTTTCAATTACTAATTGCTGACAGCAGACATCCGAATTAATCGTTTGGCCACGTGGCAACAGCTCGTAATACACAATGCCTTTCCAGTCCCACCATACACATAACATGACTTTGTTCGGCGTGAGGCCTGACTTTGGGACCATTTGTGATGGCTCACCTCGCTTAGACCAAGATCGTTTTCGAACATTGTCACCGTACGTGATCCACTTCTCATCGCCTGGTACCAACCTGTTCAGAAATGGATCGATATCATTTCGTTTTAGCAACATCCCGCATATAGTAATTTTAAACACCAAGTTTCTGCCATTTAAATCACGCGGCACCCAAACATCTAGCTTCTTTTACAAAATTCTGTTTATGCAGGAGATCCATTACTGTTGAGTGGTGAATGCTAAGCTCTTCCACAATTCCACAGAATGTCCGCTTATGATCTGCGCGTCATTTTTTTTTTTCAATGATAACATCAACATTTACCTTAACCACAGCAAGGAACATCATTCACATCAAAATTACCATGCTTGAATCGACTTAACCATATTTTGCAGTAGTTTTAGATAAAGCATCTTCTCTATAAACACAACAAATCCCCTTATTAACTTTCATTTTAAAATTGTTAAAAAATATGAAAGATAATTTTTTTAACTTCTAATTTCAATTTACCGCTATTAAAAAAAAGTCAGCTGTCAAACAGTATAACACTTTCCCGCAAGTGATCAGTGTTGCCAGACATATAGCACGCTAAACTCATACGTTCAAAAAGGCCGCGTAGTTTTCCGACTACTTAGTATAACATCAAATTTGGCGCTTGGCCTAGTTTCTCATAATTTGGCCATTTGAGGTTTATAAAACGTAATAATGTTTAGAATATTACTGTTCCTTTTTATATAGGCTTGTGAGGATCTAATTATTTTGTTAAAAAAATCTAAAAATACAGCCGGTCCTTTTTAAATCAATATTTAAACTGTTAATCGCTATTAAAATTATTTTTATAACTAAGTAATAAATTATTTACTAGGTACAGTTTCTAATATATTTTAAAATGTATTTCTTATACGAATATTGTATTATATATTATAGATGCCTGACATTATTTGAACAAAGGGATCTTATTGTCGATATTGGTGTTGAGATAAGATTTTCGAACTTAAAATTTCGTAGTTTCAAGATTCTGTTCAAATATTAATATCGGGTTTTTAGTGTAATATAGGTATTTTTTTTTTAAATATTCTATTATTTTGTATATCTGGGATACTAGAACCGACAGAATAAGGTCCCCTTTGACATATAATGTCACATCTATCTATTATATTATTTATATATATAAAAGAGGATGTTGGTATATCCGATGTTAATAGACTTTGACACCGTTTGTTCGATCACCATGAATGTTGGCACATATATGTATCTTTTCATGGAGAAGGTTTCTATGCTATCGAATTTGTTGTAACTCGCCACTAGATGGCGCTGCAGCACATCAGCTTCTATACCGTTCAATCGATCGCAAAACTCATATCGACGGCAAAACAGAATAATTTGTGATTTTATATACAGAGGTAAATAAATATACACAGGCAGGACAACGGCTGCCGGGTGCAGCTAGTATTATATATTTTTGCACTTCTTAATTGTTTATAAGTATTTTATTAGTCACTTATCGTCACGTGGTCCGTAGCCGTCCGCTTTTAGCACATACGAGGTCCAAAGGTCCAAAAGTTTTCGGCCTGACAAAGAAAAAGGCTACCTACTCAATTTTATGAAACTATTTTAATTTTTCAATATAGTCTCCGTGTATTTGAACACACTTTTCGCATCGTTTAGTTAGCATTTCTATACCAGTATAAAAATAGTCAGAAGTTTTGTCTTCGAAATGAGCGAAAACCGCAGCGTTCAGTTCATTTTCTACCCTTAAAGTCCGCGTTGAGTTTTTAGAACAAATAGTAATCACTGGGAGTTATTACAAATAGTAATCAATTTTTACAACAAATCACTGGGAGGGTCAGGATTGTAGGGTGGGTGGCGAATTTTTGCGAAGCCACCCTTTGAAACGGCAGCTTTCGCAACTGCGGCGCGTGGATGGGTGCGTCGTCATGGAGAAGCCGCACACCTTTGCTTAGTTTTCCCACGACGTTTCTGCTTGATTGCTTCTCGTAATTGCTCTACAAGGTTAGCATAATAGCTTCCAGTCACCGCAGTATTGGGTTCTTTTATGTCTGTAAGCAATATGCCTTGACAATCCCAGAATATCGAAGCGATAATGTTTTCGGTGGACTGAGTCGCCTTTGCCTTTCTAGGCGGTGCTTCACCAGAACGACGCCACTCCATGGACTTCCTTTTGGAAAGGGGATCACAATAAAGAACCATAGTATCATCCCCAGTAACAATTGACTCCAAAAAATTGTTTCAGTTTCTCTGATAGGCCTCCAAAAGTTCCTTAGAGCAAGCTACTCTACGCTATGGTCACTTCGCCGCACACTTGAAAAACGTTTCGGCACCCACCTGGCACTAACTTTTTTCATATGAAGATTTTCATGAACTGTTTTTGGAAGTTTAGTCCTTGCTGCTAATTCTTTCGTCTTTAGCCGTCAGTTGCTTAGAACTTCTCCCACTAATTTGATGTTGTTTGGAGTAAGTGCCTCACCGGGCCGACCGGAGCGAGGTTCTTCGTCGAGGGACTCTCGTCATAAACGAAATTGCTTACACCAACCTTCGACGGTGGAAAATGACGGAGAAGAATCCCCGTACACATTACATTATCCAACCTTTGTTCGATATCGGTCGGGCTGACACCTTCCTTTGTAAGGAACTTAATCACGGAACGACATAAACGTTTTAAAGATTTTGCGACTTCCTGTTGCTGAGTAACCAAAACTAATGAGGGTTGAACTTTAAAAATTATCCACGAATCAGTAGGATAAATGACAATTACAATGTCGTATAATTTGTTCAGACTTTAGACATCTAGAAATATGCCAGAAACTTTTGGACCTCTCTAAAATTAAAAAAATATGTATTTTTAATTTTATTTACTTTAAAAAAATCTACACTTTTTAGGAAAACTCCATCGGAGTTCCATTCGAATGATTTTTAGTTTAGTTTTATATTATACCATAAGTATAATTACATACTAGGAGTTCATAGTTACATTACTTTCTATGAGAAATTTAGTTAATTCTAGTTAATTTACTGTATAATGAATAGGTATTTTATTAGGTAGGTACTATATGCGCATAATTTTAAAAAAATATGCCTCCAATAATATTTCCAAATCGAATTTAATCATGTACTTAAGATGAAATAAATTTATTTTATATTTGTAAAAATTAACGTTAAGATTCAATTGTACGAGTATATCTCTGTAAAAATCTGTCTGTTTTATATAAAATGCCATTTTTTGCACTAACGAAATATAAGTACTTTGTTTATCAGAGGCACCTACTACTGCGGTCCTACAGAGATAAATCAAGCATAAATGGAAACTTAGTTCTTAGATTTAGTAATTTTTGACCTTATGCAGTCTCCATAGAGGTTAATTTCCAACTCGAATTAAGGGCAAACAATGAAATCGGTAAAAACTGGCCCAAGTTCTTTATACAGCAAAAGGGGTTTGACGACTTATGTCCAATATGATAATTGTTCAATACGTAATTACTTCCAAAACGTCAATTGACTTTTGACCAAACTGTATATTGACTCCCAGAAATAAGTCTTCAATTTAATAGGTTAAACTTATTTATTTTTAATTAAACACACAATGTATTCTTAACATATAGAATTAAATGGAATAAAAATGTATATTAATCGTATTTTTAATCCACAAGTGCTCACAGACCGTAAATAGGTCAAATTTCGTTTTAGTCATTTTAAATCTCGGACAATTTTTATATTTAACATATTTAATTTTGGACAAAATTTAGTGTTAGATGTTTTTCGTTGCTTGGACGAAAATACGTATTGTAATAATTGGACGTATTGGACATGTCGTCAAACACAAAAAAACTCCACTACCACTGGCCGGCACCCGCTGGCGGCCGTCGGTGGCTATGACATGGTCAATTCGAATTGCATAAGTGCAGTGCCATTTTTATGTAATATAATAATCCACTATGTGAACATTTTGCCTTATTATAAATGTATCTTTATAATTGTAATTAGAAATATATTATAAGTGCAAATATATCTTAAAATCTGTACATTTCTATGAAATACACTATTTATTATTAGATACACTATTTCTATGAAACTTTTGGTATTGTTTCTGTACATTTTGAAATTAAATCATTTAAGTTTCGCTGGTCGTTTGTAGGACTTCGAAATTAGATAGCTATCTATGCCTTTGTAATAGTTTTTAATTCTAAGGTAAGCATACCAATTTAACCCAGTAAATTTAATTTTTTACTAAAAGCTGATTGTTTTTTATAGATAAAAAGACGGCAGACGAGCATACAGTCCACCTGATGATAAGTGGATACTGTCGCCCATAGACATCGGCGATACATGCCAACATTAGTCCAAAATGACAAACGTTGACACGCTCCCTTTGTAGCTGCCTACCGTTGTAGATTAAGGATTGGATTGGGAAAATTGGGAGGGATAGGAATAGACTGGCATATCTCACTCACTACCGGAACACGTATGTACATTGGGAAAATACGATAAAGTAGGAAATGCAGTACATTCTGTGAGAGAGGGGTAACGTGGCCAATCGAGTGCGCCCAGCTGCTGTGGGAATGCAGCATGCACTCTACCCCTACAAGTCATACATTTGGTCGTCATAAAGAAATTAATTCCTTTTCACATCATACAGAGGTACCGAGTACCTACCAGAAATTCTAAGCGGGATTTAAAATGTGGTATCCCTCGTATATCACAGAAATAATTCAATATGATTTTTTTATAATAACCCTTTAACCGATGTAAAAGGTTTTCGAGAAAATTGTGAAAAAATAATTTTCCTCCAACTTTTCCCGGACACTACACTTCAGGACTTTTGACGCTTTATCAAAGTAAATATTCGCACAGAAATTCAACTTTGTGGCTATTTTCATTTTATTCTACATTAATTTTAGTGGGATATCAGGGATATCACTCAAATTCTAAGCCTACCCCGTATACTTACGTCAGTGAAAACATGTCCTCGATTAAACCTATGTATTTCCAATTTTATCCTATTCCACCATAACATCTATTGTAATTTCCATATAGGCGTGTGTCCGAAGCTTTCTCGAAGCTTGAAACCATGGATTCCGTTCATGATTCGAGTTTTTTTTTTTGAAAAATTCATTCGTTTTCAGTTTTACCACATTTTCTAAGTAAATAACTCAAAAAAATGATATTTTTACTAGAAAACACGTAAGTTAAGATAATTAACTCGGATGTATTAGCATAATAAATAGTATTAGGCCTTTTTTAATGTACGAAGACGGCAGACGAGCATACAGTCCACCTGATGGTAAGTGGATACCGTCGCCCATAGACGTCCGCGATACATGCCAACATTAGTCTAAAATGACAAACGTTGGCACGCCCCCGGATTCGCCGCCTACCTGTGGAGATATAGGAATGGATTTGGAGAAAGGGTTGGGAAAATTGAGAGGGATAGGATGGGAATGGGCTCTGGCACATCTCACTCACTACCGAAACACGTACGTACATTAGGGAAATAAGATAAAGTGGGAAATGCAGTACAGTCAAGGTAGTCTTCTGTGAGTTAGGGGTAACGTGACCAGTCGCGCCGCGCCCAGCAGCTGTTGGATTGCAGCGTGCACTCTCCCCCTCAAACGGGAATAGGGGCTTCGGGATACGCTGTATAAAAGTACCAATCGTAGAGTAGGTTTTAATTTTGTAAAATTGCAATAAGTATTACTTTGATTACATACCAACATTATTGTATTTAGTATGTATATTTGAATAAAATATTTTTTAATTTCTATATTGTAATTTTATTTATAACTACCCACCGTGGCTTAGCTCCGGTGGCATAACGATTACCTAAGGAATGCAAACATGCCTAATGTCCATTAATTGAAAGTGGAAGAATATTTAAAATCGGTTTAAATCTTTTCGAGTTTACCTTTTAAGTAAAAATTAGTTAAGCGGTTTTTGGTTCGTGCACGTCCAGACGAACGATTAAAAATATTTTGGACTACTATTCTTAGTAGATATCTGTTTTCTATATTTTCATATACAGACACGAATCCGGTACGATTTTATATTATACGAATGTACTTAGTCTGGTCATAAATACCGTTACGAGAAAGAAAAAAATTACATTTTGACGTGTAATATAAATGTTTTTTCTCATTTTGGCGCCAGTCATTCTCTACTAATATTAAAATGGAGTGGGTTATAACGAAAACCGTATTTGTGTAATTTTTACACAAAGTAGGCATGCAGACAAATGTAATTTTAAAACTCCATCCGCTTGGTAGGTACATTGAAACATTGAAGGTACATTGGTAGATCTGTTTGTGACATAAAAAGGTCTGGCCGTCCGCGCACTGTTCGTACTAAACAGACGATTAAGATTGTGAAGGAGAATCCGAAGAAAAGATTTCAAAAGATGATTTAGGACTTGGATTTAGGATGTACTGGTCATTTCTTAACTGATAATTTAAAGGTTCTTCGCAGCAAAGACAAATCTCATTAACGGACGAGGAAATGTTCACCATTGAGGAACATTTTAACAAGCAGAATGATCGAGTTTATGCTCTTAGCTCTAGAGAAGCTGCTCAATTGGTCAATAGGGTGCAGCGTGGCTATTGTTAGTTATCAAGGAGTGACAATCACATTTTTGTGAAAAAATGTAATAAAACGTTGGCCTATACGTATCAATATCGTGTATCAAGATACGATTCTCGAGGTCGTGAAGCCTCTAAACAACACCCTGTTCCATAACCAAGAATGGACCTTCGAGCAAGACTCAGCACCAGGTCATAAGGCTCGCTCAACACTTCTTCATTAGAGCTGAAGACTGGCCATCGTCTAGTCCCGATCTTAATCGCACGATTATGATTTATGCTCTGTTTTAGAGAGCATGGCATGCTCTAAACGCCAGCCGGTGGCAGCTGCCAATTTTCCGATGGAAAGGGTGCGTGTTTCAATCAAACACTGGTTACAACGTTTGAATGATTGTTTAAAAGCAAATTAAAATTCTTATTAAAATTTATTAAAATGCTTATCTATTTATTTCTAAAATAACACATTTTTTTCTAATTAAATGTGTAAAAATAAATATATCAATGTTTTCTTTATAACAATATTGGCTAGACAAGGTATAATAGTCTCAATTGTAGTTCTCAAATGAAACAAAACACAGATTTGATTGAAAAATTTATTACTAAAGATTTTTTTATTGAAAAATGATCACAAAGTTCTTAAGATATGTGTAGAATGTCGAGTTTTAAGGGTGTGCCTACTTACAACTCAAATATTGAACATATTGATTTTAAATAAAAAACTATAGCTGCAATCTCTTAACATTGAAATAGCTACTTTCTCTGAGAAAAGTTTCATTTTTAAATAAAGTCACTGAGTTTGTTACTCTGTACTACTCACAGCTTATAAATATTTTTTTATACATAAATAATAAAACGACAATTAGCTGAGTATATTTGCTGATAAATTGATAAGAGGCCGTTCAAGTATTACGTAAGCACCAAAAGGGGGTGGGGGGGTCTATGCTTTACTTATTTTTGATGACATGGGGGACGGGGGGGGGGGGGGGGCTGAATGGAAATTACGTCAGCAATATTTATTTATTTACTTTTCTTATTTTGTTGGTAAAATTTAGTAGATTCTGATTAAATACGAAACTTGAAAAGATTTTGTAAAAATCATACCAATGCTTACGTTAGCATGGAGGGGGGGTAAGACCTTTGCTTACTTTCGCTGACAAGGGGGGGGAGGGTTAAAAATGACTAAAATTCTGCTTACGTAATACTTGAACAGGCCCCTAAGTCAAAATCGACTGTTATTCAAAGGCACCGTTCAAAATCAAGATATCGCTTTTTCTCTGAAACTGTTTTTATTGTAAATCCAAAGTAATATAACGCGTTAGAACTTATTATTTAAAAATTGATATATCTCAATTATCATCTTATTTTTGCCGTGGACACATCCTTAACATTCTCAAAATTATGTTCTATTAATACAGAAAGTAGAAATAATCACATTAAATAGCTTATAAACTAAAAAAAAAGAATTTAAATATGACAGATAAACTGACGGATAGCATCAGACCATAGACATGAATAGACAAGGAAAGTTCGCGAAATTGTATGTAAACCGCGCGGTGTGACGTCACGGGTAAATTGTAGTTATCGAAAACCACGCGCGCGATGGAACGAAACATCTCCCTTGACCAGGAGCGCTGGCTTTTAGAAAACGCCGTGGGTGCTCAATGCTCATTTGATGACTCGTTTAACCCCTGAAATGTCCTGGGTACACACGTGTATGCGTAAGGTATAGTTACTTTTGATATTCCCGATTAATTTTGATGTCTAAGGTCATGGGTGGTCCGAACCCACTATTTACTTCTCGTGGGTGCTAGAGCCCCCGAGCCCTTGACTTTGGGTCAACACTGAAGACGAATTATTACAATTGATTATAGAGTAAAAAAAAAGCAGTTAATCATTTATGTTTTGTAACAAGGACTTGCTAGCGACACGGGTCGGATCAGAACGAAACAATCGAAGTAACCCCCCCCCCCCTCACCCCTCCCCCTGCTAACTTCGGCCACGTAGCGAACCACAGCCTGCGTTGTCTATCCCTTTATTTCTGTTTTCAAAATATATTTCATCAAATTGGTGCAATGAATTATTTTTTTAATAACTATCTGTAAGTTTATCTGTTAATAAATTAGGATAAATAAATGCCAATAAATACAAATGTTCTTTTAATTAAATAATAATTAAATCTGACTTTACTATTAAAAATTGCACACAGCCTTCAATAATTGGAAGTGTCGCTGTCTTTTAAGCTGTATGACGGTAGTTGTACTTTTTATCTAATTGAGAAAAGTGATGACTAAGTCGCTTTTCATCAGCATAGGGCAACTTTAATTGGTCAACCAAGAAACACCCCTAGTGTAGTTAGTTAATCAAGAAACGGGGGACTTTTCGGGCCGAGAAGTGAAGTTGAATTTGTGGTTTAATAGCGATGGTTTATTAAACTTCAAATTGCCTGGTGTTAGTGCATAGTGTTTGTGATAATCAAATAAAAACGTTAGACTGCATATTTCGTGTTTTTACAATTAGTCCAACTCGGTCCTCAGTAAACCTACTATCACTTTACTGAGCGACTCCTTACTTCGACGGGACCGGACAAAGACGTCATAAAAACAATTATCTTTTATTAATATATATTTGCTGCGTGTGGACCAATGGCTATGCCGGAGTCCAAATAAATTATTTAAAAAATAATAATCAGTAAACGCCTCCTCGAGAAATTGTCTAATCATGAAACGTCCCCTCGGGTAATCAAGGATGTCCGGTCGAGTAATTACTCGGTCTTGAATAAATAATTGGCTAATGGAACGTCCCTTTGGGTAATTAGTCAATCAAGGAACGCCCCCTCGCGTCACATAATTTACACAAAACACATTGCAATTTTTAATAGTAAAGTAAATTAAGAGATCCATCCAATATCCGATAATTTAAAAAATACAATTTGGATTTCAATGAATGATAATGTTAAATATTAGAAAAAAAATGTTGTATAAAATTGTATATTTATATAAAATGTACAAAATATTGTATAAGAAATGTACATGATATCACAATAGAAATTGCTTTAAATTACAGTGGACAGATTCGCGACTTGTATGTCATAGCTGCGTTGAAGTGCGACTATTTTGTCACAAGTGACTACTAAATTGTTAAAACTGTATTTCACAAGAACTTAGTGCCATAACGGTCGAACTTGTAGAGTTTTCTACAAGCGATTATGGCCTTTATAGCGGTGTCAATAAGACATAGGTCCAACGTGTCAGCGAAATAACGCAAAACCACGTCAACTAATTAAAAATCTATATAAAACCGTTCCAGCGAAAAAAAAATTGTTTTAGAGAATAAAACGTAAAGTTTTGTTGTTCTATCTAAAACGTTCGTAGCGCTCATTACTCAGTACAGGGTATAAGGGGCCGTTCAAGTATTACGTAAGCACCAAAGCAAAGACCCCCCAGTCTTTGGTTTGCTTATTTTTGATGACACGGGGGACGGGGGGACGGGGGTCTTTGCTTTATTTACTTTCGTATTTTTTTGGCAAAATTTAATAGATTCTGATTAAATGAGAAACTTAAACAGATTTTCTAAAAATTATACCAATGCTTACGTTAGCAGGGGGGGGGGGGGTAAGACCTTTGCTTACTTTCTCTGATATGTGGGGGCGGGGGGTGTTAAAAATGACTAAAATTCTGCTTACGTAATACTTGAACAGCCCCTAATGACCGGGCGTGGCGCCGCGTGGAGTGCAACTGCGCGTAAGGTTAAAGATGTACTAGAAATGAACAAACGAACCTATTGTAAAAACTGTTAGAAGTACTTCTACCCTCGATATTGAACAACCTATTTTCAGCTTTTGCGTTAGTCGGTGCGTTAGTGTGTGTATTGAAATAAATAAATGTGCAAATTATATTAAAGTTTTTATATCGGGAAGCGTGTGAAGATCGTTATGAGCAAAAGTTTGAAACTAACATTTTCACTGTTTATACTTTCCTAAAATTATTTTAGTTTTACATAATTTTTCGAAAAAACCACGTTTTATTTTTAAGGGATTATTTTTAAGGGGGTCTACACCGAAATCACAAAACACGAAGTTCGCGCCGATATTTCTAATACGAAAACGTTCACTCGGATATATCGGCCCGAACAAAGTTCATTTGACATTTGAAATTACTCCGATCGCCCGAGACAGCGATCGAAATAATATAGATTTTGACAAGAGATACTTGGGAATCAAATGTCAAATTTTACAAATCTTAATATAATATCTTAAAATTTTAATATCTCACTTTTTAAATAATCAGACAGCCGTTCCTTCGACCCTGGGGAAAGTCAGAGTATAGCATTTCGTTCAAGCCCGAAACTTTGGAGGCTGAAGCTCAGAGTAGGGCCCCCTGAGTAGAGTTCAAAGCAGATTGCACTAACCTTTTACTGAGGTATTAATTAATTTAAAATTATTATGAAAACAACGAGTTTCAAAGAAAACTGTAATTTTGTGTAAATTCAAAAACAGTCCCGTTGTTGAAATTTTCTCAACTATTTCTTTTAAAAACGACAATTTCTCCGTTACCGCTGTAAATAGTTTTTTAAAATATACCGCAAAATTTTTTGGTCATAAAGTTCGTATTTTGGAATGATCTATTTATCTAAATTAGACAATTTGCATAACAGTAATTTTTAAAATAAATTACTTCAACGTTACCAAAAAATCACATTTTGAATTCAACCACAGACATTCTACGAATAAACACGCGCAACTTTTGACATACATACATTCGAATATGGTAGGGACACGGTGCACGCAGAATGCCCACGGTGTTTTACGTTATCGGCAACTTGTTCGATAGCGACGCTGTCCACACGCTGCGCCACACGAGATGGCGTTAATTCTTGTAATCATTTAATAAAATAGTACAGAGGACAATGGACAGGGGCGGACTGTGGATTTGGGGGACTGGGTTAACACTACTTGGGGTCCTACCTAATTAATCAAACTAATTGCCATTGTGTCAAATAACTGTAATTTTTTTTTCAAATATTCACAATATTGTCCATTGTCTTCAATGGGGGCTGGGGCCCTTTATATTCAAGGGGCCCTGGGCTGCAGCCCAAACAGCCCATATGTAGATCCGCCCCTGACAATGGAAGTTATTTTACTCAACCTTCTGAAGATACAACATACACCTAAAATCAAGTATCTCCACGGAACACATTCTCATACATTTCGAAGGTCGGCAAAAACAATGTCGTGTAGCGGCTTGAGTTGGTATTTAGCGGTTGTGTTGATATCTGGAGATTTGAGTTGGTATCCAGCAGTCAGAGTCCGGTATCCAGCGGTTAAATCTGTATCTAGCGGTTTGAGTCGGTAACTAACGGTTGTGTCAGTGTCTAGTGGTTGAGTCGATATTTAGTGGTCGAGTCGCTATCTAGCGGTTAAGTTGGTATCTTGCAGTTGAGTCAGTATCTAACGGTTAAGTCGGCGTGTAGCTATTGAGTCTGTATCTAGTAGTTGAGTCGGTATCGAGCGGTTGAGTCCGTATCTAACGGTTAAGTCGGCGTGTAGGTATAGAGTCTGTATCTAGTAGTTGAGTCGGTATCTAGCGGTTGAGTCAGTATCTAACGGTTAAGTCGGCGTGTAGCTATTGAGTCTGTATCTAGTAGTTGAGTCGGTATCTAGCGGTTGAGTCCGTATCTAACGGTTAAGTCGGCGTGTAGGTATAGAGTCTGTATCTAGTAGTTGAGTCGGTATCTAGCGGTTGAGTCAGTATCTAACGGTTAAGTCGGCGTGTAGCTATTGAGTCTGTATCTAGTAGTTGAGTCGGTATCTAGCGGTTGAGTCCGTATCTAACGGTTAAGTCGGCGTGTAGGTATAGAGTCTGTATCTAGTAGTTGAGTCGGTATCTAGCGGTTGAGTCAGTATCTAACGGTTGTCGTTATCTAGCGGTTAAGGGTTAACCAGGGGTTTGTTAATAAATTTATTTCCCAGTTTTAATAAACTAATCATGTAATTAATTATGTGAAATTTTGTTTACAACTGTAGCCTCGCGGCGCCGCTAGCGCCGTTTGTTGCCAATTTAGCAACTAAAGCTACGTGTATTTACTGGTAGTGTCTGTGGTATTTGATTTATCCTGACACACAATTGACACATTTTCAGACTAATTTGTTTTGCAAAAAATGTTTTAGCGTTTCGTAATTTACAAAAGTGTAAAATTCATCTAAAAACATCGCTTAAAAATTTATTATAGATTAATGTATATTTTGGGATGGCCCCTAATTGGACTATAGGGCTTTTACACGCGCGTTTAAAATGCAAATATCTTAGGCTGTATACACATGTATACAGCCATGAAACCATTCGCCGATGAAAGGAAACATCTCCCCTGACTCGGCTCAACACTGAACACGATTTTGTATAATTGATTACAACGCAATTAGGCATTTTTTGTGTTTTGTAAAGACTCGCTAGCGACACGGATCGAAATAGACTGAACGAGAGGCGCGAGAAGTAGGAGCATAGCGCTAAGTTCGGGTCACGGACATAGCGAGGGACAGCTTGCGTTATCTAACCCTCTATATCCGTGACTATATGTCATCTTGCGGACTAATTTATATCGGTCAGCGGTTTACTGATTCACTTACTGATTTCGGTCAGTATCAAGACCATATTTCATTTCGCGGGATAATTTATTTTGGTCATCGGCTTACTGTAAGCTATTCCCGGAATGATTTATTTGGTCAACGATAAGGTATTTCGTAGGCTCCTTGATTTAAATAAGTCATCTTGCGAGATCACCGGTTTCAGCCAGTATCGGACAATATGTAATTTCGCGGGATAATTTATTTTGGTCATCGGCTTACTGTAAGCTATTCCCGGAATGATTTATTTGGTCAACGATAAGGTATTTCGTAGGCTCCTTGATTTAAATAAGTCATCTTGCGGGATCACTGATTTCAGTCAGTATCGGACAATATGTAATTTCGCGGGATAATTTATTTTGGTCATCGGCTTACTGTAAGCTATTCCCGGAATGATTTATTTGGTCAACAATAAGGTATTTCGTAGGCTCCTTGATTTAAATAAGTCGTCTTGCGGGATCACTGATTTCAGTCAGTATCGGACAATATGTAATTTCGCGGGATAATTTATTTTGGTCATTGGCTTAATGTAAGTCTTTTAGTAATCGATTCGGTCAGCGACTTACTAATTAAGCAGACTTAATAGTAGGAGTTTATAAGCTGTTTCGCGAAATCATTGAAATCAGTTAGTGGTTTATTGTAAATAAACTATTTCGCTGGAATATTGATTCGGTAAGCGACTTACTGTAAGCAGTTATTAATGGATTCAGTCTGTAAGGCATTACGCGAGATCATTAATGTCAGTTAGCGGCCTATAGTAAGCTGTTTCACGGGAATATTGATTTGATAGGCGACTTACTGTAAGCTATTTCGCAGACTTACTGATTGTAGTCATTCGTTTTATGTAATTTCGCGAGATAATTGATATCAGTTAGCCAATTGTTGATAGCTACTTCGCGGGAACCTTGATCCGGTCAACGACTTACTTTAAATCTCCTGGAGACTTAATGATTTCATTCTGTAAGCCGTTTTGTGAGATCATTTATATCAGTAAGCGGCTTACTGTATGACTTTTTAGCGGAATTACTGATTTGGTCATTGTCTTACTTGTAAGTCATTGCGTAGACTTAATGGTTACAGTCTATAAGTCATTTCGCAAGATCATTGATATTGGTTAGCGGCTTATTGTAAGCTATTTCGCGGGAATATTGATTTGGTAAGCGACTTACTTGTAAGTCATTACACACAAACCTAATAACCGACATAGCTGTCTCAAAATATTGTTTTCTTATGTAAAGCTGTATAATATTTTTAATCTAGTGGTGCGAGATGTCGATAAAAAAATATCGATCATTAAAATTCACGATGATACCGTGTTTAAAAACCTTGATAATTCCTTTTATTTGCTAAATCAGTTGCAATATTATAAGCTGCACGTCTAGTTAGTCGATAAAATATTGTTTTCAGATTCATAATCTAAACTATAATCGACACTTATTCATGAAATGTTACATCACTATTGTTAGTTCTTTTGACATTTTTGACATTTTAATTTTAAACTACCTTATATTCAACAGAGTCTTATTGGATTTGATAGCTGCTCGTATCTTCTTTACTAATGGCGAGGGTTGTATCAATATCGATACTTCCGACCCGTGCATAGCGAGACGGTTCATTTCATCTTCACCGCCCTGAAAAAAAGAACATAATTATATTTAGGGCTTTCTCATACTTTATCAGAAGGTATCAGAAAGTCTGTTATACTTTATTAGAAAGACAGTGTTAACAGTTAGTTCAGCGGGAGGTGGTAAGAGAGGCTCTTAGTCTTTTGGTTTGATACAAAACTCCAAGTTTCTAACTTGATTTTAAATTAATGAAAATATCACCTAAAATGCACTTGTGTCTTTCTTCCTAGGAAGGGAAGATTTATCAAGGGCTCGTCTTAATCTCATCGTCCCGGTGACGGGAAGAATGAAAAACTACTATCCTATAAAGTGACGAAAAAATTTGATACATCCTTTATAGAATTTAATTTAGGTTACATCTAATCCAAAATGTATCCAAAATCCACTTATTCTTTTATATCAGTTGATTTAATAACTGATATATATGTAAGTACCAATTAGCGCAGGTACTACGAAATGTGATAATATTAAATTATTATGTTTAATGAGGGTAGCTCAGTTCCGCATAAAATGTTAACTAACAACGAGTGTTTTTCTTTGGCTCCTATTTTATTATTTATAAATACTTAAATATCTATCAGTGGCGACGAGTAGGACTTACGGGTGTTCTATCGAAATAATTAAAGAATGTCGATCGGAAAAATTGAGCCTTTTAAAATGTCAGTGGATAATTGGACTTTGTACGTCGAGAGGTTAGAACAATATTTCGTGGTGAATAATGTGAAATCCGAACTAAAAGTGGCTACTTTAATTACCGTAATGGGAAGTGAAACGTATGAATTATTAGTTAATCTTTGTACACCAGAAAAACCGGCTAATAAAACTTTTACGGAGTTAGTCACAATTATACAAAGTCACTTACAACCCAAACCGAGTACATTGGCAGAAAGGTACAAGTTTAAGCAAAGAATGCAAAGACAAGGGGAATCTATAGCGGAGTACATGGCGGAACTCAAGAAATTGTCTAAGACTTGCATGTTCACCTCGTGCTGTATGAGTACGAGTATAAGGGACCAATTCGTCAGTGGTCTGAGCAGTGAGACAATTATGCAGCGACTGTTTGCCGAGGAGGATAACACGAAGCTAGAAAAATTGTACAAATTGGCAATTTCGATGGAAGCGGCGGAGACAAATGCAGCATACGTGGAAAAGGACAGAGTAGCAAGTAATAGCAGGGGGAAGACAGCGGAGGAGGCTCCGTGTAACGCGGTGGCGGCCAGAGGCGAGTACCGAGTGACGTCACGCGGCGGCGGCGGCCGCACGTCCTCCTATGTGCGGGCTGGGCCGACCGGGGCTGCTCCGCGGAGACCGCCGCTGACAACGGCTACGCAGTGTAATGTGTGTGGTTCTCGGCACGATACAAAAACGTGCAGATACCGTAATTACGTATGCAAAGTGTGTTTTACGGGGGGACATTTAAAGAAGATGTGTCCACGATTACGCTACAATAAAACGCAAAACACGTTTAACGGTGAAGTACAGGTGATTAATTCGGACGAAGATCAGGATTCTGAGGAGGTAAATTTTAATGTGTTTATGGTAAAAAGTGTTAATAGTTACGAACCGTTCATGATAACGCTACAAGTAGATAACACGAATTTAAGCATGGAAATAGATACAGGTAGTGCAATATCTTGTATAAGTACCGAATGTTATAAAATATTATTTTCACATTTGCCAATGGAAAAATGTAATTTAATAATGCGCTATTATACGGGCGAAAAAGTCGCTCCGGTAGGTAAGATATCGCCGTTAGTAAGATATAAAGAAATATGTATTTACCATAGTACATAACCATACCCAAAAATGCTATGATATATGCTATGACTAGATGATAAGGAACATCTAGAAATCCTTCATAGAGTTTTACAAAGATTACAAGATTACGGGTTAAAAATAAAAAAAGAAAAATGCACTTTTATGGCGGACTCCGTTATTTATCTGGGCTATAAGATAGACAAGGACGGAATTCATACAAATCCAGATAAAGTTAAAGCAATTGCAAAGGTACCTATACCTAAGACAGGGACAGAAGTAAAAGCATTTTTGGGTATGGTTATGTACTATGGTAAATTTCTAAAAAATACAAGTACGATTTTGTGTCCTTTGTACGCACTATTGAAAAAAGGAGCGAAGTTTGAATGGACAGATGAGTGTAATAAATCGTTTTGCAGAGTGAAGGAAATGCTGTTGTCAAGCGAGGTGCTAGCTCACTATGATCCGGCGCTGCCGCTGGTGCTGACCACGGATGCCAGTAGTGTGGGGGTGGGCGTCGTCATCGCGCACCAAATGCAGGACGGCTCCGAGAGGCCTATCGCCTACGCATCACGAGTATTGAACGTGGCAGAAAAAGCATACTCGCAAATTGATAAAGAGGCGTTGGCGATAATATACGGAGTAAAAAAATTTCATCAATATTTGTATGGGCGAAAATTTTTATTGAAGACGGACCATAAGCCGTTGGTTTCAATATTTGGTCCAAAAACGGGAATACCTACCATGGCAGCGTCCAGAATGCAACGGTGGGCTGTGATATTGTCGGGCTACGATTACGACATTGTGTATATCAAGTCAGAAAATAATGCGGCGGATGCATTGTCACGATTACCTTACGAGTCACCAATCAGGAATGGAAAAGAGTATACTTATTTAAATTTTGTTTGTGATAACTTACCACTAACGCACGAGGATATCGAGCAGAAAACAAAAGAAGATATGCATTTGCGACGGATTGTAACATACATCAAGTCGGGTTGGCCAGGTCATTGCGCTGATAAAAATTTACAGCCTTTCTACTCGCGAAGAAATGAGCTTTATACGGATGCTGGCTGCATTATGTGGGGATATAGGGTGGTGATACCTACAGTATTCCGGAAAAGAATGCTAGAATAGATACACACGGGACACATGGGTATTGTAAAAATGAAATCAATAGCCAGAAGTTATATGTGGTGGCCGGGGATTGATGCCGACATCGAAAGAGAGTGTAAGGAGTGTCACACGTGTACAATGGAAGCACCAGCACCTCCGCGGGCACCACCGCAACCGTGGCAGTACCCAATAGAACCGTGGTGTAGATTACACATGGATTACCTAGGTCCCGTTAAAGGCAATAATTATTTTGTGTTGATTGATGCTTCAACAAAATGGATAGAAGCTTTTAAAATGAAAGATACAACAACAACAGCAACAATAAGAGTGTTGAGAGAAATTTTTGCGCGATTTGGGTTACCTAGAGAAATTATATCAGATAACGGAACGGTATTTACCAGCGCGGAAATGAGGAACTTTTTGTTGAAGAACGGTATAACACATACTTTTACACCGGCTTACCATCCTGCTTCGAATGGCGCGGCGGAAGGGGCCGTGAAGTTGTGCAAGCGTGCTATAAAGAAAGCAGAAAGAGATGGCTGCGACGTGGAGATCGCTCTGCAAGCATATTTGATGGCATATCGGAACACAGCACATTGTACTACGGGAGAATCACCGGCAATGTTACTGCAGCGGCGTAACCTACGATCGCGCCTCGACTTGCTGCGAGAGGGCGGCGCCCACCGCGCGGGGGAGCGCGCGCGCCACCAGGAGCGGAGGCTCGTGGAGAGCGCCGCCAGCACGGAGAGAGCGTTCACGGTAGGACAGAAGGTATGGGCAAGGAACTTCGGTACAGGGGAGCGATGGGTAAAAGGAACAATCACTAGTCTCGATGGATCACGGACAGTAATAGTGGAGGGGGAAAATGGTGTACGTATGAAAAGGCATTTAGATCAAATAAAAAATTATACTGGTATATCGGGCTTGCCGTATCCTAGTCGGAGGGAGAATGACTTGGTCCAGCAAGAGCAGAGCCGGGAATCCGCGGCTCAGAGCCGACGACAGGCCGCCACGCCACCCCCGCCAGGGTATCGTACTCGTTCCGGTAGATTAGTTAAGCCGATAGTTCGTTTAAATCTTTAATAATATTTTAACGGTAATATATATGTAATAAATAAGATAAGATAGATAAATTATAAAATTATAAATTTTAAGATAGTAAGTTAAGTATATTTAAAATTGTTATTTTTGTATTAGTTCATATCGTAAGTAGTAAATAAGGGTGGAGATGATATATATGTAAGTACCAATTAGCGCAGGTACTACGAAATGTGATAATATTAAATTATTATGTTTAATGAGGGTAGCTCAGTTCCGCATAAAATGTTAACTAACAACGAGTGTTTTTCTTGGCTCCTATTTTATTATTTATAAATACTTAAATATCTATCAATAACACTATCATAAATAGTAATTACACAGAATAAAGTAGATTAAACAAATTAACGTTTAGATTTTTATTTACAAACTAGCGACACGCCCTCACTTCGCTTCGGTTTATTAAATTTAAAACAATCGGAATAAGATATTTTCCTGCGGTAAAATGGAACCTATATTTTAAGTTAGACCTCTAGCAATACATCGGTGAAGACTGCATTCAATCGCATGCAGTAGTTTTTGCGTGATGCGTGTACAAACATACAGACAGACAGACAAAATTTAAAATATTGTAAATTGGCGTCAAAATATTGAGATTGTGTTCACATTATCTTGTGATAATTTGCAAATGGGAGACAAGAAAGTGAAATTACAATTTTTATTGTAATTTTAACAACTACCCACATTAATTTTAATCTATTGTAATCTACAGATGATACTATACGTACTTTAATCAAGTTAATTGGCCTGTTGTTCACTTCCGTGACGGCCCATTTGCCCGGCGGCAGGGTTATACGGCCTGCGGGCGAATTGCGCTCCACGGACGTTATATTGCACTCACTGTCTAGTTTTATACCTGGGGGAAAAAAATTTAACATTAACGTCAAAATTCCAGGTTTTTTTTTAAACAATTTACGTTCCACTACAAAAGCATGTAAATTTATATGTTAATCGAGGAAAGTATTTATTCGTTGTTTGGGGCCGTTCAAGTATTACGTAAGCAGAATTTTAGTCATTTTTAACCCCCCCCCCACCTCCTGTCAGCGAAAGTAAGCAAAGCTTTTACCCCCCCCCCCCCCATGGTAACATGAGCATTGGTATAATTTTTACAAAATCCCACCCCGTCCCACATGTCATCAAAAATAAGCAGAGCAAAGACCCCCCTGGTGCTTACGTAATACTTGAACGGCCCCTTATCATTATCATGATAAATCTCATTACTGACGCGCGTAGAATAAAAGAAATACTAGAAATGGACACCCAATCGCACGGATGCAAAGCTCATGTCTCATTCGACAATCGGATTGGACAATACGGCACACACAACAGATGCAAAGCTCATGTAAGTTAATTTCACTGTAGCCTCTTATCGCCCGACGCTACTATGACGCAATACCACACCATCCCAATCCTCTGATTGTCTCCTCCCTCACCTACATACCGAACAGGAGTGCCCCTCCCCGCTATCGTCGGCCGCGGCACATCCTGGACGATCCCGACGACCCCATCACCGCTGCCAATGCGGTTCTCACACTGCACTCGAACACAGCACACAGACACCGTCCCCGACGGCGGAGACGTGGACGTCCCCCTCGATACACCGTTAGCACACACCGGCCCTCAGCCAACACTTTCACTAGGTATCGGCACGTGCCTGGGCGCTTCTCGCCGACTCGCGACCCCGCGGTATCCCCTTAATGCAACGCCCTAAGCCGAGGTCCGTTCCTTCCGCCGGTTTACCGGCGGGGGAGCCCTTAGGCTCGTTGCAACCACACTCTTTGCTCCTGGCTGAGCGCCTTCTGCGCTCGCCCTAAACTAAACAAGTCCGGTGACTCTTGAAAGGCCACTAGGGCCACAAGAATTTAGTCAATCCGAAAAAAAAAAAAAAATGTAGCCTCTTACAGTAGTGTGCTTGTACAATATGTATATAGTAAGTAAGTTGGTACATTATTACGCTCACCTAAGCTCTCGTTGTCCCGTTTATTGAACACGTATATTTTTCCTAACGGTACTCTGTGAAACAAGATGTCTACCTGAAAACAAACAGGGGATGGTAATTAACGATTTTTTTTTAAATCACAAGGCGAGCGGATAATCCACCCGGTGGTGGATACTGTCGCCTTGCGACATGCGCGGTACGACGTGTCATTGAAATAACGCAAATCTGAAGCTCGTCAACTAAATATACAGAAATATTTTTTTTTTTGTACGAAGGCGGCAGACGAGCGTCGAGCGTACAGTTCACCTGATGGTAAGAGGATACTGTCGCCCATAGACATCCGCGATACATGCCGACATTAGTCCGAAATGACAAACGTTGACACGCCCCCGGATGCGCTGCCTACCTTTGGAGACATAGGAATGGATTCGGAGAAAGGGTTGGGAAAATGGGGAGGGATGGGATGGGAATGGGCTCTGGCACATCTCACTCACTACCGAAACGCGTACGTACATTAGGGAAATAAGATAAAGTGGGAAATGCAGTACATTTCGAGATAGTCTTTTGTGAGAGAGGGGGTAACGTGGCCAGTCGAGCGCGCCCAGCAGCTGTTGGATTGCAGCGTGCACTCTCCTATCAATATATAGTTGTTTTAGGAAATAAATCAAAAGTTACATGCAAAGTTTTGTTGTTCCATCTGAAACGTTCGTAGCGTTCGCTATTCAGTACAGTGCAGTGACCCGGTGCGTGCACAGTGCAATTGAGCTTCGAATAAAAGATAAAATATTTTATTCATTTAAGATTAAAAATGTTTCGCGTGCAATGCACTGTAGATATTGATTTTTCGTTGGACATGTTTTAGTGCACCGATTGACGTATTAAAATACTTTACACCATTTTTGTAAGACCTTATATTAAACACACTTACTGTTCGGTCCAAAAATCATTTTATACCGCGAACCCGTAGGCTGTGGAACGAACTGCCTCAAGAGGTCTTTCCTAATGGAAAGATGAGCTTTATAGCTTTAAAGCTTAATAGCTACGATATGGGGTTCTTCAAGAGAGCTGTGAATAGGATTCTGCAAGGTACCCCCTGGTGTTGCAGGTGTCCATGGGCGGCGGTAACACTTACCATCACGTGGGACCGCTTGCTCGTCCGCCCACTTGTTTATTAGAAAAAAATACCCGAAGATTTCTAATTCTAATTTCACGCAAAGGCAATAAACTAAACGAAATTCGGATTTTTTATTCGAGAAATATGACATGTGGAACTGTCAATAAAGTGTCATCTCCGTACGAATTTCACTCTGTTTGACAGTTCTACATGACATATCCCTGATTTGAATACCCCCCCCCCCCACCTCCGCGCTCACCATATGCGCCTTGAACAACCCTTGAACACCATTGAACAACAACTCACCATATGCGTGTGTCCGCTCTTGGCGAGGTGCCTCGCGTGCGCCGCGTCGCGGGGCGCCGCCCCTCGCACGCCCACCACCCGGTCCCCCGCGCGACCCCCCGGCCGGACACCGCCCGCTCCCCACCACGCCACCCTGATATCAATACGGGGTTATCATTATTATCATTTTCGTTCCACGCAACCGACGGGGCTTGCTATGTCGCCGCCTACGCTGGTCACTTATTGGCTGCAAGCGGAATCTTCACGGATGTTAGTAGATTTCTACTTTTTTATGCTTTTTTTTTACTAAATTTAGTACAATGAAAATACTTGTTTAATCAATCTGAATCGGATCTGATAAACATTGGAAAATCTTACTTCAAAATCTACTAAATCTTCTCACTGATAGTAAATTGGCTTACTTATAATGCTTCCAAAAGACATGGAAACTGTGGATGGACTGTCCTGAGAGGGGGGGGGGTTAGAACTGCTAAGTTATTTGTGCGTCGTAGTCAACTAATATGGGTTAGTGTACATATATGTGTGAAGGATGCCGGCTCCAGGTACGCTTCTGCATGCGTAGCGACTGCAAGCTTGGAAGGACGGTTCTAAAACACGAGGATGGATACAAAGGAAGTGGGGGGGGACTGTCCTAATACGAGAGATACAAAGAGGCAAGGAGATAAAAATGTGACTCACCATACTTGCGCGTCGTAGTCCAAGAAGGTGGGTATGTGCGTGTGCGCAAGTGAGACCGGTACAGCAGCGCCGCGACGTTGTTCTGCGCGCAATGCGCAAGCCTGCCGCCTACGTAGCGGCTGTAGGCTCGGCAGTGGGGGAGATTGTCCTAAAATGCAGGGATACAATTCAAACTGATAACATTTATTGCAACGACCGTTTGTCGTCGCCAGGTGGTCGTCAAATTCGTAACTAAAGCGCGCGCCACGAGCAGGAAGAATTTCGGTCATTGACATGACCGAGGTCAGCCAAGACTGCACGTCAAGATATTTTTATGAAATCGTCGCACACCGACCACTTAATTCGTATGAGGGTTCAGTAAAGTGGTAGATATAACGGGATAGTTTTACATACGTTTTTAAATCTTGACGGCTATTTTTCAAGATATTCCATAGACTAGTATTCTAGATAATATTATTAAAATAAACGTTTTTTTTTGTTTATAGAGAAAAGGCGGCAGACGAGCATACAGTCCACCTGATGGTGAGTGGATACTGTCGTCCATAGACATCCGCGATACATGTCAACATCAGTGCAGAATGACAAACGTTGGCACGCCCCCGGATGCGCGCTGCCTACCTTTGCAGATTAAGGAATGGATTGGGAAAAATGGGGACGGGTGGGATGGGAATGGGCTCTGGCATATCTCACTCACTAGCGAAACGCGTACGTAAATTGGGGGAATACGATAAATTAGCAAATGTAATAAATTTCAAGGTAGTCTTCTGTGAGAGAGGGGTAACGTGGCCAGTCGAGCGCGTCCAGCGGCTGTGGGAATGCACAAATCGACAGTTGAAAGGAAAAAGTGCTTATCAGACACAATTTACATTTAAAATGTAGACCAAAATACGTCGAAATTAAAGTTTAGTTTTGAAAGTAAAGTGTATGTTGGTTAAGACCGTCAAATGATTATTGAAAAAGGGTCGTAATGCTTTATTATAGACTATAATAACAAACTCACCATTGCTAAAGGAGTTGCTTCTACGCCTCGTGCTGTCCACTCTTGTCTCTGGTCGAGATCTATGGACCACTTTCACTTGTGACGTCACCACACTGAAATATATCACTTAACATTAGTGATAAATATAATTTTAATCGTGTATATTAATATTGTTTATTTTTAGACCCAAATTGCAGCCGCGTACCTGTTTCCGTTGGATCTGGTGGAAAATACCATATGGCATCAAGTCCGTCGTTTGTACAATTTTTTTTTTTTATGTACGAAGGCGGCAGACGAGCATACAGTCCACCTGATGGTAAGTGGATACAGTCGCCCATAGACATCCGCGATACATGCCAATATTAGTCCAAAATGAAAAACGTTGGCACGCCCCCGGATGCGCAGCCTACCTTTGGAGATATAGGAATAGATTTGGAGAAAGGGTTGAGAAAATGGGGAGGGATAGGATGGGATTGGAATGGGCTCTGGCACATCTCACTCACTACCAAAACACGTACGTACATTGGGGAAATACGATAAAATGGGAAATGCAGTACATTTCAAGGTAGTATTCTGTGAGAGAGGGGTAACCTCAAGATGCACTGTGCATTACTTGTGCAATGAAGTTTGAATAGATTAATAATTTAGGGGTAACTCAATTTGAACATTCTCAGTAGAAATAAAAAGTCCCGAATGGCTACCAATCCCAAAAGCACATAATTCGCAATTTAAAAACGGGTAGGAAGAAGATTTAATGAAGTTGGATGTCATGATACGGGATGAGACGTCGCCAGCCAACGAGCCAGGGGGTAGGGCAAGCTGAGGGAGAAGATGGGAGAAGTATGAATTGTAGGTACAATTGCATTTTTTTTTTGGAATCTAGAGGGGGGCAACTGCCCTCCCCTGTCCTTCCCTTGGGATGGGATAGCACATTATATGAGTATAATGAATTAACCACGTACATATAGTGTTTGAACCTTGACATTTGTTCTTCTATTTCACATTTCATATTTATTTATTTAAATATGTTGTATCGATTAATTTAGTTCATGGTATACATACTAAATATTGGTATATTTGTGTGCCAAAATGGCACTATTATGAACTATATTTATAGTTGATGGGACACACTAGCCATTCTGTACCATTCTGTACCATTCTGTACCATTCTGTACCATTCTGTACCATTCTGTACCATTCTGTACCATTCTGTACCATTCTGTACCATTCTGTACCATTCTGTACCATCCTGTAAACTCACATTATACAAATGATTGATAATTATACTCAAAATTAAATGTGAACGAAGACGCAGGCAAATGCTTATGTAAATATCGAATACCTGTCTGTAGTTCCGTTTTCGTGTCTAGTGGGGCTTTCCTGTCTTTTCCCTTGTGTTATACCCCGAAGTTTACTCAATAACGACAACTCCGTCAGACCTCGCTTCCAAATTGGCTTCGTTTGAGTTTCTATTTTATCTAAAATTGAATTACAGCATTTCGTTTCAATTAAATTATGAATATGGACTTATAGACATGATATAAAACGTACAATGTCAAATTTGACAAGATACAAAAAAACATCTTTTTAAGTACAGTCCCGGAATGAGCTAAATCCGCGCGCGGTGTGAGGTGTGGGGACCACGGTGTGAGCACACCCCCCCACCCCTCCCGGCCGCCTCGCCGCACTTGTGCCGGCTAGTTAAGTGATGCGCTTGCTCACTTTCGATTGTTTCTCTTACGTCATCGATATAACACGTGTTCGGTAGATTTTTACTATGCATACTTACTTGTTAAAATGAGTGACAAAGCTTATTTAAAAAAACGATCGGTGATTCGATTTTTTATATTTCTCTCAATTAGTAATTTTTGTATTTTTTTCTTTCTTTCTTTCTTTTTATTTCTCAAAACTAAACATTATGTTATACCTACTTACTATATTATCTAATGTGTGATAGATAATAAATAATGAAAGTAAATAATAATGGTGAAAAATAAGTCATGTTTTTTTTATAATAATTATTTGTGTTATACTTTTGACCGTGACATTTAAATTAAAAATATCGACTAAAACCGATATCGATCTTTCAGTAAGATCATTGTCGTACACCACTAAAAACAAGTGACAAAAAATGGTCACATTCCTTCCGCGCGCATTCAACTCGTACCGGGACTGTACATGATGTGTTGCACACGTGATGGTGATCGAAACACTTTTTGATGTATGAATTGTATGTATTTCATATAAAAATAACTTATTAACATAAGGCACAAGTTATACATACGCTCGTCGCTATTAGACACACACATAGAGAGACAGACAGACATACCAGAACTTTTTGTTTTTTATGTACGAAGGCGGCAGACGAACATACAGTCCACCTGATGGTAAGTGGATACTGTCGCCAATAGACATCCGCGATACATGCGAACATTAGTCCAAAATGAGAAACGTTGGCGCGCCCCCGGACGCGCTGCCTACCTTTGGAGATATAGGAATGGATTTGGAGTGTTGGGAAAATGGGGAGGGATAGGAGGGATCTCACTCACTACCGAAAAAATGGGAAATGCAGTACATTTCAAGGTAGTCTTCTGTGAGAGAGAGGTAACGTGGCCAGTCGAGCGCGCCCAGCGGCTGTTGGATTGCAGCGTGCACTCTCCCCCTCAAATATGAATATGATATGAATGAACTAATATGAATTTATTAATTATTTTATTTATAACATTCTAAGGTCTCACAAAGTCTGTGGAAATTTCGTTTTATGTCAAATTTGACACTGTCAATCATGTAGTATACGGTTTTAATAGGTAACAGGACCATTCGGCCGCACCCAGGCCGCTGTGGAGATATTTTTGTGTCCTGTCAAATTTGACAATAGTTTCTTTGTACCACTTACCATTTTTAATCTCCCGTTTTGGACTATTATGACTCCTTAACAAAGGCTCTCTTACTCTAGAAATACTGTCATATGCATTTTGACTATGGGATCTCTCAACATTCGACCTTACGACCCTTGTAATAGAGTCCACATTTGCTATCACAGGACTATTAGCCCTTGGACTATTCGAATTAATCTCGCCATTTTGGATTTCGACTCTCCTATTATTATTTGGAAATAAATATTCATATGTAGATTCTGAACTACCCTCAAAATCTAAATTAGGTAAAGAAGATTTACGAATTTTATCAACAGCTTTTATTTTTCTAATCGGCAAAGGCGATGCCGTTTCATGTTTGGAAGTAGACGCCAAACATAACCTCTCGTATAAGCTGTCATTTTTCACAGCTGTCAACGTGATATCTGTCAATCCATCTGTCACGTTGACGGTAGTTGTCAAACTCAAGTGGCCGTAATCGGATTCTTTTGAAAAAACCGTTCCGTAACCATTTTCGTTGTTAACACCCATTTCGGTGTTGACAATGTTTACAAAATTTTCGGCTTCCGGTTCAACGGTTAATTTTTGTTTGAATTCGAAATCGAAAACGTCAGTTTCCGGTCCGAGGACTGGTATCGCTGTGTGTGGAGGGTCTTTATTTGATACTTTAATTACTGTTATGTTGGCACTTTTTGGTAAGCTGAAAAGTACAAATTGTTTCACTTGGCTATTTAAAAAAAAAAAAGTACACATTAAACAATAAGAATAAGGGCCTTCCTCACCACCTGATAAGGTATCAGGACGTATCAGAAAGTCAGTTATACTTTATCAGAAAGTCAGTATCAGTTAGATTTAATTGGCAGATATATCTTTCAGATTAAGTCTTAGGAGTAAAACAATAAATAAAATCCTCCTGATATCTTATCAGAAGGTGAGAGAGGCCGCAGACAAACAATAGTGTTTGGTTTTGCCAAGACTTTATAAAATTAATTTGAATAATATACACTTTTAGTAAGTAAACTACGATCAGTTGGGTTTACCATCTGTTGGTAAGTCATTTACCGTCAGTTGATAAGCCAACACTTAAACATCAGTTGGTAAGCCACTTAGCATCAGTCAGTAGGCCATTTACATCAATTAGTAAGCCACTTACCATCAGTCAGTAAGCCACTTACGATCAGTTGGTAAGCCACTTACTATCAGTTGGTAAGATACTTAATAACTATAGTTAGCAAGTCGCTTATCATACCGCCGCCATTCATATTAGTAAGCCGCTTACTATCTGTTAGTAAGTTGCCTACCTAAGTAAGTTTTAGTCGGTAAGCCACTCATCATCAGGTGGAAAGTCACTTAGTATCAGTTTGTAAATCACTGCCACTTACCATCAGTTAGTAACTCACATTTAGTTAATAAACCACTTAACATCATTTGATAAGAGGTTTAATACTTAATTAACAGATAATAAAAATTAACATATACTTAATGATTAACACATGTCAATTAACAATTGGACATGAGTTCGGTAAATCTGCTAACATCAGCTGGTAAGCCACTTATTATCAGATATACTCATACCTGCTTATTTGTTATTTAAACAACTGACCTTTGACTATCACCACGTGACGTTCCAGCCTTGTGCGTATTAACAACTACCCTCTGTTTATAATCGAATTTAGTATCGATATCGATTTTTTCGATCGAATTGTTGATTCGATCGATTTCCGCAAAGAATTCCTCATCACTGTCCGTGACGTCACTGGTTTGTCGTTTCAAAATGGAGTCGTCGAGGCAAATATTTTGCCCACAAATTTTTGTTACGCTTTTGTTATCTAACCTACAATAAGATTATAATAAAATTAAGAGGCACCATCGATCAACAGACGAGGCGACAGACGAGCAAGCGGTCTCACGTGATGGTAACTGTTACCGCCGCCCATGGACACCTGCAACACCAGGGGGTATGCGGGCGCGCCGCCGACCTTGCAAAATCCTATTCACAGCTCTCTTGTAGTTTAATGGAAAGGCCTCTTGAGGCAGTTCGTTCCACAGCCTGCGGGTTCGCGGTATATAGTAATTTTTGGACCGAACAGTGCGCGACACCACCGTATCGGATGGACCGCACTTCTGGAGCACTTCTGGACAAGTGAGGCATTTGCAAGGCAGTCAAATTTACCTACTGTCGATTCAGTCTGCATTTGGCGGCTGTATATTATTGATAGTTTGCCTTTCTAACAATAACTACAATATTTTTGACATAATGATGTTATTTTAAATGTTATTATTTTAAAAGTCTGGTTAAACAATACTATACTATTTAATTACCTGGTCTCTTGACTTGTACTCGGTAATGACGAGAAAGGTACATCCCAGTTTGATATATCTACACTTTCCTCTATATTATTGACAGCCCGATTATTTTCCTCAACCCGGGGTTGAGTTTCTTCAACCCGGGGTTGAGTTTCTTTAACCCGGGGTCGAGTTTCTTCAACGATCGTGTTTGGGGTTGGTTCGAGAATCACAGGGGTCGTTTCAGGGGGTACAGGGTCATCGGCGGGTTCGTTCGATTCGACAGTTGTTGTAGTTCGAGTAGGTGCGAGTTCTATACCTGGTACTCTGTAAGAAATTAATTTGATTTAAGAAAATATGCCATCTAGTGTTGTGTGTCACCGTCCCATCTCTTGCCGTGGCTGTGTAAAAGGCGACTAATGGATAGCAAAGCGGCGACCGCAAGCCCTGAGGAGCTACAGAACCTCTAAAAGGGTGTACTCGCCAATCCACTTGACCAGTGTGGTGTTTTAAGGTTTTGCATCCCTCATCCAGAAGGCAATATGCATGATAGGCCCATGTCCAGCAGTGGATACAGGTTGCAATTCATCACGTGTCACCAATGTCACAGGCTATATGTTATATTAATATGTTAGCAAGGCGTAGTGACATAGATGTTCTCTTCTCAAATGAGCGGGTTCTGAGCGGGCAAGCTGTGGCATTCTTAGAGAAATCGTTATAAAGAATATAGGCAATGATTTTTATAACTGTAATGTACCTACTGTTATATTTAAATAAATACAATTTATCCTTTTTCATCAACATATGTAAGTGTTTCGGTAGTGATAGAGATATGCCAGAGCCCATTCCCATCCCACGCTATCCTATCACTCCCCATTTACCCATCTCCTTCTCCGAATCCATTCCTTAATCTGCAAAGGTAGACAGCGCATCCAGGAGCGTGCCAACGGTTGTCATTCTGGACTGATGTTGGCATGTACTGCGGATGCCCATTGGCTACAGTGCTCACTTACCACCAGGGTGGACTGAATGCACGACTGGCGCCTATTTTCTATATAAAAAAAATAAGTAAGTGCATTTATTGCATACCAAAAACCACAGTGAAAGTGACACTAAGATTAAATAAATGTTTAATGTATTGTAACCTTTTGTATATCTATACAAAAGGTAGGCCTTATCGCTAAAGTGAACTCTTATAGGCAACCTATGGGCGGGAGATGTGCTCGAACAAAACAAGACTTGTAGTTAAACAATCGTTCCTAACATTCTTAGCATACTCGCACACGTAGCGACCGTTCGTAGCAAGCGTAGCGATATTTCGTAGTACACGTAGTGATCGCTCGTAGCACAAGTAGCGGTCGTCCGTAGCACTTATAGTGCTCTCGTGGTACACGTCGCAGTCGTCCGTAGCAATCGTAGCACACGTAATGGCCGGCCGTTCGTAGCACTCGTAGCGCTCTAGTAGCATACGTAGTGGTTCATCCTTGTAGTGCTTCGTAGTACACATAGCTGTCGTGATTGACTTCACAATATGTAGCAATGCTACTGCCCATTTTAACTAGCTAGGGACGTAGATAAACAAATAGCAAAAGAAAAAAAAACATATTGCGAAACCATAAACAAAGAATAGAACTCCTTAATATACCAACTTACCTATCAGGTGGTACAGGTGGTGTGGGTGGTAAAGGCGAGGTAGGGTCTCTGGTGCCTGCGCGAGGAGGCGGCGGGGCTGGAGGGGACATGTATACATTTTCGCCTTTCGACAGTATTCGTAACTCGTGTAACTTGTTGCGAAGAGTCGATACCCAATCTTGCATTGAATCCCTGGGCAAAAGAAACACATGCTGTTAGGACAGATAGAAAGATGGTTGACACGCACCAATCAGAAAGAAGTAAATTTAAAAGGAGTAAAAAATCAGTAAGTGAAAGGAGTATAAGAACTGTAAGTTTTAGAGAAAAAAAAATATTTTCAGGAAACATACTGAACATTTTATATCTATACTACTATAATATAATAAAGAGGTAAAATTGTGTGTTTGTTTGTATGTTGGGGATAATCTCTGGAACTACAGAACCGATTTCTAAAATTCTTTGACAAATAGGAAGCTACATTATCCGTGTCTAATATAAGCTATATTTAATTTTGAAATTTTGAAAAAAAAAATTGAAAAAAAAAAACATAAACCGAAGCGAAGCGAGGACGGGTCGCTAGTATTTGATATAACTAGAATACAAAGTTTTCACACACAAAATTATAAATTGTAAGTGGTTTTAAAATATGACTTGATTTAATTCAATCCTTCATTCGTTGTGGTCAGATCAGATCCACTTACCATCAGGTGGACTGTACGCTCGTCTGCCGCCTTCGTATAATACATAAAAAAAAATTATTTCATTTGTGTTTCGTACTGTACAGAAGAGTAATCGGACCAAAGGGAATAATGATCCCTTACAGTAAGATCAGATATGATCAGTTGGACAGTTGGATCTTACCATGAGGAATGAACAGTCTGTGCATGAGGGTATGCGTGTGTGCGTGCGTGCGGGCGCGTGCACGTGTGTGTTATTTACCAGTATGCAGTTACTTACCAATCCGGCGCAAGCATCCTAACAGGTCCATGATCAGTATCAATCAAGAAATCATGTTCATCCTTCACTCTTGGCTTAACACTGCCTGTTACATGTCTCGCAGTCCTCAAACTAACCCTCCAACAAGGTTTATGTGCTAATGCCGCCGGGGAATCTGCCTCCGGGTATTGTTCTAGGAAGGGAATGCGACCGTTGTGCACACATAACAGAGTCCACATTGGCTTGAGGGGTGGTTTCTGGAATATAAATTTTAATGTGCTGTAGGTGAAGAATAACAAACACCAAAAATTATATTTTGGGCCATACATGAGGCCCATGTCCAGTAGTGGGTAACAGGTTAAAGGTGGTAGTGTGGTAAAAGGGGCTGGTAACAGTTAACTAGGCTATAACCGCTCTTTGTCTAACAAATTTAGCTAGCTGTCAAATAAGTGATAAAAGGGGGGTGGTAATAGTTAACTAGGCTATAACCGCTCTTTGTCTAACAAATTTAGCTTGCTGTCAAACAAGTGATAAAATATATCAATTTCAAGCACAGGCTACTACTCCTGTATTCTGAAGTTTGAATTTGATTGAATTTAGTATAAATTTGAATTTGAATTAAAAAAAAAAACAGGCAATGATCTAAAATTAGATAAAACACTGGCCAATACAAAAGCCGGCCATAACATTTATCATAAATAAATGAATAGATTGACAAAAAGGGCAATTTAATAGATACATATACGATTGGAACAATAAAATATAACTGTCGAGACTTGACATGTGCAAACTAAATGCAAAGGAATAGCTGAGATGCAAAGGAAGACTACAATAACCTAAAACGAGATAAGAAAACTGGCCAATAAAAGAAGACTTGACAAATGGCTTCCAGAAGAAGAGATATGGCGAAACTTGTAACCATTAGCTGGTATAGCTGTAACCACAAGATATAGGCATACCAGCAGTAATGTTGCTTGACTATTATACAGTAATAATAATGAATGTGGGACATGACGACAACTGATCCTCAGTCATCTTTTTCATAAACAGTTTAATCCCAGTGGCCTGCAGATCAACTTGAGGTGGTTGGCCTTCCGTAGCGGCTGGCTCTCGGTGAAGATGCAGAAGGCGGTACTGCTGGATACCACACATACCGTACGTTGGTTTCTCTCCTGGGGTCCTGAATCTCGGATGACTGTATTCCGCTGAGGGTTATACCATCTCTCCATCATTTTGGCTCATCCGGGTAGAGACAAGATGGTTTAAAAACCATATTTTAAATAGCAATATCTTACCTTCTGTCCCAAAGGCCTCAGTTTTCCTCCACTCGGCTCATTGGGTATGCGTTTGAGGTAAGCATTCTTTTGTATTTCTCTGTAGTAAACTGGACCATCATCACGTCCTGATGCCATTGTATTGTGAACATTCAGGTGTGCTGTACAAATTTCTTTTTATATAAATTATAAATGTGAAAAAAAATATATCTTATACTATTTTTAAATAATAATAATAATCCTTATTAAGACAACATACACTCATCATACAAATACTATTGTATAAAACTTAAAAAATAGACATTTACAATCAATTAAACAATAAAAAGAAAGAAGGGAAACAGACAATACTTACATTTCATAAAATTATGTTAGGTCTATTTGCATGCTTTCCATGGTCTTAGGTCTTTCCATGAAGCTACGATATGGGGTTCTTCAAGAGAGCTGTGAATAGGATTTTGCAAGGTCGGCGGTAACACCCACATACCCCCTGGTATTGCAGGTGTCCATGGGCGGCGGTAACACTTACCATCACATGGGACCGCTTGCTCGTCCGCCCACTAATATATATATATAAAAAAAAAATACAGTCTGTGGTTTGGTACCTAGGCAAACAGCCTATAAAATTAAGACTCCTAATATTGTCAGCAATTTGGGTTGCAAGCAAACAGTTGCAACACATGTGTAGGAAGGGTCAAAGCACTGACCCGCTTTTTTTATAAAAAAAAAGTATCCCTGTTTTTAAAAAGCTAATCAGCATACCTGAAAGCCATTAGGCAGGACTGTATAATTGATGATTAAATGAACTTACCTAAGTGAAGTTCTATCATAATATAAATTATATAAAGCGCTTAATCTGAAGAGATCAGTAATATAGATATTATTTAATATAATAAGTAGGATGCATAGGTCACCACCACAAATGCACTTAATAAAAGACTTGACAGATTTCTTTTCTTTCTCCCTCCCTCCAATGTGGGCAAAGTCAAAGTGCAAAGTATATATGTAATATGTGACATGACATCCAGTTCAAGCTTCATATTCTTTCAGCTAGTATTTTTTATTTTTAAGAATGTAATCTGTCTTTTTGATATTGAATCTTGGGTTAAGAAAATTAAAAATTTATTAAATATCTCATTTTAGAAATTTTTAACTCATTTCAAAAGTAGACAGTGCATCTGAGACATGCCAACATTTGTCATTCTGGACTGATATTGGCATGGACCACTTAACATTGGATGGACTGTCTGCTCATGAGTCAGCTTCTTCAAATAAAAAAGCTTCTTTGCAAAAAACATCCTCATTGAAAAAGAAAATAACCTGTTTTATAAATAAACAATGAAACTTTGTGTAGAAAGGGAGAGCTTTGTAATTTTACATTAGTTTCAAACCTATGTGTGACACTAATAATACAGCCAACAGAATTAATCAAAATAAAAATCAACACACACAAGTACAGCGCTCAAATTAATTACAACGGATATTAAAAACATTGTTAAAGTGGTGACTAATTCAAAAAGCATGTTGTGACTTAAACAGAAAGTCTGATGACCAATATAGGTGATCAAAAAGGAGGTGAGAAAGTTGCATTTTAAGACTTTATTTTCATATTTAAACGTGTTAAACTGTATAAGGTATGGCTACGAGTTTCTTTTAATAATTTTACAACTATATAACACGTAAACATGATGAAAATACTACAGAAAGATAAATTAAATAATAATTTAAATGATACCTGTTCTATAAACGCATCATTTCACTTAAAAGCACTATGCGTACATATTTAGCGTACGGTCTGCATGGTGTGAAATCATAACAGTTTTATAACTTGGTTGTGAAACGAATAGCAGACGTTTTTTTGCAATATTGCATTTAATTAAATATTGACAGGAAACACAAAGCACCTATAGTAGACGAAAGCCATATTTATTATTAATGACGTTGACATTTCTAATTTTGTTGCTAGCTTTAAATATAATTCCCGTGAAAAAGACTTGAAAGCCCCTATCAACTTTTAGTAGATAAACACTTCTTTTTTTAAATTGATGTCACTGGCTTAATTAGCGGTATTTCTATGAACAGATTGTCACAAATACTTAAATTTGCTGTGAATTTTTTAATTTCAATTATTACTCAATCCTCCATAGATAAAATATGGTCATAAATGTGTCCTTCAATTATGGTAACACCAAAGTTGTTTATGGTTTCATTTGAAATTTCTTGTTCCTCATAAATTAAGCTAAATAAATTGAAAAGTGCAAGAAAATGTGAGTATTCACAATTTATTTAGTTCACTTTGAATGATACGTGTTTCCTAATTCTTAAAGACGTTCACCATATTGGTGAAAACTTATTATAAGTTGCGAGTAAATTCTCCTGTTTTCTCGTCGTGTATTGCTGTCAAAATATTAACTTTTTAATTTAGTTTCATTATGTCACCGCCACAGGCGCTGTATCGCGCAATTATTTTGATCACGTGACCTTTCTTTATTCGAACCGCCAAAACAGTTGTCAATTTTAACAGATTCTGTAATTAACTTATTTTCTAACCAATCTTCTCACAAATTCTATTGCATTTACGTTAAAAATACACTCAAAACGAGTATTTTATTAATCCAACGCGAAGTCAGTGGAAAAAAATCGCTTTACAGCGATGGCCAAAGTGCATATAACCAACGTAGTTGTTCTCGACAACCCGTCGCCTTTCCTTAACCCTTTCCAATTTGAATTAACATTTGAATGCATAGAAGAGCTAAAAGAAGATCTAGAATGGAAGATGATATACGTCGGATCAGCAGAAACCGAGGAACATGATCAAGTTTTAGACACTATCTACGTCGGGCCGATCCCGGAAGGGAGACACATGTTCGTCTTCCAAGCGCCACCACCCGACGTTACACGTATACCCGAAAACGACGCTTTAGGGGTCACTGTAGTGTTACTAACATGCTCATATCGAGGACAGGAGTTTGTTAGAGTAGGATATTTTATAAATAATGAGTATAGTGAAAGCGAACCGGAATTACGCGAGAATCCCCCATCGAAGCCCCAGTTTGACAAAGTAGTGAGGAATATCTTAGCTTCAGAGCCAAGAGTTACGAGATTTAAGATTAACTGGGCGGAGCCTGATGCTGCAGTGGCTACAGACTCGGGAGATGGGAATATAGAGACATCTCACGCTCCGAGTAATGATTCATACGGTGCATCTTTTAATGCTGATAGTCAAATTAGCGGTATGGAATTTCAGGGAAGCCTGAGTGGGTATGGTGATAACTCGAATTCAATAGCACCTATGGAATGCTGAGGTTAGTATACAAAGTTTTTATTTTACATAAATAAATGAATAGATTTATAAAAAATAGATGTTAATAGAGAATCCTAACAATAAAATATAACTGTTGAGACTTACCATACATTTTCACATTAAAAATCTAAGACGGGCAATACAAAAGCAGCCAATAACAGTGTACATATGGAATAAGAAATCATTGAATCACCAACTATAAACAGTTTCAAAAATAGACTTGGCAAACATGCCTTCTAGGAGAAAGGATATGGTGAGACTTGTGACACCAGCTAACACAAGATATAGGCATACCAACAGTAATGCTGCTCGCCTATTGCAATGCAATCAGTCCTTTCAGTATCCACTGCTTGAGACTGACACACACATTGTCTTGTGCATAAGGGATGTATGACCTTAAAATGCCACACGGGCCAAGTGAGTCAGCGAGTCCACTCCTTTAGGGGTGGTATAGTTCCTCACCATTACACATAATAACATGTCTCCTATTACACAATAATAATATAAGCTGAAAGAGAGAGTGGGTTTTGATGTGGTTTTTGAGTTTATTGCACCATGTCATTCTTATAATTTTCTAGATTATTCTTATTCTTTCTATATTTTGCATCCCAATTCTGTAAAATGTGACAAGCCATCAGTTCTTGATTACCATCTGTACCTGATTAATCCATCCACCCAGTTCTGGACTATGGAGGAATCATACCTCTTGATCATCTTCATGTTGCTACCCTGTATCCTGTAGAATGGAGATGTAGGTACTTTATGCACAACAGTTTTTATGCATGTCACTGAAATTATGCAGAAACTGAAAATTGGTTGTTCATTATCCAGAGTAGAATCAATTTTACCAATTTTATTTATATCAGTATAACAATTTAAAAGCATGAGATCTGCAAAATTCTAGTTTTAATGATAAATATATATGAATATTTGATGATTTATATAATCGTTGATTGTATATATCAGCAAACCCTGTAAAAAATAGGTACAAAATAAAATACATACAAAAGGCATGCTTATCCCCTTATGATATTTCTACCAGCAAACCTTATTGTTCAAGTATATTGTAGTTTATCCTTTATTCTGCGCCCCATTGCACTCTACCCTCGTCCCGCACCTTGTCATTATCTTGTACTGAGTAATGAGCAATACAAATGTTTTAGACAGAACAACAAAAATTTACATGCTTTTAACTTAACATCCCTAAAGTAATTTTATTTTTCGCTACAATAGTTTGTAAATAGTTAATTAGTTTAATCTGTATTTATTGTTATGTTTTATAAATAAATAAATAAAAAAAATATCTTCAATTATTTGAAACTGCATTATTTCATTGACATATTATAATGGGGTTGGGAAATGCTATTAAGGACTTAATATCAAATGTGTTTATTTTCAGGTAGCCAAATAAAAGATTGTATTAATAACAAATCAACAATGTTGGAAGAAGGTAGTTTTTTTAAAAAGGAAAATGAACAATTCGGAATTTACAAGGATAGTGATTTGATTGAATAATTGCCAGATTCTATTTTGAAAAAGTATATATGCCAGGCTCCATACAAATATGTCTGAGTCAATTTATCTCAACAATGTTTAATTTATAAACTGCTTAAAACTGCCATTATAGCAAATTGGCTCCAATGATTCTCCAGTTAGATTCTGGAATCTGTACAAATAGCAACATTGTATTGTATTGTAGATAGAAAGCTGTCTTAAGACAAACCGGTTGTATGAATTATGACAAAAACGTGACTTCTACATACAACTATATACACCATTATTTATCATGACCCATGGGCTGTCTTGACTATAAGATTGCAAAGGGCCTAATGCTTTTAGAAGCCTCATTTTGATATAAAGAAGATTTACTTCTCCCTTTACTAATATTTTCTTTTCATGACATTAAGTACTATAATTGCAGATACTTAGACATAACATTTGAGATTATTGCGTTTTTCACACATATTTATTTATTTAAATGGGTCTTGTGACACATACATATGTTTATTTTACTCAATGTGGGTAGTTGATGAAACTGCTCACAACTCTATGTGGACTACCCGCCTCTTCAATCAGCTTGTGACCATGGTTGCTGCAACACAACCGAAATGTCGGGTAAAATAAATAAGGGAAACATAGATAAATATGTGCGAAAAACGCGAAAATCTCCATTGTTGTTTAACAGGTAAGTATCTGCAATAAAATTACTTCATGTGATTAATAAATATGTACCTGACATGTTTAAATTAAACACAAACGTTTTTGCTAACACACTGAAACCAGCACTTTTATTATCCACTGCTGCATATGGACTTCTTTATGCACAATGTCCTCATGTACAAGGGGTGTATGGCCTTAAAATGCCACATTGGCCAAGTGGGTTAGTGAGTTCACTATTGTAAAGGTGGTATAGTTCTTCTAACACACTGCAATAATCTAAAATTAGCCAAGACAAAAGCAGACCATAACATTTAATAACAGTTGTGGACAGATTGAATAAGTTAGTAAAAGAAATCATTGAATCGCCAACTATAAACGGTTTCAAATGGCTATAATGGCTAATTCAACTATAATGGCTTCCAGGAGAAGAGATATGGCAAAACCTGTAACAGCATCTAGCACAAGATATAGGCATACCAGCAGTAATGCTGCTCGCTTATTACACAGTAAAAATAAGATAGAAGAAATTTTTATTTCCCTGTTTGCAGTTTGTTGAGGGGCGAGACAGAAAAGAGCCTCTGTGTACTAAAGCTTTTGTGTGTGGAAAATATATAGATTGGAGATTTCTGGTCATTATCAGTATTGCCCTTTCTGCAATCATCTATGGAGTACAACTCTCTGTGAACTTCCTTTTTGCAAAAGTCGACAATAGATAGTTTATCACCATTTTTTCTACACTAAAAAAATGACTGGTACGGGGTGCCATTTTTTTAAAAGTATTTTTAAGAGCAGATTTTCGTATCACTTTCTTTCTTATAACTTGTATGTGTGTAATGGTGTTTTAGGGCCCGTTCAAGTACATATTACGTAACCCCCCCCCCCCCCCATGCTAACGTAAGCATTGGTATAATTTTTACAAAATCTGTTCAAGTTTCTCATTTGATCAGAATCTACTAAATTTTCCAACAAAAATACGAAAGTAAATAAATAAATATTGCTGACGTAATCGCCATTCAGCCCCCCCCCACGTACCCCGTGTCATCAAAGATAAGCGAAGCAACCAATCTGGTGCTTACGTAATACTTGAACGGCCCCTTATCACATACCAACAAACTATATTTTCATTTAATATCATCTATTATTATCTCATATTTGTCTACACACTTACCACCCAAAGGTTGCCTGGATGAATATCTTTAGAGATAAGGCCGCGGGTTGTACTTGTAATTCCTTATATTGTTGTGTTTCTCTTCTGTAAAAAAATATTAGTAAAGAGGTAAAATTGGAAAAGAAATCTCGAGTTTTGTAATTAAGTAACAATTATTTTAATAAGTGTTCTGTTTTTGTATAAATTTGTTGGATAAAGTTCGATGTAAAAATGGCCACGTTAAACCATTTGAAAACAGAATATGTACATATAAAGCATTGACCAAATGGGTGTTGTTCGCAAGATTACAAGCTTTTTTGCGTTCGTAAACGAGCCATTACTTATCGTTTCAAAGTTCACATTGGTTGCTCAAACTGAATGAATATATTTGTTCTGCAATGTTATATTTGCGGTTAGCATTACATAACTGCTTGTTGAATATGTTGATAATGAGCTGCAAAGGACTTTGTATTATTGCGAATGCTCGATTGTCCATAATTATTTAAGGTCCTACAAAAACAGTGCAAAATCAGTACACTAAAACGAAAACAGTATTTCATGATTTTTATTACATTAAAAATAATTGATTGGTAAGTTATTTACTCGTATGTATTAAAACTTGCTTTGACTGGGGACGTGAACCGTTGCGCGCGTGGATGTCTTATACTGTATGCTTTGAACTAAAATATATAGGATAATTTTGTAAGATCAGTGGATAGTGTGGCTAATATATCCTTGTAGGACAAAAGTCCCTCAGTAAAAAAGATAAAAAAAACAGCTATTTTTTTCCAGTTTTATTCTGTTTTTTTTTGTATAAATATAACTAACCCCCTGAATGTAGATACATATTTTATAGATACATTACGAGAACATTGACCATCGGCTAATCCGGAAACATCCGAAAACTTAAAATATAGGTACCATTTTACCGCAGGAAAATATCTTATTCCGATTGTTTTAAATTTAATAAACCGAAGCGAAGTGAGGGCGGGTCGCTAGTCTCTTCTAAAATTAGTTCTATGTTCCTCGCATTAGCAATAAGGGAATAATTTCACAGGAAGTGAAGATATTTAACTAAATGTGTACATATGTTTTTCACTATAAGTAATAACGAAAAAGGAACTCGGCGGCCATCTTGAAATTTCATTCTATTGACAGATAGTATTGACTAATCAAGCGTTCAAACGTATACCAACCCCTTTGCAGCTGATTATCAATTTATACAATAAGCAGTTGGATAGCGCCGACCGAAAATATAACGTTGTAGAACAAACTTATTCATTCAGTTAGAACAATGAATATTAAACGTTAAAATAGCCATAATAATTCTGTTACGAGCGCAAAAATGTTTGTAATCGTCTGGACGCTGTATTCACTATAATAAGCAAGCATCGTATTGATATATATGTTTGTTTATCTGTTAGGTATTTAACCCAATTAACATATTGTGATTAAGACAGTCTGAATAAAAATTGTTTATCTGATTAAAAAAGTACTCAACAGATTGTGTTGTATTTTTTTCTACATCCTGTCCGAGTCAGGGGAACAATTGGATACTTCAATGACATAATCTCTTCCCATTATACTTTCTATTTCTCATTATTTCCAACTTTTTGTCCAAATCGACTTCGTTTCCAAAGCAAGGCCACTCGCGTACCTAGTGTGCCAAGATCTGTAATATAACTTGAATAAAAATTTTTTTATCTATTAAACGGGTCTTAACCAGGCTCTTATCAACGGGGAATCGACGCGCCCCGTCTTTTAGAGTATTTACAGGACCGCATGACGAGAAACTAAATTTGGCAAAATTTAGTAGATTCTGATTAAATGAGAAACATGAACAGATTTTGTAAAAATTATACCAATGCTTATGTTACCATTGGTAAGAGCTTTGCTTACTTTCGTAAGGGGGTAAGGGGTAAAAATGACTGAAATTCTGCTTACGTAATACTTGCACGGTCCCTTATATTTAATTTTATACTTTTTAGAGCGTTATATTACTGCAATGATTGATTAATTATATAATCTGTGACGGTCACAGTGTGACTTAAAAGCAAGGCGAGCAACAAACCCACAGAATCCCGGGATTCGTGACAGGAAAGCAACTGTCACGCGTCCTGAGTAAAATGATTCAAAGGAAAACCCCCATAGTATCTACACACCGTACCTAACATTTGTACTTTCTGACTTTCCGATAATTGTATCGTATATTTACTTACACTAATATAATAAAGAGGTAAAATTGTGTGTTTGTCTGTAGGTATGTTGCGGGTAATCTCTGGAACTACTGAACCGATTTTAATAATTCTTTCACATATAGGAAGCTACATTATCCGTTATCTAATGTTTGGCTATATGGAATTTTGAAAGTTTGTAAAAAAAAAAATATAAACCGAAGTGAAGCCAGGGCGGGTCGCTAGTAATAAATAATTATCTAGTTATTCCTATTATATCGTATTGTATATTATATCGAAAACATACAAAAGCCCTTTCTTGGACATTTGCAATTCCGGAGTCGGAAAGCCAATAACAGTTATCTCTCGCGCTGCAGAGGACGTCACATCGGGGACGTCCGATGTCGGGGAATTGGCCGATGTTTGTTATATCAGGGTTGCCACGAAATTCTGAAACTGAAATTCCCTGACTTTTCCAGGTTTTCCAGACCAAAAATGGGAATTTTCCAGGTTATCTATGGCGGGTCAAAACATTGTTCAATTATTAGCTACAATAGAACTAACAATAAAACGTCAATGATTCGAGCACTTTTCGCTTATTTCAGTGGTCCTAGAATCGTTAGCTGAATACAGGCTGAATTATAATTTGACTTTTCCCACCAAATAACGAATGGCGAAATATTCTAAAAAGGAAAGACATTGGGTGAAACGACGTCGAAAATAATGAATTGTCCTTTTTTATAATCTTCAGACTTTTTTATTTTTATTATATTATATGATCTTCATTAAATCATAGTTCAACATAATATCAAAGTTTCAAACAAAAATAACATTTTTAACGACTAAGTCGTACAGATACTGAGTAGTATAACAGCTCGTATATCACATGGAATATATCGACTAATATCACATCACAACTTTTTAAATCTTGATACGTTTTCAGTCTTTAAATCGCTCAACTGAACAAATTTGTTCATCAATCAACGTTGCTTCTTTTTGTGCATTTTCCAGTACGCGTTTTTTCTTCTCAACAAGTTCTTTTACCGCCTCCGCTGCCCTCTTTCGTCGCAACTTTTCGTTATTCTCGTTCAATCGCTCCTTCTTTTGTTTATCCAACGCCTCCATATACAGAGACCGGGCATTGCGCGCAGCGTGGATCATTTTTGAATCGATTTCGATGTTCTCGATACCCCCAGCATTGTTTAAAGCATCGCATATGTATCGTTGAGAAATTAAAGATCGTTCCAGTTGATTCTCGATCAAACACTCTTTGTTCACGGAAAACCCACGTTCAACGCTTGCGTTTCCATGAGAGAGAACAAATATCATTTTGAGAAATGTTAACAATTCACCAAAATCGCCGGTCGCTGTTACGAGTTTCCAGAAATCATCCAGTCGCCATTTTGTGCGTGTGAAATCTTTGAGATAATCAACAGCCGCTGGAGTGGTGCACACTGATTTAAATTGCCGATCGATAATATCTGCGCGTTGACCTGTTATCCATTTATTATGCACGAAAATCTCTAGTGTAGATTTCAATCTACTATAGCTTACAGTCGGGGAATTGAGTATAACGAATGGATCACAAAACGAAATCCCTTTTGTCAATCTGTGCTGTAATGCAGATTTCTCGATAATCTTGGAGCAAAAAGTTTGCAAACATTTTTGACACTCTCGTTTGAAAAGCATCTTGTCTTTGTCCGAAACTCCGGCTACTTGTCTCAAAGCTTCGCGCGTACCATATCCGATGTCAACATCTTTTGTATAAATAATATTGTCTGACTTGTTGACATCGATTTTCGTGAGCACTGTGGTTTTTTCAAGGACATCTTTTTTAACAAATTTCCGCATGAAAACGCGTAAAATGTTGGTCAGATCGGTGTAAATAAAAGGTGCCATCGGGGCCTCTGATTGAAAATCTGTCAAAAAAGGCTCCACCTCGCTTGCAACGGATTCGAAGAAGGCCAGTTTAGCCCCAATAAATTTATCGTCAATTCCATCGGCCACCATCTGCAAGCTCGGAGACATCGATTTTTTTCCATCAACGAAGGTTTTTACATATTTTTTCAAATTAGGTAAAATTTCAATGGCTCTCTGAGCAACGGTAACGTTCTGCAACCATCGAATTGCGCAAAACTTCCTTGGCAGTGCAGTAGATCCAGTACACGCGAAATAGTCGGCCCTTCTCGCGGGGACGTTCTTGAACACATTGTAAATCGCTCTTAGAAATTCGACGATCTTCCAGAGGCTCGATTTCATTGCACACTTGAATGCGTTATGAATAATATGGAGGCCACAACTTCCCAAGTCGAACATGACCGGACTAAGCGGATTTTCTTCCAAAAGTTGCTCCTTCAGAATTCTCAAAAATTTCAAATTTACATTCGGTCCATCCATCGATACTTGAACCATTTTTTTCAAATCCAGGACAGCCAGCTCATTTTTGAAAGCGGAAAGTAAATCTTCACTAGTCGTGTGACCGAGAAATGCTGATCCGAAATATCTACATACGACTTGATCCTTCGAGCAGCTCCAAAATCTTATCATAATATCCAGCTGTTCTTTTTGGCTGACTTTATTCAGTGACTCATCGAAGGCAACTGAGAAAAACTGGCATTGCAATATCTCATGCTCTACCTGTGCACGAAAGTACGGTCCTAGTCCGTAAACAATAATGTACGAGATCTTCGTACGTTGAAGTTTCATGCCTGCAGCAGTGCCACTGTCAGTAAACATACGTTTCATGGCATCGACGCATTTACCAGCTGCCGATATCGAAATATGAGTATGCATGGTAGTAAGACACCATATCAACTCGGCTCTCGTAACATCGGCTTTGATGATGAAATTGCCCGAGCTCGCCGACGATTTTTTCGAACCCTCTGTTAATGGAACAGGAGGCTTTGTTTTTTGCTTCTCAGGATCGTCAGGATTTTCCCTTATCGATATGTCAGGAATATCTCCTTGACCTTGACCTGTCGAAACTACTGCAGAAGGAATTTGGAGGAATCGATCTAAACTGTGGGAAGAACGTGTGTTCGATACAGCCTCCATGTGTTTTTTTCCTTTCATGTGACTTATTAGAGCCTGTCTGCCCATATTACTGAGAGAAAAATTTTTCTTGCAGATTGAGCAGTAGCAAGAAAAAATATCTTTTTCGACTTTTGATGCCCAATGAAAATCGGGTTCCATCGACCAATTGTCGTGGTACACGGTTTTTTTATATTTATTCCCAGGCATGGTTTCACAATATCTGGAAAAAATAGAAAAAAGAACAAATTGGAATAGGCACATTGCTCGATCATGGATTTTGTGCACTTACAAAGTTCCCTTTATAAGTAAAAAGCTCTCTTAAGTTTGGCTTTTGCACGGAGGACTTTCAAGGATACATGCTTTTCGTAAAAAAGGTCATGGTAATTTTGACAATGTACTGTTGTATGGTTAAAAACTAAAAATGCTAATCGGCTGTGTTTATATAATTTCATCATGATAGGTCGACATCTCCGGAATTAAAGAGTATTAAAAAAAATAATATCATGAAGTCTGAACTCTTTAAGCGATTATCACCACATTCAATAATCAAACATTGTCGCCTAGCTCATTTGTATAGACATTTTTAGCTGGATAGGTGCCAGATTATATTTTTGCAAAATTTGATAAAATGTAAACCTATATTTTTGCAAAATTTGATAAAATCTAAACTTATTAACGATTTATTGCTCAATAGGGACTCTTGGAATTATGTGAGCTTAATTTTCATCTAATTAATATACATTCATACAGTATGGTGTATAAAAATTATTGCTTTATCGCTTGGTGTAAAAATTGATAAAAAAAAAACAAGCTAAAAACAAGCACATTCGGTGAAAAAACACTAAGAATATTTCTGAACTTTTTTTCCGGTAGAGAAATACTATGAAAATACATCACTAGTGAAAATAGAACATTTTGAAAAGTAAGACAATTATAAATCGAAACTTTAGAATGGGTGTTAACGAGCCTGTAATTAAAGTTTTACCTGTATTCGTGGGATTTAGGATTCTCGTGCACTTGTTTCTCTATGTCTGGATGCGATGATAGCTCGTAGCACAATGGAAACATTGGAAACGAGGAAAGGAGAGTCAACTACCAATAGCGCGCCGACAAAACATAAACTCTCGACAAAGTATTCCCGCTTAACGGCAGAGGTCGCGCGTAGTGTATCTTACACTCTCGTCGAGGCCAGATACTATGTATAAAGATATATATATATATGAAGTTTTTTTTCTCGAACGACAAAAAATAACGGCGCAAAAAATTTCCAGGAATTTGAAAAAATTCCCTGACTTTTCCCTGACTTTTCCAGGTCTAAATTAATTCCCTGACTTTTCCCGGTTTTCCAGGTTTTCCAGGTTCGTGGCAACCCTGGTTATATCTATATCTATACTAATACTAGCTGTGCCCGGCCACGCGTTGCTGTGGCTGCCCAACAGATGGCGCTAAGGGTGGACAACCCTTATCACTAAGGGGTATGAAAAATAGATGTTGGCCGATTCTCAGACCTACTCAATATGCTCACAAAATTTCATGAGAATCGGTCAAGCCGTTTCGGAGGAGTACGGGAACGAACATTGTGACACGAGAATTTTATATATATAGAGAAGAGATAATAAAGAGGTAAAATTATGTGTTTGTATGTTGGGGGTAATCTCTGGAACTACTGAACCGATTTCAAAAATTCTTTCACATATAGGAAGCTACATTATCCGTATCTAATGTTTGGCTGGCTATATGGTATTTTGAAATTTTGAAAAAGAAAACTTATAAACCGATGCGAAGCGAGGGCGGGTCGCTAGTCTATAATATGTATATTAAATGGTACTGTTGATTGTCCCGATACGCTTAATAAACTCGAGTTACGTATATCCGAGTGGGAGAGTGCACGCTGCAATCCAACAGCCGCTGGGCGCGCTCGACTGGCCACGTCACCCCTCTCTCACAGAAGACTACCTTGAAATGTACTGCATTTCCCATTTTATCGTATTTCCCCAATGTACGTACGTGCTTCGGTAGTGAGCGAGATGTGCCAGAGCCCATTCCCATCCTATCCCTTACCCTTTCTCCAAATCTACTCCTATATCTCCAAAGGTAGGCAGTGCAGGAAGATTCTTGCACATTAGACTATGATATTACGCACTCAGATGTCCAGTGACGTTATTGGTTTTTTGGATAAAATAAAATATTTCGCTGAAATAATTGAAAACTACTAAATCTGTAATGACAAATTTGCAGATTGTAAAAATCTGTATAGAATTGACTAGTAATTTAAAATTTGTAACTCGATTTTAAAAATCTGTATATCTGGCAGCACTGTTGGGGCCTGACTGTATTTCAATATATAAATATAGCTACGGTGAACTGTGGTCATTGTCGACTAACAAAACTCAATATTGAACTCATTGAATCTAATCGTTATTTCGTTGACATACGGATCATTTTGGCGGTTAAAGCAAGTTCCTTCTAAATTACAATATCGACTGTTTATAAAAGGAGAAGAAAACTTGTTTCGTAATGTAGAACGAATTTTGCATTTGGAGTACGGTGGCGCGAAAACTATAATGATTCAGTGAAATCTCATGTGAAAAGTACAATGTTAATTCACACATTTTTAATATCTTCCAAGGAAATTGTGAAATCAAAATATCTTTTTAAAGTTCCGTTTGTCTCTGTGAGTGATTCGCGGTAAAAACGCACCAATTTTTGTCGAAGGTCAAAGTTGTTTACGTCCACAAACAGTTCGTTTTTAATGGTTATTTTTTCGTGTCCATTTTGTTTAAAATGCAGTGGCTGTCATTTACCGTTATTTTAGTTTATAGGTGAGCGTTAATTTATAAACTACAAGGCCGCTTTCACATAAACTACGATTTCTATTGTTATAAACATGAACCTACCAAAGAGCTGTGCTCGGAGATTCTTGGCGGAGTAGGGTCCGAAACGAAGAGATTCGCCAAAGAACTAACGTCACGGACATAGCTCATAGAATTACCACGTTGAAGTGGCAATGGGCAGGTCATATCGGTCACAGGACCCACATCCGGGTACCGGGATAGAGTTGCCAGGTGTCCGACTTTGTGTGTGTGTCCGGCTACAGTCGTGTCTGGCCAAATATTTACTTGTCCGGACTGGCCGGCTTTTGTTAGGCTTTTTGTCAAATATATTTCATACGATATATATCGATTTTTTTTTATTTGTCTAATAAAAACTTTTATTTTATTGTGTTTTGTTTGTTCTTCGATTTTATCTAGTCTCCAGAAGACTTTGTACTGAATAAGTACTTAATTAAAATACGTAACCGAGTTTTTTTTTTACTATAAAAGTTAAGTCCAGCTTTGAAAAAGATATGTAGCGCTGAGTCCGGCTTTTTGGGAAAATGTACGGCCTATTATAGCGCCGAGTCCGCAAGCGTAGGGACATACTCCGCCCATGTGGACCGACCACCGACCACAAGCGGAAAATTGTTTGAAGAGTATTGGAAAAGGCCTATAATACCAAAGGAGACAGGCTGATGGTATGGTATAAATTAAAATGTAGCCTGCACTTTTGTAAGTGTGAACGTGACTTTGGGCTTCTTATTTCGTTATTTTTATTGTTCAATAAGTGGGTACTTAAAAATCAATTAACACAATCCCGAAAACCCGCTGTTAGCGGATTTTGAATCTCGGAATTTTCGACTTCAAAAACCGACCACCATCTCGGAACTGAATTGTTTCTATACAAATAAAATCAATGAGCTTTTTCTCGGGAATTCGAGAAGTGAAGTTGAGTTTTCGTTTGATTATTTTAACAATTGTGTATTGTACGTTTTGTGGTTTAATAGTGATTTTTGTGTGTAAAGTTTGTGATACTCAAATAAAAGTGTAGGACTACGTTTTTCGGAAGCACACGAAAAACGCACAGGAGTCCTATGTCCTCAGTAAACCTACTATCACTTTACTGAGCGACTCCTTACTTTGACGGGACTGGACATTGAAAACATACATTTTAGACTTTGAAATGGTTTTGATATTATATTACAAAGAAAATGTTGACACGGGCAGAATGTGCTAATCGCACCATTACCATATATGAAAAGAAAAAAAGATAAGTGCACAATACCCGTGTCGGCCGCTCTTCGCGCAATCCCCGCGTTGCCGTGCCCCGTACCGCTGCGGCCGCGCAGGCCAGGATTACCAACATTAAAATAAGAGGCGTATCAAGGAGGTCAATTATTGTCTGGTTATTATAGGAAGAGCTCTGACAGGTGACATATATCTATACATATAATAAAATTGTAACAGGCCGATGTCTGTACGGCCTTTTACGATGGTCCACCATTGCATTCCACCCAATTGGGTGGAATGCATTTGCGCGTAGAATAAAAGATATACCTACAGTGAAACCAACGAGACATAAGCCTTGCGTTTGTGCGAGTGCACACCGAGTGTACAGTGCTGGCCATTTCGACAATCGGATAGGACAATTCGGCACCCACTCACACAGATACAAAGTACTAAAAATTAACAACCTATTGTAAAAACCGATATAAATGTATTTATTTATGACTAGCGACCCGCCCTCACTTCGCTTTGGTTTATTAAATTTAAAACATACGGAATAAGTTATTTTCCTGCGGTAAAATCGAGCCTATATTTTAAGTTAGACCTCTAGCAATACATCGGTTAAAACTGCATTCAATTCCATGCAGTAGTTTTCGCGTGATGCGTGTACAAACATACAGACAGACAAAATTTCTAAAAACTGTTGCTTTGGCTTCTGTTGCTCTAATAAAGACCCCCCCATATTAGTTTTTTTCCAATATCTATAATGTACAGACATCGGCCTGTTTCAATTTTATTATATGTATAGATATGACTTGTGACGAATGTGTTTACTAAGCCTGTATTAGTAAAAGTCAATGATTTACGGATCTCCTATTTATATTATAAACTTATTATTTAATGACATTTACGAGTACCTTGTGTTTGTTCACTGATAAATGTATTTTTCATTGCAGTGTCGTAACAAACGCCGGGGAAGTCGAGACAGATGACAATATTCTTGGAAAAGTGAGTAAAGGTAAGTAATTTACGTTGAATTTTAATTCAATATTAATTTTGAGATTGGTGCTACAAAATAGCCTGGGTCTCCAGGCCTTTTATCATTCACTACTGGACACTGTCCGTACCTTCCATCGGTCTCCAGGCGGGGAGCCCTTGGGCTCGTTGCTGCACCCGTTTTTTTTTTTTCATAATTTTAACTCTAAATTTGAGAAATGGCAAAATTCGTTTGTTATTTTGTAATTTTTTTTACAAGTCAGTAAAAAAATATAAGCACGAAACAATCACTTTACAGAAAATAATAATGATTAGGATTTTATTATTAAAATGATATGTATATATAAATTTATATAGTAAGCGACCCGCTCTCGCTTCGCTTCGGTTTATAAGGTTTTTTTTTTCAAAATTTCGAAATTATTATATATTAAGTTAGACCTCTAGCAATACATCGGTGAAAACTGCATTCAATTCCATGCCGTACTTTTTGCGTGATGCGTGCACAAACATACAGACAGACAAAATTTCTAAAAACTGCTGTTTTGGCTTCTGTTGCTCTAACAAAGACCCCCCATATTAGTTTTTTTTTTCAATATCTATAATGTACAGACATCGGCCTGTTACAATTTTATTATATGTATGTATAGATTATATATGAAAACCCGTAAACAAACATTTTTACAACTTTTTTTGCTGTACTTACTGAATAGTCATCATTTTCGGATTACCTGTGTCTTTATTCCACCGAGGGTGCGACATGTAATAACAGTTTGTAGGCAATAAAAAGTACTTATTATTATTATTCATAGCCCCGGTTCCCACCAACATGTCGCTGCAGCGTCTGACAGCGCTTCGAGTGCTGATGGCATCTCAACCAACTGCTTTAGCAGCGTATGTCGTACCGACCGCCGACGCTCATAATGTAAGTTATCTCCTTTTGGTGATGTAGGTATATTTTCTTAGAGGGCCACATTCTGAATATAGGTACCTACCATATTCATTATCGCATGAAACAAAACGTAAACAAAAAAGGCAGTAGTTTTAAAACTTAATTCCTACCACTAGCATAGGTATTTAAGTTGCACGTTTAAGCCTATATGCTAGATAGAAACTAAACAAGAACTAAACACTAAGTCTAGGCTAATTTAAATGAAACAAAGTGATTTCTATTAAACTTTTGTTTTGTCCTAACGTTTACCTTTTGTCTTACGCCTCAATAAATAGAGAATAGGTCACTATTTGAGGAAGTCGGGAAGTTTTTGAGGATGCACACTGAATACAACTGCGTGTAGAATGTAAAATATACTAGAAATGAACAATAAGTTATATTAAAAAAAAACTATTTTAAAAACCGGTAGAATCGATTCAACTATCGATATCTGTGAACAAGCTATTTTCCGCGTTTGCCTTATTTCAATGACTCGTGTATAATTGTCTATATTGCATTGTATACAAAATAAAATGAGTTTTTGACAATAAGCATAATTTACATGAAGTTCACATTCTTGTTTCGATTTGGATTTGTATTCATAATAAAATCAATCATAAAATATATAATTTTGATGGGAATCCACGCTGCAATCCAACAGTTACTGGGTTCGCCCGAATGGCCACGTTACCCCTCTCTCACAGAAGACTACCTTGAAATGGACTGCATTTCCCACTTTATTCTATTTCCTCAATGTTTCGGTAAAGAGTGAGATATGCCAGAGCCCATTTTCATTCCATCCTATCCCTATCCCTCTCCATTTCGCCCAACCTTCTTTTCCACTAAATTCCTATATCTCCAAAGGGGCAGCGCATCCGGGGCGTGCCAACGTTCGTCATTTTAGACTAATGTTGGCATGTATCGCGGCAGCCCGTGGACTACAGTATCCACTTACCATCAGGTGGACTGTATGCTCGTCTGCCGCCTACGTCCACAAAGAAAAAACTTTTTTTTAAATACTTTTTCTAACACGACCTCTAATTATTATTTTTTAATTCAGTCAGAATACATAGCCCCGGTGGATGCTCGTCGTGAATGGCTATCCGGGTTCACCGGGTCAGCCGGTACTGCGGTAGTGACGTCATCGCAAGCCCTAGTATGGACCGACGGCAGATACTACACGCAGTTCGAAAAGGAGGTCGATTTGACCCTATGGGCCCTTATGAAGCAATGTAAGTATACTTGTGTTAGCTTAGTGACAATTAGAACGACATAAAAAGAAAATATTTTCCTGAAGGTTGAAATGGTTAGCAGTATTCGCAGTACTACAAAACTCTGCATTTTTTTTTTATATACTAGTGGGCGGACGAGCAAGCGGTCCCACGTGATGGTAAGTGTTACCGCCGCCCGTGGACACCTGCAACACCGGGGGGTAACCGAGATAGTTTCAATGTTAATTATCTCGGTGTCTAGTCATTTTAGAAGTTTTTACCTGAGAACATTTTCTGTTTATTTTTATATTTATTTATTTTAAGAGGCTTATGTAGTTATGCTCTCGCTTACTAGAGATAATCCAGTTAATGCTAACGTTGTAAACATGTGTTCTTGGATCCAATCCAATGGAGTTAATGTTCTTCCTTGGGTCTCGATCTATCTCCGTACCGTACCAAATTTCATCAAAATCGGTTCAGTGGTTTAGCCGTGTAAAGGTAACAGACAGAATTACTTTTTCGCATTTATAAGATACCGTGTTTCGTTTGCCGTACGTGTGATGTGTCATTGCATCGAATGGAAAAACCAAACGCGGGTAGTTGATGAAACTGCTCGTAGCTACCATATTGAATTACCCACCACTTCAGTCAACTCGTGATCGCGGCCGGTGTATGTAACGTTCAGTGGAAATAAAAGTTAAAAGGTGTTTAATTGTACGCGTTTAATACTCAATTTATAATATCTGTAGACGAAATGTAAATAAGCAAGCATCAAAAAATAAAATTTACACGGTAAGTAAAAATAAACAGTCTTCACGTAATTTCACTTTTAGGTAAATTTCCATTTCCTACTGTATCGTATTTCCCCAATGTACGTACCTGTTTTGGTAGTCAGTGAGATATGCTAGAGCCCATTCCCATCCCATCCCTCCCCATTTTCCCAACCCTTTCTCCCAATCCATTCCTTAATCTGCAAAAGGTGGGAGCGCATCCGCGTGGCGTACCAACGTTTGTCATTGTGGACTGATTTTGGCATGCATCGCGGATGTCTATTGACGACACTATCCACTTACCATCAGGTGGACTGTATGCTCGACTGTCGCCTTTTTCTATGAAAAAAGGTATTTGTCAATTACTGGAGCTATGCTTTTTAAAAAAGAAAAAAACGGTGGGTACCTTTTTAGAATGTTTTATTAATAATAAATCACGCATGGGTGCTCTGAACTGCCCGATTTATAAAAACAGTAGTAATATTTGCGATAAAACAACGATATCGCGATACAGAATTGTGTATAACGCCATCTGTTCGGCGATCTCAAGGAAACGCTCGATATTTATTTACTTAAGGGCAGCCCGGGGTTAATTACTTTAAAGCTTACATGGTATAGTATCATTTAAAAAGAAATAACCTTAAGTCTAACATCTATTTAAGGCGGATTTCTTAAATAGGTGTTAGATTTAAGTTTATTTCTTTTTAAATGATTATCATGACTAAAAAAGTCATTAAAGGCAGGCGAGCATACAGTCCACCGATAGTAAGTGGATACTGTCGCCCATAGACATCCGCAATACATGCCAACATCAGTCCAGAATGACGAAACGTTTTCATGCCCCTGGATGCGCCGCCTTACCTTTGCAGATTAAGGAATGGATTGGGAAAATGGGGAGGGATAAGATGGGCTGGGAATGGGCTCTGGCATAACACACTCACTACCGAAACACGTTTATACATTAGGGAAATAAGATAAAGTGGTAAATGCAGTACATTTCAAGGTAGCCTTCTGTGAGAGAGGGGTAACGTGGCCAGTGGAGCTCGCCCAGCGGCTGTTGGATTGCAGCGTGCACTCTCCCCCTCGAAAATGACAAATAAATGTATTTTCTTTCTTTCCATTTCTTTATAACTGTTGCAGCCTTACCAGATACCCCATCAATTGAGAAGTGGTTGGCGGCTAACTTAGACGCGGGGTCCGTTGTAGGAGCTGATCCCCACACCATGAGTCGTGAAGCGTGGACACCTTTGGCGGTAAGAGTTTTTTATATAACCTGCTCAACCATGATTTCTAGCAAGTCCTCGAACAATTATTAAAAAAAACATATTCGTATATGTTTTTTATTAAACATTATTTATACATATACTGAAATCATAAAAAGCCGTCTATAATATGAATGTTATTTATTACTGTCCGACCGAAGGTTCGGTTTCGGGGAAAATCCGAGTTTTGGCTGGAGTTTCGGTTTCGGCCAAAAACCGACCGAACCTTTGACCCGACCGAAATTGTAGTCCTGTACGACATGACATCTTGACTCGTTTCGACAACGCTCGGAAATACTCGGAATGGCTCGGGTACTCCGCGGTATGTGCGAAGTTCCGTTGCCGAGCGCCGATGTGTGGACTATCGGTATACACAATTAAAATTGGTTGGTAAAATTGGAACATTTTATTACTCAACTAGCTGTGCCCGCGACTTCGTACGCGTGGAATTTTAGTTTTTAAACTCTAAATTGGGATATCTTTTCTTCCCGTCAGCCGATTTCGATGAAACAAAGCCTGTTCGAAGCGCCAAGCTAAGCTTAATTAATCCGTGGAAATCCAATGAAAATCCGTTCAGTAATTTTGGAGATTAGCGTGTTCGAACAGACAGACAAAAATTTTCAAAATCGTCTTTTTGTATTCTGATACTCTTCTTTCATCGCCCCCCAATCAGTTTTTGGTAAATATATTCAATGTACAGACGCTGGTTCTACAGTTTTATTATATGTATAGATTGAGCTACATTCGTCACTACTAGTTGGTTTAGGTGGAATAAGGGATCGTATTGTTATTTAGAGCGTTTTTGTATAACTGTAGAACACGTTTCATGCAATGAAATTTAAATATTTATCTGTTAATCAACAAATTATTGTTTAATGTTTAAATATTTACCTGTTAATCAACAAACTAATGTTTAATATTTAAATATTTACATGTTAATCAATAAACTAATGTTTAATGTTTACCTGTTAATCGAGAAATGAATGAGTAAAAAATCTTTTTACATCAAAGATCTTAACTTCTCGAGCATCCACTAAAAAGGTCCCACCTAATATTTAAAAAACTGCTTAAAATTATAGGTTAATTTTCTTTGCAGACGGCCCTGACCAACGCCAATATGCATCTCCTTGCTGTTTCCCAAAACTTGATAGACACAGTCAGGATTAAAACTGGCATACCGCCACCGTTGCGACCCAACCACGACATTGTACCGCTACCACTCAGATATACTGGTAAGAGAGTTTTCATAATTTATGATTAAAAAATCTTATTTATTTCTATACTGTCGTCCCAAAGGCTTATCTAATTCGCGTCCTTTAGGTCAATAAAGTCCTATAAAAAGTCTAAAAAATATCATAAAAGACCACAGTATCAAATAATAAAAATAATTATTATTTATTTGTAATCATAAGTACATATTATACAAAGATCTTAAGTAAATATTATTCAAATCAGTTCCACTACGATTTACCCAAAGGTTGTGCAAACCTTTAGTTATTACAGAGTTACATATCCACTAGGTATCCACATTAGAAAACAAAATTAAAAACAACAAACAAATCGATGGGCAAAATAGTCAAAATAGACGAATTATGGAGAATAATAATCCCCAGTATAATGTTAAATAGTTACAATGTCAAATAATTACCAAATGAATGTCAAATAATTACGAAATAGATTGTCACATAGTACAAAAATAATAAATACAATGTCTATGTGTGTTCTACCGCCTGTACAATGGGGAATGCTCTGAAGAATTGTTCAATATAATTGCCACCCCGGGTTTCTACAAGCGCACTTCCCGTCACAGAAGTGCGGTCCATCCGCATTTCCTCGATACGGAGGTGTCGCGCACTGTTCGGTCCAAAAATCATTTTATACCGCGAACTCGTAGCCTGTGGAACGAACTGCCTCAAGAGGTCTTCCCATTAAGCTACGATATGGGGTTCTTCAAGAGAGCTGTGAATAGGATTTCGCAAGGTCCGCGGCGCGCCCGCATACCCCCTGGTGTTGCAGGTGTCCATGGGCGTATCTCGTATCTAGATTTAGGGCAATCAACCGATCCCTTAATTCCGATGACGTCACAGATTATTATTTGTCGTCAGGTCAAACCGCAGGTCTGAAGATAGCGGAGCTAAGGGAAAAGATGGCTGAAAGGAAGGCTTCCGCGCTGGTCATCACGGCGTTGGATGAGGTCGCTTGTGAGTATATATCGTCAAGCGGGGTAATTGTAAACGGGGTTTTTGCAAACATGAGTACCCGGTACGTATTATTTCAACTTGCATTACACAAAGAAACATTGTACAAAGGGCGGATGTAATACCTAGTGTCATTGTCAGTCAACATTTGCCTAAACAGCAATACGAAGGGCGGTGCATCGTGCAATCAATAAGAAATTACAATACATATAATAGTGTTTCAGGGAACTGAGACTATAAAATAAACAATATTGAGTTTCTCTGTAACAAATGAACCGTTTATTGTTTCTTTCACATATAATTATTTACCACACAGTTTAGTACAGTATTCTATAGTAAACATCCTAGCTGTAACAAAAGAAACGACATTAAAGTCTATTCTTCAAATGTCAATCCCTTTCGCTTCAGACAACAGACAAATTCACAATATTAAACTATCCAAATCAACCACGCCATCTTCATCTACCCACACATTACAGACCATCAGCGCCGGCTCTAGCCCATGTAGCGCCCGGGTGCAATCAATACCCTGGCGCCCTCTAGTAGACTCTTTGGAGGCGTCGCGAGCGGCGCTCGGCGCCCCCTAACACCCTGCGCCCCTGTGCGCCGCACACCCTGCACCATAAGTAAATACGATAAGTGCCCGCGCGCCCATTTTAAATGAACTTACACTCTATTGACTTAGAGATCATTTTGCTACCGGGCGGCAACGTGTCAAACGTACATACATACACTGTCTTTGGATTAGAGATTTTGCCGCGCGCGTGTTGTATTAAATAAAATTGTTATTTGTGTAGTGTAGTAATGCGGTATGACAAGCGCCGAAAGCGTAATAAAAGTAACAAAAAAATATTATTGTTAATGACTATTTTTTTTTTGCTTGCGCATACATATTTGTCGTAAGTAACAAGTATATAAAACTGTGCAATGGCGTTAAGTTCAATGAAATATCCAAAAATTCAGCGCTCGACAGGCGCCCGGGTGCACCGCACCCCTTGCACCCCCTGGTAAAGACGGCCCTGCAGACCATCATAGATTATAAATCACAGATTACCCTACATCGATATACAAGATCGATAACCTTGTATATCGATGGCGCCCGGAATGAGCTGCAAATTAAAATCGAAGAAATAGATTTTCTTTACATACATATAATACAATACACAATTTAATTGTAATATAGGTAATTGTATGAGTAAAAATAGGGGTTATTATGCTATGCCATTGAATTAGCCTCTCCACTGCTGGATATGGGCCTCTCCAGTGGCTCGCCACCACCTTTAGCGTATAACTTGCAAATTCACCTGGCAAAATTATTTTTGCAACTATTTTAGTGATAGCCTGTTTTGTTTTTAAATTTGCCCTTCATTTCTATTCTCAACTTTCGTTTGGGCTTTTTGGCTGAAACTCTATAAGTAAAGATGTGTGTTTGTTTGTTCATTATAACTGTTGGAGATTAATATACAGGCGGTGCTCGCGATCGATGTTATATCGCAAGGCCAATGTTGCAGACCGCACGTTGCCTTCCAACGGGGGGGTGTAGGGGTGAAATACGGAAATAAAAACGCTGCTCTAATTCACATTGAACCACAGGGGCGCAGAGAGGAAGCGGCAGTCGGCAGCGAGCTTGCTTGTATGAACTTGTTAGGTATCTCCACAATGAGGAGTCTGTTGGATTAAGTCACTGCTTGAAGTGATGAATGTAAAACTGGCAGTTCAAGTTACTACTTGAAGTGCTGAGGACGAACTGGCAAAGAGAGGTCGGAACCTATGCCTTTTATAGCAAGTTCGCTGCCCGTGCGATCCCCCTGCTCCCTGGGGAAGTTTATTGTGCTAAGCGCTCTCCAACGTCATACATGACTTCTAGGCTACAAGTCACACATCCTAGGGTCGGTTCTCCTCTTATGCGGAGAACAAGGCTATTTTCGATGACGAAGCATGAAGATCTATAGTTCTTTGGGCAATCTATATTATTGCACCATTGCCATATATGAAGAGAAAGAAAAGACGCTTTCGTTTGTCAGACTCTACCCCCGTTGGCGTTATTTAATCTTGAAATTTGTATTTTGACGTCTGTTTTATGTATACATTATAGACATTTAGTTTATGGAAGGTCGAATACGGTTGTGTGATGTCATAAAAAACGGTCATAAAAGATTTATCAATCACCAGTCTGTCGAACTTATATTTGCGCGCGCGACACCGCTTTGTGCGTGTCGCAAATAAATTATTTTCCCTATACATCTACTGTTTTTAGTTTGTGCAATAAGTTTCCGCCATCGACAATCCCTTTATACCCTTATACTCTTTTGCAAGTATTTACCGATTGTCAACAAGACTGGTTTACGATTTCATTTTAACATTTACGAAGGTAATTAAGAGCTCTTTAACCGTTGGGAGTTTCATCATAATTTTACTTCTTCGTACTATCAGTTAACAGATGTTGATTCAAGCGCGACGATTATTTTGCCAATATCACCTGAAAATGAATTTAAAATAATTTTGGAGTCGCTCAGTAAAGTGTTTACTGAGGACTGAGGAATGCTTCGATGCACACGAATAATATAAAAAAAATACATATTTTTTAGAGTAATCAAATGAAAATTCGACCGTCACTTCGCGAGTACCCGAAAAGCGTATCGAAGTATTTAATTTTGTATTTTCTCACAGATACCTTAAATCTCCGCGGCTCTGACATACAATACAACCCCGTGTTCTTCTCCTATCTGATCATCACGCCGTCATCAGTTCAACTGTTCTGGCATGACGGTGAACTGTCAGAGAGTGTAACGTCACACTTTAAAGAGGAGGGCGTCGAATGTACCGCAGAACCTTATGGCGATGTGGTGTCCGTGTTAGAAAAAATGGCGGTAAGTAGGGTACAGGGTATTTGTGATTTGGGGAGCATGTGTATTTATTGTTTCTTGAGTTGGTCTTCAATCAATACATCCTTTGATGACGGTTTTACACCTTGTAAGGAGGGTTTAAAGGCGATGAGTGAATTTTATACATTTCATCACACCTTCCATCGTATATGTAGGTATATCTGTATCGTAGACAGTTCTTTGACCGAGTTGTTGGAAACTAGTCTTTACGCAAACTGCATAAGGTGCTTATAAACACGACTAGGATTAATTCTAAAATCAGTTATTCTGGCGTGATGGTAAATTGTCAGTGTGTGACGTCACACCTTAAAGAGGAGGGCGCTGAGTGTAGCGGCGAGCCTTATTGCGATGCGGTGGCCGTGTTGGAAAAAATGGCGGATAGGATTCTGAGTTTTATCGCGTTAGCAATAAGATAGATAAGAGTATGACTGGACTCTTTGATTTTAATATGCGCGGTATGATATCGTCTCCATCGAGACAAAGTTGATTATCCGCAAATTTTCCCAAAAACGAATTAATTAGGTACGAGTGTACCGAAAGATTCAACGTTTTGAGATTTTTTGAGCTCTTTCTATTGGTAAAATCGGTTTTGTGTTGCCATGAAGCAGTGGCGTAGCTAGCATGGGTGGTACCCGGTGTGGATATCGATGGCGTCACCCCAACAATGGAAACTGTTAAAATTAATAAAAATTCGATATACGTAGTCATCTATCTATTGTAATAATATTTAAAGGTTAAATATGGTTGTATGTAGAGGTGTAATTTCTGGACCTACTGAACCGATTCTAAAAAATATTTTTATAATATTTATAATTTATATACACATTTTTTATAATATTTATAATTTATATACACATTTTTTATAATAAATACACATTTTTTATAATAAATACACATTTTTTATAATAAATACACATTTTTTATAATAAATACACATTTTTTATAATAAATACACATTTTTTATAATAAATACACTTTTTTTATAATAAATACACATTTTTTATAATAAATACACATTTTTTATAATAAATACACATTTTTTATAATAAATACACATTTTTTTATAATAAAATACACATTTTTTTATAATAAATACACATTTTTTATAATAAATACACATTTTTTATAATAAATACACATTGTTTATAATAAATACACATTTTTTTACAATAAATCAAACAAAAGCTCGTCTCCACTCCTCGAGTCCATACAATATTTAACATTTTCTTTGCAGCGCGAGTTGTCAGAAAGCGGCGACGGTAATCATTCAATCTGGTTGTCCAGCGACGCGAGCGAAGCGATACATCGTGCTGCTGCTGGGGTAACTCACGTTATATAACGTGGCACTGAAATAACGCAACAGCTGAATATAGCCGTACAATTGAGAGTGCAATCGATTCTAACAGTTTTTACAATACTTTTTTTTTTCATGATTTATAGTACAATTCTAGTATATCTTTTATTCTACGCGCATCAACTCATTAGTCAGAACTAAGGGTGCGTGTAGACGCCACCGCGTCGTCGCCGCGCCGTGTAACTATGTAGACTGGACGCGACCGCGCCGCCGCCGCGCCGACGTTGCCACGCCCGTCGCCTTTATATTGAGGTTGTTTAGTATCTCAATAACCTCAATAACTACTCACTCACTAAACAACCGCAATAACTACTCACTCAGTAAACAACCTCAATAACTACTCACTCAGTAAACAACCTCAATAACTACTCACTCAGTAAACAACCTCAATAACTACTCACTCAGTAAACAACCTCAATAACTACTCACTCAGTAAACAACCTCAATAACTACTCACTCAGTAAACAACCTCAATAACTACTCACTCAGTAAACAACCTCAATAACTACTCACTCAGTAAACAACCTCAATAACTACTCACTCAGTAAACAACCTCAATAACTACTCACTCAGTAAACAACCTCAATAACTACTCACTCAGTAAACAACCTCAATAACTACTCACTCAGTAAACAACCTCAATAACTACTCACTCAGTAAACAACCTCAATAACTACTCACTCAGTAAACAACCTCAATAACTACTCACTCAGTAAACAACCTCAATAACTACTCACTCAGTAAACAACCTCAATAACTACTCACTCAGTAAACAACCGCAATAACTACTCACTCAGTAAACAACCTCAATAACTACTCACTCAGTAAACAACCTCAATAACTACTCACTCAGTAAACAACCTCAATAACTACTCACTCAGTAAACAACCTCAATAACTACTCACTCAGTAAACACTAAACAACCGCAATATATTGGCGGCGGGCGTGGCAACGTCGGCGCGGCGGCGGCGCGGTCGCGTCCAGTCTACATAGTTACACGGCGCGGCGACGGCGCGGCGGCGTCTACACGCGCCCTAATAAACGTCACGACAGGACAACAAAACCTTACATGTTTATAACTTTTGATTTATTTCATAAAATGATTTTATTTTTTTGTAAAACAGTCATATATTTTAAATTGCTTGACATGTTTCAGGTTTTGCGTTATTTCGGTGACACGTTGTAATCGGCCTTCTCGTCCACCGCTGGGCGTGGGCTTCCTTGCGCACATTGTCTCGTGCATGACGGACGTAGAGCCTTAAAACGCCACGCTGGCCGAGCGGTTTTGGCGAGTCCAGTCTTTTAGAGGTGGCGTAGTTCCTCAGGGCTTGTGGTAGCTATCATTTAGTCGCCACGACACCCACTGGCGTGGCGATGGCGTGGTGTTATTCCGAAGCCGGCCCACACCACACACAACATGCAACAATATCAAAATTTCTTTATTTCACTTGAAAATAAGATGTTAGAGCAAGTTTCTTTTTAAACACTCTTTAAACTCCTCTGTAAAGACCGACCGATTGGCGCAGTTGTTAATGACCCCAATTGCTGTGCAAAAGGTCCCGGTTTCGATTCCCGGTCGGACATAAATTTGTTAAAAAGAAAAGACATATATTCGGGTGTGGGTGTGCGTTTGTGATTGTCTTTGTATGTGTCTCTGGACCCACGACACAGGGAATCCTAGTGTGAGTCATTGAGTGTGGCGTTATTTATTCAAATTCTTTATTTGCACAATGTGAGTACAAGAGGTGTCATTGGAATATTCGATGCAAATCTATACATATAATAAAACTGTAGAACCAGCGTGTCTGTATATTGAATATATTTATCAAAATCTGATGGGGGGTGATGAAGGAAGAGTATCACAATACAAAAAGACGATTTAGAAAATGTTTATCTGTCCGTTTGTTCGAACACGCTAATCTCCAAAACTACTTAACGGATTTTCATGGGTTAATTAAGCTGGACGCTTCGAATAGGCTTTGTTTCATCGAAATCGGCGGACGGGAAGAAAAGATATCCCAATTTAAAGTTTAAAAACTAAAATTCCACGCGTAGAAAGTCATCTAATGAAATTCAAATAAAATATCATCTAATGAAATCCAAATAAAATATCATCTAATGAAATTCAAATAAAATGTCATGTAATGAAATTCAAATAAAATGTCATCTAATGAAATTCAAATGAAATGTCATCTAATGAAATTCAAATAAAATATCGTCTAATGAAATTCAAATAAAATATCGTCTAATGAAATTCAAATAAAATATCATCTAATGAAATCCAAATAAAATATCATCTAATGAAATTCAAATAAAATGTCATGTAATGAAATTCAAATAAAATGTCATCTAATGAAATTCAAATAAAATGTCATGTAATGAAATTCAAATAAAATGTCATGTAATGAAATTCAAATAAAATGTCATCTAATGAAATTCAAATAAAATATCGTCTAATGAAATTCAAATACAATATTATTATCATCTAATGAAATTCAAATAAAATATCGTCTAATGAAATTCAAATAAAATATCATCTAATGAAATCCAAATAAAATATCATCTAATGAAATTCAAATAAAATGTCATGTAATGAAATTCAAATAAAATGTCATCTAATGAAATTCAAATAAAATATCGTCTAATGAAATTCAAATACAATATCATCTAATGAAATTCAAATAAAATGTCATGTAATGAAATTCAAATAAAATGTCATCTAATGAAATTCAAATGAAATGTCATCTAATGAAATCCAAATAAAATATCATCTAATGAAATTCAAATAAAATGTCATGTAATGAAATTCAAATAAAATGTCATCTAATGAAATTCAAATGAAATGTCATCTAATGAAATTCAAATAAAATATCGTCTAATGAAATTCAAATACAATATCATCTAATGAAATTCAAATAAAATATCGTCTAATGAAATTCAAATACAATATCATCTAATGAAATTCAAATGAAATGTCATCTAATGAAATTCAAATAAAATATCGTCTAATGAAATTCAAATACAATATCATCTAATGAAATTCAAATAAAATATCGTCTAATGAAATTCAAATACAATATCATCTAATGAAATTCAAATAAAATATCATCTAATGAAATCCAAATAAAATATCATCTAATGAAATTCAAATAAAATGTCATCTAATGAAATTCAAATAAAATATCGTCTAATGAAATTCAAATACAATATCATCTAATGAAATTCAAATAAAATGTCATGTAATGAAATTCAAATAAAATGTCATCTAATGAAATTCAAATGAAATGTCATCTAATGAAATTCAAATAAAATATCGTCTAATGAAATTCAAATACAATATCATCTAATGAAATTCAAATAAAATATCGTCTAATGAAATTCAAATACAATATCATCTAATGAAATTCAAATGAAATGTCATCTAATGAAATTCAAATAAAATATCGTCTAATGAAATTCAAATACAATATCATCTAATGAAATTCAAATAAAATATCGTCTAATGAAATTCAAATACAATATCATCTAATGAAATTCAAATAAAATATCATCTAATGAAATCCAAATAAAATATCATCTAATGAAATTCAAATAAAATGTCATCTAATGAAATTCAAATAAAATATCGTCTAATGAAATTCAAATACAATATCATCTAATGAAATTCAAATAAAATGTCATCTAATGAAATTCAAATAAAATATCGTCTAATGAAATTCAAATACAATGTCATCTAATGAAATTCAAATAAAATATCGTCTAATGAAATTCAAATACAATATCATCTAATGAAATTCAAATAAAATGTCATGTAATGAAATTCAAATAAAATGTCATCTAATGAAATTCAAATGAAATGTCATCTAATGAAATTCAAATGAAATGTCATCTAATGAAATTCAAATGAAATGTCATCTAATGAAATTCAAATAAAATATCGTCTAATGAAATTCAAATACAATATCATCTAATGAAATTCAAATGAAATGTCATCTAATGAAATTCAAATAAAATATCGTCTAATGAAATTCAAATACAATATCATCTAATGAAATTCAAATAAAATATCGTCTAATGAAATTCAAATACAATATCATCTAATGAAATTCAAATAAAATATCATCTAATGAAATCCAAATAAAATATCATCTAATGAAATTCAAATAAAATGTCATCTAATGAAATTCAAATAAAATATCGTCTAATGAAATTCAAATACAATATCATCTAATGAAATTCAAATAAAATGTCATCTAATGAAATTCAAATAAAATATCGTCTAATGAAATTCAAATACAATGTCATCTAATGAAATTCAAATAAAATATCGTCTAATGAAATTCAAATACAATATCATCTAATGAAATTCAAATAAAATGTCATGTAATGAAATTCAAATAAAATATCGTCTAATGAAATTCAAATACAATATCATCTAATGAAATTCAAATAAAATATCGTCTAATGAAATTCAAATACAATATCATCTAATGAAATTCAAATAAAATGTCATGTAATGAAATTCAAATAAAATGTCATCTAATGAAATTCAAATGAAATGTCATCTAATGAAATTCAAATAAAATATCGTCTAATGAAATTCAAATACAATATCATCTAATGAAATTCAAATAAAATATCGTCTAATGAAATTCAAATACAATATCATCTAATGAAATTCAAATGAAATGTCATCTAATGAAATTCAAATAAAATATCGTCTAATGAAATTCAAATACAATATCATCTAATGAAATTCAAATAAAATATCGTCTAATGAAATTCAAATACAATATCATCTAATGAAATTCAAATAAAATATCATCTAATGAAATCCAAATAAAATATCATCTAATGAAATTCAAATAAAATGTCATCTAATGAAATTCAAATAAAATATCGTCTAATGAAATTCAAATACAATATCATCTAATGAAATTCAAATAAAATGTCATCTAATGAAATTCAAATAAAATATCGTCTAATGAAATTCAAATACAATGTCATCTAATGAAATTCAAATAAAATTGCAAGTTAAAACGTAATTTTAAATTAGAAAACCCTAATCGAAATCATGTCCATACCCGACAATATGGTTCAGATGTCAGTTGCTCTTTGTTTCGTGTCACGTTAGCTAACGCGATCGACATTTCCAACAGGGCGACGTGCTCAAGAAGCAGCTGCATTTGATATCTGAAGTGTCGCCGGTAGCTCTCATCAAATTGGTCAAGAATGATGTTGAATTGGAGGCGAGTACAAAATGTTGAATGTCGATAATAAACCTAACTGTGTAATTTTAATATGTGTAATGTTCGTGTGTAGATAAAATGTGGCAGACGAGTATAGAGTCCACCTGATGGTGGATACTGCCGTCCATGGACATCCGCGATACATGACAACATCAGTGCAGAATGACAAACGTTGGCACGCCCCCTGATGCGCTGCCTACCTATGCAGATTAAGGAATGGATTGGGAAAGTGGGCAAAGATAGGATGGGAATGGGCTCTGGCATATCTCACTCACTACCGAAACACGTACGTACATTAGGGAAATACGATAAAGTGGGAAATGCAGTACATTTCAAGGTAGTATTCTGTGAGAGAGTGGTAACGTGGCCAGTCGAGTACCCCAACGGCTGTGGGAATACAGCATGCACTCCCCCCTACATTATTATCGTAATAATAAACAAAGATTAATTATACGAAATGTAGATTGTATTTTATATTCTAAATCGGGTCTGAACGCTTATAGCAAAAGTATTTATTTACCTTTTATTCTTACTCGACGTTTCGGTGCGGGTTAAACCACGTGAGCCGTGGTCACGAGTTGACCACGGCTCAAATCCCTTGTTAAGTCCTTCCAGTGCGTTTAAATTCCAAATATCATTATCTAGTTTTGTTGAAACATGTGTTTAATTAAAACTATTTACATCAAATATAACTTGTAATAAATTTATCTGTAGGGTTTCCGCCAGTGTCATATTCGCGACGGTACAGCGGTAGTCCGCTTCTTCCGCTGGTTACACGAACAGGTGGACTCCGGTGCTAATATAACTGAAGTACAGGCCGCCGACAAACTGCTGGAGTTCCGCAAGTGAGTATAAATGATGAAAAACAAAAAAAAAAAAAAAAAAAACCGCGTCACCGATATAATTCAAAACGTGAACTAATTTAAAATATTTAAAAACAGTTGCAGCGAAAAATAAAATTATCTTCAGGAATATTTCAAAAGTTACAAACATGTAAGATTTCGTTGTTCCATGTAAAAACGTTTGTAGCGGTCATTACTCAGTACAAGGTGAACAGCGGGCCGACGCAGCTCGGCCGACGCGCGTAGAATGAAAGATATATTAGAAATGAACAGTAAGTTATGAAAAAGAAACCTATTGTGAAACTGTTAGAATCGATTCTATTCTCCATTATTTTCAGCTTCTGCGTTATGTCAGTGACATGGTGTATAAAAGTCCTACAAAAATGGTTTCAAATATTTTAATATGTTAATCAGTGCACTAAATCTTAATAGTTTTAGTGGCTACCCACCGTGGGTAGCCGTACGGGGTACCCCCCCCCCCCCCCCGTCTAATGGAAGAATTCTGCATTACACCATCTTTATTTAAATTTAAATAACTGTCGATTAATTTTCTTGTATGTGCATAACACGTTACGTAGTTTATACTCACTGACAGGAGAGGGCGCGGTCAAAGGGCAAAGACCTGAGCGAGTGTGGGATAGTGTTATGCACATAAGAGTAAATTCAACATTATGCTGTAATAAAAAAAAAATCATGAAATACAAGTTAATTTTTAATTAATTGTAACTTTAGTGCACTGATCGACATATTAAAATATTTTAAACTTATTTTGTAGGACCGTATATGCGTATTAATTAATTGGAAAAAAAAAAGAACTAAAATACATAATTTGTACAGGGACGAACATGACTTTATGGGTCTATCATTCGATACGATCGCGGGCACAGGGCCGCATGGTGCGATCATACATTACACCCCTTCCAGGGAGGGCCCTCAGGCGGTCATAAAGAGGGATGATATGTTCCTCCTGGACTCTGGAGGACAGTACAGGTAAGGAAAATGGAAGAAGCAAAAGAAAAAATATTTATTGTCGAATTGTGGATATATGGATCAAACACATAAAATTACGCTATATTACACAAAAAATCATAATAATAAATGACAGATTGAATTGACGTCAGGTCAATTTGGCCATGTCTCGCTTTTAAGAGCCATTTCACGTTTTAAGCGAAAAATGCAAGTTTTCGAGCTCTATAGGTGAAATGAAAGTTGCATTAATAAAATTTTAAAATAATAATTTCATGTTATTCCAGAGATGGGACCACGGACATAACCCGTACCCGCCACATGAGCACACCTTCAGATGAACAACGGGACACTTTCACCCGCGTCCTCAAGGGGCAGATAGCCATCAGCAGCGCGCTCTTCCCCCAGGGGGTTAAGGTAAGTAACAATTTGTGACGCCCGTGCAGTGTTAAATCCTAACCGGTGTGACATTAATCTATACTTATAATAAAATAGCAACAGAATGTCTTATTAAGTATTTTAATATTTGCTTATCTGTCTATCTGAACGCCCATCAGGCAAAAACCACTGGACAAAATTTATTGAAACTTGACATAATTATTGGAGGGTAGAATTTTAAGTGGACTGAAATTTGGGGATTTTATTTCTTATTTTCGATTAATTGCCGTAGCCGTACAATAATAAAGCCGTACCTGAAAGCTGTCTGGTGCACCGAAGTCTTCTGCCGGTGCCGGCGCCGGGCGCTTGGTTCTCCTGTGTTGGCACTTAAAGACACTACTGCACGCACAATGAGGAATTTGGCGTAAAAATAGAAGAATCGATACTTGATCGATTGATGATCGATCGTAAAAATAGATACTTCCGCAATGCAACTGTAGCGTCGCCGTTCACAACGACATCTGTCTAGTTTTTACCACTTCATTGAGACCTGCTAATAAATCAATGAAGCTGGTTCTTGGCAAGCTGCAATCAATCGCTCGGCCAATTATAGCTTATGGCCTGGGTTAACATTTTATCCCGACCCGTTATAAAGTTGCCGCAGGAATCACGCTGAAGTTCATGCAAACGATGTCGCTGGCATTGCTAGTAATAAATACCGCCAAACTTAATGGCCCACATTTGGTTTCCCGGTGTCGTGGGTCCAAAGACACGTACAAGGACGAACACAACACGTGCTACACCCAGACCCGAACATGCCTTTAAACAAATGATTTGGTCGTCACCACAGCCAGCGTGCGGTTTCTTCAGGGGGTTAAAGTAAGTTATACAGGATGACACCAGTATACACTTACCACTTACGCGGGCCTACCGCCATCTATATAAAAAAATGTAAACGTTCATTTGTTCAATATCTTAAATCTCCGAAAGTTCTTCATCGATTGATTTGACATTTTGACACAACTTTGCTTTCGAATACCCGCGTGTTTTTATATATCTATCACAGGGTAAAAAACATGTTTTTTTACCCAAAAACAAGGTAAGCGCCATCTGTTGGGCAGCTACAGCAACGCGCTAGTCATCCTACAAAAATATTGACAACACAAAATATACTAAAAGATCTGACATTACTTTTTAATACGTTACCTTTAAACGCCTTTTCAGATAGAAGCGAGATTCGCTGCTGTCTGCGGTAGCGATATTCGCATGGGTACGCGATAATTCTGTAGTTCAGACATAGGCGATATTCGCTAACCGTTTCGGGTAGCGATATAATAATAATTATTATTATTTATAACTTTTTAAACTTTTATTAAATTTTTTTATGTACGAAGGCGGCAGATGAGCACATAGTTCACCTGATGCGAAGTGGATACTGTCGCCCATAGACAATACCGGACGGGATATCACATTGACGTTATCGTTACCGCAGGCGACAGCCGATATCGCTTATATCTGACTTACTCAAAGGTTTCGGATATTTATTAACAACCAATCTTCATACTTTTGTTTTTTTATAGACTAGTGGGCGGACGAGCAAGCGGTCCCACGTGATGGTAAGTGTTACCGCCGCCCGTGGACACCTGCAACACCAGGGGGGTGTGCGGGCGCGCCGCCGACCTTACAAAATCCTATTCACAGCTTTCTTGAAGAACCCCATATCGTAGCTTAATGGAAAGACCTCTTGAGGCAGTTCGTTCCACAGCCTACGGGTTCGCGGTATAAAATATACTTACACGACTCTTGTGAGTTGCGAGAGGTTTTAAAAGAGTTTTTATCTTCTAAACTAAACTTGCTTTAAAAGGAAAAGTTAACTGTAGGGTTAAAGTAACCTTCGTCTCTATCCGTCTTCCTCAGGGCAATGTCTTAGACAGTTTGGCCCGCAAGGCCCTGTGGGACGTGGGCCTGGACTATGCCCACGGGACGGGACACGGAGTGGGACACTTTCTGAACGTACACGAAGGTCCGGCGGGAGTGTCCTGGAGGCCGTATCCACATGACCCTGGACTTAAACCTCAACAGATTTTGAGCAACGGTATGATTAAGTGCAACGTGGCACTGGAATAACACAAAACCGATCTAGTCTATACTAATATAATAAAGAGGTAAAATTGTGTGTTTGTTTGTATGTTGGGGGTAATCTCTGGATCTACCGAACTGATTTCAAAAATTGTTTCACATATAGGAATTACATTATCCGTGTCTAATATAGGCTATATTTCATTTTGAAATTTTGAAAAAAGATTTGAAAAAAAAATACCGAAGCGAAGCGAAAGCGGGTCGCTAGTAAGAAATACAATTGTTATAGAGAATATACAAAGTTACAAAAATGTAAAGTATTGTTGCTCTATCTAAAATGTTCGTAGCACTCAGTAGTGTTATGATTGGGCGACGCGACTAAAAAATAAAAGAATTTACTAATTAGAAATGAACAATAATTTATGGAAAAAAGATCGTTGTAGAAACTTCAGCCTTTGCTTTATTTCAGTGACACGTATAATATAAAAACAAAATTACATTTTTTTTATGTACGAAGCCGGCAGTCGAGCATATAGTCCACCTGATGGTAAGTGGATACTGTCGCCCATGGACATCCGCGATACATGCGAACATTAGTCGGAAATGACGAACGTTGGCACGTTGGATGCGCTGCCTACCTTTGGAGATTTAAGAACGGATTTGGAGAAAGGGTTAGGAAAATGGGGAGGGATAGGATGGAAATATGCTCTGGCATATCTCACTCACTACCGAAATACGTACGTACATTGGGGAAATACGATAAAGTGGGAAATGCAGGTACATTTCAAGGTAGTCTTCTGTGAGAAAGGGGTAACGTGGCCAGTCGGGCGCGCCCAGCGGCTGTTGGATTGCAGCGTGCACTCTCCCCCCTCTAAATGTTACAGTATTATTATTATTATTACAGATATTTTATATTTATGTTAGACTTTAATACTCTGGTTAATTTTTAATAGATTTATAAGTAAATGTTTACATATTTTTGTAACAAATACGTCATTTAATTATTAAATAATATAATAATTAATTACATACTTGGCATTATATTTAATTAACTTTAAAAAAAACTGCAAGATTTTAAAATTAAATGAAGTATTTATTTTATTTTTAAAGATTTTTTAAAGAATGGTAATTTATCGGAGTTCAATCATTTTATATTATCGCAACCATTTAATTAATTTTCACGCAAATCAATTCATTGAATTATTCTATAGAAATCTCCCTAACGATAATCTTAACGCAGAGCCCGGCTACTACAAAGTGGGTGAATACGGTGTACGCCACGAGGACTTGGTGGAGACTGTGGTCGTCACAAAGGACTCCGACCATCCCAAGGTAATGCTTAACTATACAATAAATCATAAAGAAACTATGAATAAATACGTCCATTTCTATATTACACTCGGCGCACGAGCAGTAGAGCTCCGGAAGCCATTTCTATTTTTGTATTTCTATATTACACTCGGCGCACGAGCAGTACAGCTCCGGAAGGGATGCGATAAGCGAGCACTTGGACTGGGCGTGTAAACAAATTATGTCGATATCGATTGAAATTATAGAATATGAAAAAATACACGGATAAATTTAATTAGGTAGCTAGCGGCGAGCGGACTGACATCTCCCCCGCTTCCCCACCTCATGCCGCGAAGCTCAACTGCTCGCGCGCATAGTGTAGGTAATAGATCAATTTGATTATCCCAAAACCAACTTAAAACCATAGATAACTATCCCAAAACTATCTTGATAACTAGTTTTGTTATAGTACGCGCGTAAGTCGTTGGCCGCGCCCTAGGTATGTGAGCGGTGGGACGGGGGAGCGGGGACACTTGCCGCGCGACGACAGTCCGCCGTCGAACTTCGCGACGGTAACACGTGTCATTAGCTCCGGCTTGTCTACTTAAAACGCACACGAGATTAAAATAGCAAGATGAGTCCGCCGATGACAAAAAAAAGTTAAAACAGTAATTTTTAACTCGTGAGGACAGATATTAAAAAGAACCTGGCTAGAGACCACATTCATGCAATATTTGACGAGAAAATTACAATACTAACGAGATTATTTTCTGAATTCTTGAATCACGATAGGAGATTTGATGATGTGATGGACGAACTCATTATAAACTCACAAGATGATTCAGTCTCAGATCCAGAAAGTCCAGAATCAAGTGATACTGAGGATATGTCGGAATAATTTTATATCATTTTTTTACAATTACCATTTCCAATAAAATTTATTTGTTTTTTTTTATTTTCACTTTTTTTTCACTTACTAAATATGGATACTTCTGTTTTTTTTTTTAAGTCGAAGTGCGATATCTTGAGATTTAGTCATCGTTAAATAATCTCATGTGCGTCCCGTTCATTAAGCACTCCCCCGCCTCACCCCTTTCGCCACGCGCATACTATAAAAGCACCGATCGCTATGTAAGCGCTTTTGAAACTTAACTTTAACAGTTTTAGACTCGAGCTTTTAACTACAAGGGTTTAAGCCCATCAAACATTAAACAACGCTCTAACGATAGACTCCTAAAAGTTCTTTAGCGCTCACTCAGCGCTTAAACGCCGAGCGCTCGACCCTCATTTTTATAAGTCCAGTGATAACTCTTTGTGTGAATAACTCTTTTTTCTGCAGGCGTCAACACTGAGAGGCGATTATGATGGCCGCGGGGTACTGGGGTTCAATACAATTACGTTGGTACCGCATCATCGGGCTTGTATCAACGTTGACCTCTTAGATGACTTTGAGGTTAGTTTTATATTTATTTATTTTAATTCACATTTAGATTTCTTGGCGGGAACTCGAGGAGTGAAGTCGAGGTTTTTTTTTTTATTATATAATATTATACTAAATACTTTTTATGTTACATTTGAAAAAAATAATCTTAATCAGTGATTAATTTCCTCGTATGTGCATAACGCTATCCACACCCGCTCGGGTCTTTGCCCGCGACTGCTTGTTTAGTGAGTACGCGTCATGTCATTAGGGATGTTCGAATTCCCGACAATTTGCAAGTATTCGTTATTCGTTATTCGACATTTCCTAAACGAATACTTATCGAATAGAAAAAGCCCAATAGTAAAGTAGATAAAATAGGTTTTTCACAGGAACAAACATTTTTCGGGGGGGGGGGGGGGGGAGAGTGCACGCTGCATCCTATCCCTTTCCCTACGTCTCCAACCCTTTCTCCAAATCCATTATTTCATCAATAAAGGTAGGTAGTGCATCCGGGGGCGTGCCAAAGTTTGTCATTTTGGACTAATGTTGGCATGTATCGCGGATGTCTATGGGCGACACTTATCCACTTACCACCAGGTGGACTGTATGCTCGTTCGCCATCTTTCTATATAAAAAAAATCGTAGAGTAAATATTCACTTGAAAATCAGTTACGAATCTGATTTTGATTTTAAGTAAGTAATGTATAGTTTAATAATTTAGATAATATCAATTATTAAAATATATTTCCGTGCACGGCGCGAATCAGTAGATAAAATTTAAATAAGTTCTAACACGTTGTCACACTTAGAATTTTGCAATAAAAAATATCCTCGATAGCTTCAAAGAAATTGATTTGACCGTTAAAACGATATTTCGATTATCTAAGCGAAAACACAAACATTAAACTTTTGAAACCAGTTTGTAAGTTATGTCCCTTTCTTATGTCCAATAATTATTAAAATAACCCTTTCTTATGTCCAATACTTACTAAGAGAACCCTTTCTTATGTCCAATACTTACTAAGAGAACCCTTTCTTATGTCCAATACTTACTAAGAGAACCCTTTCTTATGTCCAATACTTACTAAGAGAACCCTTTCTTATGTCCAATACTGTGTTCTACAGCTGTCTTATCTCAACGCATACCATAAGCGTGTGTTAAACACCTTATCTCCGATACTAGAACGGCGAGGTCTTATGGAAGATCTGGAATGGCTGAAGCAGGAATGCGAACCCATTATCAGAGGGTAGCCAGGTAAGAGTTTTATTTGACAACTTTTTTTATAGGATTTTACCAGTCAAGCGCATGTCGGCCCAAAGAGCTTTGTAGCTCACAGCTCGATAAGTTTAATAAGTATGACACGATAAGTTCAGAACTGGTGTTCCTTTCGGATTATACTAAAAAATCTATATATATATAAATAAAAAAAATCTAAATTTGTTTAACGCTTTCACTTTGATGTTAAAAACTAAATCTGTCAAAGCCTTATTTTAATTTTAGTCTCACTTTAAGTTATCGAAAAGTTACATAATTATTTTGGCGTATATTTTTAATTAAATAAAAAAAAAACGCGCTAGTTGTGTAGCCGGTGAACGTATCCATCGTTGTTATTTATTATCTGTTAATTGATTATTGTTTTATCAGTGTCAATTGGCTTATCAACTGATATTAATTGTTTTGTAATAACACGGTAACATATTATACATTAGATAGGCATCGATCAACCAATATAAATACATAGATTGGATACAGCTCACTCGACGGGACATGAGCTTTGCGTTCGTGTGAGTGCCCGTGCCCGTTACGTCATAAATATTGCAATTATTTGTAAAATACGACACCTGTCATGTAAAAATACTTGTAAAATACGTTGTTGGTAGTTATTTGCCGCCAAATGGCACATTGAATGGACGGTAGGTCAATTTGACCGATTTCCAAATGCCTCACTTTTAGGGCCTTAATGCTACCATCTCTGTATTTCGGTTGATCGTTGGTTGTATATGACATAGATTACGCGGTCGCGTGTGTAGCCTCTGGACCGCAGAACATCTGTGTTAATAATCTAATTAGTTATTTTTGGAGTCACTACTCTCTTTTATTTCACATAGTCGAGAGAACACGCAAACAAATCCTATGATTTAACACAGATTAAACCTGATTACCTGATGGTAAGTCTCTATAGTCTTCTCAAATACTCCTACGCTATCATCACCAATAAACTATACAACCCTACATATTATCAATGGATGGTAAGTGGTTTACGAACTGATGGTAAATGGCGGACTAACGGATGGCAAATAGTTCACCAATTGGTTTTAAGTGGCTTACTTATCAACCGATAGTACCAAACAATGGGTAACTGCTTACCAACTGACGGTAAGTAATCAATGGTAAGCAGCTTTTATGGTAAGTCTAGTTTATAACCGCCCAATGTACTGTAATTTCCCATTTAACCTTTAAATGTGACAACTTTCTACATTAAAATTAAAAATATTTTTTATTGCAGATCAAAATGGCGTCCAATTGCTACCGGCATTTTATAAAGCTTTTCAATAAGCTTTTATAAGCTTTTTTCTCAACGCAATACTAACATGAGTAAATATATGTAAAAAAAAAATATTGTTTCTGTTTTTTAACATTTTATAAATAAATGAAACAATAAAAGTGTTTTAAAGTATGACTTTGTTTTATTGCCTGTCTCTTTACGGTGTCGGTAGGGTTCCCACCTCTCCCGGAATTCCGGGAGTCTCCCGGAATTGAGCTCTGAAAATTAAAATCTCCCGGCTCCTCGAAGGAATTTAAAATAAACTAAATTCTCCCGGAATTTCAAGTTGCTCGAACATACCGATGTGCGCGGGCGAAACGTCTGAGAGCGGCGAAAATCATACGATCGCGCGCGGCAGAAATCCAGACGTTTTCCAATTTTAAAATGGACTGTAAAGAGTTTTTTTTAAATTTGTCAGTTCCAGACCAGATATTTTGAAATCTGTACGTTCAAATGTAAAATAAGTTAGGAAAATCGTTGTTTCTTTTTTCTCCCGGATTTAGACAGCCAAGAGGTGGCAACCCTAGGTGTCGGTAACGTTAGCATCTTGACGATATCGCCATCGGGTAATTTGTACGAGTTCCGCAAGTCGCTTATATCTGAACCGACCTTTATTTTACATCAACACAAAAATAAAACTATAACAGAAATTACAAATACATATCTACATAACAGATATTTTGAGAGGAGAGTGCACGCTGCAATCCAACAGCCGCTGGGCGCACTTCACTGACCACGTTACCCCTCTCTCACAGAAGACTTGAAATGTACTGCATTTCCCACTTCATCTTATTTACCCAATGTACGTACGTGTTTCGGTAGTGAGTGAGATGTGCCAGTCTATTCCCATCCTATTCCTTCCCATTTTCCCAACCCTTTCTCCAAATCCATTTCTATATCTCCAAAGGTAGGCAGGCAGCGCATCCGGGGGCGTGAAAACGTTTCGTCATTTCGGACTAATGTTGTCATGTATCGCGGATGTCTATGGGCGACAGTATCCACTTACCATCAGGTGGACTGATGCTCGTCTGCCGCCTTCGTACATAAAAAAAAAAAACGGTTAAATAAAAAAAATATCTGCCCTCAACATTGAATTGCTTTCATAAAACCAACAACTTTGATTATTGTTATGTAAAAGGATTTACTCACGATTTATTTTAGCCGATATTTGGGTCCAGTTACATGAGCCGTGGTCGCGGCGAGACTGCGGAGCCGGGCGAAGGTGTTGCTATTGACAAACAAATCTGTCTACCCTCCATCGTGTTCATTTTTGATTCACCTACCCACACTGAACTTGTATTTGTTGATTGCGTTCCTTGCACACTATACTAGCAATATCACTACACACACGTGAGTTTGAAAACGCATCTACTTTTCTGGGTTTACAAAGTTCAATCACTTGGTTTCATGTGCCAACTTCACTCGCCACCGCAGTCTCGCCGCGACCACGGATCATGTAACTGGACCCAAATATCGGCTAAAATACGTAATAAATCCTGACTAACCCATTTACACATTTTATTGTGATCAACCACGATAACAAATATTTAAAATCTTATGTAACAACTTTGATATCTACATTCTACACGTATGTAAATCGGTGCGAGTGTACGTACGCGGCGCGAGTGAGTGTATAGTGGGGAAAATGTACGGAATTTTAAGAAGTTTTAGAACATTAATTTTATATAGAAAAAAAGGTGGCAGACGAGCGTGCAGTCCACCTGATGGTAAGTGGATACTGTAGCCCATAGACATCTGTGGTACATGCCTACATCGGTCCAGAATGTCAAACGTTGGCACGCTCCCGAATGCGCTGCATAGCTTTTCAGATTAAGGAATGGATTGGGAGAAACTGTTGGGAAAATGGGGAGGTATAGGATAGGGTGGAAATGGGCTCTGGCACATCTCACTCACTACCGAAACACGTACGTACATTGGGGAAATACGATAAAGTAGGAAATGCAGTACATTTCAAGGTAGTCTTCTGTGAGAGAGTAGTAACGTAGCCAGTCAAGTGCGCCTAGCGGCTGTGGTAATGCAGCATGCACTGTCTCCCTGCCAACTAGATGAGAGTTGTAACCAAAAATTGTTAGTTTTCACGAAACAAATTCACCGTTAAGAGTGTGCTGTTATATTTTTGGTAATTGCATTTGGTTACGAATTTCTCTACGCACTTATACCTACTTTGTATATAGATTGTGACGGTTGCGCGGCCGTTATAAACTGCAATGGGCCGTTACGGGCTGCTATCGAGACGCCCTTGGACATCTGCGATTAAACTCGCAAGACTAAACCTTTAGTGTAAATTGACACGCAACTTCTTTTCTCTTTTTTTTATGGACAAAGGCGGCAGACGAGCATATAGTCCACCTGATAGGAAGTGGATACTGACGCCCATAGATTGAGGATTAAGAAAAAAGACGGATGGGAGCCGTCGCTCGGGAGTAAGATTTCGTTATTTCCCGTATGTGTCAGCCTCGGAAGGGCCGTGATGTAAAGCCGGTCCCAGACATGTATACAGTTCAATATTTCTTGTATACAGTTCAATACATGTATACAAATATTTCTACAATTTCTTTCGGAAACATTTGTAAGCACAGAAGAGCCACACACGTTTCGCAAATATTTGTGGATCATTTGTCCATATTATACGCAGAAACAAAATAATCGTCCGTTCTGGGTAGCGTCAAACAGCTAAATGACTTTTTGCAAGTGTGTGATAGCCATCTCAACCATTGGCGGTTTGTGCCCTTTGATGTTAGCCAAAAAACCGACACAATGATGACAAATCTATATATATAATAAAAATGTAACTGATCGCTGTCTGTACATGGAAGATATATGAGAAAAATATTATTGGGGGCCTTTATCAACGCAATAGAACCCAAAACAATGATTGTTAGAATTTTTGTGTGTGCGTTTGTGCGCGCTAATCTTAGAAACGGCTTAACCGATTTGGGTGCGGTATTTCACTAATGTATTGTGGTAAGCTTCACTTAAAATTTAGTGTTTGTTTTATTTCAATCAGTTCATAAATAAAAAAGTTATATCAATTTAAAGAATCACGTCGAACATTTGTTCGATAAAAATGCTATAAAAAGTTTATAAACTAAAGTCCACGCGGACGAAGTCGCGGGCAACAGCTAGTGCGAAATATTTGTACAAGTATTTTCAAATTACCTCCTACACAGCATTTGTACATATCTGTACACATGTATGGGACCGGCACTATACATAGTATTTGTGCGTGTTTGCACATATATGTACACATGTCTAGGACCGGCATAATAGAAATAAATAGATTTTTTTCTTGTGCTAAATACTACGCGTCAATTTAACGCACAATTAACGAACGCGAACGAAGCGTTGTTTAATTTTGCGAACGAACGCGAATTGACCGCGGCCACTGACTAGTGTTTCTATATAAGAAGAAAACCTACAAAAACTTGGGGGGATGTGGTTGTAGGTACTGCCGACCTTGTAACATGAGAAGATAAAGTATCACCCTACTACTACTATCTCTCCACCGCTGGATATAAGCCTATCCCAAGGACGGCCACACAGTCTCCTGCACTTCTCATGTAGTCACCACCGGCGACTTTCTTCAAGTCTTCAGTCCACGCGACCGGAGGGCGACACGCTACGTGGTCTCCACTCTAGGACTCCTTTACTCCATCGTGCATCGGTTGCTGGACCTGCGTCAGATATGACATGCACACTGCTACTTCAGCTATGTTGATGACTATGTTTTTCCTTTTTACGAATTTCTTCATTTTTGATCCTATCCGTAAAATGAACCCTGGAGCTGATCAAAACCCTAATCACATTGTAAGCACTAGGTATCTAATCTAACATATAGTATCAAACGATAATTCAATTGATATTTACATTTTTGTATTTATCTCTATTGATTAAAATGGCGGTCAATAGAGACGTGTGTGTTTTTGCAATATGGATATTGTAAGTTTGTTTTATAATTCGTTTTTAAACTTATTTAATAGTTTAATAGACCAAAACAGTACGAAAAAAGGGTCGAGAACTTTCTGATGTAGGAAATTTTACGAGCTATAAATTCGATCACAGGTATTATTACCTAAGATTAATTATTTAAGAGATAATCGCAAGAAACCTTTTTTCTATAGTTGCGAAACTAAATGAAATGTGTGAAACTGTGTGAAAATTTTAACAGCATGGATGGGAATTTTCGGCATTATACGATAATGGAACGATAACGAAAGCCCATACAAAAAATTAGCTCCATCGGAATACTTCCGAAATGTGATATCTCGCTCGACTATTATGTATATGTTTAAACTATTAAACGGGTCCCAACGCGTATGTTTACCTTATTTATTTGACTGGACGTTTCGGTTGTTTTTTTTTTATGTACGATGGCGGCAGACGAGCATACAGTCCACCTGATGGTAAGTGGATACTGTCGCCCATAGACATCCGCGATACATGCCAACATTAGTCCGAAATGACAAACGTTGGCACGCCTCCGGATGCGCAACCTACCTTTGGAGATATAGGAATGGAGTTCCGTATTGCGAGCGCATATTAGACTAGAACACCATACTTATACATTGGATTTTAAAACTCGCCACTATTAACCAAAAGCAAACGAAGCAGAAGTCGCTCAGTTAATCCGATCTCATACGAAGCAAAACTATTGTGTTTAGAGCTGCAAACTGACTTGCTTGGAAGTTGGATGGTGTATCAGTTTATAATATGCTCTTCACATAGACATAGACAACGCAAGTTCGTGAAACTGTATGGAAACCACTTTAGTATAGTGGTGGGAAACCAGTCACCGAATGAAACAAAACATTTCCCTTGACTTGGTTCCCCGCTTTTGACGAATTTTTACGTTTGACTGACCGAGCAGTGCGAGATGTTGAGAAGCGAGGAGCTGAGCGCCAATTTGAGACACAGCGACACAGCTTGCGTTATCCCTCTATATATGCCATGCCACTTGTTTGCAGAATGTCGTCATGCGTCACGTACGCGCACATACCGATGCGTTACTTTGAATGGGCCGAACCCAATGCACCTGTATATGGTAAAGTACCCTTTATTTTTTTGAAATAGATGCTAAACTACCCGGGATAAGGATACAGGGATGTATAAGCTCCCTAGGTGTCACATTTTTTCTTTGGTGTCTGGGCGCTCTTCCAGTTCCAACTTACATTTACCAGACTCTGGTAGTGAGCACTGAATTCTACGTATTTAATTATTTAAGACTAGCTGTGCCCGCCACTTCGTACGCGTGGAATTTTAGTTTTTAAACTCTAAATTGGGATAGCTTTTCTTCCCGTCCGGCGATTTCGATGAAACAAGGCCTATTCGAAGCGCCAAGCTAAGCTTAATTAACCTATGGAAACCCCATGAAAATCCGTTCAGTAAGTTTGGAGATTAGCGTGTTCGAACACACAGACAGACAAAAATTTCAAAATCGTCTTTTTATATTCTGATACTCTTCCTCCATCGCCTCCAATCAGTTTTTGGTAAATATATTAAATGTACAGATACGCTGGTTCTACAGTTTTAATATATGTAGGTATAGATCTTCTTTCAATATGACACCGGGGGGCTAATAATTTACCTAAGTTTTATTATAAATAAGCTAGTGGTTGAAAGTAAATAAAAAAAGGGAAAGTAAAATGAGTGACAACAAAACAAATGGAGACCTAATTATGACGTTCAGAGCGCGTTCGACCTTGTTTTTGAAAGTCCGCAAACCGCCTGCGCATAAGTCCAGTTCGGGATTTTCGGAAGCCGCAGTCTTAAATCTAACTTGATTAGAATGATGACTGAAGTGCCTCAAAGTGTCAAAGTGCTCTAGAAAAATAATTAATGTATAAAATCCTAAGGAAACGGGACATAATCACAGGTGGTTTTGGTACACACACGTATTTTTGCCATAGGTACACGCACGTATTTATGCCATAAGTTACACGCACGTATCTATGCCATAGGTTACATGCACGTATTTATGCCATAGGTATACGCACGTATTTATGCCATAAGTTACACGCACGTATCTATGCCATGGGTTACATGCACGTATTTATGCCATAGGTACACGCACGTATTTATGCCATAAGTTACACGCACGTATCTATGCCATAGGTTACATGCACGTATTTATGCCATAGGTATACGCACGTATTTCTGCCATAAGTTACACGCACGTATCTATGCCATGGGTTAAATGCACGTATTTATGCCATAGGTTACACGCATGTATTTTTGCCATAAGTACAGGCACGTATTTTTGCCATAGGTACACGCACGTATTTTTGCTATAGGTACACGCACGTGTTTTTGCCATGGATACACGCACGTATTTTTGCCATAGGGCCACGCACGTATTTTTGCCATAGGGCCGTGCACGTATTTTTGCCATAGGGCCACGCACGTATTTTTGCCATAGGGCCACGCACGTATTTTTGCCATAGGGCCATGCACGTATTGTTGCCATAGGGTCACGCACGTATTTTTGCCATAGGGCCACGCATGTATTTATTTGTAGTGCATTATTATAATCCACAGCAACGGACCCAGCAACAACTAGCATTACAAAACAACAAACTCTGGATAGACTGACAGCGCTGCGCGCCTTGATGTCCACCCAAGGAGTCGACGCGTACATCATACCTACTGCCGATGCACATAACGTGAGTTTTATTTACAAGTCTCCATGAGTAGACGCTAGAATAATTATATACTTCATTCTGTGTAGTCTTGTTCATTGATGCTTGCATCATATCCACTATTGATGCACACAATGTAAGTTTTCAATACATATTTATATAGTTAAATAAAAGTATAATATTTTGCTTCAATAGTAAGCTGTGAATAGGATTTTGCAAGGTCGGTGGCGCGCCCGCATACCCCCTGGTGTTGCAGGTGTCCATGGGCGGTGGTAACACCTGCCATCACGTGGGACCGCTTGCTCGTCCGCCCTCTTGTCTATAAAAAAAAAGTATCCAGCGACTTCCAGTATCATGAAGCAGTCTCAATAGATGGACAACGTTGCGCTACGTGATGTCCTCTCATAGTACTGATGCTTACTTACATCATACCTGCTATTGATCCACATAATGTAAGTTTTCATTAAATAAGTGGATAAAATACATATATAATTCTGCTTCAATAGTACGTACTCAGCGACTTCCTGATCATCAAGCAGTCTGAGTGGACTGACGCTATGCAGCATAATGTCTTCTTCTCATAGTATTGATGCTCACATCATACTTGCTATTGATGCACATTATATGTATTTTAATCGTGGTCACTGTCAGAAAATTAACGAAATGGTAAAATGATCCTGTATCAAGGGGCTGGTCAACTGAATATTTCAGTGTTGTGTTTACAAACAAATGCTGTAATCTGTATAAATCTTTAAACATAGGTAAAGGTTGGATGGCAGTGATCGCTGTAGCGGTAAGGCCTACACTTTTGTATCACTTCACTGTACGAGACTGTCCTTACTTACTACCATCAGCCTATGTCTTTCCACTGCAGGATATAGCCCTCTCCCGTGGCTCGTCACCACGCACGAGCTTCTTCAAGTCGTCGCCTGCCTAGAGGGCGTCGACTCGAGGACTTGCCTGCCCCATCAGTCATCAGTCCTGCAGTAAATATTACCCGCCCACTGCCACTTCAACATACTTACATTCCTTAAAAATTTCTTTCAGTCGCAATACATAGCGCCCTGCGACGCGCGACGCGAATGGATCTCTGGATTCACTGGATCAGCTGGAATAGCAGTAGTGACATCTACTCGAGGGTTAATCTGGACTGACGGCCGATACTTTGCGCAGTTCTACTTGGAGGTCAACACTACGCACTGGGACCTGATGCGGCAGGGTGAGTGAAAAATAAAAACACGGCGTGGTCTTGTATAACGTCCTACAATACTTTTGTTTTCATTTGTTACAATGCAATAAAGAGTTTTGTCTGTCTATCCTTTATAGCCCACTGCTGGACACGGGCTTCCTAAAAAATGATTAATTAAATTAGCAGCAGAAATTTAAGTGGCTTGATTTAGATTCTTCGATGACAGTAACGAAATAGAAGTCTCGCGAAGCAGGGCTCCTGATAATTGACTTACTGATGTATTTTTTTCTTCTTCTCATATGACATTGGTGCAATTAGCACATTTTTTTTATTTTTTTATATACTAGTGGGCGGACGAGCAAGCGGTCCCACGTGATGGTAAGTGTTACCGCCGCCCATGAACACCTGCAACACCAGGGGGCATGCGGGCGCGCCGCCGACCTTGCAAAATCCTATTCACAGCTCTCTTGGAGAACCCCATATCGTAGCTGTGCACGACAGAATAAATAAGGGCGTAGCACAAGTGCAGTACAATTAAGATATATTATGTAATATGTAAATATTATGTAAATATTATGTAAATATTATGTAAATATTATGTAAATATTATGTAAATATTATGTAAATCGAGTGTACATGACATGTACGTACTGGCATCGCACGGCTCAGGGAAGAAAGGGGGTTGTCTCACAAGGGTTGCGCAACTAGCGAGGTGAGGACGAAGGAATTCTCACATTACACTAATAGAAGCGTACGAGACAAATCCATACACCTTTCCTACGAGACTATGGGATGTTAGTGCGTACATTTATATTATATTTTTTTAAAGTGTCCTTTGTTTATAAACTGTATGTGTTTGTATTCGCTCTCCATAAATGTATTAGGGAAACTAGGTTGCGGGTCAGGGTATAGGCAAAATAAAGGCTACCGCCCGCAGTGTGTTTTATTGAGCATTGAATTAAACATATAAAGTTGCGGGCTAGATGACGAAGTTCCGGTATCGGCGCCACTACTTCCCCTTTACCTTCAGTCCTCCCATTCCCCTTGCTACTCAACGAAGGAGGGAGGGAAAAAAGGGCTAAATTGCCCAGAAAGATGTAAAATCATCATGCATCGTCATCGAAAATAGCCTTGTTCTCCGCATAAGAGGAGAACCGACCCTAGGATAAGTGACTTGTAACCTAGAAGTTATGTATGACGTGGGAGAGCGAATAGCACAATAAACTACCCCAGGGAGCAGGGGGATCGCACGGGCAGCAAACTTGCTATAAAAGGCATAGGTTCCGACCTCTCTTGGCCAGTTCGTCCTCAGCACTTCAAGTAGTAACTTGAACTGCTAGTTTTACATTTATCACTTCAAGCAGTAACTTGATCCAACAGACTCCTCATTGTGGAGATACCTAACAAGTTCATACAAGCAAGCTCGCTGCCGACTGCCGCTTCCTCTCTGCCCCCCTGTGGTTCAATGTGAATTAGAGCAGCGTTTTTATTTCCGTATTTCACCCCTACACCCCCCCGTTGGAAGGCAACGTGCGGCCTGCAACATTGGCCCTGCGGTATAAGATCGATCGCGAGCACCGCCTTATATATAATATATATATCGTAGCCAACAGTAGCTAAATGGAAAGACCTCTTGAGGCAGTTCGTTCCACAGCCTGCGGGTTCGCGGTATAAAGTAATTTTTGGACCGAACAGTGCGCGACACCTCCGTGTCGAGGAAATGCGGATGGACCGCATTTGTGACCGCACATTCTGCCAGTGTCAAGTTTTCATCGTAAATCAAAACAATTGAAAATATCTCGCCATTATCCAGTCACGTCGTGGCAAGTCAAGGGTCGCTCAGTAAAGTGATGGTGGGTTTACTCAGGACAGACTTGGGCTTATTGGAAGCACAAGAAAAATACAGTCTCATATTATTATTTGATTATCAAAAACATTTTTTTTTTATAGAAAGAAGATGTCAAACGAGCATACAGTCCACCTGGTGCTAAGTGAATACTGCTGCCCATAGACATCCGCGATACATGCCAACATTAGTTCAAAATAATAAACGTTGGCACGCCCCCGGATGCGCTGCCTACCTTTGTTGATGAAAGAATGGATTTGGAGAAAGGGTTGGGGACGTGGGAAAGGATAGGATGGGAATGGACTCTGGCATATCTCATTCACTACCGAAACACGTAAATACATTGGGGAATATGATAAAGTGGAAAATGCGGTACAATTCAAGGTAGTATTCTGTGAGAGAAGGGTAACGAGGCCAGTCGAGTGCGCCCAGCGGCTGTTGGATTGCAGCGTGCACTCTCACCGTCTGAAAGCACTAACATTGGGTATTTTTAATAAACTATCACTATTAAACCACAAAACCCACCCTACAAACCACAAGTACATAATTTTTACATTGATCATATAAAAACTCATCCTTCACTTGTAGAGTTCCTGCCAAAAGTCTGATGACATTTATAAGACTTTAAAATTATTTTTAATAATTCAAAACTAGTTTTGTTGTCGTGCTGTCCATTTAGCTTTTTTTTCTTTGAATACAAACGTTTTATAAAAAAGCTTGTTCATTTTATTACAGGTACTGATTTATCTATACAAGCGTGGCTGATAGAAAACCTACCACGAGACTCCGTGGTAGGCATCGATCCTACCACTTACACACGGAACTCCTGGACATCTTTACAGGTAGGTACCTAGATGTTTTAAAAGATCTAAAACTGGGTTTTGTCCGCGTATACAATTGACAAATGTACTCGTATTTACGATCCAAGCTAAACGCGCTGTCAAGGAATATTCAAATAATAAGTGAAATTATAAAAAAATGTATTTTTCTTTTTTGCCTTCTTTACCAAGTGCAACAATTTTGTATTTGTACCAAGGATTGGGGAAACAATTTTGTATTTTTAAGTTTATTGAGAAAGAGGAATGACGTTTAGGTAAAAGGTGATTCGTTATACATTACTCAATTGATTTATTTATAATTATTACAGGCGTAATTATAGTTTAACAAATACTGAAGCGTTTTTTTTATGTACGAAGGCGGCAGACGAGCATACAGTCCACCTGATGCTAAGTGGATACTGTCACCCATAGACATCCGCGATACATGCCAACATTAGTCCAAAATAACAAACGTGGACATGCCCCCGGATGCGCTGCCTACCTTTGGAGACATAGGAATGGATTTGAGGTAAGGGTTGGAAAAATGGGGAGGGATAGGATGGGAATGGGTTCCAGCACATCTCACTCACTACCGAAACACGTACGTACATTGGGGAAATAAGATAAAGTGGGAAATGCAGTTCAAGGTAGTCTTCTGTGAGAGAGGGGTAACGCGCCCAGCGGCTGTTGGATTGCAGCGTGCACTCTCCCCCTCAAAAAGTCATAAGCAGCATATTGCATAGAATAGTATAGCAACATAGGTACGATGAAGTATATACATAGCAAGGTGTAGTCCACTCAGGAATCGTCAACCAAACAATAGGGTACCAACATAGGCTCTGTGTCGTGTGATTACTTTCCCTGGACGAATTAAAAAGCCTGTATTATTTTACTCCAGTGAAATATGAAATCTTCTCTTCTTTAGATATATAAAAATGGATGTTGGTATATCTGATGTTAATAAACTTCGACACCGTTTGACTGATCACCATGAAAGTTGGCACATATTATGTATTTTTTCATAGAGAAGGTTTTTATGCTATCGACTTTGTTGTAACTCGCCACTAGATGGCGCTGCAGCACATCAACTTCTATACCGTTGAACCGATCGTCATGAAAATTAGTATACAAAGGTATTTGAGCACGGAGAATATTTTCGAGCTATCTACTTTGTTGTAACTCGCCACCAGGTGGCGCTGCGGCACATCAACTTTTGTGGCAGGACAACGTCTGCGGGGTTTTGCTAGGATTTTATATAACTCACCTGTATATTGGACCATATTGAAAACAACCTGTATATTGGAACATATTTAACACCCTGTATATTGGAACATATTTAACATTTCAGAACGCATTGTTACCATCGAGTATAACACTGTTACCTGTATCCACCAACCTGGTGGATATAGCGCGGGAGAACATCAACGACCCAGCGCCCCCTAGGCCGAACGAACCACTGACGACTTTGATTCTTAACTTTACTGGTAAGTGATATATTATACAGTGTGTCCAGGCACGAACCAGCGAACATCTAGAGACCTAATTTAATCGTCAAAAACACCTTCGGTAGACGTCGGTAGACTAAAATTCCACGCGTACGAAGCCGCGGGCGCAGCTAGTTACATTATAACAACTTTTGGTCTATAATAATAACGATATTTAAATATCAAAGACTTTAAATTGATTCTAATAAGTTGAAGGTATTTAAAAAATTAAACAAATTCGATGCGACTTCATTATTTCTCTTGAGAAATATGGTGTCCCAAGATTGGACCTCTCGATGCAATGAAAACAAATGCGTCGATCTCTTTCTGACTAATTACGCGTAATCTAATAAGTGCGCGTGGGACAAGGACAGACAAATATTGTTATGTGTTAGTCATTACTTTTGCTATTGATAGCAAACTAATTATTGAAAATTAAACGGAATTCGGGGTTCGGGGGTAATTCAATCTTTTTTTTTTTCACTTTTACTGCGTAATTTTTACAATTTTTCACCGCACAATACGACATTGTGTCGTCGGTTGCTCGGCAGAATGAAGACTGACGCGGAATTGTTTCTCTTTTTTCGTTTTGTTTCTCTTTTAGTTTGGACACTTTTGAGCGCGGGACTATCATCGACTATCGTCGTCGGTGAAAACAAAATTAAATTGTTACAGGTAAACCAGCGAGTGAAAAAATAAACGAATTGCTATCGCAAATGTCTACACGTGGCGCTAGTGCGCTGGTTCTAACAGCTCTAGATGATATTGCATGTAAGTAGATAAACTGGTATCACATAGCGAATCGGTACCCTATCAGTATTGGAGAAGAAGGCAGTCCACCTGAAGGTAAGTGGATACTGTTGTCTATAGACATTCGCGATACATGCCAACATCAGTCCAGAATGACAAATGCTGGCACGCCCCGGGATGCGCAACCTACCTTTGGAGATATAGGAATGGAGTTCCGTATTGCGAGCGCATATTAGACTAGAACACCATACTTATACATTGGATTTTAAAACTCGCAACTATTAACCAAACCAAAACGAAGCAGAAGTCGCTCAGTTAATCCGATCTCATACGAAGCAAAACTATTGTGTTTAGAGCTGCAAACTGACTTGCTTGGAAGTTGGAGATATAGGAATGGATTTAGAGAAAGGGTTGGTATGAGATCCCGGCACATGCGGATGTGGTGCAAAAATGGGAATAGGACAGGGTGGGATGGTAATGGGTTCTGACATATCTCACTCACTGCAGAAACACATACATTGGGTAATAGGATAAAGTGGGAAATGCAGTGCATTTCAAGGTACTCTTCAGTAAGAGCGGGGTAACGAGGCCAGTCGAGTGTCTCCAAAATGGATGTTTCAAATAGAAAAAAAAAAACACCATTCACTAATACAAATACGAATAATTTGTCTCAATATTCACGGATACAAATAGTGCGCAACCTACGCGTGTACTTGTAAAATCAGTAAGTAAGTAGGTTACAAGTAGGTATATGGACAAGAGGCGTTGTAAAAGATACTTTTTGTCACTATCTATATAGATAGGATTCAAATCTACGGTGAGTGTATGACGTTAGTTTGGCCAACGACACATGACAATAAGAAAACCGTGGCTTTAACAACAACGTTTTATTCAAAATACACAGATGGCGGCGTCAGTTGGTAGGGAAATTTTGACTATTTTCCATACATATGCTACCTGATATGCGACTTTTATTTCAGTCATTTTTTTTAAATATTTCACTTAGTTCCACGAAATGATTGGTACTTTTATTTAATTACAAAATTTTCTAAACAAAAACTACTTAATTTTTAACATTTGTTATGTGTATTTTTAAAACGATACAATCCCATTTTTACATTTAAAAAATGTAAATTCTATATAAGTTTATTACACACTGTAGATTCTATATAAGTTTATTACACACTGTAAATTCTATATAAGTTTATTACACACTGTAGATTCTATATAAGTTTATTACACACTGTAAATTCTATATAAGTTTATTACACACTGTAGATTCTATATAAGTTTATTACACACTGTAAATTCTATATAAGTTTATTACACACTGTAAATTCTATATAAGTTTATTACACACTGTAGATTCTATATAAGTTTATTACACACTGTAAATTCTATATAAGTTTATTACACACTGTAAATTCTATATAAGTTTATTACACACTGTAAATTCTATATAAGTTTATTACACACTGTAAATTCTATATAAGTTTATTACACACTGTAAATTCTATATAAGTTTATTACACACTGTAAATTCTATATAAGTTTATTACACACTGTAAATTCTATATAAGTTTATTACACACTGTAAATTCTATATAAGTTTATTACACACTGTAGATTCTATATAAGTTTATTACACACTGTAAATTCTATATAAGTTTATTACACACTGTAAATTCTATATAAGTTTATTACACACTGTAGATTCTATATAAGTTTATTACACACTGTAAATTCTATATAAGTTTATTACACACTGTAAATTCTATATAAGTTTATTACACACTGTAGATTCTATATAAGTTTATTACACACTGTAAATTCTATATAAGTTTATTACACACTGTAAATTCTATATAAGTTTATTACACACTGTAAATTCTATATAAGTTTATTACACACTGTAAATTCTATATAAGTTTATTACACACTGTAAATTCTATATAAGTTTATTACACACTGTAAATTCTATATAAGTTTATTACACACTGTAGATTCTATATAAGTTTATTACACACTGTAAATTCTATATAAGTTTATTACACACTGTAAATTCTATATAAGTTTATTACATACTGTAAATTCTATATAAGTTTATTACACACTGTAAATTCTATATAAGTTTATTACACACTGTAGATTCTATATAAGTTTATTACACACTGTAAATTCTATATAAGTTTATTACACACTGTAAATTCTATATAAGTTTATTACACACTGTAGATTCTATATAAGTTTATTACACACTGTAAATTCTATATAAGTTTATTACACACTGTAAATTCTATATAAGTTTATTACACACTGTAGATTCTATATAAGTTTATTACACACTGTAAATTCTATATAAGTTTATTACACACTGTAAATTCTATATAAGTTTATTACACACTGTAAATTCTATATAAGTTTATTACACACTGTAAATTCTATATAAGTTTATTACACACTGTAAATTCTATATAAGTTTATTACACACTGTAAATTCTATATAAGTTTATTACACACTGTAGATTCTATATAAGTTTATTACACACTGTAAATTCTATATAAGTTTATTACACACTGTAAATTCTATATAAGTTTATTACATACTGTAAATTCTATATAAGTTTATTACACACTGTAAATTCTATATAAGTTTATTACACACTGTAGATTCTATATAAGTTTATTACACACTGTAAATTCTATATAAGTTTATTACACACTGTAAATTCTATATAAGTTTATTACACACTGTAGATTCTATATAAGTTTATTACACACTGTAAATTCTATATAAGTTTATTACACACTGTAAATTCTATATAAGTTTATTACACACTGTAGATTCTATATAAGTTTATTACACACTGTAAATTCTATATAAGTTTATTACACACTGTAAATTCTATATAAGTTTATTACACACTGTAGATTCTATATAAGTTTATTACACACTGTAAATTCTATATAAGTTTATTACACACTGTAAATTCTATATAAGTTTATTACACACTGTAAATTCTATATAAGTTTATTACACACTGTAAATTCTATATAAGTTTATTACACACTGTAGATTCTATATAAGTTTATTACACACTGTAAATTCTATATAAGTTTATTACACACTGTAAATTCTATATAAGTTTATTACACACTGTAGATTCTATATAAGTTTATTACACACTGTAAATTCTATATAAGTTTATTACACACTGTAAATTCTATATAAGTTTATTACACACTGTAGATTCTATATAAGTTTATTACACACTGTAAATTCTATATAAGTTTATTACACACTGTAAATTCTATATAAGTTTATTACACACTGTAAATTCTATATAAGTTTATTACACACTGTAAATTCTATATAAGTTTATTACACACTGTAGATTCTATATAAGTTTATTACACACTGTAAATTCTATATAAGTTTATTACACACTGTAAATTCTATATAAGTTTATTACACACTGTAAATTCTATATAAGTTTATTACACACTGTAAATTCTATATAAGTTTATTACACACTGTAAATTCTATATAAGTTTATTACACACTGTAAATTCTATATAAGTTTATTACACACTGTAAATTCTATATAAGTTTATTACACACTGTAAATTCTATATAAGTTTATTACACACTGTAGATTCTATATAAGTTTATTACACACTGTAAATTCTATATAAGTTTATTACACACTGTAAATTCTATATAAGTTTATTACACACTGTAGATTCTATATAAGTTTATTACACACTGTAAATTCTATATAAGTTTATTACACACTGTAAATTCTATATAAGTTTATTACACACTGTAGATTCTATATAAGTTTATTACACACTGTAGATTCTATATAAGTTTATTACACACTGTAAATTCTATATAAGTTTATTACACACTGTAAATTCTATATAAGTTTATTACACACTGTAAATTCTATATAAGTTTATTACACACTGTAAATTCTATATAAGTTTATTACACACTGTAAATTCTATATAAGTTTATTACACACTGTAAATTCTATATAAGTTTATTACACACTGTAAATTCTATATAAGTTTATTACACACTGTAAATTCTATATAAGTTTATTACACACTGTAGATTCTATATAAGTTTATTACACACTGTAAATTCTATATAAGTTTATTACACACTGTAAATTCTATATAAGTTTATTACACACTGTAGATTCTATATAAGTTTATTACACACTGTAAATTCTATATAAGTTTATTACACACTGTAAATTCTATATAAGTTTATTACACACTGTAGATTCTATATAAGTTTATTACACACTGTAGATTCTATATAAGTTTATTACACACTGTAAATTCTATATAAGTTTATTACACACTGTAAATTCTATATAAGTTTATTACACACTGTAGATTCTATATAAGTTTATTACACACTGTAAATTCTATATAAGTTTATTACACACTGTAAATTCTATATAAGTTTATTACACACTGTAAATTCTATATAAGTTTATTACACACTGTAAATTCTATATAAGTTTATTACACACTGTAAATTCTATAATTCTATTATTTATATTTCACGGCTCTAGATTGAGCCAATATAAATTACTTTTAAAAATGTTACCATGTAATGGGTTCTGAGTTCACAGTTGTGCCAACTTTCGTTGGATTCTAATTTATTTATTTAAAAGTTCAAAGTACCAATCATTGATAAATGAATAAATATATTTTTAAATGTTACAGACACACTAAACCTTCGTGGATCGGACATACCCTATAATCCTGTATTTTTCGCTTATCTTGTCATAACGTCTGACATGGTATGTTTTTATGTCATGTTTATATTTATGATATAAGGTTCTACAAAAATAGTGTTAAAATATTTCAATCATTACACTAAAATTATTATATCTAACTAAAAATTTACAACATGCATTTCATTACTTTAAAAATTAATAATTGTTGATTAATTTACTCGTATGTGCATAAAACTATCCACACTCGCTCTGGTCTTTTGCCCTTTGACCGCGCCCGCTGCTGTCACTGAGTACGCGTAAGTAGGTATCAACTACAATCTGTTTCACTCGGGTTTGTCGCTAACGTTGTGACGTCACTTAATTAAATCTCGACAAGGGTAACTGAAAAATATAACAAATCAAAAAACAGGCAGACGTCAAAAATACACGCGCTCACGATGACTGAAGACGGTAGTAAGAGGTTACAGCGGTGCGGTAAGTGGTTGGGGGGAGGGGCGCCTACATTCCGCGCACCGGCAAACTTGAGTAGGACGTGTTGTACGCACCGTGAATATGTGAGTGAAATAATCATGTTTAATCTAATAAAAAGACAATGAAATACATGTTCATTTTTATTTAAATAAATTAAGATCAAAGGTGGAATAACAAAAGAAACACTCCGAATAGCACCGATATTTTCTTTTATTATCACTCCAGAACGTAACAACGCGCGCGTCCGTTTCGCACAGAAAACCTATGGCTTAGTGAACAAAGTAGCGATGGGTAACTCCGGATTTAATTAATTTAAAGAGTTAAACCCGCTAGCGGAGTAGAAACCTTAATTATTCCAGCGGACTGTTACTAACTCCGAGGAGTTATCTAACTCCGGGGAGTTATTTATTCTGTTGACGTTTCGTTTTTGGTTGGATCGGGCAACTGTCGCCGAGCCCGAGCCACTGCGAGCAAAAGCGAGATGCGACGACAGCATGCGCTGTGTGTGAAACGAATAATATTGCTAGTAAGCACTAAAAATAGTGACGACCATGCAAGGGGAATGAAACGCTCTCGGAGTTCTCGGACTCTTATAAAATATAAGTAGGTGAATCAAAAGAGTTAAGGGATCGTCCATTAATCACGTGAGGCTCGAAACCGAGGATGTTCGGAGAAAATCACTATTTATCACCAGTATCACTACGTATCACCGGGGGGGGGAGGGATTAAAAAGTTGCTAAAAAACATCACGTGATTAATGGACGACCCCTAAGGAGTTACTAAGCGGAGTAGGATTAGGTGAGTTAAATTACTCCGAGAGGTCCTGATCACCCACCGCTAGAACGCAGGCGCAATCTCTCACCCCCACCCCGCGCAGATCAGCCGCAAGCGGGCAGGAACGACGGCCCTCTCAGCTATCTATAATAGTTTTAGTGTAATGATTAGCATATTAAAATATATGTAACACTATTTTTGTAGCAACCTATATACAGTGTTTTTTTTTTTTTAACTTTTAGGTAGCGGGAGAAAGTCTATACCTGTTCTGGGGTAACGGAACGCAACCAATGGATGTCTTCTTACATTTGCAAAACGAAGGAGTTAATCTATTTTTCAACCCATATGAGGACATATATGATTACTTGAGGAATACCCAGAACATGACACATGTAATTTTTTTTACATTAAACCCTTTCATCGCCCACTGCTGTAGACGGGCCACCCCATGCACATTGTCTCGTGCATGTATGGCCTTAAAACATCACGCTGTCTGAGCGGGTTGGCGAGTCCACTGTTTTAGAGATGGTGATATCGCTCAGGGTTTATGGTAGTGGCTTTATCCCTTTGTCGCCGTTTACGACACACACGGGAAGGGTTGGGATAGTAATACTTAGGCCGGCCGACACCATACGGCCATTAACTGCTTATTCAACGTATCACTCAAATAACGCAAAAAAAACTGAAAATTGGTTTTTCAGTATTGAGGGTAGAAGCGATTCCGTCAGCTTTTTTCATAACATTGTTAATTTCTAATTTCTATTGTTTATTCTACACGATGTAGCATTCCACGCGCACTACTCACGCTGCGCTGTCTAGACAACCATTAGTCTGTACTGAGTACCGAGCACTACAAATATTTTAGATAGAACAACAAAACTTTACACGTTTGTAACTTTAAATTTTTTCTTTTCGCTGGTACGGTTTTATATGTTTTAAATTAGATGGCGTGTTTCGGGTTTTTTCGTTTCTTCAGTAACATGTATTTATTTCTTGCTAATACAATTAAGAATTATAATTGCTATTTGTATCTTTGAGGGGGGATGTACATGCTGCAATCACACAGACAATGACAGTCAACTAAAGGCCGATTCAGATCGAACGAAGCGCAGCGCAGAGAACGGAAGCGTATTAAATAATGCAAGTACAATAATGAAATGTATCTTAAGGAAATCTATATACTACATATAATAAAAATGTAACTGATCGCTGTCTGTACATGGAAGATATATGAGAAAAATATTATTGGGGCCCTTTATCAACGCAATAGAGCCCAAAACAATGATTGTTAGAATTTTTGTCTGTTTGTCTGCGTTTGTGCGCGCTAATCTTAGAAACGGCTTAACCGATTTGGGTGCGGTATTCACTAATGTATTGTGGTAAGCTTCACTTAAAATTTAGTATTTGTTTTATTTCAATCAGTTCATAAATAAAAAAGTTATATCAATTTAAAGAATCACGTCGAACATTTGTTCGATAAAAAATAAGCTATAAGAAATAATGTGTGTGATGATTTTGAAAATACTAAATACCCCTAAGAAGGTAAAGACGGTGTTTATAAACTAAAGTCCACGCGGACCAAGTCGCGGGCAACAGCTATATATTTATAATAAAAAAAATGTAGAACCAGCGTGTCTGTACATTGAATATATTTACCAAAAACTGATTGGGTGCGATGAAGGAAGAATATCAGAATACAAAAAGAAGATTATAAAAAAATTTTGTCCGTCTGTCTGTATGCTCGAACACGTTAATCTCCAAAACCGGAAGGAATTTTCATGGAGTTTCTACAGGTTAATTAAGCTTAGCTTGGCGCTTCGAATGGGCTTTGTTTCATCGAAATCGGCTGACGGGAAGAAATGTTAACCCAGTTTAGAGTTTAAAAACTAAAATTCCACGCGTACGAAGTCGCGGGCACAGCTAGTATAAAATAAATACACTAATGAAGGTAGGTGCATAGAAGCGGTTAACAGCGAATGTTCTTTTATAGTCGCGTACATCTTCATGAATGCTCTAGTATTTTCCAGAAATTTTAATTTATTTTAATATAAAATAATTATTATTATTTGTAGGTATTTATTATTTTAAAATCGAATTTGATGAATATTTATAAAAAATGAAAAACCAGCTTACGCACCCAGTGGCCGCGTGCCGCCGTGTGGCTCCATGTGAACGGGGGCCAATAACAAGAAAAGGGGTGTTTTGTTAAACTGGGTTTATTGATCGTTTTATTTTTGTAAGGTATTTGTATAGTGATCATCTTTAGTGTAGTGAGTAACTTTTTATTATGTACTAGCTGTACCCGGCCACGCGTTGCTGTGGCTGCCCAACAGATGGCGCTTACCCCGTTTTTACCTGTTTTTTTGGTAAAAAGGTAAAAAGCACGTTTTTACTTTGTGATAGGCATATAAAAACACGCGCGTGTTCGAATGCAACGTTGTGTCAAAATTTCAAAGCAATCGGTGAGGAACTTTCGGAGATTTAAGATTTTGATCAAACGAACGTTTATATTTTTATCTGTATAGATGTAACAATCAAGTGGCTTATAAATAAATTAGCAACCCGCTCCGTCGTTTAACTTGCGTCCGGTTATTACATGTTTCAATTAATTCATTTGTATGTGTTTTTAGTTACCTGAAATACCAGATGGCAGCACTATATGGCTATCTCAAGACGCCAGCCATGCTATTCACTTGGCTGCTGAAAATGTAAGCACTTGAAATTCTTTCATATTTCGTTAATAAACACTACAACCGTTGCAAGTACTATGTATCATTGATTAATTATTTTTTTCTACTTTAGAGTTTGGGAAATTAAAGTTGAGACTGGGAAAGAGTGGCAAATTAAAAAAAAAGTTTAATAACTTGAATTCAATAATAAAATTAAGCTTAACAAACGCTATGCCAATTTGATTATCAAATTCAAGTATCAAAATTGATTTTCCAACTATTTTTATTGATAACGTTTTTTTTTTAATTTTAGGATTTTTAATTTTTATTTGTCAGACTACTTGATTATATTTTTTTATCTACGAAGGCGTCAGACGAGCATACAGTCCGCCTGATGGTAACTGGATACTGTCGCCCGTAGACATCTATAGATATGACAAACGTTGGCACGCCCCCGGATACTCTGCCTACCTTTGGAGATATAGGAAAGGATTAAGAGAAAGGGTTGGGAAAATGTGGTGAGATAGGATGGGCATGGGCTCTAGCACATCTCACTCACTACCGAAACACGTACGTACATTGAGGAAATAAGATAAAGCGGGAAATGCAGTACATTTCAAAGTAGTTTTCTGTGAGAGAGGGGTAACGTGGCCAGTCGAGCGCACCCATTGGATTGCATGCTGTTGGATTGCATTGCATTGGATTGGATTGCATGCATGCACGGCTGTTGGATTGCAGCGTGTACACCCCCCTCAATTACTATCATTACGTACCTAAACATTTTATACATTACCATTACAAATATTTGTACCTAATATTTTCAGAACGGTACAAGGAGCATAATATCGAGCGTCTCTCCCATCGCTCTTATGAAATGCGTCAAAAATGCAGTAGAATTACAGGTTTGTTATTTGATACTTGATTATTCGTTTGATATCATTTTTTTAACGTTTTTCAATCTAACTAAAAATTAATATGTCACGCTTTTTTCATTAGATCAAAAATAATTATTCATTAATTTACTCGTATGTGCATAACGTTATCCTCACTCGCTCAGGTCTTTGACCTCTGAACGTGTCCGCTTCCGTTAGTGAGTACGTGTAAGTAGGTATCAATTACGTGCCGTGTTATGCACATTCTCAGTACAAGGCAGTGACGGCGCGACGCGGTCGGGCGTAGAGTGCAACTGCGCGAAGAATAAAATATATACTAGAAATGAACTAAACCGTAACCACCTCTTTTAGTGTCCGCTGATGGACATGGGCCTCCTTATGCACGCGTCTTGTCCATGAGGGGTTTATGGCCTCGAGACGCTACGCTGGCCAAGCGGTTTGGCGAATCCACTCATTTTATAGGTGGTGTGGTTTCTCACGGCATGTGGTAGCCGCTTTGTTATCTCTTAGTTGCCAGCCACTACACGACACCCACCCGAAAGTTGTGGAATGAACTGCCAGCCGAAATATTTCCGTTACGACATGGGTTTCTACAAGAGAGCTGTGAACACGGTTCTGCGAGGTCGACGCGCACCCGTCCCTGGTGTTGCAGGTGTCCATGGGCGTCGGTGACCACTTACCATCATGTGGCCCGCGCGCTTGTCTGCTATCTATTCTATAAAAGAAGTTAACACCAGAAAAGCTTCTCTGAAGGTCTGCCTACCATCAATTCCTTTTTTGTAGGGTTTCCGTTCAGCGCACATAAAGGATGGTATAGCTGTTGTGAGAGCCCTCAGATGGGTGCATCAGCTAGTCGACTCCGGTGAAACGGTTACTGAGGTGATGTTGTCCGACAAACTCGTTGAGTTTCGAACGTAAGTAGTATTAATTACTTACAATCAATTGAATTTAATATCACCGTCACGTGACACCCGATTACATCAATTATATCTAGTGTTAAAAAAAGTTCCTTCACAAGAGTCCTCTCTATGATGAGGGAAAGGTATTTGTGCAATTGTTGGTGTCTCGGCAGCGAGCGATGCAACTTCTTTGAGAGAAAGGGACAGTTGCACTTCGAGCTGATAAAATGTTAACGTTAATCAGCGTTTCATATTTCCTCCTCCACAAACTTGATTTCAATCAATATTCATCGGTTACATTTTGTATTGTATTTTCTTAGATATGAAACAAAAAAATTGGTGAACTTCGCCATTCTTTGTTTTACAGCAAAATGTCTGTTTACAGATTGGAGCAAGAATTCGTAGGTCCTTCTTTCGAAACCATAGCTGGCGCTGGGGAAAATGGCGCCATTATACACTATAAACCGTCTCGTGACGGACCACAGAGGAATATCACTGCTAACGACATGTTACTTGTGGACTCTGGTGCGCAGTATAGGTAAGTATTATCTATATATTATATATAAAATGGATGTTGGTATATCTGAGATATTGGTATATATGTTGGTATTTGGTATATCTAGTTGGTAGTTGGTATATAATAGACTTCGACACCGTTTGACTGATCACTATGAAATTTGGCACGTATATGTATTTTTTTCATGGAGAAGGTTTTTATGCTATTCACTTTGTTGTACCTCGCCACTTTGTTTTTTTTTTTTTTTTTTTTTTTGTCTTGGAGGGGAAATCCTCATTGGATGCCTTCCGCCTTAAAAGTGATCTGTTCCTGGCGGAAGGCTATGCCGGACTTGTACCGGCTAAAACCCCTCCATCGCGTTGTACCCCTGATGTAGAGATCAGGGCCTGTGTTATTCTTGATTCATATTATTTCCTGGTTTTAATTTGTTAATATTGTTGTTGTTTGGTATTTATATATATACCGTCAGAGTTTTACTATTTTCTCGTTTTGACTCCTGATGTACAGGTCAGGAGTCTTGGAGTCGTCCTATTTACACAAATTGACTCTGATGTATAGGGTCAGAGTCATTCAACGCTTTAGTTTAAAACTTATTTTTCTAATTATATTCTCATAGAATATAACTGAGTTGTCCTAATCCTAATATTGCACGTTCTGAAATTTATGTAGCTCTTTTGATTTCTAAGTTTTGTTTCTCTTAATTACTCCTCTTGCCACATATTTGCAAAATTCCAGAAAGATTTGTCTAATTTTGTTGTCGCTCCCCATTATCTTGTTTATATTTTCTTTTGTGATTTCCTTGTCCATCTTCATTTCAGCTTCAAATCTCTTCTTTCCATATACAGGGCAATCAATAATTAGGTGCAATATGCCTTCAGCCGCGTCTGGGTCACAGATACACGCCGGACTCTCCTTGCACCGGAAGCGATTCAGGTACTCGGAGAATCCGCCGTGTCCCGTTAACACTTGGGCAATTACCGGCTCCATTTTGATCTTCTTAATGATGCCATATGCCTTAATGGCGTCCGGAAAGAAGGTCTTTGTTACGGCCGCCGTCTCTCCCTCTTGGTAGCGCCGGTTCCATTCGTCAAGCGACTCCTCACGGATTTGTCGCTTGACGAATGAGATCGGGTAGCTATCATATTGTGCCTTCACTTTAAGATTCCTGGCAGCGAGTTTTGCCAGCTGGTCAGCGCGCTCGTTCCCTTCCAGCCCCGAATGTGCTTTTATCCAAAACAAAGAAACTTCTTTGTTTTGGAGTGTGCTTTGCGTGATGTTGGCCCTCGTTTCGGTTGCTAGAGGGTGGGGGCTGCAAGGGTTGGCGATTGTTTCCAACGCCGAGCGTGCTGCGCCACTGATGGTGCTGCATCACATCAACTTCTATACCGTTCAACTGATCACCATGAAAATTGGTATACATAGGTATTTGAGCACGGAGAATATTTTCGAGCTATCGACTTTGTTGTAACTCGCCACTAGATGGCGCTGCAGCACATCAACTTCTATATTTCTATATTTTGTTTTTATTTTTGTATTTTTTCCATTTGTTTAATTAAATAGTATAGTAAATTGTAATTTAACCTTATTTAATTGGATTTATGTACATCCACATTTAAATTTATTTTTTTGGGTCATACTCGTATTGTATCATACTCGCATGGCTCTGTGTTGAACTTGTATGCACCTATTAAAGTATTGCACGCGGTATTTTGAATCTATGAGTTTTTAACATTTGTATTTTTTTGTGTAAATGCTGTTGGTGTATCTTGCAAAATAAATAAATAAATAAATACCATTCGATCGATTGCCACGAAAATTGGTATACATAAGTATTTGAGCACGAAGAATATTTTCCAGCTATCGACTTTGTTGTAACTCGCCACTAGATGGTGCTGCATCACATCAACTTCTATACCGTTCAACCGATCACCATGAAAATCGGTATACATAGGTATTTGAGCACGGAGAATATTTTCAAGCTATCGAGTTTGTTGTAACTCGCCACTAGATGGCGCTGCAGCACATCAACTTCTATACCATTGGATCGATTGCCACGAAAATTGGTATTCATAAGTATTTTTTTTTTTTATGTACGAAGGCGGCAGACGAGCATACAGTCCACCTGATGGTAAGTGGATACAGTCGCCCATAGACATCCGCGATACATGCCAACATTAGTCCAAAATGAGAAACGTTGGCATGCCCCCGGATGCGCTGCCTACCTTGGAATAATACACAATAGTATTTGGGCACGGAGAATATTTTCCAGCTATCGACTTTGTTGTAACTTGCCACTAGATGGCGCTGCAGCACATCAACTTCTATACCGTTCAACCGAGCGCAAAAAACATATCGACGGCAGAACAGAATAGGTTGTGATTTTTTATATATAGAGGTAAATAAATATACACAGGCAGGACATCGTTAGCCGGGTGCAGCTAGTAATTATATAAGAATAATTAGTAGAAATACATGTTGATGTCTTCGTCTTCTTTTTTTCTTATATAGGGATTAGCGCATTGTGCCATTTTCTTCATAATTAACAACTCGTCAATGTCCAGTTCCGCCAAAGTAAGTCGGTAGTCGCTCAGTAAAGCGATAGTAGGTTTACTGAGCACAGAAGAGGACTCCTTGGAAGTACACAAGAAACGAAGTCCCACGCTTTTATTTGATTATCACAAACATCACGCACGAAAAACAATTTTATAGTTTAATAAACTATCACTATTAAACCACAAAACAATACACAATTTTTACAATTAATCAAACAAAACTCAACCCTCAACCTCACTTCTCAGTTTTTTTTCTTCTTCATATATGTCAATGGTGCAATTAGCACATTCTGCTAATGTCAGATTTTTTTCCTAACAAAGTCTATAAACGTATCCGATCAATATTCAAATCCGTTGAAGTAAGCCAGGAGTCGCTCAGTAAGACATTGTAGGTTTACTGAGGACAGAATAGGACTCCTTGGAAGCACACGAAAAATGCAGTCTCACGCTTCTATCTGATTATCACAAACACCACCCAAGTAAAACACTGAAGTTTATTAAACTATCAATATTAAACCACTAAACGCCTAATACACACTTTTTACAGTAATGAAACAAAAACTCAACTATACTTCTCTAGTCTAAAAGTCTAAAAGCCAAAAAGTCTCTACAATACACGGATAGGACGCAATAGAGGCATAGACAAGATGAACTAAAGCATAGACTACGCTTAACTAACACCACAGAAATAAGTTCAGGAAATTTCAGTCGCCTCAGAAGTCCTACTTCGCCATTGCTTTTGAAATAGGAAATAAAAAAAAAAAGATTATTTTCTTTCTTTCCAACTAAAGCTCATATTTCAGGGATGGCACAACCGACATAACTCGCACACGTCACATGAGCGGCAACCTTACTACTGCACAACGTAACGCATTCACCAGAGTGATCAAGGGACAAATATTGCTCGGTACAGCCGTGTTTCCCAAGGGAATCACTGTGAGTATTCGTCTTATCGTATGTTCAAATCTGAATTTCTACTAAAGTGCGAATTTAAAACAAAAATTGTCACTGGCTGGAAAACATCGTGAGGAAACCCGCAGTGGGCCCGCGTTGTATTACGGGCCGAAACCCCCCACTGATTTACGCGTGCGTGCAGGGCCGTCTTTACCAGGGGGTGCAAGGGGTGCGGTGCACCCCGGGCGCCCCGCGCCCGGGGGCGCCTGTCGAGCGCTGAATTCAGTGCCGGCTTTACCTATGGTGCAGGGGGTGCGGTGCACACGGGCGCAGGGTCTTAGGGGGCGCCGAGCGCCGCTCGCGACACCTCCAAAGAGTTCAAAACGCCTACTAGAGGGCGCCCTGCACCCGGGCGCTACATGAGCTAGAGCCGGCGCTACGTGCGTGTTCCGTGCCGTGGGACGTTATAGGCTGATACATGATTATAGTTATGTATTATTATAATTATACTGATCATTACTATTTATGATTCCGGTGAGAACGTGATTTTTAGTTTTCTCGTGAAGTCTTTTAAGTTTTACACTTTATTAATCGTGTTAGTGCAAACGCTCATATTTAGAGATGTACCTGAAGGTAAATCGATCGACTACGACTTTGTTGTGCATGGGCAGTCACTAGTCACCCCCTCTCTCGTAACACACTACAGATTTGAAACTCGAGGAGTTAACACCGCGCTAGCTAGCGATCTCGATAACAAAGAAAACTAATCGTGATAAGTGTAGTGTAATTTTAGAAGATACAGGACCCTGTCAAGGTAGTGCACTACGGATGAAAAAGGGTGTGATTTTGTGATTTGTTTATGCGCATAAACAAAGTTGAATAAAAAGTTAACTGCACAATAAAACTGATTTTCATTGAAGAGCTTAATATGTACGTGTGTATATGAACGGGAGCCATGAGAGGAAGAAAAACAGAGAGACCGAGTGGAGAAAAAGCAGGATGTTTAGAAATTGCTATTAAAATTGTGTTTTAAAAATGCTTTTTTCTCTATGCATAGATTTATAATAATCAAACCTTAAATAAGTACCGTAATCGTAATATGTCCTTTTATCGTCAATTGCTAGTTACAGAGAGATTTAAAACAGGCTTTAAAACGCCACGCTGGCCAAGTAGGTTGGCCAGTCCACTCTTTTAGAGGTGATGCAATTCCTCGGGATTTGTGGTAGCGGCTTTGTTATTCGTTTTACGACAGCCGCGGGAGGGAATGGGGTGGAGCTGTTCTATAGCCGCACGACATCACATGGACAAAGTAAGAGGTGGTAGGTATCTCTGAAAATTCGGTTAAGATTAAGGTTCCACCAATTTTTCCCGCCGATGGGACCACGAGAAATTTACATACATTATTTGTAAGGTGCCGTTTGGTGTAAAAATTAAAATAATTTATCGATATTTTCAGTCCTTATAATTCATGATCTAGTGCAGTGGGTCCATGGGGAAATAAAATTACCCGTGGTCCCACCGGTGGGTCAAAGTGGTGGGACCTCGGGTCGTGAATCGAAAATTCATATACATAAGTTATCGCATAAAATATTTTCAGGGCAACATCTTAGAAACGCTAGCTCGTAAGTCCTTATGGGACGTGGGCCTGAATTACGCGCACGGAACGGGCCACGGTGTGGGCCACTTTTTGAACGTACACGAAGGGCCATCAGGCATCGGTAGCACTCTCAGTGCCACTGATCCGGGAATTATGCCGGGAATGATATTTAGTAATGGTAAGGTTGAGTTATTTATGAACTCTTGCCAAAAATCGAACGAAAAATCTACAGAAAAACAAATTAATAGCTAATTTTGAAATAAGAATAACCTAGCTTTAAATTAAAATTTATTTGAATTTGGTATTCCAAGTCGAACCAAAGATATTAAAGTTCAAAGTAGCCAGCATACGGCAACTTCTAGAATAGAAAAGAGGTAAAATTGTGTGTTTGTTTGTGGGTATGTTGGGGGTAATCTCTGGAACTACTGAACCGATTTCATTCACTAATTCTTTCTACAAATAGGAAGCTACATTATCCGTATCTAATTATAGGCTATATTTTATTTTGAAATTTTGAAAAATAAAACTTATAAAACGAAGCGAAGCAAGGGCGGGTCGCCAGTATTTTGTAAAATGTTTAAAACTATTAATTTAGTCTACTTTAAATAGATTACATTTAAATTATATCTGTATAAACTATTTTCATTTAATTACAATTATGATAAATCAATATATAAAGTCAGATTATTTATTAGAATCAAGGATATGGACATATAGAACTGTCAAACAGAGTAAAGAGTGAGTGAACCATGTCACTCCCATGCTCGCTGAATCTTCCGGGCAACCGCTGGTCCCAGTCTCCGCATGCATACATCTCCTCGGGGGTTGGCGACTCCCACTAACCGCCGGAACACGACACGGCCCTTGCGGCATTATGGGTCATTACGACGGACTCCGATGGGAGGGTGGTAGCAAACCACGGACAGAGCCCCCGTATCGCAAGAATGTTTTTCAGTACCTCGTCTGTTTATCAGCAGGGCGCACCACTGGCAGCTGAGGTTGGCTTGGTTTGGGACCCCTTGCACTTCTTAATAAGGACCTAACATTTGCAATGGGCGGTATCTAACCGCTTATTCAATAAGTTGATAATTCATGCAAATGACTGTATTTTCCATGCGGACGCTCCATTGGCCGATATTACATAGTTACACATTTTTTTCAGAGCCCGGTTATTACGAAAATGACCAGTATGGTATTCGCCACGAAGATTTGGTGCAAGTTATTGAACTGAATAGAGATTCGGATCACATTTATGTAAGTTAAATCTAGCAATTACATTCAGCTTTAAATCTGGGGCAAACTTGCAGTCTCGACGAGTCAAAACATATGAGATATATGTAAACAATTGTCACATCACTGTTTAATTTAAGGACGTGCCAGTTATCTCCGGTTGCCAAGTTTGGACAAATTGAATTGGAACGGACTATACTTAATATTTAGGGTAATTTTATAATACATATCATTACTGAAAAGATATAGGTAAAGTGCAATATTACTAACTTTTACATACAGTTTGATTTTTTTTTCAGACATTTACTTTTCTACTCATATATGGCACCCAAAGATCATATATGAAATAAATATATGGCCATATATGGTGGTAAGGAGAATATATGGCCATATATGTCGGTAAGGAGAATATATGGCCATATATGTTGGTAAGGAGAATATATGGCTTTATTGTATATATTTACAATTATTATAAACTATTTGTTCAACGGTTTAGAACAGTGGTCGTCAAACTGCGGCCCGCGTTTAAACGGCGGACGATATTTGTGCGGCCCGCGACAAAGCAAACAATTTTAGTAGATAATATCAAAATATGATTTTGCACATGAAGTTAACTAAATAGAAGTACGCGGGTAGGTATAAACTTCCTCCTGTTCTTTGTGTCCGTTAATTGTATGCTAGTTAGTTCATTGAGTTGGCAAATAAAGACTTCACATTGATCACAGGTAGCAATTGCCATACAAAATCTATGGGGCAATCGCGTTTTGACAGCTCATAAAAAATATGTCAATTGATTGGTGGTGTCAACTAAACAATCCAAGAATGTGCGGCCCGCAGTGATACCTCACATTGTCCTATGTGGCCCTTGACCAGAAAAGTGTGACGACCACTGGTTTAGAAGAAACTGAAAACGCGAAATTTTTAGGGTTATAAATTGATAAATGGAAAGTTAAGTTAAGATTGAATTATTGTGATTAATTCATATTCAATTTATCAATGAGTAAATAAAGACTGTTGTTTGGTCTATAAGCACGTCAATATAATAAGCATTTTTATAGAGACAGATTATTTTTTTGACATTTTTTTTTCAATTCGATATTGTGCTACCAGACGCTTTACAACATAATTTATTTGAACTGGCTGTTAAAGGTTTTGTCCCGCGAAGCAACGCGTTGCGTGTAGCACGGCGGTGCGGTGCGTCGCGTACGCATTGCCCCAATTGAGCATCGTGGGCGTGCGCAGCCGCACAATCACACATAAAATTTGTCACTTATTACTCACTGAACACATTTACTTAGCGTAGGTATTTACATTTAGAAAGACAAGCAGCAAAATAAATCGCATGCGCGTCATTATTAGACACACAACTCCATCAGGGACAACTCATGTCACATCATTAACTGTGGCTGTCCTAGCGGTCATCACTGGTTAATGTTAACTTTCTTCACAGGCTGAAGGTCTCTTCGGCGACTTCAACGGCGTAGGTGCTCTTGGCTTCTACACGATATCACTAGCGCCACATCAAATTGCAAGCCTTGATTTACACATACTTAATGATGATGAGGTAAGTATTGTTTAAGACCAGTTGCTATCATGAGTTTCTGACCAGCCTGTACTAAGGCATTTACACAACGTGTCACTGAAATAACGTAACAGCTTAAAGGTTGTCTACCAGTTTTTACAAAAGGTTTATTTTTCATAACTTGTCTGTTTCTAATACAATATATTTTTTATTTTACACGCAGTTGCATTCTATGCGCGTCGTCCGCGTCGCGTCCTGTACTGAGTAATGAGCACTAAGAACGTTTTAGATACAACAACAAAAGGTTATTTTTTAAATAGGGAAGTAAGCGGACGAGCAAGCGGTCCCACGTGATGGTAAGTACACCTGCAACACCAGGGGGTATGCGGGCGCGCCGTCGACCTTGCTGTCGTACCACAGGCTACGAGTTCGCGGTTTAAAATGATTTTTGGACCGAACAGTGCGCGACACCTCCGTATCGAGGAAATGCGGATGGAACGCACTTCTGTGAGGGGAGGCGCGGTTGTATAAACCCGAGGTGGGAATTATATTGAACAATTCTTCAGAGCATTCCCCATTATACATGTTTATAGTTGTTAATTTGATTTATTCCCTAAACTATTTTTTATTTTTCTCTAGAACGGATTTATATACGAGGGTGAATCAAAAAGTTCTTAGAAACGCATGTTAATAAAACCTTTTTGACGGTAGTTTATTTTTTATTTTAAAGAGTCACTATCGCACAATATTTATCCCTTTATTTTGCGTAAGGGCGTGTAGAATAAAAGATTTACTAAAAACGAACGATAACTAATAATAAATTTTGAAAAAAAAAAATACAATTGTAAAAACCGGTGAAATCGATTCTACTCCAGATAGAACGGTTTTTGCGATATTTCAATGACACGTTGCCTAATCAATACAATGATTGATATAACAATTGATATCAATATATTAATAGACTTAAAGGCAATTAACTTTTTTGTTTCAGTTAAGATACCTAAACAATTATCACGCCCGTGTTTTATCAACTCTTGGACCGATCCTCCTCGAAAGAAATTTGACAGAGGACTATGAATGGCTGCAAAGAGAATGCGCGCCAATTCACCGTAGCGCCGCCATGTTTGTTAAATCCGCGCCAATTCTGATACTAATCAGTGTTGTTAGTCTATGGTTTGGAGCATAGAGTAACAAATACTTTTCCGAAGAACATGATATGTTTTGTCAAAGAAATTTAGTTTTACTTTGGACTAAGTGAAGAACTAAACACCTATGTACATATTGTGAATAAAACTTTTTATATAAATATTGCTTGTTTTTCTACAAAAAAATCATCACTCACATATATGTCATTATCTTATTATAAACTAGCGACCCGCCCTCACTTCGCTTCGGTTTATTAAATTTAAAACAATCGGAATAAGATATTTTCCTGCGGTAAAATGGAGCCTATATTTTAAGTTAGACCTCTAGCAATACATCGGTGAAAACTGCATTCAATTCCACGCAGTAGTTTTTGCGTGATGCGTGGTACAAACATACAGACAGACAGACAGAAAAAAATTCTAAAAACTGTTGTTTTGGCTTCTGTTGCTCTAATAAAGACCCCCCTATTAGTTTTTTTTTCAATATCTATAATGTACAGACATCGGCCTGTTACAATTTTATTATATGTATAGATACCTTATTAAATACTATTAGAATGAAATGAAATAAAATAGAAAGAAAAACGAAAAATTATACAGAATCTTGACACAATAAACTTTTGAGTACCAACAATAAGATATATTGTTACATATTAATGTTAAAGTGAGCTGTTCAAAGAATCAACGAAAGGTCCAAAATCATGGAACCTTAGGAAAACAATACAAGGTGAGCCTCCGTGTATTCCGTGGTTTGTCGCTGTTCAAATGAGCAGAGTCAAAATTACAACTGCTCATAGGTTGCATTCTGGTCCAGGGGCCCTACCACCATCTTTTACAAAACAATATTGTTGCAGGAACGTTTTGTTTCAGGCTTAAAACAACATTACTCATATTCGTACCATGACCTGCACCAAAGTATTAATGCTTGGTGCAGAGAAAGGACGAATGATTTTAATTATTTATCTTATCCCTGCTAAAAACAAAACGAGATAACGCTATATGAACTGTATAACGCTATTTCTTTCATACAACGTTCCGATTTGCATTACAGTAACTACGCCCAGCGGCTGTTGGATTGCAGCGTGCACTCTCCCCCCTGACTACTGAGGGACAACACAGCGGTTATTACAAGCCCCAAGGCTCAACACTATTTCTAAAATTGATGACGTTTGCTATGTTTAAAATACAATACATTTGATAAATTAGAGCAAAATGAAATTAGATTGCCTCTTAAAATTATCATGAAGATTTTTTTTATGGCCGAAGGCGGCAGACCAGCATACAGTCCACCTGACGGTAAATGTATACTGTCGCCCATAGAAATCCGCGATACATGCCAACATCAGTGCAGATTAAGGAATGGATTGGGAAAATGGGAGAGGATGCGATGGGAATAGGCTCTGGTATATCTCACTCACATCTTAATGAACCGAAACACGTACATTAGGGAAATAAGATAAAGTGGGAAATGCAGTACATTTCAAGGTAGTCTTCTGTGAGAGAGGTAACATAGCCAGTCGAGCGCGCTCAGCGGCTGTTGGATTGCAGCGTGCACTCTCCCCCTCAAAATATATTTAGCATGCTAATTAAATTAATGAAGCAGTAACTGCCATCACTTATACATACCACACATGAGATGGCACCCACTGGGGCCATTATCGTTGCTCAGGAACATCAATGTCTGCTATGAACATCAACATCAATGTGTAAGCCACTAGAGTTGGTAGAATCTAACAAATGTCTAGGTCTCATAATTCCCAATAGATTTACCTAGAGCGGGGATGACGGCGAACCTTTATTGATCTATGTGGCATTTTTTCTAAAGAAATGTTTAATGATAAACAAATGTCTAAATGTCAAACAATCTCGACTTAGTGACTAATCGCGAAAAAAAAACTATACTACCAACTGAAAACTGTTTATTTGCAACCAGAAATACACATTTTCTAAAGCAATAGTAACATTAACAGTTTTATTTAAATGAAAGTAAAAAGCTTGTAGAAAAGTTCGGGCACCGGTACCCTGCCCCCGTTCACAATGAACTTTGTTACTATGACCTCAAATGTAGACGAAACAATAAATAGTTTCGATCAGGTACCTAAATTCCTTAATTAATGTCGTGCCCACATTATTTTGTTGCGTGCCATTGGTTCGCGCTGACCTAGAAGAGTATTCATATAAACTAGGTACATTTGCCACAAGGGGTCGTCCATTGATCACGTGGTTTTTTTAGCAACTTTTTAAACCCCCCCCCCCTACGCCCCGGGTGGTACGTGGTTAGACTACCCCCCCCCCCCCCTACCCAAAATCACGTGTATTTTCTTTGTACAAATTTCATAATAATTCAGTTTCGAAATCGCGCGTTCAACGATAAGATTAATTAAATGCATGTGATATCTCACTACAACCCCCCCCCCCACCCCTCCTTGTGATTTTTTGGTGATTTTTCCCGAAAACCCTTTCGAGCCTCACGTGATTAATGGACGATCCCCAAGTACAATACTCTGGGATTAAAAATGAAACTAAAAGTGAACTGATAAATTAACTTTTACTTAAAATATCTATCACAACGATTTCTAACATTGTCTACTGATTGCTTATTCGTGACTGCGGTAGTGTTTGATGTTAACCAGCACCCAGGCGGGGATAGCGCACCAGCTTATAACCATGGCAGCTGAGAGGAAGAACAGCTCCTGGAAATGGAAAATATTATTATTAATGTTTGGGGTAAACTTTGCTAACGCGGTCTTGTGGTCAAACGAGAGCAGATGAGTGTGTGATGATAGTGATGAGAGAAGTGTGCCTGAGAGTAGATGTCATGAGTGTGTGGGAGTGTATGTAGGTGTGTACGGAGAAATTTGTGATTGTTTTTTTTTTTTGTATATAAAGGGTTTTCCAATAAGGACTTGACAACTTTTTTTCAAAATAAAATGCTAACCATTTGAGATATTTCAAAAACTTTATTATCGGATTGAAGTACAATCAAAACATTTATGAATGGAACTCGACTTCGTTCATATGGCCACCGCGGGCACGTTTGCAGTGGTCGATTCGTTGGACCCAATTTTCGATGACTCGGCCATACATTTCGGCCGAAACGGCTGCTATTTCGCGTTCAATGTTGGCTCTGAGCTCTTCCAACGTCGTCGGCTTGTTGGCATAGACCAATGACTTGACGTAGCCCCAAAGAAAAAAGTCTAGAGGCGTTAAATCGCACGAACGAGGCGGCCAATCGACTGGTCCATTTCTTGAGATAACACGCTCATCAAACTTACTCTTCAATAAATCGATTGTAACGTGTGCTGTGTGGCTTGTGGCACCGTCCTGTTGAAACCACATGTTGTCCAAGTCCATATCTTCCAATTCGGGCCAAAAATAATCGGTAATCATGGCGCGATAACGATTACCATTCACAGTAACGTGACGATCATTATCGTCGACGAAAAAATATGGCCCTATGACGCCGCCGGCATGCAAACCGCACCAAACAGTTATTTTTTGTGGATGAAGTGGTGTTTCATGAAGCACATGTGGATTTTCACCCGACCAATAACGCATACATATTTTGCTTATTGACGAACCCATTGAGCCAAAAATGAGCTTCGTCACTGAAGATGATTTTGCGATGAAATTGATCATCTTGGCGAATCTTTTCCAGAGCCCAATCGGAGAACGTACGTCGCTTCAAATGGTCCATCGGCTTCAATTCCTGAGTCAGCTTGATCTTGTATGGGTGTAAACCAAGGTCCTTACGCAAAATTCGCCATAAAGTGGTCTGGGCGATGTCCAACTCTTGAGAACGCCGTGGAATTGACTGCTTTGGATCATTTGCTACGGACGATTCAACGGCAGCGATATTTTCGACACTTCGACCAACCCGTTGTCTCACTGGCACGGCAACATCACACAACGAATATGTAGACTCAAATTTTTGCACTAAACTTGTTACTGCCTGTCTACTAGGGCGAGAATTACGACCGAAAATCGGTGTTAACGCTCTTAAAGTAGCGGTCACCGACTCCGAATTTCTGTAGTAAATTTTTATAATTTGCAGACGTTGTTCGTTCGTGTACTTTACCATGATGAAAATGTTAAGTTTACTGAATAAATTGACAGTGACAGTTCGATGATTAGTGAAAGGGTGCGTTCACAAATTGAATTCAAAGTTGTCAAGTCCCTATTGGAAAACCCCTTACTAGTGGGCGGACGGGCAAGAGGTCCCACGTGATGGTAAGTGTATTTAGAATAACTGCTTTTTACAGGAGGATGTATGCATAATGAAGTTAGGAGGACTCTATGTAGTGATTATGGACCTGTAGATGACACATCGGTATTGTTTTTATTGTGACATGAGTGAGTGAGATATGCCAGTGCCCATTCCCATCCCACTATAATCCTCCCCGTTTTCCTAACACTTTCTCCAAATCCATTCCTATATCTCCAAAGGTAGGCAGCACATCTGGGGATGTGGCAACATTTGTCATTTTGGACCAATGTTGGCATAAATCGTAGATGTCAATGGACTACAGTATCCACTTACCATCATGCTAGTCACAGCATGTTAGTCTGCCACTTTAGTCGATAAAAAAATGGTATTTCTAGATTGGAACATCCTCGGTTAGCTGGAATGATGATTTGAAGAAAGTCGCCGGGAGAAACTGTATAAGAAGAGCAGGAGACAGTGTGTGGTGGTGGTACACTGGAGAGGCCTATATCCAGCAGTGGAAAGACACATTGATGGTATGGTATATCCAATCAGATGATAATTGAATGATTCTTGGTACAATATGCCCACTAAAATGTAAATAAAAAGTTTGATAGCTTAGTAATTAATAAATAATGATGAGTAGCTAAACTATTAGTAACGCAGCGTTACTAATGCATAACGAGAAGAAGTAGGTTCCAATTCAAACTTCGGTAAGAAAAATTTGTCGCTCTTTTGCCAATATAACCAGTGCGGGCTTATATTACCCGCACTGTGTTATTGCTGGGATTGTGAAGAAGGAAAAAGCGGTGAGCTACTCTTGATACTTATATCCAGTACAGACTTAACTATTTGTTAGACATGCATTTACTGTGGTGACTACGAGTTGACTGCTGTGGGCTGGGATTCACCCTTATTTAAATTGATACAATGAGAGATGCTGGAGTTGGGCGTTTCTATTGTTACGACGACCAATAGTGCGCTGTTTTGGCCTACGTGCCCGTTACGGTCCGCATGTGCAAGCCGTTCGTCTGGGATCCAATTTCTCTTCCTTTGTTTTCAATGTCAATAGTGAAGATGTATAAACCGTTAGGGCGGAACGCGCTTTCTCGTCCCTTGTCTGTTCAATGTTTATAGCGAGGTTGCGTAAGCTGTTAGTTTGTTATACAATTTCTGGTCCTTTATCTGTTCAATGTTTATAGCGGGGAAGCGTAAACCGTTAGTTTTTTATACGCTTTCTCGTCCTTTGTTCAACTCCAACATCCCTTTACAATGAATGAAATAACTGTCTTTATGGAATGTACTAGCAAAGACAATTTAACTTCAGTATCCTACCTTAACCTACTGCTTTGGATCAACTATATTTGTACTTAACCTATAGTTATACATTATATACTTATAAACTTATATGCTATGTACAGATTATGAGCCGGTCGTCGCGAACATAACCTATATACAAGCTATATACGGATAACAAAATTACGTAATTAGGGTGTTTGATTTTTATACAAAAAAAAACCCTTGAAGATCATTTATAACGTAAAATAGACAACAAAGCTTACGGAAGATATGGGTTTAACAGGAAACTATGTGTAAATTCAAGTTATTTTGAGATGAATTATGAATGTCGTAAAAATACTTGCCCCTTTTCCGATTTTATTCCTGGGGGGAACGACAATTGTGCTCATGTTTCTCTTCTGTACAACATTCTTGGCGAGTGGAGTGGTGTTCCTCAATAAGCTCCTGATCGCCAGCATTTTGAATTCTTTCGCTCGAAAAATATGTAAAGTTGAGAAAATCAATATGTATAATGATGTGATACCAAAAACAAGTTGTATAATTTTTTTAAAAAAATTTACTTTGTTCATGCCTGGATACAAAGTTTTTAGCCTGTAAAAAAGTGTTATGGTGTTGTCATTAAAATTATTTTTTTGTTTTATATCAGTCACACACACAAGACATTTTATACTGTTTTTTATTTTATTATTTATTGTTATGGACAGGGAGAACAGGACAGTGTTGCAATGAAAATAGAGAAGTCCTAAAAAGAGTCTCTTAGTGGGCGCGTCCAGTAAGATTACATGTATGGTTCTAGTGTTTCTATTTTCTTAAGAATTTAGCACATCAATTCGTAATAACTGAAACATTTAATGTTCACTTTTATTAGTCATTTCCGTAACTCAAGAAAGAGTCGTGTATTCCTACACGACTCTTTCTTGCACGACCACCATCTTAGGCGTTTAAGCTTTTTGAACGTTCTTCCAAAAAACTTACCTTTTATAGCAACAGTTTCTAAACGCACATGTGAGTGTTATTATATTATACTTTTGTTTTGAGTTTCTTGGAAAATACGGTATTTTAACAAATAAGAAATATCTTTAACAAACCAAATATAAATAACGCAAATCTCTCAAAAATGGCTGTAAGTATTTAACAAAATATAATTTGAATAATCTACACTAAATTTCTGTCTATTACATTGGGCGGTGCAATCTTAACCTCACTTTTTTTTTAAAAAAACTCAACGAATTCAATGTTTTTACGAATTAAAATAAAGTTTAATGTGTTAACAAGCTTTTAATTTGTTTTTTTAGTCGTTAGCAGCAGCACAAGTGCAGGAAGTGCGCTCAATAACGCGAATTGAGCGAATTGGAGCGCATTCCCATATAAGAGGGCTTGGTCTAGATGATTCCCTTGAACCTCGAACAGTATCTCAAGGTATGGTGGGACAGAAAATGGCCAGGAAAGCCGCCGGAATCATCCTGCAGATGATTCGAGAAGGTAATGACCAAATTTTTGGTTGTCATGGTAACCTGTTCACGTATTAAAATTACAGAATTACTGTTGATCTCAGAGCAATTAACAAGCCTGATGATGATCACGATTTGCTGCCCATGTACTGTTTTTTGCTGCTCATTTAACTACAAGCTAGATTTTAATATGTATTGCCATAAAATACATACACACGTAGGTTTTTTGATGTTTTTTTTTTATGTATGAAAGCGGCAGACGAGCATACAGTCCACCTGATGGTAAGTGGATACTGTCGCCCAAAGACTAGGTACACTAAAATCTTAAAGAATGTTCACAGTATTGTGCTGCGTCCACTAGTCAAATAATTAATTAAATATAATAATGCACTAGTTTTAAAGCTATCATCAATACTTTGTAACTCTATCCATAAAGTAGAATCACAATTCTGTCAACATCACAATTTCTGCAGCTTATAAGCTTGGAAAGTTGTAGTTTGCAATGTTGTTTTATTTATAAACTAGCGACCTGCCCTCACGACCTGCCCTCACTTCTCACGACCTGCCCTCGCTTCTCACGACCTGCCCTCGCTTCTCACGACCTGCCCTCACTTCGCTCTAATAAAGACCTCCCATATTTTAATTTTTTTCAATATCTATAATGTACAGACATCGGCCTGTTACAATTTTATTATATGTATAGATACTAAACTGTCAATATTACTTTCAGGTAAAATTGCTGGCAGAGCAGTGCTGCTGGCCGGTCAGCCAGGAACGGGTAAGACTGCTATTGCCATGGGTCTAGCGCAGGCATTGGGTCCTGACACTCCATTCACCAGTATGGCTGGTGAGTATCATCAATAACTTCATAGACATGTATGAGTACAGGCGGAACTGACAGGTTAGTGTCATTAGTCCAGTTATCTGGTTATTAGTTCGGTAACCAAACTATTAGTTAACCTCTTATTATTATAACCAAGCTACTGATACGAGGCCATGTCAACCCATGAAACTTACACTTAGCTTGGCAGATTAGCAGACAGTCCACCTTGCGGTAAGTGGATACTGTTGCCCTGTGACATTCCTGATACATGCCAACTAGAGATGATGATTATAACCATCAACCATTAAAATTAACTTATATTAAAAATCAACCATCCTATTTAATAAACAAAATTAAGGTTATTGAATGAAAATATTAACTTCAATCTGGGTTGATGACCACCTTACGCTTTGCCTGCCTGCCGCTGCATTTAAATTTCAACTTTAAGGTTTTATTGTTATGGAACTTTTTTGTACGCTGGCATATTTTACTTCCGTCCTTTTCCGACACGATAGTAGGTACCGGTGACCAGACTGAAGTTAGCCCTTGTGAAGAATATTCAAAAAGTTAAGTGCATTCAATTGCATGGCCTATCGCTCTTAAAATAAAGCACATTTTTTATTTATCCGCTGATTTACTGTTGTCGATATTTTTATTCTAAAGAAAGTGAAGTGATATTTTTATCAAATACGTAGGTAATGTTATTGGTTATTGGTTGGTTAGTTGCGCGTCCTTGTTGTTTTTATTAGTTGGTCAGTTTTATTAAGTAGAAACAAAGTCGAGTCGTTGTTGTTGTGTATTGGTTGGTTAGTTGTAATAAGTTCATTGAACTTAACATGCATAAGTTGAATATTCGACTTTATCATCATTAACATCAACATGTTTTAGGTACTTGAATAAGAATATTAACTAATATTTTCAACCAATAAAATTATCGATATTTTTTTTTATCAATTAACTATTAACTAATAACCAATTTCAACCATTATTGCCATCTCTAATGCCAACATGAGTCCAGAGTGACAAACATTGTCCCCAGAAGCGCTGCCTACGCAGGAAATTTATTATTATTATATGCTACACAACTTACGCTGATGCATCTGTATTTGTTTTTGTGCTCGTAAGATATTGTTCGAGTCCATTTTGGAATTGATTCTCAGATGATATGACATCTTTAGGTAATCCATAGCGATAGCTAACTCCGGATTCAATGAATCAAAGGTCAGAAACTCTTAATTATTCCTGCTAACTGTTATCCAACTCCAAGGAGATATTTATTTCTTTCATTTTTGCATTGGTGAGGTACATGAACGAACATGATGCAAAGCAAATGAGTCACACTCAGACTCTTATACAATATAAGTAGGTGAATCAAAGGAGTCGAGGAATCAATAAGAGGAGTTGGATCCGCGAGCAGAGTCGGATTAAGTAAGCCAAAACACTGAGGAGTCGTGAATACCCACCACTAGGTAATCCATGCCACCGATTGACAACTCTATTTGTAATGAAGTGGTAATATGGCTTTGATGTCGCACAAATTCTTTGTAGCCTTAACTCATGCCCGCATACTCTATGGTTGTCATTTCGTAAATAGACTGACCCTAATAAAATTGTGGTGCATTGTAGTATTCGGTTAGTATCTTGAAGGTCCCAATTAGGTCTTCGCCAATTTGTAGAAACTTTACATAATAGAAAGTTATATTAATTCAATTTTACATTTATTTTCAAATGTACCATTTTACTAGGAGTATATGTATTGTTTGCGTTTAATTAAAGCGGCCTCATCTCTTTTTTTATCTATCTATTCATCACAAATATTATTTTCTCGTTTACAGGCTCAGAGATATACTCATTGGAGATGAGCAAGACAGAAGCACTCACTCAAGCCATCAGAAAGTCCATTGGCATTAGAATCAAGTGAGGATCAATTTATTCAATAATATTGTCTATATCTATACTTCTATACTAATACAATAAACAGTTAAAATTATGTGTTTGTGGGTATGTTAGGGGTATTCTCTGGAACTACTGAACCAATTATAAAAATTCTTTCACAAATAGGAAGCTACATTATCCCTGTCTAATTATAGGTTATATTTTAATTTGAAATTTTGAAAAAAAAAGTTATAAACCGAAGCGAAGCGAGGGCGATCGCTAGTTTTTAATAAATTCTCTTATTATTTCTCTATCATAGACATGCTTTATTTCTTGGTTATACTTTTTAATATCCACCTTAATGCGCCTACGCCCGTTGATTTGAGTTTTGAATTTATGTTGCCTATCAATGAATAATATATAATAGTATAGTATTTTTTTTAATCATCTTTTTGACGAGGCTTGAACACCCTGGGTGATCATTGCTCAATGAACCCGAGCTCCCAAGAACTCTTCTTCTCATATCTCCATTGCGCAAAGAACCCAAGTTCCCAAGAACTCTTCTTCTCATATCTCCATTGCGCAAAGAACCCAAGTTCCCAAGAACTCTTCTTCTCATATCTCCATTGCGCAAAGAACCCAAGTTCCAAGAACTCTTCTTCTCATATCTCCATTGCGCAAAGAACCCAAGTTACCAAGAACTCTTCTTCTCATATCTCCATTGCGCAAAGAACCCAAGTTACCAAGAACTCTTCTTCTCATATCTCCATTGCGTAAAGAACCCGTTCCCAAGAACTCTTCTTCTCATATCTCCATTGCGCAAAGAACCCAAGTTCCCAAGAACTCTTCTTCTCATATCTCCATTGCGCAAAGAACCCAAGTTCCCAAGAACTCTTCTTCTCATATCTCCATTGCGCAAAGAACCCAAGTTCCCAAGAACTCTTCTTCTCATATCTCCATTGCGCAAAGAACCCAAGTTCCCAAGAACTCTTCTTCTCATATCTCCATTGCGCAAAGAACCCAAGTTCCCAAGAACTCTTCTTCTCATATCTCCATTGCGCAAAGAACCCAAGTTCCCAAGAACTCTTCTTCTCATATCTCCATTGCGCAAAGAACCCAAGTTCCCAAGAACTCTTCTTCTCATATCTCCATTGCGCAAAGAACCCAAGTTCCCAAGAACTCTTCTTCTCATATCTCAATTCCTGTAGTTGTTAAGTGTACTTTGTCAACTTTAACAATTGAACATTGAGATACTTAAACGTTTTAACATATGGACATTGTGACCCCATTCGACTTTTTGATTATTATTTATTAACTTGTTAAACAGAGAAGAATCCGAGATAATAGAAGGGGAAGTGGTAGAAGCGGTGATTGAGCGCGCTGCGAGTGGTGGCGCGAGAGTGGGGCGTCTTACACTGAAGACCACCGACATGGAGACCAACTACGATATGGGTACTAAAATGATAGATTCATTGCTCAAAGAGAAGGTACGTGGAATTTACATAGCTCTAGTGTTTAATTCGGATTTATTAATCGTGTCCACCCCATGATCATTCATTATGCACGATGATGTTGACAGATTGTATTTTTTTTTATTGACGAATGCGGCAAACAAGCATACAGTCCACCTGATGGTAAGTGGATACTGTTGCCCGTAGACATTCGCGACACATGCCAACATTATTAGTCCAGAATGACAAATGTTGGCATGGCCCTGGACGTGCTGTATGGACCTAAAACCCCACGCTGGCTAAGCGGGTTGGCGAGTCCACTCTTTAAGAGGTGGTGTAGTTGCTCAGCACTTGTGCTAGCCACTTTGTTATCCCTTAGTTACCCACGGGAGGAGTGGTGATACTCTATAGCCGGCCGACTCCATACTGTACATGTTCTATAGAGCAATTAGCATATTGTACCAGGGTCGAGTTTTGTTCATGATTAACAATTTCAAAATAAAAATAATTAAAAACTCATTCTGTCAAAGTAATGTATCATATCATTTACACAAGTAGAGTTTCTTAATTATCGGTAAAAAGGTAGTATAAACAACTATTACATCATAGAGTGAGGGGAAGAGTGCACGCTTCAATCCAACAGCCGCTCAATCACAAAACCACAAAACTCACGATATACGACTTTTATAATACTACCGTGGGGTTATCATATACCATTCTCCTTCTAACATCTTTCTGCCCGTAATTATCCCAGTATTAATTTCAAAATTATAATGATGTTGTAATTATAAATAAATTATTGAACGAAAACTGGACATTACTTCTCGAGTTTCCGCCAAAAAGTATATTTTGTAATGTAGCGTTTGTCATTCTGAACTGATGTCCTCGTGTATCGCGGGTGTCAATAGACTACAATACCCATTTGTCAACAGATGTACTCTGTCGTCTGTCGCCTTTTTGAAATAAAACAAAATTCTTTTGCAGGTGCAAGCTGGTGACGTAGTGACCATAGACAAGGCGACTGGTAAAATAAACAAGTTGGGAAGGAGTTTCGCGCGCGCGAGAGACTATGATGCCACAGGTAACTAGTGTTGCCGTGCTATCGATAGCTGACATTGAAAATCAGATTATCGATAGGCCATCATTGATAGTATTACAGTTCATCATCGATATCGATGATCTTAGATACTACATAATTATACAGTGGTTTAAATAAAAAATATCTAAGATTTCTTTCATAAAACCTAGGAATTTTTTTTCTACGACTAAAATTCAGCATGTTTTATCTGAATATTTAAAAAATTCGTTTTCTCCAGGTCAACAAGCTCGCTTCGTACAATGTCCAGAAGGTGAACTACAAAAGCGTAAGGAAGTCGTCCACACGGTCACACTACACGAAGTCGACGTCATCAACTCACGTACTCATGGATTCTTGGCACTTTTCTCCGGTAAGTAAAATTTATCCCCCAAAACCGCAATTTAAGTTTTAACTACAAGTTCCCCTTTTCTCTAATTTTATTTATTTATTTATGTAATCTACAGCCTTATATGTAACTTATTTAACAAATATATTGCTAGTGTTAATCCATATACAGATTACACTGACATTTAAAAACAGTATTTAATGTACTGTCGGCAAGTTATATGTGATTTTTTTAAATTAATAATACATGTAGATCTGTGTTTGCATTGGTCTGTCCGGGTGCTAATTTTAAACTAAAATTGACCTCAGTCTCTAATTTTAAACTAAAATTTATCCCCTTCTCTAATATTAAACTAAAATTTATCCCCTTCTCTAATTTTAAACTAAAATTTACCCGCTTCTCTAATTTTAAACAAATTACCCCACTTCTCTGATTTGAAATTAATAAAGAATAATTCCAGGCAGTTTTTGAGATAGTCTTCAATTTTTTTTTAATATCTCCTGACCTATTGAGAATTATCCCATAGTTTAATAGACATTTTTGTAGCTTTATGGTCTTTTGGTATAATTTTTACACTATACATTAAAACTCACTATAGTGAGCTATGACAGAGCCCATTCCCATGCTATGCCTCTCCATTTTCCCAACCCATTCTCCAAATCTCCATATAATCTGTATCCGTATGTATATCTCCGGCGTTAGGCAACATTTGTCATTCTGGACTGATGTTGGCCTGTATTGCGAACGACAGTTTCCACTTGCCATCAGGTGGACTCGTCTGCCACCTTTGTTCCATAAAGAAAAAAAAAATCTACAAGCTTTAAAAAGATTTTTGTATGTTTACTTATATTTCACCCGATATTTCAGTAGTAGACCAAGCGCCTTGTAAAATAATATGGTACAAACGCAAATGCAAGATTTCATTTTTGTCACTTGGATCAGTTATGCAGAATGGGGTCCAATTGTAATTAGTCAGTAATAAAATGTAACAATCAAATGACAACTTGTAGGTGACACCGGTGAAATAAAGTCCGAAGTTCGCGAACAGATCAATAGCAAAGTGGCAGAATGGCGCGAAGAAGGAAAAGCCGAGATGATACCTGGAGTATTGTTCGTTGATGAGGTGAGATACTTTATTAACCTAACTGTTACAGCTACCGGCCCCTTCAGTATCCACTTCAGGATTTGGTCCTCGTGCTGTGCATTGTCTCGTGAATAAGGGATGTATGGCCTGAAGATGCCACGCTGGCGAATCCACTCTTTTGAAGGTGGTGTTCCTCAGGGCTTGTGGTAGCCGCTTTGTGTCGTTGTATGTCTATTAGGCTGTTCTACAAAATAAATAAAATTGATTTGGAGGATATCATCATAGATTTATCAGACCAATATCGAGAAAAATATTATGTGAATACTTTAAATTATAGAGTGCACGCTGCAATCCAACAGCCGCTGGGCGCACTCGACTGGCCTCGTTACCCCTCTGTCACAGAATACTACCTTGAAATGTACTGCATTTCCCACTTCATCATATTCTCCAATGTATGTACGTGTTTCGGTAGTGAAATAAGCCAGAGCCCATCCTATCCCTTCCCACGTCCCCAACCCTTTCTCCAAATCCATTCTTCCATCTACAAAGGTAGGCAGCGCATCCGGGGGCGTGCCAAAGTTTGTCATTTTGGATTAATGTTGGCATGTATCGCGGATGGCTATGGGCGACAGTATCCACTTACTACCAGGTGGACTGTATGCTCTTTTGCCACCTTCTTTCTATAAAAAAAACCTATTAATTACAAGCCAATTGAAACCAAGTAGCAGATTTTTTTAAAAAATATCCCATATTCATGGGTCTTCCTCAAACTCGAGGCTCTTGACCCTGGCCTAGCAGGCCCACACCTAAAGACAGCGCTGGTGGTCCCACCGTTGGGTTCACCAGGTGGGACCACGAGACGTCAACCGGATGGTTTTATGCAATGAAGTTTAAATAATGTAAATAAAAACTATTTTATCTTCAACAGGCGCACATGCTCGACATAGAATGCTTTTCGTTCCTAAACCGCGCCCTCGAATCGGAAACCGCACCGATAGTGATAATGGCCACAAACCGTGGCATCACCCGTATACGGGGCACGAATTACCGCAGCCCGCACGGCATTCCACTCGATTTGTTGGACCGAATGATCATAGTGCCTACATCACCCTATTCCCACGCTGAACTGAAGGAAATACTCAATATTAGGTGAGTAAATAGCTTTATTTCTCTTTAAATGACAATTTTTATGCTTTTGTATGTCACTATTTATAATGTAATTAATGTCTCTTCTTTAATATATGTTGGTCTGCTTTTTAATGACTCCTCTCTGTTAACTGAAAGAGATTCCTTCTAGCAATAAGTCCGCCTTCGTACTTCTGGTATGTATTATTGTAGCAACAACAATAATTGTTATGTCAACGCGTAAGACATTTTTATCAAATTCATTGAAGTGCAATTCTCCCATTTGGAAATTCATGTCCGAATCCTCCATTTGTAGAGTTATTATTAAACTAGCTGTTGCCAGCGACTTGGTCCGCGTGGACTTTAGTTTATAAACACCGTCATTACCTTCTTAGGGGTATTTGGTATTTTCAAAAACGATCACACACATTATTTCTTATATCTTATTTCTTATCGAACAAATGTTCGACGTGATTCTTTAAATTGATATAACTGTTTTATTTATGAACTGATTGAAATAAAACAAACACTAAATTTTAAGTGAAGCTTACCACAATACATTAGTGAAAACCGCACCCAAATCAGTTCAGTCGTTTCTAAGATTAGCGCGCACAGATAAAGAGACAAACAGACAAAAATTCTAACAATCATTGTTTTGAGTTCTATTGCGTTGATAAAGGCTCCCAATAATATTTTTCTCATATATCTTCCATGTACAGACAGCGATCAGTTACATTTTTATTAATAGATTACCATTTTTGACTTATATGTGAACATCGTTGTTGATTATACAATAATGAAAACTAAGTTGTAATACTTTGTAATTTGTATTTATTGTATAATTGTTTGATGTTTCAAATAAAAAAGCGGGCGCCATTTTTTATAATTATGTCAAAACGTGAATCATTTTTTGTAATTATGTCAAAAGGCACTTCCCCCACATGGAAATTCATGTGCACTTCCTCCATTTGGACATTCACCATGTCAAGTGCAAAACATTTTTACCGAAATAATTAAAATGCAAACCATTTATAACAATTTCATCAAAGTGCCCTTCTCCCACTTAGTAAATTCATGTTCAACTCCTCCATTTGGAGATTCTATTAATGTTTGCCCACTTCAATTTTCAAACACAATAATCTTTTTTGTTTGTCTAAGAACTATCGATTAGAAGAGGAATTAGAATGTCGTACAAGTAAGACTCGTTTACACAAGGAGAATTTCTCCAACGGTTAGGGTGCGAATATAGTATACGATGTTCGTTTGCGACCAAACTACATACAATTCTCGCGTACAACTTCAAATGATGATAGATACGCGATGATAACAGTTATTTATACTAGCTATTGAGCTATTTTCGAGAAACTCTCCTTGTGTGAATCAGCCATTATGGCAACTTTTCTTTTTTGACTTCTTTTTGGGAGTTGCTTGCAGTACAATTACAATCAGGCAGTTCTAACAGCATTTTCGACTATAAAACCCCTCACTCAACAGATGTGAAGAGGAGGATTGTCAGATGTCCGCTGATGCACTAACAGTCCTCACCCGGGTTGCCACGGAAACATCCCTTAGATACGCAATACAACTCATCACCACCGCTTCTCTGGTCGCTAAGAGAAGGAAAGCCGCTGAAGTAAGTAAAGCTAAATAACACTTGAAGCTAATATAAGCTCCAAGAAAAATGGTGTAAAATGTCACCGATTAGCTTAGTTGATAGTGCCTCTGCCTACTGTGCTGGTTTGAGTCCTGGTCGGACGATCACTTGTTTAAAGACAGGTGTTTGTTCGGATCTGGGTATTGCATGTGTTGTGTTCTTCTTCGTATGTGTCTCTGGACCCTCCACACGAGGAATGGGTGTGGCTATAAAGTATCTCGAAACAAAAATACATTTTACATCAATTTGATTCTTAAAATAACTTAAAAGTTCGTGGCATTTTTATTTAAATATAAATGGGAGATGGGATTATGTTATATTTTGAGGTTATATTTTCGTGCGTAATCAAGAATTTAAAAGTTTTTATTTTTATTTCATTATTTTTTAACATTTTTACATTACGTCAGTGTTACATATGTTACACAGCAGTTAATGCGATCAAAATTGGACAATACAATACAAATTGCAAGCATAATTATGCAATAATCTGTGACAATACATTGCAATGCACCACTTGACACTGGCAGAATGTGCTAATTGCCATATATGAAAAGAAAGACAACTGTTACTACACTGACGTTTCAAGATGGCGGCAATTAGTTCACATTTTGGCCACGTTCATTAAAAGCCCGATCGGATTGTACACTCGGCAACAAACATTAATTTTACTTTTAATATTTTTCCCTCGCCAGGTAAGCATGGAAGACGTAAAGAAAGTGTACTCCTTATTCCTGGACGAACATCGCTCGGAACAGTTCCTGAAGGAATATCAAGACGAATTTATGTTTGATGATGGCGCGGGTGGAGGTGAGGGATATTATCATTTATCATTAACATACCATCCAACTGTCTTCATAGCACTCTCTTGAATCACCGCTTCATAGCACTCTCTTGAATCACCTCTTCATAGCACTCTCTTGAATCACCTCTTCATAGCACTCTCTCGAATCACCTCTTGAATCACCTCTGCATAGCACTCTCTTAAATCACCTCTTCATAGCACTCTCTTGAATCACCTCTTCATAGCACTCTCTTTAATCACCCTAATCACCGTCCATGTCAGAAACAAATTGATTGATAATCTATGTATACAACTTGCCACCAAAATAATGTAAAACCTGAAATATGTCAATCGATTTCGAAAAATAAAAATATTTTAATGTAAGTACAAAAAATGCAAACATGTAACGTTTGTTTGGCCTGTCTAAAACGTTCGTAGCGCTCATTATTCAGACCGAATGATGGCGGCGCGCACGACGTGACTCGTGCGACGCGCGCAGAACAAATTCTACTTGGAATCGAATCGAATCGAACGTTTAGAATCGATTTTACCCTCTATACTGAACAACCTATTTTTAGCTTCACATCTATACTAATATAATAAAGAGGTAAAATTGTGTTTGTAGGTATGTTGGGGGTAATCTCTGGAACTACTGAACCGATTTCAAAAATTCCTTTACAAATAGGAAGCTACATTATCCGTGTCTAATATAGGCTATATGGACCGTTTATTTTGAAAGTGGTGTAAGTCCATTTTTGAGAAAAATGAGCTATCACGTAATTCATGCTTAATTTAATGTAATTTTTTTATATATAACTAGTCCGTGTTTAATTTCTCAAAAAAATCCCATGTTTTGTACAACTTAAAATCGGTCGGTAAATGAAATTGCATAATCATCGATTATGAAAGTGGTGTAAGTCCAATTGACAGAGGTAGGTGGCATAGCAGATGGATGCCTATGCATAGCAGATGGATGGATGCTGTTTGAAGCACTTAGAAAATGTAACGACCCAAAGCCATGTTATTGCCTACAGTGACATGTGTACTGGGCAAAATCGAAATTTACAAATGGCATTGATCTGGTTGAAGGTTGTCCAGTCGGAAAACAGCATTGAGATAATTGACCACAAATTTTTACTCTCGGGGCATTCATACCTTCCGAACGATGCAGATTTTGGCATCATAGAAATGGCATTGAGAAAAATGAATTTTGTGTACACACCACAAGATTACTATAATGTAATAGCGCAATGTAGAAAACAGGATAAATTCATTTTATATGAAATGAAACGGGAGAATTTCATTTCAACAAAAAATCTCCAAAATGCAATTAAAAAACAGATAAAAAAAAATACTAATGGGGGACAGGTCAATTGGTTGCAAATATGTTGGTTGAGGTTCCTCAAAATTGCACCATATACCATTTTTTTATAAAACAACGATGACGGACGCAGAATTTAAAATTATCAATTTATTACCTCTACGTCCTGGAAGACCGTTAAAATTTGAAAAAATCGCCCTGGAGCCTTTGTACCAAAATGCCAGACCTATTACGTACGAAAAATATAAAGACATGAAGCAGCTACTACCCTATATACCTCCGGTGCATCATGCATATTCTGAAACACTACCACATGCAGAGAATAAGTAAATTCTTGTAATCAGTATCTTGTAATGACAATGTAATTGCCGTCTAAAATAAATTTTTATGTGTTGTTATGCGTATTTGTAAACAAAATTATATTAAAATGAAGTATATTTTAAGCGATATTTGATTTTTCAATATTGAAATTAAACGATTTTTACAATTGTCTAATTTTGAAAGTGGTGTAAGTCCATTTACAGCACATAAATATGTGTTATCGTAGTCTAATTAGCCAAAAACAAATTTATATAAACAAATTAAATGTTGATAAAACAATAGAAACAATGCCAGACCTCATATGATTTGCCTGTATTTTTAAATCAACAAATATAGTAACCTTTAATTTTCTCGAAACAAAAGAAAATGGACTTACACCACTTTCAAAATAAACGGTCCATATATTAATTTTGAAATTTTGAAAAAAAATATATAATTTTTTCTGTTAATTATTATTATAATAATAATAATAATAATTATTATTATTATTATTATTGTATTGTATTACTCACTTCGCTTCGGTTTATTAAATTTAAAACAATCGGAATAAGATAATTTTCCTGCGGTAAAATGGAGCCTATATTTTAAGTTAGACCTCTGGCAATACATCGGTGAAAACTGCATTCAATTCCATGCAGTAGTTTTTACGTGATGCGTGTACAAACATACAGACAGACAGACAGACAAAGTTGCTAAAAACTGTTGTTTTGGCTTCTCTTGCTCTAATTAGTTTTTTTTTCAATATCTATAATGTACAGACACCGGCCTGCTACAATTTTATTATATGTATAGATGTATTTTTTTGTATTTTCTTTTCAGATGCCCCACAACAACAACCGATGGAGGTTTCACAATAAACAGGAAAATAGACTCGCCCCAAATGTTCAAAGTAAAATTGAACATTAGTTCGGCTCGTATGAGGATTTTCATCACATGCAAAATATATGTTTTACCGATTTGCGTTTATTTTGCAAGGAAGTGTGTTAGACGATGAGCTTTCAAAGAAGTTAGAAAATTTAATTTTGTAATTTGCTCGCGATTGTCTCGAGTTGGATACATAAAAATAATTGATTTTTTCTAATAAAATATAGTTACGAAAATATTTGTTTCATTTATGGACCATTTTATTTATATTTTTTTTGCATCACAGCAATATATATATACATATATATATATATGTACGGAAATGTTCAATATAATTAACATCTCAATAATGGACGACAGCGTGATTGACATTTTAACAATAAATTTATTTATTTATTTTTTTATATACATACTAGTGGGCGGACGAGCAAGCGGTCCCACGTGATGGTAAGTGTTCATGGACACCTGCAACACCGGGGGGTATGCGGACGCGCCGCCGACCTTGCGAAATCCTATTCACAGCTTTCTTGAAGAACCCCATATCGTAGTTCAATGGAAAGGCCTCTTGAGGCAGTTCGTCCCACAGCCTGCGGGTTCGCGGTATATAGTAATTTTTGGATCGAACAGTGCGCGACACCACCGTATCGAGGAAATAAAAGAAAACGCATGTGAAATGTGTCAGAACAAAACAAAGGGAGACCTAATTATGACGCTCTATACTCAGAGCGCGTTTGACCTTGCTTTTGAAAGTCAGCAAACCTTCTGCGAATAAGTCCAGTTCCCGATGTTCGAAAGTTAGTCTTAATTCTAGCTTCATTACAATGACAGCTGTCAAAATGCCTCGAATAGGGGCTCTATAAAAATAATTAATATATAAAAACCTAAGGAGACGGCACATAATTACAGGGTTTTTTTGCCATAGGTACACGCACGTATTTTTCCATAGATACACGCACGTGTTTTTGCCATAGGTACACGCACGTAATTTTGCCATAGGTACACGCACGTATTTTTGCCATGGGTACACGCACGTATTTTTGCCATGGGTACACGTACGAATTTTGCCATAAGTACACGTACGTATTTTTGCCATAGCTACACGCACGTATTTATGCCATAGGTACACGCACGTATTTTTTTTATTTGTAGTGCGTAACACTCGGTCGATAAATAAACACATTGGCTCGATTTGATCATTATTGTCCCAGTACTGCAAGCACTTTGACAGCTGTCATTCTGATCAAGCTAGATTTAAGATTGATTAGCCCAGTTAGTAGTGCTTCTGCCTGTTGTGCAATAGGTACCTGGTTCGATAACCTGTCCGACAATGATTTGTTTAAAGACAGGTGTTTGTTCGGGTCTGGGTGTTGCACGTGTTGTATTCTTCGTCTTTGTATGTCTCTTTAGACCCAAGACTTATATAATTGCCTCTTTCTCGAAATTACTGAATTATTGTGCCCCTAGTGGCGTTTCAGACTTGGAGTCGAACCGGATTAAGCGGGTCTAGCGTTGTGCACCCCTGCAGCAACCCTTTAAAAAAGCAGACTTGGAGTCAAGGCCGGATTGAGCGGGTCTAGCGTTGTGGGCGGTAAATCTGCAGCAACCCTTTAAAAACGCAGCGTTTTTCGCGCGTATAAAAAGTAATCTAACACTTTGATGGGTATTTTGGAAGCATGCTCAGTTTATTTATATCAAATGAAAAATCCGTTCACGACTCGTGGACCAAGCAATTTGACCCATCGATGCGACCACGGGTAATTTAATTTTCCCGTGGACCTCACTACGAATGTGTAGAAAACGCGAAAGTTTAAAAGTTATGTCGACATCCGTCCGGAATGACAGGCATTGGCACTTTTGGAGATTTAGGAATGAAATTGGAGAGGGAATGAACGGGTTAGGACCGTAACGCAAATGCAATAGTTAGTTTTTACTATTCTGCAGTATACAGAATTCTAGCGTTCGCCTCTTTTTTTATGTAGGTATAAAGGCGGCAGACAAGTATACAGTCCACCTGGTGGTAAGTGGATACTGTCGCCCATAGACATCCGGGATACATGCCAACATTAGTCCAAAATGACAAATGTTGGCACGCCCCCGGATGCGCTGCCTACCTTTGGAAAATCAAATGTGGGTAGTGGATAAAACTGCTCGCAGCTCCCATTCTGGTCTACCCGCCTCTTCGGTCGACTCGTGACTACGGGCGGTGTAACTCGTGCCGAAACGTAGAGTACAATTAAAAGGTAAAACGAAAATCTTTAATTTTACACGTACAAGTCATTTTAATTCACGCTAGAAACTTGAATATTTGAACAAAACAAAATGAATAATTATTGTTGATTTATCCACATTTATTTTTATTTCCGAATGTTGCTAACTAAAGCTTTCGTTAAAAAAAATATTAATGCCCTTTTTGTATGAGAGCAGGATTTTACTGCAGTCTTCTGTTACTGATAGTGCAATAATCCCAAAACCAACTTTTCCTCTATAATTAAGCACTAAATGGTTTACGTCTGTTCCCCTTTCCGTTTCCCCTACTGCTCTACTTACTAGAGGGTTGTCTGGGGATGCTGTGCAATGAAAACTGTTGCGGTGATACCATCGGTCGAAAACTTGATTCGAGGTGAGTTGAAACTCAGTTATAAGTAGTTATGAAAAAGTAGTTATAAATTGTATAAGCTATGATGAAAATGTTGTCCGACAGTGTATTTTACGTTTGGGCCATAATTAAATTGTATAAGCTATGAAAATGTTGTCCGATAGTATACTTACTTTCCGTTTGGGCCATAATTAAATTGTATAAGCTATGAAAATGTTTTCCGACAGTCTACTTTCCGTTTGGGCCATATGAAAAACACGCATAAATACAGTGTTCGTTTAACTATAATATTTGTCCAAACATTTGTCTTAAAACTTACGGAAAATAGTCAAATATCTGTTTTAAAAGTTGTAAAGAAGGGTCTTTTAAGGAGAGTATTTATATATGATGACGTCATTATCGCGATTAGCGCGTTTTTAATTGTAAATAGCTATTATATCTCGATCAGTTTCCAATGAATTTCAAAGGTTTTTTTTTATTTAATACCAAATTTACAAACAAAACATAAAACCTACCTGTGAGCAGTGGACAAATTATAATTTAGACAAGAAATATCTGTTTAATTTATATTTTAAATTAGTTCCACTAATATACTTAGGTTACATTTTAGTGTATTTATATTTAAATACGAAAGATCTGCTAGTTCTAAACTTATTGTTAGTGAACTTAACATTAAAGATAAGGTCAATAAGGTCATACCGAAAATAACTTTAGATAACAATTATTATGAACGATTTGTTTTTAAAATAAAAGAGAATTATGCCACCTATAAATAGTACCACTACATCACACAACCCCATTTTTCGAGGGTTCAACACACCCACAAACAAAACGCCAGATTTCCCCTTCGCGCCCATACGGAAGTACTCGAGCTCCCACCTCTCTTTCTAACATACAGTCTTCCCAATCTCTTCCTCTCCTTCCCCCTTGCGGGCCGGTTCGGAATTCTCTTTCCCGCGCGAAATCGATTTTCCTACATTTTCTTTGACCCTCCTGTTTAGTATGTGGATTCGCGATCAAAACTCGTGTGTTCATTTCTCTGTGAAAAACACGTGTTAATAAGTGAAAACAGTGATTATAAACAACCTATTTGTGACGTCTGTGGTTTACGGACGCTTTTAAAAAAACTATTGCTGTTGGAAATTCAAATTGTTTTGGATACGCAAGACCCGGTAAGTGGCATTTCCACCATTTAGAACAAATTATTATTTTAATTGTTGTAACGTTGATTAATGTTATTCACACGTAGAATTGTCAGTTATCAATAAAATAGTGGTTTTATTACTATTATTGTTATTTTTCTGAAACAAAACATGCGTTTCTCCGGTGTTCTGCCAAATTACGCACATTGCAAAAGCCTCCAGATGTGGCTTTTAAAAACAATACAGTTTCGCAACATAAGAGGCTTCTTTGTATCCCCCCTAGGGTTTGAGCCTTTTAGTTTCCACGCGAATAGAGTCCAGCTAGAGCTATGCCATTCTTTTTCTATAGAAATTTTCGTCTGATTCGTTTCTGTTTTGTTTTTAATTAAGCGTAGGAAGTAATTGGAAACTTAATTTGTTAATGCAAATTACCGGTCTTGAAATATATAATTTTTAATTTTCTAATTAATAGAAATGTGTAATAGCTTAGTATCTGCACTTTACTGTTTTTTTATGGACGAAGACGGTAGACGATCGTCATCATACATACTGATGGTAAGTGGATACTGTCGCCCATAGAGATCCGCGATACACACTAACATTAGTCCAGAAAACAAATGGATTCGGAGATAGGGTTGGGAAATTGGGAAGGTATAGGATGGAAATGGGCTCTAGCATATCTCACTACCGCAACACGTACGTACATTAGGGAAATATGGTAAAGTGGGAAATCCATTTCAAAGTAGTGGCCTGTGTTCTGTGAGGGAGAGGTAACGTGGCCAGTCGAGCGCGCCCAGCGGCTGTTGAATTGCAGCGTGCACTCTCCCCCTCAAAACTTACTTACTTAATCAGTGCTTACTCCAATTGTTTCAATTACTAACTAAGTATCTACACACCTTATAGGCCCAAGAATTATGTTCAGCGGCGCCACACATCTGTTACACCCGTTTCACGCGTCTTGGTTCGGTCTGAAAATCAACGCTGTATGCTGTTTGTACTGTATACAGCTTGTGCTGAGACGGATACCCTTTCGACACACATGCGTCCGCGCAGTTTTTATCGCATTGTTTTTAATTTCATGTTTTTGTTTCCATAACTATGTTTAATTAACTTTTAGAATAAGAAATTGTCACGTTATTTCGATCATTTGTGTGTATGAAATAAAAAAATCTATCTATCTAAGTACTATATACAAAGTATGTACATATTATACATGTACATGTCCCTCTATTGAAATAGTTAACTCGCACACGTACCTTGGCCTTATAATTGATAGTAAGTTTAATTGGAAGCCCCAAATCGATAAAATCTGTCATAAACTGAGGCCTTTCCTGTCTACTATAAATCTCGCTAAGAACCGATTATCCTTTAAAACACGACTAATGATATACAATGCACTAGTTGAGTCAATAGTAGCTTATGGTATTAGTAGTTATGGTAGAACGTATAAATCTTACCTAAATAACATCTTTCGACTACAACTAAAAATATTAAAAACAATTGTTCCCACCAACATTAAACTAAAATATGCCAACAATGACCTTAAACTATTTAAGCATTGCAATACTTTACCCGTTCATATTAAAAGCACATATAATATATTAAAAGAACAATATTTCAATACCGAAATTCAAACGTTAATATCACATCCTACAGTTACTCGTAGTATAACACATAAGCATTTGGTAACCAATGCCGCGAACAATATATACGGTCAGCGGACCAGCGCTTACTCTGTTCCCAGGTTAATAAATGCATTAGATCCTAAATTTAAAAAAAGATATCAGTGAAAATAATTTAAAATATAAATTAAGAACATATTTCTTGTCCAAATTATAATTTGTTCACTGCTCACAGGTAGGCTTTTAATGTCTCGACTACTGATTCCAGCAGTACTTGTATCTTAGACAAATCTGTATGGTTTATTAGATACAATTATGTTAGCTATATACTTAATCTCTGTAAAATTGTTAATAATAAAAAAAAAACCTATTCTTAGATAGTTTACTTAGCTATAGAAGTGATTTGTCTCTATACAGACAGACTAACATAGCCGGAAAATTGGTAATATCCGTCAGGGGATGGAACTAGGAAATTTGCTATCAACGAAGTGAAAGATTTTCATTTTCACGTATAAGCATCGTTAAACTATAGACATACAGTGAGTAAGAGCAAAAAAATCATAATACTAAAATACCTAGTTGCGTAACCCAAGCCCTTACTGTCAGCAGAACCGGGTGGTCGGCCGAACCCATAGTTCTAGGAACTTAGCGCTTAGTTAGCATTTAGGATGTAGCGATAAGAGGTTACTTTGTATTTAGATTTAATTAAATAGAGAAGTTGAATACTGGCATCAAGCTCTGCCACATGTGAGGCAGAGAGTGCCTCACACTTGAGGGGGAGAGTGTATGTTGCAATCCAACAGCCGCTGGGCGCGCTAGACTGGCCACGTTACCCCTCTCTCACAGAAGACTACCTTGAAATGTACTGCATTTCCCACTTTATCGTATTTCCCCAATGTACGTACGTGTTTCGGTAGTGAGTGAGATATGCCAGAGCCCATTCCCATCCTGTCCCTCCCCATTTTCCCAAACCTTTCTCTAAATCCATTCCCATATCTCCAAAGGTAAGCAGCGCACCCGGGGGCGTGCTAATGTTTGTCATTTTGGACTAATGTTAGCATGTATCGCGGATGTCTATGGGCGACAGTATCCACTTACCATCAGGTGGACTGTATACTCGTCTGCCGCCTTCGTACATAAAAAAAATGTCTTCAATCATATTTAAATTAGTTTAATATATTTTTAGTTTTCAAAAAGCATTTTCTTTGCTCCCGAAACTTGACTACCTATTATTGGGCGTGTTTTGTATGATATAATAGGCGAGCAAATAACAACTGATGTATGGTGCCTATACATTGTGCTTGTGTATCCATAGATCTTCCTCTGACATCATTTGTCTAGTCTCGATTTGAAAATCCCCACCTTGGAGGAATCTACCACATTTTATTTGTTCAGTGCATCTCTAGTTGTTAGTTATTGCAGTATCTGGCTCTGCATCCTGGCTTTTTCCTGAGCCTGAAGATCGACGGCAGGTCTGGGCAGTCATATTCGTTAGTTATAATCTTAAGTCTCGACAAGGTCCCGACGATACCTTTGCATCGATTGTAGTCAACGATTGCAGTTTAGGGAGTTTCCTTTCGCCACGACAAACATCTTCGTGGTTTTCCTTGAGTGTAATTAATGTTCCAACATAATTCTATATGAATGACCGACCGGCATTATTTAATTAGTACCTAATACTGCAGTTGCCATTTGTTGTAGGATAAAATTTTCCTCGTCCATCTGCTTCATCCAGCCGCCACCGGTGAACTTCTTCTAGTCATCTGTCTTTCTGGTTGAAGGGCGTCCCACATTGCTCTTTCTGATACCACCTAATCTATATCAAAAACATGATACCTACTTAATTACACAATGTGCGTTGTACAATTATCTTTCTTTTTTATTAGAAAACTTTTACGTCTGTGCTTTACAGGCGTGACCTGTAAAAGAACCTATAAAAAACAAAACAGGCATAAAATGCCAGGACCTTTTTACTTAAACACCGTTTTTCACGATTATGACTAGCGTTTTTCTCACAGACGTATATAAAATGAAGTGGAATGGGCGAGTGTGAAGTAGAGTTTATCCCATAAATTTCGGAAACGCGGATATAACGTAACCCTAAGTTTATTGAGCTAATGGATAACCAGCCCTTTCAGTATCCTCTGCTGGACATGGGCGTGTGGTATCCGCTTTGTGATAGAGCTAATAATGACGTGCAAAATGACTAATCACTAATAATGACGTTCTCGAAAGAAATTATAATTATCTCTAATTAAAAAATATATATAATTATCTCTGTGGTTGCGCCATTGGGGTGGCAGGGAATGTGTTAAACAAAGCGCGGTAAATACGCACGCCCTTTGACAAAACGCGTTCATGCTTCGTTAAAGGACTCTCACTTGTGGAAAAATTTAACGAATAGTGGCACTATGTGAAGTCTCCTTTCTCTTTCTATTTTTTTTTTAAATCAAAGCGATTTATGGGATAATGCGTATTAAAAACTTTTTGGTGGGAACTCGAGATTTGAAGTTGAGTTCGTGTTTGATTATTGTAAAAATTGTGTATTAGGCGTTGTGTGATTTATTATTCGTAAGTCGGATTTTTTATTCAAGTCAGGGTATGACATACAGAACTGTGAAATAAAGTGAAATTTGTACGGATATTACACTTTATTGACAATTCTACATGTCATATCCCTGAATAAATAAATAATCCGACTATACCTTGCAATTCGCTCTTTTTCCGCTACCAGTCATAAGATTCTTGATGTTTAAGTACAATTTTTAATATTATAATTCTTTCTTTGCAATGATCCCTTCTTTCCAAAACAAAGAGAAAAGAAAATCTTTTCCTAACTTTACTATATAGAAGTAGGTAATTTAACGACCTTGAATTGTTATATTGCCCTTTTAATTAAAAATCGTTATCGAACCTGCTGAATGTGGCGTGATAGGTTACATAGATTAGACGAAAGACTTAGGCTATGTTCAGATGGCAAGCGCTTAACCCGCGTTTACAACTAACGCGCGTTAGCATGTGTACGCCTTGAATAAAATTCGTGTAGTTGTAAACGCGCGCTTTGATAACGCGCGTTAAGCGCTTGTCATGTGAACATAGCCTTATACTAAGTGATGAATCTTTAACTGGGGACGGCGGCGCGGGCCGCAACTCAACGCAATAATTAAGTCAGCTGTTGACATTCAATTCGTCACGTCGTCGCACTGTCGATTTACGTCCGCTAACTGCATCCGTTCAACGCACGTTGAGGGCCGCGACGCAGCGCATAATTTTTTTTTTATATAAAAAAGTGAGCGGACGAGCAAGCGGTCCCACGTGATGGTAAGTGTTACCGCCGCCCATGGACACCTGCAACACCAGGGGGCATGCGGGCGCGCCGCCGACCTTGCAAAATCCTATTCACAGCTCTCTTGAAGAACCCCATGTCGTAGCTTAATGGAAAGACCTCTTGAGGCAGTTCGTTCCACAGCCGGGTTCTTGGCAAGCGATTCGCCAGTGCGACGCGATGCGGTCCGCCGGTATAAACCATCGGTATATAACCATTTTATATATAAACCATCGGTATATAACCATTTTATATAAATCATCGGGGTGCGCGATGGTTTAAGTACCTATACAAAATGTATGAGAATGATTCAGGACGATTTTTGCGATGTTATACGCTGCGATGCGGCCCGCCGTAATATGCGCGAACGTACTTTGCTTTGATTAAGCGTATAGTCAATTAAAAGGATCGATTGAGTAGATCCTATTTTAGAATGAGCAGGGGCTTAATTAAAGTCGAAAATTATTTTTAAATTTTTTTTTTTTGCAAAGAATTTCTGTTTCAACGCTTTCACGCACCAGCGGGTGGACAAGCCATGCTGAATTTTTATACATTTCTTCCTGGAAAATGAACGTTTCAAACTAACAAAACACATCGATGTCTTTGTTACAGATAATCGTCGGCATGCCGTGGCGGGCGTGAAATGGACGGCATACAGATGGAGCCAATCGGCAAGTATAAAGCCGACAGGAACGGTTCTGCGAAGGGTAAGTACCACAGATATAGAGGGATAGATAACACACAAGTTGTCCGTCGTTGCGTGCCCGGAGTTAGCGATAAGCTCCCAATTCTCGCGCCGCTCGTTCAATGTCTGTTCTGACCCTTATCGCTAGCAAGTATTAGTTGTTACAAAACACAAAAATTTTGATAACTCGTCAAAAGTGTTGAACCGAGTCAACAAGGTAGATGTATTCTTTCATCGGGGACTGATTTTCCATCTTTACAATCAATACAATTTACTCACTAAATTGACACGCCTCCATACAATTTCACCAACTTGCTTTATCTATTTATGTATATGGTGAGTATAGTACATCTACTGGGAATTGACAACATTCCACTTGAGAAAAGGGTTTGGGACTATCTTTTGTTTTTAGCAAAATTTAAAAGATAAGAAATAACTATCAATGGAAAATATGACAATAGACAGTAGTAAAACTTACGTGGAGTTATACGGACCTATGACGTATTGCGGATGTCTATGGACGACTGTGTCCACTCACCATCAGGTGGACTGTACGCTCGTCAGCCGCTATTTTCTATTTAAAAAAAAATTCCAGACAGCTGGTCGGCGCACAGTGGGACAGAACCGTGCGTACCGTCTCAAAAATAGCTTTTCGTAATGTTCTATATTGAATATTTTGTTAATGCATATGTCTAACTGAATGTTCAATGCATATTATATAGCAGTTGAAATACACTATTTCTCATTTTTCGTATTAGAATAAGGCTTGCAAGTTGACGCTCAAAATTATGTCAATTATGTAGAACACAATTCCACCAGTTTACATGGTCATATTTGCATTACTTTACCAGCAAATTTGTAAGTGTGATATATGGTTAGAATGGTGATGAAGTACTCTATTTAAAAATAATTTAAGTGAACCATTATGTGAAACCTGGGGAGGTAAAGAATTTTTATTTCAGGACCTAATATTCTATCCTTATTAGAAACTTTGCATAGACTTTTGACAGTTAGCGGTGTCTGCCCATGTCGTAATTTTGATAGCATCGTATAGAGCAGCTAATGTTAAAGGTAGGGCAAAAAAAATTGAGTGCCCGAATCTGCCCCCCTTGAAATGAAACTAAAAATGGCTAATGGGGAGAAAATACAAAATATTCCAAAAATTATTTTAGTTCTGATTAATGAGATTTTTGGATATTTAGATCACTTTTGACCTTTTTTTCTTAAACAATATTATCTATTTACTCAATCTTTAGGTAAAGTGGGAGTTTTGGGTAATGTATTAGTATGTAGTATATTTTTTTTATCGTGCGGTCAGATGTGGTTAATGTTTTGTTATCACTGTGTGAATTACATGTTTCTCATATAGTTTATGTATTTCTCTATCGCGGTGAAGGAAAAGGGAGCAAGTGGTATCTAGTTATAGTTGTTAGTGTACATTATCAGTACCTACCTACTACTAACCACCTTCATAGATAGTGGTTAGGAACTTGATAATGACACTAGATAGTAATATTTTTTCACACGAAATTTCAGTATAAAAGTTATTGATTTACGTTGTCATTTACCAGTACTTTAGTGTGCTTTAACATAATATAGTCTTCACCAACCTCGGTAAAAAAAAAGTAGTTAAAAATAAAACCAAAATGAGTGAATTTGTTGTGCCTCGACGAGTATTATGCGAATTTTTTATTGGCCATGGAACAAAATCAGAAGATATTCAAAAATACTTAGAACAACACTACCATTTGTCGTCTGAAAAAAGTGAATTAATTGTGAAACGTATTCAAAAAACGCTTATAACAGCGTTTAACGATCGGTGGACCAAATCTAACCGAACTGAAGAACGTTTCTTTAGTAATAATATATCGTGGTTAGACGGTGAATTTAAGGTACAATTCGAAGAAGCACCGATGGATATTACACCTACAACATCTGAAAAACGTGGACGTCCACCAAAGTCTTATGAAGATCTATCAGAGAAATCGAAAAAAAGAAAGAATATGGAATTGGTATAAGAATATGGACTCGAGTATATATGTACATAATGCATACGTTCAAGGATTGCGGGCTGAAGGAGAAATCGAAGAAGCTACTGTTGTTTCAATGATGCGGAATTGTGAAAGAAATGAAAAAAGGATCATGAAGGAAAAATTATTGCATGAAAGTCGCAATGGAACAGATTTTACGGTGGATGAAGCTTTAAGTATGTTTGCAGATTTAGATCTTTCGAAATCACAATACGGATTTCTTCGAGCAAGTTTGATTAACAAAAACTTCGACATATTGCCATCATATAATATACTGACGAACGCCAAAAAACTGTGTTATCCTCCACTATCCAGCATTCAAATAACCGATATAAGTGCTAAAGTAAATCTACAAGATTTGCTGGATCACACTTGTGCTCGCATCTTAAAGATTGAAAATGTTTACAACCCAAGAAGAAAATCTCTTAAATTGTTTACCAAGTGGGGATGTGATGGTTCATCGGGGCAAAGCGAATATAAACAAGTTTTAACAGATGAGAGTGACTTAGTCTCAGATACAAACTTATTTATAGCGTCTTTGGTACCAATAAAGCTGACTGACACAGAAACACATGAGATAATTTGGCAAAATCCGGCTTGTTCTTCTATTCGTTATTGCCGACCAATCCTGATGGAACTTGCAAAAGAAACGCCCGAGAAAACCCGATCAGTGGTTGGTGATATTCGGGGTCAAATTAATAATTTGCAAACATCAAAGATACACAAGGAGACGCAGGTAATTGAAATAAGTCACGATCTATTTCTAACTATGGTGGATGGAAAAGTTACACAAGTTCTTACTGACACAAGTTCTGGAGCTGTATGTACAGTGTGTGGGGCTAAGCCAAGTGAAATGAATAATTTGGAGAAGATTGCATCAAAGCCAGATAATATAAATGCTTACGAATACGGTTTGTCTACGTTACACGCGTGGATCAGGTGCATGGAGCTAATTTTACATATTTCATATAACCTTTCATTTCAAAAATGGGCTGCGAGAACTTCGGAAGATAAAAAAAGTAAAGAAGACAAGAAAAAGCTTGTACAAAGTTTGTTTCGAAGCCGGATGGGATTGCACGTTGATAAGCCCCGACAAGGAAGTGGAAACAGTAATGACGGCAATACAGCTCGGCGTTTTTTTGAGAACTACTACTGCGCTTCAGAAATTACAGGGGTTGACGAGGAACTTATTAAAAGGTTCTATGTTATTCTGCAAACCATGGCATCCGGTATTGCTGTAAATCCAGAAAAATTTGGTGAATATACTCGTGCAACCGCACAACTGTACGTAACAAAATATATGTGGTATAATATGCCTTCTTCAGTACATAAAATCTTAATACATGGGGAAAGTATAATAAGACATTTTGCTGTTCTGCCCATTGGTAATTTATCTGAGGATGCCCAAGAATCGCGTAATAAAGATTACAAAAAATTCAGATTGCATCATGCTAGAAAATGCTCTAGGTCCGCAACAAACGAAGACGTATTTCATGGTCTTCTATTTACGTCAGATCCTTATATATCAAGTATCAGAAAACCATCAGTCACTATATCCAAGAAATTGTTAGAGGAAGCTAAGAACCTCTTAGCTATTTAAATCGAAATAATTTCGTACATTATTTGTAAAACATATTTTTGGAGTGGGTTATTATATATTTGTCATTTATTTAAATGTAAGATTCATATGTAATATAAAATAACATAAAATAGGTTTATTAATATCATAAAACTGTAAAATTATAATTCAATAAGTTAACCAAACCATGGTTTAATATTAAAATAATACATTTTTATTTTGTTTTATTTTATTTTATATTATTTATTAAACATTTGACAATGATACATTCATTATTGGATTGTATGTACTCTGGAGACACTACATACCAAATTTCAGCGATTTACTTCAATCAACAAAAAAGTTACAGATTTTTGAGACGGTACGCACGGTTCTGTCCCACTGTGCGGCGGTAAAATGGTTTTATCATCGGCTATCCAACGAAAAATAGGCAAGTTTCTCACCTATCTCGAGTGAAATGTTTCTAATTCATAATGGACGTACTATAACAACAAGAGCGTTACATTCGTCCTGCAAGAGCCAGAACGACCTATTTCAAGAGCCCAGGGGGAGTATTACAAGCTCTATTACCCGCCACTTTACGCCGTGAATTGATCTGCTTTCTTCTGGACTTATGGAGTTAGCGCATAGTGCCAGTGTTTAGTTTTCTTTGTAATTAACAACTCATCAATGTTTAGTTCCGTCGAAGTAAGTTAGAAGTCACCCAGTGATGTAATATTAGGTTTACTGAGGACAGAAGAGTTGGACTTCTTGGAACGATAAACGCGGTCATAGGCATTTATTTGGGGTTTTTTCTTTAACATAATATATAAGTCCATGTGACTGATCGAAGGAGTCAGTAACACCATGTCATCGGCGTAGCTGATATTATTGATTATTTAACCATCTATAGAGCATCCGACCATGGCGCTGCTGAGCTAGACGATCAACTGTTTTACTTAGATGTTGAACAGCATGGGGTACGTGAGACCCCCCTGCCTCACCCCGCACTCCAATTTATACACATCAGAAAGTGTATCCACATTTTACATTATTTTTCTGATTAGCGTACCAGTACCTATTAGCTCGCCAGGTAAGCCGGCTTCGCGTACTTTAAACCAGTTTTACATAAGATACCAAATTAAAGGCTTTGGAAAGGTGTAGAAAGTCGGCATAAACCGGGGTCTTCCAATGAGTATAGTATCTGACAGTGTGCTTAAGCGTCAAGGTCACACTCAGTGGATAGGCCAGTTCTGAATCCAAATTGTGCATCATGTAGGTTTGTGTATCCAGTGAGATATTAAACCGCAAAAAATGTGTATTCTGCACTCAAACCACAAAACCTACAATATACAAATTTGTAATCAAACTAAAACTCGACTTCACTTCTCGAGTTACCCCCAGAAAGTACTCGAATTGTCTTTGCATGAACGTATTACAAACTATCTTTGCCATCCTAATTGCATATACATTGGATTTTAGAACTATTAACCGTGCCGTAGAACCATAGCCCTTAACCAGACCTTTTATTGTCCACTGTTGGATGTGGCCTCACGCGCATGGTCTCGTGCACGAGGACTGTATGGCCTTAAAACGCCACGCTGGCCAAGCGAGCCAAGTTTGCTCTTTTAGAGGTGGTACAATTCCTCAGGGCCTGTGGTATCGGCTTTGATATCCCTCAATCGCCTTTTACGACATCCACGGGAAGATATGGAGTGCTGTTTTAAAGCCAGTCATTCATCATACGGCCAGCTACGATAACTAAACCAAGCAGAAGTCGCTCAATTAATTAAACCTCATAATACAAAACAAGACAGTTTAGAGCTGTAAAATTACTTGCTTGGCAATCGGATGGTTTCTCGAAAGCTCGTTATAGGGGACTAGCGACCCTTCCTCGCTTCGCTTCGGTTTATAAGTTCTTTTTTTTTTTTGGATAATGTAGATTACTATTTGTGAAAGAGTTTTTGAAATCGGTTCAGTAGTTCCAGAGATTACCCCCAGCACACAATTTTACCTCTTTATTATATTAGTATAAAAGTATAGATATCGCGCTTTGACTTTAAAAAAATAAAGTGTCACTGAAGGTAGATTTAAATGCTGAAAATAATTTTATTTCTGTCACCAGCAGCCGCTTGGCGTAACATGGTCGACCAGGATCTGGACGATGTCGCTTTTCTGGCTGGTAAGTTTATTTTTCTAATCTTTTCCATAGTATAGGTACTTTATTTCTTATATTTCTTATAAATACATAATTTATTTCTTATAATTCATTCAAACAGCGTTTAACATAGTACATAGGTACATGTACACACATTCTGTAACAAAGGCATCATCGTGAAGTCCATTGGCACACACACTAGAAGCAATCCTGTATTATGATGTACCCAATGGTTGGATCCATTGGATCTGCATAATCTGCTGTATACACATTTTCTTTAGTTACACATTATGCAACATTAATCAATATGTGTGTGTATGTGGTTGCGTGCGTGTGTGCGTGCGTGCTAGTGTGCGTGAGTTTGTGAAAATAACTAACTAACGCTACTCTCAACGACCAACAAACACTAGGATGGCGTGCGTTTAGAGATACGCATATAGTAAGCACAAACTGTATAAACATCTATCATTAAAGAAATGATTGAAATCGGTAATTTATTGACAATCAACAGAAACAACAACACGTCTATATAAACATTTTAAATTACATTATAAATGTGCCTCTAACTAGATGTGCCTCTAACTAGATGTGCCTCTAGATTGTCATCGAATGCAATATTAATGACAATATTTTGTAATTATTATAAAAATTAGACACATGATACCTACCTACCATAAACATGACGATCAAAAATTGAGAATATAGGTAAAATGCAAGCAACCAATCAATCACCGGGTTGAGCAGACATGGCTTTTTGTTTAAATCTCGCCAAATTATCATTGAATATATTAATATCTGCAGTATCCATAGAAAGTTTATTGTAAACTAGCCGTGTGCCCGATGAGAAATCTCATCGACAACATCTCAGCGACTTTTACACCCTTATTTTACACCCTTAGTCGATGAATTTCAAAAATTTTAACATAGTGCTCACCTACGTCAGACTCGTGTGCAAAATTTCATGCTTCTAGAGCCACCGGTTTAAGCTGTGCGTTGTCTGTCAGTCAGTCAGTGTTAGATTTTTATTAAGTAGCTCTGTGACAGTTCGCGAATAGTGTTTTCTACTGTTTGAAAAATGCCTAGTATATACATTGTCTATTGCCGCTATCTATTGTCCAACAGGGTGCGATGGGGGTACTTGAAAGAGGGTAGACTTGTGTCCCGTGAGATGGTGGCCTATACCCCTTTGTACTATTACAAAGCAAATAATATCGAAAATCAATAATCACAAGGGAATCGTCTAAAAATAACAGACATTCATCAAATGTCACATTTGTCGTCTCATATATTATTAACACCTTCCTTGCGTGCTATATAGGGGTCTAAACCCGAGATCCCGAATTTGGAAAACACCGGGGTACCGGACCACAAATAACATAACAAAATACTGAGATTGGATTTTAAAAAACCGGGTATTTTTTCGGTATTTACGTCATAAGTCTAGCGTACTGTTTTCAAGTTAAAGTAATTTATTTTATCTATTTTATATTTTTATAAAACTTAAGTTCGCAGCGTTTTTAAATATATAACTTTTAACGTGCTATATTTCTGGCAACATTGATCACTGGCGAGAAAGTGATAGTTTGACAGATGACTTTTTGTAATGGCGGCAAATTGAAATTTCGAGTTAAAAGTTTTATCTTTCATATCTTTCTTTAACATTTTTAAAATGGAAGATAATAAGGAGAAAATTAAATATGTTTTACTATTTAATTTTTGACACGGGTATGAATTCTTCTAGTGCTCGAAAAGAGATTTGTTGTGTTTACAGAGAAGATGCTTTATCTAAAACTACCCACTTCAAAGAAATGGTTTAAATTTGTCTGGTAATTTTGGTAAAAATTGTGTTCCTCGCTGTGGTCGTCCTATTAAGAAAAATGTTGAATAAAATTGAAGCAGATCGGCACATAAGCAGTCTTCAGATTGCAGAAGAGCTTAGCATTCATCACTCAACAGTTTTGGATCACCTGAATAAACTGAATGTTAAAAAAGCTAAATATTTGGGTGCCGCATGAATTAAAATGACAGAAACTTGGTGAATAGAATATGCGAATGCGAGCTGATTGATCCATTTATGAAGAGATTGGTGAACAGGCAATGAGAAGTGCTTCACCAACGATGACAATGTTCACAAACGATCTTGGCCTAAGCAAGGTGAGCCATCACAAATAGTCCCAAAGCCAGGCCTCACTCCGAACAAAGTCATATTAAGTGTATGGTGAGGTTGGTAAGGCATTGTGTATTACGAGCTTTTACCATATAGTCAAACGGTTAATTCTGATGTCTACTGTCATCAATAAGTAAAATTGAAACAAGCACTTGAAGGTAAACGCCCAGAATTGATTATTAATATAAAAGGTGTATTTTTCCATCACGACAATTCTCGACCGCATACATATTTGATGACTAAACAAAAATTGATGGACCTTGGCTGGGAAGTTTTAATGCATCCTCCATACAGTCCGGACATAGCACCTTCGGATTATCATTTATTCCGCTCTTTACAAAATTCTTTAAATGGCGTAAAATTACAATCATTGTATAAACAATTTAAATCCGCTTTTCGCTCAGAAATCCCCAATAAAATATAGCGATGGGATAATGGCTCTGTCAGAAAAATGGCGAAAAATAGTCGAATTAAATGGACAATATTTCGTTCAATAAATATTTAAGTAATACAATAAAAGACTTTATTATTTTTTACTATAAAAAGGTCGCGAACTTATCCAACTAACTAATATTTATAAACACAACGTACAAAGTTATTGTTATTTCTTTGATTAAAATTAGAACACTATTATGCTATTACATTTATGCGGGGGGGAGAGTGCACGCTGCAATCTAACAGCCGCTGGGCGCGGTCGACTGGCCACGTTACCTCTCTCACAGAAGACTACCTTGAAATGTACTGCATTTCCCACCTTATCTTACCATATTTCCCTAATGTACGTACTAATGTTGGTATGCCTGTGTAAAGCCAATCTTTCACTGCCCGTGGGAAATGGGCGGGAAATGATGGATATGAGCGGAGTGGAAGTTAGTAAAATAGGTTTGACCTTCCATTAGAAAATAGTTTTGTTATAATCGGACTCGTTAAACCTATTTATACTTGCGCAGTCCGCTTGACATCTACCAGCGGCAACCCAATCCACTTGGGAAGCCACCCCAAAGACCTGCATTAACGGGCAGCGAAGATACCTCCGCCGGTGGACAAATAGTCCAGGAGCGGAAGAGCGGAAGGTCTCCCTCATGAGAGACGGCTTGGAATACAGACCGTTAACATGTACGAGTATAATAGTATGCAATATAAGCAAGTGCGAATCAAAGGGAGTCCTTACTGAGACCGTTCCGCCAGCAGTCGAAAGCGGGTTTAAATGTGGTCCTCTTTTAAGGAGATCTCGAAGAAATGTTATCCACTTAGTGCATGACTTTCGAAATCCGGAAAATTTTTCAACATGTCTATTAAGCGGAGGACGTATTTCTTAATCGATTGGAATGTTTGACACAAAAATTTTAGGACTATATCTTCAGTTACGAGTAAGTTTGTAGATTTAATTCAAAACCGTTAACTCGGCAGCTTTCGACGAGGTCGAAGTTTCAAGATTAAAGTGCCACTTCTCATGATGACTACTTAAACCCTCGATGAGTAGGAAATTAACATTACCGGGGGATCAGCAGAAGTAGAAAAATGGGCTTGTAAATTATTCCACTCTAGGTCAAGTATTTTATGTGAGGTTCTAATTAGCAATAAAATTTTATTGTAATTTCGTTGCTTTGAAAGATATTGCTAGTGGATGTCGTAAGTGACATGTCTTGGATATATAATATTATGATGATACATAGGGATACGGATACATAGTGATGATATATCGATTTTGTGTTTTGGTAGCATTTGTGTTAGAAGAATTTTATGTACCTATAGTGAATATATATTTATTAAGCTATGGATGATTACAAAATACATTATATGTTATTTTACATACCTTATATGTTTTGCTAGCGGCTTCGCCTACATAAGACGGTTTTCAAATCAGTGTGTTAGTATACCGAAATAGGTAGGTACCTAATACCTAGATTTTCTTAATCAAGTCGTTTTGCAAGAACATATGTAACAAAATATACAATGCAATGCGACTAGCCTCGTCTTGTGCATGAGGGATGTATGCCCTTAAAACGCCACGCTGGTTGGCGAGTCCACTCTTTTAGAGATAATGTAGTGCCTCAGGTCCTAGCCATACGTCTCCCACGTGAAGAGATGGGTGATGCTATTCTAAAGCCGGCTCACACCACACGGCCAAACCGATACTTAGCCCGGCTCACACCACACGGCTAAACCCATACTTAGCCCGGCTCACACCACACGGCCAAACCCATACTTAGCCCGGCTCACACTACAAGTCCAACCCCATACTTAGCCCGGCTCACACCACACGGCTAAACCCATACTTGCCCGGCTCACACCGCACGGCCGAATCCATACTTAACTCGGCTCACACCACACCGCCAAACGCATACTTAACCCGGTTCACACCGCACGGCCAAACCCATACTTAGCCCGGCTCACACCACACGGCCAAACCCATACTTAGCCCGGCTCACACCAAACGGCCAAACGCATACTTAGCCCGGCTCACACCACACGGCCAAACTCATACTTAGCGAAATATAGAACAGATACATTATTGCACAAACAAATCATTCTTTATTGTATTGTATGACGCACTTCAAGTAACGTCTCATTCCATATATTGTATAGCCAGATGATATTCTTTGTATTTTCTCCCTCAGACAGTGATAAAGCCCGCGAAGCTCGAGAACTTCGCGATGCGCCGGTCGCGGTGTGCTCGCAACGGCGCGCGCTCTGTCTCGCTGCACTCGTCTTCTCTGCTATGTTCGCGACTGCTCTCCTCGTAGTATATGCCACTCCACAGCCTGGTAATATCATTATTATTCAAAGGTTTATTATTATTAAAGTGAATTTAGAAGTAATATATTTTTTGTTGACTACATCTCAGAGATCCCATGCACTTGCAATGAATCGCTTCTTGTTTTTTCAAGAAAACACCAATCTGTGTATATTGAGATCATTCCTGTCTACGCATATTTTCACATATTGTTGATTTTTTAATAAATAAAAAAAAGAACACGGTCGTAGCCTTCAATTCAAAATATCCCTTACCGTGAACGGATAAAAAGCAAAAAAATTATGTGTTAAAACTTTAATTTTATTTTGGCGATAAATTGGTACACACTGGATTGCCCTAATTATAATAAAATCATTCTTGTATTGCTACCTACATCTTCATTGATTGACCAGTGAACTGGACCTTTAACCGCAGAAACATCAGCAACTTTAGAACACATATCGACCATGATGTTGTTTATTTCAGAATGTCCATGTGGAAGCGAGAACACGCTGATACCTGGTCAACCGCCGACCGGATCTGACGAGAACACTGCTGCCGCTAACAAGTAAGAAAGAGAAAATAAAGAAAACCTTTATTTGTACACACATCAAACACCACAACACAGAAAATTTTACATAGAACACACGTCAAAGATGGGTGTTGTGTGGTCGTGTGTCGGCAGAAAGGTTTATAGGTCAGCATTATATGCTGCAACGTCAAAGTGTAGAAGTAAGCTGTTTGAAGGAAGATTCTTACAATTAATACTGCCTTTGGAGCTCATGTTAATGGAAACCCCTGTAGTTATAAATACCATAATTCATGTGTAATGGTTACGAGACTTACGAGTAGGATACCAAAGTCCAATTTTATGCAAAACATGCACGGGGTTCCACAGGGCAGCGTATTGGGACCGCTATTTCTTTCGGAAAGTGTATAATTGATCTCTTTCCCATTATTATATATATATTATTTATAATGAACAATGGGAAGTATAATTCGGTGAGGATTTTTTTCTTACCCTGTCACATTTCCCATTCCTCTTTGGGGGAATGGTATGAGATGGAAAGTAAAAAGCTTAATATATACTCCATCATTTCAAAACATATTTGTACATTTTCAAGGCAGTCTTTGATGACAGATGGTTATGTTATTATTATTACCGACACTGTATTCTTATTCTATCACACTTGCCACTCGATACTGGAGTCCTCTGGCATATGTATACCCACTCCCAAAACACATTAGTTAGTACATACATATGACTGTAGTCTTCTGTGAGATCAGGAGTGCGACTCTCTAGGCCTTACAACCTTGCGTTCAACGTTGAAACATCGGCGAGCCGGTCAATTGATTCATTGTCGACACTAGCGACTCAAGGATGTCGACGGCATGAGACGGAACTAATTACTTGATTTGTTTGAAGTTAGTAAGCCCTAACATCCGCGAAACAACGTTGCGAAATCCATGAGCTCGCTGCCGTCAAGAACTATGAAACGTTGCTTCGATAATCTACCTACGGTACAAGTTTGTTAGTCGGTCTCGTCCAGTGACTGGGATGCTGTACATTGCCTTTAGCTCAGAATAATATACAAATATGCATAATTATACTTCCTTTTTGTTTCGATATTTGAATTTATTTTTTAGTGTCATGTAGTGTCGGCCGGCTGTAGAATAACACCATCCCATCTCCTCTCGTCGATGTAGTAAAAGGCGACTTAAAGCTCGCACACATTACAGCCGAGTCACTGCGTACGCGCATTACAGACGCAGCGGGTCGCAGCTCAACGCAATAATTTAAGTCAGTTAGCTGTTGACATTCAATCCTTCACGTCGTCGCACGGTGAATAACTCTTAAATTACGTCCGTTAACTGCGCTCGTTCAACGCACATTGAGGCGGGCCGCATCGCAGCGCATAAATAAGGCTGGCAAGCGATCCGATAGTGTTGCGATGCGGCCCGCCTTAAGTGTACGATGGTCTATACAAAATGTATGACAATGATTCGGGAGTTATGCGCTGCGTTGACGCCCACCGTAATAAGCGAATAACAAAATGTCTACCACAAGAACTACACCAGCTCTAAAGAGTGGACTCGCCAACCCGCTTGGCCAGCTTGGCGTTTTAAGGTCATACATTCGTCATGCATAAAACAATATGCATGAAGAAGCCCATGTTCAGCAGTGGATACTGGAAATGCTGATCGAATTGCATTCTTGTTCCAGAGACCGTATAGCAACCAATGGACAAGTGTTTCCGTGGCGAGGCGCGCGACTACCAACCTTCGTTATACCGAAGCATTACAGTCTCTGGTTACACCCGAACCTCACAACTGGAGAACTAAGAGGTGAGTCTTCAAAATCTAATTAAACAGTGCTAACCAAAAAAATACCCGCATCTTCTTAACAGTGAATTCCTCTCGAACAAACGTGCTGAAAACACGCCCCCGGATCCGCTGCCTGGCTTTGGAGATGTAAAATTGGAAAAAAATGTGAGGGATAGGATAGGATGGAATGGGAATGGGCTCTGGCATATGTCACTCACTACCGAAACGTATGTGCATTGGGGAATAGATTAAAGTTGGAAATGCAGTACATTTCACGGTAGTCTTCTGTGAGAGAGGGGAAACGAGACCAGTCGAGTGCGCCAGCGGCTGTGAAAATGCACCATGCACTCCCCCCCTACTTATAATGTAATAAATACTATGTAAATTAATGTTCAACATAAATTCCCTTACTATTAATGTTAAATGATAATGAAAATCATTAATAGGCAGTACTTTGAAATGTACTGCATTCATTTCCTACTTTATCGTATTTCCCCAACGTACCAATTTTATAAAAAAAAAAAACTAAAATGAATGTACGTGTTTTATTAGTGAGTGAGATATGCCAGAGCCCATTTCCATCCCATTCTATCCCTCCCCATTTTCCCAATCCACTCCTTAATCTGCGAAGGTAGACAGCGCATCTGGACGCGTGCCAACTTTTGTCATTCTAGATTGACGTTGGCATGTATCGCGGATGTCTATTGGACGACAGTATCCACTTACCATCAGGTGGACTGTATGGTCGTCTGCCGCCATTTTCTTATAAAAAAAAATAGGTGCCTTTGGAGGAAGCTGAACCTCACTGGTTTGTGAGTAAACAATTATCACCCCGTTATTTAATTAAAGGCCATCTCAGTTACTCCAGGCCGCCATGTTTATTTATATTTTGGAAATACCGTGTTGGAATGGAATATACGTATTTCTATTTATATGTTTAAACAGGTCTTAACGCGAAAGTTTACCTTATTTATATAATACAATACAAGTAGACATACATACATGGATGGATGGATACAAATTGTCATCGACGTGGAATCAAATGATAAATATATTTAATAAAATTAAAACTCGCGATTATTCATCTGACGCTACTTCTGTTACGATGGGTGTTGTGTGCCGCAAGCTTCCGAACTGGGAAGATCAAATGCAGGTAGTTGACGAATCTGCTTGCAACTCTGGACGTGGACTACCCGCCTCTTCAGTCAGCTCGTGATCACGGTTGGTGCAACCCAACCGAAACGTCGTGTAAAATAAATAACGTAAACATTCGCGTTAAGACCTGTTTAAATAGATACATATGTGTGAAAATCGCGAAAATCTCAAATGTTATATCTACGTATTTGTTTCAGGCGAAGTATCAATAGACTTCAAAGTGGACCGTGACACGACGTTCGTGGTCCTGAATGTCCGTGACATGAATGTCACGGAGCGTGCGCTGTTCAAGTCCGGCGGCTCTCTCGGCCCGAAGATCGCGAAGACCTTGGACTATTTGAATGCAGATCAGACTTACATTGAATTTAAGGTCAGTGAATTTAAGCCAAAACGTGGCCTCTAACGGTAGGCCTGCTCCATAAGTTCAAGGTCACTCAGCGAGCTATGGAGAGGGCTATCCTCGGAGTTTCTTTCATGGATAAGATCCGAAACGAAGACATTCACCAAAGAATCAAAGTTACCGACATAGGTATGACCGATGGGGTAGAGACGAGTCTTCGAATGAATTCCACGTACCGGGAAGCGCAGTGTGGGATGCCCTCCGGCCACGTGGACGTGATCCACGAGGCACGTGTGTGGTATATCCAGGCCTATATCCAGCAGTAGAGAGACATAGGCCTATTGTATGGTATGAAGAAAGTCATAGGCCCGGGTTTATTAATTTATAGTCCACAATAAAATGATTTGATTTGATTTTTTGATCTGGTGGTAAGTGGATACTGTCGTTAAGGTCTCATCAATATTCTAATTTTTTTTAGGACAAACTCCGTCGCAAGTACAACTACACGTTAAGCCTGCGTTTCATCACGAAGCTGGAGCGAACCGATAAACAGCGTGGATTCTTTTTAGCTGGAAATCACAGGCAGTGAGTCGCTACACTATACCTACATGATGTTTCTCATGACAACAGTCCATACATACAGTTCAAAAAACTTTTAATTGTTCCAATTTGTAAATTTATTGTATTTCTTTAACCAATATACTACAATAATTTTAACAACGACTTATGTATGTATGAGACAATTTGTTGTTGATTTGTTTTGAGGGGGAGAGTGCACGCTACAATCCAACAGCCGCTGGGCGCGCTCGACTGGCCACGTTACCCCTCTCTCACAGAATACTACCTTAAAATGTACTGCATTTACCATTTTATCGTATTTCCCCAATGTACGTACGTGTTTCGGTAGTGAATGAGATGTGCCAGAGCCCATTCCCATCCCATCCTATCCCTCCCCATTTTCCCAACCCTTTCTCCAAATCCATTCCTATATCTCCAAAGGTAGGCAGCGCATCCGGGGGCGTGCCAACGTTTATCATGTTGGACTAATGTTGGCATGTATCGCGGATGTCTATGGGTTATAGTATCCACTTACCACCAGGTGGACTGTATGCCTTCGTACATAAAAAAAAAAAAAAAAATACATCGTTGGGAGTCGGGGCATCAATGTATTTATACCCTGTGTTAATGTCAGTAAAGAATTTAGATTTTTTTTTTGAGTTACAATCTCCAAACCAAAAGATTAAGTGATTTTGCATACTCGTATAGTTATACTAAACTTTTATAGAAACACTTATAAATTCTGGTTGAACCTGTATGAAGACAAACTTTCAAATGAAAAAAATAATGATAATGGCTCCCGTGGGTGTCGTTTAGGGATAACAAAGCGGCTACCACAAGCGCTGAGGAACTACACATCTAAAAGAGTGGACTCGCCAACTCGCTTGGCCAGCGTGGCGTTTTGAGGCTAAAAAGGGTGGTTGCATTGCATTGCATTCCAATAGTTCCTTTTAAAAGTGTATGTGTGTGTCACATATACACTTATTCCTATAAAAATACATAGATGTGTGTATGCGTGTGTCACATATACACTGATTCCTATAAAAAATACATAGATGTGTGTATGTGTGTGTCACATATACACTTATTCCTAAAATAATACATAGATGTGTGTATGTGTGTGTCACATATACACTTATTTCTATAAAAATACATAGATGTGTGTATGCGTGTGTCACATATACACTTATGTCTATAAAAATACATAGATGTGTGTATGCGTGTGTCACATATACACTTATTCCTGTAAAAAAAACCTATATGTGTGTCACATATACACTTATTCCTATAAAAATACATAGATGTGTTTATGTGTGTGTCACATATACACTGATTCCTATAAAAATACATAGATGTGTGTATGCGTGTGTCACATATACACTTATTCCTGTAAAAAACCTATATGTGTGTCACATATACACTTATTCCTATAAAAATACATAGATGTGTGTATGTGTGTGTCACATATACACTGATTCCTATAAAAATACATAGATGTGTGTATCACATATACACTTATTCCTATAAAAAAATACATAGATCTTTTAATAAATATAATTGCAGTCGTTGCGCTATATCTCGGTTCTGGCTAACGCACGCGCGCTCGGCGTTCCCTTGCCTCGACGAGCCGCACTTCAGAGCCACATTCACACTCACCATAGTGAGAGACAGGTATAGTCCCAATAAGCTACATGACCTTTGACCTTTAAATAATTTGAATATAATTACTTCTATTAAAGACCCATAGTTTACCTAAAGCGCGCGCCACGAGCAGGATGAATATCGATCAGTGACATAAGGTCAGCCAAGACTGGACGCAAAGAGATTAGCTACCATCACCACTTTACTAGACCCCTCATATTAATTAAGTTCAATAATATGAGGGGTCTAGTAAACTGGTGGTTGTCGACGATTTCATACAAATCTCTTTTTCATCTTGGCTGAAGTGACCGAAATTCTTCGTTCGTAGCCTTTAATAGTTTTTGGGAAAGGGGTCTGCGACCGAAAAAAGTTAATCCTTGAGTGCGGGGCGTTACTACGAGTTCTCACTACTGCACTACTATTGTACTTTTTAATTTTGGTAGTTTTTTTTATACCTACTCATATTTTTAACTTAATCGTATGTATTTATTCTAATAATGCTTAATAAAATCCGTCCAGTACACGATGTGCTACCGAAATAACGCAAAACGTGAAACGTTTCTATCAATTTAACATACGTAAAACCGTTGTAGCGAAAAATGAAATTATTTTAAGTAATAAATCAAAAGTCACAAACATGTTCTGTTGTCCTGTCTAAACCGTTCGTAGCGCTCATTACATAGACCGGGCGCGGCCCGCGCTCGGGCGACGTGCGTAGAACAAAAGATATACTAGAATTGTACTCTATCTAAATCATGAAAACAAACCTTTAGTAAAAACTGTTAATAGATTCTTCGCTCCATACAACCTATTTCGAGCTTTTGCGTTATTTGAGTGAACACGTTGCATTTTAGTCGAGACGTAGTTTTTCCCGTAATTCAAAATTTGCAATCTCTAAACACTGTGCAAATGTTTTAGCAATACCTAACTATATTTGTAATTGTAGATTCCACGTGTCGCTAACAAATATGCCAATAGTGGCGACAGAAGAAGCTGGCTTCTACTTGGGACATAGATTGGTGAGTATTGAGAGAGAGAAATAATATCTAAGGTCAAAGACCTACGAGTGAACGTGGATAGTGTTATGCACATCACACTAGCCAGCAATTATGTATTTATAATGTAATAAAAAAAATGTGAAATACATGTGTTGATTTTCACTTAAGTGTAATATTTTCTTTTAGTGTACTGATTATCGCATTTACACAACAATACATAAACTGATATTTCATCTACTGATATTGCATCTACTGATATTACATCTAGTGATATTTCATCTACTGATATTGCATCTAGTGATATTTCATCTACTGATATTTCATCTACTGATATTTCATCTACTGATATTTCATCTACTGATATTGCATCTAGTGATATTACATCTAGTGATATTTCATCTACTGATATTTCATCTTCTGATATTGCATCTACTGATATTACATCTAGTGATATTTCATCTACTGATATTTCATCTACTGATATTGCATCTAGTGATATTTCATCTACTGATATTTCATCTACTGATATTTCATCTACTGATATTTCATCTACTGATATTGCATCTAGTGATATTACATCTAGTGATATTTCATCTACTGATATTTCATCTACTGATATTTCATCTACTGATATTGCATCTACTGATATTGCATCTACTGATATTTCATCTATTGATATTACATCTACTGATATTGCATCTACTGATATTTTATCTATTGATATTTCATCTACTGATATTTCATCTACTGTAATTTCATCTACCGATATTTCATCTACTGATATTTCTTCTACTGATATTTCATCTACTGTAATTTCATCTACCGATATTTCTTCTACCGAAATTTCATCTACTGATATTTCATCTACTGATATTTCATCTATTGATATTACATCTAGTGATATTTCATCTACTGATATTTCATCTACTGATATTGCATCTAGTGATATTTCATCTACTGATATTTCATCTACTGATATTTCATCTACTGATATTTCATCTACTGATATTGCATCTAGTGATATTACATCTAGTGATATTTCATCTACTGATATTTCATCTACTGATATTTCATCTTCTGATATTGCATCTACTGATATTACATCTAGTGATATTTCATCTACTGATATTTCATCTACTGATATTGCATCTATTGATATTTCATCTACTGATATTTCATCTACTGATATGTTTGATTGGCACAGCACTATAAGACGAGCCCTAGCAAGAAAATTTTATTTGAAAGTAGCTAATTACACAGTTTTTATATTTAAAAAATGATGCTTCATTCCTTTTATCAGGCCTAAAATGTTTATTTAGATGTTAACAGTGCATTTTTAACAGCATTTGCAACGTTTAGTTAACTATGTTTGTTGTTATGTATCTAAATGTTGAAAACGTTAAGAAGAGCGGTGATAGCGTAGGGGTATATATACTCGACTTACATTCGTTTGATAGTGAGTTCGAATCGTCGGCCCGTACCACTGAATTTATACTTAAGTACTGATTTTTAAAAATTGTCACTAGGCGGTGAGGGGAAAGCATCGTGAGGAAACCACGGGTTCCTACAGAAATAAAAAAAAATATGGAATATGTGATCCACCAATCGGCACGGCGCCCGCGTGGTGGATTACAGCCGGAAATCCTCCAGTGATTTATTAGGTGAGCCCCGTGCCCTGCAGTGGGACGTTATAGGCTGATACAATGGAATACCATTCACAATAATTTTGTTCCAACAAACAGTTTATATATATAATTGAATAAACCTAGACCGATAGATAAGTGCACAAAAACGTATACATATTTCTTTTATGCTACTGCCACACTCGGGCTTCGGCCGCCTGTACAATGGGGAATGCTCTGAAGAACTGTTTAATATAATTCCCACCTCGGGTTTCTAGAAGTGCACCTCCCGTCACAGAAGTGCGCTCCATCCGCATTTTCTCACCACGAATTGTCCGATAGTGTGGCCGTAGATAGCATTAGTGATATTTCTTCCAGCTGCAAGACGAATTCGGAACAACCCCCCCAATGTCCCCCCATATGATGTCGTTAACGGTATGCAGGCTACAGCGCCGCGCTGCTCCCCCACTCCCCACCGAACCCACCAATGAGATAGTGGACTCTACCACCAGTATACCCGAGGATGGGGAGGAGGACTTTGTACTGCCTCCGCCGGAGATCAGCCTGTATAGCGATCAGCAAGTTATTTTAGATGAATCAGGGTGAGTATTTATTTTATTTCTTTATTTACTCTGTATACACTATCTTATAAATGATTAAATGCTTTAACTAGCATTCTCTACAAGTTGACCGTTCGATAAATGAGATACAGTATAGTGGCTGCAGTAAAAATTAAACAGTGAACTTAATAATTGAAATAGGTACACGGGTATAATAAAGCGGTTGTAATAGAAATTAATCAGTGAACTTTATTGAAATATGTACACAGGTATATTAAAGCGGTTGCAATAGAAATTAATCAGTGAACTTAATTGAAATAGGTACACGGGTATATTAAAGCGGTTGCAATAGAAATTAATCATTGAACTTAATTGTAATAGGTACACGGGTATATTAAAGCGGTTGCAATAGAAATTAATCAGTGAACTTTATTGAAATATGTACACAGGTATATTAAAGCGGTTGCAATAGAAATTAATCAGTGAACTTTATTGAAATAGGTACACGGGTATATTAAAGCGGTTGCAATAGAAATTAATCAGTGAACTTAATTGAAATGTGTACACGGGTATATTAAAGCGGTTGCAATAGAAATTAATCAGTGAACTTAATTGAAATAGGTACACGGGTATAATAAAGCGGTTGCAATAGAAATTAATCAGTGAACTTAATTGAAATATGTACACGGGTATATTAAAGCGGTTGCAATAGAAATTAATCAGTGAACTTAATTGAAATAGGTACACGGGTATATTAAAGCGATTGCAATAGAAATTAATCAGTGAACTTTATTGAAATAGGTACACGGGTATATTAAAGCGGTTGCAATAGAAATTAATCAGTGAACTTAATTGAAATAGGTACACGGGTATATTAAAGCGTTTGCAATAGAAATTAATCAGTGAACTTAATTGAAATAGGTACACGGGTATAATAAAGCGGTTGCAATAGAAATTAATCAGTGAACTTTATTGAAATAGGTACACGGGTATATTAAAGCGGTTGCAATAGAAATTAATCAGTGAACTTTATTGAAATAGGTACACGGGTATATTAAAGCGGTTGCAATAGAAATTAATCAGTGAACTTAATTGAAATAGGTACACGGGTATATTAAAGCGGTTGCAATAGAAATTAATCAGTGAACTTAATTGAAATATGTACACGGGTATATTAAAGCGGTTGCAATAGAAATTAATCAGTGAACTTAATTGAAATAGGTACACGGGTATATTAAAGCGTTTGCAATAGAAATTAATCAGTGAACTTTATTGAAATAGGTACACGGGTATATTAAAGCGGTTGCAATAGAAATTAATCAGTGAACTTAATTGAAATAGGTACACGGGTATATTAAAGCGTTTGCAATAGAAATTAATCAGTGAACTTTATTGAAATAGGTACACGGGTATATTAAAGCGGTTGCAATAGAAATTAATCAGTGAATTTAATTGAAATTATACTCGTGTTGTGTTCAAATTTAAGCTGATTTTCTTTGTGCATTTTTTTCAGGCTTCTCCTCAATTGGATTCAGAAGACAATCCAGCAATTTGCTTTCGAGTTGAATACGTCATATCCTCTGCCTAAACTAGGTAAGAGTTTACTTACATGTATACATGTTTTTTAGGCCATACGACAGGAACCACATACCATCAGATGGACCGTATGCTCGTCTCAGTGGCGTAACAATAGGGTGGCATAGCGGGCAAAATGCCACGGGCCCCCGACCCGAGAGGGCCGCGAGCTCGGGAGGATCCTGACATTTATTTTTATAATATTTAATATAAAATATATTTTTTTTTATTTAATTTAAGTTACCTACTAAAGTACATACACATGCATCAAGGTTTGAATTACATCTTTACTTTAATTTCAATCTTTACGTTCTACTAACGCATTCTATGAATTTGCCACGGCACTCAGTGGTATAGTTACGCCACTGGCTCCTCTGCAGTCTTTTTTCCACATTTTAATGCATAAGTGCAGACTGCAGTGTGAACTAGGACGTGCAAGTAACCTAGTCATGCTTAAAGTGCGAAATGAACTAGATGCGGCCGATTTTTGTATTCGTATTTATTGTGCAGAATGAATTGTCTGTCCTAGTGCGGGCAACTTACCACCGGCGCCGAATTTCATAGGCATATTTTCGAATTTAAAGTACGGGGAATCCACTAGGCTGTCGTAGTGTATTTGACCTAGGCGGCGAGGCAGATTGTTGTAGGAATATTCTTACATGCTTAAAGTACAGAGTGAACCAGGGCTGTTTGAGTGTAGATAGACTAGTCGTTGAGGCTGATTTTTTTATGAGTGTATTTTTATATTAAAAGTTCGAACTGAGCCTGTCCTGGTATGACATTGAGTCAGTCATTGAGTGTGGCGTTATAATTAACTACTGTTCATTCCAGACATCGTAGTGGTAGAAGGTGGGAGTCCGTACTCCGAAGGATGGGGTCTAATTACCCTCTCTCCAGCCACCCTCTCGGACACCAAAACTATAGCCAGACTATTGGCGCAGCAGGTAAGTTCGGTGTTTAATTTTATAAACCGCTTATTGTGTTTAGTAATATAATCTGTTTTCGGCTGAGGTTGTCTATTTCAAAAATCGTTTATTGAGTTTGAATACAAAAAAAATCTTAAAAATTGAAGTCACACTGAAATTTATATCTGTTATATTTTAGTGCACTCATGTTTTTTTAGTATATAAATATGATTGCCTTTTCTATTAATTTGCACGTCGACTCTGCCTATAGGCCTATTTGCCTTTTAAGCATTGTATATTTATGTTATGTTTTATCATCCAATGTTGGCCAAGGGCCTCCTCAAGCATATTGTCTCCACCGCCAGGGATGTAAGGCTTTACAACGCTGGCCAAGCGGGTTGGCGAGTCCATTCTTGTAGATTATTTCCTCAGAGTTTGTGGTAGCGGATTTGTTATCCCTTAGTCGCCTTTTAATATACCCACGGGAAGAGATGGGGTAGTTCTATTGGCCGACACCACACGACCAATCGCTATATGATAGGTACATATTAAATAAGAGAGTTACGATCATTTGGCATAGTCGCAACTACTTGTATTCATATTGATTCTAACGTACAGTCGCAACTACTTGCATTCATATTGATTCTAACGTACAGTAGCAACTACTTGTATTCATATTGATTCTAACGTACAGTCGCAACTACTTGTATTCATATTGATTCTAACGTACAGTAGCAACTAGTTGCATTCATATTGATTCTAACGTACAGTCGCAACTACTTGTATTCATATTGATTCTAACGTACAGTCGCAGCTACTTGTATTCATATTGATTCTAACGTACAGTTGCAACTACTTGCATTCATATTGATTCTAACGTACAGTCGCAACTAATTGCATTCATATTGATTCTAACGTACAGTAGCAACTACTTGCATTCATATTGATTCTAACGTACAGTAGCAACTACTTGTATTCATATTGATTCTAACGTACAGTAGCAACTACTTGTATTCATATTGATTTTAACGTACAGTCGCAACTAATTGTATTCATATTGATTCTAATGTACAGTAGCAACTACTTGCATTCATATTGATTCTAACGTACAGTAGCAACTACTTGTATTCATATTGATTCTAACGTACAGTAGCAACTACTTGTATTCATATTGATTCTAACGTACAGTCGCAACTACTTGTATTCATATTGATTCTAACGTACAGTAGCAACTAGTTGCATTCATATTGATTCTAACGTACAGTCGCAACTACTTGTATTCATATTGATTCTAACGTACAGTCGCAACTACTTGCATTCATATTGATTCTAACGTACAGTAGCAACTACTTGCATTCATATTGATTCTAACGTACAGTCGCAACTACTTATATTCATATTGATTCTAACGTACAGTAGCAACTACTTGCATTCATATTGATTCTAACGTACAGTCGCAGCTACTTGTATTCATATTGATTCTAACGTACAGTCGCAACTACTTGCATTCATATTGATTCTAACGTACAGTAGCAACTACTTGTATTCATATTGATTCTAACGTACAGTCGCAACTACTTGTATTCATATTGATTCTAACGTACAGTAGCAACTAGTTGCATTCATATTGATTCTAACGTACAGTCGCAACTACTTGCATTCATATTGATTCTAACGTACAGTAGCAACTACTTGTATTCATATTGATTCTTACGTACAGTCGCAACTACTTATATTCATATTGATTCTAACGTACAGTCGCAACTACTTGTATTCATATTGATTCTAACGTACAGTCGCAACTACTTGCATTCATATTGATTCTAACGTACAGTAGCAACTACTTGCATTCATATTGATTCTAACGTACAGTCGCAGCTACTTGTATTCATATTGATTCTAACGTACAGTCGCAACTACTTGCATTCATATTGATTCTAACGTACAGTCGCAACTAATTGCATTCATATTGATTCTAACGTACAGTAGCAACTACTTGCATTCATATTGATTCTAACGTACAGTAGCAACTACTTGTATTCATATTGATTCTTACGTACAGTCGCAACTACTTGCATTCATATTGATTCTAACGTACAGTAGCAACTACTTGCATTCACATTGATTCTAACGTACAGTCGCAGCTACTTGTATTCATATTGATTCTAACGTACAGTCGCAACTACTTGCATTCATATTGATTCTAACGTACAGTCGCAACTAACTGCATTCATATTGATTCTAACGTACAGTCGCAACTACTTGCATTCATATTGATTCTAACGTACAGTCGCAACTACTTGCATTCATATTGATTCTAACGTACAGTAGCAACTACTTGCATTCATATTGATTCTAACGTACAGTAGCAACTACTTGCATTCATATTGATTCTAACGTACAGTAGCAACTACTTGTATTCATATTGATTCTAACGTACAGTCGCAACTACTTGCATTCATATTGATTCTAACGTACAGTGGCAACTACTTGTATTCATATTGATTCTAACGTACAGTAGCAACTACTTGTATTCATATTGATTCTAACGTACAGTAGCAACTACTTGTATTCATATTGATTCTAATGTTTGTATAAGTGTAGTGAGTTATTATTAAGGCAATTAATTAACCTTTGACCTTTTATTATTATCTTTTGTTTAAAGTTTCACCAGCGGCTACAAAACGACGATCGCATTAATTCAGTAAATTATTCATTGTATATTGTAGATCAGGTCTGAATGCGTAAAATTAAAGATTTTTGTTTACCTTTATATTTTTGTTTACGTTTCCGAATGTGAATATCAAATGTGGGTAGTTGATGAAATTGCTCGCAGCTTCCATTCTGGACTACCCACCTCTTCAGTCAACTCGTGATCACGACTGGTGTAACCTGTGCCGACACGTTGAGTAGGAATAAAATGTATACAAAACGCGAAGGTTTAAAAAGTTGAAATAAATTATTCATTCATACATTATTTTCTAGTGGTTTGGAGGCCTAGTCTCGCCCCGCTGGTGGAGCTCCCAGTGGCTAATGGAAGCCCTGACCTCAGTTTTGGGGCAGAAAGCGCCCCCGATGGGGGATACGGCCCCCGAGAGGCAAGACGATGCATTACTGCTGCACCATGTACTGCCTGCGTTGAGGTAAGTGGCGGATATACTGTGTATATCCGCACACACTAATACGCACACGCTCGCACGCACACATGCACACACACACACAGCACACGAGGATTTGCACTCACGATCACGTGAATGTGAGTCGCGTATAGATAGATAGCCCTTATGCTATCTACGCTCTTTGCCATGTTTCGGTTTAATTTTCCACAACTACCTACTTATTTATTGTACTTTATGGATATGACCAATTGCATATTTGACTAATTTTATAATTTAACATAATGACAATTTGACCAATTACCAATTTGGCAAATGAAATATTATAATCAAAGAAAAGGACAAAGTATTTTTATTCCGATTAATTGCAAAGTTTACAACGAACAAAGTCGCGGGCATAAGTAGTGTAAACATTAGTTATCGGTCACATTGCTTTGCCACTGTTTGCCCGCGCTGATGCGTCGTGCTTCCCCCTATTAAGGGGTTGTCGTCACTGCGCGCGCGACAACAAGATGGCAGAATTCAAATTCGAACAAAGAAGCGCAGTCCCTCCGGCGAGTTAGTACCGCAAGGGCGTCGGGCGGCGTGAATAATCCGGAGGCAGCACTGTAGTCCCTTTAGAGGCCGTCCCAGTGACCTGTTTGGGGACAGAGGCGATATTACCGAAGGGGACATTGTCCCGAACAGTTTTTTCTGCCCCTCGAGGAGGAGCGAGATGTCTCTCAGCTTGTAAACGTCAGAAAAAAATGAACACGAAATATTAATAGACTAATAGCAACATTCATCTCATAATACTACAAAATCCATCCTTCTTCTCTTGAGTCTTCGCGTCCCTCAGTTCCTGTGCTTTATATGCAAGGTATGACTCTGCATCTCTTTTAGCTCTTTTTTTTATGGACGATCGAGGCATACTTGTTTACAGTCCACCTAATGGTGATACATGCCAACATTAGTCCAAAATGACATGTTGGCACGCCCCAGGATGCGCCGCGCCGCCTACCTTAGGAGATATGGGAATGGATTCGGAAAAGGGGTTGGGAAAATGGGAAGGGATATGATGGGAATGGGCTCTAGCACCTCTCACTCACTACCGAAACATGTACGTACATTGGGGAAATAAGATAAAGTGGTAAAAGCAGTACATTTCAAGGTAGTCTTCTGTGAGAAAGGGGTAACGTAACTAGTCGAGTGCGCCCAGGGGCTGTTGGATTGCAGCGTGCACTATCCCCCTCGTGAAAATGTCGTGAAAACCAGTTTTTTGTGTCTCCTGTGAAACGGGATTTTCGATGATACGGTTGTTTCAGCTCCTAGCCTTCGCATGTCCGTTTTCACAAAATAGCACTTGATTTGTATTTAATTGATGAGTGTATGTGCCCTATTACTGTATGTATGTGTGTATATTTGTATGTATTGTTTCCAGACTGGATTCCAGTAATTCCGTGCGAGCTGTGGCATCTCCAAGATTGGAAAGAGCCGATATAGAGGCAGCTGCAGATGAGCTGTCCTTACATAAGGTACGATTTGAACCTTGGCCATGCAATTTAAATTTTGAATTTAAACAAGTGCTTTTAAAATCCCGACAGGGATTAACTACATATAAAGAACACACTTATTTGTTTCTTATTATCTATTACTTCTTATTTCCCGCGAACAAGCCGATAGATCAACAGGGGCACTGGGATCGTGCCTACTTGAGAATGTGGTTTAATAGTTCTAAAAAGGTTTTTTTACATGTACTTTTAAGCCTTTTGATATTATAAGGTCCTACAAAAATAGTGTAAAATATTTTAATGTGTCAATCAATACAATAAAACTATTATATCTAACCAAAAATTGAGTTTATTCAAAACATTAATTCCTTCAATCAACAACAGATGGCGCTGTGCAGTTACGTAGAACGCGATATGGTTTCGTTTTAAGATCACATTTTGATGTAGTACAGTTTACAGGCTACATCTAATTCCTTCGGGTGGTCTGGACCATCTGATCGACATCTAGGGGCTATATGTCTGGAAGTGTGGTTCGCACTCGTGGACACCTTCCCGACTAGCTCATCTTAAGTTTCATAATGTTAATATGAGCTACTCGGGAAGGTGTCCACGAGTATGAAAGACACTCAGTGTACTTATAAATAAATAAAGCTACTGCGCTTACGCTGACTACTGATGGACCGCTGTTACATTACGTACTGTAAACCATACACGTAATGTACGAGTACAGTTCCCAATAAAATGATTCTGTTTGCTGAGTCTCTTCAAGTATCGCCTTTTATTTACATCGAGCACCTGAACAGTATTAAAATATGTATTTCATGATTTCTTTATTGCATTTAAAATAAATAATTGGCGATTAATTGACTCGTATGTGCATAACACTATCCTCACTAACTCAGGTCTTTGACCTTTGAACGCTTCCGCTTCTGCTAGTGAACACGCGTAAGTAGCTATCAACTACGAAACATGCACATGCGAGTACATTTATCACCAATTATTTATTTTGTAATAATTTTAGTGCACTTTTTGAAATATTTAAATATTTTATACTGTTTTTGGCGGACCTTTGTATATCTCTTATTGTATCAATATAAATAAGGGCCAATCCCGGCCCAAGTTAGTCAACTCACGGTCACCACAGTCTTAAGTCTGTATTGAATATAAAGCCACGTATTCACTAGGAAACAATGTTTCAGATACAATGCTTCTAGTTGTTTCTAGAAACTATGTTTCGGAGAATTTTGCCATCAACATCAGTCAGTTATCGCGAATATGTCGCCAGAGAAAGTAGTGTTGTTAGGTGCCGCCTACGTTTATTTAAACAAGCTAATTAATCGTACGAAAAAGAAAGATGGTGGATACGCAATTATCTTTTACAAAGAGAGAATTTAATAAGGGATATCAGGATGTCAGATGGCTCATTTATTAAATTTAGTCTTTATTAGGGGCGTCCCATAACAAATGTTTACATTGGTAGCATTCAATTAATTTAATATTTTATCGTTGTCCCACTCTAAATCCATGTTTCTAAACACGGACACGAACAGGAACATTTGTTGCGCAACTTACGTTTTCGCTCGCGGAGCGGGAGCAGTGAAACGTGTTTAGAAACAATACGAAACACATAAATGTTTATGAAACAATTATCACTTGTTTCTGAAACACGTAGATTTTGTTTCTGAAACAATGTTTATAAACAAATGTTTACTAATGAATACGCGGCTTAAGTATCAAGAGTGGTTCATATAAACAGGTGTCAGACGCTCGTATCACCACCTGGTGATACGAGCGCGTATTGCAGTCGCCCTGCGACATTCGCGATAGGGGTACATGACGACAAATCAGTCCCGAATAACTAACTGTGGCCTCCCATATGTGCTGCTTACAGCCGGAGATCCAGGAATAGGAAGGGATGGAATAAGATGGGATGGGAAAATATATTCCAGTTGAATGTTTGTTTGTGCAGGGCGCGGCTATAGTGAGTATGGCGATAGAAGCGGCGGGTGAAGCGGCCGGTCGCGCGGCGCTCGCGAGATTGTTGCGCGACCATCGCGCGGCTAGCGCTGATGCCAGGTAAAGCCCACCTTCCCATCACCATCCCATCCCATACCTACCATCCGATCCCGCTAGCTCACGTCACAGAATGTTATGACTTGAAATTGGATTGGATTTGAAGCAATTAAACGAATAAAAATGGAAGATGATAAAAAAAGAAATATATCTTCTCTATATATATAAAATTCTCGTGTCACAATGTTCGTTCCCGTACTCCTCCGAAACGGCTTGACCGATTCTCATGAAATTTTGTGAGCATATTGAGTAGGTCTGAGAATCGGCCAACATCTATTTTTCATACCCCTTAGTGATAAGGGTTGTCCACCCTTAGCGCCATCTGTTGGGCAGCCACAGCAACGCGTGGCCGGGCATAGCTAGTTTATTATATAATTTCAATTTTAACACTTAATTTGAATAATATATTTAATGTTAACATTATATTTTTTTCCAACTTTTGACATAGAGGAGAGTTTAAATTTGGTTATAAATTGGCGAAATGTGTCAGAATAATAGCAAGCTTTCTTTGAATTTGGATCACAAATCATACCGTCAACATAGTTGCACTCATAAACAGATAGACAAGGCAAGTTCATAAAATTGTATTAAGTGAGTAAATTGTATGAAAATCAAACGTGTCACTTTAGTGAGTAAATTGTATGAAAACCAAGCGTGTCACTTTAATGAGTAAATTGTATGAAAACCAAACGTGTCACTTTAATAAGTAAATTGTATGAAAACCAAGCGTGTCACTTTAGTGAGTAAATTGTATGAAAAACAAGCGTGTCACTTTAATGAGTAAATTGTATGAAAACCAAACGTGTCACTTTAATAAGTAAATTGTATGAAAACCAAGCTTGTCACTTTAGTGAGTAAATTGTATGAAAAACAAGCGTTTCACTTTAGTGAGTAAATTGTATGAAAACCAAGCGTGTCACTTTAGTGAGTAAATTGTATGAAAACCAAGCGTGTCACTTTAGTGAGTAAATTGTATGAAAAACAAGCGTGTCACTTTAGTGAGTAAATTGTATGAAAACCAAGCGTGTCACTTTAGTGAGTAAATTGTATGAAAACCAAGCGTGTCACTTTAGTGAGTAAATTGTATGAAAACCAAGCGTGTCACTTCAGTAAGTAAATTGTATGAACACCAAGCGTATCACTTTAGTGAGTAAATTGTATGAAAACCAAGCGTGTCAATTGATTGTTAGGCATTTTAGTGTTTTGTAACAACGACTTGCTAGCGACACATGTCGGAACATACTGAACGAGCGGCGCGAAAAGTAGGAGCTTGTGCGTACTTGTGCAAAAAACAAATATGTTTTTTGCAGGGATCTCTGGCGAGCCCTACAACGCCCCACAGCTGGAGGTGCGCCGGCCCACGCGTGGGACGGCTGGTGCGAGAAACCCGGATATCCTCTATTATACGCATTACCACAAGGACCCGATATTCTGTTGAAACAGGAGAGGTAAGTTACAAAAAAAAAAAAACAGAAAAAATATTTTATAGTATAACTAGCGACCCGCCCTCACTTCGCTTCGATTTATTAAATTTAAAACAATCGGAATAAGATAATTTTCCTGCGGTAAAATGGAGTCTATACTTTAAGTTAGACCTCTAGCAATACAGCGGTGAAAACTGCATTCAATTCCATGCAGTAGTTTTTGCGTGATGCGTGCACAAACATACAGACAGACAGACAGACAAAATGTCTAAAAACTGTTGTTTTGGCTTCTGATGCTCTAATAAAGACCCGCCATATTAGTTGTTTTTCAATATCTATAATGTACAGACATCGGCCTGTTACAATTTTATTATATGTATGTATAATCTAATAGTACACACAAATGACTAAACAGCTACAAAAGAAAATACATACAAAAGGCGTGCATATTCCTTTAGGAGATTTCTACCAGCGACCCTGGGAGAGTGATGGGTGAGCAATGAAATAGGCAGACATAGTGGGTACCAAGGCCGACGCCAGCCAATGGGCCATGGGAGGGGGGGGGGGGTCAAGATGAGAGAGAGGATCGGAGAAATATGAATTGTAGGTGTACAAATACAATTTTTTTCGAATCTAGAGGAGGCAACTGCCCCCCCTTGCCCCCCCCCCCCCCCCTTGGCGACGCCCTTGGTGGATACGTAAATGATACCATAGTATTATTTAGGTATAGTCCATAGACTTGTACACTTATACATTACACATTACATGCCAACAACAGTCCAGAATGGCACGCCCCCGGATGCGCGCCTACCTTTGCAGATTAAGGGACGGATTGGAAAAATGGGGAGAGAGAGGGTGGGATGAGGATGGCCTCTGGTACATCTCACTCACTACCGAAACACGTACGTACATTGAGGAAATACGATAAAGTGGGAAATGCAGTAAATTTCAAGGTAGTCTTCTGTGAGAGAGGGGTAACGTGGCCAGTCGAGTGCGCCCAGCGGCTGTGGGAATGCAGCATGCACTCTCCACCTACCTCTCTGTTTTATTCGAAGGTCAGCTGGTAAAGAATGCCTTAAGATAACATAATGTGCAATAAAGTTTTTGAAATAGAAATAAGTAACAACATAATTGTGATTGTATTTAGAAGTATTCTTACTTTTCTCTTACACTTTTCTATTTAACAATACATCATAATTTTTCCCTGATTATTTTAGATTTATTAAATTATATTATTTAGATTATCTCTTGTATTTTCTACTTAAAAATTTCTACCTTTGCCTTGAACTTAACAATTTTTACATTTCTATTTAACGATGCTTACTTTTCCCTTATACTTTTCTATTTCACAATACTTACTTTTCCCTTATACTTTTTACTTGAGAATTCTTACTTTTCCTTGTACTTTTTACTTAAGAATTCTTACTTTTCCTTGTACTTTTTACTTAAGAATTCTTACTTTTCCTTGTACTTTTTACTTAAGAATTCTTACTTTCCCTTATACTTTTCTATTTCACAATACTTACTTTTTCCTTGTACTTTTTACTTAAGAATTCTTACTTTCCTTGTACTTTTTACTTAAGAATTCTTACTTTTCCTTGTACTTTTTACTTAAGAATTCTTACTTTCCCTTATACTTTTCTATTTCACAATTCTTACTTTTTCCTTGTACTTTTTACTTAAGAATTCTTACTTTTCCTTGTACTTTTTACTTAAGAATTCTTACTTTCCCTTATACTTTTCTATTTCACAATACTTACTTTTTCCTTGTACTTTTTACTTAAGAATTCTTACTTTTCCTTGTACTTTTTACTTAAGAATTCTTACTTTCCCTTATACTTTTCTATTTCACAATTCTTACTTTTTCCTTGTACTTTTTACTTAAGAATTCTTACTTTTCCTTGTACTTTTTACTTAAGAATTCTTACTTTCCCTTATACTTTTCTATTTCACAATACTTACTTTTTCCTTGTACTTTTTACTTAAGAATTCTTACTTTTCCTTGTACTTTTTACTTAAGAATTCTTACTTTCCCTTATACTTTTCTATTTCACAATACTTACTTTTTCCTTGTACTTTTTACTTAAGAATTCTTACTTTTCCTTGTACTTTTTACTTAAGAATTCTTACTTTTCCTTGTACTTTTTACTTAAGAATTCTTACTTTCCCTTATACTTTTCTATTTCACAATACTTACTTTTTCCTTGTACTTTTTACTTAAGAATTCTTACTTTTCCTTGTACTTTTTACTTAAGAATTCTTACTTTTCCTTGTACTTTTTACTTAAGAATTCTTACTTTCCCTTATACTTTTCTATTTCACAATTCTTACTTTTTCCTTGTACTTTTTACTTAAGAATTCTTACTTTTCCTTGTACTTTTTACTTAAGAATTCTTACTTTCCCTTATACTTTTCTATTTCATAATACTTACTTTTTCCTTGTACTTTTTACTTAAGAATTCTTACTTTTCCTTGTACTTTTTACTTAAGAATTCTTACTTTCCCTTATACTTTTCTATTTCACAATTCTTACTTTTTCCTTGTACTTTTTACTTAAGAATTCTTACTTTTCCTTGTACTTTTTACTTAAGAATTCTTACTTTCCCTTATACTTTTCTATTTCACAATACTTACTTTTTCCTTGTACTTTTTACTTAAGAATTCTTACTTTTCCTTGTACTTTTCTACTAAACAAGTCTTATTTTTCATTAGAACTTTTCTATTTTTTTAATGTTTTTCTGTTTTTAATTTATTTCTTGTATTCTATTTATAATTCTTACTTTTCTATTTAACAATTCTTACTTTCCCCTTGTTCTTTTCTACTTAATAATTCTTACTTTATCCTTGTATTTTACTTACTTTAGACAAAATAAAACTATTTAAATGCTCTATAAAAAAAAATTTAATGGTATTTATTTGATTTTTTTATTTCAGATTCGTGATGTCAGCAGAACCTCCGGAGCCGGAACCACCAATGGTCAACTATCTCCTCACATTGGACTTAAGAGCAGATTTGGATGAACTGTTCTATGAGCCTGGTAAGATGTTCAATTTTCTATTTGAATTTTGACACAATGTAATTAAGAGAACGATGGGTAAATGTGTCCTAAAAAGTCGACAACTAACACGCTTGAGATATACCTCAGATGAAAGCTCTGATTTCATAGATCTTTTAATGTTTGTTTTATTTGGGAAAATCAATAGTTAATAAAATACGTTTTAACTATGTAGGTATATGTATGTAAATGTCAAATCAACATACGTTATCCACAATTCACTATTGACTGGAATATGAAAAATCCAGAAGAAAAGTAATCAAATATAGTATAATACAAAAATATTGTCCGTACACTTGTTAGTTCAAAATATCTATGATTGAGTAAGTAAAGTAAATTACTGGTTTCAACGGTTTTAATATTTTTTTAATAGCTTTTGAGGAAGGGGTCTGCGACCGAAAAAGTTTGAGAACCCCTGATTTAGAGCATGGTAACTCACATTTAACATAACAAAAGGAATATAAGCATTAATTTATTAACTTACACACTGATTAATTAATTACATTAAAGTAATTAACAATACCATATATGTTAATAAAACTTTAAAAGTATGTTATTAATCAATTGAATGTATACACAATGTGTACACACAAATAAATTAATAAATCGAATGTGTTAAAATCTTATATATATTTATTTAGTATCAAACCTCCACCGACAAAGTCTCAAACTCACGGACATTGAGGAATAAAATGGAATTAATACAAAGGAACCAATTCATCCGCAGAAAACTTCACCGAAATAATAGATGAAGATGTAAACGCCACGACCACCACTTCAACCCCAGCCCCCACCACTAAAAAACCCACTGTTCATACCACAAAGCCACCGCCAGCCCCTAAATGGGTCATCCCGGTCACATTCATAGTGGGTCCTTTGGAGCAAGAGTATGAGGATGAACTGGAGAATATCACAAAGCTGTCGAAGAATGTTCCTGAAAGTATCCTACACAATGGAACCTGGTGAGTATAAGTTTCATACGTAACAAATAGTACAAAACCATTACGCTTCATGATCCCTTCTCCTAAAATTAGCACATCTTAGATAACCTATTCCTAACTCTGACTATTCCTATTTCCTAACTTAGGAAGTACTAAATTGAAGGGAAAATGCTAAGAAGTCGGTAATAGGCGATTAAGGGATAACAAAGCCGCTACCACAAGCCCCGAAGAACTAAACCACCACTAAAAGAGTGGACTCGCCAACCCGCATTGATAGCGTGACGGTTTAAGGTCATACATCCCTCACGAACAAGACAATGTGCATGACGAGGCCGGTGTCCAGCAATGGATTCTAAATGGGCTGGTTGCGTGCAATAAAGAGTTTATCTATTTAAATTCGTTGCAGGTATGACGTGATTAACGAAACCAAAGGACTTCATGCATCACGCTGGGCCGAGAACGTCACACATCTCATATGGATGAACGATACTGAGAGTGAGTATGTCCCGATTTCGAGTCCCGTGTTACACATCCCGAAGAGAATGCTAACTAGGCGTAATAGGACAAAAATTGCACAAACGCTTTTCCCCTATTTTTTATTTCCTGCTTTTATTTACCTATTTTTTTTTAGAAAAAAAAATCTTGAGATGATATTTAGACAAAGGGATAATAAAGCCGCTATCACAAGGACTGAGGAACTACACCACCCCTAAAGGAGTGCTAAGTCAACAATGTGATGCTTTATTTCCACCAATGGATGTTGTAGTTCTTACCATCAACTGTACATGTAACCATCTTGATCTTCCTTATGGTGAATTTGTCCCAAATTTCCATGATAACTACGTTAGCAAATGTAACATAAATTCCCCATTCACCGCGTCTACGATGGTATCAGAAGCGGCACAGGTGATTAACGCCCCGAGAACTAAAAATTTTAACATATATAGATGATATTATATTGATGTCATTTTATATCGACTTTTTTCTCTCTTTATTTTTAACGAGGGTTAGATCAAAAAGACCAAGTCATTAAATCTACGTGTCAGTATTTATAGAAATAACTTTTTTGAACTTTATTACATCATTTTAGTGATAAAAAAAGATTGACTCAACATCGTGACGAGAATAACTTTCTTAATTACGAATATTTGTCGAGGACCGGTAAGGTTTTATCTGAATTTTGCTAGTTAGTATGTAGATTTTGACGATATCAAAATGGATACAATTATGTCTCGACAATTCAATAAAATATTTGCTTGTTTACACAACTAATAGTGCCCGTGAATTCGTTCGAGTGAACTTTGAAGTGATTCATTCTCAGGGGAAATCAAAAGGATCATGGATAAAAGTGTGGGACGCGCTCCGGCACCGCGTATATGTAAATGCTTCTAGTATTTAGAACCCCGATACTTCTGAGAATTTCGAGTTTTGTTCCAAAAAAATATTACCTTAAATCCTTTCAGTACTAGTGACGATCTGGACTCGAGTATGAATTGCAGAGAGAATTGCGGGTATTGTAAGACATATAATTTAGAAGCATCCACTATTCAGAACCTAAAGAAATCTACGTAAGTTCAATCTGAGCCCCGGGAGGAATTAGCGCACGATCCTCTCTCATTCGAGATCGCATGCGATGAGAGAGCTCGTGTCCAGCAATCGACGGTTAAGCCTTTATCTCTTTGAGGAACCTCTTGTATGTTTTAGGCCAAATACTAAACTTTTAATCTCCTTTTCAGTGGTAATACCGGAACTCGGCAAGCATAAGTGGGTGAGATACAACGTGGGCGCGAGGGGTCTGTACCGCGTCGCCCCACAGGACCCTTCGGCTAGCGAGGTATTTTATTAATTGAATAAAAAAATATAATAAGTATTAACCCAAAGGTTGCCTGGGAGATAGTGCTGCAAGGGATTAAGTCTGCCTTTTGTATTTATTTACAATAAAGAGTAGTACTGCATTACCCACTTTATTCCGTTCCCTTTTTCGATAGTCAGTAAAGTATTCCAGAGCCCATTCCTATCCCATTTTATCTTTCTCATTCTACATAATGTCTAAAACATAGGCAGAGCATCCAGGGGGCGTAGAATGCGACGTACACTTTATTGTACACCAGAACATACAGAGAAATACGAAGTACAAGTAATTAACATTGAAGTACAATCGGCGGCCTTATCGCTAAAGCGATTTCTTCCAGGCAACATTTGGGTGGTGAAGAGAAGTCAGTAGACGAAATAGAGGTACATAGTCCAATAAAGAAATAATGTCTTTATATACATACAGAAATATATAGATAGAATAAAAACGAAAAATAAGGAAAATAATTTGGGCGTAAGAATCTTAATCTGCTTAATCTTATGTTCTTTCAAGTCTTTCAAAACTTATTAATGCTTTTTTTTTTTATGTACGAAGGCGGCAGACGAGCATACAGTCCACCTGATGGTAAGTGGATACTGTCGCCCATAGACATCCGCGATACATGCCAACATTAGTCCAAAATGACAAATGTTGGCACGCCCCCGGATGCGCTGCCTACCTTTGGAGATATAGGAATGGATTTAGAGAAAGGGTTAGGAAAATGGGGAGGGATAGGATGGGATGGGAATGGGCTCTGGCATATCTCACTCACTACCGAAACACGTACGTACATTGGGGAAATACGATAAAGTGGGAAATGCAGTACATTTCAAGGTAGTCTTCTGTGAGAGAGGGGTAACGTGGCCAGTCGAGCGCGCCCAGCGGCTGTTGGATTGCAGCGTGCACTCTCCCCCATGAAATGCTTATGACAAAAATAATGTTGAATGCACAATGTTTTTATATATGAAATTATAATTAATAACTGCAGACGGCGGAAGCGGCGGCAAAAAGAGCTACAGCCCTCTACGACGACGGCGCTCCAGCTGAAAGGGCTCTTCTCTTGGATGACGCTTTCGTCCTCAGCAGGGCCGGCCGATTGTCAGCCAGTAGGGCCGTTGCAGCCGCTGGTAAGTAATCATCATCTTAACCAATGGCGTATAACTTAACCGTGCTCCAGCAGAAATAGTTTAAAATGTTTTAATATATCAATCAGTACCTACATTAAAAGTATTATATCTAAGGGAATTTCATGATCTTTTTATTATTATTTTTTATGCAGACAGAAATAAAAGGCTTTTTATTGTTTCTTTTTATGTAGAGAAATAAAAGGCTTTTTATTGTTTCTTTTTTACGCAGACAGAAATAAAAGGCTTTTTATGGTTTCTTTTTATGCAGACAGTAATAAGAGGCATTTTATTGTTTCTTTTTGTGTAGAGAGAAATAAAAGGCTTTTTATTGTTTCTTTTTTATGCAGACAGTAATAAGAGGCTTTTTGTTATTTCTTTTTTTGGTCTAGGCAGAAATAAAAAGAATTTTATTGTTTCTTTTTATGCAGACAGAAATAAAAGGCTTTTTATTTTATTTTTTATGTAGACAGAAATAAAAGGCTTTTTATTGTTTCTTTTTGTCTAGGCAGAAATAAAAAGCATTATATTGTTTCTTTTTTATGCAGACAGAAATAAAAGGCTCTTTTATTTTATTTTATTGTGTATGTTTATGAACCTATACAGGTCTGAAATAAAATTTATTTATTATTATTTCCATCGTCGATACGTTTATCTGTCTTTCCAGCCCGCCTCAGCATGGAAACTCACTGGGCTCCGTGGAGGGTAGTTCTAAACCACTTAACGTGGTGGCGGGAGCTACTACGTCTCACGTCCTCGGCCCCTCACCTCAACTCCTTGCTGAAGAACCTCCACCCGAACACCGTGAAAGTGTACACCTATAAGCAGCTTACCGCTAAAGGGCTTACTGAAGACCAGCTGTGAGTATTATACTTGTTTACATTGAAAAGGACATAAAAATGGAATTGACTGGAATGGAATGGAGTACAATGGAACAGAATAGAACGGACTAAAATGGAATAGAGTAATAATTTAATAATGCATTATTATTTAATGCACTTATTTATTTTTAGATAGATAGATAGGTAGATAAATTCTTTATTGCACCAAAATATGTGTACAATGGCGAACTTAATGCTATATAGCATTTTCTTCCAGCTAACCTTTGGTGGTTGAGAGCGGGCTAAGGCATTTTTAATATTTCGATTAAGAATTCATGGGCTCTTGCAGGGTTAATGCTATAAATAAAAAAGTCAAAATGATTTTTGGACCGAACAGTGCCGCGACACCTCCGTATCGAGGAAATGCGGATGGAGCGCACTTCTGTGACGGGAGGTGCGCTTGTAGAAACCCGGGGTGGCAATTATATTGAAACAATTCATCAGAGCATTCCCCATTGTACAGGCGGTAGAACACACAGAGAGACGCAACGTCTCTCCGACTGCTGAGGGATTCTAAACCGCCCGTGAGAGTGGTATCGTCGACAATGCGGACAGCACGTCGTTGGATGGAGTCAAATGACTCCAATAGATATTTCGGTGCGTTGACCCGGAGATTTGAGCAACACTCCATATGGGGCCTAACGTGAGCTTGGTTGAACGTCAGAAGTTGCCCGAGGGTGAACTATCGCTTAGCTTTTTTCAGCACGCTGAACTTTTACGAGGCCATTTTGGCTTTATTTTCCAGATGACCCCTAAACTTTGACTTTGCTGGAAATGTTATTACCGAAACTCCTGATACTTTCTGAGATTTTAAGAGGTATGCTCTGAAAGCGAGATGCTACGACAAATCTGTTTATCCGAAGGTTGACTGATAGAGAATGCCATATAGCATTAAGTCCGCCTATTTCGGATTTCTATAAGGCATTTCTGTACGCGCAATTAAGTTTAAATATATATATTAAATAAGTTCTGTTTAAATTGCCATCAGATTGACTTCGTTGCTACAGATCTCAGTTGCCCTAAATAGAAACATCTTTATTTAGTATAAAACAAAGTCGCTTCTCGCCGTCTGTCCCTCTGTATGTACGCTTAGATCTTTTAAACTACGCAACGGATTTTAATGCAGTTTTCATCAGTAGATAAAGTGATTCAAGAGGAAGGTTTATACGTTTAATATTGTTTTAACGAAACCGAAGCGAATCGAAGGCGGTTCGCTAGTCCATAATAAATTGAATAAAACTTATCATGTTCCTCTTCAAGATGGCTGAGCGGGGCGCTTCTGACAGCTGGCGTGGAGTGGGAGAACGAGCAAGTGACGAAGCAAGCCGTCGAGCTGTTCGACGAGTGGTACCAGAAGAATGAGACCATTCCTGATATATACCAGGAGGTGAGTGGACAATGGACAAAAAACGTGAAAACTTCATCTATTTTTATTTATTTATTTGAGAAAACACAGTACAATAACACAATAAAATGATAAATTTTCCACTAAAATGAACATACAACTTCCCGGCCGTTAGTAATACACATCGTTAGAAAGAGACTATCGGCTAGCTTCGGCTTTGTAGAGCGTCGTCTCTGTCGTACCGGCACACGACAGAGACGACGCTCTACAAAACCGAAGGTAGCCGATCATAGTCGACGTGTATTACTTTCGGCCGCCATGTGTACATAGTTATGAAAATCTTACACCTATTAAACATAATAATAATAATATGGTTATCTACCTTGAAACGTACTGCATTTTCCACTTTATCTTATTTCCCTAATGTACATGTTCCGGTAGTAAATGAGATGCGCCAGAGTCCATTCCCATCCTATTCCTCCCAATTTTCCCAACCCTTTCTCCAAATCCATTCCTATATCTCCCAAGGTAGGCGGCGCATCCGGGGGCGTGCCAACGTTTGTCATTTTGTACTAATGTTGGCATGTATCGCTAATGTCTATGGGCGACATTAACCACTTACCATCAGGAGGACTGTATGCTCATCTGGCGCCTTTTTTCCATATTTTAATGCATAGGTACAGAGTGAACTAAGACTGCTCCAGTGCAGGTAACCTAGTCTTGCTTAAAGTGCGAAGTGAACCTGATGAGGCCGATGTTTGAGGCCGGGTCGTCTGACCCCTTCGTCCATTTAAAAAAAAAAACTAACACCTAATATATGTATAAGTATAAGACACACTAATTTAATTCTAAGAAGAGATGGATAAGTCTAATTCACTAAACTGTTTATTATACGATAAACATTTATTATTATTATTTAAAAAAATGTGTTATTTATTTATATATAATGTTGATTAATTTGATTATTTTTCCTTCAAAAGAATTGACAAATGAAACAAACTAAGTTGTGTTGCTTCTGTTAACAAAGAAACGACATATAAAGTTTATAATCCAATAAGTCGTTTCCTTTCTAAAATCCACCATTTATCCTTTGACACAATTTGACAGTTAACACCGTTCTCTTCACTTGACGCCACGTTGTCACAACCTAACTGCTTTATCCACACTATGGTGCATCAACCGACAGCGCGGAGCGCGGCAAAATTAAAATCGAAAGGAATATATTTTCTTTACATATTTATAAATTGGAAACAAAGTAATTGTATTTTAAATTTTACTTAGGGCCTATCTGACAAACTTCGAGTAAAGTTACGATTTGTTAATTAAAATTATCACTAATCGGCAATTAAGACTGCCGAGTATCTATGATCGATTTCACCGATTAGCGATACTCGGATTTGATGAAATGTGATGCTACAATTACCCGGTCAGTTTAATTGCCGGTCAGCTCACTCTGATTAGTGGATTTACTGAATCGATTCGTGAATTCAATGAACTCCTAAATGAATCGATTGTTTCAGGCTTTGGGAATAAGGTTGCCAGGCGTCCGGCTTTAGCCAGACGTGTTTGGCTTTTTACAGTCGTGTCCGGCCTGTCCGACTTTTGTTAGGCTATTTGTCAAATACATTTCGATATATTTATTTGTTTAATAAAACTTTTATTTTATTGTGTTTTGTTTGTTCTTCGATGTTATCTGGTCTCCAGAAGACTTTGTACTTAATAAATACGGTACTTAATTAAAATACGTAACCGAGTTTTTTTTTATTTTCTATAAAAGTTATGTCCAGCTTTGAAAAAGATATGTCCGGCTTTTAGTGCAAAATGTCCGGCCTAATGTAGCGCTGAGTCCGGTTTTTGTATTTTAGGGCCTGGCAACCCTATTTGGGAAGGATTGATTAGGCCTTTGTATTGAAACATAATATATGCTGTAGGTGGGTGGTACATCATCATAATATATGATGATGTAGGTGTGGAGCTGTTGTGTTGAGGAAGAGGCGAGGGAAGCGGTGTTGGGTACATTGTATTTAAAACGTTAAATGCTAAGTCAACATACGAGTACGTGCGTCACAATGTACTCTATATATTTGTTACAACATTTTTAAAATAAATTATTTCTTCTCTGTATAGAGAAATTCCTTGTTGTATAATGAGGAATTAGTTGCCTTCAAGACCACATTAAAATTTTCTTATTTATATATTTTAGGCCGCGTTCACAGCGGGCGTCCGAACGCGCGGTGAACGCGCGTGGCGCGCGTGTTGGCGCGCGTTAGTCGCGTCTTATAACGCTCCGCGACCGATGCTCCAGCACCGCGCCTTATTGTCCGCGCTCGCGAGTCCAGTAGACGACTGGCTGTTTTACAGGTGAGATTATAATACAGGGTGTTGTGTTTTTTAAGGACGTATATAGCTCAAGCAAAGTCGTGCTTATTATGACTCATTTACACAAGAAAAGTTTCTGGAATGCGAGTTTCCCGAACATACGTCAAAACTCAGTATAAATAACTGTTATCATCACCGATCACCGTTATCCCTTGTAACATCACGTGAACAGTTGTAGGCAATAGTTGTATGTAGTTTGGTCGCATACGAGAATCGTATACAATATTCTCGCCTGAACCGTTCGAGAAACTGCTTGTGTAAACGAGCAGACGAGCATACAGTACATCCCGATGGTACATGGACACCGTCGCCCTACGACATCCGCGAGACATGCCAACATTAGTTGAGGGTGACAGATAGGACACAGAGGGATAGGATGGGATGGGGCTATGGCATATCTCACTCACTACATTGGGTAAAAAGGTAAAAGCATGAAGCGCAAAGGTAATTTTCTGCGAGAGATCGCCCAGTGGCTGTGGTATGCAGCGTGCACTCTCCCTCTTTCAAACTACTGAGTTGTATTGGTTCTAGGTTCGCATTCACGGCGCTATCGAGTGAAGCTCAGCGCAGCCGCGAGTGGAGGCTGTGGGCCAACGCTCTGGTCACCGGCGCCTGCAGGTAGGCTTTATTTCATTTGTCTTTTTGTAACATTTATTGATGTACAAATCTATCTCTTTATTATTATCAGAACTGTTGCACACACCAACATACAGTCTCAATAGTGTCCTATACAGCCTCATGCCAGTCTTCACATCCAACCCAACTACTCCACTGCGGTCAACTACTCCACATAACTCGTGTCTACCTCTCCAGTCCACCGTGACCAAACCCCTTCAAATTTGTGTCCTCCCATTTCCATATTATAACTTTAACATGTATTTCACATAACACGTATTTAACTTTAACTGGCATATAAGTAATTTGAATTTGACTGCCTCGCTTTGCCAGCGTTTTTTTTAAATTATGTTTAGCGTTTATTGTCCGCCAGAACGAAGCCTAAGGCTACGGACAAATCTAGCGAAAAATTAGCAGCGGAATTAAATTAGCAGCGGTATCGTGGCAAGTTAAAATATACCATTTATTTGAGCGAAAAATAAACGAAAAAGTTGATAGTAATCACAGTAAATATATAATAATTGCAGTAAATATAAATACAGTAAATATAAATGCAATAAATATAATTACAGTAAATATAAATACAGTAAATACACATACAGTAAATATAATAAATACAGTAAATACGCACACAGTAAATATAATTAATAATAATAATTTTTGTTAATTGTAGATTTAGAATGTAGGTAAAGTAAAAGCTACTTTTATCAATGTATCTGCTGATATCATGATAACACTACTTTGAAATGTATTGCTATCGTATTTCCTCAATGTACGTACAATGTGCCTACATCTGAGATATACCACAGCCCGTTCCCATCCCGTCCTATCCTATCCCTCCCCATTTTCCGACCCTTTCTCCCAATCCATTCCGTTTGTCATTCTGTACCGATGTTGGCATGTATCGCGGATGTCTATGGACGACAGTATCCACTTACCATCAGGTGGACTGTATGCTCGTCTGCCGTCTTTTTTCCATAAAAAAACACAATTTTATGATTAATTGCAGATGGCGCGGCAGCGCGCACGTGTGGCGCGTGCTCAAGTCGTCGCCGGCGTGGCCGCCGGGCGCGCTGCACGCCGCTGCGCGCTGCTTGCACCAACCGCATGATTATTATCGGGTAAGTACAATTGGATAGCCCTAGGACTCTAGCTAGACTATCTTCGCCATTACTCGACTCACATTCATGACTTTCCACAAAATTTTTAACGCTGATTTGTCTATTTACATTCGTATTTTTAAAACTTGTCCCCACCTCGTTCGAGAGCCAAATTTATATACTTATAGCTGTCGCCCGCGACTTGGTCCGCGTGGACTCTAGTTTATAAACACCGTCTTTACCTTCTTAAGAGCATTTGGTATTTTCAAATTTTTCACACACATTATTTCTTATAGCTTATTTTTTATCGAACAAATGTTCGACGTGATTCTTTAGATTGATATAACTTTTTTATTTATGAACTGATTGAAATAAAACGACCACTAAATTTTAAGTGAAGCTTAAGACAATACATTAGTGAAAACCGCACCCAAATCGGTTAAGCCGTTTCTATGATTAGCGCGCACAAACGCACAGACAAACAGACAAAAATTCTAACAATCATTGTTTTGGATTCTATTGGTGTTGATAAAGGCCCCCAATAATATTTTTCTCATATATCTTCCACGTACAGACAGCATTTTTATTATATGTATATAGATTGTAATCTACAGCCTTTTGTGTAACTTATTTAACAAATATCTTGCTAGTGTTAATGGCCACATTAATTACACTGACATTTAAATGCAGTATTTAGTAATTACGCTGGCAAGTATTAGGTGATTAATACACGTAGATTTGTGTTTGCATCGGTGTGCGTGCGCTAGTGCGTGCGTGTGTGTGAAGATGAAATATTGTACGAGTGCTGAGCGCTCGAACGCTGAGTCAGCGCTAATGAACTTCTTGGAACCTGAATAACTGTTTTAAACTCGATCTTTTAACATCAATAATAAAACCATCTTAAAAACTTTCATTATAAACGCGTTTAACGCTCGAATCTTGAAAAGTTCATTAGCACTGACTGGACGCTCGAGCGTCGAGCACTCAGTGTTTCAAGTCACTTATTTGGTGTTATTCTTAACTTAACATTTAATGTTTTAGTTTAAAGAATTATTCGGGGAACATCGCGGTGCGACGACAGCGCTTGACACTATCGCTTTAAACGCTGCCTGGGTCGTTAGGGCCGACACTGATTTAAATAGATACTTTAACGCTATACGCAAACAATAAATTATGTTTTCCTCCCCCTCCCTAGAAAAAAATGCACAGATGCATTTTGATGATGTAAAAAATGTAAAAAATTCATTTTTGTAAAATTTTGACTAATTTAAAATCGAGCTAGAAACTTGGAAGTTTTAATTGAACCTTGTTTGTTCTCTTTGTTAATTCTTAATTGGAAAGTTTTCGTTAGAAGTTCTTCTAAGGAGGGGGCAATATTTACCGTTTACGTATAGCATATTTTATACAGTAAATTATACAGAAATAAACTGTTACAATGATAAACTTGCAAACAAGTTCGCCATTTATACAAGACGGCGTAAAAGAGCGTTCATTGAAATTCGAATCTTGCGTTCAAATCAAAAACTATCATTAATTAATTAACTTTCAGAAATACTTTACAAGTAAATACGAGCAGCTCTGGTAGTTTTCTTTTTATATATTTAGAATAGATAGTAAACGAGCGGACGGGCCACATGACGGTAAGTGGTCACCGCCGCCCATGAACACCAGGACCTTGCAGAATCCGGTTCACAGCTCCCTTGAAGAGCCCCATGTCGCAGCGTCACGGAAAAACCTCGGCTGGCAGTTCATTTCACTCATTTCACAAGGCACTAGTGGCGCGCGAGGCTGCAGCTGCCAATTAAAAAATAACATATAAATAAATATTGTTGTTTTTATCATTTTAGTTTCATTTAATTTCATGATTAGTATGATTAAAACTAACAAATACATTTATGAACAGACACAGTTAATCCTCAATCGCTAAACAGACCGACTCATCTGTTAGGTACCGGCTCAACCGCCGACATATCGACTCAACCGCTAGATGCCGACTCAACCGCTAAACACAGACTCAACCGCTAGATACGGACTAAGTTGTTAGATACCGACTCAAGCGTTATCTGTTAGGCACCGGCTCAACCGCCTACATATCGACTCAACCGCTAGATGCCGACTCAACCGCTAAACACAGACTCAACCGCTAGATACGGACTAAGTTGTTAGATACCGACTCAAGCGTTATCTGTTAGGCACCGGCTCAACCGCCTACATATCGACTCAACCGCTAGATGCCGACTCAACTGCTAAACACAGACTCAACCGCTAGATACGGACTAAGTTGTTAGATACCGACTCAAGCGCTAGATACCCATATATATAAAATAGAATATATTATATAGAATAATAGATAGATTGCACGATTATGTGCAATAAAGTTTTTTAAATTAATTAAATAAATACACATTGAAGCCGCCGCTAAATGTCATTATATTTACCGCCTTCGAAATGTATAAGAACTGTCAAGGGCTGCACGTATTTATTTACTGGTAAAGTATCTGTAGTGTTTGAAATCACTACATAAAGCATTGAAATAAATTTGAAATAAAGAATAAGTTAAACTCCACCGCATATAACTTCTTAACATATTATGTAAAAATATTTTAAAATACAAATATTTTTTCCCCAGTATAGTAAAAAATAGCTTTCAACTCCTCTTGAGGGTCGTTTTAAACATTTTTTTTTTCATATTTTTCAATTTTTTTCCTGCAGAGGACAATGGGAAACAAATTTGTGTATGTGGTTCCAATCCACCAACAAACATAAAATTAGTGACTATAAAATTAGGTAAAATTGTGTGTTTGTTTGTGGGTATGTTGAGGGTAATCTCTGGAACTACTGAATCGATTTCAAAAATTATTTCACAAATAGGAAGCTACATTATCCGTGTCTAATATAGGCTATATTTCATTTAAGAATTTTGAAAAAAAAACAATAAAAAAAAAACTCATAAACCGAAGCGAAGCAAGGGCGGGTCGCTAGTTTGTTATAATTTACCATGATCGTTGTAACTGAACTAGTGATGGGGGGGTTTTTACTAAAAAGATGGGAATAGACCGACTCATCTATTAGGTGCCGGCTCAACCGCTACATATCGACTCAACTGCTAAATCATAGATTAATTAATTTTATCGTTGCTAATGGAATTATATCATGGTTCGGCCACGGTTTTGACGGCCTTGCTGTAAAAAGATTTATAAAATAAAGCTTATATTTGAGGTATGTATACCTATCTCAAGGATGTTGGTACATGTTGATTATTTGCGATACTTTTAGCCATCGCCCTTTGCTAAATATAAACCGCAACACAAAAGGTTGAAATCATGTCAACTCATTTAGCACTTAAAATATATTTACATAATAGGTTAAAATATACAAAATAGCCTATAATTTAATAATTTTGCTTGATATAAAACCAGTATTAAAACTATGACATTAGTCATTACATAATATATAAAGATATATAAACATTTCACAGTTAATTGCGCACAGAATATAATTGATTTTATAATTATAATAATATATAAATGTAAGATAACGTATATATTGATTAGAATTTATTTGCAAAACTTAAAATGTTGTCTGGTCAAAAAAACTTGGCACAACGGTACATTCTGAATCCTTCACATGGCAACATTTTCAAAAATAGTAAGTTGAAGTTATAGTGCACCATAAAATGTTGGTACTTGCGATTTACTCTTTGTATTTCTTGTGTCTATTTAATAAACGTTGATTAGGTGTAAACTATATAATACAGTAAAAAAGAAACTGAATTAGAGAAATGAAAATTAGAGTGGTTGATTTATAAATTACAAAATGTTAAGATATTTTGACGTGACGTACAATGTGTGTAAAGGCTCGCACACATTACAGCCTCGTCGCACCGTAGCGCGTTGGTCTCTGCGACAACGCACATTGCGCGACACATAGCGACAATTTATAGCTGTTGACATTCAAACCTTCACGTCCGTTGCACAGTTAATAACTTTTGAATCATGTCCATTCAATGCACATTGAGGCGGGCCGCGTCGCAGCTGCGAACATCGATGCATAAATACGGCTGGCAAGCGATCCGCTCACTAGCTGCGCTGCGGCGCGATGCGGCCCGCCTCTGATGTGCGATAGACTATACAAAATGTATGAAAATGATTCGGAAGGCGTTCTGCAATGTTATACGCTGCGTTGTGCCCCGCCGTAATTTGCCGTGAACCTTGACATCACGAAATTTTGTGTCAGGTTTCGTTGATCAAACTGTAGGTAATAAGTATAAGAGATGCAATTGCCTTGTTTTTTTTTATTATATGTTTAGTTTCAATTAAATGTACGATCAATATTTTTACAGAATAAATTCTAATGAATTTTCTTTTAACCTACTAGAAGCATTAGAAGATATTATACTAATTAATAATAACCGCTAGCAGATTTAAATCATAGACACATTAGGATTATCTAATATGTAGACACAGGTAAAGAAGCATAACGATTACAATCTTTTTTTGCATTTATGAATGATTTGAGGGTTGAGAGGATGTTGAGAGGGTGTGGTTGCACGCTACAATCCCACAACCGCTGGGCGCTCTCGATTGACCACGTTACCCCTCACTCACAGAACACTGCCGTCAAACTGCATTTTAGTAACGAGGAAACTTCTATCAAACTTTTCCTACTTTATATTGCAAGTCGGGTCTGAACTAGTATGTTAAAGTTAAACTTAGGTATATAAAAACTTCTCCTACCTACTGTGACTATGATTTGCATCTAAAGAACATTTTTAGACTGCTGAAAAATAATCTCTCTCTTAAAACTTAGCATTATAATATTATTGTTTGAATTCTGAATTACATTTTCTAGAAATTATATAAAAAAATAAATAAAAAAAAAAACCTTATTATTTCAACCTTTTCGCAGCGACCATAATTATAATGAGATTATGGTTGGAGATACATCTCGACATTATTGAAAGGATGGTTGATTAGCGAAAGTCAAAAATTGAAAAAAAATCTTGAAAACAATTTCTAAAAATAAATGTAATTCAGAACTGAGTTATGCTATCTTTAATATATCATATAAATCCTGTCTAGTCATTCGTGTCAACTTTATTACGTAGGTAGTAAGATCTACTATGCACTTGTTCTAAAAAAAAACAGTCTAACCCATGGTGCAGCACTGTGGAATCGTATACCTACACATATATAAGCTGTCCTGTATGGCCTATTAAAATCATAATTTGACGGTTAATAAGTCCATACTATACCACCAGCCAATACCTCTCCACTGCAGGACATAGGTCTCTGCCAAGAATCAATCGCCATCACACATGGTCTTTTGCTCGTTTCATCCAGCCCACTACTGACGTCTTTCTTATCAAAATCAAAAGAGAGAACTCGCTATTTTTGGTAAATTCAAAAAAAAAAACGTTAGCCCAAAGTGTAGTTTGTGTGTTGACGTTGAACTTTTTTATATTTTTTATAACAATTTATTCGTTTATTCGTGAAATTTTGATTTATGAAACTACTGTCTCATCTACGAACTAAATCAAGATATAAACTATTGTTTTGCCAAATTTTAATCCTTTAAGAATATGCTCGTAATTGTGACCTCGGAAGAGTCTCCAAAAGATTCCTTAGATACCTCTAAAATTAGCAAAGTAAAGTGACAGTGTTCAGATAATATCTGTTGCCGAACCGATAGCGAAAAAAATCAGTAAAATCAATTTGGAACAAATGTGTAGTAGATCTAAATAATGTTCACTTCATCTCAATATCATTCCGATGCCAGTAGCGTTAGAATAATGCATTTTATTGTCGCTATGAGAGAGACAGAGAAGATTTGTCTTTTAGACACAAACAGGTTGTTTGTTACAAGGCGAATCTATACATCTTTCGATAGCGTATTAAAGCAATTGTTCAAGAATTTTAATTACCAAATTATATTGCTAAAATATCGATATAAAAAAATGTTAAACAATATGTGTATATATAAAGCAGTCTTGGTAAATAAATTTAACAATAGATGGCGTTAGTCATAACTAAGATCAAAAATACGATAGATACTATAAGATAGTCTGGCAAATGAAGAGTGCCACAAGAATATTAAACAGCAGCATATTTAAGAACTTTTAGCTTGAATTTCCGAATTTATTCATACTTCAGAAAATATAAAGTAGGTGTTAAATTCATTTTTTCCCAAGTGAGTGTAAACACCCTAAAAAGTTTAAACTTGCCGCTCTTTCGTGTGCTACATTTTATTTGGCAGACTATATTAAGGATTTTAACATTATTTAATAGTATTTAATTCTAATAAATGACTAACGCCATCTGTTGGTAATCGGTTAAAATGTGCAAAATTGCTTTTTGTTATGCTATAATAGTTTGATTTCTTTGTCTCTCTGTATAAAGACAAAAATAAGTAAAGTGAAAGTCATTGCCGTCGATATAGAAAATTTTCTACTCGTGACCAAAAAAAGAAAAACTTTTGTATATTTTTGTAGTTTTAAAAATGAAACTTTTTATATGTGACTTTTTCTACATTAGACTTTCAAAATTGGAATTATTCCGACCAGTAGCGGTTTAGAATTGTATCAAAATTGGTTGTGCACTATACAGTGTTGTCACCTAGAAAATTTACCCCAAAATTAGGATTTTTCTCAATAAAAAACTGTTTTAGCGGTCTGTGTATGCCATTAAATAAATGTTCATATAAAGTAAGGAATTTTAATATTGCCTGAGTCTTCTCTGCGGATTTTTATGTAAGGTTTTCTACCTCGGAATAATAAAGACAATTATATACAATGCGTATTATTTCTATCGTACTTCTGTGCTAACAAGCGCTCAGCGGTGTCTTGGAAGTACGCGCAGAGGTGTGCGCAGGTACAAAACGTCAGGCTATACCGTCGAAATACCGATATGGTTTGAATACCGATATCTACAGCCTTGAAGCTGTACAGTAACTAAGAAAAACCGATAGAACTATTGATGTATTTATAGAGTTAGCAATGGAACTTTCCAGTCTTTCGCCACTTTTTCATTATGAATAGTCTAAACCAGTGATTCCTGAAGTTATATGACTACCTAAAAAAAATTACAAAGTTTGGGTCCCACCCTACGCCCAGTATCCAGTGATGATCGAAATATATATAAGTAAAAATAAGACAAATTAGATCACTATACTTAAAATTAGACTAAATTTATTATTTTCGTGGCCCACTCAATATTCGCTCGCGACTCATACTTTGAGAAACACTGGTCTAAACAATAAAAACATTCACTCGGGAAGATGCATATAGACAGTCATCGACACGGAATTCACTGATAAATATTAAATCTAAAGTTTGTACCGTCGAATACGTCGCAGACATTGTTAGTGTAGAGTGTCGCAACCTTTCCAAATGTGAAGTTCAAATGTGGGTGGTTTATAAAACTGCTCGCAGTTCCCATCCTGGATTACAAGCTTTGACGCTGCCTGTTCAGTAAACTCGTGACCGCGGCCGGTGTAGTCCGTACCATAAAACATTTAGTAGAAATAAAAGCCTTTAATTGTACGCGTTTAGATACGATTCACAATAAATATAGAAATATTGTTCTAAATTTTCTCTTCAGGTACAATATCAGTATTTCTACCGGTATTGTACACCCCGACAGAAATATCTGTACAGGGACCTCGATGGAATGCACTTTCACAAATTGAACTAAAGTTGTCCAAACAGTTCAACTGGTTGACATATTGGACTACACCCTCCGCGCCGCACGGTCTCTCCCTCTTAGTACCGTTAGCTAGGCGACGTGAAATACATAACGTCGTCATTTGAAGGGTCCACAGATATTTCCAAGGGGCAATAAGAAGGTTGTCCTTCGAGACGCGAGTAGAGTTTGGCAAATGAAAGAATAATTTTGATACTTGAATTCAATAATAAAATTAGCCTGGCTTAGTTATAGTGATAATCAACTATTTTTAAACATTACCCATTATTATTTTTTAAATTCGCTACACATGCAATCTCAACTCTATTGAAGCGCGGTGCGCGTCACGCTTTCCAAAGGCAACACGACATGACAATATCGCAAAATATATATACCGGTATTAATATAGGTGATCATATCGGTATCGGTGTAAATATACAGATATTACCGGTAATGTTGCAACAATGTGCGCGAGCGCTCGACTTCCGAGCGCTAAGTGATAGTTGCCTTTTAATATTCGAGCGTTAAACGCTCGTGAGAATTCCGAAAGTACAATTCCGAAATCGACCACAGACTGAAGCAGCAATTCGGAACGCAACGTCATTGTCGTCTACCGCCGTGTTCCGAATACGTTTCATAGAAAACTATAGAAACCGGTATTGTCACTTGCGGTTTGATGCTGCCGATTGCGATCTGCGGTCGAATTCGGAATTCTATCTTTATAGGCCAAGATTGATGGTCTTGAACCTGATGTAAGGATCGTATGTCTAAAACAGTTAAGGCTCTTAACATTCATTAGCGCCGACTTACTCCTTGAGACAACATCGTTACCAGTTCTCAATTGAAATCGATACATAGATATTTAAATGGATAATACCTACCGAAAATCAATTTTTGACACCGGTTAGTATTTTAGTTTCAGTTTAGATTTCTCCGAAGTTGATACGCAAATTTAATTAGTGTTGCACTACTTAGTTTTAATTGGGGTTGTTTATGTTTTTCATAGGAAATACTATCGAATTTTAATCAACTGTACTATCGAGAGTATTGGTGACTAGTATCCCTGACTCGGCAACGCACGCATTGTAAGAGCGTACGTCTGCACTCGGCGACGGCTCGCGCGATAATGACGCTTTGCTGGCGTTATGCTCTACCCACACGCGCACGAGATAAAGTATTAATTAGATCGATGTTAGTGATCGATCTACTTATACCACAGTGACTATCAATAACAGATAGGAGATTCCATTAGAGTCCATCAAATGAAACGTGGCACAAGAAAAAAGCGATAGATAATAAATTTCGGAAGGTGCACGCTGGACTTTAACAGCCGCTGGGCGCACTCCACTGGTCACTTTACCCCTCTCTCAGAAGTACCTTGAAATGTACTCTGCATTTCCCACTATATCCTATTCCCCAAAGTATACATGTTGTACGTGTTTCGGTAGTGAGTGAGATATGGCAGAGCACATCCTATCCCTCCCCATTTTCCCAACCTTTCTCCAAATCAATTCCAACATAACAAAAGGTAGGCAGCGCATTCGGAGGTGTACCAGCGTCTCATTCTGGACTGATGTCTTATAGACGACGGTATCCACTTGCCATCAGGTGGACTCTATGCTCGTCTGCTGACTTCTGAATATAAAAAAAACTTGTTTCAGTTTCATACTAGGTTTATAATGAAGATTAAAAAGTATCAACTTGGTTTTTTTATTCTGATTTAAATAAGTTAACAGGCTGAAATTTCTAAATTTGTCGTCGTTTCCTTATGCTACGTGTCATTTGATAAACCTCATTTTCTAAACTCACTAATCGATAGCATAAAGACGACATAATGCCGATATTATTGCTGTTCATATCTGCCATCACTACTGTCGATGACCGTAGTGTTGCTGCTACTTTTCGTCGATATTGTTGCTATTTTTCGATTTTACAGTATCTACCAAGTATCGATAGTATAAGTTTTAGCGTGCAACACTAGATTCAATATTATTTTGAGGTGAGAACCATTAAACGAAAGTGAACGCTTGTCGAATGACTGTCACGCTGTATTTAATGTAAACGAAGGACAATTAATATATACATATTTTAGTATACTATACTTTAGTATATGTAACATATGTTTACTGTAAATACTGTACAATTTTTAAAAAATTCAATTATGTAGTTTATTGTTTTCAGCTAGTTGAAATTACGCGGTTCGAATTGCGCGATCGCCCCGAGACAGAGGGAATAGACTCGCCCGGCACCCGCGCGGTTCATTTGAACCGCGCAATTTAGTATGAACAGTTAAATATACCAGTAATAAAACAAACAACCGCGCAGTTCGAACCGCGTAATGTTATAACCAGCTTAAATATACAGGCTGTCTCCGAAACTTTTCAATAGCCTAAAACTGTGGATACCAGCTCATGCATGACTCTTAATTAATTATCATGCAGGTACCTATATAGTTTGACGTATTTTCTGTAAATATATATATATATATATATATTTCCTATTTACTTTGGTAAAAACTTTGCTTTTTACAAATAAGATTAGTAAAATTTTCTTGATGGTAAACTCAAAATCTTGAATGGAATTCATGGTTTCAGGTTTAGAGAAAGATTCAGACATATATATATATATATAATAATACAATTACAATTATCTACATATTTATAAAAAAAAACGTGTGCGGTCAGGAGGGGACCCCCGTCAGGAACGAAGATCCTCACGCATTTTTTTAAACTCCGAATGTAATTCACGCATCCGTATACTTTCATTTTCAGGCATGTTATAACCATAATGTTAGTAAACTCTAAAAACAATCGATGTATTGCAAATATCGATTTATTTTTCAATATAAAATATCATGCTAACATCGATGTCACTATGCGATATATTACATCGAAAAACAACGATACGATTCAGCAAATCAGCGATGGCGATGTAGTCGAATCGGATGTTTTCGTTTCGGATCGAGCGAGGCATGAGAGAGAACTAGCGATCGGCCCGCTACCGAAATTTACCGAATACCGACGAACTGATACGATCGCGAGAATCGCGACCATACCGTGTCCGAGCGAGAGAAAGGCGAGAAAGAGAAAGGCGTATGGAGGGGGTAAAAATCTTACGTGACGTTACATTTTCTCTCAAATCACACCTACCGCAAGCCGCGTAAAGGAACTTCATTCCAAAACAGGCTGCTTCTGTTCCGTATAACGTACGCGCAACATATCCAATCTCTCCTTCGTTATCACCAGCCCTCTCATCGTCCACTGCTGGACACGGGCCTTCTCGTATACGAGAGATGGGCCTTAAAACGTCACACCACGTCACGTCGGCCAGCGGGGCCAAGCAGGTTGGCGGGTCCACTTTTTAAAAGTGGCGTAGTTCCTCGAGGCTTGTGGTCTCGGCTTTCTTATCCCTTTGTCGCCTTTTACAGCACCCATGAGAAGGGATGGGGTGATGCTTTTATAAAACCGACTGTCACCACACGGCCAGCGGGGTGTATTAAATGTTACATCATACAAAAGTTACAACTCAATTATAAATTCTTAGTTTTGCAGCCACAATAAAACGACAATAACCAAATGTGAGGCTTTTTGAGGAAGCGCAGCTCCTAACAGTCCGACATTTGTACCTGTTGAAGGTCACTCTTACTTACCATAAGCTATTGTCCAGAGCAGGCGTCTCAATTTATCGAGTCCGAAAGTGAAGTCTGTTTTCGGGCAGTATTTCACCGCTTTTTCTCTTCTCTTCATATATTTACGATCAAGTTAACATTGCGACATGTAACATCTGACAGCTCGGCGAGGCAAGCACACTGTAATAAGATGGCTTTTAACACTGGACTACACAGCTACAGAATTTCCACTTATTAAACAGCGGTAACGTGCCAAATTCATATTTCATGAAATACATAATTTGTTCACATATTTTATCACTTTATTGAATATTTATAAATAAAATAAGGATTGGAACAACCAGCTTACGATCAATATTTATAATTGTTCGTGTAATTCGTAATCTGGGTGCCCGCGATACGGTTGTCCTAGTGTGGCCCAATAGCAAATATGTAGAGATACCTAGTGTATAAGGATTTTTGGTATATAAAGTATTTGTATCATTTGTTCTTAATTCCCTGCAGTTTCTGTGTGACGTCTCTAATTTAATTATAAATTATTCTATACATTACAACGCCGTCCGCGTTCAACTCGCGTTCTGTGTGCTCAAATCTTTAGCGACGGATTGCATACAATAAGATATACGCAATATTTATTGAGTTCGAGAACATTAAAAGTCGAGGGAAAAATTACTAACTACGCGCCAGTTTTACCGCGCAAAGACGGGAATAAACCAATCCTTCATTTTGGGGTGCGTTTCCACAGAAGCGGAGCAGGACGGAGAGAAGAGACGTGCCGTAATTGTCCAATCATATGATTTGAAATCCACATCTCTTCTTCGCTCCGCATCAGTGGATACAGTATTAGCGGAGAGAAGAATTGTTCAAAATATATGAGGACGCAGGCTCGAGCTGGATAGAACGGAGTAGCTCGGAGCGGAGCGGAGAGGGGCAGGGTAAACTCTGAGAAAACGCATTAAACTGGCAGGCGCTCCGTACAAGGCGATGTGACAAAACAGCTCGTCTCCGCTCCGTTTTACTAGCTTCGTCCCGCTCACGTCCGCTCCGCTCTTCTCTCCGCTTCAGTGGAAACACCCACCTCTTTTCACAGCTCCGCTTCGGTGGAAACGCACCCTTAACGTGACGTTCAAACGTTTTGGTGCTGTATCTCTGTTTGTGTCAAATAAAGATTTTTTCCTTAATTATTCAATTGTTTATTATCGAACGGCAAATAAGTAGATAATTGTTATTGTAATGTTCATTATCCTAATAGTATATCCGAGGTGCGTGCGTGTATTTGTAAAAATTTTGTATAAGCTTTTGTAATAAACTTTTCATAATGTCGACTTTGTTTTTTATTTATTTATATAATTTTAGAAATGGAAGTAATGACGTGTTATCCAGTTTACTGTTTCCTATTTGTTTTAATACGTTTGTTAATTTTTTTATAATGGGCAGGTCGTATTTGCCGCAGGACCGATGGCCGTTGGGGTATACGAGTCCTCGGATGGAGCGCACTATGGGACGCACAGGGCTATATATCCAGCAATGGAGAGACATAGCTTGATGGTATGGGTAATTATTTGTTCATACAACTCGGTACGCAAACGGAACAATTCGTAGAAAGTTGGTGCCAGACGAGGCAGTTCGTCTGGCTTCACCTTTTTTTTATAGAAAAAGGCAGCAGACTAGCATACAGTCCATCTGATGATAAGTGGATACTGTCGTTCACATACACGATACATGCCAACATACAGCATGACAAACGTTGGCACATCCCCGGATTTCTTAATTTAATTTCTGAAGAAAGATTTCTGATCTACACGATCGAATACTTTCTCAAAATCAGTGTAGAGAACATCAACCTGCCTTCTTGTGTCCATATTATTCAGAACATAGTCTGAGAAAAGGGCCAGGGTAGTGATGGTAGGCCCACCTCTAAGTAAACTATACTGATTTTCCAAAGCCATGACTCCATGGCTAATAAAACAGCTGCAGTTCTATTGTAAAATGGTTGGTGTTAAAGGAAATATACTTTTTTATTGTGGCTGAATGGACCTTCTACAACTAAGGCTGGGGCTCTGGTGGTGACTTTCGGTCAGTGGTCTCAGGGTTAGTAAACAGTAGTTGTGGTACTACTGGTATCTGGTCGGTTGTACCAGGGTTAGGAAGAAGCAACCGAGGTACCGCTAGTACTCGGTGGTACTACGGTTAAGAAATGGTAAGTCGTTTATTTAAGAAAGAGAATCGCCGCGAGTACGAGTACCTATACTTAGGCGGCGCAATTGGGTGAGTGGTTTGTGTCAAAAACCGCTGAATTTTAGAAAGTTGTAGGTGAAACAAGTGTTAAGAGGGTGTTATTTAACCCCGTATAAGATGTACTGCAAAACCAGTTAGTCGATAAAATTGGTAGGGGGAGAGTGCATGCTGTATTCCCACAGCCGCTGAGCGCACTCGACTAGAAATGTTACCCCTCTTTCGAAGACTACCTTGAAATGTACTACATTTCCCACTTTAACGTATTTCCGTATTTCGGAAATGTACGTACGTGTTTCGGTAGTGAGTGAGATGTGCCAGAGCCCATTCCCATCCCATCCTCTCCCTCCCCATTTTCCCAATCCATTCCTTAATCTGCAAAGGCAGCGAGCGCATCTGGGGGCATGCCAACGTTTGTCATTCTGGACTGATGTTGGCATGTATCGCGGATGTCTTATGGACGATGGTATCCACTTACCCTCAGGTGGACTGTATGCTCGTCTGCCGCCTTTTCCTCCCTCTGAAACCCGGTCAGTCTAAGCACTTAATAACAAAAACGTAAATATGTTTTTGTTTCTAAGCTTATTGAAATTGAATATGCTTAATTAAATTCCAATCAACATTTCTTTGTGTAAAATGTTTTATTACACTGTAATAATTATGTACTACATGTCGATTTCAATTTTTTATAATAAGTACTAGTTTTTAGCATGGCTATACGTGTAAATTTGCTATGTTATATTTTTTATAAATAGGAGGTGGTAGACAGTCCACTTAGTGGTAAGTGGATACTGTCGTCCATACTTTGGAAATATTGGCATGGATTTGGAGAAAGGGTGGGGAAAATCGGGAGGGACAGGAATGAAAATGGGCTCACTCAGTACCGAAACATTGTAACTACCATTTGCAATAAGATGGATTGTGAAATGCAAAACATTTGACGGTAGTTTGACAGTCGAGTGCGCTCAGCGGCTGTGGGATTACAGCGTGCACCCACAACCTCCCAAAATATATAGACTCCCAATATATATAGTTCGTATCCCGGATGATTATGGATCCGGTTATTTGAATTGTTAAATTTTAAATGTGTTTATTTTTTATATTGTGTGTATTGAGGGTATTAATTAATTTGTTATTTTTCAAAATATTCGAAGATAAACTATTATCATTATTATTTATCATACTTAGGATATTTTCACCATACTAATATTTAAAAATTCACTATTTTGCCAGATAATTATTTTTTAATTTTTAAATTTGATCCAGCACCACGCAATTTTGCAGAAAACCTTTTTTAAACAATATCGAATATGGTTTTACGATTAGTTCCGATTACTGGACACCACTATTTTAAAAATGCCAAAAACTAGCAACATGAAATGTTACTTTAGGCTCCGGAATTAAAAAATTTAGGCTTTAGACGGTATACGCAAAACTTACCTTAAATTATAGCCTGACCAGAAAAATAAAAAACTTGCTATGGGGGCGCCACATTCGCTTTTTCATAGCTAGTTAGTGTTGTCAGTAGAAGATATTAGTTCTATTAGTTTTACGGATCATGGCGAGGTCTTTTATTTTGTTGTTCAGGCATGTATGCATTTACATGCATACATGGGAAAACGACGCGAGGAATAATCTTATCGACTCTTCTATAACTATTCATAAAACACAACATCCTGTCCTTCTGTTCGCTTGTAACATAGGTTCTAGTAGACGGACGTGACGCAAGAGTCTCATACAATGTCAAAAATGTTATTGTACTGATTGATATATTCACACTATTTTTCAAGGACCTTATATTTATAAAAAATAATACAGATTTACAAACGTACAAACTTATATATCTCATATTTTGTAGTTAGGTTATATCATGCGTATAAGCTTGGCATAATAATAGAGGAGGCATGACGTAGTTTGATAAAATGTTTTTAAAATACAACCGTATATGTTTCTGTTTTTTTGTATTCGGTACGTGTTTACATATACTGTCCCATATCCCTTTTATGTGATAAAATATATTTTTTTATGTGATGAAATAGAATTTTTAACATATGTTTAAAGTTATATTATACTAGAGTAGGCCGACTAGAAAATGGCACATCCGCATTTCTTAAATCTCGTAAAAGGCGACTAAGGCATAACAAAATGACTATCTACCACAAGCCCTGAGGAACTACACCACCTCCGAAAGAGTGGACTCGCCTACCCGCTTGGATAGCGTGACGTTTTATAAGCATACAACCCTCGTGCACAAGACGGCACAATGTACATGAAGAAGTCCTTAACCAGCGGCCGATTCTAAAGGCTGGTTACTGTTACTGTACTAGTCTGGCCGATAAAACGTGGCACAACGGTAGAAACATATTAATTCAGACAATATAATTTACTAAAAAATTAACTGTGACTGTGACTTTTAATGGTGACTGTACATTGTTTAATAATGGACGGATTCGCATCCCCATTCGTTACTGTTATAACATGACAAATGAGATTAAAACTTCCCGCTGGTCAGATTGATCGTACAATCGATCGAACCCCGAGGATTATCAAGTTGGTTTTCACTCTATAAAATGAGTGTTAAAAGGCTAAGATGTTTTTTTAATATCCCGCCCTTTTTGTGCCGCATTTCGTTCCGTCAAACTAGCAATATCTATTAGTTTTGATATTAGTCTCTGAGGTTCTTTGCCTTTGTTTATTATTTCTCGACATAGACTAAAATACGCCACACATAAATATTGTTACATTTCATTACAGTCAAAATAAGTTCCGGGGAATTATACAGAGCTGCAATTAATGAAGATTATACGGAAGAAAAGGGACAACCAATATTTGCCTCGCTTCTATTTCCTCCGGTGAAACCAAAGGAAAATTTAAATTTCAATAAGTATGTCAATAATATACTGAAAAACATTAAAAATGATTTCCGAAAAGTCGAAAACAATAGGAATCGATGCAAGACAGTTTTAACAAGTATAACTGATAATAAATTGAAAAGAGTCTGTATAGATGACTTTAAAAATAACTTTCCTAAAACGAACTTTAGGGATACTAGTACTAGTGTCAACACGACAATTGACGACATGTACCTACCCGGCTTCTTTACTTATTACGACAATCCACATTATTTTAAAATTGTCAGAGATGGTCCTAAAAATCTTCATTTTAGAATAAGAAATATTGACATAGAAAAAAAAGGCCAGAGACCAGTAGTATTATTGAAGCATCAAAACTCTGAGCCTCTATCGTGGGACTATTATAATTTGAGAAGTGATTCTAATAAAAATTCTAGGACAATAAAGGAGAATCAAGAAAATAATTCGAAAGACAGTGATTCTGAAGCGAAGTTAGAGTTTACGCCCACTGAAGTCGACACTGATGACTCAGATGACTTCAAATCATTCTCGATAGAAACAAAAGTGGTAGAAGAATTGACAGAACAGGATCTGGGGAAGAGTCTACCAAATAATAATTTTCCAAGGCGATTTAAGATTGTCAATAACGAGCAAGGTGCGTTAACGGCTCATCAGCAGCATTACTTCACATCCAGCGAAGAGGTATTCGACTCAGAGGTGGAGTTGGACACTCTGCCCCCAAAAAAGAAGGCCAAGAAAACGCCCAAAAAATCGGCAAAACCGATTGACCAGTTTGTGTACTTACAAGGGCCGAAAAGGATTATCAATTTAAACTTCTATTCTGACAATGAAGATGAAAGGTCAAGTCGGATGTCTGGAGCACGGCCAGGAAGTCGATCAGGCAGGCGGTCTAGGTTGGATTACTTCTTGCCAAAAAGATTTTACTGGGACGTGGACGACTTAGACAACTTGGGTTACTATTGGTTTAATGGTCTCCAAGGGCGGGAGACGATATATTAAATTATATTAATTTTTCATTTATTTTCTTCAGTTTGAATGAATACAGAAAGGTATGGTATAAAATGAAGTTGTTATTTAAGAGACCCATGGCCGATGATGAGTCACAGGCACATGATGATGCAAACACAGGAATAATGGCTAGGTGGGCCCCCGTCCACTAGGATCCCCTGATATGGATCTCCTGGGAGATTAATTTGGATTTCTTTTCGCCACATGGATGCCCTGCCGCGGCATGCCGACCGCTGATGCAGTGGATTTTATTGAGGGATCCTAGTGGACGACACCTTGAAACCATGTTTTTTTTATATAAAGCAGTCAGCAGACAGTCCATCTGGTGGTAAGTGGATACTGTCGCCGATGGACATCTGCGGTACACGCCAACATCAGTCCAGAATAACGAATGTTGGTGAGCCCCCAATGCGCTGCCCACCTTTGGAGATTTAGATATGGATTTGAAGAAAGGGTTGGAAAATGACGAGGGATATGATAGGGTAGTATGAGAATGGACTCCGGCATATCTCACTCACTATCGAAACACATGCACCATTGAGGGGATTAGGATAAAGTGGGAAATGTAATAAATTTTACACGGTCAAGTACGCCCAGCGGCTGTGAAATTGTAGCGTGCACACATCCTCCCGAGTTACGACATAAATAAAAATACTATGTATATTATATGTAACTTTAATATCAATAAGCACTTATATTATAATTTAAACTTTTTACAGGAAAACTATACTTTACATTCGCCTTTTATTTAGTTTTTAAATGTAAATTAAAATTTCACTTACACAAATATTGCCAAAGGGAAAACTGGTTAAATTATGTCATGACAAATAACAATTCCTCGTAAATGCTTCGGAATACACATTTTTATCGATTCCGAGCAAAACGTCAAAATAGCAAAATGACAAGCAATTTTATTTTTTCTTCATATATGGCAACGGTGCAATTATCACATTCTGCCAGCGTGAAGTTTTCTTCGTAATAAACAGTTTCAAAGTTTTAAACGTATCTTGTCAATGTCCAGTCCAGTCGAGTCGGGAGTCGCTCAGTAAAACGATAGTAGATTTACTGAGAACAGAAGAGGACTACTGCCTGGAAGCACACGAACAAAGCAGTCGCACGCTTTTATTTGATTATCACAAACACCGCGCAAGAAAAACACTATGAAGTTTAATAGACAAACAAAAAAAAGGCCTACCTAATACACAATTTTTACAATAATCAATAATCAAACAAAGATTCAACGATATCTTTTTTTTTTATAGACTAGTGGGCGGACGAGCAAGCGGTCCCACGTGATGGTAAGTGTTACCGCCGCCTCGGAAAGCCTCGGAGGCCGCCAGAGGATCTGGATCGAGTTGCCGCAAAAAAAAGCCAATGACGAGCAATATTAATTTATGACAAAATAGTAAAATTCATATAAAATAAGAGTATTTATAATGAAAACAATAATTCACGACGATTTGCTTTCTGGACAACTTGCTAGTTGACGTTGTGCTCCGAATCGACTTTTATGATTATAATTAAATAATAATAAAATAAAATAAAAGCTTCAATAATATCAGAATTATTTATTACAATAATCGGCCGAATATAAAACAATTAATAAATCTATCAGATAATAATTGTCATCTGGACAGAGCTCCAAAATGTACGATATCACGCTCCTTGACAATAAATCGTACTACGTCTCTCTCTCTGTTTTACGGAGATAAAAAGGGATGCAACATAAATTGTCAATTATTCGCAACGTTTTGAAACTCGGCCCTAATTACAAGCGATAACTCACCTTGCTTATAGCACCATACAATCCATACTACTGTCTATTCGTGTTACATACAATCCAAACTACTGTCTGTTCGTGTTAAGAAGGCAGTGACTCATCGCCCAAACCAATAGTCGTGATCATTTTTGACCAACAGTGTTTCTTAGATCTGTTCCACAGTAACATGCAAATCTCAGTCTCACTCGATACTTCGTGCGGTTAGGACGTGTCTATTGTTTCGTATAGTGTTTTTAAAATTAACACTTCCATTTTGGTTATTCTTACAATCAAAGCGGATCAATAAATACACGTTGGAGAAAGAATATATATATATATATATATAAAAATTCAAATGAGTTTCCACATTGAGAATTAATTAATATTAATGAATCTTTACACAATAATTAACAACATTTTAGTGTATACATTTATATAAACTATATTCAGCGTATAAAACTGTATATACTATTTTTAGTAATTACATTTGTTTCTATCCAGTTTTTCGGTTATCTTTCTACTTTAATAATTATATATGCATTTTATTATTTTCAAATATTGCAAATCAGTGTGAACACACCTTTACTAATGATGAGTCATTGCACTCTTAACGCGAACAGTCACTGAAACGTGTCACGGATAATAACGCAAAACATCAGAATACGTTGTTCTGTATCGAGAGCACAATCGACTCTACCAGTATTTACAAGTTATTTTATTTTATTTTACTGTCCATTTCTAGCGTATATTCTATTCTACACGCGGTTACGCAATTAATGCGAAGCGCTGCAGTTCACTCGGTCATTCATTACCCTGTACTGATTATTGAGCGCTACTAACATTTCAGATAGAACATCGAAATTTTACATGTTTGTAACTTTTGATTTATTCCATAGAATAATTTTATTTTTCGCTGGAACGGTTTTATATATTTTAAATTAGATGACAAGCTTCCGATTTTGCGTTATATCGGTGACAGGTCCATACTTTCGTTGAAAATAAATTGTTCACTTTGCCTCTGGTACAAAGTCCCTAGTAAGAAATGTCTATGGAATTCTTAAATAATGCGTTCAACTTTGCGTTTATTTGCATTTACAAATGGATAAAACCGTACCGTAGTGTGGTTCTATCCTTGTCATTGTAAGTCTTTACAACGAAATATTTTAGATCGTTTTCAACAAATCAAGAGATTACTACATACATATTCGAGAGTTAGTATTTTAGGGTCCGATTAATTTTGATGATCATTGACCTGTTCTCGGTTCGTCTTCGACGACCCACCAGCGGGCCCTCCGAAGACAAATATGTCTCCATAAAAATGAAACCTTCATAAAACTTGATATAAGTAGAGAATACGTGACATCTCAGCAAAGGGCCCTTATTGGCAATATGGACTTTGGTTAAGATTTTCCGACTTAAAATTTCGTTGTTTCAAGATTCTGTTAAAACAGAAGCATCTGATTTTTAAGATCAATCGATATACTTTTTTTTTTAATTTCACTAAGGTCTCCATATTTTGGAAAATAAAATCGATAACAAGGTATAATTTCTAGTATAATAAGTTACGACGGGTGTGCAGTAAGCAGTCTAATATAAGAATGAGCCTTACTGCTGTAATGTTGCGGTCGAAATTGTTAATCTCTTAACTACAAGTTACGTCTTTCTCTTTCTTATTCGTTGTATAGGTTTTTGTACTAGGGACAAGGGATGCTGTGGGATTGTTTATAAAAGGCACATCAGGTACTGAAAGTCCGAACTCCCCGAAAGCGACATTTTTTGATAAATACACGGGAAAATAAAAAAAATACGTTTCTATTGTTTTAATTATTCAGCTTTTTGAATCCTTTTTTGACCATCTCTCCGAAACTATATTCTGGATTTGGACCCATTTCTCCGAAATTGGATTCTGGATTAGGCCCCTATCTGCGATACTAAATTCTGGTTTTAAAGAACCCCCGAAACCAAATTCTGGATTAAGACCCCTATTGATGAGACCAATTTCTGGATTCGGACCGTCGAAACCAAATTCTGGACCCCTAACAATTTTATGACCTCTCAAACCACAGAACTAAAATTTATAAATGTAACACTGCAGTCAGTAAACAGTGCTGAAGATTCTCTGCTTGGTGAGGATCATAGTTAATTGTATAGAAGTGAAACCAAACAATGTACATACTCGTATTATGCAATAAGTATCTATTCATGTTCGAATTTGTAATGTATTTAATCATTTATTTATGTAATTTATGTGTAAAATATTTAAGTTTATCTGTAATATGGTCATTTTCTGTATGTAGGTACGTTGTAAATAAATTTTATTATAATTATTAGGTTATATTATTATATATTAACAAAATTCTGCATCATCCCCAAACTAAATTCTGAATCGTCCTCAAACAAAATTCTGAATCGTCCCCAAACAAAATTCTGAATCGTCCCCAAACAACATACTGAATCGTCCCCAAACTAAATTCTGTATCATCCCCAAACTATTTTTTTTATTAGGATCCCCGTCTCAAAACCAAATTCTAGATAAGTATGTATGTATAATCAGCCTGCGAAACTGGAATTACTAATTAGGAGCCCAAAATACTAACATTTTTTTATAAAACCTAAAACACTAAGCCAAGCTTTATTCTAAATAATTTATATGTAAATAATTATAAATAATTTTATTATAATGGAAGGCAAGTAAACCACGCGAGACAACCCCGCGGAAGAACTGCGTTTTCTATTACGTCAAACAACACGCAATAAAGTGACGTTATCCAGAAGGGTTGGAATAGGTACTTAGTAGTACTGTAGTACCCGCAATATACAGGGATCGAAACTTTCCCCAAGTGGGGATGGATTCCACGAATTCCGTTCATAATTCTGGGTTTATGAAAATTTTATGCATTTTTTGCAAATTTTCTTTGCGTAAAACATTCTTTTTTTTTTATTTTTTACCAAATTCATCATGCAAAATATGTCAGTAAACTCAAAAAAAAATACATACAATTATGTATTATAATTAGATAAAAAACACAAAAATTTGCAAAAAAGAAATACGTAATACATATGTCAATTAATTTCAAATTATGAGAAGAATCCATGATTTCGGGCTTCGGAAAAGGTTCGATCACACCATATCTACAATATGTCATAATCTCATAATTGAGAAATAGATATCTCTTTCTCATACTTATAAAACATTTCGGTACATGAAATTTTACATACCCTCTCCACGCGTAACTGTAAATACTGTACAGTATAAAAACAATCTAAGTATAAATATACTCGTATATACTAATTACAGTGCAATTAAAGATAACTGGAATTCACAATGTGTCACGTAAACCGCCGGGTACTGTACCTTCTTTTTATGACGTCACGTTTACAGTTGCACACAATAATAAAGATGGTTTATCGCTGCGTTTTGAAACGCGTAAGGATCAGGCTACACTATACAGCGAATTGCGAAGCGATACTCCGTATTGGTCAAAGGTTGGTGTAAGCAATTTCGTTTAGGGGGCTGTTCAAGTATTACGCAGGCACCAAAGGAGGGTCTTTGCTGTGCTTATTTTTGATGACATGGGGAACGGGGGGGGGGGTCTGAATGGCGATTACGTCAGCAATATTTATTTATTTACTTTTCGTAATATTTTGGCAAAATTTAGTAGATTCTGATTAAATAAGAAACTTGAACAGATTTTGTAAAAATCATACCAATGCTTACGTAAGCATGGGGGGGGGGGGGGTAAGAGCTTTGCTTACTTTCGCTGACAGGGGGGCGGGGTAAAAATGACTAAAATTCTGCTTACTTACGTAATACTTGAACGGCCCCATACACAAACTCACAAAATTCGCACTCTCTCTTTATTTATGATAGATCCGGTCGACCAGTGGAGACACTCACTCCAAACATCAAATTAGTGGAAGAAGTTCTGAGCGAGCGACGGCCAAAGACGAAAGAATAGCAGCAAGGACAGGGCTTTCAAAAACTACAGTCCTTATGATTCTTCATGAATATCTTCAGATGAATAAAGTCAGTGCGAGGTGGGTGCCAAAGCTTCGTTCAAGTGTGCAGCGAAATGAACGAGTAGCGTGCTCTAAGGAACTTTTGGAGGTCTTTCAGAGAAACTGAAACAATTTTTTGGAGTCAGTTGTTACCGGGCATGAAACTATAGTTCTTTACCCCTTTCCAAAAGCGAGTCGATTGAGTAGCGTCGTAGAGTAATTACGAGAAGAAATCAAGCAGAAACGTCGTGGTAGCAAACTCAATAAAATTCTATCCATTTTAATAACATCGCTTACATTTCGCTTCGTAATTCGCTGTATAGTATAGCGTCGGCCTAACAGTTTTTCAACGCTGAAAAACCGCTGTGGAGTTGCTGCATTAAATAAATAATAACGCTGCGGAAACGCCGCGTTTTCACTGCGTTTTTTTTGTATTAAAACACATTTATAACAAACTAAATTATACGCACAAGGCCGTACCAGAAAAATATTTATAATTCACTGGCATATCATGCACAATAGAAGTTCAAATCCCTTGCTTAGATAATCTAAAAAAAATAAGTGTAAAATATTTTCATCGTAACATATGTTCAATCGTTAAACTAAAAATATTGTATCTGACTAAAAAAATAACATGTATTTCATGTTTTTCTATTAAACAAAATATAAATAATTGGGGATTAATTTACTCGTATGTGCATAACACTATCCACACTCACTCAGGTCTTTGCTCTTTGAACGCGCCCGCTTCTGTCAGTGGGTACGCGTAGGTACCAACTACACAAATTATTTATTTTTAATCTATGCTATCGACTTTGTTGTAACTCGCCACTAGATGGCGCTGCAGCACATCAACTTCTATACCGTTCAACCGATCGCCATGAAAATTGGTATACGTAGGTATACTTTCGAGCACGGAGAATATTTTAGAACTATCGACATTGTTATAAATCGCCACAAGATGGTGCTGCAGCACATCAATTTCTATGGCATGACAACGTCTGCGGGGTTTTGCTAGTGTAATATAAAAATTGTGAAACACATTAATTTTTAGTTAGATATATTTTAGTGTACCTACTGATCAGGGCTGTCCTAAGTATGACTTATATTTGTACGATTTTACGATGTTTTTATGTGCGTACGACTCAGACATCGCAATCGTACGGAAAACGTACGACTTTTAATATTTAAAAGGAAGTGTGCATATTTTTAAGATGACTGTCTGCTGGCAACATTATAACAATGAAACGAATGAGCTTGTATACATTATTTTTTCGGGGAGTCCCCGCGGAGTTTCTCACGCGCTTGGAAAGCAATCTCTCGGTTAAACAACATAAAGTTGATATTTACTTTACTCTCTGCGGGACTTATTTTGCATACTACAGAAACCTATTTTTCTCGTTATTAGCACTAGCTCAGTTTGTCTTAAATCTATTGTGTATGCCACATCCTAGCGCTGATTGTGAAAGGACATTCAGTGAAGTTAATTTGATTAAAACGAAACTAAGAAACAGTTTTAATAATGAAACGGTCAGTGGGAAAACAACTGATTAGAACGAGTGGAAACTGCACGGAATTTAAGCCCGCCGAAGACATGTTCAAAATAGCGACCTTTGCGAATTTGTATAAAACACAAATAATACATTTTAAACAGTTTTTTACGACTAATTAAAAGAATAATTTAATCTGCGATGATTTTATTTCAATACTTTAAAGGCATACGATTTTTTTTTCAGCCAGTATTCTTCTGCTTTCTCCCAACTGTTTGCCATATAAAAATATTTTACACTATTTGTAGGATCTTATATATAGTGTCTTTATAATCTTTACTTGTTACAAAATATACTGTTCGCTTTCTTGCTTACGAAATTCAGTTTATTTACTGGTATAATATACAGGATGACCGGTAAGTCGACCTTATACAGGTCGATATAGTTTGTCCAACGAAATGTGACATTACAGTATATTCGGAATTCTTCACATGGCAACATTTTTTTTTAAATAAGTTGATTTTACAGTGTACCGTAAACATCTTAATACTTGATTTGCTTCTATTTTCTTTTGTATTTATTGATTGTGTGCGTTTGTAAGTGTACGGACAGCACAATACATGTTCAAATTGTTGAAAATGGTTAATAGAAGATAATTAATTATTATTCATTTGTTTCGGACTAGAAAATCCATATTTTCAATTAGTGTCAGTAACAATGTTAACTTATACACTATATTAGTACTTTTGTACTTTCTATGGTATACTCCTACATTCCGCCATTTTGAAAAATTCTCGATCACGCGGCCATCAACCAGAACCTTAGTAAATCGATAGAAGACATCAAAACAAACAAGAAATGGCCTTTGTTAACTTCTACACGTCTGGAAACTAGAGATAGTTAAACTTATAAGCTTTCAATATTAGTTATTTCGGTTTCTAGACGTTGAAAGTTTTTACCCGAGAAAAGTTTGGTTTATTTTGATGTCTTCTTTCTTATTCTCTTGGTTTATTTTGAGAACTGAACCAATTTCAAAAATCTTGTGTTAACTCATTATATAGTCAGACAAAATGAACGCGATAGTCTATAATTTCTGAAACTATCTACCTTTAAATTCAGTTTCTTTCATATTATTCCACAATTTATTATACCTAATAATTTTGAACAATTTCAATATGTCATTATGTGATCCGTACATTTAAAAACGCACACAATCGAGAGATACAAAAGAAACAAGTATCAAGATATTTATAGCGCAGTACAAATTCAACTTTTTGGTATGTTTAACGGCTCTGGATTCCTTTTACACGCCATTTAAAGATAATTCAAATTTGTCACCCAGGCAATTGACCTGTGCCCTTTCATTGTTATATTTTGTTTAATGTTTCACCGGTGGCTACAAAACGACGAACGGATTAATTCAAGTTATTATTAGAATTCCGAGTATACTATTCTTTCACTTTTCATCGGCCAAATTATATCGACAACTTCAAGCACATCACTAAATTCACCAAAGTTCCCATTTAATTTTCTATCACTCAGTCTTTTCTATAAAATATACAGTTCAGCAAAGCTTGTAAAACCATGGCTATAACGAAGCCAAAGAGCAAGTCCCACGCGTGGGATGTGGAGGGAACCCTCGCGACGTTTGGATTTCTAAAAGTAACCGCGCGTTGATTATCACTAATAGTTTCAACGGTTTTTGAAAGGCGCTCGATCGCGCGCGTTTGGTCGCGCAGTGCTTTGTCGATCGCGTACAAGCTTTGTTTTAGGGTTCGTCTGGAAAGGAACATATAGGGTATCTATAGTCGACTCACGACCGTGTGATCGGGAGTACAAATCCTCGGGCCGTACCACCGAGTTTACACGTAAGTGTGGATTTTTAAAAGTTTGCTGGTCTAGCTCGCCGGCAAGGGAACCCGTGAGGAAACCCGCATGCGCGAGAAATAAAAGAAAATGTGGAGTATGTGTATCCACCAATCCGCACTGGGCCCGCGTGGTGGATTATTCATTTTGTAATAATGATAATGGACCGACGACTTGAACAAGTTCGCCCGCGGTGATTGTATGAGAAAAGCTGAGGACCGCGTGTGGAGGCGAGCTTTTGGAGAGGTTTATATCCAGCAGTTGACACGTGTATGGAAATAATTCTTTATATATTTTTTTTAGTTGAGCGCAGGCTCTGGGTCGATTGGAATATTAACATTTCTTTGCTAAGATTTAAAGATACAATTCAGTTACATTAAAAATCTAGTCAATACTTAAAAATATATACTCACGTGTTAGACTTAGTCCGCCTAGTTAGGTCTTCCCGACTATCCGTATCGGATAGCCGCTGTAGTCGCGGCGGGGAGGCGCTGCGCCGCACGTCGCGTCGCGTGTCGTCGCTGCCGTGCCGGATCGCGCCGTCGCTCCTTATCGAACTTATTATAAAATCCTCCTCGTATTCGAGGAGTTCTTCTGGTTGCCACGGACTGCACAAAATAGGTAAGTAGAAACGGCAATGTCATAAAGCAAGGTAAAAATTAAATTTTAAAACAAAGTCAACGAGCCAAATTAAAGTATGTAAATAACTTTATGAAAATGTTATAAATGAGAATTACCCAAATTCTCAACTGCGTCTGATATCAATTACCCCTGTTCACAATTAGTTCTGTTTGCAATTGCCCCCGTTGTAAATTACCTCCATTTTCTAATACATATTACCCCAGTTCTCAATTGTGCCCGTTCTCAATTACTATAATTCTCAATTATTTATATACTTTCAAGGGAAATTGAACATTCAACATTCAAGTGGTATACAAGTATATATGAAAATTATAAATAAGTAATTATAAATAAGTATAGTTATACAAAATTCCCACAGCTAGTAAATTATTCCTATTCTCAATTACCCCTAGTTGATAAAAAATAGTACAAAACATTCTAAATTATTCCAGAAACTTCGATACCAACTTCACGTACCTCGTGTTTATGTGATTGTATTTCCATCCCTGGTCGGTTATACCTACAAAATGAATAATTATGTTTTTACATAAATGCTTACAAATTGTTTTATAGTTCAATGGGTTTATTCGAGGGTGAGGCTGCACGCTGCATTTCAACAACTGCCGGGCGCATTCGACTGGCCTCGTTACTCCTCTCTCACAGAAGACTATCTTGACACCTGTATCACTCAATTTTTCTATTCCCCAATGTACGTACGTGTTTTAATAGTGAGTGAGATACGCCAGAGCCCATTTGCAGCCCATTCCATCCTATCCCCTCCATTTTCGCAACCCTTTCTCCAAATCCATTCCTATATCTCGTATAACTCATGTTTCTTTATTATTACGATAATAATGTATGGGGAGAGTCCATGCTGTAGGGGGAGAGTGCATGCTGCATTCCCACGACCGCTGGGATTCCAGCGTGCACTCTCCCCCTCATTGATATTACGTATTCGGTGATTTGACAGATTAGAACTAAATTTTGACATGGCGAGTTGTATTGTCGGCTGAAAGGGATGAGCTTACCTTGTAACTGTAAAGGGTGCTGGTCCTTGTGGAAGTAGGTAGGAACCCACGGACCTAACTGTGATTTGGCCCGAGCGCGTTGCGCCTCCTCTATTAAAGTTTTTTGCTCTGTGGCTGCTACCTAAACACAAATGAAAGACGATTGGCAGAAGTGACCCAAAGAATTCAACATGTATCAACTGAGGTATAATTCATATGAAAGCTTCCGTTTCATAGATATTTTAATGTTAATTCGTGATTTGAGCGGAGCAATTCACGTGACTCCACGTTTTTTCACGCGTGGTCTTCAATAAAAAACTTTTTTGCACTTTTAGAAACACTTTTTTAACGAACTACATTAAAAAGATTTTACATTGAAGAGCCTATGAGTTAGACGTTTACTCAAATGTGTCCACAAGAGAGAGAGAGAGAGAGAGAGAATGTGTGAAAGAGAGGTGTATATTGGTGTGATATTTAGCGCTTAGAAATTGCATTCTGAAATATATTTTGAAACTAGTATTTTTAAGTCAGTGCTATTTATTGATAATTAATAATTAGATCTCAAACATAAGGCAGTTCATGTCAAAACCGTGATATAAACCGCTTTTCTATTCTCACCTTTCATTTGTTAAAATCTTTTACATATCAATAAATCGATGTGAAACAGAATGAGATTTTTATTTCATTCGATTATTTATTTAAACAATATATTACGTAATCGATTGCATGACTAATAATAATCGATTATAAATTTATCGAATTTTTCATTTCAAACGTCCCAATTGATTTTATTCTCAAAAACCCCATTTATGGATTTATGGTGTTTTCAATATTGGAAAGTTTTATTTATGTACATGATAGCGATGCCAGCGACTTCGTTCGCGTGAAACCGTAATTCCCGTGGGAACTCTATAATGGATCTGGATAAAAAGTGCCCCAAAATGTTAACCCGGCGCATAAAATAGAACTGTATCAAGTTTCATTAAAATCCGTCCGGTAGTTTTCGCGTGATTCTGACAGACAGACGGACAGACTAAAATTCAAAAGTTGTTCTTTTTGGCACTCGTTACTTTTTTTTTTATAAAAGTAAATGTAACATTACGGTTTTATCATATGCAATAATATGCATAGATAAAAGATTTAAAAAAAAAGTGCAAAACTGCGTTTTCAGCGCGCTTCCAAGGAGTCCTCTTCTGTCCTCAGTACTATCGCTTTACTGAGCGACTCCTGACTTACCTCGACGGAACTGGACATTGACGAGAACTTAATTACGAAGAAATCTTGGCACTGGCATATTGTGCTATCTATCTATATATATATATAAAAAAAATGAATGTTTGTTTGTTTGTCCCGTATGCGTTCCTATACCATTCATCCGATTGCGATGAAACTTTGGTGAGTTGTTGTACCCCTCACGCCTCACCCCTCCCGCATGCCCGCGAAGGTTTCTGAATTAGTACTTGAATACCACGCGAACGAAGTCGCGGGCAACAGCTACATATAAAATATATTAGAGTCCTGTAATTATATTAGACAGTGGCTACAGCCTGGCACTGACCTGGTCATCAGTCTGTATGGCCTGCGAGACCTTCAGCCAGAGCCTCTGGCTCTCGTACTCCGTCTGCCGGTCCAGACTCATTAGATACCGTTCAAGTCGTTGCTCTTTCAGTAGTGACACGTCCACTAGGTTTGATTCGTCCTGTACAATACATTTTATGCTATAATAGACTAAGGGTATTTATTTCCCATGGGGTATAGGGGATTCGGTAAACTCAATGGGACACATGAGCTTTGCATCTGTGTGTGTTGGTGCCGAATTGTCCAATGGGATTGTCGAAATGATTACACTGTACACTATCGGTGTGGACTCACACAAATGCAAAGGTCACCGTGTCGTTAGAGTTTACTGTATCTATGTGTGGGGCCGTTCAAGTATTACGTAAGCAGAATTTTAGTCATTTTTACCCCCGCCCCCATGCTTACGTAAGCATTGGTATATTTTTTACAAAATCCATTCAAGTTTCTTATTTAATCAGAATCTACTAAATTTTGCCAAAAAATTACGAAAAGTAAATAAATAAATATTGCTGACGTAATCGCCATTCAGACCCCCCCCCCCCCCGTTCCCCCATGTCATCAAAAATAAGCAGAGCAAAGACCCCCTCCCCGCCCCCCCCGCCCCCCCTTTGGTGCTTACGTAATACTTGAACGACCCCTATGATTCGTTTTATTTCTATAATTATGACGCCAGTACGATTTTTTTTTTATGTACGTAGGCGGCAGACGAGCATGCAGTCCACCTGATGGTAAGTGGATACTGTCGCCTATAAATATCCGCGATACATGCCAGCGAAAAACGTTGGCATGCCCCCAGGTGCGCTGGCTACCTTAGACGTTTTTACATACATTCATACCTTATACGTGAAATTTACTACCGCCCCTAGTGATTTAATGAGATATAAAAAGGCTGAAGAAAGAAAGATGATATCGAGTTGTTTTCTGTCCCATTCAAATTTCCCATTCCATCCCATTGAGTAGATAGTGTGATGAAGTAAACCTTACTCCTACTCGCTATTTCAATGTAAAGGCAAGTGGTGTTTACAATAATTGGTGTTTGTACTAAGTGATGCTTACAGACAGTAATGTTCGCATTGAGTGATGTTTACATTAAGCACTACACTAAGTGATGTTTACATTAAGCACTACACTAAGTGATGTTTACATTAAGCACTACACTAAGTGATGTTTACATTAAGCACTACACTAAGTGATGTAGACATTAAGCACTACACTAAGTGATGTTTACATTAAGCACTACACTAAATGGTGTTTACATTAAGCACTACACTAAGTGATGTTTACATTAAGCACTACACTAAGTGATGTTTACATTAAGCACTACACAAGTGGTGTTTACATTAAGCACTACACTAAGTGATGTTTACATTAAGCACTACACTAAGTGGTGTTTACATTAAGCACTACACTAAGTGGTGTTTACATTAAGCACTACACTAAGTGGTGTTTACATTAAGCACTACACAAGTGGTGTTTACATTAAGCACTACACTAAGTGATGTTTACATTAAGCACTACACTAGGTGGTGTTTACATTAAGCACTACACTAAGTGGTGTTTACATTAAGCACTACACTAAGTGGTGTTTACATTAAGCACTACACTAAGTGGTGTTTACATTAAGCACTACACTACGTGTTGTTTACATTAATCATTACCTACACTAAGTGGTGTTTACGTTAAGCACTTACCCCAGTTTTCTTGTCCTTAATGTCAATTCTGCCGTCCCAGTACCCCTCTATGTTGGCTATGACATCTTTCCCTCTCTTTATACGACCAGATATGGCGTTCGTTTGATCCGCGCCTCCTAGAAATGACTGCAAAAAGAATAAATGATAAAAATATATATGTTGATGAGAACAGGTTGTTCGGGACTGAGAGTAGAGTCGATTGTAACAGTTTTTACAATAAGTTTTTTTTATCATAACTTGTTCATTTCTGGTACCTAAATATATCTTTCATTCTACCCGCAATTGCACTCTACGCACGTGGGCGCGTCCGGTCAGTACCTTGTACTACTTAATGAGGGCTACGAACGTTTCAGATAGAACAACAAAACGTCACAAAAACGGGGCTAATGCGGATGCGTGGATCACATACTGTATATATTTTTTTTATTTCCAAAGCAAGCTGATTTCCTCACAATGTATTCCCTCAACGGCGAGCTAGTGACATTTTTAAAAAAAAAAACCCACAGTTAAGTATAAATTCGGCGATACGGGCCGAGGATTTGAACTGACGATCACACGATTGTGAGTGGAGTATAGATACCCCTGGGCCAGGGGTCGCCAATAAATTTTAAGTGGGGTCCTACATGATTAAAATGTTTCAATCGAGGGTCCAGAAAAAAAAAAATACAAGCAACTTTGTATGCCAAAAGAGGAACGTGGTCAATGAAAACTATCTATAAATAATTATTTTCATGTTTATCAAAGAAGCCGTAATAGAACATAATTAAATATTGCTCGTATTAATTAATTAACTTATCCACTATTGAAAATGCATCACGTTATGCAGATTGTATAATAGAAATAAATGGATAGAAATAGATAGATAGACAGATCCAGTTTTATACCATCCGCCAATTGCCGAACCCTGCCCTAGGCTATCACCGCACTCTGTGAACATGCTGATCGATTATTGGCCATACATATTAATCGTTTGATACTTACCCTCAATTTAAACTCGATGTCCGCATAATATCCAGTCTCTTGGCACGTAATGAGCACTTTCCCCCCCAACTCCATACTCAGGGATCCCATTACGATGCCCTTGCAATGTGCATATGGTGCAGTAGTTACATAAGTTTCCCCCCACGTCAATAAGTGCACTTTAGCACAGCCCTCCAAAATGGCGGACGTTGAATTACCTGTAAAAGAGAGGGGTAGACTTTTATTTATTAAAAATAAATAATAATGAACTATACAGTAAAAGGGTTGAATGCGTGAATTGACTATATTTAAAAAAAAATGAGAGGTCTCTTGAGAAGCCACAGAAACGAAAACAGTAGTTTTTAAAATTTTTGTCTCTACGCTTGTCTGTTTGTTTGAGCGTCACGTAACAACTGCTGAACGGATTTTGATCGGGTTTTCACTAATGTGTAGCTAAGTATCCAGAAGGAAAACTGGTATAAGTATCATCTTCGTATGACACAAGGAAGTTGAGTTATAGGGCTAGAGTTGAGGTCTTGTTTTCAGACAGGTCAGTGTGGAGAAGTCTGAAACTATTTGAAATAGAGATATTTGTTCTAAGGAACCAGGGCGTGGATTAAAAAAATTGCAATCAAAGATTTTCAAAAAACTCGTACACAAACGGGCATCGGTAAGTTCTTTTATCGTGCTAATTGAGTGTAGGGTAGTAAAGAATAAATCTTGTCTCATTGTGTTTAGGATAAAAAGAAACGTCCAAATTTTACGATTTTTTACAATTACCGAGGTTTCAGTCAAGAATGACAAACGTTGGCACGTTGGCCGATTTAGGAATGGGTTTGGAGAAAGGGTTGACAAAATCAGGAGGGATGGGATTGGTCTGTCACATATCTGACTCATTGCTGAAACATGTTCGTGCATTGGGGGAATAGGATAAAGTGGGAAATGCCGTACATTTGACAGTCCTGCGGCTGTGGGATAGGCGTGCACACACATCCTACCCTTTACATTGATTAAACCACTCACCATAAAATTTAGATCTCGCTAGCAAACTACCCTCTATAACATATCCCTCTTTCCGATTGGATACATAGAAGGCAGACATTGGGGGGTGGTGAGATACCTGCAATGGAATTAAGAAAATACACTATCCGGCAAATTTTACGGCACTTCGTAAATGGGAAATCGATCAGATCATGTGTATCTCACGAGCATGTGAAAATTTCTGTACACATCCTTTCCATGGTAAATATGGCTACATAATACGTAGAAACTACATGTCTCGATTTATATGTATAGCCGGATGCTATACCTGTTTTTTTTTTACTAAATTTTAATAGATTTTAAAGAAAATTATCGCAACAATTATCATGATAACTATCGCGACAATTATCGTGATAATTATCGCGACAATTATCACGAGGCATATTTATCTTGATAATTTTGAACGCTGCCGAGTACTGTACCTATATGTTTGGTTACCAAATGCGTAACAATATCCGATACCCGTTTCAAAGATAATTTGAATTGGGTTGTTGAAAAAAAAAAAAACTTTGATTTTTATTTTTTTTTATGAAGCTTTTATCGCATTAGAGCCCAAAACAGAAAAAAGTATTGATTTTGTATAAGCCTGTAAATAGATATTAATAATTAAAACGTCTGAAAAATTCAAATTTTTCATATGATCGTGAAACGCTACGTGATTGGTCCAAGCGTTTGTGACGTCACGATGTTATACGGACGCCACGCGAGTGCTCCAGACTGTAGGCAAACTGTGTGACTAACCTCTTAAACGTTCGGAAATTTTTCGATAAATTCTAATATTTTGTGAAGTACAAAAGCAGTGATGTGCGAAAATGGATTTGTGAAAGCAAACGCTAATAATTTGCCACAAATAAATATGTTCATGGTGTTAGAATTTCTGAAAGACGACGATCGTTTCAATGCTCCGGAGATGCGTTGTGCGAAAGCTTCATTGTGAGTAAAATTCTTGCCTTTGCATAAATAAATTGCAGTTGACAAGAAAATTTGCTGCAAAGTGATACTGGTTATATTATTTTTTTCTAAATTTCATTATTCGAAGGGCTGGTCGTGAGAGCTACGGAGATGCAGCAATAGGTTATGTTCAATTGAAACGTGAAGGAGACATCTGCATCGTGAAATGTCGAGTATGTCCTGAACATAAAGTGCGAAGCAAGACATATTCAGCGACACTAATTGTTAATGAAAAAACAGAAAAGATTACAGACGTTTCTTGTCACGATTGCGCAGCGTCAACAGGTAATTATCTATGAATAATGAATACGTATAATGAACCTCTGTAGAAATAATTTTTTATATTAATAACATAATATGGAATTTGTTTTACGTTCCAGGTGGTTGTAAACATGCATTGGCATTTCTTATGTGGGTACATCGAAGAAATGAAGATCCCGCACCCACAGAAATCACATGCTATTGGAAGAAATCACGTTTGTCAGGAGTCGGTTCAGCTGTCAAGTACGTCGAAGTAAAGGATCTGCAGAAATCAACAACATCAAAGCCGCAACAACCATTAACCCTGGATAATAGTACATTTTTACACGACGTCCTACAAATTGCGGAAAGAAAACAGATAGACTGTCAGATTTCTCGACTAGGTGTAGATTTAGAGAGTCTACGAACAAATCAATTATCGTTGCACAAACTCCTCTTAAAATTTCATTTAAGTGGAGGTTTAAACCCAGGAGACTTTTTGACTTTCGCCAGTTCTGAGATGACTCAAGCTTTGTGTGTTGAAGCTGAACGATTGACGAGAAACCAGAGTGATTCCCCACTGTGGCATGAACTTAGATATGGAAGAATTACAGCTTCGAAGTTATATGAAGCAGCGCATTGTAAAACTGAAATTGGCTCATTCGTTAAACAGGTTACAGGGGCAAGTAAAGTTCATGAAACGACCGCAATGTTGCGAGGTAAAGAGCTGGAAAATCTTGTACTATCGGAAGTCGAACATATACAAAGTGTACGCATTAAGCAAGCAGGGCTGTATTTATTGCCACATTATCCAGTTCTTGGTGCATCACCTGATGGTTTGGCGGAGGAATATATAATTGAAATAAAATGTCCTTCAAATCAAAAAGCATTCAACAGATTCTTGTCAAAAGATAATGTTATCAATTCGAAGTGCGCAGCTCAAATGCAATTACAAATGTTAGCTACAGGACAGAAAAAAGGATTATTTTGTGTAGCTGATCCAACATTCGAGAGTACAAAAAAAGTACACATGCAATGGCTTCAATACGACTCCGAATCAGTGCAGGACTTGATGAAAAAGGCATCATTGTTTTGGGAAAAAAATATATTTCCACTCTTACTATCGTCTGTACAAAAAACCGCTGTCAATGTATAAAACTAGTTACTGCCACAATACACAACATAAAAAAAAAAATTTAATGCACAGTCATTTGTATTTTTACATGTATCCATTACATTATAATTTTCCATCATTTCACATGTCCTTATCAATCCATTCTATTCAACTATTTTTTAATTATAGGTGAGTGCAAATTAACCAATGCTGCTGCAATAACGATGATGTCATCAGTGTGAGATAACATACTGTGGCTGATAACGGCGTGTGGTTTTAAGAAATCAAATTCTCGCAATCTTCCAATGACACGTTCTACGTGAATACGCAAGCTAGCAATACGCTTGGTCTCTATAACTTCCGATTTCGTTGGTTTAATTGTGGAAGATACACTCGGCGGTTTTATTAATGTACAATGTTTTTCTTTTAACAAAGATTGTATATTTTTAAAACCTCGGTCTGCCATTACGCCGCATTTTGGTGGTAGCTGATCTAGTATATTACTTTTCTCAAATAGTAATACATCTGATATTCTCCCTCCAAATCCAGTAGAAATGAAATTAATAAATCCGTCAGGCCCACATGATATCAAATACTTGAGAGTATTGCACTTCTTATACTCAGACCATGTCAAGGCTTGATTTACTGGATCGCTCGGTTTTTCGATTTGTATTTCAAGAGCATCAACAATCGATTGAACGTGACTGTACGAATTTCGAAAAGCAATCGGTAAATTTTTTGTAACGACTTCTGGGTTAGGAAAGAAGATCAAAGTTTGAAGAAAATGTCTGAGAATCGGAACTGTCTTATTGAAAATTATGCTTGCATTACTAGGACTCATACAAAATTGTTCAGCGAGTCTTTCAAACGTATCTTGTCTTCTGATCTTCATCAAGCATAATTTAATATTTTGCATACTAATGTTACTTTTCATACTCAAAAGATTCAATAACTCGTTCCATTCGTTAGGAATTCCGAGGTATGCTTTCATGTTGGTACTTATAAAATAGTCTGTTACTTTTAGGATATCTTGAACAGTTTTCGTTGGGCTATTAGAATCGTTGGAGCTCGTTCGATTAGTAGGGGTATAATAATCATTAGAACTAACAATGCCTATCGACGAAATTGAGGTGCTTATAGATTCAGATACGTTTGGACGGTATTTTTTTTGGGACGTCACTATATTAGAAACGTTTGGCAATTTCATTGGTGAGGTACACTCGTCGACGGTACATGCTTTAATTTTGCACATACTACTCACACTTCGGTAATGTGGGCGAATATGAGCCTGCACAGCAGCATGACGCTGCGTTACAGAAGTCTGCGTTCCAACATCTTTTTTGGCAGCTGCTGTTAATGTAGAATTATCTTCCGCTGAAGATTTAACAAGATCATCCTTCGCTGCGACAGGGTCACTTCTGGTTGAAATTGAAGTGTGATCTATGGCATCGAAAGGACTTGTTAAAGAGAATCCACATGCTTCTTCGAGAAGCTCGTTTATCTCCATCCGTCTTTGCCGTTTCTCCGATGAGACCCGTGGACTTGGGCATGTCCTACGCTTACGATCCGGCTGGCATTCGAATTTGTGTGGTTGCACGTTTTTTTTAATTTTCGCTGGACCTCCCATAGTTTTATAATATAGGTAATTTTCCATATCCTCTTGCAGCTGTAAATACAAAATTTGTTGTTAGCATCAATGCTACATTATAAAAGATTCATAAATGATTAATACTCAATGATTAATATTAATTCAACAATTTAACTTCTTTTTAGGGTATAAAACACATTTGCTTACGTCGAAATGATCTTCACAGCAAAAAAAGTTCGATTTACTGTCTTTGAGGTTATCCCGTTGCGCTGCGTTAAACCATTTTTTACGGAGTTTCACATCCTGTGGCACCGTCACAAAAACTTTGTTCGGTGCACTTTTCGTCGTATTTTTACACAAAGGCACGAAACACGTCCTGTATGTTTTAATTGTTGTCATTTTCAATTAAAATCCGTACTTGCAATATAATTCGTTGATCCCGTATAACATCGTGACGTCACAGACCATTCGGGTAACTTCGGGCGTAATCGGAGCGTCGTCGGCTATGAATTTATTATTCAATTTTCCAAACGCTATATCTTCGTTAATATTGACTTAAAAAAAAAAAAAAAAATTACTTCTCAATAAAAAACGTATATAAACTTTCGAAAAAAAAAATAAAAAAAATACGTTCAACAACCCAATTCACAATATGCCATTTATATTGTCGACTAATGTACTTGTTTGTCTGTACAACAGACAGAAGAATTAGAATGCATGTTTTTTTTAAAAATAGATTGGTTTTATGATGTGCCATATTATCTGTTCGGGTACTGTACTACCTACAGAGTTAACTACATAATACGGTGTAAAAATTTCCGGGTACTGTACCCACTTATTTAGCTATATAAACAAGTGGAAAGTAATATTTTGATTTCATAATGTGCCGTATATATCGCCGGCTACTGTACACACCTGTTCCGCCAAATAATACGTATAAGTATCCGAGTGTCTATGCTTCCAACAACACCTGAAAGTCTCTCCCAGCACTGGATTGTAGGGCTTTTTCAACCCTTTAGGCTTTCGGTATAGCCCTGAAAGGTACCAGCTTAGGACCAGTTTAAACCTTAGGTAAGGGTCTTCTATGTTCTGAGCTCTGGAAAAAAAGTAAAAGTTACATTGGTAGCATTTTTTTTCTTTTGCCTGTGTAGAGTTTTCTTAATTAACAATTTTAATTACATTTTTAAAAAAACTATCGGTAAAAAAACTGATTCAAGTGGTAATAGGCTCACACTAGGGTTCCCAGTGTCGTGGGTCTAGAGGCGCACACAAACACAAAAACACTTCCAGACCTGAACAAACATTTGTCTTTAAACATATTAATGACCGACCAGGTACCGAACACGTAGCCTAAAGTGAGAATACTGGCTAATTTCTGTTTGAACACTAACTGTCGATAATCGATTTTGGAATCTTGTTATAAATTTTAGGAGCCATGCAATATACATTTTATTTTTATGAAAATAATGCGGTAGACTAGCTAACAGTCCACCTGATGGTAAGTGGACATTGTCGTACATCCGCGTTACGTGGCATATTGTCGCTCTGCGACATCCGCGATTCGTGGCAACATCAATCCAGACTGACAAAAGTTGACACGACCCCGGATGCGCTGCCTATTATTGGAGATTTGAGGGATCGTTTTGAAGAAGGGATTGAGAAAATGGGAGGTGAGATAGGATGCGATGGGAATGGGCTCTGGTATATTTCACTCACTACCGAAACCCGTACATTGGGGGAATGGGATAAAATGGTGAATGCAGTACCTACATGTTATGGTGATGCATGCACATGGTAGTGTACTGTGAGTGTACGTGGTCAGTGGAGTGCAGATCAGCGGCTGTGGGATTGCAGCGTGCACCTCCTCCCATAAACATTAAATTGCAAGAATCCTAACAAATTGTTTGTTAGGATCCTAATCATGTTTTGTCTTTACAAACATTTGTTCCGTGTATAGCAATTTGTCTCACCGCTAACGTCATATACTTAACGTTTATTACTTTTTAAGCCTTTCATTATCGTGATTAATAAAAAAGACAGTAAACGTGTACATGGTTTTGCATATTGTTAAAACAATACGACGCCATTATTGTTATTTCCTTAACAAAATTGTTAGGTGTAATTACATAATAATATAATTCCTAAACACCAGGGGAAGGGGAATGTCGTGAAGAGCTGTTCAATTTGATGGCAACTTCGGGTGGTTACCATCGCACCGCTCGTCATCGTCGTGCGGTTCATCTACACTTCCTTCACATACGAGTCGCTGCGTACTGCGCGCTCGAAAAGACACTTTATACCGCCAACACGAAAGTTGTGGAATGAACTGCCAGCTGAGGTATTTTCTTCTTTTTTTTATAGAGAAGTGGGCGGGCGAGCAAGCGGTCCTACGTGATGGTAAGTGCTACCGCCATGGACACCTGCAACACCTGCATATTTCCGTTACGCTAAAACACGAGGCTCTTCAAGAGAGCTGTGAATAGGATTCTGCAAGATCGACAGCGCACCAGCAAACGTTGCAGGTGTCCGTGAACAGCGATGACCACTTACCATCATTCTATAAAAAACCATACCGGATGAGAAAAGCTAAAGATAGTGTGTGACGGTGAGCTTTGGAAGTGGCATATATCCAGCAGTATATAGGCTGATGGTATTATATCAGGGCTTGAATTAACACAACCATACTAATTGAGAAGCAAATTATTATCAACAAAACTATTTATGACGAACTCAAGTAAATAATTTTAAATTACTAGAAGTAACTACATTAAATTAATTTAGAAAAAAAAATAGGAAAAAAAAAGTCTAGAAGCTAGAACCCAGTAGTTTTTTTTAAAAAAATGTCTGTGTTTATCTGTATGTCTGCTTGTCTGTATGTGTGTTTGTTTGAGTTTCACGTAAAAACTACTGTACGGATTTTGATCGGGTTTTCACTAATGCATAGCTAAGTATCCAGAAGGAAAACCGGTATATGTGTTATCTTCATATGACACCAGGAAGTTGAGTTATAGAGGAAAATAAAAAAAAAACTACTTTTAATAGAATATATCAAAAACTACTGGATGGGTTTCCATCCGCGAAATACATCATGTCGGTGCTTTTACAGGTGTACGAAGCCGCGGGTAAATAATAATAACACTCAGATTTAAATTTAGGAAGAGACAGATGAAATAAGTCTAATTCACTAAACATTTTATTACATATACGAGTTCTGTTGGTCATTTTTATACATATGCAAGAAACATTAATTATATACTCACTGCGACAAAATATCCGCATGGTAGTAGCTGTCGGAAAGCTTGTCGAGGAACGACCGCGATTCTAATATGAAGGTAGGAAGCACCACTTTGCTGAGGTCCATGCCAGGCCTCACTTGCTTTAGTAGGAACCAGAGGAGAGATTTGTTCTCTTCTGCTACTTCCTCTACTAACTCCCCTTCCTGAAAAAAAATCGAAGTCGGTTCTGGAGTGTGCAGCAAAGGGCTGTGGGATAGCCCCTGTATAGCCCCATTTAGTAGCTCAGTGGATAAAGTATTAAAGTAACTTTCAGTGGTATATAGTGTCTTGAAGACTGTATTGTGTATCAACCTATAACGTCCCAGTGCAGTGCACGGGCCTCGCCTAGTAAATCACTGGGGGGTTTCGGGTCATTATGCGCCACGTGGACCCAGTGCGGATCGGTTGATCACATGCTGCAGATATTTTTTTATTTCCAGAGCATCCCCCGAGCCTAGTCACCGCCTAGCTAGTGACAAATTAAAAAAATCCGTACTTAAGTATAAACACGGTGATCACACGAATGTGAGTCGAGTAAACCATTAGACTATCAACGTTCTTTAAGTAGTAATTAAGGAAGTATTTGGGCAGTAATTATACATATACATTAATGTTTATTGTCCCAAAATTGTTGGACGTGTGGTGTCGGTCAGGTTTAGAATAAAACGAATCCATCTCTTCGTGTGGGTGTAGTAAATGGCGACTTCCTTAGTCGCTGACAAAGCTACCAGAAGCGCTGACGAATTACACCAAGAGAGAGAGGACTCGCCAACAGCTTGGTTAGCGTGACGTTTTAAGCCTTTACATCCCTCGTTTACAAGTCAACTGTTCACAACGAAGTAGCAGAAAGCCCATACCGCAAAATGCCCCATAAGTCCTAAATGCCCTTCAATATTTCCAACTTTTTTTATAGTAAGGAGGCGACAGTCCGCAGTCCACGTGATGGTAAGTGAATACTGTCGCCCATGGACACCCGCGATACATGTCAACATCAGTCCAGAATGACAATCGTTGGCATGTCCCCAGATACGCAGCCGACCTATTGAGATGTAGGAATTGATTTGGAGAAAGGGTTGGGAAAATGGGGAGGGAATGGGCGCTGGCATATGTCACTCACTACCGAATCACGTACGTATATTGAGGAATAGGATATAATGGGGAATACATTTCTGTGAACTGGGTTAACGTGCACCCCCTTTTAACTCCATCTAAAGATTGTAAAAAAAGCAATATTATTGCAGTCTCCTAAAACCTGGTGGACTTCCTGTTTCTACCACTATAATCGTGCAGTCTGGAAGAAGGCAAAAAAATTGAGACACGGAAAAAAATATTTTGGAAATTTCCTCTTGAAGCCGGATCAATACTACAATGAATGCTGGTTATAATAAGTGAAAGAACAAAGTGAAGATATTAGAAACACTCACCACACCAGTATCCTTGTTCGGATCCTCCACCCACAACGTCTCGATCCTGGCGATCACCTCATTCTTCTTCTTAACAGGATCTTCCATTTCCGGCATGACGGGGAAGCCTTCGCTGTCACTGTCTGACGCTGCGCCTGCTAGCTCTGTTGAAGCGGGAGAAGTGAAACTAGCGTGGCTTCTAGCAGCTACTTGTTTACACTGTTTAGTTGCAAAATGTACAATTCTGAAAATGTTAAATGAGTCTCAAAATGGCAACAAATGTCAATTATTTTTCAAAGTGATATCAGTACGAATATACTTACGAGTATACATGAATATACGTACTGAAAAATGACTTTTAAAAACAACTGTTCTATTACCATTTTCAGATTTGCCATTTTGAGAATTTGACATTTTGAAAACTTGCCATTTTGCCACTAAACCATTTAGACGAAGGTCTTTAGTTCGCATCCCTAAAGACCTTCGAACTTACACTACATGTTACCAAAATTGTATCTAGCCTAAATTGCGTTATACTTCAATTTAATAAATAAAACTGTACATAGTATAAAGGGATGAATAAAAAAATATCTGCGCACCCTTTTAACACTTTTTCCAAGTATTAAAATTTTATCATCATTGATAGCGAACCGGTGAACCGCCACGGGGCCGCGCTTGCACCTTGTCACAATAGCAAAAGAGCGATTACAATTTTACGGAATAGGATATAATGGGGAATACATTTCTGTGAACTGGGTTAACGTGCACCCCCTTTTAACTCCATCTAAAGATTGTAAAAAAAGCAATACTATTGCAGTCTCCTAAAACCTGGTGGATTTCCTGTTTTTACCACTATAATCGTGCAGTAAAATTTTACCACTATAATTTTACTTCAAAACAAAACTACCATTTAGCATAATACAAAATTATAGCTGGTTACAATTTGCACCTGCTAAGGCTATGTTCAGACAACCATTTCAAACCACACAACAACCACAAAAAAGTATGCGGGAGCAAATTTGTATGATGACTCTTGGTACCGTGGGCGGCAAGCAGCCGAAATGTTGAATTTCCAAAATGTCTACTGCCAAAATAATGATCCAAAATATTGGAATTCATTCGCAAAATGTGATTTGTTAAATTCGTTTTTTGGAATAAATAAGCACTGTAAGAAAAAAGAATGATATCAGAGAAAACGCGAATAGAAAATTTCGCTACAGTGAAATAACAATTTCGAAAAACTGATCGAGCAAATCCTAAATATGTGTTTATGTATGTACAAACACATAAATCAACATTTAACATTTTGCGAATTCAACAATTTAAGATGCCTCTTGTGTGCTGGATGTTGCTGGCTCTAAAGTGGTGTCTGAATACTCCCTAAGTGAAAAGAGATTCGATCATTTATTTGCTTTGGCCCTAATGGCTTTTCAAGAATCACCGGACGTGTGCAGTTTAGGGCTAACGCTGAATAAAAAGTGTGTACAATAAGCCTAATAACCAACTTCCGAACTTCCGTTCAAAATCAGCCCGAAAACTCGAATATCAGCCCTCAAATTAATGTACATATATTACGAATATTAACAATGAAAATCGTTTACATGTGAACGATGTTCTGAGGAGACGGGTCAAGCTCATTCAAAAAACACATATTTATAAGTTGGCCAATGCATAATTTTAAACTTACAATGCCGATGTCAACCGGTAGACTTTTTTTTAGCAATTCACCTTCAAGATTCCTTATCTACTTTCATCCAATAGTCACGACGTAATAAAAAAAAAATACGCCAAGGTCACGTGTTAGACGGAAAGGTAGACTAAATAATGTTGTGTGCGCTCTTCAAGGCGTTTGGCCAGTCATTTGACACGAGGGCTTGCAATAAAATGCTCTGCGCGTCCAATATTTTTTTTTATAGAAAGAAGGTGGCGAACGAGCATACAGTCCACCTGGTGGTAAGTGGATACTGTCGCCCATAGACATCCGCGATACATGCCAACATTAGTCCAAAATGACAAACTTTGGCACGCCCCCGGATACGCTGCCTACCTTCGTTGATGAAAGAATGAATTTGGAGAAAGGATTGGGGACGTGGGAAGGGATGGGATGGGAATGGGCTCTGGCATACTTCACTCACTACCCACACGTACATACATTGGGGAATATGATAAAGTGGGAAATGCAGTACATTTCAAGGTAGTATTCTGTGAGAGAAGGGTAACGAGGCCAGTCGAATGCGCCCAGCGGCTGTTGGATTGCAGTGTGCACTCTCCTATAACTACCCTAAATTGAGCTCATAATTTTTTCGACTTTATTGAAATCAAAATTTATTATAATCGTTTTAATATAAATTATAAATGATAGTAATTAACTATACTTATTATAATTTGTTATATTATATAGTTATATTATAATTCTCTTGGATTTCCACAACAATTTAATCAAACACTTCCTTTTGACTAAAACATAATGTCGTGTTAAAATTGTTTCATTTTTTTTAATGTAAGTTACAGAGAAATCAACACAGGTATGTACAGATCTTTGAGTTTGTGTGAGTGCACACCGATGGTGTAGTGTAGTTGGTGTAGTGCGAACCATTTCGACAAACGGATGGGACAATTCGGCACCCTGAGTGAGTGTGGGAAGTGGTTTGCGCCAACTTCGGGCACGCAGCGACGGACAGCTCACTCGCCCCACCTTCGATGTTCACGCCGAGTATAACCACCAGTAGTAAGTTCTCAGCCAAGAGTCTCCAAAAGAGCAGAGGTTATAATTTTGAGGAGGAAAGATATAAGACTTGGTAATTTCATCGTAGAGAAGAGAGATCGTAGCGAAGATAAGAGAAAATACAAAATAAGCAACTAACCTCCATTAAGTACCGGAGTGGCAGTGCGTTTCTCGAAAAACGCATCGTAAGTATCTTTCCTAAAATCCGGCAAAATCGCAGAGTCCACAGAATACTTTCTATGCAAGCTCAATGTAGAATAATGCGCAGGTTCCGAAGTTTGTCGGCTTAACTTCTTGTGCCTTTTCAGAAGTGAGAAGATGCTTGACCGTCGCCTTTCTGATTTGTCCTTCATTTTAGATCTGAACACCAAATCGGTTTCGTGCTCCATGATTGTTGGTTATTGTTAAATACGTTATAATAATCCAATAACTGTTGATTTCTTCATTGATGTGTCTGACTAGTCGTCAGTTACCCGCACTGTGTGATCAATTTGGTCAGTTGTCGGTCGAACGCGGTCCAGAGCGGACGTGCACGTAACGTTGCGCGTCATTTAAAGATTTATGAAGCGTTTTGGTTAAATCAATTTATGACGTCACTGATTTTTAAGATTTTTTTATTAAAGTTTTGAATGTTGAAAAGGGTTTTTGTGGTTTAGTAATTATATACATTGTCATTATATTATATACAATACCTATATCACTGCAGTTTTTCCTTATTGGTACACATGCAATTACTATGACATTTACTCATTGCAACAAAGTCAAAGGAACGTTTATGATTTTAGCATTCTGTGTAGTTTATTATAATTTAATTTTCAATTCAATGTTATAGGTCGCGACATCTAGCGGAGTTGCTACCATTTAGTTACACATTAACCTATATATTTTTACATAACCATTGAAAAAAAAAATTGGCCTTTTCGCAATGTGGTAGGTACTTATTAGAATTTGACATCTGTTAGCCTTGAGAAATCTGGATTTAACAAGAGCGCCGAAAGTTTGGGAACTACTGCCCTACATTATTTTCTTTACACGAACGCTATATTATTAAAAAAAAAAAACAACGAATATAGCTATTGCGGCTTCACTTGATAATGCATGTGAAGTCGCAAGCAGTTGTTAGTTTTGTTCATACGCGTTTAAATTAATATAATTGTAGACGGCAAAAATCTGCATACTCACTTGCTCGTAATGCTGTTTCTTTTTAAATAAACCTTGAAGATCTGTGATAAATAATGTATTCGAGGCGAACTCTGTTTATTAAAAAGATAATAAACATAAGAGGGTAATCAGTGAACTTGGCGTTTGTTTGGAAAAGTTATAAATAATTTTGCTTATAACATATAGCGAGCCGCCCTCGCTTCGCTCCGGTTTATAAGTTTTTTTTTCTTCTAAATTTCAGAAACATTTCCACCATACATTATATTCGTGCAACTCTTACGGTCATTGCAGCGCACGCCGAAGTAGCACGCAGATGGCAGAGTTGTTTCCGACTTACTTGACACTTATCGTTATATTTTGGCCAATTTACACAATATCTTTATAAATTATAGCCTATGTTACTCAGGGATAATGTAGCATTCTAATGGTGAAAGAATCTTTGAAAATCGGTCCAGTAGTTTTTGAGTTTATTCGTTACAAACATACAAAAATACAAATCTTTCCTCTTTATAATATTAGTATGACTACTGATTGAACACTGAAATCTATGCGTTATAGAAAGGCTATCCACCTGTCCATTTATTTATATCAGAATGATAGCAAAAGCCTTTTTGTCGGGAACATGAGAAATACGTTTCTGTTTGATCATTATAAAAAATGTGTATTGTGGTTTATTTTTTACTTTATTTTATTTATTAGGTATAACAACAAATTTACAAACTTAACTAGTTACAGACACATTTTGTAAAACATTTGTACGTTCGTAAATTCACTTACAGCTATACACAACTTTAACTCTTAACATGCACAATAGGTAAAATGAAACTATATATATATATAAAACTATCTAAAAGGAAAAATGTCTATCTAACAGAATTTTAAAACGGGCGTTGTTTAAATAGAATATGTCAAACTCGACATCCAGGTCGTTATAATAACGACATCTTTACATAGTATAAAACAGTCGCTTCCCGCCGTCTGTCCCTCTGTATGTACGCTTAGATCTTTTAAATTACGAAACAGATTTTAATGCGGTTTTCATCAATAGATAGAGTGATTCAAGAGGAAGGTTTATACGTATAGTTTAATATTTTTTTAACGAAACCGAAGCGAAGCGAAGCGAGGGCGGTTCGCTAGTATTCTATAAAATGGATTGTTGTAAGAAACATTATTTCGAGCCCGTGGTATGTCAAACAGCTGTTCGGTACGTGCAGGGCGATACGGTGCCTTCAAATTGAGATGCCGCAAGAGATGCCCATCCAAAGTTTAATAGTGATAGTTTATTAAATTTCAATCTTCAATATCTGTGATAATTAAGTATATAAATATAAGCTTAAAGCTGCGTTTATCGTGTGCTTCCAAAGAAGTCCAACTCCTTTGTTCTCGGTAAGCCTACTAACACTTCACTGAGTGACTCGCTAAGACTGGATGGGACGACATGTGTTTTGAATTGCTTTTAAAATTGTTAATTACAAAGCAAACTCGACACGGGCACTATGTGTTAATTGCGCTATTTTCATACAAGAAAAGGAAAAACTACATCATTCATTATATACTATACTATACTATAATATAATATAATAAAGAGGTAAAATTGTGTGTTTGTATGTTGGGGGTAATCTCTGGAACTGCTTAACCGATTTCAAAAATTCTTTCACAAATAGGAAGCTACATTATCCGCGTCTAATATAGGCTATATTTTATTTTGAAATATTGAAAAAAAAAAATTGGAAAAAAAAAAAAACATTGAACTTATAAACCGAAGCGAAGCGTGGGCGGGTCGCTAGTTCATTATATTATTGACAATGTCAAAAGGTTTCAATTGCCGTATAATAATAATTACGACATCAAACAAATTATCACCATTACAACGGTGATAAGTTACGACATCTGACACTGGTAAATAAAAACTTATTATCAACGTAGACACAAGTTCTAAATGCTCGGAGTCTTTTTGCTGGATAAAATTCGTGATGAAGAAATTCGAAGAACTAAAGTTACTGACATAGTTCAGAGGATCAACAAGAGAAGCGGCAGTGGGTAATAGTTCAAATGATCAACAAGAGAAGCGGCAGTGGGCAATGTGCATGCCTTAATTGCCGCTGGACCGATAACCGATGGGGGAAACGAGTCCTCGAGTGGAGGTCATATACCGGGGAAGAGTATATTTGAGGGGGAGAGTGCACGCTGCAATCCAACAGCCGCTGGGCGCACTCGACTGGCCTCGTTATCCCTCTGTCACAGAATACTATCCTATCCCTTCCCACGTCCCCAATCCTTTCTCCAAATCCATATGTGCGACAGTATCCACTTACCACCAGGTGGACTGTATGGTCGTTGGTATCTCTTTTCTATAAAAAAAACGCAGTGAGACACGCTCCGGTCGGGTGGACCTACGACTTGAAGATGGTCTTTGACGAGCTAGATGAGATGAGCAGGAGACCATGTGTGATGGCGGTCCTTGGGAGAGGCCTATATCGAGCATTGGACAGACACATGTTGATGACATGACGTGACATGTCATTACAAATGTAGAATGTTCTTTAAACCTTAAAACAGTGACATTTTATAACGGAAAATCTAAATCAAAGTCAGTAAGTACATGAGTACGTCCGACAATGAGGTCCCTTTGTTCAGATAATGTCATATGGACTTGTATAAATAAGTATCCAAGCAATAAATATGCTTTCGTATATAGTATACTGCGGCTACCACAAACACTGAGCCTACACTAACTCTGAAATAGTGGACTCGCCAACCCATTTGGCTATCTATTCCTAAATAAAATTTTGTTAAGTTTCTCATAGTTCTATGAGAAGTAATTTTCTTTTGTGAGAAATAAATTTCATTGAACCGAAATGCCACTTGAGCGAAGCCAGAGCAAACCGCCTAGCTAATTTACAAAAGATTAATTTTTGACGCTACCTGAAGGTTGGACGTTTTATCAGTTTTATATGTGCAAAGATTAAATTTGGAGGCCGACTACGTTAAAGTATGAAGTATTATTTATTACCGACTGAGACTTTGGTACACATTACTAAGACCCAACATGTGTCCCAACTAGGGTTGCCAGGTGTCGTCCGGCCTTAGTCGGACATGATTGGCTTTTTACAGTCGTGTCCGGCCTGCCCGGCTTCTGTTAGGCTTTATGTCAAATATATTTCATAGGATATATTTTTTCATTTGTTTAATAAAATCTTTTATTTTATTGTGTTTTGTTTGTTCTTCAATTTTACCTAGTCTCCAGAAGACTTTACTTAATTAAAATACGTAACCGAGTTTTGTTTTCACTATAAAAGTTATGTCCAGCTTTGAAAAAAATATGTACGGCTTTTATGGCAAAACGTCCGGCCTAATGTAGCGCCGAGTCCGGCTTTTGTATTTTAGGGCCTGGCAACCCTATTCGCAACAACAAGAAATAGAGATTTTTAACTTGGAAGAGAGGATGCATTCTGCAGTGTCCCCCCCCCTCGTCAAATGGACACGCCCTATTGCTCGAGATAAATAAGTGCATCTTATTGCACACCAGGGATTACAACAAAAGTGAAACAAAAAAATTAAACAAATGTGACATTATCAGAGAAATGGTCGATTATTATTGCCGATGGGGCTTATTGATGTTTCTAAAATTAACATAAAAATATCTATGGAAATATGTATACCTATACATGTTCTAAGGATTTAGTTTTTGATACAATGTCAATAACATTTGATTTATAGATAATTTCGTTTGAAGTTTCAGAAACGGAAAACGTATGTTCCCGTTGGAAGTTATATAGATATTAATGTTATCTCGAAACTAGAAGATCTATATTTATGATAAATTTTAGTTTTGTTTAAACAATCAAGCATAGAATCATACATCGCGATGTGAAATATATTTTTTTTATTTTAATTTAGTTAAATTTTATGTACAAACGACAATAGAAAGGTGACAGTACAAAGGAACAATTAATAAAACGTTTTTATTAAAATTTATATCAGACATAAGATATCAGAACAATGAACGAATTGTTGTAAAACTATGAAAAATCAATATACTGTGCTAATAGTGATACAACTACGATCGAATTTACCCAGTAATGTCTATAACTTTCCCTAAAATTACTTTTAAAGTTTAGTAAATTATTGACATTTCTCTCCATATACTTTCAGTTTTGTAAAATGACATTTTAGAATTCAAAATCACTTAATTACTACTTTCACACGAATACAGATAGTCCGTATAACTTTTTCATGATAACGTCACACATAGGCATACAAAAGGTAGGCCTTATCGATAAAGCGACGGTTTGGTCGGGAGATCTATGCGAACACAATAACAATATATAGATAATGCACATATTATAATTACTGGCAACAGATATGTAATGAACACTATATTTATATACATATAGGTACGCCGACCTCACAGGACACTTTTTTTTCTTCATATATAGATAGCAATGGTGGAATTAGCACATTGTGCCAGAGTCAAGTTTTCTTCGTAATAAACAATTTCAAAATCTAAAACGTATCCTGTCAATGTCCAGTCCCGTCCAAGTAAGTCGGGAGTCGCTCAGTAAAGTGATAGTAGGTTAACTGAGCACAGAAGAGGACTCCTTGGAAGCACACGACAAACGCAGACCCACGGTTTTATTTGATTATCAAAAACACCACGCACGAAAAACACTTTGAAGTTTAATAAACTATCACTAGCACAAAATGATCACAAATAAACAGTTTTTCCAATAATCTATCAAAAATTCAAATTCACTTCTCGAGTTCGTGCCAAAAAGTCCTCCGTAACGTGTTTCGAGAGTGAGTGAGATATAGAGCGTTAGTGGACCCTACTTGCTCCCTTTAGGGTTAGATTACGCTGACTTTTTTTTTATGTATTGTATTATATATTATTTATATTAAAGCCGGTTTAGCAACTGCTTCGTTAAAAGATAGAAAAAACATAAACAGAATTCCAAAATCATAATCTGTGGATTTAGACTTAAATATTCAAAATTTTAAGCTCATAATTACTATTTAAATTTCTTACACGAGTATATATTGTCACAAAATAAACGAGCCATTTCTAATAAAGAATTATTTATTTAAAACTGTCACGTTTTGGGAAAGATAATAATTATCAGAGTGGTACCTGTAGAAATTTCACAAGATAAAACCTTATCAAGTCTGTTTGAATATGCATTTGCATGTAAAATTAAAATGGTTTTCGCAATGACGTCACCGCACTACTTTTTAAATCTTTTTCATTCACTAACATCGTACACACTACACGTAAAAAAACCTGTTTCATTTTCAAACTAAGTTATCTCAAAGGAAAGAACGAAAGGTTTGCAATATATAACACGTCTTTTTTTAACATAAACTCACGTAACAATGTCGGGCCATTATTTCTGTTTTATTTAAAAAAGGAACAAAATAACGCGTTTGTTTTTATCACTGTGAAAGGGAACCTAATACACGGCGCACATTACAAAACACTGAACCGGCGTGTGCCTGATAAAGAACTAAATTTAAAAAGTATCTACATATTAGAAACAACGTCGGTGTACGTAAAGAGGAAAAACTTCTCAAGGTGAGTTGTGACTCATAAATCGCAACTCATTTATGTTGATTGATGTTAAAATTGGAATATTATCGGTAAACTGAATTTCATTCATGGAACTGTGATAATAATTATGCACTGGCGTGTCCTAAATTACGATGTATTTTTATTACGCGTCGTTCCTGTGATTCCGTTGGCATATTTACTGTTCGTGTACAATTAATGACAATATTTAAAGTTACTTTTTTAAAACCCAATCTTTTGATAAATATAAAAAATGACACATAACTAAGTATTATATATATATGTGTTTCTATATATTATTATATGTAATAACAAAGTATTATGTGTAATAAGATTTGGCTCTCTCATGTTAAATCATGTTAAATCTCAAAATTTATAATGATATATTTGTTAGGATAATTCCTATTTAATAAGTAATCTGAGTAACGCGAGTAACCCTTTTTGAGGTTGAAATATAAATAATAATGAGTTAAATAAATAAATACAACACTATTTGAAAAAAGTGTGAAATGTATGCCATTATCGATAAAAATATGTTGTAATGAATCCTAATTCAATGGACATAAAGTTGTTTTTGATAGCATCAATGGTAACCAAACATCGCGTTATCATTATAGTATGTAGGTTAGGGCGTGGTTCCATTGATGGCGGTTAAAATCTATCCATCTATTTATATTGGCTCTGCAGCCTCTGGCCTAGTCGAGCATGCTTTTCCATTCGGACCTGTTGGTTATCTTTCCTTCTCTTCTGGTTGGTTGGTTATCTTCTCTTTCCAGTTGCTTATGCCAATCGCTTTCGCATCTTGATTTACGCCATCCAGCCATATCAGCTTAGGTCTTCCCCGAGCTCTTCGTACCTCCGATTTGCTATACAAATGCGGTTTCAGCGCGCGACATTCATCCAGTGCAGGCGTCCCATCTTAATGAACCTGATTCTTTGTAAAGCTCATGGAGTTCATAATTATATCTCCAGCGACATACATACACCTTAGAACATATCGCTTAAATATAAGATCTTATATTTAAGCTGAGATTTATAAATATTATTTACAGACGAGAAAATGTTAAAGAAAGATAGGAAGATTTTAACAAACGGATTGATAGAGTTTATGCTCATAATTCTAGAGAAGCTGCTCAATTGGTCAATAGGGTGCAACGTGGCCACTATCCAGCTTCAGTGATGGTTTGGCGAGGTGTGAGCGAGGTTTGGAATGACTGAATCATATTTTTGTGAAAAAGGTATAACAATTATACAGTTCTCACAAAATTATGACAATTGTTATTTTGAAATCTATACTAATATAATAAAGAGGTAAAATTGTGTGTTTGTATGTTTGGGGGTAATCTCTGGAACTACTGAACCGATTTCAAAAATTCTTTCACAAATAGGAAGCTACATTATCCGTGTCTAATATAGGCTATATTTTATTTTGAAATTTTGAAAAAAAAAAAAAAAAACCTCTTATAAACCGAAGCGAAGCGAGGGCGGGTCGCTGGTGTTGAATAAAAACGTCACTCCTTTTGTAGGTATTGAATTATATCTTGCTCATGTAATAATAATAATATTTAAATACGGTTTTTCTTATTACACAAAACAACAGAAACCGACAAAAACTAACGTATAAATCGTTAATTCCTATAAAATTTTATCCTACATTTGATTAAAAAAATATTTACATATAAGTTACGCATATAGTACTATATTAAAACTTAAATTTTTAATGTTAGTGCTATACTAACATTAAAAATGAAATTTGAAATATGGACCTTGTCTGAAATAAATAAATTATTATTATTATTATATATTATAAAAAAATTTAATACTAAACGAAATTTTAGAAAAGGGGGCATTTCTCCATTTATCTACAAAATACGCAAATTAACAAGTGTTGTTACAAGAGCTACGTACTCTTTCCTATTTTTCTATATTGTCACTACTGTATAATTATCATTTTTTTATATACGAAGACGGCAGACGAGCATACAGTCCGCCTGATGGTAAGTGGATACTGTCGCCCATAGACATCCGCGATACATGCTAACATTAGTCCAAAATGAGAAACGTTGGCACGCCCCCGGATGCGCTGCCTACCTTTGCAGATTAACGAATGGATTGGGAAAATGGGGGGAGACAAGCTGGAATGGGAATGGGCTCTGGCATATCTCATTCGCCACCGAAACACGTACGTATATTAGGGAAATACAATAAAGTGGGAAATGCAGTACATTTCAAGGTAGTCTTCTGTGAGAGAGGGGTAACGTGGCCAGTCGAGCGCGCTCAGCGGCTGTGGGAATGCAGCATGCACTCCCCCCCTACCAAATTTTCCATTTCGATATTTTATTTTTTCTGATATATCTTTAAATTTAGAGTTATATAGGAATGTAGAATCAACAATAAGGGTCCATTTACTAAGATAATTCCACATATTACTCCATTTATACGAAACAATAGCATTTTATTGCGTCAAAGTCAAACAAAGAATTTCACAACAAACAACCGCTTACAATAACACCATACCTTTACCTACATACAAAGTCCTCATAATCTAATATTATATTCAACGTCATTAATTTTAAACCATAAGCCTACAGTGGTAAAGACCAAAATACAATGTCAATTAAATATGCAGTTGTAGACGAAACATGACCTTTCGCTGCCTAAGCAACAAATGGCATGTTGTCAAATATTGTTTCTGTAGATTACAAATTCAGACAGACAATTATATGTCTTATTGGTGACGGAATAAAAGTCAGAATAGCATGTATGAAGTGTTGGTATCGAGAGAACGACCTAAAAGTGAACTAGACGCGAGTCAGCGGGTTTGTTTGTTAGACGACACTAAATGTTCCGAGTAAAAACATTACAGACTTTAAACTTATATAAACTGTCACCAAACCGTGATATTTTATGGCACCGTCGATTATACATAACGCCACACTCAAACCCACACCAGTATTCCCTGGGTCGTGGGTCCAGAGACACATTGTATACAAAGATGGACACAACACGTGCAACACCCACACCCGAACAAACACCTGTCTTTTTAAATAAATGATTGTCCCCGCCTGGAATATTCTGGAAAGGTATATTCCGACTTCATTAGAGCTGAAGACTGGCCGTCTTCTAGTCCCGATCTTAATCCGCTCGATTGTGATTTATGGCCTGTTTTGGAGAAGCACGGCATGCTCGAAACGCCATGATAATACCGAACTATAAGGGTGGCAGTTGCCAATTTCCCGATGGAAAGGGTGCGTGTTTCAATCGAAAACTGGCCACAACGTTCGACAGATTGTATAAAAGCAGACAGTGACCATTTCGAATAAACGTTATATTTTTAAAATGCTTACCCATTTATTTCTAAAATAAACCACTAATTCTTCTAGTTTAATGGTGATGTAAAAATAAAAATATCAATGTTTTCTTTGTAACTCTATTTATCGCTAGACTACATAGATATATACAGTTACAAAGCAAAAAAAAATAGATTAAAACGTCATGTGAGTACTCATTTGGGGAACACGATGTGAATATCGTTTTTAGATTCTTATAGTAGATTCTGCTCCGCTCGCGGATTCAACTCTTTTGATTCATTAACTCCGGAGTTACCCATCACTAAATGAAATGTCACTGTCTAAAAATACCTAAAAAAAATTGGACTCCATACCGAGAAATATGTCTTCAAAAAACTAAAACTTTTAAAAATAGCCAAAATCTACTAGTTTACGATAAACTTAGCAAAACTCTACACATCGTAACACATAGAATCATTGAATGTAATTTTTTAATGATTATTTTGTTTGCACGAACAGTGCGATTGAGCAAATTACAAACCTAGTAAGTGCATTAAACCAAATTTTAGAGAATCAAAAATGTGTTTAGTTTTATAGTAGTGTCGTTAAAACGAACGCTGTACGCTTGAGCGCTCGAGCGCCTGGAGCGGTATGTTAGTGCTATTGAGCCTTAACATAACCGTTTTTTCTAAGAGCTTTTTCTACAAGATGAAACCATCAAACATCAAAAAAATAACTATAAAACTCACTAGCCATTAACGGTAGTCTTAACAGTTCATTAGCGCTCGAGCGTCGAGCGCTCAACGCTCGTTTTTACACTAGAGACGCGCGGGACGCGGACGTGAGGAAGCCGCAGCCATCAGTTGCCGACACTCGCACTAGGCTAGGGACACGGTATCGAACCATTTTCGTATTAAGAATTTTTGTGTTTTGTAACGACTTGCTAGCGACACAGGTCGGAACAGACTGAATAAGCAGCGCGAGGAGCTTAGCGCCAACTTCGGGCACACAGCGACAGACAGATTGCGTTATCTGTTCCTGTATTTCTGTATAAAAATCCAACATTGGCATTGTATTATCATTTATCAAATAGGTAGGTACTGATGAGATTGGATATTATCAAATATTATTTAATAAATAAGACCAGTCAATGGCCCACACTGAGATTCCGTGTCGTTGGTCCAACAGACACACACAACGACAAACACGCATCCAGACCCGAATATACACTTGTCTTTAAACAAAGGAATGTCCGACCGGCAAATCAAACCCGGGTTCTTTGGACGGCCAATCAGTCGTCAATTAATTTGAGATTAATTAGATAATCCAGGCTTTTGGAAACTACCACCACTTAATCTACCACCACAATTTCTACGTGTCATAAAACTGTGCGAGTTTATCACGACATTGCACAGTCGCTTGAGGGTAGTTAGATAAAATTGATACTTGTTTGACCGGTTTAATTCTGCATCAATTAATTCTATTCCAAGCTATAATGCGGTTTAATTCTATCTTACCGCTCCTAACAATTTTCCCAGCAACATAAACATCTTGAGAAGAGAACCTCTCATCTCTCCGCTTCGTCGTGATTGCTTCGAAGTTATTTGAGGGTAGTTTCTTATAGTTGATAAGTGAGAATTTGTCAGGCTTTGATTGTATGAAGGGTTTCCTAGAAGCATTACTTTGTTTAAAATTTTTGTTAAAAAAAATCTTATTGAAGTCGAAACTCTTAGACGTTTTTTATAACCGGTTACCTCTTTTTCCTATTCTGTGAGAGATGTAAATACAAATAAATGCACGAATGTATATTTATACTATATATAAATATAATAAAATTGTATAATACATTAATTATTTTTTTTAAATAAATCGTTGCAGTGTACTCTACGAACGATTCTGAATCTAAAACAGTCACTTCTAGAATTTTTGTCCGTCTCTGTCAACGCAAAATCCACTAGACAGAATTTAATGAAACTTGCCATGGTTATAGCTCATGACCTGGGTTTAACATTTTATCCCAATCCGTTATAAAGTTGCCACGGGAATCACTCTAAAGTGCACGCTAACGAAATCGCGAACACCAGCTAGTTATTAATAATAAGATATAATGAATATTATCTATATAAATAAAAATTAAATGCTGTTCGTTGGTAAGCGCATCACTTGAGAACGGCTGCAACGAATTATTTTTAAAAATGTTCGTAATAGTCCGAATAAGGTTTTTAGGGAATGAAAAATTGGAAAAGTTGCCCGGAAAATTCGGTAAAAACTGAAAGTGCTTTTTTCTATGGGATTTTTGTATGAACTTATTAAAATTATTGTATTATTGAAATTTGAACAGGACAACGTCTGTCTGATCAGCTAGTATCTTAGAAATTATAAATATATATATTTTAGTTAACATAATAACTTGTATATATTTTCCATTCCATTATACCTTAGGCTACTGATTATTCATTAATATGAACCAAGATGAAACCGAAGAATTCAATAAATTCAACTTGCTATCAAAAAAATGTTGCCAATATGAAGAGCTTCGAATTTACCATTTGTGCCACATTTTATTATCCAGATCGTATCAAAAACAGTATATAAAGAACGTCCAAGAATCTCATCTAACTTCTCTCACTAACCCGCTACAAATCGAAGCATCGTCTTCGTCAATATCTCCCGAAGAAGATGTTTCAATATTCATAAACTTCTCACCCGAGGGCGCCGTTTTGGTTATAATAATATCAGTCTTATCACAGACTAGTTCAGACCTAAATTGGAGCACTTTCCTGTCTATGACCTGAGACTTCACGTCATCATTTTCAGAATCAGTCTTAGCAGCGAACTCTCTCAACTCGCTGATTCTCTTTTGGTAAACCTTCGTAGTTTCTGTGGAGGGGGTAGAACTGCGTCTACTTGGACTCGCGAATAAATTTTCTTCTATTAGCGATGTCTCCTTGTCTTTCTTGTCTCCCAGAGGCAAAGGGAGTTTAGGCATATCGAAGCAGCTTAACATAGGTGACCATCTGTTTGGAGTATTTATTGCGCTTTGGGATTTAGAGTCTACAGGACTACGTTCAGTTTCTTTCCTTCGTAAGAAATCTAAGAATCCACCGTCTCTTTTCTCGCTTTCCGGCGTTTGCGAGTCTGTAGAATCCTGGTCTTTAGATATGAACTCTAAGGACTCTATGAATTGGGCCCATTTCGACAACTTTCGAGTTTTCTGCGGCGGATACTTTTTGGTTTGAGGCAAGTAATCGGAGACGCACATCAAAGGAGTAGGCGAATTGCACGAAAATGTTTCAGATAGCTTTATTACTATAGCGTTTAGTGTTTAAAACAAGTAGCGGTATATAGTGTGATTTAGCGATACAAAAAAGGGAATAAAAAAACAAAATCATTAATAAAATATACCTTAATTGTTAATTGGTGATACTCGTTGCCCAGAGCGGAGGGTTAAATATACCTTTATACAGGTGAAATAAAAAAACCTGCACCCTCTTAACAGTGAATTTCTTTCGTGTAAACTAACAAATTTTGTCCTATGATTTTTTAACACTCACTCACTTGCGCCGCGTACGTACGTACACTCGCGCCGGTGTACATACATTGTAGGCGTCTAATAGTTGCGGTTCCATTAGCGGAAGCTTATGAATGCAGTATACGGCGTTGCCATCAGTAGCAGCGTACTGAGTAGTACAGAGTAACGAAGTCAGAGACTTCATTAAAAAAAAAAAACTTTATTTGGCGAAAATATCAAGTTCAGAAAACAGTCGTTGAATAACAGTTGTTAATGATATATAAATTCACTTTCAAGAGAATGCAGGGTACTTTTGATTTTAACCTGTAAATTAAACCTCTAATAGATGAACGCTCTAGACTTTGGTCCTTCGAGTCTTAAATAAAACCCTGTTCTGAGGAAACACATCTTCAAACATAAAAAAATATAACCTTTATTCATAACCGCTATTCAAATTCAAACACTGTTGAAAATCCTTTGTCACTTTCTAACTAGTTTAAAGTTCCAATTGCTAGAGAAGAACAAAAGATTTTAAGCTATTTAATTAGAGTTTGTAAGTAAATATAATTTAGCATTAATTAAAAATTCATAAAAAAGACATTCAACACAAGTATGACGTATACTACAAAGTATAATTGCATTTAATATTAAAACATTTCTATATATAATACATATGTACCTACTTCATTTTTTTAAACTTTTATTGGTCTTGAAACTATTATACTGAAATGAGTTATCAGTAAATTAAAAAAAAAAAGATGTCCTAACTATAGTTATTATGATTTATATCAAATAAACAACGAAAAACAATTATAAAAAAAATAACACAAAGAATTAAAATCATACGCAGTTTAAATTTTTTGAAAAAACACAAACGTTTAATACATTCTTAACATTATCTAAGAAAGGAGACCTTATTATCTGTTGTAATTTGCCAGATATTGAGACTTTGATAATCATAAAAATAGATAGATATTAGAGGATGTTTCTCTAATTTAAACAGATCCTTGAAACAACTATATGTATTTGTTCATATGTATATTTCTGCTAGGGATGTTGCGAATATTCGTATTCGTTTTCGCGAATACCAGTCAATTTACAATTATTCGTATTTCTCATTTTCAAAACGAATACCCAAATACAAATTGAATAGCAAAAGCCCAATGTAACTAATGGATAAAATAGGTTTTCTACAAAAAGAAATACTTTTAAGAGTAAACATTCATTTGAAAATAAGTTACGTATCTGATTTTTTTAGTTTATTTAGTGATTTTTAGTTTATTTTAGTGATATATAGTTTAATTTAAAGTTAGATATCTTCTTAACTTTAGATTATACTTAAAAGGCACTTATTGATTGAACTAAAAAAAATATTCATAGCCCTAAGGGGGCGTTCAAGTATTACGTAACGCAATTTTTGAAGATTTTTGAAATGTAACGCGCCGTAACGTTTTTCTGTACCCCCTGAACCCCCCCCCCCCGCGCCCTCCCTCCTAAACGTTACGTAACAAACAAATGACCATTTTTACCTAAAAGTCACAATTATGTTGCACAAAGTACCGGAAAGTCGCTAAAATACCCCGTAAAACATAAACGAAAAGGGTTGCCAACTTGGGAGATTTTAATTTACCAGTTTTTTATTTGAATTAAAAAAAAACAATGTTACGTAACGCGTTGTTCGAACCCCCCTCCCGCCCATGTAATGCATCGTAACGTTTTACAAAGATCCGGATCCGGATATTTCGGATCCGGGAACGGATGCGGATATATTGTATACTCTTTTACCGGTTTCGGTTACATATACGGGTATGAAATTATTTCGGATACGATTTTGGGTTACGGATATGTTTTTAATTGACTTTTAAAGAAATCTATTACTAAGTGATGGCAACGAAAAATAAAACTAAATAAGGAATAATTGCATCTTTACTTTCACAAAAAACCAATGAAATATCTATCAAATCAAATGCAAACAGCGAGAACTTGTTAAAACAAGCCTCGTTTAGATTCCGCCCTAAACGGCAATGAAAAAACTCGAATATCCGATAAATTCGGTTACGGTTACGGTGCTCCACAAGATCCCTAGTTCATACCGACAATAAGGTCCCTCGGCTCAAATAACATAATTAATAAATAATAATAAAACTCACCATGTTCATTAAAATGCTTCTCGAGTTCCTCGTGCGAGATGTTGGTTTGCGCCGCGGGCGATGCCGCCGTCTGGTCCGGCCTCGACCGGGAACATCTGTCGATAAGCCGCTTATCAGTAAGGAGACTTATCAACCCAATCGAGCATATAAAACCGCCGAAATTACACACCACAGTTGTGCGGACAAAACCGCTGACGTTACGCGTCATGCGTTCAAATTACGCCATTGATATTTGGAAGCGTTTGAAAAGTTCGCGGTCTAACATAGAAATCATCTTGTGAATTTTATGAAACTACCCTCAATTTTTAGAATACATTATTTAAAAGCATTTTATGTTCTAAATCGGATCTGAACGCTTATAATAATAAAGGTATTTGTTTACCTTTTAATCCTACTCAATAAGTGATATTTTTATATTCGTTCACACCCGATTTAGAATATAAAACGTGTACAAAACGCGAAAATTTAAAAAGTTATATCAGTAAAGCACTTCAAAGTTCCCTTGCTTCCTGTTAAGTCCATTTATTCATCGATCAAAATCGATTACAATAAATGAATACATAATTTAAAAAAAACACAAATACTACCACGCGTTCCGGTTTTGGCCTGCGTAATTGAAATAAAAGATGTCCCAGATTGAGCGCCGGATGCATCCCTCGTGCACGAGACAATGTGAATGAGGAGGCACGTATCCAGCAGTGGATACTTGTTACGATTACTCAAGCGACGAAATCGAACAAATAGTGAAATATTTCGAAAATGGAGCAGATTGAGTATCGCGCGGTTAAATACTTAAATGAAAAAAGTTTGATACCAAAAGAGATCTAGCTAAATCAGCGCCTTCGTATACCACCGTGAAAAGTGAGTGACCGCGTTTGAACTAATCGTGGTCGAGAGAGAAGATGACCCACGTGGTCGCTCTTCGACGACAACCACGACGAAAAAGATTGATGATTTTATTAAGGGGAATTGTACTGGATGCAACATTTGAATAATGGTGCCTTTGCTCTATAGGCCAAATGACATTTCTTTTTAATGAAATCTATACTAACATAATATTATAGAGTAAAGATTTGTATTTTTGTATGTTTGTAACGAATAAACTCAAAAACTACTGGACCGATTTCAAAGATTCTGTCACCATTAGAATGCTACATTGTCCCTGAGTAACATAGGCTATAATTTATAAAGATATTGTGTAAATTGGCCAAAATATAACGATAAGTGTCAAGTAAGTCGGAAACAACTCTGCCATCTGCGTGCTACTTCGGCGTGCGCTGCAATGACCGTAAGAGTTGCACGAATATAATGTATGGTGGAAATGTTTCTGAAATTTAGAAAAAAAAATTGTAAAAAAAACTTATAAACCGAAGCGAAGCGAGGGCGGGTCGCTAGTCATCTGTATAAATAAAAATTGAATGCTGTTCGTTGGTAAGCGCATCACTTGAGGACGGCTGCACTGCAAAAGTTGGCCGGAAAATTGGAAATTATTCGGGGAAAAACTGAAAGTGCTTTATTCTATGGGATTTTTGTATGAACTTATTGAAATTTGGACAGGACGTCTGTCTGTTAACTTATAATTGTAATTCATGAATATATTGTTGATAGCTGTCGCCCGCGACTTGGTCCGCGTGGACTCTAGTTTATAAACACCGTCTTTACCTTCTTAGGGGCATTTGGTATTTTCAAGAACGATCACACACATTATTTCTTATAGCTTATTTTTTATCGAACAAATGTTCGACGTGATTCTTTAAATTGATATAACTTTTTTATTTATGAACTGATTGAAATAAAACAAACACTAAATTTTAAGCGATGCTTACCACAATACATTAGTGAAAATCGCACCCAAATCAGTTAAGCCGTTTCTAAGATTAGCGCGCACAAACGCACAGACAAAAATTCTAACAATCATTGTTTTGGGTTCTATTGCGTTGATAAAGGCCCCCAATAATATTTTTCTCATATATCTTCCATGTACAGACAGCGATCAGTTACATTTTTATTATATGTATATAGATGTTGATCGACTTATAGACTTATGATTTGTATTGACTTGTATATTAAATCACTTTAGTATTGACATATAATTGAATAATAATTGCCATAAATAAAATTTTGCACGACTGTTAAGGCGGGACAAAATGAGAAGTACTTGTATTGTTACATCTAATGTTGTTACCTATGTTATTTGATTTCATTAATTAATCGATACCTGATCGGAGATTAACAGATAAAGAAATAGCTGAGACTGTATGCATTTCAACTGAATGTACGCATGACACAATCAACAATGAACTGAACTTTTCTAGAAAAGCAAATTGAACGTAAAACCTTGACCTTTTCCCTTTTTTTCTTTCGATCCCATCCCGCCCCACCGAACGTTACCTGAGCATAGCATTGCTGCAGCGTAGAGCTAGTTCCAAGCCGTCCAACCAGCAGTGGCCCGCGGATTGTGAGGGCGCGCGGAATATTAAGTGGGCAGTGGGTAACGGTTGTACCACTGCTCCTGTAATAGAAGTGGGTAGGTAGAACTCTTTGGTTAGGGGAAGAAAGATCGATGGCAGTGCACCGTGTGAATGAGAAGTGCAACCGTGAAAGTGAATTATGACAGATAATTATAAATGTTAAAATTATAAATTGTCGGCGGCGCGCCCGCATACTCCCTGGTGTTGCAGGTGTCCATGGGCGGCGGTAACACTTACTATCACGTGGGACCGCATACTCGTCCGCCCACTAGTCTATATAAAAAAAAAATGTGAACTGTGATAGCGAAATGTGACAGTGAACTGTGACAATAAATTGTGAGTATCGGTTATAGTGAACTGTGACAAATAACAGTGACTGAGAACAGTGACAGCACCGAGTGTACCACAATGAACTGCGAACTGTCGATGTGAATTGCAACAATGAACTGTTACATTTAACTAAAACATTGATTTTAACAGTGAACTTCGAATATAAACTGTGACACAGAACTATAGAACTAATGTGAACTGTGATTGTGAAAATTAGCAACGAACTATGAATGTGAACAGTGACAATTAACTGTGATTTTACCTACCGCCGTAACAATGATCTGTGAATGAGAACTGTAACAGTGAACTATAAATGTGAACAGTAACAATAAACTATGACAGTGACCTTAACGGTGAACTGTGACAATGAACAATTACAGAACAGTGAACTGTGACCATGAACAGTGATATTACCTATCGCCTCGTTGTGCGGCCCTCGAGGCGCCCAGATGCTCTGCTCCAACGGATGGTATAACTTGAAACAGAATCCGTCCTTTTTACTAGGACGCTCTATGACTTGACACGAAGTCAGAAGAACAGTGCCAACCCAATGACTGCTCTGTAAAGGAAAGAAGTGATTAACTTTTGCGTTTTTCGCGTTTTTCAAAGGGTTACTCTGATTTTACGCTCCCGCGTTTCGGGCCCGACCGAAGTGCTATAACCCCACTCTTTCTTCGTTCGGAGCTCTATATATCTCTGTACTCTATATAGGGTAAGATATTTTTATCGGGAAATTTGACATTTGATTCCCAAGTATCTCTTGTCCAAATCTAGCGATGAGAGTATTTTCAAATATCAAATGAACTTCGTTCGGACCGATATATTGGAGTGAACGTTTTTGTGGTAGGAATGTGTCGAAATATTGGCGGATATTTTGTTTTTCGAGTTTTCGGAGTAGACCGCCTGAAACACAGGTTTATTTTATAAAAAAGAAGGTGGCAGACTAGCGGACAGTCCATCTGGTGCTAAGTGGATACTGTCGCCCTGCGACATCCGCGATGCATGCCAACATCAATTCAGAATGACAAACGCTGGCACGCCCTAATGCGCCGCCTAACCTAAGAGATCCAGTAGTGCATTTGAAGAAAGGCAGTATTACAGGACGAGAGATTTTACTCATCCCATTCTTCCATGAGTAATGGTGTGGGATAGGGAGACAAGAGTACAATAGAACCCAAATTATAAGCGAACAGAGAGAAGGACAGACAGGCGGTGCGTTTTATTAATATAGAGATTTTTTTAATAATGTCATTATTGAAATGTATTATTATTGAAGTTATTTTTTTTAATAATATTATTATATAGAGATTTTATTGAAAGGGGGTTGGGACATTGTTGTACGGAGCCTGGTAATACCTACTTTCCGCCATTTAAAAATTCTCGATTTTGCGGCCGCCAACCAAACCGTAATAAATCGATAAAAGACGTAAAAAACAAACAAAAAATATCCTTAGAACCAATCTTGAGGGGGGGAGTGCACGCTGTAATCCAACAGCCGCTGGGCGCACTCGATTGGCCACATTACCCCTCTTACAGAAGACTACCTTGAAATGTACTGCATTTCCCATTTTATCTTATTTCCCCAATGTATGTACGTGTTTCGGTAGTGAGTGAGATGTGCCAGAGCCCATTCCCATCCTATCCCTCCTCATTTTCCCATCCCTTTCTCCAAATCTATTCCTATATCTCCAAAGGTAGGCAGCGTATCCGGGGGCGTGCCAACGTTTGTCATTTTGAACTAATGTTGGCATGTATCGCGGATGTCTATGGGCGACAGTATCCACTTACCAAGCAGTGGACTAGTTTAGCACATTAGTTTATATATATATATATATATAAAGGCGGTAGACAATCCAGCTGGTGGTAAGTGGATACTGTCATCAGTCCAGGGTAACAAAAGTTGACACGTCAGTGTATGGTTAATTTAGTGTACCTACTCCCTATTTCATGTCATCACACACGATAGTGTATGGTCGGTGAAATGAAGAGCCTACGATGGGATAATCATATCCCTTCCATTTCACCCAACCCCCACCCCATTAAATGCCATTTCATGTCACCCCATTCCATTCAATCTCGTCTCAATTGCCGGCCATCTAATTACACATCGATTACACTTCCCGGCCGGAAGTAATTACACATCGGCCTTTAGAAAGAGACTATCGGCTAGCTACGGTTCTGTGGAGCGTCGTATCTGTCGTGTGCCTGTACGACGACTGACAAGTGAGCGACGTATCGGGACACGACAGAGACGACGCTCTACAAAGCCGAAGCTAGCCGATGTGTATTACTTTCGGCCGGGATGTGTACAAATTTATTTTGCGTTCGTAAACGAGTTTTTGTGATAATTTCAAAGTTCATATTCGTTGGTCTAACAACAAATAGGTTCGTTCTACAGCGTTATATTTGCGGTCGGCGCTAGCTAACCGCTTATCGAATAAGTTGACAATGGGCTGCAAATGAGTTTGTATTTGTTTATATTATTATACATACCTTAGCTTTGGCACTCTTGTAGAGCAGTAGAAGACCAGGTTTGAGAACACACCATAATTTAGTCCATGACTTGAGGGAGCCTCGAACCTAGAAATAATAATAGAAATCCCATTTATTTATAGAAAGATGACACTGTCTATATAGCGACTACTGAACCTAGATCCGGCCAAATTGTTAATCTAGATATTTGGCAATATCGATTGGCGCAATTGGTAGTAACACTGCTTGCTGCGCACAAGGTCCTGGGTTCTATTCAAGGTCAGTCATTCATTTATTTAAAGACAATTGTTTGTTTGGTTCTGGGTGTGTTTGTCTTTGTGCCCACAACACAGGCAACCCAAGAGTGAGCCATTGAGTGTGGCGTTATTTATTAATAAAAAACATTATTGATTGTTATTATCGATGAATAATATCGTTATAATACATCCTCGGTCTCGTACGAATGTGGGTAGAGCGTAACGTTAGATAGACGTCAAACTCGTCATTATCGTGCGAACCACCGGCGAGTGCGGACGTGCTGTACTATTATGTGTGTATTGCCGAGTCAAAGACACTTTATTAGAGAAGTGACTTTTTTAAATTTTATAGGAAGTGCACATTTTTTTTTTAATTGTAAATAATATAGTCCAATGTCAGGAAGCAATTGAAAAAATTCTTATCATAGTTCCACGAATGGGTTCGGGACTTGTAAGTACAGACTTATTTCATGTTCCTACGAACAAATGTCGGTCGTAACGCTCCGCTGGCTCGTATGTGCTACTTTTATAATGGCTGTCTTAACAGTTTCCTGAGAGTGATCTGGACATGCTTACCAACAAATACTCTAAATTTAAAGCTAAGACAAGGTCATACACACTCACTACTGGACACCCATTAAATTTTGAAAACTAAATTCTAAATTTATATGTATAATAACTCTTTAGATATAATACAATATATATCGGCGCAGTGAACTAACGCGAGCAAAAAAACAACAATTGCGCGCGTTAACGAAAATACCGCGTGCGACGCACAGCTGCTCGCACCCAAACGATATAAATTAAACGATGGCCGCTTTGCGATTCAGAAGTGTGCTGGCAGTCAACCGAGACTAAGCTTCTGTGTCAACTTTGACACTGAATGGGTTGTATTGCGGAGTAACCGAGATCAAGTTATGGTAATTTAATTGAAAATATCTCTTTTAAAATATGTAAAAAGAAGAACAAAGCTGGTGAAGTTTTTAATTAATTGTTGTCAATTAAATGAAGTTAAATAATTAAACTAGAATTAATTCGTTTTTTTTAAATTATTAGATTAAAATTTAATGTTTAAGTTAATCAGAGAAGTATTTAATTAAACTAGATTTCATTTGTTTGTTAAATAAATTATTAGATTAAAAGTTAATTTTTTCTTCAGAAGTGTTTATTTTCATTCACCGTAGATTTTATTGATTAACTTATTGATTAATTTTACTAACACAATCAATCTCATGAGTGATGTGTCACGCTATCACACTGCAAATGTATCGATATTGGGTATGTATTGTGTGCTCTTGTAAGTACAAATATATTTTTTTTTCAAATCTCTAGAGCAGACCCCGCCCCCCCTCAGCGACGCCATTGGTGTGCTGGGTGTGCCTATTACTAAATAAATACATTTTAATTACGATTGTGTGAATTTGTTTTATGAATAAAACGCATATTGAAATGAAATTTTAAAATTGTTATTATAAACAGAACAATAAATAAAGAAGAATAACATTACCTTCAACCAATCAGCAAGCACGACCACTGAAGGGTCTTCGATAGAGTGCAGAAGAGCCGAAGCAACTCTTTTCTTCTCCCTCCTATAGTGTTGTCGTTGCGCCTTATAACTCTCCTTTCGAGTTAACGCCGTGCTCGGTGGACGCGATATACTGCCCGCCGCTGCTTCTGACGACTGAATAATGATACTTCTTGAATGAATGAATGAGAAATTTATGAGAGATTCGTTCGACAGAAGTTCGAACGAACGAAGTGTTTTAACCATACTCTTCACTTTTCTTCGGTCGGTGCTCCATATCGGGTATATCCGATTGTTTAAAAGGTAGATATTGTTATCGTGAAATTTGACGTTTGATCAAGTATCTGTTGACAAAATCTATATTTCGATAGTTGTCTCGTGTGATCAGAGTAGTTTCAAATTTCAAATGTACTTCGTTCGGACTGATAATGATAAATATATCGGATGAAACGTTTTCGTGGCAGATATATCGGTGGAAACTTCCATGTTTGTGATTTCGGAGTAGACCTGTATCGTATGATGTTGTATCGATGCTGGAAAGTATCGAATCGTGCATCCCTACCTTGCGCCTATATCCCAACGGTGGTAACACATAGGATGATGATACGGTATGTTAAGTGGTCCATATCTTACCTTATCTGAGGATGTTCCATCCGGCGGGTGACTCCGGGCGTCTCCGGATGCAGGGGTCAGGACCGGCGCACCCGGAGATCGCGGTGGTGGTGTTAGTGTTGGCTCACCTGGAGGCCAAAGAGCTGTTTCAGGGATTTTTCGAGATAATCTACTCTTTCTACTTATTTCTTCTCTTGATTATCATGAAACTGAAGAGATCCTTATAGCGATGGGTAACTCCGGATTCAATGAATCAAAAGATCCGAAACCGCGAGCGGAGCCGACTCTTAATGATTCCGGCAAACTATTATCGGCTCCGGGGAGTTATTTATTCTTTTCATTTTTGGATTGCTGAGTTACATGAACGAACGAGTCACTCTCAGGCTCTTATAAAACATGAATCAAAGGAGTCAAGGAATCGTTAAGAGGAGTCGGATCCGCGAGCGGAGCCGGATTAAGTGAGATGAAACACTCCGAGGAGTCGTGAATACCCACGACTAGATCCTTAGATATGCCAAGTAAGACTTAACTTTACAACGCACTCACACTTTAATCCACTTACACAGATATACTTTTACACACACATACACGCATCGCTAATACTTCTCATAGATTCCTAATAATTTTATAACTACATCTTAACGTCTAAATATATTTAGACGTTACCAGCTATAAGTTTTTACCTGTTTGAATGTAAACGTACCTACCTGTGTTTGTAAGCTTGCTTCTCATTACGGTGTGTGCTGGTGCCAAAGGTGATCGCCTCACACAATACCTGTACCTTTACGATACAGGCTCTGCCTAGTGTGAGGATCTCTGACACTATTGTTTAAACATGCGTACTGACATATGATCAACTTTGCATAATTGTTAATTGATAAAATATTGTTAAATTGTAAGATCGTAGTTTTGTAATTAAATCTTTTGTTTGGAGAATAAATAAATATGAAATGTTGCGGAGATAGCAATGCAATGCAACCGGCCGTTTTAGCACCCACCGCTGCACATGCACCTTGGCTCGTGTTTATAGTGAAGTGGACGGACGAGCAGGCGGTCCCATGTGATGGTAAGTGTTACTGCCGCCCATGGATAACTGCAACACCAAGGGGCATGCGGGTGCGCCGCCGATCTTAAATCGGCCCTAAAACCTTAATATGGCTTAAAACGGCCAAACGGGTTATGGAGTCCACTCTTTTAAAGGTGTTGTAGTGCCTCGGGGCTTGTGTTAGTGGCTTTTATCCCTCGTCTTTTACCGACACCCACGGGACGAAATTGTGTGCTGCCTATTGTAAAGGTGGCCAACACACCACGAAGCGACAAAAACTGACACAATCAAATTCAACACAATCGCATTTCAAAAACTCACCGTAAATCGGCGGCGTTGATGGCGCAGTCGATGGAAGAACTACGTTCAATGCGGGATGATGTTGCTGCTTCTAAAACCACAATCACATTTTTTATAGAAAAAGGCGGCGGACGAGCATACAGTCCACCTGATGGTAAGTGGATACTGTCGCCCATGGGCATTTGCGATACGTGCCAACATCAGTCCAGAATGACAAACATTGGCACGCCCCCGGATGCGCTGCCCACCTTTGCAGATTAAGGAATGGAGTCGAAAAATTGGGAGGGATAGGATGGGATGGGAATGGGAATATCTATCTCACTCACTACCGAAACACGTACGTACATTGGGGAAACAATAAAGTAGTAAATTTCAATATGAGAGGGGGTAACGTGGCCAGTCGAATACGCCCCGCGGCTGTGGGAATGCAGCATGCACTCTCACCTACAGATACAGTAAGACTACTACAATATACCTGAGTTACATAATAATTACTTGGGTCGAGAGGGGGCGGATGCACGCTTTAATCCCACAGCCGCTAGGCGCACTCGACTGGTTAAGTTACCTCTCACTCATTGCATTCACAGACAAACACACACTCAGACCCGAACAAACATTGTCTACCAAAAAAGGAATGTCCGACCGCGTATCGAACGCGGGAAAACTTGCACAGCAGACAGCTGTGAATAGGATTTTGCAAGGTCGGCGGCGCGCCCGCATACCCCCTGGTGTTGCAGGTGTCCATGGGCGGCGGTAACACTTACCATCACGTGGGACCGCATGTTCGTCCGCCCACTAGTCTATTAAAAAAAAAAGACACTATCAACTGCACGTACTGTACATACATGCACATATATACAGGTGCATGTTCTGCATTTCCTACTTTATCTTATTCCCCCAATGCACTTACGTGTTTCGGTAGCGAGTTAGATATGCCAGAGCCCAGTCCTATCCCATCTCATCTTTCCTCATTCTCCTATCTTTTCCTCAACGATTCTCCAAATGTAAGCAGCGCATCCGGGGGCGTGCCAACATTTGGCGTTCTGGACTGATGTTGTCAAGTATCGTAGATGTCCATGGCCGACAGTATCCACTTACCACCAGGTAAACTGTTTGCTCGTCCCATGATCGTCAGTATACCATGATCTCGAAGGACCTAGGGACCTTGCTTTTTCTTCAACAGTAGTTAACAATTAAACTTACTAACCTTAGAGATGTAGTTTGGCGTCGACGTTTGAAACTGGCACTCAGGGCCTCGCAGCGCTGGGGAGGAGGGGGTGGTAGTGGATGGGGAAGACGGCTCCACTGCGGGGGATGAACTCATTATGAGGAGGATGACGTCAGAGCATGGCTACAAGTCGCGTTAAACTCTGGCTAGTTTTTTTCAAGATTATATTTTTGGTGAATATTTTTAAATGTGATTCCTCGGTATGCATCAATTTAATAAATAAACGAAATTATCTATGGTTATAGAAAATAAAAGGAAGGAATAAATGTTGACTATTATTTACTTGTGTAGAAATTAAATAATTAAACGTTATTAATAATTTTTAATTATTTTATTATCGTTTTTTAATTAGAAATGTGTATGAAAAATACAATTAGCTAAAGGCATAGACAAAATAGGTTCTTTATGTGCATAATAGGAATTGCTTGTGTAATATTTTTTATAGTTTAATTACATACAAAGAAGGAAGAGTAATTTTGGAATGACATTAGCAATAATTTCATTTGGAAGATATACGCTTATTATTTAAAAAATATACCTATTTGTGGCAGTGTTACAGTAAAAACTATATTTTTCATATCATGGAATGGTGTTGGAAGTATGGAATCACAGGAAAATGGAAATATAAAGGGTATTTTTCCTGAAACAAGTATTAAATTTTATTTATACATATAAATTAACTCGAATAATTGTTACAGGAAATAATTGGTTATTAAAACAGTGATATGATGTAATATATATGAATGTATTGTAAATATATAATCTACACAGTTATCGGCGGGAGCTATGTGTCAAATTTGCTATTCGCCTAGACATTGTTTGGTCAATTTCCTTTTTTTCGGCGTTTACGCTACAAACGCATATATTAGTGTACTACCTTCCACCCGCGGCTTCGCTCACGTGGACTAAACAGCTGTAAAATATGTTTAACACCTGTAAAAACACCGAAATGATGGATTTCGTGGATGAAAATCAATCCAAATATTTTTTGAGTAATTCTTTTTTTACTTTCATCTATAACTCAACTTCCATGTATCATATGAAGATGACACATATACCAGTTTTCCTCCTGGACACTTAGCTATACGTTAGTGAAAACCCTATCAAAATCCGCTGAGTAGATTTTACGTGATGCTCAAACAAACAGACTTACAGAGAAACATTTTAAAAACGACTGTTTTGGTTTTCATAGCTTCTAAAGAGAGCCCCCCAATTTTAATTAATAGTCGATGTACAGACAACCCTTTTGCTCTTTTATTATATGTGTAGGATACCAGTTATATTATTGCATAATAGCTGTGTCCACGAGTTCGTGTGAGTTGACTCGTGGACATGGTGTGTGTGATTAAAACTATTCTCTCCTAATAGGAGGCTCCTACGCCATTTCATATCACCCAATCACATTTCCTCTACTCCATTTCATCCCGTCCCAATCCATCCCATAATCCGATACCCGCCCACCTCATTGAATAGTGCATAATGCAAGACAGGCTGGCGGCCCACAAAATGATACAGTGTCGTATCAACCAATAGAGCGTTAACACATAAACAAACTCCTTTGCAGCCAATTATCAACTTATAAATATTTACAATAAGCGGTCAGGTGGCGCCGATCGCAAATATAACGTCGTAGAGCAACGAAAATTAACAAAATGAAAACATATCACCGCAATAACTTGCTTACGAACGCATAAAACGCTCGCTTGAAGAATGCTTTTAAGTGGATACCACCACTCGTGGAAACGCAAACGCGATAGCAGCGTTTACAAACGAAAAGGAAACCACTATACAAGCTGCCGCTAAAAAGCTAAAATCTAAAATGCGTCACCCCATCTCTTGCTGTGGGCGTCGTAAAAGGCGATTAAGGGTTATTAGCGATGGGTAACTCCGGATTCAATGAATCAAAAGATCCGAAACCGCGAGCGGAGTCGAAACTCGTTAATGATTCCGGTTAACTGTTATCGACTCCAACGAACGTGATGCAAAGCGAATGAGTCGCTCTCAGGCTTTTATAAAATACTAGCGACAATATTTCAATAAAATATAGCCTATATTAGACACGGATAATGTAGCTTCCTATTTGTGAAAGAATTTTTGAAATCGGTTCAGTAGTTCCAGAGATTACCCTCAACATACCCACAAACAAACACACAGTTTTACCTCTTTATTATATTATAAATTAGTATAGATGTAGGTGAATCAAAGGAGTCGAGGAATCGTTAAGAGGAGTCGGATCCGCGAGCGGAGCCGGAAAACACTATATAGGAAATACAAATACAATATATACCATATATATTGTGTATATATATATGATACAAAGTTGATGATACAATATATATTAATGAGATACAATAGTAATCAAAATTTAATGAGTATATATAATTAATAAGTATCAAGATTGTTTATTCCTTCATGAATAGTAATACGGGCAGCCGATCACCGTGGTTTCAAAAATCGAACATATTTTAACTAAACTTGACATCGGTAAATTCGCCAACAGCACGTTTTAAGTCCGCCAAAGGCGGCCACGCGGGTTGGCGAGTGCATTTTATTAAAAGTAGTTTTCCTCAGTTGTGATAGCGGCTTTGTTACCCATTTGTAGCCTTTTACGATACCCCATCAAAAAGATGGGGTAAGTTGGGGTATCGGTGGAGCTATTCTAAGCAGTGGACAGTAAATAGAAGTTTTGAGGGGGAGAGTGCACGCTGCATTCCCACACTGGGCACACTCGACTGGCCACGTTACCCCACTCTCATAGAAGACTACTTTGAAATGTACTGCAATTCCCACTTTATCCTATTTTCCCTGTGTACGTGCGTGTTTCGGTGAATACCCACGACTAAGGGGGTATTCCCTTAGCGCCTTACAATACAAGCCTAAATACATGACTACTTGACTATTAGAATATCTATTGTATACACAATAGATACTACAGATACAATAGATACAGTAATACTACAACATTGATAAATATCTCACACCTAATACATAGTAAAGCTATAAAATAACACCAGATAATCAATCATATCTAAAGACTCTGGTTTTAAGATAAATCTAAAGATTGCGACTTATCTAAGGCAAATATTCTCGTTATCACAGACTATATTTAACTGTTTTGTGGGTTCGCTATAGTTTAAAACCTTGATCACACCGTGCGATACTACCGTCTTGTGTGAGCTTAGCATGGAGTTATCAATTAAACAGCATAGCGGAAAGCTATTTATACATATGTTTGTGCACCCTTTTATAACAACTTTTCTCTAAAATGATCATGCACATATCTTGAGCATGGGGGATGTATTGCCTTAAGGTATATTATTATGCATTTGGGGTGTAAAAATGTGTATTTGTATGTATGTATGTTTGTGTACCCCTTTACAACAATTTCTCTCCGAAATAACTGGACCGATTTTGATGTGGATGGGTGTTGTGGTTCTAACTCACCAGGGGGCGCTGCTGTACCAAATTAAAAGTTGTAATACTTTATAATTCTTATTTTTATAATAAGGCATTAAGGTCGCCTTTTGTATGAAAATAAAAAAATTAAAATCATTTTTTAAAGTGCTATTTTATTTCATTTCATTTTTATAAAATGTAAATAAATAGCAATAAATAAATAAACTTTATTTATTTACGTATAAATGGCTACATAACTTAGATTTACGAAAATAAAGCATACACTATTATTAATGAGATACAATAGTAATCAAAATTTAGTTATCTATAATTAGTAAGTATCAAGATTGTTTATTCCTTCATGAATAGTAATACGGTCAGCCGATCGCCGTGGTTTCAAAAATCGAACTGACATCGATTTGACATCACATTGACACCGGTAAATTTGTGATGGGGCCAACGGCACGTTTTAAAACCGCCAAGCGGGTTGGCGAGTGTATTTTATTAAAAGTAGATTTTCTCATGAGTTGTGATAGCAGCTTTGTTACCCATTTGTAGCCTTTTACGATACCCCATCAAAAAGATGGGGTAAATTGGGGTATCGGTGGAGCTATTCTAAGCAGTGAACAATAAATAAAAGTTTTGAGGAGGAGAGTGCATGAGTGGCCAGTCGAGTGTGCCCAGTGTGGGAATGCACCCACACTGGGCACACTCGACTGGCCACGTTACCCCACTTTCATAAAAGACTACTTTGAAATGTACTGCATTTCCCACTTTATCCTATTTTCCCAGTGTATGTGCGTGTTTCGGTAGTTAGTGAGATAAGCCAGAACCTATTCCCATCCCATCCTATCCCTCCCCGTTTTCCAAATACATTCCTATATCTCTCTTAGGCAGCGTATACGGGGATATAAATAACAACATTTGTCATTCTGGACTGATGATGGACAGTACACACCTGATGGACATGTGTACCATCAGGTGGACTGTATGTTTGTGTGTCACTGTTTTTCCATAAAGAAAAATATATATATTATCGTGTATCAAGCAAGCAGCATTACTACTGATAGGGCTATATCTTGTGTTAGCTGGTGTTAAAAGTTTCGCCATATCTTCTCTCCAGGAAGCCATTTGTCAAGTCTTGAATCTGCTTATTGTTGGTAATTCAATGATTTCTTCTGCTAACTTATTCCATATACCCACAACTCTGTTACTGAGTATATCATGGTCTGCTTTTGGTATTGGCCAGTGTAATTACCATATATTTCTAACGTCCAATTTAACGAAACCGACATTAATCTACTTAACTTAACTAGTGTATCAAAAAGGAGGGTAACGCTTTGAATAAACCAGTTTTAGCTAGCCTAATAGGAAAACAAACATTATGCGTAACTTAGCGTGTTTCTCACTCTATTATCATATGCTCCAATTTCGTGTTTACTGTACGAGTTACTGTATGTTCACACTATGAATTAGCCCGACCTCTCCTAATTTTTTTTTGGTGTATCTAATTGCATTTATTACAGTACAATTTTAATGTTTGTAAGTAATTGTCTTTTTTTTATGGACGAAGGCGGCAGACGAGCATACAGACCACCTGGTGGTAAGTGGATACTGTCGCCCATATGGATTTGGAGAAAGGGTTGGGGACGTGGGAAGGGATAGGATGGGAATGGGCTCTGGCATATCTCACTCACTACCGAAAAACGTACGTACATTAGGGAAATATGATAAAGTGGGAAATGCAGTACATTTCAAGGTAATCTTCTGTGAGAGAGGGGTAACGTCACCAGTCGAGCGCGCGCGCCCTGCGGCTGTTGGATTGCAACGTGCACTCTCCCCCCCGCGTATTGTGCAAGGAAGCAGATGGTCAAGCGGCCCACGTGATGGTAAGTGGTCACCCCCGCCCATGCTACACTAGGAGGTATGCGGGTACGCCGCCGACATAGACTATATTATAATGTCCAGGCGAAAAAATAATATAGCTTCCACGGGCCACGGGCGTTTAGGTGGTATATTGAAAAAAAAACAGTACAAATTTAAAAAAATCGCAATCCCATATACGCATTCGTTTTAATGCATCGAATTTGAATGAGAGAGAGAGAGAGAGAGAGAGAATGGAGAATGAAATATTCATCAAAATAATTATCAAAATAATTATAAAAGATAATTAGCATTGATAATTATCTTTTCGAACCCTGCTCACCGCTGCTATAAGCGTGGTGCACTCGTGAGTTGCGAAAATGGAAAATCGCCAAGTTTACCTATTTAACTCTGAAAGCAAATAAATAAATATCTCATGCTTTGATATTCATGTTTTATGGATGTGTAAAATTTTTATGCATATAAATATTTACAGATATGATGAAGCATTGAAATAGACTGATAACATTTTTATGTAATGTACACTCGCTTCATGGTTTGTTCGCATAAGGATGGATTCTCATTTTTTTTTGGATTTGCTAATATCTTGTGCCCTTTCAAGTGTCATCGGACATAACAGATTCTCATAACAACAGAAACTGTACAGTCAACCTGAGTGTTTAAGATTAGTTTGGATTATTTTTAGAAAGCTTTTGAAAATGGCTTTGGGGAGGTATATTTCTTACATCTCACAAAGGCGGGTTGTGCTCGAACAATGTACATTGTTTTAGTGAGCGCCTGGAATTGTATTTGGTTTTTATTTTTATATATAAAGTAGAACAAATGTATAAAAATGATAATAAATAAATGTTGAGGTTTTTCTCAATTTTTCAAGATTGTTGAATCATCGTGCAAGATTGCAGGATGATTTGTGAGAATATGCAACTGATCAGGCAACTGATCAGGCGTGCGTCTGGAACGCCCTTTTTATTATTAGTGACTCGATTTTTATTAGTGCCCCCTAGCACACGTAATTTCACTAATTTTAACAAATGTACCTATTATTTATCTATTATATGAGACAAATCACTGAGATTATATGAGTCACCTGAATCACTGAATTTTCAGTTTTGAAGGCCTACTTAAAAAAGGATGTTTGATAAAAGTTTTTATGCAATTTTGAAGTGCTTACTGAAAAAATTATTCAGCTCCTGTGTCCGCTTTTCTCATGGAGAAAGACATATTGGATTTTTGAAGAAAACAACGGTTTACCGAAAAAAAAATGTTTATTCAGTTCCTTATTTTTTTCAAAATATTAAACACTGCTTTCCTTCTGTGGTTCAAATTCGTGAAATCAAAAGAACAATAGACCATCAAAATGATGGTGAATATGCTAACTTCAAAACTGCATAAAAACTTTTTCTTTGACCTAACATTATGTTAGCTTAGGCCATTATGCACACATAAAAATGTAGGGTGGCTTGACTCAAGTGTCTGGGAGTATAGTTATAGTCTTTTCATTGTTATTATAGTGTCTACTCATAATAATTTTCAGTTATCCCTATTTACTAATTCAACTCACAAATCAAAATTTAAGACAATTGGAATTTTCCTAATGTATAAAATATACCTACTCTATTAAAAGTTATGGGTAATTCAAGTAGACACATTTTTCCTTATTCATATATGGCAATGGTGCAATGAGTGTCTTCTTCTGCCAGTGTCAAGTTTTCTTCGCATTAAACAATTTCAAAGTCTAACACAAATCTTGTTAATGTCCAGTCCTGTCGAAGTCAGTCAGGAGTCATTCGGTAAAGTGATAGTAAGTTTACTGAGAATCAAACATCAAACTTCACTTCTAGAGTTCCCACCAAGTCTTGAAAATGCTCGAATCTTGAAAGTCCTTTAACATATAAATATTTAGTGTTTACAATAAAGCACCCTTACCAGTAGACTTGATAATTTTTTAAAGGGATCAATTGTAACCATTCCCCGGGATAAAAATATCTGTTCAGTCTTCAGTAATAAGACAGTAGCGAAACAATACATGCCAACATCAGTCCAGAATGACAAACATTGGCACCTTTACATATTAAAGAATGAACTGGGAGTAAGGTTTGGGAAATGGGGAGATAAGATAAGGTGGGAATGGGCTCTGGCATATCTCACTCACTACCAAAACATGTACATACATTGGGGAAATATGATAAAAGTAGAAATAAATAATAAATAAACAACAGTAATAGAAAATGCTTACTGAAAAAATTATTCAGCTCCTGTGTCCGCTTTTCTCATGGAGAAAGACATATTGGATTTTTGAAGAAAACAACGGTTTACCGAAAAAAAAATGTTTATTCAGTTCCTTATTTTTTTCAAAATATTAAACACTGCTTTCCTTCTGTGGTTCAAATTCGTGAAATCAAAAGAACAATAGACTATCAAAATGATGGTGAATATGCTAACTTCAAAACTGCATAAAAACTTTTTCTTTGACCTAACATTATGTTAGCTTAGGCCATTATGCACACATAAAAATGTAGGGTGGCTTGACTCAAGTGTCTGGGAGTATAGTTATAGTCTTTTCATTGTTATTATAGTGTCTACTCATAATAATTTTCAGTTATCCCTATTTACTAATTCAACTCACAAATCAAAATTTAAGACAATTGGAATTTTCCTAATGTATAAAATATACCTACTCTATTAAAAGTTATGGGTAATTCAAGTAGACACATTTTTCCTTATTCATATATGGCAATGGTGCAATGAGTGTCTTCTTCTGCCAGTGTCAAGTTTTCTTCGCATTAAACAATTTCAAAGTCTAACACAAATCTTGTTAATGTCCAGTCCTGTCGAAGTCAGTCAGGAGTCATTCGGTAAAGTGATAGTAAGTTTACTGAGAATCAAACATCAAACTTCACTTCTAGAGTTCCCACCAAGTCTTGAAAATGCTCGAATCTTGAAAGTCCTTTAACATATAAATATTTAGTGTTTACAATAAAGCACCCTTACCAGTAGACTTGATAAGTTTTTAAAGGGATCAATTGTAACCATTCCCCGGGATAAAAATATCTGTTCAGTCTTCAGTAATAAGACAGTAGCGAAACAATACATGCCAACATCAGTCCAGAATGACAAACATTAGCACCTTTACATATTAAAGAATGAATTGGGAGTAAGGTTTGGGAAATGGGGAGATAAGATAAGGTGGGAATGGGCTCTGGCATATCTCACTCACTACCAAAACATGTACATACATTGGGGAAATATGATAAAAGTAGAAATAAATAATAAATAAACAACAGTAATAGAAAATTATCTAACAAGATTCTTATATGAATATTGTATTAGTGACATAATTTACTTAAGACACTATGTAACAACAACGTTTACTTAGCATATAATTAAATTACTGTTCTTGAATCATGAGTATCATGAAGTTACATGAAAAAAAAGCAAGTAATAAAAAAATACTCACAGTCAATAGAGATGTCGATCGAAAATTAGTTGATAAAAAAAATATAAACGATAGGCAATGGAATTTTGGTTCACCCGGCTGCAATGTATTATTTCTCATAAAGTTGAGGAAGGCTAAGGTCACAAAGAGTTCAACTCCGTATCAACATTAAATTAATTAACATCCGCCAATTGTTACACGCAGAATGTAGAAGACGACACAAACAGCTAATTTTGTGTCCAAATTGTGTATTTATCCACTGTTATGTACAAGTTCGAAGACCATCTCCAATATTCTGAACAATAATATGACACAAACACATTTAAAGCACAAAATAGTTTACTTCTAATATAATGCACAGTTTATTGCCTTATGTTCACCAGTCGCCCGGTTTGGAAACCGCACGAAAACACAATAATTTTATTGTAATTTAGGCTTGAAGGCACAAAATGTATCCTTTTCTGACGTGCTAATTTCATAGACAATCATTGAAAATTGACACAACACAAATATGTGTTCTAGGTGGACGTCTATTTACCTGCGGTTACGATCTAATGACATAAAAAAGGCATTAAGCAGTAACTTACAGTGATATTGATAATTATTATTAATAAGACTGGAAGTAAATACTAAAGCATGTGGTTGGTCTGTTAAATTTAAATAGATATTGTTAAAATTGACTTAAGAATAGGTAAAAAAATGTTGTAATTTAGTTTCAACATTCCCAGTTAAACGGCACAAAATTGCTGCTATATAACATCATAATAGTGGTAACAATAGTTATTTCCATTGATTGCATTTTTCCAAGGTTAGCAGCCTTCTTTGTTAATCCGCAGTCAGACCACTACTTTAACCATAGAAAAGACAAATTTGTAAATGTCAATTGTTATCTTTCAAGTGTCAAATATCTTGACGTAAATACCTATGTTTTGTTTACAACTGGTAATGGAATTATCGAGAATTATAATTCACAAGAGAAGCTAGTTAGGTGAAAATTGAGGTTGAAAAATCATAATATTTAATAAACATTGTTCTAAAAGGCTTAAAAACATGTCATCTTTCTTGTGTCTTATATGCCACAGTACAGTTAACTCTGATACTAATGAAGAAACACGTGAAAAGTATAGAGAAGTTGTAGGAATGCACGTAAGTTCAGCAAAAAGCATTATTATTTGAATTTTTATAGCACGACAGCCCTATTTTCAACATAAAATCCCATCTGGATTGTTTTTTTTTTTTTTTTTTCTTTTATGTACGAAGGCGGCAGGCGAGCATACAGTCCACCTGATGGTAAGTGGATACTGTCGCCCATAGACATCCGCGATACATGCCAACAGTAGTCCAAAATGATAAATGTTGGCACGCCCCCGGATGCGCTGCCTACCTTTGGAGATATAGGAATGGATTTGGAGAAAGGGTTGGGAAAATGGGCAGGGATAGGATGGGATGGGAATGGGCTCTGGCACATCTCACTCACTACCGAAACACGTACGTACATTGGGGAAATACGAAAGTGGGAAATGCAGTACATTTCAAGGTAGTCTTCTGTGAGAGAGGGGTAACGTGGCCAGTCGAGCGCGCCCAGCGGCTGTTGGATTGCAGCGTGCACTCTCCCCCTTGCATGTATAGAATATATATATATATAACTTATATATATAGAACTTGTTTAAAAGTTTTGTGGTTAACTTGAATCTTGCAGGAACTCTGTAATGGATCTAGATAAAAAGTACCCTACATGATCCAGTACATATGAAGCTGTAACTAGGCCAAGATTCATTAAAACTCCTCTAGTAGTTCTTGCGTCATGTAGGTTCAGGCACAAAAAATACCAAAAAATGTTTTGAACTCTACATCATTCAGTGTACACTGCAATATTTTTTTAAATATATCTACATTTTACAATTTTATTTTATGTATAGATATACCTAGATATACATTTCCTTTTTGTTTTTTTAAACACCTTTTATAACCAGAAATTCTTTAAACGAGATGTATTTATCTAGTTATGTATTTAATAATAACCATTAAATCATTATTAATAATTTAATAATAATAGATAACCATTAAATCATATTTTTTCTCGTTACAGCTGTGCCCCGATTCTCATTTATGCTACATCTGCTGCCATGTACTAAACAAGCTATGCTTATTTAAATCTATATGTCTGAAACGAAGTTTAGAATATCCAGTACTATTTAGGTTAGTTCCTATAGTTCAATCTTAATCATATGTAATCATTGTATTTATTTATATTGACATATATTTATATGGTTGCCTGGAAGAGATTGCTTAAGGGATAAGGCCGCCAATTGTATAAATATTTCATTGTGTTCAGTATCTATATTATGTACAATAATTTATTTTTATTATTTGATAATTGGTCTGAAACCTCGCCTCTCCCTCGAACATTAACCCAAAACGCGGGAGAGACGGTATAAACCCTGGCGGAAGTACAGTCGGCCGGGGTTCATTACCCTAGGGAGAGAAACCAGCGCATGATTTATGCTGGAGCATAACCAGTAACAAGCGGCTCTCCTGTCTGCATCTTCGCTGGAAGCTATTATTATTGACTTTATGCTACCTCCTTTGTTTATAAAACGACCTTCCTTTTTTTATCATGTATATTCTTATTTCATCTCAATTCCAGAGAAAAAGGCACACCAAATCTGCAAAAGAATGATCTAGAAATCCATATCCTATGTCCAGAAGATAGTTGTGAATACCAAACTGGTAATATCAACTTAAAATCCTATCATTTTACGAGTAGCTACAGTGATTATTGTCACAGAGAATATAACAATGAAAATCACCAGTATGTTGAACTTGAAGAGGAGAGAAATGATTTCGAAGATTATTTCCAGCCAGAAAGACAGGCAGATTATCAAAATTTTAATATAAATTGTCAACCAGACGTAGAACTAGCACCGACAAAGGCCAAAAATTCAGATGAAAATTCAAACATATCAGATAATAATGAAGAAATTGAAACCGAAAATGAATCTTTTATAGATTACAATAAAAATTTAGAAATACAAGACAATATTAGTACAGAAAATCGAAATACAGAAAAACATATATACAGTCCAGAAATTAACAGTGATCAGAATGAAAATGTAATAAATGATTACACAGAAAAAGACCCAAATGCAACTGACATGATAAAAGACTTAGAACAGACTGAGCCTAGTATAGAACCGTCACCAAAAAAGACCTCAAAGAAGAAAACCAAAGGAAAGAGATCAAAAAAGAAAAAGCCAGATTTTGAAAGAATATTTTTGAGTTTAGAGGAACAGAAATCTGAATTAGAGGCCAGAAGAAAAGATAAAAAATATTTAGAAGCTGAATTTAAATGTTATAATTGTGCTTTAGGGTTTCTATTTAAGGATACATATCAAACGCATATGATGAGGCATGAAGAAGTAAGTTCTTTATAGTAATCACTATTGTCTTATTTTATTTATTTATTTATTCAGATACACTAACACTTCACTTGATAACAATTATAAAAGACATTCCTTAAATAATTAATATGTATAACAAATGTTACAATAATAAAAACACAACCTTCAAAGAAAAGAAAAAACGGGCGTTAAAGAAAGAAATACAAACCTAAGCATAGGTGGTCTTGGTTTAATTGGCATAACATTTTCTTGTTTAATTGGCATAACATTTTCTTAGGAAGCCATACACCATCTGTATTAGTTTAGTTTACTAAATGTGAATGAGTTTTACTTAACATCTGCATTCTTCAACATAACACTGGATCCAACTTCCCCTGAATTCTAACATAACATACCCGTGGCAGTATTCAACTCAAGGCTCATTTACACAATGAGTTTCCGGAACACATTTTTTTTTTATTTATTTTTTATGTACGAAGGCGGCAGACGAGTATACAGTTTACCTGATGGTAAGTGGATACTGTCGCCCATAGACATCCCCGATACATGCCAACATTAGTGCAAAATGACAAATGTTGGCATGCCCTTGGATGCGCGCTGCCTATCTTTGGAGATTTGGAGAAAGGGTTGGGAAAATGGGGAGGGATAGGATGGGAATGGGCTCTCGCACTTCTCACTCACTACCGAAACACGTATGTACATTAGGGAAATAAGATAAAGTGGGCAATGCAGTACATTTCAAGGTAGTCTTCTGTGAGAGAGCAGTAACGTAGTCAGTCGAGCGCGCCCGGCGGCTGTTGGATTGCAGCGTGCGAGTGCACGCTTCCAGAGAAAAAATTAGTCAAGAATATGCATGCCTAATATAAACAACTGTTATCATTATTTGATCACTGTTAACATCGAGTTTTTATCATCACATGTACAGTCGCAAGACAGATAGTTTTGTCGCATATGAAAATTTCATGCAATAAATACTCCCACCCGAACCATTCGAGAAACTCTCTTTGTATAAATAAATAAATAAACCTTTAGTGTTGTAAATTTTGTGACGCTCGAGTGTTGAGTGAGCGATAATGAAACTTTATGGCTTGAGCATTAAACGCTTGTGCACGTTATAGTCCATTTTTTTACATTTAAACCCTAACTAAAAAGCTTGAGTCTAACACGGTTAAGATTCATTAGTGATCACCTCTCATTTAACTAATTCAAGCGCTACACCATAGAAGTTGAAGAATATAATGCAATATATATTACACCAGTATACTTTTACCAATATTCTAGTCAAACGGTCAATACCGTGGTCCACTTTGCATAGCTACGCACGGAGCGCGATACACGTGCGTGCGCGCCGTGCGGAGTGCGCTCGCATAACCCGCGCCGACATGCGTGTGGCTTCCTGCCATTTGTTTAGATTAGGTTCATGACTAGCTGTGTCTACGACTTCGTACCCGTGGAATTTTAATTTTTATTTATAAAGCTTTGTATACAACGTCTTTTCTTCCCGTCAGCCGATTTCGATGAAACAAAGCCTATTCGAAGCGCCAAGCTAAGCTTAATTAATCTGTGGAAACCCCATGAAAATCCGTTGTGTAGTTTTGGAGATTAACGTGTTCAAATAGACAGACAGACAAAAATTTTCAAAATAGTCTATTTGTATTCTGACACTCTTCTTTCATCGCCCCAATCAGTTTTTGATAAATATATTCAATGTACAGACACGCTGGTTCTACAGTTTTATTATATAATAGGCGAGCAGAAGCTGATGTGCCTATACCTTTTGCTGATTTATACATAGATCTTGCTTCGACATTAATTTATCTAGTCTCTATTTGAAAATCCCAATCCCAATCATTGAAGAATCCACCACTTCTGTTTATAAACAGATAAAGAAAAGACGGACAGATAAAGTTTAGATAAGTAAGATATATTTCACAACAATAGTCTCAACTATTATTGTAGTCAAACGGTGAATACCGGTGTTCACTTTGCACGCTACGGTTCGCGTCCACCGCGGTGCTACGCGCACACACGGCGACGCACCGCGCGCGATACACGTGCGCGCGGTGCGGTGAACGCGCGCGCAACCCGCGCCGACACGCGTGTAGCGGGAACGAGTCGCGGGCCGCTTGCCATTTGTGCGCTGCTATGTTCCGGTAAGTATTTTTAAGCAGTATTTTTTGATGCAGAGTATAAAATTACTAAGATAACTTAAGACTCTTAGAGCACAAATGGCCAACATTTGGCGTACAGAAGGAAAGCTTCCGTCATCCCCTTGCGTCAAGTTTTTCAAGTCTTTTATTGACCCTATTTTATTTTGTTATAAAAATTAGTTTTTTTTTCATAAAAACTCAACAAAGAATTAATTCTTGGCAAGAAAAGTCTTTATTTTTTTATAGAATGAGGCGACAGACGAGCATACAGTCCACCGGATGGTAAGTGGATACTGTCGTCCATAGACATCCGCGATACATGCTAACATCGGTCCAGAATGACAAAGGTGAGCACGCCCCCGGATACGCTGCCTACCTTTACAGATTAAGGAATGGATTGGGAATATGGAGAGGGACAGGATGGGAATGGGCTCTGGCATATCTTGCCAACTACCGAAACACGTACGCACATTGAAGAAATATGATAAAGTAGAAAATGCAGTACATTTCAAGGTAGTCTCCTGTGAGAGAGGGGTAACGTGGCCAGTCGAGCGCGCCCAGCGGCTGTGGGAATGCAGCCTACCTAATTTCATCCCTGCCTAGTTACATTGTTATGGCAATTTACTTAGTATCATGAGCGTGTAACTGTCTAAAAAGAGATTTATGTATAACTAGCGACCCGCCCTCGCTTCGCTTCGTTTTATTAAATTTAAAACAATCGGAATAAGATATTTTCCAGCGGTAAAATGGAGCCTATATTTTAAATTACACCTCTAGCAATACATCGGTGAAAACTGAATTCAATTCCATGCAGTAGTTTTTGCGTGATGCGTGTACAAACACAGACAAACAGACAAACAAAATTATCTAAAAACTGTTGTTTTGGCTTCTCTTGCTCTAATTAGTTTTTTTTTCAATATCTATAATGTACAGACATCGGCCTGTTACAATTTTATTATATGTATAGATGTAATGTATGATTTGTCATCTAGTCCATTCCCATATCGATGTACAGTTCCGTCTCTATACTGATTTCGTTTTTTTATTTACAGAGACTCAACCGGTTTACAACAACATCTGAAACGCTATCACAAGGAGCGAGCGAACGGGAAAACTTACCCTTGCAATATATGCCGGAAAACGTATAACAATCAAGAAGCTGTGAGGACGCACATGATGTGAGTATTTTAAACTGAAACCTTACTTTTCTTTTGTTTAAAGACAAATGTTTGTTCGGGGCTGGGTGTTCACTTTTCTTTGGACCCGCGACACGGGGAATCCTAGTGTGGGTCATTGAGTGTGGCATTGACTGTTTTAAATTAATAATCTTTCTTCTTTCATGTAATTTTAGCATTTGTTTCATATTTATTAATAGCCAATCTCATAAAAACTGGTCAAGAAAACGACAACATGTAGACCAAAATAACGATGGCTCATAATAGACATACACATGACATGATAGGCATAGACTGCAGGCAACAACTGGACGGACTTTTGTCTTCTACTTTTCTCCGGATAGACTTAATCGTGAACAGAACGGTCTGAAAAATTTAATCTGCACAGGACAGAAACGACCTTTATCCGAGAAGAGTTCACACCTGCATAAAATAAATTATAATCAAAGAGCCTATTTATAACAATTTTAAATAGTTTGACTGAATTATATTAGTATAAATTCATTTGCTTAAAACGGGTAACTACAGATGGTATTCAAACTTTATGCCAACGTGGTGTGCCAACTTTTGTGAATCCGGTTTGCTGTTGGCATGTATCGCGAATGTCACAGGACGACAGTGTCCACTTACCACCGGGTGGACTGTTATATTTTATACAATAGATGGCAGACGAGCGGGCGGGCCACATGATGGTAAGTGGTCACCCCCGCCCATAGACACTTATGTTTACTCGTCTGGCAAATACATTCTATAAAAAAAAAATTAGCACAATCTACCTTACCATCTGGCACATGCCATTTTATATGCCACCACTTGTGTTAACATTGTAAGTGTGTAAAATTTGTATTTTTTTCTAGTAAACATGTAAACCGCAAATTCACTTGCGATCAATGCCCTGCTACATTTAGCAGTCCGTACACACTGAACGCGCACAAGAAAAAGCACAGCTCCGTCGACAACGAACAACACTATTGCGAGACGTGCGGCATCAGTTACAACACTAGAAAGAGTCTGTTGGCTCATAGGAGAAACGCTTTGATACATCAGCGGACTGTGTAAGTTTCTTTTTTATGGAATAGTGGCAGACTAGCAGGTAGGTCCATATGATGGTAAGTGGTCACCACCGCCCATGCACACCTGTAACATCAGGAGGCTTACAGGTGCGCGCCGACCTTGCAGAATCCTGTTCACAGCTCCTTTGAAGAGCCCCTTGTCGTAGCGTAACGGAAATACTTCAGCTGGCAGTTCATTCCAAGAGCCCCTTGTCGTAGCGTAACGGAAATACTTCAGCTGGCAGTTCATTCCAAGAGCCCCTTGTCGTAGCGTAACGGAAATACTTCAGCTGGCAGTTCATTCCAAGAGCCCCTTGTCGTAGCGTAACGGAAATACTTCAGCTGGCAGTTCATTCCAAGAGCCCCTTGTCGTAGCGTAACGGAAATACTTCAGCTGGCAGTTCATTCCAAGAGCCCCTTGTCGTAGCGTAACGGAAATACTTCAGCTGGCAGTTCATTCCAAGAGCCCCTTGTCGTAGCGTAACGGAAATACTTCAGCTGGCAGTTCATTCCAAGAGCCCCTTGTCGTAGCGTAACGGAAATACTTCAGCTAGCAGTTCATTCCACAACTTTCGGGTTGGCGGTATAAAGTGTCTTTGAGCGCGCAGTACGCAGCGACTCTGTGTGAAGGAAGTGCAGATGAACCGCACCACAATGACGAGCGGTGCGATGGTAACCACCCGAAGTTGCCATCAAATCGAACAAATGGTAACATGGAAAGCAGTGCTTTGTGCCAGACCCGATCAAAAGCCTTTGCAATGTTGAAGTTAACGGCTATAGTCTCACGTCTGCTCTCAATGGCGTCAGCCCATCGGTGTGTAAAGTCCACCTAAAGATCCGCCCGCTGCACGATTATAAAGGAATCCATACTGGCTATCGCTTATTAGCTGCCGATCCTCTAGATAACCAAGGAGTTATGCGTTAATGACCTTGGAGAGGAGGGAGGTTATCGCCTGTAATTGGCTGGGTCGGTACGATAGCCTATTTTAGGCAACGGGTGGAGGTGGTGACTTTCCAAGCTTTCGGGAAACGTCTCGTGCAGTAAGAGAGCTTAAATAGTCGCGTAAGTATTTATTATTGAAAATTTCGGAATATTTAGCAAATATAAAGCACAAAAATTAACCTTTTTACAGAAGGAAAGTCAGGGTTCGGCAATATATCCGCTACTCCTTATATACAACGTGTCACCGAAAAAACGCAAAAATTAACTCTCACTCTACTCTCAATACTGATCAAACACATTTTCAGATTCTGCGTTGTTTCAATGTCACGTTGCAAAGAGTTTTTTTTACCGTCGTTTTATCAAAATTTTCAATTTCATCTTTGTATTTATGAACAGCTTCGAATGTCCCATATGCGCGCGTATTTGCGCAACCGCGCGCGCGCTCTCGCTGCACGCGGCCGTGCACTCGAGCGAGCAACATTGGTGCGCGATGTGCGGGACGCGGTGCAATACACGCGCGGCGTTGCTGCGACACGCGCGGGCGCACAGCGGGAGGTCGCGCGCGCGGCCCGCGCTCTGCCATCTCTGTGGGGGTACTTTTAAGGTAACTACTCTTCTTTATCAGCCTGTTTCTGTCCACTGCTGGAAATAGGCCTCTCTCAATGTGCTCCTAAATGCTTTATCGTTTGTCACCATCTAGCCGCCACCTGCCACCCTCTTCCACCTGCCACCTGCCACCCATCGGTCCATCTAGCTGAGGGACGACCAACACTACGCTTACCCACACGCGGCCTCCACTCGAAATTCAAAATCAAAGACGTTTCAAGGTCAAAGCGTATCCCATCAAAGTCTCATCGAAGATTACTTATCAGGGTCGCTCAGTAAAGCGATACGTTCACTGGGGACAGAAGAGGACTCCTTGGAAGCGCGCGAACAACGCAGTCGCACGCTTTAATTTGATTATCACAAACATTACGCACTTTGAAATTTAATAAACTATCATTATTAAACCACAAAACACAATTTTTATAACAAAAGCTGGACTTCCACGTCTTGGTTTCCCGTCAAAAAGTCCCAAAGGCTCATGAATTAATGTGAAAATCTTTATTTTTCAGGGCAAGAACAAGTTGAACAGGCATCTGAGAGAAGTGTGCGAGAAAGCAAAATTGGAGGAACAACTGGCTTCATACTACGAACAAACCGACACACTTGTTTAGACAAAACATAATAAATCTAAGAAATAATTTACAATTTTTTTCGATTTTAGTTCACCCGATATCAATAACTTCAGTGAATCCCTAAAAAAATACAATTCATTTTGCTTAAACTTAAAAATTTGATATTAAAGTTTTGTTTCTGCTCGGGGGGGGTTTACCCCGAAAATATGAGAAACGAAGTTTCGTCCGATATTTCGATACGATTTCTGCCACGAAGACGTTCACTGCGACATGTCGACCCGAATGACGTTCATTTGACATTTGAAACTACTCCGGTTGCACGAGACAGTGATCGAAACATAGATTTTGACAAGAGACACTTGGAGATCAAGTTTCACTATAACAATAGCTCGCCTTTTAAATAATCGCAGATACCCGTCCAATCAAAATTTTGGAGCAAATATTTTGAAGTATATAAAAACGATAAATCAAATGAATTTTCTTTTCAACCCCGAGTAGGGGTGAAAAAAAAAAGTGTTTTTTTAAGATTATTCAAAAGGGGTGTGAGGTAGAAAAAAATGTTTTAGATAAAAATTGTAGAGCGTGAAATTTTACATAAAAATAGTCGACTTTTTTTTGCTAAGTAACTTATATCAAAAATACCTGTATTTGCTCCAAAATTTTGATTTAAAGGCGTATTTGATTGGACTAATAGTGCTCCGAACGAGTAGGATTTATCACTTCGTTCGTTCGAACTTCAATCGGGTCCGAAACTTCGGAAGCGTAAAATCAGAGTAGACCCGCAGTATCTTGAAACAACGAAATTTTAAATTTCCACTTGAAACCCCTCTGAGAGCGGTTTGAAATTTCGTTCCCAATCATTTTGCTCCAACGAAACCGAAATAAACTAAGCGGTTTTACCTTAATTTTTTTTTATGTACAAAGGCGGCAGACGAGCATACGGTCCACCTGATGGTAAGTGGACGTCCGTAGACATCCGCGATACATGCCAACATTAGTCCAAAATGACAAATGTTGGCACGGCTCCGGATGCGCTGCCTACCTTTGGAGATATAGGAATGGATTTGAAAAAATGCTTGGGATAATGAAGAGGGATACGATGGGAATGGGCTCTGGCACATCTCACTCACTACCGAAACACGCACGTGCATTGGGGAAATACGATAAAGTGGGAAATGCAGTACATTTAAAGGTAGTCTTCTGTGAGAAGGGGGTCACGTGGCCAGTGGAGCTCGCCCAGCGGCTGTTAGATTGCAGCATGCACTCTCCCCCTCAAGAATATATACTTTTTCCTTTCCCCCTCAAGAATATATACTTTTTCGAAATTTTCCTGAAATATATGATTCTGATAAGCTTAAAAATAGGTTACTCTAGAAGTTTTTACAAGAGGTATATTTTATTAGAAATGAACTTATCGTTAATTTCTGGTATATCATTCGCTACACGCGGTTGCATCCTACAACGCCCGCACCGCGTGCTCTGTACTTTGTACTAAGCGCTATGAAAGTTTTAGATAGAAAACGAAACTGTACATGTAAGTTTTGATTTGTTCACATACATTCAAACTTTATTTTTGCCTAGAACGTTTTAATATATTTCAGCGGGTTTCGCGTTATCTCGTCGACACGTTCAATAATGACAGGGATTTTTCTTGTAAAAACTAAAAAAAAAATAACTTTTAGTTAAAAAAAAAAGATTTGTGGCCTTTTTATGCGAAAGAATTCAGAATCCTGGAAGGAATTCTTGGATACGTGTTCAGACACAATGCTTTGTGTATCGCCGGATACAGCGTCATCTGCTTGTACTACTACAAATGAAAATGTGAAATGAAGAGTAAATTTATCTTATTTCTGCTTTTTTGTACCATAGGGGAGAGGGGGGGGGGGGGGGTATAATAGGGGGAGAGTGCACGCTGCAATCCAACAGCCGCTGGGCGCGCTCGACTGTCCACGTTACCCCTCTGTCACAGAAGACTACCTCGAAATTTCCCACTTTATCGTATTTCCCCAATGCACGTACGTGTTTCGGTAGTGAGTGAGATGTGCGAGAGCCCGTTCCCATCCCATCCTATCCCTCCCCATTTTCCCAACCCTTTCTCCAAATCCATTTCTATATCTCCAAAGGTGGGTGTGCCAACATTTGTCATTTTGGACTAATGTTGGCATGTATCCCGGATGTCTATGGGCGACAGTGTCCACTTACCATCAGGTGGACTGTATGCTCGTCTGCCGCCTTCGTACATAAAAATAAAAAATCAAATTAGTTAATAAAAAAATAACGGTGCACCATGTATACATATATATATATATCGCCGAAAACTGTATTTGAGTCACTTCCTCCACATACATTTTGAACTTACATCTACATTTTTATTATTAATTAATTAATTATAAATTGATTTAAGATTGCAACAAATTGAAACATTGCAATGCAGAATATGAAATCAAACTGTATCCATCCATACCATCAACGATAATTCTGTTCAAAACATCACAACACTTATCCAAAACGCAAACTTTCGGACTACCCTCAATTTTAATTTTTTCTTCATACTTTGGATCCCACTTCTTCCTCCATATATCTGATATGGAACTTCTCTTCGGATATATATCCTCCTCTTGCGACGTTCGTGAGACAGATTGACTGCAATTTTTATTTTTTATATATCTTTTCAATAAAATTTCTAATATATGATATATATATGACATATTTTCGATTTCCTCTAAATGTGTTATTTCATATGAGTTTTCTTTATCAACGAGCAGTTTATGGGATATTTCTAAAATATTTATGATTTTCTCTATGGTATATTGTGTTATATGTTGGGACCTGTTCAGTAGAAGGAGACGACTTATTGTCTCGTCTTTTTGTAACTGAAAACAAACAAACAAACAAATTAAGCCTTCTAACGCATCGTTTCTCAACCTCTTTAGAGTCGCGACCCCGTGACAGGGCCAATAATACAGTAAGTAACCTCACGACCTCCTTACCATTAATTAGAAACCCAATTATGTTTTTTGGCGTTTAATATTTGATTATAAATCATAGCCAGAAGAGTTGGGGCGCTTGCCACCCCCCCCCCCCCCCCCCCCCCCCGGGCATAGGAAAGAATAAGTAACGGACCTTCTGCATTATACTACTCCTATTTAAATTATAAAAAAATTGTTTGGTTTGTCCCACCTGGATAAAATTGTTTGTTTTTGCCCCACCCTGGATAAAATTGTTTGCTTTTCCCCCATCCTGGATAAAATTGTTTGCTTACCAAGTTTTGGCAACTATCCTGATATATACTTTTCAGTGTTATATTAACGGTTTCAAGTAATTTCTCCAAAAAAGACGGATATTTTTCTTCTTCGTGTAGCCTGTCTATTAGTTGACCTAGCACCTGGAAAGAATCTTCGAGGTTTCGAAATCAGTGAGTACAAAGGAAACAACAAAAAATGAACTACAAATTCAACCGACAATTCAAAAATGTCATCTAAAGAATTCCAAATGCTAAACTGTACCAATCCACCCCGTTCAATATTCACTGAGGATTTTTTGTTGTGAATATATATTTTTTTTCTTCTTATAAACATTAAAATATATCATTCAAGTTTGTCCAGTAAGCAATTAACTTATACTCTCAAGAATTTTGAATTAAAGGATCCCAATAAACTGGAGTCACAAAAAGATTTCCGGAATTACAGGATTCCAGGAAAATAGAATTTTAGAAATATTTCTTGTAAAATAAAACAAAATTAATAAGGAAAATTGTGAAAATACAAGTATTAAAAATATAATCAGTTCAGTTCATATAAAAATATAGTTCAGATCTAACTCTAAGGACCAAAAAATGTAATTTTAATACATTTTATAATTATAATCATATTTAGCATCCCCGCAGATGCTAAATAAAGCCTGTAGCGATTGTAATCGATTGTACACACAATCGACAAACGTTGCATGCTCACACGCAGCAAACTTGGACATTAGAAATTTGTTGACCGTTATCAACCTTTTAACATCCACTGCTAAACACGAGACTTCTCGTGCACGTTATCTTGTACATGAAGAATGTATAGCCTTAAACCGGCACGCTGTCCAACCGGGTTGGTGAGTCCACTCTGTTAGACGTGGTGTAGTTCCTCAGGGCGCCACAAGTTAGTGACTTTGTTTTTCCTTAGTCGCCTTTTACGACACTCACGGGAAGAAATGGGGTGGATCCTGGGTGGACCTATTCTTAAGCCACACCACGCCACGCCAGGCAAATTACATATAGTATTTTTTTATATACCAAATTTCCTGCAACTTTATCACATTATTATTATTATTTTGACCTTATGGGCTTTAAGATTAAAAATAAACTAAGATGTTTTTAGAATGAAGTTGTACCAATACTCCATATAAAGTCATTTACACAGACCTTACCTGTGATATTTGATTAGTGATTTCTTGAGTGATCGTCACCAAAGGACAAGTCGTGATGTAATCGAATAGGCAGTGTGCCGGTTGGTTCAAACAATTACCTGCAACATTTTTATCTCTATATCATCGTTTCTCTGGCCAAGCCTAATGTGTGCATTTTTTAAATTTTCCAGTTTTTAACTAGACGTCAGTTTAAAGCCGAATTTACTATAAATTTTATAGTAAATGCGGCTTCATAAACTGGCGGCATTTACTGAAAAAAAAAACTGGGAAATCAAAGAATGTATATATCAGGTTAGAGTAGCGCAATGACGTTACTTGAAAAATAAAAAAACTCGGGAGAGATTTCTTTATACAGGGTCATAATACATTAGGTACATGTCAAAATACAATACAGGTTCAAAATATCTGCACCCTCTTTACACTGAATTACTTTCGTGAAAACAAATTTTTATTATACGACTTTTTGAAAGTCTGCACTTTTTTTTACACAGTACCTACAACACTCAATCACTCGCGCCGCGTGCACTCGCGTCGATTTACATTTTAGGTGTCATCGATTGCATTAGCAGCTGTTTAGGAATGGAGTGCGTGGCGTTGCCGTTCGTAGTTCATATGCAGCCCTTTCAATATCCAGTGCTGGACTTGGGCCTCCTCAAGCACATTGTCTTGTCTATGTAAGGCCTTAAAATGCCACGCTGCACAAACGGGTTAGCGGGTCCACTCTAAATAGAGGTGGTGTTAAAGTAATACTGAAAAGTTGGCAAGCCTGAGCGCGTCTCGCACTGTTTCCCGGTACATTCAAGAACTTGTCTAGTCCAACGGTTATCGGTCCTACGGCATTGACACTATACACCTTACTGATTTTTTGAACTGCAATATTTATATTTTAAAAAGTAAAAGGAATTGACAGTCGAGCGGAAACCACCCGTAAAATGACCTGTGAGTAACCACGGTCGTTATCCAATCTTTAATTTCAAGTTTTTCTTATATTTCCGAAGTCGCTGAATACTAGTCTGAAGTTATTTTTTAATAAAAAACCGGGAGATATTGAATAAAATAACGTCCAAGTAGTAAATGCGAAAAATAATTGAGAGCAAGCTTAATTATTCGTGTACCCAATTTCTCCTGAGTACCCACCTGCCGTCCTAACCCAATTGGGTATAGTGCAGGCTAAAGTAACCGTGTACCCAAACACCCCGTTTTCAATTGTCTCCGTACCTAATTACCCCGTACCAACATAACAAGTACTCAATTGGCTAATTCATTGTATTTGTTAACTTACCACTCCTATTTTGCGAATTACTTTTATACCCAGAATCATTAGAATGACTGTCGGTACTTATTCTTCGATCTACACTTCTATTTAGAAAAGTTTTGACTATATTATACTCCTCCATGACTTTAAAACTGAGTATCTCTGCTTGAGCGTTCGTTACATTCAATATATCTTCATCGATGGCGTCCGCCATCTTGTTTTTATCAAAGTAGCTTACACTAGCGACACTTTCCTTGCGTATGTTATTTTGAATTTTACTTGCTTCAATGTTGCCAGAGTTTAAACTTTCGTTAACATTTTGCGTATTGACACAACTCGGAGGAAAATATATGCTTTTGTTCACATATTCTCCAGCGTCAGCTATATTATTCACCATTAAATTATTCACACTGGAAATATTTTGTGAAAACTCCTTGTTATTTTTATATGGTTCAATTACGTTTTTACTACCATTTGTAGGAGTTAAACTGAACTGTAGGTTTTTATAAAACATTTGATCGTTACCAATACTGGCAACATTTTCTAGCGACAGTTCATCTTGCGTCAATCTGGTATTATTATTTTCACTAACTTTGTCATTATTTGATGGAGTTAGGCTAAATGCTATATTTTCGTATAGATCTGTTCTATAGTTTTCATTACCATCGGTATTATGTTGATTTTTATTCAATCCTGTATTACCATCTATAATCGTTTGCTCAATATCTTGGTGATAATTTTCAAAGGATGCATTGAGATCAATATTTTTATGAAAATAATGATCTGTGTTACAATCCGTTTCTGCATTTTCTTTGTTTAATGTTTGTTTGTCTACAAAAGTATCGTTTTGTTTTAGATTCTGACTATTTTTATTTATTTTTAGCAAATATTTTTTAGGCAACATCAAAATTTCACCCGGAGTTTCACTAACATGCGTATCTAGCATATCGGGTAAAGTATATATGATAGTTTTCTGAGAGTCCACAGTATTTGTGTCATTTTTAACAAAATATTCATGTTCGTCCATGTGGCTTTGCGCTTCAATATTTTTGAAACCACCACTATTTTCATTAATTTCTTTATAAATAGCTTGATTATCATCTTGAAAATTTAAATCAACGGCCTTATACAATGACATAGAATGTTTATTAACATCACAATTGTCAATTGTATCATTATTTTGATTATTGTTATCATTATTGAGTTCAATGCTATCACAGGACGTTTCATCGTCGTCCAATATACAGTTTTCGTATACAATGTTTCTAGACTGAGTTTGTGAACTCTCGCAATAAGTGGATAAACTTAATTTGTCAATAATCTGTAACATTGAAACAACATAGAAATGTAAGAAACATACAACATGAAATGAAACATAGAAATTTGTCTCTGAAACAGACAAGGGGACCATGTTGAAATTTAAATTGACTTCTATTTAAACGAGCAGAAAAAATTCTAAATGAGCAGCAAATTTCCAAATGAGCAGCAAAAATTCTAAATGAACAGCAAATTTCTAAATGAGCAGCAAAATTCTAAATGAGCAGCAAAATTCTAAATGAGCAGCAAAAAATCTAAATGTGCAGCAAATGGTGATCAACAAAACAACCTATTCTGAATAACTAAAGTAAATAATTTTAAATTACTAAAAATGCTATAATGAAGTCGACGGAGTTCCTCGTATTTCTTTATTCATTAGTCATAGCCTATAATCACCAGGGTACCGAAACCAGCTTTAAATTAGCTCCCATCGATTCGCTCTGCCCATTCATTATTTTCTGCTGCTCATTCAATGTCTTATTATAAATTTGCTAGTATGTTAAAGCTCTCAAGCTTCATATGAATATAATGACTGACTGATATTTGATTACGTATATATAGCACAGTGAGAATGAAACTCCACTCAAATTTTAAGCCATTCGAGTTTTTTTTTTTTATATACTAGGGGGCGGACGAGCAAGCGGTCCCACGTGATGGTAAGTGTTACCGCCGCCCGTGGACACCTGCAACACCAGGGGGCATGCGGGCGCGCCGCCGACCTTGCAAAATCCTATTCACAGCTCTCTTGAAGAACCCCATGTCGTAGCTTAATGGAAAGACCTCTGGAGGCAGTTCGTTCCACAGCCTACGAGTTCGCGGTATAAAATAATAAACATAAATAGTACATTAAACGACTTAAAAGGGAAGGTTCGATAGAAAAGGACAAACGCAATTATTCCGTCTCTTTCATTAATTAATTAAGCGGAAACTCCCACACACACAAACAGATTTCTTTCATTTCCCACAAAACACAGATTTCGTATTGAGGCTCTTTCATTCTCACTGTGCGATGTCGTCTTTAAATATAATTTACAATTAAGTGTATAAATAAAAAAAAAACGTATGATTACCTTTGAAACCCCAAAATTGTCTATGTCATCTAATATTCGGAAAACGCTAGCGGGAGAATTAGATTCTAAATTCATTTCCACATTATTATCTGCGTGTTTGTTAAGGTCAGTGTCTTTTAATATAGACGCACTAAAGTTACTATTTTCACTATAATTTACGTTTACATTATCATTATTTTTAGAAACACCCTTATAATCATCAACAACATTAAACTCATTATCAATGAAATCGTTTTCATCACCGCTTAAGTTAAAATCATCACTACATATCGTAATGTCTTCAATTTCCATCTCTCCCTCTTTAACTTTTTCTCTTAAATTTGATATATAATCGTCTATAGATATGTTTTCAGGTTTACTTCTAAGTACTGCTATTGCAACAGCCAGACGATACTTTTGGGTTATGTAGCATGCTAAAAATATAACAAATCTTTAGAATTTCGAGTTGAAAATCAAAATATATTGTTATAAAAACACCAATGAACAACTTTAAAGACGCACTGAAGAGTTTAAAATAACAATGATCTAAAATCTTTTAGATCTTAGATCAAGATCTATCTATGGTGTTATTTATCTATACTATCAATTGTGCGTAAATTAATCACAGTTCCATCTAGATGTAGTTCGTGAAAATATATTGTTGTCTGAACACCCCGACCCAACCATTGTATCACCATCTAGTAGCAATGGTGAAACAATTAATATAGACTGAACGATTGCTTGGAACAACAACTTTTGATCTTGTGTTCATGATTAGCCATCTGTTAAGATTATATAATCTGTGTCAACGTCCAGCCGACATCGACTCTGACGTGAAATTTGAACAGTAACTCCCTTTTATAACAAACTTACTAAGAAGGAATTTCTGGAGATTCAACACGTATTGCCGCGGCCACACTGTCGGGTTTCGGCGAAGGCGATACCGTATGACTAAAACGTTCGTCACGTTTCCCGAAGAAATACGAATACTTCATACTGCCACGTCCGATAGTGTGGCCGTAGTATAGAGAGGTGAAACTGCGCGTCGAAGTTTGAATGAAAAAAAATACATTTAACGATCCCGTCTTGACACTTGGTATAAATATTCTACAATTAAACACTTATCTATACATATAATAAAAATGTAACTGACCGCTGTCTGTACATGGAAGATATATGAGAAAAATATTATTGGGGGCCTTTATCAACGCAATAGAACCCAAAACAATGATTGTTAGAATTATTGACTGTTTGTCTGTGCGTTTGTGCGCGCTAATCTTAGAAACGGCATAACCGATTTGGGTGCGGTTTCCACTATTGTATTGTAGTAAGCTTCACTTAAAATTTAGTGTTTGTTTTATTTCAATCAGTTCATAAATAAAAAAGTTATATCAATTTAAAGAATCACGTCGAACATTTGTTCGATAAAAAATAAGCTATAAGAAATAATGTGTGTGATCGTTCTTGAAAATAGCAAATACCCCGAATAAGGTAAAGACGGTGTTTATAAACTAAAGTCCACGAAGTCGCGGGCAACAGCTAGTAAATATAATATAATTATTATATCATTTATCAGAATTGTGTTAGGAGGCTAAAATACAGAATGTAAAATTTTGTATTGAATCACAATTAAACGCTATTGACTTCACGCCAGCAAAGTCGCTGGCCAAAGCTAGTTATTATATCTATACCTAATCATCTTATTTGTTTTTGCGCCCATCTATATTTCAGTTTCACACTAGTTTTAGAACAGAAAAAAATAAAAAATGTCAAACTAGTGTTTTTCAGATTAAAATTAACGTCAATGCAACCTATTTCCCGCTCTTGTCTTCTGTCACATTTCATTTCGGCAGTTGGAAGTTCCAATCTCGGCCCGTACCACTGAGTTTCTTCTTAAGCTCCGTTTTCTAAATTATCACTGGCTCAGTGGTGAAGGTAAACATCGTGAGGAAAGCCATGCGTCCGCGTGGTGGATTATAACACGAAACCCATTCTACACCGAGCGTTCGCACGATTACATACTTTTTGCGTTCAACAATGAGTTATTTCGGTGATTTTAAACTTCATAACGTTGCTCTAACAGAATGAACACGTTTGTTTTACAAGGTTACATTTGCGGTTGGCGCTACCTAACCGCTCATCGAATAAGTTGATAATGAGATGCAAAGAAGTTTGTATTTGTGCGAAGGCTCGATTGTCTGATATTTTATGTGTATAGTGGGGCTTTATAAGTTGCTACAGATACGCACTATCACTTATTTTTCTTATTTAATGGTCGAGCCACGTCAAACGTGTCCCACACTACGCTTTTCGATACAAAGTTAACGAAAACTGCATTTACTAATATATAAAATAATAATCTACGGTTAGCAAACATCAGTATTTTTATCATAAAAAGATATAGGTAATTAAAAATCATTTGTTCAAACTGAAATTCATAAAATTTAGTCTATTTTAAATCTTTTAAAAACGTATTTAGATTATTAACAGCACAATCCCAAATATCGAATTAAAAATTTTCAAAAAAGAATTGACAATGAATATATTATTGCTCACCATAATCTTCAAAACTCATTTTATATTCACAAATGTTTGTTAAAAACACCAATATTTACCATCATGGTGATTGAAAGTAAAAAAATGATGTTGGTTTTAAAATTAATAATGCACACCATAATCTCAAAGTTGACTTTCGCGCCACGATCGGGTCTTTTATAATGTAAACACTAATAAGCATATATTTAAAAAAAAAGTGGTACAATTCCAAAGACCATTGCTACTTTTTTTTTAACTATTTTTGCATTATCTGAGAAATTTTTCATTCTGTCTTCTTAGATATTGAGATTGATGATATCTTAAAAAAAATGTTTTTTATCTTTACTGTAGTTAGGTTTTTTTTAAAAAATCAATCAAAATCATAATCTTTGCTAAGATGTCCCAAATTATAATCTATCAAATTATAGTACCTATGTCAGCCTTTTTTGATGTTCATTGGTGCAAAACTTTTTCAAAATCTATATTGACATCACTGTCGTGCGATATTTTATTATATCTCGTAATGTATTCAAGATTAAATTTAGATGGCATTATACACTATTTTATTCGGACTAAGTATATTTTTGATAGCTTTAGTAATGGCGATTATAAAAATGATGTACTTTCACTGGAAGCGGGAGCACAAAATAGAAAGAATGAGAATAAATGCAACTGTTGATAGACCAGGTTCGAGCACAAATACCGATTACTATAAGTACATGTAAATTACATTTTTACAAGTTTTAGGTAGTTACTAAGCGCTAAATATGGTACCGTAACCGTTTTAAACTCGTGTTTTAAACCTTAAGACCATCATTCGATTAGAACGCTCGCGAGTTTCACAAGTCTTAAAGGTTCATTAGCGCTCCGTCAGCGCTCGAGCGTTGAGCATTCAACGCTCACGTTTACCACACGCTCCGACTTAAAATTGGCAGCATGCGTCAGGCATGACTAGCGGTGTATTTTTTTTATTATAGGCCCTTACCATAAAATAAAATTACACTACCCCTTGCCCCGTGGGTGTCGTAAAAAGCGACTAAAGGATAACAAAGCGACTACCACGCTCTGAAGAACTACACCACCTCTAAGCGAGTGGACTCGCCAACCAGTTTAACCAGCGTGACGTTTTAAGCCGTCGTGGACAAGAAAATGTGCGTTTGGCCCGTGTCCAGTAGTGGATACTAAAGGGTTATTGTCTCTACATACATGTAAAAGTACTCGTACTTATAAATATCCTCTCGAGTAGTGAGAGGAACGAAAACTTTCAGTTTCATTATTTTTCAGCTGTCACCATTATTATATACGCTGAAAAATGTGTGGTCAGACGCCGAGGATACATCGAGGGTCATAACATTTACGATGTTGTCAGTAAAAGCGACATCAGTTTGACAAAGGAATATATATAATCTGTAGACGTATAACACAACCTTTTATTTTATTGAAGTTATTTTTGCAATAAATGTATTGCTGTGGCTGAATGTTATTTAAACCTTTTACCTGTGAAAAAAGGATGTGTCGTTGATAAGAATCTTTCTTTTCATATATAGCAATGGCGCAATTAGCACATTCTGCCAGTATCAAGTTTTTTTCTTCGCAATAAACAATTTCAAAGTCTGAAACGTCCAATCCGTGAGAAGTCGGGAGTCACTCAGTAAAGTGATAAGACTCCTTGGAAGCACGTGAACAACGCAGTGCTAGGGTATGCTTTTATTTGATTATCACAAACACCATTCACGAAAAACACAGAATTTTAATAAACTATCACTATAAAACCACAAAACGCCTAATATACAATTTTTGCTTGTAGTTTCCTCCAAAAAGTCCAAAATTAAGGTTATACTGTCCAATCATGTAACGTAAAAACCACGTTTTTAAGAACTTTATTATGTATACCCAAAAAATTCATAATTTTTTTTTATCACCAAATGACCATGATATGAGTACCTGGTCCACTTATGTCCATCAGAATGTCTGGACCAAATGAGATATTTAGATGAATGCATCACAAGAATTTAGTACCTATTTGTCACTATTTGCTACCTATAAAAAATTTTTTGGTACCTCTTCATAATTAAAAAAATAATTAACAATGCGGTCAGTCATTCTGACGTCATGCCTGGACAGCCTGGACACCATTATTAGTTTCCTTACTTCAAGACGTTATGTATTTCATTTCGTGTTCATGAAGATTTAATATCTAATCGCTACCAATGCTACCATATATGTATCATTTTCAGATTTTTATAGCATTAAAATCCTGCTAATGATTTGTAGATACTGTATTTGATTTCTTTTTAACGGATTAATTAATTTACCGCGGCAATTTCAAGCATTGATAAAAGTACGCTACAAAAATTAACTACACATTTTTATACACTACACTCTCGTAAGTAAATCCACTTCACTTCAATTGATTGTTATTCACGTAGAAAACTAGACACTGGCACGAAGCGCCAATTGCCATATAAAAAGGAATAAAAATAAATTGACTACTCATATATATTTGTATAAATCTCCTTTAATATAAATAATAATCAGAGCAGCACATTTATATGATTCAAATACATCGAAATTATTCTGATTGAGAATTATCATCGTGTTCAATGGGTCTTTGGCGATGATTCTGGTCCGGTACATTGGCAGGCCGGCCGTGTACGTACGCTGCCGTATCTTTAAAACAATCAATTCCGTAAACAGAGTTAATTTTTATTATATCTATTTCGGAAAGAAGTTCTGAATGTTGTCCTAGCGACTTCATTATTGAACCGTCTGGATCCTGTGAATTGAAAAAGATACAACATGTCACTGAAATTTATTTTACATCACAAAGCAAGATATCAACATATCAAAGCACAACATAATATAGTGTGTACAGTGTTAAATCTAATTGATATCTCAATAATATGACGTCAGCGTGATTTACATTCCAGCAAGAGAGCTGTGAATAGGATTTTGTAAGGTCGGCGGCGCGCCCGCATACCCCCTGGTGTTGCATGTGTCCATGGGCGGCGGTAACACTTACCATCACGTGTGACCGCTTGCTCCGCCCACTAGTCTATATAAAAAAATGTAAATGAGCTAGTTGTTAAAAGTAAATAAAAACAAAGAAAAGAAAGTAGAATGTGTAAGTTAGAACAAAACAAAGAAGTCATAATCATGCCAAAGTTACAAACATGTAAAGTCATAACCGTACCAAATTCTATTAAAAACATTCCAATAGACTTTGTATGATACGCGGTCAGACATAGACAAAAAAATCTTTTTCTTTTTTTATTATTAACAATTTTACAAAGATTAAGTATATAGGTAACATAATTGTATCTAATAAACCATACAGATTTGTCTAAGATACAAGTACTGCTGGAATCAGTAGTCGAGACATTAAAAACCTACCTGTGAGCAGTGAACAAATTATAATTTGGACAAGAAATGTAGTCGTAACAATCGTAAAGAAATGTAGAAAAGAAACACCTAAAAATGTAGTCGCTGCATCACTCGTATTTTACAATGCAACGACTTTCGTCAAAAAAGCTTTTGTCAGCTTTTGTTATCCCATCCTATCCTATCCCTTTCAATTTTCCCAACCAGTCTTTTAAATCTTCAAAAACAGGGAGCGTATCAAGGGGCGTGTCAACGTTTGTCATTTTTTGCAGATTAAGGACTGGATTGGGAGAAAATGTCACTGAAATAACGCAAAACATGTCAAATACTTTAAAATACATAGTAAGTATTTATATCAAACTGTTCTAACGAAAAATAAAATTATTTTCAGGAATAATTCAAAAGTTACAAACATTCCTTTTGTTGTTCTGTCTGTAACGTTTGTAACGGGCACCTAGGCGGTGCGGGCGACGCGCGTAGATTATAAGAGATACTAGAAATATACTACAAATTATGAAGAAAAAAATAATTTTAAAAATTGTTAGAATCGATTCTACTCTTATTGATGATAGTGACACCTATAGTGACACATCATATAGATGATACGAATACTTACATGTTCCTTGTAAGTGGCAACAGTTGCTATGCCAGTGTGGTTCAGTTTTCGCCAAAACGGCCAGCTGGGGTGCGTGGCGCTTTTATAGTCGTATGGCACGTCAAGTGTGGCATCTTCTCGAATCCTCTCGAAATGATGCAGTTTATCTGAACAGAAAAATAATGTTTCGGGGACACTCCGAAGAAAGCTAAGGTCCGGATGAATAGATGATTCCCTTTTTTTTCGGAATGGCTAAATTCCCGTGGCCCTAATGGCTTTCCAAGAGTCACTGGACATCTATGTTTTGGGGCAGTTATGTGCGGCTACAGCAGAGGATTCAAATAAAAATCAATTTTAGATGTTATGCTAGGTCTCAGACGAAGTGTGTCGAAATCCGAGCTGGTGGCAGGAACTACGTCATTGCAAACAGTGCCGTTATTGTCTGATTATTGAGAGCAATGTTTATGCATCAATCTTTATAAGCGTACATAACATGGAAAGCACGTTGCGCGGTGTCATCTGTCGTTCACAGTGCCGTTATTGTTCAGAGGGCGATTACATAACAGGCAAGCGCAGAACGCTCAGCCAGGAGCAAAAAGTGTGTGCAGCAACAAGCCTAACCCCCCGCTGGTAGAACGCCGGAAGGAACGGACCTCGGCTTAGGGCGTTGCTTTGAGAGGGTACCGCAGGATCGCGAGTCGATGAGAAGCGTCCAGGTACATGTCGGTACTTGCTAAAAGTGTTGGCTGAAGACCGATGTGTTCACGGTGTAGCGAGGGTGACGTCCTCATCTCCGCTGGCGGGGACGGTGTATGTGTCTGTGAGTCTTGTAAGAACCTTCAAGTCCGGTGACTCTTGGAAGGCCACTAGGGCCACAAGAATTTAGTCAATCCGAAAAAAAAAAAAATTGTGTAAGAACCGCATTGGCAGCAGTAATTGGGTCATCGAGGTCGTCCAGGGCGTGCCGAGGACGACAACGGTAACGAAGAGGAGCATTCCTATCGGGGACATAGGTCAGGCTGGCAACTACTAGGGGATTAGATGATGAAGCGGCTCTGTTGTAGTAGCGTCGGATCTATGACGATTCTGATTCTTATAGATGGTCCGAAAAAAATAATGAGCACTTTTGTATGAAACCTGGCCTGATCACCAATACAATTGTAATGTATGTCAACTTATCGACTTTGTCTATAAAAAAATATCTATAAAAATGGTGCTTGTTTAACAAAATACTTAGGCAATTGTAAAAATGATTTAATAAGAGGAAAGTAGGAAGTTGTTGCGTCTCGGTCGAACTTGAGAACATTTTGTATTGTAAATATCCCCTCCGTCGCATTCCAGCCCGCACCATCAAACGGACCTAAAAATAAGCTACTGCGCAGGTTTTTCATGTGATATCGCCAGAGCCCATGAAGTTTTGCGTTATTTATAATATTATATTGTTTGAAAACACGATTAACTAACAATTCAATTCGTTGTGCGTGAGACTACTGACGTGTACAGTGGGAACAAAGACGCTTTACAAGTTGCTGAAAATGTAAAACACCGTGTGCGTTCTGCGTGCACTGTGACCTTACAATCTCGATGGCGGAACTATACGCAGCTAATCATTGATGTGCGGTTCATCCGCACGTTAATGACAATGAAGAAATAATAGTTATATTTACTTTTATTTGACACTTATATTATTGACGTTATATAAGAACTTTTCGTCACAATTTATTTACAATATTGTATTATATTGGTTTATTATGTATATATACAGATTTTTCCAATTCCCTGTCCGTACGTCAGTGACAGGTCACCGGTGACTCTGGCAGAATATCAGCGTTGCGGTCTGCTTCACAGATCGTAACAATATGCCGAGCCATGTCTCCACTTTTGTTATTGCGACCCACATAATTTCATATTAATGTATTATGTTCATATTATCGTTTAATTATATTGTTACCTATGTCCATCTGGAATAATGTACCTTTCAAACGGTGAAAGAATTTTTCAAATAGGTGCTGTGGTTCCGGAGATTACCCTCCACATACACACAAACTCACAAAATTCGCACTCTCTATTATATTAGTATAGATAATAAAAACTTTAGATTCATTCATTATGTGATTTATTGATTCTAGTACTAACCAGGTCGTATATGTCGATTGTGCACCACGATGTAAGTGTCCCGGTCATGCCTGGATATCTCGAAGTAGAAGCCGAGCATGGCCATCACCATCATGGCCGCATGCTGTGTGTGCTGGCCGCCGTGCAGTAAGTCCACTACGCCGAATTGCTGGACAAAATTTAAATCAGATTTAATAAGTAGTCTATGTACACATTATCTATACTTGCAACATCTCGCTGAAATAACGGTAATGAATTAATCGTTCAGTGTCGAGAACATTTCTAATATATCCTTTATTCTACGCACACGGGGGCTATAGAACAACAGAACTGTCCATGTTTGTAACTTCTGATGTAGGTTCTCTAATATAATTTCAGTTTTTTCTGGAACAGTTTTACACATTTTAAATTATAATAGTTCAATTGTAACGGATTTTGCTGTCGATGACACGTTGCATCAAAATGAAACCATGTTTTTTTTATTTGTGTGAAATGCTCTCACGCGTCGAGGACGAATCGAGCTGAAATTGTAATAAAGAAATGAGAAATGTTGGATATCACGAACAAATTTAATGATATATTTTTTAAATTACAATATGGTATGTGTTACAACGTAATCGAGGGAGAAGGTGCTTGCTACCACTCCAGTCTGTGGGCGCGTCTAACTGGCCGAGTACCCAGGCCTCAAAACATTGATGTGAAAAATACGAAGTGAATAAAATATGGCAGAACCGATTTCCTACACTACTGAGTGATGGAAACAAACTTTCTCATCCCATTATACTTCTTACTCCCTATCCCATCCTATCGCTTCGTTTGAAGAGCATAATGGGATAAAGAAACCTCCTTCCCCTATTCGTTATCGCAATAACCATGCCCTGCCCTGGTGTTAATGAGGAGTACCTATAATAGGATGAGGAACTCCCCAACCCAAAATGTTCACTATTCCCCATCCTTCCCAACATTCTTCCGTTACCACCTCTAAATCTGTAAAGGTAGGAGAAACATCAAGAGGCGTGCTAACATTTGCTTTTTGTTTACTGATGTCGACATGTATCCTGGATATCCACGGTCGACGGCCTCTTTGTTGGGACGCACGAGCGTAGTTTTTTTGAATTGTAATTTAATGTATTAAATCAGTGTACGCTGTCAAAATCAAAGAATGTTTGCCGGAGAATTATAAGCTGTGCCTGGACTACTGGAGTTTGATTTTAATCTATACTAATATATAATAAAGAGGTAAAATTGTGTGTTTGTATGTTGGGGGTAATCTCTGGAACTACTGAACCGATTTCAAAAATTATTTCACAAATAGGAAGTTACATTATCCGTGTCTAATATAAACTATATTTTGTTTTGAAATTTTGAAAAAATAAAAGAAACTTATAAACCGAAGCGAAGCGAGAGCGGGTCGCTAGTAATATATACTTTACAAGGACAGCGGCGCACCGGCATACATCCTGGTGTTACAGGTGTCCATGGACGGCGATAGCATCACACGGGCCAGATGTCCATCTGGATACTTTCATATAATATAATCGTAGTACACATTGCATTCTATGTCATTGTACAGAATAATAGCAACAACACATAGGGATTAACGTGGATAGTGTAGTTGATTATACAATTGTGGATAGTGCTGATTGCTATTAGTCACGGTCTTCCATGTTCATCTTGTCGCCAATTTCCCCCGTCTTAGCATTGTCAACAGGATCATCTTAAGGAGACTAACCCGTAAACCCTAATCACATTAAACCCTAACCACCCATAAGTTAATTTACAAACGTTGCGCGCACGAGTTGCATAATATTCGCGATAAAGGAATCCTACCTAAACAGTGAGGAAGGGGTGAAACAAAATAACACGACAATACAATAACATTTAATCATTGACAAAAATGCAAATCTTACATTTAAATGGCTTACAAAACAAATGTTTGCCTACTAACATGACAAATCGCTCACTGTGCTGGTTAACCGCCGAGCCCACTTCTTGCCGCCATCATTAAAACATGAAAAAACTACAGTTCAAGCCACAGACTTCTCGGTTATCTGTCAATCCATCAATAATCTATTCAGTCTTCGCGTCTTTTCCTTGTACCAATCAGCGCCACCGATGTCTCCACGTCACACCGCACAGATTTCCGAGAAGTCACTAAAAATGCTTCGGGCTGTACAAATGCATGGCAATTCAACAAAGTACGCTCAGCACAGCGCAGTCGAGCATTGCTCTCGCTAAACCTGCAACACAAATAACCGGCTAATTATGTTATTACAAAATCCTGGACTGTTTTTTTCCATAGTCACATATAAGAACAATGAAAAGAAAGAAGTACACTTACATTTACTTACACCTACATACAACTGGAACTTGAAAACATTTCAGTATCAGTTCAAAATGAATTATCAAAATTAGTGTTGAGCACGATGACAACGATACCACTAAAAACAATTTTCAGAATCACAAAATAGAAAACACAAACTAAATCATCTAGCCAGTAAAGAATTGCTACAGCGAACTATTTTACCAAAATCTAGGAAGAAATGCAAAAAATGCAAGTAAACGGAAACACAATAAATTGTTGTGTGAAACCACATTTTTAGATAGCGACACTAAATTATATTAACGTAGGCGGACTACCAAGGCTCTTCAGCCTCCAAAGCCAGGCCTAAAAATGTTTCCCATCCAAACGCGATAAACTTAAACTTTAAACAACTCCTCTACTACACCATGCCCTTCCAACTCGTGCTGCTCCTGACTACGTTGCCTCTTTGCCCGATGCCTAAGGGTTTCGTCATAAATCTTCTTCATTATCCTGGACCATTTTCGCATCAGCTCCGATAATTTCCTCTCAAACTCCTCTCGTAAACACTCGAAATTTTCATCCAACCATGAAATTTGCTCTGTGCACTCTTTCACTATCGTCGCTCGTTCGGCCTCCGTCAGTTTAATTCTATTATCAACTACCATCTGCTTGACGTTGTATATGTAAGTCTCGAGCTGGTTTCTGGCTTCGATGCATCGTTTCTTCTCCTTGTCTTCTTCTTTGTAAATCTCAGCATCGGCTATCATCCGCTCTATATCTTGTTGCTTCAATCGATGATTGTTACTGATGGTCATGCCTCGCTGGTTCCCGGTACTTCTATCCCGGGCTGTAACAGTAACTATTCCATTTGCGTCTATGTCAAAGGTCACATCAATTTTTGGAACCCCGCGGGGTGCAGGCGGAATCTTATTGAGCTCGAAAACTCCTAACAAATTATTGTCTTTAGTTAGACTCCTCTCGCCTTCGAAGACCTCGATGGTCATATCTCTTTGGTAGTCCTCTAGAGTAGTTAACTCTTTGGTTAGACGACATGGCACTGGCGTATTTCTTTCGACAATCTTATACATCATACCTCTTACAGTTTCCACGCCTAAAGACAGTGGAACCACATCGATGAGAACTAAATCCTGTACAACATCCCCTTGACATCCATTCAAAATAGCTGCTTGAACCGCTGCTCCACAGGCGACAGCTTCATCAGGATTGATTGAAGACGATAACTGCCGTCCAAAAAACTCCCGAAGCAAGTGCTGTATCTTTGGTACCCTTGTACTGCTGCCGATCAAAATTACCTCGTGAATATCTGTGTTCACCAGTCTTGCGTCACACATAGCTTGTGTTACAAGCTTTAGCGTATCTTCAAAGAGATCTGAACATAACTCTTCAAATAATTCACGAGTTATTTTAACAGAGTAATCAATACCTTCACATATGGCTTCAACGTAAACAGTAACTTGAGTAGCAGAAGTCAGAGACCTTTTTGTTTTTTCTGCGGCAGACTTAAGTCGCCTTAGAGCTTTGGCGTCAGAGAGTATCTCCCTATAATACCTTTTTCTGAAATCGTCAGCGAAATAAGCAACTAAGCGATTATCAAAGTCTTCACCACCTAATCGAGTATTTCCAGCTGTAGATTTAACTTCGTAAACAGCATCGCCGATCGTCAATACAGAAACATCTAAAGTACCACCTCCTAAATCATAGACTAACACATTTTTATTATTTAAGTCCTTTTCTAGCCCATAAGCCAGCGCTGCTGCTGTCGGCTCATTGATAATCCTTAAAATATTCAAACCTGTAATTTCTCCAATCACTTTAGTAGCTTGCCGTTGGGAATTGTTAAAATAAGCTGGAACTGTAATCACTGCACTAGTAACTTTCGTTCCTAAATAAGACTCAGCTAATTGTTTCATTTTAAAAAGTATCATAGCGCTTATTTCCTCCGGAGCGACGAGTTTTTTTGCACCCTTGTATTCGATGGAGACCTTTGGCTTTCCATCGTCGCTTACCACAGTGAAAGGAAAATGTCGGAGATCCATTTGTAGTCCTAAATCGTCATACTGGCGTCCAATCAGTCGTTTAGCGCCAAAAATAGTGTTTTTAGGATTAATAGCCGCTTGATTCTTCGCCGCATCGCCGATTAGACGTTCGGTAGTCGTAAATGCTACATAGGATGGCGTTGTTTTGTTTCCGCGCTCATTTGGTATCACTTCAACTTTACCTTGTCTATAAAATGCCACACATGAGTGCGTAGTACCTAAATCAATTCCTATAGCCACCATTTCTCATTCAAAACACCAGATATGCACTAAATCACACTACTCCGTGAACACTATACTCTTTAAAAAAGTTTATTTCACTAAATAGTATGTAGTCAGTCTATAAAAATTCAAAACTGCCGCACGCTAAAGTCGTACTCCTATTTATACCCTCGCCCAATGAGCGTCAGAATATTCGAGAGCGGGAAAAAATTCGACCAATCACTAAGTCCGCAGAACAGAAAATTCTAGATAAGTGTTGCCATATGTAGAAATGAAAATTATACCATATTTTTTTTATACCATATTATACCATAACAGGCCTACAAAAAAATTTTTTTTTTGGTGCAGCTCTGATTGTATCTATAGTCGGTAAGGTAGGTATGAACTATATTGCCGTCAGTTAATTTTCAGCTGACAGCTCTGGTTTACCTACTATTTTCATTTTAATTATTTTCCGGTCTTATTTGAAAACAGTCAATTTTGCAATAACCTATAAAATTTATCTTATTATTTTATTATGGCAACTAAGTTGAGATGTTCTGCTAACAGTGTGACCGTTTTTAGTATATTCAGTACCAAATTGGTATAATTTGGGCTCCGTAAAACTAATTTAGTTTTTTTTTGGTATCCTTTCATATTCTGGTATTTTTTGGTACATTTTTAAACTTTCAACATTTTTAAACACATTATTGATATATTTTTGGGTTGGGCGGGCAACACTAATTTCCATTCGTTCGTATTTCGTTCACATAATTTTGACTTTGTCTGATGTTTACCGCAACTGTATCATTTTGTCTCTTTCGAACGGTTAATGCTAACAAAACCGCGAATCGTGCTTTAGCTACATATCTACGTTACATGCTCTACGTCGCGGGGAATTACTGAAACTTAAAAAATGATTCCTAGCAATTTTATTATAATTCTTTTTTATAAGAATATTTATAAAAGGGACCACGCATTTTTTTGTTCTTTATTTATGTCTCTCTGTGTTATCGTGCGTGTGTAGTGAAGATAATGAAGCGCAAATACGATCAGAAATATAGATCTGAGTGGGAACAAAATCCTGAATTTTCGTCATGGTTGACAAAAGATAAAAATAGTGAGAACGCCTTGTGTAAAACTTGTGGAGCAACATTTTTGAGCAGAATCGCAACAATTAAAAGTCATGCAGATTCTGAAAAACATCGGCAGAAACTTATACATTATAGTAGACAATCCAAGGTAAGAAAGCTATGCCCCCATTAACATATTTATAAGATTATTGTGTCCCTTATTTTTTTTTGGCACATAAATTAATTGTCCTACTTGTACAGGATGTCCGATGGATCTTGGCCAGTGTACACGTACAGTTGTACACACATGTATAATCGATTCTCAAGCGATTTCAGAAAGCTGAATTTTGAAATTTTCATAAATGAAAGTGTAGGTATACATGCATGCCGAACTGGTTCTGTGGGATGGAAAGATAGTTTTGCAGGGTTCAAACATATGTAATATTTTTATCAAGAATATTAATTTTCTACTGAATGAGACTAGTTTCCCAAGATAAGAAATAGGTAGTTATTTTACTTATTTTTTACGATAGGAAAATTAATCAAATACTGTTTATTTTCAGATCGATAAATTATTTCAAAGGAAAGGAAGTAAGAAAAGCAGAGCTTATATTTTGTGCAGCGTTGGCAGAACATAACATACCATTTCGGGCCATGGATCATCTCAGCGATTTATTCAGCAAAATGTTTTATGATTCGAAAATTGCAAAGGGTTTTTCCTGCAAACGCACTAAATCTGCTCAGTTAGTTTACGACGTAATGGCGCCATCATTTGAAAAGCAGTTATTAACCGATATAAAAAATACGTCAAGTTTATCAGGTAATGCTGCTACTTTTTCATTAATTATAGATGAAAGCACAGACATTACAACAGAAAAATTACTTGCCATTGCAATAAAGTTTTATAGCGTTCAGGATAATACAGTAAAAACCAAATTTTTATGTTCTGTGAATCTATCAAGTGAAACTGCTGAAAATATTTTTAACTCACTGTGTATAAGTTTGCGAGAATTAAATTTAAACATTGAAAATATTTTAGGATTTGCAGCTGATACAACAAATGTAATGTTTGGCAGAAATAATAGTGTGGTTGCAAAGATTAAGTCGGTCAATTCTAATTGTATTTTTGTAAAATGTGCATGTCATTCATCAGCATTAGCTGTAAGTTATGCCTGTAAAAAGTTGCCTAAAGCATTGGATCAAATTGTGAAAGAAGTCTATAATTATTTTGGCCATAGTAGCAAACGCAAAAGAGAATTTGCAGAATTTCAGACCTTTGTAGAATCAGAGCATCACAATATTTTACGTCACTACGACATACGTTGGCTCTCCCTACACGGCTGTGTAAATCGCATAGTAGAACAGTGTGGAATGCACTTCAGCTGTATTTTCAGCAAGAACATCTCGTAGAACATAACCCTAGCCATTCGGCGATTTTTTTACATGAAAGTTTCGAAAATAAACAAATAAAGCTCTACTTTTTGTTTTTAGATTATATTTTGCATATAGTCAACAAGTTTAACATAATTTTTCAAGGTAATGCATGTGTTGTTCATACTTTTTATCGGGATTTGACTGACATGTTTAAAACAATATTAAGTTGCTACATGAAAAGCAGCTACATTCGTGCCACTGCTATTGAGGACATAGATCCTAATAGTAATATAAATTTTGTAGAATTACATGAGATATACTTAGGTATAAAAGTATCTAATGAAATAGCGCTGTTAAGAAATCAACCAAGTAACAGTAGTATCGTAATTAGAGACTTTTTAAAAAGGTGTCAAAGCTTTTTGATAGAGTTATGTACTCAACTTAAATATCGATTTCCCATTAATGAAAAAATATTTTCCGAGTTACGTTTCATAGACCCACAAATAGCGGCTTATGAAAATTTTACATCTCTTATCAGCGTTATGAACAGGTTTCCGAACGTTATTACAAATGATACAGTAAGACAATTAATTGACGAGGAATATCGTCAAATTAAGTATGATTCAGAGGTACAAAACCTGATGTGTGGTTCTAGTAGTAGTGCTAGTGCTGTAAATGTTGAACAGTTTTGGAGCAAATTAAGTTGTATTGTTAACAGTAAAAATGTTCCTAAGTACAAAAATTTGACTAATTTTGTAAAATGTCTAATGTGCATACCCATTTCAAAAGCTGAATGCGAAAGAATTTTTTCGAAAGTTAATCATATAAAAACTAAATACAGAAACAGGTTTCTAGCTAAACATATTGCGTGCCTGTTGCATGTTAAGCAAGGTCTAAGTGAAGGGAGTGTAGGTTGTGACTCATTTGACCCATCGAAAGATATGGTAAAAAATAATCCGTCGAATACTGACTATTTGTAATAAAACTTATTGTAAATATTTATTATAATTATTTTAATATGTCTGTATAATGAAGGTGTGTAATTGGTAAAATTAAAAAAAGTAACTGATAATAAGTGTTTTAATTCAATTTTTCCTCTTCTACTTTTTATTTTTATTTTAGTATATTTTTAGTATAATTCAGCATTTGTTTTGGTATTATTTAGTACTGGCACCTTGTAGTTTTAGTAGATCACCATTTTTTAAAACGCTCACACTGTCTGCTAACCATCCTTAAATGTTTTGTTACATTTGTGGTGAATACATATTGAAAGATCAGCGAAAATCGATTACTGACACTGTAATTCGCTTGTATTTTGCTTACTTCGGTATTGAAATTCGCAACCAAGATAAAGTGTGGGTGCTTCATAGTGTTTGTAAAAAGTGCATTGAACATTTTCGCCAATGGGAAAAAGGAACGCGACAATTTTGGAGTTTGGAGTACCAATGATTTGGCAAGAACAAAAAAATCGTCATGAGGACTGTTATTTTTGTATGACGAATGTAGTGGGCATCAACAAAAACAATCACTACAAGTGGAAGTATCCCAATATTTCTTCAGCTATAAGACCTATTCCTCATTCAGACACTGTTCCAATACCAGTTTTTCATCAGGCAGTACAGGAATCTGAGGAGGATCAAATGGAAGTTTCTGAAGAAGATGATGATTTTGAATACTGTGGAGAAACATCAAATCCTAAAATATTTTCACAAAGTGAACTTAATGATCTCATCAGAGACTTTGATCTTTCAAAAGAGCGTTGGTGAAAGAAATGTCATAAATCAGCCTTTGGTTCCCCGAGAAAAAATAATTCTTCCACCTTTGCACATAAAGTTAGGGCTCATGAAGCAATTTGTTAAAGCTCTGGACAGAAATGGTCAATGTTTTAAGTTCATTTCTCAGAAATTTTCTGGATTGAGTACTGAGAAATTAAAAGCGGGAATTTTTGATGGGCCTCAAATACGTCAATTAATTAAAAGCTCTACAAATTTTGAAACTTCTATGACTAAAACAGTCTTCTATGACTTGCGTGGAAATCTTTTGTAGCGGTTGCACAAAACTTCCTTGGAAACTACAAGGCTGATAACTATAAAGAGTTAGTCGAGGAAATGCTTCAAAAATTTAGGCTGTAATATGAGCATAAAAGTGCACTACCTAATCATATAGATCACTTTCAACATAATTTAGGAGATCTTAGCGAAGAACAAGGAGAACGCTTCCATCAAGATATAAAAACAATGAAGAAAAGGTACCAAGGCAGATGAGACATTCACATGATGGCCGATTATTGCTGGGGACTTATGCGTGATTGCCCAAGACAATTTCAGTCAAGAAAATCTCGTGACGAAGACAATTTCGTGATGTATAATCCCAAAATAAATTGGTATTTTTGTAAAAATGTGTTTTATTTTCTATCTTATAAACTAGAGCTGATATAAAAAAATGTGACTGTTTTTTTTGTATCAGCTCACAAGACATACTTAAAATCAGGTCTAAAATCTTAGGCACCAAAATGTGTGTAGACCAGTGTAATCAATCAATCTTGTGAAAGTTATTTTTTTTTTTTCATCAAATCCTAAAATATGTAATATTGAATGTTAATGTATATTTTCGAAAACAGTAATAGCGATATAATATTAATACTCGTTATATAAATATTTATTCTATTTTATATAAGAAATTCTATCACTACACTATACAGTTTCTCAGTATTGTTCTCACGCTAGCTTGGAATGAATATCGCACCCAGTGGTAGATCCAGGATTTTGGTTTGGGGGGGGGGAGGGGGGCTTGACCCAGCTGAGGGTAGGTAGGCTTTATCAAGGTAAACACTAAAAAAGCACACAAAATTTTATTTTGCTCATTTAACGCATAGCGAGTCTCCTCGGATAACTTTAATGACTTCGACAGGTTGTAGGCTGCCAGATATATCTCTATCGAGTTTAATTTGAGATTTATCAGGGGTGGAGATTTATCTCCCTCCCTGGATCCGGTACTGAATATCGAAGTAGCAGTTGCCGTTGACTATAACAGACTATAACTTGACTATAACTGCCCCTTAAGTTACTATAACAGCTATTTATATTCGTACATATAATGCAATATAGGTAAAAAACGATAGAAGAGAAAGAGAAAATGGTGGATGCGCTGACAGTACATCGGAATTGAACTAAAAGCTATAAGCTACAACTTTTCGCGTTACACTGAGAACTCACGAGAATGTATAGACGCCTTCTCAGTTTTTTGTTTCGGGCTCCATTGTTCCGGACAAAGCCTTTGTTCCGAGCACAAATACCGACACCACACGGATAACAAGGCGAGAACAATGAAGCGTGCCCACAATAGTTCTGTCTTCCTCGGATGTTCTCGGCGAGAATATAGTGCCCGCTTAAGAAAAAAAGGCCCAAGTGCATATTGATGAGAAATGGTAAAAATTTCAATTAATTTTGGTTTCAAGCCAAAAATAAGAATTTTTCGATACAATAAAAACAAAACCATTCATTCTCTTTGTATATTTATAATGTTGATTATTATTATTATTATTATAATATATAAAGCTCGATTTTATTATTATTATTATTATTATTATTATTATTATAATATATAAAGCTCGATTACCACTGATTATTATTATTATTATTTATTTATTATTATTATTATTATTATTATTATTATAATATATAAAGCTCGATTACCACTGATTATTATTATTATAATTATAATATATAAAGCTCGATTATTATAATATATAAAGCTCGATTACCACTGATTATTATAATATATAAAGCTCGATTACCACTCACTGACTCACTGACATAATTGATCTCCGGGTTCCCATACCGGCAGAGGGAAACTTTGAATGGGGAAATACGCGGATGGGTCCCGTGACCACCAGAAAAATCCGACTTCTTCGAGTTGTCCAAACCTCACGAAAATTATCAACGGCCAGGCCCAACGGTACGAGGTGCGCGGGGGGTGTTCGACCAAATGTCATAGGGAACTGCCGGCAGATGCCAGCGGGCGTCGCGAAAATTTGAATTTCGAACGTCCTAAATCGCCTCCATACAAAGTGTAAATCGCTCGTATTTCTAAAACGGTAAGAGGTAAGTGGGAAGTGCTCGACCAAATGTCATTCGGGTTGGGGTGGGACTTCTCGTGGGCAAAAAATTTTTTCAAAATGGCGGAAACAAGATGGCGGCCGTTTTTCAAGTTTGTCCCAGGGGGCTGAAAATCGGTATCCGGGGGGTCGGGGGGCCCCTGATTAAGAATTTCGGGTCGGTTTTTCGGTCCCGCCATTTCCAAGATGGCGGCCGTCAATTGAAATTTCAAATTTAAATCGGCCAATACTCCCGCGAGGCCGGAGGCCGAGACCAGCGAGCGAGGCCGCAGGCCGAGCTCGCCCAGGAGCTGCACCGAGAGCGGGCCCGTCACCATCCAGTAGACCTTCAGCTCGACGGTCGACGGCCTGCCCGAACGGTGAGAGGTAGTCGCATGGTGCTCGACCGAATGTCATAGAGAACCGCCGGCACTTTGACGAGAGCGCCATAAAAATTCAAAATGGCGGATTCAAGATGGCCGCCATACAAATTTATTTTGACCGTATCTCCCAAACGGGTGGAGATATCGGATCGGGGCTCAAACTAATATGAGGGGGCAAGTCGATGTCCTTCCACTGGATGAACAATTTTTTCCAAAATGGCGAATCCAAGATGGCGGCCATTTTTAAAATTCATCCAATCGGGATGAAAATTAATACCTGGGGGGTTCAGGGGACGCTGATTCGGGATTTGGGAACTTTTTTTTTATTCCGCCATTTTTCAAGATGGCTGCCATACAAAGTGGAAATTTCTATTTGGGGGTTCGAGGGCATTCGCGAGGCGGTAGTCCGAATTAGACGGGGGGTGCGGGGCGGAATTTTCCCTCGTTAGAAACTTCGGTCATTGGGAAATCTGGGTAGAAAAAAAAATCCAAGATGGCGGATACAAAATGGCGGAAATTTAAAAAAAAACATGGAAATTTAAATATTACTGGACAAACGTGTTTCAAGGTGGAAAATTGGGGAGGAAATTGGCTTCCGGAGAGTTCCCATTAGGGATTTAGGGTAGGTGCCGAGATTTCCCAAGATGGCCGCCATACAAAATTCTTTCGACGACAGATCCGGAACGGTTAGAGATATCCGACTGGTGCTCAAACTAATATTGTTTATCATGACGATGTCTTTCTACCGAGGGGAAAATTTATTTTCAAAATGGCGAATCCAAGATGGCGGCTATTTTCCGAATTCATCCGATTCGGATAAAAATTGATATCTGGGGGCTTAGGGGATCCTGACTAAGGATTTGGAATTATTATTTGTATTTCACCCTTTTTGAAGATGGCGGCTATACGGCGAGGCCGCAGGCCGAGCTCCGCGTAGGGCGAAGCCCGGAGCGTCCGAACTCTACCACTTCGTAACTTACGCGAGGCCGAAGGCCGAGCTGCGTATAACGAGGCCGCAGGCCGAGCTCCGCGTAGGGCGAAGCCCGGAGCGACCGGACTACGGTACTACCAGCCGTGCATGTTGTGTAACTTAGGCGAGGCCGCAGGCCGAGCTGCGTCTAACGAGGCCGCAGGCCGAGCTCCGCGTAGGGCGAAGCCCGGAGCGACTGTACTACGGCACCACCAGCAGCACACACTGGGTAACTTATGCGAGGCCGCAGGCCGAGCTGCGTCTAACGAGGCCGCAGGCCGAGCTCCGCGTAGGGCGAAGCCCGGAGCGACCGGACTACATTTTTCAGCAATTTTTCAAGTTGTCCGATCCGGATGAAAATTTATATCTGGGGGACTCAGGGAACCCTGATTAAGGATTTATGGTTATTTCCAAGATGGCCGCTTTACAAAATTCTTCGGATGACATCTTCGAAACGGTTAGACATATCGGATTGGTGCTCAAACTAATATGGTTTATCGTGATGATGTCTCCATATTGGGATATTTTTTTTTTAAGATGGTGAATCCAAGATGGCGGTGATTTTTCAAATTCATCCGAGCCGAATGAAAATTGACATTTAGGGGGCTGAGGGGACCTTGATTAAGGATTAATGGTTATTTCCAAGATGGCGGCCCCACAAAATTCTTCGGATGACAACTCCAAAACGGTTAGACATATAGGATTGCTGCTCAAACTAATATTGTTCATCTTGACAATGTTTTTATACTGAGGTAGGATAAATTTAAAGATGGCGAATTCAAGATAGCAGCCATTTTTCAATTTCACCCAAACCGAATGAAAATTGAAATCTGGCGAGTTCTGGGGAGCCCGATTGAGGATTTGGAATTTTTATTTAGATTCCGCCCTTTTTGAAGATGGCCGCCACGCAGGAGCCACGCGACGAAACTACAGCGACCCCTCCCAGTGAGTAATCTACGCGAGGCCGAAGGCCGAGCTCCACGGCGCGAGGCCGCAGGCCGAGCTCCGCGCAGGGCGAAGCCCGGAGCGTCCCCCCGCTCAGGGAGAGGCCGGCGCCCGCGGGGCGCCGCCGAAACCTAGTTATTATTATTATTATTATTATTATAATATATAAAGCTCGATTATTATTATTATTATATTATTATACTATATAAAGCTCGATTACCACTGACTGACTGACTGACTGACATAATTGATCTCCAGGTTCCCATACCGGCAGAGGGAAACTTTGAATGAGAAAGTAGACCCTCGGGGTCCGTGAGTACCAGAAAAATCTGACTTCTTCGAGTTGTCCAAACCTCACGAAAATTTCAAACGGCCCGGCCAAACGGTAGGAGGTGCGCGGGGGGTGCTCGACCAAATGTCGTAGGGAACCGCCGGCAGATGCCAGCGGGCGTCGCGAAAATTTGAATTTCGAACGTCCTAAATCGCCTCCATACAAAGTGTAAATCGCTCGTATTTCTAAAACGGTAAGATGTAAGTGGGAAGTGCTCGACCAAATGTCATTCGGGTTGGGGTGGGTCTTCTCGTGGGCAAAAAATTTTTTCAAAATGGCGGATTCAAGATGGCGGCCGTTTTTCAAGTTTGTCCCAGGGGGGTGGAAATCGGCATCCGGGTGGTTGGGGGGCCCCTGATTGAGAATTTGGGGTCGGTTTTTTGATCCCGCCATTTCCAAGATGGCGGCCGTCAATTGAAATTTTAAACTTCGATCGGCCCTAATTCCCGCGAGGCCGGAGGCCGAGCGGCGCGGGCGAGGCCGCAGGCCGAGCTCGCCCAGGAGCTGCACTGGGGGCGGGCCCGTCCGCATCCGGTGTACCTCCAGCTCGACGGTCGCCGGCCTGCCCAAACGGTGAGAGGTAGTCGTAAGGTGCTCGACCGAATGTCATAGGGAACTGCCGGTAGACGCCAGAGGGCGCCGCGAAAATTCCAAATTCGAAAAAAAAAATGGCCGCCATACAAATTCCAATCGCTCGTAGTTTTAAAACGGTAAGAGGTAGGGGGGAGGTGCTCGACCAAATGTCATTCGGGCCGGGGTGGGTCTTCTCGTAGTGAATTTTTTTTTTCAAAATGGCGGATTCAAGATGGCGGCCGTTTTTTAAGTTTGTCCGAGGGGGGTGAAAATCTATATCCGGGGGGTTGTGGGGGCCCTGATTGAGAATTTTGGGTCGGTTTTTCCATCCCGCCATTTCCAAGATGGCGGCCGTCAATTGAAATTTTAAATTTAAATCGGCTATAATTCCCGCGAGGCCGGAGGCCGAGCCCAGCGAGCGAAACCGCAGGCCGAGCTGGCCCAGGAGCTGCATCCAGAGCGGGCCCGTTTGCATCCGGTGGACCTTCAGCTCGACGGTCGACGGCCTGCCCAAATGGTGAGAGGTAGTCATATGGTGCTCGACCGAATGTCATAGAGAACCGCCGGCACTTTGACGAGAGCGCCATAAAAATTCAAAATGGCGGATTCAAGATGGCCGCCATACAAATTTATTTTGACCGTATCTCCCAAATGGGTGGAGATATCGGATCGCGGCTCAAACTAATATGAGGGGGCAAGTCGATGTCCTTCCACTGGACGAAAAAGTTTTCCCAAAATGGCGAATCCAAGATGGCGGCCATTTTTCAAATTCTTCCGATCGGGATGAAAATTAATACCTGGGAGGTTCGGGGGACCCTGATTTAGGATATGGGAACTTTTTTTTTATTCCGCCATTTTTCAAGATGGCTGCCATACAAAGTGGAAATTTCGATTTTGGCGTCCGAAGGTATTCGCGAGGCCGTAGGCCGAACTAGACGGGGGGTGCAGGCGGATTTACCCCTCGTTAGAAACTCCGGCCTTTGGAAAAACCGGGTAGAAAAAAAAATCCAAGATGGCGGACACAAAATGGCGGAAATTTAAAAAAAACTTGCAAATTTTATAATTCCCGGACGCACATGTTTCAAGGTGGAAAATTGGGGAGGAAATTGGCTTCCGGAGAGTTCCTATTAGGGATTTAGGTTAGGTGCTGAGATTTCCCAAGATGGCCGCCATACAAAATTCTTTCGACGACAGATCCGGAACGGTTAGAGATATCGGATTGGTGCTCAAACTAATATTGTTTATCATGACGATGTCTTTCTACTGAGGGGAAAATTTATTTTCAAAATGGCGAATCCTAGATGGCGGCCATTTTCCGAATTCATCCGATTCGGATAAAAATTGATATCTGGGGAGCTTAGGGGATCCTGACTAAGGATTTGGAATTATTATTTGTATTTCACCCTTTTTGAAGATGGCGGCTATACGGCGAGGCCGCAGGCCGAGCTCCGCGTAGGGCGAAGCCCGGAGCGTCCGAACTTTACCACCGTGTAAGTTACGCGAGGCCGAAGGCCGAGCTGCGTTTCACGAGGCCGTAGGCCGAGATCCGCGTAGGGCGAAGCCCGGAGCGACCGCACTACGGTACCACCAGCCGCGCACGTTCTGTAACTTAGGCGAGGCCGAAGGCCGAGCTGAGTTTAACGAGGCCGTAGGCCGAGCTCCGCGTAGGGCGAAGCCCGGAGCGACCGGACTACGGTACCATCAGCCGTGCACGTTGTGTAACTTACGCGAGGCCGCAGGCCGAGCTGCGTCTAACGAGGCCGCAGGCCGAGCTCCGCGTAGGGCGAAGCCCGGAGCGACCGGACTACATTTTACAGCAATTTTTCAAGTTGTCCGATCCGGATGAAAATTGATATCTGAGGAGCTCAGGGGACTCTGATTAAGGATTTATGATTATTTCCAAGATGGCAGCCCCACAAAATTCTTCGGATGACAACTCCGGAACGGTTGAACATATCGAATTGGTGTTCAAACTAATATGGTTTATCGTGACGATGTCTTCATATTGGGATATATTTTTTTTAAGATGGTGAATCCAAGATGGCGGGGATTTTTCAAGTTCATCCGATTTGAATGAAAATTGATATCTATAGGGCTGAGGGGACCCTAATTAAGGATTAATGGTTATTTCCAAGATGGCCGCCCCACAAAATTCTTCGGATGACATCTCCGAAACGGTTAGACATATTGGATTGGTGCTCAAACTAATATTGTTTATCTTGACGATGTCTTTATACTGAGGTAGGATAACTTTAAAGATGGCGAATTCAAGATGGCAGCCATTTTTCAATTTCACCCAAACCGAATGAAAATTGAAATCTGGCGAGTTCTGGGGAGCCCGATTGAGGATTTGGAATTTTTATTTAGATTCCGCCATTTTTGAAGATGGCCGCCACGCAGGAGCCGCACGACGACACTACAGCGACCCCTCCCAGTGAGTAATCTACGCGAGGCCGCAGGCCGAGCTCCACGGCGCGAGGCCGCAGGCCGAGCTCCGCGCAGGGCGAAGCCCGGAGCGTCCTCCCGCTCAGGGGGAGGCCGGCGCCCGCGGGGCGCCGCCGAAACCTAGTTATAATTATTATTATTATTTATTTATTTATATTATTATTATAATATATAAAGCTCGATTATTATTATTATAATTATTATTATAATTATTATAATATATAAAGCTCGATTACCACTGACTTATATATTATTATTATTATTATTATTATTATAATATATAAAGCTCGATTACCACTCATTATATTATTATTATTATTATAATATATAAAGCTCGATTACCACTCACTCACTGACTGACATAATTGATTTCCGGGTTCCCGCCTGGTGGGTGAGGAACTTTGAATGAGAAAGTACGCGGATGGGTTCCGTGACCACCAGAAAAATCCGACTTCTGCAAGTTGGTGACCTGAGACGAAAAATGACAACAGCCCGACCAAACGGTAGGAGGTGCGCGGGGGGTGCTCGACCAAATGTCGTAGGGAACCGCCAGCAGATGCCAGCGGGCGTCGCGAAAATTCGAATTTCGAACGTCCTAAATCGCCTCCATACAAAGTGTAAATCGCTCGTATTTCTAAAACGGTAAGAGGTAAGTGGGAAGTGCTCGACCAAATGTCATTCGGGTTGGGGTGGGACATCTTGTGGGCAAAAAATTTTTTCAAAATGGCGGAAACAAAATGGCGGCCGTTTTTCAAGTTTGTCCCAGGGGGGTGGAAATCGGCATCCGGGGGGTCGGGGGGCCCCTGATTGAGAATTTCGGGTCGGTTTTTCGATCCCGCCATTTCCAAGATGGCGGCCGTCAAATGAAATTTTAAACTTCGATCGGCCATATATCCCGCGAGGTCGGAGGCCGAGCGGCGCGACCGAGGCCGCAGGCCGAGCTCGCCCAGGAGCTGCACCGGGAGTGGGCCCGACCGCATCCAATGGACTTTCAGCTCGACGGTCGACGGCCTGCCCAAACGATGAGAGGTAGTCGTAAGGTGCTCGACCGAATGTCATAGGGAACTGCCGGTAGACGCCAGAGGGCGCCGCGAAAATTCCAAATTCGAAAAAAAAAATGGCCGCCATACAAATTTCAATCACTCGTAGTTTGAAAACGGAAAGAGGTGGGGGGGAGGTGCTCGACCAAATGTCATTCGGGCCGGGGTGGGTCTTCTCGTGGGCAAAAAATTTTTTCAAAATGGCGGATTCAAGATGGCGGCCGTTTTTCAAGTTTGTCCTAGGGGGGTGGAAATCGGTGTCCTGGGGGTAGTTGGGGCCCTGATTGAGAATTTCGGGTCGGTTTTTCGATCCCGCCATTTCCAAGATGGCGGCCGTCAATTGAAATTTTAAATTTCGATCGGCCATAACTTCCGCGAGGCCGGAAGCCGAGGCCAGCCAGCGAGGCCGCAGGCCGAGCTCACCCAGGAGCTGCACCGGGAGTGGGCCCGTCCGCATCCGGTGGACCTTCAGCTCGACGATCGACGGCCTGCCCAAACGGTGAGAGATAGACATATGGTGCTCGACCGAATGTCATAGAGAACCGCCGGCACTTTGACGAGACCGCGACAAAAATTCAAAATGGCGGATTCAAGATGGCCGCCATACAAATTTATTTTGACCGTATCTCCCAAACGGGTGGAGATATCGGATCGGTGCTCCAACTAGTATGAGGGGGCAAGTCGATGTCCTTTCACTGGAAGATTTTTTTTTTCCAAAATGGCGAATCCAAGATGGCGGCCATTTTTTAAATTCTTCCGATCGGGATGAAAATTAATACCTGGGGGGTTCAGGCAACCCCGATTCAGGATTTCGGAACTTTTTTTTTCTTCCGCCATTTTCCAAGATGGCTGCCATACAAAGTGGAAATTTTGATTTTGGCGTCCGAGAGCATTCGCGAGGCGGTAGTCCGAATTAGACGGGGGGTGCGGGGCGGATTTCCCCCTCGTTAGAAAGTTTGTTCATTGGGAAAACCGGGTAGAAAACAAAATCCAAGATGGCGGATACAAAATGGCGGAAATTTAAAAAAAAAACATGGAAATTTAAAAATTCCTCTGTTTTGAGGTGGATAATCGGGGAGGAAATTTGCATCCGGGGTTTTCGATTAAGGATTTAGGATAGGGGCCGAGATTTTCCAAGATGGCCGCCATACAAAATTCTTTCGTCCACAGCTCCGGAACGGTTAGAGATATCGGATTGGTGCTCAAACTAATATTGTTTATCATGATGTCTTTCTACTGAGGGGAAAATTTATTTTTAAAATGGCGAATCCAAGATGGCGGCCATTTTCCGAATTCATCCGATTCGGATAAAAATTGATATCTGGGGGGCTTAGGGGATCCTGACTAAGGATTTGGAATTATTATTTGTATTTCACCCTTTTTGAAGGTGGCGGCTATACGGCGAGGCCGCAGGCCGAGCTCCGCGTAGGGCGAAGCCCGGAGCGTCCGAACTTTACCACCTGCGTTTCACGAGGCCGTAGGCCGAGATCCGCGTAGGGCGAAGCCCGGAGCGACCGCACTACGGTACCACCAGCCGCGCACGTTGTGTAACTTAGGCGAGGCCGAAGGCCGAGTTGCGTCTAACGAGGCCGCAGGCCGAGCTCCGCGTAGGGCGAAGCCCGGAGCGACCGGACTACGGTACCACCAGCCGTGCACGTTGCGTAATTTACGCGAGGCCGCAGGCCGAGCTGCGTCTAACGAGGCCGCAGGCCGAGCTCCGCGTAGGGCGAAGCCCGGAGCGACCGGACTACATTTTACAGCAATTTTTCAAGTTGTCCGATCCGGATGAAAATTGATATCTGAGGGGCTCAGGGGACTCTGATTAAGGATTTATGATTATTTCCAAGATGGCCGCCCCACAAAATTCTTCGGATGACAACTCCGGAACGGTTGAACATATCGGATTGGTGCTCAAACTAATATGGTTTATCATGATGATGTCTTCATATTGGGATATTTTTTTTTTAAGATGGTGAATCCAAGATGGCGGTGATTTTTCAAATTCATCCGAGCCGAATGAAAATTGATATCTGGGGGGCTGAGGGGACCCTGATTAAGGATTTATGGTTATTTCCAAGATGGCGGCCTCACAAAATTTTTCGGATGACAACTCCGAAACGGTTAGACATATCGGATTGGTGTTCAAACTAATATGGTTTATCATGACGATGTCTTCATATTGGGATATATTTTTTTTATGATGGTGAATCCAAGATGGCGGGGATTTTTCAAATTCATCCGAGCCGAATGAAAATTGATATTTGGGGGGCTGAGGGGACCTTGATTAAGGATTAATAGTTATTTCCAAGATGGCGGCCCCACAAAATTCTTCGGGTGACATCTCCGAAACGGTTAGAAATATCGGATTGGTGCTCAAACTAATATGGTTTATCATGACGATGTCTTCATATTGAGATATTTTTTTTTTTAAATGGTGAATCCAAAATGGCGGGGATTTTTCAAATTCATCCGAGCCCAATGAAAATTGATATTTGGGGGGCTGAGGGGACCTTGATTAAGGATTAATGGTTATTTCCAAGATGGCGGCCCCACAAAATTCTTCGGATGACAGCTCCGAAACGGTTAGACATATCGGATTGGTGCTCAAACTAATATGGTTTATCATGACGATGTCTTCATATTGGGATAAAATTTTTTTAAGATGGTGAATCCATGATGGCGGGGATTTTTCAAATTCATCCGATTTTAATGAAAATTGATATCTGGGGGGCTTAGGGAACCCTGATTAAGGATTAATGGTTATTTCCAAGATGGCCGCCCCACAAAATTTTTCGGATGACAGCTCCGGAACGGTTGGACATATCGGATTGGTGCTCAAACTAATATTCTTTATCATGACGATGTCTTTATATTGAGGCAAAAATTTTTTCAAGATGGCGAATCCAAGATGGCGGCCACTTTTCAAATTCACCCAAGCCGAATGAAAATTGACATCTGGGAGGTTCAGGGGATACTGATTAAGGATTTGGAATTCTTATTTAGATTCCGCCATTTTTGAAGATGGCTGTCACGCAGGAGCCGCACGACGAAACTACAGCGACCCCTCCCAGTGAGTAATTTAGGCGAGGCCGAAGGCCGAGCTCCACGGCGCGAGGCCGCAGGCCGAGCTCCGCGCAGGGCGAAGCCCGGAGCGTCCCCTCAGGGGGAGGCCGGCGCCCGGAGGGCGCCGCCGAAACCTAGTTATTATTATATTATTATATTATTATATTATTATTATAATATATAAAGCTCGATTTATTATTATAATATATAAAGCTCGATTACCACTCACTCACTCATCTATAGTTGATCTCCGACTTCCCGTACCGGCAGGGGAAAACTTTGAATGGGGAAATACGCGGATGGGTCCCGTGACCACCAGAAAAATCCGACTTCTGCAACTTGTCCAAACCTCACGAAAATTTCAAACGGCCAGGCCCAACGGTAGGAGGTGCGCGGGGGGTGCTCGACCAAATGTCGCAGGGAACTGCCGGCAGATGCCAGGGAGCGTCGCGAAAATTTGAATTTCGAACGTCCTAAATCGCCTCCATACAAAGTGTAAATCGCTGATAACTCGGGAACGGTAAGAGGTAAGAGGGAGGTGCTCGACCAAATGTCATTCGGGGCGGCGTCGCCTTTCTCGTGGTGAAAAATTTTTTTCAAAATGGCGGAAACAAGATGGCGGCCGTTTTTCAAGTTTGTCCCAGGGGGGTGGAAATCGGCAACCGGGGGGTCGGGGGGGCCCTGATTGAGAATTTCGGGTCGGTTTTTCGATCCCACCATTTCCAAGATGGCGGCCGTCAATTGAAATTTTAAACTTCTATCGGCCATAACTCCCGCGAGGCCGGAGGCCGAGCGGCGCGGGCGAGGCCGCAGGCCGAGCTCGCCCAGGAGCTGCACTAAGAGCGGGCCCGTCTCTGTCCAGTGGACCTTCAGCTCGACGGTCGCTGGCCTGCCCAAACGGTGAGAGGTAGTCATAAGGTGCTCGACCGAATGTCATAGGGAACTGCCGGAAGACGCCAGAGGGCGCCGCGAAAATTCCAAATTCGAAAAAAAAAATGGCCGCCATACAAATTTCAATCACTCGTAGTTTGAAAACGGAAAGAGGTAGGGGGGAGGTGCTCGACCAAATGTCATTCGGGCCGGGGTGGATCTTCTCGTGGGCAAAAAATTTTTTCAAAATGGCGGATTCAAGATGGCGGCCGTTTTTTAAGTTTGTCCTAGGGGGGTGGAAATCGGTGTCCTGGGGGTAGTGGGGGCCCTGATTGAGAATTTCGGGTCGGTTTTTCGATCCCGCCATTTCCAAGATGGCGGCCGTCAATTGAAATTTTAAATTTCGATCGGCCATAACTCCCGCGAGGCCAGAGGCCGAGTCCAGCGAGCGAGGCCGCAGGCCAAACTCACCCAGGACCTGCACCGGGAGTGGGCCCGTTTGCATCCGGTGGACCTTCAGCTCGACGGTCGACGGCCTGCCCAAACGGTGAGAGATAGTCATATGGTGCTCGACCGAATGTCATAGAGAACCGCCGGCACTTTGACGAGACTGCAATAAAAATTCAAAATGGCGGATTCAAGATGGCCGCCATACAAATTTATTTTGACCGTATCTCCCAAACGGGTAGAGATATCGGATCGGGGCTCAAACTAATATGAGGGGGCAAGTTGATGTCCTTCCACTGGATGAAAAAAATTTTCCAAAATGGGGAATCCAAGATGGCGGCCATTTTTCAAATTCTTCCGATCGGGATGAAAATTAATAACTGGGGGGTTCAGGCAACCCCGATTCAGGATTTGGGAACTTTTTTTTTATTCCGCCATTTTTCAAGATGGCTGCCATACAAAGTGGAAATTTCGATTTTGGCGTCCGAGGGCATTCGCGAGGCGGTAGGCCGAATCAGACGGGGGGTGCGGGGCGGAATTTCCCCTCGTTAGAAACTTCGGTCATTGGGAAATCTGGGTAGAAAACAAAATCCAAGATGGCGGATACAAAATGGCGGAAATTTAAAAAAAAAACTTGGAAATTTAAAAATTCCTCTGTGGCCACTTTTTGAGGTGGATAATCGGGGAGGAAATTTGCATCCGGGGTTTTCGATTAAGGATTTAGGATAGGGGCCGAGATTTTCCAAGATGGCCGCCATACAAAATTCTTTCGTCGACAGCTCCGGAACGGTTAGAGATATCGGATTGGTGCTCAAACTAATATTGTTTATCATGACGATGTCTTTCTACTGAGGTGAAAATTTATTTTTAAAATGGCGAATCCAAGATGGCGGCCATTTTTCGAATTCATCCGATTCGGATAAAAATTGATATCTGGGGGGCTTAGGGGATCCTGACTAAGGATTTGGAATTATTATTTGTATTTCACCCTTTTTGAAGATGGCGGCTATACGGCGAGGCCGCAGGCCGAGCTCCGCGTAGGGCGAAGCCCGGAGCGTCCGAACTTTACCACCGTGTAATTTACGCGAGGCCGAAGGCCGAGCTGCGTTTCACGAGGCCGTAGGTCGAGATCCGCGTAGGGCGAAGCCCGGAGCGACCGCACTACGGTACCACCAGCCGCGCACGTTGTGTAACTTAGGCGAGGCCGCAGGCCGAGCTGCGTCTAACGAGGCCGCAGGTCGAGCTCCGCGTAGGGCGAAGCCCGGAGCGACCGGACTACATTTTACAGCAATTTTTCAAGTTGTCCGATCCGGATGAAAATTGATATATGAGGGGCTCAGGGGACTCTGATTAAGGATTTATGATTATTTCCAAGATGGCCGCCCCACAAAATTCTTGGGATGACAACTCCGGAACGGTTGAACATATCGGATTGGTGTTTAAACTAATATGGTTTATCGTGACGATTTCTTCATATTGAGATAATTTTTTTTAAAGATGGTGAATCCAAAATGGCGACCACTTTTCAAATTCATCCGAGCCGAATGAAAATTGATATCTGGGGGGTTCGGGGTGGGCCGATTAAGGATTAATAGTTATTTCCAAGATGGCCGCCCCACAAAATTCTTCGGATGACATCTCCGAAACGGTTAGACATATTGGATTGGTGCTCAAACTAATATTGTTCATCTTGACAATGTCTTTATACTGAAGTAGGATAAATTTAAAGATGGCGAATTCAAGATGGCAGCCATTTTTCAATTTCACCCAAACCGAATGAAAATTGAAATCTGGCGAGTTCTGGGAAGCCCGATTGAGGATTTGGAATTTTTATTTAGATTCCGCCATTTTTGAAGATGGCCGCCACGCAGGAGCCGCACGACGAAACTACAGCGACCCCTCCCAGTGAGTAATCTACGCGAGGCCGAAGGCCGAGCTCCACGGCGCGAGGCCGCAGGCCGAGCTCCGCGCAGGGCGAAGCCCGGAGCGTCCCCCCTCTCAGGGGGAGGCCGGCGCCCGCGGGGCGCCGCCGAAACCTAGTATAATATATAAAGCTCGATTACCACTGACTGACTGACTGACTGACTGACATGATTGATATCCGGGTTCCCGCCTGGTGGGTGAGGAACTTTGAATGTGGAAATACGCGGATGGGTCCCGTGACCACCAGAAAAATCCGACTTCTGCAAGTTGGTGACCTGAGACGAAAAATGACAACGGCCAGGCCCAACGGTAACAGCTGCGCGGGGGGTGCTCGACCAAATGTCGTAGGGAACTGCCGGCAGATGCCAGGGAGCGTCGCGAAAATTTGAATTTCGAACGTCCTAAATCGCCTCCATACAAAGTGTAAATCGCTGATAACTCGGGAACGGTAAGAGGTAGGGGGGAGGTGCTCGAGCAAATGTCATTCGGGGCGGCGTCGGCTTTCTCGTAGTGGAATTTTTTTTTCAAAATGGCGGATTCAAGATGGCGGCCGATTTTCAAGTTTGTCCCAGGGGGGTGGAAATTGGCATCCGGGGGGTCGGGGGGCCCCTGATTGAGAATTTCGGGTCGGTTTTTCGATCCCGCCATTTCCAAGATGGCGGCCGTCAATTGAAATTTTAAACTTCGATCGGCTGTAACTCCCGCGAGGCCGGAGGCCGAGCGGCGCGGGCGAGGCCGCAGGCCGAGCTCGCCCAGGAGCTGCACCGAGAGCGGGCCCGTCCGCATCCAGTGGACCTTCAGCTCGACGGTCGCCGGCCTGCCCAAACGGTGAGAGGTAGTCATAAGGTGCTCGACCGAATGTCATAGGGAACTGCCGGAAGACGCCAGAGGGCGCCGCGAAAATTCCAAATTCGAAAAAAAAAATGGCCGCCATACAAATTTCAATCGCTCGTAGTTTTAAAACGGAAAGAGGTAGGGGGGAGGTGCTCGACCAAATGTCATTCGGGCCGGGGTGGGTCTTCTCGTGGGCAAAAAATTTTTTCAAAATGGCGGATTCAAGATGGCGGCCGTTTTTTAAGATTGTCCGAGAGGGGTGGAAATCGGTATCCGAGGGGTTGGGGGGGACCTGATTGAGAATTTCGGGTCGGTTTTCCGATCCCGCCATTTCCAAAATGGCGGCCGTCAATTGAAATTTAAAATTTTGTTCGGCCATAACTCTCGCGAGGTTAGAAGCCGAGCCGCGCGGGTGAGGTCGCAGGCCGAGCTCACCCAGGAGCTGCACCGGGAGTGGGCCCGTCCGCATCCGGTGGACCTTCAGCTCGACTGTCGACGGCCTGCCCAAACGGTGAGAGATAGTCATATGGTGCTCGACCGAATGTCATAGAGAACCGCCAGCACTTTGACCAGTCCGCGATAAAAATTCAAAATGGCGGATTCAAGATGGCCGCCATACAAATTTATTTTGACTGTATCTCCCAAACGGGTAGAGATATCGGATGGGTGCTCAAACTAATATGAGGGGGCAAGTCGATGTCCTTCCACTGGACGAATTTTTTTTTCCAAAATGGCGAATCCAAGATGGCGGCCATTTTTAAAATTCTTCCGATCGGGATGAAAATTAATACCTGGGGGGTTCAGGGGACGCTGATTCGGGATTTAGGAACTTTTTTTTTATTCCGCCATTTTTCAAGATGGCTGCCATACAAAGTGGAAATTTCGATTTTGGCGTCTGAGGGCATTCGCGAGGCCGTAGGCCGAATTAGACGGGGGGTGCGGAGCGGAATTCCCCCTCGTTAGAAACTCTGGTCATTGGGCAAATTGGGTAGAAAAAAAAATCCAAGATGGCGGACACAAAATGGCGGAAATTTAAAAAAAAACTTGGACATTTAAATATTCCTGGGCGAACGTGTTTCAAGGTGGAAAATTGGGGAGGAAATTGGCTTCCGGAGAGTTCCCATTAGGGATTTAGGGTAGGTGCCGAGATTTCCCAAGATGGCCGCCATACAAAATTCTTTCGACGACAGATCCGGAACGGTTAGAGATATCGGATTGGTGCTCAAACTAATATTGTTTATCATGACGATCTCTTTCTACTGGGGGGAAAATTTATTTTTAAAATGGCGAATCCAAGATGGCGGCCATTTTCCGAATTCATCCGATTCGGATAAAAATTGATATCTGGGGGGCTTAGGGGATCCTGACTAAGGATTTGGAATTATTATTTGTATTTCACCCTTTTTGAAGATGGCGGCTATACGGCGAGGCCGCAGGCCGAGCTCCGCGTAGGGCGAAGCCCGTAGCGTCAGAACTCTACCACTTTGTAACTTACGCGAGGCCGAAGGCCGAGCTGCGTCTAACGAGGCCGTAGGCCGAGCTCCGCGTAGGGCGAAGCCCGGAGCGACCGGACTACGGTACCACCAGCCGTGCACATTGTGTAACTTAGGCGAGGCCGCAGGCCGAGCTGCGTCTAACGAGGCCGTAGGCCGAGCTCCGCGTAGGGCGAAGCCCGGAGCGACCGGACTACGGTACCACCAGCCGTGCACGTTGTGTAACTTACGCGAGGCCGCAGGCCGAGCCGCGTCTAACGAGGCCGCAGGCCGAGCTCCGCGTAGGGCGAAGCCCGGAGCGACCGGACTACATTTTTCAGCAATTTTTCAAGTTGTCCGATCCGGATGAAAATTGATATCTGGGGGGCTCAGGGGACCCTGATTAAGGATTTATAGTTATTTCCAAGATGGCCGCTTTAAAAAATTCTTCGGATGACATCTTCGAAACGGTTAGACATATCGGATTGGTGCTCAAAGTAATATGGTTTATCATGACGATGTCTTCATATTGAGATATTTTTTTTTAAGATGGCGTGGCGTATCCACGATGGCGGGGATTTTTCAAATTCATCCGAGCCGAATGAAAATTGATATCTGGGGGGCTGAGGGGACCCTGATTAAGGATTTATGATTATTTCCAAGATGGCCGCCCCACAAAATTCTTCGGATGACAACTCCGAAACTGTTAGACATATCGGATTGGTGCTCAAACTAATATTGTTCATCTTGACAATGTCTTTATACTGAGGTAGGATAAACTTAAAGATGGCGAATTCAAGATGGCTGCCATTTTTCAATTTCACCCAAACCGAATGAAAATTAAAATCTGGCGAGTTCTGGGGAGCCCGATTGAGGATTTGGAATTTTTATTTAGATTCCGCCATTTTTGAAGATGGCCGCCACGCAGGAGCCGCACGACGAAACTACAGCGACCCCTCCCAGTGAGTAATCTACGCGAGGCCGAAGGCCGAGCTCCACGGCGCGAGGCCGCAGGCCGAGCTCCGCGCAGGGCGAAGCCCGGAGCGTCCCCCCGCTCAGGGGGAGGCCGGCGCCCGGGGGGCGCCGCCGAAACCTAGTTATTATAATTATTATATTATAATTATAATATATAAATTATTATTATAATATATAAATTACCACTGATTATTATAATATATAAAGCTCGATTTATAATATATAAAGCTCGATTACCACTGACTGACTGACTGACTGACTCACTGACATGATTGATCTCCGGGTTCCCGCCTGGTGGGTGAGGAACTTTGAATGGGGAAATACGCGGATGGGTCCCGTGACCTCAGGAAAAATCCGACTTCTGCAAGTTGGTGACCTGAGACGAAAAATGACAACAGCCCGACCAAACGGTAGGAGGTGCGCGGGGGGTGCTGGACCAAATGTCATAGGGAACTGCCGGCAGATGCCAGCGAGCGTCGCGAAAATTTGAATTTCGAACGTCCAGAATCGCCTCCATACAAAGTGTAAATCGCTCTTATTTCTAAAACGGTAAGAGGTAAGTGGGAAGTGCTCGACCAAATGTCATTCGGGTTGGGGTGGGACATCTCGTGGGCAAAAATTTTTTTCAAAATGGCGGAAACAAAATGGCGGCCGTTTTTCAAGTTTGTCCCAGGGGGGTGGAAATCGGCATCCGGGGGGTCGGGGGGCCCCTGATTGAGAATTTCGGGTCGGTTTTTCGATCCCGCCATTTCCAAGATGGCGGCCGTCAATTGAAATTTTAAACTTCGATCGGCCATAACTTCCGCGAGGCCGGAGGCCGAGGGGCGCGGGCGAGGCCGCAGGCCGAGCTCGCCCAGGAGCTGCACTGGGGGTGGGCCCGTCTGCATCCAATGGACTTTCAGCTCGACGGTCGGCGGCCTGCCCAAACGGTGAGAGGTAGTCGTAAGGTGCTCGACCGAATGTCATAGGGAACTGCCGGAAGACGCCAGAGGGCGCCGCGAAAATTCCAAATTCGAAAAAAAAAATGGCCGCCATACAAATTTCAATCGCTCATAGTTTTAAAACGGAAAGAGGTAGGGGGGAGGTGCTCGACCAAATGTCGTTCGGGCCGGGGTGGGTCTTATCGTGGGCAAAAAATTTTTTCAAAATGGCGGATTCAAGATGGCGGCCGTTTTTCAAGTTTGTCCGAGGGGGGTGAAAATTGGCACGCGGGGGGTCGGAAGGCACCTGATTAAGAATTTCGGGTCGGTTTTTCGATCCCGCCATTTCCAAGATGGCGGCCGTCAATTGAAATTTAAAATTTAAATCGGCCATAACTCCCGCGAGGCCGGAGGCCGAGGCCAGCGAGCGAGGCCGCAGGCCGAACTCACCCAGGAGCTGCACCGGGAGTGGGCCCGACCGCATCCGGTGGACCTTCAGCTCGACGGTCGACGGCCTGCCCAAACGGTGAGAGGTAGTCGTATGGTGCTCGACCGAATGTCATAGAGAACCGCCGGCACTTTGACGGAAGCGCGATAAAAATTCAAAATGGCGGATTCAAGATGGCCGCCATACAAATTTATTTTGACCGTATCTCCCAAACGGGTGGAGATATTGGATCGGAGCACAAACTAATATAAGGGGGCAAGTCGATGTCCTTCCACTGGACTTATTTTTTTTTCCAAAATGGCGAATCCAAGATGGCGGCCATTTTTCAAATTCTTCCGATCGGGATGAAAATTAATATCTGGGGGGTTCAGGGGATGCTGATTCGGGATTTGGAAACTTTTTTTTTATTCCGCCATTTTTCAAGATGGCTGCCATACAAAGTGGAAAAATCGATTTTGGGGTCCGAGGGCATTTGAGAGGCGGTAGGCCGAATCAGACGGGGGGTGCGGGGCGGATTTTCCTCTCGTTAGAAACTACGGTCATTGGGAAAACTGGGTAGAAAAAAAAATCCAATATGGCGGACACAAAATGGCGGAAATTTTAAAAAAAAAACTTGGAAATTTAAATATTCCTGGACGAACGTGTTTCAAGGTGGAAAAATGGGGAGGAAATTGGCTTCCGGCGAGTTTCCATTAGGGATTTAGGGTAGGTGCCGAGATTTCCCAAGATGGCCGCCATACAAAATTCTTTCGACGACAGATCCGGAACGGTTAGAGATATCGGATTGGTGCTCAAACTAATATTGTTTATCATGACGATGTCTTTCTACTGAGGGGAAAATTTATTTTCAAAATGGCGAATCCAAGATGGCGGCCATTTTCCGAATTCATCCGATTCGGATAAAAATTGATATCTGGGGGGCTTATGGGTTCCTGACTAAGGATTTGGAATTATTATTTGTATTTCACCCTTTTTGAAGATGGCGGCTATACAGCGAGGCCGCAGGCCGAGCTTTACCACCGTGTAACTTACGCGAGGCCGTAGGCCGAGCTGCGTATCACGAGGCCGTAGGCCGAGATCCGCGTAGGGCGAAGCCCGGAGCGACCGCACTACGGTACCACCAGCCGCGCACGTTGTGTAACTTAGGCGAGGCCGAAGGCCGAGCTGCGTCTAACGAGGCCGCAGGCCGAGCTCCGCGTAGGGCGAAGCCCGGAGCGACCGGACTACGGTACCACCAGCCGTGCACGTTGTGTAACTCAGGCGAGGCCGCAGGCCGAGCTGCGTCTAACGAGGCCGCAGGCCGAGCTCCGCGTAGGGCGAAGCCCGGAGCGACCGGACTACATTTTACAGCAATTTTTCAAGTTGTCCGATCCGGATGAAAATTGATATCTGAGGGGCTCAGGGGACTCTGATTAAGGATTTATGATTATTTCCAAGATGGCCGCCCCACAAAATTCTTCGGATGACAACTCCGGAACGGTTGAACATATCGGATTGGTGCTCAAACTAATATTGTTCATCTTGACAATGTCTTTATAGTGAGGTAGGATAAATTTAAAGATGGCGAATTCAAGATGGCAGCCATTTTTCAAACTCACCCAAACCGAATGAAAATTGATATCTGGGAGGTTCAGGGGATCCTGATTAAGGATTTGGAATTTTTATTTAGATTCCGCCATTTTTGAAGATGGCCGCCACGCAGGAGCCGCACGACGAAACTACAGCGACCCCTCCCAGTGAGTAATCTACGCGAGGCCGAAGGCCGAGCTCCACGGCGCGAGGCCGCAGGCCGAGCTCCGCGCAGGGCGAAGCCCGGAGCGTCCCCCCCCTCAGGGGGAGGCCGGCGCCCGCGGGGCGCCGCCGAAACCTAGTTATTATTATAATATTATACTATATAAAGCTCGATTATACTATATAAAGCTCGATTACCACTCACTGACTCACTGACTGACATAATTGATCTCCGGGTTCCCGCCTGGTGGGTGAGGAACTTTGAATTATTATTATTATTATAATTTATAATATATAAAGCTCGATTACCACTGACTCACTGACTGACTGACATCATTGATCTCCAGGTTCCCATACCGGCAGAGGGAAACTTTGAATGAGAAAGTACGCGGATGGGTCCTGTGACCACCAGAATTATTATTATTATAATATATAAAGCTCGATTATTATATAAAGCTCGATTTTATTTATTTATAATATATAAAGCTCGATTACCACTGACTCACTGACTGACTGACATAATTGATCTCCAGGTTCCCATACCGGCAGAGGGAAACTTTGAATGAGAAAGTACACCCTCGGGGTCCGTGAGTACCAGAAAAATCTGACTTCTGCAACTTGTCCAAACCTCACGAAAATTATCAACGGCCAGGCCCAACGGTAGGAGGTGCGCGGGGGGTGCTCGACCAAATGTCATAGGGAACTGCCGGCAGATGCCAGCGAGCGTCGCGAAAATTTGAATTTCGAACGTCCAGAATCGCCTCCATACAAAGTGTAAATCGCTCGTATTTCTAAAACGGTAAGAGGTAAGTGGGAAGTGCTCGACCAAATGTCATTCGGGTTGGGGTGGGTCTTCTCGTGGGCAAAAATTTTTTTCAAAATGGCGGAAACAAGATGGCGGCCGTTTTTCAAGTTTGTCCCAGGGGGTGGAAATCGGCATCCGGGGGGTCGGGGGGCCCCTGATTGAGAATTTTGGGTCGGTTTTTCGATCCCGCCATTTCCAAGATGGCGGCCGCCAATTGAAATTTTAAACTTAGATCGGCCATAATACCCGCGAGGCCGGAGGCCGAGCGGCGCGGGCGAGGCCGCAGGCCGAGCTCGCCCAGGAGCTGCACCGGGAGTGGGCCCGACCGCATCCAATGGACTTTCAGCTCGACGGTCGACGGCCTGCCCGAACGGTGAGAGGTAGTCGTAAGGTGCTCGACCGAATGTCATAGGGAACTGCCGGTAGACGCCAGAGGGCGCCGCGAAAATTCCAAATTCGAAAAAAAAAATGGCCGCCATACAAATTTCAATCGCTCGTAGTTTTAAAACGGAAAGAGGTAGGGGGGAGGTGCTCGACCAAATGTCATTCGGGCCGGGGTATGTCAACTCGTGGGCAAAAAATTTTTTCAAAATGGCGGATTCAAGATGGCGGCCGTTTTTCAAGTTTGTCCGAGGGGGGTGGAAATTGGCACGCGGGGGGTCGGGAGGCACCTGATTGAGAATTTCGGGTCGGTTTTTCGATCCCGCCATTTCCAAGATGGCGGCCGTCAATTAAAATTTTAAATTTAAATCGGCCAATACTCCCGCGAGGCCGGAGGCCGAGGCCAGTGAACAAGGCCGCAGGCCGAGCTCACCCAGGAGCTGCACCGGGAGTGGGCCCGTTCGCATCCGGTGGACCTTCAGCTCGACTGTCGACGGCCTGCCCAAACGGTGAGAGATAGTCATATGGTGCTCGACCGAATGTCATAGAGAACCGCCGGCACTTTGACGAGACCGCAATAAAAATTCAAAATGGCGGATTCAAGATGGCCGCCATACAAATTTATTTCGACCGTATCTCCCAAACGGGTAGAGATATCGGATCGGTGCTCAAACTAGGATGAGGGGGCAAGTCGATGTCCTTTCACTGGAAGATTTTTTTTTTACAAAATGGCGAATCCAAGATGGCGGCCATTTTTCAAATTCTTCCGATCGGGATGAAAATTAATATCTGGGGGGTTCAAAAGACCCTGATTCGGGATTTAGGAACTTTTTTTTTATTTCGCCATTTTTCAAGATGGCTGCCATACAAAGTGGAAATTTCGATTTTGGCGTCCGAGGGCATTCGCGAGGCGGTAGGCCGAATCAGACGGGGGGTGCGGGGCGGAATTTCCCCTCGTTAGAAACTTCGGTCATTGGGCAATCTGGGTAGAAAACAAAATCCAAGATGGCGGATACAAAATGGCGGAAATTTAAAAAAAAAACATGGAAATTTAAAAATTCCTCTGTGGCCACTTTTTGAGGTGGATAATCGGGGAGGAAATTTGCATCCGGGGTTTTCGATTAAGGATTTAGGATAGGGGCCGAGATTTTCCAAGATGGCCGCCATACAAAATTCTTACGTCGACAGCTCCGGAACGGTTAGAGATATCGGATTGGTGCTTAAACTAATATCATTTATCATGACGATGTCTTTCTACTGAGGGGAAAATTTATTTTTAAAATGGCGAATCCAAGATGGCGGCCATTTTCTGAATTCATCCGATTCGGATAAAAATTGATATCTAGGGGGCTTAGGGGATCCTGACTAAGGATTTGGAATTATTATTTGTATTTCACCCTTTTTGAAGGTGGCGGCTATACGGCGAGGCCGCAGGCCGAGCTCCGCGTAGGGCGAAGCCCGGAGCGTCCGAACTTTACCACCGTGTAATTTACGCGAGGCCGAAGGCCGAGCTGCGTTTCACGAGGCCGTAGGCCGAGATCCGCGTAGGGCGATGCCCGGAGCGACCGCACTACGGTACCACCAGCCGCGCACGTTGTGTAACTTAGGCGAGGCCGAAGGCCGAGTTGCGTCTAACGAGGCCGCAGGCCGAGCTCCGCGTAGGGCGAAGCCCGGAGCGACCGGACTACGGTACCACCAGCCGTGCACGTTGTGTAACTTCCGCGAGGCAGCAGGCCGAGCTGCGTCTAACGAGGCCGCAGGCCGAGCTCCGCGTAGGGCGAAGCCCGGAGCGACCGGACTACATTTTACAGCAATTTTTCAAGTTGTCCGATCCGGATGAAAATTGATATCTGAGGGGCTCAGGGGACTCTGATTAAGGATTTATGATTATTTCCAAGATGGCCGCCCCACAAAATTCTTCGGATGACATCTCCGAAACGGTTAGACATATCGGATTGGTGCTCAAACTAATATGGTTTATCATGACGATGTCTTCATATTGAGATATTTTTTTTTTAAGATGGTGAATCCAAGATGGCGGGGATTTTTCAAATTCATCCAAGCCGAATGAAAATTGATATTTGGGGGGCTGAGGGGACCTTGATTAAGGATTAATGGTTATTTCCAAGATGGCGGCCCTACAAAATTCTTCGGATGACAACTCCGAAACGGTTAGACATATCGGATTGGTGCTCAAACTAATATTGTTCATCTTGACAATGTCTTTATACTGAGGTAGGATAAATTTAAAGATGGCGAATTCAAGATGGCAGCCACTTTTCAATTTCACCCAAACCGAATGAAAATTGAAATCTGGGGGGCTCAAGGGACCCTGATTAAGGATTTGTGGTTATTTTCAAGATGGCCGCCGTAACAAATTCTTCGGATGACATCTCCGAAACGGTTAGACATATCGGATTGGAGCTCAAACTAATATTGTTTGCTTTGACGATGTCTTTATATTGAGGTAAATTTTTTTTTAAATGGCGAATCCAAGATGGCGGACATTTTTCGAATTCACCCAATGTGGATGAAAATTGATATCTTGGGGGTTCAGGGGATTCTGATTAAATATTTATGGTTATTTTCAAGATGGCCGCCCCACAAAATTCTTCGGATGACATCTCCAAAACGGTTAGACATATCGGATTGGTGCTCAAACTAATATGGTTTATCATGACGATGTCTTCATATTGAGATAATTTTTTTTTAAGATGGTGAATCCAAGATGGCGGGGATTTTTCAAATTCATCCAAGCCGAATGAAAATTGATATTTGGGGGGCTGAGGGGACCTTGATTAAGGATTAATGGTTATTTCCAAGATGGCGGCCCTACAAAATTCTTCGGATGACAACTCCGAAACGGTTAGACATATCGGATTGGTGCTCAAACTAATATTGTTCATCTTGACAATGTCTTTATACTGAGGTAGGATAAATTTAAAAATGGCGAATTCAAGATGGCAGCCATTTTTCAATTTCACCCAAACCGAATGAAAATTTAAATCTGGCGAGTTCTGGGGAGCATGATTGAGGATTTGGAATTTTTATTTAGATTCCACCATTTTTGAAGATGGCCGCCACGCAGGAACAGCACAACGAAACTACAGCGACCCCTCCCAGTGAGTAATCTACGCGAGGCCGAAGGCCGAGCTCCACGGCGCGAGGCCGCAGGCCGAGCTCCGCGCAGGGCGAAGCCCGGAGCGTCCCCCCCCTCAGGGGGAGGCCGGCGCCCGCGGGGCGCCGCCGAAACCTAGTTATTATTATTATTATTATTATTTATACTATATAAAGCTCGATTACCACTCACTCACTCATCTATAGTTGATCTCCGACTTCCCGTATCGGCAGGGGAAAACTTTGAATGAGGAAATACGCGGATGGGTCCCGTGACCACCAGAAAAATCCGACTTCTGCAAGTTGGTGACCTGAGACGAAAAATGACAACGGCCAGGCCCAACGGTAACAGCTGCGCGGGGGGTGCTCGACCAAATGTCGTAGGGAACCGCCGGCAGATGCCAGGGAGCGTCGCGAAAATTTGAATTTCGAACGTCCTAAATCGCCTCCATACAAAGTGTAAATCGCTGATAACTCGGGAACGGTAAGAGGTAGGGGGGAGGTGCTCGACCAAATGTCATTCGGGGCGGCGTCGGCTTTCTCGTGGTGAAATTTTTTTTTCAAAATGGCGGATTCAAGATGGCGGCCGTTTTTCAAGTTTGTCCCAGGGGGGTGGAAATCGGCATCCGGGGGGTCGGGGGGCCCCTGATTGAGAATTTCTTGTCGGTTTTTCGATCCCGCCATTTCCAAGATGGCGGCCGCCAATTTAAATTTTAAACTTCGATCGGCCATATATCCCGCGAGGCCGGAGGCCGAGCGGCGCGGGCGAGGCCGCAGGCCGAGCTCGCCCAGGAGCTGCACCGGGAGTGGGCCCGACCGCATCCGGTGTACCTTCAGCTCGACGGTCGCCGGCCTGCCCAAACGGTGAGAGGTAGTCGTAAGGTGCTCGACCGAATGTCATAGGGAACTGCCGGTAGACGCTAGAGGGCGTCGCGAAAATTCCAAATTCGAAAAAAAAAATGGCCGCCATACAAATTTCAATCGCTCGTAGTTTTAAAACGGAAAGAGGTAGGGGGGAGGTGCTCGACCAAATGTCATTCGGGCCGGGGTGGGTCTTCTCGTGGGCAAAAATTTTTTTCAAAATGGCGGATTCAAGATGGCGGCCGTTTTTCAAGTTTGTCCGAGAGGGGTGGAAATCGGTATCCGGGGGGTAGTGGGAGCCCTGATTGAGAATTTCGGGTCGGTTTTTCGATCCCGCCATTTCCAAGATGGCGGCCGTCAATTGAAATTTTAAATTTAAATCGGCCATAACTCCCGCGAGGCCGGAGGCCGAGCCCAGCGAGCGAGGCCGCAGGCCGAGCTCACCCAGGAGCTGCACCGGGAGTGGGCCCGTCCGCATCCGGTGGACCTTCAGCTCGACGGTCGACGGCCTGCCCAAACGGTGAGAAATAGTCATATGGTGCTGGACCGAATGTCATAGAGAACCGCCGGCAGTTTGACGAGAGCGGCATAAAAATTCAAAATGGCGGATTCAAGATGGCCGCCATACAAATTTATTTTGACCGTATCTCCCAAACGAGTGGAGATATCGGATCGGGGCTCAAACTAATATGAGGGGGCAAGTCGATGTCCTTCCACTGGACGAATTTTTTTTTCCAAAATAGCTAATCCAAGATGGCGGCCATTTTTCAAATTCTTCCGATCGGGATGAAAATTAATACCTGGGGGGTTCAGGGGACCCTGATTCGGGATTTTGGAACTTTTTTTTTATTCCCCCATTTTTCAAGATGGCTGCCATACAAAGTGGAAATTTTGATTTTGGCGTCCGAGAGCATTCGCGAGGCGGTAGTCCGAATTAGACGGGGGGTGCGGGGCGGATTTCCCCCTCGTTAGAAAGTTTGGTCATTGGGAAAACTGGGTAGAAAAAAAAATCCAAGATGGCGGATACAAAATGGCGGAAATTTAAAAAAAAAAACGGAAATTTAAAAATTCCTCTGTGGCCACTTTTTGAGGTGGATAATCGGGGAGGAAATTTGCATGCGGGGTTTTCGATTAAGGATTTAGGGTAGGTGCCGAGATTTTCCAAGATGGCCGCCATACAAAATTCTTTCGTCCACAGCTCCGGAACGGTTAGAGATATCGGATTGGTGCTCAAACTAATATTGTTTATCATGATGATGTCTTTCTACTGGGGGGAAAATTTATTTTCAAAATGGCGAATCCAAGATGGCGGCCATTTTCCGAATTCATCCGATTCGGATAATTATTTGTATTTCACCCTTTTTGAAGATGGCGGCTATACGGCAAGGCCGCAGGCCGAGCTCCGCGTAGGGCGAAGCCCGGAGCGTCCGAACTTTACCACCGTGTAACTTACGCGAGGCCGAAGGCCGAGCTGCGTTTCACGAGGCCGTAGGCCGAGATCCGCGTAGGGCGAAGCCCGGAGCGACCGCACTACGGTACCACCAGCCGCGCACGTTGTGTAACTTAGGCGAGGCCGAAGGCCGAGCTGCGTCTAACGAGGCCGCAGGCCGAGCTCCGCGTAGGGCGAAGCCCGGAGCGACCGGACTACGGTACCACCAGCCGTGCACGTTGTGTTACTTACGCGAGGCCGCAGGCCGAGCTGCGTCTAACGAGGCCGCAGGCCGAGCTCCGCGTAGGGCGAAGCCCGGAGCGACCGGACTACATTTTACAGCAATTTTTCAAGTAGTCCGATCCGAATGAAAATTCAACCTAACAAATGGCCGCCCTAACAAATTCTTTCGTTGACAGCTTAGGAACGGTTGAACATATCGGATTGGTGCTCAAACTAATATGGTTTATCATGACGATGTCTTCATATGGGGATAATTTTTTTTTAAGATGGTGAATCCAAGATGGCGGTGATTTTTCAAATTCATCCGAGCCGAATGAAAATTGATATCTGGGGGGCCGAGGGGACCCTGTTTAAGGATATATGGTTATTTCCAAGATGGCCGCTTTAAAAAATTCTTCGGATGACATCTTCGAAACGGTTAGACATATCGGATTGGTGCTCAAACCAATATGGTTTATCATGATGATGTCTTCATATTGGGATAATTTTTTTTAAGATGGTGAATCCAAATGGCGGTGATTTTTCAAATTCATCCGAGCCGAATGAAAATTGATATCTGGGGGGCTGAGGGGACCCTGATTAAGGATATATGGTTATTTCCAAGATGGCCGCTTTAAAAAATTCTTCGGATGACATCTTCGAAACGGTTAGACATATCGGATTGGTGCTTAAACTAATATGGTTTATCATGATGATGTCTTCATATTGGGATATTTTTTTTTAAGATGGTGAATCCAAGATGGCGGTGATTTTTCAAATTCATCCGAGCCGAATGAAAATTGATATCTGGGGGGCTGAGGGGACCCTGATTAAGGATTTATGGTTATTTCCAAGATGGCGGCCCCACAAAATTTTTCGGATGACAACTCCGAAACGGTTAGACATATCGGATTGGTGCTCAAACTAATATTGTTCATCTTGACAATGTCTTTATACTGAGTTAGGAAAAATTTAAAGACGGCGAATCCAAGATGGCGGCCACTTTTCATATTCACCCAAGCCGAATGAAAATTGATATCTGGAGAGTTCAGGGGGGCCCGATTAAGGATTTGGAATTCTTATTTAGATTCCGCCATTTTTGAAGATGGCCGCCACGCAGGAGCCGCACGACGAAACTACAGCGACCCCTCCCAGTGAGTAATCTACGCGAGGCCGAAGGCCGAGCTCTACGGCGCGAGGCCGCAGGCCGAGCTCCGCGCAGGGCGAAGCCCGGAGCGTCCCCCCGCTCAGGGGGAGGCCGGCGCCCGCGGGGCGCCGCCGAAACCTAGTTTTCACACTATAAGGATTGTCAAATGAAACTATTGTGTTGCTTCGGTATACAAAGAAACGACATATAATGTTTATTCTTCAATCCTTTTTACAATCTATTATTTACAATAGTCTTACTGATCTTGACCTGATTTGATTTGACAGTTCGCACGATTGTCTTCACCTCACGCCATCCCATATCCTACCCTCTTTTACCGACACTATAATATTATAGATCTACCGACAGCGCGGAGCGCGACAAAACTCAAATGAAAGAAATATATTTTCTTTACATATTTTTAATTTCCGAATATACTTTTGCTTTTTTTTTATAGGAAGCAGGCGACAGACGAGCATACGGTCCACCTGGTGGTAAATGGATACTGTCGCCCGTGGACACTCGCATTGTCAGGCTCCTGGATACGCCGCCTACCTTTGGAGATGAAGGAATGAATTTGGAGAAAGGATTAAGAAAATGGGGCGGGGTTGAATGTGTTGGGAATGGCCTCTGGCATATTTCACTCACTAACGAGTTAACGAGACTAACTAGACGTGGATGACGCGTTCGGGTGTTGCCAGATTAACCCATGACCAATGGTTTAATAATGTATCTGTACGTACATTGGAGAATGGAATAAAATGGGAAATGCGGTACATTTTAAGGTAGTCTTCTGTGAGAGAGTTAACGTCATTTCTTTTCATGAGTTTTTTTTTTTTCGGATTGACTAAATTCTTGTGGCCCTAGTGGCCTTTCAAGAGTCACCGGACTTGTTTAGTTTAGGGCGAGCGCAGAAGGCGCTCAGCCAGGAACAAAAAGTGTGGTTGCAACGAGCCTAAGGGCTCCCCCGCCGGTAAACCGGCGGAAGGAACGGACCTCGGCTTAGGGCGTTGCATTGGGGGGATACCGCGGGGTCGCGAGTCGGCGAGAAGCGCCCATGAGTGCTTTTCATGAGTGCAATTACCTGTTCGTCTCTCATCATCTTTCTAGAAAATAGATTAGACGATATGTAACCGAATTTAATTAAATTTTAAAAGTTCATTTAGTTTTTCTTCTTAAATGGGTACGCAAATGCTTTTTAGGATTGTAGTATGTTTGGTGTTAAATTTAATTTACAAAACACTATAGGTTACTTAACAATAAGGTTATTCTGCCTATTAGCTATAATTCTATTCATATATATCTTGTTTTGAAGAACCTTTTGTATATCACCATTAAAGTTTGAGAACATGAGTAACGCGAGTAATATGAGTAACATGAGTACCGCGAGTAACGTGAGTATCATGAGTGTAACGGCATTTACGGACACAGAGTGCATTTCTTAATCGATTAAAATCGAAAATCGGCCAAAGATCAAATTGCGTCTACGTATATTCAGTACAAAGATGTGCCAAATCCATAGGCGAAATCTGTTCAAAAATTACAATACCTTATAGGTACTGAAACGCAGCTTTAAATTTTTCCGAAAATAAAAGATAAATCAAAGCCAGTATTTATATAGGGTGTGTCTGAACGTTTACGTTCCATTCGTAACGGTTACAAATCTTAAAATTTTACAAAGAAATATATTACAAATATTTTTTGTTTGTAAAAAAATCAACTTTTATTTTTACCCAATTCCTCACATTATTTACTAAATATAAAGCCCAAATACTGGTTTTAAGAAATAAAAAAAAAAGTAAGACATATCCATAGGCTTAGGAAATAGTCGGAATCGTGAATATACAAATTATACGTAGTTGCCATTTATTGATCAATGCTTTATCAATTGATTGATGTCATTGAATTTTGTTGATCGATAGTAGTTGGATAGAGCTCGTAAAACTACAAGTTTCGTCGAAACATATTTTTACAAAACTTACGGAAGATAGCAGAATACCTTCCGACTGATGATGAGAGCTATCTATACTCTTCTCACATTCGTGTGATCGTGAGTTCAAAACCCCGGTTTAAACAATTTTAAAAATTGTCACCAACTCTACGTTGAGAGGAAATTACAGAAACCTGATATTAAATATAAAAAAATCTAGATTATGTGTATCCACCGATCCGCACTGGGGCCTCAGTGATTTACTAGGGGAGGTCTGTGCCCTGCAGTAGAACAAGATTGATATAAGTACCTTCCGACTGACGTTTTAGTCGGCCTCTACCTATCTACCTCTACCTACGAGTATATAAAGATAGATAAAACAATTATCCTCCCCAAATTACCTGTCTCCCTCCAACTCGTCCGGTGACGTAATCAGGGCTGCAGTCTAGTACCAGATAATCCTCATAATTCCTCGCTTCGTCTTCAGTGATCTCTTCTATCTTGGTACAGGTCTTATTTTTTATGATTCGGTTCACCTCGTCCAAACGCTTGCGTACATCTGGTATATCAACTAAAAATTATGTCGATTTTAAATTTTGTTATCCTTTTAGGCAATATTCTTAATTAATCTTAATTTAATACATCGATCAATCAAAATACAGATATGTAGCGGTTTGTTCGCAAGACAGAATCTCTATCTACATAACTACAGAAACTGTACAGTCAACCTAAGTGTTTGAGATGAGGTTGGTATTATTTTGAGAAGGGTATTGAAGATAGCTTTGGGAAGAAATTAAGATGGTCTTGGGTTGAGTTTCTATAATCTAAGAACGGTATTGGGAAGATTAATTATAAAATACCGTATAATGATCAAAATAACGTAACTTAAACTTAACCCGTTTTTTTGGTTACGACTATATTGTCCTTTTGAGAAACTGTCGATATGAGTATCCGTTTTTAGGAGAATCTATCTTTTTGAGAATCTGTCCATATGCGAACAAACCGATGTAGCTCTACTGTCAATTCAGCCTGTCATTTGGCGGCAAAAACCTACAAGAACGTATCCATTCATAGGTTAGGGCCGTTCAAATATTACGTAAGCAGAATTTTAGTCATTTTTAACCCCCCCGCCCCCGTTATCAGCGAAAGTAAGCAAAGCTCTTACCCCCCCCCCCCCCCATGCTTACGTAAGCATTGGTATATTTTTTACAAAATCTGTTCAAAAGTGTCATCAAAAATAAGCAGAGCAAAGACCCCCACCCCCCCTTTGGTGCTTACGTAATACTTGAGCGGGCCCTTACTGCCTTTTTACACTTTATCAAACTGTTGCCCATGTAAAAATATAAGAAATAATAATTGAAAAAAAAAAAACGTTCTCTAAATAAACCGAAATGTTCCGACTAATATTAACGATATAATATTTCGCGGTAAATGCGTTTGCATAATTGATTTTAAGTAAATAAAGAAAGCAAAGACTCAAAAGTAATTATTTACTCGTGTATGGCGACAGTAACATTATATTTATACCACTGGCATCACTCGTGTACACAGTTTTGTCACGAAAAATTATCTATGTATTTTGGTTGATCGATGATTACCACAGAATAGGACGTGGGATTACTAACCATTGCCGTACTCGTTATGAGCTGAAAAAAATGTTTATATTAGTGTATATATTTGACTATTTGGCGGGTAAATGTAAAATGATTAATTGTAATTGATTTGATTAATTGATTGATTAATGTAACTATTTGATTAATTGTAAAAAAATGTGGAATATAACGTTTTGTGTTTTAACAGTGACAGTTTATTAGACTTCAAAGTGGTTTTTGTTCGTAATGTTTGTGATAATCAAATAAATGCATAGGGCTGCGTTTTTCTTTTGCTTCCGAGAAGTTCAACTTTTTAAACCTACTATCAATTGAGCGACTCCTGACTTACTTCGACGGGACTGGACATTGACTGGATAAGATTTGACTGAAATTGTTTATTGCGAAGAAAAGTTGACATTGGCAGAATGTGCTGATTTCCCATTGCCATATATGACAAGAAAAAAGTATATATTTATATATTTTTTATAGACAGAAGGTGGCAGATGATTAGTAAGGTGGATACTGTCAAAATGACAAACGTTGACACGCACCCGGATACGCTTTGGAGATTTAGGAATGGATTTGTAGAAATTGTAGGGGAAAATGGGGAGGGATGGGATAGGATGGGAATGGGCTCTGGCCTATCTGACTCACTACAAAATCACGTACATACATTGGGGAACATTGCAGTTAGTGTTCCGTGAGTACGAGGTAATGTGGTTAGTCGACTGCGTTCAGCGGCTGTGGGGTTATAGCGTGCACCCACACCATCCCTCTATAATATTTTTACATTTTATAAACGTAAATTTTAGCATTGAAAAACGAAGTATTAAACCACCCACCGCTGGGATACTCTCGGTCAGTGTATAATATTCATAGAAACTGAGCCTTTGGGCCCTTGGTTGCATTTTCAGCTAAAAAGTTAGGCTAAGGTTATCAGTAATATGATGTAAGTCAACAAAACATGACAGTCGTGGTGACTTGCCTCCCAACACTACAAATGCAGCTGCGAACGAATTTTAACACCTGTAAAAGCATCGACATGATGGATTTCACGGATGAAAAATCCATCCAGTAGTTTTGAGTATGTAATTCTATTTAAAGTCATTTTCTTATTTTCCTCTATAACTGAATTTCATTTTTGAAGTCTCCACATATACCAGTTCTCCTTATAGATACTAAGTTATACGTTAGTGAAAGCCAGATCAAAATCCTTTCAGTTGTTTTTACGTGATGCTCAAACAAACAGACACACAGAAAAACAATGACATTTTTTTTAAAAACTAGGTACTGTTTTGGGTTCTGTAGTTTCTAAAGAATTCTTTTTTAATTAAATCAATATACAGACTCAACAGTTTCACTGTTTTATTATATTGTAATGTTCAAAGTTCGACGTCAACGGGCTTTGTATCAAAACCAAGGTTCGCTGATATATATCAGCGGATACATATATATATATCACGATATATATCAATTGATATTTATCGTCAAAACTAGAAATTGGCAGATCTCACGCTTTTAAATTTGTTATACTGACATAAATAAAAATTATAATCACTACCAATGATTCAACATTATTATAAAAATCGAGCTTTTTATAGTATAACTAGCGGCCCGCCCTCACTTCGCTTCGGTTTATAAAATATAAAACAATCGGAATAAGATATTTTCCTGCGGTAAAATGGAGCCTATATTTTAAGTTAGACCTCTAGCAATACATCGGTGAAAACTGCATTCAATTACATGCAGTAATTTTTGCGTGATGCGTGTACAAACATACAGACAGACAAAATTTCTAAAAACTGTTGTTTTGGCTTCTGTTGCTCTAATAAAGACTTTTATTAGAGCAACCATATTACCCATATTAGTTTTTTTTTAATATCTATAATGTACAGACATCGGCCTGTTACAATCAGATTTTTACGAACCCTGGTGAAAAGTGTCACATCGCGTTGGATTTCATTCCCCGTTCACGGACGTTGTATCGATGATTGATGAAGGTATTAAGGTTCAATAAAGATGGCTGAGAACTCGAGCGCTCAGCGCTCATTTTTGCGACACAATCACTGACACAATACTAACCCGGATGGTCGCTTTGTATGATATATCTAACGATGCCGCCGGGCCAGCGCCGCTGTGAGTAAAATTCCTCGTTCAACTTGGAGAGCGCGACAGTTTTTGGTATATACGAATCCTCGGTATCCCTAAAACACATAAGAGATTAGATAATATACCTTTGTTTTTTTTAAAAGGTGACAGATGTACGGGCAGGATACTACCTCTAAGTGCCGGTGGTAAGTGGATATTGCCGTCCAGCGACATCCTCGATACATGCCAACATCACTTCAAAATGGGCTGAATGCCTGCTTAAGTGCTGCCTGCCTTTACTTTATAGATTTAGTAATGGATTTGGTTAGTCCAATTGGAATTTGGAAAATGGGGAGGGATAGGATAAAATGGTATAGGAGTAAGCTCTGGCATATCACCCTCACTACCAAAATACGTACGTAATTTGGGGAATAGAATAAAGTGGGAAATGCAGTACATTTTACGCTAGTGTTCTATGGGTGAAGAGTAACGTGGCCAGTCGAGTGCCCTCTCTCGATATAGGTATTAATTCTCTACAAAAAAGATATCAACGAAAATTTTCGTCAGATAATTCGGTTACCGAGGTATTTGAAAAAAAAAGCCATTTACACCCCTGTAAATGGCCAAGATGGCGACGTTTCCACACAACCTTCCATCCCGGAAACTGAGTTTTAAACTTAGCACTGAACCCCATACGAATTAAAAAAATAATTGCTCCCAATACAAAAACTTGCCGCTCTCCCTGCGCTAGTCAACGGATCTAGAATTTTCCTACCTATCCTTGGCAGTCAAAAAGTCAAAGATGTTTTTATGGTAAGGTTGTATAAATGTTGTTTGTCAATGGCGGTGTGGAAGAAAAAGTTTTCTGAAAGTTACATCTATGATCTGCATTGGGAATGAGTCTTACTTGTTCCTTTTCGCATCGTCTTCTCCATGCTCAATGTGATACAACCGCTTCTTTTTGTCGCTTCGTTCTCTATTTCTTTTCTTGTCGCTGTCACTGTCGCTGCCACTGTCGCTGCCTCCGTTATTGTCTCTGCCTTTACTTCTTTTTTTGCCTTTATGACCATCTCTATCTGAAATGCTATCTCTATCAATAACTCTGTCTCTATCGTTATCTCTATCTTTGTACCTGTATCTACCTTTATAATTATCTCTGTCCCTATCATGATTTCTGTCCTTATTATTTTTGTCTCTGTTGCGATTTCTGTCGTTGTTGCTATCTCTGTATCTTTCATTATTACTGCCTCTATCGTCATCTTTCCCTCTATCGTCATCTCTGCCTCTCTCCCCATTGCTCCCTTTCTGATCACCGCTGCTTCTATCGTCACTTATGCCTTTATCGTTGTTATCGTTATATCTGTTGTTCCAAGACGGCCGGTTACTAGTTCTCCAATCTCTTCGACGATATCTAAAAATAATATAGCATGTTTTGACTAAACTATTCAAGAAGCATTAAGTTTATTTTCTCCTACTTGCTCGGAAATGGCTTCATTGTTTTAAAAAAGGAATACGTCAATCGGCTCTTTTCTGTACGCACACCAGCAATTTCCAACACGACAATAATAGAGATTGCTGGACAGTAGCGAGATTATTTTTAGTGCACACTAACATAAATTAGGTTTTTTTAGATACACGATATTTATTATTATAAAGGCTGAATGTGCATTTCTTTTCAAAAGTTTAAAAAATCTGCAATGTAACTTTTAATATGAATCAAACTTCTGTTTCTTGAATTAATTTGTTTATTGTTTCCTCGCAAATTAGAGAAAAATACTATACAAGTCTCGGCCGAAATAACATTTAACGACCTCGTTTATTTTAAAAGGACTGCTTCGCCTCGTCCTTTTAAAATCACTTCGTAAGGACTCGGCTTCGCCTCGTCCTTCCAATGTTACTAGGCCGTCAATTGCTTTATTTCGGGCCTGGACAGTAATGTACTCTGCTACTCTCCATCAATATTTGTGAAATCTTAAGTTCAAAATTAGCCCGTATTACCTATATATTTTTAAATTATCGCATTTTTCAATCACTTATCTATGAAACCGGTTTACCTGTTCATTTTACTCGACATTTTGATTGAGTTATATCAACTAGTGATGGGTAATCAAGACTTTTCGGAGTGTTTTAACTCACTTAATCGTGCTCCGCTTGCGGATCCGACTCCTCTTAGTTACTCCTTAACTCTTTTGATTCACCTACTTATTCACATTCCAGCGTTTCATTCCCTTTCCCTAATGGTTGTTGCATAAACAAAAGAAAAGGTCATGCCATCGTTGCATCTCGATTTTGAGTCCCCGACAAGTGTCGATGAGCGATTACACTCACGATCTGGATTGGCGCCGGAATCAGAATGAATAACAATTCGATGGAACAATTAAGGGATTCTGCTCCGCTCGCGGATTCAACTCTTTTGATTCATTAACTCTGGAGTTACCCATCACTAATATCAACAATGGCCACGAGCTGACTGCACTGGGTTACAACGAGCATGGTGACGAGCTGTCTAGTCAGCGAGCAGTTTATCTATTTTACTCTAGTACGGTTTGGCTGGATTACATCAACCATGATCTCGAGCTGACTTGGCTAGGTTAGAACAACCATGGTCAGTCAACAAGCAGTTTTTTCAACTATATGGCTGTAGCCCGGCCGAAATGTCATTTTTTTTTATAGACAAATGAGCGGACGAACAAGCGGTCCCACGTGACGAGCAAGTGTTACCGCCGCCCATGGACACCTGCAACACCAGGGAGCATGCGCCGCCGATCTTGCAAAATCCTATTCACAGGTTTCTTGAAGAACCCCATATCGTAGTTTAATGGAAAGACCTCTTGAGGCGGTTTGTTCCACAGCCTACGGGGTCGCGGTATAAAATATTTTTTGCACCGAACAGTACGCGACACCTGAATGCACAGACTTGCGTCTTACTGGGGTTGAAATCCACTAGGTTTAGAGAACCCCAAATTGAGACTAGATCTAAAGCGTCTTCGATCTCAGACACAAGCCTGACGCGCCCTTAGTCGTTATCCCTTAGTCGCCTTTTACGAAACCCATGAAGAGATGGCGTAATGCTATTCTATAGCCAGCCATATCAAATGAAAGCTTATAAAAATACTCATAATTTTCATAGATAACGGTGGACGAATCATCATATAAACCGCTTTTCAATTCCCACCTTTAATTTGTAAATTTCTTTATTATCTACTTCGAATTTTGTTATCATATCACGGCACCATTCGACACGAACTTGTTTTTGAGCCTCGGTGAGGATCTGTACTAGATACTATCCTCCTGATTCGTAGATGCAAATGTAATATTTCATACACACTCCCCGATCCACAATCTCTGAATCCTCATATGTTTCTACCGTAATCTTTCACTTAAATCTAAAAATTAAATCTTTCACTACCACTACGTTTTCTACCGTAACAGCTGTTAAAGGGACTAAAGTTAAAGGGCCGTTAGACGCTTCATTCTTCATCAGTCAACTTAGTCGACCACACTTTAATTCATTGTACTAACGCTACACAATTGCCGTAGAAACGCATTTGTCTTTAAACACCCTTTGAAGTCTCTTAAAAGAATCTTCTGGCTTTGAAAAACATTTAAAATCATAAAAAATCATAGCGCGGAAATGTTCCCGTGGAATAAACATTTTTCAATGAGAAACTGTATATAATTTCAACTTGTAGGTACAAAAAATATGGTGGGAAATTTGAATTTGGAATGGAATGTTATAGATAGTCATAGTTTTAATTGCCATCAAAACCAGCCAGTGTTCCATAGATAAAAACTGTTTGTAGCAAAACTGTCTGAGTAGCCTGGTATATAAAATACACACACACATAGAATATTCTGTAAGTCTATGATAAAAACGATGAATGTCAGTAAAACACAATTTTTACTTATTAAACATTTTAATTTCATTAACTTATAAATATAACCCGTCCTTATCTGTAGTTTGTAAAGATATTTACATAAACTTTAGATTAGTTACAAAAAGTGACATAAAATATAGGGAAACGATGAAAGTCACTGTATTCCGTTCCAATCCAATTTGTCCACAATATATATAAACATGGCAGCCTGAGGTAACTGTCATTACCTTAAATTGAAAAAATATGTCAACATAGTTTTACATCTGTGGCAAACTTGTACTCTCGACGAATCAAACTATGGATATGTAAACAGTTGTCACCTCATTAGGTATTTAATTTAGGACTGTGTCAGTTACCTCAGGCCGCAATGTTTGTTTGAATTTTGGAAGAATCGTATTGGAATGGAATATAAATACATACAAGATAATTTGTTTAAATAGTACGATTTTTTCGAAGCAAACAAAACAAATGTATGAAGCCAATCGCGATCGACATTGAAGTTAAACGAAAGAGGTCAAAAAACTTTTAATAAGAAGGACGGATTAAAATATTCTATGATAGAAGGCATTTTTATAATTTAAAAAAATGAAATTCATCGTTTTTACCCTTTTTAAAAATAAAGTTACCGGTTTTTTGTGTACAGCCCCTCATCACCTGTAGTTGTTCTCAACTTTAAAACCTTCTTATCATCATCTGAATTCTTTACTTCTTCTACTTGTCCGTCTCCTTCTCTATTTGCCACACCTGACTCTCCTTCCGTGTTATTCCCAGATCTATAATACGGATTATCGTAAGGCCTTGTTCTCTCGTGCGGATAATATTTAGTTGAGATTTTAATCCAAGGTCTGTGCTGTGTCGACCATCGAGCGGGTCCATAATTCGTGGAATGTATGCTTGGAGGACAAGGCAAGCCCTTATAACCATAGTACGGGCAACCAGCTCTCTTGTACGTCTCAATAGATTTAGCACTTTCACAAAAAGTTGTTTTATTCGCCACAGCACTATCTACCATCGTTTTAGCGAATTTCGCGACAACTTCTAATACTCCCAATACGTCTTCACTAGCACCAGATCTCCGGATTTCTTCAACACTGCTATCGTTACAGTATTTACTTCTAGCATTCTGCAAAGCTAACGAAGATACTTTGTAGATGTTATCAAGAAGATTTTGTACTTCAGATTGTACTCCCAATTCATTTAAACTTCTTGATAGTTCTTCGCTCATATATGATGTAGCAGGCTCGATTGAAAGTTGATCAGATGGATTGTTGCTCTCGTTGGAGGGTGGGGGGGTTATTTCAGGGTTAACGCGAAGACTTCTATGGCCTACTTCTCGCTTTCTTCTAACAGTTGAAAGATAGTTGATTTCCCTTTTACGTCTGAAGCCTGGGTAGCTCTGGCAAAGATCTATCTGTTCTTGTCTATCCCTCTTTCTACATTCAGGTCCGTATACTATTTCTATTTTTCGCACGTCTAAATTTGAAAGTCCAATGCGCTTCTGTTGCGTTTTGTGATCCTGGTAACAGAATTAAATTTTAATATCTTTGTTTTTATATACTAGTGCTTATAACGGGCACCCCATCTCTGTACGAGGGTGTCGTAAAAGGTGATTAAGGAGACAACAAAGCTGCTACCACAGGCCCTGAGGAAACACAGGACCTTTAACCGAGTGGACTTGGCAACCCGCTTGGTCAGCGTACCGTTTTAAGGCCATAAACCTCTCGTGCATAAGACAATATGCATGAGGAGGTTGATGTCCAGCAGTTGACGACCAAAAGAAAAAAACAAATGCCAAGTGGCACATATTCTCAACTAGCAGGAGAGCCCCATCGTCCCGATGAACATACCTTGAATATGATAGTTCTATGTCCATTCTTGCTATAGTCGCGGTCTCCGAAGTGCATCGCGCTGTGGATGTCGTACGGTAACATTCTCAGCTCGCTGGGTAAGGCCGCTTCTTTCGCGAACAGTGCGATGGCAGCTGAAAACAAAATAATGAGCATTCCCCATTGTACAAGCGGTAGAACACAGAGAGACGCAACGTCTCTCAATCCCTTTACTGTTATCCAATTTGTAAAAAGAGCACTAAATCAATGAAATATCTCTTTAATTAAAATACCCTGGACTACGCCTGTTCAGTCAACTCGTGACCATGTCTGGTGTTACCTGTATCGAAACGAGTAGAAACAAAAAGTAAACAAAAATAGCTGATAATAAAAAAATTAAAATATTAAAACATGGCTTTTCCCCTTTACAACACCAATACAGAAACTGCTTATCGCATTTTTATATCACACTACCTCTGCCCGCGGCTTCGCCCGCGTGGACTTCGGTTATCGCGGTAAATACCCTAAGTCCGTCCCTGGAAAGTATTCTATGTCCGTCCCCAGGTTTCGATCCATCTCTGTGTCAATTTTCTACAAATCGGCCCAGCGGTTTAGTCGTGAAAAAGTAACAGACAGTTACTTTCGCATTTATAATATTAGTATGGATGTGATGTATGCAAGGGCACGTAGTCTACATTTCAATACAAACAAACTTATCAGAATAGATTATACGTAAATACTTGATAAGTTATACAAATTATCATTGCGTATCGTTCGAGAAACAATAGAATTATATCAAGTCAAAAAGACTTAAGCGTCTCTGTTTACCTTACTGTCGTATATGACAGTGTTAATATTAACAAAACTTATTTCTGAATACTAGATAACAAAGAAAGACTTAAGTGCCATAGATTTAAATAAACAATTAAAAACATTCTCCTATCAACAAATAATGTGATAAAATACTAGATAATACACAAGTAGCTAAATAAATATGACTATATCGGACAGTCGAAGACTTGAACGGTGGCACAATGTCATCGGAGAAATTCAAGTTATACGAAAACATTTTTATTGAAACAAACTTAAAATCTACCGATTACGATGGCGTCATCTTAATACTTTATCCGCAAAAATTCAACTTGGTGTTACCGAGAGATATCGGTAGCTTTGTCGATAACATTTCCCAGATCGACAAAGGCATTCGTAAAGTGCCGACTGTGTGGAACTGTGACCATGTTTCTGGCGGCAGGATTGTTGTAGTCCCTACTGGAGACATAACGCCCTATCATGATGTTAAAGTCGTGAAAGAAGCTGCTAAGAAAGGTGTGGCAAGAAGCCTAGATGCTGGTATGACAAAACCACTACTGATAATCCAAAATGTCAATGAATTTCCTGACGGGCAACTGGTATGCATTCTCGGTGCATTAGAATCTCTCTACGTTCCTATACAGATGAGAGAAAGACAGAACGTGAGAAATGTTACAAGAATCGGATTTCACGCGGAAGAAAAACTCGGCGCGAAGTTCGAAAGAGTTGTCAGAAATGCTATTGCTTTGGAAAGATCCAGGATTTTCACTAGAGATATAGCTGGAGGCGACCCTGAAAGAATGTCTCCTGAAAACATTGCTACATACGTTCAAGAATCCTTCAATAATGATAGCAATATAACTGTTACAGTTCATGCTGACGAGAAAGTTATATCCAAAGATTTCCCGCTTCTAGCTGCCGTATCACGAGCTGCAAATCGCGTGAATAGACACAAAGCTAGAGTCGTAGAAATACTGTACCAGCCATCAGATGGAACTAGAATAACTGAAACTCTTATGTTAGTTGGAAAAGGTGTGACATATGACACTGGCGGCGCTGATATCAAAATTTCAGGCAAAATGGCTGGCATGTCGCGCGATAAAAGTGGAGCGGCAGCTGTGGCAGGCTTTCTAAAAGCTTGCTCTATATTAAAGCCGCCTCATTTGAAGGTTATAGGTGTGTTATGCCTTTGCCGAAACTCAATAGGATCGGATTCTTACGTAGCTGATGAACTGATTGTATCGAGCAGCGGTAAAACTGTCAGAGTGACGAATACAGATGCGGAAGGTCGTCTAGCTATGGCAGACGCAATTTTCAAGCTATCAGAAATTGCTGAAAAGGAGCTGAATCCACATATCTATACTATAGCTACTTTGACAGGCCATGCAAGAGCGTGTTACGGAAACTATGTAGCTGCTATGGATAATCACAGCGCGGGAGCTATCCAGCATGCGAATAAACTGCAGTTCTGTGGGTCGAGAGTTGGGGAAGGCATTGAAGTTTCTATAGTTAGACATGAAGATTTGGCAGTAAATGCTGGCAAATGCAAAGGGGATGACTTAGTTCAATATGATACTGAAGCAAAATGTCGTAACCATCAGCTAGCGGCTGGATTTTTGATCAAAGTAGGAGGGCTGGAGGATAAGAATATAAAGTACACGCATTTGGACATAGCTGGAGCAGCAGGAGCACCACCTGAAGAGCCGACAGCCACACCCATTTTGTCTTTATGCTCTTTGCATAAAGTTTTCTTGTAGTCTCTTAGATATTTAGGATCGTTAATAATATAATTTGTGTTTAAATATAAAAGGGTGTCATGTGCTTTCCGTACACGATAACTGTTTCCAATAACGTGCATAATGGCGCATTTACACAAGGAGAGTTTCTCGAACTCGAACATCGGTCAAAATTATTACAACTGTTATCATTATCTGATCACTGTTAACACTATTATCATCGAGTGTTTAACATTATGTGAACAGTTGCAGGAGAGAATTGTATGTAGTTTGTTCGGTCGCATACATTGTAGGGGGATAGTGCACGCTGCATTCCCACAGCCGTGCTGCGTTGAAATGTACTGCATTTCCCACTTTATCGTATTTCATACGTACGTGTTTCGGTAGTGAGTGAGATATGCCAGAGCCCATTCCCATTCCATCCGATCCTATCCCTCCCCATTTTCCCAACCCTTTCTCTCAATCCATTCCTTAATCTGCAAAGGTAGGCATCGCATCCGGGAGCGTGCCAACGTTTCTCATTCTGCACTGATGTTGGCATGTATCGCGGATGTTTATGGACGACAGAGTGCATGCTTCTGTCGCCTTTTTTCTAGAAAATAATAATAATAACGAGACCAGTGAGTGTATAGTGTCTCGACCGAACCGTTTGAAAAACTCTCCTTAATACATATGTATTTTAAGATGACGTATTCTGTTCCGAGACCTTATCTTGTACTCGATTAGTTAATATTTTTTCTTTTCGGGCACAAATTCTCGCGTCTGCTAATTTGAATTATTATTTTAATATAGTCACATCGATAGTGCATAAGCACTACCGATGTGACTGTATATTTTCCTATCCAGAAATATTTCGAACGAGATTGTAGTGACGAAAGGGTCATTTATTAATTTACAATAACTGTAATATTTTTGACATACTGTTATCAATGTAAAAAAAATATATTAAATATAAAAATAATTACAAACAAAACTATTTCTATATAAAAAGAAAAATACGCAGTTTTGTCATTACCTCATAAGGAATTATCTTATGTAGGTACTGTACAATAAAGTGTATTTATAAACTTTTATTATACTTACCTACCCTAATGTCGCGCCTTGTACCCAAACGAGTTTGAACACACTCCCTAAAGTTTAGGGCTTAAACTATCAAAATTATTAAGCAATCCGTAAAGTTGCTCAATATAATTGACCGTCTAGGGCAGTGGTCGTCTTTATTGGTCAAGGGCCAATAGTGACCATGGGGATGGCACCTCGGGCCACATTCTTATCCTTACTAAATATATTTTTTTTATTTATAGACAAGTGGGTGGACGAGCAAGCGGTCCCACGTGATGGTAAGTGTTACCGCCGCCCGTGGACACCTGCAACACCAGGGGGTATGCGGGCGCGCCGCCGACCTTGTATAAATGTATAATATATAAAAATGAAACGATGTCTGTTTGTGTTGGCTACGATATATATATTATATATATATATATATAAGGCGGTGCTCGCGATCGATGTTATACCGCAGGGCCAATGTTGCAGGCCGCACGTTGCCTTCCAACGGGGGGGTGTAGGGGTGAAATACGGAAATAAAAACGCTGCTCTAATTCACATTGAACCACAGGAGCGCAGGGAGGAAGCGGCAGTCGGCAGCGAACTCGCTTGTATGAACTTGTTAGGTATCTCCACTATGAGGAGTCTGTTATATCAAGTCACTGCTTGAAGTGATAAATGTAAAACTAGCAGTTCAAGTTACTACTTGAAGTGCTGAGGACGAACTGGCAAAGAGAGGTCGGAACCTATGCCTTTTATAGCAAGTTCGCTGCCCGTGCGATCCCCCTGCTCCCTGGGGAAGTTTATTGTGCTATTCGCTCTCCAACGTCATACATAACTTCTGAGCTACAAGTCACTTATCCTAGGGTTTGTCCTCCTCTTATGCGGAGGACAAGGCTATTTTCGATGACGAAGTATGAAGATCTACATTTTTCTGGGCAATTTAGCCCTTTTTTCCCTCCCGCCTTCCTTGAGTAGCAAGGGGAATGGGAGGACTGAAGGTAAGGGGAAGACAGTGGCGCCGATACCGGATTTTCGTCATCTAGCCCGCAACTTTATATGTTTAATTCAATGCTTAATAAAACACACTGCGGGCGGTAGCCTTTATTTTTCCTATACCCTGACCTGTAACCCAGTTTCCTAATACATTTATGGAGAGCGAATACAAAACACATACAATTTATAAACAAGGACAATAATAAAAAACATAATATAAATGTACGTACTAACATCCCATAGTCTCGTAGGAAAGGTGTATGGATTTGTCTCGTACGCTTCTATTAGTGTAATGTGAGAATTCATTCGTCCTCACCTCGCTAGTTGCGTAACCCTTGTGAGACAACCCCCTTTCTTCCCCGAGCCGTGCGATGCCAGTACGTACATATCACGTACACTTGATTCTATTTACATATTAATACACTGCACTTGTGCTACGCTTTCATTCTGTCGTGCACATTCTCCCGCCGTCGCAACACTGCGAACCGACTGGTAGCACGACGATCTTCTTCGTAGGTCTGCGTAGCACGGTGCCGTTGCCCATGGTGATGTCGACGACTCGTACCTCGTTGTCTTTACCCGGGTAGACGTTGGTGACACGGCCTCGTGGCCAGGTGTTCCGGGGTAAGTTGGAGTCGCACACGATGACGATGTCGTCGATCTTTGGTGGTTCACCGGTGCTGTGGGGCTCCCGCCGGTACTGGAGTAAGGGCATGTACTCCCGTACCCAGCGGTGCCAGAATACGTCTGCGAGCCTCTGGGCGCGCCGCCAGTGATGGCGCGCGTTCAGGTCGCCTTCGGTGAAGTCTCCGGGAACCGGCATGTGACAGTTCGGGCCGAGTAGTATAAGGTTCGGCGTTAGTGCTGCCGGTTCGTCGGGTGTCACCGCCACATGAGTGAGGGGGCGGGAATTTATGGTCATCTCCGCCTCAGTCAGCAGTGTGCTGAGCGTCTCGTCACTTGGATGTTGTTCGTGCAGGGTGACTCGCAGGGCTTCTTTAACGGAGCGCACCATGCGCTCCCATGCACCGCCCATAAACGGCGCTGCTGGTGGGATGAACCGCCACTTGATCATGCGGTTCGTGGCCTCGTGCTGGGTTGCTTCAGCTATGGACTGGGCGAGCTCTTTATCAGCCGCCTTGAAGCAAGTTGCGTTGTCACTCCACAGCTCTGTTGGACAGCCTCTTCTGGCTATGAACCTTCTCAGCGCTGAAATGGCTGAGTCAGCACTTAGGGAGGTCACGACTTCTAGGTGTATGGCGCGTGACGTCATACATGTGAAGAGCGCTACGTATCTTTTCTCGTGGTGGCGCGCGACGGTGACTTCTATTGGACCAAAGTAGTCCAATCCGGTGAACGTGAAAGGTCGTGCGTGATGGGCCAGGCGAGCTGGAGGTAAGTCGCCTGTGGCCGGACTTGTAGGTTTAGTCTTTTTTATTCTGCACGTCATACAGCTTTTGATCACGTTTCGTACGGCCGGTCGGATTTTCATTATCCATAGCCGTTGGCGTAGCTCATTTACGACTGTTTCTATGCCTCCGTGATGAAGTTTCTCGTGGACGTGTTGTATATACAACTTTGTGTATATGTGTTTTCCACTCAGTACGGCTGGGCTCATAGATTCTGCGTGTATTCCCTCGGCCGCATTTATACGACCCTTTATTCTTATTATGTCGTCACTGTCGATGATAAGACTAAGTGACGACAATAAATCTCCGGTAGGTGGCGCCCTGTTCTCTTTTATGCGCAGCTTTTCTACGTAATAGCTGTCTTGTTGTGCCGCTAGAATCCACAATTTTTGGGCCCTTTCAATATGACGCACTTCTAGGTCAATGTCGCGGCGGGTCGATGAACTCGTGGGAACCACCGTATCGGTTGATTGGGGTCGAGTTTGTTTATCTTTTTTCTTCCAGTCGGGGTCACGTGACTTGTTTGTCCGCGTTCTTTTGTAACGCGTAGCGGTGATTTGGAATTTATTTCCCCGACATAATTCGACAAATTGCAGCACTCTAGCTGTCGCTCTTATCAGTCTGATCCATTTTGAGAATCGTTGGACATCTGGCAGATGGTCATGAGTTGGCTTGTCAGTTATTGCGAGACATTTTTCTCTCTCTTCCCCAGAGTTGTTGACCTTGACCTCGACTTCTCTAGGCCACTCATTCTTAGATAGTAGTAGATAGGAGGGGCCATTGAACCATCGATGTTTTAGGTTGAAGTCGTGAGGTGTCGCTCTTGTCGCGTCGTCTGCTACGTTATCTGCCGTAGGCACCCATCGCCACTCATTTTTCTTAGCGAGTGTCTCTAATTCTGCGAGTCGGTGTGCTACGAAGGTTTTGTAGGTGCGTGGTTCGGATCTTATCCACGCCAGGGCCGTACGCGAGTCGCTCCAATATGTTTTTTGCGCGACTTCAAACTCGTGCTCTCGTAGCACTGTATCAGCTAGGCGGGCCCCTAGTAGGGCGGCCTGTAGCTCTAACCTGGGGATTGAGACGGGCTTCAGTGGTGTCACGCGACTCTTAGCGGCTGCCAGCGTGATGTGTACACTTCCGTCGTTACGCACGATTCGCCAGTAAACGCTTGCGGCGTAGGCCTCCTCGCTGGCATCGACAAACGTATGTAGTTCGTAAGTGGTTGCCGATTCATAGTCGTAACATCGAGGGATGCGTAGGTCTTCTACCTTTCTTAGCAATGACAGCCATGCGTCCCATCTTTGCCTTAACTGTTCTGGAATGGGCTCGTCCCATTTGGTACCGTAGCGCCAGGTGTCCTGCATGATTCTTTTCGCGGGCGTTGTCATCGGCGATAGTAAGCCCAATGGATCGAACAAGGACATTATGACACTTAAGGCCTCCCTCTTGGTTGGTGGGCGCGTGTTTTCAAGCATTTCAGGCGCTATTCTTGTTTTGTTCAAGCGGAAACTTATGCAATCATCTCTTGTGCTCCATAGGAGACCGAGCGTTCTTTCTGTCTCGCTCGCACCTATTGGTATTGCGTTTGTTTCCGTTCTGTCCTTGAAATCTTTTATAACACTCATGTTGTTAGATGTCCACGCCGTCAACTCGAACCCTGCTTGTCGGTGTATAAAGTCGACTTCTTTGATCATTCTGATCGCCTTCTCAGGTGTGGGGAAGCTTTGTAAGTAGTCGTCCATGTAGTGGTTTCTTTCTATTGCGCACGCCGCCTCTGGATAGATGTCGACGAACTCGTTTGCGTTTTTGTTCTTTATGTGTATGGCGGTGCATGGTGATGAGCACGCACCGAATATCACCGAGGTCATTCTGTATTCTTCTGGCGGACCCTCCCGCCGGTGATCTCTCCATAAAAAACGCAAGGCATCTCTGTCCTCTTCTCTTATGCTGATTTGCATAAACATTTCTTTTATATCTGCGGATACGGCGTATGGGTGTTGTCGAAATCGCATAATAACGCCTGGGAGGGACTGTAATAGGTCAGGTCCTGCCAACAACATGTCGTTGAGGCACAGTCCATGCGATTGAGCCGCCGCATCGTGTACCATTCTTATCTTTGGTTTTGCGGGATTGATGACCGCGAAGTGTGGGAGGTACCACATTCTGCCGCTAGTTGGCGCTGCGGGGGCTCGCTCGGCGTATCCGCATTTGAAGAGGTTGTCGACCCGTTCTTGGTATTGAACTTTCAGCTGTTCGTCGCGATCTAGTTTTCTTTCTAAGTTGTAGAGGCGCTTTAGTGCGTTTTGGTAGTTGTTGGGTATTTTTAAGTCGTCTTTTCGCCACAATAACCCGGTTTCGAATCTGCCATTGGGAAGTCGTCGAGTCGTGTTCTCGAGTATCTCCAACGCCCGTTGTTCGGGATCGTTCTTGGGTTTTCTGGGTTCGATTCCCAATGACTCCAGTTCGAAATATTTCCTCATTGTTTCTTCCATTGTGTCACCCTGTGTTGTGGATAGGTGACCACAAAAGGTTACGGGCTTACTTTTCGACGTGTGGCATCCGTGGAGTACCCACCCCAGTTTCGTTAGTGATGCCACTGGTTGGTCGCGCCGACCCTCCAGAAGATCACGTGACACTATTAGGTCCCAGTTGTCCTGACCGATCAGTATCTTTGGGGACGCGTAGTCGTACGTGAGCTCTTTTCTTATGTTTTGTAGATGAGTGCAGCCCTTCATGTTTTCCTCTGTTATGGATTGCGACGTGAAATTCAGCCTTTCTACTGTTCTGGCATTTTGAATTTGGAATTCTTTGCCGCTGAATTTCCCTTTAATGCCCAGGTTGACACTCCGACTTTGTTCGTGTTTTATCTCTGTCCCACTCACCCCTTGCACCCACATTGGTTGTTTGGGCCCATCTATCCCTAATATATCGGCCAGAGATGCGTCGATAATGGTTACTGTACTCCCCTCGTCCAACAACGCGTACGTCTCTATTTTATTCTGGGGACCGGATAGCACGACAGGTGCTATTTTTAGGTACGCCCGACGTCGCGTATTCGAGTTGGTAGCTACTGTTGAAGTCAGTACCTCTTCTGTTCTTTCTGGGATGTCTGATGGTTGATCGGTTTTCTGGTGGTGGAGTAGGACATGGTGTCTCATGGTACATCCGTCGCGGCCGCATGGTTTGACGCGACACGTGTTTCTTTGGTGCGTACCTTTTAAGCACCGGAAACAAGTATGGCTCTTTTTTGCCATCTCCCAACGCTCGTGTATGTTAGCGTTGAGAAACTGTGGGCAATGCACTAACTGATGTGATTGTTTGCACTGCCAACATTTTTCTTGCCACTTTTCTTGTGGCTTGCGCTTTTCTTTTATTGTGTAAGCGCGTTCGACCTTTTTTCGCATATGTCGCTCTCTCCCTGCTGACTCGTCGGCGATGTATTCTGGAAGGGCGTAAGCGCCAAACTTATCCGCTTCTTCGTTCAAGTATATTGACATCTTTTTGAAGTCGGATACTTCTGAAAGCTCTCTCGCCGCGTAGTCTACCCATTTACTTCTCAGGGTTGGAGTGAGCTTCTCCACCACGTTGTACAACATCTCAGGGTGGTGGAGGTAGTGTGGTTTCTTTAATGCTTCTATAGCAGCCACGATGTTCGCTAGTTTACTGGCGAATATGCAAAGGTCACGTGGGTTTTCACTGACCTTGGGTAAACGCTTCACTTTTTCCAATTCTAAGCGGATGAGTGCCTCTGGCCGCCCGAATCTTCTCTCCAGCGTTTGTAATATTACTGGCGGGTCAGGCTCACTTATTAGTAGGCAACTCACTGCTTCCATGGCGGGTCCCTTTAGACATTTTCGTAGTCGGGCCACATTCTCAGTTTTAGTGAAGCGTTCCTTTGTTTCGTTGTACGCTGCTCGGAAGGCGAGCCAGCTATGGGCGTGTCCACTGTACACGGGTAACTCTTGTACGTACCGAGGTGAGTCCCTATTCTGGCGCATAGCTTGTGAGAAGGCCGTGGCTAATGTAGTCACGTCAATCGCCGGTGGAGAATGGTCTGAAGACGGGACCTCTTTCGTGGGGGTTCCCGCAACACCCGGGTCTCTTTCATTCCCGGCCGATTGTCTAATACTGCCTTTTTCCGACACAGCTGCTTCCTTGGGTTTGGGACTTTTCTCTCTCTCGGCGTCTTTGATGGCTAATATCTGTTTTTGATTGTGTAGCCATCGGTGGACACGCTGAGGATCTGAATCCTGTTCGTCCAGTTCGTCCTCCTCACTCGACGACGAGTCTAGTTTCAGTCGTTCGAGTTTTGCCTTTTCAAGTTCGGCTGCGGCCTGGAATTCTTTTGTTTTCCACTCGGCCTCTCTTAGGTACAGCTCGGCGAGCCGTTCTTTCGCCTCTAACTCCGCGAGGAGTCTCTTGCGTGAGGGTACGGAGCGGCGTGACCGAGCGTGGCTCGAGTGTGGGCGCATTGTGTGGTCGGAGCACTCAGGTACAGGCGATGGTGGCCTGGAGCAGACGGCGACAGCGACACTGTCCTTGGCTTGTTTTTTATTGTTTGAGGACTTACTTGTGGTAGTGTCGGTCGCGGTTGCGGTCTGGGCAGTCGTTGCGTACGAGTCTGTGCTCGTTGTTGCGCCCGTGGTGGCCGTAGCTTCGGTTTGCGAGCTCGAGGATGCTTCTGCTCCCTCCCTGTCGCTTTTGCTTCTTGTGGTCGGCATTTTCTAAATTCTCTCCGTATCTCGATAGGCGATCTTCTGGATGATGATGGTTCAGGAGATCCGGCTCGAAGGACCAGATGTTGGCTACGATATATATATTATATATATATATATATAAGGCGGTGCTCGCGATCGATGTTATACCGCAGGGCCAATGTTGCAGGCCGCACGTTGCCTTCCAACGGGGGGGTGTAGGGGTGAAATACGGAAATAAAAACGCTGCTCTAATTCACATTGAACCACAGGAGCGCAGGGAGGAAGCGGCAGTCGGCAGCGAACTCGCTTGTATGAACTTGTTAGGTATCTCCACTATGAGGAGTCTGTTATATCAAGTCACTGCTTGAAGTGATAAATGTAAAACTAGCAGTTCAAGTTACTACTTGAAGTGCTGAGGACGAACTGGCAAAGAGAGGTCGGAACCTATGCCTTTTATAGCAAGTTCGCTGCCCGTGCGATCCCCCTGCTCCCTGGGGAAGTTTATTGTGCTATTCGCTCTCCAACGTCATACATAACTTCTGAGCTACAAGTCACTTATCCTAGGGTTTGTCCTCCTCTTATGCGGAGGACAAGGCTATTTTCGATGACGAAGTATGAAGATCTACATTTTTCTGGGCAATTTAGCCCTTTTTTCCCTCCCGCCTTCCTTGAGTAGCAAGGGGAATGGGAGGACTGAAGGTAAGGGGAAGACAGTGGCGCCGATACCGGATTTTCGTCATCTAGCCCGCAACTTTATATGTTTAATTCAATGCTTAATAAAACACACTGCGGGCGGTAGCCTTTATTTTTCCTATACCCTGACCTGTAACCCAGTTTCCTAATACATTTATGGAGAGCGAATACAAAACACATACAATTTATAAACAAGGACAATAATAAAAAACATAATATAAATGTACGTACTAACATCCCATAGTCTCGTAGGAAAGGTGTATGGATTTGTCTCGTACGCTTCTATTAGTGTAATGTGAGAATTCATTCGTCCTCACCTCGCTAGTTGCGTAACCCTTGTGAGACAACCCCCTTTCTTCCCCGAGCCGTGCGATGCCAGTACGTACATATCACGTACACTTGATTCTATTTACATATTAATACACTGCACTTGTGCTACGCTTTCATTCTGTCGTGCACAGTTTGTTTGAAATGCTTACACGCATCGTCGGACGGACTAATCGTACTGAGATTTTGCACCAATCTTCCTGGGAGCCACGAAAAAGACATAGTCTACATATCTATAAGTAAATTGTACGAAAAAGACGCTATAACTAAATTGTACTCAAAATCAGTGTCTGTAGCTAGGCGGGCTAGATAGGTCTTATAAAATACGAATGAAGGCCACATGTAATATTGATTCGGGCCGCGTGTAGTCCACGGGGCACAGTTTGACAACAATAGGTCTAAGGGATCTCTTAGGTGAGGTTACCCGCAGCTGTCACTTACCATGTTGTATGTTCTCGTTCTGTACATCAATGTATAGGTCTCTGATGGCTCTGTTGTGCTCGAACAGGAAGCCCAGCGCCCTCATGATGATCATGTCGATTTCAGGAGACTTCAAACACTCGTAGCCCACGGTAACATTCTAAAACAACAATGAAAAATATATATATATTTCTTGCTTACCATAAACTTACAATACTGTAACCAGCCCTTTTATCGCCCACTGCTGGACCTCCCCATGCACATTGTCTCATGCATAAGGGATGTATGGCCTTAAAACGGCACGCTGGCCAAGCGGGTTAGCGAGTCCAGTCTTTTAGAGGCTGTGCAGTTCCTCAGAGCTTGTGGTAGCGGCATTATTACCCCTTAGCAAGAGCATCGCCAAGGGGGGGCAGGGAAGCTCAGTTGCCTAGAGATTCGAAAAAAATTGTATTTGTACCTATAATTCATATTTCTCCCATCCTCTCTCCCATCTTGCCCCCCGCCCCTCCCCCTGGCCTATTGGCTGGAGTAGCTGGCGACGCCCTTACCCCTTAGTCACCGCATTATTTTCTTTTACGACACCCGCGGGAAGAGATGTTGTGAAGCCGGCCTGACTACCACGTAAGTGTAGTATTTATTTATCTTTGTTTATGTGCTTGGGGGAGAGTGCGAGCTGCAATCCAACAGCCGCTAGTTGCGGAATGATAGTTGTTCCACGAGTGGTGCGTAGTCTATTTTTGAGTTTTCCATATCATAACATAAAGAAAGGTCATGTCAAGTAAGGATCTACAATCTTTAGGTGAAAGTAACTTAAATAATTCACATGACTTTCCATATGTTTACCAAATTTATAATTAAGGTAATTAATAAATTTGCGTTGAATGGTTTCTACTTTATCTTGATATACAGCATACTGAGGAGATCATGTGGTACTTGCAGACTCCAAATGACGCTAACACAAGCCGAATAAATCGTTTTTATGCAACTGAGATATCTGAACTGTTTACAAGTACGGATCAGAAGTCCTAAATTTTTTAGTGCCGTTCTTTCTTGTAATATTAACTTTTATTACAACAATTCACTTACTGAACAACCTATACACCAAACCAAATTCAAAGGACTTCCTCGGGTCGTCAGCAGTCAACAGTATTGAAGGTGAATGGTCAAACATTTCTTTCCAGTTTTTCAACATAAAAGAAATTATCAATTATCAGTTCATCCTGACCGTTATGACGTATGATGCCTTTTACGGTAGACCCGATTCACACAAGTTTAACCGATGGAAGAGTCATGTTCTCGAATAGAGGCCACGATCGATAAACATAGCGTGAGTCCCCCTTCGGGCAGGAGGACTGGGGTCTTGAAGAAAGTCGCCGGTAGTGGCTGGATGAGAAGAGCGAAACACCGTGTGTGGTGGCGGTCCTTGGGAGAGGCCTATATCCAGCAGTGGAGATACAGGCTGATGATATGTTGGTCATACTTACATGGACTTCATCAAACGGATGCCCTTTGTTGACAAACATGCACTGGCGAACCCCTTCAGGGTTTTGGAACACCAGCACATGCTGATCCCGTTGCGGTGGCACTAACACTGGCGCGAACTTCAGGCATGTCTTAAACGCGAAATTGGCCAGCGCCGTCATTATTGACATAGATTGCTCGTGATCTACAATATAATAAAATGGTGGTTATAATGAACTATCCTGAATTCTTAACATAACAATATTTAACATAACTATTAATCGTCTTGCTTCAGTGCAATACAACCAGCCCTTTCAATATCCACAGCTGGACAGCCGCTGCCAGCTACCCATATTTATATGCTGCGACTCGGCCAGTCTGCAATGGACGGGCACAGTTAAGGGATGTAATTCGAGTTATTCGCTGTATGACAACGTGAAGAATTGAATGTTAACAGCTGACTTAAATTATTGGGCTGAACTGCGGCCTGCCGCGTCTGTAACGTGTGCGAGCCTTTAGTCGCCTTTTGAGGCATCAACGAGAAATGATGGCGTGAATTGGGGTGTGCTATTTTATATGCGGCCGACACCAGACGTCGTCTGATCATCGTCTTCATACTTTCAATTTTCTTATTCTTTCTTTTGTACTTACGGATTGTGCACGTGTATTATAATTCGGGTCATATGATAACATTAATAACATGTTGAAATATAAACTACGAAATAATGTACCTAAAAGAAAGAGAATTGTAGAAGTGATGTAAAATAGTTTTAGAATTTATAAAAAACCAAGATCATTTCGTCCTAAGGGATTCAATTAAGCTGAGTGAGCGCTTACTCTCAGTTCAGTAGTATATGAATTCTACATTCTACTAGTTTTTGCCCGCGACTATGTTCGCATGGTATATATTAATGGTAGCCTATATTTGCTAAGTTTCAACAAAATCGCGTCAGCCGTGTCTACGTGATTGAATAACAAACATCCAAAGTATCGCATTTGCAATATTAGTGGGATATTTCATGATTTGGTGTAATTATGGCAAACCAGTAGTCTAATGTAAATGTGCCCTTCGAGATATACGAGTATAGCCGTATGCAACCAAAGAAACTTACCAAAATGATCCGAGTTGATGTAAAACGGAATGCTAGCATTTGGCCAAAATACGTACTGGTTGGTATCAGGGAACTGATTAACTGAAAAAATAAAATGTGGGTAGTTGTTTAATAATGGCGATCGACTACCCTGCCTGCTGTTCAAAGGGTTCCTAGATTCCTAGTTTAATTCCTAAATCTCATTCCCGGTCATTTTATTCCTTCATTAGGGTTTCTCTTCTTAAATATTTTAATCGCTCCTTTTTTTATATAATAGATGGTAGGCAGCATACTACTATTGGCCATAGACATCCACGATACACTGATGTAGACACTGATCTGAAGATGGAGAATTGTTTATGGAGATGAAGTGTTTTCCTTTCGAATAAAAACAAAATTGCCTAATTGTACTATAAAATCAATTCTGCAAGATCGGCATCGCACCCGCATAGCCCCTGGTGTTGCAGGTGTCCATGGGCGGCGGTGACTACCTACCATCATGTGGCCCGCCCGCTCGTCTGCCATATATTCTATAAAAAAAAATGTAAAAATCCGTGGTGAAAGTCAAGGGAGATGTTTCGTTTTATCGTTGATTGGTTTCCCCATCACTGAAATTTACTCGTGACTTATGGGACCATTTGCACGAGACCAATTGTTAAGACAATCAACTAAGCCAATCCAATATTGGCGTAATGTGAATAGAGACAATCTAGAACAATGAAATGTCTCGAGTCACTTATCAAGCCACTCCACTTAGAACCATTAAATTTTTTTTGGCGCCAGTAGCTTCCCACACCACTCGCGCAGTATATTGGCTTGGGTAATGGCCAAAAGCAGAAACGCACGTTCACACGAGTCAACGTGCGTTCCTGCTTTTGGCGCACGGACGTGTTCGTGTTTTACTTCAGGATCTTATTTATAATTCTCTTAAAATAAGACTTAGTTGAACCAGTGTAGATCTTCTGGCTATCCATGGTATAGTCCACCATCTTCTTTTAAAAGTTAATCCTTCCTCTATTACGTCGAGGATTTCCATTTGCATTAAAATTAGGCATTTTTTTAATTAGCTCTCATAGCCATTTTACGTCTATCCATTCTGTTGAAAGCGATTGCAGCGTCCGTACACAACGACCCTTATGTTTGTGAAACTGGCTAATACTGGCCTACTTGTAAATGATAAATTGCATTTTTCGTTGGACTGTCTTCAACCTTGACATGTCTTGGCTTAGTCTTAACGATTGGCCTCGTGTAAATGGTCCATTATTAGTCTAATAATTTCCATACCATTTCAGGAACTTGCGTTGTCTATTTATGGTAGTGCGTGTTTCTATTTAAGATTATGTTTAAAGATAATCTTGAAACAAAGAAAATCTTAACCCAAGTAAGTCTATTAATTTACAATAAATTCATATACTAATTTATCTTTTAGATACCTACCTTCTTCGTTGACAATATTACTGTCATCAGAATTAGCAAAAACAAGATTAAATATAAATAAAAATAAAAATCTTAACCACCTCGACATTACTCTGTCGTGGGTATTATGAAAAACTTAATTTGAAAAAATCCAATTCATTTTTATAGTGGGATATATTAAAAATTTATTGAAGCGATTGTAAACATTTCGACAAGGTTTCACAACTTGATAACAACGGGCAATAAAATTAAACGTGTGTAAAGAAAATATATTTCTTTCATTTGAGTTTTGCCGCGCTCCGCGCTGTCGCTAAGACAGTGTAGGATATAGGAATATGGCGTCAGGTGAAGAGAATCGTGCGGACTGTCAAAATTGTGGGTAAAGTTAATTAGGAGTATTGTAAGGAAAAATAATAGATTGTATAAAGGATTGAAGAATAAACTTATATGTCGTTTCTTTTTCAGTTTTATTTTAGTTTCGTCGTTCTTGTTTTCAGAGACATCATATATACTATAGGTACCTATACCATATATGTATATATAAAATAATAATAATATAGGTTCTTAAAAATCCAATATTTATAATAAATATTAAAATGTCCGATATTTGATATATATCGGATATATATCATGTAGGTACGGTATATAAAAAAGACGCGAATTTCATTCTGTAATTGGTTTTAATGTGTCAATATTGTTAAATGAAACTGAGTTTGATTAATAGACTTATTTATTATCAAAGAATACAAAATAATAAGAATAAAATTAGATTTACAAAAAAATAGTCTGAGAATAATAATCAACAACTAAATTATAATTATAATCTTTAGTGTCGGATCATTGGCATCATAACTGTTATTTAGGTCAGTATAACAATTTAAAAGCGTGGGATCTACCCAAATTCTAATTTTGACGATAAATATCAATTGATATATCCCCTGTAGAATCGATTCTAGTTTTCATGATTTATTCTTTATATCTTTTATTCTACATGCATCCCCCGAGGCGCCTGGTCGGCCCAATGAGCGCGACAGAGGTTTTAGACAGGACAAGCAAAACCTTACATGTCTGAACTTCTGATTTATTCCTTAATATAATTTTATTTATCGCTGGAACGATTTTATATACATATTTTAAATTTGTTGAGATGTTTCAGGTTTGCTGTTATTTCGGCGACAAGTTGAATGTACCATATATTCCAGAGCTCATTCCCTTTCTCCAAATCCATTCCTAAATCTTCATAGGTGGATTCTAGATTAATGTTGTCATATACCGCATGTCGCGGGACATTATCCACTTGCCATTAGGCGGAGAGTATGCTTGACTGCTACCTTTTTCTAAAAAAACATTCAAAACGAAAATATTACCCAAAGAACTAAAGTCACCGACATAGCTCGTAGAATCGGCATGCTGAAGTGACAATGGGCAGGTCAAAGCGCAGGACCGATGGGGTAAAAGTCCTCGAATGGAGACCACATCAGGCAAGCGCAATGTGGGACGCTCTCCGGCCCGATAGACCGACGAGTTAAAGAAATTCGCCGGTGGTGGTTGAATGAGAAGAGCCGAGGATCGTGTGTGGTTGCGAGCCTTGGGAGAGCCCTATATCCAACAGTGGACAGACATAGGATGATGGTAAGGATATGATGTAATTTTTACTGTCACCTAAGTAGTTTCTATATGGTTTAATGGTACAAGTGTAAAAGGTTTAAAATAAAACAATTATTTACAAACTACATACTTATAATTAAATAAATCTTTACTCTACAATTTTTCTCTCTGGCAACCCTAACAACTTCCTGACGGCAGTGCCGTAATTTTCTAATGTGGTATCATTATCCCCATCATTAAAAAGGCTGGAAACTGCATTTTTATATTCTCCTCCATGAGTTATTTTACTTATATCAAAAGCTTTATACTCCTCGACCGTCAATTCCTTCGCTTCATTCGTAGTTCTTAAAAACCAATTTATCAAGCTCGTTTTCGATGCATTATTCTCCCACTCGTAATATTCCATGTCGTCTTCAGTTTTTTCTCGTTCCCAATCTTCTACATTCCACGCTTCATGGAAACAAGCTGTTAGCAAATATTGTACATAATCTAAATTCTGTTTTCTGACTGGGCAGCGATCGGCTGTTATAGTAACCAAGTCTGTCTTGTCGTCATATCGATCTCCAACTAATCGGATGAACTTATCCCGACCATGTTTATCTAGTTTTAACTGTGAGAGTTTGATGCGTAATGTCACAATGCGAGCTAAAGGATTTCTGATTGATGGACTGGCATGACAGTAGTCGGAGGTGATTATCTCTAGAGGATAATGTTTTTCGATCGCCTCTTCAGAGTTTAATAGCTTTGGCCATTCTGTGCAGTATTTCTTTATAGCTTCACATTGGGTTTTGATGACTGGAGGAGTTAGGTGAAGGAAATTGGGTACTTTCATGAGCTCAGCATTGGCCTTTTTACCGGGAGGTGCCTGGCCTTTTGGCACGTAGCCTTGACGAAGCGGCAAGGGTACAGAAGATGGGTGGAAAGTCTTAGGTCCAGGCCACACATTACCCCAGTTCTGAAAAATAATCAGAAATAATTAAATGATCATCGAGAAATACTAAGTTAGCAGCAAATGGTTGAGGTTCTCTGGTGATTCCTGATGACATTCTTAATGATTTACAAGATATTTATTTCAGTTATTCATAAATTGTTTGTTTGTTGATCATGATTTGCTGCCCATTTGGTATTTTTTGCTGCTTGTTTAACTTATGAACTTATGTTTAAATATGATATAAAGATTTCTATAATTAAACCTGTATGTATGTGTCTCAATAAGATAGAAATAGCCGAGATATAGCTGTATCCCTAGTAATTTAGCTATATCACGAAGATAGATTAACCGAACTGTTTTCATTCTATTTCCCTGGAGATATAGTTATATCCTGAGATCATTTGAGTGATATCACAATGTTTTTCTTATTTCTTTTTATTTATTTCAACATTTACAGATCTTAACATAAATACATTTGTTGCTTGGTGCCATCAAACCGAATAGTTTATCTTGGCACTGGATGCACATTCACATTCTTGCTACTCTACTCACAAGTACAATAAATCAGTTATAATACACACTATAATTGGGCCGTTCTAATAGGTCGAATTTGACATATGACGAACAATATAATAATATCTACCACAGGATACTAATATAACTCGATCAATTTTAAGCGTCGTTTTCTTGGAAGCGTTGCGTCTATGACAATTAATATTTCACATTGGTGGATTATATGGTTTAGACGCTTTTTCCACCTTATGATTTAATAATTATTCCCTTTCACTATTTTTAATTGTTTATTTATTTAAACAGTTATAAGGAAGCGAGAAATAAGGCATTTTTCTTAAGATCCTCAATTATAATTTCAAATTGTCATATAGTAGCATTTTAATCTTGACTCAATGTTATTAGTTGTTAGTTAATCTCTTATTTCATTTAGTATAAAATTAAGTGTAGATATAGAGAATTTCAAAGATGCTTGCCAGTTTACCATACTAATCAATTGTATTTGGGAGTAAATACGTTTTATTGGCTTTCGCCCTTGTGCTATGTTCATGTTGCACTAGATTAAGTGTTCCAATGTTGTTAAAATGTTATTTTAGCAACATAAGATCAACATTTTTGTGTGGCAGTACATTACAGTACTTGAATAATTGTGAGTAATCTTCACAATATTTTTGTATTATGTATAGTGGGACAATCTTCTTAAGCAGCCTTATTTGAAAGTTTCATATCTTATTGAGGTAACTGCAAAATGTTTGGTTGTAACTCATGAGCCCGTAGGAGACAATTGATTCAAGTAGAGCATTATAGACTAATTCAAATTTTAAATGAAACTTTGTTCCTAAACATATAAAATTTAGCTAAAATTGCTATATACGGACTCCATACAATCATATATGAACCCCAGGTACGTATGTTGATCAACAACTATCAGTTCACACACATTTTTTATGAAACAATTATGAATTATTATGACAATTTATGAAAACAGCTGTAGTTGTGAGCTTTTATATTAACCGGTCCTTCATACCCAATATGACGAGTTCCAAGTCATGAGTCCACACTTTCACTAGATTTGTTCAGTGATTTAGAATTACCATCGTTTCTGTGCAAAGACTGCAGTGTGCATATAATAATAATTTAATATTAAACTGAAGTATTACCAAGCAATTTTTGTAAGTTGATTAAATACTTCATACAATAATTTCAAGTGGGAACAATGACAATTTAAAAAAAGTAAATTCAACAATATAATGGAGATTAACTACTTTTAATACTGCACCATTTTATTGTTTTCCTCTAGAAAATATCAAGAAATCATTAAGAAAAGCATAACTCAATAGTCTGTATTGATATATTGGAAAACATTGGTAAAGCACTAAACAAATCTAGTAAAATAATAGAAAAGTTAGATATATTTCTATATCACTAAACTGATCTAGACGTATAACTATGTCCCTAGAGAAATAGAATGAAAACAGTTTGGTTAATCTATCTTCTGTCATATTAATTACTAGGAGCATAGCTATATCTCAGCTATTTCTATCTAATTGCGACATATGCATTAGACAAGTCTTAGATAAGTCTCACTGTCATCGGCCCTTTCATGATCCACTGCTGGACAGGGTCCTCCTCATAGACATTGTCTTGTGTGCAAGGGTTAGCGAGTGCACTATTTTAGAAGTGGTGGTGGGTGAAATGGGGAGATTCTACAGTGGGCCGATACCACACGGCCACTTAGATAAGTGTGCAAAACAAATCTATAATCAAATCTTAAAAGTTATAACAAACATAAAACTGGGTGTTTAGAAAATGTAACTTGTAGGTTAGGAACAATTGTTGTAAATAATCGTATTTTGTAACAAAATTACCTGGTCAGTAGCCATCCTATCGGCTCTATCTGGCTGAATATCCATCCTCCGAGCAGTTTTCTTCTGGTATCTGTCCTTTTTCTTCAAAATATCGAGCACACGAAATTCTTCTTCGTCTTCGTCTTTTTTCAACGAACTGTCTGCAGCCGTCGAATTTAAACGCCATATTTTAACGTTAAATATTGGGACTAGGCTATTTAATCTATAATGTTTCATAAATGAACTCATTTTCAAAAGTGTTTAATAACAATAATAAATTGAAAATTATATTGCCATTTCTAGGTTATTTCTACAAATGACAGCTGTTTGAGATGATTGTTTTTTGGAAAGTTGTAAGACTTAAAAAAAGCCAACCACAAAGGTAGAATATAAGCCGCGACTTACTATTGCAGCTGGAAGTAACGTTATCTTGTCATCGAACTCATATCTTGGTTTAGATTTCTGTTAATCAGATGAGATAGTACCATACATTTGGATCTGTTGTCTCGTTTAAATTCATAGATGAACCAAGTCGCTTAACTTTACCAAGCCCTGTACGAAATATAACACTATCTTTTAAATGTTTTAAACGAGTATAAGCGGCAATTTGTAACTAAAATAACATTTACGCACCTTCACTAAGATGTCGTTTATTTTTATTTAATTTAACAATTCACGTATTAATATTAATAATATGTAAGTACGATAAATAATATAATAGGGAATATGCGTGTATTTTTTTATTTCTTAAATAATTCAAGTGTCAACTCAAATTTCTTAAAATTATCCAGCGGTCGACTGGTAAATAATGCATCAAGGCATAGTCCGCCTCTATACAATATAGTGCCTATAGAGTAAATAAATAAATGTCATAAAAATAATAGAGTAAATAAGAGTTTTGAGCGTGACGTAAAAAGATATAGAAGATCAATTGCCATATTCGCTTTTTGTCTTTGTTGTTTGGTACAGTTCATATATAATAAATCAGGGCCGTCTTTACCAGGGGGTGCAAGGGGTGCGGTGCACCCCGGGCGCCCCGCGCCCGGGGGCGCCTGTCGAGCGCTGAATTCAGTGCCGGCTTTACCTATGGTGCAGGGGGTGCGGTGCACACGGGCGCAGGGTCTTAGGGGGCGCCGAGCGCCGCTCGCGACACCTCCAAAGAGTTCAAAACGCCTACTAGAGGGCGCCCTGCACCCGGGCGCTACATGAGCTAGAGCCGGCGCTGTAATAAATGATATTAAACAACGGAAATGGTTAAAAAAAGTATTAAAATATCTAGTAGAAAGTAGCAAGTAGAATCCAGTAAGCGGCATATTGTTGCAGTTGGTTTCACGAGAATGATAGTTTAAGGTTTTGGCGATTACTGTTTCGTTGCAGGCGATTGACACTTTATTGAGAGAGAGAATGACCAAACATTTATTCTATCGCTTTCTTGTAGGGACACTTACCACCGCTTTTGGATATAAATCCAGCAGTGGAGAGACGGACTGATGGTATGGTATACTTTATTGGATAAAATCAGGAGAAATAAAAGAGAAAATTTAAAAATATAAAGTTTATTCAGTAATCGGACGATAGTACACAATTAATTAATGAAATGAATACACAATAGTAAAAATAGGTAAAAACAGTGAATTATCAATTGATTGTTTGAATAAATACCAACTTCATTGCAGTTCATTATCAATATATTCAATCAGCATTTATAGATGGTGCTGATTGCAAATTATATAAACGTAGAACAAACGTATTCATTCAATTAGAGCAACAAATATGCTTTACATATATGAACTTCCAAGCAAAAGGAATCCTCAGTAATAAATATAAAGAGAAATGTCCTTACTGACTCCTCAACGGAGAGTCGAAACCGCATCTAAAAACATGTTTCTAAAACAGAAAATATAATTTCTTGACTCAAGTTTACAAAAATTCTGTATAACTTGAAGCTAACATTTAATTTTTTTTATCTTCGGAAACACAAATTTAGTACAGACGATAAATCATATAAGTATACAGACTGTTCTCGCTCACTAAGTACAAGAACACATTGTACACACATAGATACGACGTTAATTGATTCACTGAATGTATAACAAAATGTTACTGACCGCTCTTGTAGCTTCTGTGGGTCAGTTGGTTGAGCGTCTAGTCTGTGAACAAATCTATTTAAACTTATATATTTTGCAGTCTGTGCATAATAACGAATATCATTGAAATACACCTAGAACATTATTATAAAAATAAAATATACATATAAAATAACGAATTAAAATACATTCGGGTAGAGTGCACGACACCAAACAAGTTCCGTGGAATTTACTCTTTACTGAGTGATCTCTGACTTATTGACAGGATACATTTTAGACATTGAAATTGTGAATTAAGAAGAAAACTTGATACTGGCATAAATGTGCTAATTGCGTCATTGCCATATATGAAAATTTTAATGGTGATTAGTTTATCTATTTAACGTTTCGGGTCGGGTGATTAATTTACTCGTATGTGCATACACTTTATGTAGTATCGACTACTTACGCGTACTCGGCGACAGAAGTGGCCGAGATCTGAGCGAGTGTGGATAGTGTTATGCACATACGAGTAAATTAATCACCAATTATTTATTTTTAAATAAAAAAACATCATATAAGTGCGATGCTACACGAGCGGTTCTCCCGCCGCGGGAATCCGCTTGGAAACCGTCGCAGACACAATTTAACATATAAGTTATATGACGCATACTACACTAAGCGGTTTCCTGCCGCGGTTCACCGGCGGGAGTAAATAGACCGCCTCATGCAGCGTCAAACCGCAGCTGATAACCGCTCGTTCAAACTACACGACGGCGGTTTCCCGCGATTGCGTCATTCAATGAACGATTACTTAATACTGGTTCCACCCAAACACTGCGCCCTTTTCATTTTTCGATAACTCTATTAAAATAAGCGCTGCAAGAGCAGTGATCATTGGCGGGTCCATTTTTAGAATGTACAAAAGATAGCGGTAAACCGCAACCCGTGTAGTTTGATGGTCCGCGACAGCTTTCTCGAGCGGATCCGCGCGGCGGGAGAACCGCCCGTGTAGCATCGCACTAATAGATGTTATTTTTCAGCTAGATATAACAGAGCTTTAGTGTACTAATTAACAAAATAAAATAAATGACGCCATATTTGCAGGACCTTATATAAGGGTGAAGGTAAACTTTACGCTCATGTACTTACCATAAGGTATGCTATATAAAGTTATATAGATACATTTTTATGGTTACGTAATTCACCCCCCGGCCACGACGTCCTTGAACCACCACCGCTGGCGTCGGGCGCTCGTTAATAAAAATATATGGGAATTCCCGAATGGAACTTAGTATCGGTGCAAATATTGTTGTGCCCAGATGAAAACTACGGCCTTATGTAGGAATTAATATAAACTTTCAAGAAAAATAAACAGTATTTACATAATTTGCCGGGTTTCATAATAGATGGCTAAACATCCAACGTCTAAATATTAAAACACATCGTTTTCCTTTTAGTAAATAGGTAAATGAAGACTTAAGTATGCTTATTGCTTATTAAATACAACATTAAAATGTGGAAAGTCTCAATATCACACATGAGAAATAACTCAGACAGCGTAACAATAATAATATGTAATGTCATGCGCCGGCCAACGACAAGCACGACAAGTGACATTTCAGTGTTGCCAAAAATATTATACAGAAATCGAATTTTTTTATACAGTAAATAATCCAATAAATATACACAATAGAAAGACTTTTAAAGGTATTTTTTTTTGTTTTATCCGGCAAATGTGAGACTCCACATTACATTATAAGATTATGATAATTAAAAACAGGAATTATTTATATCCTGAACTTGTGGCACAACTTAGATTCAAACGATACTGCGCATGGGCAATCCCCTTTATAAATATACCTAACTTAAGAGAGTATAACGGCTATGTGTGATATTTAACGGCCTTGAAATCCGTAGCCTTTACGTTCACTATATCCAATATACACTATAATAAAATCCTAACAAGGCAGTCTCTGAACGTTCAATTTTTTTGATAAAAGCCACTTCAATGTAAAGTAAAAATAATACAGAGCGCACGTCCTTCGAATTTTTGTCGGTCGGTCTGAAGAACGAACATCAGTGCCGGCTTTACCTATGGTGCAGGGTGTTAGGGGGCGCCGAGCGCCGCTCGCGACGCCTCCAAAGAGCCTACTAGAGGGCGCCAGGGTATTGATTGCACCCGGGCGCTACATGGGCTAGAGCCGGCGCTAACGAACATCACGCAAAACCACGGGACAGAATTTAATGAAACTTAGCATAGTTATAGCTTATGATAGGGGTTAACATTTAGGGCAATTTTATCCCGATCCGATATACAGTTCCCATGGGAATCAAGCTAACTACACATACTCCAACGTCACGCACACGTAGTCGCGGGCACCGCTAACTACATATACAATTATTCCACATGCACTCCTTCACATGCAGCCTACATACGTAAAGCATGTGAGCACTTAGAAACAGAAATTTAACAAAAAAAAAAAAAAAATTAGTGAAAATTAATAAAATTATCTGTATAAAATGTAAAATTGTCTTAGTATTTAAAAACGTTATATTAATAAATTCAACCTATACAGCGTGTCACCGAAGTATGGAAAACGTGAAATATGTCAACTAATTTAAAATCGTTCCAGAGAATTATAAAATTATTTTAGGGGGAGGGTAGGCCCGTTAATTCCCTGAATAGTGTTTCGTTACTAAGATGATCTACTTATATGAAGAAAAATCTTGTTCGTACAAATCGTATCATTGCTTGTTTGTGTGAATTTTTTAAGTAATAATAATAAACAAACTATATACATTTTTTACGGACCTAAAGGACCTGCAACTCCTGCAAGCCATGTCTGTTCCTTCAGAAAAGTGTGTAACGTACAATTTTTACTTTTACTAGACGTACAATTACGTACATTTCTTTTTTCTATAAGAATTAAACCTATCCAGTACTGTGGTACCGCGACGGAGCAACACACGATATATTGTACGACATAAGGTATATTGCACGACAAAATATGGAAAGTAGTCACACGACATATTATGGAATGTTCGCGGATGATTCACCACGTTTTTATTTTTTGTGATTTTTCTAAGCCGAAAAAACTTTTATTTTCATAAAATTTACGAAAGGGATGGTTTATAATGGTTGAAAATGTTATTTAATCTAATATGATAATAGAAATAGTCAGGGGATGATAGTTCAATATAAAAATAAAATAACTTTTTATTTCTTAGAGAACTTTTTTTCTATTAAATTCATCGCAAGGGGTTGTTTTTAAGGGTTGGTAATTGATATGAATCAGACTCAATGTTTACACCATCTGCGAATTGTATTTCTTAGAAAATGCATCATTTATACTACCATTTAAGTCATTTTGAATTAAATCTTTTGTACATTTTGCTATAAGGGTGAGTTTTAAGGGTTGTAAACATCATTAATTTCTTTCGAGATTGTAATAAATGTTAATTTTATACATTTAAACTTCATTATATATACTTGAAATAACGATAAGATATATATTTTTTTTATTTTCTTATATAGGGGGTGGTTTTAACCCCTTTAAAGCCTTGACCACACCTCGGCAACATATAACTTTTGAAGCGGAGGGTAAAATAAGCTTGCTTGCAAATTTTCAGCCAAATCGGTTCAGTCCGAAAGAATTCTCAGGTATTACAGTATTTTCATCTTCAATGACTGGACTATTAAGTTATATATAGCTTTTTGTTCAATTTTTTTTGGTTTTTTCTCGTTGCCAATTGGGCACACCCGACTTTTACCAATTACAGGGCGTCCAAAAAGAGTAGAAATTTAATACATGTTTCATTATACAAGTTCCATTGCTTTATTTTCTCGATGACAGCTGACACACAGTGGTCGATATAACTTTGTTCTAGCGTCAACGCCTAAAACTCCGAACAAAAATTAGGCACCAAGACGTCATATTTCATTAACAAGGTCACGTCAGCCAGAAAGCAATTTTAGGGATGTAGTTATCGATAAACGTAACACGATAACAGATCCGATATTTTTTTACAAAATGTAAGAAACTAAACCACTGCCGGATACTTTTGTACAAATTTATTAACTAATATTATATTTCATTACAAGATGTTACACGTGTTAATTCTTGATTGATAATGCCAACTTCTTTAAAATTTTCGAAGCTGTTGTAAAATAAGTAGGTATAGGTAGGTACTCGACAATGAAACGAAATAATTATAATGACAGGTAATCTTTATTTATTTATTTTAATCAAAATCTGATTAATCGTCACTGTCACTCGATGAGCTCTCCCCAACATTTATTATAAGTTCCTGTACTTCTATATTATCGAATGCCACATGAATTTCCCAATCCGACGCTATAATGTTTTGGGTTCTTCTCACAATTTTTTCCCAGTTTTCGGCAGTTACTTCCGCACATGCATTTTTTAATGAATCTAACATCTTGTTTGCCGTAAAAGGGGGATGGGTATTGTTTCGAGCGGCGTGTCCTTTGATTTGTGCCCATATTAGTTCTATAGCATTGTACTGGCAATGATACGGCGGAAGTCGAAGAACCCAATGACCACATTCGGCAGCTATTTCGTCGATAACATATCTTTTAGGGTGGCTTTTATTCGATTTTAAAATATTCACTAATTGTAATTTTAATAAAGTATTATCCACATTTTCGCCATGACGTTGGAGCCAGTCAATTATCTCTTGTTTTTTATTGGCCTGCGTCGGCATTTTATCAATTTGTCTGGAGTGATATGTAGCGTTGTCCATAATAATTATCGACGGTTCTTCCAGAGATTGCACCATTTCTTTAAACCATCCTTCGTAAATCTCCGCGTTCATTTCTTCGTGGTAGTCCACTGTTTTCTTGGATTTAAAGGCCAGTAAAGCATCTGACATGAATCCTTTCGTAGACCCTGCATGGCATATGATGAGGCGTTCACCTTTTCCCATTGGCACTGAACTAGTGGAAGCGACGGTGTCGTCAGTCCAGTTCTTAGATACTGTGTGGTTTGCATTTAACCAAGTCTCGTCAGTGAAAATAACATTTGACCAATCTGATATCTTTTTGGCTTCACTCAAAAATTCGCAGCGAGCCATAGCAACGTCGTGACGCTCCATCAATATTTTACGTTTGTCCGATTTTTTATAACAAAATCCAATTTCTTTCAAAACCAAGCTTAATTTTGGCCATTTTTGGCCATGGAACAAACCACATTCACGTAAAGAAACAACAAGTTTTTTAAGTGTTGGAATTTCTTTGCGCAAGTAATACTTAGTCATATATATGACGGCGAATAGCGTCAGCGTCGAAGTTGTCAACCGATGTCACACGACGTGGTTGGCGTTTTTTCTTCGGCGTACGAAGCTTATTTTCCTGCATGCCGCTTGTACCGTAAGCTTCGGTAGTAATTTTTGAAACAGTAGGTCCACTAATTCCTAATGCGGCCGCAACAGGCTCTCGCACTTGCGACAGTGGTAATAGCGGGCCACCATTTTGATACTCTACTTCAAAGTAATTACGAACCTTGATCACCAGTTCTCTCGCCTGCCTTTTCAGAACAGATCCTTTCGGCATTTTGATATTTGACAGCTGGGCAGCAATCAACACGGAGGAACACAAAATACACAACGTAACGTATGGATAATGTGAAAAAACTCAGCGAACAGAAATGTAGTGACTAGCACGACCGTCTTGTTGCGAGTGACAGATTAAAACAAACACAAAATGGCGGTGGGCCATTGAGTGTTCCCACCTTGAAAAAATATATTTGAATGTTTTTGTTGTATTTGTCTTTGTTCAAAATATAATAAATATATGCGATCGATATCATTACTTATTTGGTCACAACACTACAACTATCAAATTAGAACTGTCATCGAGAAAATAAAGAAATGGAAATACTAACGAGTATTTTACCTAGAAAACGTAAAATGCATATACGAGTAGATATTACGTTATTTTTTTATATCGGTAATATTTTGAGGTTATACCAACCACATAGTTAAATGACAGCTAATTAAAGGCGACCAAAATGATTTTGATACTTTTAAGGTCACTTATATTTTGTTCTAGGTAAATCTGAAAGTACCGTTCGAAGAATTGTTCTGGAAGGAAAGAAAAATAATGGGAAGTTTGACACGCCTGTCTAATCATCGGAGAGGTCTACATAGGAAAGACTTGGACGATTTTGATATTTGTGCAATCTGGCAGAAAGTTCCTTTTTTTTATGCTGTTCAAAAAGAAGTGGCTACGCTGTCCAAATTATAAGCAGTATAAGATGCCTATGATGGAGCATGGAACGTTTCGAAACCGCACTCATCAAGTCTATTTTACCAGATGTATTGAAAACTCACACGAAATCGCCCCCTACCCGTCAATAACCACTAAAACTTCGTCCCCCTTTCTTCTAACATACTTAAAGTTGACCCCATTTTTGTCGTAATTCTTAGGTTTCTGCTCCTTTCCGATCAGACACGGCGGAACTTTGTCAATAACGGTATGAAATTTTTTCGTGTGGTTATTTAGGTCGGTGAGTTTTCTAAAACCTTTGCCGCATATGAGGCAATCAGCCTTCCGGTTCCTAGCTTTGTGAACATACCACATGTGGTCCCATTTCGTCCTGCAATTTTCAAATTTCTTCCTGCAAATCGGGCACGAGAATGTTGTGCGTGACTTCAAGTGAATTAGCCTACGATGCCGTTTGTAGTCGGACTGCCAACTGAAGTGCTTTCCACAAAACTCACAGTCCACGGGCGGCGATTTGTTGTGAGACTAGAAAACAAAGTTTTGCAATTATGCTATCGTATTTTATTTTAGCGCAGCTTTTAAAAACTAGCCGAATGATATCGGAAGGTTATGCAATAGCACCCATCTCTTCCCGTGGGTGTACTAAAAGGCGGCTACCACAATCCCGAATGAACTACAGCACCTCTAAAAGAGTGGATTTTTGCACGTCTGCCTGTACGTATGTCTGAACACGTATCATATACATACCACTGGACGGTTTTTAATGAAACTTAGCAGAGTGCACATAAGCATGTGCAGAGTTAACATCAAAGGCTCGCGCATATTACGGCGGGCCGTACAGCAGCGCATAACATTGCAAAAGTCCTCCTGAATCATTTACGTACATTTTCTATAAACCATCGCACACTTCTTCTTCAAAAAAGCTGTGAATAGGATTTTGGAAGGTAGGCGGCGCGCCCGCATATCCCCCTGGTGTTGCAGGTGTCCATGGGCGGCGGTAACACTTACCATCACGTGGGACCGCTTGCTCGTCCCCGTCCACTTACTACAAAACAAAAAAAAACACTTGAGGCGGGCCGCATCGCAGCGCACTGACGGATCGATCGCCAGCCGTATTTTTTTTTTCATTTATTTCAGATTACAAGTTCCATATTATATATATATATATAAGGGGTTTTCCAATAGGGACTTGACAACTTTGAATTCAATTTGTGAACGCACCCTTTCACTAATCATCGAACTGTCACTGTCAATTTATTCAGTAAACTTAACATTTTCATCATGGTAAAGTACACGAACGAACAACGTCTGCAAATTATAAAAAATTACTACAGAAATTCGGAGTCGGTGACCGCTACTTTAAGAGCGTTAACTCCGATTTTCGGTCGTAATTCTCGCCCTAGTAGACAGGCAGTAACAAGTTTAGTGCAAAAATTTGAGTCTACATATTCGTTGTGTGATGTTGCCGTGCCAGTGAGACAACGGGTTGGTCGAAGTGTCGAAAATATCGCTGCCGTTGAATCGTCCGTAGCAAATGATCCAAAGCAGTCAATTCCACGGCGTTCTCAAGAGTTAGACATCGCCCAGACCACTTTATGGCGAATTTTGCGTAAGGATCTTGGTTTACACCCATACAAGATCAAGCTGACTTAGGAATTGAAGCCGATGGACCATTTGAAGCGACGTACGTTCTCCGATTGGGCTCTGGAAAAGATGCGCCAAGATGATCAATATCATCGCAAAATCATCTTCAGTGACGAAGCTCATTTTCGGCTCAATGGGTTCGTCAATAAGCAAAATATGCGTTATTGGTCGGGTGAAAATCCACATGTGCTTCATGAAACACCACTTCATCCACAAAAAATAACTGTTTGGTGCGGTTTGCATGCCGGCGGCGTCATAGGGCCATATTTTTTCGTCGACGATAATGATCGTCACGTTACTGTGAATGGTAATCGTTATCGCGCCATGATTACCGATTATTTTTGGCCCGAATTGGAAGATATGGACTTGGACAACATGTGGTTTCAACAGGACGGTGCCACAAGCCACACAGCACACGTTACAATCGATTTATTGAAGAGTAAGTTTGATGAGCGTGTTATCTCAAGAAATGGACCAGTCGATTGGCCGCCTCGTTCGTGCGATTTAACGCCTCTAGACTTTTTTCTTTGGGGCTACGTCAAGTCATTGGTCTATGCCAACAAGCCGACGACGTTGGAAGAGCTCAGAGCCAACATTGAACGCGAAATAGCAGCCGTTTCGGCCGAAATGTGTGGCCGAGTCATCGTAAATTGGGTCCAACGAATCGACCGCTGCAAACGTGCCCGCGGTGGCCATATGAACGAAGTCGAGTTCCATTCATAAATGTTTTGATTGTACTTCAACCCGATAATAAAGTTTTTGAAATATCTCAAATGGTTTGCATTTTATTTTGAAAAAAAGTTGTCAAGTCCTTATTGGAAAACCCTTTATATATTACATCATAGGCACTGGCTGTCGCCGCCCATCACTTCTTGTACGATGCAACGTGCGACTCCCCCAATGTCCCAATATCGGGCCATCCACCCTCTCCGAAAAGATTCTAAGCAGCGTGTTAGCGCTGTCCCGCGCCCTAGACATCAATGATGCTATTCTTTTTCTAAATATGGCAAAGAAATGTATGCGCCGATGTTATGCGTTGCGACGCGGCCCGCATCAATGTGCGACGGACGTGCGCAGCGAGTGTAATTTTCGCTGCGCGGCGACGTCAAGAATTGAATGTCAACAGCCAACTATTGACATTCAATTGTTGCGTTCACGGCGCGACGGGGCTGTAATATGCGCGAGCCTTTACGATACCTTTTATCCAGATCCATTAGATTTCCCACGGGAATGCCTCTAAAGTTCAACGGGAACGAAGTCGCGGGCACTGATAGTAAAACACAAGAACCATAAGGTTATTACTTGATTGTTTTTGTGTAACTTTTTTGACCAATATATGAACATTGGTATAAATTGTACAACAGGTAAAACAATGCAACAGGTAAACAGGTAAACAATAAATTGCAATGCAGTGCAACCAGCCCTTTCAGTTTCCACCACTGGACTTGGACCTCCTCAGATACAAGACAATGTGCATGAGGGATGTATGGCTTTAAAACGCCAAGCAAGACAACCGGATTGGCGAGTCCACTCTTTTTAGAAGTCATATGGTTCCGCAGGGCTTGTGGTAGCGGCTTTGTTATCCCTTAGTCACTTTTTACCTGACTCACGGGAGGAAATAGGGCGATGCCGTTCTGTAGGCAGCGGACAAGGCACAAGTTATATTAGGTCCTTACCTATGAAATTGCCGTTTGCTGCGTTTGGCTTGAAATTCCAAATTCAAATTAATTTCAATTTAAAGCTAGGACATTCTTATTCAAAATGAGTTAATCATTGATTTTGCGTCAAACACTTTGCTTCGATATTGTTGTATTTGCGACCATGGAAAAGTTAAAAATTCGCGTTATTTTCGAATACGAGTTCTGTTATGGCAGCAAGGCAGCACAGAGCTTATGCAATATCAACGATGGATACGGACTAAACACCGCAAACATGGTGCGTTTTTGGTTTGATTGTTTCCGTTCTGGAAATTTAGACTTCAAGAAGAAGCCTCGTAGACGACCGGAGACTAAAGTAGATAATGACGTTTTGAAAACAACAGTGGAAGCGGATTCATCTCAACCCATATCTGAGTTAGCAGCAGACTTTAGCATAAGTGACAAAACAATATTGATTCATTTCCGTCAAATCGGGAAAGTGAAGAATCCTTGGAAAGTGTGTACCGTATGAGCTTAATGAAAGTCAACTGCAAACACGCGTCGAAACTTGCCTTACTTTGCTGAACCGTCACAAAAATGAGAATGATTGTAATGTGGATCCTGTATGATAATCGTAAACGTTCGTCACAATGGTTGAGCTCACGAGACACAGCCAATCAGTGCCCCCAAACGTCTCCATGACAATGCTCGCCCGACAGACATTGCACGACAGACGAGTATCAAAGTTACAGGAGCTTTGACTGGAAACTCCATCACGTACTCGCCAGACCTTGCCCCTACTGATAACCTGACCTATCGGAATTTGCATAACCTTTTACCGGGGAACAAATTTAACTCCAATGAGGCAGTGAAAAAAGCCTTCGGAGAATTTATCGGTTCCAGTCCCCGGGAGTGGAGGAGTGGAGAGCCATCAATCAACTTCCATTAAAATGACAAAAGTGCATTGATAATAATAGGCAATACTTCGATTCATTGTATATATAATTTTCATATAAAAATATATTTGAATTTTTTTTCAATTATAAAACGGCAATTTCATAGGTAAAGTATATGTTATTTTAAATATTTGTTGTATAAGTCATTTTTTTATGGAAAAAGGCGGCAGACGAGCATACAGTCCACCTGATGGTAAATGGATACTGTCGTCCATAGACATCCGTGATACATGCCCCCATTCAGTCCAGAATGACAAACCTCGACACACTCCCGAATGCGCTGCCTACCTTTAGGAATAGATTCGGGGAAAGGGTTGTTGGGAGAATGGGGAGGGATGATGGTATGGATGTTAATTGAATGTTTTATGTTAAAAAATAAATAAATAAGTTAAACATAATTAATTTAAAGACTTACTAGCATATGATTCTCAATGGACACTTTGGCCTGGAACTTCTTCCCGCAAAGATCGCACGTGTACATCTGCAGATTGTGGACCTTCTTATGCTTCGTGAAGTTACTCGAGTCGCTAAACATTTTATCGCACAGCTCGCACTTGTAAATGGGCAGACACGCGTGATCGCGCATGTGTTGTCTGAACCTATAACGAACATCTTATATAGACACGGAAACAAAACAAGACAGTATCAGATATTGTAACAAAAGGCGATGTTATCGCTAACAGCGATCTCTGCCAGACAACCTTCGGGACGGGAAATAAATATTTAAATAAATAATCATGTACAGTGTATGTACACTGTACATGATACCATACATGTATATAATACCTAGTCTGACCATAAATACCGTTACAAAAAGAAAAAAAATCATTTGAATTTGGAAATAAAGGTCTCATTTTGGCGCCAATCGTTATTAAACATTGCACTAATATTAAAATGGAGTGGGGTGATCACGAAAACCGTATTGCTGTAATTGCATTACACGAAGTAGGCACGGAGACAAATGTCATTTTTACAAATCCATCCGCTTTGGCTTAGCCGAATGTTGTGATAGAAAAAGGTCTGACCGTCCACGCACTAATCAGACGATTAAAGCTGTGGAGGAGTGAATCAGAAGTAATCCCGTCCGGAGACAAAAGATTTTATCCAGAGCGATGAATATAGCAGATTTAGGCATGCTGCTTACAAAAGACGTACTGGTCATTTCTTAACTGATAATTTAAAGAAGAATAGGGTTGACAAATAAAAACAACTTCGGGAGTACGCAAAGGGAGCTCACAGACAAATCTTATTTACGGACGAGAAAATGTTCACCATTGAGGTACATTTTTACAAGCAGCATTTTTACATTTTTTGGTCATTTGACCAAATTGATAGATTCGTCGACGGTATAGAAGGCGTGCTCGACAAGCCAGCGCCTAGACCTATAATACACAATGGATACAAAGAGTAAGTCTAAAAACGTTACTTACTTGTCAATTTTTTCAAGCATATCTCCGCATATTTGACATTTAAAAGCATCGTATTTTCCACGGTGTGCGTACGCATCGGTCAGCAAATGTTGAACAAGGTGCCTTTTGCAGTCGTTATGACGGTCAAATGACCTTAAACACACTACACAACACCTTTCCGTAGGCTTTACCCTTTTTCCACGGTCAGAACCATTTCTTAGGACATGGTCTGAAAAAAGTACGTAAAAATCTTTTACAAATCGTTACTGACACAAAAAAGAATAAGTTATATTGAGTACATATATAATTTATAAGCACAAGATATAGGCACATAAGCTGCTGGCTGCTCACCTATCTATATAAATAAAAATGTAAACGTTCGTTTGTTCAAAATCTTAAATTTCCGAAAGGTCTTCACAGATTGCTTTGAAATTTTGCCACAACGTTACATTCGAATACGCACGTGTTTTTATATACCTATCACAGGGTAAAAACAGGGTAAGCGGCGCCATCTGTTGGGCAGCCACAGCAACGCGTGGCCAGGCACAGCTACTCAAATATATATTTTATCAAATAATAATATATGGTCCTACAAAAATACTGTGAGATATTTTAATATGTCAATCAGCAGATTAAAACTGTTATGTCCAAGTAAAAATTAAAATATATGTAATTCATAATTTGTGTATTACATTAAAAATAAATAATTGTTGATTAATTTACGCCTGTGTCCGTCTGCCTATTGTGGCAAAACATAAAGGAACAAATGTATTTTGTTTACCTATGTTTAAAATAAATGGTTTGATAATTGACTTGTGCATACCACGTTGCGTAATCGATACCAACGTACGCGTACTCACAAGCAGAAGCGGACGCGGTCGAAGGGCAAAGACCCGAACGAGTGCGGATAGTGTTATGTACATACGAGTAAATGCATCACCAATTATTTTTATTATTGATCTGAGTAATAGGCGCTACTAATGTTTTAGAGCGGACAACAAGACCGTACATGTTTGATGTACTCCTCAAACTAGTTTTATTTTTCACTAGCGACCCGCCCTCGCTTCGCTTAGGTTTATAAGTATTTTTTTTTTTCAAAATTTCAAAATAAAATATAGCCTATATATATAGTCTACAGGTGACAGTATTTTTTCTGTAAAAAAAATATTCAAACAAACTCACCTATAACCTTCTTCAATTTCTCCACTGGCAGTGCGGAGTCAACATTCTCCAACTCCCCAACATCCTTTGCATTTTCCTCAACTATTTCCCACGATTCCTCTTTCCCAATGTCCAAATGGGTCTCCCAATGTGCAAACATATGTTGTTTCTGAACTTTGCCCCTGCACTTGATACACTGATACATTTTTATATTAGAGACCTCTCGGGTTTCTTCGATGATCCTCACAGATATAAATGAACTGTGTATATGAAAGCGGATGTGAGCGGCCAAAGTTGAGTGCTCCGGGTAAATCACATTGCATTTTGGACAACAGTTCTCCGGTAACCCGTGGACCGTGAAGTGTTTTATGTACCTGGATAAATTTTGGGCAAATTGCATTATTATATGGGAAATTATTAAATAAGCAGTAGAAATAGTGGAAGTGGCAACAATTTTAAAGGTGCGTTAGGTTTAGGTTATCTGGTGACTATAAAGGCATAGGAGTCCGTTCACATTGTTTGTAAATTTAAAATTATTTATTTCAGTTATTTAAAACATAGTTCGTTTTGTTGATCACAATTTGGGTAAGATCATTGTTCCCCGTACTTACCTGTGAAAGGTATATTCCAAGTTGCATTTTGTACATGAATAACATGGTTCCATTATTTGAGAGTTACGTAGTGCTTCTTTTTTACCTCTAAAAAAATGTAACGTAAATTAAAGTCATAAGTCTATACCGACAATGAGGTCCCTTTGTGTCACTGAAATAACGTAAAAGCTGAAAATAAGTTGTTCAATATCGAGAGTAGACTCGATTCTAAGTTTTACAATAGGTTTTTTTTCATAATTTATTATTCATTTCTAGTATATCTTTTATTCTACACGCAGTTTCACTCTTCGCGACGCGCCCAGTCCCATACGAGCGCTATGAACGCTTTAGATAGAAAAACAAAATGTTACATGTTTGTAAGTTTTGCTCTTATTATTAAATTATTTACATTGTTTCATGTTATATAGGGCATAATATAAAGTACGAATGATATGGAGCCCAATACAGTACTTTATGATTTTTTGTATATCTGTCTGTTTGAACGCACATCAAACAAAAGCCACTGTGCAAATTTTAATGCAAACTTTACATAGTTATAGCTTATGTGGCGGGGTTAACATATACTTTTTTCCAGATCCATTATAAAGTTCCCACGAAAATTATTAGGTGTAAACTACGGTAAGATATAACAAAAAATAATTAAAGAAGTCGCTAGTTTTAGAGATTACTCTAGTATAACGGGCACTTACTTGAGAGAATCAGTAACCATTAGTTTTATTGTCCTTTTGCGATTGTGTACTTCTAGTATATGCTTTTTATACTGTTTATGATGTCCATTAAATTTACATTTATTACAATTGTATATCTTTTTTTTCTTACGAGATGTTAAGGGCACCACTGGTTCCAAATCAAACATATTTATTTCAGGCTTTCGTTCTTGTATTTCTCCATATATATTTTCTTCGCCAAAAATGCTCTCTGGGGGTCTAAGTATTATTAAATCATCTTCGTCAAAATCATCTGAATCTAGTTTAATTTCTTGTTTAACTGCGGTATTCCGTTGACTGATTGTAAAAGTACTTTGTTTAATGAAGTCTTCGTCTATATGGGCGTTAGATTCATTACACGCCTTAAATTCGTTATGCGAGTTAAATTTGTTGTGTGCGTTCGACTGGCGGTAAATGTTTGATAAAAGCTCATCACAATCGACCATTTCTTTCTTAATTTCGAATTCCTCTGCAGAACACGCCTGTCCGTCTATCTGTATGTCAAAATCGTAGTCTTTCTCCGTCTTCACTATGCTTAAATCTACTTTAAGTTTTGGCTCTTCTTTCGTTACATCAAAGTCTATTTGGGAATTTTCAACAGTTTCATTAAAGTCCGTTTGGGAGTCTACAACAGATTCATTTACTTCCATTTCGGAGACTTCAACTGTTTCATTAAAGTCTATTTGAGAGTCTTCAACTGTTTCATTACAGTCTGTATCTTCAGTCTTAATATCACTTATACTGATCATTATTTTGTCGGTCCTTGTGTCGTGATTATTTCCGTTAGTATTGGCATCTACACTAGAATTGTTTACATTGTCTGCCTCATTCATATAATTGAGATTTTTTAAACTGAGAACTGCTTCGTCTGTTTCTCTCTGGAAATCTTCTGCGTGAAGGGTATCTGTAATTATGGAAATTTGATATAAGAAAAAATATAACATGCAAATCCAATTAATTAGGGCCGAGTCATGATTGAATATGAGAAGAATAGAAGATCGTGCACAATGGCCCGCAATTTTTTAAACTAGAGGTAGTAAACCAGCAACACCAACGTATGGAGGTAAAGGGGGAGAGTGCACGCTGTAGTAGTGAGTGAGTGAGATATGCCAGAGTCCATTCCCATCCCATCCTATCCCTCCCCATTTTCCTAACCCTTTCTCCAAATCCATTCCTATATCTCGAAAGGTAGGCAGCGCATCCGGGGGCGTGCCAACATTTGTCATTTTGGACTAATGTTGGCATGTATCACGGATGTCTATGGGCGACAGTATCTACTTACCATCAGGTGGACTGTATGCTCGTCTGCCGCTTTCGTACATAAAAAAAAAAAAAAAAAAACGTAACAGAATCCTATTCAGCTTTCTTGAAGAACCCCATGTGGAAGACCTCTTGAGGCGTTCATTCCACAACCTATGAGGTCACAGTATAAAACAATTTTTGGACAGCACAAAACGTGACACGTAATGACGAGCTTTGAATCCGCAACGTTTGAGAGCTGAGTGAGCGCTAATAATCTTTAAAGACTAGCGTTAAAGGATAGTGAGAGTTTTAGAACATTTTTTTAATGTTTGATAGTCTTACAATTGTAGTTAAAAGCTTGTGTCGAATACGGTTAAAGTTCAATAGTACTTGCATAGCGCACCAGCGCTCGTTTTTATCAACAGGGCCCCCATTAGGTACTGACGAAATATATTTTGAATTTTTTTAACCTATATTCAGTATGAGTGAAATACATATACGAGGGTTGATTAAAAAGTTTCCAGAATTATATGAAATAATCGAGAATAAATAAAAAAATATTATTTGAGTCGTATAGAATCAACTCTATTAATTAACTTTATTAACTAAGAGTTTATTAACTCTTCACCATCAAGGATGTTAATACATATATGTATTAACAAATTAAGTTAATCAAATCAGTTTAGTTTTAAATTTTCTACGTTACCATATATTTACCTCATTTTTGCTTACTAACCTATTTTGCCGTCTTTGATTCTATACGACTCATTTATTATACTTTTACGTAATTCCTAAATCTATATAGTTAAGGCAATATTTTTCAAGATCCCTTATTCCATTTGAAAAAAAAATTATGATTAAGAGTATCAAAGAAGCGTTTGCGACATAATCTCCTCATTCTTGTCGAATTTAATGCCAAATAAAAGTTCCTTTAAAACGGAAAAAAGATATAAATCAGTGGGATAAAGATATGTTTATCCCACATTTTATCACTGTCAATCAATTTTTTTTTTTTTTATGTACGAAGGCGGCAGACGCGCGTACAGTCCACCTGATGGTAAGTGGATACTGTCGCCCATAGACATCCGGGATACATGCCAACATTAGTACAAAATGACAAATGTTGGCACGCCCCCGGATGCGCTGCCTACCTTTGGAGATATAGGAATGAATTTGGAGAAAGGGTTGGGAAAATGGGGAGGGATAGGATGGGATGGGAATGGGCTCTGGCATATCTCACTCACTACCGAAACACGTACGTACATTGGGGAAATACGATAAAGTGGGAAATGCAGTAAGTACATTTCAAGGTAGTCTTCTGTGAGAAAGGGGTAACGTGGCCAGTCGAGCGCGCCCAGCGGCTGTTGGATTGCAGCGTGCACTCTCCCCCCTCAACACTATTTGCCAACAACACTACATTTTTCCAGTTTTAAGGCTTTCTTTATAAATATTAGGTCCGGGAAAAAGTTTCTTCGTATTTTATATATAATACAAATTCAAGACTTTTTTTTTTAAAGTTTAATTACGTTTAATTATAATATATCTGGTGCCGTTTTGTTCTATAATTTGTTGCCATCTTGTAGGTAGTGACATGATACCGTTGCTGTAGAAATTTTGGGATATTTGGTCAAAAAATTGCGACAAGTAGTTTTGACAGTCCTCTCTAGATGTTAACCTTACACTACCTAAAGAATTCTGAAGAGACCGAAACAAGTGGAATTCTGAGGGCGCAAGGTCGGGGCTGTATGGTGGGTGCATCAACACTTCCCAACCAAGCTCTCTCATTTTTTGCTGAGTGGCCAAAGATATGTGTGGTCTGGCGTTATCATGATGAAAGACTACACCCTTTCTGTTGATCAATTCCGGACGTTTTTTCTCAAAGTCTTGCTTTACTCTCATCAATTGTTGGCAGCAAAGATCCGAATCGATGGTTTTGCCCGGCAGTAAAAGCTCATAATGAACGATGCTCTTCCAATCCCACCATACAGACAACATGACCTTATTGCACGTTAATGTGGGTTAGACCATGATCTTTTCCGCACGTTCTTGTCGTAAGTGATCCACTTCTCATCACCAGTGACAATCTTTTCAAAAATGGTTCGGTTTCATTGCGTGTTAATAGATAATCGCAAACAAGTACACGGCTCATTAGGATTCTTTCAGTGAGCTCGTGTGGTACCCAAATATCGAGCTATTTTGTGAATCCAGACTTTTTCAAATGAGTCAAAACTGTTTTGTGGTCAATTCCCAGTTCATTTTTTGTAATAAAACTTCAAAATGTATCGAATTTCTTCGTTAGATTCACGCATTTTCTTGGACAGAAAAACAATTGAAAAATTACAAAAAACAGTTTTTTATTTTTTTATTTCTTTTGTTCAATGGTATCATAACCTGCCAGGTACAAACAGTTCAATCAAAGATATTGGATCACAACTTCATACATACAAAATATGAAAAGACTTTCTCCCCGACCTATTATTATCACTATAACAACTGAATGACATACTAGAATATTTCACGCTATTTCTGTAGGATATTATTATATATATATATATATAAGAAAAACAAACAACAAATAAGATTTTTTACACAATTATAAAATACAAGAAAAATATACAAAATAATTAACTCACTTGGGTCCATTGGATCTATGTTTCGCCACAGAGCTACTATTTTTTTTGGCACAATTACCTGAAAACATTAGAAATAATTCTGAAATAATATCACAAACAATCGAAAAAGTTTGGGAGAATGTTGAGGACGCTGCGATTACAGCTGACTTGGGCACAGTGGACTGGTCTAATTAATTATTTATTCCATATTGTAAATACTAAACCAGGGATTAATCATAATAAAATAACTGGATAATTAGTTTAAACAAAAGTGTGTACATGAGTGTTGCCAATAACATAAATAAAATGTGACTGTTACCATAAACGAGTACTAATAATTAAGTTTTAAAGTCTTTGAATTCTCTTAAAATCAATCACGCAAACATTAATTTCCGTTTATATTGAAAAACTTTTGTTTTTCAATTATTTCTATATGTATTAATATTTGTTGCATGAAAAATATTGCAGTTATTGTGAAAACAGAATACTATCGATAATACGTTATTAGTGGTTTTTGCAGTAGGTCAATTTAGCCACCTCGCAAATCACTTTAGGGCCTCACTTTTAGAGCCGTAACATCTCTGTATTTTGGTTGATCGATGTGAACGACCGTACGTATTGCGTGAGGGAGATTTGCTAGAATCCATATGTCCCATCCCATTCCATCAAATGGAGAATATAATGGAATAAGCGAAATTTCTTGCCACTATAAACTCTGAGGAAGTGAGGACTGAGGAAAATTTCAATGCATTACACTCTCAAATTTCTTATTAAATCCACTCTTGAATCTCCAAGGTGGCACGGCACTACCGAGAGTGTGTCTCCGTTTGTCACTTTTGACAGAATTTAACATATATCGTTTGACGCTTATTTTCTATAAAAAGCTACTCACCATATCGTTATAAGTCCTATTTCTTGTTTCTATCTTGTCATGCCAGGCCAACATGTGGTATTTGGCTGATACATCATCGGGGAACACCACTGGCATGGGGCATAATGAGCACTTGTACACCATACAAAAGTCCTTACTGTGAGCTGCTAAATGTTCTACTTCCATACACGCTCTTGGTAAGAGCTCCCTGCAAACCTGGAGAAGATTGCTGATGTATAGACTCAAAGCAATACAAAGGGGGAGGGTAGCTGTAGGCTGCCCTTTTATCATCTACAGCTGGATATAGGCCTCTTCATGCACATTGTTTTATGTATGAAGGATGTATCACATTAAAACAACACGCTGAGCAAGCGGGCTCATAAGTCCACTCCTTCAGAGGTGGTCTAGTTCCTCAGGACTTGTGATAGTGTCTTTATTACCCTTGGTCGCCTTTTATGACACCTCCAATACGAGATGGGGTGGTGTTATTTTAAAGCCGACTGACACCATACCGCCAGAGGAGGAGGGTGTATATAGCACTCTCAGATGACTGAAAAATGCAGACTGGTCAATGTATGCTGGCTAAGCACCGGAATGCAGTGCACACAGAAACCAGAAAAAAACGGAATCTCCAAATAAAACTGATGTCGGCATATATCGCGAATGTCTAAGGCGACATTTTCCACTTATCACCAGGTGGACTGTATGCTGGTCTGCCATCTTCCTTCTAAAAAAGCCATTGTAATAATCACAGACATATAGACCATTTTTAAAATTGATTATAGTTCAATTAGGCATTTTTGTATTTTGTAACAACAATTGCCAGCAACAAGCGTCGGAACAGATACCATCCAGCGTGTGATGTAGGAGCTTAGCGCCATCCTCGGGCACGCAGGGACAGTCAGCTTACGTTATCTACCCTTCTATTTCTGTTTCTTCTTCTAGTTCTATCTACTATGGATTACCTATGGATAATAATACTATAGTAAATAATACCACTGTTTAGATTGTAGTAATAAAATCTATTTGTTGACCATAGGTGATAAATAAACATAGATATAGATTATATTTAGATTATTATCTGAATATTATATTATATGAATATTATATTTAGATAGATTATATTTAGATTATTAGTGTGGTACCTATCTCAAAAGTGAATTATCATTAAAATCCATTGGCTAAACGTAAGACTACATTATTTCCAGATATTTAAAATAAAATATTAACCCTATGAAGTTTTTCAAAATGGGACATCTCGCAGAAAGACTAGCCTACTCGCGAAAAGGTTAGTTAGGTCATTTGCAAGTCTCTATTTGAAAAAAATTAGGCTATTTGCAAAAAATTAGGCTATTTGCAAAAAGGTTAGGCTACTTGTAAAAACGCTAGCACATTTGTAAACAGCTAGATTATTTGTGAAAGGGCTAGCCTATTTACAAAAAGTTTAGGCTAAAAGCAAACAATGCTAGCTCATTTGCAATAAGGCTAGCCCATTTGCCAAAAGGTCTATTACCTGGCAAGTGACATCTGAATCAGCAATTTCCATATGAAGTTTGGCAAACAATTGACTGTGGAACTTCCTCGGACAGTAATCACAATATACATTCCTGGATTTTAACAAGCATGGATGTAAATTATAAATTATATATTTGGAACCACAATCACTATGTATTTTCACTATACTATCCATTGGTTCGTCAGAGGGCACTGTATGAGTGGATAGATGAGCCTTATAATCATTTTCACAGCATTTGTAGTTGCATATGCTGCAAGATATGCTGAAAGTAGTGTTCCTACCACATTCCATTCTATGCTTATAAAGAGTTGTACATGTTGCGAAAACGAGTGGGCAATCACTGCATTTGTAGAACTCATGCTGTTGTACTCCATTTAAGCACTTCGGACATGGACCTTGGATATTTATAAAGCGTTTATCCCGATCATCGCCGAAAAAAGCAATGATATTACATTCGTACAAGCCTGTTTCTATATCAACATCTAAGTGATCTTCGGGGTGCTGCTCGATATGATCTCTGAAAGGCATAAGACGCCACCAAGCCTTATTGCATGCATAGCATTTGTATGATAAAGGTAGTCCTCTTTGTCCTTTCTTTGCTTTTTCAGAAATTACCCAAGTCGTCCATTTGACTATTGCAACCTGCAGCAGAGTTTCTTTAGGACTTTGTTCAATCTGTTGCTTCTCCAGTCGTCCCCAGGAATTTCTAACTTCAATGGCGAGTTTCTTATCAGTGTAACTTAAGATTGTTTTTGATATTCTATCAAGTTCCACCCACATTTTGTGCTTGTTAATTACCACTTGTTTTGCTTCGAATTTGTATGCGGCTCTGGCTACTGCATCTTTGGAGTTATTCAAGGTGTCATCTTCATTCAGTTCTTCAACCATTACATCAACAGCAAATTGTATGTTCGAACTTTGTTTCGAGTTATTCGAAGTTGCTTGTTTCATTAAACTGCTCACCTCTTGCACTGAATTCTGGAAAAATACCAATATTTTCCATTATAGTTCCTGCTTCTAGTTCCATCCCAGGAGAATATAACGAATAAGAAGTTAGATATCCCATAAATAGATATCCCTTCCAATACCACTCGGTAGAGTATATGATAAAAACAACATTATATTCCAATACATATTATACTCTTCATCTAATCCTCAAGGATGAATGAGCAGTGTAACGGGATTAGTAAAACACTTCATTTCATTATACTACCTATTCCCAATTCTTTTTGTGTAGTTCAATCACAGGTGTATTAATGTTTGTCATTATAATGTTATCAATATAGTATAGCAGTTGGTCATGGGTAGCTGTACCCAAATGGACATAAAATGATTCTTCCCATAGAAAAACTATAACATGGGATTTTCTTATTCCATTGTACAGATGTTGGTAGTAGCAGTAAATAACTATAGTAAATAATACCACTGTTTAGATTGTAGTAATAAAATCTATTTGATGACTAAATAAACATCTATGATGTAACATTTGCCCGCCTATAAATGTATACTTTTTTTCTATAGAAAACAGAGCAATGGTTTTTTTTTATATACTAGTGGGCAGACGAGCAAGCGGTCCCACGTGATGGTAAGTGTTATCGCCGCCCATGGACACCTGCAACACCAGGGGGTATGCGGGCGCGCCGCCGACCTTGCAAAATCCTATTCACAGCTCTCTTGAAGAACCCCATATCGTAGCTTAATGGAAAGACCTGGTGGTAAGTAGATACTGTCACCCATGAACACCAAGGACACATGAGAACAAATGTCCAGAATAACAAATATTGGCATGCCCTGGATGCACTACCAACATTTAGAGGTTTAGATTTAATTAATTTAGATTTAAATTTAATTCCCTCATGACAATTAATAATATTAATCATGTTTACCCATTTTACTAAATCAAGTATAAGAATTATTTTAATTATAATTCTTTAAATACCATAATAACAATTAATAATTACTTAAAAGATTTTAACATTTCCATTAAATAGAAACTCGGTGGTCTGGACCACAGGTTCAGATTTAGGACCAATGAACCCCAGTTATATTGGTCCCCGACTGACCATGTATGAACATGGGTTAGTCGTGATATTATTTCTCACTACTGATTTAGTAAAAATTTAAAACCGCTTAGTGATAATTAAATAGAAAAATCTGTACATAGAAACTCAATAGTAGACTGAGAATCAAGTAATGTAAATTGAGATTAAATACCCAGCTATCAAATAATCATAACCATAATCAGCCCTTTTATCATCTGTTGCTGGGCATGGACCTCCTCATGCAAGGGATTGGTCTTGCACTCTTGTACTGGTGGGTGTAGCCCCTCGGCACTAATGGTAGTCACCTTTTACAATACCCACAGGATGAAGTGGGATGGTGCTATTCTAATAATCTTAATCAAATTATATAATATGTTGCTTATGTTAAATGAAACACAATATGTTATAACAGAACCATCTCAATTTATATGCATCCATAATTCCTTATCTAAGAAAAGGGACCTTATTGTTGGTATAGATTTATTGACTTTGGTTAAGACTTTCTAACTTAAAATTTCTTTGTTACAAAATTCTATTCAAATAGAAATGTGCTCTACCATAATTTTTAAAGCAATAATAATCTGTCATTTTTTATAATTCCACTAGTCTCAAATCTGGCAAACCCTATAAGGACCCTTTTCTCAGATGTCTCATAAGGGTGTAAAAGAATTTTTTGCAAGTGTCTAAAAAAACGATAGGTACCTACAGACTTTCCAGTAGATAGGGTGTTCAATACTTAAAATAGGACTTGTCAAAAAACGTTTGCTATCTACATCTTAAATTAAACAATATATCTTAAAATAATAAATAAGAAAGCAAAGTCGGCCTAAACCACTAGTTCACGAATATATTGTGAATCGCCCGCCCACTTTCAAAGAAAAAAAAACATGCAAGTTGCCTAAAACTTGTAACAGTAATAGGTATTCTTAGAAATTCAAAAGATCTTCAGTTATTTTCGAAATGATCGTAATAAGCACAACAAATAATTTCGGGTATTATTTCATGAATATTCCTACCCACATGTCAATTTGTAACACTTGCATAACCTTGGGAGCGTAATCGAAAATTTATTCACTTCTCTGAAATTTCATATCGTAATTAAGTACATAATATATTTAAAACAGTGAATATAATCAGATATTTTAGTCAATTTTCGTTAAAAGTAGGTTAAAAGTACGATTTGTGATACAAAACTTTTGTATGAACATCAAAATGGTGGCTACCTGCAAACGTAGAATTTCGGCATAATCATAATCTTCAATGTCAACCTCGGTTCGTGGCACTAATATATCCTTTCTACTCCTCTTTTTGGTAATTTCAGCCATATTTCATACAATTTATCACTTCATATTAACGGTTGATTCACTGAATACTTTGAAAAATTTAACACTAGTATCAAAAAAGCTGTCTATTATTGGAAGGTACTTCAAGGTACACAGCAGTAGGGATCCGTAAAAAGTATCGATACCTGAGTATACTCGATACTTTTGTTACGATACCGAGTATTTTGGTACTCGATACTTTTATTTATATACGATACTGAGTAAGAATCGATACCTTTTACAATAGTCGATACTTGCGGGCCTGCGCCTAGTCACTCACTCTCATTCATCACTAAATCATACTCTGTCTCTAAGGCCGCCTTTACATTTGTAAGTTTTACTCACGTAAGTACCATAAGTAATTAACTTACGATAAATTTGCTACGAAAAAGGAAGTTAAAAGAGTGTTTACATTTGCAAATTAAGTAGGTACTTACGTGAGTAAAACTTACAGATGTAAAGGTGGGCTATCGTCGTCGTTCCTGTGTTGCTATTATGTAAATTTGTGTACTGTACTGGCTGTACTGAACTGCCCGCCGTTCGCCACCAGAGAGGGATGGATTGGTGAAAAGAAACGAGAACTATTGGGATACGGGTTAATAAATTGTTATTTTTATGTGATTGTACCAGTGATGAGTAGGGCTTCGCATCATAATATGGATGTGTTGAAGTGTTTATTTTCATTTTCTGTTGCCATTTTGATTAATAAATACAATTATAGCTATTTTCTTGAATTTTAATTAAATTGTTGAATTTGAAAGTAAAAGTACTCGATAACTGAGTAACTCGATACTTTTGATCCGATACCGATGGTGGTATCGATGCTTTTGTTACGATACTACTCATGAGTAAAGTATCGATACTTTCGTTTCGATACCATATCCCTACACACTACACAGCGGTACACTATACAGTGAGTGCGTCAAATAAGAGTAGAAATTATTTGTGGAAATAAATAGTTTGTGCCCCTGGTTACACTACGAAATGTGTCAAACGCACGTAAAAATTCACTTGGCTTAGTTTTTGTGTTGTTTTCATTACATGTCTTACTCCTTAGTAATATTACAGTGTAATTTAATCGTCATGAATAAAACTTTTCGTGGTGGTGCTCGTGAAATAATATAATATAATATATAAAGACTTTATGCGTTGTATGGAGGAATTTCGATCCGACAAACTTCTCGTTAGTAGTTTAGCTTGGGACGACGTTTATAAACGAATAAATCACATCAATAAGATAACGAATAATCAATACGAACAATGGGAATAAACTATTTTAAGGGTTGACCGCATGATGTTAACGATGTTAAGGATGACCGCACGAATTTAGGGTCGGTAGGGGTGGCATTTTAAAAGGATAGGTCTCCCTTTTCAAACGATGCTGCAGCCAAGATTGTCTCCTCACGAGGGCGCTCCTCAACGGTTAGTAGCACGGACACAAAACTTTGCATATATGTTTAATTTTGATAGCTAAACATGATCTTCACTATGAACTGATGCTGCAGCCAGGATTGTCTCCTCATGAGATATGATGCGACTCACACCCAGTGAACAGTCCCAATGGCAGGTGGTTAAAAGGTTCTTTTATAAAGATAATTATAGCCACCCAGAAAACTTTGCCGATGTAATAGAAGAATTTAAGTGTCGAAGATCAATTAATAAAAATAAAAGAGATCCATTTGTAGAGATCCATCCTTCAAATGAAAAAAAATGCACAGTACTGCACATTGGCAATAAAAATCCCACAATGAAATACTACATCAACAAAAACCAACTAGATGTTGTGGAGTGCCAGAAAGATCTTGGAGTACACATCACATCAAATCTAAAATGGGAAAGCCATATTATTAAAATAACTAAAAAAACAAACTCCATTCTATACACAATAAGAAAAGCTTTCTCCTACATAGATGAATATGCACTACTGGAATATGCATTCCAGATTTGGAATCCTTACTTCAAGAAGGATATTGATCTTTTCGAAAGAGCACAGCGCAGAGCAACTAAAATGGTCCCATCTTTGAAAAACTGTACATATGAAGTTCCGACTCCAAAAACTAGGTCTAACCACCTTAGAACAACGAAGACAAAGAGGAGACTTAATAGAAACATACAAAATACTAAATGGACTTTACAACAGACCAAACATTTATACTATGAATGAAAACAAAAACCTGAGAAGACATTCACTTAAACTCACAGCTGTGCCGTGCTGACTACAAGTAATCCGAGGAAACACTTTTTGGCCAACCGTATAGTGCAACTGTGAACTGTTTCAAAAATAGACTAGACAATCATTTAAAAAAAGTGCATCAAAACAATCATGTAATGGCATCAGCTTGAAGCTGCTAGTGTAACGGAAATAATAATAATAATAATAATTTGTTGAACTTTTAAAGGCTGTAAAGCATAGTTATAAAATAAATTAATTAATATAAAGAAAAATCTTTTATTAATTTCAACTTCAACTTTCACCTAACTGGCTTCTATTGTGACAGCCACAATAATTCCGCCACGACCATGTGATTGACAGAAACACGGTGGGGTGCGCTGGTTTCAGCTTATAGATAATTTTGTAACCGAGTTGTAGTAGTAATCTAAAACAGAGGGGAAAATAACGATAAGAGTTAGTAAAGTTAGTAGTTTATAATAGTAAATATATATGATTATAAATATAATTGAACATGTTTAAATATACTTATCTATGCTTATAATTTAATATTGTTATTGTTTATAAATTTACATAAGATATTTACAAAAGGTGTATATACAAGGGATAGGAGGCATTTGAGATTAGTAGGACGCGGGATATTGGGAGGAAGGACATCATAAAGGGAATATTGTAGTTTAGGGCACACAAAGAAGATATGATCAGGGGTTCCTTCATCTATTCTTTTATTAATTTAGTGGTTGTCACAGAACCGAATCTGTCAACCCCGAACCCACGTGGTACTTGTCTTCCCTATCCCTAGTGTTTTTATAAGCCAAAGGCGCGAAGGGGCTGCACTTCCCGTAGCGCCGGAGCAGTTGCAATGACCCCCTTAATTCGTGCGATGCCTTTATGAAAATCCTTTGTCGTAATTTTGAGGTTAGATTCTAAGAAACTTCAAATTAATATTTCTCACTAACTAACCATCTCCGCGGCAGGGGAGTGGTACCAGGGGGTTATCCCGTCCCCCTTCACCCCCTTAAATCGTGCGGTCATATTCTAAAGATTTACTGATTTTAATATATTTCCATGCATCTTCAGGTCATATATGAGTCGTATAGAATCAAAGACGGCAAAATAGGTTAGTAAGCAAAAATGAGGTAAATATATGGTAACGTACCTCATTTTTGCTTATTAACCTATTTTTCCGTCTTTGATTCTATACGACTCATATGTTTAAAATCTAGCACACGAAAGTTGAGCCTGGAGTAAATAGTCTTTTCAAATGGCAACATTTAACAAATGTCACTAGTCTGTCATAGATTACTTTTTGTTGTGTTTTAATTGATTTATCAACAAAATGCGAAAGTTATTATTCAATATAATTAATAAATTTCAAGAAAAACAAAGCAAGATGCTTACGATGACAAAGAACAATGTTTACATGTAATATCGGGAGTTATAGGTTAGTGCACTGTACAATTTCGATACTTTAAACAAAAACTCATCGAAAAATAAACTCATTACTATAGATCAGTGGTCGTCAAACTGCGGCCCGCGGACGATATTTGTGCGGCCCGCGACAAAGCAAACAATTTTAGTAGATAATATCAAAATATGATTTTGCACATGAAGTTAACTAAATAGAAGTACGCGGGTAGGTATAATCTTCCTCTTGTTCTTTGTGTCCGTTAATTGTATGCTAGTTAGTTCATTGAGTTGGCAAATAAAGACTTCACATTGGTCACAGGTAGCAATTGCCATACAAAATCTATGGGGCAATCGCGTTTTGACAGCTCATAAAAAATATGTCAATTGATTGGTGGTTTCAACTAAACAATCCAAGAATGTGCGGCCCGCAGTGATACCTCACATTGTCCTATGTGGCCCTTGACCAGAAAAGTGTGACGACCACTGCTATAGATAGTTAGGTACTAGCCTCGTTTTCGTGTGATGTATTAAAAGATTTGACTGGTGTCCAAATTATATATATTTTATTATGGATAGAATCAAATACCATCACGCAACAAGAAAAATACTATTCCAAATGATTTCACCTTAAATGACAGGACTATTGTGATGCCATCATATACACTGGGTATCATATAAACTCAGTGTATCGTCTGTATATTTCTTTTAGTGAATACTACAGTAATTGTTGTCATATTTAATTAATTTATATGTGTAATTCAAAATTAATTGAATAATAAATGGTTTGTTTACAGAAAATTTGAACATCAAAGATATTTTGATTAAAGAAGCTGTTTAAAAATTAACTGCTTCGGAGGAAAGAGAGATACTAAAAACCCAGAGACAGTACTTGGAAGAAATATTAAAATTGTTTCGGTTTACTTAATAAAATAAATATGTTTTTGCTTATTTCTATATCAGAGATTTTTTTAAGTAAATTTAAGATTTTACTCTCACAGAAGACTATCTTGAAATGTACTGTACTTTATCTTATTTCCCTAATGTACGTGCGTGTTTCGCTAGTGAGTGAGATGTGCTAGGGCCAATTTCCATCCTATCCCTCCCCATTCTCCAAATCCATTTGTATTCCAAAGGTAGGCATCCGGGGGCATGCCAACGTTTGTCATTTTGGATTAATGTTGGCATGTATCGTGGATGTCTATTGGCGACAGTATCCACTTACAATCAGGTGGACTGTATGCTCGCCTGCAGTCTTCGTTCATTAAAAAAAAGTAGTCTTACTAGTAGTTCGATGATCTGTAAGTAGAAGGGTGCGTTTGACTATGGTACCTACTTACCAGTCTGTATACTGTAGCTTTACGTTATCTACATCATTTATATCAATATGTATATAAAAATTTAAGTTATAATCCGGTTATAATTTAGGAGGGGGAGAGTGCAATCCAACAGCCGCTGGGCGCGCTCGACTGGCCACGTTACCCCTCTCTCACAGAAGACTACCTTGAAATGTACTGCATTTCCCACTTTATCGTATTTCCCCAATGTACGTACGTGTTTCGGTAGTGAGTGAGATGTGCCAGAGCCCATTCCCATCCCATCCTATCCCTGCCCATTTTCACAACCCTTTCTCCAAATCCATTCCTATATCTCCAAAGGTAGGCAGCGCATCCGGGGGCGTGCCAACATTTGTCCTTTTGGACTAATGTTGGCATGTATCGCGGATGTCTATGGGCGACAGTATCCACTTACCATCAGCTGTCAGAAGCTCATGCTATAATAACCAGAGTATAGTAATTATCAATTTGCCAAAATAAGTTCTCGCGTAGGCTCGACTCAAAATACACGTTCTAAGGAAGTTGGAACCCTTTCACAAAACAACTATTAAATAAGTCTAGGGTTGTTGAAAAATGTCTCCATTACACGCAACCTGCATGTTTCAAGCACGCGAAGATTGAATCCAAAATTTAACAAAAAATAATTAATAAAATTAGTCACGAAAATTAACAAAAAAAATTTTAGTATTAATAATAATTTATTTGCTTAAAAGGTACATATCGGTCTTATGCTATGTTATATAAGCCTTACACTTTCTGCCATATGAGTGGCGTGCAAATGTATAAAGATTATTATATCAAGATTTACATTTATCAATACAATAAAATATATGCATGCAATTCAAATGTGTCATTATCTAAAAACTAAAAAAATGTATCAATTGAAATTAATTTACAGGCGACAAATAGTGGTGGCGCTCGAGTCGACGACTGATACTGCCATCAAATGGAAGAAGAAAACAAACCAATAACTGGGAATGTCACTAAATTATTAGTTCAAGCATGTCTATATTATTATTATTCATTATTTTAAGCTACGATATGGGGTTCTTCAAGAGAGCTGTGAATAGGATTTTGCAAGGTCGGCGGCGCGCCCGCATGCCCCCCTGGTGTTGCAGGTGTCCACGGGCGGCGGTAACACTTACCATCACGTGGGACCGCTTGCTCGTGCGCACACTAGTCTATAAAAAGAATTGTTTATTACGTTTACATTTATGAATTAAAAAATTAAATGGTCTCTATTTAATAAACAGCTATCAGGCAACTTATATAATGTTATTTTAATAGCCATACAGTATGCATTGTTGCTATACAAGTTTATCCTGTTGTTTCTACTCCTTACATTTGTTTATACTTACTCGGGCCATTACGTTACAATGAGAAAAATAAATAAGTAATATTTGAATTTGGAATCTGTCATTATCACGTGAAAAATAAATGATTTTTTTTCTCATTTTGGCGCCATTCACTTTTAAATATTTCACCTAATACGTGGGTGTACACGACAGAATGTGTGCATGAACAAGTGCCGGTGTCGTGTGCTTATGTGTAGATAGAACAATGTGCCGAGGGAAATGGACTATAAACTGCAATAGGCAATGCAATACAACAGTAATGGTGTAGAATTAGTGCACGTAGTGTGTACTAGCATCGCTTTAGAGAGTTGTCTAAATGAGGTTGCGCAAGGAGTAAAGAGCATGCGTAGTAGAACCATATAAAAGGGTTTGAACTCCTTTTCCGAGATTATGTGATGTTAGTTACATGCCTTATTTACTATTTTTAAGGTGTTACAATGTTCATGTTTTATATACTAATATTGTTGCATATTGTAGACTCTGTTTCTCTTGTTTTTATACTTTTATTTAGGTCTTAAGGATAGTCTTAAGAAAATAAAAACTACGTCTGCTGTTTTATTGAAAAGAGATGGAAACAAAGTTGCGGACCAGACAGAGAAAGACAGGGAATGGCGCCATGCCGGCACTGGGGTCCCGACCCTCTCCCGCACGTTCACGAATCCCCTTGCTACTCGACGGGTGCAAATGAGCAAATGAAGGAAATGAAAGTTACGATTCGCCAAAAGGCCTATCAATTCCTGTACTTCACTATCGAAAATAGTGCAATCTCCGTGCGAAATGATGATTGATCCCTTTGTACAATATATAATTAATGACTTATCATCACTAAATGCTGACAACATTCCATAAAGGTAGCAGATGCCAATTTTCCCATGGAAAGGGTGCGTGCTTCAATCAAAAACTGGTCGCAACCTTTGAAAGATGGAAATGGAATGGAATGGTGAATAAAAGCAAATGGTGACCATTTCGAATGAACGTTATATTTTTAAAAATGCTTCCATATTAATTTCTAAAATAACACAAATTCTTTTGATAAAATGATAATGTGAAATAAAAATATCAATGTTTTCTCTGTAACAATATTTATGGCTAAACTAGGTATTTCATGGTTGATAACTCTTAATACATTATTTTAGTTGTTAATACATTATTTGCAAATAAGTACCGACCTATTTTTTTTTCTTTTCTAAATATACTTTTATTTCAAAATTGTTATATACTACTAGCTGATCTGACAGACATTGTCCTGTCCAAATTTCAATAATACAATAAGTTCATACAAAAATCCCATAGAAAAAAGCACTTTCAGTTTTTCCCGAATTTTCCGGGCAACTTTTCCAATTTTTCTTTCCCTAAAAACCTTATTCGGACTATTACGAATATTTAAAAAAAAAATCGGTCCAGCTGTTCTCAAGTGATGCGCTTACCAACGAACAGGGTTTAATTTTTATTTATATATAGATAGATTTATTTTACGTGCGATAGCTTATAGTCGGTGATATGACTCGGAGAACGTCACTATTTCTTCGGCCTCAACAGTAGAGTATGACATTATTTCGAGTACACTTTACTGGCAAGAGATACGGAACTTCATAGGCGTACAAACGTCAAATAGAAAATAACAGTGGACGGAGTATAGAGATGTATTTATTGAAGAAAAAAAGCTTGGTCGTACAAATTGTATCATTGTATTTTTGTGTAAATTTCTTAAGTAATAAGAATGAACAAATTATGTACCTACATTTTTTAAAAGCAAACAAGACCTGCCAGCCGTGTGCGTTACCTCAGAGAAGTGTTTGGTGCCGCTGGAGAGCATGCTCTTTGGCAGTACCACATTGTCCTTATTTTTTTTTTAACGTACAATTACGTACATTTTTACATACAAGAATTAAGCCTGTGATACCGTGACGGAGCCTCACACGATATATTGTACGACATACGGTATTTCACAACATACGGTATATTGTACGACATATTATGGTATATTTGGCCCCGGATAATTCAATTCGAACCCCCGTTCCATCTACATATAAATCTAGTTCACCCGATATGGATGGTGTGGTATTAAAACTCAGTTGACGTGTGGTATGGTCAGAGCACGACATAAAGTATGGTATATATTGGTTTTTGTTATTTTTTATTTTTATTTTTGCTCGTTGCCAATTGGGCACGCCCGACTTTAGGCAATGACAGGTACCTACATTTGAATACTATCGGTTCAAAACGTTTCGAAACCGCACTCATCCCAAGTCTATTTCACCGATGTAATGAAAACTCACCCAAGATCAGCCCCTACCCATCAGTAACAACTAAAACCTCGTCCCCTTTCCTCTTCACATACTTAAACTTGACCCCATTATCATCAACTGCATCGAAATTCTTAGGGGTCTTCGTCGTCCGTTTCTCGTCGCTCGGACACGACGGCTTATCGGCAACAATGGCATGAAATTTTTTCATGTGGCTAGTTACGTCAGACATTTTTCTGAAAGCTTTGCCACACAAGAGGCAATCGGCTGTCCGATTCCTAGTTTTGTGAATATTCCACATATGATCCAATTTTGTCTTGCAATTTTCAAAAGGTTTCCTGCAAATCGGGCAGAAGAATTTTATGCGTGGTTTCATGTGAATGAGCCTGTAATGCCGTTTGTAGTCGGACTGCAAGCTGAAATGCTTTCCGCAAAACTCACAGTCCACGGGCGTCGATTTGTTGTGCAACTAGGAAACAAAAGTTGTGGAGTTATCCCATCGTATTTTATAAAGCAAAAGTCATTATATTCTGTACATATGAAATCGTTACAGTGTACCTACACTGTGAATGACAGATCGCAAAACAACATTTTTTTGTAATTTTTGCGTCTGTCAGAACGCCTATCAGGTATACCACTGGACCGATTTTAATGAAACTTAGAGTTATAGCTTTTGCAGATAGTTAACATTTAGGATAAATTTCATCCAGATCCATTATAGAGTTCCCATAAGAATCACTCTTAAAGATCGCGCGAGCGAAGTCGCGGGCACTGATAGTAAAAGGCAAATTAAACATAACAAATTAGACAACAAGCATGTTCCAAGTCTCCTTTTATTTCTGTTTGTCACACATAAGAACTGTAAGGCTGTTACTTGATTGTTTTCATGGAACTTTATTGATCAATATTTACACCAATTCACACATTGGTGTAAATTGTACGACAAGTAAAACATATAAGTTGCAATGCAATGCAACCAGCCCTTTCAGTATCCACTGCTGGCCACAGGCCTCCTCACGCACGTTGCTTCGTGCGTGAGGGATGTATGCCCTTAAAAGATTTATTTATTTTAGGGATGATGGCCTTAAAAGATTTATTTATTTTAGGGATGATGGCCTTAAAAGATATATTTATTTTAAGGATGATGGCCTTAAAAGATTTATTTATTTTAAGGATGATGGCCTTAAAAGATTTATTTATTTTAAGGATGATGGCCTTAAAAGATTTATTTATTTTAAGGATGATGGCCTTAAAAGATTTATTTATTTTAGGGATGATGGTCTTAGAAAACAAAGGTTTTATTTAATATGACATAAAGTATAGACATTTATTACAGAATTAGTCATTTAATTAATTGGAATGACATTAAATTAAATAATTAGTTAAATGTTATAAATATCAGTGAATTCTCTAAATGTAACAAATGTTGTACCGCGCTTATGCAAATATTTGACTTTGAATAAAACGCCATGCAAGCCAAGCGGATTGGCAAGTCTACTCTTTTTAGAGGCGGTGTAGTTCCTCTGGGCATGTGGTAGTCGCTTTGTTATCTCTTACTCGCCGTTACACGACACTCACGAGAAGAGATGGAGTGGTGATAGTCTGTAGCCAGTCGACAACCACACAGTAGAGTTATCTTTAAGTATTGTAGAAGTGTTTTTTACTGAAAAGAGGGCGGCAGACGAGCATACAGTCCACCTAATGGTAAATGGATGCTGTCGTCCATAGACATCGTGATACATGCCAACATCAGTACAGAATGACAAACATTGGGACGCGCTGCCAATGCCCGGATGCGTTGCCTACCTTTGGGGATATATAGGAATAGATTAGGAGAAAGGGCTGAGAAAATGGAGATGGATAGGAATGGAATGATATATGTTCCAAAATAAATAGATTAAACATAATTAATTTGAAGACTTACTAGCATATGGTTCTCTAAGGACGGTTTAGCTTGGAACTTCTTCCCGCAAAGATCGCATACATACATCTGCATATTGTGGACCTTCTTATGCTTCGTGAAGTTACTCGAGTCGCTAAACACTTTATCGCACAGCTCGCACTTGTAAATGGGCAGACACGCGTGATCGCGCATGTGTTCTTTGTATCTGTAATAAATATACTATATAGATAGATAAATAAATATATTGCACACGGAAAGAAAACAAGACAGTATCAGGTATTGTAACAAATTAATATACAAAAGGCGGCGTTATCGCTAACAGCGATCTCTGCCAGACAACCTTCGGGTAGAGAGGAAATAATTATTCTGATCACAGGTAGGTGCTGACTTTTCTGCACTTGAAAGTGCAGTGCTTCTCAAGTGCAGAAAAGTTGCGTATCAGGGTCACGTGCTAAGGCATGAAAGATACGAACTTGTGCCACTACTTATGATGGGCGAGATTGCCGGAAAGAGGCGTGTGGTCGCAGGAAAAAGTCATGGCTGCGTAAGATACGGGAGTGGAGTGGCATCGCGAGTGGCGCCGCGAGAGACACGGCAGAATATTCGAAGCCGACTGCCGAAGTTTTTAAAATAATGGGCAAAGCATGTGCAGTACATTTTTTTTACACAGGCTTCGGTCAAACGCCACACTGAAATTGTTCGAAGTTTAAGATTTTTTTAAATAAAATGTCGTACTTTGTAATGTAACGAAATGAAAGTCCTAAACAACATTTTTTTACCCTTTATAATAAAAAAAAAACTTCAAAATCTACATACTTTATTCAATATTTTCATATTTAGTTTTTGATGATATTTTTATAAAAATACCGATAACTTTTTAAATGTCAGTTTGATTCAAATTTAGTTTGTATTTTTTTTATCGGTCGTGATCCAGAATCACGTTTGATCCACTACATACAGAATCCACCTTGTATACAGAAAATATGTCGTTAGATGGGGCTCGTAAAGCCGTACAAATTTTGTATGAACAGTTTTTTTTCTAAAACGTGTGAGATCTTTTACTCTTGGCCCGAACCACTGCACTCGTGAAGAGAAATAAAACAGTGGATCCACTCATCAAGCTTTAGTTGATCCGTCCTATGTAGTCTCATTGATTGCAATCAACTGTGTACAAAATCAGACGTGTGTACTGGGCGTGCAGCTTCTTTAAGAAATTTAATAATATTATTATGTACATAGTAATGTCATAATATGATTTGTTAATTAAAATGCTGTACCTACTGTGTACAGTCTTTTTTTAAAGAGTGGTACTCGTCAGATATATCGTTTTGTAACCATAACATAAATACTTTTATTATGGTTAGTATGTCGTTTTTGAAGCGTGAAGCTGTGTTATATCATATTTATTTTTATTCAAATCTGAATATATTTTTTCGTCTAATAAAATCATACCACCGGTTTATGCTGTGCATTGTCTGTCAGTCAGTCAGTGTTAGATTTTTATTAAGTAGATACAAGTCACGTCAAATCAAATCAAAATATAGGTAATCAAAATATGGTGTTAATTATATTATAATTTATACATTAATCGATATATTTAATTCATATTATTACACATAACGTTTGACTATTAATTACAAATTCTGTCTTTTTTCTATTCACATAAATATTTACATTGTAAAAACAGTTCATTAAAAGTCTCACTTTTTATCAAAATGTTTTTTTGTTAAGTATTTAAAATAATTCGGTAGCTTATTATCTATATAAATAAAAATGTAAACGTTCGTTCGTTCAAAATCTTAAATCTCCGAAATTTCTTCACAGATTGCTTTGAAATTTCGATACAACGTTGCATTCGAATACGCGGTTTTTATATATCTATCACAGGGTAAAAACATGCTTTTTACTCAAAAACGGGGTAAGCGCCATCTGTTGGGGAGTCACAGCAACGCGTGGCCGGGCACAGCTAGTTATAAATAGAGATCGACATATAAAAATAATTTCATTTACTTAAAAATTTTTTGGTACACTGGTAAAAAATATTTTGAGACTCTTTTAAAGTATTCTGAATAAATTACAAACATTTAATTACAATTAATTACAAACATGCTTCTTTAATACACATACATGGCAGAGGGAGATTTGATCAAATTGATAAATTCGTCGACGGTATAGAAGGCGTGCTCGACAACCCATCGCCTCAACCTATACACAATGGATACAAAGTGAAAACCTGAATACTTGTAACTTGTACTTACTTGTACATTTTCTCAAACATGTCGCCACATATTTGACATTTTAAAGCATCAAACTGTGCAACGTGTGCGTACGCATCAGTCAGTAAATGTTCAACGAGGTGCCTTTTGCAGTCGTTATAACGGTCAAATGACATTGGACACACTACACAACTCTTTTTCACTCTCATACTGCCTTCTGTCTTTTTCCCCCGGCCAGGAAAGTCTCTTAGGACATAGTCTGAAAAAAGTACGTAAAAATATTGTTAATCAATATTCAACGCAAATAAATTACGTTATATTGAGTATTATAGGGTGTCCCAAAAAAAAAAAGTATTTTTTTGACGCATATTCACTTAATTTTTTTTGGCTTAAGTCAAAACACACGTAAATCAAATTTCATGATCGTGCTGACTTGCATCGAAACATGTCAGTACTTGCATACTTAGGCGAGCGCGCGCTATCGCGTCGACATGCATGTGATTTCCAGTTGTATTGTCAGGAAACATATTGCTTTTAATCAATGAACATGTCAGTGGAATTGCATAGTTCTAAAAAGAGTATATTTTTAGTAGGGGACGTAAAACATCAAATAACGGGGTCAAAACTTCCCTCCAATGGAAAAGTAGATACTTGCGATACTTGTAAAGTGAAATTAATTATTAATGTAAGCGTAAATCTGGCTATTGGCAGAAAAAAATAAAACTGAAACCGATGTAAACAAGAAAAAAACACTTTTAGCAGATAAGAGTCCATTCATTAAGAGTAAAATCTTTCGGTTATACTTTTCGGTGGAGCTCGATTATTTTCCCTTGTTAAGGATTGTCAAATGAAACTAACTATATTGCGTTGCTTCGGTATACAAAGAAACGACATATAAAGTTTATTCTTCAATCCTTTCTACAATCTATTATTTATTCTTACAATACTCTTATTTATCTTGACCTACAATTTGACAGTCACCACGATTCTCTTCACCTGACGCCATCTCATATCCTACACTGTTTTACCGACAGCGCGGAGCGCGGTAAAACTCAAATGAAAGAAATATATTTTATTTACATCTATATGCATATTATTGAACGGAAAATGCATTTAATAAAGATTCTAGTTTTATTGCCGTCAGCGATTTGTCATCGTTTAACAGAAACTGATAAAACTAATACTACCGCCGTTCGCTTGGCCGCCGCTGGTTGCGGCGGCCAAGGTGCATTGTAACGGGAGCTTGCTGTGGGAGTTATTGGAAAATTCATCAATCAAAAGTATTGTAGTGGTCTTTCCCGTCACTGGCCGTTCATTTATGGCTGCTGGTCAGCAGTTTGGAATAATTGAAAAAGAAAAAAAAAGAAAATGAAAGTTATATTACACCCCGATGAAATTACGACTGTTATATCAGACACCTCAACAATTGTGAGATTTGTAAGGGACTGCCCTGTGATACTGGAGAGATACTGTTGTTGAGAAACTCAAACTGTTGGAGGAATGTTGTGAAGCAGACGTCTCGGGGGATGGTTTAAAAGAAAGCAAAAGTGTTGTATTGAAACGATTTAAGCGAGAAGGTAATGTGCTTGTTCGAGGTGAAAAAGTGATCTTTCAACACCAGTGAATGTATATCAACGGCAAAAAAAAAGGCAATGAATACTGACTATTGACAATCCAAAACTCTTGCCGAATACGGTCTGAAAACAAAAAGAAATTACAGTTACGGCATGTTAAAAAACTATTGTGCACACATTTCTGGTCTGTTTGGGAAAATATACGTTCTTTATCTTTTTACAAAGAGCTGCTAATCTCACAGAACACTATCTACTTCACCGGAGGAGGAAAGTATACTTTGTGGAAGAGTATTAGATGAATTGAATATCGTGATGTTTTTATTGTTACATTTCATTTTGACATATCTTGCCAAATTCATTAAAATAACAGATTTGATGGCCGCTTTTGATCCTATACGACTCCATCCATCCATAGAACCTCAGTGGAAATTCTCAAGTCGGCGCGGGTTCTCGTTGTCCTAAGGCAATTAATATTTCACAATCAAGAAATTAGGACCAAATAGAGGTAACTGATTTCGCACAAAAAAATTCTCCACGTCATGGGACATCCTATTAAATATATAACTTATATGTATTATAAGCATAAGATATAGGCACATGAGATGCTGGCTGCTCTCACCTATTATATCAAACTAGCAACCCGCCCTCGCTTCGCTTCCGTTTATAAGTTTTTTCTTCCAAGCGGTCCCACGTGATGGTAAGTGTTACCGCCGCCCATGGACACCTGCAACACCGGGGGGTATGCGGGCGCGCCGCTGACCTTGCAAAATCCTATTCACAGCGCTCTTGAAGAACCCCATATCGTAGCTTAATGGAAAGACCTCTTGAGGCAGTTCGTTCCACAGCCTGCGGGTTCGCGGTATAAAGTAATTTTTGGACCGAACAGTGCGCGACACCACCGTATCGAGGAAATGCGGATGGACCGCACTAATTGTAAGAAAAAATTAACATGTTGTTCATGATTTTTTAATTTACATCTATATAAATAAAAATTAAATGCTGTTCGTTGGTAAGCGCATCACCTGAGAACGGCTGCGCCGATTTGGATATTTTTTTTAAAAAATGTTCGTAATAGTCCGAATAAGGTTTTTAGGGAAAGAAAATTTGGAAAAATTGCACGGAAAATTCGGGAAAAACTGAAGTGCTTTTTTCTATGGGATTTTTGTATGAACTTATTGAAATTATTGTATTATTTAAATTTGGACAGGACAACGTCTGTCGGCTCAGCTAGTTAACAAATAAATATTTGTTGATGAATTGACTCGTGTACATAACACGTTATGTAGTTGATATCTTTTTTATAACCGAATACTTTTTATATACCGTTGATACCTTGTCAATGGCTAAATTCTTGTGGCCCTAGGGGGCCTTTCAATAGTCACCGGACTGTAAATTAGTCATGTATAAATTAGGGCGAGCGCAGACGCTCAACCAGGAGCAAAAAGTGTATGCAGCAACAAGCCTATGGACTCCAAGCGCTGGTGAACCGGCGGAAGGAACGGATCACCAATTATTTATTTTTATAAAAAAAACAAATCATGATATACAATGTTAATTTTTAGTTAGATACAATAAACAGTTGTAGTGTACTGATTAACATCGGGGTGCGTAAAAATCCGATATTTACAATAAATATCAAAATATCCCATACTTGGTGATAAGGTATCAACCAAACCTCACCTATAACGTCCTTCAATTTCTCCACTGGCAGTGCGGAATCAACATTCTCCAACTCTCCAACTTCCTTCTCGTTTTCCTGAACTGTTTCCTGCGATTCCCCAGTCTCGATGTTCAAATGGGTCTCCCAATGTACAAACATATGTTGTTTCTGAACTTTGCACTTGCACTTGATACATTGATACATTTTATTAAAGGAGACCTCTCTAGTCTCTTCTATGACCCTCAGAGGTAGAAATGAACTGTGTATATGAAAGCGGATGTGAGCGGCCAAAGTTGACTGGTCCCGGTAAATCACATTGCATTTTGGACAACAGTTCTCCGGTAACCCGTGGACCGTGAAGTGTTTTATGTACCTGGATAAATGTTTGGACAAATTGCATTATTATATGGGAAATTATTAAATAAGCAGTAGAGATAGTGGAAGTGGCAACAAATTTAAAGGTGCGTTAGGTTTAGGTTATCTATCTGGTGACTATAAAGGCATAGGAGTCCGTTCACATTGTTTGTAAATTTAAAATTATTTATTTCAGTTATTTAAAACATAGTTCGTTTTGTTGATCACAATTTGTTTCCCGTTTAAATACAAACTTTATAATAATACCTACACCTGTAAATGAATATAATTTAATCTATTCTTATAGAGGTAGGCCTTTTCCAGCTGCCTGTAACTAATTCTGTTCGTAATTCTGGATTAATTGACCGAGTAAAATATTTTAATATATCAATATCAGCACCCAAAAGTATCTATATCTAACTAAAAAAACTAACATGTATTTCGTCATTTTTTTATTATATTAAAAGTAAATAATTGTCGATTAAATTACTCGTATGTGCATAACACTATCCACACTCGCTCAGATCATCGCCTTTTGAACACGTCCGCTTCCGTTGGTGAGTGTGAGTAAGTAGATATCAACTAAGTAATGTGTTGTGTGCACACACGAGTCAATCAGCAATTATTTATTTTTATTAACAGAGAAAACATGAAATACAAGTAGATTTTTTAGTTGCACATAATAGTTTTAGTCTACTGTCTGACATATAAAAATATTTCACACTATTTTTATAGGACCATAGACCCGGCGGTCATAGGCACAAGTCAGTTTTTGTTCAAAAACTGATAAGTCACAGTACCCACATTTTTGCGTTATCCATCGAGTGGAAAAAGCACGTAAGCCATTAGGGGCCGTTCAAGTATTACGTAAGAAGAATTTTAGTCATTTTTACCTTCCCCCCCACCCCTGCCCTTGTTAGCAAAAGTAAGCAAAGCTCTTAACCCCCCCCCCCCCATGCTAATGTAAGCATTGGTATAATTTTTACAAAATCTGTTCAAGTTTCGTATTTAATCAGAACCTACTAAATTTTGCCAAAAAAAATACGAAAGTAAATAAATAAATATTGCTGACGCAATCGCCATTCCAAACCCCTCCCCCCCCCGTCCCTTTGGTGCTTACGTAATACTTGAACGGCCCCCTTAGTCACCAGTTCACCAAACCATGTAACTTATGTTTTATCAACACATCAAGCGGCGCCAAAATTAAGTGTAGACTTAAAAATAATGGACTTAAGTGCTTATCACATCGGAGTCTGGCTGAGTTTTAATATTGTCAGGTAAAGTATTACAAGCCATACATATAATAGATCTTAACAGAGCTGTCTGTACATGAATTATTTTTGAAAGTTATCAGCGAACCCTGGTCTCAACGCGCATCACGCAAAAAGCACTGGAGGGATTTTAATGAAACTTGGCATAATTATAGCTTATGACTTTGATTAACATCTAAGGTAGACATTTAAAGTCTACATTTTATCTCGTTCTGTTACAGAGTTCCCGCGGGAATCACGCTGAAGTTCACACGAACGAAGTCGCGGGCACTGCTAGTGTTTAAATAATTTAAGATCATTGTTCCCCGTACTTACCCGCAGAAGCTATATTCCAAGTGGCACTTTGTACATGAATATACATAACTTTGTACATAATATGGTTTCACTATTTTAGAATTTTTAGGTTCGGTTTTATTTCTAAAACAAATGCAATGTAAATCAAAGTCCATACCGACAATGAGGTCCCTTTGGTCGGATAACTGTCTATACAATGTGTCACTGAAATAACGCAAAGGCTGAAAATAGTTTGTTCTAGAAATTATAAGTAGAAAAGTAGAATCAATTCTAAGTTTTTACGATGGGGTCTTTTTGTTCATAATTTATTGTTCATTTCTAGTATATCTTTTATTCTACGCGCGGCGGCCGGTCCTTACCCGTTACCGAGTAATGAGCACTATGCACGTATTAGATTTAGAACGGGTTATATATTTTAAATTAATTGTGATGTTTCAGGTTTTGCGTTATTTCCGTGACAAGTTGTATACAGGCTATAATATAAAGTAGGAATGATATGCAGCCCAAAACAATCTGTCGGTCTGTCTGTCTAAACGCGCATCATACTAAGCCGGTGGGCGAATTTTAAGTTACAGCTTATGGCGCCGGGTTGACATTTTACTTTTTGTTCAGATCCATTATAGAGATCCCACGAAAATTATTAGGTGTAAACTACGGAAAAATATAACAGACTTAATTAAAGAAATCGCTAGTTTTAGAAATTAGTCTAAAACAGTCATTCCCAAAGTGGTCCATACGGACCCCTACCTACGTGCAACCTACCTACCCACGTGCAATTATCTCATCAGAGAGGACACAATAAAGTATATTTAGCAGGTTTCATTATATCATAAAGGTTAATTCACTTGGGGGTTCATAGTTAAGTTTTTGTTATGGTAAGATGTCCACGACCGAAATAAGTTTGGGAATCACTGGTCTAAAATAAGTGATACTTACTTGAGAAAATCGGTAACTATAACTTGATCTGTCCTTTTATAATTGTCTACTTCCAGTAAATGCTCTTTATACTGTTTATGATGTCCATTAAATGTACATTTTTTACAATTATATATATATTTTTTCTTATGAGAATTTAAATTCACTGCCGGTTCCAAATCTGACGTATTTATATCAGGCTTTACTTGTATTTCTCCATATATATTTCCTTCGTCAAAAGTGCCGTCTGGAGGTCTAACTATTATTATATCATCTTCGTCAACATCATCTGGATCTAGTTTAATTTCTTGTTTAGCTGCGGTATTCCCTGGACTAAGTATAATAGAACATATATTAGTTTCAATGTCGCCGTCGCCTTTACGCGCGTTAGATTCGTTATGCGAGTTAAATTTGTTGTGTGCGTTCGACTGGCGGTAAATGTTTGATAAAAGCTCATTGCAGTCATCAATTTCTTTCTTAATTTCTAATGCAGAACACGCCTGTCCGTCTATCTGTATGTCAAAATCGTAGTCTTTCTCCGTCTTCACTATGCTTAAATCTACTTCAAGTTTTGGCTCTTCTTTCGTTACATCAAAGTCTATTTGGGAATTTTCAACAGTTTCATTAAAGTCCGTTTGGGAGTCTACAACAGATTCAGTTAATTCCATTTCGGAGTCTTCTACTGTTTCATTAAAGTCTGTATCTTCAGTCTTAATATCACTTATACTGATCATTATTTTGTCGGTCCGTGTGTCGTGATTATTTCCGTTAGTATTGGCATCTACACTAGAATTGTTTACGTTGTCTGCCTCATTCATATAATTGAGATTTTTTAAACTGAGAACTGCTTCGTCTGTTTCTTTTTGGAAATCTTCTGCATAAAGGGTATCTGTAATTATGGAAATTTGATATAAGAAAAACTATAACATGCAAATCCAATTAATTAGGCCCGAGTCATGACCTGGGAAGAGACTTTTTTTTACTAGAAGTGGCAAACGAGCAGGCGTCTCATATGGTGGTGAGTGGCTACCACTGCCCATGGACACCTGCAAACACCAACTTGTATGGAGGTGCGATACAGAATCCTATTCACAGGTTTCTTAAAGAACTGCATGTCGTAGCGTAACGAAAACCTCTCGAAGCAGTTCATTCCACAACCCATGGGTTCGCGTATAAAACATTTTTTGGACCACACGAAGCGTGACAACAATCTAATCTAAAACGAGCATTGAGTGCTCGATGCTCGAGCGCTGAATGAGCTGTAATGAACTTTTAAGATTCTAGCGTTAAAGGCTAGTGAGCGTTATACTTAGTAATTTTTATTAATTGAATCTTCCGGGCTACTTGGCCGAGGTCTTCTGGAATCTATTCTCTTTCTTCCAAATGTTTCGTCAACAACTGCGGTTGACATCTTCAGTGGCGGCTGCGTTCACTTTCGGAGATGTTATCTCTTCGGCTTCTCGAGCGCAACTGACCCGGAATAGCCCGGAAGATTCAATTAATATAGACACCGACCGAGAAAGCCTACACTCCACTATTAGTAATTTTAGTTAATGTTTGATGGTCTTACCCTCGTAGTATAAAGCTCAAGTCTAAAAGGGTTAAAGATCAATAGCACTCTCATAGCGCGCCAGCGGTCGTTATAGCAGCACTAGTGACATCCTCTTATCGAGGATCGACTTTTGAATTTTTTAACCTATATTCACTATTGAATGAAATACATATATGGGTTATGATGTAACCAAACCATTCCGGATTGAAACCAGCTCATAGTTTTCTTACGGTGATTGGTACAGAAGTTGTTGCTACATTTTAGCCATTTTCAGAATTGGTCCTTTTGAGAACTGGCCATTTCAAGAATGTCCTTTCGCGAATTATTTATTTTACGAATTCGAATTGGTCATTTAGTATTTCGAGACTCAGTGGTCACTTTAAGAATTAGACACCCGTAGACTAAGGACGAAAATGAATCTCAAAATCACAGACCTAAATAAAATGGCATTTATTGTTAAAAAAATATTATTTATGTAATTAAATATACATTCGTTGATATTGATTTAAGGCTTTCTTTATAAATATTATCACTATAATCCACTGAATTACATACTAGAATATTTCACGCTATTTCTGTAGGAACATATACAGGGTGTGTCGTAAATAGTGGTCCAACGTTAAGGGGTCGATACACCATATATTCAGCTATCACATACCAGAATTTGAATTTTTTTTTTTCCACGGGTCTCTGTTTTATTCATTATTATTATTATTTTGAAAAATCGATACCTTGAGTTACTAATTTGGCTGTTATTTCAACAAATAACATTATTTTTTTATTTTGTTTCTTGTTTATTATTGATAATAAGATGTGCTATCACATACAATACTTTTTTTAAATGGAAACTTAAAGATATTAAAGAAAAAATGTCTTTATTTCAAAATTCAACTCTAATCTCTAGCAAATCATGTGAATTCGGGGGCGAATGGTGTAAAAAAAATGTACTACACAATCTGTGCCCATTATTTTAAAAACTTGTCCAATAAACGCAGATTCTAAAATGATATTAATAATAACCGATTCCATAATGAAAAAGAAGTTATTGCCATTTCAATTGAGAAGGAGCCGAATTTAAAAAATACACTTTTTCATTTTAATTAACTTACCGGTATTGCAAAATGTTTTGGACCCATTTAGAAGTAAATTTTAAGTTAGCTATTAACAGCTGAGTGGTATTTGAGTCATGCACAAACATATCACAGGTAAACAAACGTGTCTCATGTAAAAAAAAGGGTACTTGGCCAGATAACACAAGACTCATTGAAACACCTCAGTATAGCGCGCATGAGTAGTGAAAAAAAACACAAGGTTTTTTTTTATTGCTATTCTCTTAAGTATGAACGAGACAGACTATGTCAAGAAGATATTCGTAATAATCTAATCAGTTAAAATGCTTCAGTGTGGTCCCGTACGTCGCATGCGCTTCTAGTCTCTGTGTTTATCTCCGCCATTGAATTGCTTCTTTTACTTCCTGGACTCGGATTTGCTTCTGTTCGGACTTGTTGGTTTTTGTGATCCCTACGACGTCGGCTACGTTATTTGGACTTTGATTTGCTCAACGATTTTGACAAACGTGCAGTGCAGTGAAGATTAGGGCGATGTCTCAGTACACACCGCGTGAATATGCTGACATGCATTTTATTCATGGCGAATGCATAGGCATCGGCAGCCTGACTTTATTGGGACAGACATCCAGATCGAAGTCATCCAGATCTTCTTTTGTTTAATTAACGGCGGGATAAACACAGAGACTAGAAGCGCATGCGACGTACGGGACCACACTGAAGCATTTTAACTGATTAGATTATTACGAATATCTTCTTGACATAGTCTGTCTCGTTCATACTTAAGAGAATAGCAATAAAAAAAATACTTGTGATTTTTTTCACTACTCATGCGCGCTATACTGAGGTGTTTCAATGAGTCTTGTGTTATCTGGCCAAGTACCCTTTTTTTTACATGAGACACGTTTGTTTACCTGTGATATGTTTGTGCATGACTCAAATACCACTCAGCTGTTAATAGCTAACTTAAAATTTACTTCTAAATGGGTCCAAAACATTTTGCAATACCGGTAAGTTAATTAAAATGAAAAAGTGTATTTTTTAAATTCGGCTCCTTCTCAATTGAAATGGCAATAACTTCTTTTTCATTATGGAATCGGTTATTATTAATATCATTTTAGAATCTGCATTTATTGGAAAAGTTTTTAAAATAATGGGCACACATTGTGTAGTACATTTTTTTTACACCATTCGCCCCCGAATTCACATGATTTGCTAGAGATTAGAGTTGAATTTTGAAATAAAGACATTTTTTCTTTAATATCTTTAAGTTTCCATTTAGAAAAAGTATTGTATGTGATAGCACATCTTATTATCAATAATAAACAAGAAACAAAATAAAAAAATAATGTTATTTGTTGAAATAACAGCTAAATTAGTAACTCAAGGTATCGATTTTTCAAAATAATAATAATAATGAATAAAACAGAGACCCGTGGAAAAAAAAAATTTCAAATTCTGGTATGTGATAGCTGAATATATGGTGTATCGACCCCTTAACGTTGGACCACTATTTACGACACACCCTGTATATACATAGCTGGGCATAAGACCGTTAATCCGTTAATCGTTAATTAACGAAGTTAATTTTTCGTGTAACGGATTAACTTTTAAGTTAATTTTTAAAAATGTTAACGGACTCTAACTTCCGTTAACTTTCTATGAGTCTGTTAAATCGTTAAAGTTCGCCGCGAAAAACATGTTCTTACTTGTTCGGTCGTGTAGTTAATAGGCATAGGCATAGGCGGTAGTTAGTTAATAGGCGTAGTTCAAGCGGTGGTGGCAAAAGTAGCAATGGAGAAGAAGATGATGATTTTTTATTTCTGTCACGCAATCTAAAGAGAAGACTAGCGGACACCGATCTTTAAAAAAATAAAGCCCAAAGTCTAGTGAAAATGTGGCTGGACATGAAATCAAAAGACTCATTCAACGATGCGGCATTTTAACGGAGAAAAATGCCGGAGAACAGATTTTAATAAATCTATTTATTAAATATAATACCGCTATATCTTCCAGTGCTGCAGTTGAGCGACTTTTTTTAAAACTTTTTTAAGCGACTTTTGCAGTTGGGTAAAGATATTTTGACCCCAAAACGATCATCGCCGTCCGATGAAAATTTCAATATGTTAATGTTCATGAAGGGAAATATGCATCTCATGTCAGACAGTGATGAATAATGAATGTTACGGGTTTTTATTTTCAGCAAGATTGTCAATTTTGATCGCCCTTATAATAATTATATCCCCTTAATTATTTAATCAACCTGAATATTATGTCAGATACCATTATGCTTCGCTATCTGACTTGAGATTCATATTTCTCTTGTTGGTTTTAATAAATAAATAAATAATAAACAAGCAAAGATTTATATCCTGTTTTTTTCTGTATCTTTTATGTGATCCATGTCCTGCCTAAACATCTCATTTCACATATAGGTACAACAACATAAGTTGTAATATTACTATTAACGAGTTAACGATTAACTTTAACTTCCGTTAAATCATCCGTAAAATAACGCTTTAACGATTAACGAAGTTAACTTTTTTATTAACGGACTAACGATTAACGAAGTTAACTATTTGATTAACGATGCCCAGCTATATATATATATAAAAACAAACATAATAAATAATATTTTTTACACAATTATAAAATACAAGAAAAATATACAAAATAATTAACTCACTTGGGTCCATTGGATCTATGTTTTGCCACAGAGCTACTATTTTTTTTGGCACAATTACCTGAAAACAGTAAAAATTAAGACTAAGATTCTGAAATAATATCAAAAACAAGTCTATAGTCGTATTTTTAATTAGACGAAGCCAACTGACAGTAGCTAATGTCACTTTGTAAAATAATGTTGCCATATTTAAAGTAATAGTGATGCGTTCAGTTCTCGTTCAATCAGATGAATGAACAATGAGTGTGAATAGTTAATCATTTCAAACTATAAAAGAATATTATTTCTATTTTACAATAAAATTGTATAAAAGTGCTCTGATATAAGTTACTAGTAGTATGTAACTACAATCAGTTTTTTGACGGCTTATTACAAAGCGCGGCGCGGCGACTAGTGCCAACACCGATCAACGCCGCGCGCGTCGGTCGCCATTTTGTTTGTAATTCGGCTTTTAACCTCTGGTCTGATAGCACGAATGTTTTTTCTGCGCTCACGCTGTTTAGTTATTGTTTTTGTTAAGTTTTTCGTTACGTTGTGTTTGTGGTAATTGTTGTGTTTATTTGTTGCTATATTGTTTCGTACAAACGATATGGATCCTCAACCAAGCACGTCAAGCCAAAGCTTGTCTCCAAGAAAGAAGAGACCACGGATTGCTTTAAGCGTTACCGAAAAACTTATGATACAAAACGTCTACAAACGTATTTGAGGAGAAAGCTGCTTCACTATTACCTATTGAGGCTCCCGAAAAAAAGAATGTGTTTCGAAAACAGCTGACATTTTGGGAATTGGTGTGACCTCAGTTTACAGTGTATTAAAAGAATACAAAGAAAATGAACAATTTAAGTCTCCCGAGAAACGTGGACCGAAACACAGTTTCAAAGATAAATTAGACGATTTTAATTTTGCCGCTATAAGGCGAAAAGTACATCATTTTTTTTATGCAAATGAGCCACCCACCATTATAAAGGTAACTTAAACTTTATTCCTTCTACTGCATTATATTCTGTGTCCACCATAATGTTCTTTGTAAAACCAAAGTATTAGATTGCGTAGACTTCCTTACTCAAAAACTTTTTTTTATTACTTTACAGATTCTTAAGGTTGTCAATGAAGACCCAGACTTACCCAATTTTTCTTGGAGTACATTAAGAAATGTTATGAAACATTTAAATTTCAAATATGTCACAAAATCAAGAAAAAGCATTTTAATTGACAGACAGGACATTATTTTATGGCGCCAGCGATACCTTCGAAAAATTAAAGAGTATCGAAGGGAAGGAAGGTATATTAATTACCAAGATGAAACCTGGATCAACGAAGGTAATTACAATTTTCTGTTTTCTTTACATTAAATTGTACTTTCAATAATTAATTGATATTTTTCACTATCTTGAAGGTCATGCACCGAAGAAGGCATGGATTGACCAGACAGTGTTATCGTCCCGCCAGGCCTTCCTAGATGGCTTGACCACTGGCTTAAAACAACCTTCAGGAAAGGGCAAACGATTAATTATCGGCCATATAGGCGGGGAAGAAGGATTCGTAGAATACAGCTTATTAATATTTGAAGCCAAAAAAATAAAGAAGATTATCATCAAGAGATGAATGCCGATTCCTTTGAGAAGTGGTTTAGGGGGGTCTTGCCAAAACTAAAACCAAATTCCGTAGTAGTGATGGATAATGCCCCCTACCACTCCAGGAAACTAGAATCGCTGCCTACAATGTCTTGGACTAAACCTAGAATACAAGAGTGGCTAACGAGCAAAAATATTTCATTCGAAGCAACAATGGTTAAAGCTACTCTTATAGACATTGTACGGCAGCACAAACAAGAACATTGCGATAAGTATGTTGTGGACGAGATGGCAGCGCAGCATGGGATAATTGTTTTACGTCTGCCCCCATACCACTGTGAGCTCAATCCCATTGAGTTGGTATGGGCGCAGGCTAAAGGATATGTTGCAAGAAATAACAAAACCTTCAAAATGACAGAAGTAAAAAAACTTTTTGAAGAAGGACTTCAACATATCACACCTGAAAAATGGAGTAGCTGCGTGTCTCATATAATTAAAGAAGAAGACAAAATGTATGGTCTCGACCACATGATCGACAATGTTTCAGACAGATTTATAATTAATGTCACCGAAAGCGATAGTGATGATTTTTTATCTGATGATGAATAAAAACAAATTATGTAATAAGCGATGTTTTTTATTTTCACTACCTACCTATAATTGTTATATTTTATACATCTATAGTTTCAACTACATGATGTATTGAAAATAGGACAGTCTTACAAGTTTCCTCGCAATGTTTTCCTTAATGTTTAAAACACTCGGTATTCAGTATAGGTAGATACTATAGGAACATAGTCGTCGAAAACTCGTTGGTATGTACAAAGCACGACTAAAATTCGAACCCCGTACCCGATATCGGCAGTTCGGCACACTAACTATTCACTAGACAATCGAGGCAATTTCATGCATTCAGGAGTTTTTTCAATCATTCACTTTGTCACAACACTATTTTTATTTCATCAAAAACTGATAACACAGTAAACGTCAGTTGACTTCGTCTAATTAAAAATACGACTATAAAGAGTTTGGGAGAAAGTTGAGGACACTGCGATTACAGCTGACTGGCCACAGTGGACTGGTCTAATTAATTATTTATTCCATATTGTAAATACTAAACCAGGGATTAATCAAAATATAATAACTGGATAATTAGTTTAAACAAAAGTGTGTACATGAGTGTTGCCAATAACATAAATAAAATGTGATTGTCACCATAAACGAGTACTAATAATTAAGTTTCAAAGTCTTTGAATTCTCTTAAAATCAATCACGCAAACATTAATTTCCGTTTATATTGAAAAACTTTTGTTTTTTCAATTATTTCTATATGTATTAATATTTGTTACATGAAAAACATTGCAGTTATTGTGAAAACAGAATACTATCAATAATACGTTATTGGTGGTTTTTGCAGTAGGTCAATTTAGCCACCTCGCAAATCACTTTAGGGCCGTAACGCTACATCTCTGTATTTTGGTTGATCGATGTGTACGACCGTACGTATTGCGAGAGAGTGAGGGAGATTTGCTAGAATCCATATGTCCTAAGTGATTTGATGGAATCATCCCATTCCATCAAATGTAGAATGTAATGGAATAATCGACGTTTCTTGTCCCTTTATAAAGAGTATATAAGTGGCGAGTGAGGATACTCTCAATTTTTTTTTCAAATCACCATTTAATCTCCAAAGGCGGCACTACCGGAAGAGTGTCTACGTTTGTCACTTTTTTTTAATTTTTTTTGTGGACGAATGCGGCAGACGAGTATACAGTCCACCTGATGGTAAGTGGATACAGTCGCCCATAGACATCCGCGATACATGCCAACGTTAGTACAAAATGAAAAACGTTGGCACGACCTCGGATGCACTGCCTACCTTTGGAGATATAGGAATATATTTGGAGAAAGGATTGCGAAAATGGGGAGGAATAGGATGGGAATGGGCTCTGGCATATCTCACTCACTACCAAAACACGTACGTAGAAATAAGATAGATTGGGAAATGCAGTACATTTCAAGGAAGTCTTCTGTGAGAGAGGTGTAACGTGGCCAGCCGAGCGCGGCCAGCGGCTGTTGGATTGCAGGGTGCACTCTCCCCCCGTCACTTTTGACAGAAGTTAACATATATCGCCTGATGCTTATTTAATATAAAAGCAACTCACCATATCGTTGTAAGTCCTATTTCTTGTTTCTATCTTATTATGCCAGGCCAACATGTGGTACTTGGCTGATACATCATCGGGGAACACCACTGGCATGGGGCATAACGAACACTTGTACACAATACAAAACTCCTCACTGTGAGCCGCTAAATGTTCTATTTCCATACACGCTCTTGGTAAGAGTTCCCTGCAAACCTGGAGGAGATCGCTGATGTATGGACTCGAAGCAATACAGAGGGGGAGGGTATCTGTAAGCAGCCCTTTTATCATCTACTGCTGGACAGGAACCTCCTGGTGCACAAGACAATGGCATTAAAACAGCATGGTGGCCAGGTGGGCTGACAAGACCACTCTTTTAGAGGTAGTCTAGTTCCTTAGGACTTGTGGTAACAGCTTTATTACCCTCTTAGTGGCCTTTTACAACACCCAGGAGAAGAGATACGGTGCTGTTATGCTAAAGCTAACCGACACCACATGGCCAGAAGAGGCGGGTGTATATAGCACTCCCACATGACTGAAAGAGGCCGACTGGTCAACATCTTCAACTGAAGAAAAAACCAGACGACTAGACCGAGGCAAGTCTTCAACCACTTCTCGGCCTTCTTTGAATGCTTTATACTAGAGATGAAACGGATATTCGGTAACTATCCGGTAACCGGCCTATCCGGCTCAAATTTTAAATCGGGCCGAATACCGGATAAGAAACGAGTATCCGGCCGGATACCGGATTTCAAATAAATACGACATAAAGATTGAAGGCACTTTATTTAACATAGAGACTCATGAATTTTTAATAACAAAACAAAAAAATTAATACTCAAACTGCACTAAGGGCAAATTATGATTAATAAATACCAATTTCTCTGCGTTAAAAGGCAACAGACGGTTTCGCTTGTCTTCGTATACAAGGCCAGCTTCCGAAAAAAGTCTTTCGCTATATACACTGCTGCAGGGCGCTGAAAGATAAACTCTAGTAAACTTCGTTAAGTTTGGGTATTGTACAGCATTAGCTGACCACCAAATATAAGGATCACGATCGCGACCAATGCGCACTGAATTCAGATAAGAATCAATTTCACACGCCATTGCGTTTTTTCCTTGATCGTGACATTGACTAGTGTCATTTTCTGTCGCTACCTCATTAAAGCAATCCCAAAAGGTATCATGAGCTTCGCAAGATACAGCCGACTCTTCTCTTCTACTTTTTTTGACTGGCGATGAACATGAACTGCTGTTGGAGGTTTCTTCGCAAGACATTTTCATGAATTCCAATAGAATGTTCTGGCGAGCTCTTTCCGCTTCAATAATACCCAAAAAGTTTGTTTTAAATCTGGGGTCCAGGTAAGTTGCAACCAAGTAGTTGTAGTCTTGATTTAAGAAGTTGAAACGACTTTCTAATTCTGCTCTCAATGAGACCCTCATGTTTGGTAAATCAGGTGTTCTTTGCTTAGTTTCATCTTTGTCTAAATACTTTTTTAGGGCTGCAACGTGTGGTATCACTTCTGATACGCAGGACAAACCAGAACTTGTTAATTTGGTTATTTCTTCAAAGGGTTTCAGTAATTTGATACATTGCTCCATCAAACACCACTGTTGGTGAGTCAAATTGGTGAGTTTATCATGATCAGCAACATATAACGATAAGGCCCGCTTTTGTTCTAATAGACGTTCTATCATATAAAAGGTGGAATTCCACCTTGTATTAATATCTTGAACCAATTGATGCTCGGGTAAATTTAACTCTTTTTTAATCGCCAGTAGTTTTTCTTGAGCTAAACCCGAGTGGTTAAAGTGCGTAACAAGCCGTCTACCAGCAGCAATCATTGTTGTTACTTCAGGTTGGACTTTGAGTGACTCGGTTATAGCTCTCTGGAGCGTATGTATGAAGCATCTAGCCGAGTCGTACTCAGCTAATCGAACGCCCTTCACCATATTGGCCCCACTATCATGAATCAGTAAATGTATTTTATCATGTTCAATATCCCAGCGGTCCGCGACAGCATTAAGCTCCTTTGCTATATTTTCTCCTGTGTGTGTACCTGAGAAGGGCTTCATTGCAAGAACTCCGTGTTCTAGTTTGAAATCAGAAGATAACCAATGGGCTGTGAAGCTCAGGAAGCTGGCGTTATTATGTAAGCAAGTCCATATGTCAGATGTCACCGAAATTGCAGGAGCACCTGCAATGTTACTTTTGATTTTCTCATAAATTCTGTCATAGATGTCAGGAATAATTTTTTGAGTAATAAACGTACGGCTTGGCAATTTATAGCGGGGTAAAGCTTGTTCTAGGAGTCTGTTGAATCCGGTTCTTTCTACTATGGATAATGGCTCGTTGTCAAGTGCAATCATTTCTGCTATTAAATAATGATATTTCTTGGCTTTTGGATCATTAACGTCCCAAAGTGATTTTCTTTCGAATGATTCTTTCAAGCTCAATTGCATATTTTTCGAAGAACTTGTCCCCAGGTTAGCTAACGCAATTGTAGTTGGCTCGGCATTGGCTAAATCTATATTAATATTCAGTGTACTAAATTCATCAGGATGTTTTGTTTTTAGATGATTCTTCATGGCACTAGTACCTAGAAAACGAAAATACGAGTGTAGGTTATATCGTTAACAAAACTATGTTACCTACTAACTTGACTTGTAAATTCGATCGACTTTAAATTAAAAGTGCAGTGCATATGATGAAACACGACAAACGATGAAAGTTTTCATAAAAATATATTTTGTCTTATACAAAAGTGGTATAAAATAAAGAGAAGTGCAAAAGCAGAAATAATTACCAAAATTCTGAAGGACCATTAAATAATAAATAAACCCATTATTAATTTTTTTTGAAGAATTTATCAGTTTCAAGATAGCTACAAGTTAACTAATTACCAGTCCGAACCGCGGTATGCATTTTTGAAACGTAATGTACTTAACTTACACCTGTTCAACTTATTTACCTAACCACAACATTTAATAATTCGTTCGATCTGTGATAAAGTCCATCAAATAAGTCCATCAAGTCCATAGTTTTGTTTGGTACATACCTGCCTTTTTTCCTTCCCCACCACGAGAAATTTTAACATTACATAACGAACAAATAGCAAACTTTTGATCGTTACTTTTTATATCAAAATATTTCCATAAAGGTGATCTTTTTCTTATCGAAGACATTTTTCTTCGGTACCTTACTTTAAATTTATAGAAAAAAACACTAATAAAATGACCACAAACTCAGACAACAAGAACACGTTTTTTCATAACCTCTTATGATCGTATTTGCAATCAATTCAAGAAGACAATAAAGCGCTAATGTCACTCATAAACGAAAGGGCCCGAAATCACCCGAGTCCGCCCGATCGCTTAGTGATTCACACTTGTAACGAGTCGCCACTCGACTATCCGGCCGGATATTCGGCTATCCGGCTTCAAGGTTGGCCGAATATCCGGTATCCGGTATCCGGCACAACATCTATCCGTTTCATCTCTACTTTATACCACTCATATGCTCTTGTTTTTGATAAAGTCGACTCAACCCTAGGCTTCTCTAAGATTTTCAATGAAGAAGAAATATTGTTGGCAACACAAAATTTGAGGCAAATTCTTTGTTCAATATTTTTATAGTTTGATATTACACTCGAGGTCGTCTAGGAAATATGAAAATTTACAAACAAATATTTGACAGATCATGCCAAAACTTTACATGAAAATTTGCTACAATAGCACCAATCTAACAGCAATATATTTTTAGGCAGGCATTTTACGCCGGCATTCTATATTCAAAATTCCCTATACCTACTTATTTGACAGTATGTATGACAGTTGTTGTATGGAAGTAGACGGACAAGCAAGTGGACCCATGTGTTACCTGTTACCGCCGCCCATGGACACCTGGAACACCAGGGGGTTTGCGCGCGCGCGGGCGACTTTGGAAAACCCTATTCACAGCTTTCTTGAAGAACCCCGTAGCGTAAGCGTATTTTTATTTTTGGATAAAATTGAATAAGATAAAATTATTTTTGGACTGAACAGTATGAGACACCCCCTTATTGAGGACATCCGCACTTCTGTGATGCGAGGTGAGGTTATAGAAACCCGAGGTGGGAATTATATTGAACAATTCTTCAGAGCATTCCCCGTTGTACATTATACATGGATGCAGTGATGGACAGCTTGCATTATCTATTGTTCTTTTTTTGTGATAATAATCTAAGTACCCAGGTACCTCACAATGGAATTATCATTAAAATCCATTGGCTAAATGTATCAGATCTAGTCAAGATTATTCACAGATATTAAAAAAAATTGTTAAAACTGAAGTTTTTGCAACAAGGCTAGCCCATTTGCAAAAAGGTCTATTACCTGGCAAGTGACATCTGAATCAGCAATTTCCATATGAAGTTTGGCAAACAATTGGCTGTGGAACTTCCTCGGACAGTAATCACAATATACATTCCTGGGTTTTAACAAGCATGAATGTAAATTATAAATTATATATTTGGAACCACAATCACTATGTATTTTCACTATATTATCCATTGGTTCGTCAGAGGGCACTGTATGAGTGGATAGATGAGCCTTATAATCATTTTCACAGCATTTGTAGTTGCATATGCTGCAAGATATGCTGAAAGTAGTGTTCCTACCACATGCCATTCTATGCTTATAAAGAGTTGTACATGTTGCGAAAATGAGTGGGCAATCACTGCATTTGTAGGACCCATGCTGTTGTACTCCATTTAAGCACTTCGGACATGGACCTTGGATATTTATAAAACGTTTATCCCGATCATCGCCGGAAAAAGCAATGATATTACATTCGTACATGCCTGTTTCTATATCAACATCTAAGTGATCTTCGGAGTGCTGCACGATATGATCTCTGAAAGGCATAAGACGCCACCAAGCCTTATTGCATGCATAGCATTTGTATGATAAAGGTTGTCCTCTTTGTCCTTTCTTTGGTTTTTCAGAAATTACCCAAGTCGTCCATTTGACTATTGCAACCTGCAGCAGAGTTTCTTTAGGGCTTTGTTCAATCTGTTGCTTCTCCAGTCGTCCCCAGGAATTTCTAACTTCAATGGCGAGTTTTTTATCAGTGTAACTTGCGATTGTTTTTGATATTCGATCAAGTTCCGCCCACATTTTGTACTTGTTAATGACCACTTGTTTTGCTTCAAATTTGTATGCAGCTCTGGCTGCTGCATCTTTGGAGTTATTCAAGCTCTCATCTTCATTCAGTTCTTCGACCATTACATCAACAGCAAATTGTATGTTTGAACTTTGTTTAGAATTATTTGAAGTTGTCTGTTTCATTAAACTGCTCACCTCTTGCACTGAATCCTGAAAAAATACCAATATTTTCCAATATACTTCTTGCTTCTAGTTCCATCGCAGGGGAATATAACAAAATAAGAAGTTAAATATGTATTTAACTTCCAATACCATTGGTTAAAGAGTATAAATATGATAAAAACAACATTTTATTCCCTTACATACTGTACTCCTCATCTAATCCCTAAGCATGTATGAACAGAGTAATGTAATTTCATTATACTACCTATTCCCAGCTCTTCTATGGTAACATGGCACTCCTTCCATAAAACATCACAGTTAATAGTTTGATGAAAATATTTAGAAGGCTGTAAATATTGTATGCATGCACTGACTGAACACCAATCTTAAACGTAACCACAGATTTGTTGTTTCGCTGAACCTGTCATTGATTTGGCCATAATTTTATTTTAGTATGGGGCAGCGGAAGCGCATTCTATGACAGCACATGCCATACAGATGTATCATTTATGATTAGTTGACCAACTAATCCGATAAAACTTAAGATGTTGCAAGTATGGATAGCAAGCAAAGTAGGAATGGGTATATTACAAAATTAAAGATTTGTATATTCTACAATAATTATTATTTTTGACAGTGAAAACATACATAGTATAGAAAATAAGACTGGTATACAATATTGAGAACACAGGAATAGCCCTTCCAAATTATCCTTACATTCTCTTTTTTCTTCCTATTACTCCGGTCCCTTTAACCGCTTAAATCTTTATAATCTCAATGGTAGACTGAGAATCAAGTAATGTATGTTGAGATTAAATACCCAGCTATCAAATATCTATAATAATCTTGACCGTAACCAGCCATTTCATCATCGGACTTCCTCATGCACGAGGGAAGTATGGCCTTAAAATGGCTAAGCAGGTTGGCCAATGCACTCTTTTAGAGGTGATGTAGTTCCTTAGGGCTTGTGGGCCTTTTACGATACCCACGTGAAGAGATAGGATGATGCTATTCTAATAATCTTAATCAAATTTATTATCTAAGTAAGAAATTTTAAGTTAGAAAATCTTATATAAACAACAAGGTCCCTTTTTGTGAGATAAGGATGCATATCAATTGTGATTGTTTTTATATGCACTATATTCTATTCTATTTTATATTCTATTTTTATATACAATCACAATTTATATGCATCCTTATCTCACAAAAAGGGACCTTGTTGTTTATATAAGATTTTCTAACTTAAAATTTCATTGTTACAAAATTCTATTCAAATAGAAATGTGCTCTACCGATTTAACAATAAAAATTTGACTTTTTTTTTTTATAATTTAGCTAGTCTCAAATCTGGAAAATGCTTTAAGGATCCTTTTCTCAGAGGTCTATCTCAGATGTGAAAAATAGTTATTTTTGCAAGTATCTAAATGACGATAGCAGATAGGGAGTTCAAAATTTAAAATATGACTTTTGCTACATCATACAATAAACAATATATCTTAAAATAATAAATAAGAAAGCAAAGTCGGCCAAAACCGCTAGTTCACGAATACATTGTTATTCGCCCACTTTCACCGAAAAAACGAGTTACATAGAGCTTGTAATAGTAATTTTCTTAGAGCATGAAAAGCTCTTCAGTTATTTTCGAAATGCTCTAAAACAATTAATTTCGGATATCAAATCATTAAAAACCCATATGTCAATTGGTAACACTTGCCTAACCTTGGAGGGTAATCGAAAATTTATTTTCAGTTAAATTTCACGTTGTAATTAAGTAAAAAATATATTTAAAATAGTAAATCTAATCAGATGTTTTTAGTCAAACATAGCTAAAAGTAGGTTACTTAGATTTGTGGTAAAAAAACTTTTGTAGGAACATCAAAATGGTGGCTACCTGCAAACGTTGAATTTCGGCATAATCGTCTTCTTCAAAGTCCATCTCATCTCGTGGCACTAATTTATCCTTTCTAGTCCTCTTTTTGTTTATTTCGGCCATAATTCATACGATTTATCACTTCACATTGACGGTTGATTCATTAAAAACTTTGAAAAATTTAACACTGCCTGCAATATCAAAAACTATTTCTTCTAATGGAAGGTACCACGATATGAAAATTTACCAAAGTAATTTTGATCTTGCTAGTGTTAATTACATGCGACGTTTGCATGACACACTCGGATATCTCTTTCTTACTTATCAGACATAGCGCTGCACTGGCGCTAAATCAGATATCAAAGACATTAAATTGAATTTAGTCGCTTTATAAAAACCGGTCATGGACGCTGGATAATGATTTTATTCTTCTATTAATATATGGCAATGGTGCAATTAGCACATTCTGCCAGTATCTAGTTCTTCTTAATCAACAATTTCAAAGTCCAAAACGCATCCTGTCAATGTCCACTGCCGTTGAAGTCAGAAGTCGCATAATAAAGCGAAAGTAGGTTTACTGATGACAGAAGAGGACGCCTGGGAAGCACACGAAAAACGCAGTCCCACGCTTTTTTTTATTTGATTATCAGTATCACAAATACCACGCAGAAGAAAACACTTGAAACCACAAAACGTTCACCCATTTTTTTAGAAAATACATAGAAAAACTCGTGCACTTCTCGATTTCCCACCGGGCACCGAAAAGTCCGTGGATTGTGATTGTAGAATTTGTTGGTACCTACATCAAGTCTGGTCCAGACGACACGACTTTGATTGCCAAATGAATTGGTTGTTAGTTAGACTGGGCGTCCAGACGAGGTCTAATTGAAATGGCAATTGAATCAAATCGGCTGTCCATATGGCGCCCAATCTCATTTTAATTTTCGCGGTCTGAGGTAACGGACGTGCGCAAGCATGCCTCCATTTTTATCCCAAAACTTTTCGCCAATATTGATGAGGAAGAAAGAAGAATCTGACCAAAAAAGTGCCTCTTACAAAAAAAAAACTAAGCCAAATGATTTTTATAATGTCCACTAAAATTGAATGGGTAGTCACAAAGAAATTTATACAATTTTTCATAGATTGGTTTTCTATGAATTCTGGTTTTCTGGTTCATGATATCAATTCTGGTAGCCATTGGTTTTCTGTTGAGCCGATCGATTGTCCATCCAATCTAACCAGTGGGAAGATTTAATCCCATTTCTACGACTGACCAGAGGGTCAATATGAACAGCCATAGTATAGCTTATGATCCAATATGAACTTCTTATGAACAGAAGTTCATATTGTACAGTTATATAGAGAAATTCTAAATACACTGGCAAGTAACTAAATATAATAGAACCGAAAAAATTAAATACATAATTAGCTTGACGTTTACAGGCGCGGATCTAGCCCTGTGGGCACGGTGGGCATGCCCACAACCCAAATTGAGGTCAATAGACTGATGCTATATCCAATGCCTTAATAAAATTAAAAAAAAAAACGAACAGTAAGTGATTCGGAACGCAGCGCAGCACACACACGCACACATTGTAAGCGAGCATTTATCTGTTGGACATTTTGATTAAGTGAAGCGGTATCGCGCGGCGGTTAAGAACGCGAGTGACTTTATTTTAGGTCAGTGTGGCCATATGTAATATTTTCGTTACTGCAGTAGTATTTTTTCATTTTTTTTACGTTACGTAGTAATTCATGTGACCGGTTTTCGGGTGGCCATGACCACAAACTTCTTTGAGGGCTGGAACCGCGCCTGCACGTTTGTATGAATCGGTTAGAATTTAATTTAGGTTTATATCATGTTAATTCAGACAAAGGTAATAATATAATTTATCAAACAATGTTACCACGAAATATATCACTTTCCATAGTAATAATTTCAATGGAAACTACTTATTTTATATTGGTCGAATGAACGGGAACACTGAATTCCATTCCTTAGATTGGTATGACAAAGGGGATTAAAACTTGCCAGTGGGCAAGTCGATCTGAGAAACCAAGTTTGCGCGAAGTCACTGACAATGCAATCTGAGCCCTTTCACTATTGGATATACAACTCATGTATGTACATGGTCTTTTGTATAAGGGACGCATGGCATGACGCAAAAAAAAGCTGGCCAAACGGGTTGGTGAGTTCATTATAGGTGGTGTAGTTCCTCAGCACTTGTGGTAGCGCTTTATTATCCCTTAGTCGCCTGTTACAACACCTGCGGGAAGAGATGGGCACTGGCACCGCTAGTAAATAAATAAAAGCTCGGTCGTGCTGTAACATTACGGTACAATAATAACACCAAGTTCAGTTATAAAGTTTTATTTATTTCACTTTTTAGGGGCGGGTGAGGCTTCTTTAGGCGCGGGTTTGGCTTCTTTAGGCGCGGGTTTTGCTTCTTTAGGCGCGGGTTTGGCTTCTTTAGGGGCGGGTTTGGCTCCTTTAGGCGCGAGTTTGGATCCTTTTGGCGCCTTTTTCTTGGGAGGGGGAGGAGCCGTTTTCTTCGCCGCTGGCTTCTTCGGTTTCTTCGAAACTGCCAGTTTTATGGACTTACGACGTTTTTCGCGAAGTTTCTCAGCTTTCACCGCTGGGTGACTATCAGGCAGTTTGATCTGGACGGAGAATGTTCAAGAATAAGTGGTTGTGGTTGACTGGCTGATTGATTAAAAGTGTGGTGGGAATCAGTAGTTGTCAACGTGATCGAGTAATCATGGTTCTCATAACCCAATGCTCTGATAAGAGAATATCATCATTTGCAGGTAGTAATTTTACAAAGTTATTGATTGATAATTATCAATTATAATTGATAGTATGGCGATTGAAACGTGACAACAAGAGGAAAATTGCGTGATTTAATTAATACAAGTTTGAAAAACCGTATAACACATGTTTAATTATTTATATAGTGGAATATTTATAGTTTCATGTAACATTGACCATCTAATATTTTTCCATACAAACTTGAATCCCTTTAAGAGTTGAATTTCGACGGATCCCTTCTTAGTAAATGTTTACACCACAAAAGGAGGCTACTGTCCAAATGTCATGTTTCTAGCTTCAGTAGTTTCGACTCAACATTGATGAGTTAGTCGGTGAGGACATTTCTGTTTGTATGTCTATTGTAATTATTAATAGCACAAGTATTTGAAACTGAATCTAAAGTGCGCTCCAAAACAATTTTCCGAAAACAAAATCAAATCAATGAAAAATCTCAACATTTAGCTTTAAATCTAGGGCAAACGTGCACTCTCCATAAATCAAATTATGGATATGTAAACAATTAACACCACAATATTTAAGTTATTGCGTGTCAGTCAGGTTTTGGATAAATTGGATTGGAGTAAGATACATCAATTCTTTATTGTAACACCAGCATAGGTATGTTGCAAACAGACAAGTAACACAAAAAGGTACAACAGTTATATATATGGTATAGTTTTCAAGTATCACGAAAAGTATAAGATATATATTTCAAAACACTCACCCCGCGTTTCTCCGCTACAGCCAAAGCCCTCAAATTGTTCCTCCTCTGCTGATTGAGCACAGCTTTCCTCTTCAAAACAGCCGAGTATGGGTTCAACCTCAACATGGCCCTCGTGTTGGTCAGCGGATTCAACTTCCTGGTAGCACGAACCACGCGTTTGCTGCAAGAGAGGAAATGAGTTAGAAGATTCAGATTAAAAGTGCGGGTGCACTTGGGGAGTGGAATTCAGGTATTGTCAACGTGGGTAATCATGGTAATCATAACCCAATGCTCTAATATGTAAATATCATCACGATTGTAAAAAAAAACGAAATAGAATGAGAAAAATGGTCTTTGCTGTCTTCCCACTCGCACAATCTCTATCCACACTTCACACATCAAAGATTCTAATCCACACATCACATTATATTCCCACAAATATTTATATACATACTTGGGTGCCCGGAGACACTTGCGGATCTCATCAGATTTGAGCAGACGGCTGAGGTCGGTGTTGGCCATCTTGGGCTGCTGCAGGTTGAAGTTCTTCTTCTGCTTCGATGGGATCTTCCATGAGCCGAACAGGGCATCTATTGTGACAATTAACAAATAATTAATAAAGGTTATGATTTAAACTGGCGGTAATATATTAGTTTTGATCAGTATGAAAAAACCAATTGTGTTTGATAAGATTGGGCGGTAATATATGAGCAGTAAAGAAATGGAAACGAGGAATAACAAATCTTGAAATGAGTAACTCAATAATAATTTAATGCGTGAAAATCCGATCGGGCGGTAAAATGAATAATTGGACAGTAACACGTGAGCAGCTAAAATAGGTTCTATCATTAGTCCCCAAAAGCGACTTTCCTATCATAAGTTCAAAAACTTATTAGCTTCAAGACAGAGATATAAGTATACTTTATAAATTTATAACTTGCCGAGCATGTGAATAAATAATTACCCCTGTTTTAAAATCAAATGCCGTAAATGTCTGTAATTTATGTTACAACTGGTCTATATAAATATTTGAATTGAACGCGAGCTACTCCTATGCTGTTTCAAAGGAGACTAATTAAGAGTCGTGTAGGTTATTAAGATATATTAGGGCGATTCGGTAACAATAAATAAAGTAATAGCGGGGATGTATGATCCAAAGAGATCTAGAATGCAGACAAGTATTTAAATGAACCCGACCAAACGAATATATGGCAATATTATAGTCACTTACGAAATATTAGCCTATACATTACAGGACAATATTTAGCAACACATACCTTGTGTTGCCATGTAATAATTTCTAAATGCTTCATTACCATATTGATGACATTGCTATCGACTTCTAGAAACTAATTTGTGGGAAAAAATAATGCTTCTCTAATGCATTGGCCAACCGAGCGTTCAGACGATAACAAACTTTTTTTTACGTTGTTTGCGTTTTTTGAGTTATTACAACGAGTTTCAAGTTAATTTTCGTTGCTCAAAGACAGGGGTCTCCAAACTTTTTGGCCTGCGGGCCACACGGACTATTCCACAAAATTCCAAGCAGCAAGACCTAGAAACCTTCTCTGCAAAACTTCAAATTTGATAAAACTGTAAACCTGTGTGTAAAAACATTCTCGAAAATGAAATACACAAAAAAAATCTAGATACAAGTTAACTGATGACCACCTTAAGTCGCTTTTGATAATTGGCACTAGTAAACTTGATTCACAATATAAATCTCAGTCACAGCTACATAAATCTCATTAATTAATTATTATTATTAAAATCTATAATGTTACACTTTAAGTACTAGATATGACATATATGACATATATCATATATATGTACATATATGACATATATCATATATATGTACATATATGACATATATCATATATATGTACATATATGACTAGATATATATCATACGTATATGACAGTGATTGTTTTTTTTCATTATACAAGTGTGGCGGGGCCTGCCACCCAGGCAAGGCGAGTTCGCTTCCGCGGGCCGGTCTTAGAGCGTGGGGCCGTAGTTTGGAGACCCCGGCTCTAACAGAATGAATAGGTTTGTTCTACAAAGTTATTTACGGTCGGCGCTACCTAACCACTTATTGAAGAATGTGATTATGAGCTGCAAAGATGTGTGTATTTGTGTGAATGCTAGATCGGTCGATACTTTACAAATACAAAATACATATGATACGTATTATGTTGGTATTAAATAGTCAAAACACTTTTTTTTATGGCGATCTTTTCTCAAAATTATGTTCAGTTATAAACTCTTAAAACACATCTTAAGATGGAACACGTGAAACTCACCGAGCTTTTTAAAAGCGGATTGGGTCCAGATGGTGAAACGTCCCACATGTCCACCGGGGGCCAACTTCAACAGGTTGAGCTTGTTCACACTCAACATGTCGATGCCGGGGATGTTGCGGAAGGCCCGGGACAGACCCTGGGGACGATGGCTAACTAAATTATAATTCTTTATGGCCATGGTTTAATGGCACGGTAAATTTAAGCACTGGTTTATAGATCCCGAGTGAATTAAAATGTAATTTTTATCTTTAGTTTCTTGCAACAGTGTTAAAAACTATACTTGTAGTTTCTTTAACAGGGGTTACACCATCTTTACTTTTAGTTTATTTATAACAGTGTTTTTACAATTAATTTTTTGCACGCCTTCGGGCAGAACATAATGCGACATATTAATTGAGGGGGAGAGTGCACGCTGTAATCCAACAGCCGCTGGGCACACCTCTCTCACAGAAGACTACCTTAAAATGTACTGCATTTCCCACTTTATCTTATTTCCCCAATGTACGTACGTGTTTCGGTAGTGAGTGAGATGTGCCAGAGCCAATTCCCATCCTATCCCTCCCGATTTTTCCAATCCTTTCTCCAAATCCATTAATATATTTTTTTTTATATAGACGAGTGGGCGGATGAGCAAGCGGTCCCACGTGATGGTAAGTGTTACCGCCGCCCATGGACACCTGCAACACCAGTCAGTAGGGAAATTTCGCTACTTTCCGTAAGTTTTAGAAGAAAAAAAATAATTTTGTGTTTACAACCCTATGCAACGACATAATAAAGTTTGTCTTACAACGCGTCACTGGAATCTTTTGTTTTTGCGTTATTTCAGTGACGAGAGTGTATATACAGTTCGCGACAGGTCGACTTGGCAATAATGTGTCAATCAAACGCTACAAATATACTGTTATCAATCAAAATATAATATTAATAAAAATAAAAAAAAATATCGATAACTACAGTTCTCACTGTCCCCTTCACTAAGAAATTGCCAAGACATAGTTTGTGTAAACAACGTCCACTGATTATCATACTCATTGATATTTTAGATTCAAATATACTGATTATTTTAATTAAGCCTTGTTCAAATGTAATAAGTTTTGTTGGTGGTAGCAGTGATAGATTTATCGTATTACTGAAGTCAAAATGCGAGAAGCAGTAGACTTATCGAAGCCTTCCTGAAAATTACTGAGACAATGATCTCTGTAAAAATATATGGTGTATAATACAAACCCGATCCTTATGGAAGATGATGAGCGGCCCTTTGCGCTGGATGCGGCGGCGATTACGCATCTTACCTTTACCGGCGCGGAGGCGTTGCGACTTGTACACCTGCACGACAAATATTATGTCAATTAGATAGATAAAACTCTGTATTGGACATCAAAAACAAAAAAGTAACAGACTTTGTAGATACATAATGCACACAATATTGGGTAATTTGGGACAGCCCCGTGTGGCGAGGCCGGTTTTAAAATAGCACCTCCTCATGACTTGCCGGGGGTGCCATTCATAAAACGGATACCGAAGTGACTACCACGAGCCCTGTGGAACTATGCCACCATTAAAAGAGTCGACTGGCCAACCTGCTTGGCTCGTGTGAGTTTTAAGGCCACACATCCAAGTCAATGTGGGCGATGCGGGCCGTGTCCAGTAGTGGAATCGAAATTATCACTTTTCAGCTACCAATGTGAATGTAACTTTAGTTGATCTTCAGATTGACTCTATTGGTGCTGCTTGATTTTTATACGCCTGGAGGAAAAAGGGAGAGCCGTCTCCTGTGCACCATGTCTGATGTTCAACGTTCGGTCACCACTTTGGAGGTTCGTGTTTTAGGTGGATGGTGTATCAGGTTGTGTAAAATAAACTGTGATCGTCCTCCATACCGTTATATTGAATTATTACAAGATTTAACTAAAAGTACACCACTTGTTGGCGTGCGTGAGACGACTGGCGAGAATAGTATGGACGGTGAAGCTATGCTGCAAATTGCTGTCATTGTGTATTCTACGTGCACTGTGTCTCCACAAGGAGGATCATAAAATAGTTAACAAAGTCATGCATCATGGAATAACTTTATTTAGAATAATTTAAAATTGGCTTTTATTTGAACAACAATTGAGGAAGAGAGTGCACGCTGCAATCCAACAGGCCCTGGGCGCATTCCGACTAACCACGTTACCTCTCTCTCTCACAGAAGACTACCTTGAAATGTACTGCATTTCCCACTTTATCTTATTTCCCCAATGTACGTACTTGTTTCGGTAGCGAGTGATTTTTCCCATTTCCCCAAATCTTTCTCCAAATTCATTCCTGTATCTCGAAAGGTAGGCAGCGTATCCGGGTGCGTGCCAACGTTTGTCATTTTGGACTAATGTTGGCATGTATCGCGGATGTCTATGGGCGACAGTATCCATCAGGTGGACTGTATGCTCGTCTGCCGCCTTCGTCCATAAAAATAAACCAGCAAAAAAAGTATTTTACTAAGTGAGCTTCAAATCCTGATCAACAAAAACTGATTTTGAATAACCAAAGTAAAATAATTAACACTAAGAATGTCCACCCACCACCAAGTCCATGGAGACTCGAATTTCTTTATCGTCACCAGTGAAACTAAAATTTGTTGCCGTCAATTTACTGCCGATTCAATATTTCCAGCTGTTCGTTTATATACCATTAAAACTGTCTCCCAAAGTCTATGTCAGTGTTAAAACCATTCAAACCGACTGTTGTCTCAGGAAAAATCTTACTATTGTCCCAGGGAATACCTCACAATACTTCATTATGTACTGCAATTATAGGATTGGGACTAGGGTTGCCAACTTTGAATGTAATTACACACTTAATAACGAAGTTTTGAACTGATGTAAGAAACAAATTGATGGTAAATATGGCATTTCCCATTTTCGACATTGTTACTCCTATAATAATTGATATTTTGAATTCAGTGCATTCTGTAAGCGTTTGTATGTATGTAACTTTGCACGTCACTACTGGCAAATGTGACGATGTGATTGTATGCACACAGACACTGGAAATAAACAAATTGAAATTCAAACACTGATTTGCTGGAAATCGACAGTTTCTTGTAATCTATTAAAATTTCAAGGTCTTTTTTTAAACTCACAAATAATTGTCATGTTTTTGTAAACTTTAAAAGTATTTTTACGTGTTACTCAAAAAAATTCGGTTCTTCTATAAACTGCATAATTTTTTTTTTATAACTTAATTTGTAATCTCAGATGTTTTTTCGTAAACTCAAATATACGGTTTTTGTAAACTGTTAAAAAATCTAATGTTTTTTGTAACCTCTCAAAAATTATCTGACTTTATTAGTAAACTAACAAAAAAATTCATATTTTCGCAAACTGTTCGCATTCTCACGTGCTTTATTTCGTAGTCAAAAATTTTAGTTTTCAAAAACTCCCAATAAACTCGTTTTTGTAAACTGTCAAAAATTATCATGTTTTTTGTACTGTCAAAAACCAGCATATTTTTTGTAAACTAAAAAGATTGCATATATTTTTTGGCAAACTGTACTCACCTTAAGCACGTCGGACCAGGCCTTGATGCGCCTCAGGAAGATGACGGCTTGCTTCGTCTTGGTGATCTCCTGTACCTTGTCTGATACTACCAGGGGCAGTTCCGGGATCTTCTCGATGATATGACCTAGCCACAAACATTTTAACTGTTAATAATGACAGATGTTGGCAAACATGTATCTTTACTTAAATGGTCATGGGGCGGGCCTTAGAGAATTGAATATAGAGGGACTAACTTTTTGACCACGGCTTCGCCCGCATGGATTTTGTTCGAATGGAAAAGTATTAATACCCCCCCTCCCATGGGAAAAAAAATCAGGATTAAAAAGTGTTATTTCAGGCTAAACCTGTCAAAATTTCATTGAAATTGTGTAATAATTTAGTCGCGAAGTCATAATAATTTTTTTATGCCCCCTTTTAAAACAAATAACAAAAAAAAGTGTTTAATTACTTTAATCAGAAGTCTATATTATGCTAAATTTCATGTCTCCACTTAAATAGTTTCTGACACACAGGTATTGTATAAAAAATCATCTCTTTTTTTCAGAGTAAGATTTCTAAAAATCTTCCTTTAGTGGATATATGCCATAAAACCTATCCACTGTGCAAATTTGATGATTCTAGCTTAAGCGATGTCTCACATTGACGCGACGGTTTGGTTGGAGCGCACATGCGCCCACCGCGCCACATGTTACGATATTTTTCAGTACTACTTATGAGTATTGCAAACAAAAATTGTTCGAATGCAGTTTGATACTTGGATTCAATACCATATCCCTACTTCCGGGTCGTATCCTGTGGAGGTACAATAACATGTCCCTATTTCTGATCGAATGCTGTAATTATACATACCTCTAGCTTGAACCAGCGCCGGTACGCCAGCAGCGGCGACTGCAGCAGCGACAGCGGCGCGGCGCTGCCTAAGGTTGACGCGGCGATGCCAGCGGCGCCACGGTTTGGTTGGAGCGAACATGCGCCCGCCGCGGCACATGTTACCGAAAGCACCTTGACCCGATCTGGGATAGGAAACATCAGTATTTTTGAACATGGCAAACAAATCTTGACGAAATAGTAGTCTGGCAAATGAAAGTTGCGACTGGAAAAGTCTGGCAGATTGAGATTCTTCTATTATTATTATTGAAAGTATAATACATAGGTTATATATCACTAAAATAATTTTGACTTGAATTCAAAAATATTATTAATTCCAACTATCTTTAGTGATAACTATCTATCTTTAGGTCTCGAGCTAAGTAAGTCATTTCTCATAAGCAAGCAAATAGTTTGCAACAAAGATGCCTTTTTAGGCTATCCCTCCTGGTTATATTTTAAGGAAGTAAATTCTAAGCACACAAGAGACTAGTTATGACATTAACTCACCTATGGGTACCACCACCACGTACACGAGGAATACGCGCTACGGCGCGCCCAGTACCCCATGACTCCGCGCTGGTTTGGTGACCTGGTGGACAAAATGGAATATTATGGTTGCGACGGTCAAGATTGTAATTAAAACATACTTTCTTTTTAGTCATTTGTTGGGTTTGTTGGGTTAGGCGCAGAATGTGCATTTCGCAAAATGTCCATCCGACGCCAAACATACACTTGACAAAATATGCATTTTGCACTTGCACTTTGCTAATGTCCAGCTGACGCAGAAAGTACATTTCATAAAAGGTGCGATTTTGGCAAAAGTTTATTGAATAAATGATATAATGTCATTTGTGTAAAAAATAAAAAACATTATGGGATATCAGAGGTCATCAAAGAGTTTTACTTGTAGTAGCAATCCTGCACCCGTCCAAGCCATACAGCAAGTCCAGAACGCCATGTTGCTACTTTGCTGTTGCACTAATCAGCAGTAACACTCAACAAGATGGAAAGCCAGCTGAATGTGGACATTTAGTGCCAAATACAATAATCAAATACATTAGGTAATTCACATATCCAATAATCTTTTAACCAGAGAAATGAAAAAGCATGCGAGCAAGGATTCAAATCATAGCCTGTTCACCATATGCAAGATAGTGTTAAAAACAACTATCATATGGCACTATAATCGGGCCATTATCTTCGAGTCGTCCACCCATGTCAGTAACAATAGGAATGTGCAACGCCTTGCGAATTATCGACAGTTTGCTAGCTGCGTACGCGCGGTCTATGAGTCATAGTAACCCCCCATTAGCACGCTGATCACTGATTGGTCCTTACAATTGCGCAGTATGGGCTACTCATTTTGTGTTATGACTTTCTTTTACATTCCTTGGTCTCACTTATAGTTGTACACAATGGAAAATTTATTCTCTAACGTGGATTTCAAGAAATTAAATGGTGATATTAACGTACAAACTCGGACAGTTAATCACAATGTTCTAAAATAGTTAAAAATCATATCATTACATTTCTTCGATGTTACTATGGCTATGGCATACATATCACAATGGCTAGTGAATAAAGTGAAGCCATTCACTTCTATTATGCACATCACTATGGCGCTCCATAAGACCAATAAGTGCGAGAGAGACTGGTAAAAGATTTATGGCCAGACAACTCTGATGATAATGGCCATACTATAGTAGTTCTACAAGGGCCAGAGTCCTGACAAATGTATGTACTAAAAGCTTTCAGGTCATTACAACCCATAACATAGTAACTAAGTTGTTAAAGCCATGCATCCCCTGTGCATAAGGAGGTGGATGTCCAGCAATGGACAACAAAAGGGCTTTTAGTTTAGTAGGTGTTGTCGTCGGGCACATTAATTACACAAATGTGTGGTTTCAAACCATATAAAATTCAGTCTTTCACAATCTAATTACAATGTATCTTTATTCTGTCCTCAGAATGAGTATATATTACGTCAAGGATGGTGAAACATTTACCATCCACGATCTACAACAAAATAATTGGGCAGCAAGTGATCCACTAAGCTAGGAAAAAGAAAACATTTATATTGCATGCACAAGTTATACAAATAGTCCTTTGGTACTATGAAATATTTGGCGTGGCAATAATGAGCAGTAGTTCAGGGTAAAAGGCAGTGACTGCCATGGCTCTTTTTTGGAAATTGCAGTCTAGTTGGTTCATCAAAAGAACCAAAGGTGTGTGGTGGTGTGTGGTGAGGCTTCAGAGATATTTCACTTTATTCATTTCTAATAATAATATTTGACACTTTACATTTGGATAAACAAATCACAAAGGGGAATGTGGATTTGTCTGTATTGTAATTAAAAATATTTTATTAATGTTTACTACATTAATACAGTTGTGTATACAATTTATAATAGTTATGTATGCAGCAGTGGAGAGCCATAGGCTGATAGTATAGTATGGAAGTCTAATGTAGAAGTATTAGCTCAATCTTTGAGCACCACTGGGTTATATAGTGAAAGTAAGATTTTACGGCCTCGCACCTCCAAAGTTCATGCAGCTTTGATTCGTGAAAAATGTGACAATAGGCTAACCCTGTGGGTCAGGTCAGCCCTAGAACTTCCCGCTGTGTACGAGGTTTTCAAGCTTGCAAAGAATACTAAAAATATATAAGCAAAAAGCACAACTTGTACTTTGAAAAACATTTTTTGTGTGTTCCTGAAAATGAGAAATACAGTAATTTTTTAAATTTCGCCCACATCAAATTTAGGTCTTGCCCTGCCGCTGGTTAGTCTACATACCGGCCTCCTTGCTAACACAGTAAGGTTGGCGTGCATTCTTGGACATAGAGACATGGACATCATTGACGAGATCCGGCCGGATGGGCACCTTGAATACAAATGGGAGAGGCACTGAGGTGTTGGGAATCACCTCATTCTTCTCTGTATACACCGACACAAGCGGTCGGGCTACTGATAGACTCTGAAAAAGGAAAATTAATTGATAGGCTTTTTTGACATTTGTTTGGAAACCATGTAGCTTGTCTGGAATAGAAATGGCGATCCAAGAATTGATTATTTTAAGTGAATTTTTTTTTTTTTTAAAAGAGCTTTCTCATACAGTGAATCCATTTGAAAACCCCAGAAATTGAATCAATTCTTGCAACTAGTCAAAGAAACAGTTGGGATACTGAAGGACTGCAATTATTTACTTCTTAAAAATCTTGATCCTAAATATTGGGATTTGTGACTATTTTAGTAAATTATTTAATACATTGATATGTATTTGATTTGTATATATGTATGAATTAGAAATCTAACGTTCTCCAATCTATTACTGATATTCACTGATTTTTTTAGTTTTGGCAAAACCATATTAAAACAAAATTGAAAGTATTGATTAATCAATAATCTTTCGAATATTGATTTAATGGAGAATTTTTGGGCTTTCATTTGAATCAATCCTAAGATTGATTTCTTTCAGAAAGAATCGCCATACCTATTCTGGACTCACAACACCATTGTGTATTTGATGTTGATCAGCTGTCTAACAATATTTTAATGATATAAATAAAGAAATGTATTTCCACACGTCGACACACAGCCAGTCTAAAACATGGCTATGTTTCCTAAGGGAAAATGTTTATATACCCCTTAATTGTACCTGGAAGACCAATTAGGGTGCAACCAGGAAGAGTATGGGGATATTTCCTGTAGGTAAACATGAAAATTTAAATTTTACGGTTAAATTATAAAAATAATTTCATTACTATTTCTAAATTCCATCATATCATTACAAATATGATGTGGTGCAACATTTGTTTTCGAATCCATTGAAGGTGTATACCAATTTAATGATAAAATTCTTAAATTATGAGCAGTTTGGAGAATGAAGTCGATAATGGATAGGTAATGTATTAGAAAAGTACCAGAGGAAATGTTCTTAACCTCAAAATGTATGACAAGAATTTTACATAAAATTTCTTCCAGAAGACAATTAAATCCACTTCTTATTTTTGGTAAGTTCTAGGTGGCTGTTTATTTTAACAAAAAATTATCGAAATAAACATTATTTTCAAGCGTATACTCCATTGTAGTGGGTATTGCATGCCGACATCACACCTTGCGAAACAGAAATAACAGTTCAAAAAACTAAAACCTTAGGAAAATGTTAAAATATACGGCGGTTGAACCTTATAAATTATTACAAACTTAGTTTACGACGATAGGTTGCAGTTATTTCAATGAAATTAGTCCAAACACGTGGACTACTTACAATAATATCATAATAACAATAATCACTTGCACTTGGTTTAATTCCCTCATTTGGTTTATTTTAAAATATATATTCACGTTAATTTATAGCAAACTTACCATTTCGCTATGTTAGCGAAGTTATTCCTCCGAAAAAACTTATTTAGGGCGGTAAAGATAATCCGCCATGCCACGGAGGAGTGAAAGAACGGAAGTAGACATTTTTGACAATAATTTAATGGACAGTTACCATTTCAAAAAAATTAGATTACATCCTGTTGTTGCGAATACTCAAACTTATTAAAATTCAAACTTAATTCAAAACTAATTAAAAATATCTAGTAAAACGATCTATGGTCCTGTAAAATACATTAAAAGAAAATCGATTATTTCATTTGAAAAATCACTTAAAACAATGTTTTTTGCAATTATTAAATTGCAACATTTACTCATAGACGATTTAAAAAAAAATTATAGTTTATCTTCAACGACATTAAACTGCCATACTTCCAGCATCGGTTGCGACCGAAAATTGCGGCGTACCCTCTGAGGGAATATAGACGCGACTTTTGGTTGATAAATAATTAATGATTAATTAACAACTAAAACCTCCTTGTGAAAACTAAAGCAATATTATTATATTTTGACTATGGAAACTAAATAGCCAAATAAATCTATAAGCCTTTCTACAATCACAAATTAAGTCTCTTATTTTATGTTTGAAATTAAAATGTCATTGTGTTTATAATAATAATAACAATAAACGATCTCCATTTTTTGGATTTCAACTACTATTATTGGATTTATTTACTTGTTAGGTACATTTTAATAATGCATGCCATACAAATGGAATTAAATGTTATAAAACTTTTTTACAAATCTAAGACGATTAAATAAGATCGAAATATTGTGAAACTGGGTAAAGATTTTATATATATAGCAATATCTATAAGCAAGCTCGTTGGTTTCACATAATTGATTATAACATATTTGCAGAAAAGATGAAGCAGACCAACTCATTTAATATTCCCAGATGTAGCTATAACCCTGAAATTACTCAAGAAATCGGGACACGCGATGACGTTGAAGAAAATTCTAACAAGAATGACTGTGTTATCATAAATACTGTTAATGAGACAAGTCCGGTAACGCCTAAATCTCTCTGTTTAGTTTCACCTGTATCACATAGTGACAGTCATACAATTGGTAGTAAATCACCTAGTCCCCCTCTTTCCTTTTCTCTTGTAAGCAACCCCACCTCTCTAATAATCCTCTCTCCAATCACGTCCCAGCCACGCCATTTCTCAAATTTACCTTCACCAGCATCCGTTAGTATGCCATTACCTAATCATCCGAGGAGTTTACTTCTACAAGCACTGGCTAAAATTCAGGAAAATCCGATGAGCCTTGCCGTTCTAAACCAATTGAAAAATACAACTCCTTTCATAATCGCCAATGATGTAAACGCAACGACAAATAAAAATGTGAATGAACAGAATACAGGAGAGCTGAGTCCTCCTGACTCTTTGACGAGTGCTCCCCCGTCATATTCGTTTGTTTTACGGCAAATGGCAGCAAGGAGGCCACCTAGGCTGATGGGGACGTTTATACCTTCGCCATCTTTCGTTCAGCACACTCCACCACCGAATTACGGTGCAGTTTTCGATATCTATGTAGATAATACAATACCTCCACCAACGAGGGTTTACAACTTTGGGTTTACGTCAATGCCAGTAGCCTGCCCCGAATGCGGGTACACTGGAATGACTGTAACCACCAGCAAAATAACTCTATGCACACATCTATGTGCTCTAATTCTGTGCTTGTTTTTCTGTTGGATTTGTGCGCCATTGCCGTATGTTCTCCGTTCATGTAAGGATGTATATCATTATTGCAGCAATTGTAGAAATTTTCTGGGAATGTATTGCCCCGCTAATCCAGACAACAGTTGTTCTTCATAGAAAAGATGTAGATTCTTCATTCATAAATATATCTTCCTAAAATAATATTTTATATTCCTCGATTAGAGCGCTTAATCAGGATAGCATATGTGAAGGGAGTATCTCTGAAAATGTAAATTATCACCAAAGATTTGTGTGTATTTAGACTATAAAGCATTCTCAGTGGCTCCAATAAGTGCGCTGTTATTTATGTATCTAATTTAACTATTTAAGTAGCATCAAATGCTTATATTCCAGGCCGAGTCTCCAAATTTTGGCATACCCTAAAAATAATATTTCCTTGCTGTGTAGCGTTATGCGTTTAATTATTATTTCTATTCTATTTAATATTTCTATAGTAAATCAACAAAATTTAAAAACAAAATGCGTCACACGACGTAACACTGTAACAGTGGTCAACGGATCAGAAAAAAAATTGTTTTCTTTTTAACAAAATATTTTTTGTAGATGTGTACGTTTCTGTAGACGTTTGAGTTTTTGTAGATGTTGCGTTTGTAATACAATTTCATGCTCGTATGAATATCGCGTGAGTATTTTGTGATATCAATAATTTTGTAGAAATTTGTGCGCCGTTTCAATGCCATCTCAACCCACCATTCCCAAGCTGTCAAATTAGCAAATGCATCATTTCTAACTCCGCGCTCCGGTCCCAGAGATATATAAGTACAAACACGCACTTTGCAAATATTTGTACAAATTTATTTATTTTGTTCAACAATTTATAACATACACACAACATGAAACACATAAAAAGGAAAAAAAGAAAACGTGTACAAAAGGCAAGCCTATCTATAAAGTCGTCGTTAACTATCTATAAAGCCTATCTATCTATAAAGCCTATCTATCTATAAAGTGAATTAAGTCGTCGTTGAGTAAATATTTCTTATTTGTTAGCACTGTGTCAATATTTTTTGCAGACGAATTATACTGTTTTTGGCGTACATCTATGGGGTACAATACACACCCCCACACAGTTAGTTGTTTGGCGCTATCCAGAACGGTAGTACAATTATTGTTTTTCGGTATATATGAAATGTAACGAAAACTGATACAAAAATATTGGCGTTGCAACACACAAACACACTCACTCACACGAGTCTTACGCGATAGTTCATTGTGTAGGTAAGCCCATCGCATAAAATAATTACGTAGGTATTTTGCATTGTATAATTTGAATATATGGTGAAATCCGTTTTTGGCAATAAGTTTAATTTACATGTATAATAATAAGTTCACATTTCCTGTTTTGCTGTGGATTTTTGTTGAAATAAAATAAAATTCTGCCATGAGATCCGGTTAGAACCCGCAAGGCTATTACCTAAAAAATAGTAGACAGCGACAGCTGCGCAGTTTTGATAAAGTATTTGTTATTTTTATCAAAGGTGTATTTTATTACTCTATACATTTTTTATTTCTTTTTTCACACTGCACTGTCATTATTTTGTATATTTGAATTCAATATACCATAGACAAAATGTACTATCTGGATAAAAATTATGTTCTATTTATTTATGACAGTAATAATTTGGTAGATTTATATGGTTGTAAAATATTAAATTAAAGAAACAGTGAAGCTCTTTCATTTCAACTTTCACAATTATTATTCAATCTTGCGATGACAACGTAATTTGCAATGTGAAATGTGATTATGTAAAGGCTGCGTTCGAATGTTTCCACATTTTATTTAAATGAAAATTCCAAATAATTGTTTTCTGTAGATAAAATCACACATTATATAGAGTTTCATAGCTCCTGGCTTTAATATTTTATCCAATATACTAGTTTGCTTAATAGTGCTATAAATGATTTTTAAATAGCCTTTGAAATGTGTGTTATATTGAACGAATCTATAAAAATGATGTTTCAACGCCCTCTTGTGTCAAAATGTCCGTCGTGTAAAATTAGAAGTCACAGCCTTCCGCAAGTTCCGTCTGTGTTGCGGAAAAATCCCTTTTTGGGCGTCCGACCACATGTGTGAATTATGAACAAAATATGGTTCTATAGTGATTTTCTGTTCTGAATAGCCGATTTGGGTCTGGATTATACTCAAAATCGATAGATACAGTGCGTTTGGAGCGTACAGTGTACATAAATAGTTGGAACTTATCAACGGAAGTGAATTTTTTCGATGTAAATACAGTCTAACCACGGTCAGTCCGGTGTGCCGTGAAAAAATCGTTCATACTTTTCAGCTGGGATTACATTCGTTACACTTGTTAAGAGGTTGTGTCGGGGATTAAAAGTTCGACCTTTGTCGCTGTTCGATCGGGTCGCGTTTGTCGGAAAGTTCGCGATTGTCGGGTTAGGCCCGCAGCATGTTGTGCTGAGGGGCATGGAGGCGCGCTCGTGATCGTCGTTCGGCGCGGAGCGCGCGCCCGCGCTTACATAACAACAGCGGCAGCGGTGGAATGGCCGCGCGAGTGTCCGCCGAGGGCGCAGGGCCCTCGTACGCGTCAGTGTTGAACTTCAGAGGAGGCGATAGCAACAAGGAGAACATAGAAACAGCGCCGGAGGAAGTGGCGGATGCGCCGCCGCGTCAAAATGACGAGGAGGAAGAAGGCTTCGTGCCTGTGATATCCCATGCCCGCAGGCCTGGAAAAGGGCGGAGAGAGCGCGAACGTAGGGCTCCCCCACGCCCTCACAAGGCGCCCCAACCTCAAACCGAAGCTCACGCTACAGGAGATCAACAGCAGCAGGCGGCAGACTCCCAACCTAAGAAGTTTGTTGAAGCACCCATACCAAAAGTCAATCCCTGGCAGGTGAGTCAAATTTAATAAAAATATTGTAAACAAATGTGTGTCAAACTGAAATCTACCCTACAATCTATATGGGAGACTTTATTTCTTTACTGCACCATCTCAGTACATCCATATATCTAGACTTACCATACTAAGGTTGGAAGATGTCACTAGTGATAAGGCTGCCATTTGTACTTCTAATTACTTTTGTTTTTTGTGTTTCTCTTATATATATGGGTCTACAATAATATGTATCTATACAATATGTATCTATGATTGAATTTCTGCAGAGTAAAGACCATTTTGGCTTGGAATAATTCAAAAAGTTTATTTAGAATGCATTATTACAAGTCATGATGTAATCTATATTTCTGTAATACATTTATTCATTGTAAACAGCAGCCCAATGGAATGCTTTCACTCATGTTCCATTTCATCTCTTTGTTTCAATGTGTTTGCTCCTATAATACTATGTAATTTTGTAGTATACCCTCACTCAACACTACAAATTACAAATTATGTACTATGAGAGCTATTAATGTTAGTAGTGACAATCAACTGTATTCCAAAACATGTAATTATTGCATCTCTTTTAGACTTACGATGATAAAAAAGGATGCACTATACAAATACTTTATTTACCAAAAACACAAACTTTGCATTGTGATGTCATGTGACTTTAGAATAGCACCCCACACCAATCTCTTCCCATGGGTACCCTGAATGGGGACTAAGGGATAACAAAGCGCCTACCACAAGCCCTTACGAACTACACCTAAAAGAATGGACTTGTCAACCTGCTTGGCCAACATGCAGTTTTAAGACAATACATCTCTTATACACAAGACAATGTGCATGTGTATGTCTGTGTCCATCGGTGGACTTTAAAATAGTTGGTTATGGTTACTTACAAATTATATACATAAGGTTGCTATTGGGCTCCCTGCACTAGGATATAACCCTGCATCAGGTTTAGATTATTTTCTAAAGGGATCTACTAATATTACTACGGAATGCCATTAGCCATTAAGTCCATCTCCTGTACAACTTTAGAGCAGTACAGCTTAAATAAATAATATTGATCATAGGCTGGTTTTTATAATTCTTACACAGAATTATACTTCTTATACACAGAGTAGCTTCTAATTAAGATCGTCATAACAATAAATTTGTGATATTTCTTTCATTACTTATCTCATTAAGCATGCACAATACAATTCCATCAGACATTGATGTCATCATCTTGACCAGTGTACTTCTCAGCAAAGGCCTCGTCCAGAGTCTTCCCCATTTTCCTGTCCTGGGCCTTTCTCCATCCATATCTCTCACTCTTCTGCCTTCATACGATCTTCGCATATTCAATATTGCCTACCCTTCTTTCTTTTAACATCCCTAGCCCACCACTCAGTTACCTCATTGTTCCAATTGTTCTTTCCCCTTATCATGTGACTAGCCCATTTAATACTTTTTATTGTGTATTTTATTTCTGTAATCCTTGTCTACTTACTATGAAGAAACCTCGATGTCCTAATATTAATTTATTCTATTTAGTGTGATTCTATTCTAGAAGTCTGAGGCAATCACTCCGCTACGCTTCACAAGAATCACAGAATGCATTTATAAGATCTCACATTTATAAGATTTATGCTGGCTCTTCCCTTGCACTTATCTCTCCATTTAGTATCCATCAGAAAATATGTGCTCTGTAAATGCGGAGGTTGCCAGAATCAACAGAGAAAAATGTTGTAATTTTTTAAATAATAGAGAAATCTGAATAACTGAAGAGGAAAATTTGCTGCCATTTTTCAGCAGTAGATTTAGTATAGAATTTTTGATCAGCAAGTACAAGGTCCTGAAATTTTATTCAACTGAATTGTCTTCGAGCACAAGTTGCCAAAATTGATATTCAGTTTTTGAGCAATTTAGAATTTTTCTACCAATGTTTCAAATTTGCAATATTCTAGTTTTGTTGTTAGATTGAAGTCTTTCAGGAAAACTTGGCCAATTTGATTTTGAAAAATGGAACCATTTCTTTGAATATTTCTGACTTTTTGTCAAAAATAGCAACAAATTCCTTTTAGTGAATTGAAACACATCAAACTTGCTCTAAATTTTTCAGCTTTTTATTTGTCTCATATCCAAAAAATTAATCTATATCTTTTTGTATTATTTGTTGTTTTAAGTTTTGCATAATTTTGAAAATATCTACAAAACTTACACTATTTTCTGTCAAACAATTTTACACATTTGTTGAAAATGTTCAGCGATATTTGAATTCCCGATGTATATGAATTTGCTTGTCATGCCAATATAGTAGTTTTGTCTTCTATATATTTTTATACAAATATAGTAGTGGAGCTCCAGTTATTGTAGGATATTATATACTAGGGTTGCAACCCTACTTAGCACTGATACCAATACTGTAACAAAAAATGACTATAATAATACTAATAAATTTCAACCATTAGATGGTATTGTTTTACTACCTTTAAATAATATGAGGGCAGTTAAGAGCTGTCTGTATTTAAGGCATAGAGTGTTTATGGTACTTTTTTTGTACTTCATTGACCACATATTTTCATTGTCATTTCAACCCATACAATCCATCTCCATTTGGTTCTATCTCTGGCCTCTCTCTTCCAGGATGTTACTGTAATCATACTCCTTAGATCACCCACTACACTCTCAATCAATCTCTTTCGTGGCCTGCCAATTTGTAATTAAGGAATGATGGCGTTGCAAGGCATGTATCCAGTGACACATCTGTTATACATCTTTATAAATATCCAGGTCACATTCCGGGGGAAAAATCTTCTTGGCAAAATCAAAATTTCCTCAGGGTCATGAGTAAGTCATTATAGGTGACATCAGTTTGCAACTCAATTTCTTTTGATGATTTACAATACACTTTGTATTTCACAATTTCGTCTTTAATATCTTGGTTCACTGTAAAGATTTTAGGGTTGTAAGCAGTCAATACCATGGAGCCTAAACCATCATATGGAGTGTTTTAGACTGGAATCTTTGATATCTTGGTTCACTGTAAAGATTTTAGGGTTGTAAGCAGTCAATACCATGGAGCCTAAACCATCATATGGAGTGTTTTAGACTGGAATCTTTGAAGAATTTCCAAGTTTGAGTTGAATGAGCCCTGGAGCTGTGTGCCATAAGTTCATATAAGCTTGATACATCTAAAAACTTTTTCTTTTACTAAAAACTTGTTTCCTCCATGTGAAGAGTCTGTCCATAATAGACCACCAGATATTTGACATCATGCACCCGTGGAAGACATACCATTGATAGTAATAGGAGGACAAGTATTACACAGGGCAAACGAAGGTTACCTAAACTAACTTGCTATCGTTTGCCAGTATGCCAGCCTTTTATTTATTTACTGTTTATGCACTATATTGTATAGAGGCAGTGTAATGTTCGTTGCAATAGCTCAGTTTTGCACTCTGTATTTTTATATCTGTATTCTAATTCAATATTTTTAACCTCTGTAACTCATTACCTATCTATATGAATAATAGCACTGGCTGGAAACTGTTTGAGATCATAAAATCTGTAATTCATAAATCCATCGAATTCTGTCAAGAAAAAGAAGACTGAAAAATCTAAGGCCCCGCACAGTGAGTTTTTGTTTTGGAAGCGATCAGGGAAGACGGATTGGAAAAAGTCACACGCCTGTTCCGGGGACTGAGCTATCCTGGACATCACATCTGGGCCACTACTCTCCTCGACTGCCGCAGCTCTGGTCCGACGCTCTTTGGGCGCTGGTGCTCTACCCGGGCGCCGCTTCTTGCGTCTGGTCGCTATCGCCCCGTCCGACCGCTGTTTCCAGTCGGCGGTAATGCCCGCTCTACATCACTCTGTGCGTGCGCTCTGCTAAGCGCCGCCTCTACTACATCCTGACCGTGAGTTTTTGGTGCTCGTGAACTAGAAACAGACACTTCAGACTCTTTATTTAAGTATCATACTAATTTTCCTCTTTCTAAAATTTTGTATTAGGTTTTCTATAAATTATAAGGAGCTATTGAAACAAATCCTACCTCTTTCCAATCTAGTATATGTTGATTACCCCCTTTTAGTTATATCTAGTAGGGTAACACGACAGCACTTAATGCCATAAGGCAATCCAACCAGTCAACTGTTGGTTAAAGTGAAAAATTTAAAAGCGTGTAGAATTCAAATAGTAAAGCATAATTCATCTTTATAAATAACAATAGTAATACTTAATACATATATAATACAATAAAATATATAAAATACATATATGCAAAATATATGTACTAAAAATAGATATTAAATATGTAGACCATAGGAATGAGTGAATAAGTGAATATGAACAAGGGTGTCACCAGCCAACGCCAGCCAATGGCCCAAAGGGGTGGGGGGGGGGGACAAGATGAGAAAGAGGATGGGAGAAATGTGAATTGTAGTACAGTTTTTAGTACAAACTAAAAACAGTTGTGAATTGTAGTACAAATTCTTTCGAATCTCTAGAGGGGGGCAACTGCCCCCTGGCGACGCCCTTAGATTTTAGATTTTAATTTAAACATACATTTGATCTCATTTGAACTATTTATTTTAATATCATAGTGTAAAAGACATTGTCAACATTTGCTTGTGTTTATGATATCTTTGCTTTTTCGATAACCACTTGTGTCCTAGAAAGTTTCTGGGTAAAATTAGTCATAGTAACATGCAATTTCATTTTTATAAAGATATGGTAGATAATTAGAACTTTATTACACAATTAGAAAAAAGAAACTAATACTACTGTGTTAGTGACGTCATTGATACAGTAGGTCCTATTCTAATTTTAAATTCTAAGACCTAAAACTCATAATTTTTCAAGATAGTTATTTGATACTAATCTTTTGCTCTTAGCCCCCACTCCATGGTACTTTTTTTATAGAAAGGAGGTGGTAGACGAGTGGAGAGTCCACCGGGTGGTAAGTGAATACTGTTGTACATCTGCAATACATGCCAACATATCAGCCCAGAATGATAGAAGTTGCCACCAGACTGCCTACCTTTGAAGATTTAGAAATGGATTTGTTTGGGAAAAGGGGGAAATGGTAGGATAGGATGAGATGGGAATAGACTGTATCATATCTCACTCATATTAAAATATTCATAATTCGAAATAATTATTTGAAACACCCTAAAATAAGTTAGAATAAATTATCAAAACTATAGAATTTTCAAAGGATTGTTTCTAATTACACCAAAGGGTGAATATCTGTGAACATTATTTAAAAAGAGTTTCCTTATAAGTATTTATTTATTTCTTTTCTATATTGCAATGGGGGAATAACTAACCTCTTTCTATAATTTACCTCAAGTATAATTTTAATGGAATCTCAGATTTTTTCCTCAATGAAGCTGCCAAGTTTTTCCTGGTTTATATAAGAATATTTGGGACATTATCTGTGAGTAAATCAGGATTCTAAATTATCCAGACAATTATTCTTGTTGATAATTATCGAATAAAATTACTAAACCGCGACATTCACTCCTGACAATTTCTGTCCAACTTCCATGCTAGCGAAGACAAATACTAGTAGATACTTATGATAAATAAGAAACATGTTTTTTGTTTGTCTGTAGGTGATCTCAGTAACTACCCAATCCATTTTAAATATTCTTTCACTGTTGGATACCAATGACCTTACTAACATAGCCTTTATTATATAGCCCAGGGAAGTTAATAGTTGGGAGTTCAGCTAGTTTATTGATAAAACATGCAAAAATTCCCGTTTCGAAGAAACAGGTCGAAATGATTTCAGTAGGAATACTTTAAAATCACACATGATTTATTGTATGTTTTCTGTTGTCTATTTAAGTAATTACTTTACATACTTCGAAAAACTAATATTTTGTTGCCATTTTGAGAATTGCACATTTTGACATTGACACAAGGGCATGGAGTAGTAGATAGTTCTTATGCTGCTTTATCATTTACGTAAGGCATATGGTCGTAGCCCACGGTGAGGCAGGTAGGGGCGCTTGCCCGCCCTGCCACAGGGAAGAATATGTGACAGACTTTCTGTATTACACTATGCCTATTTAAATTATAAACAAATTGTTTGCTTTGCCCCACCCTGGATTAAATCCTGACCATGCCCTTAGTCAGGATGCAAGTCATGCATGATCATGCTCATGCAGTGTGGTTTGAACTTTGTAATGCACTTATAATTGTTAAACATACATTTCTTTAAATCTGTTTGCACATATTTAATGATACTCAGTGATAGATAATAGAGGTAAAATTATAACTACAGTTTCTTGCAATTAAAACTTACCAAGTCTTTGAATTACCCCTTTTGTTAATTAACCTGTAATTTTGTTTGTTGACCTATTTGTTGCTTAACCACCCAGACAATTGACCTTTTATAATTTTTTTTTTTTTTATGGATAGCTGATATACAACTTATATTTGTTGCTATGCTATTGCTTTCAGTATCCACTACTGGACATGGTCATTGTCCTTAAGGTAAGACATTGACTTTGTCATTAAGACTCATGCACATTGTCCTTAAGGTACATTATCATGTAGGCCGATGCATGGGCCTTAAAATGTCATGCTGGCTAAGCGGGTTGGCGAGTCCACTCTTTTAGAGGTTGTGTAGTTCCTCAGAGCTTGTGTTAGCCATTATCTCTTAGTCGCCTTTTACGACACCCACGACAAGAGATGGGTTGGTGCTATTCTACACACATGGCACAATGCTATACTGTAACCAGCCTTTCTATTGTCCGAGTGTCACAATTTTACAACTCTAATGTTGCTTAAGAGTCTGCCGATTAAGCTAGAACAGAGGCAGACCTGCTTCGTTTAACCGGCGATAACTTTGTAATAATTGATGGTTACCATCATTTTTATCAGTCATTATGTTATCATTACATTAGGAGCATTTCCGTCACAAACTACACGTGGACACGGTTTGGAGGTTCGGGATTTTTGGTGTATGATATAGCTTCCTTGATACTATTTTCTTAAATGATCACAAGAATTAAATAAAAGTGTGCGACAACACGCGGAGGGGCGTGCGGTATACGTCTGGCGAGAACAGAGTGGACGGTGACGTTAAACTGCAAATTGCTGACAACTTGAAACACTGTATCCCTACACACGGGACACAGCAACAAATTCCGGAGACCTGACAACCTTACATTTAGATTGATAAATATTAGTTATCGCTCATTTTGGAATGCATCCTTAAATGACATAACACGTGTCAATTTGAGGTTATGACGGAAATGATTTTTTATCATGGCTCACATTATCATTTGATAATGTATACATATATATGATATTTCACGTTTACAAGTAAGATAACGTCCAACTGCAGGACACAGGCCTCCCCTAGTAAATCACTGGGGGGTTTCGAGTCGTAATACAACGCGGGCCCAGTGCGGATTGGTGGATCATATAGGTACTCCAGATTTTTTTTCCTTACAATGCCGAATTACAACAAGCTTACAAATTACAATTCTTTACAATTTTTCGCCGAAGCGCGGGTAGATTGTTTTTACGCGACCATGCGCAAACGGTGTGCATCCCTAATGCGCAGGGTCCGGGCCAGCGCCAACGGTATCCTGGTAATGTTTTCGAACAAGTTCGACTGTCAGTACGTGAACCGTTGTTGTATGGTACATGTGCTGACAAATAAATTAGCATAATTTTAATTTATATTTTGTTTATATTTTTTTTTAAATTAAGTTCTTAATAACAATTAATTATTGTAAAAATGTTATGATCCTGAGTTGGTCGAAATAAATAAGTAAATAAATAAATAAAATGCAACTTTACAATTACTGGCGGCTTTACCGCCGAACTAGCGATACATTTTTAAAAATATTTTTTTTGTTAAAACTAGTAAGATTAGTTCTGTTGGTTTATGATTTTCGTAAATGAAATAGTGTCGAACGGGGTAATTGCAAACAGGAGTAATTAATTGTATATACAAATTATACAAACTGTAAGGTTTGTTAACTGATTGAAATAACATTTGGCACAAAAATAATAATAATGTATTTATTTGCATAACATGGTATGTACAAGATGTTCAATGGTAGGTATTAAATAAAATATTAAATTGTCGAAATGTTATTATCAAAAATGTCGCCGCAATCAACTATAGTCATAATTTGCGTCAATATTTCGGTTAAGGTCCACTGCTTGATACTGGTTTCCTCGTGCGCGAGGGATGTATGGCCGCGTCCACAAGCTCACTATTAATTACACCGCCTCTAACGCCTCTTGGCGTTAAGGTCACACGTTTTTCGTGCAGGAGACAATGTGCGTGAGGAGGCCCATTTCCAGCGGTGGACAACAGCAGGTAGTTTAGGGTTAATTAAAAAAAAACCCTTTTTTACTGATTAAGGAGTTTGTCGGCATTGGATATAGTTCTTTCAGTGCATGAAGGCGGGTTATACTTAGTGTGCGCCGCGGCGTCGGGAACCCGAATGAGCGATCTCAAGTTCACGCACACTAAAACAATGTACATGTACGAGCACAACCATTACTTTGTCAGAAACAACTCTGTGCGAACTCTTCCATACCGAGAGAACCCTGAAACATCGTTACGGGGTTAAAAAGAAAAAGTAGCCGACTTGCGCAATCGACTGCTCTTATTATATCAAAAATATGTATGTCGAGGCTTTCACTTTCACTGCTTGAACCCAATATGTACCCATACAATGCTGTATCCGTGTCCGAGACGAAGAATATGATGAGATAAACACAATAATCCTCTCATATTAGGATACACTCCCATCCTCACGTGATGGGAGAAATCTCACGTAACCGTAACCAGCCCTTTTATTATACGTAACCAGCCGTTACTGGTCACTGCCGTCCTCATGCACATTGTCTTGTGCAGGAGAGATGTCTAGCCTTAAAACGTCACGCTGGCCAAGCGGGTTGACGAGTTCACTCTTAGAAGTGGTGCAGTTCCCCTTAACATATGGTAGTCGCTTTGTTATCCCTTAGTCGCGGCAAGAGATAAAGTGAGGCTGTTCTAAAGCCAGCCGACAACGATTGTCAGGGATTTAAGGAAATGTAGAGGTTCATAACACCTTGAGGGTAAAGGACAGCTCAATATCACCGCTGTGTGTTTATTTACTGACTAAGATTTTCTAACTTAAAATTTCGTTGTTTCAACATTCTGTTCAAGCATGTTCTAGCATCTCATTAAGATGCAGCATTAAAGAAGTTACATTATTATTTAGAATATCACTGAAGTATCCATTAGGACTTATGTTTTCTCAAACACTGGTCACTATGACTTCCTTTTCTAGTTTTAATCAGCACATCCGCAATTCTTTTCCCATGGTCCGCAAACGCAGCAGACTTATCAGGGCTTACCGCTGTTTCATAAATAAACTGATATTTTTTATTTATTTAAAAAACATTATTGTACTTATCGTAAGGCGAGCTTGATGCCCGGAGGCACTCTCTGCCAGGCAACGTTTGGGTAGAACAGAGAGGCACGTTGGGAGGGTGCCATGTATAAATATAATAACTAAAACACATATACAAGCAACAACTACATACAAATTACTTATTTTTAGTTGCAGACAAATGATATCACTTCCGGTTCGAATCCTGTCCGTCTGTTTCTTGTTCCGTTACAAAAGATTGTTTCAATGCAGCATACTGGTCAGCACAGCACGCGCTGTGCTGGTCACATTCTTTTACCACTACGCTGACCTTTACCCTGATGCTTTTCCTTTTGCTTTCTACTATGTCAAGGCTTCTCTTCCTCTCGTTACATCAACCAGCGTCTATTGCGCGAACGCATAGATTAATAACATAACGTCCAGCAAAAGCTTGGCGCGCACCCAGATCATACGTCACGCAATGTGTCAACGGCTCCGCGCGTCACTTGACCTTGGGCAGAGGTCTCGTGGTCACTATTTCGGGTTCACTTGTTATAGTGCAAATCATATGTTGACCTTTATGATCTCACCTTCTGTCGCCGATGACGTTCAGCGTCCGTACTGTAGTATCCACTGCTGGATACGACTTACCTCATGCACATTGTATTGTGCTTGAGGGATATATGACCTTAAAACGCCAGCTGTTTGGCGAGTCCACTCTTATAGAAGTGGTGTAATTCCTCGTGGCTTGTGGTAGCCGCTTTGTTATTTCTTAGAGCTTTCTGAGCGCGGAGAGCGGTGAGTAGCGATATTAGTTTCCGGGTTTATATGAATTCATATCTAGTAGGATGTTGGAGCTCCGTAGACGTAACCGAAACTATCGGATATCCGAATGTAAAATATATTTGAAACCGAATCCGTAATAAATGATTCGGATGTTATTACTGATAGAGTCGAAAAGTGTCGACCCTAATTCTCTTGTTACATTGTGCGGCAGCAATGTATATATACTCGATGGTGTTAGAGTCTGTTGAGTTAGTCATTTGACCATTGTCGCAGTATCTCGCCTGTGCAGAATATTATATTGTGCCAGTAAATAATTTATGAACCTGTGTGTTTTATTAAGACTATTATTACAAATAATTTTATTCATTGCTCTCAGGGGCGAATTTTGACAAGTTCTTGCTGTTTTGCATTTGACAGATTTTCTTAATAAAAATAAAGTTGTATTTATTCCCTATTTGATTTATTTGTTTATTCTTTCAGTTAGTAATACATTACTTATAAAGTTCATTAAAAAATATATCCGTATCCGGAATAATTTCATATCCCTATAACTGAAATCGATAAAAGAGTATACAATATATCCGTATCCGAAATGTCATATCCCTATCAACTCTACTATAGATTAATGTCGCAGCTCTCTGCTCTCTAGCGTAGACAACCTAACCCAGGTTGGAGAGAGTATAATGTGAAAGGAGTTTACTTTTATTCCACTTATAGCTATGGGAATGGACTCTGGCATATCTCATTCACTACCTATTACGTACGTACTTCAAACTAACCACACATAATCTGACGGATCGTTTCTCAACTTGGGGGTCGCAGTTGGTCGAGAAAAACTATGTAGGAAAAACCTTTTGTTAATTAATCCTTTAATCAAATGTCGATAGCCCGAGAGCGGTGATAGATTTTGGGTATCTCTATTCGACTCACATTCGTGTGATCGTGAGTTCAAATCCTCGGCCCATAGGTACCACTGAGTTTATACTTAAGTACGGTTTTTTAAAAATCGTCACTATCTCTGTGTTGAGGGAAAACATCGTGAGGTAATCCGCATAGTCCAGAAATAATAAAAAAATCGAGCGTATGTGTATCCACCAATCCGCACTGGGCTCGCGTGATGGATTACGGACCGAAACCCCCAGTGATTTACTAGTGGAGGCCTGTGCCCTGCAGTGGGACATAGGCTGAACGGTAAAAACATAAATAGCATCTAATTATTATTAGTAAAGGGGGCCCTGTGACCTTATTATGCAATTTATTTTTGGTATTTTCAGGGTGTCGCGACAGTAAAAAAGGTTGTGAAACTGTGCTCTAACGTATAAACTTAATAAAACTTAATAAAACGTATAAACTTAATTACGCCTTTAATTTCTTGATCATTCCTTCAATACCATGATGTTCTTTTGCTCTGGAATATCGTATTTGTTCTAAATCAATTGGTTTGAACATAATGAAGACGATGACATCGTGTATAAACATAACGGAGCACAACCTTGACTACGTAACTGCGCGGTAAAGTAAAGGCGGGTACATACTGTAACAATACTCCTTCAAGTATTGTCTTTTACCGAACTTCTTGCTACTAAATTCCTGAGAACTGGCCGCTAATAAAAACCTAAATTCAAATTCCCTCTAGACTTTTTGATTCACTCTGGCTATCCACTTCTCGATCCGCAAGGACGTGCCCACTGCACTCCAGTTGAGCCTTGTGTATCTGTACTGCTTAAGTTTGTGAATATCTTATACATCGCTTGTTTGCGAATAGAACTCTACTTCCTCTGTATAAATAGGTATATAATGAAACACCTTTTTACATGCACAGTTTACCTTTTCTAAAATTAAATTAGAACGTGCTAGATTCTATACTTTAGGGAATACAAACAATAATTTGTGTACATTCTTTCACCCGCTTTAAGGTAGTTACTGCACTTTACTTAGGGACGGCAGCATATTTGAGCGTAACGTTTGTGAGAATCAAATGAAACCAATGGACTGCGTTTTTCTTGTGCCCTCCGAGGAGTTCAACTCTTGTCCTCAGTAAACCTACTATCACTTTACTGAGCGACTCCTACTTCGACGGAGAAAACGCTTGATAGTCTCATTCATTTTAATTTGACATTGGCAACTGATACTGCCATCAACCCAAAGAAGAAGACTTTCGACATTGTGTACCCACCCTAAGAACTTTACCTAAGTATGTTTCACTAGTTAGAACTGTGCGGCCATTACAGTTTACGCATTTTTTCGACCCGGCCAAGAGTAAGGTCCCATTTCTTTTTGGCACCATTTTAATAAGAAGTTTGCAGCTAGACTGAAAGTTCGACTGAAGTTGTACAGTATACATACTAAGAAAACAAGTCATTGAAGATTAATTCGCTTACTACTGCAAGCGTATATACACTTCATCGTCCATCAAATATCTTATGATATTCCGAAATGCCCCTTCAGTCCTCCTTGCTCTATTTATGTTGTGTACCCAATATCTTCTGTTCCTCCGGTTCCTCCCATTTCCTTCTTCCTGTTCATCAAATGCTATCGCTATGGTAGTCATCTCACACAATGTAAATTGAGACAAACAAAAAATACCGGTGTGCTTTCCTTCACTTTTAATAAACAAGCTGACGCCCAACCGTAACCGTGCCGGCAGGCCGAACGTACCAAGCGGCGACGATGCCTCGCAGTGCCGAGGCGATGCAAGGCGAAAGGATGCTGACACGCTGCCGTGGCGATTAACGTACTTTGACCTAAGACGGAATGTCGCGTCGCCTTTCGATAAAGTGACTACTGAAAGTATGCCGACTGAGTATCAGTACACGCGACACACACATATGTAGACATGGCCCATTTACGTTTACCGTTCAGGCGTTCACTCCAATTACAATCCAAGGGGAGATAGGAGCTGGATACACATTCTTATCTACAGATGTAATTGATATACTTCAAATTTGTTATTTTGAAATTATTGTATTTCTAATTAACTGAATTGGTTCGAAAATCTCGCGACAAGCTTTTAAATTACATAAAAACATTAGCATAATGATTAGATTTGTGTGATTTGTTTATTTAACTTACTTTGACTTCTATGTTTATTTTCTTCATTTTTGTGCATTTTATAAAAGCTCGTTTTAAAAAGGTTTAGTTTATATTTTAATTTAATTACTACTTTTTAATATCAATGCTAATGACGCGACGCCCATCTAGCCGAAGCAGACGGTCAAGCTCATTTTACTTTTGTCATCAAAATTGCGACCCCACTAAAACGAGCCCAAACACGACATATCTACCATTCGCCGTTGAGAAGTTCCACAGTGTGCTGGCCTTCCTGGCTGCAGCATCACGTCAAGGTCATCACATTATTGTATTGTTGATTTTATATACATATGTCAAATTTCAAGACAGTAGTATAAGTGGAAGTAGGTTAAAATCGACTTGCAAGATTTGACCTACACAAAATACCAAACATGAGGTTAAATAAAATCTTGTAAAAAAGGAAAATGTTCTGCTAGATGACATTATTCAAAGCAGTTATGTAAGCAATTATACCATCTTTTTTTTTTAACTACAGCTGATAACCTAACCTAACAATGACATTTTACACATTTTTTTTATAGAATCGTTGTTCGCAAATTAACGTAACAGTGGCCCTCAAACATTTCTCATTATTACCACAACGTTGCGAAATATATGTTCTATTTTTAACGTAACGACGTGATGTCAAGGTCACTTTCGCTGTAAGCGGTTATAGACGATGCGACAATGTTGTATCAGATCAAAAATTATCTAGTTACTGGAGGGTATTATAATATTTATAATATATCGTAGAACTGATCAATTAATAGAATGCAATTACATATATGATATTCCCTAACACTTTCCACACAATCAAATCATTTAAAAAATTCTGCCACCTTTTTATTAAGGTGCCAACTAAGAGTATTAAGAGGGATTAGATTTGTGATTGGTCTAGCTAGAGCCTAGGACTTTCGCTTCACATTCGCGGTCGTGAATTAAAAATTCTTCTTTTAAAATTATTTTGTACTAAAGGTTTTGGGGCGCTTGCATCCACCATTCCCAATGGATTCGCGGCTCAAAAATTGTGGATCCGAGCGGCACAACAAGACAGCTATTACCTAGAAAAGCTGCGCATAAAAGAGAACAGGGCGCCACCTACCGGAGATTTATTGTCGTCACTTAGTCTTATCATCGACAGTGACGACATAATAAGAATAAAGGGTCGTATAACTGCGGCCGAGGGAATACACGCAGAATCTGTGAGCCCAGCCGTACTGAGTGGAAAACACATATACACAAAGTTGTATATACAACACGTCCACGAGAAACTTCATCACGGAGGCATAGAAACAGTCGTAAATGAGCTACGCCAACGGCTATGGATAATGAAAATCCGACCGGCCGTACGAAACGTGATCAAAAGCTGTATGACGTGCAGAATAAAAAAGACTAAACCTACAAGTCCGGCCACAGGCGACTTACCTCCAGCTCGCCTGGCCCATCACGCACGACCTTTCACGTTCACCGGATTGGACTACTTTGGTCCAATAGAAGTCACCGTCGCGCGCCACCGCGAGAAAAGATACGTAGCGCTCTTCACATGTATGACGTCACGCGCCATACATCTAGAAGTCGTGACCTCCCTAAGCGCTGACTCAGCCATTTCAGCGCTGAGGAGGTTTATAGCCAGAAGAGGCTGTCCAACAGAGCTGTGGAGTGACAACGCAACTTGCTTCAAGGCGGCTGATAAAGAGCTCGCCCAGTCCATAGCTGAAGCCACCCAGCACGAGGCCACAAACCGCATGATCAAGTGGCGGTTCATCCCACCAGCAGCGCCGTTTATGGGCGGTGCATGGGAGCGCATGGTGCGCTCCGTTAAAGAAGCCCTGCGAGTCACCCTGCACGAACAACATCCAAGTGACGAGACGCTCAGCACACTGCTGACTGAGGCGGAGATGACCATAAATTCCCGCCCCCTCACTCATGTGGCGGTGACACCCGACGAACCGGCAGCACTAACGCCGAACCTTATACTACTCGGCCCGAACTGTCACATGCCGGTTCCCGGAGACTTCACCGAAGGCGACCTGAACGCGCGCCATCACTGGAGGCGCGCCCAGAGGCTCGCAGACGTATTCTGGCACCGCTGGGTACGGGAGTACATGCCCTCACTCCAGTACCGGCGGGAGCCCCGCAGCACCGGTGAACCACTAAAGATCGACGACATCGTCATCGTGTGCGACTCCAACTTACCCCGGAACACCTGGCCACGAGGCCGTGTCACCAACGTCTACCCGGGTAAAGACAACGAGGTACGAGTCGTCGACATCACCATGGGCAACGGCACCGTGCTACGCAGACCTACGAAGAAGATCGTCGTGCTACCAGTCGGTTCGCAGTATTGCGACGGCGGGAGAATGTGCACGACAGAATGAAAGCGTAGCACAAGTGCAGTGTATTAATATGTAAATAGAATCAAGTGTACGTGATATGTACGTACTGGCATCGCACGGCTCGGGGAAGAAAGGGGGTTGTCTCACAAGGGTTACGCAACTAGCGAGGTGAGGACGAATGAATTCTCACATTACACTAATAGAAGCGTACGAGACAAATCCATACACCTTTCCTACGAGACTATGGGATGTTAGTACGTACATTTATATTATGTTTTTTACCTACTCTAGAGGTGGTGTAGTTCCTCAGGATTTGGTCTTTACAACACCCATGGGAAGCGATGGAGTGATGCTATTCTAAAGCGGGCCGACATCGACATGTTGATACTAAAATATAATTATAATATATATATATTGTAGGATTCATAAAGGATGCACCAAGTTATTTGTTATATTCTTTTATTAACTATCGATATAATTACACATTCACGTCTTATTCGATTAAATGCCAAGGTAAAACTGTTCTCGAAATGAGCTGACATGTTCTTTTATAGCTTTGGCTAGGGCGACCCCACTCGTGGCTAGTCTAGTGTCTGTGGCGCGAGAGTGGTGTGAGGCGTCGCGCGCTGGCTTGGCATTGGCTGGCTTGGCTGGCGTGTCGCAATTGTCGGAAATGTGGCACGCTACAGCTTGGCATTGGCTGGCTTGGCTGGCGTATCGCGATTGGCGGAAATGTGACACGTTATAATATTATTATTTATATTAATTATTTATTCACTTATTTAAGTCTTCAATCAGTGCGTCCTGCCCCGTTATGACGTATGTGCCGAAACTTGGTTTCTGACGGCAGGCCTGATTCACAAATTCAAAGTCACTCAGCGAGCGACGAAGAGAGCTATGCTCGGAGTTCCTTTGCTGTACAAAATCCCTAATTTGGCGAAGAACTAAGGTTGCCGGCATAGTTCAAAGGATCAGCAAGCTGAAGTGGCAGTGGGCGGGCCATTTATGCCGCAGAACCGATAAGTGATGGGGGAGGCGATTCCTCGAATGGAGACCACGTACCGGGAAACGCAGTGTGGGACGCCCTAAGGCCAGGTGGACTGACGACTTAAAGAAAATCGCCGGTAGTGGCTGGACAAGAAGAACTGAAGACCGTGTGTGGTAGTGTTCCTTAGGAGAGGCCTATATCCGGCAGTGGAGAGACACAGGCCGATGGTATGGTATCGTAATTTATAATTGTAATAATAATCGTTTAAAATATGTCGATTGTATTATTCATAATCAAAGTTTAATCGGCCAAGGTCACGTCGCGCTGCTCTTTCCCTGCACTTTATAAAGGGATGGCAATATTGCACTTTGTGCTCCCTGAAATATAAAAGGATTTTACTGCACCCCTTTGTAAAGGGTAGAACTATTATTACAAGGACCCTTACTTTGCAAGGGGGAAGTATTCAACCCCTAAGCGGTACAGAGCGCCGCGCTTTATTGTGTTAACTTGTATGGTTGACAACAGGTTTCACTCTGCCTATCTATAGGTACTCGTGTGTAACCGTAACATGTTAGTAATAAAGACTGAATTTCAATACTACTAATTACAAATAGTATAAAGTTAAACAATGTATACAGAATGTCTATTATATATATTTTTATTTATTTTATATCAGACATCAAAAGCTCAAATAAATATATACCCAATTTAACTTACAAATGTGCACTAAAATAATTATTAGGGACTTTATTGTTCGGTCTCGCTTCCCTAAAGCGCCGGAACACCACTCCATCGGCCTAGAAGTCTAGACTTAGAAACAACTTCTCATACACTGCAGTAACCCGCGGCACAAATTGTCTAGACCTATATTTGAACTCCAGATAATTTATGAAAACTGAAACCGTGTATTCCGTTTAAGATTCATGAGTTAATTGATAAGTGATATTATGTATTTGTATGGGCAGAGTGCACGCTGAAGCCGCTGGGCACACTCGACTGGCCATGTTACCCCACTCTCACAGAAGAATAACTTGAAATGCACTACACTTTTCCTACTTTATCGTATTTCCCCAATGTACGTACAGTTCTCATCACATCCTATCCCTCCCCATTTTCCCAACTCTTTCTCCCAATCCATACCTTAATCTGCAATGGTAGGCAGCGCATCCGGGGGTGTGCCAACGTTTATCATTCTGGGTTGATGCTGACATATATGGTCCGTAGTATCCACTTACCATCAGGTGGACAGTACGCTCGTCTGCCGCCTTTTTTCTATAAAAATATAAAAAGATTTACTTGAAATAATTATCAATGGTAATTATCGCTTCGAATAAAAATAATTATCATCGTGCTTAAAGTCGAATTGCTTTAGTCTCACTAAAAATATCTCTCTCTAACTCATAAATTATCAAAATTCGAGAACTCTAAATTATCTATTATAAGATTTCTTAAACCCGTAACTTTTCTTCTAAAAAGGTTTTGCAAGGTGCTAAAAAGGTTATATTATAAAGCTGCTTTTCTTTTTAACAAATAAAGGGAACACGATTGACTCCAGTCACCGCCTCAAAGCTTTGGCTTGATGCCAAAGCTCCGTAACTTTTATATTGTTGAATTAAAGGTAATGTCTCTTGAGCGCCAGATTGGCAACTTCTCCGTATTGTACTGTAGACGGCAGGAATCCGGTGATGCACAAACTTCGCTTTTAAATTCGTATATTCTAGCTTCTAATACAAATTAGGTACAAATGTTCTGGCACGAGAATCACGTATATTTTTTTATTTTAATTATCTTATTTCTAACAATGCTATCTGTCCACACTGACATCTCTTATTTTTTTGACAGCCAAACATCGGAAACCCGCCTCAATTCAGTGTTGACATGACAAAATGTAATCTCACAATTATTTTCCACATATATTATAACAAAACATTTCAATGGTAACTTTTTAAAAAAAAATCTTTCAGTACATTAATTGCTGATTAGATTCTGCTGATTTTATGTTGTTCTTTTTATACTACTCCTCCAGCACAAAAGTGCGGTGCATTTGCATTCTCTCGATATTGAGGTGTCCCGTACTGTGCGGTCCAAACTGTTTTATACCGCCAACCCATAACTTATGGAATGAACTGCCTCAAGAGGTCTTTTCACTATGCTACGATAAGAAAGCTGTAAATATGATTTTGCAAGGTCAGCGGTGTACCAGCATACCTCCTCATGTTGGAGGTGTCCACGGGCTGCGGTAGCCACTTACCATCATTTGGCATTTTGCACATCCGCCTTCTTTCCTATAAATAAAAAGAATTTCACGTGTATGTCCGATACTTTGTTATTTAATTCGATGAATAATTGAGTCTTTCTAAAGTTTTCGAATGTTCTAAACGAAGAATAAGAAGATTAACTGATATATATATATATCAGAAATGGAGGCGGTAACCTTATTCTTCGTTATTATATAATAGCTTTTGGGAAAGGGGTCTGCGACCGAAAAAAGTTTGGGAAGCCCTACTTACTCTAAAAGATTATGTTAGGTGTCGGTATACGTAGGTGACTATGTAAATTATGAAATACAAAAAAAACATTTAGCTTACAACACAAATATTTATCACAACTTTTCAAAATACTCTTCATTAGTCTCTATATACAGCGATTCATTCGTCTAAACCAAAATTTAAAGCACTGGCGATACTCTTCTTTAGCGAGATTCTCAGCAGCTGCCATAAAAGCATTCCGAGCGTCCACAGGCCTGTCGAAATGAATACCACGGAGACCAAGCTTCACGTTTGAAAAGAGAAAGAAGTTGCATGGAGCTAAATCGGGGCTATAAGGAGGGTGGCTCAATTCTTGGATCTTTGTGGTCTTCAAAAACTCTTGGTAAGTTTTGCTTTGTGAGATGCATCATGATGCAAGAAAAGACCTCTCAAACCTGTTTTAGGACGTTTTTGATTTAACACTTGTTAAAGTTGGTAAACATACTTAACTGTACCATTGGGCATTAACAGATTTTTGAGCGTCTAAAAAGAAATTGCCGCTAATACCCACCCGTAGAGCAGAATGTTGCCACCATTTTTTTTGCCCACACTGCGCCACGTTTGACCTTACTGGGAGGCTCTTCGTCTGGAAACAACCAAACCGTTGATTGTCGCTTAGTTAGTTGGTCATACTAATAGATCTAATTCTCATCTCCAGTAATAATATTAAATATATTCCGTCCCTCTCCATTTTTGAATTTTACAATCATTCCCCTGCGTCGTTACAATCATGCTCATCGTCGCGTCGCGCGAACTCGTGTTTGTTCAGCAGTCAGTGAATGAGACACCCTACGCGAACAAAACTTCTCGACTTGAAGCTGTTGGTGTAAAAGTTCAAGAATGATCGGTGATGAAATCTTAAGACAGAGATAGAGGGAGGTCATGGAGGTCTGTTTGAAGGTAGATTTTTGGTTTCCGTTCAACATTTTCTTTGTCGCCTCGATGTTCTCATTCGTTACCGATGTCGCAGGAAGGCCACTCTCTCATTATCTTTTAAGGGAAATTTTTCCTTGTTTAAATTGAGAAAACCATCTAAAAATTGTTGCACTGGACGGTGCGAGGACCTCAAAAGCTGACACTAATCTATCTTTACAGTCACTTTCATTTTAAACAACTTTAACATCCTATAGCATCATAGCGTGAAAATGTTCCCGTTCAAATTCCATTATTGCAAAGAAAAGCGCGCGAAGAAAATGCAATAAAAAAGTGAATACAATATTTTTATTTATTTCGTTTTGACTAAAAATTGCTTTCGGAATTCGAATTTCAAATAAATGATAATTTAAAAAACGGGACAATTCAAAGGAGCTCTTTCTGAAATTTGAGAATTTCAAAATTTACCTAGTCACCCTATGTATCCTCAGTGAGTCCGACCAAAACCGTTATTTGACTTTTGCAATTCGGCCGCCCTACTAATGTGAAAATAGTCCACATTCCACGTTATTAAGTTCATAGTTTTAAACATCACACTGGTACACACTAGGATATCTTTTGTGGATTCAAAAACACATGGAATCGAAAAATAGAAACACGTTCCTCCCAGATTGAAATTAATCGTGTCCCGAAAATATTTTTGTGCTGAATCCTATATTTTACACACAAAGTAACATTTTTTCTGCTTGACATATTGACCTTGAATCTTTAAATCATAATTTAAGTCTTTTTGTGATGCAAATGGATTCGCTTTCGTATTTGAACACATGGTTGAATATGAAAAGAAACAGAAGTATTTTTAATTATTATTATATTCTGTTTGACATTGGATTTAAGGCAATTATTAACATTATTCTAACATCTTTCAAAAGGGACACTTGACTTTTAAAAGCCTTTTGCGGGTTACTTTATTATAATATTATTATCTTTAAAAAGATATATCTATCATATTTGATAGTTAATTTTATTGAGCTTGAATCGTGGAAAATTAGACGATTCAACAACGCGTGCAAATCATTAAACTTTACTATCAAAATGACTACTCAGTTCGTGGAACATTCCGTGCGTTACGTGGCATTTATGGTCAGAATGATCGGCCTGTTCAGTCCTCAATTCGACATCTAATCAACAAATTCGAAGAAACCGAGTCAGTTGCCGATCGAACATCTTCTGCACGTCAACGAAACGCAAGGTCTATCCAACACATTGTTGCTGTTGAGGACAGTGCGCGTGAGAATCCGAGATATTCAATTTATCGTCGTGCGCAAGAACTTGGTCTTTCTGCCACTTCAACTTGGCTAATTATGCGTCCGGACTTCAGGCTTCATCCGTATAAAATTCAATTGATACCAGAACTGCAGCCGAATGACCATAGACAGTGATGTAAAACACCTTATTGGCTGACTGGCCTTTGTAGAAATTGGAAGTGGACCCTGCTTTTGACCGAAAAATAATCTTCAATGACGAAGCCCATGTTGGCATGTTTGGCTTCGATAACAAGCAAAATTGTCTCATTTGTAACGATGAGAATCCACGGGAAATTCAAGAGCGTCAAATGCATCCCGAGAAAGTCACTATTTGGTGATTTTGGTCCGGAGGCATCATCGGCCCTTACTTCTTCCAAAATCAGCAAGCTGCGCTCATTGTTAACGGCGTCAGGTATCGGGTGATTATAACCGATTATTTGTGGACCCGGTTAGAGAATATGGACATTAGCCATATGTCGTTTCAAGAAAACTGCCCCACATGCCACATAGCGCATGCACCAATGGACATTCTGCAGAAATTCGCAGGCTCCATTATCTCGCGGGGCGCCTGCATCAACAGTCCACGCAGATAGTATGCTCTAACGCCCTTAGACTTCTTGTGGGGTTATGTTAAATCCCAGGTGTATGCAAATCAACCGCAAAAAATTTATTACCTAAAGGCCAACATCACCCGCGTCATTGATGAAATCGAGCCCGCTTTATGCGATAGAGTCATAGAAAATTGGACCTCCAGAATGCGCGTCACAACGTAGCCGCGGCATTCAATTATATTGCATAATTGAAGCTATCGATTGACCTTCCAAATAAAAAAAATTATAGCGGTATCGATTATACAACTTTTCATTTATATTTAAAACTAGAGCGCACTTATTGAAAGACCCTTTATATTTAACATAGCAACCCGTCTTATCTTCACGAGGACAATAGACTCGAGCCCCTGTATTTTTTTTCTCCAAAATATCGTGATATTAATTTGCATGTTGCGTTTTTTTCCCCTTATTTTTAAGGAACTTTTATGCCTTGGCACATGTCAGTTCCATCGTACCCTGAACTTACATTCTACAAGATTAATATAGATACCAATATGTCAGCCCTAGTGAGGGCTCACGAATCTGTATAAACTAAATGCTGTTCGTGAATTCGGTTCTCCTTTTATCTTATGGAACATACAAACATCATTCCTGTTCAGATCAAGAGCCCTCACTAAGGCCTCCCGTTCCTCTTGATTCCGGACACAATCCACCAACAAATATTGGACATCTTCAACAATTCCACATATATCGCAATTTGGAGAGCTAGTCTTTTTCATGAGGTATCCAAACTTATTGAGTGGCATGTGTCCAGAACGCAGCCTGAATGCTAAAACCCATATGTTTCGTTTGTCAGGTAATTCTAACATACCTGACAAATGTTCATCTGCATTTCTTACCGTGGGTGTCGTAAAAGGCGACTATGAGATAACCCTAAGGAACTACACCACCTCTAAAAGAGTGGACTCGCCAACCCGTTTAGCCAATGTGGCGTTCAAAATCCGTCTGCATTGAGGGGTCCCGTGTCCCAGCAGTGGACGCGAAAACTGCTGGTTACGCTTTTGCGGTTGCACATCCATAGGCTGACAAATTCGCAACCCCTTTTGGCTTCGCCGTAGTCTGGTAATTTATTTATTTACACTTCAAATGTTCACAAAATGTTCAATATGCGCACTTCAAAGCCTTAAGGCGTTGTTAGCCTACCAACCTTTGGGTAAACAGAAAGTGCATTGTAAAGTGTCATACCTACTCTTAATTAGAAAATAAATAATCGTAACATATAAACATATGCATAACAATGCAGGTACAAATATACATATAAATATGTATATTTCTACAATTATATTTACTTGTTTTGCTAGTGAGTGAGATATGCTAGAACCCATTCCCATCCCTCCCCATTTTCCTAATCCGTTCCTTAATCTGGAAAGGTAGGCAGCGCATCCTGGGGCGTGCCAACGTTTGTCAGTCTGGACTGACGTTGGCATCTATCGCGGACGTCTATGGACGACAGTATCCACTTACCATCAGGTGGATTGTAAAATTAAAAAAATGAGAAATTTGATTATTTAGTAGTTATCGCGAGGCAATATTCGCGGAGCCTCTTTGAATGAACGTTTGTTCGGAGCTTTCCTAATTTGAATGGCAATAAAGTTACAACGGTTGTGTAATTACCACGCCGCCAGTTGATATTTTATTTTTTTAAATCATGCTTGAGCGAGTGAAGTGGACTCGTTATCGGCGCTATCGCGTCAAGGCCTCAACTAATCAGTTTCAGCGTTAAGATGTTCATTATTGTTGCTTTTGTTCGCTCTGTTACTATATGCCATTGACCAGTACAATATGACAATTTGACTGTATGTTAATTTTATCAGAATTATGAAACGTATATTTTTTACGATGTCTATGCGATGCAGTCGAGTCTTTATATAGTCATAGTACTTCCCGTAAGCTCGCAGTGTGCAAACATGCGCTGGATTTCCGCTTTTCGTTCACGAGGTATACGATGCAGGACCAAGGTCCCCCTGTAGTTCACGAGTGTAGTGGTGTAAGTATATTTTGTATGACCATTTACACATTTGTTATAATTTTATTCAGTTTTGCGAGATACCATTGCTAAAATTTTGTCAACCAAACAAATAGAACACCTAAATAACGAATCTGAGTCGGGAGCAAGTGAAGGAGAAGTATTTTCTGGAGATAGTATCAGATTTGGGTGACGCTGAATTAGAAGCTGCTAATGACCGGGATTCAGTATAGTGATATAATAGTGATAATACAAAATCAAATGAAAATATATAAATATCAAGACCGTTGGATCCTACGTAGGGTCCTCCTGAAGCTGCATTCCCACAGTCAACAGGACTGCTGGCTGGTTTATGGTTTTATTTTAACCTTTTCAAAGGTAAGAGTTTTTTAACCGCCGCGGGTTTTATCAGAATTATTTTTAAAAAAACCCGTGTAATCTTTGCCACCTTGTTTCACCTCTTTAGGAGAAGAATTCGAAAAGTCCTTTTATAGTAAGTGTTTGCGTCATAAAAGGAAGCTACCGTCAAAAATTCATGTTTCTAGCTTGAGCAGCTTCAGCTCTGCGTTGATTAGTTAGTCACATTTCTCTTTTACATGTACTTAGTCTAGTCTAGTCATAAATATAGCTACAAAAAAAACATTGATATTTTTTTACATCATCACTTTATAAAATGATATTTTAGAAATAAATATGTAGGTAAGCATTTTAAAAATACATATAACGTTTATTGGAAATGCTCATCATTTGCTTTTATACAATCTTTTAAACATTGTGGCCAGTTTTCGGTTGAAACACGCATCCTTTCCGTGGGAAAACTGGCAACTGTCAAGTTTCCCTGGATTATGGAAAAATTATGGAATGTTTTAGGGATTTAATATTGTCATGCTTTCTAAAACACACCATAAATCATAATCCAGCGGAATAAGATCGGGACTTGATGTCGGCCATCATGAATTTCATGACGTCGGGAATGTTCCTTTCTAGCCACGCCTGTGTTAAGCGAGCCTTATGACCTGGTACTGAGTCTTGCTGAAAGGACCATTCTTGGTTATGGTATTGTTAAGAGGCTTTACGACCTTCTCAAGAATCGTATCTCTTGATACACTTGAGCCGACGTTTTAATACCTTTTTCACAAAAATATGGTTCAGTCACTCCTTTATTGCTAACACCCCAGCAAACCATCACTGAAGCCGGATAATGGCCACGTTGCACCCTATTGACCAATTGAGCAGCGTCTCTAGAGTTCATTCTACTTGTTTAAATGGTTCCTCAATTGTGAACATTTTCTCGTCCGTAAATAACATTTGTCTGTGAGCTTTCTTTGCTTACCGGCGAAGAAGTTTTTATTTGTCAACACTATTTTTGTAGTCTAGCCTAGTCTCTTGTAAGCAGCATTCCTAAATCATCTTTTAAAAGGCGTGACATGATTCTGGATGCTATATTCATCTCTGGATAAAATCTTTTGCTGTCGGACGGGATTTCTTCGGAATCTCACCTTCACAGCTTTAATCGTCTGTTTAGTACGAATGGTGTGTGGATGGCCAGACCTTTTTCTGTCACAAACAGGGGATGTTTCAATGTACCTACAAATAGCCCGGTACACGAACATTCGTCTAAAACCAAGCTGATGGCGATTTTTACAAATTGCATTTGTCTCCATGTCTACTTGGTGTAATGCAATTACAGCAATACCGTTTTCGTGATCACCCCACTCCATTTTAATATTAGTACAATATTTAATATTAATTGGCGCCATAATTAGAAAAAACGTTTATTTTTCACATGAGAATGACATATTCCAAAACCAAATGTAATTCTTTTTTTTTTATTGTAACGGTATTTATAGCCAGACCAGGTATAGATAGAAGCGAACTATAGTCTTCTGCTCGACCCAACCAGACTCGACGCTGAATTAATGAGGATTTTTTATCGCTTTATCTTAAAAATAGGATAGGATGGCATTCCCAAGCCATCCTATCCTGTCGCTCCGCATTTTTCCAAACCTTTGTCCAAATCAATTTCTACATCTCAAAAGTTAGGCAGTGCATCCGGCGGTGTGCCAGCGTTCGTCATTCTAAACTGATGTTGGCATCTATCCCGGATGTCTATGGACGACAGTATCCACTTACCACCAGGTGGACTCTATGCTCGTCTGCCCCTTCTTACTATAAAAAAAAAACAAAAAAATATCAGATGTTCGATTTAAACAGAAATCTCCAAACAACGAAATTTTAAGTTAGAATATCTTAACCGTTAATAAGTCCATACCGACAATAAAGGACCTTTGCTTAGATGACGTCACATATACATATACTAATAAGGGTCCTAACAAAATCGCGACAGCTAGGTCTAAATAAATGAATACTTTAATAACAATTACGACACCGCGATGAACACCCACTGGCTTAAAAAGTCAACGACACTACCACAATATTGAGTAGCAAAAAGTGTTCGGCCATTTTGAATTTTTATATATAGAGTACCAACCTGCCCGACCTATCTAGCCGTTGGGGCCATTGGGTAAGCGGGAAATTCGCGAGGCTTGACCTTATAACCGATTTTACAGCTGTCAAATAAAGTTGTTGCATATAAATAATAGAAAAGCAAATGCCAAACTTGTAGCGCCCGCGCGAATTCCTAGACCTGGATCCTGTGGGATTCCAAAATCCGGTAGCGCGTGTCTACTGTGTCTGGAAGCGACTTATTGGAAGAGGATGAGTAAAGAACACTCACCTCGTCAACACCGAACTCCTAGGAGTGCTCCGCCGTTTCTCCAGCATCCAGAGACTGCCACCGGGAGTGGCACCCCACTGCTCAGGCGCCGTGGCTTTATACTATGCTGCTGAGCCACTGAACAATACTCGTATAGAGTCCAACGCTTACGGAGGCCGTGATAACATCTCAATAACATTTTATTGAATTGTACATCCGGTCGAAGCGACGTTTCATGGACCGACCATATCAAGAACACCGAACTGCGTTCTTAAACCCTTATTACTGATTTTCGTGCTAAGACCACTGAGCTGAAATGGGACTGGGCTTTCGACACGTCTGTCGTATCCATTCAGAATGGTGGGCGAAAATTGTTACCGAGTGGATGCTACAAAATGGACACCGATGTAGAGGCAGACCGAGGAGGAGATGACGGGACGACTTAGATGCATACCACGGGACTTGGCGGAGCGTGGCGTTAAGCAGAGTGGTTTGGCATAAATGAAGGGAGGCCTTTCCTCAATAGTGGGATACAAACATATGCTATTAAAATAATAATATAAATAATTATTTCGGAAAATTACCATTACATTCTATTATTACAGCTATTCTATTCTATTATTAATTACCACTACATTTATTACCAGCGTCTAGCTGGAGCCAACGGGCCAGCATCGGCCAGTCTCACCTAGCCACGAGCGTGCATCATATATATTGCATTTAAAAATTTACGCAACCAATTGGTACAATAATAAGAAAAGGGCAAGCATCGACATGCTGTATTGAACTCACAAAACAAAAATGTTCCCATTCACAAAACAAGTTTGTGTTCATAAAAAATAAATAAAATCAATCTAAAGAAGTCCAACTATTTCGTAATGACACGTTTACATTGCCAAACAAGACAAGCTTTAACATAAGAAGGCGCAAGTTTACTTACAGTCACATTTTTCGTCAATAATTTGAGAACTTATTTACAGACCTTCGGATTTTTCGTCTACAATTTACGAAAACGCGAATTTACACTACACTCAGATTTACTATTAACGGTTTCCTTAATTACTATCTCCTTAGACGCGCTTTTACTTACGGTAATTTTTTCCGACAACCGCGCTAAACGCTTGTTGCATGGCCCCATCGTATAACCTAACAAAAACTGAAGAACTCTTCGATCTCTTTTTGCATTTAGGTGTTGTTCTTTGTAAAAAAAAACCTGGTAGTACTTGTTTTGTACCTATTTCTGTCCCTTTCACTCGACTTAGATTTTAATCCCTGTGCGTGACGTTTGGTTTTTTTCAATCTGACTAGGCTTTGTGATCAGCTTCGTCAGCATTTCGTTTCGAATCATTAATACCTTCCGTTATGTAAACAAAGGGACCTTTTACATGCGCCTTACTGTTTCTCTATTTACTAAAAGAAACGCCGATGATAGCGTCAGTCTGTAAGGTAGCTCTCGTTAATTTAGGCGCTATTCGCCAACATTTGTGATTAGATACCCTTCCTACTCGGGGGTTGAATTTGGACAAACGAAACTGGTTCCATACCATTACCGTGTGTCCCTCCACTGCTGGATATAATGGGATGAATATTTCTTTGGGGAATCCTACCAACCAGGCTTGGCATGTTTAAAACACAATCTAAATAAAACTTGGGCGAATTTTAAATTAAAACGTTTTCTTACATAAACTGCAAAATCTTATTTCTAGTTCTTACGACACGTCAAAAACGAAATATCGATTACGTTATGAAGTATGTGTCAGGCTGCAGGCATCTCTATTCTCTACCTTGCATTGCATTGAATTGGCGGAATCATCTGAATCAATTTCGAAGTTCATTTTGTCATAAATTATAAGGTTATTCTCATAATATACAAACAATTGAGTTTTTGTAAATAATTCGGGAAATCCCCAATAAAGAGAAAATTACCTTAGACGAAAATATATCCCGAGTTGTATTTTGAACATGTTTAAAAATGTCTAAAACCTGTGTTTAAATTCAACGAAAAAAACTGATTTAAAACATAGCAAACACTTGTTTAAATCATTTTGAACTGTTTGTTTTATAAATAAAAAAAAACTGATATTTCCCATCCCTGCCTACTGAGCGAGCTAACTTTGGAAGATATATATATTTATAATACTTAATGTTCTACCGTATGTACGTAATTGTGGTATTGGGACAATGAATGAATATATTTTCTTTCATTTCTTTCCAATGCGCCCTTATTACATAACCTCAACCTCAAATCGTCTCTATGGCAACTGATATTATGTAAACTGATACAGTTGTTTCACACTGTTTATAAACCTTATAATAATAAGGTGTGAATCGACACGCGAGTCGCACTCACAAATGATTTTATGCATCAATTATGTTGGAAAGGTTAAGTAAAGTACATAAGTACACAGTCACGTGATCAGTTGAGTTAATTTTTGATAAAATGACTATTTGGATTTTAAAATTCACTATATTTCTACTAATGATGACCAGCGGAGTTAGAAATTATTATAACCTGTTACTTTATATAATATACGTATGTATATATATTATATAGAAAAAACGCGGCAGACCAGCATACAGCCCGCCTGATGGTAAGTGGATACTGTCCTGTCGCCCATGGACATCCGCGATACATGCCAACTTCAGTCCACAATTACAAACGTTGACCCTGTTGACATGTGTCGTAAAAGGCCACTAATAGATAGCAATGTCGCTACCTCAAGCCCGGAGGAACTACACCACTTCTAAAAGAGTGGACTAGCCAGCCGGTTTGGACAGCGTGGCGTAAGGCCATACATCTCTTATGCACAAGACAATGTGCATGAGAAGGGGTCCAGCAGTGGGCGATAAACTGATGTTGGCATGTATCGCGGACGTCCGTGTGCAACTACCATTAGGAACTGTCTCCACGACTGACACGTAATTTCTGTAAAAAAAAAACTGATCTTACTTTTCCAATGCCATTATTCATACACCCCCCCTCCCTATACAGTACACATGCGAATCAAATTAGTCCTTATGTAAAAGCCCTAAGGATTAGCTATAAAGGGACCTGTTTTTGGTAAAACTGTTAAGTGTAACAAGTTTTTCACGGATACATTGGTAGCATTTGTGTGGCGCAAGTCATATTATTGTAGCGTGTATTGTGACCGCAGTCACAGAAGAACTAACAGTACAAGTACAGAAGATTCTCTCCCCAAAAATGCTCCAGAAAACGTACAAAAACATACCTACAAAATATAATTTCGTTCATCGCGAGCCAAATTGGATCCTACGCGCATCGGAGAAAGGCGATAATTACACTGAACCGCTTAAGCACACGCACACAATGACACTCCGTGGCGTGAATCGCTAGGGTGACACGTTTCGAAATTGTATAGTAGTTTTATTCGTTTTACAACACAATTTTAAATTCGTTCTAAAATTAAATTAAATAAAAAGTATTATACCAATTTACACAATATATGTAATAGTAGTTTTATGCAGCTTTGATTGTATACGCGCGATGCGAGCGTTAGAAAGTGCTTCTGGCAATCGACTAAATAAACTCCTGCACAGGGGCCCGCCGGTTTAAGCAGACAACACAATTTTAACTTAGTACTGAGTACGCCGGGCCTACTGTAGTCAGCCTTTTTCTGTTTATCGTCCACTGCTGGACACGAGTCTCTTCATGCATATTGTCCTGTCCACGAGGCACGTATAGCCTTAAAACCACACGTTGGCCAAAAGCGGGTTGACGAATTCACTCTTTTGGAGGTTGTGTAGATCCTCGGGGCTTGTGGTAGCGGCTTTGTTATCCCCTAATCGCCTTTTACGACACCCACGGGACAAGGAGGGGGGGGGGGGGGGTTATATTCTAAGCCACACAATGGGAGGAGTTCTATTCTAAAGCCACAGAATACCACAGCATATATTGATTGATATTGATATTTCAGTAACAATTTACAAACTCATTTAAACCACAAAATTTATTTGAAACAACTCGTAGACAAACTAGTTTGTATTTCAATTGTATACATGATCATTATAAATAAAAAAAATGATAAATAGTTTATTACATTTATTAAAAACCCACCAACGAACATACAAATAGTGACAATGCATTAGTTGTGTTATGTTTATGATCTACAATAGTCGTGCAAGGGAGGGCTTTTTTATTTTAAAAAATATGAAAAAGATTTTAACATATGAAACAAAGAATAGAATAACGGTTTATATGATGGTATCGCCCACGGCTTTGACGTTAACTGCCTTACAATTAAAAGATCTATGGAATAAATGCTTTCCTTTTTAACAACATTCCACTTGAGAAAAAGGTCTGGGGCTATCTTTTGTTAGTAAAATAAAAATAATTGAGAAATATTTTTATCAATGGAAAATATGACAATGGACAGTAGTAAAACTACGCAAGAGTATTTAATATACGGACCTAGCAGTCTTGATGCTTAGGAAAAAAATTAAATGCGTCAAAATTGTTTTTAATTTTTTTTATTTATTATTTTGACTATACGGTCACTGTTTGGGTACATGAAATATCATTCATTGTCTGATGAGCTGGGATCTTAAAAATTAACATTTATGACAAATCCGTCTATATGCTCTTGCGATAAATACTAAGTACTGACATAGAAGTACAGGCAGGTAAAAAGGCTTGTCGCCGGTAAAGTGATTTTATGATCGGTAATCCAACAAACAATAGGCAAGTTACTCACCTAACTCGGGAGTGGAATGTTTCCCATTCCTAGTGGACGTACATACCCATTGTCTCTTAAATATTCGATATGCCGTTTGATCTCCTGCGTCGGAATGGAATAAAGTGGCGACTACGTAGATTTATCCGAGCGATTTATTAAATATTTACTATTATCAAAAGTACAATGTTGTTTTTGTCACAAATGACACGCTCACAGGCTGTAACTTACACCACACGTCTGCAAGTTTTTTTGATACCAAAACGAGTAAACAGGTTTGGTATCAGAACTCGATTTTGGCGCTGAATTCTTTTAAAAAATAATTGTTCCCGAGAATTGCTCTTTGTACTGCAATTCTGCTCCGTTTTGGAAACACGTTTCTGAAACTATTTTTCTTGCCGTTTCGTTATGACTAGTAAAATTTTCCGATTATTCTATTCTTTCCTAACACTACGATCTACAATGAAAGTTATAACTAATTGTGGGAATTGCCTCTGGCATATCTCACTCACTACCGTAACATATATATATATATATATTAGGGGAATTGGATAAAGTGGAATTGTAATACATTTTACAGTAGCCTTCTGTGAGAGACGTAGAGTTTCAGGGGCTGTGGGATTGCTGCGTACACCACACTCCCCTTCGGACCGATGTCGAAATAAAAATATTAGTTAGTTTCAAAACTGAACCCGACCAGAATCCTCAAAATACACGTATAATTATACACAGTTTAACGCTCTTCTCATTAACACCTACACAACACATATTTTATTTTAAATCATCTACACGAGTACCATCTCTCCACTACTGGATAAAGTTCTGTCCCACAACTCCACATAACATACGACCTAGCGCTCTTCTAACACACCTTCTTTAAATCCACGTGCGTGATATAAATTTACTAATAATGTTCTCTATTGTCATCAGGTGCGAGGCGGCAGCACAGGCGCTCCGCCTCCTCCAGCACCGGCCGTCGTGGAGCAGGAGAAAAGATCGCCGCTGCAGCCGCAGCAGCAGGGCAGGGCTCCGCCGCCAACAGGTACGAATCAGATCATACTGATTATTTACAATCAGTTGTATACAGATCTTTCACAAACTTTGGCTCTACAGCTAAGGGCCCACCCCTTGGCCTGATCTAGCAAGTTTCTCCAGATCGTCTAGTCCATGGCCTTCGTCCTCCAATCTGCAATTCTAATCGCTTACATATCTCTGTTTACTTCATTCAGCCATCTCAACCGGGGTCTCCCACGGTTTCGACGTCCCTCCGGTCTGCTCGTTAGGACTTTCTTTGACGGTCTTTCCTTATCCATCCGCTGCACATGTCCAAACCATCTCATTCGGCCAAGTTTAATATCATTTACTATGTCTGGTCTTTCTCAATACTATTGGCTTTTTTCTTATATATAACCAGAAAAGTCATGTCGTTGGTCTCTGGCCGGCGGAGGTGGATTATATTATATAATACTCGTAGAATGAGATTGCTGAAGTAGCAACGTGCAGGACCGATCACCGATGGGGGAGACGAGTACTCGAATACAGGCTACGTACTAGGACTTAATAAGTTCGCCGGTGATGGATGCATGAGAAGAACCGAGAATTGTGTATGGTTGCGAACCCAGAGAGGGATCTATATCCAACAGTGGAGAGACATTGGCTGTTGGTATATACGTAGACCATGGTGCTCGGTATCATATCTGCATCATAATGCAATGTAACTCCGACCTATGAACGGTTTAGTAGCAAAATGTGCAATTCTCAAAATGGTATTATATTTTTTTTGCGACTGCATCGATGTTGCATCTTGATCGCTAGCTAAGGATAGTGAGGCGTCGTCAGAATCCATGGCGGCGATGGTTGATCGATCAGTATACTCTAGTTTCCCAAATCGCTGCCACTAATGTGCGCTGAAACACATTTGGTAGGAGCGTTTCGCAACTAAAAATCGTGCGATTGCAGATTTAAATATACAGAGTTTAGCGTCTACAACTAGCTACTACTTAAGAGACTACGTCGCTGACCATCGATGCTAAAATATCGAGTGTGTTAAGGATTTATCATTGTCTAAATATGTTACCTATATGTATTTAATTGTCGACAGAACCAGTCGCTCCTCCGCCACCTAAACCGTCTATCGTGAAGGCATCGAGGAACGCGAAAATCAATCAGAAGGTTGGTGAAAATATCAAAATTGTTATCATACGTAGGAGCTCTAACTTTGAACTCCCATAATCTGTAGAATAAAGACATATTTACACTATTTCGGTTTGACCGGATTCAGTAGATAACCGCATTCGGTCACCGACTAGTGTTATTTTTTTATATTGCTACGTTTTACCAGTGTCGAATTTTCATTTTAATTAACAATTTTAAAATCAAAACAATTCAAAACGCTTTTCCTTGTGAAAAGTTGTCCAGATTTCAAAAGAAATGGAAATCTGTCGAGGCATGTTCCGGTAGTATGGTGGGTGAGGGAGAGTCTTCAGGTCCACCTCTTGAAGTTTTAAAACTGTCGTATGCGAAGTGTGAGGGCGGACATTGTCATGAAGAACAAGTGGAGATGAGCGATCGACCAAACTTAGGTGATTTGTTGCCAGATTTTACATCCTATCGTTTGACCGGCTCGCAAGAAACTAGTGGACAATTACATTCTACAATTACTAACATCAAACCCTGCTGAGTTGCTGTACTTTGAGATTGATCTGTTTCCACTATAGATTTTAATTCATCGTTATTTACCTTGGTCGTTGGTCGTCCGTGGGGCCTCATCCTTTAGATCGAAATTTCCAAAACGGAAGCGTTCAAACTATAGACGCATGGTGCGATCGTTTGTGGTGTTTGACCCATACACCATTGATATTGTGAGTTGTCTGACATGCGTTAGTGCAACTCGTATTCAAAAATTTACAATTTATTCATTTTATTTTCAAGACAATCGGATGAACACATTTTTGGTACAGAAAAACAAATAAAATACTTATTTTGAAATAAGAAAATCATAGCTATTAGATGCATTTTGTTTTATTTTGAAATTCGAATTATAACAGAAGATATCGAAACTCAAAGTGGCCAGTAATAAAATCGGTCATTTCATAGGTAAAGCACCTAATATTTCTGTCCTGGATACGAAATATATTATGTTCAAATTAATATTTATTAAAAATGGGACTGAAATTGCCGAAGTTACGGGCTTCTGACTGATCCGTTGACAGGCAGAGGACTATTTTTTTTTATGAGTAACACGACACCCTAAATAATTCTCCGTGTCGTGGGTCCAGAGGCACATAGGAAGACAAACACACCACCCAGTCAGGAATACACTTCATCTTTAAAAAAAATCCGACCGGGAATCGAAACCCGGGACTTTTTACACAACAGGCAAGAACTCCACTTGGGGCTAATCGGTCATAATTAATGTTTTCCAATTGATGATAATTAATAACTAATAATAACATATTCTCGACTCTCTTGAATTTAAACTCCGGCCGGTACCAACTGTTGACAGTAGAGCATTCGAGATCTGTATAAGCATTTATTATGAAACGACGAGGAAACGAACCCGGGACCTTTTATTTATTTTATTTCTTTGGCACAGTAACAATCGCAATTATTAATTATTTATACTTTTGCACACCAGTTGAGTTAACCGGCCATCAATCGTCATATAAGGGTCACTCGAGAATCCCAAACGGCATAAAATGGATTTTTTCCTTAATTTCTGGTTTCTGCTATCACACACACACACAGTAACAAACACATCCGATATGGTATTGTATTGTAATATCGTTTGGGGGTACCAAATTGAAGAATTTCATGCAAATTCTATACAAATAATATTAGTAAATAATTCTTCACAGTATAATATACTCTATTCCAAGGCCTTAATGCATCTTTTCAAGCGTGGTGAAGTGTATAATTTGATATATATACTCGGTTACCAGACGGCTACGGTGACAATGCTTTAAGAGAACTGAGCAGCAAGAAAATATTGAATGAGCAACCAATCGATGGCAGCAAATATAAAGTTTTGTTGGGTCCTCTGGAGTCAAATAAAGATATAGGAGTCACTGTCAAATCCAAACAATTATTGAGTTTATTGTCAGCTACAGGTGGATATTGTAGTAAATATAAATATGGTAGTATCCCTGCAACTTGCCAGCAACTATTCGTCTATACCAGTGATACTCAAAGTGGTCTATATCGACCCCCAGGATCCAGTCCAGGATACTATGACCCGCAAGGGGTCCATGTCAGCGACAAAAAAAATTGGGGGTCCATGAGATGTAAATGGGGGTCCACGGCAGTGGACCTCATTTATGAAGGTCGTGACTTTAATTTTGGCTTTCCATGAATGGAATAATGCACATACACAGACAGTACCTTTTTACTTACATAATACTTTCTTATAATATAAACACATATATCTATCTATAATATATAAATTATAAAACCACCTATAAAGTAAAAATTTTTAAAACCTAAAACGTGAAGAATTAAATTAAAATTTAAGTTATTAGGTATATTTTCTGGTATATGTATTTACGTATTTACTATTAGTATTTACTATTAGTCTTAGTATTTACGTGAAAACGTAACAGATAGACCGACGAAACACTACGGTTTTAACGTGAAGTCGCGAAGTGAGTAGCACTATATCAGCTGTCAAAAACACATGAAGTTGATGAATTTGCAAAAATTCAATATTTGCATAAGCAGTAAGCAGGGGTTCTACTCAAAACATGGCAAGTGGTCTACGCGACAAAAAGTTTGGGGACCTCTGGTCTATACATTAATGTGATTTGATAGATAATTATCGATAGTGTAATAATAACATTTAGTCACTAATATTCTTTCTAATTTTATTTTAAAGTCCAGTTCCTTTGTAGAATCGGGTACTTCATTAAATAATTTAGGAGCTAATACAAATAGGACAGCCTTTTTATAAAATTTCATATTAGGATGATGATGCAGACGTACTTCAATTTTATTCCTTCCCCTCGGATGTCTAATTTCTAATATCAATTTAAAATTATTTGGGTGATGCTGTTGACATTATTATTATTAAAAAAAAATTTACAATTATTAAAAAAAACGTTTTGTTTTGGTAATCCAATATCTCCAAAGGTAGGCACCGCATCCGGTGGCGTGCCAGCGTTTGTCATTCTGGACTAATGTTGGCATGTATCGCGGATGTTCATGGACTACAGTATACACTTACCATCGGATGGACTGTATGCTCGTCTGCCGACATTATCCATAAAATAAATATTTGCTGCTACATGTAGTATTTTTTGGTGCTCATTTAAATTACAACCAATAATTATTTTTTTATATCTTTTCTAACTGGACTGGAACATTTTTAATAATTATTTATAGTCGATCGACTGTTACCATCGTATATGTTAATTAAAAATTAAATTAAATAAAGTACATTTTCTTATAGTAGATATGGCACAGCACACAGGGGCCGGTAGGGAGGGGGTTAGGCCACATGTTAATCATGTGATTAGGCGCAGAATATCCACTTTTCGCGAAACGTGCACTTTTAGTAAAATTCATAGAACAAACGAGATAATGTATATTGTGTAAAAAATTAACAAAATTATGAGCTCTCTAAAAACGTTTTTTTTTTCTACCTATATTTTTAGTAATTTAGAAATGCGATATATAAAAACAATCTGTATTAATTTAAAAAATAAAATAAAACCTTGAGAAAAAAATGTTTGGTTTTAACATTTTTTCTTTGCGCTTAACCCACGCTTAACACCCGTATACGGTCACCCATGGACATATGCAACCTTCAAAGCCCTCTTGAAAAACCTCATGTGATAGCATAGTGGAAAACTGCAATTTGCAGTGCATTACACAATCTGCGGGTTTGTGCTATAGTATAAAGTGTATTGCGGACCACACTACACAGCAGCTCTGCTCTGCAAATGCATTTACAAACTTTCAATAACGATGCTTTCAATGCTCTTTGCAAACTTTCTATAACGAGTAGTGCATAAACTAATTTGCGTGCTCTAGAAATATCCCTACGCCTCTACTATCTGCATTTACTTATTTTCCTCCATTTTCCACGCCAATGGTCACCCGAAGCCGGCTCGCCGCTGCGCAAAAACACGTTTTCAATCGCTACGTGTCGCTCTTATTGTTGTGTCGTGGCCGGTAGTGATGTCTAGGCTTATCGATGGTCGAAGAATTTTATTTATGGGCGCGATACTTTTTATGGAATTGGTGGCAGATAAACATGCAGCCCAATTGATAGCAAGCCACTTATCGTCTCGTATGACACTCAGCTCTTTGAAGTACACAATTTTTGTGGTCCTTAAGATTTGGCCACTTTTAGATATCTAATTAGAACCCCAGATGGCAAAGCAATTAGTATTTGCTTTATTTGTTTATTAGACACAAAGTTACTCAGCACTTAAGAATAAAATATGTTTTCAAAGTTTAAAAACAAATCATACTGGCAATTATGGACTTCATTTTTTACAATAGGATGATAATAATAAATGGCAAGGTTATGGACAGTCGTGATAAACAAGTAATTATCGCTTACATTCCTTAATATACTTATAAATGAAAAAAACAATGTTATTTACTTTTTTTTTTAATATGTTTTATGTTTTATATTGTTGAGTGTATGTGGAAGATTTGTGTGAGAATAAGTAATTATTAATTAGACATTTAAATTGAATTACTTAATTTGTATGTACGTATAGATAAATTAAGGACTAAAAAAACAAAAGGGTATCAACGGTGTTAGCACGATTAGAAACGTTTGCGTTGTAAATAGGTTATTATACTTTCTTTAAGGCTCGTATTCGCTGCTCGAACTGAAAGTCTATGGACGACAGTATTCACTTACCATCAGGTGGACTGTGTGCTCGTCTGTCGTCTAACGTCTATTAAAAAAAAGTTCAAGTTTATTTTACAACGTTGTACTTGCGATTGGCAAGTAGCTATTGAATAAGTTGTTATTGAACTGCAAAGAAGTTTGTACTTATACGAACGCTCAATTTGTCAATAGCATTCGAATCCATTGTTTTATTTAACAAGTTGTTACATCTTATTGCCATACCGTAACACATTACTGTTCGGCGGCATGGTTAGTCGAGTAAGCAAGGATGGTCGCATTGCTACTAGGAATGAAAACGGACTAAGTCCTTTTAATGCTTTCCTTCGGTAATTAATTCACATAAAACTAATTCGCTCACTTGTAAACTTATGGCTTCGACACTGTGAACGCGGGTCAGGCGTTTCTGTATGGTGTTTCATCTCCCACTATATGAATGCGAAAGTTGCAAAAAGTGCAACGATGCGTAGTAGTAATAAAGTAGTAATGCGACGGTCCCAATTTTGTGAGAGATTTACGAATTTCTGCAGAAGTTTTATGTGTTTATCGCCGCAAAAGATAAACACGTAATAAAGGCCAACATAATTTGATACGGTATCAACGCACGATAACGACATTATAGAAAATCTTTTACATTACGTCAACGCGAATATTACTCTTAAATTCCATATAAATCAGGACTACTAACCTCGTAACATTAGCTCATGAAATATTCATAAGATTATTTGTCCACGATAAAAGTCGATAATATCTCGCTGCTGAGCGTGTCCCATCTCTAGACCAGTCCACCGCTTACCGGCATCGTAGACGGTCGCGTGTTCGTCTCCGCATTTGAAATCCATTTTAATTCCATTTTTAAACCGCTGGGATATTCGAATTTCGAAATTGCGGAGCCACCAGCTTCGTTATTTAAAAGTTCTTTACAGTGCCAGTGAAATACCTGTTCCCGTTGTTCTAAAGATAAATTACGTGTATTAGTGATTTATCGGAATGTGTACAGTTTTTATCGTTAGATTTGTTCTGGTGACATAATTTGGAATGCTGTAGTTTCACGGATTATATTGTTACTGTTTATGGTATTATTTTTCTTCGAAAAGGTCTTCTTATCTAGAAATTGTGTTAACGCTCTAGATTTACGACCGTTTTCAACGAGTAAAATAAATTGTTATATTTGTTATCGTAAAATACCTTAGAAAAACATTTTCGTTAAGAATATATTAAATGATATCTGCAATGTGGTAGTGGCTTAACAAGGCGAAGGATTCTGGATTAAAATTCCTGCCAATATAGCTGCCGAATATAGCCTCTCCTACTACGGCTTTACACCATACACTATCTTTAGCCCTTCTCATCCATCCACCACCGGCGAACATCTTCATGTCGTCACACACTGCGCGCACCGGTACGTGGTCACTGTATTCGAGGACTTTTCTACCCCACATAATAAGAATTCAGAAAAATAGATTCGCCGATGACACGACATCATTAGGCTCATCAGAGAGAACAAATATGGCGGGTGCTAATTTTGGGCGCAAGTAAACACGAAATGGATGTGACAATGTCAGAGCAGTCGACACTTGTTACAAATTTAATATCATACAGCAGGGTTGTACACAACTTTTATATAAAAGTGTTCCACTTAAAAAAATCCGACCTCTTACGGTCCGACTTAATAAATAAAACAATGAAAAATATAGCTTTGTATATTGTTTATTAATATGTAAAATTAATATAAATAGGTAACAAAAAAATATATGACAAGATTGTGCTTTCATTTCCTCTGTTCAAATTAAACAAAGTCATGAGTATAATTTTATAACGTCAACCTTAAAATTTGATAATGATGAATAATTTCAAATTCCCTTCCTGACCGACATCATCATGCCGAGCAATGTGCGTCAGTCTTTAATACACATTGGGTTGTGATGATTACAAGAGAGACGGTAATCGGCAAAAATATTTTTAGTGCGAAAATTAAGCTGCTTTATAAATATTTGTTGTATGCGTTCAATAAGTAACATATTGCTGGTTCCAAATTTGGCAACAGTATTTCAGTATACTTCTTACGTAGGCGTAATACGATATTTTAATGCATCCAACATCATAAAAAGGTTTGCTAACTCTTAAAAGGAAGCCAAGGTTTTTGTAGGCTCTATTAGTGATCGACTCAATGTGGTTCTTGAAAGTGAGCTTAGAGTCCAATAAAACGCCCAAGATCCGAGGACTAACTGCACTCTAGTTAGTTTAGTGTTATTCATACAATATGGGTTTACTATAATACATCTGTTGGATGTTATAATAAGTCGTTAAGGTATAATTCGCTATTTTAGAAAATTAGAGAAATAAATGTAGTTAGAAATACCTTACATACTTTTTAGAAAAATAAATGTTTTGACAAATGCATTGCTTTAGGAGCCCTATCTGAAAACATGACCATGACCTTTGAATGTATTGGAATTGCAATGCAATCAGCCCTTTCAGTGTCCACTACTGGACATGGGCCTCCTCATGCATATTATCTTCTGCTTGAGGGCGAGTCCACTCTTTTAGAGGTGGTGTAGTTTCTCAGGTAGCTGCTTTGTTATCCCTTACTGGGCTTTTACGATACCAATGGGAAGAGATGGGGTCACGCTACTCTATATTCTGCCGACACCGCACGGCAACTTGTTAACATATTATATAATAGCGACCCGCCCTCGCTTCGCTTCGATTTAGAAGTTTTTATTTCCAAAATTTCAAAATAAAATATAGCCTATATTAGACACAGATAATGTAGCTTCCTATTTGTGAAAGAATTTTTGAAATCGGTTCAGTAGTTCCAGAGATGACCCCCAACATACCTGCAAACACACAATTGTACCTCTTTATTATATTAGTAATAGATAAATAAATATAACTGTACATGAAAAAAAAACCATTTACGGGTACACTAAAAATGTAGATTCTCGTTTAAAATTACTAGCACATGGGGAATGATATGTTGCTGCGTTCCCTTGCGCATGCCATCAAGCGATTTTCTACTTTAAGATGATGATGTGTGCGTGGTTGTTCGTCCATTGTTCTCGTATGACAACACAGGATGGCACGCAGTAAACCGAAGAATGTTTAGACCTTGTCTGCGCGTGCGAGAGAAAATTGTTATCGAATGGTGTGAAGTGTTATAATTTTGTGGCCGCCATCTCTTTGTGTTGTTGACAAACTGCAAGCTGCATTACTTAACCGATTAAAATATAATTTGGCAGATAAATAGTCTGTGTCTATATATAAATTACATTCTAAGATGGGTCAAATTAGTTCAGTAGTTTCAAAATTACGACGACGTAAAATTTTCAAAAACTAAAAATTTCAATGTCTATACATCCAAAATACAATTTATGTCGTTATGTCGTCGGATATGTTGCGTATAGCCAGTTCTACAACTTTATATAGACATTATTTTTCCAAACTTTTAGTAAATCTCACTTCCGACTTACCTACCATCCGTTCATTTTTTCTACGAAAGAGGCAAACTCAAAATGTACTGGGCCTATTTTGAAAAACTGACTTTATTATATATAATAATAATATCCTTTATTTCTGCAGAATATGGTATACATTGTATTGAAGATCTTAAATTTAAATAATAATCCAACATAGTCTACCGCTCAAGTCGGTGTGAGAATCAAAATGTCCATTGCCTAATATAATGTCAATCACTAATATATTGAATTTGTCACTTAAAAGCTCGTCAATAGTTTTTTTGTTTGTTTAACAATAATTGGAACAATTTACTCTTAAAAGTATTTATTTGAACGACATTTTTTCATATTAGGTATATGATATAAATTATAAATACGAATATATTATACATTTGAAACTGAATTTATAATTGAGTCCCCTGCGAAGTGATGTTGTCATTTGAACGAAGCCGCGTCGAATCGCTAGTCTTCTATATCTATAATAAAATATAACAAATCATTTAATTTTTAAAAAAAAATGGTTGCTGTTAAAGTACGAATGATAACAACATAATATATTGGATTTTTTATATCTGTATGTCGTGTGATCGCGGAACACTGAATGGATTTTAATGAAACTCTGCATCTTGTGTGCTTCGTGATATTTAATGTACTTTGGGGCCGTTCAAGTATTACGTAAACAGAATTTTAGTCACAGCGTCAGCGTAAGTAAGCAAAGCTCTTACGGGGGTAAGCATGGGGGGGGCCTCCATAAGCATTGGTATAATTTTTACAAAATCTGTTCATGTTTCTCATTTAATCAGAATCTACTAAATTTTGCCAAAAAATACGAAAGTAAATAAATAAATATTGCTGTTCAGACCCCCCCCGTCATCAAAAATAAGCAAAGCAAAGAACCCCCCCCCCCCCTCTTCGGTGCTTACGTAATACTGGAACGGCTCCTTTATATCCAGATCAATTATAGAGTTCCCACGGGAATCAAGCTAACCACACACACTTTAACGTCTACGAGCACAAAGTCGCGGGATCTGCTAGTTCCATTGAGTTTATGGTACAGAACTGATGTGTGCGTTAACAAGATTGGGTAAATAATGTGCTCGAATTGAAGCTACTATCTCAAGGTCACCTCGCAGTGATAATTTAGTTTCATCATACGTAGTTGCCGTTACATAATGTGTATAGATTATGTGAAACATTTTTTGGTGAAAAATCGTCTTCAGACTTCTCGTTACTATCCAGAGGTTTTTGGACTGGAAGTAGACTTTTGCTGTCTGTGCTCTTTTGAAGGGCATCTGGGGATATTTTACAAATGTGTCCGGAGTTTTTAAGAATTGTTTATAATATTCTGATTTGACTAAATACAATCCTCAACGTGGCGTGCCCGAGGCCACGGAGAGACACTAATCAGTGTAAATTTATTTTAATCTATAGGTCTTTGTTCAAGATTTCTGGTACGTCCTAGCGAATACGGTACGAAATCTAGTTTCTTTAAATTTATGATGGCAACCCTATCTCGAAGAAACGCCTTAGCGGTAAGGCCGCTAATTGTACTTCTAATTACCTGTATTTTGTGTTTCTTTTATAAAACCTCCTTTTCTTTGAAATTCCTTTCTCATGTTACAATGAGACCTTATAGGCTAATAAAATCAAATAAGCGAGCTGTAAATACTCGGGAGTTTCTCTGCGGGATTAGATCTGAAACGAAGATATTCACCAAAGAATTGAAGTCTCCAACATAGCTCACAGAATTAGTAAAACTAAATTGCCAATGGGCAAGTCATATTTGCCCCGGGACTCATAACCGATGGGTTAGACGAGTCCTCAAGTGGGGGCCACGTACCGGGAAGCGCAGCGTGGGACAGAAGGAGCGATGACTTGAAGAAGTGGAAGATTGTGTGTGGTGGCAAGTCTTGGGAGAGGCCTTTATTCAGCAGCGGAGAGACATACGCTGATGATATGGTTTCCAATAAGGACCAAGATAAGACCGAAACCAATAGTGTTGTAGTGTTACATAACAGATGGTTCCTATAATGTTTATAGCAGTTCACTTGGTTGTAAGCCAATTCTATATATAACTGTTAGAGAGTTCACATCACTATAATATGTTGAAGCTTACAATACGTTATTAATAGATTTGTTGAATTGAAAAATTGAAACCGACAATACTGTCACTTTTCTCAGATATTGTTATTATTATACAGGTTTGACTGAAAATCGACAATAAAACTAAAGGGGTTTGTCCACAAGACCACAAGCCACAAACATGTTTATGTAGCTATGGGTGATTTCCAACAGTTTTATTTAATTTATTTATTAAGGCACACCGATACTTCCACTTGATAACAATTGTTAAAGGCATTCCTTTAATCTATACTGGTCTATAATTCTATACTAATATAATAAAGAGGTAAAAGTGTGTAGGTGTGTTGGGGGTAATCTCTGGAACTACTGAATCGATTTCAAAAATAGGAAGCTACATTATCCGTGTCTAATATAGGCTATATATTATTTTGAAAATTTGAAATAAAAAAATCTCATAAACCGAAGCGAAGCGAGGGCGGGTCGCTAGTAACTAATATAAAAGTATTGCAATACTGAATATGTACAATCTTCAAAGAAAAGGAAAAAACGCGCATCTAAGCATAGGTGTATTACCTGACTATTTGCAAGATGAGATTGTAGCATTTTATGTTTTAGCTTAATACTAAACCTGAAAAATTCAGTGTAGAAATCACTATATGCTATGTACTATATTATGATGCAGATAAGCGGTTAAAAGGAGAGAACTTCCTCAGTTTTGTTCTGTATCTTTCTAGAGGAACGCTAGAGGCACCCCCTCTAGCGTTCCGCGTCGGCACCTTGAAAAGGACTTTCTCTAGGGGTTGGAGGGCGGCTATCTCATTGTTAGTTAATTTACGTAATAATGCAATATCAAGGTAGTTACGCCTCTCTTACAAGGTGTTCAATTGAAAATAAGGTAAACGTTCGTTTTATTTTTAGTGTGCTAAAACTATTGCAAAAGAGCGTTGGATCCTCTCAATTCTGACCCGATGTATGTTACATGTTGGATTCCAAACATGAGAACTAAATTCAAGCCTGCTGCGAGCGTGGCTACGCACCTGATCAAGATCTTTCTTTTTTTTTTACTGTCGTTAAAATATGGATTGTAGTGTAGATATAATATTATTTACATCTTTTTAATTTAGTTGTTGTAATTTTTTGGAGACCATGCCACTCAGACTATTTTTTTTTTTCTTGTGCCTCCGATCCGATTAGTCCAAAAAATACATAATGGCGCTTTAATAAAAATCCTGTAGTAAATTACTGTCAATATTTCGATAGTATTTGATACTAGAGACCCACTCCACTCCACTTACCACCAGGTGAACTGCATGCTCGTCTGCCGCGTTATTTCTACAAAAGAACTCGGCAGTTGTTAAGTTTTCAATAAAAAATATCTACATTATTTTAAAGGCCATAGCGCAGACAAACTAGTATTTATTACATCGCTGTCTAGTATACCTATTACCAACCAGTTATATGACTTGTACTTCGATTCACCAACATCGTCATGAGCCTTATTGCTGGTACAATAATAGTCATAATCAGTCAACAACAGGTTAACTTTATCAACCACGACTGACTCTACCTTAATCTTCTAATATTAAGGGCGAGAATGGTAGTTTTAATATCGTGTTGCCGACGTTGTCTGAGTTGCACCTAGGGCTGTCACCTTCGGAATACCATAAACCCGGCGATTTAAAAAATTTGGACAATTTACAATAGATCGACAAGATAATATTAAATTATTAATAATAATTTAACATAATATAAACTTATACTGTCTTTGGTACACACAGCAACGCTTTAAATTATATTATACCTTTGCATTTGTATCACAACAATATTTTTTAAAAGAGTGTATATGTCTCATAGAAATCTAAATATTAAGAGAATAGAAGCCATAAACTCGTGTGAGCTTTGGTGACGCTTAGGCCACCAGTGCGCGTGTTGTGGTTCAGTTGTTATTGAAACGTATAGCGGTAAACATGGTGTTTTGCTGCATTTCTATGTTTGGAAACTCTTCCACGGCTTGTAATTAATTATACCAATAAAGAGATAACATTTCATCGGTAAGTATTTTCTTTTTAGTAACAATACCGTCTTTTTTATGAAATACACTGAGATATAATAATTTCATACTTGTAATAAGATTATCGTAATTCATCACTTTGTTTTCACATTTCAACCACATGGCCTCTTATGTTCGTTAATATTTGGAGCTTAACAAACCCCAAAACTGCAGTTAACTGCAGTGTAATACGCAGTTAACGACATCGTCGAGCGCGAGAATTCCTAATGGTACGGCAGCAGGAGTCTGTCGCGAGATGACGACATGTCGAAGTGTCAGTAAGCAAGCCAATGCGAACCGACGACATGCGTCCTGCTAATATACGTGGTAGATACCATTTCTATTCTCTTATGATTTAGATTTCTATGTAATCTTTACTAGAAGCCAGCTTATTGTTTCAAATCAGACTTCTTATTTATCTGAGACTTTCAAATGCTAGCATCTCACAGTCATGTCCCCCGGAAATTTACGATGTTAACCCGGAGCTCGCACGAGACTTCGGGAGTGTCAAATTCGGAGTGGTGGCAGCCCTAGTTGCACCTATAATTATGCACCGGTCTAGTCGACATGCCTAATCGAGTTTTAAAGGACGTAGAGAGAGACGCAGATATGGAGGGACCGGTGAATTAAAAAGAGATAAACAAGTAATTAAGAAAACGAGATTAATAATTACTCAATTGGTCGCTTTGAGGACAGCGGTTTTGACATAAAAAAGATATGAGAAACATTGATGATACACGCTATCAAATTCATTCGCGGTACTCGTCTGTTCGCAAACGGTGATGGTTGAGACCGGACCGTGCCTTACCGTAACCAGCCCTCATATCGTCCACTGCTGGACACGAGCCTCCTCGTGCACATTGTCTTGTGCATGGGGGATGTATGACCTTAAAACCCTACGCTAGCCAAGCGGGTTGGTAAGTCTACTGTTTGAAAGGTGGTGTTGTTCCTCAGGGCTTTTGTCCCTTAGTCACCACCACAAGATACCTAGTCTTGGTCTGTAGACTACATCTACAGACCCAAACTGTTTCGTGTAGCCGTGACCCCAGTCCGTACTGAGCATTGAGGACGTACGTATATGGCTCCACTGAAAACCAGCTCTGTGGTTTGTCCGCGGCATATGCTGAGCTGGAGACCGTTTCCGACATCGCAGTGCACATCTTAATCTTATAAAATAAGTCTTTCTATTTGTGTTTTTTTATTTTGTTTCATTCTTTTTTTCTTGTTATGTGTAATTTGTTTGTTTCTTATCTTTTATTGTGAATTGTCGTGTCGAAATAAAGTTATGTCTATGTTTGTCTATATTGCCAGCCTTAAAAGTAATACATACCGAGTATGAATTGTAGTCGAAACGGTATTTGAAAACAATATTCTAATCAATTTTACGGCCGTTAATTGAATTGCAGAATGTCGCGCAATTTTGAAGTCGTTAAAACTTGCATTCCATGCGATCAAATACTGATATAATAATTACTAAATATTTACCCTGGGTTTGCTCGAATAGTTGCATCTATATTCATTAATAATCATTTAATGGTCGCTTATCTGGTGGGGGTTCTCCATAGACAGAAGACAGTCTTCACTTCAGCAATATATTTAAATGTAATAAAAGAACACTAAATAGCACTTATGAAATTAACTATTTGATACGGTTATCTGTTTTCTCGTGGCCTGGAAGAGATCGCTTTGGCGATAAGGCCACCTGTTGTACTTTTCGTATTACTTATTGAAATTGTCTTTATGCAACATGTGTTGGTGTTCAAATAAGAGTGTATCTATCTGAACTGTGTGTACTCACAATCGTAAAGTCGACGAATCCATAGATCGATCGATTATTGATTCATATGAAACATTGACCTTGACCCTGGTGCTATCCCTTCATACAGAGAGTACTCTGATTTTATGCTTCCGAAGTTTTGAGGCCGACCGAATTTCGAACAATCGAAGGGCAACTTTGATTTTCCTTCGTTATATAGGAACTCCATAGATCCGGATATCTCCAATTATTTAAAAGGTGAGATGTTGTTATCGTGAAATTTGACGTTTTATTTCCAAGTATTTTTCGTGAAAATCTTAATTTCGATCGTAGTCTCGTGCGATCGAATAGTTTCAAATGTCAAATGAACTTCGTTCAGTCCGACATATCGTAGTGAACGTTTTCGTGGTAGGAATCTACAGAAATATCAGCCGAAATTTTGCTTTTCATGTTTTCGGAGTAGGACCCCTCGATTCGATCTGAACGATCGATGTCATCGATCGACTGCAGTTTGGGTGCACCTTTAGGTATGTGATTTTTGTCACATTTTCTAAAAAATGTAAGTATATGCATAACCAAGTTGAACGTGTGTTGTCTATGAATTCAAGATGAATTGTGTGTGGCGTTTAAACGTGAACGAGCGCTCAACCTTCAACTGTTCACCTTTGATGAGTATGCACCCGCGTGATAATTTCTTTTCTTAGTCTACGAGAACTAGACAAACCGTACGCATTTAAATAATTTGTTACGAACAGCTACTAACTAAAACTAGTTTGGGAGAGGGAGAGCGCACTCCACTGGCCACGTTACCCCTGTCTCACAGAATACACCGTAAAAATGTACTACATTTACCACTTTAACCTATTCCCCCAATATACGTACGTGTTCGGATAACGAGTCAGATATGCCAGAGCCCATTCCCATCTTTATTTATTTAACTCGTTCTCCAAGTCCATACCTGAATTTCCAAAAGATAAGAAGCGCATCTGGGGTCGTGCCAGGTTTATCTTTCTCTACTGATGTTGGCATGTATTGCAGATGTCGCAGGCTGCCAGTATTCCACTTACCACCAGGCGGACTATACAGTATTCTGTCACCTTCTTTCTATAAGGAAACATGTCATCTTGAATTTATACTTTCATCCGTTTTTCCTACAATATTTAAATAATTTATCTGTATTTGAATCTAAACATAACCCAGAATTTAGCATTTGGCTCATTGCCAAATTATGTCACAGTTCCTATTGCAATTACTATGCGCTTTACAGACTGCACCGTATTGCTTTGACATTATAGGTGTCTATTGTTAAGATATTTGTTTTGACTTTTTGTACCCATGTGAAAATATACAGGTTGACCTATACTTTAAGCCTATGTCCTAGCTGGGCGCGCGAAGCGATGCGATGCGTCGCGTCGCGCATTGCGCCGCGTCGCGTTTCCTACGTGAACAGTGAGTCTAGGCGTTGCGGAGAATAACGCGCTATCGTTTACGAATTATTTTGCTCCTTGCCTTTACTGATTAATTAGCGACAAATTTTATGTATTGTCATATTAAAATTCGAATAACACCCACGGCAATCGCGCGTCCACGACTCCCACGCACGACAATGTGTCCGCGACGCAACGTATCGCAACGCGCTGCCCAGCTGGGACAAACCCTTGGGATGATAAGTGTTGGCAATTCGAAAAATTCTTCAAAACAACAGACATCTCTTCCTGTGGGTGTCGTGCCGTGGCGCCTAAGAACTAGTAGTCACGACACGAAACGGCGGTTGCTATTCCAAAGTCACACCACACCTCACGGTCAACAAATGGTACTAAACCTCAAACTCGCTTAGAACTAGGTAAAAAAGGTAACTAAATTAATCAACATTAATCGAATACTCGCCTTATGCAACCGTAGTATTCGACTTATTAAGCAACAGACAGACAGTGTTACAATTTCCGGGACGAACCTGTTCAACGGCTGGCTTTCAGACAATCCACTGACGTCGTCTTGTCTCTTATTTATGACGCCTCAAGAGTCATAATCCATTGTGTGAATGTCGCAGTTAACAGTTCAACTAGTAGTTATGAAAGTTGTTAAAATTTAATTCTTTTCTTCAAATGGTGATAATTAATGGATTATATAATCGTATTTTTTATTTAATAAATCAATTAACAGCGGTTATATCATCTCTAAATCGCCTTACATTCTTGATTACTCTTTTAGGAACACACGAGTTTTTTTAATAATAATTATATTTGGTCATATTTGTATATATGTGTATGAATTTATATTGACATAATATATCAATTGATATTTATCGTCAAACTACAATTTTGGCAGATTCCACACTTTTAAATTGTTATACTGACATATCACTGCCAATGATCCAATGATCCAATACTAAATATTATAATTTAGTTGAATATTGAATAAGTAGACTGATTATTAATATCAAAGATTAATTTTTTGTTACTCAAATATTGCTGTTATTTTTTGGTTTGTTTTATAATAAATAAGTCTATTAATCAAACTCGAAAGTTTCATTTAACAATTTTGACACATTAAAACCACTTACAGAATGAAATTCTCGTCTTTTTTACATATATGATATATATCCGATGTACATCGGACATATACAAACTTGTACGTCGGATATATATCAAATGGCGAATATTTTGATATTTATTATAAACCAGCCGTGCCCGGCATGTGTTGCAATGCGTTAGAATATTTTTTTTGTCAGAAGTCTTCGCGGGCGCGCGCACTACAACTCACCACAGTTTGATCGGAATCGAATGAATGGTTTAGAAACGCATAGAAGACGAACAAACAAACAAACATTATTTTTTATATATTAGATATCGGATTTTTACAAACCCTGTTTCAAATTGAAAGATGTATATAGTTTCACAAGTAAATTCAACTAATATGTTTCATTTTATATTCTAAATCTGAATATATTCATTATATCTGAACGCGTATATAGGGGTATTTGTTTATATGTTTTTCTCCTCGTTTTTCGGCACGGATTACACCAACCGTGGTCACTAGTTACACGCATTCAGATCCGATTTAGAATATACAATGTGTATAAAACGCGAAAGTTTAAAAAATTGTATGTTTCATCGCTTACGAAGCTTATATTTAATAGATAGTCACAATTAAATCTATACAAGCGAAGCCGCTGGCACCAACAAGCAAGGTATTTGATTAGACCGCCATCATATATTTCTCGGTCCTCCGATTGGAGTGTATCATTTCCAAGGTCGCCGCCTAATTAATATTTTACAATCGTTTACTATCGTGTCACATTAAAATGTCGATATCACAATCTTGTCACGTGACGTAACGTGATTAGTGCCCCAGTCAAAAATATGTTCGTTATCTCTACGAAGTCTTTACGATTTCATGATTGGCGAAAATTAATTTATTAAATGCTTGTCGTCTGGATCTGTAACAATACTCTTTGGAGTATTGTTCTTTACCAAACTTCTTGCTACTAAATCCCTAAGAGCCTTTACTGGCAACTAATGCAAACCCAAATTCAAATCTGCGCCAAACTCTCTTCTCTTCTATAAAACTGTAATTCTATATACTCTATAGTTATCTGACTTATTCTCCCGCGAAGCCTTCTATGTCCGTACTGCGTATGTTTGTGATCATAGTACCTATATAAAAGCACCTTATTTAGTTGTTTTTTTTATTGCTATTATTTTTATATTTCAATATATTTCTGAATTGAGAACTGGCTGGTATTATTGAAGAATTCCCGACCGTCGTGAGCTGACATTACAAAACGTAGGCTCAAATACCTAAGTATCATAACTAAAACCGACTATGGAAGTTTCAAAAACAGCGTGTTAGAACTCAGGTTAGAAGAAAAAAGCAGATACCGTGCGCGTCACTGAAGCGGTGAGGCCCCTATTCAGCTATGTGTGCGCGGCCGCGATGTAAAAACAATCATGACAGTGTGTGCGTAATATTGCCAGGCCAATGATAAAAAACCCATTGTCGATACTAAATTTATTATATAATTATAATGTTTTAACAGAAACAAAATATAAGAAATTAGTAGACAAATCATTTAATGTCTCCACAAAATATGCATTTAAGTATCTATATATTAAAGAATAATAATAAAGAAGTTAAGACTTAGACTAAAGAAGGAAGTTAGACAAGTAAGTTATTTATTATTCCCCCTTTACACTAAAATAATTCCCAAACATTTTCAGTACAGATTATTAAAGATTTATACAAAATTCAAAACCACATATTATTTAAAGTTACAAAAGTGTGTCTATAAAATAAATATTTAGGGACAATCTCCTTAAACGGAAACATAAATACCCTTTGAGAAGAAAGGATCGCTAAACGCCGTTCCTTTTTCATGTATTACACTTAAATTCTTTATTGTTTCCGAAACGCCATTTGTGTTCATTATTCAAACAATGACATAACAGTTCTTACAATATCTACTGAAACATAAAGGCAAATCCAACAACACCTTACTTGTCTAAATCGGTCCAACCGGTTGGACCGATTGCAACCATGAGAGTTCAACAATTAATACTTTTTTTATAGCCCATGGACACCTGCAACACCAGGCGCGGGCGCACTGCCGACCTTGCAAAATCCTATTTACAGCTTTGTTATCGTAGCATAGTGAAAAGACCTCTTGAGGCAGTTCATTCCATAAGTTATGGGTTGGCGGTATAAAACAGTTTCGACTGCACAGTACGGGACACCTCAATATCGAGAGAATGATCGAAGAATTTCATTCCTCAATATATACGAGTACAAACTCATACCTACAAACATATCAAACCAGCGATAACATTCCCCTTTGGCATAATCGAGTAAATTACATATAGCCTGACCAAGAAAATAAAAAACCTCGCCATGATCCGTAAAACTAATAGAACTAAATCTTCTACTGACAACACTAACTAGCTAGGAAAAAAGCAAGTTTTTTATTTTTCTGGTCAGGCTTTAAATAAATCATTAATCTTTAAAATAGATTCAACCTTGTACATAATTTAGCGAAAATATCTCAAATATCCTGGCAATTTTGGTTGAGGTTATACAATTTAAAAAAAGAAATATGTTTTATTAATTATATGTGTGAAGTGGATCTTTTATTATTATTATTAAAACAAGCAAGTAGCTAGTAAATATGAATTTCACTTTTGATTTCGGTTAGGTTGTTTTCGAAATTTTGTCGAAAAAACCAACAAACTATTCTTTATATTATGCAGGTATTAGTATCAGTGTTCGTAAAAATCCTATATTTATAATAAATATCAAAATATCCGATATTTGATATATATATCATGTATGTATATAAAAAAGACACGAATTTCATTGTGTAAGTGGTTTTAATGTGTCAAAATTGCTAAATGGAACTGAGTTTGATTATCATAAAACAAAACAAAGAATTAGAGTAGCAAAATATTGGTGTCTCAGATTAATAAAATCAAAATATTGGTGTCTCAGATTAATAAAATCAAAATATTGGTGTCTCAGATTAATAAAATCAAAATATTGGTGTCTCAGATTAATAAAATCAAAATATTGGTGTCTCAGATTAATAAAATCAAAATATTGGTGTCTCAGATTAATAAAATCAAAATATTGGTGTCTCAGATTAATAAAATCAAAATATTGGTGTCTCAGATTAATAAAATCAAAATATTGGTGTCTCAGATTAATAAAATCAAAATATTGGTGTCTCAGATTAATAAAATCAAAATATTGGTGTCTCAGATTAATAAAATCAAAATATTGGTGTCTCAGATTAATAAAATCAAAATATTGGTGTCTCAGATAAATAAAATCAAAATATTGGTGTCTCAGATTAATAAAATCAAAATATTGGTGTCTCAGATTAATAAAATCAAAATATTGGAGTCTCAGATTAATAAAATCAAAATATTGGAGTCTCAGATTAATAAAATCAAAATATTGGAGTCTCAGATTAATAAAATCAAAATATTGGAGTCTCAGATTAATAAAATCAAAATATTGGTCTCAGATTAATAAAATCAAAATATTGGAGTCTCAGATTAATAAAATCAAAATATTGGAGTCTCAGATTAATAAAATCAGTCCTAGTTAATCACCATTCAACTAAATTATAATTATAATCTTTAGTGTTGGATCAGTGGCAGTGATCATAATTTTTATTTATGTCCAAAGCGTGCTATCTGCCAAAATTCTAGTTTGGAGATATGTATATATCAATATAAATATCACTTGATATATATCATGATATATATCGGCTGATATATCAGCGAAGCCTGATTAGTATAGATATCACAAAATATTTAATCAAACATTACATGTTTAGGTCCTTGCAGATTGAGAACCGCTGACAATTACTAAGGAAATCATTGCAGAAACTATATAGTTCGTAATTTCTTCTTGGGGATAATTTCCGAAAAAAAAAATTAAAAGCATATATAATAGCTAGGGCATTCTAACCTACTGAGTCACTAAAAACGACAATCTATCGTAAAAAACAATTATTTAATCAAATAACTTACCACTTACCAGGTTTCTGAGAAACAGATGTCCTCCATATTTCTAAAAATGGCGCGAGAATGCACTCGTCTCAGCACATGTTAGACACTGCATTCACCGTATCATGTGTTGTGACCTGCGTGGACTCAAGCGGGGGGAATGGAATAAAATGGCGTCCAGATATGTCATCTGTGTAAAAATCTCGCTGCGTTTACTAGAAATTTCAAATATTCGGAATATGTCCCCCAATTTGAAATTCCCCCAATGCAATATTATCTCAAAAAAATTCCTTTAGGACACCAATAATGGCGTCCACTGTCCGAGCGAGAAGGCATGTCAGTAGAAGCCGTATGTAAAATAGTTGCAAGTGCGGGTTGTAAACACATCGATACATTGCCGCCGCCATGTTTTTTTATAAAACTGTTGGTAAAAAAGGATTTCGTGTTCTTTTTATAACTAATCAAACGTTTTAATAACTATATACAATAATTCAACTAAGCTAATAGGTACTTATAGGGTATTATTAATAAATTATAAAAATAAATAACAGGTCTTACGTCATTCGTGGACGACAGAGGGACGGACCATAGGGACTGAGGAAGTTTATTTCCCGGTTTTTGGTACACGCACTGACAGGAGATTCCCTTCTATACTACGTCTTGTATTATATATTTTATTTACTATTATTATTATGCCACAAGCTGCCGCACACCAATATGTTTTTATCTGATAGTTTAGTAAAAACGAAAATTATCACTTGAAATCTTAAAGAAAGATATGACATAGCAAGACTTTTTGACGGGAACTCTAGAAGTGAAGTTGAGTTTGTTTGATTATTCTAAAAAAATGTGTATTAGGCTTAAATGTGGTTTAATAGCGATAGTTTGTTAAAATTCAAAGTGTTTTTCGTATGTTAATTGCTAATTGCGCCATTGCTATATATGTATAAAGAAAAAAAGACAACGAGAACGAAAATCTACTTTTAAATACATATGTACAATGTCGCAAATCTTCGAATGAGGAAAATACAAAGGATAAACACACTATCGCAAAAATATGTTTGACTTATTGTAGGTCATATATTATCTATATACCTCATGTCAGAGTAGTATAATTCAGATTTACTTATGTCACTTTACCGAAGCAAAAATATCCATTTCTGTTAAATTTATATTTTGAATACTCTCGTATGTGTGATATCGTAACCGTTATCATAAGAAAGATATCTAAGTGATAATCTAAAATATAGAATTCTCCGGCACTATAAAACAATCCTTGCAATCCTTGTTGCTGATTGTAACATTTGGTAAAGATACAACTGACGGTCAGGGGGCGTATTATTGGAACTTAAAAAAACCATCCGACAACGGTTCAAACAATTCGGGTTATAGTTCAAAATAACCAAATTAAAGAAAATTGTACTAACATAAGAAATGATTGCTATGAATTTCTAATTGTTGATCGTTTTAAATATAGATTTAATTAAAAGTATTCTTTGTAATATTGTGTATGTAATATGAACATTAAAATGAGAGTAAAATAACACAATAAAACTAAAAAAATTGAAATCGTATATCAACAATAGCACCCGAGCGGAAGGTCTGGCGATGCTAGAACGAAACAGCAACAACCTTTTACACGGCCTAAAGCGAGACAGATATACCGGCGTGGGAAACGTGTGATGTTGTCCACGCGGCGCGCTACATTTTTACCAAGACACTTTTTAGGTTATGTCATTTCATCCAACTTGTGCTTTAAAATTCTAAATAAAAACGTGTTGCTTAGCATATATTTCATTAAAATCAGGTGTTTAAATAGTGGTGTGTCGAAAAACCTGTATCGAATGACCTTGTAACTGTGAAAGTACAATATCTCGGTTATTATCTTTTAAATTATCAGTGTTTCTATGTAATTACGTAAGTTTCTTGAAATAGGTATATACGTGGCTCGGATTAGATGTGATAATAATTGGTGATGGCGTTTTCGTTGTAAATTAATTGATCTTATACACTAGCTATGGATGCCCTGCGCTTATAAGAATGTGTACATAAATGTTAGTTGTTTATTATTAGCAGGAGGAATTCAGTACTTATAAATATTTGAAACGATTCTTCAAAAACGCCTATAATAACTCTGTATACAGTGAAATAAAAAAAAAATAGGTTCAGGTGAAATAAAAAGTAAGCGCACCCTAATGACTGAGTTCACATTGGCTTTATTTCATGAGAACAGTGTCGCTAACCTAACATCGAAATGTTTTTCCCCCTAAGAGTGATTAAAAAATACCCTAAATTCAAACCAAAACCCCCTAAACTTAATAATATTACTTTTACAAGAATTACTTTTTTCGGATGCCCTTAAACGTAATTTTTTAAAGCCTTTAATATATTTACTCCCCAAAAACCCCGTTGCGATACCTTTACCCCCCTAAGGAAAACGCCCTAAGTTGGCTATATTGCATAGAAATTAAAGGACGTTTGTTCTGCGACCTTTTAATTGGGTCGTATAATTTTAGTCGGCAAACTATGTTTTTGGCAAATAAGAAACTACGTAGCAAATACGCTCACAAAATTTATTCATATCTTAAATTGCCAACAGATCCAATCAAAATATTTTTATATTTGACTAATAATTCAGTATTCAAAGTCACAAATTACGTTTTAATTTGTCAGATTTGCCGAATTTGACACCAAATTTTTAAGAATACCGGATTTGAAACTAAACAAAGCGCAGGTAGCCCATATTTGATCCCAAGCACCTACTCCTAGGGTTAGGGTTGTCACAAAACGATGATTCAATATAATATGTATTTATATTTATGTATGTTCAATATTGTAATCATTTTCGAAAAAAATGTACAGATTGCCGCCTTTGAATTAGAAACTATAAGACTCAATTATCACTTTTTTTTACAGAATATTAAAAACATTTTCATTTTACCTATATAAATATAGTCTACATTGTGAATCGAAAAAATGTTGTTGCGAAACATGAAACTGCAAGCGAACAGTTAGACAAAGCCAAAGAATACAAAAAAAAGTAACAAAACACACTTCCTTGTAAAATAAAATGAGGGAATCCCTTCAAGGCTCTCCCAGACAGTCTCAATATACGGGTCGGTATTATCGCAACGTGATATTACCGTAATTGATCTTGCGGCTCTCTACTTTTACCGCAGTGCGATAATCATCGCTGTATGTAAGATTTCATGCGGTACAATATAAAATGTACTCAGACCAATTTATCGCTGTGTCGCGCATCAATATTAGCGATCGGTATATCACCACAGCTGTGTGGAAGGGCATTCACTCAAATTATTGAAAAAATATTTTGAAAACCTTAAATTTACATTTTAGTTAGAGCATTGCTGCTACATGTCAAGATGGAGGAACCTTGATAAACTATGAAGTAAGGCATATTGATCGAAAAATTGGAAAGTTTTAATTGACTACTAGTAAAACCGGTCGAAAATGCTTCCTTGATTTTTTTAAATGTCACTAGATTCCGGCGACCGTCTCACGCCCCCCCTCTCGCCTCCCCCCCCCCCATGAGAAGCAGTCAGCTAATTACGAGTATTACAAATAAAACATAGCTACGTACCTAATTCCGACCTCTCTTAATCCGACCACTGAGTTTTTTTTAACTATTAGGCAGTTTTTCGATTTAAAAGCATCTTGCAATTACAAATTATTATAATAGGAAAGCCATTAGCCATTATAAACAATAAGTAAAGTTAAAACAGCGCAGCCATTTACAAATTTTTGCGGATATATTTATTTTAAGACGGGGATTTATAAATTCAAACTGCCAACCGACAATATAGACAAATAAATACGTTGGCAGAATGTGTGAAATAATTGAAATAGTAGATACATACATATAAAATACAAGAATTAAAATTAAACATGTTGCAACATCTTTCAATTACTCATCAAGAGAATTGCGTGAAATTTTCATGTTAATTAGCTTAAAATGGAATCTATGGTTCTTCTTTCCGGGAATCCTGCTTTTTAAAATCGGCTTTGTCATAATCTTTGCCATTTGTCTTCAATCATTTAAAAATATCAAAGGGGGTACACTGAATTACCTATTTTCCTGTAAAAACGATGTAAGGCAAAAAGTTTGGCCACTTCTGACAAAATGTGACACCAGCAGTGTAACCTTACCCTTCTGATTGCATCCTGATTTATCTGCTTCTGACTCTTTTGTATCTCATTAATTCATTGCAGTGTAATCAGATCTATATATGTTGAACTATTGACTCAACCGCTTCATACAAGCATAGTAAAAATATAACCGTAGGTTATTATATGTATAATGTTTTGGAGGAACAATAATTGGTGCATTAATTGAAAAGTGAAAGTATTACACAAATTTATTAAATATTTGTAAAATGGTATACAATTTATGTGACACGATTTTTTACCTTTATCAGAGCATGCACTGCCATCTAAAATAGCATAGCATAATAGACTCCTCGTAAATTCGTTTTATCACGAAGTTTCTACAATCTGTAAAATTTTGTTTCCCGGTCGGAAAACAAGCCGTGAACGCCGAGAAGTCCGTGAAAACTATTTACACTTACGTTTTACGGCTGTTCTCGGGCCGTCACGGCGTGAGTGCAGAGCCAGCGTTACACACTGAAGTTTTATTAACAACAATTTTATACAATTTATTTCGTAATTTTTGTGTAACTAAATTAACAAATAAAAAAAGAAATACGCAGCTCACAGTACGTTTATTTGCGCGATGTGTTTGTCAATGGGTAAAATTTCTAAATGGGGTTTGATTAGAATTGCCAACCGTCCTGCTAGAGCTAGGACATCCAGTTTTTAGGGTCCCGGATGAGACGCCCCGTATAAGATGCACGCAGAACGCTAATTATCGCGTTATGCAAGATTTCGCACGTTGAATTTCAAAGATAAAGTGTGTAGATACTCGTCGTCGTCCTTTCGTAAATATGAGAACCCACTTATATCGTGTCACGTGTGTACGATAATTTTATTTTATTTTATTAATTAAAGATTTTGATTAACGATACCTACTATTTCGCTTAAAATATAAACCTTTTGCTATACAAGTTTTATGAATACCTATTCAGGATAAAATTTCTTTATGTACCCCATTCGAGTCCTGTGCCTTAATTGAATTGTCGATTTTCTTCAAAGCAGTGATTAAAAGTTGGCAACCCTAGTTCTGAGTTATCCAACTGTTATGTTTTAACTATGATACAAGGGCACTGTGTATGCAATAAGGCGATAGTGGATTCTCAGTATCAAATGTGCGAACAACGATAAATTTTAACGAGACGGAAACGTGTGTTTAATTATGTCATCTATAATAAATTCAATCGCAAATGAACTATAATAATGTTAATGATTATTAACAGAATATTATATTATAATTTCATTATATATTATATAATTCATATAACACATAAGCGACGATGTCTCGTCATCTAATGTCTTACATATGTGTTCAAAACGACGTAACATAAACATAAAATTATATAAAATCATTTTGAATGTGGAGTTTCACATTTTTAGAAAATTCTTGGTCGCATTTGCGGGGGAAATCCGTTTTTGGGATTTATTTGCGAAAGAGGACCGTATTGTTTTTTTTTATTTTCGGATTGACTAAATTCTTGTGGCCCTAGTGGCCTTTCAAGAGTCACCGGACTTGTCGGACCGTATTGTCATATTACTTAAATTGGACCTCATTGTCATATAGAGGACCGTATTGTCATATCGGGTAGCGCACAGAAGTCCGACTGGTGGTATTGTTATGGTTTCGCTATTTGCAATGTGTGCCGCGTTCGTTTATAGACGTGCGTGTGTTCGCAATATTTGTATGGAGTGCACTAACTAGCTGTTAGCTTAAGCTGTGACATAGTGCAGATAATTATAGCTTAAGGTCAAAATACATGTTAAAACTTTAGTCTAGTAAAAACGTCGTGTCACCAGTATAAATCTCACGCATCAATTAAACGGAATGACGTCGGTACAAACGGCAATTTAAACCGAGTGTCGTATGATCTGCCACATCTTCGTTGTAAAGTGTTAAAATGGCACAGTGAACAGTAGTCAATCAAATTAGTGTGAACATGACCGCTGGCGTCACGGCCCGAAGGAAGTCCAAGTCGAGACGCAGCTGGGCGAAGGTCGAGAATGACGGACAGGTATCTCGTGACTCTGCAACATTTATGGCCCTTCTCACCACTTCCTGATATAATAATTTTATTATTTACTCCTGATAAAGTGATTGTTAATAATCTGATAGATAAATTATCTGCCGATTAAATCTAGCGGATACCGACTTTCAGATACCTTCTGATAAACTATCAGGAGGTATTGAGAAGGGCCCTTAATGTTTCGACCGAAAATGTGTTTTTTTAATTTTGTATTTATTTCACTTATTTGACTCCAAACCATAAAGTTCGTACAAGTTAGTAAAATACTTATAGCTATGTTGGAACAACCCTGTTGTTATCCACCGCTGCACATGGGCCTGCTCAGGCACATTGTTTTGTGCAAGAGGAATGTATGGCTCTAAAACGCTGGCCGTGTGCGTGTGCCTTAAGAATAGCACTATTCTCTTCCCTTTTATTTATTTTACGAGGTGATGGCAGGTGGAGTAGGATCTGGACGAGAGTGGTGGCCGCGGCAAGGTAAACGAAACGTCGGTCGTCCGTCGGCTAGGTCGATGGCGAGAAGAGAGTTGCGGGAAGGATACGGTTTAGAACAGAGCGGGACCGAGAAGGGTGGCACAAACTAAGAGAGCAGCTGGCTGAAAATAAACTGATGATGATGGACTCTTCCCGTACCGTGTCAAGGCGACTAAGGGGTCACAAAATGGCTACCACAAGCCCTGAAGAACTACAGCACCCATAAAAGAGTGAAATCGCCACTCTTAAATATTTTAGACTGGTATTTTAAAGCTAGGAGAAATTTTTACACACACAAAATTACATGTCACCTAACGGGGTCCTTGACATGTACCCTGGTCCAGTGTACATGTCACTGAATGTCTTTAGGATAGTACTGTTCCTCACACGATGTGTAATGGAAACCATTTTTCTATGATAGAATGGAATCCATCCACGCGAGCTTCAGTGAACAACCCGAATGCGTTGCAATAGGATGGCAGCTCCATCATGATTACAAGCGCATTATTGTATTAGACTCACCGAGCCAGACTAGTCTTTACGTCCTCAGAATACATTTAATATGAACTTATTTTCAAATTACATTTGCGTCTGTTTACTAAATACCATTAAAAGAACTATCTGGGGTCTCTTAGGAACTTTTTCAAAGGATACTAGGCTTTCTTTTGGTGCCTATTCCGTAAAAATCTACATCTGCGTTCAAAGCTTGTACTGTCCATACATCTTCATAAAACAATCAAGAATACCAGGATTTCTTCTAATATAGTATCTCTTACGCAAAATTGCCAAAATCTGTACTGATAGCAGACCTTCCGTTGTCCACAGGCGTCAGATTTCACCGACATCGGCGACTGGCCTACATTGGGCGCAGCGGTGGCGGGCGCGAGGTGTCACTCGACGCCACCTCCTCACGAGGCCGACTCCTCACATCATAATGGCAATGTGGTAAGTTGTGGAACTCGACACTCTAATTTTATTGACTTCGTTGACTCGCCTACCCAAAGAGTCCAAAGTATAGTTTCTACAGTATCCTGACTGCTTTATCTGCCAAGTATGACTCTCCCATTCTGTAACATTGGGTGGGAGTATATGCTTAGCAAAAATTCCTACAATATGTATGTGTGTGTGTATTAATAATAATCTATACATTGTAGTTACATTATTAGTATAATATGTATATACATATATATATATATAATATCATACTAATATTATAAAGAGGAAAGATTTGTATTTTTGTATGTTTGTAACGAATAAACTCAAAAACCACGGGACCGATTTCAAAGATTCTTTCACAATTAGAATGCTACATTATCCCTGAGTAACATAGGCTATAATTTATAAAGATATTGTGTAAATTGGTCAAAATATAACAATAAGCGTCAAGTAAGTCGGAAAAAACTCTGCCATCTGCCAGCTATTTTGGCGTGCGCTGCAAAAACCGTAAGTGTTACACGAATATAATGTATGGTGGAAATGTTTCTGAAATTTTGAAAAAAAAATTGTAACCGAAGCGAAGCGAGAGCGGGTCGCTAGTTGTTACATAAATGATATATGTATATATAATGATAGGTATGTATTTTACTTCTTGATACTCTAATTTTATTTTTATTTTTGGCATATAAGTCTTGCTTATTTGGAATAAAGATTATATTAATATTTACTCAATGGCATAAGATAGTATGTTTCCAAGTTTGACCCTAAAAGGAGGATCCCCGAAAAGAATTAAATAAAATTATCGCTACACTCAATGATCCCCGCTAGTACTCCCTGTGTTGTGAGTCCAGAGACATACAAAGGTGAACACAACACCGAGACCCGAAGAAACACCTGTCTTTGAACAAATCGTTGTGAGACCGGGAATCAAACCCGGCACCTATTGCACAGGAGACAGGGCCACTACCAATTGGTCTAATTGGTCGTCAAATTAGAAGTTGTGGTAAATTACAGGATTCGACAAGTTCATAGTGAATCTAGATATTTTCAAGTTTTTCTGCTTAACTGCGACAACAATGTTTTTACAAGTCAGTCGTGACATTGACGAACGCGTCTGCAGTTTTAATTAAGTGGGTCTGGTGGCGACGGAAATTAGCTTCCACGATCTAAACTTGTTTTCTAATACACGATTAAGTTGCTTGGGAAGTACCAGAAGTGTATGCTAAGAAGTTGTGTAAAAAATTGGAATCGCTTGGCACTTCTTGGCTGGTTAATATTAAATCGAAGGCTATTTGATTTAAACGTCTCTCTGATCGATTCTATAATGTAAATGTATATTAGAGTAATAGAAAAAAGTCTTACAAAGACGATACCTTCTACGATACCATCAGTATCTCTCCAATGTCAAATATAAATAAATGTCTGACAAACGGATGTTTATGCTCTAATCAGCATTTCACTGGACGGGCGGGTTGGTGACCGCATCCTCCGCATTGTGACTCTGTTGTCAGTCAGGGCTGGTTTACATCGGTAGTGTTAGTAGTAGAGGACACTAGCATACTTTTTATCTAAACCACTACACTCTAGCATTCCTGGTAGAGTAACAGTCTACACGAAACTAGAGTGCACTATTCCACACGTGCTATCCACTATACTCTACCGGGCACTGTATTTAGTACTCCTCTTCCACTATCTCAAACTATTTACATTAAGCTAATAGTGGAATAGTACGCACTCTACCTCTGTACTCTACTACTAATACTACCAGTGTAAACCGGCCTTCACAGTGAGACCTAACGATTCGAATGGTTATCATGGGCGTAGCCACGGTGGGGCAGGTTGGGGCGCTTGGCCCCCACTGGGATAAGTAACAGACTTTCTGCATCACACTACCTCTATTTAAATTATAAGAAAATTGCTTTGCCACACCCTGCATAAAATCCTGACTTACGCCCTTGATGATTATACTTACCGCCTACATCCAAAAGGAAGCGTCGCTTCAGGAAGGAATGGTTAAGGTCCCGTGCGATGAAGAACGAGATCCTACACACATCGTACAATTAATGGTTGGAAATGTTTTGCTGATTTGGACAATGTATTACGAATGTATGTCCATTAACGAAATTCCTATCAAAATACGTGTAACGATATTATCGTACAATTACTAACTGGAAGCATACTGAAGCGAATCATCCCACACGTGGGTTCCGAACATCCACGAGCGATGTACTTGTTTATGCGATGTAATATTCGTATTTGTTTATGCGATTTCCTAAACGAATATTCCAATTTTTATAATCGAATAGTAAAAACCCAATGTAAATAGTACGAAAAAACGTTTCTACGTACGTAATAGTACGTATATTTTTTTTAAATGCTTATACGATTAAATGTTTATTTGAAAATCGGTTACATAGCTGATTTTGTAGTTTAATTTAAAGTTAGATGTCTATCTATAGATTAAACTAAAAGCAGAAATTGATTGAACCCAAAAGAAATCTAAGTTGGATTTAAAATTACCCGCCTACTTACAAATTTTACAAGTGAGTGCGTAGTAGGTTAAGTACTATTCGTAATCGTATTCATATTTGCGAATAGGTATTTCTTGCTATTCGGAACAACCCTAGTCCGAACACACACGCCGATGATGTGGGATATAGCCATGTCCTCAAGATCTGCTACAACACACAAATTTGCGCTCTATGCATTCACCTACTTCTTCGGGTCGTCTTGTTTCTAACATATATCATATACATTATAGCATGAGATAAAGTGTAAACAAAAAAGGCAGTAGTTTTAAAACTTAATGCCCACCACTAGCATTTTCCTGGTTAAGCTTATAGCCTATAATGTTACATCGAACCTAAATAAGAACTAAATACTCTGTCTAGGCTCTTCTTTAAATAAAACAATGCGATTTCTATTAATCTTCTGTTTACCTTTTGTACCATGCGTCAATGAATAGAGAATAGGCGGATGACGTTCCATACATCCGACAGTATACAATATAAACTGTTCTCAAAACTGCATAGCAATTAATAACAATACTATATGAAGCCCAGACTAACAATAACAGCAGCCAATCCCAAAAAAACACTTCTTGCCTAATCGCGTTACAAAAAACTGGAACAAGCTACCTGAACAATTTATAAAATGTACCCTTGGTGAACGCTTTCAAAAATAAGTTCGTCGAAAAATACTAAGCAAGTGAATAAAGAATGCATCAGCGGTAACTGCTAGTTTATTAACCAATTGTTTATGTTCTCAATGTTAATTGTTTACCGTAAACTTCATAAAAATAATCCAATTTATTTTTTGCTAATTCCAGGACCAAGACCGAAAGCCCCTCGAGGAGCATCACGCCAAGGTTGAGAAGGTGGAACCAACGCACAATCATCAGGGTCACAACGAGAGGCAGCAGGATAACAGGCACAATGAGAAGGCAAAAGCAGGTTTGTAATATATTGTAATACTTTATTCAGGGTTTTTTTGTGGTAACAAAACGGCTACCACAAGCCCTGAGGAACTACACCACCTCGCTAACCCGCTTCGCCAGCATGGCGTTTTAAGGCCTTACATGCCTTCATGTACCAGTCAGTGTGTATGAGGGGGCTCGTGTCCAGCAGTGGATACAGAAAGGGCTGGTTGAATTGTAAGGGTTTTTTATGGGAATGTGTCAGTCGCGCAGACAGTGACGATATCAGTCCAGATTAACAACCGTAGGCGCGCCTCCTGATGCGTCCTTTACTTTTGGAGATTTATATGTATGGCCTTAACCTGCCAAGCTACCCGAGGGGAGGGGGGTTGCCGCTTCCACTATTTTAGTGCCGGTGTAGTTTCCTCGGGGCTCGTTGTAGCCGCTATACATATATCATCAAAAAAATATAGACATAAAAAAATCGAGTTGTTCTTAAATTAACATAAATAAGAAGATAATCCATCGGCAAAGTTGCTTCTAATTCTAGAACTTCCCGTAATTTAGGCCTCATATCTCTCACTATAGAGATTTTGGGTTACGCAATTCGGGTACATGATAATTTCTTTCAAAGTAGTGATTATCGAGTTTGTTTTTACATTCTTGATTACTCTTTTAGGAAGACAGAGCTCTTTAATAATAATCAATGTTGGTTATACCGTAACCAGTTCTTTTAACATCCACTGCTGGACCACAGGACTCCTCAAGCACATAGTTTTTCTTGCATGGTCTTAAAACATCACGCTGGCCAAGTGGGTTGGCGACTTCATTCTTTCGGCGGTGGTGCAGTTCCTCAGGGCTTGTGGTAGCGGCTTTGTTGTCTTTTAATCGCCTTTCACAACACCCACGGGAAGAAGAGAGGGAAGTTTCTCCACTGCTGGATATAGGCCTCTCCCAAACTGATTGTTTCCATGACAATTTTTATTATGTTAAACCACAATAACAAAAGCCTGTTGGCAGACGAGCATATAGTCCACCTGGTGGCAAGTGGAACTGTCACGCTGTGACATGCCAACTTCAGTCTTGAATGACAACCATTGGCACACCCCCAGCAAGATGTAGGAATGGAGAAATGGTGAGCATCTTACTCACTACGGAATCACGTGCGTATATTGGGGAATAGGATGAAGTGGAAATTGCAGTATATTTCAAGGTGGTCTTCTGTGAGAGAGGGGTAACAAGGCCAGTCGAGTGCGCCCAGCGTCTGTTGGATTGCAGCGTGCACCCTCCCTATCCAGTTAAGCTACTGTATTAGAGACCAACAGTGCCAGATGGTGTCGGCTGGCTGTAGAATAACATCTCTTCCCGTGAGTGTCGTAAAGAGCGACTAAGAGTAAAGAATGTGACTACCACATGCCCCGAGGAACACACCAAGTCTAAGGACTCGCAAGCCCGCTTGACTGGCGTGGCTTTGTAAGACCACACATCCCTCATACACAAGACAATGTGCATGTAGACCCATGTCTAGCGGTTTGCAGACCATTCAATTGTCAATGTAACTTTTTCAGGGGTCGGCAAAGGCAGCAGCAAGTCCGGCAAACACAAATGGGTGCCCCTCGACATAGATGTAAAAGCGACGAGACCTGGCAAGCACGGCCCCCCGCATTCGACGAGGCCCGAACATGGTATGTGACACTTCACCATCATATTTTTCAGTTTAGTATTGACTATAAGAAAATGGAAAAACAGAAACCTATAAAGCGCCAGCCGGAAAAGTAGATGTCACCATTTTGGAAAGAAAAAAATGTTCAGACTAAAGCTATATTTTTACGTGTCCAATCTAATAACTTATGTTTTGTATATGTTATCTTAGAAAAGTTTTCTTCTTTCGATTTCTTCTTAATATTTTTAAACTTTGTAACGAACAGAGATGTACAAAATGGTTTATTAAAAGTATTTAAATACAAAATGCAAATACTTTTTTGATTTTCTATTTCAAATGCAAAATAGTTTCTCCTTTTGTCTTTTAAATACTAAATGCGAAATACGTATTTTCAAAATACTTTTTTATGGTTTTTAATTTTCTTTATTCATTTAAGTAAAAGATTAATATTATAATTTGTTCGAAGACACTCGCTCAGTTATCTTCGATGTGGTCTCATTAGCATGCCACCATATGAGAACAACCTTTCTACTGGTGCAGAGCTAGGTAGGCAGGTATTGTATTTTAAGAAGACTTTTTACAGTTGGGTATTTGTTTAATTCATTATTAATGAATTAACTACGCGTTGGTGGCCCATGTTGTTAGCAAATGCTGCTTCCAACTTTCGACTTTTGAATTGGAAACAAACTCAAATTTATAGAGAATGAACTTCATTTATGTTTCGACTAAGTCTGTACCACGATCTTATTATTGCAACGTTAAGAGATGCAAACTGCGGGGTGCATCTCTTAACGGATTGAAATGAAATTTGACAGAAGAATAGTTTGGGTCTATATCTCGGTTAAGTTCGAAGATAAGCTAATTCGGTTTAGTAGTTACAAAGTTATTACGTCTATACATATAATAAAATCGTACCAGTGCCGTGTCTGTACATGATATATATATACATATATATATATATCTTTTTAAATCTTACTTTACCAACGATTTTTAGAATTTTTGTCTATCTGAACTTAATCTTATTGATCACGCAAAAACTACCGGACGGATTTTAATGATAATCTGGCGAGATAACATTTAGGGTCCTTTTTATCCAGATTGATTATAGAGTTCCCGCGGGAATCACAAGTTCACGCGAACGAAGTCGCAACCACCGCTAGTTGTATAATATAGCCTGACGTTAATTGTGAATTCAATCATAATCTTATTAATTGATATTATTTTATTACTAAATTATTATACTGTATTTATTATCGATATTGTCGATAAGTATATATTGAACATGATCCATCTAAGGTTGCCTGGAAGAGATCGCCTTAGCGATAAGGTCGCCTATTGTATTCTGTCATTTATTGTTTGTGCACATGTGATAACCAATTGTATGCAATAAAGAGTATTTATTATTATTACTAACTGACATTTTTCAACAATATTATCTGTTTATTTAATTTTTAATTTGTCTACAAGATTTTTTTCAACATTTTTTTTTCCTGAAACTTACGTAAAATCATCTAACTTCCAACGCTTTCATCACACCTTCCTTTGATCAATATGGAGACCTGTTTATAGAATGCGAAAATGTGTGTATGTCGTTGTAGTGACTATGATTGTTCTCAACTCAATGAGTTTACAAATGAATTTGTCGCTGGAATTTGTCAATTGGAATTTATATCTTCCAAATGTTTAAATATATTAATAGTTCTGCCGTCCTGGCTAAAAGTGCAGTAACTAGTGTTTTTTGTTCAAATCGAATTATGTGCTAACTGTACATTTCAAAAAAACCCACCCATTCAGGGAACATAAGCTATAACATGCTAGCTTCTATACTTTGGGAGGTACAAACAAAAATTTGTTTACATTTGTTCACCCGTCTCAAATTAGCTAGTCAAAATGCGAGAGCTTTTCAAAAAAAACCAAAATAATAAACGAACGATTCCTTTGATGGTTGATATGAAACTCATTTTTATTCTTATTTCTTATTACTATGCCCGAGGGCCTTATCTAACAGACATGCACGCTAAGCGGTTTGGGATGCAGCTGCATTTATGATAACTTTGCGTTCTGATTGTATAACTAGCTACTGCACTTTTGGTTAGGACGGGCAGAGTTGACTATTGACTGAGCAAATACTATGTGCATTCAATTACAGTTTTATATTGCACCTTTGATACATGGTTGCTTTTGGATAAATTAGCTTATTGTATATGTAACGTACCGTTTCCGAAATAGTCTCATAACATGTTGTTACACATTTTTTTCATGAATAGTTAGTCACGCTTAGTTTCAATTTCGTTATATAAATTTATTGACTTTTTTTTGTATAGAAAAAGGCGACAGACTAGCATACAGTTCACCTGATGGTAAGTGGATACTGTCATCCATCGACATCCGCGATACATGCCAACATCAGTCCAGAATGATAAACGTTGGCACGCCCCCGGACGCGCTGCCCACCTTTGCAGATTAAGCAATGGATTGGCAAAATGGGGAGGGAATAGGATGGCATGGGAATGGGCTCTGGTATATCTCACTCAATACCGAAACACGTACGCACATTGAGAAAATACGATAAAGTAGGAAATGCATGTTTACATTTATTGTAAATACACGAACTTCGAGGTTCATACTTACCAACACCCTTTGTACCCAGACACGGTGTCCCTCAACGGCGAGGAGTCCCGCGGGCGCGGTATGACCCGAGGACGTGGGCCGGTTCGGGCGCGCGGGCCCAGAAGGACCGGGGGTCGGCCCGCTTCGGCTCTACCAGCCCCACCGCCCTTGTATCATCACCCCCATGAGTTTACGCATCATGATCTAGCACAGGTAAGTTCTTAGTGCTTTTGGAATATGTTGGTTCCCATTAGGTACCCGGGTACAATTGGTATCCACTGGAATATTAATGGGTACCAATGTACCCAGTCTCTGTATATTACCAATGTACCAATGTACCCATGGCTACTAATCTAGTGATATTAATCAATTAAAATTGAAAAAAATCAATCAGGGATCAAATTATTATTTTCTTGTTTTAGTTACCATTAATTTGGAGTAAAAGTTAATAATTAATCATCAGCCAACTAAGTCGGTCTGATTGATGGAATCGCTTATAATTATTTACTTACCTGTCGTGAATACTAAAATATTTCAATTCAAATTTCTCGTAATTTACTGAATAGATAAATTATAAATGTAATTAGTACGTCGTAGAAAATTTCAACTAAATGTTTATGTCAACTAAAGATTAGTTGACGGGTCAACGCAGCTTATTTATTTTTTATATTATCGGCGTTATAGTTTTTTTTTAATAATAAAATGTACATAGTAGTTGAAACATCATAAGGTATTAACGAATTAAAAAATAGCTTTTTCTTAATTATTGAAATTAAATATTTAGTATTTAAATTTAAACAATGCTATCATTATTTTAATATTTTAGATAAGTCTGTGAAACGTTTAAATTTATTGTATTGGTTACAAATATGTATACTTTGTTCCGTATGATGTTTTATCTAGAGATCTTTTTTTTTCGGGCAACTTGTTGCCGAAATGTATTGTCCGTGGTATGCATATTTTTTCTTTTAAAAACATAGACGTAAGAAGGAGAATATGCATATCTAAATGTCTCGCAGTCCCAAATACCTTTGCTAGTCATTACAAGTCATTGCAATTGAATATATCATTGTTTTGAGTACCACATTACTGGCGTTTTTTATTTATTTATAAATTATATTAATTGGCTACTTGATAATTTTCGAGGAAGTATTTTTAAAAGTTTTTTAAATTAACATCTATATAAATGTGCATTTTTTTGATTTGGAAGAGTTTATATACGTAAATGAAACTATTTGTTGCAACATCTTTCGATTGAAAAATCACCTATTTCAATAGACTATTTAAAAAAGACTCAGTGGCCGGATTAAGCTAGGAGGTTGGTATTAGGTAGCTTTGCGCTATATAGAGCTTTTTATTGCTTATTGACCAGTCGAGCGCATTTTGCTTCAAAACGCCCACTAATACAAAAGCGAACAATTGAAGTTCAAAGATCAGAGTACAACTAATTAAATGATGCCGTTTTTCCATTTTTATATTCTGAACCGTAGCAGGATGCCGGGAGAAAGTCAACTTAATTTATATTATTTGAAATTAAAAATAAAATATAAAAATTAAAAATGAATTCATTAACAGACCATTAACCCTCGACCGCTAGATGGTATTGTTTTTGCCCCATTCGGAAACGTTCGAGATCTACCAAAAACTGCAGATGTTTTGTTTGTAGAATATTTGAAGGAAAATGAATCACACATACGATCATCCTTTTTATATTCCATTAATTTGATATTTAGGTCGTTGTATTGATGTTGATATAGATATGTCTGTTCAAGTTTCAAGAATTGATTGTAACAACAAAACTGTTTCTGTAAAAGAATTTGCGATAATTGTTATAGATTGAGCTGTAATTGTTATAGATTGAGCTGTAATTGTTATAGATTGAGCTGTAATTATTATACATTGAGCTGTAATTGTTATAGATTGAGCTGTAATTGTTATAGATTGAGCTGTAATTGTTATAGATTGAGCTGTAATTGTTATAGATTGAGCTGTAATTGTTATAGATTGAGCTGTAATTGTTATAGATTGAGCTGTAATTGTTATAGATTGAGCTGTAATTGTTATACATTGAGCTGTAATTGTTATAGATTGAGCTGTAATTGTTATAGATTGAGCTGTAATTGTTATAGATTGAGCTGTAATTGTTATAGATTGAGCTGTAATTGTTATAGATTGAGCTGTAATTGTTATAGATTGAGCTGTAATTGTTATAGATTGAGCTGTAATTGTTATACATTGAGCTGTAATTGTTATACATTGAGCAGTAATTGTTATAGATTGAGCTGTAATTGTTATAGATTGAGCTGTAATTGTTATACATTGAGCAGTAATTGTTATAGATTGAGCTGTAATTGTTATAGATTGAGCTGTAATTGTTATAGATTGAGCTGTAATTGTTATAGATTGAGCTGTAATTGTTATAGATTGAGCTGTAATTGTTATAGATTGAGCTGTAATTGTTATAGATTGAGCTGTAATTGTTATACATTGAGCTGTAATTGTTATAGATTGAGCTGTAATTGTTATAGATTGAGCTGTAATTGTTATAGATTGAGCTGTAATTGTTATAGATTGAGCTGTAATTGTTATAGATTGAGCTGTAATTGTTATAGATTGAGCTGTAATTGTTATAGATTGAGCTGTAATTGTTATACATTGAGCTGTAATTGTTATACATTGAGCAGTAATTGTTATAGATTGAGCTGTAATTGTTATAGATTGAGCTGTAATTGTTATACATTGAGCTGTAATTGTTATAGATTGAGCTGTAATTGTTATAGATTGAGCTGTAATTGTTATAGATTGAGCTGTAATTGTTATAGATTGAGCTGTAATTGTTATAGATTGAGCTGTAATTGTTATACATTGAGCTGTAATTGTTATACATTGAGCAGTAATTGTTATAGATTGAGCTGTAATTGTTATACATTGAGCTGTAATTGTTATAGATTGAGCTGTAATTGTTATAGATTGAGCTGTAATTGTTATAGATTGAGCTGTAATTGTTATAGATTGAGCTGTAATTGTAATAGATTGAGCTGTAATTGTTATAGATTGAGCTGTAATTGTTATATCGACAAAGCTTTTTATGTTTAATTTTTGGTGTTGTTATAAATATAAATTCATTTATCATTTGGTACTCAAAACTATTTTCTTCCAAATTCACCGGGTTGTCATGCACTCATATCTCATGGGACGTTTAATACGGTTATATAATACTATGTAAGAATGTATATTTATATTATATTCACTAATAAAGGTGTCATAAACATTTGGTGTTCAAGTGCCTTTGGTTTATATCATTATATTTTCATAAATATAATTCCATTGAAGATAAATGACTTCACAAACGACATTTGCAATATTTCGCAGTCGGACCACTTATTTTCAATTTCCAAAACCAAAGGCACGATGGTTGCTTCACTCACGCCCCCCTCCCCATTCCCCCTACCCCAGCTGCGAGTCCCTCAGCCCCCTGTCGCGCAGGGCCTGGTGTTGCACTACGGGGCTCTCACCCCCCTGGCGCCCCCGTTGGCGCCCCCTCTAGCGCAAGCGTACTACTACGGCGCGGCGGCAGCTACCGCGGCCCCCTACGGGATTGGACTGGATCAGGCCACGTTGAAGGATATGATTAAGAAGCAAATGTGAGTAACGACACGTAACTAATGGTGAAGCTCTCTATGTTTAGAACTAGCAGACTTTTCTTATTTAAATGAAAATATTTTGCACTATGTAAAATATAATTAAATCTTTTGGAAAATGAGCGAGATATTGAAAGTTTCGCTGCAATTGTCGATTCCTCCGCCGACAAGCTACTCGCGATGACATCACGATATATACAATACTTAATTAAAGATTGTAAGCTGAAAGGCTACCTTACAATCTTTAAAAAGGAGATGTAGCTATTAGCCATATGTGAGGTGTGGTGTCGGCAGACTATAAAGTAGCATCACTTCATCTCTACCCGCGGGTGTTGTAACAGGCGACTAAGGGATGACAAAGCCGCTACCACAAGTGCACTCGCCAACCCGTTTGACCAGCGAGGCGTTTTAACGCCATGTGCACAAGACTGTGCATTAGGAGGTCCATGTTCTGCAGTGGATCTGAAAGGGCTGATGGCATTGCATATTATTATGTTTTAGAAAATAAATGTTTAAACAAAATTACTAACACGATTTTATTTTTGAAATCGTCAGTTTGTTTGTTATGTGCGCAGTGAGTACTACTTCAGCGCGGACAACCTGGCGCGCGACTTCTTCCTCCGCCGCAAGATGTCCCCCGACGGGACGATCCCGGTGACGCTGATAGCGTCGTTCCACCGCGTGCGCGCCCTCACCGCGGACGTCGCGCTCGTGCTCGACGCCATCCGCAACTCGGACAAGCTGGAGCTCGTCGCCGGCTTCAAGGTGAGCGCGGTACTTAGTGCGCTGGCACACACTCATTCTACTATTAATATTTTTAATACATACATCATACTATAATAATAATATTATAAAGAGGAAAGATTTGTATGTTTGTAACGAATAAACTCAAAAACTACTGGACCGATCTCAAAGATTCTGTCACCATTAGAATGCTACATTATCCCTGAGTAACATAGGCTATATATTATATATAAAAAAAATCTTATGAACCGAAGCGAAGCGAGGGCGGGTCGCTAGTCATCTATAAAAGCGAATGCAGATTGTACTAGAATCGTCTTCGAGAAAATAATATAGTGGACGGATAATAGTTAGAAAATGTGTAATTTTCAAAATGGCAAATGAGTCTAAAAATGGCAACAAAACAGTTATTTCATCTACATTGGGGATTTAGGATAAAGTGGGGAATGCAGTACGTATTTGCAGTACATCTGCCGTATATTGATAGACCTGTGGCCATAACTACCACGAAGCGGATTCCACTAAATGTCAAACGGCATTGTAGCAGACCTATAAAAGCGGATTGTTCTCTTTACTCGTGCCAACATTTGTCATACTGAACGAAATGGCGTGTATAGCGGTGATCCACGTATGACAGTATCCATTTACCACCAGATGGACGTCTGCCGCCTTCGTTCTGTAATTGTAGTTGTTCATTGTAGTTGGCTCAAAATAAATCAAAGCTATTGATGTATTATAAAGTACAGAGAAACTCAATTATAGGAAGTTACTAGTTTTAAAAAACAAGTGACTTCAAAACACAAGGTTAAATTAAAATCATCCCCGTTAGGTATATAATTATGTATTTTCTTTCTATATTTATTTATGTTCTAGTTTTGATACTTTGTATTTTCTGTGCTGACCTGGTATAATTTAAAAAAAAAAAAATGATTACCGGCTATTAGTGGTATTTTTTTCACTGTTATACCACTTTTCATTTATATACTAATGCTTATAACGGTAATTAATTTAAAACAAAAACAATTTGAATTACAACTAATAAAATTATACAGAACTTACGGCAACACGAAAACCTCACCGTAATTAGAAAATTTTATCTTGATACGCTCACACGACACGCCGAATCGTCCGCCGTCCGTAGACTGTAGATACGCTCAACTGACAAACATTTGACATTTCAAAACGGTCACGTGACTCCCCCTCTCCCTCCCCCGCCGCGCGCCGCCCCTGGCGTGGGGTATGACATTCCTAACAATATTATAATTTTTTATACAGGTTCGAACAATCTTCGAGCCAACAAAGTGGCCGATACTTGACATTACCAATTCCGAAGACGAAGATAAAAAATCCGAAGAGAAGACGAAAACCGAAGACAAGGATAGAAAGGCGGAACCCAAGGAGAGTGTAAAAGAGACAACAACTGTAGAGGCAAAAGTAAAATCACCTATAGAAACAACAGTTTCCGAACCAAAAAATGTTGTAGAGTCAAAAAACGTAGAGGAAGCCCCTAGTATAGGGGTGAATGAGACAGGAAAAGATGCCATTGAGGGGGCCGCTCCTGAAGACACAATGGTGAGTACATAAACGTTTGCAGAAACACGCACCAAAAGCTTTTTATAAAATAGATATTCACGATTTGATTTCACATACAATATCTGTACTTGTCCACATAATAAGCACATATGCGTGAGGGATGTGCGGCCACACTGTCCAACGGCATTGTTATCCTTTATCCCCCTTTTACGACACTCACGGGAAGAGATGGGGTGGTGCTATAGACCACCGACTATAGCCAGACTAGACGGCCGCACACCACACGGCACCAAATTATTTTTTGTGGATTTATTTAAACAAACCAGCAAAATTCCCACTAGTATTCGTTATATAACCATATATTTTATAACAAACAATGTTTAGTTTGCTATATAAATGTACATTGATTGACAGACGACTGAGGCAGCGCCATCTGTCGACAAGGAAGTGAAACAAAGCGAAAGTCAAGAACAAACGACACCGAGTGACACTAACGAGGATCCGCCCCTGCAGGCGGAAAATAATGAAGAGAAACCGGGGGAGAAACGGTAAGTCCTCCTATGTCTCTTTCTTTTCTAGCGGACTCTTTTCAACAATTAGGCGATATTGTTTAAACACATCGTGTATGATAAAGTTTTATTCAGTTCCTCATTCTGTTAGCTTTTCAGTTATTATAGGGTTTTTAGGTACTTTTTACCGGTTTAGATTACAGATACGGATATGAAATTATTTCGGTTACAGATATGTTTAAAACATGTGTTACTAACTGAAAGCAAAGAAAAATAAAATCAAATAGGGAATAATGGCATGTTTCATAAAAGCAAACGTAAAATCTTGTCAAATCAACCAGCAGCGGGAACTTGTCAAAGCTCGCCCATATATTCAAATTCCGCCCCCAACCCCCCACCCTATTAATCAATATTTGTAGCATTTATTTAGTAGCAATTATATTTGTAATAATAATAACATCTAAATGTTGTATTTTGCATTCAGTTTCGGATATTTTTTAGATTCGATTTACCGAGATGGTTTCGGTTATAATTACGGAGCTCCATAACGTCCCTAGTTAATTATTATGTTCCCTATTTGTTTTACAATTGCCTTAGACACTTATATTTATGTGCGAGCTCTGCTGTTTATTAGTTTCCCTACTTATTTCATTAAATATATAGGTGGGTTCCGAATACCAAAAGCACTATTCGCAAATACAAATACGATTAATTTCTCTCACTATTCGCGAATACGAATATTACCTACGACGACCACACAACATTTGGAAGTAGGTAATTTTTCAATTCAAATACAGTGGATTTCGGTTATAACGACGGCGGAGGGACCACTTTAATGTCGTCGCTATATCCGGAGGTCTCTATATCCGAAATAATAAAAAATCACGTACATATGTATACATATTTATTTATTTATCATTTATTTATATTATACACGGCTGTTACTAAAAAAACGAGTTATAGTGCACTGCTTAAGTTTAGACTTTTGTGCACGCTGTAAGGTATATTCCATTTTCATAATTCCCTCTACATCTAAATTATTATTGCCATCTCCAAATAAACAGTACTTTTTGAGCGTTGTAATAGCACATAATGCATCTCTAATTGTTGGAATCTCGTTTACATTGAAATCCTCTTCCTCTTCTTCATGCTCCTTTTCTTGTGTTTGAAGTACAGACTCAATAATTTCATTATCCGTCAAGTCATCAGTAGTGATAACTTGATCATCAATATTCACATAAGTTTCCCAATCCGTAACTGTTGCTTCCGCTGATGATAATCTCGCCAATGGCAAGTTATCCATTTCATCATCAGAATCTTCATCAGTTGTATTAATGGTAGAAAATTTACCAAACCCAGCATGTGAAAAACATTTTTTTATTGTATCTGGAGTAACTCGTGCCCATGCTGTCGTTAACATTTCAATGCCATCCAGAAGATTGACGGCGAAAGGAGTTGAGCTGTTTTCATTGTCGTTTACCATTTTCTCGACAAGAAGCTTTCGATAATGGCTTTTCAGAGTCTTAATAATACCTTGATCGATAGGCTGAATAACTGACGTGGTGTTTGGTGGTAAAAATGCCAGTTTTATGTTAGTCAATTTTTGAATGTGTGGGTGAGCTGGACAATTGTCAATAAATAAGATGATTTTTTTATTGTTTCTTCTTAGCTCAGTCCCATTTCCGTAAAACTTTTTCAAAAATTTCTGATGTCATCCACGCCTTTTTGTTGGCTTCGTAATCAACTGGCAAAGTTTTAACATTCTTGAAACACCTTGGTTTTTTCGCCTTACCTATAACCAGCAATTTACGTTTTTCACCTTCCATACTTGAAGCAACAAGCACCGTTATTCTATCTTTTGATAGTTTCCCCTCCTGTACATTTTTCTCCTTTGAATTTTAGCGTTCTATCCGGAGTCAATTTAAAAAATAATCCGGTCTCATCAGCGTTCCATATTTGACTGTCTCATCAGCGTTCCATATTTGACTGTCGGTATATCCCTCAGTTAATTTTGGTAAAACTGTTCGCAACCAATTATCACAGTCGTTTTGAGATACACTAGCGGCTTCTCCACAAACTTTACCGACCACTATATCATGACGTTGTCTAAATCTGTAAAACCAGCTTTCTGAACATTTAAAGTCTGTTTTCCCAAGCTGTCTGGCAAAATGATTAGCTTTCTCTTGCAAAAGAGGACCGCTTATAGGTACCTTTTGGCTTCTCTGTGCTTTAAACCACACTAGAAGTACATTTTCAATATCTTGATGAGTTGGATTACGATTTTTCTTTATTTTCAGGGATTTTGATTCAAAACACTGCATAATTTTAGCGCGGTTTTTCCACATCGTTGATATTGTAGAATGTGAAACTCCAAATTGTTTACACAGATCAACATTGTTTTCACCATTTTCCAGTCTCGAAATGATGTCCACTTTTTCTTTAACAGTAAATGTACGTCTAGGAGCCATGTTCACAAGTTTAAGAAACGATGTTTACTCACTGGAAATTGCTACGTAACTGATTCATAATTTTAACTTCGTGCACATGCTAAGTAACCCTACACACAAACAAAGCATTTGACCATCTGCGAATGTAAACAAAAGATTCTTATCCTTTGTTTACGTTACATTAAAGCTTATGAATGAGTCTTTGTGCCTTTGCCGACTCAGTCTCAATATCCGCAAGGAATTTCTAGGAATCTGTCCCAAATAGTTCATAAAAACAAGTCGTTATACCCGAATTAGGCGTTATATCCGGAGTCGCTATTGCCGAATGAATTTCCTACGAAAGTATGCTTTAAATTCTAGGGACGTAAGTTCGACGTCGCTATAACCGAAAAGTCGTTACAACCGAGGTCGTTATTAATGAAATCCACTGTAGTAAGCGATTAGTATTTCGCCATAATCGCTCGGCTGGTGATCTGACGCCATTGAGAGTAGAGGCGAGGCTCTAGCTGTTGGCACATTGTCTCGTGTGTGAGGGATGTAACGCCACGCTGGCCAAACGTGTTGGCGAGTCCACTCTTTCAGAGATGGCGTAGTTCCTCGAGGCTTGTGGTAGCCGCTTTATTAGCCACGGAACATTCCTAAAACATATATGTATTGGTGTAAGTATGTTGGCAAACCCAATAAATGAATTCCTCCGCAAGCATTCTAGTCAATACGTATTAAACGAATTGATTAATCAAGCGCAGGGTATAGTAACGCGACACAACCGAACTGCGCGAGATTTATACTCGATGTGGCTCATAAGTGTAGCTACATTACTGTAATTATTATAGTACGAAAGATCTAAAAGGAACAGCTACGATAATATTATATACTAACGATGCCAGCGACTTAGTTCGCTTGAACTTCATCGTGACTCCCGTGGGAACTCTATAGTTGAGGATAAAAACAGTAGTTTTTTCGTGGTAAGCGTTGACAGACGGTTTTTTTTTTTTAAAATGGTTGTTTTGGGCCCTGTATCGTTCGTAAAGTACACTACAATGTTTTTTCCAAAAAATATTTCATGTACAGACGGCTCTGTTAAAATGTTATTATTTGTATAGGTGTTACAGATACAGATGTATTCCATTCATTATTTTGAATTAAGAATCCATCCATAGTTTCAGGTTTCGGGAAGAATACAGATTAAAATGATGTATACATGTTTGTAATCCTATTTAATTGTCGTTTTTAAGACCGTTTAAACGTCGATATCAGTAATTCTCTTCGATAGTCAAAGAAATCAATGGATAATGTAAGGCCCCGTCTGCTGCCACAGTGACGTTTCTCTATATTACCATGATTAACGCAAATAAAGAATTAATATTAATTGAAACATGGTTCTAAACCATTTCGTCTCTCCTTTGGTGAGCCAAAGTAAGGGAGTGATGGTATACCCCGGCGGGAAGCGCAGTCGGCCGGGGTTCAGCGCGATATCAAACAGCACCGCCGTTTGCATCTTAGCTGACAATTATTATTAATTTTGTTAGCGCTCCGTAGCACTATCATTTGCTCTATACCTTGATCCATTTCAATTTGTGCAAAATGTAAACAAACAGCGGTTTGAGCTAACTTATATGACCTTAAATTAAATAGTGAAGTGATAATTCTTTACATATCGGTATCGATAATTTGGTTCATCGAAATGCAGTTTTATTTTTCAGATTTAAAGAACATAATATATATTCGTTTTTTTGTTTTCGGCAAATTGTATTAGAACGGACTTTACATCCCCTCTCTTAAAATATCCTTTTGGTTCAGCTCTAATTCATTCTCGTGTGTGATTATAATTTCTCCCCCTGTGCCACAGACGCAAGAAGCAGATGGTGGGCATATTCCCTTTAGTGACGATGGGCGGCCCTCTAGTAGCGCCGGTGTCCAGCTTGTTGCGGGCTGTACCACCGCCGCCGTTGCCCAGGTACGTATCGCATAAAAAACTAAAAAGGACAATGATAAAACATCAAAACATCTGCCGCTCCAACTAAAAAAATATGTTTAATAAAATTAAGTTCTTTGCAATTAGGCGAAGAGTAGTAGTGTCCCTGTGGCACAGGATGCTACCAACAGAATCTTGATGGCAATTGCATTATCTCATAGGACTCATTGGTCCCATCCAAAAAAATAGATAGCTTACGATTTTTCTTCTTTACCAAAATTAGTTTTATAAGTCTCATACTAACCATATCTACTATGAATACATTATTTTATAGTTTATAAATTGCAAGACAATGTTTTGTTATAAACTATATGTTATAAGAAAAAACATTCTTGTACAGTGAAATCAACGAGACATGAGTTTTCCCATCTGTGTGAGTGGGCGCCGAATTGTCCAATACGATCAACGAAATGCTTCTACACGGTCTCGTTGATTTGACTGTGTTCAACTTGATTCAAAATTTGTTTTATTCTAACAAACATTCAACAGAGCTACATAAGACTGAGATTATAAAAATGTTACTAAAAAAACTGTCCTCTGGAACTTTACAGGTCTAGATTTTTAAAAAATCAATAAAGAGATTCAAAGATTATTTAAAAAAAGATAATTATTAATTAACATAATGAGCGTTTGTACTATTATAAACCTTATTTGCGTCCACAGACAACTTATATTGTATTATAATACATATTAATATCGTACAACGTTGCATTTGCGTTCGGCTTAGCCTAGTTGCCAATTGAATATATTGATAATGAACTGCAAACAGGTTTGCAAATACAATGTTCGAACGCCCGACTGTCCAATACTATACGTGCCTTGCGCCTACAAGCAGGTGGTTACTGTCGCCCTTTCTATAGGGATATTGGAAAAATACCTGAAACTGTGTAATGTGTAAAAAACTAGTATTTGTTGTAATTTTTCTATAGTTAACATGTGCCCTAATAAAACGTCTATAGTTTTATCGATTTTCATTAATAAAATTGCAATATACAATAATGGCATGTCCACTGCCGCTTCGACATAGGTATACCATATGTATTGTATTTGAAATAAATAATAATAACTTTAATACAGGATGTTCCGCACGGGTCGCGGCGCCCCTCCGCCCGACCACCTCAATCCCCTCGTGCCCGAGTTCGTGCCGCAAGCGCGCAGACAAGGTAACGAACACGTAGACATGAACGCACACAAGTATTGTTACACAAATAATCATAATAATATATTATTTTATTATTGTGCGATGTTCTTTTATAAGGTTTAATATTATTTTTTAATTTTAATATTAATATTATTCATCTTTGTTTCTTACGTACGTATTTACGAGCACAATACAAGTTACCTTCTATGGATGTGTCAGTGGATACAGTATACACACGTCACAATAACACATTGTAGAGAATGTTGTTTGTAATTATTACTTCGATCAATCAAAATATAAAGATGAATAATTTCTTGTGACAAAACTGTTTTTTTTTTAATAACGTATTTGGACACTGGCGTAGCAAATAATAAAACAGAACTGTTTTTATCGCGTCTTTGTCCAGTCCAGTCGAAGTGTTAGGAGTCGGGATAGTAGTACATTTGGATTCAGAAATTGGTGCATCGAATAAAAACATGTTATATATTTGAATTCCTAATTTGAGGGATCGAAGAGGAGGAAAAAGCATCCATGGATCCACAGATGGAGCCTGATTGTGGATCCAAGTGAACGAAGGCAAAATAGGATTTTGCAAGGTCGACGGCGCACCCGCATACTATCAATAATACGTTCTTGGTAGTTTTTTTTGCCGCCAAATGACAGATGGAATTGACATTAATAAAATTTGACCGCCTTGCAAATGCTTCGCTTTTAGGGCCGTAATGCTATATCTCTGTATTTTGGTTCATCGATGCTTCGAAGTAAAATAAAAAAATGCCTTCCGGTTACAATAAAAGCTGATACATTGTAAATGTTTAACAGAAGAACCCCAGGCGGACAAATTGGAGCTTAATGACAAAGCGTCAGGAGGTGGTAGCCCTCTCTCCGAGCACAGCGGCTCTGATGTATGGACAGAGGTAAGTCACTTTCACACACATACATACCACAGACATAAGTTACATACCATATATATATATATATATATATATATATATATATATATAATATATTACATACCATAGGTCTCAACACCTGTTTACCTTACTTATCTCGGACGTTTGGTTGGATTGCACCAGTCACGGTCGCGAGCTGACTGAAGAGGCGGTTAATCCACGTCGAGAGTTGTGATCAGTTTCATCAACTACCCGCATTTGATCTTCATAGTCCGAAAAGTTGCGACACACAACACTCACAATGTCTGATGTAGCGTCAGATGAAAAATCGCGACTTTTAATTTTATTAAATTTATGAATCACTGGATTCCACCTCGAGGAGAATTTGTTCAATCTTCTCCTCGATTGAAATTTTTATGTTTCTTGATATCCTGGAGAAATAGTGTGCAAAACGCGAAAATCTTAAATGTTATATAATACATAACATACAGACATACATAACATAGTCATACATATATAACATAACATACACAGACTACAGAACAACCACTTTCTACAATCCGGACATTCGTCTCGTGCGTTTGTAGCGATTTTCGTACGCTTAGAAGATAGAGTATTTGTGATTAGCTTGATTCCCGTGGGAACTCTTCAATCGATCCGGATAAAAAGTACCCCAAATGTTAACCCGGCACTATGCCGTTGTAACTATGTAAAGTTGTAACTATGCCGTTTCATTAAAATTCATTCAATTTTTACGTCACACTTGTTCATATATATGTAGAGACATAAAATTGCAGAAGCGTGTTTGACTGCATTGACTTTTTCAAAAAATATTTCATATACTGACAACTTTATTATTATTTTATTATATGTGTAGATTAAACGGTTATCGTCACGAGCTACACGGGACCACGGTTGGTGTAAACCTTGGAAACGTCGAGTAAAATACGAGTTTAGTAAAATGTTATTCAATAGTAAAAAAGTTGAGTAAACTAAGATCTAACTAGAATGACGGAAGAGTTATATTTGCCTGGTATTTTTGATGTAAACCCCCTGTTATCCGCCATACGCGGAGTCAAAATTAAAATAATAAAACATTCCGACCCGGCGACGTCCTGCTCACCCCCACTCTCCAGTTCCCGGGACAGGGAGGCGCTTAATGGCGCCTTGGAAGGTTTTCCGTACACTACACTATTTCGCCTCAATTAATAATCACTACACACGCGTAATTAAAAAAAAACATCATTCAATATAACATCAACCAAATATATTACGACAATGCGCAGCCTACTTGCACAACAAAACAATTACCGCTACAATACCATCCGCGCCCGCGCAGCTCGTGAACTCACCCCTCAGCTCTCAAAACCGAACACCCTTAGTTAAATTATGCACGTTTGGTACCTCTGAAGTAAACTAACTGCATACCTGTTACTGTTATAGTGAACTCCCAATTGAGTTATGCCATTCTAGTACATTTGAATTTGGGTCCGTGATACTAAATTTCCCCCCTAATATGCACTAAAATGTCCACTACATACGATAAAATATTGTATGAAGTTACTGCGGAAATAGTGCTACAATAAATGCATAGACTTGGCGTTCCAGGCTATCTGACTGTAGACTGAATGGGTGCATTGTTTATACTACACATATCTGCAGACTACACGCGACTTTAGTAGTAAATTGTACAGTTAGTATATTATTATTAACAAACTAGAACTAACTCAAATTAAAAAAAAAAACTATTTAGACAACCTTTATTTATAATTTAGTAAAAGAGATCTTTAACAGAAAAAGAAATGTTAGGCGACATTAGGAAATATTAAGAAGAAAGCGACACTATATGACCACACTTCATGGTATTCAACCGGAATGAAGTTAACACCCGACGCTAGCGCCATCTGCTTCTGCAGGTCGTTAACGCTAACGTTAGACGCTAATGACACTTTTTACACAGAGCTAACTAACAACGCGGACATAGATTTTTTTTGTAAAAAAGGCATCTGACATAAGTGCATGGGCGTAGCCACGATGAGGCAGGGCGGGGCATTTGCCTCTCCTTGGCATATGGTCTCTTCCCTGATACTTAATAACACTCTTTCTGGATTATACGATTTCTATTTAAAAGTATAAAAAAATTGTTTCCCTCCATAAAATCCTGACTACTGGCTACATATCCTTGCATAAGTGTCATACCGACTTCCCGCCATTTTGAAAAATTCTTGACTTTGCCGCCATTAGTCGAACTTTATTAAATCAATCGTTAAGAAAATTTTTGTAGCTCCTTATTTTTTGTTTTAAATTTCCGGTCAATGGAAAATTTCCACACAAGAATAAAAATTACATCCGAACAAACATTGTTTATCGAATCTGGGACATTTTGCACAACCCCTAGCACTATCAATTGAATTAAGCCTTGATTATAACCTCTCTCTCTCCAGGTTAAACGGCGTACAAAGGCGGGGTCCCGCGAACGAGCGCCCCCTGTCCCCCAAGGCGCGGCGCCCCCCGATCCAGAAGCCCCCCAGAGGGAAGAGCTCCACTTCCAGCTGGACGAGGAGCTGGACCTGCCGCCGCCACGGCACAATACCTTCACCGATGCATGGTGAGTCCACTTTGATAGTTGTTCTATAGAGTAACATGAAAAAACAATGTGTGTAAGTATTGAGGAATCAAGCACAGATACAAACTTTTTTGCAACCCATTATCAACTTATTCAATATTCAATAAGTGGTTAGGTGGTGCTAACCGAAAATATAACTTCGAGCAAACCTATTCATTCAGTTAGAACAACGAGTATGAACTTTATTAAAAACTATAATATACTCATTTACGAATGCAAGAAATGTTTGTAGTTCGTGCCTTGGTAGTGAGATATACCAGAGCCTATCCCATCCTATTTTCTCAACCCTTTCCCCAAATTCATGCCTAAATCTCGGGCGGTAGACAGCATATCTGGGCGCGTCACTCTAGACTGATGTTGGCATGTATCGCAGGTGTTTATGAACAACAGTATCCGCTAACCACCGGGTGGACTATGCTCGTCTGACGTCTTTCAATGAATCTGGAGAAAAAGTACTCTAAATGGGGTTAACATTGGATAATGGGGTTGATTGGAGAGTCCCTACGGGAATCACAAATTCACACGAATGAAGTCACAGCCATTGCTAGTGTACAATATAAAATAAATTATTAAATAAATAAAATTGTGTGTTTAGGTCGGACGAAGAGTCGGACGCGGAGTTCACGGACCGGGACGTGGGTCGGTTGCTGATCGTGACACAGACGGCAGCGCGACCCGTCAAGCACGACGGCCACGACCGCCAGGGCGACTGGGCCACCAGGACCAAGATCACGCAGGACCTCGAGCAGGTATACACACACAGAGAGAGAGAGACACCCCTGACACACACACACACACTCATATACATCGTATACATGAAACTGATAAAACACCGGCACCTCGAGAAGGTATACATCAGTACACGCATACATACATACATCTTACACGCAGCAAACGGACAGCACACAGCACCTTAAAAAGGTATACAGTATACACGCACCCACACACACATCGTACCACACCCTTACTACATCACACACAAACGCACACACGCATATTATATACATGGGAAGTGACATTACACAGGACCTATATTATATATACATATTACATTATTTAATTGAAAATATTATCATTTCTTCATCTATCATTAAACATCACTGCTCATCCTCAAATCAATACCAAGATCACCCAGGACCTGGTTACATACATACACACATATAAAAATCGACAGCACACAAGTGAAGAAACAATCCACCTGACACAATTTTATGGTAAGTCTAAGGGCCGTTTTAATTGCCATTGTATCATCCCTGACTCGGTAACACACACATCATGCTAGCTCACGTCCGCACTCGTCGGCGGCTCGCGCGATACTGACCAGTGTTCACAACCTGAAGCCAAGCAGCTATCGTACCAGGGCCGTAAAATTATCGTATATCGATCAAAATTATCGTATTCATTAGGATGATGACTATAATACATTTAAAAATCATATGGAACGTGACAATAATATTTTGCAAATGCTTCATAGTTTATATCTTGTAAACTTCTGTTTTTTTGATTGAAAAAAAAAAAAATTCAAATAAATGTTCGACGTATAGCACAGACCTGAGCTGGGCCCCCGTTCACTTTGAATGACATAAACGCGCCAACATTTCGAATGTATAAAGAAGAAAATGAGGTTATACAAGAATACGAAAGAAAGAAAATGAGAATACACAAATATTGATGAAACTTAACATTTTATATACAATTTTTTTCTATCGCCTGTTAACATTGCACATTATTTTCATAACTTAAAATTCGTTTGGCATTAAAATACAATCGAAGTCATCCGAATCTGGGTCACCATACAAATCGTGGATCTTTTTATCAGTGGATTCTGACGTGTTTTTATTTCTGTACATTAACGCTTTGTTCATACGACTATATTCTCCTTGTGACGGCTCGTATGTTGTGCAATTAGCGTTCATATGTTTAACTCTTTGTTTAGCTAAGAGCACACCGTTTACGGTGGAAATCACCATTGTATTACGCGTTTTAGTCTTGATTAAATTGATGTGACTGAATATGCGTTCGCTGTCGGCATTCGAATGAGGAAGAGAAATGACATCTAGGACAAATTTGGACACGTTTTTGAAAGTCATTCCCTGGTCGCTTTCTTCGCAATCGCTTAATTTTGCCCAAAAAATGTCGACTGGATTTTTTACGTCGATGTCTGCTGGGAGCTCAAAAGACGGTAGTTGACGCCACTCATCGTCGATTATTTGATATCGATCGCTCGATACGATACGAGGCAAAGCCTCCATCAATGGCAGCAAACTTGGCATACTATCGTCTCTCGTTTTTCTTAACATCGCTTTCGGTGGATTCAGATTCGTCACAAGTTTCAAAACCGGATCCGAAAAATTGAAGCGTTTTTTTATTTCTTTACAGCCTTCCACGAGAAACTCAATACAAGTCGCGGCGAAATCTGATTTTAGCTTTTCATTGTTCCGAATCTCAACGTGATCCAACATTTTCCGAACTTCAACGCCGAGGTACATATTTTCTGGACGTAAGAGATGCGTCTCGTTGGATGGATCTATTTCGTTTAAATCGGTTCGATAGATATAATCCTTCGACATGTACAATTCTAACAGCTCTTGATAGTTTCTAGACATTTTATCGTACAGGCTCGTAACGACTACAGACGATGACTGGAACAATTCATTTAATTTCGTAAATTTTGGTAGAACAAAGTCTAGAAAGAGATAGAGAAGTTTGATGATTGGATTGCTGAGAGCTTGGACAATCTGTTCAACGGATTTCAACCGGACCGTCAGCATTTGCTCTCTAAAATATAGTTCTAGCGCAGGCCACTGTTCGATAATCCTTGAGACGACCGCTTTCAACGATAACCAACGCGTTTGTGCTGGGCGAAGGATTTTGTGGACATCGATGTCTAAAAATGTTTGAAACTGTCGGAACAAATGCTGTCGTTTTGCGCTGTTCTTAAATTCACCATACACATTGCGTGCAAGATCTTCGCAACTCCTTGGCAATGTCTTACAAGCATTACTGGCACAAAGATGCAATGAGTGGCATAGGCACTTGAAAATATAGATGCCAGGGCACTTTTCAATGAATCTCGAAGCTACGGAATTATTAAGTCCCATCATTGTACTTGCGCCATCGGACCCGAATCCGATAATGTTCTCAAATGGAATCTCAAATTCTTCGAAAGACTTCGTCAGTAGATCGAACAAATGTTCCGCCGTAGCACCCTCGACATTTGAATTTTGCTCGAAAACTTGGCAGAGATCCCAAAACTTGCTGACCACTTGACCCTCTTCAGCATTAAAAAACCTGTTTTATTAACAAGATATATACAATATTTACTAAATGCACATTAATTGTACGAAATCTGAGAATACTGAACAAAATAGACGTTGTAATAAAAAAAATAATGGAAAATCATAAATATTATTCACCTCACAATGACGCACATCGTTTGAATGCTCCCGATATCAGTGGATTCGTCTATTAAAACGCTGAACAAACTGCTCTGCAATTTTTTTTGTAAATATTCTTTTTCAGCCGCAGCGACGACATTTTTTATTATTGCAGTTCCTTTCGTTGCTTTTAATTGCACATTTTTAATGATTTCTGAGTCGGGCACTGCACTTTTCAATAGTGTTGTCAGATGAGTCAAAGTCGTGAAGGAGATATTGTGCTCAGCTACAAAACCACACAACTTTATTTCAAGAGCTTGAGTTGCTTTGGCTTTTGAAGCATGTTCATCGTTTTTCGCCATAAATGTTGAAATCGTTGGCTGAGCTGCTAGAGGCTTACGATTATGAGTTTTCGATGCCATGTGGTTTTTGATAACAGTCAGCTCCGAACTCATTACCACGTTGCACGTGCGGCACTTAGCTTTGTAGTGATCATTCGGCACTTTGACTAGCCATTGTTTGTATTTTTCATTTGTAAGCCAAGCGTCTCGGAATTTCTGTTGGCGGTGTTTGTTGCTAACTTTCGCAATTTTTCTCGGGGGTGTCGCGTGTAAATCTCCATCTTCGCTTGAAGAATTCATTTTTCATTCTACAGAATTTACGGAGTAAAAATGGTAGTTATATATTTCATATATTAATGATGACCTCACGTGTTTCATAGATATACTTACTATAATTGATGTCCCAGAATATATTGCTTCCATGGAATGACTTCTTTTGAATCTTGAATTGTACTGACCCCGCGAAATATTTTAACGATCAAATTCGAAAAGACAATAACTGCCAACACTCCACCACATCAAACGACGATATCGATATCGATCGCTGATTGGAAGACAGTAACAACCAATGAAAGGATTGCGCCATGACGCAGCAGCATGTGTTCCTAATATGTGCCTAAGAAAGAAATGAGCCAATAGACGGCGCTGACAGTAAAAAAAACTGTAATTGTTACTGAGCTATTGGCTTCAGCGTAATCATCAAATTTTGCATCATAATGGAAATTATCGTACAATCTGCGTACGATAGTAGTGTACCATGGTACATCGTACGTAGTTATGAAATTATCCCACATGTACGATAATTATCGTACGGTTCCGAACGCTGATACTGACACTTGACGGCTGTCCGATTTTACGTTCTACCCACAAGCGCACACGACAGAGTATTGATTACATCGATATTATTTATCCATCTACAGTAGCGTTGTTAAAATGAGTGCTGAGCGCTCGAGCGATGGCACGCTGTGTTACTGCTATTAAACCTTAAGAGTTTTATACTTGAGCTTTCACACAATGTCAAATGTTGGCATGCCCCCGGATGCGCTGCCTACCCTTGCAGATATAGGAATAGATTTGGAGAACGGGTTTTGGGAAAATAGAGAGGGATATCATAGAATGGAATAAGAATGTGCTTTGGCATATCTCACTCACTACCGAAACACGTATGTATTATATATAGGGAAAATAGGATAAAGTGGGAAATGCAGTACATTTCAAGATAGTCTTCAATGAGAGAGGGGTAACGTAGCCAGTCGAATGCGGCCAGCGGTTGTGGGAATGCAGCGTACACTCCCGATGGTAAGGTTAACTTTTCATGGTCTTAAACTATAAGAGCTTAAGACCATCAAACATTTGGACTATAACACTCACTAGCCTTTAACGTTAGAGTCCTTGAAAGTTAATTAACGCTCATTCAGCGACCGACCGCTCAACGTTCGTTTTTACTACAACACAGCCACAATTTGAATTTTGTAACATTAAATCAATGTTTGCAGGTCATCACGGACGGCCTGAGACGTTATGAGGAAGACTTGTGGAATGACTCGGAATATACAACGGTGAGTACTAGAAATGAACAAATAATATTTGGTTGTTAATACAATACTTGAGTTATGAATACATCTTAATTATCGCCTTAGATTATATCGTCCTGAAATCCTATACAAAATTTAAATGTGCACAGAACCAATTCCTGACCAAAAATGTGCTTGTATGAAATATAAATTATTCAAAATATACTCGTACTTTTGGTCGTCGAGCTTGTGAATCCTAAAACTCTAAATGTAGTGAACTAGACATAAGTCTAATTAGACATAAGTAATAAGTCCTAAGACATAATTTGGTAAACATAAGTCTAGTTCACTAAACTAAACTTGCCTGTTTTCGAGCGGACCAGGTGCCACCTAAGTCGTGTCCCAACAGTGGCCGTGGATATTGAAAGGTCTGGTTGTAGTTACAAGTAAAATAAATCAGCCAATCGAGTGCGCCCACCCAATGCAGTATTGCAGCGTGCACTCTTCCCCTGTATAAATATATTTAGCCTTGTGTAACTGTCGTCGGAATAATTTCTTAGGATTTCTCTGCTGTTTACGTGTCTATACGATGTGTCATCGAGATATCGCAAAACCTCGAAACACGCCTACCAATGTAACATATATGAAACCATTCTAGAATTAATTATTTTAAGAAATAAATCAAAGTTACAAACGTGTAAGGTTTTGTTGTTCTGTATAAAACGTACGAAGCTCTTGCAAAGCGGCGCGCGCTCTCGGCTCGGACGATACGCGTAGAATAAGAGATATACCAGAATTGCACTATACATCAATGAAAACAAAACACTGTAAAAACGGTATGAATCGATTCTGCTCTCGACACTAAACAATCTTTTTAGTTTTTGCGTTATTTCAGTAACACGTTGTATATGTATGCGTTTTTCTTTGTAACTGTGATCTGAATAAATGTCTTGTCTATCTATCGTATCTTTGTATCAGCCTGTGAGGTCCCACTTCAAGCCATATGTCTCCCCAACTAAATCACTCGAGGGTATCGGGCCGTAATCCACCACGCGGGGCCATTGCAGATTGGTGGATCACATTATCCAGATTTTTTTTAATTTCTGGAATATGTGGGTTTCCTCGCGATGTTTTCCTTTACCACGGAGCGAGTGTCAATTTTTGAAAATCCGTACTTTGGTATACACTCAGTGGTACGGGCCAAGGATTTGAACTCACGATCACACGAATGAGAGTCGAGAATAGATATACCTCTAGGTTATCACCGCTCTATTAAGTCTTACTAGTTGGGAAATATTTGCAAATATGCTCCTGTTTTTTGTCCGTCATTTAAATAATATGCCATTGTTTGTCCCAGTCATACGGCAGCCAGGGTCAATACCGCACGGTTTCCCTCATATCCCGGGAACAGTTCGAGGCGGCGGTGCCCACGGAGAGGCACACCAACCCCGTGGAACCGCCTCCACCACCGCCCAGGCCCACGGTCAGTCCTGGACTACATGATTTTCTTTCAATTTGTTGTTTTCATGAATATTTACAGATTTGCAAGGTATTTCGGCCGTTTGCCTTTAAATTTGCGTAACCAAACGTGTCGCGTCACGAGCAAATTTGAGTGAAACTAAGTGAATCACCGATGAAACAAAACATCACCCTTCACTCCGTTCACGTTTTGACGCATTTTTACAATTGATTATATTGACTTGCTAGCGACAGTGATGGGAACAGACACCTTTTTTAGTATATGATTACAAATATTTATATCATTTAATATACATCCTTCTTTTATAGTAAGAAGGTGGCAGACGAGCATACAGTGCACACGGTGGTAAGTGGATACTGTCGTCCATAGACATCCCGCGGTACATGCCAACATCAGTCCCAAGAATCACAAACGCTGGCACGTCCCACGATGCGCGGCCTACCTTTTGAGATGTTTGTCATTCTGGACGGATGTTGCCATGTATCACCGATGTCTATGGGCGACAGTATTCACCATCAGGTGGACTGCATGCTCGCCTGCCGCCTTCGTCTATATAAAAAAATAAATATAGATTGTTTTCATATAAAATAACTTCTTCGATCAATATGAGAAGATTGAAAGTAAAACATTTATACGAGTTACTTTTAAGTACATATTTTAGTATACATACATTTATACATTTTTATAGTCTAAACTAAAAAAAAATACACGAGCGCCGCGGGAAAGAGGAGCTTAGCACCAACTTCGTACACACACCAACCTACAGCTTGCATCATTTAGGCCTCTCTATATCTTACAGCGCCTGTATTTAACATTTGCAATCGAGCCGGTGTAAATTTTGTTTATATTGCAGGTGGAGACGCAAAATGAGCCCGCCAGCAGCAAGGCGAAGCGTCCGCGACGCACGGCGCGGTTCTACGCCGCCAACAAGGACCCGCACGCTACCGATGTTATGTGAGTCCTTGTTGTTTTTACTGTTTATATATGCCTACAGCGGCGACAACCTGGAGGTATCTATACTCGACTCACATTCGTGTGATCGTGAGTTCAAACCCTCGGCCCGTACCACTGAGTTTCTACTTGAGCACGGATTGTCACTAGCTCGCCGGTGAGGAAACTAGCATGTGCCAGAAATAAAAGAAAACTGCAGTATTCGTTCCACCAATCCGCACAGGGCTGGATTACGGCCCGAAACCCCCGTAATGATTTATTAGCGGAGGCCTGTGTCCCGCAGTGGGACATTATAGGCTGACACGAGTACAATTGTTTATAAGTTTACAATGCTTAGGTAATAAATTGGATTCTGTGTCGGGCGGTATATTTAGCTAAATGTTAAATAAATCAAAATATCTAAATCGTTCAAAAATAAGAAGCTAATTGTCCAAATTGTAAAATGACAATAATAATTGCGATATACATAATTGTCTTTTTTTGTGATTAGCATGTAATGAGTTAAAGTAAGTAAGTACCTTGTTAAAGTAAGTAAAGAAACTATAATAGTAAAAGCTGTTTCAGTAAATCAAATCACATTTCTAAATACTACTACCAACTAGATACTCGTATTAACTGAAGCAAATGTCACACAAGTTCCAAAACTAGAAACTAGGGCTATATATATATATATATATATATAATAAAATTGTAACAGGCCCATGTCTGTACATTATAGATATTAAAAAAAAATAATAATATGAGGGGTCTTTATTAGAGCAACAGAAGCCAAAACAACAGTTTTTAGAAATTTTGTCTGTCTGTCTGTATGTTTGTACACGCATCACGTAAAAACTACTGCATGGAATTGAATGCAGTTTTCACCGATGTATTGCTAGAGGTCTAACTTAAAATATAGGCTCTATTTTACCGCAGGAAAATATCTCATTCCGATTGTTTTAAATTTAATAAACCGAAGCGAAGTGAGGGCGGGTCGCTAGTATTTAATATATTTGACTACAGAACTACTTCTAAGACAGACTACTTTTGCAAGCTGTCTTAAAATGAGAAGGGTGCACGCTGCAATCTAACAGCCACTGGGCGCACTCGACCTACCACGTTACCTCTCTCACAGAATACTACTTTGAAATGTACTGCATTTGTCACTATGTCCTATTCCCCAATGTACGTACCTGTTTCGGTAGTGAGTGCCACAGGCCAGAGCTCATTCCCATATTATTGAAACCTTAATCTCTTTACGGTCCAGTCTTCGCTGACCTCATGTCAATGACCTAAATTCTTCCTCCTCGTGGCGCGCGCTTTAGCAGAAACAGTTATACATAGTTCTGTATGAAAATTACCTCTATGAAATTGGGTTTAGTAATTTAAGATTATTATTTTTTCAGTACAAGCAGAAAACACAAGACAAGGCATAGCCTTAACCCTCCGGTGGAACACCACATTGGGTGGATTATGGACATTCGCGAACATAGACCGAGGACACAGAGCACGGGGTGAGTTTTTACTAATACATCCATATATTTATTTAGGACAATCAACGGAAGCAACAACACATATATAGCTATATAAAAATTACATTACATTGTAGATGGCCCTCTAGTTATCTATAGATTGTCACCGCATCCAATATAAATAACAATAGTTTGTAACATTATAAATATGAAAATCAGATGATCACAATGAACGTGAGAAAATGTAGGTAAAATGCAAGTAAGCATGGCAGGGCTGCATCGACCACCATGCTCAGCTGACATGGATTTTTTTCTTTAAAACTCTACAATAGTTTAACAACGAAATTAACGTATTTTAAAAAATTGCTCATGTTAATTATTATTATTATTTTAGCGGTATTTCATATAATATAATAATAATAATAAATACTCTTTATTGCATACAATTGGTTATCACATGTGCACAAATAATAAATGACAGAATACAATAGGCGACCTTATCGCTAAGGCGATCTCTTCCAGGCGACCTTAGGATAGAGAAAAATAAAAGGGATATAGGTAGTGCAAAATATACTGTACGTTTTGTTTTAGGCCGTATTTTTTTTTCTCACTTGATAATAACACCTTGTCCTCTGTTTTACTTGTTCCTTGGCGTTTTACAATCATCGCGAACCTATGAGCCAATTGCAAGTATTTACTGAAATTATATCTATTTTAACGGTGTTTAATATAGTTTTAGCTCGTATTAATAAGTATTTTACCTACCTTTGCAGATTTAGGAATGGGATTTTAAGAATTAATCGGATGAATGGGAAAAGTTGAGAAGGATGGAGAATAAGAAGTACAACGGTTATAAACGTCAATTTTTGTATTTGTCAACTTTGCCGACTTTGGATACAAATATGTTAAGATTTTACCACAATAACGACGTGTAACATGAAAATTGTATTTTACTAGTTCGTCCCTGGGCACGTCCCCCACCCTGGGTTCCTCATACGGCTCTGTACCATCCGCTCTGCCCACGTTCCATCACCCCAGCCACGGGCTGCTGCGGGAGAACCACTTCACCCAGCAGGTGTACCACAAGTACCATTCTAGATGTCTCAAGGGTGAGTACATCGTGCACCTACAGTTCGCGCGCGAGTTTATGACCAATTTTTTGTATTATAGAAGCAACCTCTCAAACGATCAGTCAGTTCACCCGGTGGTAAGTGGATACTGTGACACATCCGCCATACATGACGATATCGGTCAAAAATGGCTAAGTTGGCACGTCCTCGGCTGCAACATCTACCTTTGGAGATCTACCGTTGGGAAAGATAGTGGATTGTTCAAATTTGACAGAACATGAGAAATCTCTTACTTGAATATGCGTGATTTATTATAATGACAATAATTATTGAACTTCTAATTCTGTCCTCGTACTCCTGACTCACTGACGGGACTGGACATTGAGCGGGATACGTTTTAGACTTTAAAATTGTTTATTACAAGAAAAGTCAACGCTGGCAGAATGTGCTAAGTGCACTATTACCATATATGAAAAGAAAACTGTCATCATCAAAATATACTTATGCTTTTTTATTCTAAAATGGACAGAATATGTCTCTTCCTGCTTCGTGCCTTCACTTTGACAATCAATATTGAATGTTAGTCTCGGGAATTCAAACTTTTCCCTCAGGATATATTGACTTTGTTGTGTTTGTATGTTCGTGCAGAGCGCAAGAAGCTGGGCATCGGCCAGTCACAGGAGATGAACACTTTGTTCCGCTTCTGGTCGTTCTTCCTGCGGGACCACTTCAACAGGACCATGTACAACGAGTTCAGGTATGTATATATAATGTCGATTATTTTCACTCTTTAAAGATTGTCAAATGAAACTAACTATATTGCGTTGCTTCGGTATACAAAGAAACGACATATAATGTTTATTCTTCAATCCTTTCTACAATCTATTATTTACAATAGTCTTACTGATCTTGACCTGATTTGATTTGACAGTTCGCACGATTGTCTTCACCTCACGCCATCCCATATCCTACCCTCTTTTACCGACACTATAATATTATAGATCTACCGACAGCGCGGAGCGCGGCAAAACTCAAATGAAAGAAATATATTTTCTTTACATATATTACACGATATTGACTGAGAAGCAGTTATTTCTATAATAATTCCACCTGGAACACATCTTTTTTTAAATGTTTTATCGATTTTTTCGGGTTATTTCTAGTCATTTTCATGTGTTTTCTATACATATAAAAGAGGAATGTTCTGACTGACTGATTCATCAACGCGGAGCCGAAACCCTCGAACCTAGAAACAAGAAAACTTGGGTAATATCTTCCTTTTATGACATTAAGACTCGCCCAATTGGGGATTTGTTGAAATTCAATCCCTATAGGGGTTATCAAAGATTGGATGGAAAAAAATTATTTGATAGCCTCATGAACTTGAGAATATAAGTTCTGCAATACAAATATTTAAACACGTGTTTTACCCTTCTGTTTTTTTTCAAAATTGTATCGGGGATAAAATAGGTGTCAAATTCTGTACGGAATCACGATTATTAAACTTCATGAAATCCACGCGAGCGAAGCCGCGGACAACAGCTAAAATTATTATTCGAAAATTTTTCATTAAAAGTCGAAGTTTCTCGGTGATCAACTCGTACCATACCATCTATTAAACGAGTAACTTTTAAAATTTTCTACATTTTATATTGTATATCCTAAACGCATAAATAATAATACCCATTACATGGTTATAAATATGCCAAAAATTACATTTTTTTTCTTATTTTTATTTCATTTTATTCTACATGAAACAACAAACAGCATAAACACCGAATAATAATTACATTGTAAACGAACTCCAAGCACATACCTCAAATAAAGGATAAAATTGATTTTGCATATAATTTTATACCATACTGTTATAAAACCACCAGTGAGTTCTGGCGAAGTAAACTGTATGACTTTCGAATGTGCATGTGTGTGTGTTCAGTGAGTATGAATGATTGTTTGAATGTGATAAATCAATCGTGAAGATCACCCAGTTTAATAATGTAAACACGCCCTAATTTGTCTTCCGAAAGCCAGATGCCTATATTTATTTATGTAGGGTAGGGCGGGGCTAGTTGAGCAATTTTTCACTTGAGCGGATATAGCTCCTCAATGATAAGTCTCAATGAGTTGTTATGCGACCTGATGGATTAGTAATTTATCCCTTAGCAAAAGTGTCCATAGTAATTTATTGTTAATAAGTCAGATTTAAGAGCTACAGTCGTTTAAGTGAGAAAGGTCAAACATGCTCAACCTACCCCATAGGTGAGGTAAGTTGAGCAAGGGTATGGGGCAAATTGAGCAATTAGAACATTAAGCCATGCAATGACGTGAATGTTTACTAGACATGTAATAAAATTGCTATTTTACAATCAACTTTTTATTTATAATCTCTTAGTGATATAATAGTGAAACAGAAACTATTCTTTTTTCAAATATTAAACATAAAAATATAATCAACATAAACGAAACATTTCTTAAGCTCAATTTTTGGAATAGACTCAGTCTTTTTGTTTAAAATCTTACTTTTACAGTTATGTAATGATCAATGGGGTTTAAATATAAAATAGACATTAATGTGATATAGGAAATTAATTATCGTTGTCGCTGTCGCAATTAATGCAAACGTAAGTAAGACTAGCATTTAGCGCACATTTTGTATGTGCCCATTCCTTGCAAACTTGGCACTGGATCCATTTTTCTCCTGGTAAACTTTCGGAATAGGCTTCGCAACAAACCAGGCAGGCATAGTCATCTTCATTTCTTTCCTCACTTGATTAACTCAGCTAACTTGTCAAAAAAAAAAACGTTTTGAGCATTAAATGATGTTGCCCTACCAAGGCTGGTGGGTTCTGGCTTTCGAATAGATAACTCGGGATTCCGTTTTAAAAACATCGTAAGCCACTCTTTCCCGGCCATCTTATATGTAGACCAGGTGACTGGAATTTTGATGCCGAATTTAACTGCACACTCGTAGGCAAGGCGACGAACGTCTTTCGGGGAATATCCATAGAAGATTGATGCCATTTGTAACAAGTATTTTTTTAAAGAATCCTCTTGTTCTGAAGAAAATACTTGCCTCGGTGCTGCATAACCCATTGATGGAACACCGCTTTCAGATTTTAATTTCTTTATAAATCTTGTTAAGGTCATACGTTTAATACCGAATTCCTTGGCGGCGGCATTTACACTTTTGCCTTCGTTGGTGACAGCATTTGCTGCATCATTCAACTGTTGACTAGAAATAGAAGCTCTTGTAGTCTTTCTTTTATATGTCCGCATGCTAAAATAAAAGAAAACCATATATTGCTTGTTTTAAACCGTGGGGCTAGTTGAGCAACAATTGCCCAACTAGCCCCTACCCAAATATTTGAAACAAAAGTGAGGTTATGAAAAAACCGTTTGAATAAGAACCAAATCCTTTCGAGATATCGTATATATAATAGATTTATGAAAGTTTAACACTTACGTGATCGAAAACGGATGATTATTAACGTGTACAGAAGAAATTTGAACCGAAACTAATATTTTACTTTTTCGTCGCAAAACAAACAAAGCGTGTGCGTACGTCACTCGATCGACAAATCGTCACTGGCGGTCGTGCGGTGAGTTCCCCTCCTGCGACCGCTTCTTTCCTTCATTTGATGAGTTAACGTGCGGTGTGTAGTTTTTGAGATATTTCGATTGCCCAACTTGCCCCTATGCTCAACTAGCCCCGCCCTACCCTACGAAGGCGGCAGACGAGCATACAGTCCACCTGATGGTAAGTGGATACTGTCGCCCGGATGCGCTGCCTACCTTTGGAGATATAGGAATGGATTTGGAGAAAGGGTTGGTAAAGTGGGGAGGGATAGGATGGGATGGGAATGGGCTCTGGCACATCTCACTCACGTCACTCACTCAAACACGTACGTGCATTGGGGAAATACGATAAAGTGGGAAATGCAGTACAATGCAAGGTAGTCTTCTGTGAGAGAGGGGTAACGTGGCCAGTCGACCGCGCCCAGCGGCTGTTGGATTGCAGCGTACACTCCACCTATCCCATTGTGTGTTTTCATCCTCGTTAATGGTGTGTTCCACTAAACGTCCTTATTTTAGCCAACGGCCATGTAACAGAGTACATATAGACATAAATTAAAGGAAATAAAACTAAGGCCGACACAATAAACATATTAATATCTCGCGTTGTCTCCAGGACATTAGCAAATGAAGACGCATCAGCCGGTTTCCGGTACGGGCTCGAGTGCCTGTTCCGGTTCTACTCGTACGGGCTCGAGCGCAAGTTCCGCCCCGAGCTCTACCAGCACTTCCAGCAGGAGACACTGGCCGACTACGAGAAGGGTGAGTCCATTATACACTTTATATAATTTTTAAGTAATATTTTGTCCAAACGAACAATATATGTCCAAATTGACAACATTTGTCTAAATGAATTGTATTTGTCGCAATGAGCGGTATTTATCCGAACAAACGGTATTTGTACATGTACTATATTTTGTCCCAACGAACAAAATTCGTGGGGACAAATACTATTGGTACATCTATTAATAGTTTTAAAAGTGTACAGTGTGCAACACGCTAATGTAGCCAAAACCGTTCGATTGCAGTCTTTATTACTAGCTTATTAAGGTATCCATGGATATACATTGACCTGTTGTTGACTGTATCCAGTTGATCCAAACGATGTTTACAATGTACCCCTCTTAATTCTCTGTTTACCCAAAACAACCGGTTTTGGGTAAACTGGTACGACGACTGGTACCAGACTTGTCGACTGGTAGAGAATGCCACAAGGCAAAGTCCATTATTGTACATTTCGCCTGTGCAATGAAGCATTAAGTCCGCCTATTGCACATTTCGTCTGTGCAATTAAGCATTAAGTCCGCCTATTGTACATTTCGTCTGTGCAATAAAGCATATTAAGTCCGCCTATTGTACATTTCGTCTGTACAATGACGCATCAAGTCCGCCTATTGTACATTTCTTCTGTGCAATAAAGCATTAAGTCCGCCTATTGTACATTTCGTCTGTGCAATAAAGCATATTAAGTCCGCCTATTGTACATTTCGTATGTACAATGAAGCATCAAGTCCGCCTATTGTACATTTCGTCTGTGCAATAAAGCATATTAAGTCCGCCTATTGTACATTTAGTCTACAATGAAGCATCAAGTCCGCCTATTGTACTACATTTCGTCTGTTCAATAGTTTCAATAAATATATAAATTTTCTAACTAATTTTTATTGGATTTCCTCACAACCATTATATTTGTATGTGATATAATAATGTGTGTGTGTTTGCAGGTCAGCTGTACGGTCTGGAGAAGTTCTGGGCGTTCCTGAAGTACTACAAGCACGCGGGCGCGCTCCAGGTGGAGCCCCGGCTGCAGGCGCACCTCGCCCAGTTCCAGAGCATCGAGGACTTCAGGGTGCTGGAGGTGAGACACGTTGCAGATCAGCTGTACAGGCTGCAGTACTACAAGATCCATATACCGCCCAATTAGTTGTAATGTTTCGTTTGCTAGAAGGACGGAATGCTTCACGTAAACACATTAGGACGCTAAAACTGAAGGGCTAATTAGGGAATATTGCTACATTTACGACATTTTGAGGGGGAGAGTGCACGCTGCAATCCAACAGCCGCTGGACGCGCTCGACTGGCCACGTTACCCCGCTCTCACAGAAGACTACCTTGAAATGTACTGCATTTCCTACTTTATCTTATTTCCCTAATATACAGACATGTTTCGGTAGTGAGTGAGATGTGTCAGAGCCCATTCCCTTCCCTCCCCATTTTCCCAACCCTTTCTCCAAATCCATTACTATATCTCCAAAGGTAGGCAGCGCATTTGGGGGCGTGGCAACGTTTGCCATTTTGTACTAATGTTGGCATGTATCGTGGATGTCTATGGGCCATAGTATCTACTAACCATGAGGTGGACTGTATGCTCGCCTGCCGCCTTTGTCCTAAAAAAAAAAAACAGTTGTAAAGATCTTTGCTATGGCACCCCCACTCCATGGAGAAAAAATGATCAATAATTCCATAATCCATGTCAGGGAATTTTTATTACTCTTAACCTGTATACAACCTAGCAATACAAAAGTCTCTTATTTATTAGAATAAGGGAGATCCTATCCTATCCTATAAATAAGTTTTGTTTATTCCTGTTGATAAACTAAAGTAGTTTAGGGAATAATTTCTGTTAGAGGGCCCTCATACTCAAAAGCGCCACTCGCCTAAAGACGGCCCTGCGTGTTATTGTGACTAATTAGTTATTTATGTCCTGATACATCCCTGATTTTCCCCGTAGCCTCAGTTGAACGAGTTGCTGGCGTCGCAGGGCCCACTGGCGTCTGGCCGAGGGCCGCACGCTCGACCCTACGACCGGCACCGTTCGGTCTCCGAGAGCGAGCGCACGCAAATCTCTCACCACAGGAATAATTTCACGTGAGTGCACACATACACACACAGAGAGAGGTTATTCGCATAAGGACAGATTCTCAAAACGATAGACTTAAACAAAAAAAAAAACAGGTTACGTTATTTTAGTACACAAATCACTATAAGCTAACAATGTGCCTAATTTGGAGGGATTCAATGACAGCACTAAAATTGACTCTATTTGCTCTATCTTTATGAGAATCATGTCTTTATTCGAATAACCCAGTCAGAGAGAGAGATAAAAAACACACTGCATGTTCCTTATAGGCGTGTATCGAGGATGTCCATGGGCGACAAGATAAAGCAACGATATATTGGAGCGTGGATAGCCTACGGGACCTAGGAGTACCTAGGGGAGGGAAAACATCGTGAGGAATCGCGTATGCTCTAGAAATAAAAAATATCTGTAATATGTGATCCGTCAATCCGCACCGAGCCCACGTGGTGGATTACGGCCGTCGCCTACAGTGGGACGTTATATGCTGATACAATATAATGTGATACTTGTCTTATATGTGATGCAGTACTTCCCACTGCATGTTATGTTAACAAATATACCGTGTTCCACGCACAGTCGTCCCGTCGTCGGCGCGGGCGGCGGCAACACGAGCCGGGGCCGCGCGGGCTCGTGCGGCGCGCAGAGCGTCATCGCCGGCGCCCGCGCGCAACGTGAGTATACACACGCACACACAACACCGCACGTAGAGCCACCCACGTACATACACTGAAACAAAAAGAGACAGCATATTGCCAAAGATTGATTTATTATACGCTTTGGAACACAGCCTAGTTATCAATTCTGTCGTGAGACATACAACTATAAATTACAAATGCAAGTATGCGACTACGCAAGTACCTAATTCAACTCTCAATATAAAAATACCCTCAATATGAATATTGGTAAATCAAATTAATACATTTGTGTATGTCAACCGCATTTAAAAAATCCATCGTAAAAAGATCTCAACAAATAAGAAAACTAATTAAAAAATACTGTCAAGTGAATTTTATTTTATTAAACAGTTCCTTTAGTTTAAAACATTACACATTGGTTTATTGAACGCTTATACATACAGACTTCAAAGATACATAATTCGTTTACGACTACTAAATTTTAGTGTATAAAGACATTTAATATATCTTTCTAAACGTACCAACATATTTTATAATTATTTTCTAATTACAGCCAAACAAAAAACCAAACCAGAAGCCGGTCCATCAGAACTGAAAACTCCAGCCGCGGCCAAAACGCAGTGATAACACAAGTGTACATACTATACTAGGCAGTGCTGTGAACGTGCAGTGGACCGTGTTTACTTAACCGTTACGTGCATTTTTATAGAAAAGAAAACATAATAATAAATAATAATTGTGGTGTAGTTAAGATGTGATTGACACTGCGTTTGATTGTGATCGGGACCAGTCGGCTGGCTGGGTGGCATCTGGACTGCAGGCTGGCGTTAATGTGGAGCCTAGGTAAGGTTTTCTTGTATTTATTCACATTTTATTGTACACACAGAACAATACAGCCGATACAATATAACTTTTCATTCATGAAAATGAACTTTTCAAAAGTACAAGAAACTGTAAAATGTTAGATAACTTTTCATTATTTTTCTTATGATTTTTTAAATACAGACTGCCCCAGTAAATGGTGGCCAAGCTTGAAACTGTCGATAGAGCAACTCATGATGAACTATCGGTTGACGGCAATTAATCTTAATGAAATGCACGGTTTTTGAGATATTACCCCATTTTTTTATTTTTTTTTCAAGAATTATTACCCTTGGTCAGTAATTTGCGTGCTGTGGCTAAAAATGAAGGAAAATCCACATTCTGTTTTGTGATAATTGTTCCGTTCGACTGTTCGAGTATATCTTAGTCATTTTTTACCAAAAGAAAATAAATTAAAATAAAATGTCTAAAAAAAATGACAGCATTTTTTGGTCTACAATTTTCGTTAAATGTGACGATAAAATTATGAAAAATGGCAGTCTGTGTTTGAAATGCTCTCTTGAATAATGCAATACAACCGGCCCTTTCAGTATCCACTGCTGGACATGGGCCTTCTCATGCACATTGTTGTGTGCATGGGAGCCTTAAAACGTCACGCTGACTAAGCGGGTTGGGGAGTCCACTCTTGTAAAGCTAGTGTAGTTCCTCGACGCTTGTGGTTAGCGGCTTTGTTGTCCCAAAGTCCGCTTTCCCGACACCCTCGCGAACAGATCGGTTGTTGCTACTCTAAAGCCACGTGACACCGCGCGACCATCCGGATCCCATCGAGTGGACAAATAAAAAGAAGTTTGTTTAATATATATTTTCCATTTGTTCCAGCTTGTATGCATCGACAATAAGCAATGGTATGCTGATATGTCAATACATTATTCATTTGACATTTTAAACGTATCCTAAGCACATATATTATTATCTACTATATAACATACGTACATTATATATTTATATTTTTGACATTGTATAAAATAAATGAGTATCGATTATTCTGTCGTGAAGGATTTCTTTCTTAGTAATAGAAATTAATTAGTTAATAATATATATATAAAAAATTAAATTCGTTAAGTCCCTTGTTCGTAGATATTTGTTTGTAATTGGCAACACTTATGGGTGCTTGTCTATATCCATATTGACCTCTACTCATGAGCCAGTGTTTATTAAAAAATAATTGTCAATAGTCATTTCAATTTGTTCATTAATCGTTATATTTAAAATATCTATGTATTAAACTACACGGGGATTTAAAAATAGCTAGATGTAGACTGAATCGATTAGTTCAATTAGACAAATTCAGATAAAAAAAACAGTCTGGAAATGCGCTCGTGGGTAGAATTTTTAAAAGGTAGATTTTGGTTGCACGTACCATAGACAAAATAGCAATAGACAACAACGAATTTCCTTAAACTAATTGCATAATATAAGTAAAATTCACATAATGAGTAATCTATTTGTGGCGCATTACTTCTAATTTTTACCACTGTTGATATCAAGTAAATATTGAAATAATTCTCAGTATTTTTACGAGTTCATTCATTGTTTATCTCAGACTGAGACTGAATCAAACCGAGGGTTTTTTAGACTGAGACTCGAGAATATCTCAAACTCGGAAGTCTCATTCTGAGACTCGGAGACCGGGACTCGGGATTTTCAGACAGACTCTGGAGTCTCGAACTGAGATTCGCAATTTTCAAACTAAAATTGTCACAATCGCGTGCATCCAAAATATACCTTTTATTATTTGGTCAGATCTCTAGGTTCTCTGTAGGTGCCCAAAATGTACAGTTACCTATGATACTTACCCCTTGGAGGGATCACATGTAATATAAGTCGGAAAGACTGTTGGATCATTTTGTAAAAAAAATCAATTTTCGTCTTAGGAATTTTTGTTTGCATTTCTGAAGTTACATTTATTTTTTGATCAAGTAATAGTTTGACATGATGTTAGAAATTTTCTCCTATCCTTTGAAAAAAGAAGAATCCATTTAAAAATAATGTATCCATTTATGCTGTTCATGGTCTAGAAAGATCTACTCTTAAATCTGTTTATACGTATAGGTTGTTCCAAATGTATTCTTGAAGACTGAATCGATGGATTCAGTTCGTAATTCTGAGCCCATGAATCATAAATGCATGAGACTACAAAAATGTAAAAAATATGTAACATATGAGATGTTACATATTTTTTGTAGACAATTATTTTTGTGCGCTTTGTATTTCGCAAATACATATATGAAAACTTGAAGAATTGATATTTTTGCAAAATAATATTTTTTTTAGTTTTAAAAACAGACCAGATAATTAATAATGGTACTTTTATTGTATTACCAGAAATAAGTTTTTTCTTTTTTATCAATTAGAATAACAAAATTTAAAACAAAACTACGAAAATGTATCTAGAATGCGGATTCTACATAAAATCATATAACATCTATGATTTTACAAATTGTACAAATTCAGTGCAGGTAGTTGTACAAATTCTATTGAGACATATAATAATTGAACAGCCACAACGAATAGTCTACCCTCACTAGCCTCAAAGTCATAACGATAATCATGTAATATATTAAAAACTTATTTGACGAATACCATACCATACCATCAAGCTATCTCTCTCCACTGCTGTATATAGATAGGCCTCTCCCGAGCCTCGCCACTAAACACTATCCTTGGCTCGTATCCAACCACCACCGGCGATTTTAACGAATGCAAACAAAAATTCCTATAATAATCCCATGTCAAAATTATAATAACTGTTAGTCTGTGCAAATAATATGGCCTTTATTTATAAAAATAATAATGTACATTTTACACGCGCGGATGGTGTGTTGCAAGTGTAAATGTGACTTATGCTATGGACTTTTTATTATTTATTTTACGCCGCGGACCTCGAGGGCTTCTTTAGTTTTGAAATGCTAGCTTTTATCTCCAAAAAAAATTGTAGGTTTCTATTATTGCAATGATCATAATGTTAATTAAATACTTTCATGTGCCTTTATAAGATGCAATAACTGAATAATTGTAATGTTGTCGCGGATGTTCTGCTCGGGTGTCCGCAACGACGCCATTGTTACATTGTCTTTACAGTTTGATGCGAATTTATATGCGGATGTCCGCAACAACACGAATGTAATATTGCCTTTATAGTATGCCGCGGATTTCAATGCGGATATCCGCAATGGACAGCGAACTTTAGATAATCGATGCATTTATAGCGACGCGGACGTCGAGCGATCTTTTTCGTCCGTCCCGGACGTTAGAAAATATGATATGTGAAATATATGTAGATTGAGCATTACAAGTGCGTATTTAAATAAACGTACAATAAAACTAAATGAAAATATTTGTTTCGGAAAATGTACTAGCAGGTGATCTATCGAGCAGTTTGATCCGCAACCGCTAGATTGCAGTAGATCTCACTATCTACATTTTTAGATCACAAATACTATCTATTCTAACTACGCATGACCATGCGGACTGCGGATATCCGCATCACAATCAAAACCTACATGAAATGACGTTTCTCAGACCATTCTATGTATAACTTAGTATTTGGAAACTAAATATTTGAAGATTATATAAGGTTCCTAAAAATATAGTCTATTGAAGACATAGAGTCGTCGGGAAAAGAAACTAACAGCTTCTCGAGGTCTGTCAAAATACTGCCACTTGTAATAAAAAACAATATGAGCACACAATATTTCGCGTTAACTCGGTGTCTAAGTTAAGTGTAGTGTGATTATGGAATGTAGCTAAGTAGATCACACCTTATACTTAAAAATGAAGTCCTCAAAACACATCTATATATTTATTGAATACATATTTCAGACTGAATAATTACTTTAAGGATGAAACGCTTTGACGAAGTTACTTCAGAAGGAAAAAAATGATGCCAATGAGAAGACGCTGTGACAAGGTTACGCCTGACGGGAAAATGATGCCGGCTTCATTTATAGATTTCGTTTGTGGCCTATTTAAGTTTTATATAAAATTTACGTAAAATTTCCCGTCAAATATGTAATTGACATACATAAATAAAATTGACATGTCACATTCTTAGTCATGGCTGAAATTGTCGTTTGAAACGATTTTTTTTTGTTTTTAGCCAATCTTCTGATTGCTCCTATTATTTTTTTAGGTAGTTAAAAATTTGTCATTGAATTAGCAATGCCATTCTGAAGACGAAGTATATCAAAATAGTGTCAAAAATGTGTCAAAATAGTATGAAGTGTGTGTTTTTGTTCACTTTTATTTACAAAGAAAGGCATTTTGGTTTTTGTTGATCAACTAGTGAATTTAACGTCTGTACAATAAAATTAGAAGATAATTCATGAAACTGAAATCACATGAACTTTTGATTATCCGTTTAAGAATTTTAAACTACCCGCTACATCCCAAAACCACAATTAGCCAATTCACCCCAAGCTAAGTGCCGATTTACCGGTAAGCTGTCGCAGCTTAAGCTGAAAACGTATTTCTGTATGAATTAATTAAGTTTACCAGATATTCTAGCCAGACAAAATATTTCTTGTGTGGATTTGTAGGAAATGGACGTAATCTAATGAGGGTAATTAATCTAAGACTTAATTGTATAACTTCAGTGAAAACTGTGATTTTACGTATCATTGCTTCGTGCAATCAACACTTTGAATAGAAAGGGTTTTGCTATACAAGCAATGAATTAAATTGCAATTGACAATATCAATGGAACAAGAGTGGTTATTGAAAGCATCGGTGAATCGAAGCATTTAGTATTTTAACAATGAAACTGCTGTGACATTCCTTAATTTAACAGAACCTCAAATTAGAACATGCCTATTGCGAAGCCATTATTCAACTAACAGTGAGTAACTCACTACGACTACACTTACACCAAGTTTGATGTCGGATTTCCCTTCCAAAATAGCGTTATTACTGTCTGCGATGTAATATAACTCGCTTAGATAGTAATTTTGCGTTCAATATACCAAACTCAATTCTATTACATCGGTTTGTTTCCATCGCCGTGAATTTACTTGGCCGTGAATTGTGAATTTAGTTTGCTGGCAAACTGCGTTTAATGAATTATTCATCAATCTAGCATTCGCGTTCTCATGCTGCACCCCGAAACAACGCTCATTCCATGGCGCACTATTTGATGTTTATTGATTATTGCAACTATTTGCCGTCATTTGATGTTATCTGTTTTCTCTTTGCCACCCAAACGTTGGCTGAAAGAGATCGCTTTGGCCATTAGGCCGCCCGTTGTACTTTTCGTGTTACTTGAATTATCTTTTTTGCAACATTTACGGTTGAAAAGCCACTAGGGCCACAAGAATTCCGCCGTACCAATAAAAGCTTCAACACTATCGCGACTGAAGATACACAATAAGACTTGTGTAGATTTCATTAAAATCCATATAAATAATATTTTGTCTGGCTGTTACATGGGGAAAACTTAGTCTTTGCTGCACTAAGCTATGTTTAATCTATTAGGTGGAAAGGCTGTATGTACTCTGTGTAATATTACTAACTTGCTCAATGTAGAGAGTGTGGTGACTACGAAACGACGGGTTATCTGAAACGTAAACGCTTTGACAAGGTTACATCAGACGGAAAAATAACGTCAATTGTAAACGCTTCGACAAGATTATATCAGACTGAAGAAAGACGCTCCTAGAAAGAGCTTTTACAAAGTTACATCTGACGGAAATGTGACGCGCTGGTTATGATGGTTCTGGTTTGACTAGTACGAAAGGGCAGCTCTTTGCCGTCGTGTGTCTACATCAGAAAGCTGGCATTTACTTTTTAGGTAGATTGTATCTTTTTTCTTCAAAAGAGACAGTCTACGCGTCAGATTGACTACATTTGCATTTCGATTTATACATTTTATTGTAAAGGTAATTTATTTTTCCAAGATGGCGACTGCGTACCAGATAATCCAGCACGGTTCCAGTTAAAAAAATATTATTGTATAGTGCACTAAATGAAATATAAAATAACGAAAAGTGAAGTGTGAAGATTCGTTTATTATTTGTAGTTTTTAAGTATGATTTTTGTGTGGTTGTATTTTATGGTGCGTTTCCAAATTTTTTATCAACTGGAAATTAATAGCTTTTCAGATTTATTTCTAGGAATCAAAGTATAAAAGGATTTTTTTAATATACTTGTCTACAGCATTACTTGGTTTTCAAGATCAATACTGTAAGTCATCAAATCCGTTACGATGACGTCAAATGCTTGTTCGATTATTAAAATCTTTTTGACAATTAAAAGTTTGTAACTCTTTTCTTGCATAAACGCAATTATTTCCAAAATCTAATAGTAACGCGACTGCGTTTGCATGCTCTACACGATTAGCAAGCAGCCTATGCGTTAATTAGGATTCCAATCTACCTATTTACAGTACGACACGACTCGGAGGTCCCAACGCTGTACCCATTCCCTCGACCAATGGAAATCGATTTATTTCCCGCCTCAACGTCTTATTCGTTGTCGCCTGGAGCGCGTCAGACGGACGCACGTGCGTCATACGTTGATTACACACTACGTTCGGTAACGAGGTTAGCCGACGGCACTTCTTGTGTAGTGCTGTACCAAGTTTCAACGTGACCGAGTAACAAACGTCCAAACTCGCATTTATAGTATTAGTGTAATAAAACTTAAGAAGTTACAGTTTTAATTACAATGATACTTATAGGGTTATTGGAAATTCCACGTATTCCTTTTAACTTTACTAAAATGCAACAAATTTAACCCTAAAACGCCAAGTGCAAAAGTCCCTAGCTTTTCTAAACATTTGAATTATTAAATGTTACATGGGTTACGATTTTAATTATTTTCTAGTAACATGAATTGTAGTCAATGTTGTTGGTTTTAAAAAATATTTCAATGATTTTTAAAAACAATTATTAAAAAAATACAAATTTGAAATATCTCAAAAGCAAGGGAATTTTGAACATTTGCGGGCTTTTATTGCATTTTTTGTAGTTCTATCGCAGTTAGAAGCATTACGTCGGATTTTCAGTAATCTTGTAAATCAATCATAGACTCACTATATAGTCCCATTGTAGGCCACACTTGCCATTTTGATCATAAAGTGATTTAAAGGCCTCGAGACACCGTATTCTTAATTTTGATTTTAATGAAAAAAGAGTTTTAAGCATTTTCATCTTAATGAATCCAGAATCTTCTCCAGAAAGATTCTGAATCCTGTGTACACCTCTTTGATCGACCATTGTTTTTTGCCTGGATACCAGGCCTCCTAAGACTACCGGACTCAAAAAAATATTTCGAAACGCACGCACCGATAAATACACTAATAAATTAATTGATAACTACTAGGTTTAATTTTGATTAAGTCTTTAGAGAGCTAAGGTCGCTTCTTCAGGTTTTGTGAAAAAAATAAATAGTTCCTATTGTAATAGCACTTTTTTTTTTAATTTTTAACCTCTTTGAAGGCGGGAATCGTATTTCTTCACTACAAGTAAATAAGCGGGATTTTTAATAACGGATAAACATAAGTCGACAGTTATAGAGTTGTTTTATCGATAATATTGATTGCGCCAACTCTCATACGGGCACCTATTTTCGTCAGGCAATGGAGTTTCAATTATGTAACTTCTAAATTATGAATGAACCGTGATGAAACGTCAAAAAATCTGATAAATATCTAAATAATAGCCTAATTTAATAATATTAATAATGTGTATAATAAATAATCTAATATAAGGAGTAGTTTTTTACTATTAACATTTGATTGCAATAGCTGATTTGATTACGGAAAAAGTTTCTGTTTTTGGAAGAAAGTACTTATTTGGTAAGTTCAGACAAATATTTAATTATAGATCGTTTCGCTTTGTTCGTGGAAATAATTATTATACATTTTCAACGATAATATTTTAATTGATAAATATCAAAATATAATAATAATAATTATATTTAAAAAAACATAAATTAATAAAGTTCCTCTCGTTCTCATTTTAGAATGTGCTATATATATTTTTATTTCGAAATACACGCTTATCTCGTGCAATGTCTTGCTGCTGGCGGCGGCGGCGGCGGCGGCGGCGGCGGCTCGAGAATTGAAGTTTTACGTTGATTTATATAAAAATTGTGTATTGGTCGTTTTGTGGTTTAATGGTAGTTTATTAAACTTTAATGTTATAATCAAATAAAAGCATAGGACTGAGTTTTTCTTGTGCTTCCTAGGAGTCGTCTTCTTTTCTCAGTAAACCTACTCGCTTTACTGAGCGACTCCCGGCTTGCTTCCACGGGACTGGACATTGACAGCATACGTTATAGACGTTACTTGACACTGGCAGAATGTGCTAGTTGCACCATTGCTACATTGAAAAGAAAAATACTCGTACAATTTTAATTTACTCAGATTAGTCCATAGGATCGACAACAGATCAGCCAATATCTTAGATCATCGTATGTAGTTGGGAATGCTTAAAATGAAATATTTGAGCATTTCCAAGCCTCAAAATAAAATATTTTTGGTTATATTGATTATAGTCATATATTACATATTATATTGTTACAGAGTAATAATTATAGTAGACTATAATTATTACTTTAAATTATTCTGACGATGTAATGACATTGGCCGGGATTCTTTTTAAGTTGTCTAAAACTTGAGTGACTCTGGGTGTTTCAAACACGATTCCCGCCTCGAATCGAAAAAATATACATACTTTAAACCCGTCCCATTTTATCGACTTACATTAATTTAGACTTTACATCTTAGTTAAGTTAGAAGCGAACCGCAGCTGTGTGGCGGCAAAGTTTTAAAACTATTTTTACTTTTAAAATATGACTGAAATACATATTTTTGAGAGAAAACACCCATTTGTTTAAAAAATATTCAATTTTGGCAAAAACGCGCGAGAATCGTTTGACAATTTAATTCATACTATCTCTTTCTTTATTACGACAGAAAAAGATGGACTATATTAGAGTGATTTCTTTTATAGCGCGGCCTCCAGATTGCATTATGTCAAATGAGTGATTTACGCGTTTTGGAACTGGATAATTATATATTGCTTGTTTAAAAATAAACAATTGCAATGTAAAATTAAATTCGAGAACCTTATTATCTTTACGGTTCATATATAAAAGATGAATTTGTAAAAAAGAAAAGACGGAAATAATGAGGTGAAAATGAGTTTAAAAATATGCCGCCAACGAACTAAAGTCTTATGACGCGTTTCTTGTTAAGTTTTTCTAAGTTACTTTTTGTCAATTGTTGCTATTTTTTTTCTTTCGTAAGTACGCCAAAGGAGACGGAAGTGCTGATTTTTCTTAATATATAATTTAATAAAATCACATAGAATATAATGTATAAATGAAAAATACACAAAAAAATATGTAAGTGGTGTACATTTAGCGTGTACGGACTGCACGGACTGCACGGAGATATTAGCGTCGGGAGTTGATGATTGTTTAATTTACAATTTTTCATTTCGATATTTTTTGAGTAAAAACAAAAAAAAAATTGGTTGTTGTAATATAGAGCGCGTAGTCGGTATAATAACTTAGTCAATAATTTTAGGTATGGAGTATCCTTTTGAAGAGTAAAATAATTAAGTTTTTTTTAAGAATGCTTGCTAGCATCGGCGGGGGCGCTCTCAAACGTTTCCACTTGTAATGCACGTTTGTTTTAGAAAATACTAGAATAATAAGGGAATAATCGCAAATGTTGATTTTCATTGATGCAGTATGACTCGAGAACATTCTAGAAGTTTCTGGAGCAAACGTTGAATTGTGAAAAAAGATGTAATTTTCCTGATGGTGTGCTTTCACAATATTCGTTCGAAAATGATTTTACCCGCTGTTGAAGTTTCCAATGCTCGCCGCCACCGCCGACGCCTCCTTATGGCTGTAAGTTATACTATATATACATATTATTATATTGATAAATAAATTAATAATAAAAAGTTTGTTTTTTATTTCACGCCCAATACCCCGTCGATATCAGCATAAGATATATTTTTCGCATATATGAATTCCGTTTTATTTTAGACAAGCAATGCAGTACCTACTTAAAAAATTGCTCATTACGTTACGGTCAATTGTCCCCAACTCCTTTAATCGATCGCGCGACAACGAGAGCACTGCTTTCTTTTGTAATGCATAAATCAAATTGACATCAAACCCTGCACTCGACAAAATACTATATGTTTAGTTCAATAATTATTTACATGTGCACTTGCATTGATTTGAAGTTCATTATATGTAACGAATTAACTCATTTCTTTTATTTATTTATATTCAAAATATATTGTCTTAAACTAGTCATTCTAAGGCCATCTTAGTATGCTTTTCTCGCTTACTCTTTATCGTGTAGTGCGAGTTTCCCTAGAGAGCGACTACCACCAATCACATTGACATAGAATATAAGAAACATACTGTTGAGACAATTACCTAACAATGAAAGTAATGTTGAGAGATACAGAAGTTACAGTTTACAGAAAATAAATATTTACAGAGTATATTTATGAAAATTCTTACTTGCATACTTATGGCATTTTTTAATATTGCAAAAAATCTCAAAGTACAAAGAAGTCTTCCGAAGGCATAACATTTCACAAGTACCTACGCATATAATTAACTTGATAACTATCATCTCTTATGCATCTATCTATATATGAAAGAGGATGTTGGTATATCTGATGTTAATAGAGTTCGACACCGTTTGACCGATCATGAAAGTTGGCACATATATGTATTTTTTCATGGAGAAGGTTTTTTGCTATCGGCTTTGTTGTAACTCGCCACTAGATGGCACTGCAGCACATCAACTTCTATACCATTCAACCGACGTCATGAAAATCGGTATACATAGATATTTGAGCACGGAGAATATTTCAGAGCTATCGACTTTGTTATAACGGCCACTAGATGGCGCTGCAGCACATCAACTTCTATGGCAGGACAACGTCTGCGGGGTTTTGCTGGTATAATATAAAAACAATAGCAATATGTATTTAAGTATGTAGTTGCGTATGTATACATATATGTACTGCAATAGTTGAAATTATATTGCATTAGTATTTTAGATAAATCCATTATTATTATGTAGGTGCTGGTTAAATTCACATTGCAATACTTACATATATAATTTCAGTACAAATGCGCAACTTCCGAGATCAAAAAAATTAAATAGTTTACTCTCGGACACAAAATGGAAATAGGCAGATTGTTTCGTGTCGCATCTGCGTGAGCGTTCAGTTAATCACTGCAAATTCTCCCCTCCCGGTCCCCGCACCTCAGTGGGTACAACCCGCGCTGTTATAGTTTTTTTCTTTAGAATTGCTTTCCTAGTAGAATACATAGAAGTCATTTTTTCTTCACCGCCGAGTAAATAAATCTATTTTTACTAGGATTGTCTCGTGGATCCAGAAACAAGTCACGGGATCACGAACAGTTTATGTCTGACCTGAACGTCCGGCAATCAACAGCACTACACTGCTCGAACCAATAGTGTCGTTTAGCGCTCGAATGCTTAATATTAATAGGTCAGTACTCGATATTTTAATCTCAAGGGTTTATTAAGAGCATCAGATGTTAAAAAATGCCACGAGCGTAGGGTCACTAGCGCTGGTGACCCCGGAAACATGATTTTCATACTCTTTGACAGTCTTCTGGTGATGAAAATCATTGACCGCGTAAATCAAATAAAAGCATAAAACTGAATTTTTCCTTGTGCTTGCAAGGCATCCTCTTCTGTCCTCAGTGAACCTATTGTCACTTTACTGAGCGATTCCGGACTTACCATTGACAAGATGTCGAATTTGACTAGATACTTGAACGGCCGCCGTTCAAGTATTACGTAAGCAGAATTTTAGTCATTTTTACCCCCTCCCCCGCCCCGTTGTCTGCGAAAGTAGGCAAAGCTCTTACCCCCCCCCCCCCCCCCCCATGCATACGTAAACATTGGTATACTTTTTACAAAATCTGTTCAAGTTTCTTATTTAATCAGAATCTAAATTTTGCCAAAAAAAATACGAAAAGTAAATAAATAAATATTGTTGACGTAATCGCCATTCAACCCCCCCCCCCGTCCCCCGTGTCATAAAAAATAAGCAAAGATAATCCCCCACCCCCCTTTGGTGCTTACGTAACACTTGAACGGCCCTATATACGAAGAAAACTTAATGTGCTAATTGCACCATTGCAATAAATGAAACACATATATGTAGGTATATATCTCAAGAATGGAGTAGAGTCCATAAAAACCCATCGATGGATCTTTGGATTTTAGTGGACAGAGAGAGACTCATTTTCACAACACGGCTAATGTTAAAATTAAAATAAAACACACGAGTATGGTAAATCCTTTATAATGTCTCCCTCGCGGTTCTGCACTAACACGAGATGAGAGGCAACCATCTTAATAACAATTGGTGCATTTAAATCTATTAATATACAAATTGCAGTTTAATAAAGATCCAACAAATGTTACTCGAACCAATACAATTCCATTAAAAACCCGGACAATAATTATGTGGCTTTGGGTGTACAAATACATTACGAAAACATTGACCATCGGCTAATCCGGAAATAAAAGGCGTCATCCGCGTCTTATGAATTACCGTACCTCAAGTGCATACTTTATTACGAGATACTTTATTGGCATAGACGTGGACGACGCGTCCGAATGTTTCCGGATTAGCCGAATGCCAATGTTTTCGTAGTACATATAATACGGAATGAGATCACAAAGATTTTAGTGTGATTAAGCGGCGATTATGTCATTTAATCTTTCACTGGTTTAGTAGTAAAATGTGGTATTCTCAAAATGGCGACAAAGCAGTTTTGCGAAGTGATTTTGTAGGTGTGGATACTTTCACACGGACATTTTTGTGTATGTATATTCACGTGTCTCCGAAAAATAACTGGTTTGATGCTATTTTGAGTTTTGCCGTGATGAGAACTAGCCATTTAAAAAAATGTCATTATGAGAATTGTACATTTTGCTAATAAACTCAATTAATCATCAACCTTCTGATATAATATCAACATAATAAATACACAATAAACATACTTTAGTGTTCAATCCACGTGATTTAAAAGTTGCCTCAAAAAATGTCTGCGTGCGAACCCCCCCCCCCCAACCCCTTGGGAGGGAGGGGTCCCTTGGGATGACTTGAATTTGGTCTTACAAATAAATGTTTGATTTCGACTTTAACACTATGGACCCTGATCTCTACAAGCCAGAGGTTGCCTATAAAAATGTTACCAGATTGTTTTTATATAAAAAAAAGCATGGTTCCAACAAGTTTGTTAGAAAAATAAAAATATGTGATCGCCAAGAGCAGTTTGATATATATCTTGTAATAAAATAGGAAATGGACTCGCATTACAGGCATTCATATAATGCAGGGGTCGGCAATTAATTTTATGTGGGGTCCAGATCGTCCAGATAATTAAAATGTATCAATCGAGAGTTCAGAAAGAAAAAAGCAACTTTGTATGGCAAAAGAGGAACGTGGTCAATAAAAACTATCTATAAATAATTATTTTCGTGTTTATCAAAGAAGCCGTAATAGAGCGTGGTCGTTATCTAGCTAGAAACTCGTGACACTCGTTCGCTCGCCGCTTGGATGGCAACTAATCGTTCTCACGCTAACACTTTAAATGGCGCGAAAATAATAATGAAAATGCATCATATTATGCAGATTGTACAATAGAAATAGATAGAAAGGTAGAAGGTCCAATTTTATACCCTCCGCGGTCCGCCAATTGCCGGACCCTGATATAATGTATGGATTTTTATATGTGACTGTATCGGAGGAAAAATAATGTATCTATAGATAGATATTTTAATGTGCAGATGTTACAATATGTTTTAAATTAAACAGAATTTTGAAACGACAAAATTTTTAGAATTTAGTAGTAAAATGTGCAATTCTCAAAATGGCAAATCTGATGGTCGACAAGTTATTATTTGAGTTCACTACGGATACTTAAAAACCACACATGATTTTTTCTATGTTCACTGTTATCTCCTATTTAATTATGGTAGGGACTTCGAAATATATATGTTTGGTTCCAATTTTAGATTTGTCATTTTGAGAATTTGCCATTTTGAGAATTGCACATTTTGATATAAAACCATAAAATCTTAACTAAAGTCAATAAGTGCTTAATAAGGTCTCGTGTGTCATCTCATAAGACTTTTAAAAACTTGTCACTTCTTTCGTTTATTTTACACAATTGTGTACGGGCGTTTCCCAAAAACTGACTTGGTTTGTAAATATAAACGTTTCTATTTAAATGACCTTAAAATCCAATGTGAAGTGACAACTGACATATACAGGTGAAATAAAAACAATATATATTGAATTTCCTTCGTGAAAAATTTTCCCTCGCAGTACAATCGCACCGATTTGATGTATCTAAAGGCGCGTATAGACATCACGAGGCATGCGCCGCGAATGGTTCCCCACACATGCCTCGGCCTGAGGCATGCGACGTACAAACACGCATCCGTCCGAACGGCACGTGCTCAGGGTGAGCTCGCATCTGAGGCAGGGCGTGAATCTGCTCGCAACGTGCGTACGCGCCGAATGATCACAATGAGCACCCACGTCCACACAGCCTCAAGCATGTGCGGCGAACCTTTCGCGGCGCATGCCTCGTGATGTCTATACGCGCCTTAATACTAGCGATTCCATTAGGAATAGAGAGTAACAAAGTCAGAAAAACTTCATTTTAAAAATCTTGTGGAAACATATCGTATATATGTACCACCAGATGGACTATCCTCTTATCTGACACGTTTATTTCATGTAAAACTTAATTATTATTATTTTTATTACAGGTATATATACAAGTGACCTGTTCCAGAATTTCAGGTAGAATCACGATCTACAGCAAATAAATATAATACATGATAAAGTATTAATGATTTAAGGCCGTCGAAATGTTCCGGTTTCCACCTACAACAGAATTCCGTACAAAAAATGTACCAATTACTTAATATATTTTTTTTTTTGGTTTCATATTTTGAAATAAAAAGCCAGCGATCACATAACAATTGCCACAATGTCGATATTTGATTTTGATAAAAAAAAAAAAAATACACTAACAGTACCTATAATTACAAAAATGAATAATGACATCTTGCAATGAAAATGTAATGATTAATTTCATATACAAACAACGGCGTTTTTCAAAATGTCATAATTCAATCTTTTATTACGCAGAAATTTTGGCTTCATATAATTTTCCTGCAATTCACGAAGGGCGCGTATCTTATAAGCAGGGGTCGGATTAGGTAGTGCCATATAGTTTTATAAAGAGTTTCATTCCCGTCTCCCCTATGAAGACATTCAATGGAGACCAGTGACCATTGGATTATTGATTACCAGTGATTATTGGAGATCCAGTGAGACTATGTAAGGGTATATTGATTACTTTTTCGTACCACAAATTTATAAAATAACACAATATTCCAATCATTACAATGGAATTCTTAAATAAATTTCCTTGAGAATTACTTCTCATATACACGTGTCGATGAAATAATGTAAAACTTGAAACACGAGTTCGATCACTTTGACAGCTTAATCAAGTTATATAACGTATAACACCGTTTTAGATAAATATAAAATTATTGTAGGGAATAAATCAAAAGTATCCGTGTGCGTTCCTATACCATTCATCAGATTGCGATGAAACTTTGGTGAGTTGTTGTGTGCGCGCCCGCGAACATTTCTGAATAGTACAACCATTTTCCACGCGAACGAAGTCGCGGGCAACAGCTAGTATATTGTAAAAAAACCTATTGTACACAACCTAGAATCGATTCTACTCTCGACACTGAACAAATTATTTTCATCTTTTGCGTTATTTCAGTGATACGTATATATTCGCCTAAAACCAAACTTACAGCGCTCCCGTGAATTGTTCGAACTAATACTACCTAAATACTACAAATACTATTAATATCGGACTTTTGAAATTGAAGAAATCACCAGTCAACGATGCGAAGTGAGGTTTTTCATTTAACCAATATTGTAAAAGAGGAGTTTTTTATTTAATCAATATTGTAAAGTAACTATTCTATACTGACATTTTCCATTTGAATGTTGTGAGGGAAGATTTTCATTTAACCAATATTGTAACGTAACGTTTTCAATTTAATCTATGTTATAAGAGTTATTTTCTATAACCGTTACATTGTTGTGAAGTAATTATTCCATAGTGGCATTTTCCATTTGACCAATGTTGTAAAGAAAGTTTATCAATTATTAACTAATGGCGTAAAGTGACGTTTCTATTTAAACAGTGTTGGAAGTGACGCTTTCAATTTAAGCAATGTTGTAAAATGACGATTTCATTTTAAGGAATGTTGTAAAATTACGTTTTTTATTTAACCACTATTGTAAAAGTAAGATGATACATTTAATCAATGTTTACAAAATGAAGTTTTTCTTTTGATCGACGTTGTAAAGTAACATTTCTATTTGCCCAATGTTATAAATTGTCGTTTCATTTAGTTAAAGACACGAGGAGACGTGACGTGACGCGTTAATTCCAAAAGGTCCGTTTTTAATAGCATTTGAACCTGACAGTAGGATTATATTGCGACATCTTTCTATATTTCATAAAAAACACGACTGAAACAAATATTGTTAAACCTAATAATAACATTTCCCATTTATTAATCTATCTAAACAGTTGATAGTTTACATCCCTCAGTCTATTCTTGACTTTCTTCTGTTTAACGCAGAAACAATAAACATAACTAGTCAAGTGATGCCCTTTCCGCATATCTGAAATAATAATAAGAAAAATGTAAGTATTCCTTCGAAAAGTGAAATTTTTGAACAATTCTAAACGCGAGTATTTAGATCGGGTCTCCGTAAATTAGGGTCTTGGTATATTTTCAAAAATATTCAATGGTTATCTTTGTATACAGTAAAAATATTAACCACTTAACAATCATTGCGATATTTTTTTAATAGATAGATTGAGAAAAACTATCTTAGAATTGATAAAAATGAATAAATGTATTTTGAAAGTGTGTCCAAATGTGATATGGTATTAAAAAATAATATACAAATTTGTAGTTTCATTTAATCAATGTTTACGAAGTTACGTTTTTAGTTTAACCAATGTTGTAAAGTTGTATATTAACCAATATTTAAATTTAAACAAAGTTGTAAAATGACGTTTTCTGTTTAACCAGTCTTACATATTTTGTACGAGGAGCCGACATATCTATAAGTACAACACCACACTATAAAAGGATGTCAGCTAATTTACGAAGACCCGATGCATTTAACTAAGATAATGATCTTTTTTATTAATAAACGTATAGCGAAAAGAGCAGCATATTTTGAATATTGATAACAAACGGACTTTTGAAATGTGACTGCAAAGTAAAATGAAAATAGTAGTATAAATGAAAAATCTAAGTATATTTTAGTATAATATCTGTAGAGCATTTGAAATGTAATAAATCCGGAATCTTCTATTAACGCTTTTTAACTAGTGTTAACAAAGTTGTATAAAGTGGACGTGTACTCTATACCTAAGTCTTAAAATTAATTTAGATTTAGCAAAAGTATAAGCTTTTAGTGAGAATTACTTAAAATTGCCCTAATCGATTTTCACCCGATCAAAATATACAAACACAGAATTTGAAAAGTAAACACAAATCCGAAGTGTTCATAGTCGTACGGTTTTATTTTAGATTTATTATAAAGTTAAAGGTTTTTTTAGCTTTCAATTATTTATGATTGATCTTTTTACATACGAGTTTAGTAAATACTGTTTTTCACTTAAACTAAGTTTTTACCTTGAAAAGAAAATTGAACACATAATTTGAAAAGTAAAAGTATATCCGGCCTTTTCTTAACGCTTCATTACTCGTTTCAATGGGCTTATGTCAACTTAGAAATAGTGACGTGCACTGAAGTAAAACCATTGTTGTAGTTTTATCATCGATCTGAGAATACATACTTAAATATGTTGTACAAGCACTAGGTCTAGCGTCTAGACTAGTTGGCTGGTCGGCCACGTTACAGTTTAATACTGTCCGATGTTCAGTAGCTCTCCAATTACTTAATTCATATGCGGTTTGAAAACCGAACATTCTTATTACGTGGTACGAAGTTTCAAATTGGTTCTTTGGCGGAAGCTGGAGAGGTGGGGGGGAAGGGGGGGATGTTTGTTTGATTACTATAAAAATTATGTATTATGATGGACTTTGTCATTTAATAGCAATGGTTTATTAAACCATGGACCAAACCTGTGTCACCAGGATTCCTTGGAAGAAGGGCACGAGTAACTCTGTCCTCAGTAAACGTATAATACATCCTGTATAGCGAACTATTGTATGTATAAAATAGTTCAAGTTGGTTTATATATTCATCCATTTGGGTCTACTCAATAACGCCCCCACTATTGGTCCTCAGTCCTTCCCTAGCAATTATCGGGGGGTTTAGGCTTTTAATCCACCACACGGGCTTAATACCGATTGGTGGACACTAAATGTGCTGTACATTCTTTATTTTTTTATATTTCTTTAACATTTTTTCCTTCGCCGTCGATTGATAAATCCATTTATAAGTAGAATTTCAGTGATACGGGTCTAGATTCGAATAGGCGGGCTATTTATAAATGATTAAAATTTCGTACACATTTATACTTCGAAAAAAATAATTGTAGATACATTTGCAGGTATTTAAGAAAACATAGCTTTCGCACCCGCGAATGATAAATCTAAAAAACAGCATCGCAAAATCAAATACCGACATTTAGTAAACAGTATTAAGTAACGAAATCATACCCTAAATATTTCTTATTTTTTCTCCGTACCCTCGAATTGCCTTTCTTATCATCATAGTCTTCAGCGTCCTGTTCATAGACAATATTATTGTCTACGATCCAATCATCTTCGATTTCTGTTTTGATCTGTTTTACTTGTTCCCGGACGTTAGAAACTTTCTTCTTTTTCTTCTTTTCAAACTCTTTTGAATCCCGAGTTCTCTTTCTAGGTCTCTCTTCAAGCACTAAATGCTCGTATTCCTGCACTATATAGTTCTCTGGCTCATAGCTGGTAGTTATTTCCACACCAACAGACGGATCTGCATCGGGTAATATGTAGTAATTCTCAAAATCCCCTTGAAGGGTAATTTCATTCATTTCAGTTGTGAAATGCCTTTTTTTCTTGCCCGTAGTGCAGTGTTTAATGTAAGCGTATTTGGGTTTGGGATCTTCGGGTATTATGTTGACCATCCATTCCCGGTCGTCTGAGACGGGTATTTCTTTGACTTCTTCCATGGTTATTTCCTGTTCTTCAGCTATTTCGTAGATGAAATTGTCTGAAATGGTGGTTTGGTCGACGATGTGAAGGACTTCAGTTCCTTCTTGGCTGGTCACCTGGTTTACTTCTGGTTGGGGAACGATCTGCGGACAATGGACTCTCTAATGAAAGTTGATGTTTACATTTTTTAGAGACAATTAGACTGTGATGGTCCATTTCCATTTAAGGAGAGGTGGTGAAGCGACCAATACGTAACAATTTAAACTGCACTTTAAACATTGACATGAAAATGGTGTAAGATTACTCTTGAGAATGTAATTATACTGAGTGACTCGGAGTGATGATCGGGGCTTGCATAGATCAGCCAATATATTTGAAGATAGTTCATTTTAAATTGTTAAATTGAAAGATGGGAGTTGACCCTTAGGGAGACGATGTGGAGATCCACGGGAACGTCCGCGATGCACAGCCGAATATTATATTAGACACAGAAATGCAGATGCAGATTTGATGTATCTGTACTGAGGGTCTTAGAAAAGGAAAAACAAACCCACCTCGATAATATTCTTAGGGTCTTGCATTTTAGTGATGACCTGCTCGGCCTGTGTGATGGAAGCCTCCGCTTTATCAGTCTCCACTTTAGCTACCCACAGTTGTTTACGTTGAAGATTTTTCAGGGACCTGACAAAGAATTTAGTTTATTTCATATTTTTTAACACAACATTAAGTAAATAAATCTAAATAAATGCTATACTATATTTTATTTTGTATTTGACCAGAGGAACTAAATGAAATTAATTATAATTTAAAATTAGCGAAAGATACTTTTTTTCTATAGAATTTTCTGTACATATTCTGAAATACAGATTACATATATTGTTATTATGACCCAGTGGGTTACCGTGTTCATAAATCACTTGGATCTAGAACGATTTTTTGTCTTTCCACAAACTTTTTTTTCAACATCGAACATCGAAATCAAGACCGTAACAGCAATGGTACTAATAACTAGGCTACTCGAGTGGCATGCTGTGGGACAAAGATTTTATTGAAAATTAAAAGGTTTGTATTTAAGTGAGCTGCAAAAATATACTAAACTAGCGACTCGCCCTCGCTTCGCTTCGGTTTATAACAGTATTTTTTTTTTTTTTCAAAATTTCAATATAAAATATAGCCTATATTTCACACGGGTAATGTAGCTTCCTATTTGTGAAAGAATTTTTGAAATCGGTTCCGTAGTTCCAGAGATTACCCCCGACATACCCACAAACAAACACAAAATTTTACCTCTTTATTATATTAGTATAGATGTGTAGAAAATCATGATCAAAAAACAAACTATTTTTTAATATCTAAAGTAAATAACTTTAAATCATTAACAATCAGGGTTGGCATGTTTCAAACGATGTGTTTTAAACACAATCTAAATAAAACACGCTTGAACTTAAAGTGTTTCATAATAGCGATATGTGTGTTTACTACTCTTTTGAATATATTAATAGAAGGCTTTTCTTTTGGTGAATTTTGGTGAACTTCCACGACACGTCGAATACGAGAAGCCGTTTAAGTTATAAAGAAAATATCAGACTGCAGGCATCTCTATTCTCTGCCTTGCATTGCATTGAATTGGTGGTATCACCTGAATCAATTTGACAGTTCGTTTTGTTATAAGGTTATTCCCCTAATTTACGAACAGTCGAGTTTTGGAATCAATTCGGGAAACTACCTTAGACGAAAATATATCATGAGTTTTATTTTAAACACGTTTAAAACAGTTTATAACCTGTGTTCAAAAGAAAAAATGTTTATTTAAAACACAGGAACACACATATTCAACATTTTCAACTGTTAGTTTTATTAATTTTAAAAAAGACTGTTTTTTTTATAATGCCTACTAAGAATGTCACCAGAGAAATCAAACCTAAAACAACCCTTTAAATTTGTCACCCATCCTATTTGCTGCCCATTCAGTATTTTCTGGTGCTGATTTAATTATTTCTCAAATTAAATTAACTATCTTTTGCATTCCAACTGTGCATTGTAAAACTTGAGAGATCGAGTTTTTCATGAGTTAATTAAATTGGTTTATATATAGTTCATGAGAAGACACTCCCACTGATGGAATATTGGAGTATAGGCGCTAATCTTTTATTAAATGATTAATTAACATTGTGTATGACAATATTCAGTATATAGATGGCAGAATGGTAACGTGACGATCGAATGCAGTAACAACACCTCTTGTACTCACAATGTGCAAATTAAGAATTTGAATTTGAGTGAACTATGAGTATAAAATTTAACTTACAGGTATCCGAGTGTATCGACAAGTTGTCTCACGTTCAGCCTGGAGACGGGCACATCTTCTTTCTTCTTCAATGGTTCCGCACTGTAGTTGTGTTCCATGCGGATTATGTCTGCCGCTGGTGACAAACATAACATGTTTAGATTTACAAGAGAAAGCGGACCCTGTGGCTATGCAATGCAACCAGCCCTTCCGGTAGGTATCCAGTGCGGGACACGGGCCTCCACATGCAAATTGTCCTGTGCACGAGGGAGGTGTGGCCTTAAAATTCCACGCTGGCCAAGCAGTTTAGCGACTCCACTCTTTTAGAGGTGGTGTAGTTCCTCAGCGCTTGTGGTAGCGGTTTTATTATCCCTTTGTCGCCTTTTACGACATCCGTGGGAAGATATGGGGTGTTGCTATATTCTATAGCCGGCCAACACCACGCCAACGACAACCCAAGCTGTAGCTATGGAGAGACTTAGAAATTGTTAGTTAAGAACATTTTAAAGAAGCTAATAGCTTAATATACGTTCAAATTTAATCAGTTTCCGTCTTTTAAGCGGCCTTACCACGTCAAAGGCGGTGTCGGTTACCTATAGCCGCCATATTTGCCTACATTTTTGACAACTAGGATTAGGAACGGAATATATAAAGTGAAGTTGATCGCAAAGAATATCTTTTCAATAATCTTACCACAAAAACAATTACGTTTCCAAACGCAAAAACATTCCCAAGTGTAATTTGTTCCCCGTTATTAACACTAGGTTAATTTTTATGGTTTTATTTTTAATCAATTATTATTATTATTATTACATTTATCTGAAATTGATTAAATTAAAACAAAATATTCAATTTAATTTACTTAATAATCACACATTGTTTAATTAACAAAGAACGGAGTAGGTAGATTGATTTTTCGTACTTGCATCATGGAATCATGATGTCATACAGAACATGGACATGCCTTTTTTATATTATTATTAAGTGTATCTATTACCATTTTATACTTTGTTAGGTTTTTACTTGCAGTCTTTGAACATCACAATTTTTTTTACTTAGAATGCCAGTCACCTGTGCATGGCGTGGTGTTAAGAAAAAAAAATCTTGCTCATATTGATTCGTTTCTCACCTTACACCTTAATAATTTTGAAATTCCAGAATATTAAAGGTATGTCCATATTAACATATACGTTTCAGATCATGACCCTAATTCAATCTACCTAGTCCGATCTATGTTAATTAACAAGTATTGCATCACAGTAAGTAATATAAAAATGATTTAATTACATGGCAGCATCCGTTTTGCATAAAAAATATTCACTAAATCTTTAGAATAAAATTAGCAAAAAGCATTTAGGTCTTGCTGCCGCCAATTTTCTTGCGAAAGATTTAACTTAGAATAGGTCAGTCTTTCGCATATTGTTTAAGCGAATATTCCTTACATCCTTAATACAAATAAATGTTGGAATTAAAATTGGATTTAAAAAAAGTTCGCAGTATTTTAGGTGTTTCTTAATTGATAACTAAAAGTTGTTTATAATTTATGTCAGTACAAACTTTTACTACACTTCCACTTAAGTGACAGCGTAGTAAAAGTTAGTAAACTAAATATTCACTTAAGTGTTCGTAATCTACTTGAAAAGTAAAATCGAACACAGTATAAATACGATCGATAGGAGGGCTGGCTACGTAAACCACTAACCTACCACCACTACCAATCGTGGAAATAATACAATTTGAATTAAGAAACCAGTAATCCACCAACGCGCATTAACTCCACGTGGTGGATAACGGACCGAAAATCCCGAAACTGATTACGTCACCGCTGTATGACGTCAGCAGTGTTCTACGTGTGACGTGTAATAAAACTATTATTAATGAATTGGAAAGCTTTACTGATACCTAAAACATTTTAAATTATTAAGGCTTGTGCAGAGTGCGAACGAAACCGCGCTATTTTGATCGCGGCGATGTGACATGTTGTTGGGTTATAGAGATCGTTGTTACGCACACCATATAACATTGTAGGGGGAGGGTGCACGCTGCAATCCAACAGCCGCTGGGCGCTCTCGACTGGCCGACGTTGCCCCTCTCTCACGGAAGACTAACTTGAAATGTACTGCATTTACACACTATATCCGTTCGTACGTGTTTCGGTAATCATATACCAGAGCCCACTCCCATCCCATCCTATCGTTCCCCGTTTTCCCAACCCTTTCTCCAAATTTAATTTCAATATTTCATAGGGTAGGCAGTGCATTCGGAGGTGTGCCAGCGATTGTCATTCTGGACTGACGATGGCATGTACCGCAGATGTCCATGGGCGACAGTATCCACTTATCACCAGATGGACGTCTGCCTCCCTCTTACTATAAACAATAATAATTTAAATTATTACATAAAAATGCAAAAGATTTGGAAGTGTAGTCTATTTCTGGATCTGGTTTATCCCTTCTTAGGCACGAATGGACGTTTCTATAATAATTCTTCACGTCAAAGTGAGATAACAAAGTTGTCGGTAAGGTAAGAAGAACCTTAGGGCGAGGTAAGAAAGAACTTGAGCTTCCGGTTGAAAAAATAGGCAGAAGCAAAGTAAATTCTAAGAATTTAAAAATGCTCTCGGGTGTATAAGGCGATGCTATCTGCGGCTACGGGTGGCCGGCAACCCTGTTTCATACATTTTTTTAAGCGACCCCATGCGAGCTTTACGAGCTACTGGTCGCCCGATTGCGGGTCGCCTCGATCAGCGACATCGTTTGCCAGATAACAATAAAAGGTCAAAGGTCAATCGCCTGAATGTTTAATAAATAAATAAGATGGAGGCATTGATTGAGTACTTCAGAAGATTGAGTTGTACAGTCGGGGAAATCCACTTACCATTAGAGTGACCAATTTAACTGTCTACCTTCAGTAACCTAATTAAATTCAAACCATGAGTCTGTCTGTCTGTCTGTAGCCTGTGTCTGTCTCTCCACTACTGGATATGGCCTCTCCTAACGCTCGCTTTTCTCACCCAGTCACTGCTAGCGAAGTATTTTTTACATAATAAAAAATTGTATCGGCGAAGTATTGTAAGTAAATATGTAGGCGGAATTTCGCGTTTTTAAACGCTAGATTGCTCGCAGTTACCAGTTGACGCGACAAGGCGCGACTAAAATCGCGCGATCTCCCGCACACTGCGCAAGCCCTTAGGGTACAAAATGCAAGTACCTTTGGTGTTGTCTCCTATGAATTTTTCGAATAGTCCTTGGAAGCTGTCACGTGACCACCGACCACCGCCTGCAACCAGAGCGGTCGTCACGCTTCCGTAAGATATTATAGCCGGTGGCCCTAAGGTAAATTTTTCAATGGCTTTCTCCTAACATTTTATGACGTTGTCAGCCGAAGAGTTAAGGCAAGGGTATCATCAGGGACATGAGACGTGTCGATGAAATAACGCAAAATCTGTAAACAGGCTGCTCTGCAATAGTTTGCTTTTTTCATAACTTATTGTCCGTTTCTAGTATATTTTTATTCTACTCACAGTTACGCAAAACAAATATACTCATTGCAACTACCGCGACCGGGCGCCGCTGCCAGTCACCAATCTGTATTGAGTGATGAGCGATACGAATGTTTTAGACAGAAAAAAGAAAGTTTACGTGTTTGAAGTTTTGCGTTATTTCAATGACACACGTTTTATATCAGTGTCGCTCGCTCGAACTTAGTAATCAGGTACACTCCCCGTCATGCGCGAACACTCGTTAAATCATTATGGTAAAATAAATGATATATTTTATAATTTCCCAAAATTATTAATGATCACCATAGTTTATGTTATTCTGTAAAGATATATCAAATATATCAAATATAGATATATATTCTGTAAATATATATCAAAAAAATATAGGGCACTGCAACGCGAGATGTGAAGTTCAGTGTTTTTTTATTATACAAATTGTGTATTGTATGGAGGTTTATGGTTTAATAGTGATAGTTTATCAAAGGAGTTGTGACATTTTTATATGGGGCCTGGCATACCTACTTCTCGTCAATTTGAAAAATTCTCGATATTCCGGCCGCCAAAGCTTATAAAGCGGGTCAGATGGTATTCCTGCAGTGGTGTTCAAATTACACGCTCCTGGGTCGTTTCCGATGCTTACGCGACTCTTTTAAGCTCTCATATTCCACAAAAAGCTTCCCGTCAGCCTAAGGGTGACCGCTTCGACCCGGCCAACTTCAAGCCAATAGCAATCACCTCCCACCTCTCCAAGGAGATGGAGCTTATTAGCGGATTACCAGCTGATTAGCAACCGTCAATATGAATTTCGTCATAATCGCTCGGCTGGTGATCTTTTAGCGTATTTAACACGCCGCTGAGCTGACGCCAGTGAGAAAAGAGGCGAGGCTCTAGCTATTGGCATAGACATTGCGAAAGCTTTTGAGCAAGTATGGCACAAATAGCTACTTTCCAAACTACCATCTTTCGGGGTATCCGAGGGATTATGCGAATGGTTTGCCAGTTTCCTGACTGGACGGAGTATCAGAGTCGTTATCGATGGTAGCTGCTCCGAGACTATCATTCATGCTGGCGTCCCGCAAGGCTCCGTGCTATCCCCAACTCTGTTCCTTCTGCATATCAACGATCTGCTGCAAACTGGTGACATACGTTGCTATGCAGATGACAGCACTGGGGACGCCTTGTACAGGGACCGCGCCAACATCCCTCGGAGCGAAGTGGAAGAGAGTTGCGTCAGGCTTGTGTCTGAAATCGGAGACGCTTTAGATCAAGTCTCGATTTGGGGTTCTCTAAACCTAGTGAATTTCAATCCCATTATGACGCAAGTCTGTGCGCATTCACCGCTAAAAAGCCCCCTTTTGTCGTAGCATCTCGCTTTCAGAGCATACCTCCTAAGATCTCGGAGATTATCGGGTATAATTGGGATCCTTGGTGTCGACATCTCCAGCAAAGTCAAATTTAGGGGTCATCTGGAAAATAAACCAAAATGGCCTCCAAAAATAGCGGTGTGCTGAACAGAGCGAAGCGGTACTGCACCCCTGGGCAACACCTAACGCTCTACAAAGCTCCGGTTAGGCCCCATATGATCACATCTCTGGGCCAGCGCACAGAAAGATCAATTGGACCCATTTGATTCCATCCAACGACGTGGTGTTCGAATTATCGACGACCCCATCTCACAGGTCTAGAACGGTATAGAACTCGTCAGGGTTCGGGGAGACATTGCGTCTCTTTGCGTATTCCACCGCCTGTACGATTGGGAATGCTCTGAAGAATTGTTGAACATAATTCCCACCTCCGGTTTCTACAACCGCACCTTCACAGATTCTATCCAAAATCCATTTTATACTGTGAACCTGTAGGTTGTGGAACGTACTGCCTCCAGAGGTCTTTCCATTACGCTGCGATATGGGATTCCTCAAGAAAGCTGTCCATAGGACGTGCAGGTCCCTGGTGTTGCAGGTGTCCACGGGCGGCGGCACCACTTACCATCACGTGAGACCGCTTGTTCGTCCGCCTATTTACCTATAAAAAAAAATACGTAGAAAACTCTACACGGGCATAATGCGCTAATATCAATCACCATTGCCCTATAAAAAAAACAGGGACTTCATTTAAAACTGTTTTTGGGAGAAAAGGTAATAATATAATATATTATACTGTATATATTTTTTTAATATCCGCAGCATCGTCCTCGTGAGTTAAGGATCCCCTAACGCTATCAGCCAATAGTGACACGTGTGATACATGATGACTGAGACTCAGATTGGCTGAATAGCCTCAGTTTAGATCGTGATTCCTAACGGGGGCGGTACCGCCCCCCCTGAGGGCCTTGTCATGCTTTTTCACCTGTACTTTTCCCCTTGTTATGTTAAATTATTCAAACACTGCAAAGTTCTGGATGTGTTTAACGAAATTAAATTATTAATAAAATAGAGATATCAGATTTCTGCACACATATAACAAAGCTGAGTACAATAATGTACATGGAACGAGATTGTGGAAATACGTCCTACCTTCAATATTTAACGAACTGCCAAGAGAACACCAGAACCTATTTTGTGAAGAGAAAAATTTATAAAATTCATAGTAGATTTAAATCTTATTTAAGTAACTAGGACTCGCCTCTACATATAAGTTAAAAATTGCATTTTTTTTCTTTTGGTTATAATATATATATATAACTAGTCTATGGGGGCACTGAACTTGTGAACTTATGGGATCTCCTGTTCCAATCTTTGAACTTGTGCTCACTCTAGCACAGGAACCTTAGTATTGTAGCTTTTTGCCCGCGGTTTCGCCCTGCGTCTTCACTATCCCACGGGAAACTTAGTTTGTCTTTTTCTTAATACCAAGGATGGTCCATGTGTGGAAGCATTTCAAACAAATAGACATGGTTTCCTTTTTATATATTAAGTTAGGATTTCTTTGTTCTTACCTCTCTTATCGCTGGCTGATTGAGTGATAGAAGCTATTTGCTCCTGAAGTGTTAGTAGTTCCGGGAGCATGGGCGAGTCTATCCATAACCCTTGGGAGTCTAACTCGAAGTGGTATCTGAGTATAAAAGTGCACTTTATTTATAGTCTGTTAAAAACATTGCAGGAGAGTGGCAAGTTCCTAAAAATGACTGTTAAGGCATATTTTAATTGGAATAAAGTACTTGATACTTATAACTTCTATTCTAAAACTAGTATAATAAACCGAAACATAACTAAATGCAGAAAGACATTAAATTGTATGTAGGTGTCCAAGCAAAAAAGGTCCAGATCTTGGCTTCTAAAGTGTGGCCCACAAGCAAGAAGACTTTGACATGAGGTCAGCCAAGACTGGACGGAAAATAGATTTATATGAAATCGTCGATAACAGACTGATTTACTAGACCCCTCATATTAATAATATGACCGAAATTCTTGATGCACGCGCGCTTTAGTTTCCGAGATATTCAGATTTCTCTGAAGTTAGATGAAAAAGTGTCATTTCTTGATTTGGATTACAATTTCATGCAAGTTATATGAAGTTATATGAACAAGTTATATGAACAGCAGTAATGCTGCTCGCCTATTACACAATAATCTATCTATACTAATATAATAAAGAGGTTAAAATTGTGTGTTTGTAGGTGTGTTGGGGGTAATCTCTGGAACTACTGAACCAATTTCAAAAATTCTTTCACAAATAGGTGGCTACATTATCGGTGTCTGATATAAGCTATATATTATCTTGAAATTTTGAAAAAAAAAACTTATAAACGGAAACGAAGCGAGGGCGGGTCGCTAGTAATAAATAATTTCGACATAAATGTTTAATGAAAAGGTACCAGCCATCAGAATGCCAATTTATTATTGTCAAAATCAGCGCCGGCTCTAGCTCATGTAGCGCCCGGGTGCAGGGCGCCCTCTAGTAGGCGTTTTGAACTCTTTGGAGGTGTCGCGAGCGGCGCTCGGCGCCCCCTAAGACCCTGCGCCCGTGTGCACCGCACCCCCTGCACTATAGGTAAAGCCGGCACTGAATTCAGCGCTCGACAGGCGCCCCCGGGCGCGGGGCGCCAGGGGTGCACCGCACCCCTTGCACCCCCTGGTAAAGACGGCCCTGGTCAAAATTATGATTTGATTTATATAATTCATATTGAACATTGTCACATCAGTATGTCTACTACATATCTATTGACTAGGTCATGGGTAAACTTGGGAGAAATATGTTAAATTATGAATGCTTGTCTCACGACACTTAGCATTATGCTGAGCTTGGAGATCGACGCGGCACCGCCGGTGCCGCGCGGGGAATGACAATTATTAAATTTTGTTAAATAAGTAACTTAGTGATTATTTTCCGTCATCATTTTCTCCTCCTTTGTTCTTTAAATGTTTTGTTAAATAAATGTGTCTCTTTCAAATTTTAATAATAAATTTCTGCTACTTTCCAACTGGTAGTGTTTTTTTAAATAAATATAACTAAATAAAAATTTATTTACCCGCACAGCTGCAGACTGACATGTCTCCAGAGGCATTCACTCTCCTCCTGCATGGCACCTTCAATCCATTCTTGCCTCAGCGTCTCACTTTCCGATGATATATTTACACTGAGAAGAAATAATTATGTTATTATATTAGACATGCTTAAATCCTACGCTATATAAATAGATGTAGTTCTTTTGTTCTTCTATTTTTTGGGAAATGGAGGATGCACTGCAATCCCACAATCGACACTTAACGGGGCAAGTTATGCTGCATTCACTTTATCCTATTTCCCAGATGTAAGTATGTGTTTTGCTAGTGAGTAATATGTGTCAGAGTCCATTGCCATTTCATACTATTCATCTCCATTTTCCTAATCCTTTCCTTAAATCACCAAAGGTAGGCAGTGCATCCGAGGGTGTGCCAACATTTGTCACACTGGACTGACATTGGCATGTATCGCGGATGTTGCGGGGGGGGATGGTATCATTCTACCAAGCGGACTGTCTATTTGTGATGACTTTTTTTCTATAAAAAATTTCATAATGCATGTCTTAGAGAATCTAGTCTTAAATTTTCGAAAATTCTACACATTTCATTATTCTATTTACATTCCCAGACCATTCCAACTTATTCCTATCTCTAGCAAAGTAAAAATGTCCTTTGTAGTTAGAATATATTTGACTACAAATTCACATATATTTTAGTTTTATTAAAATTGCAATATAGCAAACTATATCAATATAGAAACTATTTATTTCTGCATGATGAGTATACTCATGATAACACAAAATATTGGTAGTTTTTGGGACAATATAGTCACCAATCACAGCTAACTCATTAGCAACACTGCCTTTTATAATTCTATTCAATAAAATCTACATATATACTCGCTGTCCATATGTGTGAGTATAATGCAACACACACACACACATACTGCCATTCAACTCTGTGATTTGATAACACTGCATAAATTAAAGGAAATAGAATCTAACAAGAATTTATACTATAAAATTAAAAACAATACAGGAAAATATATGCATAATTAACTACATAGTAAATAATCGTGGTTTATACAGAATTAATGACAGTAAGTTATGATTACCATATGAATTCCAAACAATGTTCAATAAATATAAAGAGAAACACATTTTTTATTGGAAATTGTTAATTTTATAAAGTTAATCATTGATCTATATATAGTTCATTGTCGTGATTTGATTCAATTACGTGCAAATGTAAACAAAATATGCTGCTGTTGGTGGTATTTTGTTTGATACTAAACCAACCATTTTACGAAGACAGGATCGAGGTCAAACTTGGGCCAATAAAGGGGTAACTACACGTAACCAGTTTACAAATTATGCACATTTTTTCTACCAAAATTATAGATAAACTTACTTGTAAAAGGAAAAGCTGCACACAACATCATATTCCAGATTGCAGCCTTCGACTACACACTTTTGGGCAGTCATTATGGTGACCAAACCTATGACCTCCAAATTTAGAAACCTATAAATCACATCGTTGATAAGACATTAGGATATTGAAATAACATATTTTAGCGCCTAAACTAACTTTCAAACAAACTAATTTGATAGATCTTTGGAAAATTATCAATCAAACGTCGAAAATGACGTGCTGTCACGAAAAGTCGAAAAATTAACAAATGCGTACCTGCCATGAAATGGTGATGTAATTGACAAAAGCAATACTGGCAACACAGAACGCGTTAGTATCGATAGTTGATTCGATTGTGCTAATGAAACAATCGATTTAAAAATCGATAGATTTGAATGGAATAGTTAGCTGAGGTAAAAATTGAGATGTTTTACGGTTTATTCTACAAATAGAAAAGAAAATATACCAATATTTGTTATTTTTTTTCAAATTAATTAGGAATTTACTTAGATGTGAGTTTGATAATATTTGAAGTTTGAATTTTTGATATTTGATTGTTTGATATTTATTGATGATTGTTTGATGGTTTGATAATTGACGGGAGCTATCGTGTAGATACCCACTTGTATTGTTTTATTTACTTTATTTTATTTTTTTATTTTAATTAATATTATTGAATATGTACCTACCTTAAATTTTGCGACACATTTTAACTATGGAGTACAGTAAGCTGCAGTAAGCTTTGTATTAGCAATTTCATTAATCAGCATAACTGTACAAAATATTTTGATATTGATTTCACAGATCGGTTTCTAGTGTCATGCTATTCAATTGGACATTTATCTAATAAGAGTCAAATATCATTATCTTTAAAGACCTTTGAATTGAACTGGTATTTGTTAAGAATGCTCGTGAGCGATATCTTCTTCTTATTATCAAATTGAATCTTATTATCAATTCCTTTGTCCAACTAAAGGCTTATTTGTGATTTGAACGGGATTAATTGCCGATCATAATAAACGTCTAAAACATTAACTGCGTACTTTTTATTGAGTAAGATGGGTCATGCCAAATTGCGAAGTGTCGGGAGATCATTTAATCGCTTCTGTAAACGTTAACGTTGCATTTGATTTAGTCCAAACAGAAAATGTGGCTGATATTCGAATAATGTGTCAACAATAATGAAAAGCTATAGTGGAATACAATACAATATCTCCAGAGATAGAAATAACAACAATTAGTCTTGCATTTGTACTGTCAGTCAGTCTGTCAATATAATCTTGTAGTGTGAATTGACACAAGTACAACTTTTAATTATTTCCGTTTTAAACTAAAATACTATCTACTAATAACTAGTATAGGCTTCGTTTTTATTATCGTTGAAAATCTTTGGACAAAATAATGGAGGAAAGGATAAATTTTTTTGCATATTATGTTTTCAACAATACTTGTAAACCTTATTAATACCAGAATATATTTTTGGAAAATATATTTCAGTTTCTTTGAAAATAATACCGAATACAAGGATAATCGATTATAGAAAAATCGATTATAATCATCATTACATTGCCAGTAGTCAAAATATTTTTTCGCCATAGAGAATCTATGCCTTCATCACGCTTTCATAAACAATTATAAATTGACCAGACACCAAAAATAAAATAATTTAATTTATTTTTATTTCTATATTGTATTGCAATCCTCTTCTAAATTATACCTTTATTCACAGGTAATTCTATTATTATTTTCATAAATATTTAGTCCGACACTATTTATTGGCAAACATCTAAAAAAAATGAACCGGAAGTACAAAAATAACCGGAACTAAAAATGATCAAAATAAATAATTAAATATATTAACGATCATTTTTTACCATCTTTTATCAATTTGATTATTATAATAATCTATACTATTTTAGCTATAGTACTATACATAATATAATTAATGTCACTGAGGGTTAATGACAATGTATATTAATTATATAATGTTTTGCCTTGATTTATAATTTCTAGAGTAATTTGAAACCGAACGCTATCTGATGGTTTTACATTGAACATACGTCTGGATTACGTATTGTTAATTACATTGGATTACGTTCTATGGATATGTCAGCCGGGACTCGTTTAGGGAATAGATTATAGTGAGAATTGACAGAACATTTGTTGGCTGATCTTGTTAGTCTGTCAGATTGTCTTAAATCAAAACAATCAGCGATTAAAGTGCACTGTAAATAGTGTAGAATTGCGGATATTCACACAAGACAACTATTTCATATAAAAAATCACATAACCTGTGAGAAAATGAATGCATTTTTCATGTTTTCTCTTATATAGTTGTCGCTACTAAGATTAAAGAAACAAAACGTGATTCAATCCATACTACAAGTTTTAATATTGTTCCCTAAAAGTACACCTATTGAATATGGAAACTAGAATTTTTGCAGATATGCAATCTTTCTGCAGAGCTTGCGCTGGCTCTGAAGACCTCAGTAGTCTTTTTGCAAATGAAGAGGTTATGCGAAACTTCATGAATTTAACTGGAATTACTGTAAGTTTATAGTTAGGGAGCTAGTGGCAGACATTTAAATGATTTGCTCCTGTACTGGAAGTGGAAAGTAGTGAAAATCTATCTATAAGAATCTAATGACTACATCTGGCATTGTTATCAATTTATTTATTTTCCATCACAAAACTACATATCATATCAAAGCAGGGGCCCTTGGACACACAGAGTTTGTGGCCCTTTTAGAAAGCAAAAAAAACATCAATGAATGAAGCCTCGTTGATTTCAATGTACCTCTATTCATCTATAGACTTTTTATCACCCAAAGGTTGCCTGGGAGAAACCGCTTTGGCAATAAGGCTGCCAGTCGTACTCCGAATTACTTGTATTTTGTGTTTCTCTGTTCTTGATGTACACTAAAGGATCTATCTATCTATTCCTTGCAGGTACAAGCGGCCGATGATCTTCCAAAATCAATATGTAACAAGTGCCTTATTCAATTGAATGAATTTGCACAATTTAGGAATCAGATAATCATGAATAACATTATTTTTGTACAATCCACTAAGGTAAATTATTAAAAAAATATACCTTCATGTATATATTGTGTATATACATATACATATATATAATTTTGTAACATCTAATATATTGTAACACCATGAATTCAAATGAATAAATATAATAAATACAAAGCACAAGAAATTTGAGGGGGAGAGTGCACGCTGCAATCCAACAGCCGCTGGGCGCACTCGACTGGCCACGTTACCCCTCTCTCACAGAAGACTAACTTGAAATGTACTGCATTTCCCACTTATACCCCATTTCCCGTAATCTGCGTACGTATTTCGGTAGTGAGTGAGATGCGCCAGAGCCTTTTTCCAAATCCATTCCTATATCTCCAAAGGTGGGCAGCACATCCGGGGGCGTGCCAACCTTTGTCATTTTGGACTAATGTTGGCATGTATTGCGGATATCTATGGGCGAAGTATCCACATCAGGTGGTCTGTATGTTCGTCTGCCGCCTTCGTCCGTAAAAAAAAATGCAAGAAAATGTGTTCTTAAATTTTCATTTCAATTATCAATGTCAATTCGGAATTATGAATAGTACTCACATGTTATACTCCGCATACTTTAAATTCTGTCTATTATTTATAATTCCTACAATAATTTAATTGTAATGTTTCAGAAATCCAATTCATTGAAAACTAAAGAACAATCAGACAAACACACTCTCAGATTTGAAATAGAAACACTACTAATTAAAGACGAATCTGAAGAAGTCTTAGAGGAGGAAGTGGAACAAATGGATTTAGACGATCACTTGGGCAATGATATAACTGATGATATAGAGGAAAAGATACATAGAGATACGAAAGGAAAGATTAAAAAGAAAAAAGGTAAGAAAAGGTATGTATTTCTTGCTAGTTGTGTGTTAACAAAATTTAGCAATTATACACATTATAGTCACACGTATATTTCGTTCCAATCCAGTTCGTCGAAAAGATACGGCTTTAAACTAAAGAAATATCTCAAGAATTAACTTTTAAATCTAGGATAAACTTGCACTCCCGATGAATCAAATTATATATATATATATATATATAATATGTGTAAAAAATATCATCTATATACAATCTGTACATACAATAAAACTGTAGAACCAGTGTGTCTGTACTTTGAATATATTTACCAAAAACTGATTGAGACTGATGAAGGAAGAGTATCACAATACAAAAAGACGATTTTGAAAATTGTTGTCTGTCTGTCGTTCGAAGACGCTAATCTCCAAAACTACGGAACGGATTTTCATGGGGTTTCCACAGCTTAATTAAGCTTAGCTTGGCGCTTCGAATAGGCTTTGTTTCATCAAAATATGCTGACGGGAAGAAAATATATCCCAATTTAGAGTTTAAAAGTTAAAATTCCACGCGCACGAAGTCGCGCGCACAGCTAGTTCATATATATGTAAAAAAATATCACCTCACTATTTAGAGCTGTGTCTGCTGCTTCAGGCCGCCATGTTTGTTTACAGTTTGGATAAATTAAATTGGAACGAGATATATATATGGCTGCATATGGTGTCGTGTGGCATTAAAGTAGCAACATCCCCCTCTCTTCAAGTGGGTCTCGTAAAAGGCGATTAAGGGGTTTTTCTAACAAAAAGTACTAGGCGAGCATAAGTCTCTCAACCAAAGTTTCTCGACCTTTTCAAGGTCGCGTCTCCGGGAAAAGGCCTCTAAAGTATGTAAATAACCTCACGACCTCACTAATAATTAAATCCTAATTCTTTTCTAAAATTAAACAGTTGATTAATAACATGTTTAAGTGTTCCTGATCAACTGCCACCCCCAGATTGAGAAACGATGCTTCAGAGTCTAATAGAAAGTACTGGGCTAGCATAATCCAAGCGGACAAGAACATCATAAAAGTATAGAAACAATTTCACAGAGAACCTAAAATCATCCGAACACCGCGCACAGTTATCCAAGTGGATCCAGAAAAAATTACCACCCTGATATTGACGAAAGACGAACAGATCAGGCGCCAAAGAGCCGAGGCGCAACGGACAGAAAATAGGAACATGCCCTTTAAGTGCGAGAAGTGTTTTAAGGGATTTAACTATGAAAGGAAATTATCGAGTCACGTCAACAAGTATCATATAGTAAGTTGTCTGTATAAAGAAAAATGTCCTGACTGTAACATTATCGACGGTAACTGTAACTGACCGTAACGCGCCCGGCTCGCCGTGGCTGGGCTGGAGTTCTGCGGCGTGTTCAGTACGACAGGAGCGTGCGATCATCGCCCTGTGCCGAAACCTTTAATACGATTCCATTCCAATCCAATTATGTTCTCAATAGTCTTAAATTAAATAGTGATGTGACAATTGTTTACATGTGCAATATTTGACTCGTCGAGAGTGCAAGTTTTGCCTTAGATTTATAGCTAAATGTTGAGATATTTCTTTAGTTTAAGGCCGTGTTAAGTTTAATTGGATTGGAACAAAGTACAAGGAATGTGTACCGCACCGGCTTCCTATTAGTGGACTGTATGTAACGATGTGGTCGCCGGTACGGTTGTTGCTTGCTGTATATACTGGTTTTTCTTCAGGATGCCAATACAAATATTTCTTCTATTTTCTTGTTTATTGTTCAACTGTACAGCTCGGAATGAATTCTACGGACAACCGTCCCTATATTTATATAATTTTTCGCTTAGTATGTCGACCAATCAGAGAGCTTGTTTTAATTCTGTCGTCCAATGACAGCGGCTATATTTCTCTGTTTAATTCCGGCTGTTTAGTTCTGTCGTCCAACGACAGCGGCTACTTTTCTCTGTTAATTCCGGCTCTCTGATTGATCGAGCAAAGCGACAATATTTTGGTCTGCACAACATCTAATCAAATAATAACAATGTTAACTATCAAATACTTAAATAATAAATTCTATACAAATAAAGACTTAAAACTATTGTCGCATCGGTCGTCCCGATCATTCATTCATTCATTCATTCATTGTGTCGTTTTAGCCCAACAGTGAGTTTGAATGCGATATTTGTACTAGGACAATGTCCAACGCAGCTTCTCTGAGTTTCCACGTGAAAAAACACGAATGTGTTTATGAGTGTAATATATGCAGAGCCAGGTAATATTAGTATAGGCTATTTTTTTTTCTATTTTTCTCAGTTTATTGAAAGTGAAAGAATTTTTAGAATCGGTTCAATATTTTTTGAGTTTATTTACCTTTCACATACAACGTGTCACCGGAATCACGTGAAACCGGAAATACGTCAACTAATTTAAAATATATGAAACAGTTCCAGAGAAAAATGAAATTATTTTAGGGAATAAATCAAAAGATGTAAGGTGTAGTTTTGTTGTTCTATCTAAAACGTTCGTTGCGCTCATTGCTCAGTACAGGCCAGTGAGTGGTCGCGGCGTAGCCGACGTGTGTTGAATACAACTGCATGTAGAATAAAGGATACGTTTATTTTATTGTAAATGAGCTCTAGTGGTTAACATTAACAATAAGTTATCAAACTTATTATTGTAAAAACTGGTAGAATCGGTTCTACTCTCGACACTGGACAATTTATTTGCGGCTTTTGCGTTATGTCGGTGACACGTTGGTTTAACATAAAAACAAATGAAAAATAAATTTGATTCTTTTTTAAATTATTTATTTACAGTTTTAATTCTTTTCAGTTTCACTGAGAAGATACTAGCCATATCTCACTATCAGAACACGCATGAGGGTATTGTCAGGGAGTACCCGTGTCCACGGTGCGATAGGGTGTTCTAGTAAGTATTCCAATATAGTATTCGAATGCCGTCTCTACACTGACTGTAGCTCCGCAAACAGTAATTCGCATGTGTGGATGATTTTCACGGACCTCTCAGCGTTCACGGCTTGCTTTCCTACCGGGAAACAAGCCGTGGGTAGGAAAGCAAGCCGTGCATAATGTAATATTAATACACGTTACAGTGGCTGTATGATCTGATGCCTATATCTAGGAGAGACTGATGGTATAGGCATCAGACTTAGTATTCCAAATGTCTTCGTTGAGGATAAAAGAAATAAATTTTTTTTTTAGTAATCGTAGTACGCTCAATGGTCACACGAGGAACCACCATCCAGTGGGCGAGAGGCCCAAGTGTGAGCAGTGCAACAAGACATTTGTATCCAATGACAGCTTACAGGATCATATGCTGCAAGTACATTATCATCTTAGATCGGAAAAAATAAAAATAGGTCATTCAATATCGACAATAGAATCGATTGTAAGTTTTACAATCACTAACACTAACATAGAGCGCCAAGCGTTCAAGCGTTAACAACACTTCTGCTTCTACTAAATATAAATAAGAAAGTAGGATAATATCGAGTTTAATTTGAGATTTATCAGGGGTGGACCTAGATGCTTTGGGGGGGGGGGGGGCTTGAGCTCCCTTAGCCCCCCCCCCCCGGGATCCGCTACTGCTTCTATTGTGGGGTAATCTCTGGAACTACTGAACCGATTTCAAAAAAAATAATTTAACAAATAGGAAGCTACATTATCCGAGTCTAATATAGGCTATATTTTATTTTAAAAAAAAAAAAAAAACAAATCGATACGAAGCGAGGGCGGGTCGCTAGTGTGCAATAAAGAGTTTTATCTATCTATGTACTTTCTATCCAGCATACACACCGGAGAAAAGAACTACTCGTGCCACATCTGCGGTGCCAAGTTCCGCCTGCGCCAGTGTGCGAGAATGCACCTAGTGTCGCACAGCGGTGTCAGAGAGCACGTGTGCACGTGTGGCGCCGCCTTCAAGAGCAAGGCGGCCTGTGTCCAGCACTTGCACACCGCGGGGCCGCATGTGCCCCAAGAGGCGAGAGCGTGAGTGCTTTAATTGTTAACATTCGTGCCATTGAACTATTCATGGCATAATACAAAAAACTATTCGTAACATTAATTAGGTATAGCCCATTGTGACATTTATATAGATTGTTATTGTAATAATTAAAAAACTACTTTTGTGTTACCAAAGTATTATAGTCAAATAAAAAAACTATTCATTAATCGTATCATTTGGTGACATTAAAACTATTCGTGTCATTGATCGTATCATTTGGTGACATTAAAACTATTCGTGTCGTTAATCGTATCATTTGGTGACATTAAAACTATTCGTGTCATTGATCGTATCATTTGGTGACATTAAAACTATTCGTGTCATTAATCGTATCATTTGGTGACATTAAAACTTTTCGTGTCGTTAATCGTATCATTTGGTGACATTAAAACTATTCGTGTCATTAATCGTATCATTTGGTGACATTAAAACTATTCGTGTCATTGATCGTATCATTTGGTGACATTAAAACTATTCGTGTCATTAATCGTATCATTTGGTGACATTAAAACTATTCGTGTCGTTAATCGTATCATTTGGTGACATTAAAACTATTCGTGTCATTAATCGTATCATTTGGTGACATTAAAACTATTCGTGTCATTGATCGTATCATTTGGTGACATTAAAACTATTCGTGTCGTTAATCATATCATTTGGTGACATTAAAACTATTCGTGTCATTAATCGTATCATTTGGTGACATTAAAACTATTCGTGTCGTTAATCGTATCATTTGGTGACATTAAAACTATTCGTGTCATTAATCGTATCATTTGGTGACATTAAAACTATTCGTGTCATTGATCGTATCATTTGGTGACATTAAAACTATTCGTGTCGTTAATCATATCATTTGGTGACATTAAAACTATTCGTGTCATTAATCGTATCATTTGGTGACATTAAAACTATTCGTGTCATTGATCGTATCATTTGGTGACATTAAAACTATTCGTGTCGTTAATCATATCATTTGGTGACATTAAAACTATTCGTGTCATTGATCGTATCATTTGGTGACATTAAAACTATTCGTGTCGTTAATCATATCATTTGGTGACATTAAAACTATTCGTGTCATTGATCGTATCATTTGGTGACATTAAAACTATTCGTGTCGTTAATCATATCATTTGGTGACATTAAAACTATTCGTGTCGTTAATCGTATCATTTGGTGACATTAAAACTATTCGTGTCATTAATCGTATCATTTGGTGACATTAAAACTATTCGTGTCGTTAATCGTATCATTTGGTGACATTAAAACTATTCGTGTCATTAATCGTATCATTTGGTGAAATTAAAACTATTCTTGTCATTGATCGTATCATTTGGTGACATTAAAACTATTCGTGTCGTTAATCGTATCATTTGGTGACATTAAAACTATTTTTGTCACTAAAAAATTTGCGTCATTAAAATATGTTTGCGCGTCGTTATTCCATCATTAATTGTCGCGTCAATATTTCGTGTTATCAAAGTTTCGTGCCAATTAATAGATACTCGTGTTATTTAGGAAAACTAAGTACAATATCTGTATGTTTTAGAAGCTAATTGTATCCCTTAGTTGTTTCTGTTATCACACGGCCCATTCGTTAATTAATTGTCGCAATACTATAAACTCGCTTGGATTTTGTTAATTGACAGCCCCTGAAAAAGTATTCAATTTTCACGGATAAAAAGTATTCTATATCCTTCTCCAGCCTTCAGGCTACACCCCTGCCAAATTTCACCGAAATTCGATCCAGTAGTTATAGTGTGCATGAAGATTTAACAAACAAACAAACTTTCTAATTTATAGTGTTAGTGTAAATTTTACAGTAAAAATACCTGTTCGTCGTGCGGTCGCCAATTCTCAACGCGTTACGCGCTGAAGAAGCATTCGCGGACGCATGCGCCGAAGCGGACCGAAGACAGCGAAGGTACGAAGCGAGCGAAGCACCACGAAGCGCCACCAATCAGATGCATTTGTCATTATTGTGGGAGAGGATTTTCCGTAAGTAATCCTATAATTTCTTTGGGAATTGACTGAAACAAGGTTCTAAGTTGTATTCAATCGCATGTTACATAGAACCTTGTTATTTCGAGTGTATTATTTGTGACAGTTCTAATATGTTTTAAAGTCACACTGCAACTTTTTTTTTCTAATATAGTTTTATAGGCGTTTAGAAATATTTAGTCATATCACATAACAAATAACCTTGAAATGATCGTCTCCTACTATCAGAGTATAAAGAAAGGAAATTTATTCATTATAACTAAATACTAATGATTGCCACTACAACATGTCTATTCTACGAGCTATGTCGGTGACTTTAGCGACTACATAGTCATCACGGATAGCTGCTACTAATAGTAAGGAGCTTTTTCTGACTGGACACCCTGGTTCTCTTACCCACCGGGATATAAGATGTTGCTTTAAAACACAACTTGTATTGAACAGTAACAAAGATGATAGTTCTTAGATTGAGGATTATTATTTATAATAACTAGGTGAGCCGACAGACGTTGTCCTGTCCAAATTTCAATAAGTTCATACAAAAATCCCATAGAAAAAAGCACTAAGTTTTCCAGAATTTTCCAACTTTTCCAATTCTTCTTTCCCTAAAACCCTCATTCGGACAATTACAAACATGTTAAAAATTTTTTAGCCAATTCGTTGCAGCCGTTCTCAAGTGATGCGCTTACCAACGAACAGCATTTAATTTTTATTTATATAGATTTATATATTTATTTATATTATATAAAATACTAACTATAAATGTCATCACCAATTTTCCAATTTCTTGTTACTAGGGAACATATCTCATTTTTAAATTTGCTGCCATAGATTTTCTGCTCGTTCAGTATTTTCTGCTGCTTTTGTATTTTCCATTCGGTCAATTGACGTTTATTGTTTTCTTTTGTTCAAAATTGTTATTTCTCCTTCGTTAACAGGCTCGTCGCACACTAGAGAATCACATCCTAGTGCACACAGGCGCGCGGCCACACGCCTGTGGCTCCTGTCCCGCACGGTTCACGCAACGGGCCACTTTGCGCAACCACGAGCGCGCGCGACATCGCGCGACCAACACGCACAACTCATAATATATGTAAATATATATAAGATCGATTATTTTCTCTGGTTAAGGATTGTCAAATGAAACTAACTATATTGCGTTGCTTCGGTATACAAAGAAACGACATATAATGTTTATTCTTCAATCCTTTCTACAATATATTATTTTTCCTTGCAATACTCTTATCTTTACCCACAATTTGACAGTCACCACGATTCTCTTCACCTGACGCCACATTCCCATATCCTACACTGTTTTACCGACATTATGATAGTTTTACCGACAGCGCGGAGCGGGGCAAAACTCAAACGAAAAAAATATATTTTCTTTACATATATAAAAAAATAAAAAAGTATTTTATTTTAGTGAAATTTCCAAATATGTATGTATGAACATTAGACGTTAAAATCTATAAAAAAATAAGTATTTTTAAGAAAAATACAGTTATTTGTGTAAACAGTATTTATTTATAATTTAAATTTACTACGCAAGTATTTACATCGTTAAAATTTCATTTGCAACTTGAATACATATATACTTTTTATACAAAGGTGTCAGAGGAGCGCACAGTCCACCCGATGGAAAGTGGATACTGTCGCTCATTAACATCCGCCATACAATATGTCAATAATGACAAACATCGACACGACCCCAAATACGCCTCAAACTTTTGGGTGGATTGAATTTTGTAAGAGTTAGGAAGGATAAAGGATAGAATAACGGGACGAGGAATTATTCTTATTTCCCTTTTACTAATTAAATACACGCTACCTAACTACAACGTTGAAAATTATATGAATGATAAAGATTAATTTTATTATTCCTTTAAATAATAATACGTGAACATTTCATTTTTATTTTTATAAACAAGTGGGCGGACGAGCAAGCGGTTCCACGTGATGGTAAGTGTTACCGCCGGCCGTGGACACCTGCAACACCAGGGGGTATGCGGCCGCGCCGCCGACCTTGTCAAATCCTATTCACAGCTTTCTTGAAGAATTAATGCTTCAGACATTGACTATGGACAATTACTTTTGTAATATCTAAGTCCCCCTCCCCCCCTCCCCCATACCCCCTGGTGTTGCAGGCGTCCATGAGCCGCGGCAACACTTACCATGGCGTGGGACCACTTGCTCGTCGGCCAACTGGTCTATAAAAACAATATCTACATATTTGACAATTTTCAATTTAAATCACGTGATTGAACAATTCAATAGCAAGTATTAAACGTTGTGAGAAATTAGCGTTACGGTCCTAAAGATATAAAAATAGTCTATAATAATGGTACTCGTACAATACAATTAGCCGTGTGGTGTCCATCCCCGTCTTCCCGTGGGTCTCGTAAAAGGCGACCAAGGGGTGACCACGAGCCCTGAAAAACTGCACCACCTCTAAAAGAGTGGACTCACCAATCAGCTTGGTCAGCGCGGCGTTTAAGGCCTTACATACCTCATGCACATGGAGGTCCATGTCTCCATCAGTGGATGCATTGCACAATGTGGTATAGAATGAGATATATTCAATAATCCGCTGCAGTATTTGCGAGATAGTCTCTTCTGCCGATGTTTGAAGCCTGCTTGTTTTGTACGGCCTCCAGTTTTGGACATTCTGAAATAAATAATAAGTCTAGAGGTATCTGTACAGCGGGTCGTATTCGTGTGATCGTGAGTTCGAATTCACGGCCCGTACCCACTGAGTTTCTACTTATGTAACGGATTTTTAAGAATTGTTACTAGCTCGCCGGTGAGGTATAACATCGTGAGGAAACCAGCATGCTCCAGGGAGTATGTGATCCACTTCCCATATATTTACTAGGGGAAGCCTGCGCCCTGTAGTGGGACGTTAAGATAAAGTGGGAAATGCTGTACATTTCAAGATAGTCTTCTGTGAGAGGGGGGTAACGTGGCCAGTCGAGCGCGCCCAACAGCTGTTGCGATTGCAGCGTGAACTTTCCCCCCCAAAACCGATAACGATAACCAATTGATCGCCGATACTGCCGGTGCTTTGATTTAATGCAAAATGAACACGCGAAATTTGACCACTGACGTCACACAATATGTAAAACTGCATCTTCATATAAGTGAAGTCTAGTAGTTTTAATAACTCTATGTGTAAAAACGAGCTTTGTCGACTAAAAGGGGCCGCTCAAGTATTACGTAAACACCAAAGAGGGGGGGGGGGGGGGTTCTTTGCTTTGCTTATTCATGATGGCACGGGGGACGGGGGGTCTGAATGGCAATTATCTGGCAGCAATATTTATTTATTTACTTTTCGCATTTTTTAGGCAAAATTCAGTAGATTCTGATTAAATAAGAAACTTGAACAGATTTAGTAAAAATTATACCAATGCTTACGTAAGCATGGGGGGGGGGGGGGGGGGTAAGAGCTTTGCTTACTTTCGCTGACAAGGGGAAGGGGGCTGCGTAATGCTTGAACGGCCCCAAACCGTTCGTTAAATAATTATTGTAATTGAGCACTAGGGGAGCATAAACGACACAAGTATCGTATATATTATAAAAGTGAGTTGCACACCTGTGATTCTGTGGCCGAGCCCGCCGCAGTACGAGCAGCCCTGTCCGTCGGCAGCGGGCACGTCCGGCTCGCCTATCATCTCCAGGAGGAATGACGGTACCTGCACCAAACACGAAATGTTTTATTTTCTTCATATATGGCAATGGTGCAATTAGCACAATCTCAGTGTCGAGTTTTCTTCGTAAGGGGTCGTCCATTAATCACGTGATGTTTTTTTAGCAACTTTTTAACCCCCCCCTCCCCCCCTGGTGATACGTGGTTAGGTTTTAGACTAAATACCTAAAATCACTAGATATTTTTTTGGTAAATTTCAGTTTAGAATTACATGTGATATCTCATTACACCCCCCCCCCGTGAAATTTCGTGATTTTTCCCCCCCTTTTGAGCCTCACGTGATTAATGGACGATCCCTAATACACAATTTCAAAGTTTAAAACGTATCCTGCCAATGTCCAGTCCTGTCGAAGGTCGTTACTGAGGACAGAAGAGGACTCCTTGGAAGCACACGAACAACGCAGTCGCACGCTTTTATTTGATTATCACAAACAGCACTCACGATAAACGTTTGGAAATTTAATAAACTATCACTATTAAGCCAAAAAATGCACAATTTTTACAATTAATCAAACAAAACTCAACGTCGCTTCTCAAGTTCCCGCTTACCTTCGTGTATCTTGTACCCTACCTCTTTTTATCTCCCGTTTTTTCTCTTACCTTCTGTCCAGCCTCCCTCAGCAGGTGCGCGAGGTCTCTCAGCACGCTGTCATCGGCCGCTCGTCCCAGTAGGGTGGTAGCTACGCCCATTCCACCAGCGCGCCCCGTACGACCAATACGATGTACGTAATTCTCTATATCCTCTGGCATGTCGTAGTTTATCACGTGTTGGATGTTTGAGAAGTCTAGACCTGGGGATGGAGAAGTTTGAAAGTTCAAAAGACGTATCTACAAAGGAAATAACCGAATCTTTCTAGAAGCTTTTGGGAAATTTTTGGGAGGAAAGTACACGCTGCAAAATAAATAAAGATATTCTTCTAAAAAGATTCAATTTCTGTAATTAATGTTTCTTTACTATTGGATACAATTCTATCCCTCACTACAAACTGTCTACTGTCTTCAAATAATAAAAAGCTACAAAGTTACCTTTGCTGGCAACATCTGTAGCGACGAGAACATCTTTCTCCCCCCTCCTGAAGGCGTCCACGGCCCGCGACCTCTCCTCTTGGTCCTTGCCGCCGTGGATGGCCACTGCTTCCACACCTGCATGATAAAAACAACACATAAACACATCTGGACAGTAATAATTTCAGCCAGTGCCGATTAAAAGGTTAATGAGATGGAATATCTCGTGGATTTAAACAAACTTTTGAGCAAACGATAGATGGATAGGATAGATTACTTATCGTTACTTATCAAAATTAACCGTGCTCATTGAGCAAAAGTAAAATAGACATTTTTTTAACACTAAGTAGAATAGTAAGTGATATTTAAGGAATGGCTACAGTACTACGGTTAAACACTGGAGGTTTTTATAGTATCTATATAGATTATAATAAAGAGAATTACTCACCGTTAAGCAAAACATACTCACTTTTGAGCAAAAGCTACTCGCATTTGAGCAAAAGCTACTCGCATTTGTGCAAAAGCTCTCATTTGAGCAAAATCTACTCTAATTTGAGCAAAAGTTACTCGCATTTGAGCAAAAGATACTCACCTTTGAGCGAAGGATACTCACATTTGAGCAAAAGATACTCACCTTTGAGCGAAGGATACTCACATTTGAGCAAAAGATACTCACCTTTGAGCAAAAGGTATTCATGTATGGCATCAACATCCTGTTTCCTTTCAGCAAACACTAACACCGGCGGCGGTGTTTTCTGCAGACATTGCAGTAAGTGGACCGTTCTAGCCTCGGCTTTCACTGGCTCTAGTTCCTGGCGAACGTTGAGAGAGGCGGCTCCGGCGCGACCCACGTTTACCGTTACTGGTTTTACTAGAGCTGATCTGGGATATACAATAATAATAATTTATTTATATAATAGGTAGTCTGAAAAGTTCGCGGCCTTCTTGAACAAGTCTTACCTAGCAAAGTTCTGTATCTTCCTAGGCATGGTGGCGCTGAAAAGAAGAGTTTGCCTTTGTCCCGCGAAGTATGAGAATATCGTCCTCACGTCCTCTTCGAACCCCATGTCTATCATACGATCCGCTTCATCCATGCACAGATATCGGCAGACGTTTAGACGTACCTAGGAAAAAAATATAATGTATGCAGGAGATGTATACAACCAAGGCATTAAGGGATACCAAAACCGCTACAAACCCTGAGGAAGTACATCTCCTCAAAGAGTGGTCATTGTGACGTTTTAAGTCCTCGCATCCCTCGTGTACAAGACAATATGCATGAGGAGGCCCATATCCAGCATTGGATCTAAACGGTTATGCTTTAAAAAGAATTACCTTTCTTTACCTTGTAAGAATTTCTACCTCCTGTAATGCTTGCTTTCTCGCCTTGTCAACAGATGGCGTTAGAAGTCTCATTTAGCAAATTTATTATTATTGAATATTTTTTGGAAAAGTAGACATGCGATTAGAGATGGGATTATTCCTGGTAAATTCCTGGGTAAATTCCAAATTGGGTAAAAACGGGGTTAATACCCGGGTAAATTCCCAAATCGCGGGTCATAAAATTAAGATGTAGGGAGGATGTGGCTAAAATAATAAATTAACACAATTATATCAAGGAAACCGTGCGGTAAGTATAAGTAACAATAAAAATAACAACATAAATCTTGCTATTATAATATTATACATTTCATAGTTTGTTTGTATTTCGATTGTTTCTTTTTGACATCGAAAGTTCAAACGAAACTAATGACGCGCCCGCACCGCGTCGGCATTGAGATATTATTAATCTGTGATTGAAACGAGGAAGATGGGATGGAAACACAGGGCAAACTCGCGTCCATGCTTACGATTGGTGGGCTCGCAGTTGCTTAACTCGCAATTGGCCTGTCTGTGACTGCTTAGCTCGCGATTGGCTGGCTCTTGGAACCTCAGTCGGCGATGACTGAGCCAACGGACCCTATAATTACTCATTCTTCTGAGTTTGTTGATTCAGTGCGCTCGTTATTATAAGTGATATCCCTAGTGGTTTACTTTACTTGGCTGGTTTAACGGACTACTGGACCATCTTAACACGATTTTATTGGCTTCTTATTACCGGACTGATCTTATGTGGCGGAATTGGAAATATTTTTACTAAGCGACGTAAAACATTTTAATAACAATGTTATGTGCTCTTAATAACAGATTTTTATTTAATTCAACATAATTTTTCAGGCACCATGCCTCGCAAGAAAAGAGAAGACATATGGAAACACTTCATTACAAATAATAAATCGGCAAAGTGTAAATATTGTGAACATTTTTACAAAGTAGCAAATGTTAACAAAATGGAAAAACATCTACAAATATGTTATAGGTGTCCTGTTGTTGTTAAAAATCATATTATTAAACATTAAAATAAAAGAGCAACAGTTCACAACGAATCACTGCAAAGATTTTCTAATATTCTAAAACTTAGAACCACAGTCAGCCGAAGAAACATCCTCGTTATCTGCTCAAACCACACAATCATTAGAAATCGCCACAGAACAGAAAAAATATCTCGACAGCCTATTATCAAAAGCTATATTTGTCTCTGGTGCACCTATGTCCATGGTAGAACACCCGTTATGGGTTAAATTTTTTGAAGAGTTGCAGCCACTTTATAAGTTGCCATCCAGGAAATCAATTGCAACTACTCAATTAGATGCAATTTACAATCAAATGGAAAGAGAGATATCAGAAGACCTAAAAACTGCGAGTAAACTACATTTACAATGCGATGGTTGGAGCAATCAACGAATGGAAGGCGTTTTCAACTTTATCATTGTTAAACCAGAACCCATTTTTGTGAAAAGTCTTAACACCTTATCGAACCGTCACACCAGCCAATACCTAAGTCAAGAGATCCTAAAAGTTATGAATGTTTACGGTTCACACAAATTCGCTACCCTAGTAGGAGACAATGCTAATAATATCCAGAAAGCATTTGATCTTGTGCGAAATACACATCCTCATGTTATTACATGCGATGCGTCGCATGATAGATCCACTAAGATGCGTCGCACACACTTTAAATTTATTGTGCGAAGACTGTCTGAAACCAGAACCTATAAAAGCATTCATCAAAATTGTTGTAGACGCTATTAAAACAGTGAAAAAAGTCAAGTTCCGAGTGCTTTATTAGCACAAATTGTAAAGGAAAAGTGTTCAGGAGAAACATTAAAACTGACCGTAAAAACACGTTGGGGAAGCTACTTTAATACATTGAAAAGCGTACGGCATACTAAAGTAGCATTACAGACATTGGCAGTCCATGAAGAAGCCAGAATGCCAAGTGAGGGCAGAACACATTTACTAGACGAAGACTTTTGGACTATGGTAGAAGAGTGCATAAAGCTATTGCAACCCATTACTGAGAAAATATTTAAATTGGAAGGCAACAATCTAAATATTCATGATGTGTACATGTCCTTCAAAAACATTAAAGGATTAAATTTTGTATAATACTTCCAGATTTGAGAATCTTGAATGACCGTGATAGAGAACAGATTTTAAGGTCAGCAGATACAAGGATGAATAATTGCATAAAACCCATTCATTTGGCAGCCTATATGATGGATCCAAAATCACAAGGTGTAGAATTGGACGAGGAACAGGAGATCGAAACTCTTGAGTTTTTATATAATTTTGGACAAACATTAAATATAGATGTCATGCCCGATGTGGCCAACTATAGGGCTAAAGAAGGTTTTTGGGGTAAATCATTTATATGGAAAATCATTGAAGATGTGTCCCGTCGTTTGGTGGAAAGGACTCTGCAGATCAAAACCGCTCAGCAAAGTTGCAGTTAGTCTGTTAACTGCTCCGTGTACTTCTGCGGCTACGGAACGGTCTTTTAGCGTTCTTGGTCACGTGCATAGCGCAAAAAGGAATCGATTAACTACGGAAAGAGCAGCAAAAATAGCATTCATTTCTTATAATAATTGGAATCTCTTAAAAAAACATGAAGACATAGATATAGAAGATGAGCAGGAATTTACCATCAGTACTCCATCAGGACAAAGTCCGATGACTAGTCCTAATATAAACGAGGCTTCAACATCACAGAGGCTTACAGGATTTTGACTTTTTGAATGTAAATACATTTGATGACTCTGACAGTGAATAATTTTTTCATAATTTATTTTTTAAATAAATAGTTTAATTATTATGTGACATCATTTTATTCCTCATCCTATAATTTGAGAATAATAACCCATTTTAATAAATAATATTTAATAATAAAAAACAACTTTTTGGACTTTTACAGGTAAATACTAATGTAAATATAAATTACCTACATGTCAGGTACAGGTACCTAGTTGAGTTGACGTACAATGCGAATTGTTGTAAAATAGCCAAATTGTTTCGGCGGACTCACGGTATACCTACCTAAACAGCAATCGATAGCTACTTTATGTTCATAAGAAAATAACACATTATTTAACTTTATACTTCTTTATAAACTTATTTACCCGTGATTTGCGTATTTACCTGGGTAAATATTCAATTTTTACCCAAAACGGGAATTTATCCGGGGTATTTACCCGTCGCCCATCTCTACATGCGATAGACACGGATTCCGGATAACGGAATGTATTTGATATTAGCTGATGCCCGCAACTTCGTTCGCGTGAATTTCGGAGTGATTCCCATGGCAACTCTATAGTGGACGTGGATGAAAAATAGCTTAAATTTTAAGCAGGCATATGAGCTATAACTATAGTAAGTCCGTTTTTATGCGTTCAGATAGACAAGACTATTCTAAAAGTTGTTACTTTGGGCTCTATATCAATAGTACTGTAATGTTTTGTTCAGAAAATATTTTTTGTACAGACTTCTGTTACGATTTTATTATATACATATATATATGTATTTAGTTTATTTGTATTATTTTGTATTCAGTCCTATTATTCACTTTACATACAGTTTAATTGGCAACCAAACCAAAGGTTTAACCAAAGGTTGACTGGCAAAGAATGCCAGCAGGCATCAAGTCCGCCTCTGGTACAAATTTAGTTCCATAAACAAATTATTGGATGTCAAAATTATTTGAGTGCAATGACTGTAAAAATGTGATGAAAAATTAGAATCAAAATCAAACTAACAACTGATTATAAGTTCAATTTACTAAGTACATGTAAGATGGCTGGAACTACGTGAATAGAAGCTGTCGCTTTCAGAGGTCGATAATGGATAACTTACCATTTTTTTATCAAGCATATCCATAAGCCTTCCCGGTGTTGCCACCATGATGTGGACTCCTCTTTGCACCACCTCCATACATTCTGACACTGCAACACCTGGCAACACGAAGTATCTTGCATATACAATGAATGTTTCGGTGTTGAATTATCCTTCTCCATTTGAAATGTACTGCATTTCCCACTTTATCTTATTCCTCAATATACGTACGTGTTTCGGTAGCGAGTGGAATATGTAAGTGACCATTCCCATCCCATCATATCCCTCCCCATTTTCCCAACTCTTCCTCTAAATCAATCCCTATACCTTAAAGGTAGGCGGCGCATCTGGGGGCGTCCCTGTGGATTGAAGTAAGCATATACCGCGGAAGTGACAGGGCAACAGTATTCACTTACCACCAGGTGGACTGTATTACATCAGGTGGTTTAGGTGTCCACCAGGTTGAAGGTGTCTGCCGCTTTTTTTCTATAAAAAACCGTGTTAAAATCAGTTTAAACATAAAAAAGTGTAAAATTTTAAGTCTCATCTTTTTTTATATGGCAATAGTGCAGTTAGTGCATTGTGCCAGTGCCAGTTTCCTTCGTAATTAACATTTCGTCAATGTCCAGTTCCGTCGAAGTGAGTCAGGAGTCGTTCAGTAAAGCGATATCAGGTTCACTGAGTACAGAAGAAGACTCCTTGGAAGCGCACGAAAAATGCAGTACCATGCTTCTATTTGATTATCACACATATTACGCGCTTATATTAAGTGTAATAAATTATCACTATTAAAACACAGAACCCACAATTTCTCACTTAACTTCGTGAGTTCCCGCCAAAATGCCCATTTTTAGCCATTTCTATGCCCTTTAGTGCAAACAACCATTGCAGCCACTTATTGTAAATAACTAAATAAGAAATAAAGTATATTGGATAAATTAAAAAGTCCGCTTCAATACGATATTTGGAGAATCGGATCGCAACTATTCAATACGATCCTTGTATCGAATCACATAGTTACGATCCGGATCAATACAAGATATTTGATTGAAACAAAAATATTTTGCATCCATACGTAAGAACGAACCTAGTGTAGGATAACTCTCTTGGTTTATGAATTACCTTAGTTAAAGTTGAGTATTGAGGTTCCTGATGATGCTCAAACCGGTGGCAATGAAGAATAACCAAATGTGGAACCGATTCCACCCCAATTAGCTATATAAATTACGTCAGCCATATTGGACGACGGGTGACAAGAAGTGCACACCTTTTTTCCGGAGGTATCGACGACAACAAATCAATTGCCATCCTTAAACTTATGCCATAACCAACGCTCACTCAACGAGGGTAAATTGAAACTTTAAATCTTACACCTAGCAACAATTCTTACCTCCTATAGCCAGACAACTTCTGATCTCCGGGTTTCCCGCCATTTTCAAATGCTTCACAAAATGCTGGATAATCTCGTATGTCTGTTTCGCCAATTCCCTCGAAGGGCAGATAATCAGACCGTATGGACCCTCATTCCTGGACATAGACACAATATAACGGTAAGTATCCCATTATAGCCCACTGTCTATCCTATCTAATTTCATCCAGCAATCTTATTGTTGCCACACTTGTCGACTATGATTTAAGTACAGAGAGAAAGTTCTATTCTTTTGAAGAAAGAATTTGATTTGGAGAGTACCAGATAATGTTATAAATTGAGCGCTCGACGCTCGAGCGCTGAGTGAGCGCTAATGAAAATTTTAATGGTTGATGGTCTTGAACGCTTGTAGTTAAAAAGCTCGAGTGTAAAACGGTTAAGGTGGGGTAAAGCAAACAATTTTATCAGGGGTGGGGCAAAGCAAACAATTTTCTTATAATTTAAATAGCGTAGTGCAGAAAGTGTACCTTATAAATGGCATCTTGATCTCCTGCTCCAAACAGAACATGATGATTGGTAGAGTGAATACGATGGTCTTGCCGGAACCAGTGAAAGCTATTCCGATCATGTCCCTTCCACTGAGAACTGCTGGAATGCCTTGAACTTGGATGGGGGTTGGTTTTTTTATGCCTTTGGATTCTAGACCTCGGAGGACACCTGGTGAAAAAGCAATAAGTTCATGAGAGTGAGATCATGCATTTTTAATTTATTTATAAAGCACACATGACAGAATTTCGTTTATTTAGGCAATACATTTAAGAAAAGTAATCAAACATAAATCTAGTAACAGCTAGCCAGAATTCCTAAGAATGTGTAAGCATCAAGAGCGTCGCCAGCCAACGCCACCCAATGGGCAAGATGGGAGAGAGGATGCGAGAAATATGAATTGTAGGTATAAATACAATTTTATTCGAATCTCTAGAGGGGGGGCACCTCTGCCCCCCCCCCTAGCGACGCCCTTGCCTAGCATCCAAAAGATAATCTAAATAAATGAGATTTCAATGATTTTTTTTTTATAGTCTAGTGGACGGACGAGCAAGCGGTCCCACGTGATGGTAAGTGTTACCGCCGTCCATGGACACCTGCAACACCAGGGGGTATGCGGGCGCGCCGCCGACCTTGCAAAATCCTATTCACAGCTCTCTTGAAGAACCCCATATCGTAGCTTAATGGAAAGTCCTCTTGAGGCAGTTCGTTCCACAGCCTACGGGTTCGCGGTATAAAATAATTTTTGGACCGAACAGTGCGCGACACCTCTGTATTGAGGAAATGCGGATGGACCGCACTTCTGTGACGGGAGGTGCGGTTGTAGAAACCCGAGGTGGGAATTATATTAAACAATTCTTCAGAGCATTATTTATTCAACTCCTAAGAACATAAGTGAACTCACTTGTTAAACTTAATTTAAGATCCATATTTTTGTTAGTATCAACTAAAATTTTACAAAACGCTATCATTCGAAAATCTACGATGCTTTATATGTTTTTTTTTATAGAAAGAATGTGTCAGCGGAGTAGAAAATCTACCTGGTGGAAAGTGGATGCTGTGGCCCGTGGACACTCGTGGTACATGTCGTCAGTTCAGAATGACAAACATTGGCACGCCTGCCTTTGGAGATTTAGGAGAATTGGAGAAAGGGTTAGGAAACAGTTAAGCGAGGTATGCACATGCCAATGTTCATTCATTCATTCCTTCATGCTTTAATTTTACTGCAATTTATATGCACTTTTATTTAATATTCTAAATTATATACTCTGCGTAAATGTTTTAATGTTGTACTTGTGTATATGTCAAATAAAGTTCTATTCATTCATTCATTAGCCGACAGATAAGTCTGCAATCGGAATCCAATCTCGCAACTACTCTGAAGCAATGCTACAGGACAGCCTGTAATTAACATTTCAAGATTTGTTAAAACATTGATTCCGTCATGGACGGATGCACGAACATGATAAAATTATGAGGCTTCCTTGGATTCTTAGGCCACTTAAAAAAAAAAAATTTTTTACCCTATGCAAGCATTTATAAATCTACGAGAGTTTGTATATACATATTTCCTTATTTCTTACCATTCAAGTCTTCTAAAGACCAGACGTAATGACGTCCCTAAGTCAAATTTCACAGGTACATAATTCCATTGTAATGGAATTCTCAGTTCAATCGTCAGTAAAAGGAATACAACAATGGAATCGTATCGCTAACTTCCAAATAAAAATGTGAGCACGCTCCACCTTAGGGCCCTCACACTGGTATCTAAGTGAAAATTATGAATCTGAATTACCTTTTGGAAACTTCATATGCTGAAATGTTCTGATAGGTGGTGGGACATCCTCCCCTTCTACTAGTATTCGAAGCTGCTGTCTCACTCTCTCATGCCTTTCTTCGGGTAAGTCGAGAATACATCGAGGTGGTCGCCAGGAGGTCTTTATAGGGTCCTCGTATTGAATACCTGGAATTTTTACGAATTTTAAGTTTTTGATTAAGAAGAAAATATTGCACTTTAGAAAAATGTATTTGATAAAAAACATTATACAATGTGTTACTAAAATAATCAGGGTTCGTGATATATAATTTGATATTTAACATCAAAACTAAAACTGGCAGATCCCATAAATTGTTATACTGGCATAAATAAAAATTATGATCACGAATGTCAATAAGTAGATCGATAAATTAATCTCAGGACTAATGTTTCGTTGCTCTAAGTTTACTCTTATTTTTTGTTATGTTTTATAATAAATAAGTGTATTACTCACTCATTTAACAATTTTGCCACATCAAAACCACACACAACGTAATTCACATCTTTTTATATACAAGATATATATCAAATATCGGATATTTTGATATTTACATATTATACATATAGGTATTTACGAACGCTGGAAATAATTTAAAAAAAGTAGTTCAGTATCGTCAGTAGAATTGAATGTATCAGTTTTTACAATTGGATTTTTTTATCATGATTTTGCTATATAAATTGCTATATGCTATATAGTATGTATATTTTTTATTCCACGCGCGTTAACCGCGTCGCGCCCCGCGCATTGTCTATATAGATGACACGCGGGGCATGTCGGGACTCGGTTTTGGATATTTGTAAATTTTGGTTTATTACTTAAAGCAATATCACTTCTCGCTGGAACGGTCGTCGTATCTATTGTAAATTGGTTGACATGTTTCAGGTTTTGCGTTATTGCGATGACACGTGTAAAAAAAGATGAAGATTTTCGAATTTCAGAAAAAAAAAGTAGTAAATCTTTGATTAGGAGATTAGGCATCTCCTTAGATTGCCAAATTGCCTCTGGATGAAAATGTTATATATATATCAATAAACTTTAGATATAACAATATTTGAAGAAGACGGGTGCATTTTGTAATCAATCAAAATGACTAATATTGGCATGTCTCAGGGTGACAGTATCCAATTACCATCAGGTGGACTGTATGTTCGTCCATTGCCTTCTTTCTACAAAAAAAAAAACTGCTCTGTGCATTTCTGTTAAGAAGGTATGATTCTTAGATAAGAATCCGTTAAGACTGGAATGAAATTTGACATAAAAGTATGTAAGCTTCATATTTTGGTTCAGTTCGAAGATGAGCCAAATCAGTTCAGTCTACAAACCGGTACATACAAACCATATGTCATTAGTAAGGGCTCATCAATCTACAACTTTAACTCGACACGTTTTTCTAAAATGTATGTTTCTAACAGGGAAATCTCCATTCTCACTGAAGCTGCCATTTATATACTGTGCACGACAGAATAAATAAGGGCGTAGCACAAGTGCAGTACAATTAAGATATATTATGTAATATGTAAATATTATGTAAATCGAGTGTACATGGCATGTACGTACTGGCATCGCACGGCTCGGGGAAGAAAGGGGGTTGTCTCACAAGGGTTGCGCAACTAGCGAGGTGAGGACGAATGAATTCTCACATTAGACTAATAAAAGCGTACGAGACAAATCCATACACCTTTCCTACGAGACTATGGGATGTTAGTACGTACATTTATATTATATTTTTTTTAAAATGTCTTGTTTATAAACTGTATGTGTTTGTATTCGCTCTCCATAAATGTATTAGGGAAACTAGGTTACAGGTCAGGGTATAGGCAAAATAAAGGCTACCGCCCGCAGTGTGTTTTATTGAGCATTGAATTAAACATATAAAGTTGCGGGCTAGATGACGAAGTTCCGGTATCGGCGCCACTACTTCCCCTTTACCTTCAGTCCTCCCATTCCCCTTGCTACTCAACGAAGGAGGGAGGGAAAAAAGGGCTAAATTGCCCAGAAAGATGTAAAATCATCATGCATCGTCATCGAAAATAGCCTTGTTCTCCGCATAAGAGGAGAACCGACCCTAGGATAAGTGACTTGTAACCTAGAAGTTATGTATGACGTTGGAGAGCGAATAGCACAATAAACTACCCCAGGGAGCAGGGGGATCGCACGGGCAGCAAACTTGCTATAAAAGGCATAGGTTCCGACCTCTCTTTGCCAGTTCGTCCTCAGCACTTCAAGTAGTAACTTGAACTGCTAGTTTTACATTTATCACTTCAAGCAGTAACTTGATCCAACAGACTCCTCATTGTGGAGATACCTAACAAGTTCATACAAGCAAGCTCGCTGCCGACTGCTGCTTCCTCTCTGCCCCCCTGTGGTTCAATGTGAATTAGAGCAGCGTTTTTATTTCCGTATTTCACCCCCACACCCCCCCGTTGGAAGGCAACGTGCGGCCTGCAACATTGGCCCTGCGGTATAAGATCGATCGCGAGCACCGCCTTATATATATTATATATATTGTAGCCAACATATACTTTGCACACACAATTGCTATTTCCACACACTAAAATTACAAACCACACCCACCTTTAGCTAACTCAGCGACGCCCATAAGCGCCTTACTTTGGGCGACACTCTCCAATATATGTTGTTCTTCTCTCGCCTGCCTTTCTGCCGCCGATAAAGCTCGGGCTTCTGCAAGTCTCTTCAGTTCACTGTGCTGATCCAACAGAGATACATTGTATCTGCGTCCCCAATCTTCTTGAGATGCTAGAATAGGTAATGTATATTTTTATTTATTTACTCTATTTTATTTTTTAAAGAAAACTCATAACTAAACAGGGATACAATGTTACTTATGACAATTTTGCTTTCTTACATCTATGTATATACTACATAGTTAATGATAATGATTAATATACACTATTAATTAATATAATATATATAAATTACCCTCTGCCGGTAAGGAAGCGGGTAACCACAACAACACTTTCCAGACAAAAAACGCTGTGAAATTTTCCACTTCTACTACCAAAACGTCAGGTCTTAAAACGAAGCTAAACTCTCTCCTGGACATTGAAGTTCAACCCCTCCAACCTGATGTCGTGCTGTTTACCGAGACTTTTCTGGATCCTGGGATTCAAGACCAAGAACTAAACCTGTATAACTATCACATCTTCAGGAGGGACAGGGATAAGATACAAACACAAAAAGCAACCGGGGGAGGAGTACTGATAGCAGTTCATAAGCGTCATAAAAGTATCCTTTTGTCACAACAATTCTGTTCAACTGAACATATTTTTATTCGGGTTTTTGCCTATGATAAAAAGATAAACATAGGCTGTGTTTATCTGCCCCCTCACGCTCCATCAGAGAACTTTATAGAACACTGTAACACTATCGATACATTAGATATTGATTCGAATGATCTAACCTTTGTTTTCGGTGATTACAATTTGCCAAAAATATCGTGGCATAACGATACTATAGGAATTTCTGCCTTACCTTTAAATGATTGTTTGAAAGATATTTCTGATAATGCGCAAATTATTTCAAATACATGTAGTTTATATAACTTATATCAGCTAAATAATATAAAAAATGATAACCAACAAATACTTGATTTGTGTCTTTCTTCTGATTTGTATGCTTCAGTTACAAAACATAACGATCCTCTTGTAAAATGTGATAAACATCACCCAGCTCTAATGGTGTCAACTAATTTGACGTTTGAAACACAGCCAGTGAATTTTATATTTCCGAAACCAACATTCGATTTTAAACACGCTGATTTGGAAAAGATTTATAACGACTTGTATAATACTGATTGGTCAATTTTATATACACTCTCTATAGATGCAGCTATTGAACATTTTTATTCTATTATTTACAACTTATTCGAGAAGCATATACCGAAAATTACCTATGAAATAAATAATTTAAAATCATGCTTTTTTGATAAAAAATTGACACAATTACACCGTCTAAAGAAACAAGCGCATTTCAGGTTCAAAACAACAGGGTTGATAGCTGATAGAATTGAATTCTCAAGATTACGTGCTGAATGTAAAAAACAATTGCGTAAAAATAATAACAAAAAGATCGATAATCTTGAGAAGTCAATTTATGCAGATATTAAATCTTTCTGGAGATATGTAGATAGTAAAAAGTCAAGTTATGGTCTTCCGAATATAATGTCTTTGAATGACAGAACAGCTTCAAACTACTTGGATATTGTCAACTTACTGGCCGATCATTTCGAGTCATGCTATGTCACTCCTACCGTCGATATAACACCGGATGCTTACGATATTTTAGCGCGTGATGTTACTTTTGTGGTAACTGAAGATTCTGTAATGAATAAGCTCTCAAAATTAAGCGACAAATTCAACCCGGGTCCTGACGGGATTCCTGACTTCATCCTGAAAAACTGCGCTCAAATTTTAGCTGTTCCCTTATCAATTATTTTTAATCAATCTTTGTTAACTGGTACGTTCCCAAACAAATGGAAAACAAGTTTTGTTACACAGATTTTTAAAACAGGCGATCAAACAAATGTTAAAAATTATCGGCCAATAAGTATACTTTGTGGAATAAGTAAGACGTTTGAAAGTTTGATTATCGATTATTTGCATCCACAAATTGAAACTATTATAATATCACAACAACATGGATTTTTTAGTGGCCGCTCGACATGCAGTAATCTGTCACTTTTTACCGATAGCATTATTAACTCGTTAGATAGAGGTAAACAAATAGATTCTATATACACCGACTTTTCCAAAGCCTTCGATAGAGTTGATATTAACCTGTTACTGTATAAATTGTCAAATATCAATCTTAGTGGTATACCAATAAAATGGTTTGCTGATTACCTCCTGGGAAGATCACAAGTTGTTAAATATAGAGAATATAAATCGCGTATTATTAACGTTCCATCAGGAGTCCCGCAAGGTTCTCACCTGGGGCCTGTTTTGTTCAATATTTTTATTAATGATATCAGCTCAGTTTTTATTAAATCGTCGTTTCTTTTGTATGCTGATGATTGTAAATTTTGGAGAATTATTGAAAACGAAAATGATAATCAATTATTACAGAATGACTTATCTGCGTTACTGGATTGGTGTACGACAAATAAACTGTTACTTAATATTGAGAAATGTAAATTAATGCGATTTAATAGAGGTCACAATGAACTTGTTTATGATTATCAGTTAATGAACTTACCAATTGATAAAATTTCGTTAATCAAAGATTTGGGTATAATCTTAGACGAAAAAATGTCTTTTACAAACCATATTGATTATATTATAAATGAAGCTATGAAAATGTTAGGTTTTGTCAAACGTCAAACGTCGCAATTTAAGTCCGAGAAAACAATTGTTATGTTGTACAACTCTTTAGTTAAATCGAAATTGATGTATTGCACGCCGATTTGGTCTCCAGAAACGAAAGCTCTAATATGTCGAATTGAAACTGTACAACACAAATTTTTCTCTTATATTGCCTTTAAATTCAAACTTCCAAGTCCTTTTTTTAGTCATGTTTATAATGAAATTGCTATATTCACAGAATTACCATCTCTTCGCTCTGTTCGCGAATTCAACGACTTGCTATATGTGTACAAAATTATATCTCGACAAATTAAATGTGTTGAATTACATTCGAAATTTATACCTTATGTTAACGAGCGAGATATGAGATTTGTATATCTGTTTCGAGAATTTTTCTGTAGATCTAAATATTTATATGATTCTATGATACCAAGACTGACTAGATTAGCAAATCGTTATTTATCGATTGAAATGTTCGATCTTAATATCGGTGCAATCAAGTCCGCTTTGAGTTGTTTACTTGAATTTAAATAAGGCATCCTTTTGTATTATAATTTCCTACTTTAAGTCTACTACTATGTCAACCAATTTTCATTTATATTTTTTGGGCTATTCAGCCTGTTGTATTTCCTTTGCAAATAAATAAATAAATAAATAAATAAATAAATAGTTATGAATAATGTTTTATTTTACTGCATCTATGTGCCATGTGATGACAGGAGACTATAGTAAATATAACACCATCCATCTCTGCCTCAAGTGTCATCAAAGGCAACAAAGGGATAACAAAGTAACAAACCTAACAAAGTATCAACAGGATAACAAAGCCTAAGGAAATACACCATATCTAAAAGAGTGGATTCGCCAACCCGCTTTTGGCCATCATGGCATTTTAAGACTATGCATCCCTTATATACAAGACAATGTGCATGAGGAGGTCCATGCCATGTCCCATGTTGTCTACCATCTATTATATATAAAAAAAAATACCAGCAGTTACTTAATTACTTGCATGTGTAATTAAGAAGTTACTATAGATATATATGTACAATTATGCTTAGATGTGGGGCCAAAAGTAGAATTCTTATGTGACACTGCTGTTTATGCAAAGGGATACAGCCTATCACTAGCTGTCTTCTACAGAAAGGATGCCACTTATCTGTACACATACTTGGTCTCCTTTACACTCTCAAATATCTCTCTTTTTACACACTCATTCAAAATTTTAGAAAGAACTTAATAGTACACAGCTCACACTTGACCAGTTTTTATCAATAAAATTTTAAATGGTTTCCAAGCACTTTTGTCAATTGTCATAAGCGTTATGATAAATTGATTTAACTTTAAACATGTAATAATTACGTGGATTAATTTTTATATAAGTAAAGCGGTTTCACTCACTTTCATCCTCAGGGTCGTTATCGCTAGAGCTCTTAGGTTCTGCAGAAGCCTCACTAGCGAGCTGTCCAAGACGTCCCAGCTTCATAAGCTGTTGCTTTTTACGTTCCTTCACGGGAACGTAAGGTTCATAATTATCTATGTCTTCTTCAGAGTCCGAGGACTTTTCTTCACGCCTGTACCGTTTCACAGGCGGTTGTTTATCTTTTTTAACTTCCGACATAGTTAGTTTTCAGATATATTATGCTTCAAACTTCAATTTTCACCTAACTAGCTTCTGTCACAGCCACGATAATATGTTGTTAAATAAACAAAAAATAGCGTTTTTATAAAAACAAATAAATGTCTGATTTGACAACTATTAGATGGTTTGACATTTGCCTCTACAAACGTTCCGATGTATGTACATTTTTATATTTGAGTTATTTTTTTTACATATTGAAACCAGAATATGAATTTTATTAAGACCTTAGCAAAAACTATGCATAGTCAACTATTTGATGATACTGTGGAATATGAGATCTTGTATCTCTTGTTAAATGTTTCCATAACTTTAATTTTTGAAGGACAAGCATGTAAATTGGAGTGTTCTGTAAATGGATGATTTAAAAAGATTGCTAGAAATATTATAACTGTGTGTAATATTTATTTCAAAAGACATAAATTATTATTTACAGTTGATATTATTAGATATTAAATTGTTGTAGGTTAGCAGTTAATAATTCTCAATAAAAACTATTTTTACGAATGTGTTTGATGTCGTAAAAATTAGGTATCGTGAAACAAAAAATATTTTTAAAATGCAGCTGTTTTTATGAAACAAATTTTAATATGGCACAAAATGTCAAAATATACAAGTGACACGTAACTTCACGTAATTATATTTGCTTTTTGCGACCTCCAAATGTGCAAAATAGTGAAAATTTGTGTTTTTCCCGGTTAAATGAATCCCCAACAATATGTCTGACAAAAGTTTTGGTGATAACACGAATAGAAACGTTCTGAAAAACCCACTGCTCTCCACTGCCGTGACTGGGCTCTCAATAGAAGACTTGACGCACAATGCTGTATTACTGCCCGTTTCCCAGATCCAGGGCCTGACTGCCAAACAAGGTGAGTGCTATTCTTTATTTTTGTCCCATACCCGTGCGAAATTATAATGTCATGGCCTTGAAATAATTAAAACAGTCGATTTAAGTCCATCGCCGCTCAACTGTCAATATCGAGTGATTTTTTTTCGTAATTAATCATTTTTCTGGTGTTTTGGACAGTGATATCATATTCTGCGTGACTTTCTAATACCGAAGTGACGTCAGACACTGAAATATATGATAAATTGATCTGCGGTTTTAATTTAGTGCAAATTGTATGAAAATATGTCCAAGTTTCTTTACAAATCCTACAAAAACGCGCCGTTCGAAAGCGGGTACATACCGAAATTCGATTTTACGTTCAGTACCCAATGCAGAGGCATACAAAGATTTCTCGATGAATTAATAATAGTAAGTAATTTTTCTATTAAGTGTATGAACAGTTAATCTAAGAATTTTTAATAGTAGTGTATCTGATAGATAACTGACAACAACGAATGTTCTTTGCACCAAAAAATCTTCAAACCCATGGTCTGTTTTTGTTTATTAACTATGATCAGATTTTTAATAAATCTTTTTTAATCTATGTAGATACAGGTTGAAATCTCCAGTGTTTACCCATGATACCGAAGCCATTCGGTATCATGGGTTAGATTCATGGGTGCCTTAAATACAACTTTCTGTTCAACTTATTGTTAAGAAATGTTTCTTTAGTAAAACTTATCTTGTTATCATTGTTCCTGCAGCTTGATAACATGTAACTTGATAACTAAATCAGGTAACATGTATTGCTACATTCTTTTGCCATGTACATTATTAACTTTGGGTAGTTCATAACTAATGTTTGTGGCAAGGGTCTAACATTTATTTATGATAGGTAGTTATTCACTTTTGTGGAAAATATTTTGCCATTTACCTTGAGTGTACAAAGGTTAAAAAAGAACATGAAGTAATGCAATACTATCTAATTCCGTAAAATACTATCTGTTCTACGTTATACCAAAGTCTATTTAAATTTAGCACCCATTTAAATATATATAATTATTTTTCATTTAAATAATTTCTTTTTATTACTTCTACAACAAACATCACTTTTTTTACTGTATAAGAGTGAGCACATATCGCTGTAGTGACTGGCTAATCACGGAATGCTACCAACAATGCTTATACCCTATGACTGAGTGGCTAATTTAACTAAGTACCTAATCTCATTGTAAGCTGAATATGTGGTGTCTAAGCAAACTGTATAGCACATATGAAATCAATATTTTAATTGTTAACTCCAAACTATTATAATGTAAATTGACACCAGTAAATCTCAAGATTAGTGGTGTAATTTTTCAACTCAAACTGTTTGCTCATCTCATCCTGTCACTACCGGCAATCTTGCTCTGTTCAACAAAGTTTCATATCACTGCCATCATTGCTGATCTGTTGTGCTTACCACCTTTTTTTATAGCTCATTAACAATGTCTATGCCCTGTAGATGTCGCAGGACAGTTTTTTAGCAGCAAATTGTTGGACCTCTTCCTTTTTTAGTAGGTGAGCATCCATAATCATCATCATCAGCACTTCCTTCACATAGAGTCACATAGACTTGTTGTATTGATAATTTATACTTGAAAGTTATGGAATGGACTGCTAGCTGAGGTATTTCCATTGGGCTATGATATGGGGCTCTTCACGAGAGTGAAGTGAAACAGGATTCTGCAAGGTTAGCAGCGTACCCCCAAGCCCCCTGGTGTTGCAGGTGTCCATGGGCGGTGGTAACCACTTACCAGCATGTGGCCCGTCTGCTCATCTGCCATCTATACTAATTAAACAATAAATATATGTACAGTGGAGACTCGATTATCCGGCCCTCAGTTATACGGATTCGTGATTATCCGGACTACTAACCACGATCAAATTCATAATTTTATACAAGTCAAATCCATGCAAGCACGGACGAATCGAAACTGGCATTACCCGACCGCGCCCCACGCGATCTCTGCCCCATGCATTTCATTGTTGTTTTAGTTAGTTACCGATTGTTACTCCGCTGTGTCATTTTAGTTAGTTCGCTGTGTCGTTTTAGTTAGTTCGTGATGAAGCAGCAATGAAGAGAAAAAGTGGCTTACGTCAAATGACAATTACCAAATATTTTAACCCAAATTTTTTTTTTTTTTTTTTTTTTTTTAAATTCCCTGCTATCTGCCATCGGCTGTCAGCCATAATCAGATGTTTTCAGGTGGTTGGGATAAAGGTAGGTGCGATTCCATCAAACAGCACCACATACATAGATAGAGACTATTCAGTTAGTTTCTCTGGTCTAAGTCCAATATTTGTTTTCTCTTCAGGCGTTTTACATCTTCCTGTGCATTTAACAGACTCTTAGCCAGTTTGTTTGTATGCTTCTTGAGCCTTTCCTTATATCTGCTGCATTTTTTGCAGGCCTAACCCAAACTAAACTAAACTTTTAACCCAAATTAAACTAAATATTTTATTTCATGATTACCAAATGAAAATTACCAAATATGTATGTATTGTAAATAAATTAAACTACATACATATGTATATATATACACGTACATATGTACATTTTTTATTTCATGATTAAGGTTGCAGTATTTTAGTACATACATACGAGGGCGTACCCAAAAGAAACCGAACTGATGTTGTGCGGGACAGAGTATTAGTAGTACCGCGTTTTTGCCGGTAGGGGCGTATAGACATACTTCTCAACATTCAGTATGCCAACGGCCGTCATCGTAGAAGGTTGCGTTACGTTGGTGTAATTTTTTTTTTTAAAGTTATTTTGCGTACTCGTCGTTTTTGTAATGGCTGATTTGCGTGAACAGCGCGCGGCCGTCAAGTTTTGCTTCCTGCTCGGGAAAACGGGCACAGAAACCCTTGAGATGTTGAAAACGGCTTACAAAGGTGATGCTTTAGGGAAAACTCAAGTATTTGAGTGGTTTTCTCGTTTCAAAAGTGGTGAAATGTCGATAGAAGATCAAGCTCGCTCTGGACGTCCTTCGACGTCGCGAACCGACAAAAATGTAAAAAATATTCACAAAATTATCCTGGAAGATCGACGGCAAACCATCGAAGAAGTAGCGGAGAGATCTGGTGTGACATGGAGTTCAGTACAGAGAATTTTAAGTGAAGATTTGGGGATGAGACGGGTGGCTGCAAAATTTGTTCCTCGAGTGCTGACTGAGCAGCAAAAACAAGGCCGCGTGGAATCATGCTCTTCTTTGAAAGAAGAATTCCAAAATGACCCAAATTTCTTTTCCAAGGTCATTACAGGTGACGAATCATGGTGCTATGGATATGACCCTGAAACCAAGCAACAATCGAGCCAATGGAAGACTACAGCATCGCCTCGCCCTAAAAAAGCTCGTCAAGTGAGATCAAACATTAAGACAATGCTCATTTGTTTTTTTGACGTGAGAGGAGTCGTTCATTCAGAGTTTGTTCCACCTGGTCAAACAGTTAACCAGGCATTTTACCTAGAGGTATTAAAAAGATTACGCAACAGTTTGAGGCGGAAAAGACCTGATTTGTGGCAGTCGGGGGAATGGTTTTTTCATCACGACAATGCTCCTGCTCACACAGCCCTTTCTGTACGGCGGTTTTTGACCAAAAATGGTACGACCACTGTGTCCCATCCACCCTATTCACCCGACCTGGCTCCCTGCGACTTCTTTTTATTCCCAAGAACGAAAAGAGACATGAAAGGAAAGCGTTTCGCGGACATTGATGAAGTAAAAAAAAAAACGACGGAGGCGTTGGCAGGCATCACAAAAGATGAGTTTAAAAAATGCTTCAAAAATTGGAACAAAAGATTGGACAAGTGCATTAACTCCAACGGAGAGTACTTCGAAGGAGATTAAATGTTTTTTGTAAAAAAATTAAATAACTTTGTACAAAAATAGTTCGGTTTCTTTTGGGTACGCCCTCGTACGTACATGTTCGAAAATGTATCTCTTAATAATTTCTTAATAAAAGTTGATTTTTGATGATAAGTTTAATTTATTTTTAATAAACACCTAGCATTATGTATTATGCAATATGTAGGTACAAAAACCGCATCTATTCATACATTCGATTATCCGGATTTTCGAGTATTCGAATGCCTAACGACAACAATTAGTCCGGTTAATCGAGTTTCCACTGTATGTATATATGTTTTGCACATCAGAGGGCCACATTTGCAAAGCAGGTGCATTAAGGTTTCCATTTGCTTGGAAGAAAATCTGCAAGTTTTGGAAGCCTATACTCCCAAATTGAAACCATAGTTCTTCAAGTCACCAGTCTACCTGACTGGAGAGTGTCGTCGTCGTCGTCGTCCCCCCCCCCCCCCCCCCGGAGAGTGATGAGTGTTATATGATACATTAGCTATTAAATTAAAGCATCAACCAATTCTAAATAATATTTATTTGCAAAAATATTTTTACAAAAAATATGGCTCCAGCATTTTGACTTATAACTATTTTAAATACATAATTAGTAATTAGTAAAATACTACCCGTAATTAGTAACATAATAAATTAAATAAGGAAATGTCTTAGTGATAAATGAAAAAATGGTGATTTTAACTTTTATATGTGTTCATTGTTCATTCAATGTTTCTCGACTTGTGTGATAATACCACCTTCTAGAGGGCGATGGGAGCGTCTAAAGGGGTGGTAATTACCTCAAACGGTTTTAGAATGGAATAAGGTTCAGAAACTTATAGGAAGAAGATAAAACAATAGAAAAGGGCAAGTTAAACAACAATACAAGTTTATGAATCGGTATTAATACTTAGATGCATTATTACCTTTGCTCCCCTTACATTTAAAATTTATCACCAGTCATATTGACCCATATCTGGTTAATAGGAAGCTAAGGTGTTAATGGCTTTTTCTAGTATGTTTTGTTTGATTTTGAGCAATTCCATGTAGATTTTATCATTTTCGAGATTTTTACATAAATATTTTAGGATTAGCAATAAAATTATTAATTTATTTTAATGTTTTATCATGGTTGAACATAATAATTCTTATGTAGACTCGTTGTTTATTTTTATTTTGTATAGCCTATGTTTCGGTCGGACATGACCCCGTGGTCACAGCGAGGCTGTGGCGCCGCGGCGGTGAATGACGGTGTGGTTGCCGTTGAAAAAGGTCTCTTTTTTTTTTTTTTTTTTTTTTATAGACTAGTGTGCGGACGAGCAAGCGGTCCCACGTGATGGTAAGTGTTACCGCCGCCCATGGACACCTGCAACACCAGGGGGCATGCGGGCGCGCCGCCGACCTTGCAAAATCCTATTCACAGCTCTCTTGAAGAACCCCATATCGTAGCTTAATGGAAAGACCTCTTGAGGCAGTTCGTTCCACAGCCTACGGGTTCGCGGTATAAAACAATTTTTGGAGCGAACAGTGCGCGACACCTCCGTATCGAGGAAATGCGGATAGACCGCACTTCTGTGACGGGAGGTGCGGTTGTAGAAACCAAAGGTAGGAATTATATTTAACAGTTCTTCAGAGCATTCCCCATTGTACAGGCGGTAGAACACACAGAGACGCAACGTCTCCAAATGCTGAGGGGTTCTAAACCGCCCGTGAGAGTGTCTACCCTCAGTCTTGTTCCTTTTTGATTCTCCTATCTACACTGAACTTGTTTTTTCATGGAACGTTCACAGCACACTATACTAACTATATCACCACACGCGCAATTTCTTTTTTCATTTATATATGAAAAACTATAATATGTTGCGTACTTTGTGCCCGTAAACCTAAAAGATTTATATGGGCATTGCATATTCATATACAAACTTATATGTATGTGCATTAGTATTTTGCCAACCCATTCTCTAAATCAATTCCTATATCTGCAAAGGTAGGCAGCACATCTGGGGATATGTCAACATTTGTCATTGTGGACCGATGTTGGCATGGATTGCAATATGTCCATGGACGAAAGTATCCACTTACCATCAGCTCCTCTGCCACCTTTTTTCCATAAAAAAAAAATACAGCTATAAGATATTAATTGCTGGATTGCTATGAGAACTTATATATATCTTTACATAGTATAAAACAGTCGCTTCCCGCCGTCTGTCCCTCTGTATGTACGCTTAGATCTTTTAAACTACGCAACGGACTTTAATGCGGTTTTCATCAATAGATAGAGTGATTCAAGAGGTACAGTTTAATATTGTTTTAACGAAACCGAAGCGAAGCGAGGGCGGTTCGCTAGTTACTTATAATATTGTATAGTTGAATGTAAATAGAGTTCATCCATAGCGATTTTTCATTACTTTTATAATCAATTTATTATTATTATATTACTATTTTGTTATTTATAGAAACGAATTAAGCTTTACTATTTGAGTTCTGCACCCGCTTAAATTTTTCACATTTAAGCAATGGTCAACTGGTTGAATGGTCCGCCTCTGTACAATATAGTGCATAAAGAGTAAATAAATAAATTACAAGGAATTTGAAAACGCACTTCATGTTTGGCTTTCAAAATACAATCTCAGGTACCAATACCATAAGTCTATGTCTCTCCGCTGCTGGACATAAGCCTTCTCATCCAACCACCACCGACGAACTTCTTTAAGTTGTCGATCCACCTGGCCGGAGGGCGTCCCTCACAGGTACCGCATAGGAAAATTCCGAAATGTTGGCTATATAAAATAAACAAAAATCGTGAATAACTTATGTGAATAACAGTTATAAAATGGTTAATTTACTTAAAATTTAAGGTAACTAATTAATTTACATAATATACTTATGTATTATTAAGTTGATTGCGCTTTTTTCAATCACAAATTTTAGTAACAAAAAATAGCACTTTGATTGTTTATATTTGTTGTGTAAAGAGCAGAGCTTGAAACCCGTTTATATACTGATACTTTTTTAATTGAATCGTTTTTTTTATTATGTCGATACCGGAAACTTTAGTGAATGAAATTATTATTTGAATGCTATTTTGAGAATAAGAAGTAAACCTGTTTTCAAGCTGTTTGTCTTAAATCGATTTATCGCTGTTTAAATCGGCATACGCCAACGATCATCAACGTTCGTGTTATGTGAACGTAGCCTTAGAGAGTGTTCAGACACACCACTTTAGCACCACACCACAGCCGCAAAACAGTGATTGGGTAGTGGGACATGTAAATTAGCATAGCCACAAAACGGTAGTTCCGCTGTGGCTGCTTGTGGTTACGTTTTGTGGTGGGGAAGAGTAGATACTGCCGCGCGCGGTCTCGTCGCCTGTGGTTGAGTTGTGGTTGCGTGTGATCAATATCGTCCACACCTTGCAACAGTCGTCAACATGAACCACAAAATGTGGTCCGTGTGAATAATAATACCCAAGCATTTTCATACAAATTCGCTCCTTACACTTTTTCGTGGCTGTGGTGTAATTCTACAGTGGTGTGTTTCAACATAGCCTTAAATAACATAATTTAGAAAAAAGAACAAATTTGGCACGTTTGCTATAACATCCAATTTTTTTCTTAACTAATGTTTCTGGATGAAGATGTATTATATGAGGGGAGTTCTCTAGATTCCCGCCGTCTCCTCACACACCAGACTATGAGGAATACTAATAGTGCAATCAGTGCTATAACCAGTATCACTCCGAGGACTATAGCACCTATCGCGGCTGGGGTGAAGTAGTCTGTGAATAGAAAAAAAAAAATGAGAATACTAAAATTTTATTGTATTGTTAGTAAAATATTTTAGTACGCGCAGTTTGATCAATCAATAAATATTAATCTATAAAATCTCACTGTACGGTTCCCTTATAGTCACAATCACAACGGGGTCTAAAAGCAATTAACTATATCTTGGTTAAGTTCATATGACCCAAATCGGTTCAGTAAATTATATAAGTAATGCCCCTTTGAAAAAATGGACGTGTATGCATACAAACTATATATCTGTATAATATGTATACTGTGGAAGGAATACGTTGATAACTAAATATTCATAAATTTTAAATATAATTAACACTTTGTAGCACTTTTTATTTACAACTAGCGACCCGCCCTCGCTTCGCTTCGATATTTTTTCAAAATTTCAAAATAAAATCTAGCCTATATTAGACACGGATAATGTTGTAGCTTCCTATTTGTGAAAGAATTTTTGAAATCGGTTCAGTAGTTCTAGAGATTACCCCCAACATACCCACAAACAAACACACAATTTTACCTCTTTATTATATTAGTATAGATAAAAAAAATGAAATCTTTCAATATTCGATAGCTTCAGAGCATCGATATGGGAATACAGTAGATGACACGTCATACGTTCTTATCAAAGAAACCCACCCACCCGGTTGACAACTTCTAGGGGGAATGAAGCAGATGAGGGGTTCATTAAAAAGTCAAATTTGAAACTTAAGTACTACGTAATACGAATGTGTACCATTTTCAATACACATATAAACTAAATAATTCGAGAGCTACTGAACATATGTACAACACTGACTCTATCTATCTCTCTATCCCTATCTAGTATGTATTCCCAAATCGATGCTTCAGAATAATTGATTTCAATATTAAAATAAACAGTATAATTATTATATTTAAAAAGGAAAATCTAAAAGTATATAAAAGGAAATTAAGTATCTAAAGTATCTATAGTCCTTTCTAAAGAAGTTCAATCGCCCCAATATTTTCAAAAGTTTCATAACTTCCGCGCGCTAACAAATTTTTCAATGTCTAAATAATGATCATCATCTCTAAAAATTAAATAATAGCCTGTCTGACTTATTGTAAACAAAAATAAGTAAAAAAGTAAAATAAATGCAACTTGCATGCAAATTTTGGAATTATGTTGCAAATGCATTGCATTTCCAATTGCTCTAAATATTGCAAATGAATTGTTTGTTAAAAAGTTGTCTTTTTAAAAAAAATATACCTATGTGTAAAAAATTTGTATGCACGTAGATAAATTTTTGAATGTCCAAAATATGACAAAGGTTGTCTAATAATTAAAAAAAATGTCAAAAAAAAAAATTAAAATAAAAAAGTTTTATAAATTCTGTGTGCATGCAAATATTTTCATATCTAAATTATGACTAACATCTCTACAAAGTTATATTTTGTTAAAAAGGAAATTAAGTGAAAAAGTTTTATAATTTTTTTTTGCATGCAAATTATTTAATGTCCAAATTATACCTTAGCCTCTCTAAAAACATGTATAAATTTCTCTAATTTTTTGTTTAAAGTTTAGTAAAAGAATATAATAAATTCTGCGTGCATGCAACTTGTAATTGAATGTCCAAGCATCTTAAAAAAATATACAATTATTGTCTAGCTAGGTAATTTGTTATTAAAAAAAAGTTAAGTATTTCTTTTTAATTCTAAGCGTGCGCATGCAAATTTTCAAATGTCCACATTATAGCGTAGCGTCCCTAAAAAAATAAAGAGTACAGGAAACCAATTATTTTTGAGTTTTAAAGTGTATTTAGCATATATTAACATATACTCGCCAAATGACTCTGCCACTGTAAGGGTAAACCCGTTCGCGTTCGGAGTTTGTAACTCTGTAGGTGTCGCCTCGTCGTCTTCGATGCGTTGCCCTAATTTTATACGAATTTCTGAGATATTTCATCAGCTAAAGCGACTAAAATGAAAGTTAAACCGTAACCAGCTCTTTTACACCCCTGCTGGACATGGGCCTCCCCATGCGCATTCTCATATGCATGAGGGCAGTGTGGCCTTGAAATCAGTAATTATGCGAACACTGCATGAAAACAAGTTTCCAATAACACCACTAAAATTCAACTTACTGGATATGTCAACGACATAGCTGTTTGCGTTGCCGAAAGCGTCCACAGCTGTGACCACCACCCTTGGAGCGCAGCAGGTCGCTCTATACGTAGCCATGACTTCCTCTCGGGAGCCCGCGATGAATGGACTCTCGTAGAACAGGCCTATTGGCGATGACGTGAGCCGGAGTAGACCTGGGGAGATATTAAGATATTGTTGCGTGTTGTAGTTAATTCAGATGCTGTCCCGGGCCTCACTTTGCGTACCACGCTTTGTTTTCCGGTATGTGGTCTCCATCATTTATATTGGTTATCGATTCTGCGACAGATAAAGCCTACCCATTATCAAGGCTCATTTACACAAGGAGAATTTCTCGAACAGTTCCGGCGAGAATATTATATACGATTCTCGTATGCGACCAAATTTCATACGATTCTCGTCTGCAGCTGTTCACATGATAATAACAGTTGCAATACTAACTTGTGACCGATGTTCTCTCCTGCTCGCGTTCAAGAAACTCCTTGTCTAAATGAGCGTTCACTTTAGATTACTTATTTTTGAGTTACGTCGATAACTGGGATTCTTCGTGGAATCTTTTCCTTCCCGATGTTGCGATCAAAGATTCCGTCGCTCACTGAGCGACTTTGAACACATGAAGTAGGCCTATCATTAGAGTCCGTACGTCATAAAGGGCTCACTGATTGAAGACTATCGTCTTCCCGCATTGTGATATATACAATGAGAAGAGATGACGCAATTTCCTAAGTGTTACCTCAACCGCTACCTCCAAATGACTTGTATCTAAGCGAGCAGCAAATCAAACTATTTTTGAATAACTGAAATAATTAATTTTGAAATTACTAAGAATGTCATCACAAAGTCCACGTCCAAACTCCTATTTCTGAATTCTCACCAGAGTATCCAAACCTTACCTACCCGCCTTTGAATTGGTTGCCATCGATTTGCTGTCCATTCAGTATCTCCCGTTGCTTTAAGAGTAATAAATAACACCACACTCAATGGCTTACACTAGGATTCCCTGTGCCGTGTCCAGAGACACATACAAAGACATTTCTCTTTCCAAATCTCAGTCAGTCTCTATCCCCATTTTCCTAGACTGAACTTTTTTCTTACCTCCCAATGAGTCTCTCGCAGTAACGGTGGCTGACCAGGTGTGTTGTGCGCAGTCGGTACCCTGCTTACTGATACAGGATCCTTGGAAGTAGTGCCTCAGTTCCGGAGACCACACGTCGTATGTAGTGGTCTCGCTGTTTACCACGTACACGTATGTTGATATTGATACATCTTCTAGACCTGGAAGTAAAAGGTCATCGTCATCATAATCGTTACCCTTAGCATTGTAATTGAAAATTACTAGAGCTCTTCCTCCCATTTCGCCCCATTTTATTCAAAATTATCCATCAGCTTATGTCTCTCCACTGCTGGATATAAGCCTCTCCAAAGGCCCGTCACCACGCACGATCTTCGACTCTTTTCATCTAACCGCCACCACCGGTAATCTAACCAATGCGTTAGATGAGTCCTCGAACGGAGGCCACGTATAGGGAGCGTAGTGTGGGACACCCTTCGGCCACGTGGATCGACGACTTGGAAATCATTGAATGAACCATTGAATTGAATGAGTGTATTGAATGAATCATCAATTATTTGATATTGTTATCTCTCATCTCCTTACCACCCAAAGGTCGCTTGGAAGAGATCGCTTTAGCGATAAGGCTGTTGTGTTTTCGTATTATGTAAATTGTTTATTTTCATGCGATAATAAAGAGTTTATCAATCTATCAATCAATCCCGTCGAATAAGCATTATTTGATGAGGGTAATCCCACTTCATATTATTGACTATATCTCTTGTGAACTTCATTAATAACCTTTCTAAGATTATTGAAACATGTACGTATATTGGGGAAATAGGATTACGTATGAAATACGGCACTCTTCTGTGAGAGAGCCCAGTCGAATGCGTCCAGCGGCTGAGGTGTTGCAGCGTGCACCCTCCCTCTCCCATGTTTCAACATCTTTCAACGTTTACCTTTAAATCGACTTACCTCGAGCTGTGAAAGTGATGAGGTCTCTCACGCCAGGTTGTGCGGTTCTCGTAATACCCACACTAACTATGACGTTGGCTGTTTGACCCGCATTTATCACTTGCCTGGAAGTTATAAAAAAATATATAGATGCAATTGAAGCTTCCGCGAAGGAAACCATGGACATTTCCCGTGATCACGAGTTAATGACAAATAATGATCCGTATTTTTTTCGAAAAATATCAATTGTTTAAGCTAGCAAAGGACAATGAGAAAAAAATGCATACATGTCGTCCCAACCCACCGACCAACATGCAATTAGTGACATTGTATTTATTAAAATAAAATCTACTTTTACCATAATCGTAATAAACAATTGTAACTGCAAAAGCGACGGTTATTTTTTACTAAAAAGTAGGTACTATAATTTAAGTGTTTTTTCAACACGTGTAAAAAAGTAATGGTATATTCAAGTACGGCTATAAAAAGTAAGTTAATATGCACATAAGAACTATGTGTTGTTTTTTTTATTCTGTAGTATACGATATTTTATTGCGTGTGATGTCGGTCATCTTTAGACCACCACCACCCCATCCTTTCCCGTGGGTGTCGTGAAAGGTGACTATGGATAACGAAGTTACCACAAGCCCTTGAGGAACTGTACACTCTCTGAAAGCGTAGACTCGCCAACTCACTTGGCTAGCGTCCCGTTTTAAGACAAAGAAAGATCACGATGAGGCACGTGTCCAACACGGATAATAAAATGACTGATGACGGTGTAAGATATTTTAGGCTATTGGTCTATATGACACTACAAGTACGGACTAATAATAATATTAATAGTAATAAAATGAACTTACGAGTTAGTGCTAATGCCCCTTAGGAATCTTTGCTCTCCACTCGCAGTGAACGAAAACCTAACCGCTTGCTCCCTGAAGTTGGTCACTTCGAAGTGCAACTGAGAACAACAAACATTTATCAATTAGGTTTGTCCTACTTTTTAGCAATAGTAGTGTAATCAAAGACAAAACGAACAAAGAGCAAAGGTCATAGACATAGCTCGCAGAATTAGCACGCTGAAGTGGTGTTCAGGCCATAACTGCCGCAGGACCGTTGACAGATGGGGCAAACGAGTACTATAGCCTGTTTTCATGACTACGCGCCCCGAGTAAGGTAATCGGGGAGGGAAAATTGTGTATTACACGGTAATTATAATTCGGAGATGTATCTGAGGATATCTTCAATCTGTCTGCTATGACCACGGACCAATTATGGATGCCTCATGTTAAACCCAATGTATAAGAAACATATATGACCAAATAGGTCATATAAGTATGGTCATATATAGTCATATAAGATTTCGGCGCAAACTCTTAGTTAAGTAACAGAGCTATAGATAAGTTAGTTGTTTTTTTGCGTGAGAAAAGACGGAATTAGTTTTCATCGGTAAGTAAAAGAAAAAACCCTGATATACGCCCTCTAGCATCGCTATATTGGCTGAATTATTCTAACAATTTATTGCAGATGCGTAATCTTTAGGCTGGTTGGTGTGTGACTATGACAATTAAAATAGTCTCAGAAAAACAACCGCAAGAAAAATAAAACAAGTTTTTAACACCGTTCAATAGACTGTACTTGAAGACAAGTTATATTTATAAATTATCTTTTTCATACCTGCAAATTATCACCAGGTGATCCATACAATCTGGTGCCCAATCCGACTTGAACCGTAGTCAGGATAGAGCCTCTTTGATTCAACACCTAAAATAAACATTAATTGAAAATTAGAATGAATGCCATGATATATTTCATTTGCACATCGTAGATAGATAAAACGATTGCAAACCAAAATAAAATAAAGTCAGTAACAAACATTGTAACCCATGAAATACACAAGAGGTATATCCTGGAACCAATCGGCAATCGATGCACAGCAATTGTTTTAACTACTAAGATCCACAACGCACCTAAGAGAATTTATACTAAAATCCGACTTTTTTGTCAGGGACATGACATGTAGATCATCACAATATATTCTAGTATCTTTAAAGAAGTCAGTCTCAGTAAAAATCAATCAGTTCCAGCCCCATGTCTATACGATTTTTAGATTACTGTTTTGTTCTCAATTCTCTTACGCTTCTTTTCTTCCGACAATTTATTTGGAAATAAAATTTCTAAGGCTTGAACAAAGAATTGAACTGTCCAACTTGCTCAAATCGTGAAATAAAGAAACAATTACTAGCAGACTTCCACGACTCTCCATGGGACTGCTGCTTCATTTTTTACAATATTTTCTTAAAAGCTTCTGCTCGGTTGCTACTTTTAAAAACATTACCAGAAACTGAATCATCTTACCTGTGACATGGCCCTGCTGTTGAAACTACTATTACTAATCAATCTGCTGTTGTACACATCAGAGTTGTACTGTTCAACTTGCTCCAAGTCGTTGCTGGAGTTAGGAAACACGATGGCAGCAGACCTGCCCATACGAACTTCGGACTTCTGCTTTAAAGGTCCCGAGAGACGCACGAAAGGTTCTCCTGAAAATATAGTCATATTTTTATATAGATTCAGTTGGACACAATTAAAACCAGGACTAACAATGTTTAACCATATCTGGTTAAATTTACTTTTACATGGCCAAATATGTGTTTTGAATAAATATTTAGTGATGGATTATACTCATTTTTTTGGCAAATATTCAATTCCAGGGTTCTTTAGGGCTGTAATACCGTGATCTAGCGAACGTAATGAACTGACACTGAAATTGGAATGAATCTAAAACTTCGTACGTGTAAACAAATTGAAGCGGTTTCCTTAATCGCGTTGATTGTCACCGTCTCATATATTACATAAATACAGAATATTTAACCCCTACACCCCTGCTTGTTCCAGCATTGCTCTTCAATTCAGTATTCAATACTTTATTGCATGCCATAAATTACAATTTGGTGAACTTGAAAATTATGAGATTATTATGGACCCTGGGGGACGCAGCATTTTGGAGAGATAAATTTAGATTATTCGCATACATACCTCTCACATCTCTTCCCACAATCTTAGCGTAGACTCGAGAGCCCTTCACGTTTGGTAATGGCACAGAGGTGTCTAGTTCGGCTCCCGGAGCATCTAGCGGCTCCTCGTGACCTTCTGCCATCGGTTGGTAGCTGAAATGTTTCAAATATGAGCTATTAAAAAGGTACAGTACTTAGTTACTGTCTATAGTATAGACAGTAACTAAGTATTGTACTTAGACTCTATACCATCACTCTATGTCTGTCCTTTATTGGGTTTAGGTCTCTCGTAAGGCCCGTCACCATACTGGATCTTACGCTCGTGTCATCCAGGCACTATCGCAAACTTCTTCAATTTTGTTGGGAAGTGTAGTGTGGCACACCCTACGGCCAGGTGGGCCGTCGATTTTTAATTTGATCTTTTCGTTTATAGTCCATCACGTGAGGGAACCCAGAGTGGAAAATATTGTCAGTAACTGTTTCCACAAGGCTATTTTTTTCTTTAACAATAAATAAATAACGCCTCCATGTATCACAATGGGATCCTTCGTGTTTCGTGATTATTGCTTTTCGTACCTGAAAGGCAGCTTGGCCAATTCAGCACCGTACTCGTCGACGAGTAGGGACTCCCTGACGCTGGCTACAGGCCCGTCCACGCGAAGTTTCAACATGTCTGGAAAAATAACATTGTAATAATCACAAAGCTGTACTGTTTTTTTATTTTGCTGCAATATTTAGTGGGGAGCTGACCAGAACGTACAGTAAGTTTGCATTGGTCTTTTCTACCTACGTACATTACTCGCACGATATAATGGTACACTATGAATTCACATTATCCTTATTTACACTAATTACACTAATTTCTTATTTACAGAATTGGTCAACCAAGTACGATTGTAAATTTTTTTTGCCTTCATGAACGCGTCTTTCCAAGGCACAGAATACTCGACCAGAAGGAAAGTTTAGGGTATCTCTTCCATACCATATCATTAGCTTACGTTTCTCCACTGCTGGATATAGGTCCCTCCCAAAGCTCGCCACCACACACGAGTTTCGGTTCATCTCTTCAATCCTCCACCGGCGAACTTCTTTAAGGTCCCACACTGGGTCTTTTAAGGCCGGAGCGCGTCCCACACTGCTTCTCAGTACATAGCCTTCATTCGAGTACTCCTGTATCTTAACGATTCGATCCTGCGGCAAATATGATCTGCCTATTGCCTCGATGACTTTCTTTGGCGAATCTCTTCGTTTCGGATTTTGTCCCGCAAAGTTACCAAGCATAACTCTCTCCATAGCTCCCTGTGCGACTTTGAACTTATGGATTAAGCCTACCGATAGAGGGCACGCTTCGGCACCGTACGTCATAGCTAGTAAGACGCAGTGATTGAAGACTATCAAAAGGTATTAATTATGATCATTGTATTATTCTACTAGCGGTGCCAACGACTTTGTTCGCCTGAACTTTAGTGATTCCCCCGGGAGTTCTTTAACGGATCGAGATGAAATATACCCTTAATGTTAACCCAGCTATAATTATGCCATGTTTCATGAAGACAGCCAGATAAAAATTCTAAAAATGGTTGTTTTGGGTTGTGTTTCGTTCGTAGAGTACACTGCAACGATTTTTTCCAATCATATTTGTATACACGGCTCTCTTACGAATTTATTTGATGTATAGATATCAATTATTAATTGATAATGTTAGAGTTACTTGTTTACACTATTTCTCATTAATATGTCCAATCATATTCTATTCCCGGGCTGATAACCTTTGGTTCCTTTAAATGACGTCCACATTTCCTTGTTTATGACATTTATAATATTATGACGAAATGGTGGCAGGGGTGCTCAACCTTTATATAGAAATTGATTTATATAAGCGGGTCTTAAACGCGTATACCTATTTCATTTCACTCGAGAAACGGGTAGTCTCAATCGTATATTGAGCGTGGAAACCGCCTAAAGATTTGTCAGGGGAAGCTAACGGGCAAAAGTTTCCGCTAGTGGAACGTATATCGAACCGGTATTTAGATTTGGTTCCTACATAACAATCGCTTATTTTCACTCTTTTAATTCTGCTCTAAAAATGGAAGAGAAACCTTTATAAAAACCGTTTTTAAAGCCCTGATCGTGTATCTTTTTTACGAATTATTATCAAATGCAGTTAGCGTTTTGATGTAATTTTATCAAAAGCTATTCAAAAGTTTATGAAAACTAATCTAATCAAGTTTATACATGCGGTAGCTGACAGATAACAAGTAATGTTTAATGAATATAAACATTTGATAAAAACATTTCTATTAAACCCTTCTCTACATTCATAAAATGCGTTTGTTTGTCTGTCCGTTTAAAAAACTATTTAAATATTATTTTACGTTTTTATCATTTAAAATCTTTGACAAATTAATATACACTGTTGACTTAATAATGATGATGTTATGAATATCAAATTATACATTTATTAATGATGTTTTGACATGATGTAGGTACAATGAACTGATTCTCTGACATTTTATATCTTTGACATTGCTATGATAATTAATATTTTGAATTAAATGTAGTTTTTAACTGTATTTTTGTAAGCACTTACCATCTTTGTAACGCACATTGCATATAAATTAATAAATTGAAATTTTTGTGTGAAATGGTCTAGTCACTATTGTCCAAATTCAGCACATACCGTAACCATATCTTCTATCCTTCAGTGCTGAAGACGGTCTTCCTCATGCATCTTCTTTTGGACATGGTTAGTCTCGTTTTACTCTTTTCCAATATTTCAATACCAAAACTTTAATTCAAGTCTTTATTTTATCAGCACCTCGTACCCGACATAGACTCCACACTTGCAAAGCCAGGGTGAACCCCTAGTTGTCCAAATGACTATATCCGCTGATAACACTTACCCAGTAATAATATAAATCAAATGTAATAATGGTAGTACGCAAACCACGCGCGGGTCCACTGAACGTTTTTGCTCCAAAGATCGATCTAATACTGTGTTTTTTTTATGTTTAAAATATAATTAGCAGTGATTTCGTACATTGAAGCAGACATAGTGTTGTGTTGTTTGATACTGTATTATATTTTTGCCATACACAACGCAAGTTCGTGAAATTGTATGGAAACGAAGCGTGTCACGTCCCTTGTAATTTTAGTGTTGGGAAACCACTTGCCAATGAAACGAAACAACCTTTGACGTTTTTTTTACAATTAATTATAATAGCCCAATTAGTCACTGAACGAGTATCGCGATAAGTTGGAGTTTAGCGCCAACTTCGGCCACGCTGCGTTATCTATCCCTCTGTACCTGTGATTGTTGTGTAGATGGAGGTTATTGAAGATTCTCCACATTGAAAATTCATTATAAATATATTGAAGTCCATCTATTAAGTGAATGTTCGCCACAGGTAGTTCATGATGTGATGATGGCGTCTGGCTTTTTGACGTCCTATTGCAGGTCGCAGGCCTCCCCTAGTAAATCGCTAGGGGGTTTCGGTCCATAATCCACCGCGCGGGAGTGTCGATTGGTGGACACAAATGCTCCAGTTTTCTTTTTACTGTGGATTATGCGCGTTTTATTGCGATGTTTTCCTTCACCACCGTACTAGTGATAATTTTTAATAATCCGTACTTATTGTACGGGGCTGAGGTTTTGAACTCACGATGTCACGAATAAGAGTCAAGAATATATTTAGTTAAATACTTATTGATATATAAATATATATACATATATAAAACCAACTAATTTATACAATTAGCAACAAAATAGAAATCCAAACCTGTGGCGAGTGTTTGTAATGCTGGGGCCACACTAACGTTAATGTTTAACGTCCATTATCGCAATATTTAAAGCGCGAAAATATCGCATTAAACTACGCGCTAAATTGAAACACATGCATTTAGCGTCCTATACCGATAATTATCGCATTAATTTAACATTATTTTCAAGATGGAGGTACGTTGTTGTACTCGAGTGTATTTTTTTTTTTAATTTATTCTATTATTCCTGGAGCAGACAAAAACCAAGACTTAAAAGAAGATGGGGGATGATAAAAATGCATCACAGAAGAATACTATATTTAGTTGCGTGCTTTGGCGATCAATGACTTAACACGTCCGTTCCTGACGCACACACGATGCGTAATAACAAACGCTAGTGTAGCCACAACGCGCATTAAATAACGCGCTAAATCCCTTTGATATGCCAGAACAGACCGCCATCCAAGCTATCGCCTAACGTCTAACGTCATTAATAATGCCGTTAATAAATTAGCGCGCTAATGCGTGGCTATGCTAGTGTTACGTGTCAATTATCGCGATAATTAATGGCATTAGACCGTACTGTGGTCCCAGCATAGCGAATAAACATATTTTTTACGGTGACAATTTTCATAAGTGGTGAATTTCCAATAACCCGGCTAGGGTACTTCGACTGTTGTCAGCACATTTATTAAAAAAAATACGTGTTTTGTCTTATTCAACAGCTAGAAACGAAAAACAAACCACATATTAAAAATAATTTGCTGTTCCGCTCAATGCGTGGCTCTAATGTCACAATAGAATAATGACGTCATAGTTGCGTATTGTGATAATTTTCCACCTTGTTACTTTTTAGCCCTTTATCTCAGTTTTCAAGAGTTTTAATTTTGTTTTCACTTATATAATTATATGATTTTTTAACAGATAAGTGCCCCAGTATGATTCTGTGCTCTTTACACCGAAGCTTACGTTTTTCTTATCAGTAATCCGTTTACTTTGTATCCAAGTAAACGTTAGATCCGGTTCGAATTGTATCAGACTTGTGTATACACTTACTATATAATTTATTTCTGCGTGATCGCTCTCAACATATTTATTCACTGATCGAATATTAACTGTCATACTTTATGAATTATAATTTATTATATCACTAACTCGCGTACACTGAGCAGCCGTAAAAGATTTTTAACACATGTTAAAGCACAGACATCATGGATTTCACGGTTGAAAATCCATCTAGTAGTTTTTGAGTAATTCCGTTTAAAGACATTTTTTTTATTTTCCTCTATAACTCAACTTCCTTGTGTCGTGTGAAGATGACACATATATCAGTTTTCCTTCTGGATATTTAGCTATACATTCGCGAAAGCCCGATCAAAATATGTTCAGTAGTTTTTACGTGATACTTAAACCAACAAACATACAGACAAACTATTTACAAACTACTGTTTTGGGTTCTGTAGCATCCAAAGAGACCCGCCAATTTATTTATTTTTAAATTAAGTCAATGTACAGATAACGCTTATACTGTTTTATTATGTGTATATTAGATATATCTAAGTATATTAGATGTGTATATTATATTAGAATATACATATATATTTTATTATTATAATTTATACAATATAATAATGAATTTATTTGTGCTAGCACATCTTCAAGCCACTGTCTTTGATGTTTTTAAACAAATGATATAATTTCATAGCGCTGACGTAACTAAATTATCAACTGTAAATTTAGAAATTATCACGCAATATTTTAAACTGATATTTTAATGTTCATGTGGAAATACCACTTTGGCATTATGTATCAAGCAGATTTGCCTGTGCCTACTAATTCTTCATCGTATGGCGCTCTTTATTCTGATTTTTTTTTCAATTCCATAGCAAAGACAATTTTATTATTAGCGTCGACAATTGTTTTATCGATATGCAAGTTATAGCAACAAATATTTCACGTTCGTTCCCTCTGGTTCACGACTCGATTACAAAATCATTCGAACTGGTTGAAAAGCATTCGACATTTTACAATCGATACCGCTATAGAGAAGTGCGATATGCGCCCTTGACTCAGTTAAAGTTATTTGGAAGATAGCGGCAATGTCAAAAGTTAATACTAGGTTTAATACTTTGTTCTAAACCGTTACAATTTAAATAATTACCAAATATTTTACACCTTTTAAAGCGCAGTGAACCAAAAGAAAAATAGTAATTAAATTTATTGTTAAAACGACGTTCTCATAAAATATGATTCAAATGAAATATATTTAAAATAAATTGTATATGTTGCAATTAATTTATTTAATATTTTACGTTAATTTACCGTCGCAATTTAAATGTTTACCAAATATTTTAGACCCTTTTAAGTATTTTAAACTAAAACATTAAAACAATTTAAGAGGTCCTTTAAAAATAACTTTAAAATTAAATGAAGTAAATTTAAAATAAAACGGATATATCTTTTACAATAAATATAATTACATCAAATATGAAATGTATTACGCATGCGTAATTCCAGTAGGAGTTTCGAGATAATGTCTATTCATTTATTACGTAACTTCTGAAGTGATGTCCAGAAATGCAAATATTACAATCGATACATCGCATTCTATAATCGATATATCGAGTAGTGTATGTGCCCTTGACTCAGTTGGTGTTTGGAAGATGGGGCCATTGTCAACTAAGGTCGGTATTCTTTTTATATTATGGTGCATGATTTGTGGTATTCTTCACTTGCTCCTCACTTGTTTTGACATATGTACAGTCAGCTAAGTAAATTAGTTAGTTAATTGGGAAAAATGCGAAATTTCCTATCCGACTATCGCCTGTTACTTACATACAGTCTTTTTTTTTACTTTTAATCAAGTCCATTCAAATACTAGGGAAAAACAGTCAGTTAAATCTGTCATGATCGGACCGATAATTCGAAATGGTTATCACGAAAGACTTTATTTTTATTACCACACCTACGTTTCTATGTTTCTCATGCTGGATATAGACCTCTGCCAAGGCTCGCCAACATGCACGATCTTTCGCTCGTCTCATCCAGCCACCACCGGCGAACTTCTTTAAGGCGTCGCTCCACGTGGCCGGAGCGCGTCCCACACTTCGCTTCCTGGCACGTGATCTCCATTTGAGACCTCTTCAACCGCATCGCACCGCGTAGTTAAAATTGTAACTACTTAGTGCAGTGTATTGTACGATTATATGAATATTATGACAAATGAGATTCTGTGAGATGTCGCGATAACTTTAGTTCTTTGACCAATCTCATTATTTTTATTACTATATAATTATACTTTTGTATAAATTTTTAACTGCGACAACAGCTAAACTACAGATTGTCAGCATTATTTATTTCAGAAATATTTGAAAAGTTTGTCAAAACAACTATTTCGCTCCAATTTAGCTAAAAGTTAAATTACTAAGTTAAGAAACGTGTCAATATAATTATTTAGCTGACTGTACACTAAGACCACCCGCCCCCATACATACATCATAATATTTAACATTATATTTTTGTTCGCATGCTTGTATATTTTTTGTTTAGTTTCCATAGTATGTTTTTTATTGATTAATATGTCAATATCATGTGCGGATATGTTTTTTTTTTGTAGATTCGTTAGTTTTTGCTCCGTTCGTACCGCTATTATTGTGTTAAGATCCGTTTGAAACGTAATTTTATGTCGAGTGACGTCATAGGATATGTATTTGTAGGGCTTAAAAAGCTTAAGCTTAAAAATAGAGATTGCATCCTGCCATTTCTATAAAGCTAAAAGGTTAACTTGGAGATAATGTTTCAAAGCATTGGGGCCGCCTTTATTTTTAGGTTTATAAAGTTAGTTCAATGTATCAGAATGACTGGAGTAACAAAATGTCCGGATATCGAAATGTCCAAAATATTGAAATGTCCACAGTCACGAATTACGTTCTTCTTTTCAGCTTTTTTAGCTGTACGACGTCCACTGCTGGACACAAGCCTCCCAATTAATGAGTGGGGCGGGGGAGGGGTGTACAACACGGATAAGACCGTATGCCCACCACGCTTGTCCAGTGTGATTTGGCTGGTACCACTCATTTGAATGGTTATTAGAACATTTGTGAGATTTCGCCTCTTACGACACTCCGCCGCTGTCTTTGATACTCCGGTCATTCTAATACATTGATCCTTATGGACCCCAAGGGCCGCCTTTTGTCATTTCACGCAGTACGAAATAAATAAAGCCCGTTTGCTTAAAAAACTTCATATATTCACGTACCAACGAATATTCACATTAACATGAGTAGGCGTGTATGACTAAAGGTCAGTGAACTTTTTGTAATTAGTTTTTTTTATCTGTACACGTAAAAAAGTAATGAAGTTACACATCAAATGTTTATATCGCATTGTGTCGAGTTATTAATGTTCATGTAAGGTTTGACCTCGAGATGCCTAATTGAATACTAGCGAAAGCGGCGATACATTACTTGTAAACTAAAATATACACGTTGTAATATCCGGCGATAACAGGCCATATTACCTAATTTGTACTTGTACTTGTATGAACCCATAACGTTCCACTGCAGGGCACTGCTCTCCCCTAGTAAATCAATGGCGGGTTTCGGGCCATAATACACCACGCGGGCCCAGTGCGGATTGGTGGATCACATACTCCAGATTGTTTTTTTTAATTTCTTGTGCATGCGGGTTTCTTCATGATGTTTTCTCTCACCGTGCTTAAGTATAAACTCAGTGGTACGGGCCGAGGATTTGATCTTACGATTACACGAATCTGAATCGAGTATACTCGATATAAGTATATCTATATATAAATATAGTTTATATATAGATTCACAATTCACAACGTTTATATAAATGAGAAACAGATAATTGGATATATTCGTATTTAATTCGACTATGGCGACGCCAATGAGACTCGACTGGGTGGAGGAATGTGTATGCTGAATCTCATAGCCGCTGAACGCCCTCGATTGGCCATGTTTACCCCTCTCTCACAGAACACTACTGTATAATATACTGCATTGTCTACTTTCTCCTATTTCCCCAATGTACGTACAGATATATTACGATAACATTGGCCATCGGTTAATCCGGAAACACCCGAACGCGTCATCCAGGTCTATGAACTACCGTACCCCTAATTGCATACTTTATTACGAGATACTTATTACTTTATTGCATGGACGTGGATGACGCATTCGGGTGTTTCCGGCTGAGCCGATGGCCAATGCTTTCTTAATGTATCTGTACGTGTTTTGACAGTGAATGAGATATGCCACAACCAATTCCCATCACATTCCGTTGCGTTGAATACTGGATGCACAATGACAAGGTGACCCTTCGAACATAATACACGAAGCAACCTTTGAACCCATTGGCCAGCGACACTAAATGTCAAACGTCATCGTGGACAATACATATTTTGTGTTGCCCGCTTTTTGTTTTACATATTTAAGACATTTACATATTTTCTTTACGGTAATTGTCACTGATAAATGTAGTTTACAAAAACATCAAATTTACAAGTCAGTATACATTTGAATAGCCTTTAAATACGTATTCTACTTAAATATACTCAACGCTATCCGATCCCATTTCGTATTTTCCCAACCTCTTCTCCAAATCCATTCCTACATCTCTAAAGGCATCCGGGAGTGTGCCAACTTTGTCATTCGCGACTGATGTTGGCATGGACGGCAGTATTCACTTACCAGCAGATGGACTGGACTGTCCTTTTCTATAAAAAAAAGTTGGATCGATATCCACGTCCATTCATTGCTTACTTACCTCCAGCAATGCTCGTGTCCAAATGCACCAATCCTCTTGCAGACACAAGCAGTCTGTAGTCGCAAGTGTCACATCGCACACTCAGATGCCATAGACCCACTGTCACCGCTGGCGCTTCCGAGCTGCTCGATGCTGGGAGGACTGATAACCTGAGGAACATACAGTCTGGCTATGGATGGCTATAGAGGAAAAGTTATCCAAAGTGTCACTAAAATAACGCAAAATCTGAAAATAGGTTGTTAAACGTTGAGAGTAGAATCGCTTCTACCAACTTCTACCAATCGCTTCTTCTACACGTAACTTTGCCGGTGGTAAATTTAGGAACTAAATTTCACATTAAAATTTAAGAAATTAATTAAATTTAGGAATTCATAAAGTATTGAACGCAACATCTTGCTTAAAATATCAATGATCTATAGCCATAAATTGAGTAAAATATTTATAATAGTAACACTGTCGTCGATAACAGCGACATCCTTCATCGGCAAAGTTATGTGTGTAGGTCTATACAATTATAGATTTTTTTTTTCACAATTTTTTTTATATCTCTCACACGAAGTTACATTATACACGTCATTACCCTGTACTGAGTAAGTTATGTTTTTAGGAGACCTTGGCACCCGCCAAGAGCCTGAAGAATTTCGGTCATTGACATGAGGTTAGCCAAGAAGGTAAAGAGATTTGTATGAAATCGTCGAACGCCGACCAATGTACTAGACCCCTCATATTAAAGTTCAATAATATGAGGGGTCTAGTAAAGTTGTCGATTTCATACAGAGATCTTTGCGTCCAGTCTTGGCTGATCTTATGTCAATGACTGAACGTATTCCTGCTCGTGGCGCGGTACACTTAATTGCATACCAAACAATACAGTGAAAGTGACACATACATTTAAATAATTAGGTATACAAAAGGTGGTAGTAGGGCTCATCGCTAAAGCAAACTCTTCCACACAACCTTTGGGCGGGAGATGTAAGCGAACACAAGTATAAGTAGATAAATGGTGTACATATTAAAATTACTAGAAACAATTATGTAATAAATGTATTTATATACATACCGTATACCAATAAACCAAGAAATAAATTCCAAACCATATTAATAATACAATAAAGAGTAAACTGGAGAGAAAATAAATGTGAGTGGAAGAATTGAGAGCAGAATTCCCTTAATTCCTCGGCTGATGTCAAATAACAGCAAAGGAAATTATGTAACAGAAAATGAGAAATGAACAGGTTGTGGCAACAGGAAGGGACAATACCGGAAGGTATGATTATAAATCTTACATGTCCATATCAAGGTTCGCTCCGGGGAACATCAGGTAGACATCCCTGGGCATCAACTTTTCGGTCTTTGACGCCGGCGAGAAGGCGCGCACAGATGATTCGTTGTATAGGTCGATTTGCGGAGCTGAATCACAAAAAATATGATTGTATGCAAGATTTATCTATACTAATATAATAAAGAGGTAAAATTGTGTGTTTGTTTGTGGGTATGTTGGGGGTAATCTCTGGAACCTCTGAATCGATTTCAAAAATTCTTACACAAATAGGAAGCTACATTATCTGTGTCTAATATAGGCTATATTTTATTATGAAAAAACTTATAAACCGAAGCGAAGAAGGTGGGTCTCTAGTGTTACATAAACTCCTTATTTCGTTCTTTTGTCACAGTTCGTCTGAGCCGCTCAGATTCATAAGGTCCAATATGTCAGAATGTCCACTTTACCATAATGACCGATTCACTAAATCGTCCAGTCCCAAAATCTCTTAAAAATGACTAAAATGTCCAGTGTTTCAAAATGTCCAGTGACCTAGTAACGTCTGATTTGTCGCGACGGACACCAGTGTGACACCCTGGTGCGACTACTGGGAAAATTATTTCCCGATAGTCACACTATTCAGTGTGACAAATAATAATATTTTTTTCTGAACTCTATCCAGATTTTTCAAGACTGGACTTTTTGATACTAGTCATTTTGGGACTGGATGATTTACCGAGATGGACATTATGGTTCAGTGGATATTCTGACACATAGAACCATATGAACCATAGGTCATATGGTCTGACACATAGGTCTGCGCTTCCATAGATTGTTAGTTCCATAAACATAGACATACAGATAACGCAAGTTCGTGAAATTGTATTTTAATAACTCCTTAAATTTGAACGCCTTTAAATTTTTAACATTGTATTTATTTGCAATCATTTGCAGAAACCGTTGAAAACCGTAGGTACAACGATATGCTTTTTTCCAATATGAATCTATTTCACATATTGCAATGTCAACAAAAATGGTACTCTTTATTGCTTCAGATTTCTAAATTCCTATACACGGTGATACACGGTGATTAGCCAAGAGTATCTTAATTGTCATTCGTGTGATCGTGTGTTCAACAATTCTCGGCCCGTAGCACTGAATTTCTACTTATGTACGGATTATATAAATCATCATTAGCTCGACTGTAAAAGAAAACATCGTGAGGAAACCCGCATGCTCGAGAATTTAAAAAATCTGGACACCTGTATGAACATTGGGTTCGCGTGGAGGATCACGGCCCGAAACACCCTAGTGATTGACCAGTGGAGGCCTGTGCTCTGCAGTGGGACGTTATACGGTGATATCAAAATCTAATATCGGAATCGAATAACCACATTCTCAATAAGCCATCGATAATTTTACGTCCGCCATATTATCGTCTTGCGTTCCGTGTCTTGCACCGAACATGTGTGTTTTGTAGTACATACCATCATTAGGAGGATAAAGGACCGCGTGTTCCACTGCTCCCTCGATGTAGATCCTTAGACCTGTAACTCCGTTTTCAACTGGAATTCCTAGAGATATGGCTCCTCCACCACCCCTTCGCACTAAAAGCGTCTGGGAGACAAAATGACAACAGTAATTAATCAGGCTTTAGGTACAAATACAAAAATAATATCTTTTTTCTCTAAGTGTTCAGTATATTGTTCTCTGAGTGATTTACTAGGGGAGTGCCATTAAGGACTCCTTTAGGACTTATAAGCGATTACTGCATTGTTATGTTTTCTAGCTTGAAACTAGAGCCTTAAATGTAATGTTTCATTTGAGATTAGTTAATAATCTAGTTTAACCATTTAAACCAAATTTATTTTCCAGTGACTAGGAAAAAATGAGGTGAAATTCTTAATAATGATGTAGCATAAAAAGGTTAAAATGTTTTGGATAAGAACCTTCTTTGTTCAATCGTATGATCAAACAGCGTTGTAAGCAGCTTGAGATCGATGATGCAATGCCATCAGCCCTTTCAGTATCCATTGCTAAACACGGGCCTCTTCAAGCACATTATCTTGCACATGAGGGATGAATGGTCTTAAAACGGCACGCTAACCAAACGAGTTGGCGAGTCCACTCTTTTAGAGATGCAGTCCCTCGGGGCTTGTAGTAGCCGCTTTGTTATCCCTTTAGTCGCCCTTTACGACATCACGGGAAGATATGAGGTGGTGCTATTGTAGAGCCGGCCGCGACACCATACGGGGACACGGCACGGAGATCGATGGTACGACCACTTAACAATTTAGTTGGTGCTCCTGGTATTAAAACTTCTAATGATGCTTGCTAGCTTTCAACCTCTAAGCTTTAAATACTGGAGAAAGTTGTCCCTATAATATGGATCGATTTTTATTTACTTCTTTCGTTAAATTAAATCACTTTCGTGAGAACCAACTACTTACGTCAAAAGTTTCGTCTTCAACTTTTGAGTAGGTTTTCGTACGTCGTGATGACGCTGTCTGCAGATTTGACCATTGTTGCGTTTTGGACGCCATATTTCCTGAACTGTCCATCTCCTGTAAGTATTTTAACTGATTAACGCCGTTGTTTCTCTTACCTTCTAGTACACAAGCTAATTCTGCCCTTTTCATTCAGTCTATATTATAAAACTCTCCATAAAAAAACAACGATTTCTTTATCTTCTTTTACAGACCTAGTCTGATTAGGTCACAATTAACAATTTGTGTTTATCCATAGGCATGTGTTTATCTACTGCCCAATATCTTTTTTTTATATAAAAGATAGCAGACGAGCATACGGTGATGGTATGAGGATACTGTCGACCACGGACATTCGCGATACATGCCAATATCAGTCTGAAATGATAAACATTGGCAAACCCCTGGATGCACTTACGATGAGGATGGAGATTTAAGAATAGATTTGGAGAAACGGTTGGGAAAATGTTAAGGGTTTGGATCTACCGAGGTCTGCCAATCAACCATGTATAATCTTATACTCTTCTCTTTGTTTGTGTTTCTTTTAGATTTCTTTTCTTTGCCAAGTTTTTTTCAAAATTAAACTCACCATGACCTGCAAGGAGTACGGCAAAACACCTCCCTCCGTGTGTCGAGATATGTTTCTCAGTTCTTGAAGCGCGACTTCTGATTCAGTAGAAGGGTAGTTAGGATCAGTCCATATTGTGTATACCTGTAATAGAACAGTAAATAATTGTCTGTACGGTCATGAATTCTTGTAACTTTCGTGGCACTTGGGACAAAACAAACGAAATCTTTGCGAATCTAAGAGATATGTCCCAAAGCTTGTCTTAGTGAATGAGGAGTCATTTGGCGAAACGACGAAACATTTTATTTTACATGAAACAACAACATAAACACAATAATAATTAATTAATTCCATTGCTAACAATCTTTTGGAGATTAACATGCCTATTAACGTTTCAACAAAACTTAAACAAATGTCAAATGAGACCAGTTACGAGTGAAGATAGTTAAGGTTCTAGGTTTGACTGTTCATCTACTTATTTGAACCATGCTGTAGCGGCGTCCAACCTCCATAAATCAGTCCAACAGGCACTTAGACCTTCGTCAGACGACGATAGCCCAGACAAAAAGGACAATAGATGGACGATTTGACAATAAAACAAAATGTTAATTTAATTTTATAGGACTTTGTATTCTTGAATGCGAGACCGTACGACGACAAAAGGCAGTTCACATGCCCACAAACACGCATGGACATGATAAGAGAACTGTTCTATCTATTACAGTACATACTTCTAACTTCTATTTCTTCAACTTTATTGTTTAAGTCTTCTTACCCGACGGAAGTTCCTTTCACGTAGTCCATCTACTCCTCATCAGCTATACCAGAAAATAACTTTTCCATAAAATGTATAACGGTAAATATATAAACGAATTTACCTTTAGCCTCTTCTCGACCAAAGCTCTCAAGGCTAATGGAAGTCTCTGAGGGTCACCAGGTCCTTTGTCAGTTACCACGAAGAGGGCGCTGTCATACGGCACCAATTTTGCAGCTGACGCTAGCGCCCTCATGGTACCGTCGCTGGTCGTGTCTGTGTGGACGCCCTGGTAAAAAATAAAGTTATCCCTGTAAATTCCAAGACTTTATTTATTTTAGATACACCATTTATAAAAGGATGATAGGGTTGTGCAGGTGACCTATTGCAATTTCAGTGGTCTGTTTGTTTTTAGTACGCGAAATACATGTACTCGTACACGTAATGAGAACGTAGGAACATATCTTGTTTGATATTAAACGAGGAATAATATAATAGTATGTCGTTTCTTAGGTCCACTTTCATCATGTGATCAGTTTATTGACATGCCTTTTAAAGAAGCCAGACATGTTATTAGTGAAGATGATCAAATTAACTAATAAGTGCAATAAAGGAATGTAGTAAACGAGGAAATAACTCGCCTTCCCTCTTTGTTAAACCCTGAGAGGGAAATGAGTTATTGGAAGCATGGAAGCGTCTTTAGCAATAGCCCAGCTACTCGTAAGGAATTTTTTTAAAGGCTTCGAATTTTGTTTAGGACATTTTCCGTGGTAAGTAATCTCTAGTTTTGGAATCAATATGAAATGTACGAATGTATTTACCTGCTTCTTACGTGACGTGACGTGCGTGACAAATACAGATCGTAGACTTTATCATCATTAACATAAAGTTCCTACAGCCTCCGTGGAAAGTATATGGACAAATTGACGTAATAAGTTTCCCATTAATGGCTTTAAAAACATCATCAACTCCAATAAACGGCATTATGCTTACAATGACTGCCTTTCCTTGTCATCAGCCATACGTTTGCCGCTTCGCTATTGTTGTATTGATCCACGCTTCACGGTTTGACAAGTTCATTATCAAGCTGTTATTATTATTGTTATTAGCCTGCTGTCGTGAAAAATATTGTTATCTTCGAATAAGCGGTCGTATTGGAAAAGGTCGGTTGCTTGGTGACTATTTTCGGCAAATATACAGACCGTGTTTTTCAAGAGCAAGTTGCATTTATTTGAAATTATTTGGACAGCAATTAGTAACGTCTTGTTACTCGGTAGTTGTAAAAACCGCCGCAAAAGTATTGTAATAAAGATTCAATCAAACAATGTGGGGTGGGCCTTTCGAAATCTTTACGAAAACATCTAATTACATTGTTCAAATATGTCGCGAAATAATAAAATAGGCAACAGCAATTTAAAGTAGGGATAGGTTAAGGATTGTACGTGAAGCGATTGAAATTAAGAAATATAAAAATTTCAATCGGGATGATGGATATAACTGTTGTCGACATGGATTACAGTGATTAACAAATTTAAACCTTGCGCGTTACCGGAATACGCCCGCGTACATTGTTAGTATAGTGTGTCGCAGCCTTTCCGAATGTGAAAATCAAATGTGGGTAGTTGATGAAATTGCTCGCAGCTTCCATCCTGGTATACCCGCTTCTTCAGCCAACTCGTGACCACTAGGACACTATCAGACTCATCACCAACTTCAAACTGTCCATTTCTAAATAATTATTAGAGTACACTTGTATTACTTACTTGGTATTTAAGAAGTAGCTTGGATAACGCTTCTGTCACAGCCCTGTTGCCACTTCCAGAGCTACCTTGAAGGTTGTGTCGAGATCGCCAATTCACTCCTTGTGGCAAAATTTTACATACTTTTTATTAGCTGAACGATACAATAGCTATCGGAAGATAAGTAATTACATCTATCGCTAGTGACGTCTATCGCACGTCCGGTAAACGATGCGGGAGATTAGTCTTCGAATGGGGACCACGTACCGGGAAACGTAGTGTGAGACTCCCTCTAGCCAAGATAACCGTTGCAAAGTTGTCGATAGTGGTTATAATGGTTAAATCAGCCTATGTCTATCCACTGCTAGATATAGACCTCTCCCAAGGCTCGCCATCACACGATCCTCGGCTCTCATCCAATCACCACCAGCGAATTTCTTTAAGTTGTCACTCCACCTTGTCGAAGGGCGTTCCACACTGCGCTCCCCAGTATGCAAAGGTAATCACTATGATAATTGTTATATAAACGGGTTACTCACGATTTGTTATTTATTTATTATAACCGATATTTCGCTCCAGTGATTGAACTTTGCAAACTCAGAGAAGTAGATGCGTTTTCAAACTCATGTGTGTATGGTGATATAGTTAGTATAGTGTGCAACTAACTTAATCATGTGTGTATGGTGATATAGTTAGTATAGTGTGCAACTAACTTAATCATGTGTGTATGGTGATATAGTTAGTATAGTGTGCAACTAACTTAATCATGTGTGTATGGTGATATAGTTAGTATAGTGTGCAACTAACTTAATCATGTGTGTATGGTGATATAGTTAGTATAGTGTGCAACTAACTTAATCATGTGTGTATGGTGATATAGTTAGTATAGTGTGCAACTAACTTAATCATGTGTGTATGGTGATATAGTTAGTATAGTGTGCAACTAACTTAATCATGTGTGTATGGTGATATAGTTAGTATAGTGTGCAACTAACTTAATCAACAAAAACAGGTTCAGTGTGGGTAGGTGAACCAAAAACGAACACGACGGAGGGTAGATAGATTTGTCTGTCAATAGCAACGATACGTTCTCCCGCCTCCGCAGTCTCGCCGCGACCACGGCTCATGTAACTGGACCCAAATATCGGCTCTAATAAATAAGTAATAAATCGTGAGTAACCCGCTTACATAACAATTATTTAACCTCGATAACAAAAGTTTAAAATCTTAAGGTACTAATATGGTGTGATCAATCTATACTATACTATAATAAAGAGGTAAAATAGTGTTTTGTAGATATGTTGAGGGTAATCTCTGGAACTACTGAACCGATTTCAAAAATTCTTTCACAAATAGGAAGCTACATTATCCGTGTCTAATATAGTCTAATATATTTTATATTGAAATATTGAAAAAAAAAAAAATTGAGAAAAAAAAACTTATAACCGAAGCGAAGCGAGGTCGGGTCGCTATCTATAAGAAGTCATATTTTTGGTCTACCAATGGATAAACGTTGGTTTTCGCTGCGGCCCCCCAAACACCATCAAACGTTCATCCACTGCCAGCAAAAGTTACAAGCCAATAGAAAGCACTCGTCTTCGAGAATTCGCCAGAAGTATGTCCACATCTAGCAACAACTGGACATTACTTAAGACTGCGCAATTTATTTAAATCACTTCCTATAGGGCCGTGAAATTGGACCTTTTTGCCTGAACTAGCTTTTTGCCCCGACTCGCCAACTGGAGCGCAACGGTTTACATAATATTACAATCACTCGGCAAGGTCGGTCGTATATATTTCGGTATATTTGTTTATTATTAGTGGCTTTGTTTAAATATGGGATTGCTTGACTAATATTGCCTTTAGTTGGCACGTTTGGGTCGGTTCAATGACACTGTCGCGTTACTATATCATATAAATTATGGTTTGTATTTAAATGAACAAAAAAATAACTAAATGCCAAGCGAATCGCGATTAATAAACAAATTAGTTTTGAATAACTGATATAAATAATTATAAATTACTAAGAAGTCATCACGAAGCTGTTCGGGCGACATTTCGCCGACGAGTAAACATGTATGGACAGGCAACGTTGCTAAACAAATGTTGCGCGATTGTTAGGAAGCATTGGGCTTCATGTCGGGCGACAAGTAGCGCAGCAAATGTTGCCTAATCTACACCCTGGCTTTTTGTAACCAATGTCGCCAGTCACAGAGGCATTCAGTGTTCTCTCACGTGACAAAATAATGCGATGACAATTGACGACAAAATAATGACTTAATTGTTAATTCATGTTCCATTCTTTATAAATACACCTGTTCCAATAAGAGCAGTATAATAATTTCAATGCCATACCGGTTACTTTTAAATTTATAATAAAGAAATACTGATCTGCGCTCCAAAACTCGAATGAATGATGTAGGGACTAAAAGTGGTTCGAGAGGGACATGTCTGCCGAATGCATCCCTAAAAGTGGGTAAATATCGCCACCAAGTGGATGCCGCAAGCATAGACATACTGTTTTGTCATTGAAATCTATTGACGCAGAGACGAGACGAATGGCGGGACCATCTGCATATTACTACCAGTGCCGCATTCCCCCCCCCCCCCCCCCCCCCCTGTGCAAGGTATTCGATTGTGCCCCCTCCTTGTGTCTGCGTCCGTCTTCTCCGGGCCTCGATACCGAGAAGTACCGGTACTTTTACTCCGTGTCCCTAATTGCAGTCCCTCTTTATATCTGTGCCTGTCGGTCGGCCACCAGCACCCAGTGCGGTCGCACGGGTCGCACACCCCTAAACCCGGCACTGATGACTGCGTATTAACTTATAACTGACTGCCCTGAGTTCGGATCGGATAAAAGGAGCTCAAGAAGGGAGACGTTTGCCCAGCAGTGTTCTAAACGTAATGTAAACCTCGAAGGTAGTTTTGCAAAGATCAACACCATTAATTCCAATTGTCACTTAGTAAACTGTTTAGTCATCTGTTTAGTCAGACTGCCTGAATTAAGTGATAATAACACTATTAAGAAACTATTAAGATATAATAACACTAGCGACCCGCCCTCGCTTCGCTTCGGTTTAACATTTGTTTTTTTCAAAACTTTAAAATGAAATATAGCCTATATTAAATTTATAAATAAAATACACGGATAATGTAGCTTACTATTTGTGAAAGAATTTTTGAAATCGGTGCAGTAGTTCCAGAGATTACCCCCAATATAGAGGTACCTACAAACAAACACACAATTTTACTTCTTTATTATATTAGTATAGATTTAGTCATCCGTCAGATGTCTACGTTAGCAAGAAAACAAACTCGAATAACATTAACCGTAGAAAATTGTTGCAAATAACAATTTGCAAATATATTATGATTGTTAAAGTTTGCAATATTTTAATTTTTATTTAAAACGTAGGTTTAAATTATGCATGAGTGATAAATATTATCGCTCATTTACACAAGGACAGTTTCTCGAGCATCAACCAAAAAAAGCTTGTACGAGTATAAACAACTCTTATCATTCTGATCACTGTTATCATCGAGTTTGGTCGCATACCAGAATCGTATACCATATTCTCTCCCAAACTGCTGGAGAAACTCTCCTTGTGTAAACGAGCCTTTAGCGTGTTTGAGAGAGAAGTATTGAAATAAAAATAATGGAGTGGAAGGTGCTCCGAAGAATTGTATGATTAAATGCCAACCTTGGGTTTCTCTAATCACATCTCCCGTCATCGAGATCGAGAAGAGTTCACTTCATACACCACTTTATACCACGAACCCGTAGGTTGTAGAACGAACTACCCTCTAAGATATTTCAGCTACGTTAAGACATGGGGTTCTTCAAGAAAGCTGTGAATAGCACACCAGCACCCAGGCCCCATCACTCAGTAATCACTCAGGCCCCATGTATACTTTGTATGACAAAAACATTGCTAGAGATTCTTGCTTATAGTAATAAATAGATAAAATTAAAACGCAGTAAATAGAAAAGTATTTTTGTTTGTTTCAGGTAAGGGAAAGCATCAATTACATTCAAAAGGTGCATGGCTGGTATGTTATTATTAATTATTAGCTTCAATCCAGTCCCGTCGAAATCAGGAGTCGCTCAGTAAAGCGATAGCAGGTTTACTGAGGACAGAAGAGAACTCCTTGGAAGAACAAGGAAAACGCAGTCCCACGCAAAAGAGTAAATAAAAATTTGATAATTACAAACAGCACGCACGAAAAACACTTTGAAGTTTAATAAACTATCACTATTAAACTGCAAAACGTAAAATACACAATTTTTATAGTAATCGAAAAAAAATCAACTTCTGGACTCCCCCCCCCCCCCCCAAAAGCCCCTTGACAGATTAAACATTTTCGTTTTCTAAAACTTACCGCTGAGCGCGCTCGATCACCCCTCTCTCACAGAAGACTGCCTCGAAATGCACTGCATTTCCCACTTTATCTTTTTCCCCAATGTACGTACGTGTTTCGATAGTGAGTGAGATATGCTAAAGCCCATTACCATCTTATCCCTCCACATTTTCCCAACCCCTTCTCCAAATCCATTCCTATATTTCCAAAGGTAGGCAGCGCATCCGGGAGCGTGCCAATGTTTGCCATTTTGGACTAATGCTGGCATATATCGCGGATGTCTATGGGCGACAATATCCACATACTATCAGGCGGACTGTAAGCTCGTCTGCCGCGTTCGTCCATAAATAAAAAACTGTCATCGACTCTAATGCCACCGACATAGTTTCTCAATCAAACATTGATTGAACTAATTACGCCGATAGAATACTACCTACACAATTAACTTGAGACAAAGAAACTTTTTCCGACATTTTGCAACTAATTGAATTGTGTCAAGTAACGAATGAAGACTAGCAACTTTGTAGAAGCGATACTATACTACTAGCGACGCTAACTAAATCCTGAGTACATGACTAGAAGGCAAGTTCCAAAGGAAAATACTCTCTTGGCTTTATGCCTCTATCGGAACCTTTTTATTCTCTAGCAACGTATAATACTGTATAGCTTTAGTTAGCATCATACTCGTGTAGATGATGGAACGATATGAGTTTTTTCCGAATCAAGTCGGAGAAGGATCAAATATAAAAGGAGTCACCCCCTCAAAACTACACGCTTTCATTCTAGTAAATCGGGGGTCACGAAATGGCGGACCGCGGTCCGGATCCGGACCGCCGACGTATTTTGTGCGGACCTTAAGAAAACAGTAAAGTAGTAAAAGAATCTAAGAATATCAAAATAAAAAATTGTGGTAATTTAATTTGTTATTTTTGTGCATCGGCTAGTTAGATGTATCCATAATAAAAAAATATTCAGATTTCTTTTCGTTTTATTTGTTAATTGACATTTTAAATCTTGATTGTTAGTCAACATCTACCAAACGGACCGCGACAGTCTTATAATTTTTAAAAACGGACCCCCAATGAAACTAATTGGTGATCCCGGTAGTAGATTATGAGATCTAGTAGGTTTTTAAGTCACTGAACTCAAGTCCGATGTCTAAATGAATCTGCACCCTCTTCATTCCCCGTTCATTCAGTGTTTAGTGCAATTTACGCTTAATTTTTTTGAGTAAACAATATGACTCCTAAAATCCGCTATTTTAAATTTTCAGGAAATCTAATTAACTAACACTCGCGACATCGGCATGAATCTAATAATATCTGTTTCATTAAAATCGGTCATTCATTTTATGTCCTGCGAGGGAATAGAAAGACATACATAACGGCGAAAAAGCATATACATCCTCGCGTGCCGCAGTCGGGTAAAGATAAGTTTTGTGAATTTCTGTAAGCTGGCTATCGCTTGTGACTTCCACATTAACAGTTTTATTTTCCTAGCGTTTTGGCTGTAACTCACAAGCAATACTTTCCCCAACATCACTTACCATTTGAATCGTATCCAACGATGACAATATCAGACACATTCAGCCCTTCGACGGCTGTCAAATCATTCCACACGGCGAGTGCTCGGTTCAAAGCCATCGGTCTTAGTGGTACTAGGACACCAGCCGGAGGACGGAGCCATGTGTCTTCTAGCCAGCTCTTGAGTGTTGAACTCCTGCTGACGGTGATTGAAGGGTGGGGCTTGATGTCAAAGTTGCGTTTGTCTATCGGTTGCTTTGGTTCGTCTGAAAGAATGGGATATTTGTGATTCTTGATTGTTATGCGTTCTTATTACGGAGGCGACAGAATCTTTAAATGAATGTCGAGTACGACAGTTGTCATATCGTATTTCAAGACGAAATACCATGTACATATTTTGTCCTGTTCGACGCTACTGTTCACGTTAAAGAGTAATTTCGACAAAAACAACAAATTCAAATGATGTCATCCACACTGGATGTGGAGAATACTAGTTGTCATGCAATTTTACAAATTAGTTCAAAATTACAAAAGTGTGAATTTCTAATAATTTCAATGAATTATATTTATATGCGTTTCTCACTTTACACCTCCAATGTACGTACGTGTTTCGGTGGTGAGTGACATATTCCAGAGCCCATTACATCCTACTCCATCCCTCACCATTTTCCCAACTTGCAAATCCGTTCCTAAATCTCTAAAATTTGCAGCGCATTAGGGCGTGTCAATGTTTATCATTCTGGTACTGAAGTTGGTATATATGTCGCAAATGTCGCAGGGTGACTCACCGTCAGATGGACTGTATGCTTGTCTGTCGCCTTCTTATTAGAAAAATATTATTAGTATAAACAACCTACTGTTTTCAGTCTTGGGGTTCCTTAGCCCAGTTACTTCCACGTCTTCGTCGAGATCCTCTTTCTTAGATCCCACCACTTCTATGTCGTCAATTGATTTAGTGGTAGAGATTGTTGTCGTCGTTTCGAACTGACAAAATTAAAACATATATTAATGTCAGGTCCTATATCAGCGTATAATGTTCCATTGCAGGCCCTCCCCTAGTAATTACCATCGTTTGGGGTCATAATCCGTCATGCTGCCCCAGTGTAATTAGGTAGATCTTGTATCCATTTTTTTTTTAATTTTCAAATCATTTTATATAGTTAAATATATTTGAATAAATTAAATATAATTTAGTATTGAACAATCGAAAGAATATGGACATTATGAGAGCAAGGGACCTTATTGCCGGATTGAAATTGTTGATTTTAGATTTTCTAACTTAAATTTCGTCGTTTTGGAATTCTGTTAATAAAAGAAATGATTAAGATTTTTTTTAAACATATTACTAGTCTCAATATCTGAGAAATTAGAGCGGACAATAAGGTCCTTTTTAGACACTTTAATAGCTTTAATAAATTAATAACTGAATAACAACGTTTTTAATTTAATCACATTTTTACCTAATGTTTCATTAACATAAATAATGAATAACATAATAATTAATTAGATTAAAAAAAAAATTGGATAATATATTATAGTAGACAGATTAATAAATGCATTATCTCTTGCGTGTTTTCTTACGATGTTTTCCTTCACCACCAAGCTAGTGATTAATATAGTTAAAATTTAATTGATACGAAACTTAGTGACACGACCTACGGTTGAATCAATTTATCATGGCGCTTATGACAATAGTGCTTGGAAACGGTTTCAAAGTTTATCGATAAAAAACAACAGTCAAGAGTGAGCTGTGTACTCTTCGATGTTCTTTCTAAAATTTTGAGCTAGTGTAAAGTGTGTGTGAGAGAGAGAGAGAGATATTTGAGTGTAAAGTAAACCAAATATGTGTACAGACAAAAGGCACTTTATTATACTGCTGTCCCCTACATCTATAAATAGCTGTACCTATATTATCTATAGTAACTTTCGATTGCAAATACTTGAAGTAATATAAAACATTAATCACTCATCTCGGGCGGCGGTGACCACTTACCATCATGTGGCCGGCCCGCCCGTCTGCCATCTTTTCTATACAAAACAAAATTATCATAAGTAAGCCAAACATGTTATATTGTATGATTTGTATATCATGTCTAAAGAGTTATATAATGTATTAAAATTAAATATATTTATTTTTTTAAATATAATATCGCACTAGTTTCAAAGATAAAGATACTATATCGATAAAGCAGAAACTACCGCGCCAACGTCACTATTAACAATGTAGTATGGAAATAATTTTGTTTACACTTGACAATATGTACAAAACTTGATAGGCGTGTAAACGTCAAAAGCGCCATCACACAGTACTGTGAGTTTAGTGTTATTAATAAGAGCGCTGAGCGTTTTACACTCGGAACGCCGCCGAGTGAACTGCTAATGTATCTAGACATCGCGGATGTCCATATGCGACAGTGACCAGTTACCACCAGACTGTCTGCTTGTCTGTCACTTTCCTATAACCGTAACTAGTCCCTTTTTATCGTCTGCTGCTGGACACGAGCCTGAGACATTTATGGCGTTAAAACGTCACGCTGCCCCAGTTGGTTGACGAATACTCGTATAATATGTAGGAGCGGTGTAGTTCCTCAGGGCCTGTGGCAGCCGCTTAGTCGCCTTTTACGACACCCACGGAAAGATATAGGGTGCTGTTATGTTAATGCCACACTACACCAATACGTCCAGGCTTAATGTAGAAAATATGTAAAAATATCTGATCGGAAGTTAATTAAACCCCCTAAAACAATTAGGTCAACATTCTCACACTCACTTTCTCTTCAATATAGTTACTGCCACTCGAACTATTGTAAATATCCTCAGCGCTGTCTTTTCTATTGTAAACATTATTGTCCAATGACATTGTATACTCTGTGGCCTCGGTTACATCTATTGCAGTCACCGAAGTATCGCTAACATCACTTTCATTCCTATAGACTTGTTCATCATGCTCTTCGAATTCCTTATACCCTGGTACTTCCGTCGTAGTCTGAACATCGATTGTAGTTTTATAATCATCGATAGTCACAAATTTTGGTATCGATATATCGTCATTTTTATCGATTGTGCCTCGGAATTCGATAAACATATCCTTAGGTATAGGGATGTCGTCTTCTATTTCTTCCCGACTTCCTCTAAGCAGGTGGTCAACGGCGATATCGTCCATTGCATAGTTGTGAGGTCCTGGTACATCACTGTCACCGTAGCACTGAGTCAGAATTACTATTACTACAATTGGAGTTAGTTTTGTCCTCGTCACCGACATAGTTGTATTTTAGACACACACTTAGCTTTAGAACATCTTCTAATCTGCAACAAAAATAAGTTTTCTATTATTACTCGTAATATACAGACAGGATGTTTAGATACCGACCTCGGAGATTTTATAGGAACGTTTTATGGTTCGTTTTATCCATATAAAAATAGGGGTGTAACTCCAACACCCTCAGAATGGTAGCCATTTCCATTTTGTAAAGCATGAACGTCATTCTTAAAAAAAATTATATCTTCAGATTAGGGGCCCTACAGACCTAAAAATGAACTCATTTGACAGCCAACGAATTTTTTTATTAGATAACAAATACAATCATACAAAAATCTTCAGACAACATAAAAAATAGGTTAATGCAAAATTAACTGTAAAGAGTAAGGATTTTTTTATGTTTTTCTATGATTTATCCTAAAATCGACATCAATTTTTTAGTTTTTTTTTAAAACCGCAACTTTAAAACTGCTCTTCAAAATTATTTTAGCTTATCAATTTGGCTCAGGTAAGTTTTGTCACTAACTCACTGATTAGTGACGTCATTAATTTATACGGCGGCGGAGGGCCATTTTAGACAAAAAAAAAACATTAAAAGGTCAATTGTCAGATTAGTTTAATTTTAACAGTGGGATTTTTTTTACGAATTATATTTGTGTTATTCTGGAACGTGATTCGCAGGTAGCAAAAAATTTTAATAACACCTGTGATTAATACAGTAATTTAATCTTTCTATAATATTTATTGATCTAAAGTTTTTATCGTAATTCATTTTCGAATGGCATACAAGTTTTTTTGTACATGTTACTTTGTTATTAAACCACTGTTATGCATATTATTGTACGCAATTAGATACATATATACGTATACTTTATTGTACATCAGAACAAACAGAAACAACGAACTGAAAACGTTGATATCTTTTTAGACGTGAGTGAACTGGAAAGTACATAGATTTGAGCATACGTACTAGATATGTTATACAAGCACTCCAGGGCAGCCACGTTACAGTCTAATAGTGTTATATGTTCAGTAGCTCTCCAATTATTTAATTCATATGTGTTTTGATACTTTAGTTTCAAATTTGACTTTTAAATGAACCCCTCATCTGCTTCACCCCTCGAGAAGTTGCCAACCGGGTTTCTTTGATAAGAACGAATGATGTGTCATGTAATCTATTTCCATATCGATGGAAAGTAGTACATCCCCTAACTTTAAAAAATAACTATTAATTGATTATTATTTATTATACAGAAGGATGACTAAATATAGATAGGTCGCATTTTATTTGTGGTTTCTGTGTCCGATTGAAATTGCATTTCAATCTGTTATGAAATTCGCCTAGTTTATCCACATTTTTCTAAATTATAAGTGTATAAGTGTGTATTACACGAAATATCGTGTATTACACACTAAGGCGCGTCTTCTCTGCCGCAGAGCCGTTTAATTTTTTTTATCGTGTACAAGCGGGCTAAGGGTGATAAAGCTGAATTTAGAAATATGTGGATAAACTAGGCGAATTTCATAACAGATTGAAATGCAATTTGACACAAAAATAGTAGCGGTCAACACCTACATCGTGGCCAACAAATTTGGTCAGAAATGTCAACACTTATATACAAATGAGATCTTTTTTTTCTTTATGTCCACCTGATGGTAACTGGATACTCTCGCCCCCGGACACCTACGGTACATGCCAACATCAGTCCAGAATGAGAATTGTTGGCACACTCCCGGATGCGCTGCCTGCCTTTGGTGATGTAGGAATGGATTTAAAGAAAGGATTGGGAAAACTGAAAGCGTTAGGGTAGAAAGGAATGGGAATGAGCTCTGGCATATCTCATCACTACCGAAACGTCCGTACGTACATTGTAGAATATTTGTTTTAGTTATTAAAAAACATGTTTTTTTATCGTTTATTTCTATATAAGTAATTATTTATCATTATTTTACTTTAGAAAATATTTACACGAGATGTAAATGTCAAAGTGACAAACGGGATTTTTTTTGTGTCATTTGTCACCACTGGATCGGGAAATAATCGTCCAATCCTCAACACTGGGCTGATAACAAGTGGGAATAGACGCTTGTCACTTTATAATTTCAAAATTCCGTTATCCCAGAAGCAACACATCATCAAATACATCTGAGTTGTGCTTACCTACTCCTATCCCTGATTACCTATTTACATCACAAAGCGGATATCCAGGAATCCCATGAATAAAACATGGTAATAAAATGTACATTATGTACGTAAACTTGTTTGTAAATAACAAATATATGCTGGAATCAATAACTATTATAATTTTGCATAACCAGTTTAATGTATAGTATTAGCATACTAATTTGTTTAGATAGTTCTTGTCCATAGATATTTCCATCACGTATATCGTCAGCATTAGTCACTTGAAGTCACTTCCATTATGAATATTTATGTCTAAGAATAGAAGACGATGTACCGGCTCTTCTAGTCTCTTATATCACAATGCTTGTCTGTGGCCCCAGCAGTCTCGTTGAAGTTTCGTGACGGGACTACTGGAATCTTCCTCCCAGAAGTTACGTGGCGTCTTTAACTAACACCTCGACACGGATTTGCTTCCATAATATGTATTAATTTGGTAAATTACAAAATGAAACTCTGATAATAGAGTAATATTGTAATTTTCTTGGGAGATGGGCAGGAGAATGATGATTGATGAGTAATATTGAAATAATCTTACGGATTACCTATTGGTCATTTGTGTCTAATAAAATCAATTGTTCTCATTGCCGACTTAAATTAGGAATAAATTAGGCCGACACATAAGTTTAAAGTCGCTCAGCGAGCTATAGAGGGAGCTACTAACATATATGTTGACAACACCTTTGTAACAACGCTATATGTGGGGTATCTATATGTACGCATACATATCGTAACACCGAAACATCTTTGTGATTTATATTATATTAAAAAAAGTCCCCGCTAAAAAGTCCATCCCATGATTCTCCATCTTCTCGAGGGGTGAAGCAGATGAGGGGTTCATTTAAAAGTCAAATTTGAAACTAAAGTATCAAAACACATATGAATTAAATAATTGGAGAGCTACTGAACATATAACACTATTAGACTGTAACGTGGCTGCCCTGGAGTGCTTGTATAACATACTCGTATCTAGTATCTAGTCCATCCCATGATTGATTGATCATTCAAGATTCAAGATTGATTGACTTTTTAGCGGGGACTTGAGAAGAAAAGTCGAGGTTTTGTTTGACTATTGTAAAAATTGTGTTTTGTGGATTTTATGGTTTAATAGCGATAGTTTATTGAACTACAAAGTGCCTAATGTTTGTGATAATCAAATAAAAGCATAAGACTGCGTTTATTTTGTGTGCTTCTATAGAGTCCAACTCTTGTCTTCAGTAAACCTATTATCACTTTAATGAGCGACTCCTGACTTACTTTGACGGAACTGGTTATTGATGAGCTGTTAATTATTAAGAAAACGACACCGGCATAATACGCTAATTGCGCTTTTGCCATATAAGAAAGGAAGAATTATGGCAATAAGTCTAGCTTACAATTTCTTAATCCGTACACCATAGAAGGAAACTCTCTAAAATATTTTACACTACACATGTCCGACACAATATCACCATAAAAAACTGACAAAAAAAAGCACGTTAAGAATTCAAACCACGTCGTCGGAGCGCACGCGTCCAATTAAGGCTGTGTTTTTTTGACGGACAGCAAAAAAAGCAGCCTGCTGTTATATGATTTGATTCCGTAGAAAACACGATTCTTCTGCTATATTGTGTGCTAAATGAGAACAAAATAAAGTAATTTATATGCAATCAAATAAACTAATATATGTACAGACGGCAACATAGATGCAATAATATTACATGTAAATAGACTTTGCTTACAGACTAGGCTCGACCAACTATAATTCGGCCGTTCTATTAGGTCGGATTTGACATATGACGAACCATATAATCCACCTATGAATAAATTAATTAATTTCATTTTTTTGTAGGAGCGCTTTTTTTTTTTTTGGGATGTTTGCGTTGAAGCGTCAGGCCGAGTATTGTCCGTCGTTTACGATACGTCTTAAGTTCTCAATATAACTATGTATTATGTACACTTCCCGACCGAAAGTAATACACATCGGCCTTTGCAAAGAGACTATCGGCTAGCTTTGGTTTTGTAGAGCGTCGTCTCTGTCGTATGCCGTTACGATAGAGACGACGCTCTACGAAATCGAGCTAGCCGATCATAGCCGATGTGTATAACTTTGCGCCAGGATGTGTAACTTATTATAATTGTGATAATTTTACTTCATCCCTCTTTAGTTTTTCTAAAGGCCAAAGCAACCCTAATCCTGTCTATTAACATAACAACGCCATGAGTCATTAGTTCCCGAGTCAAATGACGGTATCGAATCGAATGGAATCTACAATAGGTCGTTGATGAATCCACCGAGTCATTCATTCAGTCATTTATTTTGTTTGAGATGGAGAACGTTATCAGGTTTCTCAGAAAAAAACGCATTTGCAACAGTAAAAAAATGGTAACGTTAGATATCACTCATATTATTTACTTACACAAACTCCGTTCTGTACACAATTCATAGTTCATTATATAACTGTTTTTTTCTTTTTCTTTTTTCTACGAAGGCGGCAGACGAGCATACAGTCCACCTGATGGTAAGTGGATACCATCGCCCATAGACATCCGCGATGCACGCCAACGTTAGTGCAGAATGACAAACGTTGGCAGGTCCCCGGATGCGCTACAATTAATTAAGTAACGAATTGAGAGAAAGGGTTTAGGGATAGGATGGGACGTGAATGGGCATATCACACTCAGTACCGAAACACGTGCGTACATTGGGGAATCAGGATTAAGTAGGAAATGCAGTGCAAAATTGTAGTGCAGGAAATTAGAATTGGTCAACTAAAACAGTAAAAATAAATTAAGACACACCAATTTTCCTTCTGCATATTTAGCTATACATTATTGAAAACCCGATCAAAATCCGTTCAGTAATTTTTACGTGATACTCAAACAAACATACAAAAATTTTAGGTTTTAGGTTCTGTAACTTCTAAAGAGACTGCCCAATTTTATTTTATTTAAATTAAGTCGATGTACAGATACGTTTTTGTAATATACAGTATATGACTACTGTATATTTTTTGATTCCAATGTTTTTGTATGTTCAATTTGCAAACCCAATGAAATAATAATAAAGGAACACGCTGCCATAAATGTTTAACCGCAAGCGCTCCTTTGATCCGTGTGTCGAGACTTTAAATGGCGTTGAGTCCACACGGGTGTCTCGAGATGAAATACAAACTACACACAATATGTATAGTGAAATATATACCAATCTTTGTATTAGCTACCTGATACTAATGCCTGTATTATAATAATTTGAGTTATTACACTAAATTGAGGAAACATTTTGTCTTCACCATTGTTTTGAATGAGAGGTCGCGGATTCGAGTCCCTGATGTTTTATTTTATTACTCGGCTGATTTTTATGATGTTTCGTTATTATGGCAGGTAGTTAGGTTTGTGAAGGTTAGGCGCTGGAAAATTGGTAGGGCTTACGAAGGCTACCCGGACAGCTGCTAATACCGTTGCTGTTAAATTAGAAATATTGGGTAACAGTTCAAAGATTGTTTCTAAAATCAGAAAATGTATGGCTTTTTTCTGTATTTTATCAATCATTGTCTATCTGAGGAATGGTTGGATGTACCCATCGCTTTGAGAATACTTACTAAGTACCCGTAGATAGGTTATACAAAGACTGTAGGGCAAGCACGTTAGTCTAATACTGTTCTATATTCAGTCAATTTTACTTTTTAATGAACCCGTCCCCATCTGCTTCACCCCCCCCCCCCCCCTCGCCCAGAAGTTGCCAACCAGGTTTCCTTGATAAGAACGTATTTACAGTTACTTTTAATATCCATAAACAATAACTTATAATTATAAAGTAGCTTACAATAATATAAGAGAGGTTCGTTGGATCCCGTGATAGGAGAACCCTGTGTTACAGATGCCGATAACAGTATCCAACCAGGTGGACTGTCTGCTCCACTCTATAATAAAAAGAGAGAGGCCGCGTTTTATTACGTAGAAATGCGATGACATAATATCTTTATAGATTAATGGTTTACTTTGATAAAATTTGTAGATGGCATCAGATTAAAGCTATGTTCGCAGCCGTTTCAAAGCCTCGCGTGAGAGAATGACCTAACGTAAACAAAATAAGAAGTGCGTTTTTGACAACTAGTAGATTAGAGTTCCGTAGCTACTAAAAGTATAGTGGCTACTAAGCTTCATTTTATACAAAACTATCGTTAGTTATTTTATTCTATACTAGCGACCCGCCTTGACTTCGCTTCGATTTATAGTTTTTTTTTTTTAAAAATGGAAAATAAAACAGCCTGTATTAGACACGGATAATGTAGCTTCCTATTTGTGAAAGAATTTTTGAAATCGATTCAGTAGTTCCAGAGATTACACCCAACATACCCACAGACAAACACCCAATTTTACCTTTTTATTATATTAGTATAGATATTCGAAAAATACACTAATATCTAAGCAAATACACAACACATGCAAAAAAAAATCATCATTCTGGAGAATGTGAGTTTTTTTTTTTATACAACGTTTTTGCGATCTGTTTGTGGAACTTGAATTCTGAATAAAAACTAAAGCATAATTAATCTATTATAAATTTAACTACTTATTAAGTAACATTGTCCGTCATTCTTATCGTGAACGGTCAATTGAATGAAATAAAAGTGAAGTTACCTTTTTTGTAGCAAATTTTATGAGCTGCAATTTTGAATTTACTACCTTGAAAAACTAATAGTTTCCGAGAAAATGGCGAGATACTTTTGTCGATTTTATAAAACATCAGAATGAAGCTTCACATAAATTGAACTTCTTACTGGATACTAATTACGTAACATTCTTCCCAGTCAACTTTTGCAGTTTTTGTCTCAGTGTGCGCGGTCGCATACATTTCAAAACCCTCTCGGACGTTGACTTCTTAAAATGTTGAATTTTAATTACCCATAATCTCGAATTCCTAAAACGTGCATTGCCAAAATGGGATTTGTTAAATTCATTATTCGAAATTTACAAAAAAAAAACACGAGCATGTATAAGAGGCTTCTTTTGGAAAAAAAGCGACTACAAAAGAAAATAAGGAAAAAGAATGATATCAGAAAAAACGCAAATACAAAATTTTTACTACAAGGAAATAACAATTTCGAAAAACTGATCGAACAAATCCTAAATGTGTGTTTTATGTATTAAATATCAACTCATTGACCGGGAGTCGTTGAAATGAACATAAATCAACATTTTAAGAAGTATTAACGTAATGTTCCAAAAGGTTGAAGAAGAGTCGGACAGTCTTTGGGCAGTAATATCGACCACAAATTGCTGTCTGTCGGACAGGTCCGAAAGTAGTAAAGCGCAGAAGTGTCGGTCTGATGTGCCTTATAATATGCCCCGGTCTAAACACTTGTATGCCATTGTTAATTAAGACTAAACTGTCTGCGGGAAGGAAGACCATAATCTGCGCCCGACCCTATTACGAGTATAACATTTCGTCGAGAGACATCTAATGTCGCAAATAGAAATCGGTTGTTAATTTTATGAGTTATGGGCATGTGACAGATTGACACACGTGACATAACTGTAACGGTTCCTTCCTTCGGAACTCTAAAAAGCGTAACATTTAAATGTCTCGTTACGATGGTCCGTAGGTCAATCGGATCATACCGTTCACCTTACCGTACTTGTCATAAGGGCTAGATTGGCTTTGTGTATATTGATGCGCTTGGTGTAGCCGACTTACGCAAAGAGGTGTTGTGTTTCCCAACACTTGATGTGTTGATTCGACTTTCCCTTCGACGGACTGGTTTTTTATGGTTATGGTCATTTTGCGAAATGTCCAATTGTAGCGATCAAACGTAAATTATTTTGTTCTTGGTAATTTATTCCCTGGGTGCCGTCTCCTATCGGTAGTTTGCTGTCATTTTGGCAGTCTTAAGCTGCTATTTAGAACAGGCCTCTGATGCCCATCAATAACCCAATCGAAAGGCAGTGCCAGTTGGAAGGGAGATTCATTTTGTTCTACATGAAACATTACACTAAACAATCACCAAACACATGTCTATTAATGTTTCAACAACAGATAAGTGATTTTGCATTTAATTATACTAAACTTTTACAAAACTACCTGTAAATTCTAGTTCTAATTTTAAGAAGATAAATTTTCATCAAAACAACAGATGTAATGCTACTGTCATAATAAATGTGTGTTTGTGTGTGTGATTTCACTATTTTCCGTATGTTTTGGAAACAAAAGGGTTTATACAAAAATTGTATAGCTTTGCGGGCCCCATCAACCACATAATATAGTCTGTGTATAAAGACATTTTTTTTTCTTATTCTTTTGTCAGATTTTAGCGTTCGTTTGATTTTCCTTACACGATCAGTAATAGTAGATGATTTTCAAATTTTACCAATGACTTGCTTTGAATTTGTTGTCTTTTTCTTCTTCATATATGGCAATGGTGCAACTGGCACATTCTGCCAATGTCAACTTTTCTTCGTAATTAACAATTTTAAAGTTTAAAACGTATCCTGTCAATGTCCAGTCGCGTCGAAGTCGGGAGTCGCTCAGTAAAGCGATAGTAGGTTTACTGAGGACAGAAGAGGACTCCTTGGAAGCACACGAACAACGCAGACGCACGCTTTTATTTGATTATCACAAACACCACTCACGAAAAACAGTTTGAAGTTTATTAAACTAATCATTATTAAACCACAAAACGCGTAATACACAATTTTACAATAATCAAATAAAAGTCCAACTTCACTTCCCGAGTTTGTAATAAATGTTAAAGATAGTAAATCATTGACCGCATATCACATCTTCAGCGTGTGTCCAATACTGGATATATCGGCCACTGCCGACGCTCGACAACAACAATCGTGTAACTGTAACTAATTGGCTAATTGTTTCTGAATGGACGACAAAAAATATTTGGGCTTTACCCGTATCATTCCAAACAGGAAATACTTGAGGGCACTAGCATACGATACGAACCTGATTTTTACTAGATCAAAGTTACGATTTGACTTTTATCGCACGAGTTGAAAGAAATCGGGCGTTGGAATGTTAGTGTAGAGAGACAGAGAGAGAGCGTGTGTAGGTCCTACACACGCTCTCTACACTGTAGGAGCTTTAGCGTAACATTGGCGTCATTACTGATTTTTACTTCCCAAGCAGTGTGCGATTGAAGTCTAATTTATACATATAAAGAGAAATATCCTCACTGATTGACTGACTCGTGTTAATTATTTCTACGAGTACAATACAAATGTTATTATGTAATATTTGTACCTAGGTATTATAGGTGTATTGTATTATATATACTGTTAGTAGACATTTTTAATGATTGCACGATGCACCGCCCTTCATATTTCTGTTTAACCAAAGGTTGACTGACAGAGAATGCTACTAGGCATTAAGTCCGCCTTTTGTACAATGTTTGATTGTGCAATAAAGTTTCAATAAATAAAATAAATATATACATATTTGATATTATAGATAGATAAAAAAAGGATGTAGGTATTATAACGATTGTTTAAAAAATCCCAGTGAATTCCCGATTAATAAACAATACGATAAACTTACGTAGTCAACTCATGGCAGACCGATATATTTCGCCACATGCATGCGAATCAGCTGCAAAGAGTAATCAGACGCACTTGTCGGCGATCTGTCAAGGACGACGCTTACGTATGCCGCTGTAGGACTTTCCGGGATCATTATACTATTCTATTTTATATCCAGGATATGTGTGGAATTTATTAAAAGATGAAATACTGTGCCAAGTCCTTCAAAGTCCTTTTAGAGGTGGCGTTATTCCCCCTAGTGATGGGTAACTTTGGATTCAATTAATCAAAAGAGCAGAAACCGTGAGCGGAGCGGAATCCCTTAATTGTTCCACCGAACTGTTAGTTACTCCGACTCCGGCGCCGTGTGATCGCGCATCGGCACTTGTCGTAGGCCCAAGCAAAAGCAGATGCAACGATGGCATGACTTTTTTTTAGCTTATGCAACGACCATTATGAAAAGGGAATAAAACTCGCTCGGAAGGTGAATCAAAAGAGTTAAGGAATAACTAAGAGGAGTCGGATCCGCAAGCGGAGCAGGATTAAGTGAGCTAAAACACTCCGAGAAATCGCGATTACCCACCACTATTCCCCAGAGTTTCGGGTAGCGGCTTTGTAACACCTGCGGGATGAGATGGGGTGTTGCTATCCTACAGCCGACACCACACCGCTATCGTCGACTTAGGGTAGATTTAGATTTGTTATTAAATCTAGATAATTACGAGCAAATGGGCAGCTTCACTTCTCTCCTTGTATACGCTAATGTTCACCGTCTAATGGGAGATAAGCCTACGGATGTTTTTGCATTTCCCTAATTTTTATATGTATTTCAGGGTCAAGCCCATCATCAAATCATTAGGTTGTTTCATACGCGATTATATGTATCAGCAGACGATACCAATTAAATCATTCATTGGTTCAACGAACTGCAATGATCTTTTTGATTTTTTTTCCTGCTATAAATGACGATGTATGTATATTGTGATCAATATTCTTTGGGTTATTATAATAACTAAAAATTATACCTACAATGCTTTAATTGAATAAGATGATCGCTTGATCGTGTGTGATGTAGATGCTTTACAGAGGGTTTTGTACAAGATGAAGGGACAATGACAGTCCCGTATAAGATAGACGTGAATTGCACATTTTGCGAAATGTACTTTGTGCCGACTTTTTTTTTTTGAGGAAATAGGCGGCAGACAGGCGGAGCATACAGTCCACCTGATGGTAAGTGGATACTGTCGCCCATAGACATCCGCGATACATGCCAACATCAGTGCAGAATGACAAACGTTGGCACGCTCCCGGATGCGCTGCCTATCTTTGCAGATTAAGGAATGGATTGGGAAAATGGGGAGGACGAGGATGGGATGGGAATGGGCTCTGGCATATCTCACTCACTACCGAAACACGTACGTACATTGGGGAAATACGATAAAGTACGAAACGCGGTACATTTCAAGGTAGTCTCCTGTGAGAGAGGGGTAACGTGGCCAGTCGAGTGCGCCCAGCGGCTGTGGAAGTACTGCACGTACTCTCCCCCAACCCGACATGTGCCGAAACGAAGGAAACTTCTAAATGTACCCAAACCCGTACCATATTTATAAATCTATGACTGTATACGTGACATCTAGAAGTAACTATTTACAATTATAAAATTAAAAAGATCTAAGTCACAGATATATATGTATAATTATTTTCATTTAATTTTTTACGTGACCGGGTGTTGTAAACAAACTTCAAAAACAATTTTTTTACAATATAATGACAACAGTATTTAAAAACCTTATTACCATCGCAATAAAGATCATTTTTTGCGCGCCTACGCAACTCGCTAGTACTAAAAGACAGTTACTTTAATAGTTAGTACACAATAAAAGTAAGTAAATATTAAGTAAATAAACCAAAGTCATTTGTAGGTCAAGGTACATGTTCAATTATGTTTGCGTCTAGGGTACCGTATCATGATAGAGAAATTAGTTACGATTTATTTATATTAAAAGAAACGTTCGAGTGATATAATAGGCATTTACAACAACATATTAATCCTTTATATATATATATATATATATATTGTATTATATGCATTATATGCTCTGGCCACTTGGACTGAATAACTTGAACAAGTCATGGGTAGAAATTGAGAGAGAAGAGCCTTAGATCGTATCTGATAGCGAGCCTTGTGAGTGCAACAGCCGAGAGACATATGCTGATGATATTGTATGGATGGTATATTACGACTACATATGCCATGAAAGATTAAAAAGATAATGTCGTCAGATAATGTTCGCGATACCAAACGAAACGCATTTGTAATATATTTCCGGTTGACTTAAAATATTTAATATACAAAAGGAGTAGAACTCCTTTTAAAATAAATTTAAATTAAATTAAACGCAATTTAATTTGAAACGATTTGAGATTTAATTAAATTAAAGGTATTTCTTTCACCACGTTGCTATTTTACACACATGGTGTTGATGACAGAAGTAATATACTTAGAAGCTTTGTTTTATTGTAATTATTTCTTTTCTTGTAAAATTCGTACGCCTGTTTATCGAGAAGTATTGTCAACGAATAAATTAATAAAAGTTTATATACATGCCGGGGAGCTAGTGTGGGACGCCCTTTGGCCACGTGGATCAACGTCTTAAAGAAATTCGCCGGTGGTGGTTGGATGAGAAGAGTCGTGGTTCGTGTCTGGTGGCGTGCATTGGGAGAGGCCTATATCCAGCAGTGGAGAGACGTGGGCTGACGGTATGCTATGGATTTTTATATTGTTTATTCGTTATAATGTTTTTAAAATAAAGATTGATCGGTTTTTTAATGTATGTAGATATGCAGAACCCACGCCGCAATAATTGCGGACCTCTCTTTGCATTGTTAACGGTATTGACAAATATTACTCCAACTTATTATGTTGTACCAACATACATTTGCACACTATTACATTTATTTACTAACAAATTGCTGCCATGTGTAAATTTTACGACGGCAATAGTAAATTTGGCGACGTTAATATATTTTTTAATTAACGTTTACCGACCCTGTTCGCTATTCTAGAGATGGCCGTGTGGTGTTCGCCGGCTTTAGAATAGCACCACCGCATCTGTTCCCGTGGACACGGACACCCACGGTAATGGTGGTGAGATGGTAAAGGCGACTAACATGTACATTTATAATTTATTTAAGATTGTTTAACGAGTGTCTTTGAGATGTGACGTTTAAGAAAATAGTTTAATTATGAGACACTATATAGATAGTTATTAACCTATATAAATAAAAATGTAAACGTTCGTTTGTTCAAAATCTTAAATATCCGAAAGTTCTTCACCGATTGCTTTGAAATTTTGATACAACGTCGCATTCGAATACGCGCTTTTTTATATACCTATCACATGGTAAAAACATGCTTTTTACCCCAAAACAGGTAAAAACAGGGTAAGCGCCATCTGTTGGGCAGCTACAGCAACGCGTGGCCGGGCACAGCTAGTATTAATAAGTTATTAATAATATGTAATGCATTATTTAAATTTACTTCTTGTTCTTTGTACTTATAATTAGTACGGCCGCGAGGGCAAAACAGCTGTGCAATAATTTGAATGTCATCTGTAATTACCTCCAATATTTTAAGCAAATAAATTTCATTTTAATTTAGTAGACAGAAATTCTTATAACTAGACTCAACACATATATTTGGGCGTATAATGTTCATAGGCCCATTAACTACATAATACAGGGAGGGAAAGAGAGCACGCTATAATCCAACAGCCGCTGGGCGCGCTCGACTGGCCACGTTCCCCTGTCTCACAGAATTCTACCTTGAAATGTAACTGCATTTCCCACATTATCTTATTTCCTTATTATCGTACGTAACGTGTACGGTAGTGAGTGAGATATGCCAGAGCCTATTTCCATCCCATCCTATCCCTCCTCATTTTCCCAACCCTTTCTCCCAATCCATTCCTTAATCCACAAAGGTAGGCAGCGCATCCGGGGGTGTGTCAACGTTTGTCATTCTCGACTGAAGTTGGCATGTATCACGGATGTCTATGGGCGGCAGTATCCACTTACCATCAGATGGACTGTATGCTCGTCTGCGGCCTTCGCCCATAATAATAATAATAATTAATAATTAACTGTTTCATATGTAATCAATAATAACTAATCAGATTAGATTTTATAGATACTAATAAAACTTCGACTCCAAATATGAAGTTACATTTGTTGTCTATTTTATTATTATTATCTTTATTTATAGAAGGAAGGTGATTAACTCCCAGCATGTTGTTACTTCAACTATGCTGACATTCACCAAATAATTTATTTTTATTTTTTACCTCTTTTAACCTCATGGCACAAGCACTTGACATGTATAAAAGGCGAACATGATGCCTTACGGCATTCTCTACCAGTCAATCAGAAGACCAAACAAACAATTGAACGCGAGTGCTTTTTGCCCTTTGCCTTTTTGAATGCAACCAGCCCTTTCAGTTTTCGACCTGACCAAGAAAAAGGACACTCAGTTCATGAAACTTATTTTTATTTTTCAATATAGTCTTCGTCGGTTTGAACACACTTTTCGGATCGTTTAATTAGCATTTCCATCCCAGTATAAAAATAGATGTTGTCAGAAAATCTTCTTACCCCTTAAGTCCGCCTTGAGTTTTGCGAACAAATAGTGATCACTGGGAGCCAAGTCAGGACTATTGGGTGGGTGGCGAATTTCCGTGAAGCCACACTTTGAAACAGCAGCTTTCGCAACTGCCGCGGCGTGGACGGGTGCCTTGGCATGGAGAACCTGCACACCGTTGCTTAGTTTTGTTTCTTCTTGATTGCTTCTCGCAATTGCTCTATGAGGTTACCATATAAGCTTCTAATCACCGAAGTATTGCGTTATTTTTATGTCTATAAAGCAATATTCCTTGACAATACCAGAATATCGAAGCCGTAATCTGTTTGGTGGACGGAGATATCGTATTTCTGAAAGGCGTCCAAAAGTTCCTTACAGCACGCTACTCGTTCACTTCGCTGCACACTTGAAAGAATTTTTGGCACCCATCTCGCAATAACTTTATTCGTATGGAGAGCTTCATAAAGAATCCTAAGAGCTGCAGTTTTTAAAGCCCTGTCCTTGCTTCTATTTCCTACGTCTTTAGTAGTCGGTCTCAGAACTTCTTCTTCCACTAATTTGATGTTGTTTGGAGTGAGTGCCTCACCGGGTCGACTGGAGCGAGGTTCGTCGTCGATGGACTCTCGTCCTAAACGAAATCGCTTACACTAATTTTTAACAGTGTAAAATGATGTAGACGAATCCTCGTACACATTATCCAACCTTTGTTCGATATCGGTCGGGCTGACACCTTCCTTTGTAAGGAACTTAATAACAGAACGATATTCCATTTTAAACATATTAAAGATTTTGCTACTTCCTGTTGTTCTAAGAGCTGAGGAATCGAAACTAACGAGGGTTGAAACTAAAAATTATACACGAATTAGCAGAATAAATGACAATTACAATGACGTATAATTTGTTTTTTTTTAGTCATCTAGAAATATGTCATGCCAGAAACTTTAAGACCTCACATAAGTCATAGTCCATAGTCATAAGTCATTCACATTGGCGTGTAATAATGGCGTGCAAATGTTGTCATTAATTAATTTAATTATCTAATTTACTAAAATGAATATTATTAATATTAGTATTAATAATTAATTAAACTAATTTTTCATATTCAAACCTCAAGTATTAATTACAACGTTCATATAATATTTTTTTAAACAATAATTATAAATTATTATCATTTAGAGATAATAGCTATATTAACTGCTATATGAAAGAGTTTGTTTCTTTATCTCGTGATTATCTTGTATCTGTCTGTTGCTGTAATCTTCCTGTAACTCCCGTTTCTCTCACTTCTATTCAAAAATATCTTCCTGTTAATGTATGTAATATGTTAGGACTTAGATATCTCAATGTTTATTTATTTATTTAATAAATAATAAGGAAGCTAAAGAGGATGTACAAGAGGCAAGCTTATCTCCTGCGGAGATTTCCAGCAGACCCGGGCGAGTTAATATAGGTCGAAATAGAACGGCAGGAACATTTGTATGTATAATAGACAATAGTGCAACAATACTAACAAAATATACAATACATAAGTAACACATATTGTATACAAATACGGACCATTTGATAAAATGACAAATAGTTGAAATTCACAATGTTCCGTCATATTCTATTATATTCTCAAGTAATTTCAGACTGTTTCTTTGAATAACTGCCTTCAAACAGGAACGAACAGATTACTGTTTCACTAAATCGTGATGAAATCTAGTGGTTTAATTAACTTTGAATTTTGACAGATTATCTATCCTTTTTTTTTTATAGACTAGTGGGCGAACGAGCAAGCGGTCCCGCGTTATGGTAAGTGTTACCGCTGCCCATGGACACCTGCAACACCAGGGGGTATGCGGGCGCGCCGCCGACCTTGCAAAATCCTATTCACAGCTCTCTTGAAGAACCCCATATCGTAGCTTAATGGAAAGATCTTTTGAGGCAGTTCGTTCCACAGGCTACGGATTCGCGGTATAAAGTAATTTTTGGTTAAACTTTGTTTAAACATAATAAATAATCACTGCATAAAACCATTATTAACTTGCATTTATTTCAAATCTAATTACTATTATAATCATAAGAACTAAACCTAATTGTTTGAAACTTTTCTACGAAATAACCTAATATGTATATATATTTTTAAAGAAGATGAAGGCGGCAGACGAGCATACAGTCCACCAGATGGTAAGTGGATACTGTCGCCCATAGACATCCGCGATACATGCCAACTTCAGTCCAGAATGACAAACGTTGGCACGCCCCCGTATGCACTGCACTACCTACCTTTGGAGATATAGGAATGGATTTCGAGAAAGGGTTGGGAAATGAGGAGGGATAGAATAGGATGGGATGGGAATGGGCTCTGGCACATCTCACTCACTACCGAAACCCGTACGTACATTAGGGAAATAAGATAAAGTGGGAAATGCAGTACATTTCAAGGTAGTCGTCTGTGAGAGAGGAGTAACGACTGGCCAGTCGAGCGCGCTCAGCGGCTGTTGGATTGCAGCATGCACTCTCAAAACGAAAAATGAAGCCAGTTTATTAAATATAAACTATAATAACTTATGAATATAATAGAATATTTATAAGATTAAATCATTTATTCGAAGGCTTATAATTATAACCTTAGATTTTTAATTACGTTTATTATTAACCTGTAAGGAGATACACATGCTAAACATTTGTTTAAATTCTCGACCACGCGGGTTTCCTCGCGATGTTTTCCTTCGCCGCTGAGTTGGTGATAATCTGATAATTCAAAAAAATCCGCAGTTCTGTAGAAATTCCATTGAATTTCTACCATCGTACCATTCATTGTACAGGATTTGAACTCACTACTTCACGAATGAGAAACGAGAGTATATACCTCTAGGCTTATTTTACTAATCACACTGTTTTCCCTAAAATACTTTTAATTTTTGTGCTTATCTTTATTAATATTACTTACTTATAAAACTCCAAATTAAAAATCACTCAAATAAAACACAATCAAAATCACACAATTCAATTAATCAACACATAATTCCAATTGAATTCACAAAAGATATTACAAAATGAACACAACAAAATTGAAAAAACACTCGATTCTATTTTTATTTTAAATCGGCGTGTGTATGCGTCTGCATTCGCGGTTAGACTGATCTTTGTAATGCACAGGTGTCTTTAATAGACACTCAATGGACGGACGGTGTTAGACCATAGTGAGTAATTCATTTTGGCAATCATTTCCGTCCTATATTGTTATCTTATTGTCTTTATGAGTATGAGTAAAGTCTTGTGTAGATGTTTTTTGAGTAAAGAATAATGGGATATTTTGTGTAATTTGGTAATTAATGATTTGTTGTATTTTGTTTCAGGTAAGTCAAAAAAGACATTAAGTACCTTTGATCTACGTTTTTTTATCTGGTGGTAAGTGGATAGTTGGGTACTGTTACCATAGGACATTTGCGATACATGCCGACATCAGTTGCTAACATCAACGCCCTCGAATGCGCCCCCACCTTTAGAAAGTATAGGTAATAACAATATCGAGATAACGGGAAGAATTTTTCTCATCTTATTCCACTCCTCGTTCTTTGGGGGGATGGGGAGTAAAGACTATAATGGAACAATGATTTCCCTATATCCCGTTAAACTCTATTAGACGGAAAGGGATAGGAAGTAGACTGAGACAAAGTGAGATAGAATGAATGAGAGACTTCTCTTATCCCATCCCGACAGAAGGACTTGTGTGAAACACGTACATGTTGAATTTTACGCCAATCAATTGTGAGAAAGGAGTAACGCAGACAGCCAGACACCCCCGATGACTGTGGGATTGCAGCATGCGATCTCACAACTCCCTTTTCTATGAAGACTTGTTCAGCTTTTGTATTGTTTTTTATCTGGTTTCCGAATTTTTTTTAGTTTAACACCTGTGTGTACAACGCCTAAAATTAATAGTTTTCACTATTTGTAACTTTAAATTATCAATAGCGGCGGCAATCCTCTTTCATGTTTGATTAACGTATTGGTGCAAGTTATAAAGAGTTAGCGTGTTTGCTTTACAGAGACACAAACGTGCAGTTGCGTAATAAAATGTAAATAATTGCCTGCGTTTTCGATTGTAATTTTGTTCTTAAAAACACTTTCTTTCCAAAACATTTTTGTTAAACAGGTCTGTTTTTCACTCCATTTTGGGTTTGCTTATTTATCCAAATACATGAACTTTCTTATAATAGTATACTTTGCTTATATATAAGTCTGAAGGTATACTTTGCGACGACAATCTTGCTTAGATAAATAGAGGTTAATCGTTACAACACTACGTCGAATATCGAATATTCACCACCTGGCGTGCCACGTCGCCTATAACAAACAAACCTAAATAACCTTAGAGTAATATCGCCAATTAGCGCGGCATTTTAAGGCCTTTAAGACTTTCGTGACTAAAAGGAGACCTGTGTTTTGCGTGGAATATTCTAGGCTGATGCCGAATTGCTAATCGCGAGCGTTATCGCCCACCTCTTCTCATTTGTGCCACAACATTGTGACTAATCTTTAGGGTGTATCTGTAGCAGACATGAACGTACAATTGTATGAAAAGCCCAAGTTTTCCTTCTATGACAAAATTTCTAAGTACCGCGTTTTCTTTTATGCCGGCGTTGTAATCATTTTTGCAAGTTTCCGGAATTAAAACTGCTGTATGTCGTAAACTCGTCATGTGGTATGTCCGGTGTGAGGTATTCATGCCATAATTATTTTTCTATTATTTATATTCCACTTCTGTAGACATCGATTTACTGCTGTCATTCTGTTTTCGCGTAAGGGAATTTACAAATTATAAAGTCTTTCATTCAGTTTTCTATATTTTTATAAGCTTATCGCGTTTTGCACACATTTCTATAAAATGGAGTTATAAAATAGGTCAACGTAGAAATTGAAAACTCGTTTTCTTATATAAATAAAATAAAGCTTAGTTCTTGTCATCTTAGTATTGACTGTCATGGGTGATCAGCTTTTGGGTGAGGGCATTATGGAGCATAGTCGCTTGACTGTTATGGAGAGTTTCCTGAGAGGAGCTCCAATGCTGAGACACTTGACCTTGAAATGCACGTCAACGAGGAAGGCAATAAAACATCTATTTTACGACAGACAAACCCTTTAAAGTGCAGTTCAGTTGTGCTTTTTGTATAGTGTTTGAAAAGGGCTTTACGATTGTCTATCAAGACAAGTTTGTGGTGTTACTTTTTTTATTCTACTAGGCTGTAAACATTACACATTGGAACTTTGCTTGCAACATAACAAAATGTAGTTTTAAACGAAAATTCTCTTTTTATTTGTGTTTGTATAGTATCAGTTAGGATCATCATCATCATCGCTTGCACTTACTTTTGTGTTGCTGAAGATAGTAAATATCACCATAATCACTAAACACACACAATATATATGATTAACTCCCTCATTTTGGACGGATTTAAATCGCATACGCGTAATTTAACACATTTTGCAGTCCTATCTTTTGCTACTTTGTTACATGTGTAGTAGGTATCTGAAAACAAAGATATTACAAAAATATACTTACATAATTACGTTAAAAGATATTTAATTATCACGTACAGTGAAGAAATGTACTATCTAAAAATGATTATTATTGAGATATTATATCATGTTCTAATTTATTAAGTAATAGTGTACCGAGGAATGACTTAGCCACTCAATATTAACAAGCGGAGACCACTTTTATCGTTACTAATAAATCATCTGTACAATTGATTATTTGCAAACGTAAAGTTACATCATCATCGCCATAATAAGTGTTAAACAATGGCATGAAACAACATGACTACCATACAACGTCTGTAATGTATTAACCTAACGCTAGAATGTTATTATCTTCATGTCATTCGTCATTTCGACATTTGAGTATTTAACATTGAGTAAATAAATTATTTGAGTTTGTTATGTTCAACATTTTATAATGCTCAGTAGTATACTCCATATATAACGACCAATCTATGCCCTGGGCACAAGTAAAGTATTGACGAATTAGCCTTCGCTCGATTAGAAACTTTTTTTGAGTACATAAATGAGTTATTGCTGTGATTTTAAAGTTCATTTTCGTTGCTCTAATAAAATTAAAATCAATAATAATAAAAATCAGTAATAAAATTAAAATCAATTATTAGGACATATTCTGGCATCACACCATCCCCGCTAACCTGTTCATATTATTGCACTTTCGTACGTTGCCGTCTCGCTGTCTAGTGTTTACAATACCATCAGCATATGTCTCTCCACTACTGGATACATGCCTCTCCCAAAACTCGGCACCACACACGATCTCCCAGACTTCCCATTCATCCACTATCGGCAAATTTCTTCAAGTCCACGTGACCGCAGAGCGGTCCGCACTGCACTAGAATGCAACTATCTATAATATCTAGAGAAATCTAAAATCCTAATTGAAAAAGTCGCTGGAGGGTTTTGAAGAAAACGGATCTTATTTACATTTAATTTTGAGTCATAGACTAATCGTTAGTCATTGGAAATCAGTAGACTAATGATTAGCGATTAATTTTGAATTAACGACTAATTTTATCAATTTCATTTCATTAACTTATCGACTAATGTTTATTAACTAACGATTACTCAAAATTAACCGTTATTACGACACTTTTTTCTTAATCCAATAGAATTAGTCTTCAATATTTTTTTAGATTCAAAATTCGCATCTGTTAATCAATCGATTAATACCAACACAAATAAGTCTCTATAGATATACTTGTACAATCTGCTTAAAGGTTAACGCTTTTTTGTTAGCCTTATGTCAGTACTAGTTATATAATTTTATGGAACCGACAATAAGGTCCCTTTTGTCAGACAAAGTTACAATTTTATTTCTTTGTTTAAACCATATTGCACAGATAAAATGTACAAAAGGGGGATTTAATGCTCTATTATTATTATAATATATTTATATAAATTATAATATAAAACTTATGACATTCTCTGCCTTCCAAATTCCAACCTTTGGGCAAACAGAATCAAGAGGGTTGCATTATGATAATTAGCAAATACATAAACATATACAAAACATGTATACATGCAGGTATATACAGTATACAGTATATAATACATACATTTTACATAATTACAATTATGCAATGCAATCAGCCCTTTCCACTGTTAAGCCTCCTTATGCACTTTATCTCGTGCATGAGGGATGTATGGCCACGCTGGTCAAGCAAGATGGCGAGTCCACTATTTTAGAGGTGGTGTAGTTCCTCAACGCTTGTGGTAGCGCGGCTTAGTTATCCTTCAGTCGCCTTTTGCGACAGCCGCGGCAAGAGATGGGGTGGTACTATTTATTGTATTGCCGGCCGACACCAAACGGCACACATTATATGAGAAATAATATGAATTATATGAGAAATAATTGCAATTACATAAGAAATAGTTACAATTAGGTATATGAGAAATAATTAAATGAGCACAAAATCCTTGGTAGAAAATTTAAAGGTGGGTTAGGTTTAGGATCTCTAGTAGCAATAAAGAAATAGAGGTATTCCGTCGATTTGATGACGTCATTTTTAGTAATTTAAAATTATTTATTACAATTATTAAAAATTAGGTTGTTTTTCTTAATCATGATTCGTTGCTCATTTAAATACAAGCCCAATTAAATTAATGTTACTACGTGGCGTTCTCTTGCATAGTGTATTCCGCGCGTACTACAGCTAACCTGTTTGCGTCGTATCACTCTCTCGCACACACCCGTCCCTCTCTATTTACGATACAAGAGACTGTTGTAAACAAAACATTTTGTTGTTATTTAGTTGCTTGTTATGTAATCGCCCTCAGAACAATAACGGCACTGTGAACGACACTTGACACCGCGCGACGTGCTTTACTTGTTTATATATAAACTTATAAAGATTTATGGATAAACAGCGCTCTCAATAATCGAACAATGACGGCACTGTTTGCAATGACGTAATTCCCGCCAGCAGCTCCGAGTGGCTCGGATTTCAAGACACTTCGTCTTAGATCTAGCATCGGTCAAGACATGTATTTTTAGAATAGCATTTTAGTTAGTAATATTATAAATTGTAATCTTAGTTTAATAAATAAAATCAAAAATTGATTTTTATTAAATCCTCTGCTGTAGCCGCACATAACTGTTGCTTCATTAGTATACTGGCTTGTTTTGGACTTTTTTTAAGTTCTATCACAAGACTTGTATTTGTCTGCGACTTGGCTTGCTTTATTGCTTTGAGACCCGACTTATAAACCAGTGTGTCTGTAGTCCGTTCTAATCCAATTTGCGGAAAACAAAACCAAATCAATGAAATATCTCAACATTTAGCTTTTAATATAAGGCAAACTTGCAGTCTCCAATAATCAAATGATGTACCTAAATATATTGGGGTGGATTTTTTTTTGCAAAATCAGATACGCATAACCTCTATTTTTTCCATTTGATCCTAATTACTCGATAATAACGAGAATATTTGTCGACTTGATGTCAAACTTACTATATGAGAACTGATTGTGAGTTACTATGGGTTGACTTTAGAATTCGTATAGTTTTGGAAAATAAAACATCAATTGGTGCAAATCGTACATTTATTATTATATATTACACTAGCGACCCGCCCTCGTTTCGCTTCGGTTTATAAGTTTTTTTTTTTTCGAAATAAAATAGCCTATATTAGACACGGATAATGTAGCTTCCTATTTGTGAAAGAATTTTTTAAATCGATTCAGTAGTTCCAGAGATTACCCCCAACATACAAACAAACACACAATTTTACCTCTTTATTATATTACTTAGTATAGATTTAAAAAAAAAAGAATTAGTGAGCACATTATCGTTTCAGTTAATTTTTTACAGTCCGGATAGATCTCTGTGCTTTTTTTTTTATGTACGAAGGCGGCAGACGAGCATACAGTCCACCTGATGGTAAGTGGATACTGTCGCCCATAGACATCGCACTATAGTCGAAACAAAAAATACACACACAAACACAACAACAAAAATCGCACTTTCGTACACAACGTAACAAAAATTGTTTTTGCTTCTCCTCAACAGTTAATCAAACTATAAGTCTTGCATCAACTGTACAACCCTTTCGGTATTTTTGGCATATAGAAACGAGGCGTCAGTCTCCCATAATAAAAACACATTCGTGGAGAAAACTGTCATCAATTCTAAGACGAGATTACAAATACTTGCTCTCGACTGATATAAAATCACATAGATGTTTTTCGCTGAAATAAAAAAGGAATGGTTAGCGTGAAATTACATGAGATAGACAGAAAACTAACCGTACAATGAAACACAAAGTTTTTTCTGTGGGATGTATCGTTTCCTAGACTGAATCCCAGTGGTCGTTATTATTTTCTTTAGTTAAATTTGCCACCATATTTACTCTTGTTGCTTGGTCCACCTCATCGTCAAATAGTGCAGGATAGCTGCTTCATCAGTTAAATACCATAAGTGTTGACTAAACTTCTGTAGAGCTGCTTTCGCGATCCTTTTGTCATTTCGTAATACGTTCGAGATTTCGTAAGCCTCAGAAAGCAAAATCATGGTAAGGTGATTTTACTGCCAAATTACATTGAAGCCATGGCTTGACATAGGATGTCACAATAAACAAGCAGACGTCTAGCAGAGCTACCTTGACCTTACTGGTTATTTTGAACTTGACTGATTTTTATTTCAAATACGCCTTTCAGCACCAGTTCGTGAACATGATGGCGACAAGCAAAAATAAGCAATTTCCTGTCAAGTTTTTGCTCTAGGAGCACACAAGCACCATTGATATGACATGTATTCGGAGTCGTAGTATTATAATAGAGAATATGCACTTTATCTTCGAAATTCCAATCTGTGATGGCATTCCAAACAGCCTGCGCCTGCGCTTTGCCCGTAGAATTATTCAATTTTGCCACAGCAATAAAATGATCCTTATTTCCAAACGAAATGACTATAGGAAGACGTTCTTCATTGGATTTTCGGCCATCCATTGCAGGCAACAGTTTGCCGTCCCAGTGAACAGTTACAACGTCTGGTAACCTCAATTTTGAAATCGCTCCAGCCAAGTAACCGGGTCGACCTGGCTCTCTACTGGCGCTGCAAGTAGATCTTATCTTACTCTATTTTTATTAATTGAAGTGCAGCGGCGTGTGCAATATCAAACAAATTGTCCAAATTGCTTGTAAATTCTTGTTTATGCCGATTGAATACGTCTTGTATTTTCTTTGCTCTTTTTGTAAGTCTCGCCAAACCTGATATGAATTTACAAGTTTTTTCACACAATCCGGGAACGATTCGGTAGGTATTCGTGCCTTTTTCCAAAATATAACACAGTCGCGAATAGCGAGACTTGCGCTTTCATTAATAGTTAATCTCACTTCTCGCATGTTATAAAACAAAACTGCGAGTACCTACTTGTCCATTGTAGGGAAACTTTGACCCCGTTATTTGATGTTTTACCGTCCCCTGCTAAAATATACCCTTTTTAGAACTGCGCAATTCCACTGACATGTTCATTGACTAAAAGCAATAGGTTTACTGACAATACAACTGGAAATCTCATACACGTCGACGCGTAAGCGCTCGCTCGCCTAAGTATGCAAGTATTGACTTATTTCGATTCAAGTCGGCACGGATTGCCGTGGTCCAAAGGTCATGAAATTTGATTTTCGTGTGTTTTGATATAAGACAAATTACATAGTTACTATGCGTTAAAAAATACTTTGAATTTTTTGGGACAGCCTATAACCTATATGTAGACAATTATCATCTCACTATTTAACTTAAGGTCGCGTCGGTTACCTCAATTTACCGTTTGATTACACTTTGGACAAATTGAATTGTAATGGAGTATACTTAGATAGATATTTTTAGAAGATTTTATTATACATTTCTATCATATAATAACGTCATCTTTATAGATGGCCGTGAAAACCACTACCATGTCTTTCAATACTCAATACATTTATAGCTTTCATATGGTTACACCAAAGATATTTTACAATCATAAATGTACCTAAGCTCCCTAAGGCGTGGCACTGGAATGGAATTTTCATTATTAATGGACTGATTTTGATAAAAATTACCCTATAACCTTACGCGATAAACACTACGCAGCAAAATCGCAACCGTAACATTTTAAAACGCAACAAAATCGACACAGTAGATTAGCGCGATCAAATAGACAAACGGACTTTGTTTTTTTATATGTACGAAGTTAACCAGCGGGCTGCCGACCAGATGGTAAACGGTTACTTTCATTCATAACGTAACGTAATCTATAGCCAAAACTGTATTTCGTATTGCAATATTCCCCAACGGTTTGGTTTCAATCAATACGATTGAACAATATGCACATGTCGTATTCTACTTGTTTTCTGATGATCAAAACGTCATTTGAGAAATGTTGGCTGGAAGCCGAGCACTGACGGTAAAGTTGCTGTATGATTATTGTAAAAATTGTGTATTGGTGGAATTTGTGGTGATAGTTTTAATAGTGATAATTTAATAAATTTCAAAGTGCTTTGTGGTGATAAGTTTAATAGAGGTCATTAATTAAATTTCAAAGTGCTTTGTGGTGATAAGTTTAATAGAGGTCATTTATTAAATTTCAAAGTGCTTTGTGGTGATAAGTTTAATAGAGGTCATTAATTAAAGTGCGTAAGTTAATAAAAGCGTAAGACTGCATTTTTCGTGTGAATTATAATTTATTGTAATACTTATAATTACTAGCTGTTGCCCGCGACTTCGTTCGCGTGGTGTTCAAGTACTAATTCAGAAACTTTCGCGGGCGCGCGCACAACAACTCACCAAAGTTTCATCGCAATCGGATGAATGGTATAGGAACGCATACGGGACAAACAAACAAACATTCATTTTTTTTATATATATAGATAGATATAGATAAAGCACACATAGCAGAATTTAGACAATACATACGTCTAAGAAAAGTAATCAAACATAAATCAAGTAACAACTGGTCAAAATTTATAATAATGTGTATCTAGCATGCAATGCAACCAGCCCTTTCGGTTACCACTGCTGGACACGGCGCCTTCTCATGCACATGACACGAGGCATATATGACGTTAAAACGCCACACTGGCCAAGCGGGTGCTCGAGTCCAATCTTTCAGAGGTGGTGTAGTTCCTCACCGCTTGTGGTAGCGATTTTGTTATTTTATAGTCGTCTTGTACGACGCCCACGTGAAGATATGCGCAAGTAATTTTATTAAAATTAAATGTTAAACTAAAATTTTCAAAATTGCTATCATGATAAATGAATTTAACACAGTAATTATTGAAATATCGTAAAACAAATCGGAACAATTATCAGAACCACAGAATTTACGAGATATTGTAGTTGAATATAGCCGATGGCGAATTAAACTAATCGGGTAACATACCGTGATAGCTCATTGCAAGTGTGACATATTGTAATAACGGGGATCGTAATTATATTTTTTGGGGCACGCTGCATTCCCACAGCCGCTGAGCACACTCGACTGGTCACGTTACACCTCTCTCAGGGAGGACTACCGTGAAATGTACTGCATTTCCTACTTTATCGTATTTCCCCAATGTATGAGTGAGATATGCCAGAGTCCATTCCCATCCCATCCTATCGCGCCCCATTTTTCCAATACATTCCTTAATCTGCAAAGGTTTGCAGATTAAGGATAGCATTGCAGATAGGATGCCATATTGCTCGGATGCCATACATTCCTATATGGCATCCGGGGGCATGCCAACTTTGTAAGTCTGGCTGGACTGATATGTTGGCATGTATCGCTGATGTCAATGGACAACAGTATCCACTTACGATCAGGTGGACGAATATACCCTGGTCTCGCCTTTTTTTTATAAAAAAAAAGCTCGATAACGCGCAACATGCTTACATATAGGAATAAAGAATGGCTCAGTAAACCTACTATCATTTCATCGAGCGACTCCTGACTTACTTCCGCATGACTGGACATTGACAAAATGTGTTTTAAATTGTTTTGACAATTACGAATAAAACTTGACACTGGCAGAATGTGGTAATTGCACCATTGCTATATGTGAAGAAAAAAAAAGACATTATTTTGACAGATGAGCGATTTGTTTCATACAAATCGTTCATCCAATCGTTCATTTGTTTCCAACACTTGTCTTTTTTTCATAATCGTCACGACTGGATAACGGTTCGGTTTTGTTTCAATTTATATTGATAGTGGAAGACGAATTTTAAATCAAAGTCGAATGACAACTAAAGCGTATTCCGTACCAAAACGTAAACCGTACGTGTTATGGCTCGTTTACACAAGGGGAGTTTCTCAAACGCGTGTTTCTCGTACATCAGTCAAACCTAGTATAAACAACTGTTATCATCATCCGATCACTGTTATCATTATGTGAACAGTTGTAGGCGAAAATTGTATGGTCGCATACAACAGTTATATTCTCGCCGGAACCGTTCGAGAAACTATATTTGTGTAAACGTGCCACTGGTCAAATCGAATTCCAGAACTTTAAGGAACTACCGCGAACAGTCTCACAGTCTTTTTTAGTGCGCTATATAGTAAACGTCAGTTGCTTTATAGATCATTGACGAGTTTTGTTATTATTTTACTAATTTGTTCTTATAGCGAACAAACAGATATCTGGTCACGTGCAACGGGTCGTGCTTTGGCTTTTTGAGATCAAGTTGATCGTGGTTTGGTCACGAGACTCACGAGTAGATCGTTAAGTCACACAGAGATAAAATTAGGTACTTAGAGTGGCCAACTGCGCATAATTCTGCCCTCCCTTAATAAGCACAGTAATTATTTTAGGGCGGTTGAAAAAATGTAAACACATGCTTGTTTGTACCTCCCAAAGTATAAAAGCTAGCATGTTATCTAACTTATGTTTTCTAAAAGGGTAGAAAGTGAAGTTTAAATATATAAATGCGAGTAAAAATTAACTGTAGAGAGTTTGTTTTGCCGATTACGTATATGTATATATATGTACGTATATGTTTGTGAGGGGGAGAGTGTACGCTGCAATCAAACAGCCGCTGGGCGCGCTCGACTGTCCACATTACGCCTCTCTCACAGAAGACTATCTTGAAATGTACTACATTTCCCACTTTATCTTAACATATTTCCCTAATATACGTACGTGTTTCGGTAGATGTGTCAGAGCCCATTCCCATCCTATCTCTCCCCATTTTCCCAACCCTTTCTCGAAATCCATTCCTATATCTCCAAAGGTAGACAGCGCATCCGGGGGCGTGCCAACGTTTCTCATTTTGGACTGATGTTGGCATGTATCGCGGATTTCTATGGGCGATAGTATCCCCTTATAATACATGCCAACGCATGTATCGCGAAAATAAGATAAAGTGGGAAATGCAGTACATTTCAAGGTAGTCTTCTGTGAGAGAGGGTAACGTAGCCAGACGAGCGCGCCCAGCGGCTGTTGGATTGCAGCGTGCACTATCCTCCTCATTGTAATGTATCTACTACTATGTAATATAGATGAAAATTAGTAAATAATAATAATTAAACTATAATTATTATTAATGAAACCGTTAAATATTCTAAAACAGCATTTTTAATTTAAATTGTTTATTTTGGCGCGAAAACGCTAGTCGCCATGATGCAACACGTGTGACATAATTCCAATAGTAATTAATCCAATTTTTAATTAAAAAACGATTGCTATACGGTTGACGTTACAACCGATAACATCTCGGCAACTAATGTTTTATATCACGTGACGGAACAGATTAAAAAGTGTACTTTTATTAAAAAGTGTACAGATTAAATAAATAGTGTCATCTTGCACAAGTCATCTTGTTTATATGTGTATTTATAATATTATACATAATTTATTTTTCATGATATCGAGTATTTATTGCATTGTGAATTTTTCACGAAAAATATCATGTACCTTTTTCTTAGGTAGCGACAACGTGACAGTAGTGAAATAACCCATTTCAGTCCAATTTGTTCAAAATGTGTAAACAAACTCGTCTTGAGGTAACGGACGCGGACTTAAAAATTAAAGAAATATCTCAATATTAAGCTTTCAGTCTAGGATAAACTTGCACTCTCGTTGTATCAAATTATGGATATGTAAACAATTATCACCTTACTTTTTACTTTAAGGTCGTGTCAGTTACCTCACGTCAGACCGCCATGTGTGTTTATATTTTGAACAAATTGGATCGGAATGGAATATACATCGAACGCCATGGCCGTTCTACTCCGTATTATCTCTGTGATTTATCACTGCTAAATACAGGATATTTACACTAATGTTCAACTCACGATCAATTAAAGTGTTTATCGAATTTTTCGGCCTGCGTGTTGTGTGTATGTGTATAACTACACATTGAGCATAAATTGTGTGTTTAATCTATTGTGTATTCATTCACCATAAGCTAGGGTTGGCGCAAGTGTGAGGGAAACACAGTCGGCCATCTCTTTTTGAATTCGGCTCATCTTTTTGAGAATCTGTTCATATGTGAACAAACCCGTTGAACTGTTACTTCTATCTGTATCCTCCAACCGTCGTCTTTTGTACTTATCATGGGCGAGAGAACAGTTCATCGCTCATCGTTTCTCGTTGTTGGTCGGACCGCAGCCTAAATTTAAGGCCTGTCGTCAAATTAGATCCTACGACAAGATGGCGTAATACACGCGGCCAACTGTACACAATATTAACGCGCAATTTGGGGTCGGTGACCCCTACTTACTTTCTACTAGACATGCGGTCTGCTCATTATCGGCACGCCAAACGCTGGTTAACATCCCGCTCAGATATTAAGGAAATATAGACGTAATTATAACGCCGATTATACCTACTAGTGTAGTAACGTAACTGCAACCAGCCCTTTTATCTTATTTGGACATGGGCGTTAAGTTTTAATTTTAGCTTTAAGAAAAGCAATTTGTTTTTAATGTAGTTTTTAGCTAAAAGTTCTCCAAAGAAATAATCTTTACATATAATAAAAACAGTAGGTAAGTCTGTACATTGACTTAATCTATACTAATATAATAAAGAGGTAAAATTGTGTGTTTGTTTGTGGCTATGTTGGGGGTAATCTCTGGAACTACGGAACCGATTTCGAAAATTCTTTCACAGATGGGAAGCTACATTATCCGTGTCTAATATAGGCTATATTTTATTTTGAAATTTTGAAAAAGAAAACCTTGTGAAGCCAGGTCGGATCGCTCGTTTAAAATAAAATAAAATTGGGTGGTCTTTTTAGAAGCTACAGAACTGAAAACTGTATGTCTGTTTGTTTGAGCATCACGTAAAAACTACTGAACGGATATTAATGGGATTTTCGCTAGTGTATAGCTGAGTATCCGAAGGAAAACTGTGTCACCATCATACGACATAAGGAAGTTGAATTACAGAGGAAAATCAAAAAATTACTTAATAGAGCTAGTAGGTACTCTCAAAAACTACTGGATGGATTTTCATTCGTGAAATCCATCATTTATCAACATGACATAAAATCACCTGCTTGTACAGGTGTTATAAATATTTTTCAGCTGCTTAGTTCATGCGAGCGAAGCCGCGGGTTAGATGCTATAATATAAATAAATACATCTGCACGCTGGCCGAGCGGGTTAACCAGTCATCTCTTTTCGAGGCGGTCGGTGTTGTTCCTCAGAGCTTATAGTAGCGGCTTTCTTATCCCTTTGTTAGGCTGATGGTACGGTAAGAATTCTGTGGAATATAGAAGCGAAGAGAATAGTAACAATGTTCGTAAAAGTATTGTCACAAATTATGAGCGGTATTGACGACGTTAAACCACTTACCATCATGGGAACCACTTGTCCCACTAGCACATATTTCATAAAAATGTTATGTGGACGATAAATAACAAAGGTGTAGCAAAATAATCTACCACTGCGTTACTCTCAAACATTGTTACGTTTATTCACGTACCCGTCTGTACGGTCAGCAAAACTTACAAATGCTTTATTAAATAACTATTAAACAAATAACCGCAACCAGACCTTTTCGTCCACTGCAGGACATGGGCTTCCTCGTGCACATTGTCTCCTTAAAACAGCACGCTGGCCTAGCGGATTGGCGAGTCCACTCTTTTGAAGGTGGTGTAGTTCCTCAGGGTTTGTGGTATATGAACAAAGCGATCTCAAAAATAAAACTCAACTTAATGGTAAACTAACGTACTCGTATATTGCCATGAGAGTGATTTTTGAATAAATAACACTGAATTCTTAGCTAAACGCAAGTTCGTTTCGATTTCGCGATGTAGCGAGTTGTACAACGCCACCTAGTAACAATATGTTGAACCTAACAAATACAAGCGGTTAAACAGTATACCTTATGTTTTTAATAAGGTATAAGTCTAATAATAACATTTAGTCGTAAAATGTTTTTAAGTAGAAAAAGGGAAAATCTTAATGTTTAAGTAGATTTTTCTCCTGACGACACACAGTATTGCTCAAACTACACTTTAAATATAGTTATCAGCGTTCACGCCTAATGTTTACGGTGTGCGTCATTCCAATGGGGTTGGAATGGGCTTCCAATAGAGGCCAATAAGTTTCAATTGTCTTTTGTGGCTTATGCATAGCCCTGAGGGGTCGAGGACTAATGCTACGAGTGGCACAGGCTTCTCGTTAGACTGGATATGATGTGGATAGTCTGTTCATGTAAGTGTACCATTATCTCTTTTATTTCGTATATTATGTACACAATCTAATATCAGCATGTTTAGTGTTTTGGGATTAAATGAGATATGCTCAATCCCCACCCCCATCCCATTGAATGAGGAGTAATGATTTCTTTCTAAGTAGATGGCACATCCGGGTGCGCTCTATTCCCACCCCCATCGAATGAGGAGTAATGATTTCTTTCTAAGTAGATGGCACATCCGGGTGCGCTCAATTCCCACCCCCATCGAATGAGGAGTAATGATTTCTTTCTAAGTAGATGGCACATCCGGGTGCGTGCCAAATTTTATCATTCTGAACTGATGTACATCGATGATTTGCGTCAGTATCCACTTACTACCAAGTGGACTGTGTGCTCGTCTGCCACATTCTTTCCATAAAATAAACTCGTCCATTGATTTTTGGCGAGAACTCGACAAGTATAGTTGTGTTTTTGTTTGATTAATTGTAAAAATTGTGTACCCACTGTACGTTTTGTGGTTTAATAGGTACAGTTTATTATACTTCAAACTGATTTTTGTGATAATCAAATAAAAAAGTATGCTTTAATTTTTTTCATATACTTCCTCTTTTGTCCTCAGTAAACCTACTATCACTTTACTGAGTGACTCCTGACTTACCTACTTCCACGGGACTGGACAATGACAAGATGCGTTTTAAATTGTTTTGACTTTACGAAGAAAGCTTGACACTGGCAGATTGTGCTAATTGCACCATTGTCATATGTGAAGAAAAAAAAAACTCATCCGTTCTAGGGCTCACGCTAGCCCAACATCTGCCCCGCTCACGCACTCAAGTTCACTCAAGTTCGATATCACCGTTCAAACGTGTTTGTTTCTTTTGTTATTTAACATGTTAGTTATATGTATCATTATATGTACTATATTAGTGCCCTGCAACCATTAGTAGTTTCCGCTGTTTGCTTCATTATAGCTACATTTAAAGTCGTCTAGTTCGCGCTTTGTAAGTTACTATTTCAACTTCGCTGTATAAGGGCCGGGGTGTTTAAGACTGGTCGGGTCCTGTACAGTCAGGTGTGTAAGCTATATTTGATATACCATAACAAATCATCAGGCTATCTCCCTCTACTGATGGACATAGGCCTGTCCTAAGGCTCGCCACCACACACAATCTTCGGCTCACCTGCGTAATTCTTCCAAGTCTTAGGTCCACTTGATTGGAGGACCTCTTACACTGCGCTTCCCTCTCTGGTCTCCCGCTCCATGTGGTCTCTACTCATCTACCAGTCTTATCTACTTGGGCAGCATCTCATCAGTCTGTGGGCATGTCGGTTACTCTTGTTCTTTCGCATCTTGCAAAGAAACTCCGAGTATGTCTTCATAGCTCTCGGAGCCACTTTGAACTATACATAATAGTCAACAACTTCTAGTGTCACGTCTTCGATGTGTACCAGTACGGCAAGAACATGTTCACTGAACATGATTTTTGTTCTGTCTAAATTCATTCCGAGATCAATAATTTTCTTCATAAGTCATCTAATTTAGTAAAGACTTAATATACAAAAGTAGAAGGCAAGGTACCAAGAAGGCGAAGCCCTATGCCATAGACTGACCAAGTAGTACCTACTGCTTAGAAGTAGTGCTTTCAATGTTCCGGTGAACAAGGCGCTCCGCGACGTGAAAGATCGCAACACGTGGAGGACGATCGTTGACAGGCACTATCCTCAACATTGAGGCAACGACCATAGAGAGAGAGAGAGAGATTTTCTCACTTCAATAAAGTATTAAATATTTTTGATATTTGGCTTATTGAATAACATTTGTTCAAATAGCTCAGTCTTTATAATCTCCTTATAATTTAATTTAATTTATAATTTAAATTATTTAAATTATATATATTATATATATATTGGCTGAATTCGCTTATTTACCCTTGTATTTAATTAATTAATTAATCGTATTTTGTTATATTTCCTATGTATTAACCGGCGTTTCTTACACGATTTCTCGTATTAAGAAAAACGCAGAAAGCGTATGAGAATTTCTAAGCATAAATATGATCGTGGGTTCATGCCCCACGTTGGGCGCCAGACTGTCGTGTAAGCCTTTCGTCAGTCGTCGATTAAATTCAAGACTTCCAGTGACGTCATTAGGCCTTGTTCCGGGGACCGAGTAACCCCTGTATATCATCTTGGCCTATCGTGTAAAATTAAGACGCTAAACATTATCCGCTGTCGTTCTCTTCGATGTCGCCGCGTCTACTCTGTCCTGGCTGACGCCGCCCCCCTTGGCTGGCGTCGCCGCTTTTGGCTGACGTCACAGTTGTTGGCTGACGCCGCCACTCTTGGCTAGCATCCCCGCCCCTACTTGAGGCCGCTGCCCTTATCAGGGGCTTCGCCCTTACCAGTCCCGCCGCCTTTTCCAGGCGCCACCGCTCTTAACTGGCGCCACCGCTCCTTTCTATAGGCGGCGTTGCTCCTGCATAGCCCCCACTTCTTGTCGGTAGTAACGCTGCTACCACCAACTCGCCTACTGGACCATTTCAAGAACGGACACTTTCCGTCAGTCGACCTTTAACGTGCTAGCTTTATTTACTTTTTACTTCCTTACGTTATAATTATTCGTTAGACTTTTGGATAATTAATGTTAACCTGTCATAATTTTACCTCTTTTATTTCATAGCAAATTTTGTGTGTACCTAGGCTTACACGACATTACATTATTACTTACACAGCAGAAGCTCCAAAATATATTCAAGATTAGACAGATGAAACTGTGTAATAACGAGTATGTAGTTGAATTGCGATCGCTGTGCTTACTATAGACTATAATCTAAATAAATATTTCGATTGAAGTATTTTTTGTAGATAATGGAGTGTTTCCCAAAACTTTTTTCTCTCCGAATGTACATGAATTAGTAGCGGGTGCCTAGAAAGTGGTGCGCTCAATCATCTAGCGGAGGTGTCGACAGCCACTCGACGACTCTTGGTTTCACTTTAGTAACTAACCCCCCGGTTACGGGTTTGCCTGCACTTAATAGCTGGCCGCGTGGCCGTCTTTAGAATAGCACCACCCTGACTCTTCCCGTGGGTGTCGTAAAAGGCGAGAAAGGGATAACAAAACCGCTACCACTACACCACCTCTAAAAGAGTGGAGTCGCCAACTCTCAAGTCATACATCCCTCATGCACAAGACAATGCTCAAGGTTGACTGGAAGAGGAGGGGAGTGCTCTGAGGAACTGTTCAATACCTACACTTCTAGTTACAATACCTACCGCATCGCTCGTCATCGAAACTTTTTGGCAATGACCTGTTGATATACTTGGTTTTATTGTGATAATGATTAGGTTTGTACACCACACTATTAAGCTGTTTCTCTATCTCCTAAAATGTAGGCCAAGTAAATAATGGAGGAATGAAATATATATACCAGATATATACCGACGACTTGAAAGAGTTCGCCGGTGGTGGCTAAATGAGAAGAGCCCAAGATCATATAAATTGTCGACATAAAAGGTTCAGAAGTTCTGAAAAGCTGTTCAATTTAATACAAAGTTTCAACTTCAACTTCAAAGAATTTCAACTTGCAGTTTGTACCATAACTCTCAGGTTTGCGGTATAAAGTGTCCGGAAGACCGCGCTGTACGACTCATTGTCAAGGAAGTGCTTCGCCTTTCTATGGCGAAAGCAAAGGGGTAGTCAGGATATTATCCATGGGGAGAGACAAACTTCCCAACCCGCCCTTCAGTGGCGCCCTTCAGGGACAAACTTCAGCCCTTCGCCCCACGGGTGAGTGTTGCGATTTTAGCAATCCGAAATTAATATCACATTGAACAGCTCTTCAGTACATTCCCCATTATAAAGATGGGCGTTGCCCTTTAGAGATCGTCTCTCTCTCAATCAGCTAAGGCCAAAACAATTTATGATGTAATTTTTGAAAGTAACTAAAAAGTGAAAATTACCAACCTCACCTTACTCCACCTTACTCTTATCACTAGAATGAAAAAACTGTGTCATTTCCTACAACTATCCACAAGCGAAAATCAAACAGAAATGTCGTTTATTTGAATCGGCACAGGTTTCATTGTAGACGCAAATGAAAATTTGCAGAATTTGCATGTTTTTAAAGTTCACTTGAAAACTGTTACTGCGAACAAAGTTACTTTTGCTGTTAACATAATTTAATTCTAAACATATTTTAACGATAATAAGAAGGTTGTTGATGAAAATACGTGATATAATATTATGGTAATTGTTATCCATACAAGTTATAGTAAAACACTCCTTCGTTTTACTAAAGATGGTCATGCGCTCGTGTAGAGGTTTATATAAAGCTAAAAGTACAGTCAACGTGGTAGATCTTATAATGATTCGTTAATTTCATTTACCATACCATCAGCCTATGTCTTTCCACTCTTCTAAAACGAGGAGATTCGCCATAGAACTAAAGTCACCGATATTTCACATAGATTCAGCATGCTGAAACGGCAGTGGACAGGTCATATTTGTCACAGGACTGATAACCGTTGGGGTAGACGAGTCCTCGTATGCAGGTCACGTACCGGGAAGCGCTACACACAAAACTACTGAAAAGGAAAGAAAACGGAGATCAGCACTACCACCAGCTGGAAGCAGCGACGGTTAGACTGAGCTGTGGCGCCCAGGCTCAAAAGGTAGGGCCCAGCGGGACCACCAGCGCTCAGAGAGCGGCGGCTCTAACAGAACGACGGAGTCGCACTGGTGTGGCCAGATTCGGCCGGCCTGTGATGTTCACTTCGAGCCTTCTAAACTCCTCTGTAGACTCAGCACTACTTTTTCAGACTACCTGCTAGATTTTTGTTGTAGTGACGTCTTGTCAGAATCGTCTGTTTCTGACTTTACTTTTCGATTTTTAAGACAAAGTGGTTTACGGCTATTTTCGGCCGGTTAATACGTAGAAGATAAAAGAAAATGATTAAATACTGAAATATAAGGGTTAATAAGCGAATTTATACAATAGGCTATACAGAATACAGACATTATAAAAAATACGGAGGTTATAAAGGATAAGTATTTTGATACTTCATATTTTGAAGTAGTTATAATTTCATAATTGAACACAAAGTCATATAACGGACATTAGAAAAATACAAGTAATTATTAAAAAATTTGCGTTGAACTTGCGTTCACCGGTTGAACTATATTTTTCGTATCTACGTTTTGCGATGTCTGTCCATTTGTCAATATAGGGCTTGGTTCTATCTAAGATTGTACGTTCCATTCCGGTTTATCATTTGAGGTTCTTTAGATAGCCTTATATGTATTTCTGAAAAGTGGTGTAATGTGTTAATTTCGATGTCACGAATAAATAAATGGCTTGTATTCAAAGGGGCTGCAAAAAAATAAATTATGATTAACAGAACAAACTATTTTGAATAACTGAAATTAAGAATGTATTATTTATATTTTGCTAGCTGTGCCCGGCATGCGTTGCAATGCGTTGTATTTTCTTTTTGTCAGAAACCGCGGGTGCACAACAACTCACCAAAGTTTCATTGAAATCAGATGAATGGTTTAGGAACGCATAGAGGACGAACAAACAAACAGACGTTATTTTTTTTATATATTACAAGATTATTCTTTATATTATTTTATCCTATTTCTTTATTATCACCGGAGAATCTAAATTACCTTTAAAGATGTCATTGATTTGCTGCCCGTTCGGTATTTTTTTCCTTTTCATTTAATTGTAACTGGTCAAATCTAATTAAAGTTTGTTCATTAAATTTTCTTGTCAAGCGCTTAGAGGGCCTATATGTTGGTAAAGTGACGGCCCTATCACTTTACCGGTGGGTTTTAAGTTTTAAATTTTTGAATGTTTAGATTAATTAATTTACTAACCTAGTCTGCATGTAGATACTAACTGTACAGTGAAAAGCACGTACCGTACATTTGCTTTGTAAGCATTTTACTTTACCGTGGCACATTTGAGTCAGTACACAAACAACGATGCCCACATCAAGTCCATTCCACCTTATTCTTATGTGACGTAATTAATAAACTATCTCATGCTTGTCTTACGTCTTTATTTTCTATTCTTATCAATATTATCATACTGTGTACTGTTCCGGAAGGTACGTCGTTTTGGTCTGGTTCATACAAAGCTAATGTCGGACCACTTGTTACGAAATGAGCTGGTCTTAAGCAATCTAACCGTCAGGATCTTCGGACAAAGGAAATAATGATCTCTGTTTATCTGGATCTTGTTTATCTGAGAATAAACAAAAAAAAAATAACTATAAACTTTTTTTTTGTTTCAGATCAACAGAGCGGGGCCCAGACACGTGCCCTGGCGCATTCCAATTTTTATTCCGCAAACCTCCCAACCGGGGACGCCAATTCAAACATTCTCCCTCCACATCTAACCACAGAACTCAACCAATACTCTTCCGGGTCAAATCAGTCGATAAAACATGACAAAAAAACGGAAATATCAAATTCCACATTATCGAAAGCCTTCGCGAAGTCCGACGACGACTTTGACGTTAACGAATACTTCGCGAGACTCCACGGCAGTAGATATGTTAGCGCTCCCATAAATAGTCTTCTCAAAGATGACGCCAACGCTAATCTAGAAGCCACAGAAGAGAATTTAGAAGAGATAAACCTGAACGAACCTGATAAACCGAACTCAAGTGATGATGTGCAGCAAAGTTTAACGGCAGATATCGCCCAGAATTTCTCTCAGTTGCCAACAGTGCTTCCGCAAGTAGCCAGCGCAGTTTTCAGCTCGTTTTCTAATATGCTGAGTTTGAAGAGCAGAGAAGTGACTCCTGAGGAGAGTAAGCCCACTTCTGAATATCAAGAAGTGCAGTTTGAGAAGCCTCAGGATATGGGTGTTCCATTGATGGGAGTGGGAGATTATGGAGGGAATAAGGAAGTAGCGCCGCCGCCCAAGGAACCTCCGGCTACTGGTAAGTTGATTCAACATTTATATTGTGACAAACATGTATATTTGTTATTCTTTACATAGATATGAGGTAGGACTCCTGCCCTTCGTAGAGGTTAAAGATTTTTATCATATCCACCCTTTTCCAAACCACCTTGGAGGTGGAATACTTGAAGCGTTATTGTTTTAAATTGATATTCCATATAAGCCGTATACCACTATGTGTTCTGTTCAAATAAAAAGTAATTTTGTTTAAATTCCATTTGTCTAATTTATTTTATTTTTATTTATTTATTTATAAAGCACACATAAAATAACAAGTAGCCAAAATTTCTAATAATATATGTACACCTAGCGTGCATAAGTTATTTTAATAAAAAGTAAACAAATTTTAAAGAGTAAAATTATAAATTAATAATAATTATAAATACAATAATTTTTGATAAATCTTTAAACAAATCACAACAATGATCGAAACTGGAGAATTTTCAAGCGATTGCATCTAGATAAGTGTGACACATTAATTAATTTTATCAAAAGCAAAAGTTATAAAAGTAGTGTATTTACGCGTAGGTATCCACTATGTCTGCCCATTTCATTGCTCTCACTAATCGCTCTCCCAGGGTTGCTGGTAGAAATCTCCCAAGGGGGATAAGCACACCTTATGTATGTATTTTCTATTGTAACTATTTTTATCATTTGTGTCTACAATGAAGTATATAAATAAAAAATATGTAAAATTAGTTTTGAAAAAAATAATCAGATTGAAATTAATCTTGTTTAAAATTCGATTATAATTCTTCTTCTCTTTTCCCCCTTTTCTCCTTCTTTCTCTTTTATAACCAAACTAGCGACCCAAACTCCAAACTCGCTTCGGTTTATATATATTTTTTTTTCGAAATATTTTTTCAAAATTTCAAAATAAAATATATCCTATCTCAGACACGGATAATGCAGCTTCTTATTTGTGAAAGAAGTTTTGAAATCGGTTTAGTAGTTCCAGAGATTACCCCCAACATACCTACAAACACACAATTTTACCTCTTTATTATATTATACTATAGATAGACTAAGACATACCATACATACTATCAACCTATGTCTCTCCACTGCTGGATATAGGCCTCTCCCTTGGCTCGCCATCTTATATGATACTCGGCTCTTCTCATCGAACCACCACCGACGAAGCTCTTCATGTCGTCGCTCCACGTGACCGTAGTGCATCCCAAAGTGCGCTTCCCGGTATGACTATATGTCTGATAGTGTGTTTAGCTGTCTGCTCGTTTCTTTGTTCTGTCGGCAACAAAGAAACTAAACTACTGAACCGACTTCAATTACCGTTTATGTCGTTTGTTGATTTACCACCTGTATCATATTATTTTAAAGTTATTTTGTACTTATACAAAGTTTTCTATGGACATTGATCTGAGTTAAATTATTATTATTACACATTTTGTTACCCTATATTTTCCTAAAGATGGGAAATATTTTTTTATGATATAAGGCGCGTTGAAATCTAATAAAACACCGTTGTGAGTTTCACCACAGACTAACTTTATTAGTACGAATCTTGTTATACCCTACAGCCATAAGATGACGTCAGTAGTAAGATATGTTGACAGTATCAACAAAATCAATGTCAATCGTAGATCATGTTGAAAGTATATCTGAATTTAAGTTTTCAACACTCAAAGACCGACCCCTCACACCGATATGATCTCGAATCGTACGCGGTCTCTGTTTGGTCATATATTTTATAAAGTACCCATACGGGCTGATGGTATATCAGCCCGTGTCTCATCAGTACTGAATATAGCTCTTCGCATCTAGCTACTACCGGCAACTTTATTCAAGTGGTCAGTCCTGGCCGTTGGGCGTCTCACGCTACGTTTCCTCATACGTGATCTTCATTCGAGGACTCGTCTCCTTCATCTGTTATCGTACTGTCACATACATGGCCTGCTCACTGTCTTTTCAGCTTGCTGATCTTTTGAGCTATGTCGATAACTTTAGTTCTTCGTCGAATTTGTTCGTTACGGATTTTATCCAGCAAAGAGATATTCGATAGCCATTTCCATCGCTCGCTGAGTGACTTTGGGAATCAGGTCTACCGTCAGAGACCACGTTTCGCCACCATCGTCATAACGGGCAGGACGCACTGATCTTGTATATATGGATGGAGTATTCACGAACGCAGTCTTCAATTTAAACTGGTTTAAAAAATCAAATAAAGCAAAATATCTCAAGGAATTACCAAATCTCAGTCATAATTTTCCTATTAATAACCGATAACAACATTTCATAAAATCCCGTCTAAAAACATTTTCCATTTTTCCTTAAACGATTGCGAAACGGGAAATACTTACTCGACATTATGACAACAGCCGCTATTATATTATCTTCGATCTTTTATAAATTTATCTAATACATTGCTTAGTTTCTTCAATGATAACACTTGTTTTCTAACGTAGAACCAGTATTGTATTTATAGACATGAAATGTAATCTGATAGTGACCGGTGACAAGAAACATGTGAAGTATTGAACATGTATTTTGTATTCGTACTGCATTTTATAACACAATCAAGTTTATGCCTCAATAGGACATTGCGTCCTATACAATACCGTCCTATGGGATACAAATATAACTGATAGCACTCAACAATCTGATGCCTAGTTCACACCTGGGAGTCTACTCTGATTTTGCGCTTCCGAAGTTTCGGGCCCGATCGAAGTGCTGTAAGAACCCTACTCTCACTTTCCTTCGTTTGGAGCTCTATATATCGGGTATCTCAGATTATTTAAAACGTGAGATATTTTTATCGAAATTTCTCCTAGTATCTTTTGTTAAAATTTATATTTCGATCGTTGTCTCGTGCGATTACAGTAGTTTCAAATGTCAAATGAACTTCGTTCGGGCCAATATATGGGAGCGAACGTTTTCGAAGCGACGCACAAGACGCGATACACGTTTAGTTACTTGTATCGGCACATAGTTTACGAGATGTAGAGTTGAAATGCTGCGAGATGTTTGTGATATAGTATTCCGATACAGATGTGCCCTGGTGAGGACAACGCATGAGATCCGACGCAAACGACGTACTGTCCGTTTCTTTGTCCCAGAAAATACATTTTATGACACACACACTGCATACAAAAAGGCCTTCGGCAAACATGCGTGCGCCAGCGTGATGTGATTTTTGTTTCTGTATTTTCTATATTGTTATTACTGTGAAATAAAGGGTGCCCCAGATTGAGCGCCGGATTTAATTTACCAAAACTTCTCTGCAAGTAACGTCATTGTTCTCCGTCTGTGTGGCATGTGGCACCGTCCTGTTGGAACCACAGTTGACCAAGGTCCATATCTTTCAATTGGTGCCAAAAAAGTTCCTCTAGCATGTTCCGATACCTCTCACCATTGCTTGTAACCGCGTTGCCGGCCTCATTTTCGAAAAAAAATGGCCCTATGATCCCGCCGAACCAAACTGTAACTGTTTTTCATGAATCTCACGAGGATTCTTCAAGACCCAGATACCACAATTTTGTTTAATCACGTATCTGTCAAGGTGGAAATAATGCTATCGCCTTATTCCAAATCGCCAATCGCCAAAATAATGGTCTACTTCATACTGCTCTAAAAAGCAATTGACGAACCAACTGTCGACGTTGCGAATGATGAGTAGATTTTAACTCTTGGGTTAATTTAATCTTGTACGGGTGAAGATGCAAATCCTTTACTCGTTTATTCGTTGCAGAGAGCTTCTGGAAATGTCCAATTGCTGAGATCGATGCAGAATTGATGTTTTCCTGTTTTCGGTGACGCTTACCTCCACCCCGGCGATATTGTCGGCTGACCTTACACTCTGTTGATAAACATGGGGAGTTGCATCCATCACCGCACCGGTTTCCTCAAATTTCAGGATTATTTCAGGACGCCGAACAGACGACTCATTTTGTACACTTCGTCGACCCCAAAATTGAACCGAATTTGCAAACTGTCTCAGCAAAACCTTCATTATTTTTCTAATGAGTTTTAACAATAACAATGAGTTGCTCTTTCGTGTAGCGTTCCATGTTCACTAATTGCAACTGTCATATGTGACATCTATAAACAAACCAGAGTTGCCAACCGCCAAACAAAAAAAATGGCGCCAAATTTAAATCCGGCTCTCAATATTGGACCATCCTATATGTAATTAGTTAGCTATTGTCTGTTTTTATTACGTAAATCAAATTTATACTTCAGATAAATATACTTCAGATACTATGTTTATATTGTGAAATGTATTTGTGAAAATCTGTAAATAAATAACGAATTTTGACATCCAGAGGACGCTGTGACGCGGGTGAATTGCAATGGGTCACGTGATCGTTTACTGGCTTATTTGTAGTGCGCGTTCGAAATACGAAATTGTAAGGCAGGTTAATTTAATGGTATAAAGTGCCTTTGAATAAGAGCTCATAATTGGCCTCCTGTTCGAAGCGCGTCGTGAAACATATCCGTTGATAAGTTCATATCCGGAATTGTTCATTTCCTAAAACAACCACATCCGAAACGACCACATTCTGAAATGTCCGTATCATAAAATATCTTTGCTAAAACGCCCATTTCATAAAATGATCACATCCAAAAATGACCATTTTATTTATAGTCCCCCGTGGTACTTTGAATTATAAAACACTTATACTACTCTTTAAAATATGTTTAGGAAATAAAACACTATGTTTATTGATTGTCAATTGTTAAGAAAATTTCTAAATGGCCATTATTATCAAATATAGAAAAGAGCTAAATATTCAAAAAGTGGTCATGTTGAAATGCAGACATTCTGGGAAATAGTCATTACGAAATATTGGCGTAGTGGGAAATTGACATTCTGAAAGTGGTCATTTTGGGAACTGGATTGTGGACCTTGTCATGATCTATAAACGGGGTTGAAAATAGTAACTCGTATAATACGTTATATGTGATTATCAGTTAAACTGTGTGATTTTCTGCCACTAATTCCATTAAGAGTCATTGAGGTTACATATGATAATAAGATCATTTGAAGGCAATCAAGCAGTCTAATTTGTACCGACAGGATGTGAAAAATGCGAACCATTTTATTACCTGTTTACCGAGATGACTAAGAAAGTCTTGTGTAGTGTATGAGGGGAGCTATGGAGATATCCACGCTGATAGTATAACTAATGTGACCATTTATTTTGTATCCACAAAACGGGACATCTAGTAAATGTTAAGTGAATAAAAGTACATAGGTATATTAAAACACATTATAATCGTCATATTATTTATTAAAAAAAATAACGTGCCTTATCATATCTTTTCTATGTATGTTTGATATTTTTCATATGAGCAATTTGCCACAAATCACAATCAAATTGTTGTGATTTTAAATTAGAATGGCCTCGCGGAATTTTGGTATATTCATAGAAACTAGCATTGCATTGAGAACTGCAGTTCAGTTCTCAGCGCAGAGCCACCGTTTGGTTTTTCCGCCGTTACTTCAGAATACTCGTAATTGCAGCAGGTTAGTAAGCTTGCGAAAACGGGACATTTTAACATCCCGAAAGCACAAGTTGGGGACAAAGGAACGGATCACCTGAAAAGGGAATGGTCCCGTTCAAAACAGTGGCGAGATATACAGTAACGTGTAACTTAAAGTCTTGTGTAGTGTCATATAGGTAGAAGGGAATTTCCTTTGTGCGTGTCCCAAAAGCTTCGAAATAAACACCTCCGGATACTTCTCCGTAACGTCCCGCTGTCTCCCGCGGATTCCGTGAGGGCTGTTACTTATTTCCCTAATACTTTATTATATCCGAATGCCGATTAGGTTACTTAGGTAAATTGTATAGCTATTAAAATATTTAATTGATTATAAAAAAAAGCATGTAATCGGATTTCTATCCATAGTTTTATAAAAAAAAGCAAGGTGGCAATGTACTGACGACGGCTCGTATGAGACGATGTGAAACTGTATGGTATGAACGCGTTCGGCGCGCGAGTTCGGTTTTTATATGGTACGAGCAAAACCCCGCAGACGTCCAGCCATAGAAGTTGATGTGCTGCAGCGCCATCTAGTGGCGAGTTATAATAAAGTCGATGGCTCGAAAATATTCTCCGTGCTCAAATACCTATGTATTCCAATTTTCATGGCGATCGGTTGTACGGTATAGAAGTTGATGTGCTGCAGCGCCATCTAGTGGCGAGTTACAACAAAGTCGATAGCATAAAAACCTCCATGAAAAGATACATATATGTGCCAACTTTCATTGTGATCGGTCAAACGGTGTCGAAGTCTATTAACATCAGTTATACTAACATCCTCTTTTATATATATATATATATAGATTATTATTTATTCTTATGGTAGCGTGTATATGAGGAGAGCGTTAGATCGTGGTGTTGGAACATGGAAAAGTACATTATTCATTAGTGGAGATCATTCGCTGATGATATAACATATAACTGATTACTTAAAAGAAAGTCTTGTGTAGTGTGGGTATGAGGATGTATGTATGGAATAACACAAACAAATGTAGGTAAATGTTTAAATCACGAGTATGATTTAAGATAAAGGTTAAAAACACCCATTTACTATTACCTCACCACTATGTTATTAATTTATAAATCGTATTGGCAATGGTGTTTACCATATTACATCATAAGGTCATCGTGTCATTGCCTCGCGTGGGATTGATTGTAAAAGAAAATCGTCGTTTCATTGTCATTAACTGACTGCTGAGCAAAAGGGAAGACTTTTTTAAAAATACTATTATTGTTACGTACCAACAGACTTTCTAACGATAACTGCCGCGAAACGTACCAGCGTGTTTCGGGAGCGAGTGAGAATCGGAAAAGAAATCGTGAGATCTCTGTTCACCAGTCCACCCTAGACCCGAGAAAGAATTAGGAAGGCGATTAAGACACCAGCTCTACATGGTGTTTATAGGATTATTGGTCGGTGCTGGTCGCTGTGATTAGCTGGCCGACATCGCACGCCATCTCTTCCCCGTGGGTGTTGTAACAATAAAGCCAATCCCGAGGAACTACACTTCCAAACGAGTGGGCCCGCCAACTGGCTTGACCAGCTCCGTGTTTCGAGGCTATGCATCCCTCGTGCACCAAATTATGTGTATAAGGAGGACCATGTACAGCAGTGGACGAATAAAGGGCTTGTCTACGATTACTTTCATCCTTCGACCCTACAACCCTTTGAGGATCTTGATCTCTTCCTTTGCGTCTCGTCCGGGTGGTTTTCTCTCCTTGTTTTTCCTTCTTTTTTTCAGTCTGCAGGTTAGAATAAATAGGATTTATCTTATACCTCATCTCACGTTAGACTCTACTCTTTAATATCCTTAGACATTTAATGAAAGGCGTAGTGGTTCTATTATTATTATTAATTATTAATGTCAGTGAACTGTCTTGATTACATATACAAGTTACAATACTCAGCTTCAGCTAGTATAAGTTAGGATATACAAGGAACATAAACTAACGCAATGTTTTCGTTTTTTACAGGTATTGGCAACTATCGCATCACGACGAAGAAGAAAGCGTACGCCCAAATACCAGGATTAAGCTCTGGAGAGGCACAAACTGCACCGATTGCTCCTCCATCTCTAGCCCCTCAAGTTCCCCCATTCTTCGTACCTTCATCATCGCAAAAACTGCCGTTAAACCCTTTAGACGGGAGAATTATTGAAAGTGCTGCCTTTGACATGTTTGGAGACGCGAAAGCAAATGAAAGTCAAAATCAAAATTCGTATACCCTGTTTAATACGACATCTAGATTACCTATAGATAGAAATGCTGCAAAATGTCCGTTATCTGTCGCAGAATCTGAATCGAATCTGGTCACACAATCCCAAAATGTGTTTGGTCAAACAGAAGATTTCTCAAACTCGGTCCTCTCAGGCCAAGGATCTACCTCAATCATACCTCCTCCGCCAATGTTCTCTAATCAGAGAAAAGACAGTTTGACTTCTGTAGAAAAATCTATTTTACCTCCTTCTATTGCTAGGAGAATATCATCAAAGACTCTCGTCAAACAAACTCCGTCATCTTTACCATCATATGGAGACATATTTGTACCGCAGCCAATTGACAATGTCAGTTCTAACGTATTGGATCCAATATTGGCAACGAATGTCGAAATGATTCCTTTATCATCGCCGAACATGTCACAAACCTTTGCTACCACAACAGGAATTTCAGATATCCAGCTATCGTTTGCGCCAAGTGATATGCCTAAACAGGAACAGCCAACGTTTTACAATCTTGCAACAATGCAACCATTTGAAAACAATGACAAAATTATTCAAAATACCCCGAATGCATCGCAATTTTTACCTGAACTACTTACAAATGTATTGCCTCCACCAATAAGTAATCCAGCCGCTGCGGCTTCCACATCAATGTTGGAACCAATTCACGTACCAGATACATCTACCCAAACTAAGCCAACTGACTCGATACCAGCAACAACTTCTGCATCAATATTCATGCCAATGCAAACTTTTTCTTCAACTGTTCCACCTCATCAAAATATTCAATCATCGGGACCAACTACAGTACTACCAGTGTCGATATTTACGCCCTCAAATATTATGAATACTAAACCATCAGAACAGCCAGAACTATCGAGTCTACCTCCGTGTAAAGATGAATTTTTATCTAAATCTAATGAGTCTGCTCATTCAAACACCTTTAACCCAACATTGGCAACTAATATGCCAATATTGCCGCCACCATTAATGAAGGTGTCACAAGCGTCCATGGCAATGCCAATAGCTTCGACAATACCGGCACCAACTAGTGTGTTAGACACTTATAGTAACACATTGGGTGCAACCCACCCAAATTTAACTAATGAGGTACCGATGTTATTCAATCCAAACACAATGCCACCTCAGGATGTAACTCCTAAACCCATAGCGAGACTTAGCCAGGTTAAATCAGAGCAGCTAGACCAAAGCAATCTCTTAGAGCCTGTTGAATCTACGCAACCTAAACCTCTGGCAGAACCTCCAAAAGCAACTGGAAATCTTAATTTCAGACTAACAAAGAAAAGACCACAATATTATTCTGGACCTATCGAAGGAGTCGGTGCTATTAGTAATAATATTAAGCCTGTAATTGAACCGATTCAAACTGGAGGGTTTCATGGTGCTATGTTTACCCCTGAATTGGAACCTACAGTAACTGGAGACTTCAGTGTGCCTAAGGTTGAGTCAGCGCCATTTGATATTAGTAAACCGATAGAAGATGTTCCACCTTATATTCCATTCGATATAAGTCAACCTCAAGGTTATTCACAATCATATAACACAGCTTTCGATTTGAGTCGTCCACCTATCGAAACTTACGAAGCTCCCAAGCAGGAAACAAAAGGATTTGGTATAATTGGCTCCTTAAAATCTAAATTAAGTTCTTTAGATATCAATAAAATCCATAACAGCGTTACTACGTTTTTTGATCCTGCATACAATGATACGAAAAAAGAGACTTCTAATCAGGATTGTGGACCTTATAACCAAAGCCAAACACTTTTCGGACATCAACAAGGAAATAATTTTGAGATATTTGTCCCTAATGTCGAGCCAACGCCAACACAATCGTATAGTCAAAATTATAACTACCAGAATGACTACCCAATTTACACTTATCCACAAGAAAATCAGTATTCAAGTACATACAATTATTTTCCCACCCAAGGACAAAATACTTATAATTCTGGTTATTCTACAGAACCATGCAGTGTTTATTCGCCGGGCAACACTAAAAAAGAGATCCGAGAACATGAAGCCAATATAATCATTGCTCCTATAAATCCTCAGAAACCAAAAGAAAACTACAACAGCATTAACATAAGATATGATGACGGCAATACTGAAAATACACATTCCAATGTAATACCAACAAATTCTAATGTAACTGATAAAACAATTGAAACAATGGCGACTACCAAGAAAACTATAGAGCAACAGTCTGACTCAGATTTGTTGGCTAGTACTTATGATGCCCAAAAATCTTTACATGTACTAAAACCGGAAGAGTTAAGTGAAAAACTTTCAGCCTTACAATTAAGTCAAGCTGTGGAAGAAACAAATACACAGGCTAATATTACAAATGTGAATGTAGAAAACAAAGAACCTGGATTAGATAGCAAAGAAATTGAAAATACTCCTAATGTTGCTTCTGCGTCAGACTTTTTTGATTCACACAATGTGCCTAAAACTGGCAATATATTCGATAATTTTACTTTAGATGAAAACATTGCTAGCGATGCCTGTTTCAGTAAGATCCAACCACACATTACTGAAGACAAGTCAGAAATACCATTTAAAGATATGCGAAGCTTAGATTTAAAATCCCGTTCTTTGTTTTCAACTGGTTCAACTAGTGAAGTAAAAGATTTTGGAAGTGTTATTGAAAACTCAAATGAGAACGTTAAGATGTCGGGAAGCATATCAAATTTATTTTGTAAGGATTTAGAAGACACTGATCCACTTTTAGACGATAGCGACGAAGGATCTGAACTGAGTATTTGCGAAACTTGCAGAGAAGTAAACAAAGCGGAAACAGAGGAAAGAGAATCAGACGACTTAACCGATCAGTTAATAGAAAACATAACTTCACAGATCCAGCTACTAAATCCAGTCGGAGTCCCTTTAACCGAAGGTAGTTCTGTTGAAGCAGAATTTGATGCTGAACAGTGTGCAGAAATAACCCACATAACCGAAGAAACCATTGAAGCTATTCACGTGCAATCGGCAGTTGAACTATTAGATGATGATGGACTTATAAACATACCAAAATACGGTTGGAATAAGGACGACATTCATAACGCTAGTGATGAGGTTAAAGCGGAACTGAAGGCTCATGAAGAGTCACCGGTAATTCATCCCAGACAAATGAGCATCCCGACAGCACCACCTGAGGACGATTTAAGCGATGATAAATCGGATGACACGGGCGATTTGGATGTACATTCTATAGAACAGGATGCTAAGAACGACTTTCCTTTATTTGATGAATACGTCATTGAACCCTCAGAAACGGATGATGATAAAATCGAGTACAAAGAAAGGAGAGCCTCTGAAGATACATCACAAGATGTAGACACATTCACGAAGAGGGTTGAGAAGTTTAAAACCGAGAATGCCGCTGAGATGAAAAATGTTAATATAAGTAGCCCAGCTATTACACTGGCTTCGTATTTCGATACAGGGAACTATGCAGCTGAAGCACACTTTCACAAATCTAATTATTTAATCGAACTAGAAAGGTACTCATACAGCATAAGTAATTTTTGCATCCCACCTGGCTTTGAACAGGAATACGAAACGAAGCTCTGCGATATGGCTAACATTTCGACTTTAGAACCGATTAAAGACGAAATCATGCCGAATTTCACACAAACAACTTCACAGTTTTCCAGTTCTGGTCGAAATGCTGAAACGGAAAGCATGGCACCTAATGCTGATCTTAAAATGCAGGAGATTCCTCCGCTTTTGTTGCCGCTACAAATAGTTGCAGAAAGCGAAAAGTTATCGGAATTATTAATTGTTTTTGATTCCAAAAATTTGCCCGACACACTAAATGCTTTCGATTCTCAAAAAGCGAAAGCGTTTAAGGAGGATAAAGATCCGATGGCTATAGTTGCTAGTCCTACTACTTTGACATTGATAGAAAGTAAAGAAGTATCACCTGAAGCTAGTTTAATAGCGAAAGATACCCAAAATAAGAACGAAAATAAGCTCTGGCCAGACCCAATCAATTTCTTTACTTCATCGTCTTCCACACAAAATTCCGGGGAGGATGCGAGTTTCAATCGACTAGCGAGTTACTTCGCTTCTCCAACTGAAACTGATAATACAAAGTCTTTTTTTGAGTTAAGCCAAAGTCAGGACCATTACAGGCAAACGGGTCAAACAGCTTTACTTAGTGAAACCAACAATAATATAACGGAAGAACCTAAACCTACTAACAGCGAAGCTCATAAGCCTTTTTTTGAGCTAAGCCAAAGTCAAAATCACTACATGGACACAAAAAGTATTCCCCCCGAACAATACATAGCGAATTTAAATTTGATGCGAGACTTGACATCGTACCAAAATATAGAAATACCAAAAGAGCAAGTAGCTAGAACTGTCAACTATTTTACGATTGAATATTACAATGACGTACCGCATAGTAAAATTAATAATAATCAAGAACCGAAAAGCGAAAACAATATTTCAGAAAAGAAACTTCCGGAACCCACAGTACATCTATGTTCAGATAAGTTAGATATAAATAAATTAGGTAACGTTAATGAAGTAGGCGAACAGGGAAATGGCAAAGACGCCCTCGAAAACGTCTTAGATAATACTAAAGTACCGATGTCGGATAAGTTAAAAGTTAATGATTTAGATGAACTAGATGAAACGAAAGTAGATTTTATAAAAATATTAAAAAATTGCAAAAGTTGCTGTAGCTTACATTCTGGTAAAATAGGATTAAATGTAGATAGGGTGAAACAAGCAATGGACGGTAATAGTGGAGAGAATAGAACAGAAGGAGATTACAAAATGAGTCAAAATAAAGAGGGTACACCGAAGGATTCAGTGACAGTTAGTTTAGACTACTCTTTGGATCAAGAGCCCAATGAAGGGGTCACAGTCATCTCAGAGGTATTATAATTTGTTTAAATATTTTTATATTTAATAATTTTTTTATACAATGTTTCCGATTTATTCTCGAAGACTAAAATCATAGATTCCATTCTTGATTGCTATATACGTTTTTTTTTAAATTCCTTATTTTTTTTATGAATATCCCATATTTTCTACTTTCTACATAATATTTGCTACATTTTTACAAAGCATGAATGTTGGTTTTTATTTTATTTACAAATAAAGGTGACGAAATACGCATAATTTTGTATCAATTAATTTAGAATTTATAATTTCAATTTTCGGGAATATAAGTATCAATTACACCCTGTAAAAACAACCGAGCATTGACACTATTATAAACTTTTTTGCGTTCGTAAACGTGAGATTGCGTTAATTTTATAATTCATTTTCGTTGCTTAACTAAATCATCAAATTACATGTCTCCTCATGTATTGACTTACCCATGTGGGAGATGTACGGTCTTAAAATGTCACGCTGGCAAGTGGATTGGCGAGTCCACTCTTTTAGAGCTGGTGTAGTTCCTTAGGTCTTGTGCTAGCGGCTTCGTTATCCCTTAGTAACCTTTTACGACAGCCACGGGAAGAGATGGGGTTGGCGCTTTTCTATAGCCGCCTGACACCACACAAATAAAACCTTTAAAATTGTAACTTGTAATCTTAAAATATGCCTCATTTGTTACAAGGTTTCGTCGAAACAATTTTTCATTTATAAATATTGAATCGATCACACAATAAGAAAACAATTTGTTTAGGTTGTACACAGAACACTCTTTTGATAAAAAACGTCGTCGATTTTTCAGTGTGTCTTATGAAATAATATACGCCAGTTTATCGCCTAAAGGCACAATCTACCAGTCGAGCTTTGAGCTGAGCAAAGAGGTTCAATGGGAGGTGCGAGAAACACTCAAAAGAAAAAATGAGAAAGAGAGATCAATGAGATGGTAGCAAATTTAAAAGTGGGTTCTCTTGTGACAATAAAGTAATAGGAGGCTCGCTGAGGGGATTCTGTCGCTTGGTGATGTATGGATTCATTTTAGATGTTGTACATTTTGCGAATGGTACATTTCGCGAACTGGACATGCGCCTGTACAGTGTGACAGAATATAGCGTGTCAGTAAAATGATGAAACTCGCGCCTGCGCCCTGTTGTGTATTTGAGGCCTAAGGCCTGTTGTGTGCTTTAAGAACAAATTCAGTCTTGTACACGAGGGATGGCCTTAACAGATCGAGCAAGTCCACTTTTTTAGAGGTGGTGAAGTTCCAGCAGCTTTGTTATGCCTTAGTCGCCTTTTACATTAACTCACGGCACGAGATTAGATGGTGACACCACACGGCCAATGTAACACTAGCGCTCAACACCGTCTATGGATAATTTTAGAAAACATGACACAAAAAAAATCAAATTTTCCAGAATCGCTCGTCTACAGAATACTCGCCAGTGAAACACCACTGGTTCTACCGAATGGATAACGAGGGGAAGTCGCTGTGGAAGGGCTTCTCTGTTGCGGACTCCAGGACTTTGGAAGAGGCGTTTCATATGCGTAAGTTGTTGTATTGTGTTGACCTGCGATCAGTACCATTGATAGCCAGGTCGCAACCATCAGGGGGCAACACCAGTGCCTATTAATATAATTATATATTAATTAATATAATATAATAATTATGAGCACTATTTACTGAAAGGGGATAATGAATTTTCACTTCCTCCAAAGAATTACATATTTTTGCAAAAATATCCATTTTCTGAACTTTGAATTTAGCAAATATATTTATTATACAATTATTTACTCTATTTCCAGCGAATCTGAACGAGCACGTGATGGTACCCACGGACGGCGGCCGCTATGACGTCAACATCGTGGGTAGATTGAGAACTGCCGTGTACTGGAGTGAGAAACCCACCAATGTCAGAAGGTAGGCAATAGACGCGACTACGGCGAAGTCAAAAAGAAGGATTATGAATTTGGTAGGGTATATATGTATGTATGTTTGTGTGAATGTAAGGATGGAATTTCCACCGTTCCATCCACATTATTGGATTGATTTGAACAAGCAAAGTGTAAATCTATTTGGCACATACATGGGAAATCCACAAATATCAGAAAGTAATCAATTATTTTAATTTTTATTACAGTCAGCTGTCAGATCACAACTGACTGCACTCAGTTAGCCGGAATCCCACATCTGACTGAGTGCAGTCGACTGACCATATTACCCCAATCTTATCCCATCGCAACGAGTGGGGAGGATTCCGTTCCATCCGATCCCAATAATTGAAAATTATATAGATGACAGGACATGGTTCTATTTAAACAATGTTGAATAAGCCCATACCGACAATATAGATATTTCGTCCTTGCGCTAGCCAAACTTAATTTTTTGATTTTCCGTTTTTCATCACACTATCAGCGTTACTAGATTTAGCAGGCAACCGATAATCTGCAACTGCAGGAACGTACGGTGCGTTTTTGGCTTGAAATTCTGTTCTGGAAATTTCGATCTCAAACACAAGCCCCGTGGACGACCGGAGACCTAAAGTCGATAATGACGAATTGAAAGCGATAGTGGAGGCGGATTCATCTCAAACCACGTCTGAGGTTAGCAGCAGCCTACGGCGTAAGTGACCCTACGATGTTGTTTCATTTGCGTCAAATCGGGAAAGTGAAGAAGCTCGGAAACTGAGTACTGTATTAACGAAAGTCAGCTGCAAACACGCGTCGAAGCTTGCCTTACTTTGATAAACCGGCACAATAATGAAAGGATACTGAATCGTATTGTCACTTGTGATGAGAAGTGGATTCTGTATGATAATCCTAGATGTTCGTCACAATGGTTGAACCCAGGAGACACAGCCAAACAATGTTCCAAATGTAAACTGAGTCAAAAGAAGCTGTATGGCTGTAACCTGGTGACTGTATGGCCTTGTTATTCAACAAATGTCACAGACATCAATAAACTTACTCTTAATAAAACTAATTGTTTTAATTACAAAATATGCAGTCGTAATAATGTAAAAATTATTACTAGACTAATTAATGTGGTAAAAGTAATACATGTTATTATTGGCAAAGTAATATATGTTATTATTGGCAAGTAATATATGTTATTATTGGCAAGTAATATATGTTATTATTGGCAAGTAATATATGTTATTATTGGCAAAGTAATATATGTTATTATTGGCAAGTAATATATGTTATTATTGGCAAGTAATATATGTTATTATTGGCAAGTAATATATGTTATTATTGGCAAGTAATACATGTTATTATTGGCAAGTAATATATGTTATTATTGGCAAGTAATATATGTTATTATTGGCAAAGTAATATATGTTATTATTGGCAAGTAATATATGTTATTATTGGCAAGTAATATATGTTATTATTGGCAAGTAATACATGTTATTATTGGCAAGTAATATATGTTATTATTGGCAAGTAATATATGTTATTATTGGCAAGTAATATATGTTATTATTGGCAAGTAATATATGTTATTATTGGCAAAGTAATATATGTTATTATTGGCAAGTAATATATGTTATTATTGGCAAGTAATATATGTTATTATTGGCAAGTAATATATGTTATTATTGGCAAGTAATACATGTTATTATTGGCAAGTAATATATGTTATTATTGGCAAGTAATATATGTTATTATTGGCAAAGTAATATATGTTATTATTGGCAAGTAATATATGTTATTATTGGCAAGTAATATATGTTATTATTGGCAAAGTAATATATGTTATTATTGGCAAGTAATATATGTTATTATTGGCAAGTAATATATGTTATTATTGGCAAAGTAATATATGTTATTATTGGCAAGTAATATATGTTATTATTGGCAAGTAATATATGTTATTATTGGCAAAGTAATATATGTTATTATTGGCAAGTAATATATGTTATTATTGGCAAGTAATACATGTTATTATTGGCAAGTAATATATGTTATTATTGGCAAGTAATATATGTTATTATTGGCAAGTAATATATGTTATTATTGGCAAGTAATATATGTTATTATTGGCAAGTAATATATGTTATTATTGGCAAGTAATACATGTTATTATTGGCAAGTAATATATGTTATTATTGGCAAGTAATATATGTTATTATTGGCAAGTAATACATGTTATTATTGGCAAGTAATATATGTTATTATTGGCAAGTAATATATGTTATTATTGGCAAGTAATACATGTTATTATTGGCAAGTAATATATGTTATTATTGGCAAGTAATACATGTTATTATTGGCAAGTAATATATGTTATTATTGGCAAGTAATATATGTTATTATTGGCAAGTAATACATGTTATTATTGGCAAGTAATACATGTTATTATTGGCAAGTAATATATGTTATTATTGGCAAGTAATATATGTCATTATTGGCAAGTAATATATGTTATTATTGGCAAGTAATATATGTTATTATTGGCAAGTAATATATGTTATTATTGGCAAGTAATACATGTTATTATTGGCAAGTAATATATGTTATTATTGGCAAGTAATATATGTTATTATTGGCAAGTAATATATGTTATTATTGGCAAAGTAATATATGTTATTATTGGCAAGTAATATATGTTATTATTGGCAAGTAATATATGTTATTATTGGCAAGTAATATATGTTATTATTGGCAAGTAATACATGTTATTATTGGCAAGTAATATATGTTATTATTGGCAAAGTAATATATGTTATTATTGGCAAGTAATATATGTTATTATTGGCAAGTAATATATGTTATTATTGGCAAAGTAATATATGTTATTATTGGCAAGTAATATATGTTATTATTGGCAAGTAATATATGTTATTATTGGCAAAGTAATATATGTTATTATTGGCAAGTAATATATGTTATTATTGGCAAGTAATATATGTTATTATTGGCAAAGTAATATATGTTATTATTGGCAAGTAATATATGTTATTATTGGCAAGTAATACATGTTATTATTGGCAAGTAATATATGTTATTATTGGCAAGTAATATATGTTATTATTGGCAAGTAATATATGTTATTATTGGCAAGTAATATATGTTATTATTGGCAAGTAATATATGTTATTATTGGCAAGTAATACATGTTATTATTGGCAAGTAATATATGTTATTATTGGCAAGTAATATATGTTATTATTGGCAAGTAATACATGTTATTATTGGCAAGTAATATATGTTATTATTGGCAAGTAATATATGTTATTATTGGCAAGTAATACATGTTATTATTGGCAAGTAATATATGTTATTATTGGCAAGTAATACATGTTATTATTGGCAAGTAATATATGTTATTATTGGCAAGTAATATATGTTATTATTGGCAAGTAATACATGTTATTATTGGCAAGTAATACATGTTATTATTGGCAAGTAATATATGTTATTATTGGCAAGTAATATATGTCATTATTGGCAAGTAATATATGTTATTATTGGCAAGTAATATATGTTATTATTGGCAAGTAATATATGTTATTATTGGCAAGTAATACATGTTATTATTGGCAAGTAATATATGTTATTATTGGCAAGTAATATATGTTATTATTGGCAAGTAATACATGTTATTATTGGCAAGTAATACATGTTATTATTGGCAAGTAATACATGTTATTATTGGCAAGTAATATATGTTATTATTGGCAAGTAATATATGTTATTATTGGCAAGTAATACATGTTATTATTGGCAAGTAATATATGTTATTATTGGCAAGTAATACATGTTATTATTGGCAAGTAATACATGTTATTATTGGCAAGTAATATATGTTATTATTGGCAAGTAATACATGTTATTATTGGCACCCCGTTGCGCCGATATATATATATATATATATTTCTAAAAATACCCAAATACTCAAATTTAAATATGCCTTATATAATTTTATATCGATCTATATGAGCTAAACTCGTGAACTTATTTTCTATGTCACAGGTGCAGTTGGTTTTACAAAGGAACTACAGATGCCAGATACGTGCCGTACACAGAAGCGATCGCTGAGAAGTTAGAGGTGAGTACGCGAGCATATCATAAGCGAATGAATCAAAACCATATTTGAAATTTTAATAAATTCATCTTAACCCTTAGCCACCTAGCGTCGGTCATAGCGACTCCAGTGTTGCAGTTTTTTCGAATAAATCCGTTACTACGCAATCCGTGTACTTGTTACTCTATGTACCTTTCCCCCTACCCCGTCAGTACGCGCTCTGCGCTCGACTTGGACACACGTGCGCGCGTTCCGCAATTACAGGTAAATATATTTCGCGTGCGGTCATGACGACCGATGTTAGGTTGTTAGGTTAGGTTAGGTTATTTTTATTACAATCATTTTGATTTTGTTTTCGCAGGTTTATAATGAGTGAACGTGATAGAAATATTCTCAAGTGGTTACAGGAGACTGACTCAGAGTCGGAGGATCAGAGAAACTTGCCAGAAATAATAATTGAAGACTGCAGCGATGTAGAGGATGTTCCAGAGGACCATGTCATTGAAGCCGACTCCCAATCAGACTCAGAAATAGAAGGTAATGACTTAGAGCAACAGCAGGATATCGACGAAGAAAATGAAGATAGGTTGCCGTATCGGACCTCATCTTCTGATGACGATACTCCACTGGCAAGATATCGAAACTATTTCGGTAAGAATCGCTTTCGTTGGTCTGCTTTTCCCCCAGTATCAAGATCAAGGACCTTGCAGCATAATATTGTACAACAACCACCAGGACTCAAACGTAACTTTCGAGATGTTTTGCACAGAAATACGAGTCCTTTCGATTTGTGGAGGTTGTTTTTTGCAGATGGTATGTTGGAAGAAATAGTAAAGCATACAAATGAAAAGATTAGGAAAATCAAACCTAATTACCATATCAAAACATGTGTTCAAGACTTAGATGTTACCGAATTGAAAGCTTTCATTGGTATGCTGTACTACACGGCTATATTCAAAGAGAACCACACGCATTACACAAGTTGGTACAGCACTGACGGGACAGGTAGAGAAATTTATCGCTGTATAATGAGCAAAAACAGGTTTGAAGTATTGCTCAATTGCCTTAGATTTGATGATGCAAATACCCGAGAAGAACGCCGCAACAGCGACAAAGCAGCACCAATATCTCAGTTGTTCAAAATGCTGATACATAACTGCAAAGCAGTTTACACTATCGGTAGCTACGCCTGCATAGATGAAATGTTAGTAGCTTTTCGTGGCAGGTGCAGCTTTAAAATGTATATACCAAAGAAACCTCATAAATATGGTTTAAAAATAATGTGCATTACTGACGCCAAAAATGGATACCTTCTGGATGCCTACCTGTACTTGGGAAGGGATTCTGATAGCCAAGGTTTACCAGTTGAATACCAAAGACTGAGCAAACCTACACAAGCGGTTTTGAGACTGATAACTTCGATTGAAGGTACCCACAGAAATATAACCACAGATAATTGGTTCACTTCAGTAGAGCTTCTGAACATACTGAAGCGAAAACAGCTGACGCTTGTAGGTACCTTGAAGAAAAATAAGCGAGAAATCCCACCTCAATTTCTTCCAAACCGTCGTCGTGAAGTAGGGTCTACCATTTTTGGATTCACGTCAGATTCGACATTGGTATCTTTTGTTCCGAAGACAAACAAATCCGTGCTTGTTCTATCCAGCATGCATCATTCTCCAAATGTTGATCCAAACACACAAAAACCTGAAATGATCATGTTTTATAATACCACTAAAGGCGGCGTCGACATGTTGGATCAGAAATGTGCCATTTACTCAACTTCCCGACGAACACAACGATGGCCAATGGCGATATTCTATAGAATGCTGGATGTGTCTGCAGTAAACGCATACATCATAAGCAAGATGAATCAAGCTCAGACAGAGGTGCCTAGGTTCAACTTCATGAAGCAGTTAGCTGAAGATCTTGTCAAACCACATTTGGAACGCCGAGCGCACCAGTTTGGTTTGCAAAGAGAGCTTCAGAGTGCTATCCATCGAGTACTGAAACTGGATCAAGCACCCAGCGCACTATCGACTGACAATGCTGAAAAATTTGAAACACGCAAAACGTGCTTCACATGCGACCCTAAAAAGAAACGCAAAACATATCATAAGTGTTTTCAATGTAAAAAGCCGATTTGCGTTGAATGTTCGCAAAAAATGTGTGTCGATTGTCGCCAAAAATTGTGATTATTTGCGGGTTGTGATTTTATGCTAGTGGTAATAGAATCGTGCCTTAAATAACTTTATAATAAACGTAACATTTCTAATTTTATAAAAAATATTAAAATATATAAAAAAAACTTATTGTTCCTACTAAGATCTCATTATAATAAAAGTACTAAAAATTTGTTGTAATATGTATAACATAAGGATAAGTGTTGATTATTACTTTAAAATATGATTGTAAGTTCAGATTTTTTAAACTTTATATAAATAAAAAATACTAAAAACAAAATGGTGTTATTATTTATAACAATTTATATTATTTAAATGATTTGACACAAATAATACGCAAGCGGTCGCTATGACCGACGTTAGGTGGTATTGTGACTGATATACACGTTAGGTGGCTAAGGGTTAAAACAAAGTACACTCAAAATGACCTTATTTTTTTTAATATTGTATACGTTTTTTAATATAAATTGCAGTCACCTTAATAATAATCTTAATCTGCAGTATATATTATTTACCGGTTTTCAAAATTGTGTCCGGGGGCAAATACAAATTTTGTATTCAATTTTTTAATTAGTTTTATTTATTTTGGAAACGCTTAAATGTTCTTTGTGGCGTGATATATTTCTTAAATCAAATATCAAAAATACAAATTGTGTCATGGCATTCACGGGGATGGGGGGGGGGGGGGGGAGCGGTGATTCATGTGATCGCGAGTTCAAATCAAATCCTCGTACCGCTTGCTCACTTAGTTTTTACTTAAGTAAGTATTTTTGTTTAAATCTCACTTGACCGGCGTTGGGGAAACTCGCGTGCTCCCGAAATAAAAAAAAATCTGGAGTATGTGATCCATCAATCCGCACTAGGCCCGCGTGGCGGATTACGACCCTAAACCCCCCAGTGATTTATTAGGGTTCTGCAGTGGGACGTTATAGGCTGATACGAGACAAGACATTCACGTATGGGAAGCCGCGAACAACGCGAACTTAAACTACTTTTGACAGTAATTGTTCTCTTTGTTTTAGCCGTGGACCTATTGGGTCAAGCCACGCTTGAATAGTAAAAATGAGAACTAGGGTTAGACTAAAGAAGGCCTTATTTGCCCTTATTTCAGGCTGAATATTGCCACGCCATGACAACGAACGAATGGCATAGACAAATATCGTTGCCAAATAATGAGATGGTGGTAATGCACGGGCCTGCTGTGATGGCACACTTCCTACAAAGCAACACTACTGAACCATTTGGCGCACCTAATGTGAGTACCAACATTATATAACAAAGAGGTAAAATTCTGTGTTTGTAGGTATGTTGGCGGTAATCTCTGGAACTACCCGATTACAGAAATTCTTTCACAAATAGGAACTACATTATCCGTGTTTAATATAGGCCATATTTTATTATGAAATTTTGAAAAAAAACCAAACCGAAGCGAAGCTAGGGCGGGTCGCTAGTATTAAATATGCTCATCGTTTAACCGCGGGATGTCCAATTCGCGAAAGATCCAATTTACGTTAAACATAATGCTTTATGAATAATAGATTATTATTTAAGATTTATTTGATTTATATTTTTTTTAATTTTTTCCTTTCTTTATTTTTTTTTCTCCTAATTGTCTTAAGAAAAGGGTATCCCTTAATTCCTAAATAAATAAATCTAAAATAATCTATCATTTATAAAGCGTTACGTTAACGTAAATTGGACAATCTGCGGATTGAACTAACTGCGATTAAACGTTGCTCATTCGTTTGCTACTATTAAGGCTCGCGCATATTACGGCGGATCGCATCTATATATATAAATATATAAAAGAGGATATTAGTATATCTGATGTTAATAGACTTCGACACCGTTTCACCGATCACAATGAAAGTTGGCACGTATATGTATATTTTTATGGAGAAGGTTTTCATGCTATCGATTTTGTTGTAACTCGCCACAAGATGGCGTTGCAGCACATCAACTTCTATACCGTTCAGCCGATCGCCATGAAAATTGGTATACATGTGCACGGAGAATATTTTCGAGTTATCGACTTTATTATAACTCGTCACTAGATGGCGCTGCAGCACATCAACTTCAATGGCAGGCTTCAACGGCACATCAGACGTTCTGCGGGGTTTTGCTAGTAACGTATAAAAGGGCTGAATTTAAAAAATATATACAAGAAAAGTTGTACTTTCATGTTCGTTGCTCTAAAACTGAATGAATATGTTTGCTCTACAATGGTATATTTGCGGTCGGCGTCACCTAACCGCTCATTGAATTAGTTGATAATGAGATGAAATTATGCGAACGCTCGATTGCCCGATGCTGTATGTGTGTGTGCCTGCATGCGTACGCGTCCGAGCGTACGAGACCAGTTTAGTATATAAATAAAGGCTTTATATACTAAAAGCAATACAGCTGCGATATACTGGCCGGTAATATCGCAACGCGTTATCGCGATAATTTGTCTTAGTACATTTTGTATTACAACCACGTGAAATTGATAATTACAATCAATTGCAGCCTTGAATGAAAAAAACATTGGAATTTAAAAATGTAAATTATATGTCCAAATGTCTGGCAACCATTAATTCCATAAGCTTAACCTTTCCTAACCTATCCTTTCCCGCCTCCCTAGATATTCACCTTCGGTAAAAGAGTTTACCGAAACCTACCTGTAAGAGTAACTGAAGGTCATTCGGAGAAAATTGACCATTTGATCCTCATGGTCCACGGCGCCGGAGAATGGCGGCAACAGAAGAAGAAGATTGTTAGTTCGCTTTTCTTTCTTACTCTATATCTCATGTTCTTCAATATTGGTCCTTCGGTCCTGATAGAATAGTAGCAGTAGATGGTTTTTTCTTTCTCTATTTCTCCTTTTAAGAATTGACAACGTATGTCTGATGGTCCATGTGGTAAGAGATTTTTTTTATGGAAAATAGGCGGCAGACGAGCATATACAGTCGACCTGATGGTAAGGATACTGTCAACCATAAACATCCGCGATACATGTCAACTTTAGCCCAGAATGACAAACGTTGGCACACGCTCGCACACGCTGCCTACCTCTGGAGACTCAGAGAATAGGATTCGAAATGCGGTTGGAAAAAAGGAGAGGGATGTGTTTGGGCTCTGGATTATCTCACTCACTACCGAAAAACGCACATTTATTATTAGGGAATAGTGTGAAATAAAGTGATCAACACAAATAAAGTGTGAAATGCATTTCAAGGTAGTCTTCTCTGAGAGAAAGGTAACGAGGCCAATCGAGTGCGCGCAGCGGCTGTTAGATTTCAGCGTGCACCTCCCCTCCAAAATACTATGGTCTTTTCGTATAACATGACATTTTAATATTGCAGTCACATTGGACCTTATGGACCCATAGGGTTTTAACAACACTAGTCATTGATCGTGCATCTCTCTCCAGCAAACCACATCCCGCCCTCGCGTGGTTCGTCGCGGCTGCGAGGAGTCCGAAATAGAAGACACAGAACCGTCCAGTATCGACCATTTGCTGTTACTTTGCCACGGCGTCGGTTCCGCCTGCGATATGAAGTTCAGACCTGTTGAGGAAGTTGGTAAGTGGTCACGAGTTTCTTATTCTGCCGTACTAACTATAAGTGCAGTGACCAGTGGCTTTTGTCAAAATATAATTAAAGTAAGCGCCACAAAAGAAGTCGCGTAGACTCGGCGATTTTCAAATAATTTGATATTTCCGTTTAATCTTCTCCTGAAAAATAAACTTGTCAATTACTGTTTTATTTATCAGGTATAGCTATTTTTTGCGGTGACTTGAATTTCACTGTATCTCGACTAAAGGCACATTTACATAAGGAGAGTTTCCCGAACGCAAGTTTCTTGAACATCGGGTAAAAGTTAGTATAAACAATTGTTATCACCAATCTGATCACTGTTATCCACAAGTTTTTATCATCATGTGAACAGTTGTACGTGTGAATTGTATGTATACTACGCGCGCGAGCTCCAAGGCATCCGGCGCACGACCGGATAGCGACCCCCCCCCCCCGCCTCACTCGAACCGCCGCCCCTTCGCGCTATTTAGTCCTAGCGTTGCGCTCCACGTTATCGATGCATTTATAGTTGATGTCGAAGATGACAACAGTGAAGGCGACACGTTTGATACATTTGTGTCAATTATTATTAGCCATAATTCAAATGGTGACTAATATGTATGCATCTATTTAGTATCTTATTTCTATTAAAACTTTCACGCAATTTACAATTCATTCTATAATAGTTTTTGCTCATTCTTAGTACCACATGGCCCATATGGGCCGAGACCTAAATAGAGAATGAATTTTTTTTGTTAACTATCGATAATACTCTAATTAAAACTCGGTTACCGGTAAGTTTATCGAATAAGTTAACGCAACACTAGTCTTATGCATGGACATTTCTCAAAAGGTCTCGGAGCTCGCGCGCGGACAGTAGGTTGGTCGCATACGAGAATCGTATACAACATTCTCACCCGAACCGTTGAAGAAACTCTCCTTGCGCGGATGAGCCTCGAGGGTCGCCAGCTGAAATCAAAATAACAATCGGTTTCGATTGTTTTAATTTTTGTACTGTTGCAGTGAACGACTTCAGAGCGACCAGTCTACAGCTGATAGAGTCTCATTACAAGAACTCGTACGACAGCGGCATCGTTGGAAGAGTTGAGGTAAATACATATATATATATATATAGTAGGCGCGCGAGCTCCGTGCCAACTTAAGGAACGCGCCCAATGTTGTAACCTAATTAGTAACGACTATCGATATCGATGAATCATGATCTTAGTTATTAAATATTTTAATATTATCATCAATATCGGAATGTAAAATGTATGATATGGATGAGTTCATTGCTGATATCCATTTTAAATCATTTTAATCACTAGCTGTTATCCAATACATAGTGGGCAGTCCCACTACATAGTGGGCAGTAATTGCAGTAATTGCTGTTCAAAGTCTAAACCGCGATCGTGTTTTTCAATTCACTAAATGTTCGATGTTCAGTCGGGAGTCATCAATGTGGACGTATCGGTTTTAACACTGTGCGCGTTCTGCGTGCACTGTGTCAACACTGTGTCCCTACATCATTTAAAGATATGTGCACATGTAATATCTATTTGAAACTAACTCAAATAAAAAAATAAATCAAATTAGACAGTCTGTATTTATTAACAAAATAGAAATTTTAGCCATTGCCGTGAACGAATAGTTAATGCAACGAACGAACGAAACGATACGAATGAACAATTGAAGCATTGAGATAAACGAACTAAACGAATCTTTGAGATGTAATTTTCAACTCATCTTCACTTTAACGTGTTTAAATTTTGATAAAATGTCTGATTTCTTCCTTTGAATGATGTATGAGGCGACTAAGAGATAACAAAGCGACTACCACAAACCCTGAGGAGCTACAGCACCTCAGAAAGAGTGGACTCGCCAATCAGCTTGGCCAACGCGCCGTGTTAAGGTCACACATCCCCCCTGCATGAGACAATATATATGAGGAAGCCCGTGTTTAGCGGTGGACGTCATTGTCCTGTTATTGCTGAAGCATTAACACATGCTTCCAAATGCCAGGTTCTGCCAATCTCGTGGCATGCGACATTGCACACTGGCCCTCGCGGCGTGGACCGGCTGCTGTCGCGCATCACGCTCGACAGCATCCCCATGCTGCGCAGCTTCACCAACGACACCATACTCGATGTGCTGTTCTACACGAGCCCCGTATACAGCCAGGTGACGTGTACACACACTACACAACTACCCTCCCATGTACCGAGACTTACTTAGCCTGTAGACAGTTACCTCCCCCACCTAAATATATAAGTAATAAGTAAATAAGTAGATTCACTTAAATTTGTAAATAGTTTATTTCCCTTTTAAGGTATTTGGAAACACTATACTACAAGTTAAATCGACGACTTAAACGCAAAGCTCATGTCTCGTTGATTTCACGGTACACCCCTCTTTTAAGTATCAATATTAATCCCACTCCATATTTACCTGATTTACTAAGTACTAAGTACCATATCTACTAAGTACGGAGATTCATTTAATTTTCTAGACAATTTACCTCCCTTCTGAGATCTGAAGATGCTGTACTCGACGTGTTCTTATACACGAGCCCTGTCTAGAGCCAGGTTTAAACAGGGAAGTACCCGTTTTAGGTGCCAGGAGGCAGGTGTACACATGGCCCATTGTAACCTGCGTCCATAGGATAACTAGTCTCGTGAATTTGGTGTAATGTTTTAGTTGCTACCGAGTGTCTGACATATTTATTTTTGCAGGAAATAAAAATTAAATCGTTTTGGAAAATAAGTCTTTCCTCCATGAGGTCGTGTGCAAAAATATATTCTATATCCTCAGTCAATTGAAAGCGATTTACTGCCCGGTGGTAAAGTATACAGTCGCGATGCATGCCGACATCATCACAAACGTTAGCCCCGGGATGCGCTACTTACCGCCGGAGATATAGGAATGGATATGGAATTGGGAAATTGGAGGGGGATAACATGGCGTGGGATGGAACTGGGCTTTCGCATATCTCACTCACTACCGCGTAACCAACCAACGAAATGTAACCAAACATGGCGGCCTGAGGCAACTGACACGCCCTTAAATTAAACGCGATAATTATTTACATATCCATAATTTGATGTATCGAGAGCGTGGTTACACTAGATTTTAAACGAAATGTTGGGATATTTCATTGGTTTGTTTTTGTTTTCGGCAAATTTGATTGGAACAGACTACAGACACACTGGTTTATAAGTCGGGTCTCAAAGCAATAAAGCAAGCCAAGTCGCAGACAAATACAAGTCTTGTGATAGAACTTAAAAAAAGTCCAAAACAAGCCAGTATACTAATGAAGCAACAGTTATGTGCGGCTACAGCAGAGGATTTAATAAAAATCAATTTTTGATTTTATTTATTAAACTAAGATTACAATTTATAATATTACTAACTATTATTGTTTTTTTTTATATACTAGTGGGCAGACGAGCAAGCGGTTCCACGTGATGGTAAGTGTTACCGCCGACCGTGGACACCTGCAACACTAGGGGGCACGCGGGCGCGCCGCCGACCTTGCAAAATCCTATTCACAGTTCTCTTGAAGAGCCCCATATCGTAGCTTAATGGAAAGACCTTTTGAGGCAGTTCGTCCCACAGCCTACGGGTTCGCGGTATAAAGTAATTACACATTGGAGGAGAGACATTTATGCAATGTTTAATTAAATACCCAATTGTTATTCCACAGACAATAATCGACACGGTGTGCAGTGAAATAAACCGCATCTACAAGTTGTTTAAGAGCCGCAATCCCAATTTCAAGGGTAACGTGTCCCTCGGCGGACATTCGCTCGGAAGCGTTGTACTGTACGACCTTCTCTCCAACCAGAACAACCCGGTAAGTCACGTGACTTAATTTTAAATTTAACTACATTCATTTCACTAAGTTTTGTTTTGATGTAAATGTGATTGTTAATTAATTTCTTGAAAGTAAAATTTAAATTACTCCCCCTATTTGATTTATTATTCGTTGCTTTCAGTTAGAGATACAGTTCTTAAAAAAAAGTTACGTTACCACCATATCCTTCCATATCCGTAATCGAAACCGACAAAAGAGTATAAATATCCGGATCCGAAATATATCCGTATAAAACCCTAGTCATTTCACGTTGTAACTCGAGCCATTAGTATCTTTATCCTTCGCTCTCGCACGTGATAACGACAGAAGTGGCTGCTGTTAGTGATTCGTGGTACAGGGAGCCATGGTTTGACTCATGAGGTGGCAACATTCAGACTTGGAACTTTTTTTTATATATATTATAGAAAACGGTGGCAGACGAGCATACAGTCCTGATTGTAAGTGACTGTCACTGTGGGTGTCGTAAAAGGCGACTAATAACAAAGCCACTACCACGAGCCCTGAGGAACTACACCACCTATAAAAAAGTGGACTCGCCGACCCACTTGGACAGCGTGGCGCTTTAAGGCCATACTGAGGCCCAAGTCCAGCGGTGGATACTGAAAGGGCTGGTTGCATTGTATTGCAACGAGTTATTTTGTCTAAACTTAAATTCCCCTCGCTAGTCGGTGTACCCTGTGCCGCCGGTGTCCACGAGACAGTTAGTCAAAGGCGCGGTGACCACGCAGCCCACGGTCGTATATCCACAACTGGATTTCTCGCCGTACGCTCTCTTTGCGCTTGGCAGTCCGATTGGTGAGTCCGACGTTTTTTTTATCTACTTTTATTACCTACATTCTAGTCGTTGTTTTTTTAGCGTGAGACGCCCGTACCGTGTACCGGCAATGATTGTTCATACGAATATAGATGGATAGATACACCAAAACATGCAGAATAAGTAATAAACTTGCATGATAAGGTAAGTAAGATGCTATCAAGTAAGGTCGCTCAGGAGTTTCTCCTTCCGCTAATTTGATGTTGTTTGGAGTTAGTGCCTCAACAAGTCGACTGTAGCGAGGCTCGTCCTCGATGAACTCTCGTCCTACACCAGTCTTCGACGGTGGAAACTGATGGACATCAATCCCTCGTATACATTATCCAACCATTGTTTGATATCGGTCGAACTAACACCTCCCTTTGTAAGGAACTTAATTAATCACGGAACGATATTCCAGTTTAAACGTTTTAAAAATTTTACGACTTTTATGTTGTTCAAAGAGTGGGGGAATCAAAACTAACGAGGGTTGAACTCCAAAAATTATACACGAATTAGCAGGATAAATGACGTATAATTTTTTTTTTTTTTAGACATCTAGAAATATGTCAGGTCGGAAACTATTGCACCTCAGGTACAATCGGTGGCCATATCGCTAAAGCTATTTCTGCCAGGCAACCTTGGGGTGGAATACATACTAGATATGGTTGTACAAGCACATGGAAGGCATGTTACAGTCTAATAGTGTTCTATGTGCAGTAGCTCTCGGGTTATCTAATCCATGTGTTTTTAAAATGAAAATTTATTATTACGTAGTACCTACATAAGTTTCAAATTTGATTTGTTAATGAACCCCCTCCTCAATCTTCTTCAGATGTCTGCTTTGATAACCATGTGTTTATAGATTATTTACAATGTAATTATTATACTACGTTTACATGTACTGTTTTTTTTTTCGTTATAATGGTCGAGGGCGGCAGACGAGCATACAGTCCACCTGAGTAAGTGGATTCTGTCGCCCATAGACATCCGCGATACATGCCAACATCAGTCCAAAATGACAAACGTTGATCAATTTGGAGAAAGGGTTGGGAAAAATTACTGTTTAAAAAAAAAAAATTGCATTATTTCTCCTTTTTCCCAGAATTGTTTTTTATTTATGTATTTATTTTGCAGCTATATTCGAATGTGTTCGCGGCGTGGAGACTCTAGGTGTGGAATTCGCAATGCCGACTTGCAAAAATTTCTTCAACATATTCCATCCCTACGACCCCATTGCTTACCGGTAAATATGACTTATATACTGTAAGACATTTAGAATACATAGATAAGTATATTTATTTGTATATGTATGTATCTTAAGAGTCGACTAACGGATAACAAAGCGGCTAAGACGAGCGCTGAGGAACTGCACCACCTTTGAAAGAGTGGACTCGCCAACCCGCTTGGCCAGCGTGGGCGTTTTAACGCCATTCATTTCTCATGCAGTGTCCTGCAGTGGATACTGAAAGTCCTGATTGCATGTACGAGTATCTATTATTATCTATTATTGTTTTTTGTTTTTTCTTTTCTTTAATTTAAAACTGTACCTGCGATCCTTTTTCTGTATATCTGATGATAGACTGGTGGATAATGCCTTATGTCCGCTTTTTCTACATAACAGTGTCATTGTCCAATGAAGTATAAAGCAACAATTTTTCTTTCAAATCATGCGTTGTGTGATATCGTATTTATCCAAATGAAAAGTAAAATCCAAAAATGTATGTACTGTTGGGATTGAACGATAGGAAATAGGAAATCTATGTATGTATATAGGCTAGATTCTCACCGCTCTCACTTGTATCTATACTCGACTCACATTCGTGTGATCGTGTCTTAAAACCCTCGACCCGTGCCACTGACATAAATTATTGCGGATTCTTAAAAAAAAGAAAATCGAGGGAAAACATCGCGGGCAAACCTGCATGCACCAGACATTTAGAAAAAATCTGCAGAATGTGATCCACCAATCCGCACTGGGCCGGCATGGTGCTACGAAACCCCCCAGTGATTTACTAGGGGAGGCCTGTGCCCTGCAGTGGGACGTTATAGGCTGGAACAAGTTCAATATAGGCCATGCTCATAGGTAAAGCCTATAAGCCTGTATTAATTAAAATAAATGTAACTATATCTACGTGTTTCATTTTTTTTAATTCTTGGACGTTCTAAATTACGTTTGAAATTACATGGGTACTATCAGGTAACCAAAAAAGTTGGTGCTGTTTTTCTTATACAGATTTGCAATAGATATTTTTTTCAGTTATTTATTGCTAGCACTTTTTTTTTTTATATACTAGTGGGCGGACGAGCAAGCGGTCCCACGTGATGGTAAGTGTTACCGCCGCCCGTGGACACCTGCAACACCAGGGGGTATGCGGGCGCGCCGCCGACCTTGCAAAATCCTATTCACAGCTCTCTTGAAGAACCCCGTATCGTAGCTTAATGGAAAGACCTCTTGAGGCAGTTCGTTCCACAGCCTGCGGGTTCGCGGTATAAAGTAATTTTTGGAGCGAACAGTGCGCGACACCTCCGTATCGAGGAAATGCGGATGGACCGCACTTCTGTGACGGGAGGTGCGCTTGTATAAACCCGGGGTGGCAATTATATTGAACTTGTTTATATACTGTCATTTACTTTCGTATGAATTCCTCTTTCATTTGATGCATACAAATTTTGCGAAAATTGTTTAATTCCTATTGTGAAGTAATTTAAAATGGCCCCGAACAAAACGTTAATTGGAAGTTGTTTACTCTATGAGTACAAACATGACACCAGAGCGGCCGAGGCGGTGCGAAAAATATGTACCGCATTCGGAGGTGACGCTGTAAGTGATCGGATAGCACAGAAGTGGTTTAAGAAATGTTCCTCAGGAGATTTCAGCTTGATCGTTGAAGCATGCTCTGGAAGACCGAAGTCAATCTATATAAGAAAAACCGCACTAACTTTTTCGGTTACCTGATATATATTAATATGTTTGGTGTAATCCGGTTGCATCGTGCATGTGTGATGGAAATCCGAACCCTATAGCACAGGTTTAGCCTAGTTTGGGGGTTCAAGGTAACAAGTAAACGAATAAAGAAATTATTTTAACGGTTAACAATTTTTATTTTCAGAATTGAACCGTTAATCAACGCGGGCTTGCAAAAAGTTAAACCTGTATTGATACCACATCACAAGGGAAGAAAACGAATGCATTTGGGTAAATATTTATTTATGTATTTGAAACATCAAATAAAAACTATTGAGGTTTTTTTCTATAAAACATCTATTTCTTGCCGCCTTTTTTCTATTAAAAAAATATCTATAAATATACGTAATATATAATCGTAGCAAATAGTAAAAATATACATAAACGGCTTTGTTTATGTATATTTTATATATTTTTTAATAAGTAATTGCAGTGTATAATACGAATGATACAGAATGATACACTTTTAGACGAGCATACGGTCCACCTGATGGTAAGTGGATACTGTCGTCCATGGACATCCGCGATACATGCCAACATCAGTCCAAAATCACAAAGGTTGGCACGCCCCCGGATGTGCTGTCTATCTTTGCAGATTAGGGAATGGATTGGGAGAAAGGATACGGAAAATGGGGAGGGATAGAATGGGAATGGGCTCTGGCACATCTCAGTCACTACCTGTACATTAGGGAAATAAGATAAAGGTGGGAAATGCAGTACATTTCAAGGTAGCCTATGGGCGACAGTATCCACTTACCATCAGGTGGACTGTAAGCACGTCTACCGCCTTCGTACGTAAAAAGAAACTGTATTGTATGTTTTTTTGGTTTAATAGCTATAGTTTAATAAAGTTCAAAGTGTGTAATGTTTGTGATAATCAAATAAAAGCGTGCGACTGCGTTGTTCGCGCGCATCCAAGGAGTCCTCTTCTGTCCTCAGTGAACCTATCGCTTTACTGAGAGCGACTCCCGACTTGCTTCGACGGAACTAAACGTTGACGAGAATTTTCATTTTTAAATTGTTAATGATAAAGAGAACTTGACACTGGCACAGTGTGCCAATTGCGCTATTGCCACACAAGAAAAGAAAAACAAAATTATAATTTGGTAATGAAGTCACAAGTAATTAAAAAAAACTTCGATGATCTAAATCTTGGTACAGAAAATGAAACCGAAAAAATTATAATTTTTACAGAATTAAAAGAAACAATGACCCGAGTGGGTGCAGACTTAAAGCAACGATTAATGGACTCTATAAAGGCGACATGGGCCAGCATGTGGAGGAGTCAGTCACCTACCCACACGCAACTGGATAGGGTAAGATAAGATAGGATTATTTTTACAGAAGCTGAATTACAGATTAGCAAATGCTACTATACTAGGGCCAACCAGTGATGACCGCTATGACAGCTACTGATAGTGATGTTACACGATTTGTATATCTTATCGATAAAAATAGGGCCAATTGTGAGTATGTATAAGAATGTACATGAGTATGATTGAGTAAATAATTATTAATTATTGAAAAATAAAATCAAAATTACTATTAATATCATGTGACTTTATGAGTTATACAAAAAAATATAAACTATTTTTAAAAATATTATGGTACCAATTTAATCAGTTTTTTTGCATATCACTTACCATTAAGACCATAAAAACTGTTTGCGACTCTGGTATTTGTTGAGACATGTCGACAAACAATACCTGAATAAGTCATAAGTACCGTATCTATGCACCGGGAAAAATGGCGACAGCAATTACGAGATTTCATGACCATATACATAAACTATTCTGATACTGTCTGCACCATCTCTGCCTATAGGTGTCGTAAAAGACCACTAAGAAACGGTTACCACAAGCCCCGATGAACTACACCACCTCCAAACTAGTTGGCGAGTCCACTCTTATAGGTGCCGTGTGGTGGGTGTTGTAAAAGGCGACTAAGGGTAGCAAAGCCGGCACCACAGGCCCCGAGGATATTCAATATTAAAAGGGTCAAAATATATTTTTATTTAACTTTGTATAATGAATTAGCATAAGAATAAATAAATAATAACACTTACCACATTATATAATAAATATATACAATAGCAAATAAATAAAATAACGTTGAACCTACAGCATCCTTTATTATGAGTTTCCACCAGTTAAACTGTTTGTTTCAACACATTCCTATAAAAAATGTGATTGAACCTGGACCACCTGGACTTCGTGAGTTGAAATCCTCGGCTGTGCGGACTTTACACTAAATTTATACTTAAGTATGGATTTTTAAAAATTATCAATTGCTCGCCAGCCAGGGAAGACATCGTGGAGCAGTTCGCATGTTCGAGAAATAAAAGAAACTCTAGAGTATGTGATCGACCGATCGGCACTGGGTCCGCGTGGTGGATTACCACCCTAAGCCCCAGTAATGATTTACAAGTGGAGGCCTCTGCCCCGCAGTGGCACAGAGGCTGATGCAAGGTCCCAAGTACTATAAAAAATGTATTTAATTTTGCAGGTAGTTGAAGAAGAAATTGAAAAGGAAGCGTTGAACGAGGAAAACCAAGAAGACACCGCGGAGAATTTCGAGGTGAGCCATTTCAGCGTGTAAATTAAGAGGGTAGGAAGTGTCTTGCCCATACAAACGTATTCCCCTGTTTTCTCCCCGAGTTCTGGCGATAGGGGTAGTTATTTTTTAATATGTTACAGATATGTACCATGAGCATGTCTCTACTTGTTGATTTTTTTTTATTAGTTCTTTCTTAAGTGCTGGGACCCTCCAAAAATAAAATGCCCCGTTAAAACGCTGCTGTGCAAAGCCCAGTGTTCACATTTAACAATTCTTATTTTAAAAAAAGCAAAACGTACCAACATAGAGAAACTGTTCAAACCAGAAATCCGATATTTTTTGGAGGAAACAGGGGAATAGGAAATCTCGATTTTCTCTAATTATTACAGGTATTATCACCTCGATGTGCAATTGTCCCTTTCTCTTAATGAAATTGCATCGCTCGCTGCCGAGACACCGCTAGATTGTACAAATACCTATTTTTGAAATCCGCCTCCGCCATCTTCCCGTCTTAAATATAAGGAGATTTGTCTGATTGAATTGAAATTTGACACAAAAATAGTTTGGTTCTATTCTGCATCGGTTCAAAAATGAGACAAATCAATTCGATAGTTCCAAAATTATGACGGTGGTAAACTTTTCAAAAAATCCCAGAAATAAAGATTTCGTTGTCTATCTATGCATGTCGTTGTATAGGGCTCGTAAAGCTCTAAAGCTTTCTTTTCTGAAACGTACGAAAAATAAAGAAATTTTCCTTCCGCGTGGCGCTGCCATCGATTTTTGCCATTCTTTTCTCATTGTACTTGTAACCAGCCTATAACGTCCCATTGCAAGCCACGGGCCTCCCATAATAGATCACTGAAGGATTTCAGTAATCTATTAGGGGTTTCAGGCCTAATAGATCACTGAAGGGTTTCGGGACGTAATCTACCACGCGAGCGCAATGCGGATCGGTATTTTTGTCACGTTTCAATGGCCAGATATAAAGCATACAACGTGTCATTGAAATACCGTGAAAGCTGAAAATAGTATCGAGAGAGATTCGATTCTACCAGTATTTACAATAGATTGTTTTCGTTTCAAGTATATCTTCTGTTCTGCGTGCAGTTATGCAAAACAGATAAACTCGTTGCAACTTCCGCGCCGCCCGGTCATTACTCTGTACCGAGTAATAAACACTACAAACATTTTAGATAGAACGATAAAACTTTACACGTTCGTAACTGTTCATTTATTCTCTAAAATAATGTTAGTTTTCGCTAGAACGGTTTTAAATATTTTATATTAGTCGACGTATTTCAGGTTTTACTTTTTCAATGACACGTTGTATTTTAAGGTCTGTGTATTTTCAGAAACTTATTTTTTTTATATTTCACATGAGACAACAGCATTAACATAGTATAAAAATCTCTAAACAATGTTTCAACAAATGATAAGTAATTGCTGGAATTATACTACACTTTTATTAAACTACCTGTAAAAATTTGCTTATGAAAAGCCTTTTTAAATATATTTTTTTATATATATATGGAAGTGGGCGGACGAGCAAGTGGTCCCACGTGATGATAAGTGTTACCGCTGCCCGTGGACACCTGCAACACCAGGGAGTATGCGGGCGCGCCGTCAACCTTGCAAAATCTTGAATCAAAATCACAGCTCTCTTGAAGAACCCCATATCGTAGCTTAATGGAAAGACCTCTTGAGGCAGTTCGCTCCACGGGCTACGGGTTCGCGGTATAAAATAGTTTTTGGACGGAACAGTGCGCGACACCTGCCGTCACAGAGGTGCGGATGGACCGCCCTTCCGTGACGGGAGGTGCGTATTATTTATAATTTTAATTTTTTTTCTACGGCAGCCCCCTCCCGAAATGCTGGGAAAATTAAACTCGGGTCGTCGCATTGACTATGTACTGCAAGAGGCTCCCTTCGAGATCATATACGAATATTTATTCGCTATGAAGAGCCATGTTTGTTACTGGTGAGTAGTGAATACCCTAATACCCCGCATTACGCGGATTCCTTATTTCCCACCTTAACAAACTTCCTGCAAGTGTATATGTAAGTGCATTTGATGTCTTTACTCAAACAGTGTGAATGACTGATATGTTTATTATTATCTTATTTATATTTTTATGTATGTATGTATATATGCATGTGTGGGTGTGTGTGTGTAAATTTATATTTATGTTGTATTTACGTACTTAGTGTAATAGTGTCAAAACGCCATTATATTTAGCGGCACTACCCTTAGCCTGCTCTCAACCACCAAAGGTTAGCTGGAAGAAAATGCTATATAGCATTAAGTTCGCCATTGTACACACATTTTGGTGCAATAAAGAATTTATCTATCTATCTATATAAGTGCACTGTAAGTGTAGTGTAAGTGACTTACTGGAAGTGAAATATGCCAGAGGTCATTCCCACCCCAATTTTGTCAACCCTTCCTCCAAATCCATTCCTCTGAATCTCCAACGGTACGTTGCGCATCCAGGGGCGTGCCAATGTTTGTCAGTCTGCGCTGATGTTGGCATGTATCGCGGATGTCGCCTTCTTTTCCGTGACGACGGTCACAAACCCACGCGACACCACGCGGCATATCTCTTCAATGATATGTGTTTTCATTTCAGGATGTCAGAAGACACAATGTTGATGATTCTCCATGAGATATATTCCTCTCTGGGAGTGCGGCCCGATGGCACCGTCTCCGTGCCGGGTATGACTGTGGAACGCACCAGGACCATCAAACAGGTTAGTGTTCGTTTTGTCATTCGTCGTTCACTTAGTTTTTGAGGGGGAGAGTGCACGCTGCAATCCAACAGCCGCTGGGCGCGCTCGACTGACCACGTTATCCCTCTCTCACAGAAGACTGCCTTGAAATGTACTGCATTTTCCACTTTCCCCAATGTACGTACGTGTTTCGGTAGTGAGTGAGATGTGCCAGAGCTCGTTCCCGTACTATACCAACCCTTTCTCCAAATCCATTCCTATATCTTCAAAGGTAGAGAGCACATCCGGGGGCGTGCCAACGTTTGTCATTCTGGGCTGATGTTGGCATGTATCGCGGATGTCCGTTGGCGACAGTATCCACTTACCATCAGCTGGACTGTATGCTCGTACAAAAAAGTATGTGTAGAACACACCAGAATTATTAAACACATTAGAATTACTTTCACATTCATCAACCGCTTTCCATTTATCCAACATGGTATCCGTGGAACCCACCAGGACCAACAAACATGTTAATATCCATTCAATTATCATCAAGAGCGGTGACAGCTTAGGGGTATCTATACTCGACTCACGTTCGTGTGGTCGTGAGATCAAATCCTCGCCACGTACCGCTGGGTTCTTAGAAATTGTCGCTAAGCTCGATGGCGTGGGAAAGCATCGTGAGGAGATCCGCATGCGTCAGAAATTTAAAAAAATCTGGAGTATGTGATCCAATCCGCACTGGACTCGCGTGGTGGATTGTGGCTCCGAAGCCCCTAATGATATTCACCAGGAGAGGTCCGCGCCCTGCAGCGGGAGGTTATAGGCTGATACAAGTACACATTGATCATTATTCATTCATCATGATGTCTGTGGAGACACCAGAATCATCAAACATATTTGTGTAAGCATTTGATCATTCACTCATCGTGGTAGTTTGTGCAGTTCCAAAATTGTGGAAACTATTCAAAAAAAATCCCAAAAAGCAATTGACATCTATAGATACAAAAAAAAAGCTATAACTACACGTCGTTGTATTCTACAGTTTTCGTGTAAACACTTGTTTCCAAAAACCGTACAGAGAGTGGCGAAATATACCTTTCAAATGGTTTTATTTTTTGTTACAGGATGATTTAATCGTCAGTGGTTCAGGTACATATGATAAATATATTATACATTAATAATAATATTGTAAAAAGAAATATATTTAAGGAAAAAAATAGTTCTTTCCACAATTGTCAAATTTAATGGAAAAATCGGCCCAACAGCCATTATACTATTCGAAAAAGAAGTACAAAAAAAGTCATTTAAAAATCTGTCAATTTTTAAATTAAGGCTCATTTACATAAGGAGAGTTACTCGAACTGTTCGAGCGAGTATATTGTATATGATTCTCGTATGCGACAAAATTATATACAATTCTCGCCTACAATTGTTCACATGATAATAAAAATTCAATGATAACAGTTGTGTATACTGGTTTTTGAGCGATGTTGGAAAACCTCGACATGTGTAAAATGACCCACAAGTTACATAAGTCGTTTATAGAATTGTACATTTCAAGAAGGGGGTCACAGTGAAATAAAAACTACCTGTATCCTATTAACATTGAATTTCTTTCGTGTAAACTAGCAACTTCTGTTCTGTGACTTTCTAAATGCATCCCTTTTTTCCTCCACTTTACATCCACTCACTAGCGTCGCGTAAGTACACTCACGCACTGGTGTCGCGTAAGTACACTCACGCACTGGCGTCGCGTAAGTACACTCACGCACTGGCGTCGCGTAAGTACACTCACGCACTGGCGTCGCGTAAGTACACTCACGCCGATGTACATACATGTAGTATGTGTCTAATAGTAACTGTTTGTCTAATGGAAGTGTGCGTCGTTTTTCAGTACTACAGAGTGATAAAGTCAGAGACTTCATTTGAAAATCATTAACTTTTTTTTCTTTGAAAAATATCAGGTTCAGAAATGAGCCGTGGAACAAAGGTTTTTAGTTTTAATGATAGAGATTCAATTTTAAGACGATGCAGTCATTTGTATTTCACACTGTATCCAACTGTTTTAAAGAAAATTTTAAAAAAATACAATTTTTGTTTTTAATAAATTTTATTTTTATTTATTTTGCAGATGGCCCGTCAACAAGTCGGGGAAGTTCGTGATTAGAAAAAAAATATTAGTTTAATTTATCTATTTATAATATGTATATTTGGGGAAAAAAGTCTATATAATAACTTAGTTTAGCGACCTAATAATAATATATTTTTTACGAACTAATAAATTAATTATATTACGACTTCAGCGTGTCTCTCCACTGCTGGATACAGTCCTCTCCATCTATACACACATTACAGAAAACTTTATATAAATCTTCTAAAAAAAAATTGAAGCAATGTTCTCGTGGTATTTTTATTATAAATGCCTATCATACCATAGACAGCGACCCAATCTCTTCTGTGATTATAATTCCTACCACATGCAAAGCCCTATGTATTATGTACAGTGTCCTGACAAGATTTTTCTCAATAGGATAAAAATGAGTTAAAAATGTATAATAAAAACCATTGCTTTAAAATAACGATTATTATTTGTTAACAAAAGTAACAAAGAATGACATGAAAATATTAATGTCATATACAGGTTGCTTAAATGTTCTATACTCGGCTCAGCTTAGCATACTTGGCTTAGTGACGTCACTTTCGGACTTGGCGATAAGTCTGCAAAATAGCTTACAGTAAGCGGGGAACCGAAACCAAGGAGTCCATGAAACGCTTTACAGAACAATCGCTGGTAATAAGCGCAACATTTGCGAAATGTCTTATATAGATCGCTAAACAAAATCAATAACTACGAAATGATTTGCACTAAGCGACGGACGAAAAGCAATGAACTTGCGAAGTGGCTCTTAGTAAGCCGCGGACCGAAACCTATTGATCTGTGAAATGGCTTACCGTAAGCCACCGAAACATTAGCCATTTTTACGAAATGTCTTATGTGTAACATGCGAAAGGAAGTGTTTATCTGTGAAATAGCTTACGGATCGAAAGTAAGAAATCTGGGGAATCGCTTACAGAGTAAGGGGTCATCCATTACGTCACACGTTAAAGGGGAAGGGAGGGGGTCCACCAAGTGTAACAGGGAGGGCGGGGGGGACGAGTCATGATCTTCGTGACGTATAAATCCAAAGTATTAAAACTAAACCAACTGTTAACGAAAAACTTTAAAATATTACCAACTCTATCTTTATTACTATAAGGTTGTTTCAATTTAGTAATTTCTAAATTTAAAATTGCAAAATATGTGACGTCACACCGGAGGAGAGGGGGGGAGGGGGGTCGCACAAATGTGACCACCTGTGACAAAGACGGGGTCATGTCCAAAAAATCATGAAATTCCTGTGACGTAATTTATGGATGGCCCCTGAGCTGCTCAACGAAACTATGCGAAGTGGATTACAGAAAGATCACGACAATAAATTTAATTCTGTAATACAACTGTTTACAGACACGTCCCATTCATTGGCTTTGAAGCACAAATACGTCCCTAGTTTCCCTTCCGATTAGAAGTTTTTTTTTTTTCAAAATTTCTAAATAAAATATAGCCTATATTAGACACGGATAATGTAGCCACCTATTTGTGAAAGAATTTTTGAAATCGGTTCAGTAGTTCCAGAGATTGCCCCCAACATACCTACAAACACACAATTTTACCTCTTTATTATATTAGTATAGAAAAGAGGGCCAAGTGTAGTGTTTAGTACTCATTTTCTACACACGTGAACAACGCGGTCTGTATTAAATTTTCCACATCTATGTTATGATTGGATTTATATTACGAAAAAAATTAAAAAAAAAGTCATATTTTTCGTTTTATATAAGACAGACTTTTTACCCTGACTGTACACTTAAGAATATAATGAATGAAAATTCTTCTTAAATTGGTTTCAAAAATTATAAACAAAGCTTATAATTTAATAAAAATAAATATTTACTGTACCTTTTATTTTGAATTCTCATTGTCATTTCTAGCACTTTATATGATGAATTGATAAATAAATTCTTGTATCAGTTTTCAGTAAAATTTAGTGGTTACAATAAAATAAACTTATTATCACAAAGATTATTTATATTTCGTTTCATTAAAAAATATCTGTGAAATTCAAATTTATTTAAATTCAACAAACGTATTTAAACTGTGTTTCAAATTCAAAGTTTATAATTTTCCTAAACCTTAGGGGCCGTTCAAGTGTTACGTAAGCAGAATTTGAGTCAAATTTAACCCCCCCCCCCCCCCCCTCCTTGTCAGCGAAAGTAAGCAAAGCCCCCCCCCCCCATGCTAACGTAAGCAGCATTGGTATAATTTTTACAAAATCTGTTCAATTGTTTTATTTAATCTGAATCTACTAAATTTTGCCAAAAAATATGAAAGTAAAAAATAAATTTTGCTGACGTAATCGCCATTCAGACCCCCCCCCCCCCCCCGACCCCCATGTCATCTATAATAAGCAAAGCAAAGACCCCCCCCCCCCCCTTTGGTGCTTACGTAATATGTACTTGAACGGCCCCTTACAATCCTATGTGGGAGACTTGTGTTTTCCCCCACCGAAACCTGTGCATTGGGGAACGACATTGGCGATTTCGGATTTAGTATGTATTTTAAAAAAATGATGCCATGTCCATTTTTTGATATTGGAGTCTTGTAAACATTGTAACATTTGTTGAATACTACATTCACTGGAATTTGCCCAAACGTGGAACATAATTCCAAAAAACAAACTAAGTAAGTGCAATTTGCCGATTCTTGTAACTGCACGTATCACTAAGTATCACATAATAAATATAAACCAAGGAATAAAAATCGGAAAATTTAATTGCGGAAAGTTTCTATTTCTAAATATAAACTACTAGCGACCCCCGCCCTCGCTTCGCTTCGGTTAATAAGATTTTTTTTTTTCTAAATAAAATATAGCCATTTTATTTTGAGGGATCCCTAATTTATTCTAGTAATAAATATAGCCTATGTTACTCAGGGATAATGTAGCATTCTAATGGTGAAAGAATTTTTGAAATCGTTCCAGTAGTTTTTGAGTTTATTCGTTACAAACAAAAATACAAATCTTTCCTCTTTATAATATTAGTATGATTTAAAAAAACCTAAAACTGTCATCAAAATCTCGCTAATATGTTTAAATGGCCGTGCTATGGCCTAATTATAATTTTATATTAGATTTAGAACGCAGAGTATAATGTATCAAGTCCATATTGTTTTTTTTAAAAAATGACTAGGTGTTGATGGCGTATTATTTAATTTGCCGCGTTTTTCTTTTGTATTACTAAAAGTATCGAAGCTGTGTACTAAATGAGACTCGCATTATTCATCGAACAGTTTCAAAAATATCGTTTAGATACCAAAGACAAAGGTATTTTTTTCCCGTCAAATCTCCATGGTTGTTATTATTCAATTTAGTTGTATTGTCATTAAAATTTTAAAACTTGCTCAAATAATAACAAAATTGTATTTTCTTTCTTTATTTTTTTTATAATAAATGCTATAAAGATTATATTCCTCTGTACTTCTTATGTACCTACTAAAAAAATGCAACTTATGCTTTCTTTTACTAAATCCAGTCCCTCACATACAATGTAAAACTACATGCTATTATATAGGTGTGGGACGGCATTTACACACGACTACACTTTGGCAACGTTGGAGAGACTTTTGGCGAGAATTCGACAAGTGATGGTTGAGTTTTTGTTTGGTTCATGTAAAAAATATGTAGGGCTTTGTGGTTTAATAGAAACTTCAAAGAAACTAGTGCATAATGTTTAAGATAATAAAATAAAGCACGAGACTGCATTAATTTTCGTGTACTTCCAAGTAGTTCAACTTTGTCTTAGTAAGTAAACCTACTATCAATTTAGTTGAGCAGTGGGGAGTAAGCGTTACTGAGCGACTTCTCACTTCGACATGACTGGACATTTTTTTTCTATGTACACTATGTACTATGTACACACTATGTACGGGGTGCCTCGCTGAGTGGTACAGCCGGCATAAAACGTGTCCTGTCGAAGTTAGGTGTCGTTCAGTAAAGCGATAGTAGGTTTACTGAGGACAGACGAGGACTCCTTGTAAGCCTTAGATGAAAGCAAAATGGGAAGATACGGTACGTTCTCACATTGCGTCAACTGAAAATGGGCTCGAATGCACAACTACATGCACACAAATCCGTACAGCTATAATTGAAGTCATGTTGTACTACACCGAGAGACAGAGATAGAGCGATGAGCTTGGACAGTAGCACGAGCGAGACAAGCACAACTTGCAGTACTTCCCGATCGTGTAGTTTTATCTCGCTCACTCATTAATGGCAGAATTTACACTAACAATTTTCAATATTATTTTGATTTACTTACGCGTGAAAAGTGATTCCATGTCTTGTTGCTCCTTAAGTGAGTTGTGCACTGAATAAATGCACATGAACGCATTACTAATTGTATTTTCCACTACAAAAGTGTGTTCGCCGTGCAAGCGTATCCTGTGCAAGCAAGTCGCTCTTCTAAGGGTCCATTGGACTCGGTTTTGTAGGACCATGCGCGATGAGTAACTTATTTTCCTCCTTTTGATTTGATCTAAGTTGGAAGCACATAAGCAAACAAAACCCCAACTTCACTTCTCGAGATCCCGCCTAAAACTTATCCTATATACTTTTTAGACTTGGAAATCGTTTATTGCGAAGAAAACTTGACACTGGCCTCTGCCAATTGCATCATTGCCATATATGACAAAAAAACTTATGAAGTGAGAACGAGTTTTTGTATAAGATTAATTTTCATGCAGTTTTGTATAAAACTTTTTACTTATGTTAGTGAGCTGGGGATAAAGTTTATTAAAATGCAACAGAAATAATATTATGTTAATTAAAGAAATACCTGCACCCTCTTCTATCATTAAAACTAACACGTTTAGTTGTACGACATTTTTCTTTGAACTTGGATATTTTCCCTAATAAAAGTATTTTTTTTATTTCTCTTTCTCAACAGTAAACAACGTTGCCTATTTTTTCTCTTCACAGAGTAAATCACATTATAGGTAACAGAAAAAGGTTTTTATTTCTATATGCAAAACGAGTATTGAATTAAAAAAACATCGTAGAACAAGAGTTATGTTTTAATGGAAGACATTCAGTGTATTTTTTTAATTTGAATCTGTGTATACTTGTGTTTAGATCGACAATAAAACACGAAATTTTCCAACAAACTGTTTATTTTTGTTATTCTTGATCCAAGTTGTTTTTATATATTTGCAAATACCACCGGTTTATCGGTTCAATAAAGTATATTTTATTATAAACTGTTTTCTTTAAATAATCTACCAAAGTGACTACACTGTAGATAAGAAATACATATCGTCATGATTTTATCAAATCGTTCTGGTGGATCGATGTATCTAATATTTTTATATTACAGCCTTCTACAAAAAATATTTGCTCGGTGATTGCAGACTTTCGTATTTAATATAGAAAAGTATACTAAATAATACTAATGTGTAAGTATAATTTCATTTTAAAATCAGTTATTTAATTGCCGCGATTACTTCCTCTACACATAAAAACAAGTATTCCTTCACTAGGCATATTCCTATGCTAGCGTGGAAGTTGATAGAAATTTTCACCGAGTTAAGATCGATTAGTACATAATTATCAACACGAATAATAATCTGGATAACTTGAAGCCCTACCTTTTAGGGAACCCCTTTATATCCACACTTGAAACTCACAATTCTGTCTATTTAAGATTAATAAGTTACTGCCTAGATGTTAGTTTATTCTTCTAAAAATTTAAATTTTATACACTTCTGAAATAACCAGCGCTGTAATACAATAGTACAAGCAAGATAAACCAATATGAGAGCTGTGCGGCCGTTTTCATATATCCATGTGGCAATTTCTCTATATTTTCCTCTTCAGAAATTTGATTTACTGTTATAATTTTGGATGTTTGGCTCGTATTCAATTTCCGATTCGATTTTCTCTTCGGCGCGTTTTCTTTCGCATATTTTGTTATGAAGTCTCCATCCACGTCAAGTTTGTACCAAGATTTGTACTTTTCGAGTTCTTTGTTTTTAATGCATGCCATCGGTGGCTTGTACTTGTTATTTTTAATAACACAAGGAATTTGTTACATTTTTTATGTTGGAAAAAAGGAGCTGTCTTTTAGACTGACATCAAGCTTATTCACAGACTAATAAAAAGGTACAAAGACATTATTTCATTGAGGATCAATTTTTATCCCATAGATAGGTACTGAGACATATTAGTAATCATTCAGCCTGTAGAATACCTACAATGCTAGGCGATGCGAAGCGAAACGTTGCGAAAATATCAAACATTCGCTGCGTGTTCTATGTAAGCAATACGTGCACAGCGCTGCGTGACGTGAGTCTGTTTTGTTACCAATACGTCGTGCGTAATTTCAACTGCGAATGTCTTCTCTATATATATATATAAAATTCTCGTGTCACAATGTTCGTTCCCGTACTCCTCCGAAACGGCTTGACCGATTCTCATGAAATTTTGTGAGCATATTGAGTAGGTCTGAGAATCGGCCAACATCTATTTTTCATACCCCTTAGTGATAAGGGTTGTCCACCCTTAGCGCCATCTGTTGGGCAGCCACAGCAACGCGTGGCCGGGCACAGCTAGTTAAATATAAATATTTTAAATGATTGTTTTGACTGAATGTGTCAATATTTGAAATAATTGATGATAAGGTGGGTGATCACGTCCACGACTGCCACGTACGAGCACAACTTGAGGAGTACCGCGCCGCGCTGTTAGCAGGACAAAATGCTAACAGCTGTTCCTGTCACCAAATTCTTTTATATTTTTTTCCACAGAAATAATCCTAACGTAAGTGCTAGGAATGTTTCATCCCTATCCGTGTAGGGTATGGGCTATGTTGATAAGTAACTATTAATAATCCACCATTATTCCAGGGCACAGTTTAATGTTTGTGATTTCGTTTTAACTAGCAAGATATCACTTTAATGTTGAAATCAATTTCTCTGAAGGTATGAGATATTGAAAGATTTATTTGTTTTATTCTAAATCAAAAGTGATGCGTGTTAAAGTTCTTATTTATAACTAGCTGTGGCCGCGACTTCGTACGCATGGAATTTTAGTTTGATTTATAAAGCTTTATATGTAGCATCTTTTCTTCCCGTCAGTCGATTTCAATGAAACAAAGCCTATTCGACGCGCCAAGTTAAGCTTAATTAACCTGTGGAAACCCCATAAAAATCCGTTCAGTAGTTTTGTAGATTAGCGTGTTCGAACAGACAGACAACAATTTTCAACATCGTCTTTTTGTATTCTGATACCCTTCCTTCATCGGCCCCAGTTTTTGGTAAATATATTCAATGTACTGACACGCTGGTTCTACAGTTTTATTATATGTATAGATTTTATATACCTGGAGCTGTCTACTATAGGTACCTGCCGAACGCGGATATTTTAGAGTACAAAATTCATGAGATACGAATAACTATTGTCACGAATAAACACACAATAGTGCGCATTTGAACTATACTGTATCCACATCTTTATATATACATATAATAAAATTGTAACAGGCCGATGTCTGTACATTATAGATATTGAAAAAAAAACTAATATGGGGGGGTCTTTATTAGAGCAACAGAAGCCAAAACAACAGTTTTTAGAAATTTTGTCTGTCTGTATGTTTGTATACGCATCACGCAAAAACTACTGCATGGAATTGAATGCAGTTTTCACCGATGTATTGCCAGAGGTCTAATTTAAAGTATAGGCTCCATTTTACCGCAGGAAAATATCTTACTCCGATTGTTTTAAATTTAATAAAGCGAAGCGAAGTGAGGGCGGGTCGCTATTTATAAATAAAATGACCTCATCTACACAATATGTATAGCAAACAAAGCGTTAATTGGTGAATCGAGGAACACTCGCTCTCGTAAATAATTGGTCTGTTTGTACTGACAGTGACGATATCACTTTTTAAATTGGACAGAGTATAATTATTAATCTTGAAATGTTCAGAAACATGTTCAGATGAAACATGTAAATCGATGACTTTGCTTCAAGTGGCTTCATCGTATCGGAATGCCTTAATAGTTTTTGTTTTTCATATAATTATAGCAATGGCGCAATTACCACATTCTGCCAGCGTCAAGTTTTCTTCGTAAAGTCGAAATAATTTAAAACAAATTTTATCTATGTCCAGTCACGTCAAAGTAAGTCAGGGAGTCGCTCGATAAATCGATAGTAGGTTTACTGAGGACAGAAAAGGACTCCTTGGAAGCACACGGAAAACGAGGTCCCACCACTTTGAAGTTTCATAAACCACCAGTAAATAGGGCATGTATTCCGGAATTCCGAAATTTCGCAATTCCGGAATCTCGGAATTTTTCCAATATTTCAATTCCGGAATTGAAACACTTCAATATCGTTATTCCGATATCGATATTTTGACTATTAAATTCTTTTTGAACGCATCCATGACGCATAGACACACACACACACACACACACACACACACACACACACACACACACACACACACGAATGCGACCGTAAACTACCGCGCGCGCAACGGCGCAACCTTCCGGGCAGTCGCCGTAACATCTTTGCCGAGAGTGCACGTGCATTTGCGACGCAGGGAAAATGTAAGTACTTTATAATTTTATACCTATTTACGTACAACTACATGCGACGAACCTATTTGCAACTCATTTAGTTAGTCTAATAGACCTTAGTTAAGTGCTTTTATTATGTATGTCTAACTTGAAAGAATGATTGTAGATTGTAGGTTAGAACTTAACCTATAATATATGTATAGGTTAAGTTCGAGAAAATACGAGCATTATTAATTAGATTCTATATCCAGGATAGGAATATAGAATTTCATTTCACTTTTGATATTTCTATTTCAATTTCTTTGTAAAACATTTCCACTCGAGATTGTTGTTATAATAAAATGTAATCAAAATAAATGCTTTAAGTTGCGCGACAAACTGTCACTGGCAAGTGCTAGTAGATATTTATGATTTATAATACATAGATAATGTTTTGTTTGAGTTCGTCTCTCTCATTACTTTATATTTAGATTATATAATTTTTTCAATCAGATATTATTAAGATTTTCATTCTTTTAGGTCAAGTTCAAAGAAAAATGTTGAGTACTTGGAATTATCCAACAAAAGAACAACAACGACTATATGGAAGCATTTTCTTCGTGCAACTGATGGTCAATCCGCAAAATGCAAAATATGCCGAAAAATCTTGAAAACTGCCGGTGGTGCCACTACCGGCTTACACACGCATTTTCGGGCAGTACGCTCAAATCTAAATTTGACTGATAATGAAATTGACAACCCTGCATCACTCCAGGAACTTCCAACGAAAAGCAACCGACATTGGCGACTACAGAAACAAAGAAACGAAAGCTCATGACAGATTATTTCAGTTCGAAGTCTAGCGATAAAATGGAGGTGGTCGTGTCTCGAATGGCAGCACTGCACGGTTGTTCCTTCAGATTTTTTACAGAGAGCCAAGATCTGCGCCGTTTATTTAAAAAAAGTGACTGCGGCGAATTACCTAAGTCACCGAAAACGATTGCAAAAATGGTGTTAACTCAAGCCGAAGAAGTAAAAGCAGAAACGATAAATAAAATATTGGAGCTCAAAATAGCGGGACATAAATTTGCTCTGACGCTGGACGAATGGACGTCGTTGAGGAATAAACGCTACATGAATATAAATTTGCACAGCAGAGGTTTTGGTGGTTTTAACTTCAAAAATCTTGGCCTTGTCAAGATCACGGGATCAATGCCAGCTTTGACTGCATTCAAAATTTTGCGAGAGCATCTTGCAAAATTCAAAGTTTCTTTGGACGACGACGTCGTGAGCCAAACAACCGACGGTGCAAGTGTGATGGTAAAAATGGGATCTTATTGCAAAGGCCATCACCAGTTGTGCCTCGCTCATGGAGTACAGCTTGCGGTTATTGATACTCTGTACAAAAATACTAAAGAATGCGAACGGGCAGTAGTGTCTATCCAGCAGGCATCGAATGATGACTCGGGATCTGAAGACGACGAGGATGCGGACTCAATGACAGAAGATCGTTTCGAAATTAAAACTCCTGCGGTTCGCCGTGCTGATCCAAACTTATACAAGGAGTTTATAGGAAAAGTTCGGCGCCTTGTTAAATTAATAAGAAAGTCTCCTCTCAAGGCAGATACACTGCGGGAATATGTCTTGAAGGAACACGGAAAAGATATACAGCTACAACTAGATTGTCGCACACGATGGTCAAGCATGTCCGATATGATCGGGGTGTTTTTAAAAATAAAGGACTCAGTTCTTAAAGCTCTGATAGATTGGAAATCCGAGATTCATTTTTCAGAAGACGAACTCCAAACTCTGGCCGATGTTCATCACAGTTTGAGTGTGATAAAACTGACTGTCTTGTCCTTGTGCCGACGTGATGCGACACTTTACACAGCTGATACGGCATTAAGGTTCATGCTTAAAAAACTTGACGAGCAGAACAGTTTCTTGAGCTCTAAGCTAGCGACAAACTTGCGAAGTCGTATCAAACAAAGACGACTATTGTTAGCAGGTGTTTTACACTACCTGCATGATTCGAAAGATTTTTTCGAACAAACAGATGATGATACGTTTCCCAAACCCAATAGCGAGGAAACGTCCGAAATCATTATTAATTTACTATGCCAGCTTAAATATAAAAAGACTCTTCGTGAGCTCAGCGATAACGACGATAGCCATCCAGCATCTGCAGCACTCTCAGAATCTGAACAGACAGATTCTCTGTTTTCTGACGATGATGAGCCTACCTTACAACAGCAACTGGACAAGGAACTCGATAAGTGCAAAAAAACTCGCAAGAATCTGTCTACAAATGTTGACCTTGCAGGGTTTGTCAAAATAGAGAAAGCCATGTACGATAACGGAGGAGATCGAGGTGTTTATCTAACAGAGGCTTTTAACTATATTTCGTGCGTTCTTCCTACGAGTGTCGAGAGTGAGAGAGTATTTTCATGTGCTGGTTACTTTTGTAACCGAATACGAAGCTCACTCTCAGACCAAATGCTAGATGCCTTATTATTCCTGAGAACGCACTATCAAGAGGAGCCGTTCTCGAAGAAATGATTGGTTGATCTCAGCTCTTGCCAAAAATTAATCTTTTAATTGTTCTGTTTTTTTTTTCAAGTTTTTATTTATCGTATCCTACGTAACGTACAAATATAATTTGTTCCTACATTCTTAACAAAACTATAAGTATTGTTGACTGTATTTTTAAAAATATTTTAATGTTTCTTTTGGTTCATGTGATTGAAAAGTCTGATGTAAGTTAAGTTGATTAAAGGACCGATAGATATGATAAAACTTGTTTGAATAATAAATTTTAACTTTTTCCTAGAATCCAAATAATTATTCCAGTTTCGAAACACTTCCGGAATTGCGATACTGGGTATCCAGTATCGTAACTCAGTTCCGGAATTGAAAACCTTCCGATATTACATGCCCTACCAGTAAACCCATAATAGATAGTTGTTACTTTCCCGTAATAAGGGGGGGGGGGGGTTATTAGGTTAAAAATAAAACACAAAACTGTAGCAAACCAACTATAATTGAGTTAATACAAAATAAATGCTCAATTGAGACCGAATACGAAAACAAATTTTGAGATTTTTTTGAAAATATAAAAAGAAGAGTATATAAGGTAAGTAGAGGTATATGATGATTTTTATTCTAATTCATACGCTTTTGATTTGATCCATTGACGATTGAAGAGAACCGTTTATAAAAAGAGGTTCTCTCGGGGTGAAACAGAACGGAAAAATCTGTCCTACATAATTTTCTTCTTTTTCTGGTAATAATTTTTGCTTCTCCATTTTTGTTCGTTCAATGGTAAACAATGCGAGCGCTGTTCGATACAATTATTGTTTGTAAAATAATTGTATTTGTAGTTCACGCGAGACTTTTACCGACTTTTATTATATGTGGTACCTAATCTATATTAATATAATAAAGAGGTAAATTGTGTTTGTCCGTATGTTGGGAGTAATCTCTGGAACTACTGAACCGACTTCAAAAATTCTTTCACAAATAGGAAGCTACATTATCCGTGTCTAATATAGGCTATATTTTATTTTGAAATTTTGAAAATAAAAAACAACATAAACCGAAGTGAATGAAGCGAGGGTGAAACAAATAAACGTGTAATAAAATATCGACTGTCACCGTCTAGTTGAGAAAGGATTTTGAGACTCGAAAATGCGCGGCTAATAGACATACTTATCACTAAGCATTGAAATCAAGTATCAAAATTATTTTTCCAACTATTTTTAGTGACACCGATAACCGATATTTTTTCAATTTATCGCGTTTTTTCATTCTCAACTCTATACGTCCCAGTCATAGACTAGTCGCGGCATGTCTGTGAAAACAAGGCGCCGGCGCAAGTATATTAAATGGCGGCTTTTGGTTACATTTAAATGAAATTTTGTACATCCCAAATACACCAATTGGTGTATTTATGATTTATTTGACTTCTTGCGGCGTTAGAATATGGCAAGCGGCCTGTAAAAGACAGGCTCAGGCCTTTATTACATCAATTCAATTATCTCGATACCAATTTTTGTTTCATTCAAACGCCGAGGAACCACCATAATATTATTCGCCACGTGAAAATTACTGAAAATGTTTAAGCTTTATCAATCAATCTTGTGAGCATTAGAATTTAGCGGGCGGACTATAGAAGGCCTTTATTAACATGGAGTGCAATTTTTTGTTCAATCCAAAGGATTTTTAAGCGGTGGGTCCATTTACAGTTTGGGCCTAAATGGCAGATCGTCCACACGCGGGTAGGTCTATGTTCGCAGTAAGTCTAATGTGATAAAATACGTTACAATGACATCTAAATAAAAACATGTAGCTTTTTTTTAAATTATTTTTTTATTAATTAACAGAGAAGGCGAAGAAAATGTGTTTGTTTTCAGAATATATACATTTTTGTTAAGAACATATAAAATGTGTATGTAATGTGTTTTCATTTTATTTTCGTCTGAACTGTACTTTAAAAAAACTTACTTATTTTAAAAAAACCGTCTGGTTGAACTGCGTTTTGGACCTACCGCGAAAAAATCATTCAAAGGGCGAGAAGAAAATATTAGGTGGTTTTTAAATTTAATCAAACCAATTGTCAATGGATCAAGTGCATTTTTCCTATATTTACAGCTGCCTCACAGTGCATGGCAACACTGACAACTTAATAAATGCGCTAATTTTAAAACGTGTATCACACTGCCTTCAACAAGTTGCTACTTTGAAGTATAAATGTATAAAAAAAACTGAAGCTTAGTATAGACATTTGTTTTCACTAACATTATAATACGAACCGAAGTTTTATCTGTGACAACTATTTTGAAAATAGCTCGTAAACATTATAATGTTTAGGCATTTAAGCTTAGTAATTGCATTTTTCAGTGCAATTAAAAATTTGCGGAAGAAAAATAGTTTTCATACAACAATGCCTTCGCTAGGCGCCATATTTTTATGAGGATTCGTTTTAATAATAACAATATTGATTTAATTCAGATATAAAATATCTATATTCGTTAGCAACAAATAAACTTATGAACTGGCGTTGGTTTTGCAAATTACAATTTATATTTGGAATAAATTTATTTGGTTACTGATTTCAAATCTATTACTTCTATACTACCTATACTAATATAATAAAGCTAGTGCGAATTTTGTGAGTTTGTGTGTATGTGGAGGGTAATCTCCGGAACCACTGCCCTATTTGAAATATTCTTTCACCATTTTAAAGGTACATTATTCCAGATGGACATAGGCTATATATTATGTGCGACGCATGCCGGGCACAGCTAGTCTTTAATAAAACATGACAGATTAATTCTTTGAATTTAATCAAATATATAAAAAAAAAAGCCTGTTCACGAAATATTTTGAAAATTTGTGAAAAGAGTATTTAGTGTTCATATAAAAATAAGTTCGTTACGCGTCATTTTGTGTGATCCTAAAGTGATCCACTTTAGGAAATTATAATTTATTTTTGGGACAATACATGTATATTTGGTACGGATTTTAAATCGCACCTAAAAAATATGTCAAATTTGTGAAATTTAAAACAAAATGAATACGGAAAGAATGTTATTTATTGTTTCTATTAATTAAAATAACTTTTTTTGGATAAATGAGAGTATTCTGAATGTAATTCTTATGGGAAATAATGTTATCTTAAACGACAAGAATGTTGTTTTTTTTTATTCGCATAGTTGGTTGTGAGCCTGCCTGCTGTGCAATAAACAGGTCCCGGGTTAGATTCCCAGTCGGACAAACATTTGTTTAAAGACGTGTTTGTTCGGGTCTGGGTGTTGCATGCGTTCGTGTCTCTGGACCCACGACACAGGGAACCCTAGTGTGTGCCAGTGTGATGTTTTATTTATATCTTATTTGAAATTATCTATTATTGTGGCTTCGCGCGTGTGGAATTTAAAACTGATTATTAAAATTACTATAAGATAAAAAAAATCTTTGAAAACAAATTTAACTGGAGTCTAAACAGATCGAAATACCTTGTCAATCAATTTTATTCAATATTTTAATCAATAATTTTATTATCAATCAGATAAAACATCGGTTTATATATTATACAACTCATAATGTACTTAGAATCTATATATACTCGTATATTTCTTCTTATTTCTACTCACATCTTATATTAATTGCGTGAAATTGCAGCTTTGTGGGTATCTATTAGTATACTTTTTATTATTTATTAAAACCCTTAGTAATAAGAGTACCTTTATTATACCTAATCTGCCCATTAATACCGTTATAATAAGGGGAAAAAAATGCATTTGAATTTGGAATCTGTCATTCTCAAGTCAAAATTAAAAAAAAAAAAACTCATTTTGGACCCAGTCATTATTAAATATTGTACCAATATTAAAATGGAGTGGGGGAATAACAAAATTCGTATGGCTGTAATTGCATTACACAAAGGATGCATGGAGACAAATGCAATTTTTTAAACTGTCCATCCGCTTGGTATTAGCCAAATGCTTGTGTACCGGGCTGGTACATTGAAATGTACTTACATGAAACATCCTGTTTGTAAAAGCAAATAGTGACCATTTCCTATAAATGTTATATTTTTAAAATGCTTACCTTTTTATTTCTCAAATAACACAAATTCTTCTAATAAAAAATCATGTAAAAAATATCAATATTTATGGTTAGACTAGGTATAAAAGGCCTGTGACATATCAATTCTTCGATTACAGACCTTTTTGCGGCTCATCTCTATCTCTTATCTCTATATATATAAAATTCTCGTGTCACAATGTTCGTTCCCGTACTCCTCCGAAACGGCTTGACCGATTCTCATGAAATTTTGTGAGCATATTGAGTAGGTCTAAGAATCGGCCAACATCTATTTTTCATACCCCTTAGTGATAAGGGTTGTCCACCCTTAGCGCCATCTGTTGGGCAGCCACAGCAACGCGTGGCCGGGCACAGCTAGTTATCAATATATTCGATGCACGGCTAAGTACTGCCGGCGGCAAAAATAACGTTGTAGAATCCTTTTAATTTTTAAGTATGAAATTTAAAAAAAAAAATCCCGAAAAGTAAGTTATTTAAATAATTTGAAACAGTGAAATAAAATTGTATTTTATAATAATTGATATACACTCACTAGAGTGAATGGGCGAATGAGATTTATTAGTAAAGTGAGTGAGGGAGTGAGGGAGTGAGTGTAGGCAGTTTAAGCAGTCAAAGGCATTTTGTTAATTCCTTCTGGTATTATTAAATTATTAATGGTATTTTTAAATTTTACACTGCAATAGTCCGACAAAGCTTATTCTATATATAGAATGTGTCACACGAACATACAGTCCACCCAACGGTAGGTGGATACTGTCGTACATCCGCGATACATGCCAACATCAGTCAAAAATGTAAAACGTTGGCAGGTCCCCGGATGCGTTGACTGCCTTTGAAGATTTAGGAATAGATTTGGAGAATGGGTTGGGACGAAAGGGAAAAAAAATTTCCTGTCCCAATTAAACTTCCCATCCTTCTTAAGAGGGAAAATAAAAAATACAATAGGACATAGTTTATTCCATTACATTTCCAACATGATGGGATGGGATAGAATGATGTATAGGTAGTATATACTAAGACATGTTTTATTTCCTTAAATTTCCTTATCAATGGAATAGGAATAGCGAGTAGAGAAGTATTATGGGATGAAATACTTCTCTTACTGTTATATTTCCACTGGATAGGATGGAATAGGACGAAAAAAGGAAGTATAAAGTAATGATAGGGTTTTCTTATTCCATTATATTTCCTATTCGATGGGATGGAATAAGAGATGAGAAGTGGAGAGTATAATACGATGAGATACTTCTTTTATGCCATTACATATTCTATTTGATGGGACAGGTAGTGTTCGGAATTGACCTCTTTGGTAGTCAAAATTTTAAAATGGTGGTGTTGCCAACTGTCGGTGGCAACACTACACGCGCTCTTGCGCTTCGGCTCTCATTTGGGACGGCCGCTCGGCGGTCACACGCATTGAATAATAACGAATAAAATAATTTAGATTTAAGTGATAAATTGTAAATTTATTTACTAGAATTTTCTCTTTTATTAAATTAATTTTGGTATTAAATTAGTTATATTATAGTCTCTTTTATTAAATTATATTCAAGTATGATTTAAAATTGCAAATTTTATGGTGTAATAAATAATAATACTAAGGCCTAAAGAAATTTCTTTAATTATAATTTTGAAGATTATTAGTTTTTTTTAACTTAAAACCTTAAAAAAAAAAGTGAAAACTATAATTTTGCCATCGGCTTCGCAACCTGTGAACTTGAGTGTGCTGCTTGTGAGCGAGGACCCAGGCCCCTCTTTCCCACTGGACACTCTGGGCAAGTGCCCAGGGCCCTGCGATCGATAGGGGCCCCCTTAGTTCCTGCCAGATCACCAAACGATAACCGATATTTATTACCGAAAAACTTAATTAATTCGAATAAATTGAACCTAAATGACTGACTACAATACCAACATGCTTATTAGCTTTTGCATGCGCGAAGCTACTCTACTCTTGCCCAAAAATAAGAGTAAAATTCTATTTTTGATGTTATGCCAAAAATTCTAACAAAATAGTGCTCTGTCAAAGTCATATCCCCATTATCCTAATGTGCCCAGGGCCTCCAATAGGTTAAAGACGGCCCTGCGAGGACCTCCACGTCTCTACGGACTTCGGGGCCCCCCTTCGCCGTTTTGGACGCAGCAGACGCCGCAGGTAGGTGCACTTCTGTTCTTGGGCATTGAGACTGATGGCAATTTGATTATAACTGATTAGTTTTGTAATGCGCGTATCGCGCTTGATTTAGGGCTAATTCTGAACAGGTAGGGGTTGGGAAGTGAAGAGTGTAATGGGAGAGATATTTTTGTAATTTGTAATTTACTGGCTGGGATGTGGAATTGAGTAGTTATATTTAACAAAATCAGCGTCATCCCTAATTCTATTCCATTTCTCTTACTGGGGATGGGCGACAGATTTTTTTGCATATTCAGCTTTGCCAGACTATGTACATATTTAAAGTTTTAGCGTGTCTACTCAAAAACAAGAGAAGAACTAGCGTAGGAGACAGAAGAGTCCTGGTGGTTCATGCATTGAGAGGATTGAGCGTATTTAAGAAATTTCATGGACATTTTTGGAGCATTTGATTGGATCGCCAACTTCGCTATTGCCTGAAATAAAAATATTTAAATTAAACCGAGGTTAACCAGTGACGCCCGCCATCAATATGGACCCTGTACCTGATCAAAATTGATTCAAAAGGGGGAGATTGCACGTTGTATTCCTACAGCCACTGGGAGCACCGACTGACCACGTTACCCCCTCTCTCAATACCTTGAAATGTACTGCATTTCCTACTTTATGTTATATCCCCATTCTACATACGTGTTTAGGTAGAGTAATTCCGAATCCATTCTTTAATCTGCAAATGTAGGCAGCGCATCCGGGGACGTGCCAACGCTTGTCATCCTGGACTAATGGTTGGCATGTACCGCGGATGTCCATGGACGACATACCACTTACCATCTGGTCGACGTTATGCTCGTCTGCCGCCTATTTTCTATTTAAAAAAAAAAGTGTGACCTACATAAATATTTTTTCTTTCTTTCTATGAAGTTGGAATGCTCATGAAGTTTCGTAATAATATACAATAAATATAATATACAAAAACAGAGTGGTGGACATGTGAAATGAGTTGCCACATGCAATCATTGAATGGTCAACTATAAACAGTTTCAAGAACAGACTCGACAAATGGCTTCCAGGAGAAGCGACATATTGACACTTGCAACACAATATCCACGGCCACACCATACCATTATGGCATTAGTATAATAACATCAATTAATCAGTAATTCAGTTTATGCAACAAAACCCTCTCCAGTTGCGTGCTGGTAGGAGACTGACTCTTCCCCATGTCGCATTTGTCAATCAAACCATCTTAAAAGGAATGGAGGGTAGTAGAAAATAGGGTAGTATGGTGGTAGTAGTAGAAAGAAAATAGGTAGTAGAAGACTTTGTACTTAATAAATACTTAATTAAAATACGTAACCGATTTTTTTTTCACTATAAAAGTTATGTCCAGCTTTGAAAAAAGGCATGTTCGGCCTAATATAGCGTAGAGTCCAGCTTTTGTATTTTAGTGCCTGGCTCTGGCAACCCTACACATACATGAATTAAATACAGAAAATTAGGAGAATTTATATTTACCTGGAGTAACACGCCGATCGGGTGCCGTCCGCAAATTGTATTGCCATATTTATTCAGATATTCAGTGAACGCACGAGGATCCATTCGCTCTATGATGTCCATGCCCTGCAATGCATGTTTCTCTTATAGTTATTTCAATTCACGAGTGCGCTTCCAGCTTGCTTGTAGTGGTGCGTCTAGGTACGTGTAAAAAGAGACATAATTTCATTTATAGCAGTGTACTTGAAATATTTAAAAATAATCATATTTATTTGTTCGTGGACGATAGATGGCGCTCTATGGGAACGGGAATTTTGGAAAAAAATAATGGATACAGATTCAATTTTAAATATAGGTACGAATAAGGATAAAATCACGAAATACAGAATCTGACGAATAACGAATCCATCGGGTACCGAATAAACGGTTAATTTTTACTTGTACATAATAGTTTTAGTGTACTCATCAAATATTTTAAAAAAAATTAAACAATTTTCGTGGGATCTTATATTTTTAAATAATTTAATTTCACCTGCAAAGTACACACATACATAAGGTTGCCAGGTGACCGGCTTTAGCCGGACATGTTTGGCTATTTACAGTCGTGTCCGGCCTGTCCGGCTTTTTGTCAAATATATTTCATAGGATATATTTTTGGTTTAATAAAATAAAATAAAAGTGTTTCGTTTGTTCTTCGATGTTATCTGGTCTCCAGAAGACTTTGTACTTAATAAATACTTAATTAAAATACGTAACCGAGTTTTTTTTTACAATATAAGTTATGTCCAGCTTTGAAAAAGACATGTCCGGCTTTTAGGGCAAAATGTCCGGCCTAATATAGCGTAGAGTCCGGCTTTTGTATTTTAGTGTCTGGCAACCCTACACATACAAGAATTAAATACAGAAAAATAGGAGAAAGACAAGTACTTATACATTTTAACACAATTACAAAAAGAAACAATAAAATTAAAAGTAATATGTATTTATATATGTACATATATAAATTAATGTTTGTTTGTTCGTCCGTTCGTTCGTCTTCTATGCGTTCCTAAAGAATTCATCCGATTCCGATGAATCTTTGGTGACATGTGCGCCGCGCGCCCGCGTAAGGTTTCTAAAAAATCAAATCTAAATTGTCATTGGCAGAATCATCGCGTTCACGATAGAGCCGTCAGATGTAAAATATGTGTGTATATATGTATGTATATGTGATTGGTGTGAATGTGCATGTTATATATTGGAATATATATTTGTGTGTGTGTGTGTGTGTGTGTGTGTATGCATGTGCATATACACGTATACATATACATCATACATGTATATAATTAGTAATAACAAAATATTAATAATAAGTACTAACATAGTCTATAAGTTAAAATTGTTACTAACACTAAAAATGAAATATGGACCTTGTCTGAAATAAATGAATTATTATTATTAGAGAAGACGGAAAGACCAAAATATTCTGACGCATTGCAACGCATGCCGGGCACAGTTGGTATGTATATATAATAAAAAAAGTACGAAAACTGGGCGTGTATTGTTCGCGACAAGTAGTCTTGGCAGTCGGCGCGTACGCTTGGGTGGCGCGTTCCACACCCCCGCGCGGCGCCCGCGCCGCCTCGCCTTTAGTGTTGTACGCATCGCGCTCACGCAAGCACCGATCGATAACCTCTCTGCACTTTCGTCGCGTCAATAATAAAACGTTTTTAAGTTATACCTATATATATATATATATAAATGGATGTTGGTATATCTGATGTTAATAAACTTCGACACCGTTTGACCGATCACAATAAAAGTTGGCACATATATGTATCTTTTTATGGAGAAGGTTTCTATGCTATCCACTTTGTTGTAACTCGCCACTAGATGGCGCCGCAGCACATCAACTTCTATACCGTAAAACAGATCGCCATGAAAATTAGTATACATAGGTATTTGACCACGGAGAATATTTTCGAGCTATCAAATTTTGTTGTAACTCGCCACTAGATGGCGCTCCAGTACATCAACTTTTATGGCAGGACAACGTCTGCTGAGTTTTGCTAGTAAACTATAAATAATGACTTCTCCGAGTGGTTCAAATACAAGATTCCTCGGTCGTGGAAAAACGACCATGTATAAACATACATGGTCAAGTACGGGAAATAGCTAGAAATAGCTAGCTAGCTAGTATTACAGAATTGCAACCCAAAAATAATTGCTACAAATATAATGTTATCAATCAAGTAAATTGAGTTAATAAACATTTACGTATATATATTAATTTAAAACTATCGATAACTACAGTCCCCACTGGCGCTACACTAAGAAATGTCTAATACGACCTGTCGCGAACAGTGTGTATGTATCCAATACCTGTCTATCAAGCCATTCAATGCTCTGATAAATGTGTCCACGAGCCGCGTCCCGCCACGTGTACCTGAACCGCGAGCCCCAGTGGCAGAAATCCGACGATATCACCACCAAGTTCTGCGGGTCGGCCAGATACGGGGCCAGGATTGCGCCGTATCTGTATACAATATATACAGGGGGAAATGAAAGAGTACATGTACTGTTTTAACACTGAATGTGAAACCTGACAACTTTTTAATGGACGACGGCAGCAGACGAGCATACAGTCCACCCGATGGTAAGTGGATACTGTCGCCCATAGACATCCGCGATACATGCCAACCTCAGTCCAAAGTGACAAACGTTGGCACGCCCCCTGTACAGGACTACCTTTGGAGATATAGGAATGGATTTGGAGTAAAGGTTGGGAAAATGGGGAGGGATAGAATAGGATGGGATGGGAATGGGCTCTGGCATATCTCACTCACTACCAAAACACGTACATAAATTAGGGAAATAAGATAAAATTGAGAAATGCAGTACATTTCAATGTAGTCTTAAATAAAATAGGTATATATTAAAGGAGGCAAGCGGCCCACACGATGGTAAGTGGGCACCGCCGCTCATGGACACCTGTAACACGTGGAGGTACTTGGATACGCCGCCGACCTTGCAAAACCCTATTCACAGCTTTCTTGATAAACCTCGATGGCCAAGCAAGTTGGCTTTTATGTCATGTTTCTCGGTTTAAAACTCTGCACCTTTTTTTCACTAGCGCCGCGTACGTACACTCGCGTCGGTGTACATACATGTAGGTTTCCAATAGTAGCTAATAGCTAATGGTTTCTAATGTAGTTTATGTTGGCAGCTATTTTTTTATATATGGCAATAGCACGATTAGCACATTTCGCCAACGATGAGTTTTCCTCGTAATTAACTATTTTAAAGTCAAAACAATTAGAAGCCCATCTCGTCAACGTCCAGTTTCGTCGAAGTAAGTTATACGTCGTGTAGGTTTACTCCTGGAACTCCTGGAAGCGCAAGTCCCACGATTTTGTTTATCACAAAGATTACGCACAAAAACACTTTGAAATTTAATAAACTATAATCCATTTAATCACAAAATACACAAGTTTTGTAATAATCAAACAGAAACTTGGCTTCAGTTCTCGAGTTACAGCTAAAAGGCCGCAGTAGGTGCTTACGAATGCAGCGTTGCCGTTCGTAGTAGCGTATAGTGAGTGGGTAGTACAGAGTAACGAAGTCAGAGATTTAAATAATAATTTGTTTATGGGGCAAATATCAAGTACGGGAAAGAGTGATTGAGGGGGGAGAGTGTACGTTGCAATCCAACAGCCGCTGGATGCGCTCGACTTTCCCACTTTCCCACTTTATCGTATTTCCCCAATGTACGTACGTGTTTCGGTAGTGAGTGAGATGTGCCAGAGCCCATTCCCATCCCATCCTATCCCTCCCCATTTTCCCAACCCTTTCTCCAAATCCATTCCTATATCTCCAAAGGTAGGCAGCGCATCCGGGAGCGTGCCAACATTTGTCATTTTGGACTAATGTTGGAATGTATCCCGGATGTCTATGGGCGACAGTATCCACTTACCATCAGGTGGACTGTATGCTCGTCTGCCGGCTTCGTACATAAAAAAAAAAGTCTTAGAGCAAGTTATTAGTTTTTACAAAAGAAATTCCTAATAAAGTAATTAAGTGGCGGCTCTAAAACTATAATTAAGTCTAAAATAAGGCGTGTGTATACACGACAAACAGATGGTTAATTAAATGTATCGCCTAGCACAGCGATGGCGAACCAATGGCACGGACAAAATAATTTGGGTTCGGCATTAATTAAGGAATTTAGGTACCTAATCGAAACAATTTAAAAGACTGTACATAAATAATTATTATTAAACAACGAATAAACTGACTTCCTAATTTTATCTTTCTGGCATCAGGCATAGAGTACAGTTTCCGCGTTGATGATAATGATGTAAAGAAAAGCTTTAAACTCACTTGGCTTCTTTCTCTGGCGTCAGGGATCCCACTAAAATAGGTACAATCGTGAAACCGGTTTTGTACCTGTAATAAAAACAAAAATATAATTGAACACCTGGTAAAATTAAAATAAAACCAACGGTATTTTTATAGCAGAGATGGTAAACAGCCCGTGATGGTAAGTGGTCACCGTCGTCCATGGACACATCGCACATTTAAAACAACAATGACTCTATTAAAAAAAATCGTAAAAAATTTTGGAAAACGGCATGTCTAATTTAAACATTCGGGGTAAATAATTGTAAATATTTATTTATTTGATTTAGTATGTATAATAAATTTATAAAACACAGCAAAGATGTATCAAAGATGTTCTGATAGGTATTCTGCACAATTCTTAGAGAAATAGTTGTAAAGAAAATATATTTCTTTCATTTGAGTTTTGCCGCGCTCCGCGCTGTCGGTAGATCTATAATATCATAGTGTCGGTAAAAGAGGGTAGGATATGGGATGGCGTGAGGTGAAGACAATCGTGCGAACTGTCAAATCAAATCAGGTCAAGATCAGTAAGACTATTGTAAATAATAGATTGTAAAAAGGATTGAAGAATAAACATTATATGTCGTTTCTTTGTATACCGAAGCAACGCAATATAGTTAGTTTCATTTGACAATCCTTAAAGAGTGAAAATAATCGACATTATATAGTTATGAAGAATGTTAGGCATTGGTTAGGCACTGTAATGTACATTTGTTCCGTTTAAATAGATAAATAAATAATATACTCACTCTTCCATAACTTTGGCGATGTACGGCAGTTGCATCTCTATAGAGTGCTCATCCTCGTCAGTTTGTACGTCCATCCATGTGAACTGACGGGTCGCTTCTAACTCTGCGTATACTGAAAGTACGTTACGTCAAAAGATATATGAAAATCAAGTTTCTTTTTTCTTTATATGTGGCAATGGAGCAATTAGCACATTCTGCCAGTGTCAAGTTTTCTTCGTAATAAACAATTACAAAGTCTGAAACGTGTCCTGTCGACGTACAGTCCCGTCGAAGTAAGTCAGGGGTCGCTCAGTAAAGCGATAGTAGGTTTACTGAGGACAGAAGAGGACTCCTTGGAAGGACGCGAACAACGCAGTCTAATACTTTTATTTGATTATTACAAACATTACGCGCAAAAAACACTGAAGTTTAATAAACTACCTACCGCTATTAAACCACAAAAAAGTACTGTACACAATTTTTACAATTAATCAAGCAAAAACACGACTTCATTTCTCGAGTTGCCGCCAAAAATACGAAAATAAAATTGTCATGTATCGCGCATGTTGAAAGGGCGACAGTATCCACTTAGCACGAGGCGGGGTTGATAAAAATCATGATTCTTTTATTTTTATCATATTTCCTTTGATTTGTTTAGTTCAATCAAAAAAAAAATGATATTTTGATTTTTTTAGATAGGCAACATTTCTTCTTTAAAAGGGGTAAATTAAGCTGGGTGGCTGGTAACACTGAGTTTAACAAATAAAAACTAATTTTTAAAACTATTTTTGGATGTGATTTTACATATATTGATTAACGTAAAATAAAGAATTATTTTATTTTTAATCGTTTCATTTTCTATTGTAATCCAGTGAATTTTGCCCCCTCCTTGACTATTTTAGATGTATTATATGTACACGTGTCAGATACTTATGTAGAATAAAATGTAATACGATTATCTAGCAATATAGTGACTTGTTTATTAAACATATAATGCCATTAGTTTTTCAAGGAAAAATAACAGCTCCATACATTTCTGTGCACTGATTCGTGACATGTTCATAAAGTCTTGTAATTATCTCGTAATAAAGTATGCAATTAAAGGCAGGCGCGGATACCGGATTCAGTTAAGGGAGGGGGAGGGGGAGGGGGGCAATTTCTTTGTAATTTTACATATAATTCTTACATTGGATTACTCAGTTATTTATCTATCTTGGAAAAAATTATGAATTAAAAACCCGTACTTATAAACTTTTTAATTTATTAAAATTTATAATAATGCTTGACTCTACAATTGCACCCATTGCCTCCCCCTTAAATCCGCGCCTGATTAGAGGTACGGTAATTCATAGGCGTGGGTTCGGGTGTTTCCGGATAGCCGATGGCCAATGTTTTCGAAGTGTATCCGTAAAACAGTGCGTGTGGTACGTACGAGATGGAAGCAAATAGTTTATGTAAAAAAAAGTACTGATTTTCATAAGCAGTAGAATAATAGTTTAAGCTTGTATAACCCTTATGATTAACCTTTATTTAAGCCTGTATTTAGAACTGATAGATTTTAGAATCTGAACGGAACTCACTTTGTTTGTCTATGGTGAGATCATAGAGAGGTGTTTGATACTTGTCTAGAGATGAGAGAGAGCAGCCGCCCAGTCGGACGTGATGCGAAGGGCCCAGGATGAAGATCCTTTTACTGAAACAATTTATTTTTATAGTCTGGCAAATCAAAGTTGAGACTAGAAAGGCGCGGCAAATTAAAAAAAAGAAATATTAGGATACCACTAAAAATATTTGAAGAAATAATTTTGATACTTGAATTCAATAATAAAATTAGTCTAGCATTGAATTCAAGTATCAAACTTAAATTATTTGTCTACAGTGAGACAGTTACTATTAAGTTAGTCCGCTTGACACAACAAAATATGTACTCGTTTTTTTTTAATACATTTTTTAGTAATTGTCAGTTGGCATCTTAATATTTTGAAGTAAAAAACGTCTTGATACTTTTTTTTATTGTTTTCTAATTGTTTATCTTATTGTGTTTTATTATCTTATTGTGCGCGCTTGTAATGTACGGATCATATAATATGTTAAAATTGTTGAAAATAATTAAGTATAAACTACAGAAATATATAAAAAAATATTGAATAATTTTTGACACGTTTACAAAGAGTGTTCAAATCAAGATTTTAAAATGTAGGCTCGTTTTGCACAAACTTTTTGATACTTGCCGAGCGCCTTCTGCGCTCGCCTTAATCCGGTATGTCGGATCGCGATCGATGATGGTGGCGCTGCGACCCTTTTCTTGCGAAACTATACTACTTTTTGAAAACGCCATTAAAGTAAAAGTGTAAAGTACACTTTTAATTAATTTTATGTCGATCTGAACGCGTATCACGCAAAAACCGCTGGAGGGGTTTTGACGAAAATTGGCATAATTACAACTTACATGCTGGATTAACATTTATGGTACTTTTAATCAAGATCTTTAATCACGAACTTTAATCACAATGGATCATATTTTTTTCATAATAAAGAATTTTGTGACAAGAATCTAATATATAGTACATATTTTTTCAAACAAAACGCTTTTAAAACTTTTTGAGACCGTGGTCTTAGTACTTTATCACTATTTTTGATTTTATATTTTGCAAAACGCTCCAGCTACTTAATACTACTTGAATGTGGGTTAGTTCTATTCTGATTAAAGCCTGTCAATTATGAAGTCCCCGCGGGAATGACAAGTCAAATATGAAGCAGTACTCACACAACAATAGGGCTGACTTGTCTGTATGCAAACGCTGCGCACAGGCCGCAGTATGAGTAACCGGCATGACTGAAAAATAGATATTTTTTTAGAAGTTGTCGATGAGCAGTCGATTACCTAATGATGAACGGTAACCGTTGTCCGTGGATATCTGCCGACATCAAGCATCAATGACAAATGTTGACACATCTGCATATACCTTAACACCTACAGTACAACCGGGCTTTTAATAAACGTGGAGGGACAGGACAATCAACTATGGAGTTGCCAGGTTAAATACATCTGCTATATTTTAGGGTAAACGTAAAAGGACGATGCCGAAATATACATTGATTAGTTTCAACCAAACATTTGTAAACGTCATAAGTCATGTTTAAGTAAAAAAAATAGTGATGTTTCTACATACAAGAAATTTATTAAAAAACAAGGTTTGAATAAAAAAAAATATGTGCATAGTTGTGTTTTCTCATGACAACATCCACTACGGCAACTGTCACTAGGTTGACGTTTCAAGATGGCGGCAATTAGTTCCGTTTTCAGCCACATTGATTAAAAGCCCGGTAGCACTGTAACTTTGAGGATTAAGAAACGAGAATTTTGAAAAAAGTAGGGAAAATGGAGTATGATCCTATTGAACCAGAAAAATTGAACAGAATTGTATAGAAGTAGATGAGATAGGATGGGATATTCTCTTTCTGTGATCATTCTGCAAATGCCGTTATGGAGAATCAGATACTCACTTAATCTGTATGTCCAGCGTGCATACAGAAGAAACTATTTTCTGAGAGGTCACCTCCAGCAGTGTAATGGCGGTGGAAGAAAGCATATTAAGTCAGGAATGTCCATAGATGACAGTATCCACTAACCATCAGACTGTCTGTTCATGTTCTTTGCACTAAAAGAAAAAATAATTACAATACTCACGGAGCAATGATGGCTCGCGCGGGGCCGTGTGTGAGATCAGCTTTGCCCAGCCACATGTCCAGCTGCCGTGAGAGTTCGTTGCCTGGACATTAGATTGTTTTATGGTATAATGTATATAATGGAAGTATAATATATATCTATAGGTATACATACATAAATAAATAAAAGGGAAGTCATTAAATGACAGCAAATTTAAAAGTGGGATAGGTTGTTCTCTTATGACAAAAAAGACTTAGGGTGTGCCGTGAAACCGGGCCTCCTCGACATTGTCTTAACATTCTTAGGGTGTGCCGTGAAACGGGACTCCGTCGACATTGTCTTAACATTCTTAGGGTGTGCCGTGAAACGGGATTCCGTCGACATTGTCTTAACATTCTTAGGGTGTGCCGTGAAACGGGACTCCGTCGACATTGTCTTAACATTCTTAGGGTGTGCCGTGAAACGGGACTCCGTCGACATTGTCTTGACATTCTTAGGGTGTGCCGTGAAACGGGACTCCGTCGACATTGTCTTGACATTCTTAGGGTGTGCCGTGAAACGGGACTCCGTCGACATTGTCTTGACATTCTTAGGGTGTGCCGTGAAACGGGACTCCGTCGACTTTGTTAATAATTTAAAATTATCAGTTATTCAAAAATCAGTTGATCATGGTTTGCTGCCAATTTAGTATTTTCTTGGTGTCCGTTTAAATACAAAGTGTTAATAAAATAGTAACAAAACAGTGTTATTGTAGTGTAAAGGAAAAAAGACAACTTTTAAGTAAATTATGAGGCTAGTGAGGGTAGACTGTTCGGTATAGCTGTTAAATTTTTATATTAATAGAATTGTATAACTACCTGCTAATTGTACCTACATATGTAATGATTGTATGTAGAATCTGTATTCCAGAAAAACTTTCATAGTTTTTGGAAGGTTATCTTTTGTTTTGTTAGTCTAATAATAGTTAAGACTCTAATTGATAAATCAAAGACCCGCCACCACAGTCTTTCACTCTTCTAATTCTAACCATTACCAGCCAACTTCTTTCAGTCATCAGTGGGGGCAATATGCTTCCTGGTAAATGGCATTCAAGGACTCATCCACCCCATAGATTATATCCGTCCTGCGGCAGATATGGCCTGCCCATAGTCACATCAGTTTGCTAATTCTGTGAGCTATGTTCGTGACTGGTTCTCTGGCAATTGTTAAGCTTTAATTCAGTCAGTCGGGGGTACACGAGGCGATTGGCGAGTATCGTGAGGACAGTGATGCCCCACCAGAAATTGTCGAAAAGGTAAAACATGTTCTGTACATACTGTGTCCTTACATTAGGAATTGTTAAAAAAGAAACGCTGTTTAATATGTTTGAATATAATTTAATAATGAATATTTACAGTAAGGGCCCTTGTATTCTCCTGACTCTCTTGTAGACAGTAAGAACCTTTATCAAAATTTACAAACCTATCTTAGGCCACTGCTTGAATATGTAGTTCAGATATGGAAATAAAAAAAATAGGCCATATAAAGACAAACTCTGCCATCTTTGCTCAACTATTGTAAAGGAAAGTAGACTTGATCCAAGCTTATAAGATTATCAACAACCACTATGGGGCCGTTCAAGTATTACGTAAGCACCAATAGGGTCTTTGCTTTGGTCATTTTTGATGACATGGGGGATGGGGACGGGGGATCTGAATGGCGATTACGTCAAGAATATTTATTTATTTACTTTCGGATTTTTTGGCAAAATTTAGTAATTCTTATTAAATAAGAAACTTGAACAGATTTTGTAAAAATTATACCAATGCTTATGCATGGTAAGTATGTAAGCATTTGGGTAAGACATTTGCTTACTTTCGCTGACAACGGGGAGGAGAGGGTTAAAAATGATTAAAATTCTGCTTACGTAATACTTGAAGTCCCCTGTTGTTCCATACCTGAACTCCCATGTACAGTACAAAAGCAAACGAGAATCTGAGAGGACATGCCATAAAGGTATACACATTTTGTGAAACATTTCTAAAGTACAGAACAAAGGCATGTTGAACTTTACATAAATTAATTAAAATAAAAATTTTCATAAAAACTTGTTAAATACAAAGTATGAAAAATTTTAATTGTGACAACAGATATAAAGGGAAGACAACGCAAGCTGTGGATCTGCATGCCTGAAGTTGGCGCTAAGCTACTTCTGCAGCTCGTTCAGTCAGTTCCGACCTGTGTTGCTAGCAAGTCATTGCTACAAAGCACAAAGATGCCTGTTGCTAAGTGGTGAACTGCATAAAGAGAGATGTTACATTTCATCAGTGAGTGGTTTCCCATCACTGAAATTCATTTGTCATGTTGACATGCTTGGTTTAAATACAATTTCATGAACTTGCTTTATCTATCTGTCTACGGCTGTAACTATGGAAACCTCATTATTTGGAGAAATTTATGTAATTATGTATTATTATAGTAAAGAAGAAATTAGTTACATTAGATCGATTAGAAACATTGTAAGACTCTTGCCAATTATGGCACAAATTAAGAAGGCTCTTCATCATCATTCTCTATGACGCCAGCAATACTTTCTGAGACATGCTTTAGAAGATTCTCACTAAACTTTGGGAACTTCTTTTCAAACTCTGTCTTCAGACTTTCGAAATCCATCCTATCTTTCTCCAAATCTTTGACATTCTCTTCCAATTTTTCATACTCTTTAAACTTGTCAATGTCTAGTTTAGAATATTTCTTTATTTCTTCCAATCCCTCCAAAGCATCGGTTACAGCATCTAGTAATTGCTTATGTCCACTGTCTTTATTAAAGCCAAAGTCGACGTTTTTGGTCTCCAATTTGTCAAGACAGGCCTCTTCGATGGCAGAGAGGTTAGTGAGAATGTTCTCGGTGTTGGATTTGTCTGTCATTTCGTAGAATTGTGAGCAGTCCTGGTTTTTTAAGTCTATTAGCCTGGAAAAGGATGGTTTAGTTTTGATAAGTAAAGGTTTTTGGAGGAAACTATGCCTTGCGACAGCCTGATTAAGTTGCACATGTCAAATAAATATTAATAATGTCAGTGGAATAAAGCCTTATTAATATACTATTTATTTATTTTAATGTAACATAACTAATTACATGACGTTAAGGTCCTATAATGTCCCATCACAGAAAACAAGCCTCACTGATTAGAACACTAGTGATTAGATTAGTCTTGGTCCAAAATCTAATATGTAGGGACAGTGCAAATTGATGTATAAAAAGTAGTAATCTACTAAGATCTAGTCAAGAGACAGTCCCCATGCTCTTCTGGGTAGCCGAGCTGAATAAGTCTTATTGGCCTCCTTGCTGTAGTAGAATTCACAATGTAATGCAATCAGCCCTTTCAGTATCCACTGCTGGACATGAGCCTCCTCATGCACATTGTCCTGTGCATAAGGGATGTATGGACATGCTGGGCAGGTGGTGTAGTTTCTCAGTGTTTGTGGTAGCCGCTTTGTTATCCCTTAGTTGCTTCTTACGACAACCACATGGTTATAAATTATGCTTAAGATGGGTACATGTTAGTTAGAGCAATTATAGAGTTCCCATGGGAATAAAGTTTATGTGCATGAAGACGCAGGTACTGCTAGTATTATATTTGTAAATAAATAAATAATGCAACACTCAATGGGGCACACTAGGATTGAGTGTACAAAGACTTAACACAATATGTGTAACATTTAACCTGAAACCTGAACAACACCATTCTTTAAACTAATTATCGTCTGACGAGTCTGAACCTATTACCAACTGGGCTAATTGGTCATCGAACACTTGGTTTAGAAAAGTCCCTTATTACCCTTTCAGAGAAAAAATAACATATAAAACTCACCTCTTTTGTTCAACAACAAATGATATATCCTTCAACCTCCTATTAGTTTTATCTAACTGCGTCATTGTTTTCTGGAACCTTTCAGCCAGTTTTGACATCTGAATATCAATTTGAGTCTCCTCCCTCTCAATTTTTTCGTCAATCAAACAGTCCTCCAGCATGGCGCGGATGAATTTCCCGTAAACTATCTGTTGATGTGCCACATCGAAATCCGGTAATGAAACCTCTTTTTTGTTAATAGTGATGTCGCCTTCATCTATTATTGTCATATTTTTGTTTATTTTAGGTCTGGATAGGTTTCTCTCCTTGGCACCTGATGTGCGACTGCTAGTTGAAGATTGTGTAGTAACTCCCATTGAGAGGCGTCTGGCCTTCGAAGTTGTCCTTGAGGTAGACGCGTCAGTGGTTTTTGGCTTTTCGGACATTTTTGATGGATAAATAATTACAAATAACGCAATAAAAAGTTGTTGAATGACGTTGAAAGTTTAAATGGCTGTCATAGAAACGGACGTTACGATGCGTTCAGAAACTAGTTTGAAATATATTTTTTTTTGTTGCAGGTTTAAATATAATCAATAAATATAAAAAATTAAGTTAGTTGCACTTAATTATTAATGGCGGGATAGAAACCAAAATCTAAAACAAAGATGAAACAAAAACATATTTTTTGTAAGATGTTGTAAGATGTATACCACAACGGGTTTCGAACGCACAAAACTCAATATAAGTCAGATTGAATACTTTTTCCCTATTGGTTTTATTTATGTGCATTGTACACGAATCTTCCATTGAAATGAAAAATAACAAAATCTGCATAAAATTGAATTGTAAAATACTAATAAGTTTATCAAAATTCGTTAAGAACTATTAAATTGTAGTTAAAACTTAACCTCAATTAAATATACCTAAATCAAAATTAATGTTTGTACAAAACAACAATTTTTAAAATGCTGCCTAAGTTCGTTTTATTTATCCATTTTGATGAGGTTGCAATAAAATTAATCGCTGACAATAAACGTCAAAGAGAGGACAAAGAAAAGTACCTACCTCAAGGTACTTTGTTGAAATAGTGAAAAGGTCATCAACCTCTTGACTTAGGCAGTCCCCGGGAGAGTTTTACCCTATTTTTTTTATGGAAGTGTGGAACATTACGTAGACAGTACCTGTATTTCTAGAAAAGATAACCCCTACGCAACATTAAACCTTTGCTATTCCAGTTTGCTAAAGGAATACTCACCATTTTCGCTGTACCAGCTGCCGGCATGAGATGCATTGCGACAAGACATCTTAGTTTAATTTTAATTAATTAGTTTATAATAAAAAAACGAAAATAAACATTCAGTTTCACAATCACAAAAATAATACTTGACGTTGACGTAAGTTATTTTGTTGTGTAAAAAAAAAATAAGCATGTCCCATGTTGTAAATTGGTTGAATCGATATCGATAGAAATCAACCAATTACCGGTTCATTTTGTGATCTAAAAACATGTCCTAAATTATTTATTTGTACTATATTTATACATATATTTTTAAATAACCTTAATTATGTACACACACATTATTACTGAAGCTTTGACATTTCTTTTTTGCTTAAACAATATCATTGTACCATGCATTATCAATAATATTTTTGTTAAGTTGTTTACTTGACTGTTATGTTATGTCAGATGAGTTGTCAAAATCTGTCGTCTTGCTTATTTCCATTCCAACTCAAACTTTTATCTAAATTATATTCATGTTATTTTAGCTAAATTGTAAGAGTAAAGTAAATCAGTACTCTTCGCAGCACACTGTCCTCTAAATATTGGTCATTAATTATTTCTTGTTTTCTTTTTCTTTAGAAAATACAGACGCAATAAGAAATTTATTAAACTTATTCAAAGGATACTGAAAGAAAATCAAGATGATGATAAGTACACTTTGTAAGTTTCTTGATTTATATCAAATAGATGTCCACTCCGTGCGGAAAATTTACTGCAACTTATTCATATATATATGACAAGGACTACTTATTACAACGCCGTCATTTTGAATGCCGGCTTTTAATATTACATTAAAAGTCGGTTAGGCATATACTGTAACTAGCTCTTTTAATATCTACTGCTGGACATGGTCCTCCTCATCCAAATTATCTTGTATATGAGCTACATATGGCTTTCATACCACAATGTGTATTCATACTACCCAAGCAGGCAATTCCACTCTTTAACAAGTGGTGTAGTTCCTCAGCGCTTGTGGTAATCGCCTTTACCGACACCACACGGATATTTAGGCATGTAAATAAGAACCTAAATATAACACTTAAGAAACTTCACATTTAGACATATGTAAAATTTGTGTATTTTACACAAGAAGTTATAGAAGGTAAGTCTATATCGTGTGATACTGGTGTTACAAGTTTTGCCATATGGCTTCGCCTGGAAGACATTTGGCAAGTCAAATGTACAAGAAAATATACATCCAATCCCTATAAACATTTTATATGGAGCCATGTAGTTAAATAGTGGAATCAGTTGCCAGAAAATGTTAAGATACAGATTCGGTGATCCAGTTCAAGAACTGACTGAACTGACAGATACTCTTGTAAACAGTTGCAAAAACAACCATAATAATAGATTCCAAGTTCCAATTGTCGTAGTTCCAATTCCAATTGTGGTAGCTTATGTGGTAGCTTATAAGTCTTCCTTTGTATTTAAATATGTCATATTTTCAATGTTCTAAATTATCCTGTACTATACTTATAAGTGTTTTATTATAATAAATGAAAATAAAATAAATAAGTTTTGTATTATTGAATATACAATCATACATCATACAATCATATTTTCCCACTAGGTCGTATAAACTGTACAAAGATGCCAGCAATAGCTGCATACAGCACGGCTGCTATCAGCAAAAAGCCTAAGACAGCCATAATCATGCTGAACATGGGTGGTCCTAAAACTACAGATCAGGTATAAATTTATATTATTTTCTGCATGTATTTATCTATTAAATGGTTCTTAAACATGTAAAAAGTAAAAACTGTAAACTCTTACGATTGGCGTAGACCAGGTGAAGTGCACCACAGACCAAAAATTCACAAATACACCTACGGCCTACTTCCGCTATCAAAATCTGGTGAATTTTTTAATATTAACCATGCTGCACTACACTGCACCTTGTCTCTTCCAACTCTAACCAGCATAAGAAAAAAATTTCTTCATGAGAGATCTATGGGTGTAAATTGCCACACTTGCCAAGTGGATTCGTGAGTCCACTCTTTTACAGGTGTTCAAAACCTATCATAGGAAGAGCACTGACAATTCTGTATTTAATTCAGGGTTCGTAAAAATCCGATATTTATAATAAATATCAAAATATCCGATATTTGATATATATCGGATATTAAATATCATGTGAAAAAGACGCGAATTTCATTCTGTAACTGGTTTTAATGTGTCAAAATTGTTAAATGAAACGTTGATTTTGATTAATAGACTTATCTACACTAATATTATAAAGAGGAAAGGTTTGTATTTTTATATGTTTGTAATGAATAAACTCAAAAACTACTGGACCGATTTCCAAGATTCTTTCACCATTAGAATGCCACATTATCCCTGAGTAACATAGGCTATAATTTATAAAGATATTGTGTAAATTGGCCAAAATATAACAATAAGTGTCAAGTAAGTCGGAAAAAACTGCCATCTGCCAGCTATTTCGGCGTGCGCTGCAATGACCGTAAGAGTTACACGAATATAATGTATGGTGGAAATGTTTCTGAAATTTAGAAAAAAAAATTTATAAACCGAAGCGAAGCGAGGGCGGGTCGCTAGTTTATTATAAAACAAAACAAAAATAAGAGTATAAGTAACAAAAAATTAGTCTGAGATTAATAATAATCAGTCTACTTAATCAACATTCAACTACCTACATTATAATTATAATCTTTAGTTTTAGATCATTACCAGTGGCAGTGTTCATAATTTTTATTTATGTCAGTATTATCAATTTAAAACCTCAGGCTCACGTCTAAAGAGGTATGGATATATGGAACACCTTTATGGTGTGGATATAAGGTTTGAATTTCAATAAAAACCTAACCATATACATATGTAATACCCAAAACTTCTATGAGATTGCCCACTTTGGTAAAAGTAATTAAAATTGTAGTGTTGCTACCGTAAGCGTGAGATCAGTCAAAATTCAAGTTTTGACAATAAATATTAATTGATATATATCACTGAACCCTGATTTATTTCATTTTATAAAAATACCCTTACTTTCTTAAGTAATGATAAAAGTATAAGTAACATAACAATAAAATAGAAAAAAATATTCTTAAACAACTGGAGTTGCACATTGGATTTTGTTACATGTTAAAGATTTATGTTAATATTCATGTCAGCTTTCGGAGCTCTTCCTATAATAAGCGGATCATAGTGGCTGATGTGCCTATATCTTGTGCCAGTGTATCGTGTAGTGGTGGTTTCTTTTTATTAATTTTGCAGGTAGGTGACTACCTTCACAGAATAATGACAGATCGTGACATGATCCAACTGCCGGTACAGAGTAAGCTAGGGCCTTGGATAGCGAGCAGGAGGACTGAGGAGGTGAAGAAGAAATATATGGAGATTGGTGGCGGCTCGCCTATATTGAAATGGACTGATACTCAAGGCAAACAATTTTCATTGTTTATATTTATTTTTTAACATTTTCATTATTATTTTGGTATGCGAGGTGTGTGGCCTTAAAACGGCATGCTGGCCAAGCTGGTTGGCGAGTCCACTTTTAGAGGTCTAGTTCCTCAGTGCTTGTGGTAGCGGCTTTGTTATCCCTTAGTCGCCTTTTACAGCCTACAGGAGAAGATGGGATGGTGCTATTCTGAAGCTGGTCGACAACACACGGCCTTTTGTTAAGCCAACTCTTTTCCATAATTAGTCGTTACTTTTGATACGATAATACCAAGTTCGGATAGAGTCATAGAACAAAACTTGTTGATTTTCATGAAAGAAATTCTGTATAATGTATTATAAACAATATTTCAGGTAAACTGTTGACGCAGGCATTAGATCAGATGTTACCGGAGTCTTCCCCTCACAAACACTACGTCGTATTCAGATATGTACCACCGTATACCGAGGATGCTTTTCAGCAGATAGAGAAGTAAGACACTTTATTTAGCCTAGATTTATCCCACAAGAAGATGAGGCCGATAGAGGCAAAATGCGTCGGTTGTTCTCTTTGCTTAAGAGATTCTTTTTATACATTTATAATCTATTTAATGAACTGTTCATTAATTATCATTCATTAATAGCCTATCAATTTAATCAACTGTTCATTAATTATCATTCATTAATAGCCTATCTATTTAGTGAACTGTTCACTAATTAACATTCATTAATAGAGCCTATCTATTTAATGAACTGTTCACTAATTATCATTCATTAATAGCCTATCTATTTAGTGAACTGTTCATTAATTATCATTCATTAATGATATAATTAATTAATTAATGCTAATTAATAATAGAACCATCCCATCTTCTCCTGTAGGCTGTAAAAGGCGACTAAGGGATAATTATCATTAATGATAATAGCCTATCCATTTAATGAACTGTTCATTAATTTCATTCATTAATAGCCTATCTATTTAATGAACAACCTGAAATAAACTTAAATCATCAGTGCAGATCTAATTTTAGTGAACATTTTATATATGTAGGTACCGTAATTACTAATTAGTCTTCTACCTATATAATAATTTATTGGAACTATCAATGTTCGCGAACCGATACATTCCTTTATATACTTATTGCACAATCTGTCATTTCCTCACATAATTTACTTATGTTATAAATGTTAAGATTGTTCGCTGATGTTATTAAGAGCCCGGGCTGAAAATCAGCATTGTGGTCTGCTGTATGCACCCACAACATGCTGAGTCCGGGACATTTTTCGTTACCACTGCACTTTATTTAGTTGCTAATAAACTATTCTAATTGTGCTATATACTATTGTTTTTTGAAAACGACAAATACTAATCTTAAATTTATAATGTAATTAATTAAATGTGGTGTTTCAGGGATGGCGTTGAAAGAGCAGTGATATTTTCACAATACCCACAGTACAGTTGTGCTACCACCGGCTCCAGTTTAAATGCAATCTATGATTTCTATAAAAATAGGTAAGTGGCAAGATTCTATTGCGATCTTGATGGGGTCGCGCGAAAACAACAAAAATCTTCTTATGCGTGAAGTTGGAAACTACAAATGTACATTATATAATACAAAATGTACATTATAAATTATATAATCATGTAAATATATAAAATAGATGATTATTGACAATTTTATTTAGTTTAATTATTTATTTTATTCTGATGCTTTAAAAAAGACCAATTTTTTTTCAATGTAATTTATCCAATTCCGTCTTCACTGTAACATTAGCTACAAGTATGTTATTCTATGAAACAAAACTTACTTTATTATTATTATTAAATTGCAACAATTTAAATTGATGTGTATTTTTTTTTAGACAGATCCCGCGCAACATAAAGTTTAGCTTAATAGAGAGATGGCCAACACATCCACTCTTAGCTAAAGTGTTCTCTGAGAGGATAAAAGAGAAATTGGAGAAATTCGATAGAAAAGTCAGAGAAAATGTGCTTATTTTATTCACGGCCCATAGTTTACCATTGAAGGTACGTAGTTGTATTCTAATTGTACGTACTGCATTTCCCACTTTCCCCAATGTACGTACGTGTTTCGGTAGTGAGTGAGATGTGTCAGAGCCCACTCCCATCCTATCGCTCCCCATTTTCCTAACCCTTTCTCCAAACCCATTCCTATATCTCCAAAGGTAGGCAGCGCATCCGGGGTCGTGACAACCCTTGTCATTTTGGATTAATGTTGGCATGTATCGCGGATATCTATGGGCTACAGTATTCACTTACCATCAGATGAACTGTATGCTCGTCTACCGCTTTCATCCATAAAAAAAAAAGAAAGATAACAAAACTAAACAATCTATACTAATATAATAAAGATGTAAAATTGTGTTTGTAGGTATGTTGGGGGTAATCTCTGGAACTACTGAACCAATTTCAAAAATTCTTTCACAAATAGGAAGCTACATTATCCGTCTCTAATATAGGCTATATTTTAATTTGAAATTTGAAAAAAAAGAAAATAAACTTATAAATCGAAGCGAAGCAAGGGCGGGTCGCTAGTATACAATAATTTATTTGACGAAAGTTCAACCCCCTAAAATATGTACAATTTTGACAGTGGTGGACTCAAAAGGTGTTCTTTGAACTGTTTATTGATTTAATGATTTCTATTGTAGTTTTAGATCAGTTTTGTAGGTATTTATAACTTTTGCACTGTTATCCTTATCAGGGCCGTCTTTACCAGGGGGTGCCCGGGGGCGCCTGTCGAGCGCTGAATTTTTGGATATTTCATTGAACTTAACGCCATTGCACAGTTTTATATACTTGCCATTACTTACGACAAATATGTATGCGCAAGCAAAAAAATAAATAGTCATTAACAATAATATTTTTTTTACTTTTATTACGCTTTCGGCGCTTGTCATACCGCATTACTACACTACACAAATAACTATTTTATTTAATACAACACGCGCGCGGCAAAATCTCTAATCCAAAGACAGTGTATGTATGTACGTTTGACACGTTGCCGCCCGGTAGCAAAATGATCTCTAAGTCAATAGAGTGTAAGTTCATTTGAAATGGGCGCGCGGGCACTTATGGTATTCACTTATGGTGCAGGGTGTGCGGCGCACAGTGGCGCAGGGTGTTAGGGGGCGCCGAGCGCCGCTCGCGACGCCTCCAAAGAGTCTACTAGAGGGCGCCAGGGTATTGATTGCACCCGGGCGCTACATGGGCTAGAGCCGGCGCTGATCCTTATATATCATGATTCATGATATACATGACTTTCTTATCATTCTGATTTTTATGACGTGTATGGCTTCTAAGATTAATTAATATTAATTGTAATATTGCACGCAGGTAACGGCAAAAGGTCTTATATCTTTTACCGTTTACACTGTGTCCACACGTTTAAGGCAAATAATTTGAATTTCTTACAGGCGGTGTCAAGAGGGGATACGTATCCACAAGAAGTGGCAGCGACTGTAGCGGCTACAATGAATGAACTACACGTGCAAAACCCATACAGACTTGTATGGCAGTCCAAAGTGGGACCCTTGCCTTGGTTACAGCCTTACACCGATGAAGCTATCAAGGTAATTAGATTATTTATCTAGAAAATTAGGCAGATTTGATCAATATTGGATCTTAATAAAATGTTTATATTTTCAATAATAATTTAGCGATAAGGCGGCCGGTTGTATGGATGTATGTATGTATGTTGCCTTTGTATGTTCATGCGTACAATAATGTATCTATGGGTCATAGACTATGACAATGATACAATAAGGGCCTTTCTCACCACCTCGCGACTTTATCAGAAGGATTTTATTTCTTTTTTTTTACTCCCGATAAAATGACTATTATCAATCTGATAGATAAATTATCTGCCAATTAAATCTACCTGATACTGACTTTCTGATAAAGTATAACGGTCTTTCTGATACCTTATCAGAAAGTGGTGGTAAAGCTCTTAGTTTTTAATTTATCACAATATAATTTCATTACATTTGTGATTTTAACTTTCTCGTTTTGTACTGTATTTTATTTGTCACGAGTTGAGTCGTGTGACCACGGCCGAATTACTTATCATTTGTTGAAACATTAGTAGGCGTTTTGTATTTTTTATACTGTTTTATGGGTCACGGGTTGAGTCCGAGTGACCACGGCCGAAACTTATCATTTGTTGAAATATTAAGTTTTTTTTTATTTTTTATACTGTTTTATGAGATGAGTTGAGTCGGGTGACCACGGCCGAATTACTTATAATTTGTTGAAACATTAGTAGGCATGTGTTTTGTATTTTTTATACTGTTTTATGGGTCACGGGTTGAGTCCGAGTGACCACGGCCGAAACTTATCATTTGTTGAAATATTAATAGTTTTTTTAAATTTTTTATACTGTTTTATGAGTCACGAGTTGAGTCGGGTGACCACGGCCGAATTACTTATAATTTGTTGAAACATTAGTAGGCATGTGTTTTGTATTTTTTATACTGTTTTATGGGTCACGGGTTGAGTCCGAGTGACCACGGCCGAAACTTATCATTTGTTGAAATATTAATAGATGTTTTTTTTATTTTTTATACTGTTTTATGAGTCACTAGTTGAGTCGAGTGACCACGGCCGAAACTTATCATTTGTTGAAACATTAATAGGCATGTGTTTTGTATTTTTTTCATACTGTTTATGTTATTGTTTCAAGTGTAAAATAAAAATAATCTAAAACTTATTTTTTTTAGTTTTTCATAAATCTAAGAAATTCGAACCCAACACGAGGTCCATTTTCTCAGATGACGTAACTTACGAATCGTTATTTTTTTGTTGCAGTCTTATTCGAAACAAGGTCGCAAACACATGATTCTAGTTCCAATAGCGTTTGTGAACGAACATATTGAGACATTACACGAATTGGACATTGAATATTGTGATGAAGTCGCTAAAGAGGTATGTACATATACCGACAAAAGTGTAACGTCAAGCAGATGGCGCGGCGGAAACGTCCGTCCTATATTCAGAGCAGCGATGGTGGACATTTGAACATTACTCGCCACTTACCATCAACTATCGTTAACCGCCCCTTTTAGTATCCATTGTTGGACGCGGGCTCTCTCATACACATTCTTCTTTTTAATAGAATAGATGATCAGTGGTCTTATCCCAGGGGCTGTTGGATTGCAGCGTGCACTCCCCTCCTCAATACTATCAACTACCTCTTACCACCACTCACCACATACCGTTCATTTCCAGGCCGGCATCAAGCAAATAGAGCGCGCGGCGACACCAAACGACCATCCGATATTCATAGCAGCGATGGCGGACATTGTCGCTCACCATTTAAACAACGGACCGAGTGTCTCGCAACAGTTTCTAAGCAGGTATGTACAAGGGCGTCACCGGCCATCGCCAGCCAATGGAGAGATGAGAGAGAGGACGGGAGAAATACGAATTGTAGGCACAAATACAATTTTATTCGAATCTCTTGAGGGGGATAACTGCCCCCCCCCCCCTGCCTGCCCTGGTGACGCCCTAGGGTATGTACCAATCAAATGCGACTTGGCCCAAAAGGGCCACTAATTAAGAAAAAGATGTGTGTACACATGGTGTAACTGAAATAACGCAACAGCTGATAATCGCCCGAGCCAGGACAGGACAACCATAACTTTACATGTTTGTATCTTTTGATATATGTAATTAAATTTCTTAAAATAGTTTTGTTTCTCACTGGAACGGTTTTATATATTTTAAATTGTTTCTGGTTTCTGGTTACGCGTTATTTATATTTATATTTTTATATATACACGCGGTATATACACGGTATATATTTTTTAATGTTATATCCTTTATTCTGTTCATTTGTTTTTATTTACTTTTTACTTTTCTCCTTCCTTGTTATCTGTCCTCTTCTGGAGGTTGGCTGGAAGACAACACCATGTAGCATTAACCCGTCCATTGTGCTCTGTGCAATGAAGTATTAAATAAATAAAATGTATGAATAATTAAAAAAAAAACGAAAGGAAATTGGATTAGTAAGTCCTATCCATCCCCATTTTCCCAACATTTTCTACAAATTTTTACCTAAATCGCCGGCGGTGGGCAGCGCATCCGTGGCCCAACGTTTGTTATTATGGAATGATGTTGGCATGTATTGCGGGTGTCCATGGGCGACAGTATCCACTTACCATCAGGTGGACTGTAAGCTCATCTGTTTTATTTATTTCTATAAAGTCACTAATAGAAAAGATTTAACCCAATTAGTTGCTAATGCAAAAGACAATGATTTCGTTTATTAGGGCCGCTTACACAAAAGGTAATTCTTTCTCAAATAAGTGAATATTTATTGTAATATTCTTTTGAGAAATACATAAATTTCTTAGACCAAAATTTGGCCCTAGTGGGTCCTATTGGCTGAAATGCATTAGAATCTTTTGCATTAGAAGCTCTATTGGCCCAAATTGTTATCTTTTGTATTAGCAGCGCTATTGGGCCAAATTCTTCTGTATTATTGGCCCCGTTGAGCCAAATTGTTATCTTTTGTATTAGCAGCGCTATTGGGCCAAATTCTTCTGTATTATTGGCCCCGTTGAGCCAAATTGTTATCTTTTATATTAGCAGCGCTATTGGGACAAATTCTTCTGTATTATTGGCCCCGTTGAGCCAAATTGTTATCTTTTATATTAGCAGCGTTATTGGGCCAAATTCTTCTGTATTATTGGCCCCGTTGAGCCAAATTGTTATCTTTTATATTAGCAGCGCTATTGGGACAAATTCTTCTGTATTATTGGCCCCGTTGAGCCAAATTGTTATCTTTTATATTAGCAGCGTTATTGGGCCAAATTCTTCTGTATTATCTAGCCCTGTTGGGCCAAATTGTTGTCTTTTGCATATAAAAGATATACAATTTGGCCCAATAGGGCCGCTAACACATACGGTTATTTTGTATATATATTCTTTTAATTCCAGATGTGCACACTGCGTCAGCGCAAGGTGTCAGTTGTCGAAGTCATTCTTCCAGAAGCTGTGTAGTGTAGATTTTAATGTTGAAATAGAATCTGTTGTAACTTCAAAATGAATTAAATGTAAATATAACTGCGCGCGATAATAATTAGTTTTAATCTTTATTTGTATCATGAGTTATTTGTATAACTTCAATACAAGAATGTATATTTTGTTAATGATAAAAAAGGTGAATTTATATAGTCGTCACAGCGCAAATTGGCCAAATAGTCATGAACTTTGAAATTTTATTTTGAAAGATCGTATGCCAGTAATTATACATGCAAAAACAGACAGAATAAATACAAATTAGCCAAATAACAGTGTAGTACTGTAACCAGCTATTTTATCGCCAATGTCTCGTGCATGGGGATGTATGGCCTAGCCAAATAACTGTGTAGTACTGTAACCAGCTATTTTATCGCCAATATTTCGTGCAGGGGGATGTATGGCCTAGCCAAATAACTGTGTAGTACTGTAACCAGCTATTTTATCGCCAATGTCTCGTGCATGTGGATGTATGGCCTAGCCAAATAACTGTGTAGTACTGTAACCAGCTATTTTATCGCCAATATTTCGTGCAGGGGGATGTATGGCCTAGCCAAATAACTGTGTAGTACTGTAACCAGCTATTTTATCGCCAATGTCTCGTGCATGTGGATGTATGGCCTAGCCAAATAACTGTGTAGTACTGTAACCAGCTATTTTATCGCCAATGTCTCGTGCATGTGGATGTATGGCCTAGCCAAATAACTGTGTAGTACTGTAACCAGCTATTTTATCGCCAATGTCTCGTGCATGTGGATGTATGGCCTAGCCAAATAACTGTGTAGTACTGTAACCACCTATTTTATCGCCAATATCTCGTGCATGTGGATGTATGGCCTAGCCAAATAACTGTGTAGTACTGTAACCAGCTATTTTATCGCCAATGTCTCGTGCATGTGGATGTATGGCCTAGCCAAATAACTGTGTAGTACTGTAACCACCTATTTTATCGCCAATATCTCGTGCATGTGGATGTATGGCCTAGCCAAATAACTGTGTAGTACTGTAACCACCTATTTTATCGCCAATATCTCGTGCATGTGGATGTATGGCCTAGCCAAATAACTGTGTAGTACTGTAACCAGCTATTTTATCGCCAATGTCTCGTGCATGTGGATGTATGGCCTAGCCAAATAACTGTGTAGTACTGTAACCAGCTATTTTATCGCCAATATTTCGTGCAGGGGGATGTATGGCCTAGCCAAATTACTGTGTAGTACTGTAACCAGCTATTTTATCGCCAATGTCTCGTGCATGTGGATGTATAGCCTAGCCAAATTACTGTGTAGTACTGTAACCAGCTATTTTATCGCCAATGTCTCGTGCATGTGGATGTATGGCCTTGAAACGTCACGCTGTCCGAGCAGATTGGCGAGTACACTCTGTGCTTTGTGTTTGTACACGCTTTGTTATTAGCCACGCCCACAGGAAGAGATGGGGTGGTTCTAAAGCCATCACAACACGGTCCATAATAACTGGTTACTATAAAACTACCAGTTATAGATTTCCTAGTGTTAACTTCATTTTGTCTATTATTATTTTAAAATGTAGGGTACATATGGAATAATTTCTTGGTGCCAAAAAACTGTGTGAGTTTATCGCGCCACTGCACATGCGCTTGACACCTCGACAGTTGAGTAAAATACTTAAATTTATATTTTTTTAATTTCTAACTATAATGGAGGCTAACAGCACATTTTTTTTTTAAATTCACTTTTGAGCCACGTTTTATTATTATTAAACATGACTAAATTAGGTATAAAAGGTATCACTGAAATAACGCAAAACGTGAAAACGGATTATTCAGTATCGCGATTAGAATAAATCCTACAGTTTTTACAATAGATATATTTTTCATAACTTATTGTTCATTTCTAGTAAATCTTTTATTCTACGCGCGTCGCTCGCTCACATCGCCCTGTACTGAGTAATGAGAGCTACTAACGTTTTAGATAGAACAACAAAACTATACATGTTTGTAAGTTATCATTTATTCCTTGAATTAATTTTATTTTTCGCTTGTTTTATATATTTTAAATTAGTTGACCTGCGTTATTTCGTTATTGTAGATATTCCTTTGGTACGGTTCCTTAATTTCTTTGGAATACGAAAAAATCAATTGCCCATCACGGGTTATTCCCGGTGGGACCACCAATTGTTCAATCAATCTGACCAGTCGGAAGTGGACAATCGATCGGACCACCGACAAAATCCCTCCATGACAACACACACGAATAATTATAATAATAGTACAAAGTTTTAGGAACAAATGTACAGTAATCGGCGATACATGTGGCACGTGAATTCGAAGTAATTTTCATTTGCACTAACAATAAGATGATTTTTACGTCATTGAGCACTCTATAACCGGGGAGGACGTGCTGATTTCATATTCCGAAATGTTAACATTTGGCAACAAACATGATCTATTTCACATTTACGAAGTGTCATTTATATCACATTAGATATTTTCGCGTTTTTCACACACACACACACACACATATATATATATATATATTTAATCGGGTCTCAAATCGTATGTTTGCCTCTAGATTTTTCGTCTAACGCTACTTCAGATATTGTATTGTGTGCCGCAACTTTCCGGACTATGAAAACCAAATGCGGGTAGTTGATGAAATTGCTCGCAATCCTCGACGTGGACTACCCGCCTCTTCAGTCAGTTCGTGACCATGGTTGGTGTAAGCCAACCGATACGTCGAGTAAAATAAATAAAGTAAACATACGCGTCGAGAGCCGATTAAATAGATAAATGTGTTATTTATATCGTCGGGTACTGTATTTTTATAGTAATTTCTAACAGGGTAGTAATTTCTATACTAAAATACTAAATGGGCCCCAAATTATGAATTTTTGTAATAAAATAGATAGATAGATAGAAATTTTTATTTCATACACACAAGTGATAGCAATAAATTGACAATGTTTCATTCTAAAAAATAATGAAACATAATTATGCAAACAAAAAAAAATGAAAATAAAAACATGACGATAAAAACTGCGCGGTGCCATGTGTGTCGAAAGTGTATGTATAAGTAAATAACTAATAATAAATATACATGTAAATAAATAACGAATAACTGAAGTAAATAATTTTAAATTACTAAGAACGTCATCATCAAGTCGACAGATAGATAGATAAATTCTTTATTGCACCAAAATGTGTGTACAAAGGCGAACTTAATGCTATATAGCATTTTCTTCCAGCTAACCTTTGGTGGTTGAGAGCAGGCTAAGGGTAGTGCCGCTAAATATAATGGCGTTTTGATACTACTACACTAAGTACATAAATACAACATAAATATAAATTCACACACACACACACACATGAATATATACATTTATACATCTATACATATAATAAAATTGTAACAGGCCGATGTCTGTACATTATAGATATTGAAAAAAAACTAATATGGCGGGTCTTTATTAGAGCAACAGAAGCCAAAACAACAGTTTTTACAAAATTTTGTCTGTCTGTATGTTTGTACACGCATCACGCAAAAACTACTGCATGGAATTGAATGCAGTTTTCACCGATGTATTGCCAGAGGTCTAACTTAAAATATAGGCTCCATTTTACCGCAGGAAAATATCTTATTCCGATTGTTTTAAATTTAATAAACCGAAGCGAAGTGAGGGCGGGGTCGCTAGTACATACATAAAAATATAAATAAACATATCAGTCATTCACACTGTTTGAGTGAAAAGTGTGCAGACACGTGCGATTTGAAGACATCAATTGACGGAGTCTCCCTAATCCCAACCGGTAAGCTATTCAAGAGTTGTGTTGCCGTACAGGTAAACGGAATGGGAATAATAATCCGTGCGACAAACGGGGGTAGTTAAAAATTATAGACGATAGACTTATAAACCTAACCCACCTATAAATTTTCTGCTCATTCAGTACTTTCTATTGCTTATTTAATTATTTATCTTGAAGAAACAATACATTTTAGTTTTTTTTTATTTCTAGCGCATTTTCATAAGGTCTTGAGTCGTTACCGACGGCATTCATAATTTTAATTAGAGTTTTTAAAACGAGCGTTTCCGCGTTATGTTAGTGTTATTGAGCTTTAACCTTTAATCGTTTTAGACTCGAGCCTTTAACTAAAGGGCCGCACCACCAGCAGGAAACGTGTCGGTCATTGAATGGAGGTCAGCCAAGACTGGACGTTAAGAGATTTGTATGAAATCGTCGCACACCGACCACTTTACTAGACCTCTCATATTTTCGAACCTTAATATGAGGGATCTAGTAAAGTAAACGGGTTACTCACGATTTATTATTTATTGATTATAGACGATATAAACATAACAATTATTATGTTCAACCACGATAACAAAAGTTTAAAATCTTGTGTCTAGTAAAGCGGTCGGTGTGCGACGATTTTATACAAATCTCTTTACTGTCCAGTCTTGGCTGACCTTATGTCATTTTTTTTTATTAACAATGACATAATTAAGAGGTATCACATTTAAAATTAAGATCTAGTCCTAATGAGTAATTTAAATTTGACTTAAATTGCCAAGTAGGGTACTAAGAACTAAGTACTAAGAACGTGTCCATTAACACTCTTCTTATTGGCTCTATTAAGTTACCTATGCCTTATGTCAATGACCGAAATTCTTTTTGCGCGTGGCGCGCGCTTTACAAGAGTTTAAGACCGTTAAACATTAAAAATTTGGACTATAGCGCTCACCCACCCTTAAGGCTGGAGTCTTAACTAGTTCATTAGCGCTCGAGCGTCGAGCGCTCAACGCTCATTTTATAATTTTAGTAAAATGTGAAAATCGACTATATTTAGCATTTAAATAATAAGTGTAAATTCTAAAAGGGCAATAAATAAATACATTATAAATTTTTATTTTATTTTACAAGGCTATGGCCAGAGTGAGATATGCCAGATATCCCATACCATCCTATCTTGTCTCTCCCATTTTCCCAACCCTTTCTCCAAATCCATTCCTGAATCTCCAAAGGTAAGCAGCGCATCTGTGGGCGTGCCGTTTGTAATTCGGCACATTCCCGAGGGTGCATAAGTTTTTTGAAAATTTTTGGCTGCAGTTTCTCATAAGTAAACTCGACGCCATGGTTCCTTAAAACAATCATTTCTATTTCTAATAATTTTCAAGCCCACAAGCCATAGAAGAAGCAATCCAGTTGTTATTATTTCAAGACCTCAATCGAACCCGAGTTTCTGGTGTGTCACTCTGCGAGTCCCGTAGATGTAAACCACCGGAACCAAAAATCAGTACAACGCCCTTTACGTCCTGTTCAGCAGCACCCTAGGATGACCACTTACCACAGACCACATATGGGTGCGGTTGAAGGTACCGGAAAGAAAAAGAGAACATACGGACAGTTCGAAAGGGCTGTTCGTGTGTTTTCAATAAGTTATGGTCCTTCGAGCCGGATGATTCTGCAATCATTTGTGGATCATTGGGGTCGGATGATTTTCAATAATTGATGGCGCAAACGTATCGGTAATTCGGTACGCCTGCACCATAGAAATCTTATTATTTAGATTTCTATGGCTTGCACATGCAATGATAAGCGTTCCATGTCCGAAATATTTCCTAAGCACATTACTTAAGGGGTAAACAAGTCCTCCAATAAAGGCCACGTACCAAGAAGCGCAGTGTGAGACGTCCTCTGGATTGGTGGTCCGACGAAGAAGTTCGCCGGTGTTGGTTGAAAGAAAAGAACCGAGGAAGTGGCGGCGAACAACTTGAGAGGCCCATAACCAGCAGTGGAGAGGCATAGGCTTATGATATGGTACATTACTTAGTCTACTGTTAATAGATAAAATCCTTCAGCATTCTAAATACAAGACCCCACATCAAGTTCAAACATGAATAGTAAGGTTGTCAGATACGGCTATGCTAACGCTGCCGGATATGTTGCGATAAATCTAACACTATCACTTGTGTGTGTCATAAGCGGACGCGAGTAGCAATTTTTTTCTATAGATACCTACATGTTTATTAAAGGAAAACGTTTTGTGTCTGTTTGTTCATGCTGTTACTTAATAAGTAGGTACCTATACAGTTAAATATAGGTACTACTGCGTCAAATAAATTTTGGGATCTTTTTAATAAAACAAAAAATATTGCTTCAATCGTCTAAATTTATTTTGTCGCCCTCTAAATAGGCTCCATTTGACGCAAGACACTTTCCGGTATGGGCTTTAGCTCCTTTAGCGAATTTTGTTTTATTACGTCTACGGACTCAAAACGTTTGCCGCGAATTGGTAATTTGAGTCTGGGGAATAAGAAAAGTCACACGGGGCCAAAGTATCAAAGCCAATAATCAAAGAAAACAGTCAATTGATTTTTGAGTGAGTTTGTCGTGGATATTTCGGTTTCGGTTCGCTATCGAAGCGCCATTCCGAAGCTTGTTGGTTGGTTTTCATGTCAAACCCAGGTTTCATCACCCGTTATGATGCGTTTCATGAATATGGGATCTGCACTGGCTCGTTCAAGCATGTCTGTGGTAACCTGTTCGCGGGTATGCAAATTTAAATGTTGTGAAGATTAAATTTGCTATAGAGTTGACAGCCGCCATTAACGAACATGAGAGCGTGGCGGCCTCACGAAAATTTTCGGCTTAGGGCGTTACTTTGGGAGGGTACAGCCGGATCGCAAGTCGGTGAGAAGCGCCCGGCCACGTGTCGATACCTGATTGAATGCCGGGAGCGCGTTTTCTTTTGATGTCCATCTATGCAAGTAAATCATCTTTGTGCGGGATACGTATGCACTAACACGTAGTAGAGTGCTAGTGTCTGTACTTCGCACCAACTGGATCGCCTGGGGGTGTGGACTGTATAATAGGATTTTCTTATCTTGAATAAAACAACAAGGCTTGTTCTTCAATAGAGCCGGGGTAGCGCAGAGGTACTTGTTCTTCTTCTTGTTCTTGTTGTTGTCGGAGTGGATGCCGCTGCGGAAGTGAAGTTGACCGGAAAATGGTCCGCTTTTTATTTGTTTATTGAATTCTTCAACTTCCGGCTAGTTACGGGGTTTCCCCCACCACTTGTCAAGGACGGGCTTCCCCCACCACTTGTCCATGTATGCACCCCTCCCGCTACCCGCGGGGAATCATTTATTTTCCTTATCGCTAATATGTATTTACATTTTTGATAAGATCCTAGTATGTCCTCATCTACACTATCCACCAACGATTTATCCTGATAAGTAAGCAAAGACATACCAGGGATCACATTATTATCAAAATATATACATAAAAACTTAACAACTAGTTGCTAAACTATATACATGTTTGCGTAAGTACCCTAGCCTTTTCGTCGTCAACAATCTTTTAATTTCTATGTCTTTCCCCTTTTTTATTTCAACAAAACTCGCTTTTTACTCGTATCGTACCATACACCAAAATAAACAGCTTTCTCGTCGTCAGCACTCCTATCACGTATTATTACATAAACACGGTCAGTATGTCCTTATGTACGTGTATTAAATAATAAACACGTAGGTGGACATTACGTACGTCGGTATTGATGTAATTGTGTATTGTTTGTGGTTTGTCAAACTGGAGTGCTTGCCACCCTGTGTCCTTAGACTATAAAAGGCGCGCTCTTGTCAGGTGACCTCTGTAAGACACATGTTTTACGTAAAACATCTATGTTAATATTAATAAGTTAGTTATTTTTGGTTATCAACTGTTTTAATATACATCACATGCTAAATAATACAGTAACAATTAAAGGAGTTTTGTTTTATTCTATTTTACTTTAATTTTTTGTGTCATTTCTTTGGACCACGCCCCCCGATTACCTAATAGTCGTGGGTATTCACGACTCCTCGGAGTGTTTCGGCTCACTTAATCCGGCTCCGCTCGCGGATCCGACTCCTCTTAACGATTCCTTGACTCCTTTGATTCACCTACCTATATTTGATAAGAGCCTGAGAGCGACTCATTCGCTTTGCATCATGTTCGTTCATGTAACTCAGCAATCCAAAACTGAAAGTAATAAATAACTCCTGGGAGTCGATAACAGTTAACTGGAATCATTAAGAGTTTCGGCTCCGCTCGCGGTTTCCGATCTTTTGATTCATTGAATCCGGAGTTACCCATCGCTATTACCTAACGCCTGAGGCAATCGCCCAGCTTGCCCGGCCCTTTATCCGGATATTAGTACATAGTATATAATAAAAACATTATTTTTTTTGCTAAAAAAATGTTTATTTACATCGACCGCCGGTGGTGGTCGATGGTAATAAAATTATGATTCCGTGCTAACGGTCACCAGTGATGGCGATTTTGGTGGTGGCCGTTGGGAGTAATCCCTTTATCTGACCCTACTGTTTATTATACGATTACGTAGATTTCCTGGAAGAGATCGCTTAAGCGATAAGGTCGCCAATTCTATAGATTTAGAGGGGGGAGAGTGCACGCTGCAATCCAACAGCCGCTGGGCGCGCTCGACTGGCCACGTTACCCCTTTCTCACAGAAGACTACCTTGAAATGTACTGCATTTCCCACTTTATCGTATTTACCCAATGTACGTACGTGTTTCGGCAGTGAGTGAGATGTTCCAGAGCCCATTCCCATCCCATCCTATCCCTCCCCATTTTTCCAACCCTTTCTCCGAATTCATTCCTATCTCCAAAGGTAGGCAGCGCATCCGGGGTCGTGCCAACATTTGTCATTTCGGACTAATGTTGGGATGTATCCCGTATGTCTATGGGCGACAGTATCCACTTACCATCAGGTGGACTGTATGCTCGTCTGCCGCCTTCGTACATAAAAAAAAAGAAAGATTTTTCATTGTTGTGTTAAGTTTTTATTATATACAATAGAGCATAGATCGCCAAACCGTCGATCCGTCCTCGTAGTTACTAAATAGTAGCTCTCGGGGAAATTTTAGGTAGATCGCGGTCCCGCTCAGGTTGGCTCAGACCGAACTACAGAAACAGATTGACCGATGAACATTTGGACAACTGCATTCGAATGGCAGCTACGACCTACTCACCTAGTGTTGCCATGTCCAGTGTGCCATGATTAAAATAATCGGGAATTTGTTTTTCAAATCGGGACAGCTACGAAAAAAATCTGGTTTTTGTGAATCATCATTTACTTTTATCGGTCGGTCAATTTTTTTTATAATGGTATGTTGTTACCATTGGTTAGTACAACAAATAAAACTTAAACAAACTAGATAAACTTCTTTAAAATATAACAAAATTCAAACGTAACCGTTTTAACTATAATCATCTTTATCTCGCCAACACAATACGCGCGAAGTTTAAAACTTATGACGACTATTTAGTTTGAGTTTGGTGAGAAAATATGAAAATGTGAAAGCAAAAATACTTTTATAGAGTAACAGCTTACAGATAGATATATTCGTTTTTCGTGTCAAAATTCTCGATCAAAATACAGACTAAGGAGGTTAGTGTAAAATCGGGACATTCGGCGTCCTGATCAAGGGTGAATCGGAACGTGTCACCAGACCCCTGAAAATCGGGACGTCCCACTCAAATCGGGACACCTGGTAGCACTATACTCATCTAATATTAAAAAAATTGTTGATGACAAAAAAGAGTGCCATCTTTCTCATTAAACTTAATTACCTAGTCAGATGAAAAATGTAATTTATTCAATTGGATGTAATTTTTACTAGAAATGTATGTTTATAGGTAAATAAATAAATGTGATTTAGAAAAAAAAAATTTTTTGTCTTGGTTTCTTTTGGTACCTGACAGTAAGATTTACGAACAGTACGGTTGCTCAGTGGCTTCAAACTTTGGCTACTACTGCAAAAGAGTATATTATTATTATCCGTTACAACGGTTTGATGCCGTTGTCCCCACTGACAATCCCCACTGATAGGGACAAAAGAAATTGTAGACAAAATTATTACCGTTGTAGACTAATATTTATGCTGACAAGAGCAATGACTTTTATGTTCCAATTTTGTTGTCTCCACTGTAGTTGTTACGAAATAGTATAATTTTGTGTAAAACTCCCATGTTGCTAGTGGGGATTGTCAGTGGGGACGACGGTACCAAATACTATAGGGTTAAAAGCTCTCCTCTCCCAAACAGACGCGATGTACCAGTCGGTGTCATTACAACGCGATATAGTGGTAAATGATCTCGCGGCTCTACGACAATCGTACTTTTAACGATAATCGTTGGTATGTGCAGCGCCGGCTCTAGCCCATGTAGCGCCCGGGTGCAATCAATACCCTGGCGCCCTCTAGTAGACTCTTTGGAGGCATCGCGAGCGGCGCTCGGCGCCCCCTAACACCCTGCGCACCTGTGCGCCGCACACCCTGCACCATAAGTAAATACCATAAGTGCCCGCGCGCCCATTTCAAATGAACTTACACTCTATTGACTTAGAGATCATTTTGCTACCGGGCGGCAACGTGTCAAACGTACATACTTACACTGTCTTTGGATTAGAGATTTTGCCGCGCGCGTGTTGTATTAAATAAAATTGTTATTTGTGTAGTGTAGTAATGCGGTATGACAAGCGCCGAAAGCGTAATAAAAGTAAAAAAAATATTATTGTTAATGACTATTTTTTTTTTGCTTGCGCATACATATTTGTCGTAAGTAACAAGTATATAAAACTGTGCAATGGCGTTAAGTTCAATGAAATATCCAAAAATTCAGCGGTCGACAGGCGCCCCCGGGCGCTCCGCTCCCGGGTGCACCGCACCCCTTGCACCCCCTGGTAAAGACGGCCCTGGGTATGTGTACGATTCCATGCGAAACCTACCAAAGTGTATTTAGAAGACAAATTATCGATTACCGCGTTGCGATATTACCGGCTGGTATATCGCAGACGTTTAGGAGAGCCTATAGCTATTAGTTGCAAAGAAGTTTCAATTTGTTCGGACGCTCCATTTTCCAATAAACAAGCGTTTGAAATCGACTTTTAAAAATTAAAACCATTGAACGATTTTTTAAATTAATAGGTACTATTCATACTGTGGTTTATGCATAATTTAAGTAAGTGAAAATCACTAATTATATGCAGTCTGCTACTAGGGAAGTTTCCAACCAATCAGCTGTTAACTTCGATCAGTAACTTAACGCAACGTTAAAGCTGGGTGTGCATTAGAGCGAGTATAAGCTAACATAAGCGAGTATACGTGGGCGAGTATTTATGTATGTAACGCCTGACCAGAAAAATAAAAAACTTGCTGTGGGGGCGCCACATTCGCTTTTTTCATAGCTAGTTAGTGTTGTCAGTAGAAGATATTAGTTCTATTAGTTTTACGCGTCATGGCGAGGTTTTTTATTTTCTTGGTCAGGCTATAAATGTATATAAAGTACAAACTTGTATAGGTAGGTATAAATAAGTCCCACTAATATTATAAATACGAAAGTCTTTGTTTGTAAGTAAGTACAAGGGCGTTGCCGGGGGGGAGGGGGCAGGGAAGGGCAGTTGGCCCCCTCTAGAGGTTCGAAAGAATTTGTACCTACAATTCACATTTCTCTCATCTTGCCCCCCCCCCCCCCAGACCATTGGCTGGCGTTGGCTAGCGACGCTCTTGAGTAAGTACACTTTATTGCACACCAAAGAATAGGACATGATAGTGACATAAAAGTTTAAATAAATAACAAAAGGTAGGCCTCGTCCCTGAAATGATCTCCTACGGGCAAACTTGGATGTTTGTTACTCAATCACGTCGAAACGGCTGAACCGATTTCGTTGTAACTTGGCAAATAGGTAGATTGTAATCCGGATTAACACATGCCTATCTTAGGATACTATTCATGTTGACTACGTGAACGAAATCGCGGGCAAAAGATAGTATGTGATAAATGTTATAGTATTGTAATAAACATTATTGCGTTATGTTAAATCTCTATCTGTGGTGTATATAATAAGGAATACTTGGATTGGGAGGAATAAAGGTGTATATTGAGGGGGAGAGTGCACGCTGCAATCCAACAGTTACTGGGCGCGCTCGACTGGCTACGTTACCCCTCTCTCACAGAAGACTGACTACCTTGAAATATACGGCATACTTTATCTTAGTCCTTATGCCAGAGCCAATTCCCATCACATCCTATCCTTCCTCATTTTCCCAACCCTTCCTCTAAATCCATTCACTACATCCTCAAAGGCAAGCATCATATCCACGTCAACGTTTGTCGTTGTGGATTGAAGTTGGCATGAACCGAGGATGTCCATGTACAACAGTATTGACTTACCACCAGGTGGACTGTATACTCGTCTGCCGGCTTCTTCCAATAAAAAAATCATAAAGCATTTTGTAATATATTTCCGTGCAATAAAGCATTTAATAAATAAAATAAATAAAAAATAGAGGCATATGAAAAGATATTATTCACAATAAGTGGGCTAATGTGAAAAAGGCCTTATACAATGATAGCGAACAATTGATAACTCTCGCTTATCAAAATAACCGCTGTCCTTTTCTCGCACAAGTAAAACAGATCACATTAGAAAGGAACAAAATATATACGAAAATGGCTGCCGGTCAACAGCTGTTACAGCTAACTTCACGCAATATCCATTCAAGCAGTATCGTCGCGTATTTCCCAAAGATTACATGTTTTCTCACATAAAGAACGAATTCTAAAATGTAAACAAACGTATTAAATTCCGAGTGAAAGAACTCATTTTTCCCACAATGATTTCGATAACTGTGTCCTCGAACTGTGTGTGCAATGTGTTTCTGTTAATTTTGTGCATGAATTACGTTTTCTGCAGTGTATTAGTCAATGAATTAATAACCGATGACCACAACCATGTGCATTGCACGCATGAACATCCGAAGGCAGACGATGTAAGTACTTATAGTGTGTAATTTCATTACCCAATTAAAAATAAATCTGTCAATGCCGTATTGTTTCTTTTTTTAAAAAGTTGACGCTTTGAGGTTATGTTTGTCTGCCAGTCTAAGCTCGTTTGTTTTTAATTCTTTGTTCGTTTAATTAATTAATTATACAACGTCGCATCTTGTTACAATCCACATTTCACGCTCTCTACTTACATGGGTACATTGTTAATTAATAAATTCTTTTGCTTTCATAATTAGGATATAAATGAAAGCAAGACTGATGTATGAACGTTTCGTTTTTTTTTTAATTCAATTCATATTTCTTATTGAAAAGATTGTCAAATATTCATGGTTTCATTAGTACATAGTCTACTAACGCTATTTTCTTATAGTGGAAACGTATTGTATTTTTTCTTATTAGAATGCTTTTAGGTACACTTTTAGCACACAAAAAGAACTTTTTTTCTGTATTTACGCTATAGAAATCTTTCGAATTACAAAATGAAGACTTTTGATTACGTACTATTTGAAATAAATTGCCGTTCGTATGCCGTCTATTCTATATAAAAAAAATGATAGTAAATACTGCCCGAGTCATCCAACATCAGTCCAGAATCACAAACGTTGGTACGCCCCTCGGATAAGCTACACCCACATTGATTGATAACAGAGATAACATTGATAACAGAAACTGGGATTTCATGTACATTCCATCGTACCTACTTAGATTTTTTTAATAAAATACATGGGAGACGAGCGGGTTGGTCACGGATGGTAAGTCGCCACCACCATGCCCCATGGATACCTGCAACACCACGGGGCCTGCTGGTGGCTGCCGACCTTGCAGAATCCTGTTCACAGTTCTCTAGAAGAGCCCCATGTCGTAGCATAACGGAAAAACCTCAGCTGGCAGTTCATATCGCAACTTTCCGGTTCGCGGTATAAAGTGTACGTTGACCGCACCGTAGGTTGCGACTCTTTGTCCAGGTAGTGGGGAATAACCTCACGTCTATGACGGGCGGTGCGGTAAATTTGCAATACCTATTCATGGGTAACTTATCAAATGGGCTTATTATATCAACACTTTAAGTACGTTATTCAGGAATCTTAACTCACTTCGTGATTCGTCGCTCAATTTTCACGATAGTTTTTAGGACCCCCTTTAGTTTACTAATTAGAACTTCGGGACTTCTTTGTTCCGATCTTCTTTGTTCGTTCAGGATCGCCAATTAGGAAATGAATAAGGATAGTGTAATGACGGTTAGGTCGCTTAGTTGACGCGTGGTAAGAGAAGAGAGCGTAAGTGTGTTATTTTTCAATGTGTAAACGTGTTCCCTAATGTACGTACGTGTTTCGGTAGTGAGTGAGATGTGCCAGAGCCCATTCCCATCCTATTCCTCCCCATTTTCCCAACCCTTTCTCTAAATCCATTCCTATATCTCCAAAGGTAGGCAGCGAATCCGGGGGCGTGCCAACGTTTATCATTTTGGATTAATGTTGGCATGTATCCTACATCTTAAGAGGGGAGTGGGAGGATCCCACAGCCCCTGGGTACAAGGACTATACTGCATTTCCCACTTTATTATTTAGACCGCGCGCGCACTCGGGTGAGTACCAACGTTTGTCATTCTGTATTGATGTTGACATGTGTCAATGTGCAACAGTATCCATTTATCACCACGTCGTCTGTCAGCTCGTCTGTCACTTTCTTTCTATAAAAAAAAACATAATTGTGTTTCCAGAATAACGTGTAGTGTAAATAAGCCCTTAACTCGTACTTGGGTATGTATCTATGCGATGTATGACACACTTTAGCATTGGAGAGAAATAATAAACCATTTGTAAGATTGATTTACATTTTACATTCCGCATGCATTTATTTCCTGACATTGTTTATTCCTGACACAGTCTCTGTACAGTTTCCTTATATTTTTCGCAATTATTGCAGTATCTATAGAGAGGTCAATCATACATTTGACTGACAATACACTAAGTCCACCCTTTTGCCAACCGTCCAGGTATTCCCGGATTTTGAAGGGCGTACGAGGTGGTCCGGACGGATATTTTGATAGGAGACTTAAATTTTGGTCATTAAATAAGAAAAATTTTTCAACATCTGTAAAACAACACGTGAAACGGTACTGTATTGAAGTTCATTTTCAACTAGTTGAGCCGACAGACGTGGTCCAGTCCAAATTTCAATAATACAATAATTTCAATAAGTTCATATACAAAAATCCCATAGAAAAAAGCACTCAGTTTTTTCCGAATTTTCCAATTTTCCGCCCAACTTTTCCAATTTTTCTTTCCCTAAAAACCGTATTCGAACTATTACGAAAGTTTTTTAAAAAAAATAGCCAAGCCGTTCTCAAGTGATGCGCTTACCAACGAACAGCATTTAATTTTTTATTTATACAGATAAACTGTACGAGAGCGTTATTATGTCATTATGGTATGGTACGGGCGACGTTAAAACTTTTTATCAAACGTGAAAATTCAATTGGAGATATATTTATAAAATGACCGGTTGTCGGGTTCAAAAGTCCGGTAATGTTTATTTATTTATTTATTTGTACAGGCAATCGCCCAATTACAATTATAATAACAAAGGTATATATAAGAAGTTTTTACATATCAAATAAAGTTACATAAAGTTACATAATAAAGTTTATACAAAATAAAAAAAAAATTTTTTATTTTACAATAGGAAAGCAAGACTATGAGAAATCAACTAAAGTGATTTTTTTTAATTCACGTGTAAATTCAGTTGGCGGGGAAAATATTATATCAATTTGTAGTTCATTTGCTAATCTACTCATTCTCCATATTGGAGCGTGGTACCAGTGTTTAGTTCTGACTAATGGTACATGAAATAATTGCCCGCGTTGACGCATTCCGCGAGACGGGACTCTCCAGTTTACATAAGACAGTAGCTCTGGACAGTCATTGATGCCATTTAACAGATTATAAAAATATAGCAAATCTTTAAAAATTCTGACAGAATGTAGCGAGCTTAGGTTTAAGAAACAGGCGATATGATAATATTCATGCGATATGATAAAGCTGGGTAAAGGCCAATGAAGTTTCCAGGCAACCAAGTTAAAAAAATTATGTTGAACTGTCTCAATGCGTTTGTCAAGATTTTTGTAATTTGGGGACCATACCAGAGACGCGTAGAGTAAGATTGACCTAATTAGAGTTAAATAGAGAGTGCGTAGAATGTAAGGATCGGAAAATTCAAAAGTCATCCGTCTTATAAAACCAAGCAATTGTAGCGACTTATTTGTAACGCGATCAACATGTTTATCAAATTTTAGTTTTTTGTCGAATGTCACTCCTAGATCTTTGAATTCTGTCACTGTTTCGAGTAATAAGGTCAATGAAAATAAAATAATGATGTCAATAAAATAATAAGTGGTCAATGAAATAAGGTTCCGATATTTCATTTCTGGCATTTGAGAATCTCATGATTTTACATTTAGATATGTTAAGCATTAAGCGATTCGTATGACACCAGTTTGACAAGGCTAGGAGGTCTCGTTGTTGCACCTCGCAGTCTTGGGCGCACTTGATCGGATAAAACATTTTTAGATCATCAGCGAATAACAAAAATTTACATCCTGTCAGCGAGAGTTTTATATCGTTGATAAAAATAAGGAACATTAATGGGCCGAGGTGCGAACCCTGCGGCACACCGGACGTTACAATAATGTCTCTGGATATGAAAGATTTAAATTTCACATTCTGAATTCTATCGGATAAGTAGCTTTGCAACCAACATAAAAGATTACCATGAATTCCAAAAGATTTCAACTTCTCTAACAAAATTTTGTGATTAACAGAGTCAAAGGCCCTTGAGAAATCAGTATATACAGTGTCAACTTGCAAACCTTGATTAAGCTTTTCCAAAGCAAAATGCTGAAAAAGTAATAAGTTAGACACAGTTGATATGTGTTGCCGAAAACCGTATTGTTCTTCAAATGTTGAGTTGAGCTTTTGTTGAGCTCTTTGTTCGGGCTTTGATGATTTTATAAATCATCAAACCATATAGATATCTAACTTGTTTCATATACGTCAGATATAACCAGTTGTGTGAACTGTCGATTTTATAGCGAAGCTGTTAAAAAAAAGAATAGCCTTCTCTTTTTGCACGCTACGTCTATTGCAATGCAATTCAACCAGCCCTTTCCGTATCTACTGTTGGAAATGGTATCTCCTTCTGCATGTTGTCGTGTGCATGAGGTATGTATGGCCTGGCCTGTATTGGCGAGTTCACTCTTTTAGAGATGGTGTAGCTCCGGCCTGCGGCAGTCGCTATATCCCTTAGTCACCTTTTACGACACCAACGGGAGGAGATGGGGGTGATGTTATTCCATACACAACCGACATCAATATGTCCAATAGTACAATTTTATTGTATCCCATAATTACACATAGCTTATAGATATTTAGATGGTTTTATTCTTAAAACTATATACAGGTTCATTGTTTTTTTTATAGAATATATATGGCAGACGAGCGGGCGGGCTACGTGATGGTAAGTGGACACTGTCGCCCATAGACTTCCGCGATACATGCCAACATTAGTACAAAATGACAAACGTTGGCACGCCCCCGTATGCGCTGCCTACTTTTGGAAATATAGGAATGGATTTGGAGAAAGGGTTGGGAAAATGGGGAGAGATATGATGGGAATGGGCTCTAGCACATCTCACTCACTACCGAAACATGTACCTACGTACATTGGGGAAATAAGATAAAGTGGGAAATGCAGTACATTTCAAGGTAGTACTTTGTGAGAGAGGGATAACGTGACCAGTCGAGCGCGCCCAGCGACTGTTGGATTGCAGCGTGCACTCTCCCCCTTACGATGTCCGTACAGTTACATTTTTTTTTTTTATATATATATATTTCTACTTTATTTGGTAGATTTGATGCATATGCCTCATGTCATTCCCATCGTAACGTAAACTACATAAGCTCATTTTTTTTAAAATATATTTATTTGTGCAGTGGAAGCACGTCCGTTGCACCTTGCTCGCGATCCACTTTTTTGCATTAACGTCATCGTATGTGCATATTTAATTTTACATAAATTTCGTGTTCAGTTAGACGTCGATCAGGCAACTCTCGTTCTGAGGTTTTATTGGACTCACCCCGCAGTGACATTTTACATTTTTTATCTTTTTATATATGGCAAGAGTGCAATTAACACATTCTGCCAGTGTCTAATTTTCTTTGTAATAAACAATTTCAAAGTCTAAAACGTATCCTTTCAATGTCCAGTCCCGTCGAAGTAAGTCGGGAGTAGCTGAGTAAAGTGATAGGTTTACTGAGGACGGAAGTGGACTGCTTTGGAAGCATACGAAAAACGCAGTCGCACGCTTTTATTTGATTATCACAAACACCACGCACGAAAAACACAGAAGTTTAAGATCACTATTAAACCACAAAACGCCTATAATACACATTTTTTACAATAAATCAGACTAAAAATCAACTTCACTTCTCGAGTCACCGCCAAAAAGTCCGTCGGCAATTTCTTCTCCTTCGGTTTTGATAGCAGTATCAGTCGTCGACTCAAACGCGACGACTACTTCGCCAATGTCACGTGTAAATAAATTTCAAGTAAAAGTGACGTCACGTCGCTCAGAGCGATACTCAGATTCACTGAGTACAGTTTGATTCCTCGGGAGGACACGAAAAACGCAGTCCTATACTTTTAATTGATCATCACAAACACTACGCACAAACGTCCTGTATCCCGAAACAGTTTTGTGTGACAATAACTAAATGAAAATATAATAATAAAGATATATCCTTTCAGATAGTTCAATATTTCTTGTTTGTTGATGAAAGAACTTAATAGTGATGTCCTTACATAGATGTATAATTTAATTAAACATGGCGGTCAAGCTAATGAAATGATCTATGGTTTACTTCACATCATTTAATCGTCAAGTAGGAAGTCTCCGTTAACATGTAGATTGGCCTCAATACAGTGTTATGTCACTCTTCTGACCCCGACAAGAGGTTATGGTGTAGCTTTACATATTTAAACCCGCTTTATCTATTGTAACTAGTATTTGCAACCGGCTTCGGCTTCCTCGTTATTTTCTAACTATTGAATCGGCTCTTTGGCGGCGAACTCGAGAAGTGAAGTTGAGTTTTTGTTTTTTGATTATTATAAAAATGGTGTATTGTACTGGTTTAACAGTGATAGTTTATTTAACTTCAAAGTGTTTATTGTACGTTATGTTTGTGATAATCAAATAAAAGTGTGGGACTGGGCTTTTCGTGTGTTTCCAAGGGTGTCCTCTTCTGTCCTCTGTAAACCTACTATCGCTTTACTGAACGATACCTGACTTCGACTGGACTGGACATTTGACAGGATATGCTTTAGTCTTATTATTTATTACGAAGAACTTGACACTGGCAGAATGTGCTGATTGCAATGTTGCCATATATGAAGAAAAATAAAACAAGATGGCGGCAGAGGAGCATACAGTCCACTTGTTCTTATTCACAATGATTCTTCGAATTGAACAGAGGTACAGACATAAACTAGGTCACAGCAACCATGGTCACGAGCTGACTCAGAGACAGTTGGAAAATAAATGACTAAAATGAAATAAAAAAGTAAATAAATACATATAAGGTCCTACAAAAATTTAATATATCAATCAGTACCACCAATCTAACAAAAAAATTACATGTATTTGAACATGAAATTCATGTAATACTACATTAAAAATAAATAATTGGTGATTCTTTTTCATTGGTATGTATTATGTATGGATGGAAGAGTCGACGTCTACGATAAAGCCTTCAAGTCTAGCAAGATCTGCTCTGTTCTGGAATTCCTACAGCATGTAGCGGTGTCAGCCAATTCGCTGGGATGACTGTACTCTGCGAGCATACATCCGACTCCAAGATCAATAGATTAATCCAACACAGTTGCTTCGAAGGTTGAGACAGAGAGGTAATATCTCCAAATTTAAGATGCATTTAGGATGCTGGTATTGTAAGGATGTGGAATCAATGTAAAGAGTGAGTATCTACATCTCACATCTCCGTTGCGATGATGACATCATCATCATGGTAAAATCTGCGGAAAATTTAAACTGGATGCCGAACCACCTCAATGCAACATCACGACGACGTCGGTCTCGGAATGAATTTAGACAAAAATCGTGTTCAATGAGCGTGTTCTTCCGGAACTGGGAAATATAGGGAAATATGAAAATTTTATATGAACATGGACCACTAAAAGGACGCAGGCTACAAAACTAAGGTTACCGTAGGACGCAGACAGCGGCCGAAGTCACGAGCAGACCTTAAAGTTAGGTACAAACTATATCAATTATTTGATAACTTATGTAAAATACACTGAAAATATACGACCTACCTAAAGTAAGTAGTTAAAACTAAATTTTACCTGTTGTAAAAATATTTAACAAAATTCCTTATGATATAACTCTTATTAGGATCTGTTGGTTACGATATATATATTATATATAAGGCGGTGCTCGCGATCGATCTTATACCGCAGGGCCAATGTTGCAGGCCGCACGTTGCCTTCCAACGGGGGGGTGTAGGGGTGAAATACGGAAATAAAAACGCTGCTCTAATTCACATTGAACCACAGGGGGGCAGAGAGGAAGCGGCAGTCGGCAGCGAGCTTGCTTGTATGAACTTGTTAGGTATCTCCACAATGAGGAGTCTGTTGGATCAAGTTACTGCTTGAAGTGATAAATGTAAAACTAGCAGTTCAAGTTACTACTTGAAGTGCTGAGGACGAACTGGCAAAGAGAGGTCGGAACCTATGCCTTTTATAGCAAGTTTGCTGCCCGTGCGATCCCCTCGCTCCCTGGGGTAGTTTATTGTGCTATTCGCTCTCCAACGTCATACATAACTTCTAGGTTACAAGTCACTTATCCTAGGGTCGGTTCTCCTCTTATGCGGAGAACAAGGCTATTTTCGATGACGATGCATGATAATTTTACATCTTTCTGGGCAATTTAGCCCTTTTTTCCCTCCCTCCTTCGTTGAGTAGCAAGGGGAATGGGAGGACTGAAGGTAAAGGGGAAGTAGTGGCGCCGATACCGGAACTTCGTCATCTAGCCCGCAACTTTATATGTTTAATTCAATGCTCAATAAAACACACTGCGGGCGGTAGCCTTTATTTTGCCTATACCCTGACCTGTAACCTAGTTTCCCTAATACATTTATGGAGAGCGAATACAAACACATACAGTTTATAAACAAGACACTTTAAAAAATATAATATAAATGTACGTACTAACATCCCATAGTCTCGTAGGAAAGGTGTATGGATTTGTCTCGTACGCTTTTATTAGTCTAATGTGAGAATTCATTCGTCCTCACCTCGCTAGTTGCGCAACCCTTGTGAGACAACCCCCTTTCTTCCCCGAGCCGTGTGATGCCAGTACGTACATATCATGTACACTTGATTTACATAATTTACATATATCTTAATTGTACTGCACTTGTGCTACGCCCTTATTTATTCTGTCGTGCATAGGATCATTTAAAACAAAATTATTAAATGACTTTTTTTTAATAGAGAAAAAGGCTGCAGACGAGCATACAGTCCACCTGATGGTAAGTGGATACTGTCGTCCATAGACATTCAGTCCAGAATGACAAACGTTGGCGCGCCCCCGGATGCGCTGCCTACCTTTGCAGATTAAGGAATGGATTGGGAAAATGTGGAGGTATAGGATGGGAATGGGCATTGGCATATCTCACTCACTACAGAAACAAGTACGTACATTGGGGAAATACGATAAAATAGGAAATGCGGTACATTTCAAGGTAGTCTTCTGTGAAAGAGTAACGTGGCCAGTTGAGTGCGCCCAGCGGCTGTAGGAATGCAGCATACACTCTCCCCCTTACTATGACTGCCTGAATATTGTTATTATTATATTAATTATGAAAAAATTATTCTCATGCTGTTACACAAATAAAATTTTATTTATATACAATAATAATTATATAGTTGCACGAACAAGAAAACTTGCCAGCGGTGAAAATGGAATCATTAATATAGAATACGAGTAATTTCGTGCGCTTTTACCGAACCGCGGATAAGTGGGACTGCGGTTTCTGCGGTCTCACTGTGTTCCATTAATTAAAGATGTATTTACATTCAGTAACAATAAACACAGATATCATTGGAAAAGTGTTGTCTTTGTTTATTCTGTTTGTTATTTTCGTGAAATAACAACAATATTGTCGTTTACATTACAAATGGAAGCTTTGGGCGGGTCCTAATTAAAATTCCGCCATGGAGGAAGTTCATCTCTTTTGGGTATTTTTCCTCATATTATTATTATTTGTGATCCTTTTCCGGTGTCTTTTCCTTATTTTCCTGTTCCCTTTGTTACCCATTCCTTTTGATTTCAATAAATCCGCCTGACTTCTTATATTTAGTACTAGCGACCCGCCCTCGCTTCGCTTCGGTTTAAATGTTTTTTTTATTTTTCAAAATTTCTTTTTCACTATTTCAAAATAAAATATAGCCTATATTAGACACGGATAATGTAACTTCCTATTTGTGAAAAAAATTTTGAAATCGGTTCAGTAGTTCCAGAGATTACGCCCAACATACAAACAAACACACAATTTTACCTCTTTATTATATTAGTATAGATAAACAAGTCATCGGCGGGGATAGTTAGTTTTTTTATTTTTTTATTTTGATAGTTAAAAGGATATCAGCTAATCTTCAGCAATTTACCTAAAAATCGCTCTATTTTTAAACTAGGTACTTACCCTAATAAACTGTTTTTTTTATATTTATAACTTTAAAGCAAGCAAACGCTTTTTAGCCGTGAGATATACATTATTTAATTGCGAAATACACAAATATAAGTAGTAATGACGTTGATAACTTTAGCGGAGTGCAGTAGGCACGGCACGTCCGTTCAGGTAAAACGATAGATGATTAATAATTAATGATTAAAAGAGATAATTAGATGAATGAGTAAAAGTCCAGGTATTTGACGGTTGGAGCGAATTTGAATTTAGGTTTTGCGATGAATTTAATAAATGTATTTAATTGCTACATGGTCCATAATGATATCATACTTTTTAAGTTCAACTACTTTTGACTTTCATACGTACTTTCTTTTTTTTTACTTTCTTGTATTAAAAATGGAAATATGAAACCGCCACGAAACAGAACAATGTCAAACTTATTCCACCCGGTTGGCGGCCAGGATCGACATAACAATTAAAATAAACAAAATTAAAAATTTCGGTAAAAATGGAAATATGAAACCGCCACGAAACAGAACAATGTCAAACTTATTCCACCCGGTTGGCGGCAAGGATCGACATAACAATTAAAATAAACAAAATTAAAAATTTTGGTAAAAATGGAAATATGAAACCGCCACGAAACAGAACAATGTCAAACTTATTCCACCCGGTTGGCGGCAAGGATCGACATAACAATTAAAATAAACAAAATTAAAAATTTCGGTAAAAATGGAAATATGAAACCGCCACGAAACAGAACAATGTCAAACTTATTCCACCCGGTTGGCGGCGAGGATCGACATAACAATTAAAATAAACAAAATTAAAAATTTCGGTAAAAATGGAAATATGAAACCGCCACGAAACAGAACAATGTCAAACTTATTCCACCCGGTTGGCGGCGAGGATCGACATAACAATTAAAAAAAACAAAATTAAAAATTTCGGTAATACCCCCCCCCCCCGCACTGTTAAAAGAGCTCTTATAACCTTTGAAAGGGTTAAAATAAAAACAATCCAGTCTTATTGACAATCTGCAATAGTTTAATACAAGCTGTCACCATCGATTTGCGTAACGAATGATCATGTACTTTGTTTTTATTATATTCAACTAGCTGTGCCCGGTATGCGTTGCATGCCCGTCAATTTTTTGCACATAATATATAGCCTATGTCCATCTGGAATAATGTACCTTTCAAATGGTGAAAGAATTTTTGAAATCGGATTAGTAGTTTCGGAGATTACCTCCCACATCCAAACTTACAAACTTTACCTCTTTATAATATTAGTATAGATAAACCTTCGTTACGCACGAATAGTGACAGGTTGTAAGTATTGTCTTTGGTTGCATCTACGTTCCGCCGTGGGTAGAAAATAGGGCGGCAAGCGATCGACTAGGCTAGGCAGGAAAAAAGATATTTTATTTTTTATACGGATTGACTAAATTCTTACGGCCCTAGTGGCCTTTCAAGAGTCACCGGTTTCAAGTCACCGGAAGTTTTATTAAAAGAAATTAATTTATTTAATAAAATTTAATTTAATAAAAGATGTTTTATTAAAGGGCATTTATTGCACATACGAGTTACACAAATAGTCCCTTGGTGACTACTATTTATGATCTGTCACTACGCGATCGTAAATTCAAAATAGCATGTCCTTCTGTCACTGTTCATCTTCAGGTGAAACAGTAAAACAAATTAGGTGGTGGTATGAAATAGTATTTGGTGGGGTGAGCGGTCATGAAAGACGGTAATTTTTTTTTAATGAATGTAAGCTACTTTGTAGGTAATGTAGACAAATTTACGCGATAGACCATTTATGTACTCCTGGTTTAGACCAGGGGTACTTATTGTGTATGTTTAGACATGACCCGCCTCCCATGGTCCTACCAACCCTGCGGTTATGCAGACCGAATCGCGGTAGGTTTCCGGAGCGCACCTGCTCTGGCACCCTAGAAATTATCGTCTTCGCCCGTGTCCCTTTTCCACTTACATTTACGGTACTTTGGTGCCGAGCAGCTCCTTTGGGATCCTTATCCATGGGTGCCATTGATGTGCGAACTCTAGTCACCCGCGGAAGTTCGCTTCCTGGTCTAAAAAGATTTTTTTTTTTTTTTTTTATATAGTGGGCGGTCCCACTTGATGGTAAGTGTTATCGCCGCCCATGGACACCTGAAACACCAGGGGGTATGCGGGTGCGCCGCCGACCTTGCAAAATCCTATTCACAGCTCTCTTGAAGAATCCCATATCGTAGCTTAATGGAAAGACCTCTTGAGGCAGTTCGTTCCACAGCCTACGGGTTCGCGGTATAAAGAAATTTAAAAAAAAAATTAAAAATTCTTCTTGATTCGAGAAACTTGCCTCGTGTAAATCGGCCGTAACTAACGTTACAATAAAAGTGACACATCTATTTTCTAGGAATCTAATTGAACGTTAACTAAACAAAATAAATAATAAATAAATCGCGAGGCGTTCGCGAAATTACTTTCTAACTGGATGACACGATCAATAAGTATACAATAGCGCCTACATCAAAGAACACAATGAAAGCAAGAGTATTGCGTAATATCTGCTCAGTATCTGCTAACAATTGAGAGATGCCGTGCGAAGAGGTTGGTCGATGTTTAATTAGCCATATATTACAGCGTACTGTCTGTTTGTATACCACACCACACTGTAGAACTCTCAATGTTCACTACAACCTACGCACAGTCTTGCACTCTCGTATCCACTGGCGGCGTTAGAGAAATGACGCCCAGCGCAAAATTGTCGTGGTGCTTAAGGGCCACAAAATTTTAACAAAAAGATTAAAACGTTAAATCGAGCGGTTTAGTTTTGATATTTCTAGAAACCTTTGAAACTTTCTAAGTTAACGACGTGAAGTTAGAAAGTTTTTGTACCGTTTTATTATTATTATTTTTTTACGGTTGTCTGAAAATTCAGCGTCCCTGCAAATATGGCGCCCTGTGCGAACACCCTACTCCGCGAATCCCTAAAGGCCTGCTCAGACATAAGCGATATTCGCTGCCGTTTGCGGTAACGATATTCGTGTGGGTGCGCGATAATTCCTTCTGTCGGACATAGGCGATATTCGTTAACCGCTTCGGGTAGCGATATAGCGCGTGTAGCGGCCTAGGCCCTGTGCTAACAGTATCGCTTACCCAAGCGGTACAACACGTGCCTAGGCGATATTCGCTCCGGCCGGCGAATTCGCGCGACTTGCGTGCGGTACGAATACAAAATAACAGGCGGGTATCGCCTAGAGTGGCCTAGACAATATCGTTACCGCAGGCGACAGCGAATATCGCGTATATCTGAACAGGCCTTAACGCCGGCACCGTTCGCATTCATCTAGGATAGTAGAGTAATATTCTATATATTCTATTCTGGAAAGGCAGTATTTAAATATAGTATAATAAAACTCATTAATTGATGTATATTTCAAAGACACGTAGAACTATACTTGATACCATACTTTAATTCCTCTCTCCCACATACATATATATATATATATCCATGACACACACACACGCATGCACACACACGTATGTAAATAATGTTAAACAAAATATTTAACTTGAAACTCGGTATAAATACCTATATAGAAGTAAATAAACACGTGTCATAATATATTTAATTCTTTTGAAATCAGCCAGTGTTTCATATTCACAAAACTCTTTGCCACATAATTTTCTGAGTGACCTTGCATGTAGAGACGTAATAACTAATTTTCTATCTCCCGCGCACAATTTGCATGTCAACAATCGCATAATCCGAACGTCTACCTCATTTCCTTCCAAGGAAGTGGTAACTACGTAATTGTGTGGCGTATATCGCTTTACTTTTGCCGTTGTGGTTTCTGCAATTACAATTAGCATTTCCTATGCAGGGTTTTGAAACTTTTGTATATATTAAACTAGCGACCCGCCCTCGCTTCGCTTCGGTTTATAAGATTTTTTTACCATAATTTATTTTTTTAAATTTCAAAATAAAATATAGCCTATATTAGACACGGATAATGTAGCTTCCTATTAGTGAAATAATTTTTGAAAACGGTTCATTTGTTGCAGAGATTACCCCCCAACATACATACAAACACACAATTTTATATCTTTATTATATTAGTATAGATGATACACCTAAATAGTTTTCTTTGCACACATTTAGGTAAAAGTCGTTAAACATTAATTAATTTCCCCTTTGAAATATTTTTGTTATAGTCAAATCATTAATATAAATAAAATAAAGTTTTTTAAATATAATCATATTCATTAATATAAATATAATCATTAATATAAACTTTTTTAAAGCGACGATGTTACTTTATTGTAAAGTAGCTGCGCCCGCGACTTCGTACGCGTGGAATTTCAGTTCTTAAACTCTAAATTGGGATATCTTTTCTTCCCGCCAGCCGATTTCGATTTCGAGTCTCATTTAACCTGTGGAAACCCCATGAAGATCGGTTCAGTAGTTTTGGAGATTAGCGTGTTCGAATATGCAAACAGACAGTCAAAAATTATTCCGAACATATTTCTCAATTTCTAATAGTTTTAGACTTCTCCACACTGACATGTCTGAATGAAAGACTAAATAAAGTTTTGTTTTCACTTATTTCCATATTTATAACGTTTGTTTTATATTGACAGCACAGTTAAATATTTCAGTTTTCTTAAAAAAAAACGGTAAAATAATAATAATAATAATAATACGGTTTTGGTAGGTTTTTGCCGCCAAATCACAGATTGAATGATGTAAATTTTACAATTTGACCGCCTTGCATATGCCTCACTTTTAGTGCCATCTGTATTTTGGTTGATCGATGATTCTTGAATGTAGACATGTCCAATAATTAATATAGTGAAACAAGTATGGCAACCACCAGTGCCGGCTCTAGCCCATGTAGCGCCCGGGTGCAATCAATACCCTGGCGCCCTCTAGTAGGCTCTTTGGAGGCGTCGCGAGCTGCGCTCGGCGCCCCCTAACACCTTGCGCCCGTGTGCGCCGCACACCATGCACCATAGGTAAAGCCGGCACTATTCGAACGCTACTTTAAATATTAAACTTATTAAATTTTACTTAAAGAAATATTTCATTCTTAGATTTTAATCAAAATACAAATTTCTCACAAAATTAATTGTCTAGGTAGGTACCTACTCCCAATTAGACAGATCCATTTTCTTGATTTCTAAGATTTATGCTTTTAACAAATTAACTCCGCGGACCATTCGTATTGTCATGGTGAATATAGAGTTTACTCAGATTTTAGCAGTTTAACATACCTACCTACTTAATGCGGTATGACAAGCGCCGAAAGCGTAATAAAAGTAAAAAAAATATTATTGTTAATGACTATTTTTTTTTTTGCTTGCGCATACATATTTGTCGTAAGTAACAAGTATATAAAACTGTGCAATGGCGTTAAGTTCAATGAAATATCCAAAAATTCAGCGCTCGACAGGCGCCCCCGGGCGCTCCGCGCCCGGGTGCACCGCGCCCCTTGCACCCCCTGGTAAAGACGGCCCTGGCAACCACTGCGATTAATACACATAATGTTTTCAAAAATCAAGTAAAATGTCCGTCAATTGACAACTTTTATCAACAGATCAACATTATTTCTCTTTCCTTGCAAAAGTAAGCACTTATAATGAGTGAGTAATTCCAACTTTCACTAACTAAAGATCCACGGAATGTTTTAATTCGAGTATTCGAGATATACCGATAATGTTGGCGCGCTTTTTAAGCTGTTACGTTGGCATTGCGCAATCATCGTTATGTTGGTACATCGTGGGCTTCGTTCGGAACTGAGCACTTCCTTATTCGAATATTGGCACGCGAACTAAAATGAATTTATCATGCTGTCTACAGAAACAACAGAAAAGCCGTCGATTCAGCTAACAATGTAACATTAACTGTCCTAAAAGAGACGCATTTGTAAGGCCATCATCAAGTGTACCTCCTGTCCGTTCAGCCTGTCATGTGGCGAAAAAAAAAAATTATCAACTTATTTCGATAGTTTCCTTTTTTACGATAACTGCTATATTTTCGACGTAACGGTGTTGCCAATGTAAAAAAAAAGAAAATTAGATATAACTAAATACAAAACTTTTTCTATGTTAACCGAAGTAATATTAATGATGTAATAACGTTCAGTCGTCAATGTGTTTGCGTATTTTCTTTTATAGAATAGATGGCAGATTAGCGGGTGGGCCACATGATGGTAAGTGGTCACCGCCGCCCGTGGACACCTGCAACACCAGGGGCTTTCGGTTGCCCGCCAACCCTGCAGAATCCTTCCTGTTCACAGCTCTCGTGAAGAGCTCCATGTCGTAACGTAACGGAAATACCTCAGCTGGCAGTTTATTTCACAACTTTCGGGTTCCACAGTATAAAGGTGTCTTCTGGACCTTTATACTACGACTAAGACTCTATATCAAGGAAGCGCGGATGAACCGCATGACGATGACGAGCGGTGCGATGGTAAAAACCCGAAGTTGGCATCAAATTGAACAGCTCTTCAGAACATTCCCCATTATAAAGGGGGTAATTGATTGTATAAGTATTTATATAAATAAAAATAGAGCAAACAATTTAAAAAATGTAATTATAAGTTATTAAGATTCGCACATATTAATTACCAGAATCATTTTCATATATTTTGTATAAACAATCGCACACTTCAGGCGGGCCGCATCGCACCGCAGCGCAGCGCCACCTGCCGGCGGATCGCTTGCCAACCGTATTATAAGCGCTAATGTTATGCGCTGCGACGCGGCCCGCTTCAATGTGCGTTGAACGAGCGCAGTTAACGTATGGAATTTGAGAGTTATTCGCTGTACAGCGACGTGAAGGATTAAATGTCAACAGCTAACTGACTTAAATTATTGCGTTGAGCTGCGATCCGCCGCGGCTGTAATGTGCGTTGTCACAGTTTTGCCCTGCGACGCGACGCGGCTGTAATGTGCGTTGTCACAGTTATGCCCTGCGACGCGACGCGGCTGTAATGTGCGTTGTCACAGTTTTGTACTGCGACGCGACGCGGCTGTAATGTGCGTCGTCGCAGTTTTGCACTGCGACGCGACGCGGCTGTAATGTGCGTTGTCACAGTTTTGCACTGCGACGCGACGCGGCTGTAATGTGCGTTGTCACAGTTTTGCCCTGCGACGCGACGCGGCTGTATGTGCGTGGTCGCAGTTTTGCACTTCGGCGCGACTGTAATGTGCGCGAGCCTTTACTATTAATTTACCGTGACAGTAACATTATATTTATATCACTGGCATCACTCATGTGTACAGTTTTGTCACTAGGAATTATCCATTTATATATTTTGATTGATGGATGAGAAAAGTATTTCAAGTTTACGGCTATAATTTGTATTCACAGATGTGCGATTGCGATATTGTAAAGTAAATATTCGAAATGACGTTCGATAAACAATTGTGTGATTTTTTCTACACTAGTAGAGTGTGAAATAACAAATACGATCGTAGCCAATTGGAAACTAGATTTAACTATTTTCCGTACGTTTTAGAAAAAAAGTGTTTAGACATAATTTGTAGATCTTTACGAGCTCTATCCAACGACACATAGTTCGTACACATCGACGTGATTTTTTTCGAGATTTTTTGAAATGTTTACACCGTATTTTGGAACTACTGTACCGATTTGGTTCATCTACGAATTCAACCTAGATTTAGACAAACTATTTTCCTGTCAAATTTAATTTCAATTCGATTATATATATATATATGTAGGATTGTAATTAAATAATTTTATAAATAACTTTATAAAATAATATAATTTTATTTAACTTAAGGCAAATGGCTTATTAAAGTAGTGTTGTACATTCTGTAAAATGGAATGCAAAAAAAGGAAACGGCTTGTGATTGGTCGAGAGCGAAAAAAAAAAATGGCGAAGGAGGTACGAGGAAGCGTAGGCAAAAAGTTGTGTTATTTTCAATAAATTAATTTGAGTCAGTTTACGACTATTATTTCTATCCCACATATATATATATATATATATATATATATATATAAATCTATATAGATCTATATATCGTTATATATAAATCTCAAAACTGGTCGGTGTTTTCAGCTGACAACTCTTAGTCGTGATGCAGTGAAATTTGAAAGTCATTGTAGGTACCTGCAATATAGACATTTCATTGAAAATTATAATTAAAATGTAATGTTAATAAGGGTAATAAGGTAAATAAGGAGTTGTCACTTTCTGTAAGTAAAATATGTACTTATACAAAAGGGCGCCATTGTAAACAATAAATAATTTCCTTATCTGTAAGAATCTGTAACATCGTGACCCAAAGTGCCCTTGAACGCTACGCAATATGGTATTTCTACCGTGAATTCTCTGTATTGTTACAATTTTCTAACACTTTTGTAACTTGACCTTGTCAATGGGGTTGCCACACTATCATTTATAAAAATTTATATTGAAACTCGTAAATTTTATTCAGTTATAAGGTAATTTACCGTGTGCGTGTGTTAATTTACATACACCCACGCTCCCACGCACACATACACATCATTCCCACGGTGCTCGCACCGGGACCCTTGTTTAAACTTATCACTCATTGCTTGCTTATATAATATTACTAGCGACCCGCCCTCGCTTCACTTCCGTTTATATGCTTTTTTTTACAATTTTTTTTTCAAAATTTCAGAAACATTCCACCATACATTATATTCGTGTAACTCTTGCGGTTTTTGCAGCGCACGCCGAAATAGCTCGCAGATGGCAGAGTTGTTTCCGACTTACTTGACACTTATCGTTATATTTTGGCCAATTTACACAATATCTTTATAAATTATACCCTATGTATTATTCTGATGTATGAACTATATTATTGTAAAGTTTCATTGAAATCCATTAGTAGTTTTTGCGTGCAAGAGTAACAAACATCCATACATCCATCCTCACACACTTTCGGGTTTATAATATTGATGGGATTAATAGGATAGGATTAGTTCGTAATTGGCTTGTTTATTGTCAAATATTATACTCATACATCTATACTAATATAATAAAGAGGTAAAATTGTGTGTTTATTTGTGGGTATGTTGGGGGTAATCTCCGGAACTACTGAACCGATTCCAACCGATTCTTTCACAAATAGGAAGCTACATTATCCGTGTCTAATATAGGCTATATTTTATTTTGAGATTTTGAAAAAAAAATTGGAAAAAAATAAACTTATATACCGAAGCGAAGCGAGGGCGGGTCGCTAGTATATTATAAGCTATGAACTATTTGTAAATAAATAAATTTGCTTTTTTTATAAAATTACACAAATTAACGCTTTTCATTATGGTATTACATGTATGAGACGACTAGCGGTGACCGTGACTTCGTTCGCTTGGATTTTAGGCCGATTCCCGTGGGATCATAGTAGATTCCCAGACCTACTATAATCGATCTGGATAAAAAGTATCCTAAATGTTAACAACACAAGTTATATGCGCAGTGTCATTAAAATCCGTACAGTGATTTTTGCGTGAAGCGCGTTCTCACTCACAAAAATAATAATTATAATTGTCTGTATCATTCGTATTTTATACTGCAATGACTTTTCAAAAAATCCTTCATGTTCTTCACATTTAATAAAAAAAATTAAAAGTCATTATTGATATTTTGTTTGGATAAAAATTAAAATTATATTAGACTTTGAAAATCGTATGGTCGCCTTTAATCCAATTTCACTCTATTGTGTAATTACGTTCAAACAGGGCTTTTTGGTGGAAACTCCATAAATTGAGGTCGAGTTTTAGTGTGATTGCTTTGTAGTTTAATAGTGGCAGTTTATTCAACTTTAAAGTGCGTAATGTTTTTAATAATCGAATAAAAACACAAGACTGCGTATGTATTTGTGTGCTTTCACACAAACACGCAGTCTTGTGTTTTTATTCAACTAAACTCCTCAGTAAATTGAATTGTAATAATTGTTCTCAGTAAACCTACTATCAATTTACTGAGCGACTCGTAATTTGCTGCGACGGAGAAAGCGCTTGATAGAAATTCATTTTTACATGACGTTGGCAAAATAGTCGTCGCGCTTGAGACGACAACTGATACTGTCACCAACCCAAAGAAGAAGAACTTCAAATAGATGAAAGTTAGTAAATATTTTTCAAAATAAAACGCTAAATTGACAACCCTAGACTACTTCTCACAGTTTGATTAGCAGAAAACGAGTTGAACTTCAGATGCAATTAACTGCTTTAATGAGGCTCCAGAAAAGGGTGTTCATATGTAAATGTGATTATTTTTTTAATTTAATTTGAGACAATAAACAATTGCACTCGATATTATTCAGTGCTATTCTATAGTTGGCCGACACTTTTCTCCCTCCATCGACTCTTCCTGTGGGTGTCGTAAAAGTCGATTAGATGATATCAAAGCGGCTACCACAAACCCTGAAGTACTACAGCATCTCCAAAAGAGTGGACTCGCCAACCCGCTTGGCCAGAGCAATGGCAGCCTAGTGCATGACAATATGCTTGAGGAGGCCCAAATCCAGCAATGGATACTGCATTATTAAGTAGCTACAAATAAACATGAAAGTGTTAATTGTACCTTCAATCACATTATCCAGGTGGTTACTAAAGGTGTTATTTTGCGATTTATCGATTACAGTTGCTTAAAATAAATAAATGAATGAATGGGAGAGTTTCTCATACGCGTGCCGGTCAGAAATTTGATCGAGAACTAATATAAACATATAAATACTAATATAAGTCGACCGACCGATTGGAGCGGTTGGTGGTGACCCTACTTGCTGTGCAAAAGGTGTCGGGCTCTCGATTCCCGGTCGGATATACATGTGTTTAAAGACAAACGTATGTTTGGATCTGGGTGTGTGTTTGTCTTTGTCTTTGTATGTGTCTCTGGACCCACGACACAGGGAATCCTAGTGTGGGCCATTGTTTATTTAAAAAAATAACAAACAACTTTGTCATCAATTGATCACTGTTATCGCTGGTATCATCGTGTTTTTATTATCACGTGAAAAGTTGCAGGCGAAGATTATTATGAAGTGTGATCGTATACGAGAATCGTATACAATATTCTCGCCCGTACAGTCCGAGAAACTCTCCATGAGCCCACTAGTTTCACACATTATAAACATTACGTAAAAGGAAAGTGTAATTACATAGGTAGGTAATAAATAGTTTGACAAAAGTGAGTCTATTTCTAGAAAGCAGTAGTAGTCTAAGGGAATTTGTAATTCTTGACCTGTCATTCGTGAGGTCTTCAGTTCAATTATTATTTTGGTCACCATATCATTCGGCGGTGAATGAAAAAAATAATCTGAAGCATACGAGTAAAAAGATCTGAAATAAATATTTTTTCAGTTATATTATGTTGTCATTATGTAAAATTGCACCGATCTACCTTTGATATTGTTATGTGTTTTCTCCTTACCAACCAAAGGTTACCTGATAAGGCTGTCTGTTGTACTTCATTATAATGAGGGCCCCCCCTCACTTGCAATCCAACAGCCGCTGGGCGCACTCGACTGGCCACGTTTCCCCTCTCTCACAGAATACTACCTTGAAATGTACTTCATTTCCCACTTTATCTTATTTCCCTAATGTACGTACGTGTTTCGGTAGTGAGTGAGATGTGCCAGAGCCCATTCCCATCCTATCCCTCCCCATATTCCCAACCCATTTTCCCAATCCATTCCTTAATCTGCAAAGGTAGGCATCGCATCCGGAGGCGTGCCAACGTTTGTCATTTTGGACTAATGTTGGCATGTATCACGGATGTCTATGGGCTGCAGTATCCACTTACCATCAGGTGGACTGTATGCTCGTCTGCCGCCTTCGTCCATAAAAAAAAACTTAAATTGTGTTTTCGCAACGTGTAGCTGGTGTACAATAACGAGTTTATCAGATAGATATCTTTTTTTTTTCATTGTAAGAAAGCGGTAGACAAGCTCACCTTGGTGATAAGTGGATAGTGTCGTCCATAGACATCCGCAGTACATGCCAACATCAGTCCAAAATGACAAACGCTAGCAATATTGGGGAATAGGCTCTAGCACCTCTCACTCACTACCGAAACACGTACGTACACTGGGGAAATAAGATGAAAGTGGGAATTGCAGCACATGCAGGGAATTCAGGGTAGTCTTCTGTGAGAGATGGGTAACGCGGCCAGTCGAGTGCGCCCAGCGGCTGTTGGATTGCAGCGTGCACCCTCCCCCTTCTACCTCTTAACTCTCTTATCGACGTGTCCACCAAACCATACTGGGACCGCGTGGTGGATTAAAACCTGAGGTGGCTCTTGATTTTAAGGGGAAGCTTCTGCTCGGCTTCGAGTAGTGACTCGTTAATAAATTGAGCTTTTGAGCATCCAAATTTTCCGTAAAAGAAACATTGCTTATTTTGTGTAGGTACATAATTTGCTGAATACATTTACAGGTTATTACATTTTTCGTTATATGTTAATTGCTGTAATGTTTTAAATTGCTCTTATAATGGTACACAAATTGCGTGGTAAAAACCTATTACTAAGCTGTCATTGTTACTTGTCATGCTAGAAAGTTTGTAATTATTTTCACTATCAATTATTTAACTTTACGAGTGTACGTTACTGCATTTATCGCATATTTTCATCTTAGTTTCTTATTCGTCGTGTTCATCGCTCAGCGAGCTATGTAGTGAGCTGTGCTCGGAGTTTCTTCGGACTAAAGTCACCGATATAGCTCATAGAATCAGCACGCTGAGCTGGCAATGGGCAGGACTGCTAACCGTTGGGGTAGACGAGGCTTCGAATGGAGGTCACGTATCGGGAAGCGCAGTGTGGCCCGGGTGGACCGACCACTTGATGTTCGCCGGTGGTGGTTAGATTTAGAAAATCCGTTGAAAGAAGTCTGGAGGCGCTGGAGAGACATAGGCTGATGGAAAAAGAATATTTTGTTATTGGGGAATATTGAGGGAGAGGGTGCACACTGCAATCCAACAGCCCCTGAGCGCACTCGACTAGTCACGTTACCCCTCTCTCACAGAAGACTACCTTGAAATGTACTGCATTTCCCACTTTATCTTATTTCCCCAATGTACGTACGTGTTTCGGTAGTGAGTGAGGAGTGCTAGAGCCTATTCCCATCCTATCTCTCCCCACTTTCCCCTTTTCCAAATCCATTCCCATATCTCCTAATCCGGGGGCATCCGGGGGCGTGCCAGCGTTTGTCATTTTGGACTAATGTTGGCATGTATCGCGGATGTATATGGGCGGCAGTATCCACTTACCATCAGGTGGACTGTATGCTCGTCTGCCGCCTTCGTACATAAAAAAAATAAAATATTTTGTTAAAAGATATTGAAATGTAATTTAATTTAAGCGCCTGGTTGACACCACCGGTGAGCCCGGGGCCATCCCATAGGGTAATACCGCCAGCAAACTAGATAACTTGCCACAAGGTACCAATGTTTATAGGTACCATATATACAATACATAAGCATTAGTTAAATATTACATTTACTACATTAGTTTTTATATATCATTTGCATGCCAATCTATACTATCTATACTAATATTATAAAGAGGTAAAATTGTGTGTTTGTATGTTGGGGGTAATCTCTGGAACTACTGAACCGATTACAAAAATTCTTTCACAAATAGTAACTACATCATCCGTGTCTAATATAGACTATATTTTATTTTGAAAACAATAAAAATTATAAACCGAAGCGAAGCGAGGGCGGGTCGCTAGTATTTTATAAACTTGTCGAAATTAAATCATTCTATAATTTTAACAGCCCTGTTGTAACCAAGTTTTACGATAAATTCACTAAATTTTGTACATTGTTTCAATAATAAATGTCACTTTATTATAACATTTAATTTGTGAATATTGCGCGGCATTTTGTTCACTTATTTTATTATGCGAAGGCAAAGGAAACTAACTTTGTACAGCCCATTTTCGTGATGTAGGTAAACACTTCTTGGAAGTTTGAGCGAATACAATACAAATCGTTTAATACTTTACCATTCCTTTCACCGATGTTATTTTCTTATTTGATCCAAAAAATATTGTTTATTAGGTTTGAAGACTGTTATATGTGTGCGTGTTCTACACACAGATATTGTGGGATAGATAACGTAGCTCTCCGTCGCTGCTTGCCCGAAGTTGGTGTAAATGCACCTACTTCTCGTGCCGCTCACTCAGTATGTTCCGACCAATGTCGCCAGCAAGTCGTTGTTACAAAACAAAAATACCTAATTGCGCTGTAACTAATTCGAGTAAAGTGGTGAATCGAATCAGTGGAGATGTTTCTTTCATTCCCATCACTAAAATTTACTCACTAAAGTGACACTCTTGGTTTCCATACAATTTCACCGGGTATATGGCAACTTTTATGCGGATAGCTATGTCTCATGCTTTACGGCCTCTTAAGAAGAACATGGTGGAATAATCTCACGTCCAAAGGCCGTTATAACAGAAATACCAAGTGCTCACTGAAGCAACAAGAATGTGCAAGCGTACGGAAACGCTGCATTCATTTATACTTTTAGAAATCTTATAATTTTAATCGTTAATTCCTCAATTAGAACATGCAAATTTGCTGTTATTATGACAAAAGGAACATGTTATTAAAAATTAGTCCTTCGCGTCCCGATAGCACGACGATTTCCAGCTGACAATCAGCGCTGTATGTCATCATAACAGTTACCATACATAATTTACCTGGTACACAATTAAAGCTGAGCTGGATTTCCACTCAGGGCAGTCATGGATACACGGACAGTGGGCTACGTTACTGTAATATTTCCGTTTATTCATATTCTTAAAATTTATCTGTTCTTATTTGTCTAAATATGTGTTTGTCTTTTCAGTGTGTTGGAATACAATAAAACGAACAATGACATTTTGACGTCTGTGGATATCGGATGAATAAAATATGTATCTATATTATTCTATATAGTCGTCACAGTTTTGTGTGCGAGTGTCGTTTAATTGGCTAACGTTATTACTGCGTGGTAATAATAAATGTGTGGGCGTTGTACGCGTAGAAACATAAAAATTAAAAGAAGCATTATCAAAAGGAAGTCAGTCCAGTTTGTTTTTCATAGCTAGAATCCATTCAACCTCAATATCTTCGTAATTGTAGTGTCCAGTAACTGTAATCTGAGCAAACGTTGTCCGTACCCTTGAAGTGAATACTCCAGTCAGTCGCTGAAATTGTCTTTTGCTGTATAATAAAGTTTTCTCTGTCCAGCCCGAAAGTATCTGTGAGGAATTTTTAAAGTACTTTTCTTCTTCTTTAACCCCCTTCGACCAGCTGTCTGGTGTAGTTCTCCTTCAACTTTCTGTATTTATCCCTTTTTTAGGCAGTTAGAGAAGACTAACTTGAAATGTACTGCATTTCTTACTGTATCGTACTTCCCCGATGGAATTCAAAACACAACGATCATAAAGACGAAAAATGATAAGTACCCGCGCAAGTATGTACCATTTGTTAATTTTTTACCTATATAATTTGCTGTAATTTTAATAGGCGGTAGAGACATCATGATCCCGCGTGATTAATTAAAATTAACATGTTAGCTGCGGATACAGCTAACGATAAGGACAATGACAAGCCAAGGACAGGAGGACCTGTGAACGCGAGCACTCGACTTCTTTGGCGTTACCTTCAGCTCCGCCAACTTCGCTGTGGCCTATGATGGCCCAACATGTAAAGTCCTGGCCCAAGTGTTTTACATGGGACGTAATAAATAATATACAATACATTTCCATTAATTTTGTCTCAAAGAAACGTGTTCTGAATTTAGATTGATGGCTTTTAAGGATCAAGGGGAGCCATTAATTTGTTTTCTTTTTGACGTGAAAAGGAAATTTCGAGTGCTTTGTTTAACACTGTTTCGACAAGGACTTCTTTTAAATTAATGATGTATCTATTTACATATCTCATTTATTGCGAATGAGGCTTAAAAGGTTTTTAAAGATCACTCCAATTATATGTTAAAGGAAGAAAGAAGTATTTTTTATGATTGAGAAGCGCCCTATAAGTTGCTTGTTCATAACTGTCACGGAAAGTAACTTTTGGATCACAGATATAGAGGGATAGATAACGCAAGCTGTTTACTTCTCGTGCTGCTCGTTTAGTCTGTTCCGACCTGTGTCGCTAGCAAGTCATTGTTAAAAAAACACAAACACACTTGATTGCACTACAATTAATTGTAAAAATTCGTCAAAAGTGGTGAACTGAGTTAAGAGTAATGTTTCGTTTCATCGCACACTGCTACAAGTATGGCAGAGGATGGACATAGGATCCTTAAATGTTTTTTCTTTTTAAATTTAACAAAACATACTATGCCATCGTATTCATCTCATTACTGTTATTAATATTTACTATGAGTTTTTTCGTATCTTCAATATTTTGGGAGTAAATCGAGGTAAAGGTAAAGTTTACCTCGGAGAGTGGTAGATTGATTTGGTGGCACATGTTTGTTTTAGTGAAATACGTCTAATAGGTAGAACATGGTAATAAAAACAGCAATTTTAAAGAGGGCGGCAATGAAAAGATGTATCATTTTTAGCTGTAGTAAAAAAAACACTTTTCTCGATTTACTCGCAGCATATTGAAGATACGAAAATCCTCCTAATAGCAAGTATTAATAATAGTAATTATTGTAAGATGAATGTGATGGTACAGTTTGTTTTGTCAAACTTGAAAGAACAGGAATTAATGAATCATCTGTCCACCCTCTCAAATATTTGTGAACCAGTGTGCATCGGTGAGTGGTTTCTCATCACATAACTTAAATTTACTCGTGACGTGACACGCTTGGTTTCATATTCTCTCTCACGCGGCCGACAAGGCATCAACATACAGTGCACTGTTCCTTCTTTTTTATATGAAAACGGCGGCAGACGAGCATACAGTCCACCTGATGGTAAGTGGATACCGTCATCCATATACATCCGCGATACATGCCAACATAAAACCAGAATGATAAACGTTGGCACGCCCCCGGATGCGATGCCTACCTTTGCAGATTAAGGAATGGATTGGGAAAATGGGTTGGGAAATAGGATGAGATAGGAACGGGCTCTGACATATCTCACTCAATAGCGAAACACGCACATACATTGGGGAAATACGATAAAGTGGGAAATGCAGTACATTTCAAGGTAGTCTTCTGTGACAGAGGGGTAGCGTGGCTAGTCGAGTGCGCCCAGCGGCTTTGGGAATGTAGCGTGCACTCTCCCCCTACTTGACTTCTTTACTTGTCTATTTCAATCTGGTAAACTTAAGCGAACAACATAATATACATACTTATACCAGAAGAGTAGTATTATTGAAGTCACCATACCGCAGCGTATCCACAAACATACTATGTGTGTCTCCCGTGTACTGGCACTCAGTTTCAGTATATCACTACATCGAAATACGTCGTTACATCTTTACTATTCTAATGTTCATGTCTATAACATACGTAGGTGACGGCCGGAGGAATGACCTCAGAGGAGATATCTATTGTCGCGCCCGACGAAGCGAGAAATTTCATCTATATTTTGATTGTAAATGTATTGAGCAGAAATCATAACGTAGTTACGTAAGTGGTAATGACTGTAGCACTTAAGTGACAATGACGTTTACCGTATTGTTAGCTTAAGCGAGTACGATCATCGTGTTTTTACCACTGGAAGTGCTGGATATAATACTCGATAATCAGTAGAGATAATCAATTCCGTGCCCGTACATTTTACAGTTAAATACCCAAAACTACAGTTGTGTTGAAGTGTTAATTCAACACAATTGCTAACGACAAAAAAGGGGCTCCATTGAGATCATTTAAAACAAAAATTATTTAAATGGCTGCTTGATCATTGCCATTATTGTACTAACGAGTTCGTGATACACAAATAAGTTTATATATGTGGATAAAATATATATAATCTGACATTTATAATAATATGCTTGTGCTGATTGTATTAAAATATGATAATGTGTTAATATTGTAATAATGATTGATAATTTTAATTAATATTGTAATCTATATAAATAAAAATTAAATGCTGTTCGTTGGTAAGCGCATCACTTGAGAACGGCTGCACCGATTTGGCTATTTTTTTTTTAAATGTTCGTAATAATCCGAATAAGGTTATTAGGGAATGAAAAATTGGAAAAGTTGCCCGGAATATTGGAACATTCGGAAAAAAACTGAGAGTGCTTTTTTCTATGGGATTTTTGTATGAACTTGTTGAAATAATAATAATAATTATTATTATTATAGTGATAAATTGTAAATTTGTATACCGGAGGCGGTTAAGTACGTACACGATGCATGTTTATACTGACTTACTAACTGATGTACCGTACTTACAATAAATACAGTATTCTGTTTGGTTAGCCTTGATTCCCGTGGGAACTCTATAATTGATCTGAATCTATACTTAATATAAAGAGGTAAAATTGTGTGTTTGTTTGTATGTTGGGGGTAATCTCTGGAACTATGGAACCGATTTCAAAAATTCATTCACAAATAGGAAGCTACATTATCCGTGTCTAATATAGGCTATATTTTATTTTGAAATTTTGAAAAAAACACTTCTAAACCTAAGCGAAGCGAGAGCGGGTCGCTAGTGAAAAATACGTACCATAAATGTAACCATCTGAAAAATGTTTAAAAGAAATTCTGAATTCCACGTTACTCCACTCACAGAAGACTACCTTGAAATGTACAACATTTCCCACTTTATGCTATTTCCCCAATGTACGTACGTGTTTCGGCAGTGAGTGAGATATGCCAGAGCCCATTCCCATCCCTCCCCATTTCCCTAATCCTTTCTCCAAATCCACTTCTATAACATCAAAAATTAGACAGCGGATCTGCGATACATGCCATCGTTTATCATTCTGGACTGATGTCGGCATGTATCGCGGATGTCCATGGACAACAGTATCCACTTACCATCGGGTGGACTGTATGTTCGTCTGCCGCCCTTTTCCATAAAAAAGTCGATGATGAAAAACTACGACAAATGAGAAGAACAGACGAACATGACCCTCGCGAGTGGCTTATATCCAGGCATCGGAGAGGCATAAGCTGACGATACCCAATTTTAAAGCCAAATTATACTGTGAAGTGCGTGAAATGCTTGTAAATCAACTTACGAAAGGCGTGAAATGGCTTACAGAATCAGGCGTGAAGGTCAGAGTATAGTAGAAGATATTGCAAATAAGGAATATTTAGCATAAATAAAAAAAAATAATACCCTCCGGCAGTTCAAATTCAAATTATTGATTTGCTGAACCAATGGTTTTATGCAGATGGTCAGGTGATCCTCGGCTCCAATTCATTCTACCGGTGTATCGGTGTGCAAATAGTGTGCAATTTATGGCCATATACAGAGGTACGATTCAATGTATCACAGTTTATGTATGTCAGTTCATACACGTCCAAGTCAAATAATAATATGAATTACATACAGCTACCCGTCACCACATGTAAACAGTTAAATTACTAATCAACTAATTAATACTTATTAATACTACAATATACTAATTAATCAATTAAATTACTATACTATCAATAAATCCTACAAAAATCCTCTAATTTAAAAGAAATCTTTAAAACAAGTAAAATAAGACTTGTATTTAAGCGAGCCGCGAAAATACTAATTAAGAAACAAAAAATATTAACAAAACTGCCTATTTTAGAATAACTTTCAATTACTGAGATTTAAGATTATCTTTTTTATTTAGTTCTAGTTATCTCTTTTTTTTTTTCTTTTTATATATGGCAATGGTGCAAATAACACATTCTGCCAGTTGTCAAGTTTTCTTCGTAATTAACAATTTCAAAGTCTAAAACGTATCTTGTCAAAGTCCAGTCCCGTCGAGTAAATCAGGAGTCGCTCAGTAAAGCGATATTAAGTTTACTGAGTACGGAAGAGGACTCCTTGTAGGCACACGAAAAACATAGTCCTATGATTTTATTTGATTTTATCAGAAAAAAAAAAAATCTGAAAAATCTACCTTGAGAGGTTTAATAAACTATCACTATTTAACCACAAAACGTACAATGCACAATTTTTACAATTAATCAAACAAAACTCAACTTCACTTATCGAGTTTCCGACAAAAGTTTAGTTGCCTTTAAATATTTTCTTTATTTACTATATGATTTATAACTTTCTTCATAAGACCGCCTTTTGTGCGTTTTGTGTCTGTGCTACAGATTTTTTTTAAATTTTGTTATGCAGTATTAGAAAACTTCACCGTTTGTCGTAATGCCATAATCCATCGCAAACAGTTCAATTATTTTATACCGTGAACCCGTAGGCTGTGGAACGAACTGCCTCAAGAGGTCTTTCCATTAAGCTACGATATGGGGTTCTTCAAGAGAGCTGTGAATAGGATTCTGCAATGTCGGCGGCGCGCCCGCAGGCCCCCTGGTGTTGCAGGTGTCCATGGGCGGCGGTAACACTTACCATCACGTGGGACCGCTTGCTCGTCCGCCCACTAGTCTATAAAAAAATAAAATATACCGGAGACTACAAAATTCATAATTATTGTGTCTTTAAATGCCAATAAAAAAATCAATAATAACTTTTATTTATACTTAATTGGCAGATATTAAAGTTGTAACTTAATTGACAGACTTATAAAAGTGAGAAGTCATTAATAGTTTTACACTTGACGTAATGAGTTAAGTTATTCTAATTTTTGGATCATATATGTTTTTGTAATTCCTTTGCATTGTAATTTTTTTCTTTAACTTCCCGCGGCAACTCGTTAAATAATTCTGGAATTAAATAACTCTGTAAGTCTTCTTCCGTATAACTTGTTATTATCTTGTTTTAATTAGTTTTTTTTTTTTGTTATAAATTCTTCTTGTAGCAATGGTACATTTAAATATTTCAGTTTCACAATTATTTACTTTTGCCTTTTCATGAATATGTTTAAAAACCTTTTCGTTTTTCTGATTTAAATATATTTTGACTGTTTGAGAGACGATCGTTTTTAGTATTCGGTTTTCTAGCGAAGAGATAGAATCAAGTTATGATTCTGCTAATTCTATAATCTATAATACTTTCAACTAGGCTTTTGTACAACACGACACGCACTGAACACGGGACCTTGTAAAACTTGGATAGATTTATACGTAGTTTGTCACAAATGCTATATACATGTGGCCTCCAGTTAAACCGATCGTCAATTAACATTATCTACTTTTATCTTATTTCCCTAATGTACGTACGTGTTTCGGTAGTGGGTGAGATCTGCCAGAGCCCATTCCCCTCCTGTCGCTCCCCAATTTCATTTCCCAACCCTTTCTCTAAATCCATTCCTATATCTCCAAAGGTAGGCAGCGCATCCGGGGGCGTGCCAACATTAGTCCAAAAACAAATGTATCGCGGATGTCTATGGGCGACAGTATCCACTTAGCATCAGGTGGACTGTATGCTGGTCTCCCGCCTTTGTACATAAAAAAACATCCCCAAGTATGTGTGTACCTCCAGCTACTCGTTCCACCGCTGGACAATCACATTGCTTTCTTTTTTGTTCATTGTGAAGTAAGTAATGGTCGTGGGTAATGATTTGAATAGGAATTGCAAATTTATTGTGGCCAGAGTGAACATGTAAAAGTTTCGTTTTTTGTGCATTTAGCACCAACCAAGCATCATGAGAACATTTGCATACAAGGGTGAAATCTTCCTGTAGGTTTCTCTTTGCTATATTAATGTCCTTGTTTGCTGATATGGGACACGTATCATCTGCACATTGTACATTTTTAACAACATCCCTCCAAGCACCGATCACTGTGTTTTATTTTATCAAATGGGAATAGGGTCCAAAAAAGCGGTTGGTTTGTCTTGTACACCTAGATTCAGTGGTTCACACAATTCTATTGTATTAAATATTTAAAAACATTCTAAAACTTAACTAGATATATGTTTGCTTAAACATTATTTAACATAAATAACATATATGTTAAGTTACAACCTGTTTTGAGCAAAAACGCGTTTTTCCTAGTAAAAACTAGAATTTACTGACGAACAAATTTGAATGTTAAACAAATTAGACCCAGTTTCCCTGGTTAGAACTAGTTTCAACTACGAAAAATTAGCTGTACGGAAGGCGTTTAGTCAAAAACAATTTTTCCTAGGAAAAAAAAAAAACGCGTTTTTGCTGAAAACTGGTTTGTTTTTGGTGGTGCAATAAATAGTTTTATTTATTGCACACCATCAAGTCGATTGAGGTCCGCTTCGCGGGATTCTTTATTCGTTTATTAAATGTATTTACGAGTCAAGGTGAGGAATTTTAAATTTGCTATTAGCTACAGCAACACGTTAACCTATAGGTACCTGTTAGGAAACCGACTATGTACCTTTTTTCCCGCCTAGTCCTATTCCGCCAAACTTGGCAACACTGACGATTCGATGTCCGTCCGCGAGTGCAGTAACTAAAATCAAATTTAGATTCAAAATTTAACTAAAATCAAATTTAGTGGTGTCTGTGTGGAGAAACCATTACCAGCTCATAACCCACAACGAGGTGCCCCGGGGCTGGAGACACGCATTCATCGTCCTGTGAGTACTTACCTCTTCCCTTTAGCATAGTCGGGAATTTGTTGGGGTAGTTTCAAAACCTAGTTTACGCAACAGTACCCATTGATACTTTAAATCGCTAGCAATAAGCGCTAGAATCGTATGGTTTTGGGGGCATTAGCGTGTTGTACGCTCAGCACCACAAGCAACGCAAACGCGCGCTGGTAAATTGCAAGAATTGTACTACTGGGAAAATGTAAAACGAACACCTGCTTTTGTTATTATGCAATGCGTCGTTTCGTTATGAATCTGTGTATATTTTGTGTGTGATTTACATATTAATGAACTCTGTTCACACACTCGTTGGATTACCTGTCCAAGCCACATATTTGTATACTTGATCATGGATACTTTTTTAAAATTAAAATACAGTCCACCGGGTGGTTATTGGATATTGTTGCCCATTGACATTCGCGGTACATGCCAACATCAGTCCAGAATGGCAAATGTGGCACGCCCCCGGATCGCGCCTTTCGAGATGTAGGACTGTATTTAGAAAAAGGATTGGGAGAAAGGGGAGGAATGGGTTGGGAATGGGCTCTGGCATATTTCACTCAGTAGCGAAAGACCCACGTACATTAGAGAATAGGAATTACTAGCTTTTGCGATTAATCATCGCATGGTATTGGACACAGGAAAAATCTGTTTATTTGACTGGTCAACTGATAAATATACTGAGATAATGACTATTTAAGTGATTCCCACACAAAGTTTCATATCCTGTATTTTAAGTCCTTGACACAATTTTGGAGAATACTGCTTCAGCTTCAGCTGTTTTGGCTCGGGTTTCGGGCCGCGATCCACTACGCGGGCCCAGTGCGACTTGGTGGAGCACATACTCCAGATTTTTTTTACTAATCATTTTACCGAGTAGGTGATAATTATCAAAAATCCGTACTTCAGTAGAAACTCAGTGGTACGGGCCGAGGGTTTGAACTCATATGACTCGAATACCCCTAGGCTATCACCGCTGTTACTAATTATGTAATTAGTAATTGAGTGGCACAGCCGGCTTGTAGGCTTTGATAACCCCCTCGACAGCAACGATTAATCCTGTCCAACAGTGTGAACAATAAGGTGTGACACCAACTTACAACAGGACACCATCAGCTTGTTTCTCCAGTGCTGAATATAGGCCTCTCTCAAGGACCGCCACCGCACACGGTCTGCAGCTCTTCTCATCCAGCTACTACCAGAGACTTTCTTCAAGTCGTCAGTCCACCTGGCCGGCGGGCGCGGCGTCCCACGCGTTCGTTTCCCGGTACCTTTACTAGTTAATAATTCCACCACGCCGCAATCACTGACGTGGCCATTACCCCGATAAAAAAATGCGATATAACGTTGCAAGTTCTTCGAACCTTCAGCTTATACATTGATTTTTCCATTTTTTATTCACTACTAAAGCGAGTACAAAAGCATAAAATTTGTACCGAATTGCAACCGCCCGAGCAGAACCGGTCCGCCCAGACATTTCACGTATAATCGCAAGGACAAGTGATATAAAAATAAAGAAGATCGATGGCAGGCGCTGGAAAGTATTTTTATGTTGAGTAATCGTAACCAGCCTTTTTTATCTTCCACTGCTGGAGACGGGCCTCCTCATGCACATTGTCTCGTGCATGAGGGATGCATGGCCTTAAAACGCCACGCTGGCCAAGCGGATTGGCGAGGTGGTGTAATTCCTCAGGGTTTGTGGTAGCAGCTTTCTTAACTTAACCCTTAGAAGCCTTTTAAGACACTCACCGGAACAGATGGGGTAGAGCTATGCTATGTTCGTATAAAAATATACGTAAGTAAATGTTTCAGCAAATTTGTTTAGAAAAATGGCAAAAGAAATAAATTTTGCCTGCAAAATTAAAAAGGTATGTAAAATTTTCGTGCCTTCGAACTTCCCTAGAATCATGAACAGAATCAATAACCCAGGCTACTATAAAGGTCGTGATCGTGATCTACGCAATAGATAGATTTATTTATTTATTTACTAGCGGTGCCCACGACCTCGTTCGCGTAAACTTTAGAGTGAATCCCGTGGGAACTCTATAATGGATCTGGATAAAAGTTCCCTAGATGTAAACTCGCCACATGAGCTATAACTGTGCCACGTTTAATTAAAATCCGTCCAATTGTTTTGGCGTGATACGCGTTCCGACAGACTTACAAACATTAAAAAAAAATGGTTGTTTTAGGCTCTATATCATTCGTACTTTATATAGCAATCACTTTTTCAAAAAATATTTCGTGTACAGACACGGCTCTGGTAAGATTTAATGTATTGTATGTATATATATTTACATTTACAATAAGAGGCCGTTCAAGTATTACGTAAGCAGAATTTTAGTCATTTTACCCTCCCCCCCCTTGTCAGCGAAAGTAAGCGAAGCTCTTACCCCCCCCCCCCATGCTAACGTAAGCATTGGTATAATTTTTACAAAATCTGTTCAAGTTTCTCATTTAATCAGAATCTACTAAATTTTGCCAAAAAAATATGAAAGTAAATAAATAAATATTGCTGACGTAATCGCCATTCAGACTCCCCCCCCCCCCCCCCCCGGTCCCCCATGTCATCAAAAGTAAGTAAAGCAAAGACCCCTCCACCCACCCCCCTTTGGTGCTTACGTAATACTTGAACGGCCCCTAATAAGAAATCTGGAGTACTTAAAATATTTGTAAGACTTACTATTTATAAACAACTTGAAGCTCACTGTCTATTATGGATTTTCATTGTCCGCACCAGACAGTGTGTTAAAAACTACTATGTATCTTCGAAATATACCTAAAACTTTTCGTTTCGACTGTACGCGACTGTACTGCAAAGGTAATGTAGGATAAAGCGTCAGTTTAGAGGTCATTACCACGCGTTTTACGCGCTCACTGCACTCACGGAGTTTTTATGGTATTATGAGCTTATGGTAATATTTATATTTTCTTTTTTTTTTCTTTATGCACGAAGGCGGCAGACGAGCATACAGTCCACCTGGTGGTAAGTGGATACTGTCGCCCATAGACATCCGCGATACATGCCAACATCAGTCCAAAATGACAAACGTCGGCACGCCCCCGGATGCGCTACCTACCTTTGGAGATATAGGATTGCATTGGGAAAATGGGGAGGGATAGGATGGGAATGGGCTCTGGCTCACTCACTACCGAAACACGTACGTACATTAGGGAAATAAGATAAAGTGAGAAATGCAGTACATTTCAATGTAGTATTCTGTGAGAGGGGTAACGTGGCCAGTCGAGCGCGCCCAGCGGCCGTTGGATTGCAGCGTGCACTCTCCCCCTCAGAAAAGGTCAAAATTAGGTCAATGTACAGACTCAACCCTATTACAGTTTTATTATATGTATAAATAACATTGTATATTGTACATTTAGTTCTACCCCTACATCCTACGTGAGTATAACGATCCGCTCACAGTTCGGTTGGCCCGAAGGTACAGTAAATAATATTATAACAAAATCATAACGTATTTGTATTCATAATACGCTAAGTATACGCTAAATCTGATGAATATTTTTGTTTGTCTAAGACAAGCGTAAACAAACCAGGTAACTTCAGCATTGTATCGAAACACTGACAATTGGGAAGGGAGAATGAGCGGTGGTAGCGCGATGACGACAGCAGCCACCTGTCCATACAAACCTTTTCCCCCGTTTTCTCCCTGAGTTCTGGCAATAGGGTAATTACTTTTTAATATGTTACACATGTCTACGATGAACATGTCCTTACGTTTTGATTTTTTTAATTTGTTCGTCTCTAGGAGCTATGACACCCCAAAAATAAAAAATGTTGCCCTTTAGAACGCTGTGCAAATTTAACTAAGCAAAACGTACCGACATAGAGAAGCTATTCTTTAAGGCAAATTAAAAAAAAAAAAATCGGTCCATTTTTGTGAGCAGAAAACAGGGGAATACGAAACCACGATTTTCTCCAATTATTACAGGTATTATCAGCTGTGCAACCGTTCCTTTCTCTCAAAGAAGTTGCATCGCTCGCTGTCAGTCAAGATACCGATAAATTTTAAAATTAATACCTATGTTTTAAATCCCCGCCTCCCAACTTCAGTAGGAAGACTTGTATAGATAGCGCGTCTTCGCTTGAAACACTATTTAATTTGAAAATTAGTTAAAATTAAAATTGTTAAAATTGCTTGTTAAAATTGTTATTGTTAACTAGCTGTGCCGGTCCACGCGTTGCTGTGGCTGCCCAACAGATGGCGCTTACCCTGTTTTTGAGTAAAATACATGTTTTAACCCTGTGATAGGTATATAAATACACGCGCGGATTCGAATGCAACGTTGTGTCAAAATTTCAAAGTTATCGGTGAAGAACTTTCGGATTTAAGATTTTGAACAAACGAACGTTCACATTTTTATTTATATATTGTAGATTAACTTATTAATCGACAAAAAATACTAAATGAGTAACCAAACAAACTATTTTTTTATTTGTTTACTGTTATTTTGTTTTAATAAGATATTTATTTACGCGCCACGAATAAAGCCTAGCAATCCAGCCAGGTAATACCGCCAGCATGCTGGGTAGCCACAGGCAGCAAATACCACATGCTCAATAATTTAAATTAAGATTAATTTTTGGTTTTGAGTATTTTCTTGTAAACTAAAATATGTATTTACTTTCCCGTCAGTAAAAAATTTTAGTGCATTACCACTTTTTTTATTTATATTTCATATTTATTTATTTACTTTACGATAATGAATTTAGTATGTGAAACACCAGAGAACCTCACGTTCCCTGTACAGAATCCTAGATACGTTTCAAAAGTCTACAGTATTGTAATTCACAGATCAATCAAGACTAGGTACTCGCATATTTAACTGCAATAATTTTCAGTCTAGTTACTAGTATAAATACTGAACGCATGACTGAAGACAGCAGTGAAGAAGTGTACCTATTGATTGCTTCAACGCATGCTTAGGTTTCTCAACTATACAATTATATTTATTTGAAATGACATCATTATTTTATGAAACATAATAATTTTAGAATATTAAAAAAATGCAAGGAAATATTAAAACGCACTAAAAATGAGAAAATAATAAATTATATCTACACTTCCTATCTATTTTATAACGACGATAAGCTAAGTGGTAAGTGGACACTGTCGTCCATAGACATCTGCGATACACGCCAACATCAGTCCAGAATGAGAAACGCTGGCACGCGTCCGGATGCGCTGCCTGCCTTTTGAGATGATATGGGGGGCGTAGTTACTGGATGTCTGAAAAGGCGACTAAGGGATAACAAAGCCGCTACCAGAAGCGCTGAGGAACTACACCACCTCTAAAACGATGGACTCGCCAACCCGCTCGGCTAGCGTGGCGTTTTAAGGCCATACATCCCTCGTACACAAGACAATGTGCACGAGGAAACCCATCTCCAGCATTGAATACTGAAAGGGCTGGTTGCATTTCATTGCATTGTGTGGCGCCCGTTGATCCAAATCTTTTCCTAAACTTTTGGGTGAATATCGAAGAGCATCTTGGGACAATAGCTGTTGAGCTTTACAAGCCCTTTGTAACGACATATTATTTGTACGAGTATGTATAGATGTAATTTTTTGGGATCCTTTCAAAAATTTACACCGTCGAAAATCTGAAACCACTGAATCAATTTAGCTCATCTTCGAATATAACTCATGTTATTTTCCTGGACAATCTGTTGAGAATGTTCTCTCGCAAAGTGCGAGAAGCATCTTAAATAACACAAATAATTTCAATCTTCGATGATAACCTTGCATTAAACCACATAATCGTGAAATGAATTAATAATCTACTCGTAATTTGTCGAAGTAGCCATTGCTCAAGCTCGGCAAATTACAGATAATTGTCATCGCAGAACCAGTCTGGAAATGCAAGGTCGAGTCGTAAAAATAATACAAAACATGATTGCATAGCATTAGCACACATTATTGTACCTTTTTATATGCATATCGTCGCTTAATTTGTAACACAACGTAAGTCGAAATAAGCAACTTTACAGGAGAGCGAAAAAACTGCATATTTTTACATAGGTATTTTTACATTATGAACTAAACTGACTTACGTGCTGTTTGTTTGATGGATACCGTGTGTTACTTTGTTCCATTTTTATGGGTTTCTATTGAACGTTTCTTGTTTCTGATTGGCCGAAACGACGCGTCTTTTGATTCTCTAGCGAATGGCATCAAAATATCAAAACTGCCAAAAATGACTTGCGCGGTGTTAGAACTTAAGCGTAAAGACATATATGTATGTAGTATGTAAATATGTAGCTCACGGAATTATTACCTAGCTATTAATGGGCAGGCAATATCTGCCGCAGGACCGACAGCCGATGGGGGAATCGACTCCTTGAATAGAGATCACGTACCCGGAAGCGCGCCTCCGTCCACCAGAATCCACTGACATGGATTTGGATTTTTTCTTCCTTTTTCCAAACTTCCTTTCAAATTCCGGTTCTCCAGTTCCCAAGAGTAGCAGAATATTCGCTGATATACATCACCAAGCGTTTCGCTTTTATTAGGACGTTCTGATTTTTACGGGTCTAATGACCCACGCCGCCACGATCTCGATATTGAGGACTTGGCTATTATTATAAATATAATCACTATAATATATAATAAATTAATAAATATGAAAAAGACCGATTACAGACTCCAATCGGAAACATTTCAATGATTTTCGTACGTTTTAGAAAAAAAATTGTTTAGATCAAAAGCCGTAGAGTTTTACGAGAAAATCGTCATCTGCGTTATATGTTTGCGAGGGGGGAGGCACGTTGCAATCCCACAGCCGGCCGGGCGCACTCGACTGGCCACGTCATCCCACTGTGAGAGAGCATAGAAAAACTATGAAATGCAGGTACTGCATTTTCCGCTTGAATGTACCAACCCTCCAATGTAATCTCAAATGTCCAAAGCTGGACAGTGCATCCGCCCGTGTAACAACGTTTGTCATTCTGGACTGATGTTGGCGTGTATCGCGGATGTCTATGAACGACAGTATCCACTTACCATCAGGTGGACTGTATGGTAGATTTTTTGACGTCTCCCAAAAATATACAACCGAAGTCATGGTAAATTGCTTGTTAATACAAGATGGATGGTTGTAAGGATAATGAAGAATGTTTTCGTTTACATAATGAATCTTGCCACAGGTGTGTCGTGAGCTCGCGTCACGCTCCATTATGCTAATTTTACCTTTTCAGCATACACACGAAAAAAAAAGAGAATCGAAACACGCATACGTTACATGTGTGTGTGTGTGTGCATTTGTGATTGTGTTTAGTCATTAGTTTGACAAAAGAAATGTGACAAAAGAAAAGAGTAACAAATAATAATAATTGACGAATTGGCGTAGTTGGTAGTGGCCGGTCGGGCTGTGCAAACGGTCCCATTTTTTTGGTTTATTAATTAATTAATTATATAATTAATAAAAAACACCAGCGTCCGGGACCGTTTAATTTAAAAAAAAATGCTTTCTAATTTTTATAAAATTATTTGTTATATCGATTACACCAGACTTTGATATCAAATTCGATTTATGGTCGAGTGGTATGCGAGATTTGTTTTAGATAGGATTCGATACCCGGTCGGACATTCATTTGTTTAAAGACAAATGTTTGTTAGAGTCTGGTTGTGTTTTTGTTTGAGTGTGGCGTTAATTATTGTGTTATCATTTTAGAGAATTAGTAAACACTTAAATTGTTTTAGTAAACACCTTTTTAATAACTATTATACGGTTAGTTGATTTTTTTTATATATGTGAGTTTTTTTACGGTTTTTTTTATTTATATATACTGGACGCACTCGACTGGCTACGTTAGCCGCCAACTACACGTGGAAGTCTCTCGGGCGACACGCCTGGGCGATAGCTCATATAGTTATATATTAATGGCGCGGGCGAGAATATCGCTGCGAGAGATATCGTGTAGTTGACGCCTTACCTCTTTCTCACAAAACACTACTGTAAATGTACAGCATTTCCCAATTTATCTTATTCCCCCAATGCACGTAGGTAGTGAGTGAGGTATGCGAGAGCCTATTCCCATTCCATTCTATCCTGTGTGTTTCGGTAGTGAGTGATACAGGTGAAAACTTTTCTCAGATTTTTCAAGCATTTACTGCGCTTATTTAATTGTTTTTGATGACTTTTTTATACGTTACCAGTTGTCGATTCGGTATTGCATATATAATACCTAGGCAAAATATTTTTCATAGATTGCCTGCTTCAGGTATTTTATAGAATACCTACGTATTCCATAGAATACCGGATTATACACATTGCTGATAACATATACACAACCTGTTATCGTCCACCGCTGGACTGGGAAATGGACCTTCTCATGCATATTGTCTAAACGAGTCTTCTCGGTATAGTTTACAGACGGTATAGTACAACCCTTGTGGTAGCGGCTTTGGTAACCCTTAGTCGCCTTTTACGACACCCACAGGGGGAGATGGGATGGTGCTATTTTAAATCTAGCCGACATCACACGGCCTTAATGATATAATAACTCTATAATCATTTGATAGCCCCAAGATTTATGATCATAGTTCCTGATTCTTACAAACTATGTTTTTTTCCACAAACCAAGGATTATTTCGTTCCGAGATACATTGTTTTTCCTTCCTTATTGAAGCTGATGCATCACGAAAAGTAACTTCTTCAATTACTGATTTGGCTTGTAGGTAGGGCTGCCACCTTCCAAATACCCTAAACTCGGAGATTAAAAAATGGGTCAAAACAGAATCGGGCAATAAATTCTCAATTTAAAGTTTTGTTATATAAGTTATATAACCAATTAGGTCACGATATATTATGAAATTAGTTATAACACCTTATCTTTTACCCCTTTAGCCCGTGTTGAATTGCGTTCATGTCTATTGTTTGTAATTCTCTTTTTGTGACTAATTCTTTGATGTCATCGAAATACAGTTAAAATGCGACATTTCTGAGAAAATATACCTTATTGTCGATTCCAGTATCCCAAATGATCATCATAAAAAATAAGATAATTTTATGATATTGATTAATGTTAAAATGTTAGACCATGTTTCTATTTAAGAGACCCTTGAAACAACAGGATCTTAAATTATAAAATCAAAGTCAATAAGTACAACCCTTTGTTCAGATTACGTCATAATTATTGTTTCCAAATTCTGATTGATATAAAATTAACAAAGCCATAAATATGAGTAGCTTTAATAAACGACAGTCAAAGATCAAATAAATCTATATACATAGATATCCTCACATTTTCTTAAATGTCATCATTTAACTTTACACATTAAAATTACGTAACGCAACATTCGACTAACTGGCAACCATCTTGTTTTTTATTTTTTTTAAGCCGCTAGACATGTCAAAGGTTATCAAGTGTTACAGCCTCATGAATGGTTAATTCTACTTTCACTGTCCATAAAGCCGCGAAAACGAAAGTGTGGTTTATCAATCATTTTATTTATGCAATTGTTGCATAATTGAATATTTTTTGTAACTGATCACGCACATATATGTAAATTAATGTTTAAGCATAACTTATTTTTCTTTTTATACACGGCAATAGCGCGATTAGCACATTGTGCCTGTACAAGTTTTCGTTTAATAATATAATATAATATAATTCGTTAAAAGCACAAAACAACGAAATACTCAACTTTTATAACGATTAACCTTTCCACACTTTAAGTGATGTATACGTTCCAGCATACAAAAGAAAGGTCAAAGGTCATTTGCTTGTCAGGTTAGATAAAAATTCAACCTTAACTTCTCGAATTTCCGCCAAAAAGTCTAGATTAAACGGAACATTTGCACGGAACGTTCCTGTAAATATAGTAAATCTCCTTAGTGTTGTCACAAGTGTGCACATAGTCCTATGCAAATAGCATCCCACACTTGTGACTGTGAGGGCATCCCACAATTTTTACATATGTGAGGGAGTGGCGTGAGAATTTGAATTTTGTAAAGGTCACGGCTTATTGATTCTCTTAGGGTCTTCGTTTTAAGTAACTTTTTAATCTCTGCATATTATATAAACTTATATATGAATATTATTAATACGAATATGAATATACTGTTACGAGAATGTTTAATTATTTTATTTTATTTATTTAAATTTTAATGCACAACAAATGGTGGACATAATGCCTAGTGCGGCGATGGCAAACCAATGGCACGCGACAAAATAGTAACGGGGGGGGGGGGGGGGGGCTACCGGTGCCGGAACAGCAACAGCGGAAGTCGCACTAATTTTTTCCTTTCATTTAAATCAGTCATTCCCAAAGTGGTCCATACGAACCCCTGGGGATCTATGGGATGATCCAAGGGGTCCGTGGTAAGTAAAAAATATTTCGGGGGTGCGTGAAGAACTACCGGGGGTCCGCCAACTATGAATATTTTCAAACACAATTGCATTTTTTCTTTTGTTTTCCTAAAATTAATATACATTATTTTAAAAATTAAAAATGTGTACTCCATTCATTTACCTACGACCGACGTGCAATTGCCTCATCGGAGAGGACAGAATAAAGTATTTTAGTAGGTTTTTTTTTTTTTTTTTTTTTTATGTACTAAGGCGGCAGACGAGCATACAGTCCACCTGATGGTAAGTGGATACTGTCGCCCATAGACATCCGCGATACATGCCAACATTAGTCCAAATTGACAAATGCTGGCACGCCCCCGGATGCGCTGTCTACCTTTGGAGATATAGGAATGGATTTGGAGAAAGGGTTGTGAAAATGGGCAGGGATAGGATGGGATGGGAATGGGCTCTGGCACATCTCACTCACTACCTAAACACGTACGTACATTGGGGAAATACGATAAAGTGGGAAATGCAGTACATTTCAAGGTAGTCTTATATCATAAAGGTTAATTCACTTGGGGGTTCATAGTTAAGTTTTTGTTATGGCAACGGGTCCATGACCGAAATAAGTTTGGGAATCGCTGATTTAAATGAATATAAAACTGTTAATGTTACTATTGCTGTACAAAATGTATATTTTGTACAAGATTTTTAAGTTGGGATAGTATTTAGTTTTTTTTTTCGCCATTAATCACTAAGTCAAGATTGTTTGACGGCACGTCGTGGCCTCATTAAAAATTTCTTTAGAAAAAAATGGCACGTACATCAGTAAAGGTTCGCCATCCCTGTAGTGCATTCTCTGCCAGACAACCTTTGGATAAACTGAAATACGAAGGGCGGTGCATTGTGCAATCAGTAAGAAATAAATACAAATAATACAACACATATATTCTTCTAGTAATATCTCTTTGATTTTCTCAAAAAAAGTTTCCAGAGATATAAAAATAAATGGCAAATAAAACAAATAGTGATGGAATGGAATGTAATTAATTAATTATACAAAAAAAAAATTCGATGAAACAATGCCTATTCGAAGCGCCAAGCTAAGCTTAATTAACCTGTGGAAACCTCGTGAAAATCCGTTTTAGATGATCTAATACGTCTAATCTGTGGTTTTAGAGATTAGCGTGTTCGAACAGACAGACAGACACAAAAATTTTCAAAATCGTCTTTTTGTATTCTGATACTGTTCCTTCATCGCCCCCAATCAGTTTTTGGTAAATATATTCAATGTACAGACACGCTGGTTCTACAGTTTTATTATATACTAGCGACCTGCCCTCGTTTCGCTTTGGTTTATAAGGGTTTATTTTTTCAAAATAATATATAGCCTATATTAAACACGGATAATGTAGCTTCTTATTGGTGAAAGAATTTTTTAAATCGGTTCAGTAGTTCCACAGTTTAACCCCAACATACAAACACACAATTTTACCTCTTTATTATATTAGTATAGATTTGTATCCAAATTAACTATACTGAAATAAAATAAATGAAGTTAACTGAATAATGCACTGATTATAGTAATATACTTTAGTGCACCGATCTCAATACAAAGAAACAAAGGAGTGCCACCGCGCCCTTTGCCTGACCTTTGTTGAGTCACAATGATCTTTCAACTCACGATTCAAATACCTAAATAAATAATAATTGAAATAAGGAGGGGGCCAGTGCACGCTGCAATCCAACAGCCGGCTGGCCGCACTCGACTGGCTTCGTTACCTCACTCTCACAGAAGACTACCTTAAAATGTACTGCATTTCCCAATTTCACATCATATTCCCCAATGTAGGTACGTTCGTGTTTCGGTAGGGAGTGAGATATGTCAGAGCCCATTCCCATCCTATACCTTGCCATTTTCCCAACCCTTGAGGCGACCGAGAAGAAAGGCGGCTCGAGTCCGGACGGTTTTATGTGTTCTCGGAAGGTCAGTCTAGCTAGAGTGACTCCGAGATATTTGGTCTTCCTAACCCAAGGGTTAGTTTGACGGCAAAAGGATATGAGGAGTGGGTAGAGACGGAGCCTAAGCCTAAGGACGGGTGCTACCCATGGGAAAAGGGAACCACATGGCTGCACTTTTCTCCGGGTTGACCTCCACCTCACAAACCACTCGCGGTGACTGCGCGTTGGAGGCATAGAGAGACACGCCGTAGGTTCCTATCTTAGGCGTAGAGGGCGGTGTTATTCGCAAAGAAGGTAAGTTCTATTCCAGGGGAGTGAGGGATGTCATTGGTGTAGAGGGAATAGAGCGTGGATGCTAGAACGGAGCTCTGATTGGGCGAGAACTGGACAGAGTGCCTTCAACTCTGTAGCGAAAGGTGCGATTGGTAAGGTAGTTTCGAATGATGAGAATGAGACTTTCAGGCACTTCGAGTTGGTACAGTTTATAGATTAAACCGTTGTGCCAGATCTTATCAAAGGCCCTTGCTACTTCGAAGAAGACAGCTAGGGTCTTGACGGGTCTCTTTTGGTTGATACCTGTGAGGATGTGCTCCGTTATTCGGTGCACCTGTTGGACACAAGAGTGATTGGCTCTAAAGCCGGACTGTTCATCGATGAGTAGGCTTTTTGAGTCGACGTGACTCAGTAGGCGGGAAAGAAAAATTCTTTCGTAGATTCTTGCCATTGTATTCAATAGGCTAATGGGTCTATTACTGGAGGGTTCCGAGCGGTGTTTACCCGGTTTGAGGATGCCGATGACGACGGATTCTTAAACTGATTTTCTCTCTATGAGTTCGTAAAACTCTCCTTGTGTCAATGAACCTTAATGGTCGCTGATGGGAAATAATGAAGAGTGATTCGGTTTTGTTGCGGTTTATATTAATAGTGGAATACGATTCTAAGTCAATGTTAAACGTCAATTAGTACTTAATCCATACTGAAACGTAAACTAGGTGTTTGTAGTAGAATCGGATCCTAATGAGAAAAACGGAAATTTTCTCCTACTTTAACGATGTTTTTGAATTTATTCAGATATTTTTCCCGTTTCTTTCTTGCCATTTCAATCACCCTCTTAACGAGGGGATCGACACTCAACGCGCTTTTCACTTTCATCTCATCAACTTTTATTATGACTTGATTCAACGACTTTTTCTGTGTTTTTGGTTTGGTTGGTTGTTTTGGCTTTTTCTCATTGTTTCTAGATCTCATTTTTTCTACAGGCATTTTAACAACATCTACGTCATCTGTCTTTCCTTTATTTTTCTTATTCTCATACGTTTTTATGATGTTGTCGAAATCGTTAGCTCTGAGACTCTTCGCATAACTTTTCTTCGCGAAAACCGCTATTAGCTTTTCTATTATGGTGTTCTGATTTCTCAAAATTGTGGCTATTTGTGTATCATTTGTGACATCAACATTGCTAGTTCTGTTCTCCGCTTCAGTTCCATATTCCATTGGATTGTCAGCTTCGACATGTTTCAAATGTTTGTCAGCTTCAATAATACTTGCATCTTTTTCGTCAGATTCAACGCCAATGTTGTTTGTCTTTCGCAATTTTGCTTTTTTACCTAATTTGTTTAATAATCGTTGCTTATATTTTTTGTTCGTTACAGGATGTTGAAGTTGTTCTATCGATCTGTATTTAACGCGTTCAAGTCTGCTATGCAACGGATGTTTACTTTCATTTTGAAATCGCTTTTCATAGTTATAAAGTTGCCCTTCTTCATGAGGCACAAAATGTGTAAAATGTGTTTTCTTTTTCGACAACGTGAAATCGTCGAATGATTTCCTAGTGGCGACATTTCTCAGTTCTCTTCGTTTAGAGTTCGATAAGAAGGTTACATCTGAAATTATATATTTTTATTGATACAGGATTTTATTGATTTTATTGATATTGCTTATTATATATATATATTAAAAATAACCTATTAAAAACTAGAGTATTATAAGTAACATAAATATGTTTTTGTTAATTATACTAATAAAAAATGTAAGTATGTTCATGTTAAACGCGTCTGTTTACCTACAATATTTATTTACACAGCCGACTGGGAGCCCCCCCCTATCCTATCTATTTCGGATCCTAAGGGATCGAACTCCTTCCAACTCCGGATTCCTAAATCTCCAAAGCGTATTCTGACCCTCTGCGGGCGTACCAACTTTCGTCATTCTGGACTGATGTCGACAGTATCCACTTACCACCAGGCGCACTATCCGCTCGTCTGACAATTTCTTTCTGTAGCCATGTGCGTTGCCACGATGTGGTGAGGCGCTTGCCCCCCGGATCTAGAACAACACGTAACATTTCTGCATTTCACAACTTCTACTTAAAATTGTAAGAAAAACAGTTTACTTTGCCCCTCTGGATAAAAACCTGACTACCCCCTTGCTGATTGTTATGAGTCACCGTTAGGTTACCTTCGTCTTCATATCCTTGTTGATAATAGCCAGTGTAATAGCCATGCACTCCTTGGAGGTGAGTTTTTGTTCCTATCTTGAGAATCAGGTTCTGAACTAGATAAGAAGGAAAATTTAAAGGAATTATCACTGTTTTTAAACTCGCCATAAAAATAATCTTGTTTATGTTGGTATTTAATTTTTCAAACTGGTCCATAAATCACTGCACGGGCTCAGTAAAGAATATATTCAAGTTGTTACGTGTTAAAAATAACTCGGTAGTATTGGCCTATAGAACTGTACGTAAAGCTCCATTTACGTACTGACATGATATTGACGAGAGAAAGATACAGTACTGATGTTTTTTGATTTATGAAATAATTGTCACTACCAGTTTTAGACCAAACAACCACCATCACTACCAGACTAATGTAGGACTCGTGTATCAATCACCCAACCTATAAACTATACAATTTTGTAACACGAGGAAACTATTTTTGTATGTGTCCTGTTTGTTATGTCTTGAAGATGTAATAAATAAATACAAAAAAACAACAACGAAGTATTTTAAGAATCAACAGGCACTAACGAGACGTTAATTGATTTTGTCTGAAAAGTTTGGAAAATTCTCGTCGTTAAAGCTATTTTTAATCAGTCCGTCCATAGATTTATATATTGTTCCGAAGAAATCACCCAATTACGAAAAACTTTACAAAATCTCATCAATAAATTTATTTCTAAGCAAGCACATTTAACTGTTACTTTTCAAGATTCCTCTAAAGTCTCAATATCTGGGAACCTAGAACCGACAATAAGGTACATTGTCTTAGAGAATGTGTGACATTAATATACACTTTAATCTAATAGCTAAAGTGTACTCACCCAATGCCGGGTAATGTCGCCCGGTTTTCACCACCACCTAATCTCTACCCGTTGGTATCGTAGAAGGTGACTAAGGTATAACAAAGCGGTTACCACAAGCCCTGGGGAACTACACCACCTCTAAAACAGTGGACTCGCCAACTTGGCCAGCCGTCTCCAGCAGTGGGCAATAAACGGGCTGGTTACAGTTAAGCTACTCACCCAATACAGTCGTGCAAAATGCAAGACGTATAGAAAACATTTCCTGTGATAAATCGCGAATAATAATAAAATTTTACTGTTTCCAATAACATTTGTGTTTACATTTAGTTTAAGGGCGGCGTGTATTTGACACGAATTTCTTCGCGCCGACATTACGCGGTCGCCGCGCGGTAGTCGCGCACGCCTTTCTACGGACCGCGCTATTATAGCAATATGGGCTCTATTTATTTGGCAACAACATTTTAAATTAAATGTTAAATTAATGGGCGGCAGCGCGGTCGTCGCGTGGCGACTGCGCGATCACCGCATGTCGGCTGCGCTGCGACCGCGTGGACTACGCACGACGACCGGGCGGCGACTTCGCGGTTAGGTGCATGCGAGAAATTTAAATGTTGTTGCCTAGCAAATAGAGTTTACACCCGCCATTAACGAACACGAGAGCGCGGCGACTGCGCGGCCGCACGGAAATTTTCGCGTCGTTCAACCGCAGCTCAATAGTAATTGCGTCGTTCAACCGCAGCTCAATAGTAATTCAAGAGTATAATGCATACGCTGCTGGTTTGTAAACAAATGTAATATGAATGTCTGTTTGAATAAAAAAAAAGGCGACAGACGAGATGACAGTCCACCTGACGGTAAGTGGATACTGTCACCCGTGAACATCCGCGATACATTTCGACATCAGTCCAGTATGACAAACATTGGCACGCCCCTGGATGCGCTGCGTACCTTTGGAGATTTAGAGGAATGGATTTGGAGAAATGATTGGGAAATGGGGTGGGTTAGGATAGAATGGGAATGGGCTATGGCTTATCCCGCTTACTACCGAGACACGTAATTACATTGGGGAAGATCAAAGTGAGGAATGTAATACACTTCAACGTGGTCTTATGTGAGTAACGTGGACAGTAGAGCGCGTTCAGCGGCTGTGGGATCCTCGGCCCGTACCACTGAGTTTCTAAGTTGAGCTCGATGGTGAGGGAAAACATTGTGAGGAAAGCCGCGTGTTCGAGAAATAAAAATACACTATGTTTCAACTGAATGCTTTAATTAAAAAAATCCCAGACTCGTCTTATTATTCTCTTCAAGTGATCACTTTGAAAAAGTAGTCATATTGAGAAGTGGTCATTTTGAAAAGTAGTCATTTTGGGAAGTGTTCATTTTGGAAAAGTAATCATTTTTATTTATAAATGATAATTTTGAAAAGGTAGTCATTTCTGCAAGTGTTCATTTTGAAAAAGTAGATATAGATGAATGATATGATATCGAGGATATGATATTTTGCGAATAAAGGATATAAATAGGCAAAATGCGAATAACGGATATGAATAGTATAGGCATAATATAGTTGCATTTGTTGCCATATTAGCAGAGCCACATTGTAATACGATAACTATATATATTTATCTAACATGTCTATGCATCCGTAAAACCTTCGACTTCTTAATATATTACAAACTTAATTCTTAATTTTAATTAGCAATTGTGGCAATTGTAACATCGGGGAATGATGGGGCTCACATATCCTTGTAAGATAAAACCCCTAAATAAAAAAGATTAAAAGAAGATCGTACAACAATTCTTTTATTAAAATTTAAGTTGATTACTGTAATGCTTCTTAGCTCTTCATATACTGTTCCCTTTTCAAACTGGCCATTTTAAAAATTCTCTGAAGGAGAGGATCACCTTTCAGTGCGGTTTTCACCTTTGTATCGTCCACCATTATCATTCGAGTATTTCTTTCATCTGAATTTTTTGTCCGTTTTGTCTGTTTAATTTTTTTCTTCTTGTCACCAGCTGTCTTCAACTTGTCATCAGCTTTAATACGCATGTCTTGTACACGGACTGTGACACTATCCACTTTATCTATCATACCATATTGCAACTTCTTCTCGTAAACTTTCATTAATTTATTAAAATCATCTGACTTCGACATGCCCCGAACGTCATAATTCTTCAAAAACTCATTAGATTTCGATGAATTTTCTTTATGTTTTAAAACCAATTCCAACTTCTTTAACATATCCATCTGATTTTTTAAAATTACGACCATCTGTGGATCTGTCTTTGTCAGCTTGTTACTTTTAGCTTGATATTGCTTTGGGTTTTTTAAATAAGCAAATAGGTTAGAGTCAAAAAGGTTTTCCACATTAAGTCCGTTTTCAACTGCGCCATCTTTCAAATGATTTTTATCTGAATTAATTTCAAAATGGTTTACATCTGTATTACGTACATACTGGTTTTTATCTGAATTAAATTCGAAATGGTTAGCATCTGCATTACGTCCAAAAGATTTTTTCATTGAATAGCGTTCTTTTCTCACTTGCTTACTTTCAAAGGGGTTTACATCTGAGTTGAACTCAAAATTGCTTTTATCAGCTTCCTCTTTCGCATCTTCTTTCACATCTTCCGTTTCTCTTGTTAAATTATAATTTACAGCTTCCAGTCTTAAATGCAACGGATGTTTTAAAGTCTTTTTAATTCTCCTCGCAGAGCTGAAAATGCCCTCTTTCTCGTCAGGAACAGTAAAACGATCTAGAGATTTTTTAGTGTCCTCATTCTTTTGTTTCTTTGGCCTCCTTTCTGATACCGTTTGAGGTCTTTCTGAAACTATATTTATTTTAAGGTTAAACAAGGTAATTGTAGAAAGTGAAAATCAGTGAAAAATTATAAAATCATTATTTGTTAATGGAAAATATGGTACAAGTACCTTCATTATTTCAAAATATCGATGTAGTATAAAAACTGGTCAAGATAAAATTTAGTTCTAATTAGTCAAGTGTCTGAAAACTTAATATTATAGTTACATCTTGGTGAAGGATTGAAATAATAATAATTAATTCGTCACGTCTTAAGGCTCATTTACACAATGTGAATTTCGCGAACGTTGAGAGAATATTGTATAGGTACGATTCTAGTATGCGACCAAAGTACAATACAATTCTCGCCTACAACTGTTCACATGATCACAGGGATGACAGCGATCAGACGATGATAACAGTTGATCATCTTCTGACCGATGTTCGAGAAACTCGCGTTCGCGAAACTCTTCTTCTATTAATGAGCCATTATTTGGTAGTGAGGTAAATCGGGATGCAGTACGCATGTACGTTTTCCTTTTTTTAGACAAGTGGGCGGACGAGCATGCGGTCCCACGTGATGGTAAGTGTTACCGCCGCCCATGTAACACCAAGGGGTATGCGGGCGCGCCGCCGACCTTGCAAAACCCTATTCACAGCTTTCTTGAAGAACCCCATATCGTATCCTTCCTTTTAACATTTGTTCTTCAGAAAATCGTCTCCTTCAAATTGCTACCCACTCTTCTGACTTTTATTCACGATCTTTCACTGTGAAAGCGGTCCGCCTATGGACGCGCTCAAACATTAAACAGTTTTAAAAGCCAAGTGAAGGAGCATTATCTGATTCAGTAAAATCTGCATGTTGTCTCTCTTTCAGTTCAACTAAGTATCTACATACTTAGTTCTGTATTCACTTTGATAAATTCTATTTTTTCCCTTCCATTTCCCATATTATATATGTATGTTTGTATGTATGCATCTAAATCTATGTATTGTATCCATTTTAAGTACCTAGGTGTATTATTATTATGTAATTAATTGTATTATTATTATATTATTAATTTTAATATTATTATTATGTTATATTATGTTGATTTGATATTGCAACATCTACATATTTTTGATATTGTTATCTGTTTCTTCCTTACCACGCGAAGGTTGGCTGGAAGAGATCGCTTTGGCGATAAGGCCGCCCGTTGTACTTTTCCTCTTATTTATTGTACTTAAATTATCTTTTTGCAACATGTGTTTATGTATCTATCCATATATCTAACTGGTCAAGACAAAATTCAGTTGTAATTAGTCAAGTGACTGAATACGTAATGTTATGGTTGTATCTGGTTCCATTAGCGTCCTCGAGCTAAAGGCAAGTAAATCTAAGCCGGTGATTTCGTGGAATAATTAATTACCTTTGACTCTGTGCACGTGTCCACTTTGTCCAGGTGCATCATTTGCTTGGTAGATACGAATTTCTTTTTCAACATTCAACTCCATGTCCTGACTGAAGCAAGTCTCTGGGAAAGTAAAAGAAGTTCTAGAAAGATTTTTAATTTAATGTAACGCGTAAATTTAATTGTTTAATTGTGGTTATATAGGTACATAATATGACACTGTATATTAGCCTCCTGACACAATTTTGAAAAACAGTTATGTAGAATATTTGAAGTTAATAGAACCAGTGAATATTTCTTCCATACAAGCTTTGACACCTCGTGTCACCCCTTTAGGAGTTGATATAGAGAAATCCGTTTTAAAAAAAATAAAAATGCGTATTCACACACACACACACACACGTTTTTTTTTTTTCATTATTTAATCGACATATTGTTATGTTAATCGTGTAATATTAATTTTTTTACTTTAAACTTGTGTAAGGGAGATGTCCTGGCTTTCAAAATACAGATTTTAATCTAGTTTGAGAGTCAGGACTCACTCAAAATCAGAAACATTGTAAACATTGAGAGAAATAAAGGCAATTTCTATTTCGTGTTTTTAGATTCAATGGTTTCGACTCGCCGGTGATTAGCTTCTCGTGAGCGCTAATAAACCTTCAAGACTTGAGCGTTAAACGCTCTCAAACGCAATAGTGTAAATTTTAAACTGTTAATGGTCTCAAACCCTTTGAGCTCCTACTCTGAAACGGTTAAGATCAAAAGTACAAGTCTAAACTCGATCGCAGAATGCAAACGGCAGCAGCAAACCGCAGGAGACACTCAGGCGACACTACTGGTTTCCATAGTTTCCTATAAAGCGTATTCGGAACGCAGCGTCTCTGCCCATGTCGCCGCGGCAGGCGACAGTGATTACAGTGAAATCAACGAGATATGGAGCTTTCCATCTGTGTGGGTGGGTGCCAAATTGTCCAACTCGATTGTCGAAATGGTTCGCACTGTACACTATCGGCGTACACTCACACAAACGCAAAGCTCGTATCTCGTTGATTTCTCTGTACCGTCACTGACAGTGAGTTTGCAGTCGTGATCGGAATTGTACCTTTAGGTGGTCCATCAGTGGTGACTTAGCGCTCGAGCGCTTTTTACAGCACTAATACTCACGTAATAAAATAGTTGTGTAAAATGCTACACGAGTGAAAAACATTTTTGTGATAAAGCCGGTCTCTACCTGTAGCAGTGAAATGTAACGATAAAATGTGTTTACTAATGTTATGTGGCAGTTGGGGGAAAAGGTTTAAAGGCACGTTCACACGACACATGATTTATTGTTTTATTTATATTTTATTTCAAGGTTTTACACGATATAATTGCATTAGACATTATTTAGAAATGACGTTAGGAAACTTTATTAAGTTTGACTTAAGGACGTTGTTTTGTGTCCATCAGAATGTGTACACTAAATAAGATATTTAGTTGAATGCATCACAGGAGTTTAGTACCATTTTGGTACTTATAAGGAATTATTTAGTACCTCTACACTATTTATTTAGTACATAGACAAAGAAAAATAAATAACAAAGTAATCGGCCGTTCTGACGTCAGGATGTCAGGATATATTTTTTTTATAGAAAAAAGGCGGCAGACGAACATACAGTCCACCTGAACGTAAGTGGATACTGTCGTCCATAGACATCCGCGATACATGCTAACATTAGTCCGGAATAACAAACGTTGGCAGGCCCCCGGATGCGCTGCCTACTTTTGCAGATTAAGGAATGGATTGGGAAAATGGGGAGGGAGAGGATAGGGTGGGAATGGGCTCTGGCATATCTCGCTCACTACCGAAATACGTACGTACATTGGGGAAATACGATAAAGTGGGAAATGCAGTACATTTGAAGGTAGTCTTCTGTGAAAGAGAGGGGTAACGTGTCCATTCAAGTGCGCCCAGCGGCTGTGGGAATGCAGCATGCACCGTCCCCCTCCCATTTTTAGATTGCTTAGTTCCATACGTTATATTTCGATTTTGTATTCATGAAGATTTAGTACCTAACCTACTTAACCTACATTATATTCAGATTTTTTATAGTACTAGGTAATAAACGTTACAGGCAATATAATTGACCTACAAATAAAAACACATACAGTGGTGGACATATAATTAGAAACGCCTAGTACTATGAGTATGTTGTGAATATAAACATTATATTATTATCCTCTTTCCATGGCTGAAACTTTTTACTGATTTAAAATGTTTTTACATATATTAGATAAAACATATACATAGGTATATTTATTAAGATGAATACAAGAATATTTTTTAATTAATAACAATGTAAACAAATAGCGATTTCTTTCATACTGGGCGCTGGACACCTAATTAGAAACAGGAAAAGATATCTGTTCCAAATTTGAGATTTCAAATAAAATCGGGCTCCTTCTATCGCCACGCCTCATTGTTAATATTTTTGCCGCTAATTCGAAATTTTTATCCTTAATTTTTCTAATTTATTGCTAACAATGGGTAAAAACAAGAGTTGTGACACATCTACTAGAAAAATAATAGTTCATCTGCGTTTTAATCGAAACTGGTCATACAAAAAGATTGCGGAACATTTGGAATGTTCCGTGAAAAAGGTATTTAATGCCACTGCACATTACAAACAACATGGGACAACCGACCAGGTTCCTAGAAAAGTTCGACCAAGGAAGACCACACCACGTGAGGACATGCTTATGATTCGTTTGGCTAAGAAGGACCCTTTTAAAGGCTCAAATGAAATTCTAAAAGAAGTTTTCTCTCAAGAAGATCCTCGAAACGTATCCACAAGACTAGTCCGGAGGCGGTTAGTTGAAGCCAAATTGTTCGAGAGGCTTGCTCGGAGAGTACCACTTCTTACCATGCAACACAGAAAAAACCGTTTAGCTTTCGCTAGAAAGTATGGCAACTGGACGATTCGCCAATGGAGAAAAGTTTTGTTTTCTGACGAGACTAAAATTAATATGATGAATTCTGATGGCAAACGTTACGTACGTCGCCCCATCAACGAGGCACATTAAATAACAAGTATACGAAGAAGACAGTTAAGCACGGTGGTGGGAATATCAAAGTATGGGGATGTTTTTCGGGATACGGAGTTGGTCCCGTGAAAAAGATTGAAGGGATGCTGGATCAGTTCCAGTACAAAGACATTATAGAAGAGACGGTGATTCCATATTCTGACGAAAATTTACCTGTTACGTGGGTATTTCAACATGATAACGACCCAAAACACACGGCAAATAGCGTTAAAACATTTCTTAAAGACGAATCGGTGTGCGTGTTAGACTGGCCTGCAAACAGCCCGGATTTGAATCCGATTGAAAATTTGTGGTATACTGTAAAGAAAATAGTATCGGATAAACGCAGCACTAACACGAATCAACTTTATCACTCATTTGTGGAAGCGTGGAGATCCATCCCATTGGAACGGTGTCAAAAGTTAATAGAATCAATGCCACGTCGTTGTAGGGCTGTAATCGAAAACAGAGGCTACCCAACCAAATATTAATTGCCTGTGAGTAAAGTATTTGTGATTTCTAATCGTATTATTTCGTGTTTTGTTTCATTCGTTAACTTTTATAGTAGTTATTTAGTCTGTTTCTAATTAGTTGTCCACGTGTGGTTTTACGTTAAACGTTCACTTGTTTAACTACACAATAAAGTATTTTAATTTTACGGGTTTTATATATTTGTATACCAGAAAATTTAATGCAATATGAGTGTGGGTATATTATAAGATTATCAAAAGCCTTTTAATAGCAAATATATATACACATGGTTAACTATATACTGAAAGTAGAGGTTTATTACAAGGCGTTTCTAATTACATGACCACCACTGTATATTAATGCACCCCGTTTCAAACATATTCTAAGAAAACGACTTTGTCAACGGGTAGCAAGTTATCCAACTTACACTTGACCGATTTCTTAGTTGAAAATTTTGGCCGAGGTTTTAACGTGTAAAGTCTCAACGATAAACCACAGTGGTTTTGCACGAAACAAACAATTTCTAAAAACTACTGTTTTGGGCTCAGTAATCACCTCAATAATACATAGCAATTATTTTTTGTCCAAAATATGGCCACAATATATATCAAATCGTTAAGAAATGAGCCGTGTAGTTTTTCAATAAATATTCTTAATAAATTTAATTACATTCCACGTATAAACCTCCAAACTGATTGGCATTTTGGACTCCGGTGACCCTTAATCAAAGGTCATGATCTCCACAATAAGTAGACTTCATTGAAATCTCTACAAAATTAAATAAATGAATTACTACATTTTTCACGTTAATCGTGTGAACATTGCCTAGTCGAGTAAATTTCTTGTTGAACGAATCGTTAATTTTAATGAGTAATCAGAATCACATTTTTAGTTAATAATAACTATGGTATGGTTAGAAGTAATTAAATTCTGTTAATTAATTACCAGGTCTTTTAGTACCCACTGCTGAACACGGGCCTCAAGTATATTGTCTTCTGCATGGGGGATGTATGACTTTAAAACGCCACGTTGGTGGGCAGGTTGGCGAGTCCACTCTTTTAGAGGTTTGTTATCCCTTAGTCACCTTTTACCCATGGGAGGAGAGGGTGATGCCATTCTATAGCCGGCCCACACCACACTGCAATGAAAGTAATTCAACATCTGTCTAACTCTCCAGACGACAGGCGCCCCCAAATTAATCAAATGGAGATTTCGGGCTACAATTCTCCACGCGCGCTCAGTGTGGATTTGTATCCAGTTTTAATAGATCATTTGTAATTAAAATTCGTATTTGAAATTCGGAAAAATTATTAAATCAATCAATTTCGAGACATATACATAGGTATTTATATGTTTTTGTTATAATGCGACGTTAGCTCAGGTGGTTAAGTGGTTCCAAGCAATGAATACACCCAGCCTCATTTCACCAATTTACTTCCATTATAGAGTGGTATCTATTTTAAAAACAATAAACTAAAAAAAAAGGATGTGGAGGCAGTGTAAAAAAAAATATTTCTCCAGAACCGCACAAATGGCCGTTATATCCTTACACACGGTGGTTCTTCTATTTATTTGAGATTTTTTGGTATATTTTAAATTACGGGCACGATTGCGGTTTTATAAAAATCGAAGAATATCTAATATATTTATTTCATACTATTCTACTGCATTATAAGACTAAATTGGGTACTACCTAGTCCTGGATGCACAAAAGTCTAACAAAATTGATTATTCAAGATGACCGTCAATATAAAAAGAATATATTCAACTCCTGTTCCTTATAATCGAGACACGTAAGGTTTCCGAGTTAACTCGATATCGTAGATAAGCCTAATTATCCTCGTCGCCACTGATGGATACGGGAACACAATTGAAAAACGTAACTTGGGTTAGACGTGCTTTATGCGCGACTGAGGGCGCGGAGAACAACTGCGCTTTCGTTTGAGGGTAAGATGTGTATATGTCGTTGACATCTACCCTACTTCATATTAATACATGTCAAATATACTTCGACAGTATAATTTTGGGAGACTTTACCATTTTTTTAATAGAAATAAGGCGGCAGACGACCATATAGTCCACATGATGGTAAGTGGATACTGTCCATAGACTTCCGCGATACATGCAAACATCAGTCTGGAATGACACACTCCCGGATGCGCTGCTTGCCTTTGCAGATTTAGGAATAGATTTGGTCAAAGGGTTGGGAAAATCGGGAGGCATAGGACGGGACCGGAATGGGCTCTGGCATATCTCATATATTTTATATTCTAAATCGGGTCTGAACACGTATAATAAAGGTATTTGGTTACCTTTTACAGCCGTTGTCACGAGTTGACTCCTGACCACGGCTGGTGTAACCGGTGCCGAAATGTCGAGAACGAATAAAAGGTTAACAAACACCTTTATTATACGTGTTCAGACCCGATTTAGAATATAAATTGTCTACAAAACGCGAAAGTTTAAAAAGTTATGTCTTATTCACTACCAAAACACGTACTTACATTGGGGAAATACGATAAAGTGGGAAATGTACATTTCGAGGTAGTCTTCTGTGAGAGAGGGGTAACGGGACCAGTAGAGTGCACCCGGCGGCTGTAGGATTTCAGCGTGCACCCTACACAAAACCGACTGGTAAATCTGAAGCCTTAAAACGAAATGTAAATTTAAAAAAAAATCCAATCGCACACTCATTGGTTGCAGGTGGTGCGAGGAGTACACATAGAACCAGCTCACATCGTCAAGAAGAGGAGTATAGACCAACCGTTAAGAATTAGCATAGTTTATGATCATTCCGTGTATAGGTGAGTACAAACATTGTAGATTACAGTATAGATCTCTTTTCACTTGCGGCACACCTGAACTAAAAATGCAATTAAAAGTATCTTCCATGATATAGCTAAATTACTAGGTACATAGCTATATCTCGGCTATTTCTAAATTATTGCGACATATACATAGATATATGTATACACATATATACCTGTAAACAGAAAGAACTAAGGAACTAGAAAAGATAAAGAAAAAGAAAAATCGTAAGAGAACTGTTGATCTGTGGTAGGTACTGTAATCTGTACGCACGAGGTGCCCCGAGACGATGCTAGGTGTGCCGCAGTGTAACCTGAATAGCCCAGTAGGGCTGAATCGCCTGAATCGCTTTTAAATGTGCCAAATTTCCACCGGTTTTACACACTTTGTCACTTGTTCAGTAATTTTTGACTTTTTTATTACCAAATTAACGGAATTCACGTATTTTTTTATGTTTTTTAAATCCCTATACATTTAATTGCACTTTTAGTTCAGGTGTGCCGGCAAATTTTTGAATTTGTATGTACGCTTCACGGCCGAAAGTAATACACATCGACTATGATCGTCTAGGTTGGTAACGGACAGAGATGACGCACTACAAAACCGAACCCAGCCGATCATAATCAATGTGTATTACTTTCGGTCGGGATGTGTATTTATACACACTACCGTATTATTACCGTGTATTTATACCTGGATGTGGAGGCATTATTTCTTTATTGTACCTTCTACCTCTATTCGTCTATGGACTTGTCCTTACCACGCAAAGGTTGTCGGAAAGAAATCTCTTTAGCTATAAGGCCGGCAATTGTAGTTCTAATTACTTGCATTGTTGCGATTCTCTTTTGTACGTTTTGCTGTACAATAAAGTACATCTATCTATCTAGTAGTATAGAATACACGACATTTATAGAAAAGTTTGTATTTTTAACTGAACAAAGTTCAAGTTGGTACAAAAATGGTTCAGGTCTATATTTCGGTTAAGTTTTGTAGACGACGGATTTCTAACAATATTCCCCGTTTTAAACCTTGATGACGGCTCTAGATTCACATCGTGAAGTCCCGCGAACAACGGTAAAACGCAATTAGTGTGCAGTGGTGGTTTTCACGGACATCTTGGTGTTAACGGCTTGTTTTCAGACCGCGAAACAAGCCAAAACCAAATACATACCAACCAAATACATAGATAATACATTTTATATTAGTAGCGCCGATTTTAGTATAACTAAACTAACTTATTCTACTCGCGTAAATTTAAGAGAAATTCTCCATTCAAATGGCGCAGGGCAGTGTCAAGTCCAATTTGTTTATGAATATGTTTCATTCATTTTGATTATGATTTGTGTTGAAAATAAATCAAACAATTTAATTTACATATTCATTTACCTATCGGTCTCTAGTGACACTTTGACCTTTATGGTTTGTCGGATTTGAATTAAATTTTATTAGGAGAAAATAAAGTTTATTTTACACGCGCCATTTATCTCGGAGTTTATTAAAATGATTACCATAACATAGCCAGCCCTTTTAGCATCCACTGCTGGATACGTGCCTCTTCATACAGATTGTCTTGTGCATGAGAGATGTGTAGCCTTAAAACGCCACGCTGGCTAAACCGGTTGGCGTGTCTGCTCTTTTAAAATTGTTGTAGTTCCTCAGGGCTTGTGGTAGCGTTATTCCTAAAGGAGGGATTCAGAGGCATGCCACAGACGGCGCCGGCCGACGGCGACGGCATGCGACGTCACATGCCGCCGTTTATTTTTATTTTATTTATTTAAACTTTATTGGCATTTCCCGCTAGTCAACCTTTGGTTAAACAGAAATATGAAGGGCGGTGCATCGTACAATTATTAAAAAATAGCGACCCGCCCTCGCTTCGCTTCAGTTTATAAGTTTTTTTTCCAAAATTTCAAAATAAAATATAGCCTATATTAGACACGGATAATGTAGCTTCCTTCCTGTTTGTGAAAGAATTTTTGAAATTGCTTCAGTAGTTCCAGAGATTACCCCCAACATACCTACAAACACACAATTTTACCTCTTTATTATATCAGTATAGATGACTACTAACAGTACATATAATACAATTCACATATAATACCTAGGTATAATAATAAGTTATATATATATATAGGCGATGACTGGCGGGTTCAGTGTGAACAGCGACGCCATACCGCAAATTGCTGATAATCTAAAACCTCGTGCGCGTTCTGCGTACATTGTCCCTACATGTTTAGACACTATAATAAATAAATTTTCGCTTTCTTCGTCTATTAAAATCTCTAATGTTGTCCGACTGCAGACGGCAATACTGTCTTTGCGTAGTTGCGCCAGCTGCCGCGGCGCTTCACAACAAAATACATACAGCATTTCGCGCGACGCTTCGAGTTGTGTGTCCGAAACGCTCTCATGTACGAGTAGGTTGTCTATATGAGCTCTCATGGCATTTGTAGGGGGTAGTGCACACTGCATTCCCAGTGTACGTACGTACGTGGATCAGTAGTGAGTAAGATGTGCCAGAGCCCATTCACATCCTATTCTATCCCTTCTCATTTTCCCAACCCTTTCTCCCAATCCAGTATTTAATCTGCAAATGGAGGCAGCGCATCCAGGGGCGTGTCAACGTTTGTCATTCTGGACTGATGTTGTCATGTATCACGGATGTCTATGGGCGACAGTGTCCACTTACCATCAGGTGGACTGTATGCTCGTCTGCCGCCTTCGGCCATAAAAAAAAACGTTTTTATTCAACGTGTAGTATGTTGTCAGCCAAAAAAATGGAGTTGTTTTTTTTAAATCAGGCTTTTATAGCTGCCTCCACAATATTCCCCACCAGCTTATTATAATTTGCGGTCCAAACACAAACCCACTTCCTTTTAGAAAAGCTGTCCTACAAGCTTCGTCCGTGGACTTTCGCGTATATATTACAACATCAGTCGCATCCACCAAATAAAACCTAACCTAAGAGTAGTGAGAACAGACTCACTGCTCACTACTCACTACTCAAACTTAACCTAATCCTACTCACGACCCCACGACCCCTAGCACACTACTTCGTGGTAAACGCTTCCCGGTGACTTCGTGGTAAATGATTGCCAGAGTGGTCGTATTGTGGAATCTCAAGTCTAGAAATGACAGTAGAAGCGAACGCGGTATAGTAATGTTTGTTAAGAAATAATCGCGGCAAATGTGTGAACTGACCCTTAATACATATTAAAGGACAAATTTATTTGTTTCAGATTAGAACCAGAGAAATTCGTCATGATTAATGTAAGTATCCAATAAATATTATGATTAGATTTATTTCATAATGTATATTTTTTATATTTTGACGGCTAACGACCAAATGATACGCTACGATATGGGGCTCTTCGAGAGAGCTATGAACAGGATTCTACAAGGTCGGCAGCGCACACGCTTGCTTGTCCACGGATTTGGAAGGTGTCTATAATAAATGTACTCAATCTATACTACGAGTAGTACAGAGCAAAAGCAGTTATTTACAAAACATTTGTTTCCAAAAATAAATATTATTTATTTCTGTTAATTGACTACTAAATCTATGATGGATATGTATGTATAGTATATGTCTCTGTTCGTGAACCTATTCACAGGGTGTCAAAGAATTCGCGAAGCCTGGATCAAATCAAACCAGTTATTTTGCAAAAATATGGGTCGCAAATGTGGGGTTAATTACAAACATGACTCATTATATTCTATACCAATAATTAAAAGTGAAATAGTATATAGATGATCAAGTCAATTTTAATAATTGTCAAATTGTCACGGCGCTAACAGATGGGTGCTAAGAGTAGTGTGCTATAGTTCTACTCATGATTCTAATGTTTGTGATTAGAATTGAAGAATCAAACGGATATTAAGTTGAAAAATCAGTAATATAAATTAGGTATATAAGGATAATGGATATGCACTTCCCGTCACAGAAATGCGGTCCATCCGCATTTTGTACTGTTCGGTCCAAAATCATTTTATACCGTGAACCCGTATGCTGTGGAACGAACTGCCTCAAGAGGTCTTTACATTAAACTACGATATGGGGTTCTTCAAGAAAGCTGTGAATAGGATTTTGCAAGGTCGGCGTGCACCCGCATACCCCCTGGTGTCCATGGGCGGCGGTAACACTTACCATCACGTGGGACCGCTTGCTCGTCCGCCTACATCATTATAAAAAAAGCAGTTGCTATTTTGTTAACATTTCTAATATATTTTTTTTTGTTTTTCAGAATACTATTTTACCTGACGCAGTCAAGTTCTGGGAGCAAGCTTTAAAAGTTAGAAAAACTGGAGGACCGATTAGACTTAATAGGTGAGTTAACATTCAAAAGTCTTAGGTGTCGCTTGTCTTGTAAACGAACGGAATGAAGTAATTTTATTATCAGATAGGACAGCATAGGATAATTTAGGACAATTTAGGATTGTAATTCCAAATATGATATTTCTTATTTCGAAGGCGAAATGTGGCCTCTAACGGTAGGCCTTGATCTCCGAGAGCTCTGCTTGGAGTTTCTTTACGGGATGGGATCCGAACCGAAGAGATTCGCGAAAGAATAGACATAGTTAGAATCAGCATGCTAAAGTGGCAATGGTCTGGTCGTATTTGCCGCAGCGACAGATAACCGATAAGGGGGAGATGAGTCCTCGAGTCCACCTACCGGGATGCGCAGTGTGGGACGCGCTCCGATCACGTGGACCGACGACGACTTAATGAGTTGGATGAGAAGAGCCGAAGATCCTGTGTGTGTGGCGATTCTCGGGAGAGGCCTATATATAGAAGGCGAAATGTGGCCTCTAACGGTAGGCCTTGATCTCCGAGAGCTCTGCTTGGAGTTTCTTTGCGGGATGGGATCCGAACCAAAGAGATTCGCGAAAGAATAGACATAGTTAGAATCAGCATGCTAAAGTGGCAATGGGCTGGTCGTATTTGCCGCAGCGACAGATAACCGATAAGGGGGGAGATGAGTCCTCGAGTCCACGTACCGGGATGCGCAGTGTGGGACGCGCTCCGATCACCTAGACCGACGACTTAATGAGTTGGATGAGAAGAGCCGAAGACCTTGTGTGGTGGCGAATCTCGGGAGAGGCCTATATCCAGCATAGACATGGGGCTGATGATGTGGTACTGCCTTTTCCAGTTATTTTACTGAAAAATCTACCGGTTGTCTGGCAGTTGCAATAAGTTCACCTATTGTTTTCCTATATACCTAAAAATAAAAAATAACAAACATAAAAAAAAAATTTTTTTAAAGATTACACTAAAGTCTCGATAACTGGGAAGCTAGAACCGACAATATAAGCTCCCATTTCTCTGATAATGTCATCTATTCAAAATGACGGCAACATGCTGCCCTCGCTCCCATGAAGTGAGCATGTAGTTTATAGATATACTCGTAAACATAGGAATAATAAATACCATATTTATTAATACATGTTTCTAAACCCTCTGGGTAAGCCAAATGAGGTAGAGACGGTATAACCCCCGGTGGAAGCACAGCCGTCCAGGGTTCCGGAATCAAGGCAGAGAAACCGGCAGACGATACGCGTGATATCGAGCAGCACCGCCTTCTCTTCGCTGAAAGCCAGCCACCACGGAAGCCCAACCGCCTCGGGTTGGTCTTGAGGCTGGTGGGGATTAATCCGTTTGCGGACAAGACGACTGGTATGATTTCAGTCGACGTCACGCCCCACGTGTTGTTTGTTGGATTGCCGATAATAAAATCCCTTTACCGCCGAACAGCTGCAGATGTCTCCAATTCCCGGAACAACTAACCTTGATCCTTTTTACTTGCCTGTATTTGTTACACCATACGAGCAAGTTGGATTTTTATTCGCAATTAGTTTTTTGGACTTCAATAGTGTGAGTTGTGTTATTTTAGCTTCTATATATATCTTGTGCGATAGTGTAAAAGTTTTCAGACCGTGGGAAAGCGAAACTAACAGTTCTTCAGCGGTCGACGGAAACGAAAATCCAGGTTTATTTTAAACATTAAATTTAGGTATTAAAAACGAAAAACCAATTATTCCGTAATTGTTTTAAACACGAGCATTAAGCATGTTAAGCATATTCTCTCCTAAGTATCAAGACTGTTAGGTTCGTCTAACTCTACATAAGTTTTACTATTATACTTACTGTCTATTGTACTTTTTCCATTGATAATTATTTTTATCTTTTAAATTTTGCTAACAAAAGACACTCCAGACCTTTTTCTCGAGGGGAATGTTGTCAATTCCCAGAGGATGTACTATACTTACCTTTCTTCACTCTGGTGTCATGGTGAGAGGAAATGTCTTTTCTTCCTCTCGAAACGCGAGCGAGTGCAATCGATATAGCATCAGGTGACGCGGCGCAGCCCTGACTGATACGACGCAAAACTGTAGGCTATTATATCGACCTTGAACGCGTTCGGCGCACGAGTTCATTTCTATACTTGTTTTATTATTAATTCTTATCTAATGTGCGGCGTTACGTATAGTGTAATAAGTAACCAGTTTTTTTTTGAATGTCAATTTTTTTTATAATGAGAAGGCGGCATCCGCGCATGATAAGTGATGATAACATGATAGTTCAAAAACAACCCACCCGGTGATAAGTGGATACTGTAGCCCATAGACATCCGCGATGCATGCCAACATCAGTCCAGCATGACAAACATTGGTACGCTCCCGGATGCGCTGCCTGCCTTTGGAGATTTAGGAATTGATTTGGAGAAAGGGCTGGGAAAGTACATAGAACAATAGTTAGATTTGAGGGTGGGGGTAATTTTTATTTCAACCTATATAAGGAGATTGAACTTATTTTACAAAGATCATTTTAGTGCAGCACGCTTCATAACCAATCAGTTTATTACAACATGGGCAGTAGTGGTTCTTGTGCCTGAAGGCATCACACCAGTAGACCACGATGATGAGAGGTATTAATCTGGAAGGAGAACGAAAATGAATATTTCACATATACAGTGATTCATATCAATTCTTAATGGTCGTTAAGAACGATGTTGGACTTTTTGACGCGAAGCGAACGAACTGCCTCGAGAGGTCTTTCCATTAAGCTACGATATGGGGTTCTTCAAGAGAGCTGTGAATAGGATTTTGCAAGGTCGGCGGCGCGCCCGCATGCCCCCTGGTGTTGCAGGTGTCCATGAGCAGGCGGTAACACTTACCATCACGTGGGACCGCTTGCTCGTCCGCCCCTAGTATATTTTTAGTTAAATATATATATTTTTTAGTCTACTGATTGACATATTAAATTATTTTATACTATTTTTGTAGGGCTTTCATATGTGCTCACGTGAGCAGTTTTGTACCTTTACAATGTTTACATACTGCTACAGTGACTACAGTATTCTACAGTACTTCTTGTTGCGACAATTTTCAAATAATTCCATTCCAATCCAATTTGTTCAAAATGTAAACAACATGGCGGCCCGAGGTAGCTGACGCGGCCTTAAATTAAATAGTGACGTCATAATTGTACCATAATTTGATTCATCAAGAGACCAAGTTTCTCCTAGATTTAGGTAAAGCTAAATGTGGAGACATTTCTTGCTTACGTTTATAAAGAAGAAATTTGATTGAAATAGAATATACTGTTATCTATACTGTATCGGAATATATGTGCCGTGTGGTGTCGGCAGGCTATTGAATAGTATCACCCCATCTCTTCCCGTGGGTGTCGTAAAAGGCAACTAATGGGTAATAAAGCCGTGATCACAAGCGCTGAGGAACTTCACCACCTCTGAAAGAGTGGACTCGCCAACCCGCTTGGCAAGCGTGGCGTTTAGGGCCTTACATCCATCACGTCCAAGACAGTGTGCAGAGGAGGTCCATGTCCTACAGTGGATACTGTAAGGGCTGGTTGTATTGCATGCGGTGACCAAAATCGTTCAAAAACGGATCTCTAAATAATTTCTTGTATATTCTTTTAAGAGTACTTTTTTTCTAAAATAACGTATTTAAATATAGATAAAGCTGTTTTTAAAGGATTGCCTTTGACCTTCGCCCACCTTTGACATTCTATAAACATTAATATTAAATGAATTCGTCTAAGCTCTCATTCCTTTTAATGATAGGTTGCCAAGCAACCGGATTTAAAGACTCCTGTAGGTACATATATCAAATAAGTATACAGGTTTAAATAACAATACCTGTATAATAAAAAAATAATACCGTAGGTTGTGGAACGATCTGCCTCGCGAGGTTTTCCATTACGCTGGGGTTCTTTAAAGGCTCGCGCCCTTCGGGCGGTCCGCATCGCACCGCAGCCCAGCGCATTGCCGGATCGCTCGCCAGCAGTATTTCTAGACCCGGTTTTTGCACAAAAACTGACTTAAGTCACAGTACCCACATTTTTGCGTTATCCATCGAGTGGAAAAAGCACGTAAGTCATTAGTCACCAGTTCACCAGCAATAATCGACTGTACCATGTAACTTATGTTTTTTAAAACACATCCAGCGGCGACAAAAAACACTTATGTAAACTTAAAGATTATGACTTAAGGGCTTATCACATCCGAGTCTAGATTTATGTGCCGATGTTAGCGCTGCGACGCGGTCCGCCCCAATGTGCATTGAACGGCCGCAGTTAACGAATGTATTAGGTGCTATACATTTATACCTATAATGTAAATATATATGTATACCTATGAAATGACCGATTTTATTATTGGGCACTTTGAATTTCGAATTCTTCCTTTCTAATTCGAATTTCAAAATAGAACTAATATACAGGTTGTGTCGTAAATAGTGGTCCAACGTTAAGGGGTCGATACACCATATATTCAGCTATCACATACCAGAATTTGAAATTTTTTTTTTCCACGGGTCTCTGTTTTATTCATTATTATTATTATTTTGAAAAATCGATACCTTGAGTTACTAATTTGGCTGTTATTTCAACAAATAACATTATTTTTTTATTTTGTTTCTTGTTTATTATTGATAATAAGATGTGCTATCACATACAATACTTTTTTTAAATGGAAACTTAAAGATATTAAAGAAAAAATGTCTTTATTACTAAAATAAAACAACGTATACGCATTGACGAGTGGCACAGACTGACTTTTATTTTAAACCATAAAACAAACAAACATGTCTACCGACAATGCACGACAGATGGCAGCACTAGTAACATAGTGTAGATATTAGACCTTTAACACCCCCACTATATCTAACAATATGGATATACAAAAATATTACAATCTTTGAATACCCAATACATCCAAAAACTTATAATGTTTCACAACACATAAATCCTTCGTGGCATCTCAGCTGTAGGCAAATACTTCACATTTACAATTTTATTTACTACACATTCTCTACAAAAGTGAAACTTAATGTCTATGTGTTTTGTACGCTTGTGAAACATTGGATTCATAGTTAGCTTTTGTGCACTCTGATTATCATTGAACAAATCAATGGTATACAAATTTTGTGTAATTTCATATAGTAAGTTTCTCAAATAAACAGCTTCTTTACATGCTTCTGTAATAGCCATATATTCGGCCTCACTACTAGACAAGGCTATAGTAGTTTGTTTTTTAGTTTCCCAAGAAATTACACAACCAGATAAAGTGAAACAATATCCTGTATATGACTTCCTATCTATAACATTTGCACCCCAATCTGCATCTACATATCCTTCTAATATTGAATTTCCATCAGCAGTGTACTTCAAACCGTAATTTTTAGTAAATTTTAAATATCTCAATAGACGCTTTACATATGCACAATGTTCTCTAGAATAGCAATTGTTAAATTGACTCAAAAATCCAACTGTTTAAGTAATATCAGGTCTGGTTAGAACTGCTAAGTACATTAGACAACCAATAACTTGCTGATATGGGAATTTTCCAACATAGTTTTCCCCCTTAGATACATGCAACTTAGTTTCCATAGGAGTCTGAATGGGTTTGCATTGACTCATGTTAATTTTTTGTAACACCTGATCAATATAATCAGACTGGTTCAATGTGATAGTTTTCTCAGATTTATTAACACTTACATTGACACCAAGACACTTTCTGATTTCACCTAAATCTTTAAGTTTGAAATGGCTAGCTAATACATTTTTCAAATATTCTGTTTCTTTACAATCATTTGAATGTAGTATGCCAATGTAGTATGCTACCTCAATGTAGTATGCCTCACAACAGGAGAAAATGTTTCTGTATAGTCTATACCTTCAATTTGTGAAAAACCTTTAGCAACTAAACGTGCACGGAACCGAACTTTGTTATCACTATCATATTTTTTACGAAGCACCCACTTACACTTTACAACCCTACCATCTTGTGGACTATCACATAATTCCCACGCATCATTTTCTTTGAAACACTGTAGTTCTTCTTGCATGGCCAACATCCACTGTTTCTTTTCTGGTCCGTTTAAAGCATCATGCAGTGTCAAACCTGCCCCATCATCATAGGTTTCAGCGCTTTTACAAAGATTCGACATACCATATCTCTCTGGTGGTTTCCGTGTTCGTCTGGGTTTGTCCATGAAATCTTCATTTTCACACTGAAGTGTACTCTCTGAGTCTTCATAATCTCTTGGAACATATGTTTTATCATTGTCATCAGCATAGGAATAATCATTTTCGCTGTTGGAGTTATCTTCAAGACTAGATGTTGATTCAAAACTTGTTACCTTCTGGACTTGTTGTTCTGGTTTAACCTCATCCCCCACTGAAGCAACATTCTGGTCTTGCACTTGAATCATACATTCAGAATTGATTTCTGGCTCAATAATGACCACATCTCTACTTGTAAACACAGTCCTTGTTTCTGGATTATAGACTCTGTATCCCTTTATGTTATCTGGGTATCCTGTAAGAATACATTTCACAGATTTCCTATCCCATTTCTTACGCTTTTGTTTAGCAACATGTACCATGACAGTGCTACCAAATATCCTAATATGACTGATATCTGGTTTTGTGCCAGTCCATAGTTCATATGGCGTTCTATTATCCAACGCAGCAGCCACAGTTCGATTCTGCAGGTACACTGCCGTATTGGTGGCCTCACCCCAAAACTCTTTGCCCAGGTTTGCATCAAACAGTAGACATCTCGCTTTTTCTATGACTGTGCGATTGAATCTTTCACATAAACCATTTTGTTCTGGGGTGTATGGGTTGCTTTTCTGGTGGATAATACCAACACTGTTTAGGTAATCTTCAAATTCCTTATTGCAATACTCTAAACCGTTATCGCTTCTTATCACTTTTATTGTTCTTTTTGTTTGATTTTCCACCTGTGCTTTGAATATCTTGAAATACTTCAGAGCCTCATTTTTGTGCTTCAGAAAATAAACAAATGTTATGCGACTGTAATCATCGACAAATAACAAGAAATACCTTGCTCCTCCTATCGATGTAGTCTCCATAGGGCCACAAATGTCTGTGTGCACTAAATCTAGCAAGTTACTGCTTCTCTGACCACTGCCTTTAAATGGTAAGCGACACTGTTTACCTTCACAACATGTTGTACAAGAAGCCTTGCTTATTTCTACTTTTTCATCAAATGACATTCCCAAGACAGCATTTTTCATTTTATTTAAGTATTCCTTGTTGACATGTCCTAATCTGCGATGCCATGTTACTCCTGACACAGCTGATGTAGCGAAATACTCCTGGGATACCAAGTTTACTTTGTATACCCCATTGACCAATACTGCTGTAGCGACTAACTGTTGCTTTTTATTGTAAACACAACAGCCTTTATCTGTGAAAGACACACTGTTTCCTTTTTTAATTAGTTGACTGACTGATAGTAGGTTAGTAGTCAGAGATGGTAAACAGCATACGTCTTCTATCACGATGTCGTACTCGCAATCATCAGTTGAAGTCGTTATTTTAACATTGCCAGAACATAATACTGTCATCTTCTCACTATTAGCTACGACAATTCCTTTATTTTGTTCATATTTGGCATTCATAACCCAACTTTCGTTTGCTGTTAGGTGTACACTTGCCCCGGAGTCGATATACCAATCATTTTTGTTGAAATTCGCACTTAAAAATACTGCACTTAATGCGTTTGATTGCATTCTTTCTTTATTTTTCTTATTTGCTGAATTATTTTCGTTATTCATGCACTGATTTTTGTAATGGCCGACTTGTTTACACCGGTAGCATTTCACCGCCTTGGTGTTTGACTTCGACGGAACAGTAGTACTACCAACATCACAATTTTTCTTGGCCATAGACAAATTATTCTTATTTTGCTTTGCATGATTTGAATGACTGACGAAAGCACCGTTCATTTCACTCTCGTTGTAATCTACCCACTCCATGTCTAATAATTTTGTCTTGATATTGTCTGCCTTAATGGAAATGCCCGAATGTTCGATTGCCATGATCATTGGAGCAAAACGATCAGGCAATCCAGCCAACAACAATGACCCTGTCCATTGATCATTTATTTCAAATTCCGTTCCACTTAATTTTTGCGCTGTATCGATAATCTGCGTCACATATGACGTCATCGAACTGCAATTATCTCGCCGGATTGAAATCAAATTTCTCAACAGACTTATTCTCCGTGAAAAGCCACTATCATCAAATAATTGCTGTAGTTTATTCCACAATTCTTTCGACGATTTAACGGTTTTGACGTGGACATACAACGACGGGTCGATGGTCATAATCAATTTGGCTTTAGTTTTTTCGTCATCCGCGCTTGCTATTTCTTTTCCCGGTTCTGGCTTGATACAATGCTTCATGCCTTCGAGAACTAAGAAATTTTCTGCAGCGAAACACCACTCCGAATAATTATCGCGTCCCTTTAGTTTCGGCACATTGATAAGGTAGTTGGTAGCCATTTTGACGAACAGTTTCTACACTTATACACTGCGATAATTAATACGATCAGTCAGTTCACAGCTAAATCGCACTGAATACTGTCTTTTAACACTTGCTTTACTGCAAAATCCTTGTTAAAACGACTCAATACCGCGATTTTATGAGCGTATGGCCCATAACCTAAAATAAAACAACGTATACGCATTGACGAGTGGCACAGACTGACTTTTATTTTAAACCATAAAACAAACAAACATGTCTACCGACAATGCACGACAGATGGCAGCACTAGTAACATAGTGTAGATATTAGACCTTTAACAATTACAAAATTCAACTCTAATCTCTAGCAAATCATGTGAATTCGGGGGCGAATGGTGTAAAAAAAATGTACTACACAATCTGTGCCCATTATTTTAAAAACTTGTCCAGTAAATGCAGATTCTAAAATGATATTAATAATAACCGATTCCATAATGAAAAAGAAGTTATTGCCATTTAAATTGAGAAGGAGCCGAATTTAAAAAATACACTTTTTCATTTTAATTAACTTACCGGTATTGCAAAATGTTTTGGACCCATTTAGAAGTAAATTTTAACTTAGCTATTAACAGCTGAGTGGTATTTGAGTCATGCACAAACATATCACAGGTAAACAAACGTGTCTCATGTAAAAAAAGGGTACTTGGCCAGATAACACAAGACTCATTGAAACACCTCAGTATAGCGCGCATGAGTAGTAAAAAAAAACCACAAGGTTTTTTTTTATTGCTATTCTCTTAAGTATGCTATTCGGCGGGATAAACACAGAGACTAGAAGCGCATGCGACGTACGGGACCACACTGAAGCATTTTAACTGATTAGATTATTACGAATATCTTCTTGACATAGTCTGTCTCGTTCATACTTAAGAGAATAGCAATAAAAAAAAACCTTGTGATTTTTTTCACTACTCATGCGCGCTATACTGAGGTGTTTCAATGTGTCTTGTGTTATCTGGCCAAGTACCCTTTTTTTTACGTGAGACACGTTTGTTTACCTGTGATATGTTTGTGCATGACTCAAATACCACTCAGCTGTTAATAGCTAAGTTAAAATTTACTTCTAAATGGGTCCAAAACATTTTGCAATACCGGTAAGTTAATTAAAATGAAAAAGTGTATTTTTTAAATTCGGCTCCTTCTCAATTGAAATGGCAATAACTTCTTTTTCATTATGGAATCGGTTATTATTAATATCATTTTAGAATCTGCATTTATTGGACAAGTTTTTAAAATAATGGGCACAGATTGTGTAGTACATTTTTTTTACACCATTCGCCCCCGAATTCACATGATTTGCTAGAGATTAGAGTTGAATTTTGAAATAAAGACATTTTTTCTTTAATATCTTTAAGTTTCCATTTAAAAAAAGTATTGTATGTGATAGCACATCTTATTATCAATAATAAACAAGAAACAAAATAAAAAAATAATGTTATTTGTTGAAATAACAGCCAAATTAGTAACTCAAGGTATCGATTTTTCAAAATAATAATAATAATGAATAAAACAGAGACCCGTGGAAAAAAAAAATTTCAAATTCTGGTATGTGATAGCTGAATATATGGTGTATCGACCCCTTAACGTTGGACCACTATTTACGACACACCCTGTATTTAATAGCTACGATGTTCTTATTTCAAAATTAGTATTTCATTTGTTTTTCTGTACCTAAATTTTGTTCATGTTATTGTCTTGAAAATAAAATGGATAAATTGAAAGTCCGTACTATTTTTGAATATGATTCGCGGCACCAGCGCAAGTCAGACAGCTCACAATATCAATAGTGTGTATGGTTCAAACACCACAAACGATCGCACCGTGCGTCGATGGTTTGAACGCTTCCGTTCTGGAAATTTCGATGTTAAGGATGAGCACCACGGACAACCTACGACCAAGGTTAATAACGATGAATTAAAGGCTATAGTGGAAGCCGATCTATTTTTAATTCGAGAGTTACTCGCTGTACGACTACGTGAAGGATTGAATGTCAACAGCTATCTGACTTAAGCAACGCCCTAAGCCGAGGTCCGTACCTTCCGCCGGTCTATCAGCGGGGAGCCCTTAGGCTCGTTGCTGCACACACTTTTTGCTCCTGGCTGAGCGCCTTCTGCACTTGCCCCAATCATGTCCGGTGACTTTTGAAAGGCTATTAGGGCCACAAGAATTTAGCCATGCCGATAAACATACGATGAGTCGTGTTCTGCCTCCAAGGTGTGAATCGTGTGATTGTTGCCCAGCTTTAGAATGGCACAACTCCATCGGTACCCGTGGGTGTCGGTAGAGGTGACTAAAGGATAATAAAGCGGCTACCAGAAGCCCTCAAAAACTACCACCTCTAAAAGAGTGGACTCGCCAACCCGGTAGCCAGCGTGGCGTTTTGAGGACATACATCCGTCCAGCAGTGATTGCATAAATTGGTTGTGATGTTAACGTAATAAACTGTTTCCCTACATCTGAATTTGATTTATGAAGCCCTTCGCTACATTGTATATTACATTTGGCATTATATATTTTGGAAGTTTGTTAAGTTGTCAGCTCTATTACCTTAGTCAGTCTGACATCTGTTTTGACATGTCTTAATAATTTACCAACTGAACCGTTCAAGTAATCAGTTAAATGAAATATTTTTATCTAAACTCGGGAACGCTTTGTTTTATTTTGTTGTGGAATGGATGTTTTTAAATATTCATTAACCCTACCCGAGGACTTCATACGCCGTGGCAATCACCTATACTAACATAAGCCCTACACAAGGACTCTGATGGGCACGCCGATGAGGACATCGTCAGTGTCAGGACAGCCGAACTGATGAATCAAAAAGTGTCGACCCTAGCTTCTGTTGGTACATTGTGCGGCAGCAATATATATACTGGATGGTGTTGAGTTAGTCGTCATTTGACCATTGCCGCAATACCTCGCCCGTGCAGAATAGTATATTGTGCCAGTAAATAATTTATGAATGATATGTATTAATATCAAGTAGGGTAGATGTCAACCACATATATACATCTACCCTCAACGGGAGGCGCGTTCGCTCTCTGCGCCCTGAGTCGCCCTGTGTTTTATTCAGATTCTATTACAAATCTCTAGATATAAATATTTAGATAATATTGCACAAGTATAAGTTTAATCTTACAACCAATAACGGACTTCTTTCTTCAGTAAAAATATATTTTAAATTAAATTCAATGTGAATAATATACTTTAATATTAAAATTATAAATAAGATTATACTAAAGCCTATATACAAGAATAATCTAAAATTTTGATAATTGTTATGTAAACGGGTTACTCACGATTTATTAGAGCCGATATTTGGGTCCAGTTACATGAGCCGTGGTCGCGGCGAGACTGTGGTGGCGGGAGAGCATACTATCGAACCATAGCAAGCCGTGCAAAGGAACATATGACCGCCGTGAAAAATAATTACAATAACCCACACATAGTGGACAATAGCACCCATGAGAGGCAGGAACCAATCAATGGATTGAATTACACAAACCTTTCAACTGAACGCCATTACATATCGCTTTTGATTCCTACGCGGCTACTTCGGCGGTGGTCCTATTGTATATTCGCCCAACACCACATGGCACGTTTATGATGTACCTACTTTCTTTTAATAATAAACTTTGACTTCACTTACCCTAACAAGAAGAGTGCACAGGCAATAACGTGCGTCATTCTCCCTATCTGCTTTAAAACCACGCTGTATACCCTCATACCACAATGATGGCACTCCAGGTACTTCCTGCTGCCATTCATTACTGGATCTGTGAAAAAATAATCTGTGATCAACTCGATCAAAGGCTACGTATATCGGTGTAAATTGCAGCTGTTTGTTTAGATTGGTCTATAAGTCTATAGCATCAATGTGGTCTTCAGAATAAGCTATATTTTTGAAAGCCGTGTTGACATTCATTTAGAAACAATTTCAAATAGGATGACAAAATCGGACAAACCTGGTACTCAAAAACTTTCGCCAAACAAGATAAAATCGAGATAGGCTTGTAGTATTTTATGTTATTCACGTTTCAAGTTTTTGGATGTGATCTAATATTACATGACACAGTCATATATGATCGAATATCTTCTTGAATTGAATCTTCTTGAGTTCTTGAATGGAGGTCACGCGCCGAGAAACGCAAAATGAGAGATATACTTCATTTTCAATGCAACAACATAGGAAATGGCCTCTGGTTATTCTTTTTCACTCTTGAAATACGTTGATACGTTTCACTGCAATCTTTTGTGATCTATTTCATCTAGACGCATTTACAATACCAAATCATCTACTTACTATGATGAATTATTACTTGAGTCCGATCTGGTCTTGTTTGTGCAGCTGTACTAGCGGCCGCTCTCTCATCTACTTCAGTATACGCTGGAGGAGGATCAGGGTAGTCGGTTACAGGTATCGGCGGGAGACGGAATCCGTCGTCTGAGGGCGTTGTGGGTTGGTAGGACTCCGCGGGTGAAGGTAAATTTGATGCTCCTTGCTGAAAGTGAGCTGAAATTGCGAATAAAATATATTTAAATTTTTAATGTTTTAGGTGAGATACCTGTAGTTGTGTAGCTTATAATTTGCGCTGATGCGATCGGTGCCGCGTGATGTTGGTAGAATAGTACTATCACATCTCTTCCCGTGGACGTCGTAAACTAAAGGATAACAAAACCGCTACTACAAGCCCTGACGAAATACACTGACTCTAAGAGAGTGGACTCGACAATACTCTTGGTTAGCATGCCATTTTAAGGCCATACATACCTCATGCACAAGACAATGTGCATAAGTGGGCTACCGGTTAAGTATCGGACTCTTACAGAAGGCAAGCTCAAGAATAGCAGAACCCAAAAATGATTAGTATCACTGTGTTTCGTCGGCGAGTAATAGAGCTGGGGTCCTATTTTCCCTCCTTCTCTTCCCCCTACTTGAGAAGCTTCGTTAGTGGCGACCCTTGGGTTAACCCTACATCCAGCAGTGCAAAATACAGCGTGGTGGTATGGTATGACTGAGCAATATTAGACTAAATGAAATCACTAAAGTCACCGAAGTAGCTCGTAGAATTAATATGCGAAGTGGCTACGGGCAAGTCTTATCTGCTGCTGGACTGACAAATAATGCGTTAGCTGAATCCTTGAATGGAGACCACGTATGGGCAAGCGCAGTGTAGAACTCCCCCCGGCTACCGATGATTTGATGAAGTTAGCCGTTAATGGCTGGATGAGAAGAACAGAAAGTCTTGGATGGTGGTGAACCTTGGAAGAGTTCTATATCCAGTAATGGGGAGACATAGGCTTGTGGTATGGTAGACACGGTTATCATTGAAGCTGACGAAGTAATGAACGTGGAATGGTAAAATATCGAAGTTAATCGAAACAAGAATGCAGAATCTCATCAATAATTACCTGAACCACTAGGTGAATCAATATTCACACATGTAGTCACACAAGAAGACGAAGATGGCCCAGGAGTAGGTGGTGCCGGTCTTAGCGGCAAAGTACGTGGGACATCACGGGTATCTTCGGGAATATTTATCCGCCGGTCCTTAAAAGGGTCATAGTATATTGTGTTCTGGAAATGTGATATGGTCTGATTAATTCATGTGAAATTAATTGGAGAATTGAAAGGGTTGGTGATTGAATTGGGGGATTGGAGAATTTTAAATTTTATGCACTGCAAAGTTTTGCGACCGTCAAACATTTTGCTGGCTGGACATTCGGAGACTAAAAAGTCACAGGATTCATTTCTTATTTTTCCTGCCAGTATTTCACTATAATGTCATGTTATATTTTAAAGTATTTTACATGGTATGTAATGGTCTTTTAGGGCCGACCGAAGGAACCGCTTAGTGGTAGTATCCAGCTTGTTTATCCAGCTAACCGTAGTCAAGCACCTATGAGATAGGCTTAAGAGTAACTTAAACAGCATTCTCTCTAAGTAGACTAACATCGCTGACAAGGATTGTTAGTCTGTTCAATGTCTATATCCAATTCGAATAGACTTCAAGGTTGATTGATATCAGTCGTAAGAAATATTACTAATGGAATCACTTCGATTCGCGTAACCAATGAGAATTGTATTATTATCGACAAAGCTTACTTACGTACTTCATACAAAATACATAATACCTGTACAAATTCTGGCTCCTCTGATATACTCTCCTGCCTCTGATGGGTACTGGGGCCCTCTTCAGGCGGGTCTATATAGACTACTTGTGTGACCAGCTCATCCAACTTTCTGTCTTGTATCTTCGGATCGTTTATTGCATCAGGATCTCGTCCCGCTTCTCTTTGCAAGGGTTCTATAATCTGGAAATCAATGTGTTGCATTAGTCGGGTCATCATTTTCAGTATCTGTCAGCGGCTTAAGCTGTTAGGCTTAGGCTGTAAGCAGGGGTGCTTCGGATCAGATATCTCGTGGGGAATCTTTCCGAAACTATGTAGCGAAAATTTCCCGGAATCACTATTAAGGTTGCGGGTTCACACTTTTAGAGGTGATGTAGTTCCTCAGAACTTGTGGTAGTAGCATTCTTTAATCACCGCGGGAAGAGATGAGGTGGTGCTATTCCCAAGTACGTAGACCGATGCGTTGGTCTGACCTGGGGGTCTACTTCGAATACATGAAAATACGAAGTTTCGGCCGATATTTCGGCCCGAAAGGAGATGACATTTAAAACTACTCCGATCGGCACGAGACAACGATCGAAATACAGATTTTGACAAGAGATACATGGAGGTCAAACGTCAAACATGATAACAATATCTGACGTTTTAAATAATCGTAGATAACCGATATACATATAGATCTACGAACGAAGGAAAGTCAGAGTAGGATTATAGCACTTCGTTCGTGCGAGCTTCGCTCGGGTCCGTAAAATCAGAGCAGACTGCCAGATCCGCAACACTCAACGCTAACATCCACCATGCCACGAGTTCCGCCAAGGACAGAAACAGATGGCCCAATATTCATACAACCTTCAGCAGTGAGGAGGACGACGAAAGGAGGAGAAGTGAGAATTTAGAACACTTAGAGCCAATCTGTCACATCTTGACCAGGTCGTTGCATCGACCGTTTTTTTTTTAAATCTTCGTTCTTAAGCTTCCTATAACCATCACACGGTGTATCTGTCTAAAGCGCGCCGTGAACAGGAAGAATTTCGGTCATTGACATGAGATCAACCAACACTGGACGGAAAATAAGAAAGAAGGCGACAGATGCCCATGCAGTCCACCTGGTCACCATGGACTGTCGTTCAAGGACATCCACAATACATGTCAATATCAGTCAAGAATGACAAACCCGAATGCACTGCCTGCCTTTAGAGATTTAGGAATTAAATTGAAGAAATATTTAGGAAAAGGTCATTGGATAGAACGGAATGGGATAGGCTCTGGCATATCTTACTCACTGAAACGCGTACATATATTGGGGGAATAAGATAAAGTGGGAAATGCAAGTACGAAGTAGGGAATTTTACGACAGCTTTCTTTGAGAGAGAGGTAACATAGCCAGCCTAGGTAATTTATAATAAATGAATGAAATATACCCTCTCCTGTCTTCCCGAAGGTCCTCTCCTGGCAGCATCGAACTCTGCCAGCCTAGTAGAACTCAACGTAGGGACACCTGTGACCCTGGGGAAGGGGTTGGGGTACCCCTGGTATGGCTCGGTTCCACTGGACGACATTGTTACTGAAATATGTCAATTTTTTTTTATTGAATAGATGTCAATTATTCTCGTCAATTACACGAGCGGGCGGGCCACATGGATGGTAAGTGGTTACCGCCGTCCATGGACACCTGTAACACCAGGGGGCTTACGGGTGCGCTACCGACCTTGCAGAATCCCGTTCACAGCTCTCTTGAAGAACTCCCTGTCGTAGCAAGAGTATTTAGTCGTATTTTATTTATTATTATTACGGCTCGTAATGCTTTTTTATAACTTTCTAAATACACTTTTTTAAAACGTAGGTACTGCAAATAGCTAAATTTGGCGACTGGTGCTGTCGTAAAGTTTTTTATTTATACTTGTATGTCAGGATATATATATATTATGTTTTATAGTATATATTACATGTTCTATATTATATGTATGTAGGATATATGTATGTATATATCCTACATACATATAATATAGTTAAATCCCGTTTTCAGTAAAAACGCGTTGTTTCTTAGTAAAAACTAGAATGTAATTTTTATACTACAATAAATAGGTACTAGATTTGAATAACGTAGTATTTATTGTAATATTTGTTGAAATCATTTATGATGGAATTAACCAGCTCCAATCCAGATGAACATTGACCTCGGTCAAAAACAAATTTAACAGATTCATTTCGTTAAAACTAGATTTCCTTCAAATGTGTTTATCGGTAAATTCTAGTTTTTATTAGGAAAAACTAATTGTAACGAAAGCGTATAGTCAAAACTAGTTTATACTGAAAATGAGTTTTAACTGTAACATATACATATAAATATTTTATATAAGTATTATTAATTGTTATAGTGTTATTAACTTTTTCTTTATTAACTACACCTGACTTTTTCTGTCTCGACCTACGTTTTACTTTCCCTGGTCTATTGCAAGAGATCTACACAGGAGATAAGCTTACCATGCATATTTTCTTCCATGCCTTTTATTTTTTCAGTTATGTGTTCATAAAAAAGTCTTTAAATAGAAGTAAAATGATTATATAATGTTAATTTCTATCTTACCTTAACTAAATATGCACTGTCCAGTATTTACACAATTTTTTTATTTATTTATTTTTCGCCACAACTCTCCGACGATATACACGACACACTGTTTTATCTCACTTGTCATTATCAGACTGATATGATAAGGATTGTGATAAGGTTCAAGAATAATAATATATAAAGAGAACAGAATGGAATCTTATCGTATCTTTATGATACACACACGCATCGATCGACCAAAATACGTAGATCGATAATTCTTTGTAACAAAACTGTGTACATGTGTGATGCCACTGATATATATATATAAATTATATAATGTTACTGTCGCCATACACGAGTAATAATAATTAAAGTATCTTTGTTTTTTTTAAAATCAATTACGCAAACACATTTATCGCGAAATATTATATCATAAATATTGTTTCGCATAGTTTTTTATTTATTTCTATTTTTTTTAAGTTCACAACACCGTTACGTCAAAAATATTGCAAGTATTAAAAAAAAGGTGTACCTACTATCAGTAATACGTTATTGGTAGTTTTTGCCGTCAAATGACACACTGAATTGACAGTAGGTAAGTTTGACCGCCTTGCATGTACCTCGCTTTTTCGGTCGTGAAGCTACTTCTCTGCATCTTGGTTGATCGATGGATACACATAAAGTCGAATCACCACATAGACTTGATTCAACTACTCGTACATGTCAATGCACAATCATATGAATTTTTGACAGGGTTTTAAAAATATCTTAAGAGTTTGGCAAGCGAAATGTGGCAGAACGGTGTAGATATATTTAAGAATTCTTTACGTAGATCGGCATGAGAATACGACACTTATATCGATGGAGGAAACATTTTGGGAGATTTTTGGAGGATAGTATAGGATGAGAATGGATCCTGAGATTTATTCTTTGATGTGAGTGTTTGGTTTGCTAATTTCTATGGAGTTCGTCTTAGCTATGCATTTGTGTGCGTGATAAATTCGAGCGTTCTGTTAAGATTCTCTACTGGTTTATTACAATCTGTGAGGCAACGACGCCAACAATTTATGAATTAATGCAGATATTTTGAAGTGCAAAATAATACAAGGATGTACTTTGATTGCGGCCTAAACGGTACATTTGTTTTCTTTATTTTACTAGCTAATATCTATGAAGTCCTTTATCTTGGTAGGTTTATTTATCAGCGGCTGACTTGGCACGCGCCGGTCGAGTGGGTCGACGGGAATGATTTTTTTTCTGGGAGGTTCCCATTTGTTCTAGAACTGTGACGTCATAGAACTGTTAAGTTGATACTTTTTGTCGCAATTGCTACATGATAGGACAAATGAATTAATACATAGGTACGTGATAGAACTATTAAGATATTCTAGGTTTCATAATTAGGCTAAAATATTTTTAGTTCTTCGAGTTAGAACCAGTGGAATAATTATTAATTCATTTGTTCTATCATGTAACATTTTTGAGGGGGACGGTGCACGGCGCAACCCCGCAGCCGCTCAGGGCATTCGACTGCCCACGTTACCTCTCTCTCACAGAACTCTATCTTGAAATGTACTTACTGCATTTCCCACTTTATCCTATTTCCCCAATGTAAGTACGTGTTTCAGTAGAGAGTGAGATATACCAGAGCCTACTCCCATCCTATCCCTCCCCATTTTCCTAAATATTTCTCCAATTAATCCACTTCTATATATTAGATATATCCAAAGGCAGGCAGCGCATCCGGGGCCATGCCAACGTTTGTCATTCTGGACTGATGTTGGAATGAGTCACGGATGTTTATGGACGACAGTAACCACTTCCACCTTCTTTCTATAAAATCGACCACGACGTGTCGTGACGTAGGGACGAGAAATGACGTATGATGCCGAAAATGGTCTGATAGCTTTGTGATCTATGACATGCTCATTGCCACTTCGTCATGGCGATTCTATGAACTTTTTCTGTGTGAATTGACCGTGTGGTGTTAACCAGCCTTGGAATGGCATCACTCCGTCTCTTCACGTGGGTTTCGTAAAAGGCGACTTAAGGCTCGCGTACATTACAGACGCGTCGCGTCGCACTGCAAAACTGCGACAACGCAAATCGTTACAACGCGCCAACGCCAACGCGCCAATATTACAACGCATCTCTAGACGCGGCGGGCCGCAGCTCAACGCAATAATTTAAAGGAGTTGTTGACATTCAATTCTTCACGTCATCGCACAGCGAATGACTCGAATTACGTCCGTTAACAGCGCCCGTTCAGCGCACATTGTGGCGTGAAGTGTGCGATGGTGTATACGAAATGTATGAATGATTCAGGAGGATTTTTGTATTGTTATACGTTGCGGTGCGGCCCGCCGTGAGCCTTAAGAGATGTGAAAGCCGCTACCACAAGCCCCGAGGAACTACACCAACTCTAAAAAGTAGACTCGCCAACCTGCTTACCTGCTGCGTGGCGTTTAATGCCATACATCCCCCGTGCACACGACAATGTGCATAACTCCCCATTCTCCACGCCCAACAGTGGACGATAAACGACCTGGTTACGGTTTACGGTGGATTTCTATCAAGTAATATGTTTGTAAGTAATATATTGTTTTTTACAGAAAGTGTCCAACGCGGCAAGTGTTCGTGAGGGACGGCAGATCGCACTGCATTGACAGCTGCCACCCCGAGACCATGTGTGGGGAAGTAAAAGTGCCGGAACACCACTTGAATGTAAGTCACTCCTTACTTGTACTTGGATCAGTCTATAACGTCCCACTGCAGGGCACAGGCCTCTCATAGTAAACCACTAGGGGATTTCGGGTCATAATCTACCGCGCGGGCCCAGTGAGGATTGGTGGATACACATACTTCAGATTTCTTTTAAATTAATGTGGGTAAGGGTGGCTGTTTTCGCTCACCGCCGAGCTATAGTGACATGTTCTAAAAATCCATACTTAATTAGAAAGTCAGTGGTACGGGCTGAGGATCATACCACAATCCATCCATTAGCCTTTGTCTCTCCACTGCTGGATCTAGACCTCTTTCTCCTTCAGACTCAGATTCTTATTATTATTTGCCAGATTACAGGTTACAGTAGATGTTATTAATTGATTCGGTCCATACATACTTTACTTCATCGGCGTCCAAAATCTTATATTTATTATACTATCCGTTCGTCTGCCATCTGTTCTTCTATAATATAAATATATACATGCTTTTCCATTAACTTTATTGTACTTATCTGTCATTTAACTTACATATGAATGGCAATTTTCTAGGAAATGTTGTTAGGACAAAGCTTATTTAGGTTTTTAATCACATTTATTTATATATTTAAAATGAACAGAAGGTACATTACAGTTTATAAAAATCAACGCGTACATTCTTTATAACGATTTCTTTAAGAATTCCACAGCATACCCGCTCAGAATCCGCTCATTTGAGAAGAGACATGTCACTACGCCTCGCTAACATTTTATTGATGTAACATATAATAAATAACACGGTCGGTTTATTATAGTAACCTATCGGTGCATTACGCTGCAGGTTAGTGCGAAATGGGGTCCCATCCAGTAAATAATGAGTACGCGCGCTGATATACCCATACCGGAACAGTGGCGGCTTTATCTATGGTGCAGGGTGTGCGGCGCACACGGGCGCAGGGTGTTAGGGGGCGCCGAGCGCTACAAATGTCAAGCGAGCAAGTGTGGATGATGTTATGTATGCACATACGAGTAAATTCATCACCATTTAAGTTGGATTTTATAGTTTTGGTGCACTAATTGACTGACGTATTAAAATATTTTACACTATTTTTGTAGGACCTTGTATAGTTTGTTTTATGTTAGTATGTAATGTTACTTAGTACTAATTTCTTTCTTTCTTTTCAGTCTTTCTTTATTTTTTACTAGCGACCCGCCCTCGCTTCGCTTCGGTTTATAAGTTTTTTTTTTCTTCAAAATTTCAATATAAAATATCGCCTATATTAGTCACGGATAATGTAGCTTCCTATTTGTGAAAGAATTTTTGAAATCGGTTCAGTACTTCCAGAGATTACCCCCAACATACAAACACAATTTCACCTCTTTATTATATTAGTTTTTTATATTTCATTCTCACTACAAAATATTTGATGTTCATTTCAAGGTTATATGAAATTTAATTTAATAGCACAGGCAAGAGTAAAAATTTTTTTAGCAAAGCTAATTTTTTTGTGATGCTTATCAGGCGTGATCAGATTTTTTTTTCGTGTTTTCTACAAACGATGGTTTCACATTAGGGCAGTAGAATACTCGATACAATACCAACTTGAATATCGGTGAATTGGAATTTTAAAAGTTTTGGAATGCCTACATTTGCCACTAGATATGCGCTGTCGAATACTGCTTGTTGGGGTCGTTTCTTCATGGAAAGGCTCCCGCAGTAGATTGATAGCCTTTTCTCATGATCCATTATTGGCATCTGTTAAAGATTTTCATGAAAAATAATAACCGCTTACTTTGTATGTGTCTGTTGTGGAAGGCTGCCTGTGCCTCTATAGAGTCTGGGTAAAGATTTAATATTGTTTAAAACAAAAATTATCCAGTGCCGGATTTAACAGTCGCTTCCCTGTAAGAATGATTAAAATGCAATTTAATTATTATTAATTTTCTGGTGATACAATAAAAAAATATCAAAAAGGCGGATATTATAATCTAGAAAAGTCTCGGTGTAGGAATTAGGATCGCGTTCGATAATGTCGAACAGTGTATGCGTCGGCAACGATCAGCCCACAAGCCATTTTGGTTAGAGTTCACTATTGTGGGTTTGAGACAGTGCTCTCATTTTGGCAATGAAAACTTTCTCACTTTTACATATTATTACTGTTAACAATTGCAAAATTAATCATTTGCAAAAATATCTTTTATATTTTCGTTAATTTTATTTTATTTTTTTACCACTCGTTCCGAAGATGTGGCAATCCAATTGGGCCGCTGGTAGCCATGTATCGTACTCTAGTTCCACTATCGTTACTTTCCGTTACCTTAAGTTTGTCAGTAGAATTGGTAACCCTAAAATTAAAAATGTTTCTAGAGGGTAATATTGGGCTTCTAGCCGGCTCTTCGTATGAAACAGGTCCTAGATTCAATGGTATTTTCTCGACTTTAGGCAAACTAGGGACTGTTTTTTTGGCGTGGTCATTCATTTCTTGCTTTAACGCTGAGACGAATTTATACCGTGGCTGCAGTTTATTCTTATCACTATTCAGATATTGACCACGGATACCAACAAGTTCCCTTGCGTCTTCTAAATTCTGTTTGGGGCTATATTTGTTATTAATTAAAAATCTGGGCCGTTTCTTCTTTGGTCTTAGGGCTTGCTGCTTTGACTGTTGGAATGGTGCTAGCTTTTGTTGTTTAGTTGTGTAAAATAGTGACTTAGGCATATCACGATGACTTTGTGGTATAGAAATAAAGTCGAAATTTTTATCCGGATTGATAATAATTTCTTCTTCAATTGGCTCCCTTTCTTTCACAGGAACAGATTTTTTGGCAAATTTAAGTTGAATTGCTGGCTGTGTTGCTTCTTCGTATGAATTATATGCTAAATTGGCAACATTTGGTGTGGTAACGGTGTCTTCTTGTGATGATATTGGATTGTTATATTGTGTTTGCTTTTCTCTAGCAATTTTCGACATTTTATTGCCTTCAGCTGATACCTGCTCTACATTAGCAACATCATTTTCATCTGAGACATTGGTATTGGTGTTAACGCTTCTCGTGAGGTTGGTAATCATTCCAACAATTTCGTCGGCTAACTTATCTGATACGAATTTCCGCGCTACTTTCCTTATGTCTTCAAAGTTTGCTGACAGTAAAACCATCGCAAATCCTGTGTGTGTAAGAATTAACAGCTGGAGACCTGAAAAATAATTATAAACATACTTTTGACTTCGTCTGATCGATCCAAACATATACTCATTATCACTAGAATACTCTGTAATTTCCGGTGTCTCTCCTTAAGTCCTCTGACGTTGCTGCACTACACAGGATCTCATGCTCTCATCATACACGCCCAACACAAGATTTTTTTAAGGTATTAGTTATGCCATCAGGATATGTCAGTAAAATATAGTCCTTTCCCACGGTCCCACACCATTTGGGATCTATAGGATCTAACGCTCGCTCGCGCACACACTACTTTCTTTACACATCGATTATACATCAACATATGTCATTGCTATATATAATCCTGTTCCACGTCCCTCACACTCCATACGACCTATTGCTATCTTCATACATACTACACAACAATCTCTTTTGACATTTATGTATTATTAAAATTATTTATTTATTAAAAGGATCTCTAACGAGAGTTGCATGCAACGTGTAAATCAATTAAAGCTAAGCAATAAATGAAAGAAAGTGTTCTCTCAATTAGAGATCACAATATGCATATGTAAAATGAACAACACCACGACTTTAACCATAAGTATACAAATTGTTAATGTGACTATCATTCTTACAAAAGGTCTGTATTGTTTAATCATGTATTTGTTTAATCGGTTATACCGTCAGCGTGTGTCTCTTCATTGCTGGATACAATGTCCCCACAAACATGAGGCGAGGTATGTTTGTGATTGTACCCTCGCCTCATACACATTACATAAGACTTTCTCCAATTCATCGATTATACCATGAGTTCGTGTTTCTCCACTGTTAAATACAGTCCGTTTTCTTGGTTCCACACTAGCGTTCTTCCCATATACACAGTACACAAAACTTTTTTTTTTATAGACTAGTGGGCGGACGAACAAGCGGTCCCACGTGATGGTAAGTAAGTGTTACCGCCGCCCATGGACTCCTGCAACACCAGGGGGTATGCGGGCACGCCGCCGACCGCATATCGTAGCTATGGGGTTTACTATAAGCGTATGTTTCTAACTACTGGAATTATATTCACATCGATTTAAGGCTCGTGCACATTACGGCGGCCCGTACCGCAGCGCATGTATCAAAAATCCTCCTAAATCATTTTCATACATTTTGTATAAACCATCGCACACGTCATGCGCACTGCCGGATCGCTCGCCATCCGTATTTATGCACCGATGTTATGCGCTGCGAAACATCCGAACGCAATATGCGATGGACGGGCGCAGTTAACGGACATAATACGAGAATGTTTTTTTTTTTTTTTATAGACTAGTGAGCGGACGAGCAGGCGGTTCCACGTGATGGTAAGTGTTACCGCCGCCCATGGACACCTGCAACACCGGGGGGTATGCGGGCGCGCCGCCGACCTTGCAAAATCCTATTCACAGCTCTCTTGAAGAACCCCATATCGTAGCTTAATGGAAAGACCTCTTGAGGCAGTTCGTTCCACAGTCTACGGGTTCGCGGTATAAAATCATTTTTGGAGCGAACAGTGCGCGACACCTCCGTATCGAGGAAATGCGGATGGACCGCACTTCTGTGACGGGAGGTGCGGTTGTAGAAACCCGAGGTGGGAATTATATTGAACAATTCTTCAGAATGTGCGATGACGTGAAGTGTTGAATATCAACAGCTAACTGATTTAAATTATTGCGTTGAGCTGCGCCCCGTCGCGTCTTTAATGAGCGTTGTCGCAGTTTTGCTATGCGACTACTGCGACGCTACGCGGCTGTAATGTGCGCGAGTCTTTAACGCTCAACAATACACAAGATTTTCTTTAAAGCATCGGTTACACGGTTACACTATTAGCATGTATCCACTGCTGTGTACAATCCTTATCTCCGCTCTCAAATTATTATTTTTTCGATGGCCTTTCAAGATTCACCGGACATGTTTAGTTTAGGGCGAGCGCAGAAGACGCTCAAGTAGAAAGAGTATATCGTGCAGTGACCCTAAGGGCTCCTACGCCTGCTAATCGGCGGAAGGAACGGAACTCTGCTTAGGGCGTTACTTTGGGAGGGTAGCGCGGGAACGCGAGTCGGACAAAAACGCCCAGGTACGTGTCCAATACCTGGTAAAAGTGTTGACTGAAAGCCGGTGTGTCGCGACACTGTCAACAGACAGTGTCGCGACGACACACCACACACGATCTGACGTTCATCTCATCCAAGGCGACTTTTATAGATATAAACTTGAATAATTGATAAAATTGTATTTTAATTAATCACCTTACCGATAACACGAAAAACATTTGATAACAACATTTTTGGAATTGACAAGTTATATAAACATTGGATTGGAATGATATAAGAAATTGTATATTTCATGTGAAACTATGATAAAAATATACACGCAATGTATTATAATATCAAATTCAACATATCTAGTGTGGTTGTAATCCTCGATTTATGTTGTATTTTTATTGGTTTTAAAGCTATAAACAGCGGAATTGTTTCTATTATTGATTTTTGCAATTTTGAAAATATACTTCCGGATCTACAGTGCCGGCTTTACCTATGGTGCAGGGTGTGCGGCGCACACGGGCGCAGGGTCTTAGGGAGCGCCGAGCGCCGAGCGCCGCTCGCGGCGCCTCCAAAGAGCCTACTAGGGGGCGCCAGGGTATTGATTGCACCCGGGCGCTACATGGGCTAGAGCCGGCGCTGCGGATCTATAATCCTTTGTTGGTTTTGCCCTCCCCCAATAACTTCCATTTTGTCTATCTTTTCAGGGTGCTTTTTTTCTCCCTTGCAAGTGTTCCTCTATAGTTAGAGCTTTTATTCATAGAGATTTTAATGTTAAGGCGCTTAATCTCAAAACCGTGGACGGACTATCATATAAACAATGCACTATCATTTAGGAGGGGGAGAGTGCACGCTGCAATCCAACAGCCGTTGGGCGCGCTCGACTGGCCACGTTACCCCTCTCTCACAGAAGACTACCTTGAAATGTACTGCATTTTCCACTTTATCGTATTTCCCCAATGTACGTACGTGTTTCGGTAGTGAGTGAGATGTGCCAGAGCCCATTCCCATCCTATCCTATCCCTGCCCATTTTCCCAACCCCTTCTCCAAATCCATTCCTATATTTCCAAAGGTAGGCAGCGCATCCGGGGGCGTGCCAACATTTATCATTTTGGACTAATGTTGGCATGTATCGCGGATGTCTATGGGCGACAGTATCCACTTACCATCAGGTGGACTGTATGCTCGTCTGCCGCATTCGTACATAAAAAAAAAAAAGGAAAAACAAACCGCTTTACTATTCTTATCTTTTTTTGGTAAAAACGTCGATTTGAGAATAGATACTAAATAGATAGAAGCACTTTAGGGCAGGCACTTTAGCGTCCCGATTTCACCACAGGTTCCAGCTGAAAATCAACGCTGTTTGTCATCATAGACACACAGCTAAAGCTGAGCTAGACGCCCATTCAGGGCCAGTCACAGTACACACGGCAAACTACGGCTATTTCTTTTCATTCATCGAAAATTTCTCTTGTGCTTAAATATGTGAGTTTGTATTTTCTTTTGTAACTATGGTGACCTATAACTGTTTTCTGAATAAATGATTCATTCTTTAATTCATATGTGTTTTGAAAATGAAACATTCTTAACGTAGTACTTAAGTTTCAAATTTGACTTTTTAATGAACCCTATGAGGTGATTCAAACGGGAATTTGCCAACCAGGTTACCTCATATGGATGGTTAAAACCCTTTTCATATTTCTTTAGTAAAAAGCCCCATCACTGTAGCAGTTACAATTGCTTATAACGACTATGGTAGATAGCAGCAAATACATTGTCACTAATTTATCGTTTGTTTGGTGGGTTTAGCCGACATACATACAGTTTTTTTTTCATCGTCTTTATTTGCTATGTTCACTAACCACGAAAATTTAGGTATAAACCAAAATATGTAATTCATTAATTATTTTAACTCGAGTCGGGCGCGTCGCTTGTGTCGCTTGCTGACACTTTTAAGCATCATATTTTAGGTATCTTATGATTTTTTTTGTAATTTATAGAGAAATAACGCTGAAAATAATAATTTAGGTTCGAATACTTGGACGTGTAATGTAGGCCGGTTTTAGAGTATTACTGTTACATCTCTTCCCGTGGCTCAAAAGCTGTTAAGAGATAATAAAGTTGATAGCAAAAACCCTGAGGAAATACACCACCTGTAAAAATTTGGATTCGCCAACCCTAAAGGCAATGCGGTTTAAAAGCATTAGTCGCCTCGTTCGAACACACGTAGGTGTCTTACAAGGTTCCATTTTACGACACCTACGAGAAGAGATGAGTGATGCTATTCTAAACGGTCAGTCTTGGATTGGTGCAATTAAAACCTTTTTCTGTAATTCCTCTTTACAGCCATGCTACGTCTGCAACAGCACAGGCCATAACTGCCGCGCGTTGCCGCGACTACGCATCAAGTTGTATGAGGATGAACGACCCACTGAGATCACTGGGAATGCTCTGAGTGATGCCACAGAAGCACCAGGTCAGTTTAACTTTTTAGACTTTGCAGTTTTGTACATATTTTATACTGTGTCTAAAATAAAATCGGGTCTAAACGGATACAATTAAAGGGTTCTCTTTATTTTTTATTTCAACTCGACGTTTCGGCGCGAGTCACACCGGCCGTGGTCGTGAATTGACTGAAGAGGCGGGTAGTCCAGGATGGGAACTGCGAGCAGTTTTATAAACTACCCAAAATTTGATTTTCAAATTCGAAAAGTAAATCACGGCAGCAGGAATCCTGTACTTATATAAGTATCTATCTTATTGGTTAGGCAGGCTTTGTAGGGCTCTAGGTTTAGGGACGTAGCGATTATTCTGCCACTTAACTAACTTTTTAACTAAGTGTACTACACACTAACTTTTTTTTTATGTACGAAGGCGGCAGACGTGCATACAGTCCACCTGATGGAAAGTGGATACTGTCGCCCATAGACATCCGCGATACATGCTAACATGCCAAAATTACAAACGTTGGCACGCCCCCGGAAGCCCTGCCTACCTTTGGAGATATAGGACTGGATTTGGAGAAAGTCTTGGGAAAATGGGGAGAGATAGGATGTGAATGGGCTCTGGCACATCTCACTCACTACCCGAAACGCGTACGTACATTAGGGAAATAAGATAAAGTGGGAAATGCAGTACATTTCAAGGTAGTCTTCTGTGAGAGAGGGGTAACGTGGCCAGCGAGCGCGCCCAGCGGCTGTTGGATTGCAGCGTGCACTCTCCCCCTCAATAACTGTACGACCAATGTGCAGTTACTGCTCTATTCTTGTACGGAGGATGGCTACATACACGCCACCATGTATGTAGCCACTGGAGGGTTCCAGTCCTTCTCCGTACAACCCCGTTTGTTTGCTTGCGTTTCACCGCTGACTGAGTCAGTTTGAGCGCGTACTTTCGGTCAATACCCAGCAAATAAACTGCTGACCGAGCACGGTCGGCGAGTAAAATTGCCGTGAACTACATACTGTATGTGCAGTGTGAACAATTCATTTGAGATTGCATTGGGCGCTAACAGTCTGCCGCAAGCTGTTTAATAAATGCGGCCACGGACTTAGTATTTAAATTTCTAAACCATTCTTTTCTAAATTCCTTCTAGTAATCCCCGAAGAGGAAGAGACGATAGGAGTGGAAGATACAGATTTCGTACTGTACGTAAGTGCGGTAGAAACAGAGAGATGCAGGCGTGGCCTTACTGTGGCTTACGCGTCCCACTGCCAACAGGAAGCGGCCTTGGATCGGTGAGTTCTAAAACATATTTTGCGTAAATAAGTTCTTTGATTTTCTGGTGGTAAGTAGATACTGCCCCGCGACAGCCGCTATTTGATTAGTTACCATACCATGAGCCTGTGTCTCTCCCCTGCTGAGAGTACATCTTATAAACGGTACATCTCAAAAAGTTCTCTTTCTGAAATTTGAGTATCACAAAATTTATCTAGTCTCCCTATCTAAGTAGCTAATAGTAATAAGTTGGTGGAGCTTGTGTGTAGAGGAACAGGCGATAGAATCAAAGATTGCACTTCGTATCAGCCTACCTCTCACCGCACGGCACACACAGGCTTCCGCCAGTAAATCACTGGGGGGTTTCGGACCGTAATCTACCACGCGGGCCCAGTGCGGATTGGTGGACAACAATCTGCAGAAATTTTATGTTTTTTATTTCCGGAGCATGCGGGTTTCCTCACGTTATTATCCCTCGCCACCGAGCTATAATCCGTACGTAAGTAGAAACTCATGGGTCAGGCCGAGTCCACTCACGATCACACGAATGTGAGTCCAGTATAGAGGATATCCCTGAGCTGTCACCGCTCTATCAACGATTACATTTTAATAATACCATACCATTAGCATATGTCTCTCCACTGCTGGATATAGGCCTCTCCCAAAGCCCGCCACCACACACGATCTTCGGCGATTAATAATGTATCTTAATAATAGTCTTAATTAATAATGTATCTTAATAATAGTCTTAATAATGTATCTTAATAATAGATCTTAATAATATATATACTTTATTCATTTTTTAAGTAACTCTATTTTGAACTAATGTACTGTATATTTAAAAGCATACCAGTTATGCGACGTTACCTACAGTACCTGTATCAGCCTGTAACGTCCCACTGCAGGGCTCCTCCAAGTAGATTACTGGGAGGTATTGGGCCATAATCCACCACGCGGACCCAGATTTTTTTTATTTCTCGAGCATGTTTTCGGCTTTCTTCGCGATATTTTCCCTCATCGCCGAGCTGATGACAATTTTTTTCAAAATATTCAATTTTAAATTTTCAATATTTTTTTCCAGACCCGTTGCGGGCCACGCGAACTTCTGTCCAGGTGAATTATCAACGAAGGACAGGGACTTACCATCGGTGCTGTCTACCGTCAAACACGAGATGTTACACGCTTTGGGATTCAGCGTTAGTCTGTTCGCTTTTTACAGGTGAGTGATGTATTTTATCATAAGTATAGTTATATATTTGTATTATTTAACATTTACAAATGAAGGGTAAATTCAAAATAATTTCTTGGTGCCATAAAACTGTGCGAGTTTACCGCGGCACTGCACATTCGCTTTGAGGGTAGTTCGGTGAAATTGATACTTTAGTTTATACAGGTTGCTTAAACTTAGAAGTTATTTTTTTTGTTGACGACGAAAAGGCTAGGGTACTTAGGCAAACATGTATATAGTTTCGCAAATAGTTGTTAAGTTTTTATGTATATAATATGGAAATAATGGAGTAATCCCTAGTATGTCCCTACATAAATCGTTGGTGCATAGTATAGGTATCGTTGGTGCATAGTGTAATTGAGGACATACTAGGATCTTATCAATGTAAATACGTGTTAGCGATAAGGAAAATAAATGATTCCCCGCGGGTAGCGGGAGGGGTACATAAATGGACAAGTGGAGGGGAGGCCCGACGTTGACCGGTGGTGGAGGAATCCCGCAACTAGCCGCAAGTTGGAGAACCCAATACGCGAATAATAGGCGGACCATTTCCGGTCAGAATCACTTCCGCAGCGGCATCCACTCCGACAAGAACAAGAACAAAGAAGAAAAACAAGTACCTCTGCGCTACCCCGGCTCTATTGAAGAACAAGCCTTGTTGTTTTAATCAAGACACGGAAACACCCTATTATACAGTCCACACCCCCCGGCGATCCAGTTGGTGCGGAGTACAGACACTAGCATTCATTCTACTGCGTGTTAGTGCATACGTATCCCGCACATCTATGGTCCTTCGAGCCGGATATTGAATCAAGCAAGTCGTGTTTGAAGACCTCGTGGAATAAGAAGAACGGCGTACGGCGTTATTTATAAAGAAATAGCGGGAAGAGACGATACGGTCGCGTCGTAGGATTATTAAGAATCCCCGTACGATCTACGGCTCTACGGAGAGCGGCACGACGCATCGTACTCGTCCGTACTAGGGCCAATCTTTCAGTTTCACGTCCTGATTTCACGTCTTGGTTTCCTAATCCTGGTTTCTAATCTTGGTTTCCAATCTTGATTCCGATCTTGATTTCCAAAGACGTTCAAAGACTTGATTGTTTAGTTACGTTGTTCTCACGACGTACCTATTACAATGCCAGCAACAACAAGGTCACAGAGCCGAACGGGGTCGCAGAGCGGAGCACAGACCGCTACGGAGTCAACGTCTGCCACTACAGAGTCTACGGTCACAGCAACCACGAGCACGGGCACGACAGCTACAGGAACCACGGCCACCAGCACCGAGGCCACTACGAAGACGACTTCTACGCGTAGAGAAGAATCGATACGTGGAGACGAGGAAGGCAAAGCGCACGTCGATGATAATGGGACGGCGGACGTCACAATCGTTCCACGGGCCGCAAGTATCGCGGCAAGGTCGCACCGATCTACTGCGTCCGCGAAGAAGAAGGAGCGTCTACAAATAGAACGAACCCTGCTACAGCTGCGCCTGACTGCTAAGGAGCAAGAGATAAGGCTCGCGGAGCTGGGATCAAGCTCTGAAGAAGAAGAAGACGACAAACGAAAAGAAGAATCGTTCCGGTTGGAAAAATGGTTAAATCGGAACGAGGCCCCCCCCCCATACCCCCGCAGGGGGCGGGGCCAAAGTCTCGCAAGATCTCGCCGGAAAGGAAGGAAGGACGAGGACGGGGAGCTTATACCTCCAACAATGGGGAGGATAGGCACCGAGAACGAAGCACGTCTCGGCCCGCGCGCCCTACTGCAGACATCGTGGAGCAAATGGCTACCGCGATCTCCAAGGCAGTGAAGATTTCGGCGAGGGAGACACCGCGTTATACTATGGAGCTGCCGACGTTCGACGGACAAGGCAGCGCATGGCTGGGGTTAAAGGGTGCCTACGAAGACTCGAAGCACACCTTCACGAAGAGCGACAACCTGGCACGGCTAAGAAAGAGCCTGAAGGGTGTCGCTATAGAGGCGGTGGCAAGTTTGTTTACCGCCCACCGAGAGCCGGACGACATAATGGAAGCTCTCGCAAGGAGATTCGGGAGGCCGGACGCACTCGTCGCATGCGAAACAGAAAAATTGAAGTGCCTGCGCAAGCTAAACGACGAGCCCCGCGACCTCTGCGTGTTCGCCAGTAAGGTGGCCAACGCTGTGGCTACCATACAAGCAATGAAAAGGGACAACTACCTGTATAGCCCCGAGCTAGTACGGGCTATAATGGAGAAGTTCACACCCATACTGAAGAGCAAGTGGTACGACTTTGCAAGTATCTGGGAGCACGAAGTACCCACGCTGAGCCTGCTGTCAACGTTCCTCAACATAGAGGCCGACAAATGCAGTGCCTACGCACCGCCAGAAGTCACCGTTCCCATCATTGAACCTGCGAGTGTGAGAGAGAGGGCGACAAAGAAAAGGACGGAACGAACATACAGCGCCATTAACGACGGAAAAAGAAAACTATGCCCGCTGTGTAAAGAAGATCATTACTTACCTTCGTGCAAACGGTTTGCCGAGAGCGATCTCGACGCCCGATGGGAGGTAACGAAGAGGAACCGCATCTGCTTCCGCTGCCTGTGTAGTGACCATCACCGGGGCAGTTGCCGAGCTAAGCCATGCGGACACAACGGGTGTGGGATGTCACATCATCGGCTGCTACATCGTACACGTCAAACTTTGCCGCCAACAGTGAAGACAGAAGAGCCCAAAGAAGAAATCGTCACGTCAACAACAGAGCTGACCAACAAGGCCACCGCCGCGAACTCATCACCGCATCGACGTCGAGCCTACCTGAAGATTGCGCCAGTAGTGCTCGCCGGACCACACGCGAAGATACACACCTACGCGCTGTTCGACGAAGGCAGCACCGTCACCATCATAGAAGAGGCTACAATCAACTCGCTCGGCATCGACGGGCCGGTTGACACAATGTGGATTCAAGGCATCAACGGTGGCGAAATGAAGCATGAAAAGAGCCGCACTGTTGACGTACAGATACAAGGGCTACACTCGGACGGCGTGCACAAATTAAAGGGCGCACGCACCATCGAGCGTCTCAACTTCACATCGCAGACCATCGGGGAAACGGACCTGGAAGACTGCACACACCTGGACGACATCAGGGACGAACTCACCTACAAGGATGTCTGTCCGAAGATTCTCATCGGGCAGGACAACTGGGAGCTGATCGTCTCACGCCAGGTCCGAGCGGGACGAAGAAACAAGCCGGTAGCGTCACTCACGCTACTAGGTTGGGTGCTACATGGATGTCGCACTTCAGTGTGCGAACCAGTCGCCTTCTGCGGCCACATCAGCGAGAAGTGCGACGAAATGGAGAAGTTAATGAAGAACTTCTTCAAGTTGGAGTCACTGGGCATCGAACCGAGGACAACCAAGAATGACCCGGAGCAGCGCGCCATCGACCTACTGGATAAGCGCAGTCGACGGCTACCTGACGGGCGGTTCGAGACCGGACTCCTGTGGAAAGAAGATGACATGAAGATCCCTAACAATTACGGGGACGCTCTCAAACGGCTGCACAATTTGGAGAAGAGACTCGACCGCGACCCGGCGCTCAAGGAAAAGTACAAGGAGCGTATCGCTAACTTGTTAACGTCGGGATACGCCGAGCCTGCGACTACAGCGCCACCTGCAAATAAAACGTGGTACTTGCCACATTTCGCCGTCATCAACCCGGCGAAAGAGAAGATCCGAGTCGTCCACGACGCCGCTGCGAGATCCTTCGGACGCAGCCTCAACGACATGCTGCTATCGGGTCCTGACTTGCTGCAATCACTGCCCGGAGTCGTCATGAGATTCCGCCAACATCCCATCGCCGTGTCAGCGGACATCAAGGAGATGTTCATGCAAATAAAGATTCGACCGGAAGATCGAGACGCACTACGCTTCCTATGGAGGGACGACGAGCGAGGCAATACGTTACCACAAGAGTACAAGATGACGTCGGTTATATTCGGAGCGACGTCATCGCCGTGCACCGCGTTGTATATTAAAGATCGCAACGCCGCCGAGTTCGCACACGAAGACGAACGCGCCGTCCGAGAGATACAAATGAACCACTATATGGACGACTTCATAACCAGCTTCACAAACGAGAAGGAAGCTGCGAGAGTCGTAAAGTCGGTCGACGAGATACACCGTCGAGCCGGCTTTCAATTGCGCGGATGGGTGTCCAACAAAAAGTCCGTTGTGAAACAATTTACAACGGATCCCGGAGTCACGACAGTCGACATCGGCGGAAGCGAGACAGAGAAAACACTCGGCCTGCTGTGGGAGACAAAGGAAGACTGCATCGGCTTCCGCGTAAATACTACGAGGACACCATCTGACGTCATAGAAGGCAGACGCCCACCCACCAAGAGGGAAGCACTTAGCGTAATTATGTCGCTATTCGACCCACTCGGACTCGTATCGCCGATAACCACTCCGGCGAAACGACTCATGCAAGATACCTGGAGGTATGGAACGAGCTGGGACGAACCGCTTCCGGAAGAGCTGCAAACAAAGTGGAACGCGTGGATGGAAACGCTACGCGCTCTAGAGGAGCTTCGCATTCCCCGCTGCTACGACATGGAACCGGCCTCCAGAAGGGAGTTGCACACGTTTGTGGACGCAAGCGAAGAAGCCTACGCCGCCGCCGTGTACTGGAGATTTGAACGAGCAGACGGCAGCGTGAAGATCGCACTGGCCGCTGCAAAAAGCCGCGTCACACCGCTCAAGCCCGTCTCAATCCCGCGGCTTGAGCTCCAGGCGGCAGTACTCGGCGCGCGACTGGCCAAGAACGTCGCAAAGGAGCACGACTTTGAGGCAACAAGACGGGTCTACTGGTGCGATTCACGCACCGCACTCGCGTGGATCAGAGCCGAACCACGGGCGTTCAAAACGTTCGTCGCACATCGTATCGCAGAAATAGAAGATACTACAAAGAAAAAGGAATGGAGATGGCTACCGTCGCAACTCAACGTAGCCGATGACGCGACACGTGCAACGCCCGCGGACTTCAATAGAGACCACCGATGGTTCATCGGCCCGCCCTTCTTACTATCGCCCGAGGAGCAATGGCCAGTCGAAGCAAGCACAATAGCCGAACGCACCGGGGAAGAAAAAGAGAAATGCTGCGCAATTACGAACACGACAAAGGGGCATGCACACTTGCCCGATATCACGCGCTTTTCAAAGTGGGAGCGCCTGATCCGGGCCACCGCACGCGCTCTACAATTCATCGACTTGTGCCGCAAAAGGAGGCACATAGTAGCAGCTGCGCGTCGCAAAAGGACCATTGCCAACCCGACGTCGGACCCGGCATGGTCAGGAACAAGGAAAGGCGACGCTAAGACTGCACAAAAGATAGCACCAGCGCGCGGCAAGTGCAAGTTCGTACAGATGGAAGCGCACTATCTCATACGAGCGGAGCATCAATGGATGAAGGCAGCACAAGAGGACAGCTACGCATGCGAACGTAAGCGCATCGAGCGTAGCGCCACACCGGCGGGAGACGACAAACTCGCCGCACTAAGTGTGATTGTGGGAACCGACGGACTGCTACGACAAAAGGGAAGAATCGCTGCCGCAGGAGAGATTAGCGAGGAAACGACGAATCCGGCTGTGTTGGATGGTTCACACAGCTATACGAGGTTGTACATAGACCATGTACATAGGAAAATGCACCACGGAGGCGTCGAGCTAATCGTCAACGAACTGCGACAGCGACTGTGCATAGGAAAGATTCGCCCTACAGTAAGGGGCGTCATAAAGGCATGCATGACATGTAAACTGAAGAAGGCGAAACCGACGAGTCCAGCCACCGGCGATCTACCGCACGCGCGCGTAGCACATCACGCGCGCCCGTTCACCTTCACCGGGCTCGACTACTTCGGTCCCATCGAAGTAACCGTGGGCCGACATCGAGAGAAGAGATATGTCGCCTTATTTACATGCATGACCACGAGGGCTGTACACTTGGAAGTGGCAGCATCACTCAGCGCAGATTCCGCCATCTCTGCGCTACGACGATTCATGGGGCGACGCGGCTGCCCAACGGAGTTATGGTGTGACAACGCCACTAACTTTAAAGCCGCGGAAAAACAACTCACCGAGGCCGCACTAGCCGCGGTGCAAGAGGAAGCAACTGCGAAACACATCGCGTGGCGTCACGTTCCCCCTTCCGCCCCCTTCATGGCCGGGGCCTGGGAACGCATGGTGCGCACGGTCAAAGAAGCCCTACGAGCGACGCTACGCGAGAAGTACCCGAGCGACGAGACACTCCACACATTACTCATCGAGGCGGAGAACACCGTCAACTCCCGCCCACTCACACACGTGGCGGTAACACCGGAGGAGCCGGAGGCGCTCACACCGAATCATCTGCTGCTGGGGCCCAACTCACATGTCCCAGCACCGGGCGCCTTCACTGCAGACAACGTGAATGCGCGCAAACACTGGCGGCGCGCCCAGCGGCTAGCCGATAACTTCTGGCGCCGCTGGCTCCGAGAATATCTCCCCCTGCTACAGTACCGGCGGGAGCCCCGCACAGTCGGCGAGGCACCACGCGTCGGAGACTTGGTCGTCATATGCGACCCGAACCTACCGAGGAACACGTGGCCCAGAGGAAGAGTCATCGCTACGTACCCCGGGCAAGACGGCGAGGTTCGCATCATCGACGTCCAGACGAGCAACGGCCACATCCTGCGGCGACCGACCAAGAAAATCGTCGTTCTACCAATTAGATCGCGAGACGGCGACGGCGGGAGATATGTTGACGACGAAAAGGCTAGGGTACTTAGGCAAACATGTATATAGTTTCGCAAATAGTTGTTAAGTTTTTATGTATATAATATGGAAATAATGGAGTAATCCCTAGTATGTCCCTACATAAATCGTTGGTGCATAGTATAGGTATCGTTGGTGCATAGTGTAATTGAGGACATACTAGGATCTTATCAATGTAAATACGTGTTAGCGATAAGGAAAATAAATGATTCCCCGCGGGTAGCGGGAGGGGTACATAAATGGACAAGTGGAGGGGAGGCCCGACGTTGACCGGTGGTGGAGGAATCCCGCAACTAGCCGCAAGTTGGAGAACCCAATACGCGAATAATAGGCGGACCATTTCCGGTCAGAATCACTTCCGCAGCGGCATCCACTCCGACAAGAACAAGAACAAAGAAGAAAAACAAGTACCTCTGCGCTACCCCGGCTCTATTGAAGAACAAGCCTTGTTGTTTTAATCAAGACACGGAAACACCCTATTATACAGTCCACACCCCCCGGCGATCCAGTTGGTGCGGAGTACAGACACTAGCATTCATTCTACTGCGTATTAGTGCATACGTATCCCGCACATTTTTTATATATTATAAATAATTAACGCCACACAGTGACCCACAACTAGGATTCCCTGTGTCGTGGGTCCAGAGACATATACAAAGACAAACACAAACCCGGACCCGAACTAACATTTGTCCTTATTTTTTTTATTAAACAAATGTATGTCCGACCGGGGATCGAACCCGGGACCATTTACACAGCATGGGGGGTCACTACCAACTGCGCCAATCGGTCGGTCAAATAGTACTTGATAATAATTGATTTTAACTATGTATTTTATCTTTTATCTTTAATGGGATTGTATTTATAATACTTAGAATTGTATATTTAATTCTTCTACCGATGTGGTAGAAGAATCTTCATATGGAGACCACTAAAGCATCCTCGACATGAATGTCCGACCGGTAATCGAACCCGGGACCTTTTGTACAGTAGGCAGGGGCACTATCAATTGGACTAATCGGCCATCGACGGACAATTATTAGCCAATGCCGTGACTTCGTACGAGTAGATGTTGGAATATGTTTGGTTAGCTAGATTCCCGCGAGAGCTCTACAATTCATCTGTATATAAAGTACCCTAGATATTGATTATATAAGCCATAATTATGCCAAGTTTAACTAAAATTTATCCAGTGGTTTTTGCGTGATGAGCATTCAGACAGTCAGACAGACAGATAAGAATTCTAAAAATAGTTGTTTTCGGCTCTGTATCATGCATGTACCCTGCAATGATTTTTGTACATTCAATGCACAGACAGGTATCCCTGTTATATATTATACTAGCAAAACCCCGCAGACGTTGTCCTGCCAGAGAAGTTGATGTGCTGCAGCGCCATCTACTGGCGAGTTATAACAAAGTAGATATCTCGAAAATATTCTCCGTGCTCAAATACCTATGTATACCAATTTTAATGGCGATCTGTTGAACGGTATAGAAGTTGATGTGCTGCAAGCGCCATCTAGTGGCGAGTTATAACAAAGTAGATAGCTCGAAAATATTCTCCGTGCTTAAATACCTATGTATACCAATTTTCATGGCGATCAGTTGAACAGTACAGAAGTTGATGTGCTGCAGCGCCATCTAGTGGCGAGTTACATCAAAGTCGATAGCATGAAAACCATGTACATATACGTGCCAACTTTCATGGTGATCGGTCAAACGGTGTCGAAGTCTATTAACATCAGATATACCAACATCCTCTTTTATATATGGATAGATAACTGGTATATATTATATGTATATAGATATATATTATTTAATAAAACCACACTTTCTTTTAGAGACGACAACGGTGAACCACTCACTGAGAGACGACCAGACACAGGAAGTCCACCCCTAGACGAAGAGTGAGTACACTTTTTGTACGGAGCATATATAGAGCTTTCATTTGATGTTATTTGACTTACCCATTAACAATAGATAAAACACTTTGTAAACAAAAGAAAAAAAAACACACACAATGTAGGAAATAAGGAAAACAAAGAAGAAAATCACAAACATTATAAAAAAATAACGAAAAAACATGTTAATAAGGAAATGCCACGTTGCTGTTTCGTGGGTGGGTGTTTTGTGATGCCGGAAATGGTCTCCAGCTCCAGCATTTGCTAAATTGGTAGAGGGGGTTCCAAGGATTGAATACAACCAGTCCTCGCTTCAGCAATTTATTTATGACTAAATGTGACACTTAAAAAAACACATAAGACTACCTTGAAATGTACTGCGTTTCCCACTTATTTCCCTAATGTATGTACGTGTTTCGGTAGTGAGTGAGATGTGCCAGAGCCTATTCCATCCTATGCCTCCCCATTTTCCCAATACTTCATCCAAATCCATTCCTATAACTCCAAAGGTAGGCATCCGGGGTCGTGTCATTGTTAGTTATTCTGGACCAATGTTGGCATGTATCGCGGATGTCTATGAGCGACAGTATTCACTTACCATCGAGTGGACTGTGTGCTCGTCTGCCGCCTTGGTACATAAATAAAAAAAAAAAAATTAGGTGTTTTTTTTAATAAAAATGTTATACAGCAGTTTCGGTAACTAAGCAACCAAACGTTTCAATGAGGTATCCGCAAACATAAGTCGCGCTGTATCCAAAATGGGGATGGGGTGATTTTTTTAATGATTCGTTACTTGCTTATTAATTTTTCGAATAAATCAGACATGTGCGAAACATCTTTTTTTTTATACTAGCAACATCGTTATGTAAAAATATTACATCTTTCGTAAAAAACATTACACTGTCAAAAATACGCTCTTGGTACTTTTTTGGCGCCAAATTACAGACGGAATAGACATGGGCCAATTTTTCTAATACCCTGATTGCTGTATGTATTTTTATATAGAGCAGACCAATATAGATTGAACCACAAAGTGGCACTGTTAGAAAGATGATAATCGCACAGTTATGACATTTTAGTCCTTATTTATTAAAAGTAGCGTGACGTCACTGTAACGGCTGCACGGTTACACTTGCCACTGGTCTCCATGTACTCTGCAATCATACATGTATCAATTTTAGGCAAATTAGTGGAATTTGCTCCTACAAATGTAGCAGCAACATTAATTGTGCAGTTTCGAATGCAATATTGTCGTAAATAACCGGAAATTCAAGCTCAGAAAGTGAGAAAACAAACCGCAGTCAGTTCACAACAAAGAGATCAACGCTACATATAGAGGTTATGTTCTCGTTTGTTTTGCTCGATGACAGGTGACAGTGAAGTTTATTTTGATCTGTGGTGACATTACTTTTTTATACATTGTGGCAAAAGTAGCAATCCATACAGCCGCAACTGTGGCCTCATCGCCTATATTATCAAACAATATAGGCGAATCAAACATTATCTTACTTACTTTGTATTGTTTATACAGACTACAAATCCACAAATGGTCAGATCGTGTGGTTAAGAATATTACTCGTAAGAAATGGATGGTCCGAGGAGGGTACGTGGAGAGAACCTTCCATATGGTCGTCACACCAAGGGTCGTCAAAGAGGTAAGTGTTGGGTAGTGTTATAAAATTGAACGTTGAGCGCTCAACGCTAGTGAAAAGGCCAGTGAGCGTTATAATTCAATTTTTTAATGTTTGATGATCTTAAACCCATTGCGAAAGTTTGTCATTCTGGACTAATGATGGCATGTATAACGGGCGTCCATGGACGACCGTATCAACTTACCACCAGGTGGACTGTGTGCTCGTTTGCCACCTTTCTATAAAAAAAATAACAAATAAAATGTATGTATATACACATCCCGTCCGAAAGTAATACACATCGACTATGATCGGCTAGCTTCGGTTTTGTAGAGCGTTGTCTCTGTCTAAACGGTACACGACAGAGACGACGCTCTACGAAACCGAAGCTAGCCGACAGTCTCTTTCTAAAGGCCGATGTGTATTACTTTCGGCCAGGAAATGTATGTTTCTGTATGTGTGTATCAACCTTTAATGTCCGTCTTACAATTACTGGTTACAATTACGATATGAAAAAGATTTTAATAAATACAAAATAACAATATAAAGGATGTTTATATCATGGTTCTCTCATAGGTTTGACATTAACTGACTTAACATTAAAATTACTTTTGATGTACAGTTCCAGTGTGTTAATACATGTTGGGATATTTTGGGACACTCACCCATCGTCTTTTGCTAAATACAAAATCCAAAATTATAATTCAGTTAATTAAAAATCATGAGTAGAATAGAATTCATGACTTCAGGCATCGGACACAACCTCTACATATTTACTTACAAGTTCTCGTAACAAGACATGAGGTTTGCATCTGTGTGAGTGGATACCGAATTGTGCAATACGATTGTCGAAATGGTTCGCACTGTACACTATCGGTGTGCACTCACACAAACGCAAAACTCATGTCTCGTTGAGTGAGCATCTATCTCTCAAATATTAAAATTACTGTCAAATATTAAAAAAATATAGAAAAAGAGAATACCAAAGTAGCCGTGTTACTCAGGTGCGCGAACACTTCAACTGCTCTACTCTAGAAGGTGCAGAATTAGAAGACCAAGGTGGAGATGGAACGGCTCTTACACACTGGGAGAAGAGGATTTTTGAAGTAAGTTCACTATAATCTTAGGTTGTTTTGAGTTTATCTACGTCCAGGACTTTATTTTTGCTCTCAACTGTATTTTAAGCAGTTTAATTTCAGTTGAGGAAAACAACAAGAATCCGACAGCCATATACCTCCATAATCAAGTCATAATTATAATCAAGGTAGTGAATTTACAATCATCGGTTGCAATAAAATAATTGGCAGAACGTAAACAATGTTTCGAAGTATGGCGGTTCATATCGTGCTGGGACGAAATAAGTTTTCAGGAGATAATCAACAGGGTCTTTCAATAAGATTTACCATTCAATACTTTTACCATCGCACCGCTCGTCATCGTCCTGTGGTACATCCGCACTTCCTTGAAATGGAGTCGCTGCGTACTGCGCGCTCAAAAAGACACTTTATACCGCCAACCCGAAAGTTGTGGAATGAACTGCTAGCTGAGTTTCCGTTACGCTACCATATGGGGCTGTGAACAGGATTCTGCAGGGTTGGCAGCGCACTCGCAAGCCCCCTAGCGTTGCATGTGTCCATGGTCGGCGGTGACTTATTATCACGAGGCCCGCCCGCTCGTCTGCCATCTATTCTATGAAAAACAGATATATCTTTTTAAAGATGGCCGCAATAGACTTTTAAAACTAGAGGGTCCCTTTTGAAAGACTCGTTACCTTTACAACAAAAAATGTTACAGCTTTAGCATAAAAACTTAATAAGTTATCTTCTTTAGAAACTCTTTTAAACTTAACAGATGTATGTGTATGCTTTTTGGAGGCAGCAGACGAGCTGACAGTCCATCTGATACATACATTGGGGAAGTAGGATGAAGTGGGAAATGCAGTACATTTTAAGGTAGTTTTCTGTGAGAGAGGGTTAACGTGGGCCAGTCTTGTTCGCATAGCGGTTGTGATTTTTTTTTATATAGGGAAGTCGGCGGAAGAGCATGCGGTTCCATGTGATAATAAGTGTTATCGCCGTCCATGGACACCTGCAACACCACCAGGCAGTGTACCCACTGCCGACCTTGAAAATTCCTATTCACAGCTTTCTCGAAGAACCCCATATCGTAGCGTAATGGAAAGACTTCTTGAGGCAGTTCGTTCCACAGCCTACGGGTTCGCGGTATAAAATGGTTTTTGGACCGAACCGTATAAAATGGTTGTAGTGTCAAAATAAAACAAATTTCTTCCGTTTTTTTTTCCAGAACGAAGCAATGACCGGCACTCACACTCAGAATTCAATCTTCAGCCGCGTAACACTCGCGCTGATGGAGGACACGGGGTGGTACCGCGCGCAGTACTCGCTCGGCGCGCCGCTCGACTGGGGCCGCGGGCTCGGCTGCCGGTTCGCGGCGCGCTCCTGCAAGGAGTGGTTCAGCGCGCAAAGGTGGAGGTATACTGCTTACTAGCTTCTCTTGCAGGATTCTCGGGATGTTAGAAGATGTTTGGAGGCGGTAGGTCTGATATCCGGCTCGAAGGACCAAAATGTAGATTTTTGTCAGATCTACTTACCTTATACTCAAAAATCTTAATAAAAATATCTGCTAAATATGTAACAACCAACCTACGATAGATAATTGTGAATGATTGTTTAAGTAATTGCAACCTGGGCGTTCGCGATACAAATCATCCTAGTGAGGGGCTCAATAGCCACTCTGTGTACCTTATTAGGTATTTATTAGGTTTATATATTTATAAGGATTTTCGTAAATAACATATTTGTATTTTGTCAGATTTGGAAATATTTGATCTCTATGAGACACGATCTTTTGGCAACAATAGGAAATGAACTATTTCCTTCGTCAAAAACGGCGCAAATGACATATACTTGCTGAGGTATAAGGGAGGTATACTATTAACTAGCTACTCTTGCAGAATTGTCGGCAGGTTTAAAGATTTAAAGATGTTTAAATATAGAGAGACTATGTTTACGTTGATCCGGCTCGAAGGACCAAAAAATTTAGGTTCTCGTTGGATCTGGATGTATTTGGTATCTATTCATTGGCAATCCTTAGATCGCTGATTGATATCCGGCTCGAAAGACCAAAGAATTTAGTTTCTCGTTGGATCCCAATATATTTGATGTCTATTTCACTGGTTTTATTGGAAGCTGGCTACTACTTTTTGCATTGTTTTTTATTTATTTTTTTATTTTATAAATCTACAGCTTATTTGCATACAAAGTTCACTGAACCCTTTAGAGATTTACATTACATTTGTAATTCTTATAAATAATGTTAACAACATACCTACCGTTACAACAGTTGTGCACTTCTCGTGTCTTGGAAGTAGAAAAATTTTTTTTTTTTTGTAAAACTGGTACACATTAAAGTGCACCAGTACGCGCGTCATGCAAATCCAACATGGATATATAAGTGGCATCACGTTATAGTGCGAACACGAGTTTTGATACTTTGGATTTCTTCTATATACTTTCAATGATATTTATGTATGTGTGGTACTGAGGGTTCCAGATTGGACAACAATATTCCAAAACACTGCGAACGTATGAAAAGTAAAGAATTTTAATACACTCCAAGTCCCACATAGATTGCTGATTTATATCCGGCTCGAAGGACTGATTATTAAAATATTTTCAGATGTCAATCAGTAGACTAAAACTATAGCTAACTAAGAACAACATGTATTCCATGTTTTTTTTTTAATATAATAAATAAATAACTGTAGATTAATTTACTCGTACGTGCATAACGCTATCCACACTCGCTTAGGTTTTTGTCCTTTGAAATCGCCGGCTTCTGTTTACGTAGTTCATGTCTACTTAATAGTTTGAGCATTTAATCATTTGGTAGTTTGATTTTGATTCTAATTTTCCGTGACACTTTTACTGGTTTTGGACTTTCAAATTAATAAAATTTCTTATCGAATGTTAAATTCGTAGATACCTAATCCCGACTAATGCCGTTCCGCCTAAGTACCTACTATCTACTTGCTTTGATTCGGGCCGCGAACCGTTGCGCGCGTGGACGTGTTATGCTGTATGTTGTGAACTAAAATTTATAGGATAATTTTAACCGCCGATTTTTATTAGTTTTACGACTGTTTTAGTTTTTTATAAATATGATCACCATAACCCACTGTATAATGTAATAATAATAGAAATATATTATTCAGAAATGTAAAATGGAAATATTGTTTACATTTACAAGCAATGCCACGGACAATTCCACGGATATGTAAGTATACCGTGTTTCCTCTGCTTGTTTTTGCCACAACCACGACATAGGGGAACCACCTTATTCTCTTGTCTTATTTACCCAAAATTTGAAACGTTAGAGAAATCTAAAAAAAAATTAAAAAATCATATGTTATTGCATCATTCTGTTTCAACAGAATCTTAAACCAATGAAATCTTAAGTTGGAAAATCTTAACCAAAGTCATAACATAATACATATTTTATTATATACACACTAGCGACTATAAGTTTCTTTTTTCATAATTTCAAAATAAAATATAGCCTATATTAGACACGGATACTGTAGCTTCCTATTTGTGAAAGAATATTTGTAGTCGGTTCAGTAGCTCCAGAGATTACCCCCAACATACCTACAAACACACAATTTTACCTCTAATAAATTAGTATAGATATCGAAACTCATTTTATAAAACTCAATTTCATACAACGATACAACTTTATACGAGTACACAAGTTTGATAAGCAGTTTAAGAATATACATTTTAGTTTTCAAATCCAATCAAATATGTTTATTTGTGATCGTGTTAGTTCTGCCGTAAAGAGTACAAATAATCATATCTGTACATATAATAAAACTGTAGCACCAGCGCGTCTGTACATTGAATATATTTACCAAGAACAATACAAAAAGACGATTTTGAAAATTTTTGTCTGTCTGCTCGAACACGCTAATCCTTAAAACTACTGAACGGATTTTCATGGGGGTTCCACAAGCCAATTAAGCTTAGTTTGACGCTTCGAATAGGCCATGTTTCATCGAAATCGGCTGACGGGAAGAAAATATATCCCAATTTAGAGTTTAAAAACTAAAATTCCACGCGTATGAAGTCGCAGGCGCAGCTAGTAATTTATATGTTATGTTATATTTATATGTTATATGTTGTTATAAACAATTAAATCATTTATTCGTCAAATTAATCTATATATATATAAATGGATGTTGGTATATCTGAGATTAATAGACTTCGACACCGTTTGACCGATCACCATGAAAGTTGGCACATATATGTATTTTTTCATGGAGAAGGTTTTTATGCTATCGACTTTGTTGTAACTTGCCATTAGATGGCGCTGCAGCACATCAACTTATATACCGTTCAACAGATCGCTATGAAAATTGGTATACATAGATAGGTATTTGAGCGCGGAGAATATTTTCGAGCTATAGACTTTGTTGTAACTCGCCAGTAGATGGCGCTGCAGCACATCAACTTCTATACCGTTCAATCGGTCGCAAAAATCATATCGACGGCAAAACAGAATAATTTGTGATTTTATATACCTACAGAGGTAAATAAATATACACAGACAGGACAACGTCTGCCGGGTGCAGCTAGTACATTATAAAGTCAAATATTCACATAAATTAATATATTATTATACATTTATCAATCAATTTGTAAACTGTTATTGTAATATTTACAAAGTTTATATGTTATGTTACAAGCTACATTAATGGAACTGAAGAAGAGTAAGTATACAATAAACCTATGCATTTATCTTGATTTAATGCATCTGGCTCGGCGTTTCTTTGATCTATCAAATAGAAACGAATAAATTCGTGAAAGAACCAAAGTCATCAATCATAGAATCAAGTTATATGACATAAAGTATAGACATTTAATAATTAATTCTGTGATATTGACATCATAATTAATTAATTATGATATCAATATCACAGAATAAATTATAACGTTATCTGTTATTTGCATGTCATAAAAAATTTACAAAACACGTGGGACTTATTATCCGAATTTATCTAATTGTAACAATTGTACCGTGTGCAATTGCAAATAAATATTTGAATTTAAATTGAATTCCAGACGAAAGAACCCGGCGCCCTTCTGCGAGAGGTTAAAGGGGAATCCATTGCATACGGAATGCTCGCCTCGAAGAACTGCCGTGGTGCTGTGCAACCTTGTACGCCATGACTTCTCATTACCTAGAATATATCAGGTACGTGACCTCATAGATAGATAAAACACTTTATTACACACCAAAATAAAAGAATATTGATAAGAACAATATGGGATGGGGAAAATGAGATGGGCTGGAATAAATAAGGAACTCCGCTACCCTCATTTTGTTCTAAAATACATTTCATTCAGTACTAAAATTTGTTTCATTCGATCTAAAATACGTCTCGTTCTGTTCTAAAATACGTCTCGTTCTGTTCTAAAATACGTCTCGTTCTGTTCTAAAATACGTTTCGTTGAGTTCTAAAATATGTTTCATTCATTTCTAAAATATGTTTCATTCGATCTAAAATACGTCTCATTCTGTTCTAAAATACGTTTCATTCATTTCTAAAATATGTTTCATTCGATCTAAAATATGTCTCATTCTGTTCTAAAATACGTTTCATTCAGTTCTAAAATATGTTTCATTCGATCTAAAATATGTCTCATTCTGTTCTAAAATACGTCTCATTCTGTTCTAAAATACGTTTCATTCATTTCTAAAATATGTTTCATTCGATCTAAAATACGTCTCATTCTGTTCTAAAATACGTTTCATTCATTTCTAAAATATGTTTCATTCGATCTAAAATATGTCTCATTCTGTTCTAAAATACGTTTCATTCAGTTCTAAAATATGTTTCATTCAATTCTAAAACATGTTTCATTCGATCTAAAATATGTCTCATTCTGTTCTAAAATACGTTTCATTCAGTTCTAAAATATGTTTCATTCAATTCTAAAATATGTTTCATTCGATCTAAAATATGTCTCATTCTGTTCTAAAATACGTTTCATTCAGTTCTAAAATATGTTTCATTCAATTCTAAAATATGTTTCATTCGATCTAAAATATGTCTCATTCTGTTCTAAAATACGTTTAATTCAATTCTAAAATATGTTTAATTCAATTCTAAAATATGTTTCATTCGATCTAAAATATGTCTCATTCTGTTCTAAAATACGTTTCATTCAGTTCTAAAATATGTTTAATTCAATTCTAAAATATGTTTCATTCGATCTAAAATATGTCTCATTCTGTTCTAAAATACGTTTAATTCAATTCTAAAATATGTTTAATTCAATTCTAAAATATGTTTAATTCAATTCTAAAATATGTTTCATTCGATCTAAAATATGTCTCATTCTGTTCTAAAATACGTTTCATTCAGTTCTAAAATATGTTTAATTCAATTCTAAAATATGTTTCATTCGATCTAAAATATGTCTCATTCTGTTCTAAAATACGTTTAATTCAATTCTAAAATATGTTTAATTCAATTCTAAAATATGTTTCATTCGATCTAAAATATGTCTCATTCTGTTCTAAAATACGTTTAATTCAATTCTAAAATATGTTTAATTCAATTCTAAAATATGTTTCATTCGATCTAAAATATGTCTCATTCTGTTCTAAAATACGTTTAATTCAATTCTAAAATATGTTTAATTCAATTCTAAAATATGTTTAATTCAATTCTAAAATATGTTTCATTCGATCTAAAATATGTCTCATTCTGTTCTAAAATACGTTTCATTCAGTTCTAAAATATGTTTCATTCAATTCTAAAATATGTTTCATTCGATCTAAAATATGTCTCATTCTGTTCTAAAATACGTTTAATTCAATTCTAAAATATGTTTAATTCAATTCTAAAATATGTTTCATTCGATCTAAAATATGTCTCATTCTGTTCTAAAATACGTTTCATTCAGTTCTAAAATATGTTTCATTCAATTCTAAAATATGTTTCATTCGATCTAAAATATGTCTCATTCTGTTCTAAAATACGTTTAATTCAATTCTAAAATATGTTTAATTCAATTCTAAAATATGTTTCATTCGATCTAAAATATGTCTCATTCTGTTCTAAAATACGTTTCATTCAGTTCTAAAATATGTTTCATTCAATTCTAAAATATGTTTCATTCGATCTAAAATATGTCTCATTCTGTTCTAAAATACGTTTAATTCAATTCTAAAATATGTTTAATTCAATTCTAAAATATGTTTCATTCGATCTAAAATATGTCTCATTCTGTTCTAAAATACGTTTAATTCAATTCTAAAATATGTTTAATTCAATTCTAAAATATGTTTCATTCGATCTAAAATATGTCTCATTCTGTTCTAAAATACGTTTAATTCAATTCTAAAATATGTTTAATTCAATTCTAAAATATGTTTAATTCAATTCTAAAATATGTTTCATTCGATCTAAAATATGTCTCATTCTGTTCTAAAATACGTTTAATTCAATTCTAAAATATGTTTAATTCAATTCTAAAATATGTTTAATTCAATTCTAAAATATGTTTCATTCGATCTAAAATATGTCTCATTCTGTTCTAAAATACGTTTCATTCAGTTCTAAAATATGTTTAATTCAATTCTAAAATATGTTTCATTCGATCTAAAATATGTCTCATTCTGTTCTAAAATACGTTTAATTCAATTCTAAAATATGTTTAATTCAATTCTAAAATATGTTTCATTCGATCTAAAATATGTCTCATTCTGTTCTAAAATACGTTTAATTCAATTCTAAAATATGTTTAATTCAATTCTAAAATATGTTTAATTCAATTCTAAAATATGTTTCATTCGATCTAAAATATGTCTCATTCTGTTCTAAAATACGTTTCATTCAGTTCTAAAATATGTTTCATTCAATTCTAAAATATGTTTCATTCGATCTAAAATATGTCTCATTCTGTTCTAAAATACGTTTAATTCAATTCTAAAATATGTTTAATTCAATTCTAAAATATGTTTCATTCGATCTAAAATATGTCTCATTCTGTTCTAAAATACGTTTAATTCAATTCTAAAATATGTTTAATTCAATTCTAAAATATGTTTCATTCGATCTAAAATATGTCTCATTCTGTTCTAAAATACGTTTAATTCAATTCTAAAATATGTTTAATTCAATTCTAAAATATGTTTAATTCAATTCTAAAATATGTTTCATTCGATCTAAAATATGTCTCATTCTGTTCTAAAATACGTTTCATTCAGTTCTAAAATATGTTTCATTCAATTCTAAAATATGTTTCATTCGATCTAAAATATGTCTCATTCTGTTCTAAAATACGTTTAATTCAATTCTAAAATATGTTTAATTCAATTCTAAAATATGTTTCATTCGATCTAAAATATGTCTCATTCTGTTCTAAAATACGTTTCATTCAGTTCTAAAATATGTTTCATTCAATTCTAAAATATGTTTCATTCGATCTAAAATATGTCTCATTCTGTTCTAAAATACGTTTAATTCAATTCTAAAATATGTTTAATTCAATTCTAAAATATGTTTCATTCGATCTAAAATATGTCTCATTCTGTTCTAAAATACGTTTAATTCAATTCTAAAATATGTTTAATTCAATTCTAAAATATGTTTCATTCGATCTAAAATATGTCTCATTCTGTTCTAAAATACGTTTAATTCAATTCTAAAATATGTTTAATTCAATTCTAAAATATGTTTAATTCAATTCTAAAATATGTTTCATTCGATCTAAAATATGTCTCATTCTGTTCTAAAATACGTTTCATTCAGTTCTAAAATATGTTTCATTCAATTCTAAAATATGTTTCATTCGATCTAAAATATGTCTCATTCTGTTCTAAAATACGTTTAATTCAATTCTAAAATATGTTTAATTCAATTCTAAAATATGTTTCATTCGATCTAAAATATGTCTCATTCTGTTCTAAAATACGTTTAATTCAATTCTAAAATATGTTTAATTCAATTCTAAAATATGTTTCATTCGATCTAAAATATGTCTCATTCTGTTCTAAAATACGTTTAATTCAATTCTAAAATATGTTTAATTCAATTCTAAAATATGTTTAATTCAATTCTAAAATATGTTTCATTCGATCTAAAATATGTCTCATTCTGTTCTAAAATACGTCTCATTCTGTTCTAAAATACGTTTCATTCATTTCTAAAATATGTTTCATTCGATCTAAAATATGTCTCATTCTGTTCTAAAATACGTTTAATTCAATTCTAAAATATGTTTAATTCAATTCTAAAATATGTTTCATTCGATCTAAAATATGTCTCATTCTGTTCTAAAATACGTTTCATTCAGTTCTAAAATATGTTTAATTCAATTCTAAAATATGTTTCATTCGATCTAAAATATGTCTCATTCTGTTCTAAAATACGTTTAATTCAATTCTAAAATATGTTTAATTCAATTCTAAAATATGTTTCATTCGATCTAAAATATGTCTCATTCTGTTCTAAAATACGTTTAATTCAATTCTAAAATATGTTTAATTCAATTCTAAAATATGTTTAATTCAATTCTAAAATATGTTTCATTCGATCTAAAATATGTCTCATTCTGTTCTAAAATACGTTTCATTCAGTTCTAAAATATGTTTCATTCAATTCTAAAATATGTTTCATTCGATCTAAAATATGTCTCATTCTGTTCTAAAATACGTTTAATTCAATTCTAAAATATGTTTAATTCAATTCTAAAATATGTTTCATTCGATCTAAAATATGTCTCATTCTGTTCTAAAATACGTTTAATTCAATTCTAAAATATGTTTAATTCAATTCTAAAATATGTTTAATTCAATTCTAAAATATGTTTAATTCAATTCTAAAATATGTTTCATTCGATCTAAAATATGTCTCATTCTGTTCTAAAATACGTTTCATTCAGTTCTAAAATATGTTTCATTCAATTCTAAAATATGTTTCATTCGATCTAAAATATGTCTCATTCTGTTCTAAAATACGTTTCATTCAGTTCTAAAATATGTTTCATTCAGTTCTAAAATATGTTTCATTCAATTCTAAAATATGTTTCATTCGATCTAAAATATGTCTCATTCTGTTCTAAAATACGTTTCATTCAGTTCTAAAATATGTTTCATTCAATTCTAAAATATGTTTCATTCGATCTAAAATATGTCTCATTCTGTTCTAAAACATGTTTCATTCGATCTAAAATATGTTTAATTCAATTCTAAAATATGTTTCATTCGATCTAAAATATGTTTCATTCAATTCTAAAATATGTTTAATTCAATTCTAAAATATGTTTCATTCGATCTAAAATATGTCTCATTCTGTTCTAAAATATGTTTCATTCAATTCTAAAATATGTCTCATTCTGTTCTAAAATATGTTTCATTCAGTTCTAAAATATGTTTCATTCAATTCTAAAATATGTTTCATTCGATCTAAAATATGTCTCATTCTGTTCTAAAATACGTTTCATTCAGTTCTAAAATATGTTTCATTCAATTCTAAAATATGTTTCATTCGATCTAAAATATGTCTCATTCTATTCTAAAATACGTTTATGGTAATTTAATTCTAAAATACGTTTCACGGAAATGTTAACCCTACGCAATCATGAACAGAGTCGATGAATTTTATGTACTAGGCAGGGGCGCCGACTCCGTGGGTGCTCGGGGGCTCCAGCACCCACGAGAAGTAAATAGTGGGTATGGAGCACCCATGACCGCAAACTAATCAGGAATCAGCTTTAAGCGATACCTCTACTACATGAGCCGCCGCGCGGCAACACGTCTCATTTATCTACACTACTAATATTATAAAGAGGAAAGATTTGTATGTATTTTTGTATGTTTGTAACGAATAAACTCAAAAACTACTGGACCGATTTCAAAGATTCTTTCACCATTAGAATGCTACATTATCCCTGAGTAACATAGGCTATATTTATTACTAGAAAAAAATAGGGATCCCTCAAAATAAAATGGCTATAATTTATTTTGAAATTTTGAAAAAAAAAATCTTATTAACCGAAGCGAAGCGAGGGCGGGTCGCTAGTTGTTAATACAACTGTTTTAAGAGTCAATCACAAAAAAAAATCTTTTTCTCCTTCGTTCACGATAAACTATTAGAATTTTTTTGTAATGTTGCAAGAAATAATAATACAATGCCTTGGTTAATTATTTTTTCTATCTGGCAACGCTAGCTAATGTTAGGCTGCCTCAAAAGTAACTCTACACGTGTGGTTCAGTGGTTAAACGAGTCATCAAATAAGCATGAGCACCCACGGGGTTTTCTAAAAGCCGGCGCCCCTGGTACTAGGCATGTTATGAAGCTCCGCAACCGAAACCCGATTCGGTTAAAAGATTCGGATGTTATTCTTATTTATTACAAATAATTTCATTCATTACTGTTGGGGACGGAAACGAGGCGAAATTTGACATGTACCTACTTGCTGCTTGCGTTTGATTTGAAAGATTTTTCGTTCGTTCTTGATGGGAGTAAAGTTACAATTATTCCCTATTTGGTTTTATTTTTTTTGCTTTCAGTTAGTTATACACTTTTTAAAATACATATTCGTTCATTGTGCAGTATCCGATGCAATATTGTCGTAAATAACCAGAAATTCAGGTTTAGAAAGAAACGGAAACAAACCACAGCCAGTTCACAACACAGAGATTATTGCCACAAATAGAGGTTATGTTCTTGTTAAACAAACTCGATGACGGGTGTCTGAAGTTTATTTTGATCTGTGTTAACATTACTTTTTTATACATTGTGACAAAAGTAGCAACCTATACAGCCGCAATTTTGACGTCGTCGCCTATATTTCACATTTATCATTATAATATCCTAATCCTTTGTCAAAAAATAAATAAAACTTGTACGAGATATTGTACATGTCTAATTCTTTAGAAAAATTTATAAATAATGAATCATTACAGAATTTGCACCATCCCCATTCAGTCAGCCGAATGTGCCGAAACAATTACCACCGTCACCAGCCCTTTTACCGTCCACTGTTGAACACGGATCCTTCACACACATTGCCTTGTACATGAGGGATGTATGCCCCTAAAACGGCACTCTAGCCAAGCAGGTTGTCGAGTTCACTCATGTACACATGGTATAATCCCCCAGGGCCTATGGTAGCCGTGTTGTAATCGCGTAGTCGCCTTTTACGGCATCCACGGGAAGAGATGGTAAACTAACTTCTTGGTGTTAAATCAATCAATTCGTAGTCGTATTTGAATATGTTTAATAACTTCTAAGTAGCAGCTATTTCCATAAAAGAGATATACCTCAAACGCTAATTTAGCCCTTTCTTTACAGCACTTCGACCAAATTCCAAACGTCCCAGCTGGAGAAGAAGCCCACTACGGAGGTTCCGTATCTTTAGCAGATTACTGTCCCTACTTGCAGGAGTTCACGTGGAAACACAATAACACACTTGTGAGGGGCAGTCGGTGTTCGTACGAGGAGAACACGCCTAGTGAGTAATTTTGAATTAGTTTCTACGATTGACGATAGATGGTACTGTACGCGTAAGTCACATTGCCGTATAATATAGCTATAATATTTTTAACATAATTCAGCATATTTATTCATACTTCCCTTACTTATAACTTATATAAAATAAGACTTGCCTTACTTCTAAAATCTGTATTTTCTATAGAATACGGGTTAGCTACACATTAGAACCTACGGTTAGCAATAGGCTAATGTACCCAAAACCATTTAAAACTTGCCTTAATAAAGGCTACTAATAAGTAGCGCATTAAAGTACCCATGGGTATAGGTTGACCTGTTGCGGACTGTACACTAAGCAGGGCTTGTATCGTGACACCCAATGAATGCAATGCAATAATCCCTTTCAGCATCCACTGCTGGACATGGGGCTCCTCATGCACATTGACTTGTGCATGATGGATGGATGGCCATAAAAGGCCACGCTGTCCAAACGGGTTGGCGAGTCCACTCTTTTATGTAGTGGCTTGTGGTAGCGGCTTTGTTATCCCTTAGTCGCCACGACACAACGCCCACGAAAGAGATGGGGATGGTGCTATTCTCCACGACGCACCACACCACACGGCCAGTTTCCACCAATACCTAAGATGTATTATCATAGGAATATATCTTAATAACTATATGTTATTGTTGCAGAGACTGATGTTAATTTTGCACTAGAGAACTACGGACCACACTCAAAATGCTTCGACCACAGTGACAGAGTGTGGGAGCAAAAATCTTGTAGACAGGTGCGTATACTTATTTTCCTAGAAACTATAACTTAATTAGGGTCCTACGAAAATAATCTATCTATATAAACAAAAATGTAAACGTTCGTTTATTCAAAATCGTAAATCTCCGAAAGTTCTTCACCGATTGCTTTGAAATTTTGACAAAACGTTGCATTCGAATAAGCGCGTGTTTTTATATACCTATCACGGGGTAAAAACATGCTTCTTATCTAAAAACAGATAAAAACAGGGTAAGCGCCATCTGTTGGGCAGCCACAGCAACGCGTTGCCCGGTACAGCTAGTGTAAAATATACTAGTATGTCATTTAATAGGTTATTATGGTGTTAATATTTATAAGAAAACTGTCAAAACCTGCAAAAATATCTGGTGGTTAAAATTATCTTATAAATTTTAATTCATAGCTTACAACATAATACATCCACGCGCGCAATGCAACGGTTCGCGGCTAGAATCAAAGCAGACTATCGGTTCTCTTGTTAAATTCATTTTACCGCAAATTTTTAAATTGCTACCTGAAATAAGAAACAAACGACAACTTTGAAAATTTAATGGCGTTTGACAAGCAAAGAGTTCCATTATCAGAATTCGAATTTGTTTTTTTTTTTCGTATTGTACATACAATAGCCAGTTCTAAGAACTTTTAATTTGACCTATCATAATTAGACATTCGATATGAAATCACATTCATTTGACAGTACAAAGTCTGTAAAACTGTGATGAAAAATAACAGGAAAATCAAACTATCAACTGATTAATAGATCATTTAACTGTACGCGTAGATAAATACTACGTAATCAAAAGTCAAAATTCTTTGGTTCATAAATATTCATAAATGTTTATTCAATCGCACTTACATACTATTATATACAAATTAAATATTGTATATATTAATATTGTAATAAATGAGATTATTTCTCCATTTTGTACGTGCACGAAGATCCACTCTTTTTAAGAGAGCAGGATTACTTATTACAATAAATACCTATCTATGCTTCACATAGAAAGTAGGAAACTACACAGAGAAATTTACAAGTTTAAGCTTCTATACATACACATACTTAGATATTTAGAAATATTTAAATATTAAGATACTATATTGATTTATTCGTCCGATTTAGATTCAACAATTGAATGCATTTGGAAATCCTGTACGAATGATAATTTATTATAGCTACCAATCGTGTCGCACAATCTGTACCCATCAAAATTTTATACAAATCTGGAAACACAGAACCACATACATACTATTGATTGCATGTAACATAAATATGTACATATTATATTTAATTTATAACGTTCAATAAGATCAACTTATGAAATATCTATTTAAAACTAATAATAATAATAATAATGAAAATAGTAAGTTCAGTCCATTATTTTACGATACAAGGCACCTACTCAATGTATGCCTATATGTATATGAGCATGTTGTATTTTGGTACCTGTACCTCGTACTACACAAATAAAATACAATTAATAACTACCAATGTTTCATTATAGGAATATACCAATTATACCAATAATTGAATAGGATTTTGCAAGGTCGGCGGCGCGCCCGCATACCCCCTGGTGTTGCAGGTGTCCACGGGCGGCGGTAACACTTACCATCACGTGGGACCGCTTGCTCGTCCGCCCACTAGTATATAAAAAAAAGAAAACAGAGGCAGTAGTAAAGTTGTGTGAATTTTATCAAAAGTGTCTGGTTATATTAATAGGGTCAGGCTGTTTCTTACTAAAAGTAATTTTATCAAAACGAAAGGGTCTAGTTATATTGGTCGGGCTGTTTCTTACTAAAAGTAAGTTTATCAAAAGAAAAGGGTCTGCTTATATTGGTCGGGCTTTTTCTTACTAAAAATATCAAAAGGAAAGGGTCTGGTTATATTGGTCAGGCTGTTACTGAGCGCTCACTCCCGGCCGCTATCCCACTACTGCCCGATACAGGAACTTTTGGCTGCTGGGTTTCCCCCCTGACCCGGTTCGCCCCTCCTTAGTAAACCTGCACCCCCCAGACTCCTCCGGGGGGTCCATATTAATACCAGGCTTAGTGTGGACGTCCAGTCAACATGAGCCACTCAGCACCAGGACTCCCGACCTCAAACCATCCTCCAGTCCCGACCTCCGAGTAGCCGGATTACAGGAGACGCCAAGCTCCCAGTCCCCAATACTAACTAAAAAGCTATACATAATCATTCAAAAAATTGTATCTTCAAATCCCGTTCTAATTGATTTAAAATAAGTTTTCTTTTCTGTAATGTATAAAGGAATTGAATAACGGGCTATTCTTTTTATTTTATTTTTAGGTTTTTTATGCTTTTTATAAATAAATATAGCCTTTTTTTTAAATATAATACAAAATAATGTTAAAAATGAACAACGCCAATACAAGCGCCCTCTTTTGTGTTAGTGAAGAACTATATAACATACCTCCGAGTAGTTCATACTAACGAATGACTGTTTTCATTCAAATACTCACAGAGGGCGCTCGTGGATTTGTGAAACTATAGTCGGAATTTTAATTCGATTCCAGATTTGACAATTTCAGTGTTGCAACGTTATGACAAGTACTAAATAGTAACGTTGCGAAATTATTCGATACGGAAATGGAATATTTCCGGATCGATTCTTCTCGTTTATAATTTTATTCTCGTAAACTAAGTATATCAGGAAATTAAATATTTGTGAACGGATAATTTAGTTATGACGATTAATTTTATTACGGATCTGAGAGTTTTCTTTAATAATTGTGTGTGAAATAAATAAATAAATGTGATCATGAAGGAACATGAGAAATAAAACAAATAGATGTATTATGGTAATATTTTATTTTATAAATCGTCGCCGTCATCGCTATCGCTATCGCTGTCACTTTCTGTAACATTTATTATAAATGTGTCTGTGATATTGTCAATTAACATATCTAGCCTACTCATTTTTTCCTCTTCTTTGACAACATGGGATACGCATTTAGACCATTCGGTGGCCGTAATTTTTTGAATGCCTTCCTCAAATAAATTTCTCACGTCTGTCAATTTGAAGGTTTTATTATTTTGAGCTACATGCCCCTTTACCTGAGCCCATATCAATTCGATAGGGTTCAGCTCGCAATGGTAAGGGGGCAGTCTTAAAACCGTGATCCCATGTTGTGCTGCCATTTCGTCTACAGCGTACTTATTAAAAGACTCGTTATGTGGAATCAGTTCTAAAAGCGTAGCTTTAACCATATCTGGTTCGTAATGAATATTTTTATTTAAAAGCCAGTCTTGAATGGCAGCTTTTTTCCAGCTCATTTTTGGTGCCGTTTCCAATTTTCGGGAGTGGTAAGGTGCATTATCCATCACCACAATTGAGTTTGGTCTTAATTTTGATAAGACTCCAGCGAACCACTCCTCAAAACAAACTGCATTCATCTCATCATGGTAATCTTCACAATTTTTCTTTGCTTCAAAAATCATGAGCCCCTCTTCCAGGAAGCCTTCTTCACTACCTATATGGCTAATTATGAGACGTTTGCCTTTTCCAGATGGGTTTTTTAATCCAGTGGTCAGTCCCTCCAAAAACGCTTGCCGAGATGATGTGACTTGCTTGTCCACCCAAGTTTTTTTACAGTATGACCTTAAATCACATATAGTACATGAACATTCAATATTACTATTAAATTTAATGTAAATGTATATTAATTCAAAATGTTAGCCTTACCTGCGTTAACCCAAGTTTCATCTTGATAATATATATGTCTCCCTTCTCGTCGAAACTGACATATAGATCGCAAGTAACGCTGGCGCCATGTTATTATATCATTTCGATCAATAAGTGTGCTCTTGCGTGACCGTGCAACAAATTTAAAATTAAGATGCTTCAAAATTTTTCTGAGGGTGTCTTTGGAAACCTTGGGCATTTCTGGATCATCGTTCATCACTTGTAAAATCTGAAATAGTAAATTTTATAATAGTTTGGAATCATTACTTATATATAAAAGATGTAGGTATAAAATAATACTGTCTGACTGATTGACTAACCTTTGCAATGGTTGGAGGTTCATTTCGGTAAAAGAACTGATGAACTATTCGTCGTATTGCGGAGAATGTAAATTCATCAATTTTATCTTTGAAACTTCGCTTTGGTCCAGTTTTTTTAGGGGGAGTTGGCGGCGCACCTTTATTTACTTCCTTCAAAACGTTACAAACAGAGCGTGAGGTTATTCCCAATATGTGAGCAACTTTGTTCATACATTCATTTTCTTCCACAACTTCAAAGGCCTCCAATTGCGCAGAAGTTTCATTTTTCACGTACTTATATGCGTTGCGGATCATTACTTTTTCAGTAACAGTGAAAGCTTTTCGTGGACGTTTTTTTCTTGGAGACAAGAAAACATCCACGTCTTTTTGTGATGTACTTGGCGGAGGATCCATTTTGATGGAAAACCAAAACAAATAGATTCACTCAAAGTTCACAAAAAACTATAAACGTAACAACAAACACAACGTAACAAAACTTTAACAAAAACCCAACAAAATAACAAAATATCGATTCGCAATGAAACGAGATATTCGTGCAGTCAGACTAGGAGAATGAAGCCGAATGACAAGATAAACAAAATGGCGATAGCTGCACGAGCGCGCACGGGTTGCCAATACAGAAAACTATCTAGGCTCTTTTATTATAAGTTTTGTTTTTAATATAAAAAAAAACAAAAATATTAACTTTTTATAAAATAAAGCAGCGGTTACTAATTAATAAATAATTGTTATGAATAACTATGTATTTATTTAAATAAAAATCAATAATTTAGTCTTTAATTGGCACACCAATATTATGATTACATAAACATAAATCGCGATTGTTTATCGATTTTTGTGTTCATCACTACACTATTATATGTGGTATCATTATTTTACAAAATGACAGTAGCTAATGTCAAATGTGGAATCGAATTATAATTCCGACTTTAGTGTGGATAATGTAGATAAGAATAAGTTCATCAATTATTTATTTGTTCTTTGTAACAAAAAAAAATCGCGAAATACATGTTAATTTTTCAGTACATTGTAGTCGTAGGTATTCACGACTCCTCGGAATGTCTCTGCTCACTGAATCCGGTTCCTGATTAAATTAATGAATTTGCTGCTCATTTTTTGTTATTTTTTAAATTAAAATAATTAAATTGTGTTTTTTACATTTACAGATAAGAGAATGGCAACACTGGGGTTCGGGTTGCTACAAGTATAAATGCGAGAGTGGCAGACTTCACATTGTGGTAAATATTGAGGTTTGCGTTTGTGTGAGTGCACACTGATTACAGTGATTCGTCATCATTGAACAATTCGGCACCCACTGACACATGTGCAAAGCTCATGTCTCGTTGATTTCACTGTGACTATCTCATTCGTTTACTCTTATTATTAATTCACTTCATTCAATGTTACTTATTTTTTTTTTTGTAAAACTATCAATTTTTGGGTTTTATATTTAACAGATTTCGTTAAGAACTCACAATACATTTTTTTCTAAAAATATTTGCATAGTTTTCATGTCAGTGAATCTAAAATTGCGAGCAGAATTCATGGTGTTAGATTTAGGAATAGATTTGAATACATTCTGTATAAAGTAAAAAAGTAAAACATGAAATTCTGGGGACAATAATGATCAAATCGAGCTAATTTATCGACTAAGTGTTATATGCATTAAAGCCTGACCAGAAAAATAAGAAACTTGCTGTGAGGACGCCACATTTGCTTTTTTCATAGCTAGTTAGTGTTCCCCACTCGTCAGATGCACTTTTTGCACTGTGATAAAAGTGTCCAATTTAATTAGTTCACTTTACCTCATCTGATAATTTCTTTTCCTGGTTGTTCGACGCTCGATTGCAAGCAAACAATGTTTTAAACAAATGAGTACATTCAACTTATTTTACAGTTCTGTTTCAAATACAGAAAGATCTATTTATTTTCCGCTCAATTGTACATCGTCGGACGAGTGAGGGGTTTTGTTTTTTATAGAAAGAATGTGGCAAACTAGCATACAGTCCACCTGGTGGTAAGCGGATACTGTCGTCCATAGACATCCGCGATACATGCCAACATATTAGTCCAAAATGGCAAATTTTAGCACGCCTCCGGATGCGCTGCCTACGTTCGTTGATGAAAGAATGGATTTGGAGAAAGGGTTGGGGACGTGGGAAGGATGGCAATGGGCTCTGGCATATCTCACTCACTACCGAAACACGTAGCATTGGGGAATATGATAAAGTGGGAAATGCAGTACATTTCAAGGTACTGTGAGAGAGGGGTAACGTAAAACGAGGCCAGTCGAGTGCACCCAGTGGCTGTTGGATTGCAGCGTGCACTCTCCCCCCTCCAAATGATATTTGGATGATCCTCTCCTCCAAGGAATAATACTAATTAGTGCAGAAGACGAGTTAAGAAATTGACTAGTTACGGGTGTATTAATCAAAATGACGTATATGGAAAGAAACGGCTCAGTTAAGTTCCTAAGGGACCTAAGGGAAGACTGACGGTTTCCTAAGGGAGCTAGTTTTTTTTGTTAAAATGTTCATTTTCTTTAGGTGGGTAATTACACGTACACGTGTTACCACGCCGGTCAAGTGCTGCAAGTGCGTATAATTCAGCGCGGGTGGTTGCACAAGGGCGGGGTCCTGTGTCCGCCGTGCAGGGAGCTCTGTGGACGCGAGTTTGCTGTAAGTAGTTTGTTTTGTAGTTTCGTACTTAGTTTTTGGGAGTTTACAAGTAGTTTTTGTAGTTTTGATTCTTTGACCGTTATTCTAACATTTGTACGGACGCTATTCGGTAAAACATAGAGAACTGACTGCAGGCATAAATGTATAAAAGAGTAGAAAATAGTTTCTGATATTTTGAAATAGTTTGATTGCTTAAAGCAGCGGTCGGCAACCCGCGGCTCGCGAGCCTTCTCCTCGCGACTGTTTTATAAATAAAGGTCTTATCATTCGGAATTATTTTAATTTCGTGCCAAAACTGAAATCTGTGACATCCGCGAAAGCCAGCCTACCGCGCCGGCCCACAGTACACTATAGTCACTTGATCACTTTACTTTGATCACAGATAAGTATTTGAGTGCCATTCTACGAATTTCTACGACTGACATGAAAGCAAACATTCCACAAATAGCCAGTCAGACTCAAAAATCACATTAGATTTTGATTCGAATCGCATGTATAGTTGTTTCGAAGTTCTCATTTAATTTGTCTGTTTTTTCTCATTTTCTTTCTGTTATTGTTCCTACTTATTAATAAAATTTAAATAAAATGATGATGAATAAAATGTAAAAGTAAAAAGTAAGTTGTTTTTACATTTTTAACAAAAGTATGAAGTATGAAAATTATGAAGTATGAAAAGTATGAAGTATGAAAAGTATGAAGTATGAAAAGTATGAAGTATGAAAAGTATGAAGTATGAAAAGTATGAAGTATGAAAAGTATGAAGTATGAAAAGCATGAAGTATGAAAAGTATGAAGTATGAAAAAAGGTACCTATTAACAAAAGTATGAACAAGTGCGGCCCGCCTTTATTTCATTTTGCCACTATGTGGCCCTTGTCTGCTAAAAGGTTGCCGACCGCTGGCTTAAAGTAATTTTGGTAGTTTTAAGTAGTCTAAGTAGTTATGGCTTTAACATATATGATAATTAAACATTTGATTTGAAGTGGGGGGGAATTTTAACAAAATACAATTTCTAAGTGTTTACAGACGACAAGTGGTTTGATGATTGAAAGTACTCTTTGGTCAGTAGTTCAAAGTATTTTATGTTAGTTTAAAGTTGTTCTTGGTGGCTTGTACTAAATAGTCAGTCGAGGTGGTTTTAAGTACTTAGGAAGTTGTAATACTTACAATACTTACAACTTCATACTGATAGCTTCAAAGAGTTTTTAATAGTATAATTTTTGGCCGTTGAAAATATTTAGTGTATTCGTGTTTTGATATTACTGTTTTTGTGACTACATAGGTGTTTAAAAATTGTACATTTTAACTGTACATTATAATTGTATATTATTTTCGTACACTATAATTGTACATTGTAATTGATCATTATATAATTACACGTTACAATTATACATTATAATTGCACATTATTATTGTACATTATAATTGTATAACAATAAAAATAATTGTTTAAACCTTTTCATGAACATAAATATTTAAATAACTTTTTTCAGTCTCGCGATGAATATTGCAAAGGAGGCGAAGAAGCGTTACCACCGAATTTATATCCTAATGACGTTTTAACATGTGGCGTTGCCGCACTTTTACCCACCGCCATCTTGTTCGCGGCCGCCATCTTGTGTTCCACTGTCAACGTTTGAATTTTAGAATGCAAAGGGAATTTTGTAGTTTTTTAATTGAAAATATTGTTAAAAATTGTATGGGCAGCGCTGTGTGTGTTAAAAATGGTACACAGTTTAGATATTTATACTTTGACACGCTGATTATTTTCACTTTTGGTCTGTCACGTGTCGTTTTTCTTTATATAAGAAATAAAAAAGCATCGGTAACTTACTATGTACCTATAATTCTGTTCCAATACCATTTGTCGAAAATGTCAACAAACATGGCGGCCTGGGGTCACTGACACGGCCCTAAATTATATAGGTAGCGAGGTGATAATTGTTTACATATGCATAATTTAATTCATGGAGGTTATAACTTTGCCCTGGATTTAAAGCGAAATGTTGAGATGTTGCTTTGGTCGTGTCAGTTACTGCGGGCCGCCATGTTTGTTTACGTTTTATACAAATTGGATTGGAACGGAATATAAAATTGTATGCATGTGACAAGCCAAAGGAATAAGTAATATTGTAGTAGGTACCCTTCAGCAATTTTTAATTTAAAAAATCATAGTTATAATAATAATAAATAGATTTATACACATGCACACACACACACACACAAAGAAATTACAATAATATAATCACAAAATTATAAGAGTAATTATGTCGTCTTGTAAATTGTCAAAAACTATTCAATTTCAGTTTATGTAAATACATATATACATTTTTATTACCATTTAAAAGAGAAACAAATAAAAATAGAGCTGCCCCCTCCCGGCTACCATTTATTTCAGACGTGAAAAAGTCGCGGGAAATAATGAATTATTGCTCAATGTGTTATAAATACTTATTAATTTAGACAATTCCGTTGCTGGCGTCGCGTTGCTATAATCCTATTGGTTTTTTCTTGTATACAGTGTGTTACGCGATCGATTACGGATACTTTAAGAGAGTGTTATACACTTATTTTTATTGTCAAAAACACTTTCGTTTTAATTGTTTTTTTGAAGGGGAGAATGCACGCTGCAATCCAACAGCCGCTGGGCGCGCTCGACTGGCCACGTTACCCCTCTCTCACAGAAGACTACCTTGAAATGTACTCCATTTCCCACTTTTATCTTATTTCCCCAATGTACGTACGTGTTTTGGTTGTGAGTGAGATGTGCCAGAGCCCGTTCCCATCCTATCCCTACCCATTTTCCTAACTCTTTCTCCAAATCCATTCCTATATCACCAAAGGTAGGCAGCGCATCCGGGGGCGTGCCAACGTTCGTCATTTTGGACTAATGTTGGCATGTATCGCGGATGTCTATGGGCGACAGTATCCACTTACCATCAGGAGGACTGTATGCTCGTATGTATACAAAAAAAACGTATTTTAGTCCTAAAAATAAGTGTAGGTTGAAATACTCACTTAAAATATCCGTAATCGATCCCCTGTATATCCCCTGTAACGCACTGTATATTTCCTTATTTTTCTTCAAATTTCACCATCACATTTGTTATTATAATCAATACTGTTCTTTGTATTTTTTTCATTTTCTTTTATATTTAGCTTTTTTTAAAAAAAAAAAAAAAATATGAAACGACGGAACTTATATTTAATTAATTTTTTAGTGTAAAACAAATCATTTATGTTTAATAACTTGACCAAGAAAGAAAAGAAGATAAACTGATAATTATTATCACAATAAATAAATGATAATTATCAAGTTATAGTTTAAAAATAATCTTAAGTTATTTACTTTATTTTTTTAAAGAACCAAAACTTGTAGTTAGTTCGTGTAATGTATTTATTGTAGGTCGGATATTCGGGTGCATATTTACCTAAGGTTGTGGTGTTGGATAAGTATAGGGTGCACTTTTGTATCTTGCCGCGTCGACAAATTTTATGTTCCGACTATAGAATACGATGCATATACCTAAAGTTGTAAAGTTATCCCCAAGACCCTCAGAACTGCATTCCTACAAATTGCCATTAGAACTAAGAATTTGAGTCCAAATCCGAAGTTTATAATATCTTCAATAGTGCGTTAGATCCTATCGACTCCGTCCTGGTCACCATCAGACCTTCAAACCTGCTGAGGAGTATCATAAATAAGCATCGTATCAGTTGTGAAATCCCGGGATTTCGGTTATCAAATAAATTATTTTAAGAAGCCGCCTCTCCGTACTTTATACCTTGTAGGTAAATATGCGCCCGAATATCCGATCTCTAATTTTGTATTATAATTTTTGAAAAGACATTATTTTTATATTATTTGTTATTTTGTAAAAAAATATTTTTATAATTTGTATTTTAGCGTTCTCTAGAAATATGTAAGTTTTGTTAAAAAAAAAAACTCAAAAATCATGGACGTTACTTAATTTTAAAAAGAAATCCGGTATTTATTATTAACATTTAAGGATGTAATTATTGTCCGTGTCCCCCTTGAAGTTTCTTAAGTTAAGAAAACGTTTACTTAAACTTAAGTGTGCTCTAAATGCCATAACTTATTTCTACTATTTAGCCTTAAATGTATTTCCTACTTATAAGGGTGTATCTTTGTATTTTGGACTATATTTATATTTTAATATTGACTTAGTAGGTTAAAAGTATTCTAGAAAGATATATTGCAAAATTAGGTCCAATATTAAATAATAATAATAATAATTATTACTTTAGAATGTACCTACTGTGTATAAGAAGCTTGCATTCCCAGAGGAAAGAGTATATATAGGCCCTTTCCCGAAAAATAAAGCCTTTTAATTAATTTTTTGTTGTAAAAAATAATCAACGACACGACAATAGATGTACAGCTTAACATAAATATATACATTCGAATTTTACAGACGATTTAAAAATAGTGCTTTTTTATATAGAATAAGGAGATAGAAAAGCCTACAGTCCACCCGATGGTAAGTGGATACTGTCGTCCATAGACATCCGCGATACATGCCAACATCAATCTAGAATGACAAACGTTGACACGCCCCCGGATGCGCTGCCTACCTTTGCAGATTACGGAATGGAATGGGGAAAATGGGAAATGATAGGATGGGATGGGAATGAGCACTGACATATCTCAGTCACTACCGAAACACGTACGTACATTGGGAAAATACGATAAAGTAGGAAATGCAGTACATTTCAAGGTAGCCTTCTGTGAGAGAGAGGTAGCGTGGCCAGTCGAATGCGCCCTGAAGATGAGAATCTTGATCCCCCTCCCTCTCTCCTTGTACATTGGCTGGCGACAGCCTTGGTGAGTAGAGTATAGATACCCCTAAGCTATCACCGCTCTCAAAATGTCGCTTATATACATTTTCACTCGCGTACATTTATTTTGTAAATATTAACTTGTGTTGGTGTTTGTAAAGGTGCTTAAACGCTTTAAATGTGATTTATTTTATCATTCCCAATTTGTAATTTACTTTTAAATATTTCATACACATGTTCAAGTGTAGTTATTGTATTTATAAACTAAGGACATATACAAGTTGAAGTTTTAATGATTTTGGAACCGCGATCATTTTATTATTAAACATTAGTAATAATCAATGCACAGGGCCAAATTAGAAACAATATAAAACGAGTTCAATAGTGAGAACTCGTAGTAACGCAACACGTAGCACGCGAGTGAAGCTCCCCCCGCGGCCCGCGCCACACTCCGCGCTCGCCCACATTCAGTCTAGGTCGGTGGTACTAAACCGGTGGTCCGTCAGGACGCTAGCAGCGGTCCGCAATGTTATTAAGTCATTTAACCAAAGATATATTTAGAAAATGATTTAACCCTCTGGCGGCCCTGTACGGGTCTCAAACGCAAACCCCAGTTGCGTTCGAGTGTTGGTGAGCGCTAAGCGCTAATATACTAAGCGCGCAGTAGGGAAACTCGCCGTTATAATTACCTAGACGAAATAAGTGTAAGGGTTGTCGTTGATACATGTCGCTTTTTCGGCAACCGACAGATTAATAAATGGCATGTTTGAAATTCGATAAAGAACTCGACAGTTAACGAAGCTCTAACATCTCAGTAATGTAACTTTTGTGAAGAATATTTCTCATCTCGTTGTATATGTATTTGCACTTCTCAGTAAAACTTGTAACTTTTTGATAGTAAGTTTTATTTCTTTTTCACCAAACCATATACGGTCAGTGGTCCATGATGAGAAAAGAAATGGCTCAAATGGCCCCTCGTCTCGTGGTTGAGAACCACTTGTCTGGCTAGAGTGCATTGACCCCCGGCTCGTGAGCTACTACGTGTCAAAGTTCAATAAACAAAAAAAATATGTTTACCTTGCATACATTTCTTGGCCTTACCTATTAATAGTAAGTACTTACTAGAGTAATGACGTCACGGCTCTAAAACCATTAAAATTGCAGCGTGTATTTTATTTTTATGGATGAACACAGAATATTAAGTAAACTAAAATAAAATTTCTTCAAACTTATCTAGGGATATATTCTGAGATCTTTTGAAGTTTATCAGACGAATTTACCTTTTTTTTATTTCCAATAAATGTGAAGATATCAAAACTATTGCTTGAATGTGTGTCCAAAAAGTATTTAGTTTCGCGTATACGTGAAAGAGATAGGATAAATGTACTGACTTGGGTTAATAAAGAATATTTTTTAAAAGCCGTCTTTTGTTCAATTTATATCAACTCACGTGATACTATATTTCAAAGAAATATAATTATTATTTTTGACAACCCCGGAAATGCCTTTCCGAGTACGATAGGAATACTGGTGAATCATTTACCTACATCTTGATTCAGGGATCTGAAGGAAAATGGAGCAAAACGGAAGACCAGGAGATTTAGTAGTAAATTGTTAAAAAATGTTAAACTTTAGTATTTGTAAATCTAAGGTATGAGAGTTATTTTAAATACAGGCAATAAAAATCGCTTATTCCCCACTGCTCAACTAGTTAAGCAGTGGGTCATTGCATTGTATGTTTGAACTTTTTGTTCCCCACTGCACAACTGCTCAACTGACGATGGCCACTTGTAACTGTAGATAATATATAAGATATTGTATATATATTTCTTTGTAGTCTACGTAAACAGTTCACGTAATAAAATACGTAATTGAATAAAGCACACACTCAAGTGTAAACTCAGAGTGGCAGATGTCGCTGTGCTTAATAAAATACGTAATTGAATAAAGCGTATACTCAAGTGTAAAGTCATAGTGGCAGATGTCGCTGTACGTAATTGAATAAAGCGTATACTCAAGTGTAAAGTCATAGTGGCAGATGTCGCTGTACGTAATTGAATAAAACGTACACTCAAGTGTAACCTCATAGTGGCAGATGTCGCCGTACGTAATCGAATAAAGCGTACACTCGTGTAAACTCATATTGGCAGATGTCGCTGTGCGACCGCTTCCAACAGCAAAAACTAGTTTGTTGCACCTACAAGTTGATCGTTTTTAAATAGTGAGTAGTATAATTATATAAAATAGCAATAAAATACAGATACATATATTCATATATATGTATCAGGAATACAGGAAAAAAGATATGGTAGGTAGTTTACTCTCCGTGACCGTCGACTCGCCCGTTAACGTCGTCGGCATGCCCTAGACGACCCAATTACTGCTGCCAACGCGGCTCTTACACTACACTCAGGCTACACATATATGCAGTCATGCCGGAGACGAGGACGTCACCCTCGCTATACCGTGAACACACACCGGCCTCCAGCCAACACTTTTACCAGGTATAGGCACGTGCCTGGGCGTTTCTCACTCACTGGCGATGCCGTGGTACCGTACCAAAGCAACGCCTTGAGCAGAGGTCCGTCCCTTCCGCCGGTTTACCAGCGGGGAGCCCTTAGGCCCTTAGCCCACACCATAAACCATACATGTACGGTGACCCTTGAAAGATCACTAGAGCCACAAGAATTTAGCCATACCGAAGAAAAGGGTACAATTTGGTGGTGTGATTAACTTCGGAGGTTACGATGGGGTATGTAAAAATTAAAACTATTTTTAGTAAAAAACATATTTTAATAAAAAAACATCATTTTATTACAAAAACGAGCGCTATATTATTAGGAGCTTATCAGTTTTACACACGAGCATTTAACTAGGACTTTAAGACCACAAAACATTTGAAAAATTAGACTAAAACGCTTACTACCCCTCAACGCTAATCTTAAGGGTTGTTGAGCGTCGAGCGCTCATCACTCGTTTTTACAACACTAATTCTAACTAAATTATTACAATACATTGTTACAAAACAATAAAATATGTTGCAATTTGGGTAAATTAAAATAAATGTTAAAATTATTAATGAAATTGATTGAGAATTCCAATATATTGACATAAATGACTAAATGCATATTAGGTATAATTGTAATCTGGCAATCGAAAATATTCGGAATTATTTACATGGCAATATTTTTGAAATAATAGTAGTATTTCTAGTGCACAACACTCAATCGATAAATTAACACATATATCGATTTGATCATTATTGTCCCAGCACTATTCGAGGCACTTTGACACCTGTCATTCTAATCAAGCTAGATGTAAAGACTATAGTCACAGACGACTAATACTATAGACCCAGTCACGACGTGGCCACATGCGATATAAAATGCCTTTAAAGTTTGGGCACAATCACGGCAGAATGATGTGTTGACCTTGAAAAAACCCGCACACAGAGTAGGATGTACGATGGCAATACTGTCTCTTTTTTTACGCCAATGATACATAAGCGCTTCTCTTTTCTGTTAGACAGTGAGGGAAGATATCACTATGTCTATAGGTTTCTCTATCTACGACTGTAGCATACCTTTTCCAAGCCGCGCCGCGCGTGGTCGCTACCCTCTACTGAGTAATGAACGTTACAAACGTTATAGATAGAACCACAAAACATTATATGTTTCTAACTTTTGATTTATGCCCTAATACAATTGTATTTTTCGCTGGAACGGTTTTGTATATTTTAAGTTAGTTGACGTTTTATTTCAGTGAAACATTTTATAATACCGAAGACTTCAACTACATATATTGCGTCAATTCCTCAGTCTTATTGTTTTCGTCTTTTCAAAACCCTCTTTTTAGGAACAATTTTTATATCCTCAGTAATTTCAACAAATTTAAATTTATTTGGAAAACCAACTACCCTCTTTGGTTTCAAATAACTAACAAAATATGTCAGTTCTCGATTACTACAGTGGGTGGGGAAGCAAATATTCAATCTTTTACCTGGTACTACCCATTCTAGAGGGTAGTCTAAATTTTCGTAACCTTCCCATATAATGGCGGAGAAGTATAGGAATAGAAAATTACTGTTTTCGTCGTCAATACACTTTGTATGAGAAAAATTCTGATGTCTATTTCTGCAAAGATGTATTTTGGAGTCATTGATATCATTTGTTACACCTGGCACTAAATCTGTAACAGTGCTGAAAAACAAACAAAAGAGTAATGGTGAGGCAATCTGAGCAATCCTTATTGTTGGAAAAGATATTGCAATTGTATTTAATTTGAAAAGAGGTAATTATAGATATCAGTTTAAAAAACTCAGAACTACGTAGCTTTGCGTTATTAATATTTAGTTTAATTTACCGCTATTTTTTTCCTGTTATAGCGCAGAAGTTCCGTCGATGTAAGTCCGGAGTCGCTCAATAAAGCGATAGTAGATTAACAGAGGACTCCTTGGAGGCACTTGGACGCGACTGGACATTGGCAGGATACGTTTTAGACTTTAAAATTGTTTATTACCAAGAAAACTTGACAGTGGCAGAATGTGCTAATTGCACCATTCCTATGATAAAAAAGAAAAAAAATAGAGTTCCCGCCAAATGGGTGTTTCCTTTTGCCCTATTTCGAAAGCTACTATATTTTTAATAGAAAAAAAAAATGAATCAAAGAAATTACCTGTACAACTCCCATTTTGCATCATCCACATACACTTTCAAATTCAGCTTCTTGTAAATCTCGTTAAAAAGAAATTCATATCCATATTTCGCGGACGCACGCAACGCTATCTTATTACCATCTCTTTTTAACCAATTCTCTATCTCTTTCATTAGGTTCTCTATACAAGCACTGCGTTTTGGAAATACGTTATATTTCTCATTGTGGAATGTTGTATCTAAATATAAAGCATCTAATTTGATTGTATGTCCATTTTCATGGAAGTGAATGTATTTCGAGACATCGCTACAACTTATTCTGAAGTCTCCAGTGTACAAGACGGTTTTGTATTCGGTTTTGTAAAGAAACATAACTGAGCCGAAGCAGTGGCCAGCTGGTATGAGACACACTTCTAAGTATAATTCTGTTTCGTTGTTCGAGTCTCTTGGTAAGGTTATTAGGGAAGAGCCTGTGAAATTAAAAGGATTTATACATAATGGCTTTCTTGAAGTTTTTTTTTTTTGCAAGGTCGGCGGCGCACCCGCACACCCCCTGGTGTTGCACTTACCATCAAGTGAGACTGCTAGCACGTTTGCCTAGTTCCCCATAAAAAAAAATATTCGTTTATTTAGAAGTATTACAAAATAAGTAAATATGGTCCCAAATACTGAGTTTGATACTAAATTGTCAAATTAGTGGAGTAAGGCAGCCCCTGTACCTATAATGATGTTACTGAATCACACTGCACCCAAATTGTTTTCACATGCTATAAAATTGATTAAATTTTAATATTAATTTGCCGCTACTACAAACCCTGAGGAACCACACTACGTTAGGGCGCGTGAAGCCGGCGCCGCCGCAGCGCCGTGGAACTATGTAGACTAGACGCGACCGCGCCGACTAAACAACTCAATATCGGTGGTCTACACGCGCCCTGAGGCTTTAGAACAGCACCACCACATTTATTTACCATAGGTGATGTAAGGGATAACAAAGCCACTATCAAAAATCCCGCGGAACTACACAACCTCTTAAAGTAGACTCACCAACCGTCTTGGCCAGTGTTGCTTTTTAAGGCCATATATCCCTGATACACAAGACAATGTGGAGGCCCACGCCCAGCAGTGGGTACTGAAAGGGCTGATTATAGTGACCTTTTGATAGTAAAAAGATAATATCACAAATTTATATTTACCTAATTTAAGTGACTTTATATAATCCTTCAGTAATCCTTTACTTTCGTAGTTTATAATGGCTGCTGTAGCTTCAGACATATAGATAAATATATCTTTATTCAACAATGAAGATTTCAGAGCATTACTGTACAAGCCGACTGTATGATCCGTATGCGCATGGCTTAAAAAGTAAGCTCTTACATTTTCGTGGGGATTCTCAAAATTGTCTATGCATATTCCTGGTATTTCATCTATTTTACCCCAAAAAGAACTCTTCCCCATTTATTTTTAATCAATGGCCTTTTGTATTGTGATGTAGAATCCACAATAATTCATATAATGGGAAAATTAGTCTCTTGGAGGTTGATCGAGGTTGATCCTAGGATGTTATTATTAATAAGATTATTGATTAATATTAATAATCTACTTCTTCAACTTTTAGATCCCTTCTATGGTCAGTACTGACACCTAAAACAAATAGAGACAACACAAAGATATATTCTAAGAACATAGGACAGAATATTGTTATTTATTTAAAATATAACACTGATATATTAGTATAGTATTATCTCACAAAGGCAGGTTGTGCTTAGTAGCGGTTGGCGTGGCGTCTCAGCTGTCTAGTAAATTAAAATTTTACAGGAAGAGCAAAAAACATACTTTTTTGTAGCAGCTGAAAGTTTACAACATTATGAGGTAAATAGTAACTACGCTAAAACTGTACATTACATATTTTTTTGAAGAATTATAATGTAAATTAATGGCCAACGTCTGCATTTATTGTAATGTGTTAAGAAGTTGGATCACTTGCTATCCATTGACAGAGTTATTGATGTGGTCGATTTCTTAGAAATGTTTGAAACAGCATGAATAACTTTGTTTTCCTTTGTACTGTGAAATTTTGCATATAGGAACAGTTTATTATGTACATTAGGAAACATTGTGAAAGTGGTCAAGTGTGCCTCGGGTAAATTGCTATCTGTTGACAAAATTAATGATCCATTATACAGTTCCCACGACAATCACTGAAGTTTACACAAATGAAGTCAGGGGCAATGCTAGTTTTTGTAATAAATGATATATATAATATATTTATATGTTTACTAGCAGTAACCACAAGATTTTTATATAGCTTGATTCCTGTGGGAACACTAATGGATCTATATAAAAAAATACTCTAAATGTTAACCATCAAAATAACCATATGTTAACCCTAAATGTTAAAACTATATATTCAGTAACAAACTTATACAACTACCCCACAATATTATATCCATATTGAAACAACATTGTAGTTAATTTAACCAATAATGTGTTATTTGGTCTCCGACGAACAATGTGCTGCACTGTTAAAATAACGATGGAAACTTTATTTCACTCGGCTTTATTTCACTCACGTTGATTCCTCGCGGATGCGCGGCGAGATATAATCGCTGTTTAGTTTACTCAATGCTAGTATAATAGGGCGGAATCGCCGCGAGAGACTCGCTGGTGTATGCGTGAGTGTTCTTGTACGCGCGCAACCACTAATAAGCGTAATTCGCCTTCATGAAATAACAGAACTATAGTAAATCATACAAGGACGTAGAGTATTTGGCACGTTGATAAATATGTGGTCAGGTGTCTTTTTTTTCAATCAGTACCTAATTTTTGCACACTTTATAGAAAGAATATTCAAATAAACCGTAGCGAAATTCGACTTGATTCTGCGAACTTCAATTCGCCGAATAAATGTGATATCATTGATAAATATATACTATGTTTTTGATCACCTTTTAACTACCTATATTCATAGACGCATAAGACTAAAAGTAAACGAGTTTAATAGAAATAATTTGTTTTATTTAGATTAAATCTAGACTGAGTCTTTAGTTCTTGTTTAAGTTCTATTTAACATAGGTTCACTCCAAGAAAATGCTTGTGATAGGAATTAAGTTTTAAAACTGCCTTTTTTGTTTACCATTTGTCTTATGCTATAATGCATATGGTATAGATTTTTATTCTATTGCGTGTAAACTATTAACTACCAACGACAGACAGAGAGGAAAAATAATTACTTTTTACGTTTTTGCAATAATAGATTTGGGACTAAATTTTACAGTTGATACAGATTATTAAGTGTCAATATCAGCTGTATCTTTTAAACCGATGACTTTGTTTCATTTTATATATGGCAACGGTGCAATTAGCATATTCTGCCAGTGTTAAATTTTCTTCGCATTAAACAATTTTAAACAACGTATTCTATCAATGTCCAGTCCCGCTAGGAGTCGCTCAGTAAAGTAAGTATAGTACGTATAGTCAATAAGTATAGTAGGTTTACTGATATTAGAAGAGGACTCCTTGGAAGCACACGAAAAATGTAAAATGTCATATATTGACGGATCTAAATACATTGAGAAGATCATAGCATGAAACAAGAGACAGAGTAAATGGAATGTATGCAATGGATTATGTATGGAGAAATGTGTGCAATAATGTTTTTTTTTAATTCATAATGTTTTTTAATTTTATTTGTTGTTTGTATGTAATGTGAAACACGAGCAGAAGACTCGCTATTCTACCTCCTTAAATTGAACCGCTATTGCGGAAATTTTTCATCATGCAACACTTGAAATGAAATAGTAGGCTCAAAAATCCCTGTGGTCTCTGCAAGGTTTACCATTTTATCTGGTAATCAGGATTCATAAGGTAAAATTTTAACGATTATAGAAATGTAGTAATTTTTAGTAGGCTTTTATCGAAATTTTAAGGCCTTACGTCCCTTATGCACGAGACAATGTGCATGAGGAGGCCTATGCCCAGCAGTGATAACTGAAATGGTTGCATGCATTGGTTGCATAGGGAAATTTGATAAAATGTCTTCAGATTAATAAGGAAAAATTAAATGAAATACCAGTTTTTATCACAACCAACTTTGTTTTAATTATATTTGTTACATTTCAGTGGCGATTTTGTGGGAATCCTCATTATCAAAAACTAAAATCACAAATTATGTGTTATAGATTAAATTAAAATATATCGCACAAAGTTAAATTTAAATATAGCCTAGCCTAGATGTCTGTATATGAATAGTTTACTTACATATTTTGGGAAACTTTCAAAATATAAAAGTACCTACTGATGAATTGAATAATTATGGTATTAGTGATCAGAAAGATTTTTGGACCAGTTTTTGATGATTTACAAAGTAAGATTTTCCAACTGTAAATTATTACCTTATTTTAAGATTCTGTTGAAATAGAAACATGCTCTAACTTTCAAGATAAAACAATGTAAAAATATTTTCATTTATACTACAAACGACGTCATTTTTCAACAATGTCATATATTATTACCTGTTTTTTTTTTCAAAATAACCACTTATTTATCTCATACATTATTCTAATACGGCACCATATAGGAAGTTTGTATAATGACCACTGGCAACACTATGACCGGCACGATACCAACATAACAGAATCAGGTAGGTAGGTATTAGATCACTCAAAAGTCAAACCTCTGAAAGAAAAGAATAAATTGTCAAAAAAACTACCCTTCGTGCTTATCGTAAATTATTCTGGTTCCAATTTACATTCCAGTTTTAATTTTATGTACCTATGTGATATTATGTGCCAGTTTATTCCTATTATCTACGTGTATTTTTATATTTAAATATATCTGTGATATGTAAGTTTGTAGGTACCTATACCTATATTTTAAATCTGCAGAAACAAAGGACAAGGTAATATTGTTTATATTACACTATAGGTAATCGATGTCTGTTTTTTTCCACTGAGCCGCGGATTTGTTTACCTTTGTGTTTAAAAATATACATTCGAAATAAGAATGCAAACGAGATTTGTTTGTTTGCCATTTTATGGTTTAATAATATTATCTCGACCCGACGCACGAGATGACCCACATGTGGGGCGTGACGTCGACTCAAATCATTCCATTCGTCTTGTGGTGGACCTACCTGGGTACCACCACGGAAACCCCAGTTGGGCTTCCGTGGTGGCTGGCTTAGTGAAGATGCAGAAGGCGGCGCTGCTAGATACGGCCGAATCCCGGCCGACTGCTTCCGTCAGGGGTTATACCTCTCCCTCATATTGGCTTGACGAGGGAGAGACTAGGTGGTTCAGTACCGTATTTTAAATTAATAAATATTGAGTGAAACAATGGTTACTATTTTTATCATGTGTTTATTATAATTATTTGTGTTTTATACATAATATATAAAGCTAGTACACACTGATTACTGTATTCTATAAATCATTCTATAACCAATAAATAAATATAAATATTTAATAAATCATTTTCCACTTAGGTCTATAAAAAAATTAAGTAATGAAAATTAACAAAAGAAAAATATTCCTTACTAAATGCTGTTATACTATTTATGATTATTTAAATTAGAATAAAATTATTGATAATTGTGAGTAATTAAATTATAATCAAAATTATATTTAATAATCAGATCTGAGTTATATGACTCAGTTAGTTTTATTATATAATTATGACAACTATTTTGATAATTTTTAAGCCCTCCTAATTGCTGTGCCCTACAGGGTCCATAATGATCTCATAGTTTTTATGTTCACTAATTTGTAAAACATGGAATGCAATAAAGTATTGAGTAATGCCTATATCTGCTAATGTCTTCCCTAAAATGTCTGCTTCTGAAATAAAATCATTTTTTAATACAGCCATATCTTAAAATAACCATTTCCTAAAATGACACATCTGAAAATATCCATTTAATTAATTGTCCACAGATTACAAAATAGATATTACTTGGAATCCTAAAATACTCTATTTTTTAAAGGTTGCAATCCCCCTGGTGTTGGATGGACAGGGGGACTACTTACCATCATGCGACCTGCCCTATGTCATGTCTTCTATATAAAAATTAACCTAATTTTTGTTCCAGTGAAATGACAGAGGAAGCATCTGCTTTCGTAGATTCAGTTATGAATAAACTAATGGCGTTGACAATTATATCCGATAGTAATCTTTATATAGATGCTGAAAACAATTTGGAATTACAAACACATGTATATGTGAACAAACATGTCAATAAACAGATAATGAAAGAATTAAAGTGTAATACAAGTTGGAGAAATAAAAACATGGATAAAATATTCAATTACAAATATGAAATTGACAACAAATTGTTTAATATTGAGGAAACTTACACTGGAGGCTTGTACGCTGAATGTGAAATATATGCAACGAGAAAAGGAGTAAAGGATACGAATATTGTGGCTATTGTAGATAGTCCTGGTAAGTAGCAGGGGTGGATCATGAATTTGGGGACCCTGGGCGAACACTACTTGGAGGCCTACCTAATTAATCAAACTAATTGCCATTTTGTCAAAAAACTGTTTTCTATAATGATGTATAGGTTATAGGTCCATTATGTATACATATATTGTTTATTGTCTTCAATGGGGGCTGGGGCCCCTTTATATCCACGGGACCCTGGGCTTCAGCCCAAAAATCCCATATATAGATCCTCCCTTGGTAAGTAGACTGACATACAAAATCTTGTAACTACAACCAACCCTTTCAGTATGCATTATTGATCACGGGCTTCTTTATGCAAATTGTCTTATGTATGTCCTCATACTCATACATACATACATATGACAGCGATACATTCCTATGTATCGGTGTCGGTGCAGTTCTTATTTGATTGTCTGTTGAGTTAGGTTACATCAGGTTTCGGCAATTAGCAGACCGCGGAGGGTATAAATTGGACCTTCTACCTTTCTATCTATTTCTATCCATTTATTTCTATTGTACAATCTGCATAATGTGATGCATTTTGAATATTATTTTCTGCCATTTTTGAAGTATACTGCGAGAGTGATCAGTTGCCATGCAAGCGGCGAGCGAACACAGTTTCTAGCTAGATAACAACGACGCTCTATTATGGTTTTTATAGTAAACATGAAAATAATTATTATAGATAGTTTTTATTGACCACGTTCCTCTTTTGGCATACAAAGTTGCTTGTAATTTTTTTTTTTCTGGACTCGATTGAAACATTTTAATTATCTAGACCGCACTAATTAATTGCCGACCCCTGGGTTACATGTTCATATTCTTATTGAGACACTTAAAATATCCTCCAAATATTTTACTTTACATCAATAGAATTACCAATAACAGTTACACAGATTGATTCACAAGAGACAAGAGAGCAGGGGCTTACAGTGCCGCTTGGCCTCTACTGCTGAGCTAATAAGTCTCCCTTACAGCTGTAAAGCACCACTCTGACCAAGCAGATTGACGAGCTCACTCTTTTAGAGTTGGTGTAGTTCTTCAGGGCGTTTGGTAGCGAGCGCCTTTTACGACACCTATGGGAAGAGATGCGGTTGGTACTATTCTAAAGCAGGCTGACACCACATAGCCAAGCTCTTATAATGTTTTTTTTTTCAGCCTCAAGTATAGCCACAAATAATTCACATATGAGTATAAAAGAAGTTGAAGATGGCTACTTAGTAAACTCTACTATTTTCATATCAGACCACGCTTGGCATACACTTGTAACATTTTTTGACAAATCCCATCCATATTTCTGTGGTGTATGTGGTTTTGAAGATTTCATTGTAGATTGTAACGAACATATATTATTAGATGAACATACAGAAAATATGGAGTTTTTCGAACCTATTGAGGAGTATAATTACATTATACGGAAGGTAAGAATTAAAGTCATGTAAGTATGCAAGATAAGATAATATTTGATAAGATAAATAGGCATGAGACAAATTAAAGCAGACCCAGTGAATAAATTCAGGTTTTTAACAGACAGACAAAAGAGGGCAGCACAAGTGTTATTGAAGTAGGCACATCAGCAAAAGCTGCTAGCATAATACATATAATAATAATAATCTTATGGACAACAGCCACTGTCTGGCGGCGACACCTCCATTAACTAGCAAGAGGTTCTGCATTGTCTTGTCCCTTCGACTGATACCAACGCTATGGGAAAATGGACAGAATTAGAATAGGATGGGAATGGGCTCTAGCTGTGTGAGCTCTAGTTGGTAATGAGTGATATATACTCATTACCGTTAAACATAAATTCCAACATCAGTCCACAATGACAAACATATCTATTTAGGAATTGATTTGGAGTAAGAATTGGACAAATGGATAAGAATGGGATGTAATGGGAATGGCCTCATGCATATCTTTCCGAAACACGTATGTACATTGTGGGAAAAGTAAAAATGAGAAATGTAGTACATCCATCTGTGGTCTGCATATTCTTTTGTCTATTTCTCTTTTTTTTTTATAGAATAAGGCGACAGACCAACATACAGTCCACCTGATGGTAAGTGGATACTATCGTCCATAGACATCCATGCTACATGCCAACATCAGTCCAGAATGACAAATGTTGGCACGCCCCCGGATGCACTACCTACCTTTGCAGATTAAGGAATGGATTGGGAAAATGGAGAGGGATAGGATGGGATGGGAATTTCCTCTGACATATCTCACTCACTACCGAAACACATACATACATTGGGGAAATACGATAAATTAGAATGCTGTACATTTCAAAGTAATCTTTTGTGACAGGGGGGTAACGTATCCAGTCGAGTGCACCCAGCGGCTGTGGGAATGCAACATGCACTCTCCCCCTAATATATTTTCAGCATAGCATTTTAGTTTTTGCGTTATTTCACTGTTCATTTCGCATTAGCATAGTACTCAATTTGTTCATTTCTAGATTGAAGATCAGTATTATTGTGCTGTCTGCAATCGATGTATCGACGAAACCTCTGTGGAACTCCATTTAAAAAGTGATTTTCACAATAAAAACTATGATTTGGCACTCCAAAAGGCTTTCGAGATAATACAGGATGAAAGTGAAAATATCACAGATTCAGAAACAAATACCAGTACTACGAACGAGGTAAATACAAGTGCACATTTAAATAAAGACATTGATAAGTATTCGACATATTCGAACAAATACATTGACCGAGACAATGATTTGAACATAAACAACGCCAATACAATCAATTATTTTAATACAGATTTAAAAGCTAATACCAGTACTATAAACGAATTAAACAAAATGACTCCTTTGAACACTGAATTAACACTTAATATTGATATTGTTATTAACACCGAAGATGATAACGACACCACTAAGCCTAATGATAGTTATTTGAATAAATACGTCATTAAAGATAATCATTTGAACACAAATAATGCCGTCGAAACTAATCACGCGAATGATTTAAACGAATACATTAATTGGTTTAACAATATACATGAATAACGTACGGATTCTGAAATGGCATCTAACAATAGCATTTCCTATGCGACAATGGCGAAAAAGCCTAAATAAAACATAAGCCTACATCCTTGGATATCGATTTAGGAAATAAAAGGATCACAATCAGTTCAAACTCTTGGAATATGATAGTTAATATAAAACATAAAGTTTATTGTATGGCTTGTGGGATAGAATTTAGTAACAATGAAATAGTGGATCATATTTTTGAAGGAAGTCATTTGGCTAAATTAGCAAACTTTAAGGTACTTGGTGAGTTTGAGGACCATTTTATAAGAAAGGTAAGTACGAGTAAGTTGAATAACTTAAAAGAATATCCCACAAATATTATAAATATCCCGCTAATATTATAAATATCCCACTAATATTATAAATATCCCGCTAATATTATAAATATCCCACTAATATTATAAAAATCGCACTAATATTATAAATACAAAAGTTTGCATGTTAATCACGACGAAGCGTTTGAACCATTTTGTTGAAACTTTGCAAATGGTTAGATTGTAATCCGGATTAACACATAGGCTACTTACTATTCATGTAGACACGCACAAAGTCACCGTCAAAAGCTATATAAAACTATTCAGTTGTCGCTTGTGTTGGTTGCAAGAAATTGATTGCTTGTTTCGCAAAGGATTTTCGTACGATTTGTATCGTACGCATATTTTTAGAGAATTAATTAAATTAGCAGCAATTCTATACATATAATAAAACAGTGATAGGTTTGAGTCTATATATTCATATACGCTAATTAAAAAAAAATTTAAAACCGAAGCTCCAGAACTAAACGGTAGTTATTTTTTTATTTTTTGTCCAATATATCTGTTTGAGCATCAGGTTTTCACTAATGTATAGCTAAGTATCCAGAAGGAAAACTGGTGTATGTGTCATCTTCATATGACAAAAGGAAGTTAAGTTATAGAGGAAAATAAAAAAAATATACTCAAACTACTGGATGGATGTTCATTCGTGAAATCCATCATGTCGGTTACAGGTGTTAAAAATATTTAACACTGTTTAGTCCACGCAAACGAAGACGCGGTTAGAAGCTTTTTTTTTATATAAAGAAGGTGGGCACACAGTCTACCTGTAACTAATTTTAAATATTATTGAGAATGTCAGCATCAAGTCGACTTCGCAGGACGACTATTTCTTTTACCTTACGAACCTTGAATCACCTTTAATTTGCAGTATTTTTTATTACTCATTAAATTTCTATTTGTTTAATAGAATGTTACTTTAACTAATATTTCTATTTGTTTAATGTTACCATAACTAATATTTCTATTTGTTTAATGTTACCGTAACTAATATTTCTATTTGTTTAATGTTACCTTAACTAATATTTCTATTTGTTTAATGTTACCGTAACTAATATTTCTATTTGTTTAATGTTACCTTAACTAATATTTCTATTTGTTTAATGTTACCTTAACTAATATTTCTATTTGTTTAATTTTATCTTAACTAATATTTACTATTTATCTACCTAAACGGGTCTCAACGCGTATGTTTACCATATGTACTCGACGTCGTTGAGTAAAATACGCATGAATAATGTACATTGGCCTATATACGTAGCAGAAGCAAGCGCACCGTAGCAGAAAGGATCAAAGAACACATTGCAGCTGTGAAGAATCGCCAGACGAATAAATAGGCGAAGGCGATGTACTCAACGCCAGGATCTATCACTGGATAGAATTCCATTGTCGAAAACTCCTCTCCACTGATCGCCACTATTTCTTCAATGGTGCGCGAAGCAATTGAAATCAAGAAACATATAAATTACAAACGAGATGACGGATACAATTTATCCTCGACATCGGACATTTTTCATCGGACTATGATGACCAAACGCGGGTAGTTGACGAAACTGCTCGCAATTCTCTAGACGTGGACTACCCGCCTCTTCAGCCATCTAGTGACCATGGTTGGTGCAACCCAACCGAAACATCGAGTAACGTGCTGAGACCCGTTTAGATAGATAAATATGTTTGCCAAACATATTTATGTTTGGCAAACATATTTACATTTACTATTGGTAGATTTATGTTTGGCAAACATATTTACATTTACTATTGGTAGATTTAGAAATATTTAATATATGCCATCCTTTCTTTGGATGAAATACAATTTCTATATCTAATACGCATATAGATATTGGACCTATATTTGCTTAATAATCAATTTTTTTTCTAGGTAAATGACAAACTATGTCACTGTGCCCACTGCAACAGTTTACAATATATAACAGATATGGAGAGTCATATAGAATCTAAACATCCCAAAAAACACGACATACAGAAACATACGAATCATGAAAACATGAAAGTAAAAGTAACAAACGCTGAACACGAAAATCGCGTTAAAATTGAAACGGTGGACGGTGCATCAAATAAATTACACCTGGACAAGAAATCGAATGATAATAATACAATTGGCGTTGAAATAAACGAATCAATTACGGAGAACGTCAGAAATATTAGACGAGAAAATGGAAAACAAATGATTGTTACAAAGAAAAGTACAATTGCGACACAGAATATTGGAAGTAGTAACAAGGAAATTGAAGTACAACGGGATAATCCATTTATACACAATGATTCTCAACAGAGTATTGATAATGATAAATATAATCAAGTCAATGATTATAACCTGTACGATGCAAAAGTTTTCTATGTAAATGGTGATTTAATGATATATTTTATGGGATGCAAAATGCGAATTGACCATTGGTCGTACAATTTCATTTCTAAGATACAAACTGGGTTTTTTTGCAAGTTGTGCTACGTTTGTTTCAAAGACAGTTATTTGCTATATCACATTCATGCAGAAACTCATATGTTGGCATTACGTATCACACATTACAATCCAATCTACGCATGTCATTTGATCAGACTTGTGAGTATAACTTAATATTTACTTTACTCTTATACTCTGTTCACGTTAAGAACGTATTGACTCGTCAAGTCATCGCACTAGTCGGAGCCATGGTCAAATTTATCTCGAATATATTTGAGAACGATAAAATACATCTTTGTTAATTGGCACCGAATGAAAAAAAAGCTTGACAGCAATGCAACCGTAATAATTATTACTAAAAATTATTATGAATAGATTTCCTTTTTACAATGTGTATTATTGAACCATTTTATTTTTAAGAATGACTAAGGGGTCGTCCATTAATCACGTGATGTTTTTAGCAACTTATTAACCCGCCCCCCCCCCCCCGCCCCCGGTGATACGTAGTGATACTGGTGATAAATATAATACATGTGATATCTCACTACATCCTTGTGATATTTCGTGATTTTTTCCGAAATGCCCCCCCCCCCCCGCTTTCGACTTTTGGACCTCACGTGATTAATGGACGATCCCTAAGGTGAAAGTATTCACTTTAAAGTCTATATAAAAATACTTGGTAGTTTACGTAACAATAGACATGTCCGACTCGCACGAAGTATCGAGTCAGATTAAGATGTGCATGTTACCGTGAAACGTACCTAAGAATTCAACGACACACTATTGGTCAAAAAAGGTGATGCCTATTGTCTTGGCCAATGAGTCACTACATTCTTAACGTGAACAGACAGGAATAAGATGCCAGCCGTCGAAACGTGACACAAAGCCGGCAAATTTAAAAAATCTGCTCACCTTACTCGGCACCAAAATTATTATTTTTTACAGAAAAAAGGCTTTTTCCCGCCTTTTAGACATCCGCGATACATGCCAACGTCAGTCCAGAATGACGAACGTTGGCACGCCCCCGGATGCGCTACCTACCTTTGCAGATTAAGGAAAGGGTTGGGAAAATGGGAAGGGATAGGATGGGATGGGACTGGGCTCTGGCATATCTCACTCACTATCGAAACATGTACGGTACATTGGGGAAATACGATAAAGTGGGAAATGCAGTAAATTTCAAGGTAGTCTTCTGTGAGAGAGGGTTAATGTACCCATCAAATGCACCCACCGGCTGTGAGAATGCTGCGTGCACTCTCCTCCTACAAATTCACTGAAGGTTCGTTTACACAAGGAGAGTTCATTGTCGAAAGTTAATTGTAAAGAACTGTTATCCCGTTATCCGTGATATAGAGTTTTTATCGTCGTGTACTGTATAGTTTCGTCCCATACGAGAATCTTATACAATAACCGTTCAAAACCATGTCCGGTGACTCTTGAAAGGCCATTACGGCCACAAGAATTTAGCCATTACCGAAAAAAAAAACCGTTCGAGAAACTCTCCTTGTGTAAACGAACCTTTATTGCAACTAAAATTTAGTATAAATGTTTCATTTCTTTTTCTAGCTAAAAAATGTACTACACTGCACCATATGCAATATAGAATTCGATTCATTGCAAGTGCACCTTCATATAATGTCTCAAATGCACGTAATGCTTCTAAATAAAAGCATTGTCAGGAATGCCATTGAGAGCGAACCCACTAAATGTGAATGCAATTCTATAACTGCTGATGATAAGTTCAATACTGACACAATACCACAAGCGTCTATTAATTTGACTTGCGTGGAAAGAGCCGTTAAAGAGGATACTAATTCTAACTTGATCGATTCCAACAGAAACATTATACAAGAAATCAAAACTGAAAATCGACTCAAGAATGCTCCTAATTTGGCTATAAGCCCTATTTTAACACAAGCAATTGGCGATATATCCTGGGGCAAAACTATGCCGGCAACAGAGCTTGACATAAATGAAAAGGTCTACGTGAAAATAAAAGATATGTACAATAAAGTGAGACATGTTAATTATCACACTTTGATATCCATAGGAGATGGTACAAGACAATGTTTCGTGTGTTCGATCAACATAAATAAGGGTGATTTGAGTAATCATATAAATGAATGTTGCCATATAGAAAATATGGAGAGAATGAAATTTGTCGAGAAGTATGAGGGTGATCTGATACGACAGGTACGTATTTTTGATACATACCTTCACAATAACTTCACTTGAAGGTCGGACAGTCGTTCTTTTTTTTTTATTGAACCACATATCAAACATAATCTGTACTTATAATACATGTAAGGGTCACACGAACTTCATTATTTTTGGAGCCCCCCCCCCCCGTCTTTGTCACAGCTGTCACACATTGTGTGACCCCCCCCCCCCCCTACCCTGGTGTGACGTCACATATTTTGCAATTTTAAATTTAGAAATTATTCCATTAGAACAACCTTATGGAATAGTGTTGGTAATATTTTAAAGTTCAAGTTTAGTTTTAATACTTTAGATTTATATATGTGACGTCACGAAGCTTATGACTCGTCCCCCGTCCCCCTTGTCACACTTTGTTGACCCCCCCTCCCACCCCCTTAACTTGTGACGCAATTTATGGATGACCCCTAATATATTACATATGTTATTGTAACAGAGCCGTCTGTACATTTAATAATTTCTTAAAAAGCAATCGCAGTGGAAATTACACACAACACGAAGGCCAAAATAACAATTTTTGGAATTCTGTCCGTATCATACAAAATTTACTGGACGGATTTTAATGAAAGTTGTAATAGCCCACGTGGCGGATTGACTTTTAGACTCCTTTTTATCCAGATCGACTATAGAGTTCCCACGGGAATCACAAGTTCACGCGAACCAAGTCACAGGCACCGTGTATATAAGGCTGTCTTAACAAAAACTTTAATTTTGTAATGAATTTTCACTATTAATAAACATTCTTCCAAACTGTAATGCGGCATTTTCAGAAATGTCAGTTTCAATAAACACAGTACCAAATATGGCTGACAGAACAATTGACAATCGGAAATGGCGCGCGATTGTAATTTCAAGTTCTTATTGAGACACACTGTACATTAAATCACGTAATATCTGTCAAATTCCAAAGCGGTGTCCAACCAGAAATGCTCTCTATTCAATTTATCTAGTTGTCTCTTTTATCTATTTATCTGTAACTCTCCATTTATCTGTAACTCTATTTATCTGCAGCTCTCTATTTATCTGTAACTCTCTATTTATCTGTAACTCTCTATTTATCTGTAACTCTAGTTATCTGTAACTCTATTTATCTGTAACTTTCTATTTATCTGTAACTCTATTTACCTGTAACTCTCCATTTACCTGTAACTCTCCATTTATCTGTAACTCTCCATTTATCTGTAACTCTCCATTTATCTGTAACTCTCCATTTCTCTGTAACTCCATTTATCTGTAACTCTCTATTTATCTGTAACTCTATATTTATCTAGTTGGATTATATTGTACAATTATATAACTAATGCTGTATTGTGTTACGACTTATGTCTATATTTAATTTTGTTGACTTGTATCAGCCTAAAACGTCCCACTGCAGGTCACAGGCCTACCCTAGTAAATCACTGGGGCGTTTGGGGGCATAATCCACCACGCGGGCTCTGTGTTGGTTGGTGGATACACATACTCCAAATTTTTTTCTCTAGCATCGTGTATATTCTATACATAATCTCCACATACGGTTCTTTGGCAAAATTTATTCCTTACAACGTACAATATAAATTGAAGGAAAATGAACAGGTTCGATTCTCGACTGTGTACGAGTTATTGAACATCTACGAATGCAGTTTTTCATAACTCCAAAATCGACGCCACGGTTTCTTAGAACAAATTACTCTATTTCTGTTTATTTCAGACTTTTCCATACGGACCCTTATCAAAAGAAGACTCTTTATGTTGTTGCATAGGTCCCGTCCAACATAAATTTTTTGACATAACATTTTTCTAAAAACTTTTGACATAACAAAAATCTGTCTTTCTTACTGACCCACGGCATCGCCGTTTTCTTTTTCCAGAGTTACGCCACATATCACTGCACTTTATGCAACATCGTGGCGAACAAGAGAGACATCGAAAAGCATGTATTATGGCTAGAGCACGTACAACAGAAGATTGGCGCTCAAAAATCCACTAAACGACAAAGGCGTAACGACGTCAAATCAGGGATTAAACAATATATTTGCTCTTCACAAAAAGAAATAATGTTTAAAGATGCGCGCGAAGAACAAATCGTGATAAAACTCAGCGAAACTTTCAATAAAGAAATGCCAAAATCATAGACAAGACCAAAGACAATAAAAGTAAAGTTAGCAAGAAGTCATTTATGAGATTGTAATTTGTTAGTCTTGTATTTAAATTAGCAGAGAAAAAACTAAATCGGCAGCTAATTATGATCAACAAATCACCTTATTTAATAACTGAAATAAATAATTTTAAATTGCAAACAACGGATAATGTCAACAATCTTAACGTCAATAATGTCAACGTCAACAATGTCAACGTCAACGTCAACAATGTCAACGGACTCCTATTGTTACCAGATAATCTGAACCATCTTTAAATTTGCTGCCTATTAGGTATTTTCTGTTGGTGATTTAATTATTTCTCTTTGTTAAAATGAACCTGTTTTTGCGTGATATGTTTATATTTATATATTCTATTTAAATTACAGACTGATCGAGATTACATTCCAAATTTGGGAAGTGTTAAATAAAAAAATATCTGCTTCCCTTAACACTGTAATGCTTCCGTGGGAATTAACAGCTTTTGTTCTTCGACGTTTTAATATTTATAATTTATTATATATTTTTCTTATTTTCACAGAAGACTTATTTTCCTTGAAACTACCTTGAAATCTACTGCTTTTCCCACTTCGGTCGTATTTCCCCAATGTACGTACGTGCTTCGGTAGTGAATTACATATGCCGGAGCCCATTCCCCATCCCATCCTATCCCCCCTCATTTTTCCATGAGGGGGGATAGGATGGGATTGCAGATTTCCTTAATCTGCAAAGGCATTGTAAAACTTTATAGCTATATAAATGACTAAAAAAATTCTAGATTCGAATTAGAGCGTAGAACAAAAGTATTCAGTGTTAGAAGATGCAGATATTTTTTGTTATTCAAGTCAGCATAACTTTGAAAAAAAAATTGATAATATTACTAAGTGTCGCCAATAGATTACTAGATTTTTTTTACGCATTTAGCGAGCAGAAATTTCGATTCCACAGGATACAGTGAAAAAGCCAATCCGATTCATTACAACCAGCGCCGGCTCTAGCCCATGTAGCGCTCGGGTGCAATCAATACCCTGGCGCCCTCTAGTAGGCTCTTTGGAGGCGTCGCGAGCGGCGCTCGGCGCCCCTTAACACCCCGCGCCCCCTAACACCCCGCGCCCGCCGCACACCCTGGACCATAGGTAAAGCCGGCACTGATGACAACCGCCTCCCAAGCTGTGATAAACTGTTAGGGGAGGTAATACGAAGTACCTGAAGCGTAGGTTTTAGTAAGATAGTTTGTTTTTCCTTTCTTTTTTTATTTTCACTATTTCTTGTTTTGAACGATTTATTTGGGAAAATGCTCACTGAACGCAGTGGTTTTTCATACCATCGGAAAGGGCATAAAGCCAGCTGTCCAATTATAGTGAAATCCATATCGTTGCATTATACTCACATATTAAGCTACGATATGGGGTTCTTCAAGAGAGCTGTGAATAGGATTTCGCAAGGTCGGCGGCGCGCCCGCATACCCCCCGGTGTTGCAGGTGTCCATGGGCGGCGGTAACACTTACCATCACGTGGAACCGCTTGCTCGTCCGCCCACTAGTATATAAAAAAAAAAAATCTTTATTTGTGTTCGGAACAGTTTGAGTCGGATTTTTTGCTCGCTGGTGTAGTTGTTTTTTTTTTTTACAGAAAAATTAAGTGTGTAAGTAAAAATTGGCCAGGACATGTTCAGAAGAATGTGATAATTCTATTTTTTAAGAAAAAATGTTGATAAGTGCCATTAATTGTGATATATCTTATAGATAGACATAAGTCTCCGTCTGGAACTAAGTATATAAAACACATCAAGGAGAAACGCAAAAGCACAAAATACTTTGTTTAGTATCTATAGCAGTGGTCGTCAAACTGCGGCCCGCGGACGTTATTTGTGCGGCCCGCGACAAAGCAAACAATTTTAGTAGATAATATCAAAATATGATTTTGCACATGAAGTTAACTAAATAGAAGTACGCGGGTAGGTATAAACTTCCTCCTGTTCTTTGTGTCCGTTAATTGTATGCTAGTTAGTTCATTGAGTTGGCAAATAAAGACTTCACATTGGTCACAGGTAGCAATTGCCATACAAAATCTATGGGGCAAGCGCGTTTTGACAGCTCATAAAAAATATGTCAATTGATTGGTGGTGTCAACTAAACAACCCAAGAATGTGCGGCCCGCAGTGATACCTCAACATTGTCCTATGTGGCCCTTGACCAGAAAAGTGTGACGACCACTGATCTATAGTCTATACCACGAGAACTGTTAGTGACGTCATCAGCTTTAAACAGACAAGACAACACCGACCGGTACCACGATACGTTGTTTTGTTCATCTATTTTATTGTTCTATAGACAACTAGCGACAACAAAACGATATTTACAATTGTGTATAACGGAGTACGATATGACGCGATGACGTCACTTATGACGTCACTTTCAGTTCTCGTGCTATAGTTTAAAGTAGAATCGATTCTACCAGTTTTTACAATACATTTTTTTCCTAATTCACTGTTCATTTCTAGATTATTGAAAGATATGTATTATAGGTTAATAAGTATTGTTGTTTTTTTTTTTTATCAAACTGTTTTGACAATTTGATATAAAAAGGATATTTTTGATAATTCATTCATAAAAATATTACGTTTTCTATTTTTTATAAGAGCTATTTTTATAGAGCTTTCATTAGATTTATAAGATTGTATTTATATTACAATTTTGTTAAAGGTTGTAATAAATATAAAATATTTCAAATCAACTGATTTTTTATTTCTGTTCTATCGTTGATTCAGGCCGCCATGTTTGTTTGGAACGATACTATGATTGTTCGTTTGAATAAGAAATACTGTTTATTTATTTCACGAAAACATTTTATTTTTATTAACGGCATATACAAAACATTTTTATTATCTTGGTCCTATAAAATAGGGTATGTCCGCCCACTGCACATTGCCAAAGTAATATACGTTATCTACCTACCTATACCAGTCTATTATGACAAATTAAAGTAATTATGTAAACAAACTTGATATCGGTATTTACTTGGAAGTGGTTATTCTGGGAATTATAATGTTTAACTATATTGCTACTGCCAGGAACTATTGCCGAATTTCTTGTATATATTTATTACATAAGGAAATACATATACAGGGCAGTGTTTTCACTTTGAAGCGGAAACTGCAAAAGGCCTCCAGGCCTGAGGCCGTCTCTCGCCCCCCCCCCCCCACGCCACCCACCCCCCCTTATAGGGAGGCGGAGCAAACAGTTCTGGAATTTCTCCCTTATTGTGGTTTCGCCTGTGTCCGTTGATACGCACAGGTCCTTGGGGTGACCCTATTGGGTCATTGGTCGTTTAGCCTTGGTGATTTGTGGCTTCGTTTGCTAGAAGCCGTGGTAGTGTCTTAAGAAGCCCCGACGTAAGCCTCCAAAGGCGCGTTCGCCTCTTTTCTACCCTCTGCTAGCGCCCTCTCCTCCCTCCAAGTCGTCACATGCTTGGTTCTTGAATCAGCCGCTGTCGCTAGTGTCGCTGCTTGCTCTCTCGTACCCGGATTCGCCCACATATGTCACTCATTTCGATACTACGCGTCGCGAAATGTCATCGATCGCCAACAATAACTTGTTTATTTGTCTGAACTTGTTAATACTTATCTATACGATAACGCTGGCATGAACACGTGACTAGAAAATGTGACTTTATTGATAAAATATTTTCCTACAGTCCATAATAAAATGATTGATTTCAGTTTAATTTGATATCTGTCTCCTTAATTGTATCTAAATTTTGGTTGAAATTTTATTTATCAATGTGGGGTAATATATTGTACTTACCTATCGTGCATTTTCCGTAATGATACTTCTTGTTATAATTTTATGTTCAACGGCTATTTGTATTTCTTTTTGAAATAATCGATCGACAATAAAAAATAACTTACACTGGTATGATTTTAAAATATTAAAAATACTCGATCACCACCAAGAGTATCTACGACTTATATTAGCTCTTAAAATCACTGGTGATTCCATAAGAGATTATTGATTCTGTTAAAATATATTACTGAAAATAATACACGCTATTTTGCACTTTATCATTGAAAATGTTGTGAGAATAGGCTGTAATTTATCACAAACTAGATCCACATGTTAAATACTAGATCTCTATTAAATCTATTAACTATAGCAAGACTTAAATGAATAGGGTCGGTCACAAAGATATAGATGATTTAGACCTCACTTTTTGGCGAGAACTTTAGAAGCAAACTTGAGTTTCTGTTTGATTATTGTGAAAATTGTGTTATAGACGTATTGTGGTTTAATAGTGATAGTTTATTAGACTTCAAAGTGATTTTCGTGCGTGATGTTTGTGATAATCAAACAAGCGTGTGACTGCGTTTTTCGTGTGCTTCCAAGGAATCCTTTTCTGTCCTCAGTAAACCTACATAGACTATCGCTTTACTGAGCGACTTCTGACTTACTTCGACGGGACTGGACATTGACAGGATACGTTTTAGATTTCGAAATTGTTTATTACGAAGAAAAACTTGACACTGGCATAATGTGCTAATTGCACCATTGCCATATATGAAGAAAAGAAAAGTAATTACTATTAACCATTACAAAAACATGAAATCATTAATTTCTCAATTACCTTAATGGCTGTTTGATTAGAAAGCATTAAATTATTAATTTCTCGCAATTTAACGGTAAAATCGTCTATATTTTTTTATGTTCATTGCTTTGTTGTTTAAGATAGAATGAATGCGCATATTTTGTTAATTTTTCTAATTATTGGTAAGTACATTTCTGGATTTAGCTACATTTGTACCATAGATTTAGAACAGATTTAGTTTGCACTATAGGCAGCTATTTCCGTGGAGTAGATTCTATTAAAAATACCTTTTTTTAAATAACTGGATGCTTTGTTTCAATGGAAAAAGGTATAATATAGAAATACACATAGTTATTTTGTAGAAAAATATTCCCTATGATTACCCAGCAGACCAGCGTCGGCTCTAGCCCATGTAGCGCCCGGGTGCAATGAATACCCTGGCGCCCTCTAGTAGGCTCTTTGGAGGCGTCGCGAGCGGCGCTCGGCGCCCCATAAGACCCTGCGCCCGTGTGCGCCGCACACCTTGCACCATAGGTAAAGCCGGCACTGAAGCAGACTTTCTTGAACTGTTTCGGCACGAAAATTGTATACGATCAAACGTCATACCTACACGCAGCAACGGTTTACGTGATGATAAAAACTCGATGATACCTACCAGTGACAAATAATAGTGATCACTCGATATTAATGTTATTTAAACTAATTTTTGACCTCCGTGTGTAAATGAGCCTTTAGTGTTTAACCTTCAAACGTATGCTAAATAGTGATAAGTTCAATATGCGATCTGCAACGTAGATCCTGTGCACGCAATTATAATGATGTACTAAATATATTTTAGTTTTTTTTTTTTGCATTCTTAATTAAGATTTTTATATCAATTCTAAATCCCAGAAAATCATTTCCGAAGTCTAGTCATACAAACTATCTGTTGTTGTATAGGGCTCGTAATGCTACAACTTTTGTATAAACAATTTTTTTTCTAAAACAGCGTATAGTGAAATTTATTTTCCAACTGGCAACTCCTTGTGCGGTTTTCTGATTAAATGCAACATGTTAATTTCGTACTCACAATTGTATTACTTTTCTTTTTAGCATTTTACTTCATGAGAGGAAATGATGGTATTAAGAAAAAAAGGTAAGTTTTGATTAAAAACCACAAAGTAATTAATTTACAGCGTTAATTTAATGTAACAATTTAAACTTAACAATTCACTTTATTGTTGCCAGTATAACATATATAACCAGAATACCACACGCGCAGACTGGGTAAGTTAAGATTAGATTTACTTATATGTTTTCCTGGGACTTACCTACCACTTACTTTCATTTTATACTAGCGACCCGCCCTCGTTTCGCTTCGGTTAATAAGATTTTTTTTTTTTCAAAATTTCAAAATAAAATAGCCTATGTTACTCAGGGATAATGTAGCATTCTAATGGTGACAGAATCTTTGAAATCGGTCCCGTAGTTTTTGAGTTTATTCGTTACAAACATACAAAAATACAAATCTTTCCTCTTTATAATATTAGTATGACTAGCTGTGCCCGGCGTGCGTTGCAAGCCCGTCAATTTTTTTGCACATATACATAATATACATATAGCTTATGTCCGTCTGGAATAATGTACCTTTCGAATGGTGATATAATTTTTGAAATCGGATTAGTAGTTTTAGAAATTACCTCCTACATCCAAAAATCCAAACTTTACCTCTTTATAATATTAATATGGACGTACAACGGTACAACATAACGCAAAATCTGAAACACGTGAACTAACTTATAGTATACTAGCTGTGCCCGGCCACGCGTTGCTGTGGCTGCCCAACAGATGGCGCTAAGGGTGGACAACCCTTATCACTAAGGGGTATGAAAAATAGATGTTGGCCGATTCTCAGACCTACTCAATATGCTCACAAAATTTCATGAGAATCGGTCAAGCCGTTTCGGAGGAGTACGGGAACGAACATTGTGACACGAGAATTTTATATATATAAATATATATAGAGAGAGAAGATATATACCATTCTGTCGCATAAGTTTCGGGATTTTTTTTAATAAAACACTTTTGCCATCGAATAATCCATTCGTATAGGCACTTTCCGGTATGGCCTTTAACTCTTTTAGCGCATTTTGTTTTATTACTTTTTGGTCCAACCGTCGCTTTTTGGTCCAAAATTCACTTACCTTCTTCGCTCTTGCCCTGTCTGGAAACATCAAAATATAGATAATCTCTTAAAAAATATAGTTAATCTGGTAAAAAATATAGATAATCTGATAAAAAAATATAGATAATCTGGTAAAAAATATAAATAATCTGGTAAAAAATATAGATAATCTGGTAAAAAATATAGTTTATCTGGTAAAAAATATAGTTTATCTGGTAAAAAATATAGATAATCTGATAAAAAAATATAGATAATCTGGTAAAAAATATAGATAATCTGGTAAAAAATATAGATAATCTGGTAAAAATATAGATAATCTGGTAATAAATATAGATAATCTGGTAAAAATATAGATAATCTGGTAAAAAATATAGATAATCTGGTAAAAATATAGATAATCTGGTAAAAAATATAGATAATCTGGTAAAAAAATAAAGATAATCTGGTAAAAAATATAGATAATCTGGTAAAAATATAGTCTGGTCGATCACGATTTTATAGTTATTTAGTATATTTTTTAGCCGTTTTTATAACAATTAATATTAAGTCCATATATATGAAGTTACCGTTTTAAATAGATTTAATCTAAAACAAAAAAAAATGTATGAACAGTAGGTATATATTATTAATCGAATATTGACCCAATATAATCTTATATTGTTGTCCAAATATTAAAAATTTTCAGTTTTCAGTAAAACATGCAACCAGAACATCACTCAAAGCGACGTAAGCTATTGTTAGATTTACTCATCTGTTTTCTTGAGACTTACGAAATAACTTGGAACTTAGAAATAATCTGTAATACGTCAGCTAAATCAAGAGTTACAAACACGCAATGTTTATCTAAAACGTACAGACTACAGCACAATGACCTGGCGCCCAGACAATGCGGCCCGGCCGACACGCGACTGTATAGTTCCTGGCTGAGCGCCTTCTGCGCTCGCCCTAATCTAAACAAGTCCGGTGACTCTTGAAAGGCCAATAGGGCCACAAGAATTTAGACATTCCGAAAAAAAAAAAAAGACTGTATAGTTAAAATCAACGAGACACGAGCTTTGTATTTGTGTGCGTGGGTGCCGAATTGTCGAATCCGATTGTCGAAATGTTTCGCACTGTACACTATCGGTGTGTACTCACACAGACGCAAAACTCATGTCTCGTTGATTTAATAGGTGTTAAAAATATAGTAGAAATATAGTGGAATCGATTTTACTCTCGATACTGAAAAACCTATTTTCAGTTTTTGCGTTGTTTCGGTTCCACGTCGTATAAAGGTGTCAGGCGAGCATACCGCCCATCTGGTGGTAAGTGGCTGCTGTTGCCAGGCACGCGCCGATACCTGGTAAAAGTGTTGGCTGAAGGGCGTTGTGTGTTCACGGCAGCGCCGGCTCTAGCTCATGTAGCGCCCGGGTGCAGGACGCCCTCTAGTAGGCGTTTTGAACTCTTTGGAGGTGTCGTGAGCGGCGCTCGGCGCCCCCTAAGACCCTGCGCCCGTGTGCACCGCACCCCCTGCACCATAGGTAAAGCCGGCACTGAATTCAGCGCTCGACAGGCGCCCGTCCCCCTGGTAAACGGTAAACTGGTAAACCCCCTGGTGAACCGCACCCCTTGCACCCCCTGGTAAAGACGGCCCTGGTTCACGGTGTAGCGAGGGGGACGTCCTCGTCCGTAATAAATTGGCATCCAAGTGCTATACGTACGTTGTATTAATAAAAAGTTAGCGAGGCGTAGCAAATGAGCGGGTTCTAGCAGGTATGCTGTAATTTTTTTAGAGATATCGTTATAAAAAAATTACGCATTGGTTTTTAAAAACTGTAATTGTAATTTTAAAAACTGTTCTCTTATAAATTAGTTATCATTCCGATTTCCCCTCTGCTGTCAATGTCAATGTAGCCCAGTGCTCCGCAAATGGGCCGTGAGATGAAGCAGGCAGTCAGGTGAAGGAAAGTGAGAAAAATAAGGTCCCTTTTGTGAGATAATGTCACAAATAGTTATATAAATAGTCATGATTTTACTCAACAAACGGCTAAGTATACAATAAATACAAATCATAATTTGTTTACACGAAAGTTAATGTAATATTATATTGATTTAAAAAAAATTAAAAGTAGGTAGTTAAATATATGTTATTTTTAATTTAATTTATTAAATATTTCATTAAATTAAATATTAAATTATTTCATGTTATTGTTTTCAGTAAAACATATACATATAAAACCAGAAAACCACTCGTACAGAAAAGGTAAGTTATGTTCATTGGAAATAAATTTTTTATTGCCTGACATGTATTTTGATTTTATTTTTTTACAATAACAAAAAAGTAATTGAATACTTTTGGTTTAACATTAACAAAATTATATAATAAAATTTGAATTAATAAAAAAAGTACTTACTCTTTAGTGATCACATTTTCAAAAGATGACCTTACGAGATTTTAGATGTTTCAAGACTTGAATTTCTCACGAGTTGGACGTTTGTAGACTTGGACGTGAATTTGAAACTATAGTCTGATTTTTTATTCGAGTTATACGTAGAACTGTCAATAATGTGTAGTCTCTACGAATATCACTCTGTTTGACAGTTCTACATGTCATATCCCTGTCTCGAATAAAAAATCCGACTATAGACATTTTACGCCTTGAACTGTACCTACTTGTCGGAGCCAATTAGGCTCTTAGCAATAAATATAACAGTACGAGACGTCTAGAAACCAAGATAATTATTAAAATGTTGAAAGCTCATTAAGGTAATTTTTTCGTTTGTTTTGATGTCTTCTATCGACTAAGTAACGTTTGTATGGCGGCCGCAAAATTATGAACTTTTCAAAATGGCGGAAATTATGTAAGCCGCGCTTATATTAGATAATGGTCTTTGTAATTTTACGTGTTTTTCTTAATAGCATTTCGATTGAATTTTTTTTTTAACTTTCGCGTGACTATTAATGCAACTGCATACTGTATTGATTTGGTCAATCTATGAACATTATGTACTCAAATGAAGTATGAAACTATTTTTGAGTCATCCTTAGAAAAGTTAGGTCTAAACCTAACTTTTCTACACTATTATCGTTTTCATCTCTGCAAATAAATAAATTTATTAAAAATTTCGTATCAAATATTTTTTATTTATAAATAGCAGTACCAGCGACTTCGTTCGCGTGAACCTTAGAGTGATGCTCATGGGAACTCCATAACGGATTGGGATAAAATATACCCCAAATGCTAACTCAAGTCATAAGTTATAATTATGCCAAGTTTCATTAAATTCTGTTCAGTGGTTTTTGTATGATGCAATTCAAAAATTTCAAAAAAATGTTGTTTTAGGCTCTATCATTCGTTCATACTATTGCAATCAGTTTTTCAAAAAACTATTACACACGGCTCTGGGGGTCTATTCTGATTTTACGCTTCCGAAGTTCCGAACTCGATCGGAGTTCGAACAAACAAGAGATATTGTTATTGTAGAATTGAATGTTTGATCCCCAAGTATCTTCGATCGGTGTAGTTTCAAATGTCAAAGGAACTTTGTTCGGGCCGATAGATTCTAGTGAACTTGGTTATTCGTGTTTTCGGAGTAGACCCTCTGTTTACGTAGTTGTTACGTAGGATAGTGTTATGCATATAGGAGTAAATGAATCATTTTTATTGTAATAATTTTATTTTAATATTGTAATTTTTCGTTACACAATAGTTTTAATGTAATATTAAAATATTTTACACAATTTTTGCAGGACTATGTACTTCATATGTTTTCTTTTATTACTTTTAGACCAGCCGCAAAATATGACAATCCTAACTTCGTGAAGGATAGGCACAAAGGTAAGTACCTTCCCCTCTGAATCAACAGAACTTATTACCAACTAGTGATGGGCAACTCCGGACTTAATGAATCAAGAAAGTTGAATCCGCGAGCGGAGCAGAATCCCTTAATTGCTCCATCGAATTGTTATTCATTCCGATTCAAGTACCTTCCCCTCTGAACTAACAGAACTTGTTACCAACTAGTGACGGGCAACTCCGGAGTTAATGAATCAAGAGAGTTGAATCCGCGAGCGGAGCAGAATCCCTTAATTGTTCCATCGAATTGTTATTCATTCCGATTCAAGTACCTTCCCCTCTGAACTAACAGAACTTGTTACCAACTAGTGACGGGCAACTCCGGAGTTAATGAATCAAGAGAGTTGAATCCGCGAGCGGAGCAGAATCCCTTAATTGTTCCATCGAATTGTTATTCATTCCGATTCCGGCGCCAATCATGATACCATTATCTTGTGTATGAGGAATCTAAGGGGCTTAAGATGACACTCCTATAGAGGTGGTATAGTTTATTTAAAGACTTTAATATAAAATTGTATTTTCCCAGATATAATTCATAAACCTCAATATTATACTGAAAATGCAAGCCTCCTGAAAGATGATTTTATACATCATCATCCAGCTTGGTTGGATTACTGTGATCCATACCATTGCAATGATTATCACAAGATGGCTTGCGGGTTGAACAGGAAACAAATGAGATTTCAGTGGTTTCAGAGCGGGTGTCACATAATATTGAACAATATGTGTTCAAATTACAGAGGATCTTTGAGTACGTATCATACATAACCTTTACAATTTTTTTTTTAATTGATAAATGTTGCAACAAGTCGCTAAGGCTCATGCAAACTATCGCTAGCTGCAATCCCTATAAACACTTCCTGTCAAACAGAGTCGTCAACTCATGGAATAATGTGCTTCATGAGACAAAAGAAGACAAAGTGAATAAATTCAAAACCTCTTTAGACAGAAAGAAGGCAGCACAGGTGTTATTGACGTAGGCGCATCAGCGAAAGCTGCTAACCTTAATCTATATAAATAAAAATGTAAACGTTCGTTTGCTCAAAATCTTAACGAAAGTTCTTCACCGATTGCTTTAAAATTTCGACACAACGTTGCCTTCGAATACACGCGTATTTTAAATATCTATCACAGGGTAAAAACATGATTTTTACCCAAAAACAGTTAAAACGGGGTAAGCGCCATCTGTTGGGCAGCCACAGCAACGCGTGGCCGGGCACAGCTAGTATATATATAATAATAATAATATAGATTAATTTAAATACAGCATTATAACTTCATTGCGACTTGACATGTACTGCATTTCCTACTTTATCGTATTTCCCCAATGCCAGAGCCCATTCCCATCTCATCCTATCCCTCCCCATTTTCCCAACCCTTTGTCTAAATCCATTCCTATATATCCAAAGGTAGGCAGCACATCCGGGAGCGTGCCAGTGTTTGTCATTTTGGTCTAATGTTGGCATGTATTGCGGATGTCCATGGGTTACAGTATTCACTTTTTTTTTTTTTTTTTTTGTTAGGAGAGAATCAGGAAAAATCCTGCATAGGACACCTGGTACCATCTAGTCTGGCTGGGCCAGCCTAGGTGGTACCAGGTAGTGTCGGACTCCTACCGACTAAAAAACCTGATTGCCTCAACAGGACTGAATTCTTGTGGCCTTATGGCCTATTAAGAGTCACCGGGCTTGTTTATATTAGGGCGAGCGCAGAAGGCGCTCAGCCAGGAGAAAAAGTGTGCGTTGCAACGAGCCTAAGGGCTCCCCCGCCGGTAGACCGGCGGAAGGAACGGACCTCGGCTTAGGGCGTTGCAATGGGGGGATACCGCGGGATCGCGAGTCGGCGAGAAGCGCCCAGGCACGTGTCTATACCTGGTGAATATAGGGTTGGCTGAGGGCCGGTGTGTTTTAACGGTGTATCGGGGGGGACGTCCACGTCTCCGCCGGCGGGGACGGTGTCTGTGTGCAGTGTTCGAGTGAACCGCATTGGCAGCGGTGATCGGGTCGTCGGGATCGTCCAGGATGTGCCGCGGCCGACGATGGCAGGGAGGGGCACTCCTGTCCGGTGTGTAGGTGAGGGAGGAGACAATCAGAGGATTGGGATGATGGGGTATGGCGTCATAGTAGCGTCGGGCAGAATCTTTAATGTATTTGACGATGGAGGGAAGCTCAAGGTCTTTATGGAGGTCGAGACAGTATTCACTTACCATCGGGTGGACTATATGCTCGTCTGCCATCTTCGTCAAAAAAATTAAAACAAACATTTTTTTCGAAAAAGCATCCATTTCAATAGATAAAAAAACTCAGTGGTGGGATTATGGTAGGAGATCGGAATTAGGTAGCTTTGCGTTACTGACATATGCCAGAAGTCATTTCCCATTCCATTCTACTCTTTCCTGTCCCATCCTTTTTTTTCCAGATTGGCTAAATTCTTGTGGCCTTTCAAGAGTCACCGGTCGTCCCTGTCCCATCCAATATAGAGTATAATGGAATAAATAAAACTCCTTATTCCAATATACCTGGTTGAGGTCATGGACTTGTCTCTTGGACATTCAGAGGTCAAAAAGTGTAATTTTGATTGGTTTATTAGACATTATACAAGTTCCATTGCTTTATTTTCTCGATGACAGCTGACACACAGTGGTCGATATAACTTTGTTCTAGCGTCAACGCCTAAAACTCCGAACAAAAATTAGGCACCAAGACGTCATATTTCATTAACAAGGTCACGTCAGCCAGAAAGCAATTTTAGGGATGTAGTTATCGATAAACGTAACACGATAACAGATCCGATATTTTTTTACAAAATGTAAGAAACTAAACTACTGCCGGATACTTTTGTACAAATTTATTAACTAATATTATATTTCATTATTACAAGATGTTACACGTGTTAATTCTTGATTGATAATGCCAACTTCTTTAAAATTTTCGAAGCTGTTGTAAAATAAGTAGGTATAGGTAGGTACTCGACAATGAAACGAAATAATTATAATGACAGGTAATCTTTATTTATTTATTTTAATCAGAATCGTCACTGTCACTCGATGAGCTCTCCCCAACATTTATTATAAGTTCCTGTACTTCTATATTATCGAATGCCACATGAATTTCCCAATCCGACGCTATAATGTTTTGGGTTCTTCTCACAATTTTTTCCCAGTTTTCGGCAGTTACTTCCGCACATGCATTTTTTAATAAATCTAACATCTTGTTTGCCGTAAAAGGGGGATGGGTATTGTTTCGAGCGGCGTGTCCTTTGATTTGTGCCCATATTAGTTCTATAGCATTGTACTGGCAATGATATGGCGGAAGTCGAAGAACCCAATGACCACATTCGGCAGCTATTTCGTCGATAACATATCTTTTAGGGTGGCTTTTATTCGATTTTAAAATATTCACTAATTGTACTTTTAATAAAGTATTATCCACATTTTCGCCATGACGTTGGAGCCAGTCAATTATCTCTTGTTTTTTATTGGCCTGCGTCGGCATTTTATCAATTTGTCTGGAGTGATATGTAGCGTTGTCCATAATAATTATCGACGGTTCTTCCAGAGATTGCACCATTTCTTTAAACCATCCTTCGTAAATCTCCGCGTTCATTTCTTCGTGGTAGTCCACTGTTTTCTTGGATTTAAAGGCCAGTAAAGCATCTGACATGAATCCTTTCGTAGACCCTGCATGGCATATGATGAGGCGTTCACCTTTTCCCATTGGCACTGAACTAGTGGAAGCGACGGTGTCGTCAGTCCAGTTCTTAGATACTGTGTGGTTTGCATTTAACCAAGTCTCGTCAGTGAAAATAACATTTGACCAATCTGATATCTTTTTGGCTTCGCTCAAAAATTCGCAGCGAGCCATAGCAACGTCGTGACGCTCCATCAATATTTTACGTTTGTCCGATTTTTTATAACAAAATCCAATTTCTTTCAAAACCAAGCTTAATGACGATTTTTGGCCATGGAACAAACCACATTCACGTAAAGAAACAACAAGTTTTTTAAGTGTTGGAATTTCTTTGCGCAAGTAATAGTCATATATATGACGGCGAATAGCGTCAGCGTCGAAGTTGTCAACCGATGTCACACGACGTGGTTGGCGTTTTTTCTTCGGCGTACGAAGCTTATTTTCCTGCATGCTGCTTGTACCGTAAGCTTCGGTAGTAATTTTTGAAACAGTAGGTCCACTAATTCCTAATGCGGCCGCAACACGCTCTCGCACTTGCGACAGTGGTAATAGCGGGCCACCATTTTGATACTCTGCTTCAAAGTAATTACGAACCTTGATCACCAGTTCTCTCGCCTGCCTTTTCAGAACAGATCCTTTCGGCATTTTGATATTTGACAGCTGGGCAGCAATCAACACGGAGGAACACAAAATACACAACGTAACGTATGGATAATGTGAAAAAACTCAGCGAACAGAAATGTAGTGACTAGCACGACCGTCTTGTTGCGAGTGACAGATTAAAACAAACACAAAATGGCGGTGGGCCATTGAGTGTTCCCACCTTGAAAAAATATATTTGAATGTTTTTGTTGTATTTGTCTTTGTTCAAAATATAATAAATATATGCGATCGATATCATTACTTATTTGGTCACACAACACTACAACTATCAAATTAGAACTGTCATCGAGAAAATAAAGAAATGGAAATACTATAATAAGTACATTTGTTTAGTTAACAAATGAATCGTGCGCGGGGCACTGATTTAAATCGAGTCAAGAGAGGTTTGGGGCGTCGCGGATGTAGTCGCTCGGGAGTTGTCGGATATTCTCGTGCTCGTACAATAGGTACTTTTTACCCATCCCAGTCCATTCTCTCAGTGATAAATGGGAGGTGTAATTGGAATACATAATAAATTAATATTTGTGAAGGGTCCGTTGTCACACTAGCTAGTGCTGGAAATATCTGACCGATTTGACTGTCTGTTATGTCGGGCGTTATATGTTATGAGTATATTACCCACCGATCAACTCGTCAGCACAATTAGTTGTGCCGTCGGGAATCGTACCGCAAATTCATACTGATTACCCAACCGGTTAGTTAAATATCCTCAACGCGAACTATCGATTAAAATAGAATTATTATATTTCCTTTATCCCGGCAAAATGGGCACTAGGAGAACTAAAATCAGTAAAAGATTCATTGTTAATTTTTCGTGGAAGATGGGCTGATGCAGATGAGAGCATGTGTTCCATCGTTTTTTTCCATCTCCATTTCATCCACAGAGGGCGTCCTTCTCTATTTTGGTTAAGCGCGATTCCTATACTAACGGTGTGACTATCAAGAAATAAATTTCCCCGTTGTCACACTAGTGTGACAACATGGTGTAGGTACGGGTCTGTCGCGATTTAAATATGTAATCAATTCGTTCGTATATTGCAGAATACGATATCGTAGATATATCTGCTTGTGCTAAGTACGTGTTACAACTTCGTGTGGGATGTCCCTTCGCTTGTGACGACGTCGTATCACCAGTATGTGCTGTCAACTCTTTGACTAACAAGATGGTAGTGTTTAAAAATCAATGTTTAATGGACAAGGAGAATTGTGAGGGCGGAGTACTTCCTGGTGAGTTTTTATTTATGACAATATTAATGCATGTAAAGAAAAATGTCCTGATTGATTGGCCATGTATGAAATTTTACCCTATGTTCTGCTAGGCGGCGTGAATCGGCGTGTTTGCGTTACAAAAATATCGAATATTCGCGCGCATACGTGTATCCCCTAAGTGAGCAGTGCGTTTAGAGTAGCAGCGCGTCTGTTTATATTTTCAATGCGTCGCATCGAGCGTGATTTTATGTTTAACTGCGTAGTCTTTCTAAATATAACTATTTGAAATGAATGTTTTCACTTTATAATAATAACCGACAAATTTTATGTTTTGCCATGTCTATTGACGATGAGGTGGGTGATCGTGTTCGCGACTTCCACGTAGGACAACTTGACTGCGACGCGCTGCTAGCAGGACAAAGCCCCAACATTGATTCAGTTAATGTTAAAATCTTGGACGAACCATCATATAAATCGTTTTTCTAAAGAAAATCTTTTTCACATTTTTTAGTAAAAAATAAAAACCACCGCTTTAGCAGTTACAATCTCTTATAACGATTATGGTTGATCATAATAAATACAAATTTATGTTCGTCGGTGGGTTAGGATATAACTACATACATCTTATTTCATCCCTTAAATAAATAAAATAAATACATGTGATGATTTAGCCAAATGAAACTGGAATCTTCACCTATACTTTATTTTCTTCTCTTGTTAACGTTAACACCATACTTTGCACATTACGTCTTAAAAAAACAATTTCAACGACTATAGAATTAAAAGCACACTCACCTTTCAATTTTCATTCAATCGACTCGTTCGCTCACTTCACACCGGTCACCTTCCATTCGTCAACTCTCCGTTCAGTCACTTGTATGCTATTTTCGCACCGCTCTTAATCAAACCCACCACATACATATTCTTTATTGTATTCAAATAGTTACATTTGCACATATCTTTAAATGACAGAATACAATAGGCGACCTTGTCACTAAGACGATCTCTTCCAGGAAACCTTGGAATAGATACAAAAAAAGGAAAATTAAAAATATAAGAACAATAAAATAAATTAAAAAAAAACGAATTATTTGAAGTTATTAATGGTTATATTCGCAGAATACGATTTAGCAGATTGCGCTTTGCAAGTGCCCAAACTACGAACTCCTATCCTCCCAACACCGAAAACGTGTCCTCCCAGCTGCGAGGATAATGCTGACAATCTTATATGTGGCATCAGCACCTTGGACAAACACGTCGTTGTCTTCAAAAACCAGTGCTATATGGACAAGGCCAATTGTCGAGATGAAACTATAAATGGTAAGGGTTCGTTTGAACGTTATTAGCGTAATCATAATCGTAACCAGCCTGCATAGGACCAGCGAAACGACATTACTTCGAAAAAAGCATCCATGATAAGAATGACCTCCAAAATATTTAATAGTATACCCGATAAGCTGAGCGATTTACAAACATAAAGTCCCACAAAATGGTGTAGAATATTTTAATAAGTCAATCAGTACACTAAAACTATTATATGTAACTAATAATTAACACGTATTTCATGATTAAACAACAAATAAATAATTGGTGGTTATTTTTCTGGTATGTGCATAATACTATCCACGCTCGCTCGCACATGTCTTTGACCTTTGAACGCGTCCGCTTCTGTTTGTAATGAATATAAATCAACTACACATTCCGGCCGAAAGTAATACACAATCGGCCTTTAGAAAGAGACTATCGGCTAGCTTCGGTAATGTAGAGCGTTCTGTCGTGTGCCGATACGTCGCTTACCTGTCAATCGTCGTACAGATACACGACAGAGACGACGCTCTACAGAACCGAAGCTAGCCGATAGTCTCTTTCTGAAGGCCGATGTGTGTTACTTTCGGCCGGGAAGTATACGTAACGTGTTATACACATACGGTACATGTCTACATGTATCAGGCCACATCTCACTGCAAGTCACTGGCCTACCATAGTCATTCACCGGGGGATTTCGGGCTGTTAACCACCACGCGGGCCCAATGCGAATATCTAGAGCATGTGCTCAGTGGTAGATGCTCAGAGCATGGTTATTTGAGCTTGAACATGACAGAACATATAGCACTGTTGTAAATAAATTGTATTGTGCACTACGGATGTACGACCTTACAACGCCACGCCTGGTCAAGCGGGTGCCACTCTAATAGAGCTGGTGTAGGTACTTTCTTAGGGCTTGTGCTAGCAGCTTTATTATTCCCTTCGTCGCCTTTTATAATACCCACGGAATGGGCCATCCTTTATCGCCACCCCATGGCGGTGCTATTTTAATGCCGGCCGACACCACAAATTATACATGTTTTTTTATTTATTATGAAACTTCACAGCATTTAGAAATACACAGAGTATAAAATACAAGCTATAAAATCTTTAAGCCATTTATAAAGTAACATCAATTTAAATGGTTCTATAGAACTATAGTTTTAGATATGAAAGATCAGGTAACCAAAAAAGTTCGTCGGTTTTTCTTATAACAATTGACTTCGGTCTTTCAGAGCGTGCTTCATCGATCAAGCTGAAATCTCTCGAGGAAAATTTCTTAAACCACTTCTGTGCTGTCCGATCACTTACAGCGTCATCTCCGAATGCGGTACATATTTTTCGCGCCGCCTCGGCCGCTCTGGTGCCAAGTTTGTACTCATAGAGTAAACAACGTCGTATTAACGTTTTGTTCGGGGCCATTTTAAATTATTTCACAATAGGAATTAAACAATTGTCACAAAATGTGTATGCATCAAACGAAAGAGGAATCCATTCGAAAGTAAATGACAGTAGGTACCTATATAAACAAGTGCTAGCGATAAATAACTAAAAAAATATCCATTGCAAATCTGTATAGGAAAAACCGCACGAACTTTTTTGGTTACCTGATAATAAGATTTTAACATCATTAGCGGGAGGTTGCGTGTGTGTGTGCATAAGTGTCGTGTGCGAGCGTGCGTATGTGAGGTTGTGTGTGTGCTGCTTAATCCTGGAATATCTAACTCATTTAACTGATCTATTTTTTAATTATTTTCTTTTTTATTTTCAGAATACATCCAAGCTGATATACATGTGTGCGCTGCATACTTGCTCAGAGCATAGCTTAGATATAATTGAGTTGGGAGTTGATAAATGCTCCGTTGAATTTTAATTAAAAAGTATTCAAAATATTCTCGTGTTTCATTTGCTTAGTTTCGTTTCCTATCCACTATTTAAACGACAATGAAAATACTTTTCACATTTTTGGTTTTTAACAGTAAGTATATATATATTCGTATAATAATATATTCGTATAATAGTATGTAGAATAATAGTAAGTATAATAATACAGTAAGTAGTATTTTTTGAGAATAAAAAAAATGATTGTGCCGTAAGCGCTGGGGAACTATGCCTCCTCTGAAACAATGGACTCCCCAAAGCGCTTAGCCGGCGTAGCATTTCAAGGCCATACATCTCTCATGCATATAGTATGTTAAATTTTGTTGGTCTATCTAAAACGTTCGTAGCGCTCAGTACTCAATACGCAGTAGTGACTGGGAGCGAGGCGGCCGACGCACTGAAATACAACTGTGCATATATTAAAAGATACACTAGAATAATTATAAGTTATGAAAAAAAACTAACCTATTATATTTAGAAACTGGTCAAATCGATTTTACTCTCGATACCAACATCTTTTGCGCTATAGTTATAATAATAAGTATTTAAACAATTTCTTTGTATTATTTTAAAATAGCAATTATCAACTATGCTTCCCTGAAACGATACACTATCGCCATAGATCAGAGAATAAAGTTACTGAAGCATCAATTAAAAGCCGAATTAAAAACTCGAGGGGACTCTTTAAAACATCAAGGTGCCTCAGATTTATCATCCACAGATGATGAATATAATTCTGATACCGAACCAGATGATGTTAAAGAAACAGATGATAGTTATGAAGAAAAAATGGCAAAAAAGACGCCAATCACACCTTTAATTCGGAAAAAAACTCGCTTTATACATTCAACGACTAATAAATTGTTGAACAAATATGAAGCAATCCCGGAATTTCTCCAGGGAATGACAAAGGAAAGACCTCCTAGTACCCATAAGAAAACAACGAAGAAAAGAATAATTAAAGTACAAAGTACCGTCAAAACTGGCGACTTGACCATCGACTTGACCACCCCATTAATTCCTAGCCAACCAACACAAGAGAAACAAGAAAGAAAACCTAAAAATAAAGTTGATAAAATACAAAATGTCAATGAAACAATTGAAAACAACAGTGAAAAACACGAAAATATTGTTACTGAACATAAAAATGTTGAACTTACTGCTGAAAGTCAAAATAAAAATACTGAAGATCAAAATGATAATATCGGACGTCAAGGTGAAATAAAACATTTCGCTATACCTCAATTAAACTTCGCTCTTGACAATTTCGATTTCAAAATGAATTTCGTTAACGAAAAGTCGGATTATAGAAAATCGCATATGAACGATGTGTTTTTTAGAAGGCAGTTTACTGAGCAAGATAAAGAAACGCCGCTGGAATGGGCGCACTGTCAAGACGTCATAACTCCTTTCTTCAATGGCATGAAGAAGAATATTTCAAACCCAAAAGATATCGCTGTTACAGACCACGTGGTCACCAGGTAATACGTTCAAATTCAAATGTATTTGTTTGAGTAACATGGTTTACAAGATTAAGTGCCGGCCGGTTTCAGAATAGGACCAGTTTCAGAACATCTCTTCCCGTGGGTGCCGTGTAAGGCAATTAAGGGATAGCAAAACCTCTGCCACGAGCGCTGAAGACCTACACCACTCCTAAATAATGGATACGCCATCCCGCTTGGCCAGCGTGTCGTTGTAAGATCCTACGTCCATTACAATGCCACGTAAGCCAATGCGCATGACGAGGTAGGTCCAAGTGCAGCAGTGGATGTTATAAGTGCTGGTTTCAGTTACTGTTGCTGCTGGATGAGGAGAACGGAAACTTTAGGAGAGGTGGTATTTGCTGCAGCGGCTACACATAATCTGATTTTGTATATCAATTGAGGGTGGAACTAATGATAACTAAATGTATTTCTACTTTTTCAGATTTTTCCACCTTTTGCAGCTCAACACATCGGAATATTCTACTCAGGAAGACGTAATCTCCGTTTTGGAACAAATAAGTAACCTTCAATTACGATTCTTTCAGTGGAGTCGCGGCGCTATGAACGCTTTATTTGACATCATAATACCCGGTAATCATAGCTAAATATTACCATACCATACCATCAGCCCATACCTCTTTACTGCTGGATACAGGTCTCTCCAAAGGCTCGTCACCACACAAAGCTTTCTGATCTTCTCGTCCAACCACCGCCTGCAAATTTCAATTTATTGGTTCATCGGCCGGAAGGCGTCCCACACTGCACTTTCCCGTACGCAGTCTTCATTGAAAGACTTCGACTACAGTGAAATCAACCTTTGCTTTTGTGTGAGTGCATAAACGATAGTGCGAACCATTTCGACAATCGGATTGGACAATTCGGCACCCACTCAACAGATGCAAAGGTCATGTCTCGTTGATTTCACTGTTCCCCATTGATTGTATCCCCATCATATCTGCTCCTGCAGCAGATATGAGTTGCTTATTGCAATTCAGCTTACTGATTCTATGAGCTATGTCGGTGACTGTCATTCTCTGGCAAATCTCTTCGTTTCAGAACTTCTGAAAACGATATATTAAAATAGTTCAGACTATTTTTGTAGGACCTTATACCATACCATAAGCATATTTTTAGAGGGGTAGAGTGCACGCTGCAATCCAACAGCCGCTGGGCGCACTCGACTGGCCACGTTACCCCTCTCTCACAGAAGACTATCTTGAAATGTACTGCATTTCCTACTTTATCTTATTTCCTTAATATACGTACGTGTTTCGGTAGTGAATGAGATGTGCCAGAGCCTATTCCCATCCTATCCCCTCCCCATTTTCCCAACCCTTTCTCCAAATCCATTCCTATATTTCCAATGGTAGGCAGCGCATCCGGGTCGTGCCAACGTTCGTCATTTTGGACATGGCATGTATCACGTTGGCAACAACAAACCGTTGGCATGTATCACGTGTCTATGGGCTACAGTATCCACTTACCATCAGGTGGACTGTATGCTCGTCTACTGCCTTCGTCAATAAAAAATAACAAAAAAAATATATATCTCCACTGTTGGATAGAGGCCAAAGCTCGCCACCACACACGAACTTTTTTATGTGGTCGGTACATCTGGGCGGAAGGCGTGCCACACTGCGCTTCCCGATATGTGGCCTCTAACGGTAAGCCTGATCCATAAGTTCCAAGTCACTCAACGAGCTATGGAGAGCTATGCTCGGAACTTCTTTGCGGGTCGGAAACGAGGACATACGTCAAAGAACCACAGTCAACTCGTAGCTCGTAGAATTGGCATGTTGAAGTGATAATATTTGCCACAGGACCGATGGCCGTTGGGACAGGACCTGATATTTAACCAAAAATAATTATTACTTCAAGGTAAGGCTCACACTATCAAAAACTTGAAGATTGGCGTCAAATCGATATTTCGGAAGTGGAATCTAGATATTAGCAATACGACCAGTCTCTTGCTTCAGTCGAGGGTGTTCCGGCCACCTTGTTTTAGAAAGCAAGGCACAGGTATGTACTGTCGAGTTTGTAACCGATACTTTCAGTGTCCACTGCTGGATATGGCCTCATCAAGCACATTCTGGAGGTGGTGTAGTTCCTTAGGGCTCGTGGAAGTGGCCCTTTTCAAGACCTACGGGAAGGGATGGGGTGTCGCTATCCATGTACGGCCGACTGAAATTAAGGGACTTATCAGCGGGCTCGAACATGTTCGTGGCAAGGCGGCTTACAAAAGGTCACCCAACAAACCAAAATTCACCGTTTACGGTTTACACGGAAATGCAACCATAGCGCGTTGTAAAACCGATACAGTGCCATCTATTGGCATGCTTTACACATTAACTTTACCGACTTAAACAACCATTAAAATCAATATCAAAGACATTAAAACCTACGGAACAGTAAACAAATTATAATTTAGACAAGAAATATCTTTTTAATTAATATCACTAATAACTGTTTAAAGTCTAATTCATTTATTAATCTGGGAACTAAGTAAGCGCTGGTACGTTGACCGTATGTATCGTGTATTGTATATACTTATTATTCACGGCGTTAGTTAGGCTTGTGTGTAATTACAGAATGTGAAATTAATGTTTAAACAACATTTTAGGTGCTTTTAATATGGGCAGATAAAATATTACATTGCTTAAATAGTTTAGGAAAACTATAATACCTACTTCGTTGTTTGGGGCTCGTAAAGTTCTACAATCATTTTTCTCACTTTTCTCCTAAAACTTTCGGAGTATAGCGAAACACCCCTTCCGACTGGCAGTAACATATCTTTTTTATTGTTATAAAAAGTATTATACCAATTTTGTAATCTTTTTCAGCTTCCACGAAATCGCACAGAGGCAAAAATTACAAACATTTTAAATCCACGCCGAGCGCAACGACGAGGAAGACGATATGCCGGGGAACAAATTGTTACGATTATATGTAATGGGATTGGCTACTAATAATAATAATGGATTGAATTTAATTATATCTAGATAAATATCTGTGACCATCTGCCCCCCCTCCCCACCCCCTTGACAAAAGGTCCCTTAACCAACGAATTGATAATAATATCCTTTTTTTTTCTTTTTTCATAAATGGCAATGGCGTAATTACCACATTCTGCACATTCTATCAGTGTAAAGTTTTCTTCGTAATAAAGCAATTTTAAAGTCTAAATCGTACTGTCAATATCCAGTCCCGTCGAAGTAAGTCAGTGAACTATCACTGATTACTGATTCACTGAGTACAGAAGAGGACTCCTTGGAAGCACACGAAAATCGCAGTCCTAGATATAGTTTTATTTGATTAGGCACATAATGCTTTTATCACGAACATTAGGCACAAAAATCAATTTTATAATAATCAAACAAAATCTCGAGTTCCCGCCGAAAAGTTAAATTCATTTTGACAGATCATATCTCATTTAAATTTGGAACTTGAATTATATTAAAAAAATAAGATGAATAATATCTAATTCATTGTTTGCTTTATTTCATTTTATCAATTTTTTATACACATTAATGATAAAAAACAAACTTATTTATTTTTAATATTTACAAACTCACACAGCAATTATACATGTCACAATAATAACCTAAAACCCAATAATTTCTATATATTGTACGCTACGTATTGTATTGGACAAACAGTTTTAAAGAAAAACTTTGTCACAGCGTCACACGTCGTTCATTGCGCAACTTTCGGATTCGCGGTTCATTGTTTCTATTTGACCGTATTGTACGCAGCGACTCTTATGCCAACGAAGTTCGTAGTGGCGCTTCTTGGGTGAAACTTATAGCCAGCAATAGAAAAACAACAGGCTAATGATATGGGATATTTTAAAGTACATATTTACGCCATTCGTTTTCGGCCAGAGAACGCATGAAAACTCCCACTTAACCATGTTCCGCCATTTTTATACCGCTCCCTTTCAAATTTTATCTTCTTTCCGTGTCTAACGTTAAATTTTGGCGGAATTTCCGTGTATCCCATTAGATTCTTTATAGATAGTGGGACGAGACCTCTATTTGAATCTATGTATTGATTTATTGGATTGTTATTATTAACATTTAGAGGAATTTTGATCACTAAAGGCTCAGAGGACAGTGATGAATTTAATAACCAGACGAAAAAGAAAACTGACTCGAATAAAAACCTTTTCATAATCTTTTTTTTTTAAGTATAACTTGTCTATGGTTACAATGTTTTCTGTAATGTTATTCACGAAGTGAAAATTTAGCTGATTCGTAGTTTTCTTTTTATATGTATTTCTTATCGATATACTTTTATGTGTTTTCAGTCATTTTATATATATTTTTTTTATGGAAGAAGGAGGCAGACGAGCATACAGTCCACCTGATGGTAAATGGATACTGTCGCCCATAGACATCCGCGATACATTTCAACATTAGTCCAAAATGACAAACGTTGGCACGCCCCCGGATGCGCTGTCTACCTTTGTAGATATAGGAATGGATTTGGAGATAGGGTTGGAAACATGTGGAGGGATAGGATGGGAATGGGCTCTGGCACACCTCACTCACTACCGAAACACGTACGTACATTAAGGAAATAAGATAAAGTGGGAAATTTCAAGGTAGTCTTCTGTGAGAGAGGGGTAACGTGGCTAGTCGAGCGCGCCCAGCAGCTGTTCGATTGCAGCGTGCACTCTCCCCCTCAAATATAAGAAAAAGTATCTAAATGCCTAGTAAGTAGGCATTTATAACATAGGCATCATAACATAGCCTACTTATATGATCATCATAAGTAGGCATCATAACAATATAGTAAAGAAGTAGGTTATCTTCATACCGTACGTCTCAGTCTAAGATCCAAATAAATAGACAATTGTAAGCACGTGCTTAGATCGAATGTACCGTAAGTTGGTCCTACTTTGCACCAGAATTGGCTCCACTTTGGAAAAAATATCACTAATTTTTTTTGTCTACATGCTATTTCCATAAGTTTATGATTAATTATCATTAGGGTTATTAATTCTTTGAACTATTCCTTAGATTGTTAGAAATTTTAAATAGTTTATTTTTTTTTAAACAATCATTTTGGGGCAAAGTAGTTCCTAAGGAGCGAGGAACTTTGCTCCACATATTTCGGCAAATATTTGCTGTACAATTTTGTATAAGAGTAATGTTTTACACGTTTCGCATAACTTTACTCCACATCTAGAAATGTAGGGGAGTAATAATAAAATACTCTAGTAACTAATCAGTCATTTTTATTGAGATCAATTACACTTTTTGGCATGCAAAATCGTAGATTTTTATAAAAATTAAGAAAATCAAAGAAAAAGAATAAGAAAAATTAAGTAATGAAGGCTTTATAATTTTAAAATTAGCAGGTACCCGTAATAAAGTAAAAATAATAAAGAAACTTCAAAATTTCACAATCTTATAGAATAAAAAAGCTTATGCACTCCAAACTTTATCAAGTTCGGGCACGGAGTAAAAACCTCGACGACTTATCTTTTTCGGAGTATTTATACAGCCGAGAACATCATCCAATTCATAATCTATCTCATCTTTAACCCTGGGCCATTTCCAATTTTTTATCGATCGTGCCATTGCAGATATTGTAAGACCCTTCTCATGCACTTTGGTTATTAAACCAGGAAAAAGTTCGCCTTCATATCTAAAGATAACATACTGGCCTACCTCTTGTTTCAATGGTTTTAGATTAAGAGAGAAATCCAGATTGGTTGGATTTTCATTCTCCAGTTCACTTAATGGGCTTGTAGATGATTCCCTCAATGAGATTTGATCACTCAACTCTGCAGTACTGGTGCTATTCATTTTCTTTTTGGAATGCTGTCTAGGGTGGTTGTCTACCAGATCCTGAGTCGAAGTTGAGGGTTCTAACTGTACAGCTACACTTTTCCCTGGAATAAGATGCAGCTTCTTTCGTCCTCTATTTGAGGCGTTCTTCGTCCATGACGTCCTTTTGCTCTCAAGGCTCTCTACGAATGCACTTTGAATCGCGTCTAAATTTATAGATTGTGGCTTAGGTAGTCGGTCAAGCAGTGGCTGTACATCTGCAGGACTAATACCACTCTTTTTAAACCCCGATATTAAGTTTTCGCGGACATTTGGGGTAATCGATGTTATAAGACGATTGAGCAGTTGAGGAAATATGCCTTTTGGAAGAATGGCGTCCTTTCCGCATTCACTTGCCTTCCATTCAGAGAGGAGTGATCTCCACGTGATCTTTAAGGGATGGAAAAATGCCACATCCAAAGGCTGGCAGAGATGTGTGCTGTTTGGAGGTAAGCACAAAAACACAATGTTATTTTCTTTGCAGAGATTGATCACTTCAAGGGAAATATGAGATGACAAATTGTCACCTATAATTATCTTCTTTCCTGGCTGCTTTTTGAGTCTTGGAAGGAACAAGCTCTCAAACCAATCCGTGAAAATGTTCATATCAAACCATCCAGTGGGACTACAGTTGAATCTAGCCCCAGGAGGGCCGTTCTCTGTCCATGTCGTCCACAAGCAAGTCGATTTGTAAACGACATAACAGGGCAATAATTCTCCCGCTGCATTACCGCAAAACATTAAAGAAATACTACTTTTCGAAGAATTTCTGATTAATTCTGGGTACTTAGTTCCCCTTTTAACGATGACCTTCTTGTTGCCAGGGTCATCTGTGACATTCGTTTCGTCGAAGTTCCAGACATTACAAGGTGGTATACCCTCAACCTCTTGCTTCAGATTTTCTATGAATTCTCTCAAAACCTCAGCATCGACTGCAGCCCTGTTGCGTTTTATGTTAGCAGCAAATCTTTGGGATAAATTGGAGTGGCGGGAAAGAAAATTATTGACCCATTCTCTTCCTGGAAAATTATTTTTGAAAACTTTTACACGGCGGCCGATTTTATCCAAATAAGACTTTACGATAAGCCTTAATTCGTAGGAAGATACGGGAAATCCATAAATCCCTAAGAGCTCAACACACTCTGATAATCGTTGTTCTTCTACTTGGTTAAATATTTGAGGAAATCCAGGACGAGGTACTTCTTTTTGCTGTCTTCTAGCTCTTAGTCTATTTATAATTGTTCTTCTGGGTATCCCGTATATTTGCTCTGCTTTCCTTTGAGTTATTTCTTTGTTTTCAACAGCTAAGAGGCATTGGCGTAATGTTTCATCTGTGTACGATTTGTATGAGCGTGCATCAACTCTTTTTTTATACGTTCTCGGCATTTTTTAACTGAAAATATAAAAAAGAGACACTGAATGAATCATTTAGAGATACTTTGCTCCAGGAGCAATTTAACCACAAAAACATGTGTAAAGTAACCTCAAACTCGTTAAACATCCCTAATTTCTAAAGACGGTTTAAAATGTACAAAAAAACAGTTACATCAGATAAATAATAAAACATGTGAAACAATGAACAAGCTCTTACCTTGTTTCATCGGATGATTCCCGTGATACACTTAGATTTTGTCTCAACAATTTTTATTGTAGAAAGACGCGGGCACAGGTAATGACAGCTAAGCAAAAATGGCCAACTTCTGACAGCTGTTATTTACGATGTTGCCAGTGTGGTAATGGTGTTGCATGATTACAATATTAATTTCTTCCGGAAACTGAGTACCTTTTGGTTATGTTCAATTGAATCTTTTTTTTTACTTGGAGTAATGTATCCACATTGGGAGCAAAATAGGACCAACTTACGGTAATCTAAGCAACAGCTCGACTGATCTATAAGAGCCACGACTATATCCCTTGCTCAGCCTAGCAATGTCTTAGAACGCATTAGATTTTCGTCTATGGTACGTTCATAAATTTATAAACTGGATCGCAAAAATTCCGGGTCGCTAATAAATGGCGTGATAGTTTCTTAAATACATAAGACTAATTTGCGAAACTATAGTATATTGTAGATGACTGATTAATATATATAAAAAAATGTGTAACACGTTCTGTACACTATATAACTTTAATTAAATACTAAAAAATAAGAAAATTTCGCTTCTAACTTATGACAACAAAAATACACTTCGCAGTAAATCTTAAAAAATAAGTTTTTTTGTCAATTTAATATTTTGTATTTCCTCCACGAGCCCGTATCACTTCAATAAGACGATGTGGCATGCTATAAACCAAATTTTAATACGATTTTGGTCTATGTTTGCCCATTCTTCCACTAGCGCATTCTTTAACTCGTGTAAGGTAACGGGAGCAGGAGAGCGTTGTCTCACGCATCTCCCGAGCTCGTCCCATGCATGTTCTATGGGATTTAAGTCTGGGCTGCGAGCTGGCCACTCCATGCAGGTAATACCGACGTCTTGAATATACATATTGACCAAATGAGCAGTATGTGGTCGCGCATTATCGTGCATAAGAATGGAAATTGCACCCATATTCACTAAGAATGGACCAGCATGCTCATTTAAAATCTCTCCTACGTATCTGACAGCAGTCAGAGAACCGTTTTCTATGATTACTAACTCCGTGCGATCCTCTGAAGATATCCCAGCCCAAACCATTATTGATCCTCCACCGAATGGCACCTTTTCTTCAAAACACGCTTGATGATACCGTTCTCCTGGCCGTCTAAACACTCTTCGTCTCCCGTCGTGCGTAAATAAACAAAATCTGGACTCATCGGAAAACATAACCTTGGACCAATCTTCATCTGTCCATCGGATGTGTTCTCGAGCAAACCGTAACCTGGCAACTCGATGTTCTCTGAGCAGTTTGGTGCCGTTTGCTGGTTCATAAGGCTTTATATCAGCTTCACGAAGACGTCGCAGAATCGTATTAGAGCTCACATTGTTGTGGTGAATTTCTTGAAGACTGTTTCCGATCTGAACAGCCGTGAGATGTCGATTTCTTAACATAGTGCTCACGATGAATCGGTCTTCTCGTGTAGGAAATGGCAGGCCAAGGTGCACACCTTGGCCTGCCATTTCCTGGTCTCCTGATGTTCATGCCGGTCTCTTGAAATCGCTGGTGTACTCTTTGGACCGTTGATAAAGATACTCCTACTGTTCTAGCAGTGCTACGCTGACTTCTTCCTTCTTGTACCATGGTAATAATCCGTGTACATTCTTCAGGTGATAACGACATGATATTGCATTGAATACTCTGATCAATCCAAGGAACCATTTATAATGACAGCTCCGTTTGAAACAAAAGCAGAAAAAATATTCTTTTCCTAATTTTAAATTTTGAAATTTTTCAAAATACAGAATATTTTTTTTTTAAATCTGTAACTTGTACAAATGAAACCTCTTTAGAGATTTAGAACAAGCATTAGTAACCTCCTTACTACATATTATTTATTCGAGCGATCTAGTTATATAATTTATGGAGATATCACGGTTTTTATTAGCGACCCGGAATTTTTGCGATCCAGTGTATATTAACGATTTTTAAACCTTATACAATTGTACTTATAAAAATAAATTACACTTTAGTGCCATTTTCTTTTATGAAAAATAAGTTCACTCTTCTACAACTCAGTATGAAAATTGAACACAACGAATTGACGGGAGCGCACACATGTAATCGAATTCACATAGATAGCGAGTAGCGACCTGTTGAAGTGATATATTTACCTTTTTATTGATTTAAACTGGCCAAGTGGGTTAGCGAGTCCACTCTTTTAGAAGTTATGTAGTTCTTCGGGGCTTGTGGTGGCCACTTAGATACTCCTTAGTCGCCTTTTAGTACAACTACACGGCACTGATTGATCTATCTATAAATATAATCTATCTATAATCTATAAATCAGCCTGAAATTTAGTATGGTATCATTTAACGGATGACAGTACACGTCGGTAATGTCAACTTCTCTCAGCAACGCCATCTGTTATCAAACACGGGTACTTATTGATCGACCCTCGTATGTAATAATGTAAAATATTTTTGTAGAACCTTTAGAACAATATACTCTGTTCTTCTTTTGCTTGAAGCATTTTACGCAAGTCTCGCTAGTTTTATTCCTCTCTCTCTAGCATGGTACCTCCCTGCCTTATACAATTACCTGCTTAAAATTGGCTTGTATTTGAACGAACAGTAAAAAGATACTAAATGGCCAGCAAATCGTGATCTACAAAACAACCTATACTTGAATAACTTCAATGAAATTACAGTCTCCAGAGAACCTAAACCTAACCCAGCATTAAATTTGCTTACACATTACGGATTTTGAAAATCTCATCAAAATCGGTTCTGTTCTTGAGGATTAAGAAGTAAAAACCTTCATTGACTCGACTAAGAAAGCCGTGAATAGGACTTTAAAGGTCGGCGGTGTGCCTTCATACTTTCTGGTATTTCAGGTGGCTATGAGCGGCGGTTACCGCTTAACCATCACGTGGGCCGCTTGCTCGTCCGCCTGTATTTCTATAAAAAAATTATTCGTGTTCCAATATTGAACAAATATCTGATTCAAAATATCTGAGCGTCTCTGAAATACCTAAAAATAAAATTATAATATGTTTTCGAATCTGTTTATTAGTAAACTGATAATTTATTCATAAAAATAAATACTTTAACAATGTTTGTTTTAATCATACATAAATTTGCCACACCCTCTGACTAATACTACCCACTGGTACGCTTGTAACTTCTGTATTAGTCTTTTCACGTGCAACACGAACCTGAAACAGTAACAGAATTAGTCTCTGTTCATGTTAAGAAAAAAGTGATGTCATCCATCACTATCGGTCACGTGATTTCACTTATCGATCAATACGTGAGGGAGCGTACCTCTATTGACCAAGTTGGCTCATGAGGAGGTCAGAAGCGCAAGTGGTGTATGCTAGTGACTGGTCTAAAAATCAAATCGTCTAATTGCATACCACTAAACTTGTACTGGTGACTGGAGATGCGCTGTCGGTTGCATTTTTGAACGGAGGTGAACGTAGAGAAGTAGTAGCCAGTCGGTCAGTTTTACGAGTAAATGTGATTTATAATTTATAATAATGGTTTGTGGTTTATAAATGTGGTGGTCCCAAGTTTATAATTTTTTTCAGTTTCATAAATCATAATAATACAGTGAAATAAAAGGAAGGTAGTTTCGAGCTGTAGGTTGTATTGGAACTTGGGTTGTTTTTAGAAGTTCTAATACGCCCGAGTAGCATAAAAGTCTTCACAAGGCGACTGGTAACCGAGCGGACAGCCGCGCGCTGGTGTGGTTGGCGAAAGAGATGGTTTAAATATTGATTTGGTGTGGTTGGCACACGGGAGCAATTTTTTAAATATTGATGTATATTTACAAATAACTCCTTTATAATTTTATCGATCGATTGCAGTAGGTTGTGTAGTCACTTGTCTTAACTAGCAGTTTGACTATTAGTATTGAGTACGCGACCGACAACACCTTACCCCACGCCAGCAACGCCTTACAGTCTGCTTGTGGCTAAACTGTGCTAATAAATGTCATAGAAAACTATATGAACTTAGCGTGGGACACCAGATTGACAGATTACTTGAAGAAAGTCACAGGTACTGGCGGGATGAGAAAAGCTGGATTGGTAGCAAGCCTTGGGAAAGACCGATAAACAACCAGCCGTGTAGAGACATGTGGTAAAATATCAGGTCCTACAAAAATAGTGTAAAATGTTCTAGTATGTCATTTTGTGAGTTATAGTGATAATTAGAATCTAAATCAAACTATCAATTGATTAAAAGTCGAATTTACTAAATCGGTATGAACTAGTTGACAGAAGCGAGAGTCTTTAAAGGTTAAACACCTAACCGAGCGAGAGTGGATAGTGTTATGCATATTAATCAATAATTAATTATTTTATTGAAATAAAAAAAAAACATGAAATATATATTTTTTTTGTAGTTTGTAGTTCTAGGTACCTATTGACATACCGAAATATTTTAAATTATGTTTGTAGTACCTTGAATAAGTACGTTTTACAGACGTCAATCTTACGGGTAATACTTATGGATGCAATTTAACTTTTCCATTGATGAGGGCCGGCGGATTTCCGATGTATTTGAATTTCTTTCTTTCCCTATCCCGTTCAGGTAGGGGTTCGTCAAAATTATACTTTTCAACAACAACTGGTTGTTTCTTATAGTAATCTGGAGTACTTATTGTATAATGGGGAAAAGCTGTTGGAATTCCAGACGCAATGTTTTGGATTATTCTTTGTTTTCGTGTGTTTTGTCTATTGCCTAATTGTCTATTTTCTTTCTGTCTGAATTCCTTTTGTCTATTATTTGCTGCGTCATTATAATCAATATCTTTGAACCACATACGTTCAGTCCTTGCTTTAATAGATTTAGTGGTTTCTTTTTCTGCTTCAGTTTCTGTGACATCTCTCATAGGAATCTCCAGTATTTGTCTAGGTTTTTCTACACCAGTATTGATATCATCAGTAGGTTTTTGGCTCTTGAGTATAGCTCCCACTTTTTGTTTATCATTTTTTACATTCTCTTCCGAAGCATATATGTTTTCTTTCTTCGGAATTACATAGTCTTCGTAACTGTCATGTTCTTTTTTATTTTTTTTAATGGGTACGCTTTTGTACATGTTATTGTCTTTCTGGTAATTATTTGCGCTTTTGATAACATCAAATTCAAGTTGTTTCTCGTTGTCTGTAAATTGTTTTAAGTATTCTGACGTTGGTTGTGTTTCTTGGTCGTCGTATAGAGGAACTTTGTCATCTTCATTCTGATCTAAATTGATTAAAGCTTTACCTGTTTTAGCAATTTGTACCACTTCTGTAGTTTTATCAGTCTCCATTGTTATTGGTTTTTTATATTCTATATTTAATATTTCTTTAACTTTTTCAACTATTTCGTCTATATTAGGAATGTTCGATGCTTCTGCTTGCGCTCTGTCACCACCCTGTTTGTATCGAGACCTATCTGGTCTAGGATTTGTGATGTCTGTAACGCCAGGATCTGCTTCGTCTTCGTATTCTTCCGCTACATTTTCAACTTTCTCGTGTCTATATTTCATTGAGCTTTCGGTAAGGATTTTAGATAACTCTTCAGCTAATTTTGGTGGAATTACTTTTTTCGCAATACTCCGAAAGTCGTCCAAGTTCGCCGCGAGAAGTACGTAGCCTATTGTTGGACTGATTAATATATTTATGTAACCTGAAAGAGGTTTCAGTTCAGTATTTATTTGAAACATCAAACAATCATTCAATATATGCAAATTAATGTATTGCATTGCAATTGAGTTTTCCTTATTGTATAATCAATTGTATATCTTATTGTATCCTTGGACTCGCCAACACGGGGAGGCTTACGTGGATACTGAAAGGGTTGCATTGCATTGCATTAGACATAAGAAATATATACTTACATACTTGTGCTACGAATAACAATGTTGAATGCATACTTCGTGAATTTGAAAATAAAATCATATAATAATTGAAAGTTTTACGGCTCGCTCGTATGCATTTTGCGCAACACATGACGATAAGATCAACAGTAGGTTTAAATGAAACGTAATGAAAAGAATTTGTTAGGTGTAACTCAATTTTATGTAGATTTCGAGGATTGACTAATTGCCGATCATTTTGACACCCCACGGCCCAATTGGTACGCCAAAGTGCCGGTCATTTTGACACCCCACGGCGTTGCGTATAAAGTTTTAGGAGTAGATTAGGAAAAGAGATAAATAACGATAGAGAAAAATTAAGCAGGAGATAGGGATGAAACGGATGAATAAAATATTAAAATATTCAGTCAAATAATCATTTATTTTCACTTAATTTGCCGCTCAGCATTTTTTTTATAGTAAATAACAGTTACGTATGATTACTTATTACCTCGTCCAAAACATTATAAAAACACCTACTTAAAAATCATGACGTTTCACGTTTAAGATGATTTCGTTTTGTTCGCGCTTCTGACCACTCGGATTTTTTCAGGATAATCTGTGAAAATTCAAACATTAATGATTTATTTTTTAAACAGAAGCAGTAAGGTGACGGCTTCAGAATAACACCGCCCCATTTCTTCTCACGGGTGTCGTAAAAGGTGACTAATGGATAATGAAGCCGCTACCACCAGCCGTGAGGACCTTCACCACTTTTAAGAACTCGTGCACGAGACAATATTCACGACGAGACTTTTGTCTAGCAAAGGATACGATTATTATAGACGGCGATGCAAACCCAATAACTATCCCACAGATGCGAAAATGTCTACCTAATGCTCGGTGTTGGTTCGTGAGCGAAAGAGAATTGTACTAATGCCTCGGAAGCAGAGCAGAACTTAGGCGGTATATGATTGCCTTACCAAGAGAACGAACCAGCACCTTTTTTTCTTTTCATATATGGCAATGCAATTAGCACATTCTGCCAGTGTCAAGTTCTCTTCGTAAAGTCAAAACAATTCAAAGCACATCTTGACAATGTCCAGTCACATCGAAGCAAGTTGGGAGTGGCTCAGTAAAGTGACAGTAGGTTTACAGAGGACATATTTGGACTTCTTGGAAAGTTTCATTATTTATTAAGTGGAACGAACTGCCTCAAGAGGTCTTTCCATTAAGCTACGATATGGGGTTCTTCAAGAGAGCTGTGAATAGGATTTTGCAAGGTCGGCGGCGCGCCCGCATACCCCCTGGTGTTGCAGGTGTCCACGGGCGGCGGTAACACTTACCATCACGTGGGACCGCTTGCTCGTCCGCCCACTAGTATATAAAAAAAAATCGCAAAAAATATACACAAATACTAGGCACTTTGAAGTTTAATAAACTGTCACTATTTAATAAACCACAAAACCCACAATTCATAATCTTTATATTAATCAACCAAAATTTAACCTTCCCTTCTCGAGTCTCCGCCAAAAAGTCCGACACTCGAGATCAAGAAAACTTATATTGGACGTTAAGAAAACTTACCATATGCCAGTTCTCTGCCAAGCCTTGGTGAGAAGTTAACGGAGCTCCTTCCAAGCCTGGGGGAGAAGTACTTGGACCGGTCCATCTGGTCGGGATCGGGACGGTACCTGTAATATTGCCACTATTTTTGGATTTGTAAGGGCTATAACACCCATGACCTGTCCCCCAGCTCATGTTTGACTCCTCAGCTCTCATGGCATTGTTTGACCATTATAATAATTTTATGATTTGTAATTAAGGCCATTTTAAGGCCATTAATTAAAATTTAAGGCCATATATCCCTTGTGCACAAGACAATGTGCAACTAGGAGACCCGTGTCCAACAGTGGATACTGAAATTGCTTGCATTGCATTGTCTATTTCCCCAATAAACGAAGGTGTTTTGGTAGTGAGTCAGATTTGTCAAAGCCCATTCCCATCCCATTCTACTCTATCCCTCCCTATCGTCCCAACCTTTTCTCTAAATTCATTCCTAAATCTCCAAAGGTAAGCAGAGCACATCTACATACAATTCTCGCCTAAAGCTGTTCATATGATGTTCATGTGGTGGTTCTATGGAGTTTGTGCCAGTTACTCTATGGTTGAGGCAATGGAGGTTTGACAGAAGGGCTGTCAGGCAGGTGCAAGTGAATATAAGATAAACTTGAGCTATAAAGAATTTGAGAATCAATAGCTTTAAATGTTGTTTCTCTTTTCGGGTAAAATTTAGGTAGAGATTCAGTCAAGAGATTCTGGTAAGAACCTTTTAAATTTTCAGAGCAACTCCATTTAGTTTTTGATTTCGAGGTTCAAATATTATCTATAGAGTTTATTAAAACACATTACATGATGATAAAAATTATATGATAACATTATCGATAAAATATCGTATCGATAAAATGATAAAAGTATCGATATAATCGAGTACTCTGTATCGTGCACATGCGGGTAGAATTTTTTTTATAAGGCGGCAGATTCACCTAGTGGTAAGTGGAACTTTCGCCCATGGACATGCGCGGTATATGCCAAGTCCACAATGACAATCGCTGGCACGCCCCAGGATGCTCGCAGCCTAACTTAAGAGATCTTGGAATGGATTTGGAGAAAGGGTTGAAAAAATTATGAGGGATAGGATGGGATGGGCTCTCGCATATCTCACTCACTACGGAAACTCGTGCGTATATTGGGGAATAAGATAAAGTGGGAAACTCAGTACATTTCAAGGTAGACTTCTATGAGAGATGGGTAACGTGGCCAGTCGAACGTGCCCAGCGGCTGTTGGATTGCAGAGTGCACCCCTTACCCCCTCTAAGATGTCATAATGTCAAATAGACGTTGAGTATCATTGTCGTGCGCGACTACAAGATTCTAAAGATTTTCAAAAAAAAAATCTTTCTCTATTTGTACTGAAAAGTAAATACTTTTCACAATTCAATAAGTGTCCCATACATCAAATGAAATTTACTTCGATATATATCTCCAGTGCTGGAGACAGGCCTGTCCCAAAGCTCGCCACCACCAGGGGCGAATTAAAACCCGGGACTAATGACTGAAGGAGACTCTTTTGTATAAAAATATTTGAAAAGAAACAGCAGAAACATTTTTGTATATAGATGGCGGGGGGAGGGTGGGGCCCCTAGGTTAGTCCGCCACTGGCCAACACACACTATTTAACGCTCTTTTCGTTCACCCCCTGCCGAAGCTTTTCTTTGCAGTTTTCTTCAAATAATTTCAAGTGTCGGGAAAGCATTCTACACTGTTCTTTCCAGTATTTACATTCAAGGACTCGTCTATCTCAGCGGTTGTCGGCCCTGCGGTAAATATAATATATAGAATAGTATATATATATATATATATATTGTTTGAAATTGGCGCGAGCGTCTTTGCATACCCGCATACATTTATTATTTGGAGGCAACATTTTTTTTGTCCCCGCCATATTGAAGGCAGTTTGATATTTGAGTTATAACACGCGCTCGGCGGCGAGCAGAGTTATTGGGAGTTAAGTTCACATCGCGGCCTCAGACAGTTGATTTTGTGATTCGCGCCTATTAATCGGATTTGAACGCGAATATCCTTGAGCCACGCGAGTGTTTTGGTTGGACTTGGTTGTGATTGTGCTTGTGCTTGGAGGTGATATCTCGAGGTGATTTGCTGCTGTGTGTGTTGCCGAACGATAGCGGCCACCGGCTCACCACAGGACGAGACTTGGATTACTACACAAGTATCTATTGGGAATGTATGTATTTATTCAATCACACTAAGATAGGTCACGTCTAGTAGGGACTAGCGTAGGTACACTTTCCAGATTTGTATGTGGGCAAAACCACCTGGGGTAAGTGAGGCCTTTGTTCTGTATTATACTTACCCACCATTTTGGTGGATATTGATTAAACATTAATATATATATATATATATATATATAGCGAATAGGATTTTGCAAGGTCGGCGGCGCGCCCGGATACCCCCTGGTGTTGCAGGCGTTCATGGGCGGCGTTAACACTTACCATCACGTGGGACCGCTTGCTCATCCGCACACTAGTATATAAAAAAAAATATGAGCTGCCCATTGCCACGTCAGCACTCTGATAATGTGACATCGACATATAACAAGAACAATATGCCGACATAAATGTGTACTATATATTATACTAGCTGTGCCCGGCAGCGTTGCATGCCCGTCAATAACTATTATCGTCATATATATAATATAATAACACAAATCAATATTAAACTATACGTATAAACCTTCCTCTTGAATCACTCTATCTATTGATGAAAACCGCATTAAAATCGGTTGCGTAGTTTAAAAGATCTAAGCGTACATACAGAGGGACAGACGGCGGGAAGCGACTTTGTTTTATACTATGTAAAGATACGAAACTATAAGTAGGCACGTACACATCTTGGTCGGCAGGTGTGACTCCGTCGTTGGCTAGTCGCCTCCCAAGTCGCGGAGTAAAATCCACATTCTCATAATGCTGCTCATCTATACTCCTGCCCAGTTTTGGTGTGAAGACAACTTTTTTGGTCACTGGAATTTGAACGATAAATTATAATGCTTTTTGTATATACTACTCGTACAGGTAAAGGTAGGCAGCGCATCCGGGGGCGTGCCAACATTTGTTATTTTGGACTAATGTTGGCATGTATCGCGGATGTCTATGGGCGACTGTATCCATTTGCCATCAGGTGGACTGTATGCTCGTCTGCCGCCTTCGTACATAAAAAAAAAATATACAGAGATAAAATGAAAAATACATGTACTTGGACAATCTTAAAGGCTCACGCACATTACAGCCGCGTCGCGCCGCGTTGCATCGCACTGCTATACTGAGACAAAGCATATTACAGACGTGGCGGTAGTGGTGATCAAGACTTCTCGAAGTGTTTTAACTCACTTAATCCTGCTCCGTTTGCGGATCTGACTCCTCTTAGTTACTCCTTAACTCTTTTCATTCACCCACTTATTCACCTTCCGAGAGCGTTTCATTCTCTTTCCCTAATGGTTGTTGCATAAGCCAAAAAAACGGTCATGCCATCGTTGCATTTCGATTTTGAGCCCCCGACAAGTGCCAATGCGCGATTAAACTCACAAGCATGATTGGCGCCGGAATCGGAATAAATAACAATTCGATGGAACAATCAAGGGATTCTGCTCGCGGATTCAACTCTTTTGATTCGTTAACTCCGAAGTTACTCGTCACTACGCGGCGGGCCGCTGCTAACACAATAAATTAAGACAGTTAGCTGTTGACATTTAATCTTTCACGTAGTCGCGCAGCGAATAGCTCTGGAATTACGTCTGTTAACTGCGCCTGTCCATCACAGGCGGGCCGCGTCGCAGCGCATGCGGCATAAGTACGGCAGGCAAACAATGCGGCAATGCGCTGCGCTGCGGCGCGATGTGGCCCGCTTGTAGTGTGCGATGGTTTATACAAAATGTAACGTCACGTAAGATTTTTACCCCCTCCATACGCCTTTCTCTTTCTCGCCTTTCTCTCGCTCGGACACGGTATAGTCGTATTATATGTATGAAAATGATTCTGTAGGATTTTTGCGGCCCGCCGTAATATGCGCGAGATTTAATAATGAATTTCCATAATTAACAACTTTTGTGCTCTGGCTTTCTGCTGTATTTTGATATTTGTCTAAAAAGCTTTATTTAATAAGCAACTCCCAGATTCAGTAAAATAATATGAGACGTTACCATATTATTTTTGACGATTAAGGTCGCGAAAATATCATTCACTGTGCACGCGTGTGTCCTACCATGTGCAGTGCAGTGCGGTGAGCGACGCGCGTCCGTTTAGTACTTATTTTGCTCCTTGCCTTTCTCAATATAAATACTTTAAGTAAATGTTTTTGCTGAGTTATGAGCGATAAATTTTATGTGTTGTCATAGTAAAATTCATATAGCACTGACTGCATCGCGCGTCCACGGCTCCCACGCAGGACAACGCGTCCCCCACGCGACGCGCCGCGCCACAACGCTCGAGGCGACACATCGCAACGCGCTGCCCAGCTAACACAAAGCCTTAATCTGATTTTTTTTTAAATAAATAAATGAAACAGACTCCTGTACTATTATAGCTCTTACCTTTCGTCTCTGGCTCGTCAGCTTGACTTTCATAATAAGGTAGCTGCTCATAATAATACTTTAAAGCATCTGCTGCCTCTAGAAGTCTATAGAAGGCTTGCCTGCGAACAAAAACAGATATTTATCCTATAATGTAAAGGATGTGTGGAAAGGATTTATCATGACCTAGTCGTAGGTATAAACATTTTTTTACTCATGAGTCATGAGAGTCATGACCTAGTCGTAGGTACAAACAATTAATTTACTCATGACTTAATTGTAGGTACAAAAAATAACTGACAGGCTCGGTTTCCGTACAATTTCACGAACTTGCATTGTCTATCTACACTCGGCGCGCGACCAGTAGAGCTCCGGAAGGACTAGGGCTGGGCGTGAAAACAAATTATGTTGATGCCGAATATGAAAAAATACACAGACATATTTAATCAGGTAGCTAGCTGTGAGCGGACGGGCTTCTCTCCGCTTCCCCATCTCATGCCGCAAAGCTCAACTGCTCGCGCTCGTAGTATATGTACGGTTTATACATAGCCGTAAAGAATAATCACCTGTCATTTTCACTAGCTAGCCGTAAAGATCGCTTGCCCAACCGCGGCGCGAACAGCAATCCGCTGCGGTCGCGTGTCACTCGATCTATGCTGTCATCCTGAAAACAAATACATTGTTTCACTGAAATAACTCATAAGTTGAAAATAGGTTTTTCAGTATTAACAGTACAATCGATTCTACCAATACAATTAGTTTTTTTGGAACGAAGTTCCTTTACGCGGCTTGCGGTAGGTGTGATTCGAGAGAAAATGTAACTTCACGTAATATTTTTACCCCCTCTATACGCCTTTCTCTCGCTCGGACACGGTATGGTCGCGATTCTCTGCGATCGTGTCAGTTCGTCGCTATTCGATAAATTTCGGTAGCGGGCCGATCGCTAGTTCTCTCTCTCAGAACTATTTTTTTATAATTTAGATGGAGAAATAGTTAAAACTCTTTATTGCACACCGAAACAAAACAAAACGGTAACATACATCGTAACATATGAAATGCACAAAAGGCGACCGTCGCTATTAGCGATCTCTGCCACACGACTTTTGGGTAGAGAGGAAGTAAATACTTCAAAAGGAAGTAAATAATTCACAGGTAGATGGTGTACAGTATACATATAATACGTAGGTTCATTAAACACATATATATTAACGTTTGTCATTTTGTACTAATGTTGGCATGTGTCGCGGATGTCTATGGGCGACAGTGTCCACTTACCATCAGGTTGACTGTATGCTGGTCTGCTGCCTTCGACCATAAAAAAAAAATAGGTGAGGTGATATTTTTGTGCGTGCCGTTTGTGATAATCAAATAAAAGCATATGACTTCGTTTATCGCTTACAGGGAGTCAAACTCTTCAGGTTTCTAAATAGTAGGTTTACTCAGTAAACCTACTATCTATCACTTTACTGAGCGATTCTATTTGAATACAAAGAAAACTTGATACTGGCATAATGTGCTAATTGCACTATTAGTTTCAAAGAGAAGTATATTTCGATGAGATTCGAGAAAAATACAAAATAAAAAAATCGTAATTTTTTTTATTAATTTAAAATCAAGCGAGTGAGGTGAAGTATTGTGTTTATTTATTTTTGACGCACTGTTGCCCGCGACTTCGTCCGCGTGAAATGTTTAGTTTATAAACATTTTGTAGCATTATTATCGAACAAATGTGCGACGTGATTCTTTAAATTGATATAACTTTTTTATTTATGAACTGATTGAAATAAAACAAACACTAAATTTTAAGTGAAGCTTACCACAATACATTGGTGAAAACCGCACCCAAATCGGTTAGGCCGTTTCTAAGATTAGCGCGCACAAACGCACAGACAAACAAACAAAAATTCTAACAATCATTGTTTTGGATTCTATTGCGTTGATGAAGGCCCCCAATAATATTTTTCTCATATATCTTCCATGTACAGACAGCGGTCAGTTACATTTTTATTATATGTATAGATAAGATTTCCGAATATAATGATACTTTCATTAAAAATGTTACTTATGCCTTTTCTTCTTTAGAGGGCAGGTGAATGCCACAAATAAACTTAGAACGGAGGAACTTTTGGCGGAAACTCGATAAGTGAACGTTTTTGCTTGAATATTAAAAAATAAATTGAATTCTGTGATTTAATGTTGATAGTTTACTTCAAACTTCAAGTCGCGTAGTGTCTGTGTATAATGTTCGCGATAATCAAATAAATAAATGAGACTGCATTTTTCGTGTACTTCCAAGGAGTCCAACTCCTATGTCCTCAGTACATCTAGGTACTCTCACTTGCTTGGGATGTCTTTTGAATTTTGGTTTCGAAATTGTTCATTACGATGAAAACGTGACACTGGCTTATTATTATATTGCCATATAATAAAATAAAAAACCTTCGAACGCAACTTACTCGAAAATCACCGGCAAACACGCCGAAACTGACATTTGCGACTACAAAAATAAACAAAATCACTTTATCAGAAACTGAAAACATTCTTTCAAAAATATATTTTTATAAATAAATGTTTTCCAATTGTCTTCCTCACACTGATGGTTTTTCAGGAATGCTTTCCCCATATATAGGGTCCCGAATGGAAAATTTATGCTAACGAAGGGAGAGGAAAGGGTGAAATGGACACACGTGTTTATTTCCCTCTAGCATTTAGAAATAGCTTTTCTCATCTGTTTATTGAATGGTTTGCGTAACTGTCTGTCTGTAACTTGGGAGAAATATTGATTTTGATATAATTTTCAGCGTTTTATTAAATTTTTAATAATAGGATGTTTTCTCGTCAATTTTTCTGCTTAATCGATGTCGATTTTCATGAAACAAGGACAAGAACGAATGTGACAAAAATTACATATATGTACTTAATTAAAATATCCTTTATTAGTGCCAGTACAAAGGAATATATTGATATGTTTCGGCCTTTTTGTCGATCGAGCCCGGCATACCTACAATGGCGGCATACCATTTCATGCCAATTTTAAAAAGGCAGCATGCCATTTTGAAAACATTCCATTTTGCAGCCACGAACCAAACAATAAATCGATGGGTGACATAAAAACAAACAAAAAAAATCTTTAGACAAATACTTCTAAAACGTTTCTGACCAGAGATAATCAACGTCAAAGATAGCTTTTAAACTTTTCGTATTTTTTTTGTAATGTTTTAGATAACATTACTTTGAGGATTTCTTAATAAATTATAATATAAATAGTATATTTAGACTAATGACTCCTGTACACAAAGAGAGTTTCTTGAATAATTCGGTCGAGGCAAACTAGATACAATTCCAATCGTTCACATGATGATAAAAACCAGCGCCGGCTCGAGCCCATGTAGCGCCCGGGTGCATTCAATACCCTGGCGCCCTCTAGTAGGCGCTTTGGAGTAGGCGTCGCGAGCGGCGCACGGCACCTCCTATGACCATGCGCCCGTGTGCGCCGCACACCCTGTACCATAGGTAAAGCCGGCACTGATAAAAAATCGACGATAGCAAGGATAACAGCGATCAGATGACGATAACTGTTGTTTATACCAGCTTTTGAACCATGTTCGAGAAACTCTCCTTGTGTTATTAAGCTTTAATTCTCTATGGTCTAATTCTTGTCAAGTTACACTTTTGGCCAATTCTAACCACACCTTGTCCTATTTCTACATCACTATACAAGATCAAACAAAATGTCATTTTTCCCACGAGTAAAGTCGTGTCTAAGAAGTAGTTTCTGCACATGCCGGATATGGATACGTAAAAGACAATTGAAATGAATAGTAGCTCGCCTACCTTTGGGAATAGATAGTGGGACGTAATTGCGTTTGAATATCTAAGTTTGCAAATAACAATACAGTAAGCCGAGATGTAATAACTCACCGTATTATATAAACACACAAAACACTTCTTTCAATACTAGTGATGGTATGACGGTAACTTGATGACGACATGTAACAGGGCCGTCTTTACCAGGGGGTGCAAGGGGTGCGGTGCACCCCTGGCGCCCCGCGCCAGCTTTACCTATAGGGTTACCGTGCCGGCTTTACCTATAGTGCAGGGGGTGCGGTGCACACGGGCGCAGGGTCTTAGGGGGCGCCGAGCGCCGCTCGCGACACCTCCAAAGAGTTCAAAACGCCTACTAGAGGGCGCCCTGCACCCGGGCGCTACATGAGCTAGAGCCGGCGCTGACATGTAATATCACTTGTCAATACATTAATATTCCATCTAATGGAAAATCACTTAGTTTACTTTCTCGTGTTACATTGTTACATGTTACAATAGTTTAGCACATATATGGGCAACAACCAGCCCGCGGGCCGGATCCGGCCCGCTGTAAGATATGATCCGGCCCGCGAGACATTTTGAAAAAACCCCATTAAAAAAATATTACATTAGGTACTTATACTCACGGGAGTGACAGTGAGGCGGCAAACATCAAATCCTTTGATGTTTGCCGCCTCACTCTTTGATAATCGCCGCCACTCGGCTTGCTCGATCAAATTCTTTGAGATTTGCCGCCTCACGGGCGACACATCAAAAGATTTATTGCTTCTCAATTACTCTAAACTAGTTTATTCCAGATTATTCCTTCATTTTGCCTATATAAGCGGGAGGATGGCCCGAACGTTAGTTCAGTTCTATTTGAGCTACCGAGGTGATAACTTGGACAAGTGATATCCTAGCGAACTGCTCGAGCCGTCAACTTGCTTTGTGACTTTGTGTGCATCTTGAGTGGTTACTAACTATAGTTTGTTATTAACTTTATTGAACGAAAAGTAAACAAAAATGATGTCTGGTGGAAAGAAACGAAAAGTAGATACAGAGGGTCGCCAGTTTCAAGAAAAATGGACTGAAGAATTCTTTTTTATCTTGCACAATGGTAAGCCTATTTGTTTGCTGTGTAATGAATCCATTTCAGTAATGAAAGAATTCAATATAAAGAGGCATTACTCAACTAAGCATGCTACGCTGCACTCACTGACAGGACAATTAAGAACAGACAAAATCCAGAAGCTTACCATAAATTTGGAAAAACAGCAACAAATGTTTCATAAACAAAGAACACAACTTGATAATGTTGTGAAAGCTAGTTTTATAGTTAGCTCAAAATTGGCAAAGGCATTAAAACCATTTGCCGAAGGAGAATTTATCAAGGAGTGTATGTTAGAAGTTTGCGGTATTTTGTGTCCTGAAAAGAAAAATGAATTTGAAAAAATTAGTTTGTCAAGACGAACTGTTGTTCGACGTATAGAAACGATGGCTAATGATATAAAAACAACATTGACTGACCGTATGGCTGGTTTTGAATCATTTTCCATAGCATTAGACGAGAGCACCGATTTGTCTGACACAGCTCAACTGGCTATATTTATTCGAGGTGTTGATAAGGAGTTCACTGTTACTGAGGAATTGCTTGCTTTACAGCCGCTAAAAGGAACCACTACAGGAGAGGATATTTTTATTGAAGTTCAAAAGGTATTCACAAGTTTTGGCTTGCCATGGTCAAAATTAATTGGAGTATGCACTGATGGTGCACCTTCTATGGTCGGCTTACGTAAAGGTTTCATCGGAATTTTGAATGAAAAAGCAACAGAATTAAATGTGTAAAAAGATGATTTGATAGTCCTTCATTGCATTATCCACCAACAGAACTTGTGTTCTAAGTCCATTCGACTCCAGAATGTTATGAATGTGGTAGTAAAAACCATCAACTTTATTCGATCCCGAGGGCTTAACCATCGTCAGTTCAAGGCGTTTTTGGATGAAATATCAGCTGAATATAACGACGTAACATATTATTGTGAAGTCAGATGGCTGAGCAAAAGAAAAATGTTGAAACGGTTTTACGAGCTTAGAAATGAGATAGCAGACTTTATGAAAATAAAAGATAAACCACTATCTGAATTAAGTGACCCAAAATGGATATGTGACTTAGCATTTCTGGTCGATCTTACAGGCTATTTGAATGATTTAAATTTGAAACTTCAAAAACAAGGACAGTTAGTAAATGATTTGTACAGCCATTTGAAAGCGTTTCAGATCAAACTACGCTTGTGGGAGTCACAGATGCTGTCTGGTAACAGTTACCATTTCAACACGCTCTCTGCGTATGAAAATATTGCTTATGCTCAATATGCTGAAGAACTCAAGTTACTGTCGGAACAATTTTCGAACAGATTTAGCGACTTCAAAAACATGGAAGACTGTTTCAGTTTATTTGCTACCCTACAAAATATAATGTACAAAATGCTCCAATACACTTACAAATGGAGTTGATCGAGATTCAAGAAAACTCACTCCTAAAATCCAAATTTGAAGACGTAGAGTTGTGCGATTTCTACAAAAAATACCTAGAAAAAGACAATTTTCCGCAGCTTAGAAAATTCGCAAGAAGATTGATTTGTGCGTTTGGCAGTACTTATAAATGCGAACAGTTCTTTTCATTGATGAAAGTTAATAAATCAACACATCGTACAAGACTGACTGACGATAATTTGGAAAATTCTTTACGTCTTTGTATCAGTGGAATTAATCCAAATATCGATGGATTAGTTTCCCAAATTCAAGCTCAAGTGTCTCATTGATTTCGGTGTATTTAACTTTCGTAGTTTGTAACAATTGCAAATTTAACGATTTAATTATAATGTACCATTTTTTTAAATTTCATTTTGTTATTTTAATAAATTGTACTATAATAACATTGTCGTATTATTTCATGTCTAATATCTATCGCAAAAAATATTATCACTACTTTAAAATGCACTAAGTACTTTTAAACGCGGCCCGCGAACGTATTTGCACGCTAAAGTTTGGCCCTCAACATGTCAAAGGTTGCCCATACCTGGTTTAGCACTTTTGTTATGAAATAATGCCTACAGCACTTTGGATTGCTGAAATTAGCAGTTACAAGCTCAAAGTGCATAGTTTGAGCACACTTGATGATATCCACCCAGGGGCGAGCATCTTGTATACAGAGAAACAGAGCTAATGTTTTATTATTTATACTACAAACTAAATAATGCTGACGGCCATCTTTATATTTTCAACGGTGACTCGAACACTAAGAGACTATATAAAATATGAATAGTCACAACATAATAATATCTTAAGGGGTTTTTTTTATCTTGCTTAACCTATTTGATGCGGCAAACGCCGATCGTCGTGTTTTAATACTAACTACTAAGTGCGGCTCAAGTGACACTTGCACATCGCCAGGCGCCATACTAACGATTTCCTCTACAAAAACTTATTTTGTAAGTCACATATCCTAATCAGGTGTATCAGCTGAAAATAATCACTATTTAATATCTCCTTCACACAGTGCTGAGCACTTACTTAAGCGTTTACTTAAAAATCACCCCGAATCTCACAAAAAATTGAAATTTTAGTAGCCACCAGCGCCGGCTCTAGCTCATGTAGCGCCCGGGTGCAGGGCGCCCTCTAGTAGGCGTTTTGAACTCTTTGGAGGTGTCGCGAGCGGCGCTCGGCGCCCCCTAAGACCCTGCGCCCGTGTGCACCGCACCCCCTGCACCATAGGTAAAGCCGGCACTGAATTTAGCGCTCGACAGGCGCCCCCGGGCGCGGGGCGCCCGGGGTGCACCGCACCCCTTGCACCCCCTGGTAAAGACGGCCCTGGTAGCCACAACCATTCTCTACTATCTATTTACTCTTGACATTTTTATTTATTTACTTTATTTTCGAATTTTCGAACCTTTACCTTGATTTTTTCTGTTGATTAGTTATTCTATATATGTTATATAGAATTAATTATTAATTATATCTATATGTATATATTACAATATCATACTATTTATGAGTAGGTATATAAATAGTTGTTGCAAGTGTAAAGTAATCATAAAGGTATTTTTTTTTCGGTATTTCTAAATTCTTGTGGCCTTAGTGACTTTTCAAGTCACCGGTCGTGTATGTTCATAAAGGGACTGTCTGTTTTGGGTTTTATAGAGCTGCTAATGAGCGAAAATAAAATGGGGTTGGCAGAAGCTTTCGCACCATTCAGTATCACACCAGCGCCCTCTATTTCCTTCGACGCTTACGCTATCGTAACGCATGTTTACTAATTTTAACTGTAGTTATAAATGTCTCAAGTTAACTACCTGTTGACGACGAAAAGGCTAGGGTACTTAGGCAAACGTGTATATAGTTTCGCAACTAGTTGTTAAGTTTTTATGTATATAATTTGATAATAATGGAGTGATCCCTAGTATGTCTCTACGTAAATCGTTGGTCATTAGTGTAATTGGGGACATACTAGGATCTTATAAAATGTAAATACGTAAATACGAAAAGATGAATAAATGATTCCCCGCGGGTAGCGGGAGGGGTACATACATGGACAAGTGGAGGGGAGGCCCGTCGTTGACCGGTGGTGGGGGAATCCCGCAACTAGCCAGAGGTTGAGGAACCCAATAAATAGAATAAAAGGCGGACCATTTCCGGTCAACTTCACTTCCGCAGCGGCATCCACTCCGACAACAACAAGAACAAGAAGAAGAACAAGTACCTCTGCGCTACCCCGGCTCTATTGAAGAACAAGCCTTGTTGTTTTATTCAAGATAAGAAAAACCTATTATACAGTCCACACCCCCCAGGCGATCCAGTTGGTGCGGAGTACAGACACTAGCATTCTACTGCGTGTTAGTGCATACGTATCCCGCACACTACCTACTCTATATACTACTGACCATTCAATTATGATTCTAAAAGATGATAAAATAATAACTCAAATGCGACAACCGGCAACATCTTCGGCTTAGTCGACACTTAGTCGAGATGTAGTGAAATTCGAATGTTGCGGATCTGCGCAATATGTAGATTTCTACGAAATCTCTCTAAAAATGTATTCCAATCTCGTGAAATACATTACGGTATCTATCCCCTTTTCTTTCACAAATAAATATGTAATTTTCTATTAATCCAATTTAGGTAATCTGCATTTAGGTCAGAAAAATAGGACAGCTTTGGACACGTTATTATTGTAATATTTTATGTGGTGTCGTGTGCCTTGGAATAGCGCCATCCCATCTCTTCCCGTGGTTGTCGTGACAGGGATAACGAAGCGGCTACCACAAGTGTTGAAGAACTACACCCCCTCTAAAAGAGTGGACTCGCCAACTCGCTTGGCCAGCGTGCCGTTTTAAGGCCATTAAAGTGATATGGATCCAATTTCATACAATCATGGTTTGAGGGGTAGAGTGCACGCTGCAATCCAACAGCTACAGAGCGCGCTCGACTAGCCACGTTAGCCCTCTCTCACAGAAGACTACCTTGTAATGTACTGCATTTCCCACTTTATCTTATTTCCTTAATATACGTACGTGCTTCGGTAGTAAGTGAGGTGTGCCAGAGCCCATTCCCATCCTATCCCTCCCTATTTTCCCAACAGTACAAATTATAAGAACACCAAAGTATATAACACCAATCGAATTTAAACTCACGCATTGTTCACATTTAATATAGTGAAACAGTTTTAAAAAGTATTTTTCTAATTATTTTTCTCAGCTGTTCCATATTTCCCTAACCTCCTCTAGGCTTAAGTTGTAACTCTCAAATTGATACAAATCTATTGTAGGCGAGCGGATTAGCTCTAATGTCTCTATATAAGTCAGCACTAGACGAGACTCTATTTATAAATAACTAGAAAAATATCCCGTCTTCGTTTGAGCAGCCCAATATTTAATTTAGTTAACTTTTAAAACTTCCGCGTTTCGTACATATTTTATACTGTACTAGCTTCTGCCCCCGGCTTCGCTCGCGTGGACTATGCAGCTGTAAAAGATTTTTGACACCTGTAAAAGCATCGACATGCTGGATTTCACGAATAAAAAAAAAATCGAGTAGTTTTTGAGTATTTCTATTAAAAGTAACTTTTAATTTTCCTCTATAACTCAACTTCCTTGTGTCATATGAGTAGACACATATACCAGTTTTCTTTCTGGATACTTAGCTATACTTAGGAAAACAGACAAAGACAAAAATTAAAAAAACTGTTTAGGATTTTGCAGCTTCCAAAGAGATTGTATCTATTTATTTCTAGCGTCGTGTGGTGTCCGGTCGGCCATAGAATGAACACCACCCCATCTCCCATGTATGTCGTAAAAGGCGACGAAGGAATAACACAGTAGCTATCACAGGCCCCGAGGAACAAGACTCCAATTCTTCTTCTTTTAAAAGTATTAATTAATAATAAAATATAGCTGAAATAAAATGTCATTTGATCACACGTCAAATTAAAAAAAAAACTGTATTAAATAAATCGCATTTATTTTTTAAACAATTGGTTGCAATAACATCAATTTATTTATTGGTTTTAAACATTTACTTAGAAACAAAAATCTACACAGTGAATTGACTTGGGAATTAACTATTTAGAAATTGACTATTAAAATATATGTTAAGAAACTACTTAATCTATTGTACCTTATGGTACACGTGTATGTAAATATATTTGTATTTACTATATTATGTCACTTTTTTTATGTGTATATGTATGTATGTAAATCCCAGGACGTACCTGAAAAACTTTGGTGTCGGTGTTGCAGCATATGCTGAGTTTTCAGACCTTTCAGTCCACACACAATTACACAGCACTGTCTTTTATCCATGCTGTATGTTAAATTTAATGTGTATTGTCGTGTTTTATGTGTACAAATAAATGTTTTTCTTTCTTTCTTTTTATATTAGATACTATCTATTTATCTATTTAATAATAGTATCTATTTTAGATAGTATCTATTTAAACCAAAACTGCACCCGCATTTTAACTTTTGTTTTCTGTTTGATCTGGCGGTCAAATACTTGTGAAATGAAGTTTTAAAAAATTAATAAAATGATTACTTATTTAATAGTTTCAAAATATGTAAGAAAAAAAAAAGGAAACCGTTAAATCATAATCATAATAATTTTGAAAAAATACAGTTCAAAGTTTATCAGATATCAAAATTATTGATCTCGCGCGAATTCGTGCGTGAAATGGATTAAATAAATTAATTTTGCGAATTTTCTATTTGACTCCTCTGTGATTCTTTTATAATCTCATCTATCTTCTTTCTCGTGTTTAACAAGTTTTTCCTCAACGCGTGAACGATTACCTTCGCGGTCACTTCGTTTACATCTGGAAACTCTTCTCGTATTCTCACTTTTATGTCATTAAACGTGTCATCAGGTAAACCATCTTCTATTGCGTCCAATTGTATATCTTCCTCGTCAATTTTATTGACGATTCTTCGTAAATCCAACGCGAATTGAACTAAAAACTCTTCAATCGATGACTTCACTTTCTCAACTTCGTTCACTGTTAGGTTTCTGTATTGATTGTTGACGTATTCCGTCAGGATGTTCTTGAAATTTTCGGTGTAGGATAGGATGTTGACATCTCGTTGTAGATGTGTGATGTTAGGGTGTGTTAAGATGTTAAAGTCTAATTCGGCATCGTCTTCTGTTTGACAGTTTACTGTCACTGCGGTCGAGAGTAGGAGCAAGAGTAACACTGAAACAGAAAAACATTATAACTTAAGTAATTTACAATTAAGTAATTTAGTATACATAATATACTCACTCTCACGGGCGGTTTAGAACCCCTCAGCAGTCGGAGAGACGTTGCGTCTCTCTGTGTGTTCTACCGCCTGTACAATGGGGAATGCTCTGAAGAATTGTTCAATATTTAATTGCCTCAAGAGGTCTTTCCATTAAGCTACGATATGGGGTTCTTCAAGAAAGCTGTGAATAGGATTTTGCAAGGTCGGCGGCGCGCCCGCATGCCCCCTGGTGTTGCAGGTGTCCATGGGCGGCGGTAACACTTACCATCACGTGGGACCGCTTGCTCGTCCGCCCACTCGTCTATAAGGCAGTTCGTTCCACAGGCTACGGATTCGCGGTATAAAGTAATTTTTGGACCAAACAGTGCGCGACACCTCCGTATCGAGGAAATGCGGATGGACCGCACTTCTGTGACGGGAGGTGCGCTTGTAGAAACCCGAGGTGGGAATTATATTAAACAGTTCTTCAGAGCATTCCCCATTGTACAGGCGGTAGAACACACAGAGAGACGCAACGTCTCTTCGAATGCTGAGGGGTTCTAAACCGCCCGTGAGAGTGGGATCGTCGACAATACGAACATTTGTTTATATATATAGAATATATATTTTAACGAAATATAGACATATTTGTTTCTAGTAATTATAATATGTGCACCATCAGCCTATTATTCTTATTTGCATACATCTCCCGCCCAAATGTTGTCTGGAAGAGATCTCTCAGCGACGAGGCCTACCTTTTGTATAGGTACCTAAGTATTTATTAAAATTGTATGTGTCACTTTCACTTTATTCTCTGGTGTGCAATACTTAGTTACTTTTTAGTTATATAAACACACAAATTTTAACTTACACATTTTGATTTGTATATTTAAATCCGTATGTCACCGCTGCAGAAGCCTTGCCAACTAACGGGAATGACGGGATGTATCCGCTTATGGGCTCGCTTTGAACAACACTGAACCAAGCAAATTAATTACATTTAAAATTCTTGAATTCACTGATTATAATTATTTTATCTAAATAATAATCATTGGAACACAAGATTAAGTCCGTCTTTGTGTATGTAAAAGAGAAATTGGAACTTTCACAACCAAATACAAAAATAATGATATCATCAACATTAAGAAGGTGGATTTCGATTTTTTTAATACTTTTTGCTCATAACGGTATAAAGGGCGAGCTTAAATTAGCCTTAAGTCATTATCTACCAACTAACTTTGGGAGGTGCGATGAGAGGTATAAATACGAGTAACTTAAAAGACAAAAAGGGTAATAATTGGTCATATATGCCGCAGGATCGATAACCGATTAGCTAGACGAGTTCTCAAATGGATACCACGTATCGGCAAGATGGGCGTGATCCACGAGGATCGTGTGCGGTGGCGAGCCTTGGAAGAGGCCTATATCCAGCACTGGAGAGACATAGGCTAATGGTTTGGTATGGTATAGCGTCCGAGGTTACGGACACAATGATCGGAGTATTATGGTCACAAAATCTAGTTTCTTTAAATTTCTGAATTAATTTACCCAGCCGAAACATTCAGTGAAATGAAACAAGAGAATAACATAGGGTAAATGTGGGATAGTTGCCCCACTTTTTGAAATGGGTGTTTTACAAAGAAATGATAAGCATTTAGTAACCAGATACTTTCGTGATGCTTTGTGGTACTATCGATAAAGGAAATGCTTAAAAAAGTAATACATTATTTGTTTTATTTTTTTAGTTACAAACGAAATTCACAACCCTTCTAAATGAGGATAGATGCCTACTGTGTGGGTTAGATGCCCCAATGATATTTGGACTTGTGGGATAGCTGCCCTAGGGAATTAATGAAAGAATATTTATATTTTTATTTCTTTAATTAACGTATATAAGTCATATAACGTAAGACACAATCATCTTTGGCACCGAACCATTTAAATAAAATTTTAATCCTCAATTAAAATGAAATCAAAAAATATCCATAGTTATCTTCTATTTTTAAACTTGTTTTTTTTATTTTTTCATATTATTTATTGACATACATAATTATTAAAAATTATGTATGTCATCTTTGATACTTTAATTTATTTATTTCAACAACATAATATTCAAAAAGTTAATTTGTTAATTTATTTCTTTTTTGGTGAAGAAGTTTTGTTCGTTGACATTGATTGCAATAATCCCCGTACATAGTGCAGTTCTCGTGGAGCCATTTCTTGCACATAATGCACTGAATCCAGTCTACCTTAGATTTTGTTTGTCTGTATTCTTCGAAACATTCCACACATTCATAGTCATTTGTAGCGTTCAATGATAAAGAATCTGACTCATTTGAAAGAGATTCATCACTTTCATGACAGGTTTTGGCCTTCGGCTTTGTTGTCTGAACTTTACGACCAGGGCGAATTGTATTTTGGGTACTTCTGGTTTCATTTCTTTCTTTTCCTCTCTTAGCTCTCTTTTCTTTCTTCTTCTTGGCCGCAACAGGTTCATTTTCTTCTTCAGAAGCACAGGTCAAACTTCCTTCTGTCTCTTCTGAAGCTGCTCTAGTCCTTTTCTTTACCACGTTTTTAGATGGTTTGCTATTCTTGCAGGGTATGTTTGGGGTAATTTTGCCTTTATTTTTCTTAGAAGCAATGTTTTCTTTCGTAGTCAATACTGCAGCTGACTGTTTTCTTCTCTGGTTAAATGGAACTGGGATTTTTGGGACGGGAGAACATTCATGCAAGTATTTGCTAGGCGTTTCGTTTTCGACTTCTGAACCAGGCTGGTGTAAAAGAATAGATGGAGAATTTGGAGGAATCTGTTCCGACGCGCCGGGGCGAACCCGTTCCAATGAACTTGGGCTACCAGGTAAATTGTCCATTGCATATGTATTTGGTGAAGAACTTCGGGTTTGAATTAAAGACGGACTAACTTGAATTTCATCGCCTACATTTGGCAAGTTCCAATTAATAATTGAGGTACCAGGTGATGCATCATGCTCACCAGCGGTAACTCGTACGTGTTCAGCACAGGCTTGAGTACTTGAAGATAAGTCCGAGATTGCAAAAAAGGTTTCTGGAATAGCAGTCGGATTATATGGGTAAATACCGCAAGCTTTAAAGCCAGAAACAGCATTAGATGGTGTAGCTGATCGGATCCATGCATTTCCAATTAATTTACCAATTACTGAACGACAGATTTTTTTGTTTTTGTTTAAAACCATCCAATTCCGTGTTTCGGCTGCATAAAACGTTTTAAATGGTTTGAAAAAGCTGCGGTCTAATGGCTGTAATGCTTGGGTACTGTGACTTGGCAAACAAAAAAGTATTATATTATTTTCTGCTGCAGTCTCTAACATGTCAGCAGAATTTGTGTGGGAAGGATGCCCATCTAAAAGCAGAATAACGTTCCCTTGAGGCTTTCGAGGTATAAAATGCTCCAGCAGCCATTTCTGAAATAGCTGCGCATTGACGTAGGCGGATTTCTTACTCATGTAGACATTTGAACCAGGGGGAAGTCCTTCCTGAAATTCTGGTTTTTTGTTTACTCCCTTTATAATGACAACTGGAGAGAGAAAATTTCCAACGGCATTGCAGCAGGCTATAATTGACATCGTCTCGCCTTTTTCTCCAGATGTGACTGAGTGGACTGATTTCGAACCCCTCGTCGCTATGACTTTACCTGGCTTATTATTTAATTGCACACCAGTTTCGTCGATATTTAAGATACGATCTGGCTTGTCCAGTAAATCATGCTCTGTCAAAACTTTAAGCAAAAGCTGAAACATCTTGTTGACTTCCTCTCGATTAAGTCCTTGAGCTCGAGCAAGGGACAAACCTTCAGCCTGTCGAACGCTCAGTTCTGGGTGACGTTCCATAAAAGATTGTAGCCAATGAGGTCCAGCTTTGCAAGTTTCTTTGTCAAAATTATGATTGATGCCAAGTTTTTCAGCAAATTCAAAGGCTAACCTTCGTATTATATCTCGCGTTACAGGAAACCCTGCTGTCTCTAGTTTTTGAACATGTTTGACAAGTCGATTTTCATTGTTAAAGTCCAAAACCGGATGTTTTCCTAAAAATATAGAAAGTGAATTAATAAATAAATAAAACATTACTTTCAACAATAATATAAGCAGATAAATTTAAAATTAGCACCAACCTAATGTTAATTTTTCAGTATCATTTTTCGTAAAACGTCTCCTTAGAGTTCTAGATGGAATGCCATAGCGACGAGATATTTCATTTATAGGTCTATTTTCTCTTAGCTCTTCAAATGCGCTTTTTAGAGCGTCTTCGGTCCACAAGGCTCTGGGTCGTGCCCCTGCTTTGCGTACATACCGTCGTGGCATAACTAGTAAAAGAAAAAAAGTTGAATTAATTATATGGGATAGATGCCCCTAAGGGCATGTATACTCACGAAAACTGGGCAATCTATCCTCTTTTGCGAGGATAGACGCCCTCCATTTAAATAAATAAATCAATTTAAAAAATACTCAAATAGCATTATAATGTTTGTATTTGATATATATACTGATTATAAATACAAAAATATTAATACTTACTTTATCACATCAAAAGTTCCGAACGCAATAAAAAAACACGAAACCCAAATTCAGCAACCTGTCGACGCGTAGCTCCTTTTTTGACACCTAGTGCGCAACACGTCATATCTAGCGTAGTGCACTGCACCGACTGGCGGGAGGGTGGGGTCAAGCTTTCCTTTTAATAAGACACAAGAAGCGTATTATTCGTACATGCCGCCACACGATTACCGAGGCATCAATCCCCCTACGGCATCTATCCCACATTTACCCTATCTCATTATTCCCTTTACTCCCTCACCCTCACCCCATTTTTCCCCTCTTCAAGGAAGAATGGTGAGTGTAACGGTACGAAACTTCTCGCCTCGTTATGCATTTCATTCCTAAACCTGCAAAGGCGACGAATCCTGGCGCAAGTCAAAGTTTGTCTGGATTGACGTTGTCAGGTATCGCGGATGTCGCAGGGCGACAATATCTACTTACCACCAGGTAAGTATGGTCTAGTCTCCACTTGCCACCATCTTTTTATTAAAAAGAAATATGCGAAGTCGCATTGAACCGTTAGTTCTATATATATATCAGGTTATCTAAAACCGGGGTCATTACGCGGTTATCCGTAAGCAGATAAGGTAGTTGTTTTTAAAGAGGTATCTAAATAAAGCAGTGGTTCTCAAAACAAACGATACCACCAGTTTGGAAACATTGGATACCTTTTAAGAGAGTGCTAGTATCCTTAGATGTAATGACGGGGCGCTTAATGGAACAAGGTTATCCAGAATATCACCACACCACAGATTATATAAACCTAACCACACCATCTCTTCCCGTGGATCTCATAGAACGCGACAAAGTCCTACCACAAGCCCTGAGGAACTAAATCACCTCTTAAAAGACTGCACTCACAGAATACTTACTACCTTGATACTACCTACAGCATTTCCCACTTTATCATATTCCCCAATGTATGTACGTGTTTCGGTAGTGAGTGAGATATACCAGAGCATAGGCTCTGGCATATCTCACTGGACATATGAATATGGGTATGGACACATATGGGTATGGACCCATCCTATCCCATCCCACGTCCCCAACCCTTTCTCCAAATCCATTCTTTCGTCAACAAAAGGTAGGCAGCACATCCGGGGGCGTGCCAAAGTTTGACATTTCGGAATGTTGGCATGTATCGCGGATGTCTATGGGCGACAGTAACCACTTACCACCAGGTGGACGGTATGCTCGCTTGCCACCTTCTTTCTATAAAAAAAAACTCGCCAACTTTAGAGAGATCGTGCCTTAATATTTGCTAGATGCGAATGTGACATGTGGGGATTAAATACTTAGATTTTGTCTGATATATGTGACATAAAAGGCGGCTAAGAGGATAATAATTTTTGACTGCCTCGTAATTAGAGGAGATTTCCAAACCCGCTTGGCCAGGCGTGCCGTGTTATGCCTATACATCCTTCGTGCATGATACATTGTGTATATTCGTAAGAAAGCCCATGTCCGGCAGTGGACGATGATAGGGTTACGGTTATTGTAGGTATTTATATAATTATACTGTTTATATGCTTACTGTATACTCTGTTTAAAAATAACGATTTCTAAATTAGGATAAAAGAAGTTGATCTTACTAATTCGGACAAATTGCTTTTAAATTAAAACTTCCACTTGGAATGGCGCAGTCGCTTCCCTAATTGAATTTAGGATAATTAATATCTCTTCTATGGAATCCAACCAAGGCTTGTACACTACGCAGTTCAGGTGTCACGGACATAGCTAAACTCTTTAGTGTACTATTGTGTTATTTATTAAAATATACAATATAACGCATTATATGAATATCATAAATCATTATTTACTTACTAATAGTCTGAAATGTTAAATCTATCTAAAATAAAGTTTTATAATTCTCAATCATACAAACATATATATATTTATTATTATAACTATATATACATATTTATGTATTATGTATATAAAATTACTTAATATTATACACATTTTTTTTATATAATAAAGTAGGCGGACGAGCAAGCGGTCCCACGTGATTGTATGTGTTATATATATATACGAATAGAATTAGAAATAGCAACAAGGTTAACTGTCTGATTTATATAGAAACTAGCGACCCGCCCTCGCTTCGCTTGGGTTTATAAGTTTTTTTTTCAAATTTTATTTTTTAAAAATTTCAAAATATTATAAAATATAGCCTATATTAGACACGGATAATGTAGCTTCGTATTTGTGGAAGAATTTTTGAAATTCATTCAGTAGTTCCAGAGATTACCCCCAACATACAAACAAACACACAATTTTACCTCTTTATTATATTATATAGTACTAGCGACCCGCCCTCCTTCGCTTCGGTTTATTAAATTTAAAACAATCGGAATAAGATATTTTCCTGCGGTAAAATGGAGCCTATATTTTAAGTTAGACCTCTGGCAATACATCGGTGAAAACTGCATTCAATTCCATGCAGTAGTTTTTGCGTGATGCGTGTACAAACATACAGACACACAGACAGACAAAATGTCTAAAAACTGTTGTTTTGGCTTCTGTTGTTCTAATAAAGAAATTCGTTTTTTTCAATATCTATAATGTACAGACATCGGCCTGTTACAATTTTATTATATGTATAGGTAACATCCTTTTGCAATATAATAATAATGGGAGCTTAAAAGGTTTTACATACTTCTGTCTGTACGCCACCGATGGCTCCACTGAAAATTAGAAATCGTCAAATATGTTGAGTTGGAGACAATTGCCGGCATCACAACACACACACACACACATGAAATAGCAACGGGTCATTTTTTTATTACTATATTTTTTGTTAAATCTTGGATTTTGTTCTTGTTTTTTGTTTTTCTTATTGCCTACATTGTTTTTTTTTTACTTTTGGTTATTATTATATGTACACCTACGTCGGAATAAAGTGTTGTTGTCTCTTGTCTACAATGAGTCGCTTGCTCGAATGTGTAGAACATGTTCTGCTCATACAAGCCAAGTGGATGTTTCTAAACTTAAGATTTGTGAAGTATACTTTCACATAACGAGTGTAATGTGAATTCTGTTATGTGTGACACCCAATGGATCTAATCTATGGTAGGATGAGAGTGCACGCCACGTTCCCACAGCCGCTGGAAGCACTCGAGTGGCCACGTTACCCCTCTCTCACAGAAGACTACCTTGAAATGTACTGCATTTCCTACTTTATCGTATTTCCCCAGTGTACGTACGTGTTTGGGTAGTGAGAGATATGTCAAAGCCCATTTACACCCCGTTCTCTCCCTCCCCATTTTCCCAATTCATTCCTTAATCTGAAAAGGAAGGCAGCGCATCCGGAGCCGTGCCAACTTTTGTCATTCTGGACTGATGTTGGCATGTATCACCGATGTCTATGGATGAAGTATCCACTTATCATCACGTGGGCTGCACGTTCGTCTACCGTCTTTCTTTTTTTAAATAATAAAATAAAATACGTAATACAGTAAATACAAACACCGTATTGACTATATCTCCGCAGGGGGATAAGGTGAGCCAGGTGAGTGGCGAGCTAGTTTAGACATGTCACTTTGACGCGCGGCGCTTCATTCATTTATCATCGGCAAAAATGAAATTTGCTGGTTTCAATCGTAGTTTTTTGCGTCACGGCAGACAGTGTGACATCTCAGTTTTTAACCCATGTGAGTCTTGTTTTTATGAACATATATAAGCGTATTGAAAAAATAGCTTAAAGCTGTACTCATCTGTGGGTTTGTGAACATTCATTTGTCATTTAGCTCCCCGGGGGAAAATGTGCGCGGATAAGTGTGCAAGCGTATGATATTACTTCCCCCTTTCAGTGATATCTACAGTGACTACATATTTACAACTTGGTTTACATTTATGTTTCCGTGCGAAAATATACCAGTAAAAACCGGACTTTAATCAATACAGTGTGGCAGTTAAGAGAACAACAACTCATTACGTCCGTTTAGTCGAGTAAAACAAATAATACGCATTTAAACCCGTTTTTAAATATATAAATACGAATGAAAAACGCGAAAATGTCAAAGGTTATAATTCGATTTTAAATAACGTCACTTATTCTGCTGGTTCCCTATGGAATGATACGTATCAAGCAATCATCCAGTTAGTGCAGCAATGAAACAATTTACTAACAATGTATAAAAGGACTCCGGACATACCTTTAGCAGAATATTTGCATCATGAGGGCAATACAACACTAACATAATACATTATAGGTCAGTCAATAGAGAATTATAATTAAGAAAAACATCCTTCAGTCTGTAAACTGTGATACAGGTGTGCTAAGTTGGTCATTACAGTCGAGGCAGGAGGGATTGCAGCTCGAGCGTAATGGAGCCGAGAAAGTAATGACCAGTGCTCACGCGTTTCATACGACGTTTTTTTGCGAGCAAAAAGAAATAAAATTTCATTGTCTTATTTGTTAATAAAAAGTTTAATTATTGAAGCAATTACTAAAAGTATAATTATTAAAATGATACGCAACAGTTTTTGTTGGTATTTGCATAGTATGTGTTATGGTATTATTAATTTCATTGTTCAGTGCGGTAATGTAAAGTATGTAAAGTAATGTAAAGTTTTATATGCTGCATTATGACCCCCAAAACGCTACAATAAGGGCCAATTTACGAGCAAGTGTTAAAAAAATCTTTTTGTTTTCATACCAGTATTAAGAGAGAAAAAAATTACCGATACGTGTATTATCATTTATTTTAGGTTGCAAAATACATATGTTGTTTTTTGGTTAGATCCTTTTCAAATACCTATGATTGTATGTTTAAAAATAAACATTTATGCGATAAGCACACAAAGGAAGAGAAAATGCTAACAGACAGTAAGAATGACAGAAAATAAATAACCACAAAGATAATTTAACAAAATATAATAATTGTCATTCCGTGAGCGACAGTGCCGCGTCGAATGGATCTTCAGTTCAGCATAATGCTGAGTGCCTGAGACAACACTCAGTGCTGATTTTACAGCACATATATCAGCTCTATAAAGGCTCTATTGCGTTATATTGGCAGTATTGGGAGAATTCGGAGGACAGTGTGGCCATCCATGTTCTGCTGCCATTTCGTCAACAACATACTGTGGTTGTTGTTTTCTTTCTTTCAATATTTTTAACAGCTCCACCTGGATAGGATTTAACAGCATGGATTCATCCTCATTCTATCCATTGTCACGTAGCCAGTTAATAATTTCTGATTTTATATTGGTATGTCTTGGCATTTTATTTAGTTGCCGGGATTATATAAGCTAAAAGAGGATACATTTGTTTCAATGTTAAATCCGTGTAATGTATTGATGTTTAATGTGTGTTAAAATAAATGTTTTTCTTTCTTACTTCATTCTCATATTCAACTAAATCAAAGAATAAATCATTAATTCATATGCCTTTAATCATAAAAAAACCTTTTTTTTTTACTTTTTTACAATGCTTTTTAAATAAAAATTCTATCGAATAACCTGTAAATACGAGCCCGCCATTTTGTCGATTCAAATTGGCGTCGTTTGTCGTTAGTTTTTCTGTATCTCATTTGAACTATAGTCCGATTTGACGGCGAACATTCCATGGAATGTCACGGACGTGTTCGTAGCAGACGCAGATCTTTCCTTTGCTGGGTCTTCCTGGACGCCGTGGTCCTATTGGTCGTCTCGGTTTGCCTTGAGTTTCAGGGGTTCCTGGGGTCACTGGTGTGTTTGGAGTTCCCGGGGCCTCTGGTGTACCTGGTTTCTCTGGCCCACCTGGAGATCCTGGAGTGCTTGGTCTTCCAGGCTTTCCTGGTCTGCTCGGTCGTCCTGGCTTACTTGGCCGTCCTGGTGTTCCTGGTTGCTCTGACTGTTCTGGGCCACCTGGAGTTTCTGGTGTGCCTGGGCTACCTGGAGTTTCAGGTGTGCCTGGGCCGCCTGGTGATCCTGGGCTGACTGGTGATCCCGGAGTTCCTGGCACTTCTGACGTACCCGGTTGCTCTGGAACACCTGGAGATCCCGGAGTGCTTGGAATTTCTGGTTTGCCTGGTCGGCCGGGTTTTCCTGGTTTGCTTGGTGTTCCAGGCTTTCCTGGTCTGCCTGGTTGTCCTGGCTTACTTGGCCGTCCTGGTGTTTCTGGTTCCTCTGGCTGTTCTGGGCCGTCTGGGATTTCTGGAGTGCCTGGGCTGCCTGGAGTTTCTGGTGTGCCTGGGCCGCCTGGTGATCCTGGGCTGACTGGTGATCCCGGAGATCCTGGCCCTTCTGGAGTACCCGGATGCTCTGGGACACCTGGAGATCCTGGAGTGCTTGGAATTTCTGGTTTGCTTGGTCGGCCGGGTTTTCCTGGTTTGGTTGGTCTTCCAGGCTTTCCTGGTCTGCCTGGTCGTCCTGGCTTACTTGGCCGTCCTGGTGTTTCTGTTTCCTCTGGCTGTTCTGGGCCGCCTGGGGTTTCTGGAGTGCCTGGGCTGCCTGGAGTTTCTGGTGTGACTGGGCCGCCTGGTGATCCTGGGCTGCCTGGTGATCCCGGAGATCCTGACCCTTCTGGAGTACCCGGATGCTCTGGGACACCTGGAGATCCTGGAGTGCTTGGAATTTCTGGTTTGCTTGGTCGGCAGGGTTTTCCTGGTTTGGTTGGTCTTCCAGGCTTTCCTGGTCTGCCTGGTCGCCCTGGCTTACTTGGCCGTCCTGGTGTTTCTGGTTCCTCTGGCTGTTCTGGGCTACCTGGGGTTTCTGGGCTGCCTGGAGTTTCTGGTATGCCTGGGCCGCCTGGTGATCCTGGGCTGCCTGGTGATCCCGGAGATCCTGGCCCTTCTGGAGTACCTGGATGCTCTGGGACACCTGGAGATCCTGGAGTGCTTGGAATTTCTGGTTTGCTTGGTCGGCCGGGTTTTCCTGGCTTGCTTGGTGTTCCAGGCTTTCCTGGTCTGCCTGGTCGTCCTGGCTTACTTGGCCGTCCTGGTGTTTCTGGTTCCTCTGGCTGTTCTGGGCCACCTGGGCTTTCTGGAGTGCCTGGGCTGCCTGGAGTTTCTGGTGTGCCTGGGCCGCCTGGTGATCCTGGGCTGACTGGTGATCCCGGAGATCCTGGCCCTTCTGGAGTACCCGGATGCTCTGGGACACCTGGAGATCCTGGAGTGCTTGGAATTTCTGGTTTGCTTGGTCGGCCGGGTTTTTCTGGTTTGGTTGGTCTTCCAGGCTTTCCTGGTCTGCCTGGTTGTCCTGGCTTACTTGGCCGTCCTGGTGTTTCTGGTTCCTCTGGCTGTTCTGGGCCACCTGGGGTTTCTGGAGTGCCTGGGCTGCCTGGAGTTTCTGGTGTGACTGGGCCGCCTGGTGATCCTGGGCTGCCTGGTGATCCCGGAGATCCTGGCCCTTCTGGAGTACCCGGATGCTCTGGGACACCTGGAGATCCTGGAGTGCTTGGAATTTCTGGTTTGCTTGGTCGGCCGGGTTTTCCTGGTTTGCTTGGTGTTCCAGGCTTTCCTGGTCTGCCTGGTCGTCCTGGCTTACTTGGCCGTCCTGGTGTTTCTGGTTCCTCTGGCTGTTCTGGGCCACCTGGGCTTTCTGGAGTGCCTGGGCTGCCTGGAGTTTCTGGTGTGCCTGGGCCGCCTGGTGATCCTGGGCTGACTGGTGATCCCGGAGATCCTGGCCCTTCTGGAGTACCCGGATGCTCTGGGACACCTGGAGATCCTGGAGTGCTTGGAATTTCTGGTTTGCTTGGTCGGCCGGGTTTTTCTGGTTTGGTTGGTCTTCCAGGCTTTCCTGGTCTGCCTGGTTGTCCTGGCTTACTTGGCCGTCCTGGTGTTTCTGGTTCCTCTGGCTGTTCTGGGCCACCTGGGCTTTCTGGAGTGCCTGGGCTGCCTGGAGTTTCTGGTGTGCCTGGGCCGCCTGGTGATCCTGGGCTGCCTGGTGATCCCGGAGATCCTGGCCCTTCTGGAGTACCCGGATGCTCTGGGACACCTGGAGATCCTGGAGTGCTTGGAATTTCTGGTTTGCTTGGTCGGCAGGGCTTTCCTGGTCTGCCTGGTCGTCCTGGCTTACTTGGCCGTTCTGGTGTTTCTGGTTCCTCTGGCTGTTCTGGGCTACCTGGGGTTTCTGGAGTGCCTGGGCTGCCTGGAGTTTCTGGTGTGCCTGGGCCGCCTGGTGATCCTGGGCTGCCTGGTGATCCCGGAGTTCTTAGCCCTTCTGGAGTACCCGGTTGCTCTGGGCCACCTGGAGATCCTGGGGTGCTTGGAATTTCTGGTTTGCTTGGTCGGCCGGGTTTTCCTGGTTTGCTTGGTCTTCCAGGCTTTCCTGGTCTGCTTGGTCGTCCTGGCTTACTTGGCCGTCCTGGTGTTTCTGGTTCCTCTGGCTGTTCTGGGCCACCTGGGCTTTCTGGAGTGCCTGGGCTGCCTGGAGTTTCTGGTGTGCCTGGGCCGCCTGGTGATCCTGGGCTGACTGGTGATCCCGGAGATCCTGGCCCTTCTGGAGTACCCGGATGCTCTGGGACACCGGGAGATATTGGAGTGCTTGGAATTTCTGGTTTGCTTGGTCGGCCGGGTTTTTCTGGTTTGGTTGGTCTTCCAGGCTTTCCTGGTCTGCCTGGTCGTCCTGGCTTACTTGGCCGTCCTGGTGTTTCTGGTTCCTCTGGCTGTTCTGGGCCACCTGGGCTTTCTGGAGTGCCTGGGCTGCCTGGAGTTTCTGGTGTGCCTGGGCCGCCTGGTGATCCTGGGCTGACTGGTGATCCCGGAGATCCTGGCCCTTCTGGAGTACCCGGATGCTCTGGGACACCTGGAGATCCTGGAGTGCTTGGAATTTCTGGTTTGCTTGGTCGGCCGGGTTTTTCTGGTTTGGTTGGTCTTCCAGGCTTTCCTGGTCTGCCTGGTCGTCCTGGCTTACTTGGCCGTCCTGGTGTTTCTGGTTCCTCTGGCTGTTCTGGGCTACCTGGGGTTTCTGGAGTGCCTGGGCTGCCTGGAGTTTCTGGTGTGCCTGGGCCGCCTGGTGATCCTGGGCTGCCTGGTGATCCCGGAGTTCCTGGGGTGTTTGGAATTTCTGGTTTGCTTGGTCGGCCGGGTTTTCCTGGTTTGCTTGGTCTTCCAGGCTTTCCTGGTCTGCTTGGTCGTCCTGGCTTACTTGGCCGTCCTGGTGTTTCTGGTTCCTCTGGCTGTTCTGGGCCACCTGGGCTTTCTGGAGTGCCTGGGCTGCCTGGAGTTTCTGGTGTGCCTGGGCCGCCTGGTGATCCTGGGCTGACTGGTGATCCCGGAGATCCTGGCCCTTCTGGAGTACCCGGATGCTCTGGGACACCTGGAGATCCTGGAGTGCTTGGAATTTCTGGTTTGCTTGGTCGGCCGGGTTTTCCTGGTTTGGTTGGTCTTCCAGGCTTTCCTGGTCTGCCTGGTCGTCCTGGCTTACTTGGCCGTCCTGGTGTTTCTGGTTCCTCTGGCTGTTCTGGGCCGTCTGGGGTTTCTGGAGTGCCTGAGCTGCCTGGAGTTTCTGGTGTGACTGGGCCGCCTGGTGATCCTGGGCTGCCTGGTGATCCCGGAGATCCTGACCCTTCTGGAGTACCCGGATGCTCTGGGACACCTGGAGATCCTGGAGTGCTTGGAATTTCTGGTTTGCTTGGTCGGCAGGGTTTTCCTGGTTTGGTTGGTCTTCCAGGCTTTCCTGGTCTGCCTGGTCGTCCTAGGTTACTTGGCCGTCCTGGTGTTTCTGGTTCCTCTGGCTGTTCTGGGCTACCTGGGGTTTCTGGGCTGCCTGGAGTTTCTGGTGTGCCTGGGCCGCCTGGTGATCCTGGGCTGCCTGGTGATTCCGGAGTTCCTGGCCCTTCTGGAGTACCCGGTTGCTCTGGGCCACCTGGAGATCCTGGGGTGCTTGGAATTTCTGGTTTGCTTGGTCTTCCAGGCTTTCCTGGTTTGCCTGGCCGCCCTGGGATACTTGGTTTGCCTGGTGTGCCTGGCCTTCCTGGTTTGCCTGGTGTGCCTGGAGATCCTGGACTACCCGGGGAGCCAGGTGATCCTGGAGAACCCGGTTTGCCTGGTTTGCCTGGTCGTCCTGGTTTGCCTGGAGATTCTGGACTGCCCGGAGAGCCAGGTGATCCTGGGGAACCCGGTTTGCCTGGTTTACCTGGCCGTCCTGGTTTGCCTGGTGTGCCTGGAGCTCCTGGACTGCCCGGGGAGCCAGGTGATCCTGGAGAACCCGGTTTGCCTGGTTTGCCTGGCCATCCTGGTTTGCCTGGTTTGCCCGGTGTGCCTGGAGATCCTGGACTGCCCGGGGAGCCAGGTGATCCTGGGGAACCCGGTTTGCCTGGCCATCCTGGTTTCCCTGGTGTGCCTGGAGATCCTGGACTGCCCGGGGAGCCAGGTGATTCTGGAGAACCCGGTTTGCCTGGTTTGCCTGGTGTGCCTGGAGATCCAGGATTGTCCGGGGAGCCAGGTGATCCTGGGGAACCCGGTTTGCCTGGTTTACCTGGCCGTCCTGGTTTGCCTGGTGTGCCTGGAGCTCCTGGACTGCCCGGGGAGCCAGGTGATCCTGGAGAACCCGGTTTGCCTGGTGTGCCTGGAGCTCCTGGACTGCCCGGGGAGCCAGGTGATCCTGGAGAACCCGGTTTGCCTGGTTTGCCTGGCCATCCTGGTTTTCCTGGTTTGTTCGGTGTGCCTGGAGATCCTGGACTGCCCGGGGAGCCAGGTGATCCTGGAGAACCCGGTTTACCTGGTTTGCCTGGCCGTCCTGGTTTGCCTGGTGTGCCTGGAGATCCAGGATTGTCCGGGGAGCCAGGTGATCCTGGGGAACCCGGTTTGCCTGGTTTACCTGGCCGTCCTGGTTTGCCTGGTGTGCCTGGAGCTCCTGGACTGCCCGGGGAGCCAGGTGATCCTGGAGAACCCGGTTTGCCTGGTGTGCCTGGAGCTCCTGGACTGCCCGGGGAGCCAGGTGATCCTGGAGAACCCGGTTTGCCTGGTTTGCCTGGCCATCCTGGTTTTCCTGGTTTGTTCGGTGTGCCTGGAGATCCTGGACTGCCCGGGGAGCCAGGTGATCCTGGAGAACCCGGTTTACCTGGTTTGCCTGGCCGTCCTGGTTTGCCTGGTGTGCCTGGAGATCCAGGATTGTCCGGGGAGCCAGGTGATCCTGGGGAACCCGGTTTGCCTGGTTTACCTGGCCGTCCTGGTTTGCCTGGTTTGCCTGGTGTGCCTGGAGATCCAGGATTGTCCGGGGAGCCAGGTGATCCTGGGGAACCCGGTTTGCCTGGTTTACCTGGCCGTCCTGGTTTGCCTGGTTTGCCTGGTGTGCCTGGAGATCCAGGATTGTCCGGGGAGCCAGGTGATCCTGGGGAACCCGGTTTGCCTGGTTTACCTGGCCGTCCTGGTTTGCCTGGTTTGCCTGGTGTGCCTGGAGCTCCTGGACTGCCCGGGGAGCCAGGTGATCCTGGAGAACCCGGTTTGCCTGGTTTGCCTGGCCATCCTGGTTTGCCTGGTTTGCCCGGTGTGCCTGGAGATCCTGGACTGCCCGGGGAGCCAGGTGATCCTGGGGAACCCGGTTTGCCTGGCCATCCTGGTTTCCCTGGTGTGCCTGGAGATCCTGGACTGCCCGGGGAGCCAGGTGATTCTGGAGAACCCGGTTTGCCTGGTTTGCCTGGTGTGCCTGGAGATCCAGGATTGTCCGGGGAGCCAGGTGATCCTGGGGAACCCGGTTTGCCTGGTTTACCTGGCCGTCCTGGTTTGCCTGGTTTGCCTGGTGTGCCTGGAGCTCCTGGACTGCCCGGGGAGCCAGGTGATCCTGGAGAACCCGGTTTGCCTGGTTTGCCTGGCCATCCTGGTTTGCTTGGTTTGCCTGGTGTGCCTGGAGATCCAGGACTGTCCGGGGAGCCAGGTGATCCTGGAGAACCCGGTTTGCCTGGTTTGCCAGGCCGTCCTGGTTTGCCTGGTTTGCCTGGTGTGCCTGGAGATCCTGGACTGCCAGGGGAGCCAGGTGATCCTGGAGAACCCGGTTTACCTGGTTTGCCTGGTTTGCTTGGTGTGCCTGGAGATCCTGGACTGCCCGAGGAGCCAGGTGATTCTGGAGAACCCGGTTTGCCTGGTTTGCCTGGCCGTCCTGGTTTGCCTGGTTTGCCTGGTGTGCCTGGAGATCCAGGACTGTCCGGGGAGCCAGGTGATCCTGGAGAATCCGGTTTGCCTGGTTTGCCTGGCCGTCCTGGTTTGCCTGGTTTGCCTGTTGTGCCTGGAGCTCCTGGACTGCCCGGGGAGCCAGGTGATCCTGGAGAACCCGGTTTGCCTGGTTTGCCTGGCCATCCTGGTTTGCTTGGTTTGCCTGGTGTGCCTGGAGATCCAGGACTGTCCGGGGAGCCAGGTGATCCTGGAGAACCCGGTTTGCCTGGTTTGCCAGGCCGTCCTGGTTTGCCTGGTTTGCCTGGTGTGCCTGGAGATCCTGGACTGCCAGGGGAGCCAGGTGATCCTGGAGAACCCGGTTTACCTGGTTTGCCTGGTTTGCTTGGTGTGCCTGGAGATCCTGGACTGCCCGAGGAGCCAGGTGATTCTGGAGAACCCGGTTTGCCTGGTTTGCCTGGCCGTCCTGGTTTGCCTGGTTTGCCTGGTGTGCCTGGAGATCCAGGACTGTCCGGGGAGCCAGGTGATCCTGGAGAATCCGGTTTGCCTGGTTTGCCTGGCCGTCCTGGTTTGCCTGGTTTGCCTGGTGTGCCTGGAGATCCTGGACTGCCAGGGGAGCCAGGTGATCCTGGAGAACCCGGTTTGCCTGGTTTGCCTGGCCGTCCTGGTTTGCCTGGTTTGCCTGGTGTGCCTGGAGATCCTGGACTGCCAGGGGAGCCAGGTGATCCTGGAGAACCCGGTTTACCTGGTTTGCCTGGCCGTCCTGGTTTGCCTGGTTTGCCTGGTGTGCCTGGAGATCCTGGACTGCCAGGGGAGCCAGGTAATTCTGGAGAACCCGGTTTGCCTGGTTTGCCTGGCCGTCCTGGTTTGCCTGGTGTGCCTGGAGATCCAGGACTGTCCGGGGAGCCAGGTGATCCTGGAGAACCCGGTTTGCCTGGTTTGCCTGGCCATCCTGGTTTGCTTGGTTTGCCTGGTGTGCCTGGAGATCCAGGACTGTCCGGGGAGCCAGGTGATCCTGGAGAACCCGGTTTGCCTGGTTTGCCTGGCCGTCCTGGTTTGCCTGGTGTACCTGGAGATCCTGGACTGCCAGGGGAGCCAGGTGATCCTGGAGAACCCGGTTTACCTGGTTTGCCTGGTTTGCCTGGTGTGCCTGGAGATCCTGGACTGCCAGGGGAGCCAGGTGATCCTGGAGAACCCGGTTTGCCTGGTTTGCCTGGCCGTCCTGGTTTGCCTGGTTTGCTTGGTGTACCTGGAGATCCTGGACTGCCCGGGGGGCCAGGTGATCCTGGAGAACCCGGTTTGCCTATTTTGCCCGGCCATCCTGGTTTGCCTGGTTTGCCTGGTGTGCCTGGAGATCCAGGACTGTCCGGGGAGCCAGGTGATCCTGGAGAACCCGGTTTGCCTGGTTTGCCTGGCCATCCTGGTTTGCCTGGCCATCCTGGTTTGCCTGGTTTGCCTGGTGTGCCTGGAGTTCCTGGAGTTCCTGGTGTGCCTGGAGTTTGTGGAGTTCCTGGGGTGACTGGTTTGCCTGGAGATCCAGGACTGTCCGGGGAGCCAGGTGATCCTGGAGAACCCGGTTTGCCTGGTTTGCCTGGCCATCCTGGTTTGCCTGGTTTGCCTGGCCATCCTGGTTTGCCTGGTTTGCCCGGTGTGCCTGGAGATCCTGGACTGCCCGGGGAGTCAGGTGATCCTGGAGAACCCGGTTTGCCTGGTTTGCCTGGCCATCCTGGTTTGCCTGGTGTGCCTGGAAATCCTGGACTGCCCGGGGAGCCAGGTGATCCTGGAGAACCCGGTTTACCTGGTTTGCCTGGCCGTCCTGGTTTGCCTGGTTTGCCTGATGTGCCTGGAGTTCCCGGGGTGCCTGGACTTCCTGGACGGCGTGGTCCTTTTGGTTTAGCTGTAAAAAAGCGTGTGTAACTCGCTATATTCATATATAAGCAAAAGTCATTCTCAAATCTTAGAACTTCATTGCATTGCATTGGTTGCAGTGAAATCTACAGTATTCAATAAGAGTACGTACTGCTTGTAGAGGTCGAAGACGAGCTTTGATCAGAGCTGTTAGACGATTGCTCGGAACTGCTAGATGATTGTTGTGAGTTAGTCGATTTTTTTGAGTCACTAGAAGTTTCCTCTGAGCTGCTACTCGATTGTTGCGAACCACTAGAGATCGAGCTTGATCTTTTACTTGAAGAGCTGGTGGACGAAGACTGTGTCTTTTCTGTAAAAAATATTATTTGGTTAGACCATTAAGAATAAACGTGGGATGAAATGGATTTATTACATGGTCGTGTTACAGTCTTCTTTACAATTTTCTTCTTCTTGAGTGAGTTGACGGCAGAATCAGTTGTCTTCTTGAGTGAGTTGACGGCAGTATCAGTTGTCTTCTCTAGTGAGTTGACGGCAGTATCAGTTGTCTTCTTGAGTGAGTTGACGGCAGTATCAGTTGTCTTCTTGAGTGAGTTGACGGCAGTATCAGTTGTCGACTTAAACGGGATGACTGTGTTGCCGCTATTAAGTGAATATAATTCCTCTCAAGCCTTTTCTTCCTCTGCCACAAGCCCTGAGGTACTATTTACATAACCTCTGAAAGAGTGGACACCCCAACCCACTTAGCCAGTGTGGCGTTTAAAGGTCATTCATCTCTCACGCACAAGCCAATGGGCCAGCAATGAATACTGAAAAGGCTTTTTTGCTTTATATTGCATTTGTATTGTTTTCTTCGTCGAAAGAATTTAGGAGTCGCTCAGTAAAATGATAATACGATTCTCCAGCTTCAACAGCATTCTGACGCAAGCTCTAGACGGGACACGACTGCATGCCCGCTGGTAGCCGGTATATGGCCGCGGGATTCGATTGTTGAATCTTAATTTTGATGTTTAATGTTCCCCAATAAATACTCCATGTGCCGTGTAGTGTCCACAGACTATAGAAGGTTCAGTGGTTAGTTCGGTGGTAAGTAGTAATAGTCAGTAAGTTTGTTCGATTTGTATCAATTCGTTGTTGGCTGTATGCCAAATGTAATATCATTTTAGTGACCTAACCAAAGAAGAATAGATGTTTGATTTAGGTAGGTATGTTATGTATAAGTACGAGTAACGTCGTAACAATATTCTCTGGACTCCGGGCCGTCTTGTTGATCCTTATTGTTGATCCAAAAAAAAGCCTCTAACTATGCTTTAGACTTTATAATTAGAAGTAAGAAAGAAGCCTATACCTATGCTTTAGACTTTATAATTAGAAATAAGACTATAGAGACCCGTCAATATCTATAAAAATAAGGCGCAAACGTAAGCACATAAAATGGGGACCTTTCGCAATGATAAATGAAATTGACATATATCAAATGTGGCGCATAATATAACCGTGTGTAAACAGGCTCACGTAGGCCTTATAAAGGGCTGTTTTTATTTAAATTCAAATTTATTTGCAAGAATACATTTAAGATAATAAGTAGGTATAATAATATATAAGGTCTAATTTAAATTTTGGTAGTCAAACTAAATATAATAATAAGTAAACTAAATATAATAATAAGTAAACTAAATATAATAATAAGTAAACTAAATATAATAATAAGTAAACTAAATATAATAATAAGTAGTGTAAATATTTTAATTTGTCATTTTGTCATAGTTATTAGGTAGGTACTGTTAATACAGGAATTAATCAAAGAATATTAAATTAAAAAGAATGCATACTTTCGTTAATCACCTTGTTTTATACATGTAAAAGACCTGAAACTCACCAATTGGCACAACCTTCATTGTGATAACCGTTTTGCCGTTCTCAATGGTTTCGAATGTCATGATTTCGTATTCGACGTCATCATCTGAAGAAAAATGTGTTTATGTAATTCTTGTTTAATGTTTTTATTTCATATTAAGCCCTTTTCACACGTACTGTTTTCTATTCTGCGTGAAAAGAATAATTATAGAATACAAGTGAATATTCAAGAATATTTTAATGATTGTTATTTTATAGAAGCGCTAATTACGCGGATATGTCTTTATGTACTATATGTATAGAACATTCCGTTGTGTGTGTGCGTTGTACGAATATTCATGGGTTCGTATTCTATAAAATCAATTAATTTATAGCAAGTACGTGTAAAGGTAAGACTCATTATTATTTTTTAAATTATTTAACACCAAACTATTTAATTTTGGTCAGTTTAAACGTACCGTATACCAAGAACCTGAATTAACGTAATAAATACATAAATAACTAGATAATATGTCGTTGATATTTTTAATGTAACATAAGCATCGATATGGGAATAAACTAAATGACACATCATACGTTCTCGTCAAAGAAACCTGGTTGGCAACTTTTAGAGGGGGTGAAACAGTGGAGGGGTACATTAAAAAGTCAAATTCGAAATATTCTATTTTCAAAATATGAATTAAATAACGCGAGAGCTGGTAAACATAGACCTTGGATTTTTTATTAGGGACCAGACCTAGACAACATATATGGAAATTGTTTCGCTTTTGCATAGTAAAAGTCCCTATTGACTGGATTAATAACAATTTGAGGGGGGAGAGTGCACGCTGCAATCCAACAGCCGCTGGGCGCGCTCGACTGGCCACGTTACCCCTTTCTCACAGAAGACTACCTTGAAATGTACTGCATTTCCCACTTTATCGTATTTCCCCAATGTACGTACGTGTTTCGGTAGTGAGTGAGATATGCCAGAGCCCATTCCCATCCCATCCTATCCCTCCCCATTTTCCCAACCCTTTCTCCAAATCCATTCCTATATCTCCAAAGGTAGGCAGCGCATCCGGGGGCGTGCCAACATTTGTCATTTTGGACTAATGTTGGCGTGTATCCCGGATGTCTATGGGCGACAGTATCCACTTACCATCAGGTGGACTGTATGCACGTCTGCCGCCTTCGTACATAAAAAAAAAAAAAAAAAAATTTCCTTTGATTAAAAAAAATATCTTTTATTAAATATTCCTCACTATTTTATTAATGATACAGCTATTACTGTGGTCTTAAAGCTCTTAAGATCAATTATAAAAATATTCTGTAAAAATAGTTTTTATCGTCCTGAAAGTAGCATCCCGACTATTGAAATATTCCATTTAAAATTTTAAAAATCAAAAAGCTGCCTGTGTTAAACACACATTACGCAATATTTTACCTTTGTTATTGGTATATGACACGGCTAAATAGTATTTTGTTTTTAGACTTATAAGAGGAAATGAGCGGAAGTGGGATAACGACAGCAGGGCCTTATCCAAACGTATTCCCCTAATTACTCCCTGACTTATGGTAATAGGGCAATTTTTTTTAATATGTTAAAAATATCTTCCATAAGCATGTCTCTACGTTTTGAATTTTTTGATTAGCTGTTATTTATTCCTATAAATAGCTCCTCTGTCAGTACTTTCCAAAATTCTTAGAAAATGTTCCGTTTAAACACTGCCAAAACGAGCCCAGTGTGCAAATTTTACAACTCTCATTTATAAAAGCAAATCTTACCGACATAGAGACTCTATTCTTTCTGTAATGTTAACCAGAAAGAAAAATTTAAATCGGTCTATTTATGGAAGAGGAAGCGGGTGAATACGAAACCTTGTCGTTCTCTATTTTTATTATAGATATATATTTATTATCAACTCGAAATGCAACTGTCCCTTTCTGTCTCACAGAAGTTGCATCGCTTGCTGCCGAGACACCAACAAATTGTAAAAATGCTTGTTTTTGTAATTCGCTTCCGCTCATTAATTAAGTGTTCGTTCGTTCATTGAATGAATAAGTGAATGTAACTGATTGAAAGTGAAAGTCCTTACTTGGTAGAGTGATGTCAACGAGCTTGTGTTTCTCTGCAATGGAAAAAGAAATGTTTATACGAGTTATGTTTATATGTAGTTTTGAAGATGCGTAGCGTTCATGTAAGTATTACAAGTTTGTTTGTATGTGATTTAAGACAGGAATGAGTTGAATATTCAGCATAAAATGTCAAAAATCCTAGCTCTGCTGGATTAAAGATCATAATAGCAAGAAGTATCATACTGCAAGATAGTTCTATACCAACGCCGGCTCTAGCTCATGTAGCGCCCGGGTGCAATCATTACCCTGGCGCCCTCTAGTAGGCACTTTGGATTCTTTGGAGGCGTCGCGAGCGGCGCTCGGCGCCCCCTATGAACCCTGCGCCCGTGTGCGCCTCACACCCTGCACCATAGGTAAAGCCGGCACTGTTCTACACCAAACTCGCCTAAGTGATAAATCAGCGAGTATCCCAACCTGGATAAAATCCCAACTACGTCCTTGCAGCACGCACACGCACTCACTCAGAGATATAGAGAGACTTACAAACACGCACACATTCTAATACGCACACCTCTCCTAGGCAGTTCTGAATACAAGCGCTAGCACTTGCAAAGAGCATCAGCTGAAACCTTTTTTGCCACTAATTTTCTGACGTTTTTTATTATTTTTTATTTCCCTCCTCTTTTAAACATTAATGATTTTTATATTTTTTGAACTATATAATGGCAAGAAACGTTTTCTTTCTCTATATGTACAGGTGAGTTCCCTCAAGTTAAGACGAAAATAAAAATAATAATTATTATAGCTATATACGAGTATTTATCACAACACGACACATAAACCATGGGAAAGAGTAATGACAAAACAACACGTAAACAGAAACAAGTGTGCAAATGTGTGTCGCGGCGACTAAAGCTATAGAACAAAATGAAATCAACCACAGCGCTGGTATTTTGCTAGGGCTTTATAATACACCCATGACCAACGACGAGGAATTATAGAATGCTATTCGCGATCTTCAACTGGACCGCTTTAAAGATCTATACCCGATGGTTAATTTTGAAATACAACTTACTGTCATCTTTACTAGCTGTCACTCTTGGCTTTGGTGGTATCCTTGGTCCTCTCGCCCATGGAGGGAGAGGGCGGACAGGGCGCGGCCTTGGACGAGGAGACGGCTTTGTTTCTATTAACATAAAACAAGGAATTTAAGAGGAAAACGGCTTAAGGAAGAGATAAAGGTATTTCAAAAACAGGTACTGATTAAATGTCAGGTACTTTGTTTCCTTTTCGGACAGAACCTTCATATAATTAAGATCGAACTTCACTTCAATTGGCTAATTGGTTTCTGTCGGCTTTAAAATATCATCACCCATCTTTTCTTTATAGAAAAAAGACGGCAGACGAGCATACAGTCCACCTGACGATAAGTGAAAACTGCCGTCCATAGACATCCGCGATACATGCCAACATCAGTCCAGAATGACAAACATTGGCAAGGGCCCGGATGCGTTGCCTATTAAGGAATGGATTGGGAGAAAGGGTTGCGAAAATAGCAAGGCATAGGATGGGATATTTCACGAAATACGTACCTACATTGGGGAAATACGATAAAGTAGGAAGTGCAGTACAATTCAAGGTAGTCTTCCGTAAAAGGCCAGTCGAGTGCCAGCAGCTGTGAAAATGCAACTTGCACTTTCCCCCTACAACGAAACCGCTACCACAAGCCCTGAGGAACTGGAATACCTCTATTTAGAGTATACTTGGCAACCCGCTTGGTCAGCGTACCATTGTAATCCCATATATTCCTTGTACAACAGACAATTGCATGGGGAAGCCCATGTCCAACAGTACATGATAAAAGAGCTAGTTCCGGTATTTTCTACATTTGATTTGCCCGATTGTCTCCAAGGATTGCAAGGACAGTCTCTATCTTTATTTCCAACAATTGTATCGACAAATATTTACCAGTAGTAGTGGTAGACGTGTCGGTTTCCGATGAGCTGCTGCTCTCTTGGCTCGAGTTAGCTTTTCGATTGCTTGAGCTTTTCGAGCTCTCCTCTGTGGAGCTGAAACATTTAGGGGATAATGATAAATGTGAATAGGAGATGGTGTAAAATTTGTCGGATAAATGTTCTTTTCGAATGGTTTGAATTTGAACGATCATCAAGTAGATACTAAATGAAGTCATTCATGATCAACAAATAATTTAACAACTGTAGTAAATAATTTTAAAATACAACAAGTCGAAGAAACTCCTTTTCCTTGATCGTCACCGGAAAACCTAAATCAAACCCACCTTTAAATTTGCTACCATTTGATTCGTAGCTCATTTAATGATTTCTCTTTTAGAATTGTACCAAATACGAGCGCTTCTACTTTCTTTCTACGAAAATTACGGTACATCAAAGACAAGACCTAAAAACTTCGATTTTTTTTTATATGCATTGTTTTTTTTTATATATATAAAAGTGGGCGGACGAGCAAGCGGTACCACGTGATGGTAAGTGTTACCGCCGCCCATGGACACCTGCAACACCAGGGGGTATGCGGGCGCGCCGCCGCACTTACAAAATCCTGTTCACAGCTTATATAAGTCAATCTTATTTCTAATTTCTAACTCAACTCTGCAGCATTCAAAAAGAGACAATAACCGGGAGATCTGTAAGTAGTGTATTATTTTACAAAGTGTGTTTCTCAGATCTTGATGACTATAACCATATCATCAGTCCATGTCTCTCGACTATGTATATAGGTATCTCCCTTGACTCGCCACCACACAATATCTTTGGCACTTCTCATCCAGTCACCACCAACTTCTTAAATTTTTCAGTCCTCGTGACTTGAAGGCGTTCCACACTGCGATTCCCGGTACTGGTGTCCATTCAAGGACACATCTGTTTAACTATGCTTTTTAATACTTCGCGGTACCTCTACCACTTTTCTTGTTTAAATTATGACCATAAGCAATTACCTGCTATCACCAGACGTTCCCTGAGTGGCAGTGCTCTTCTTGCTAGAGCTGGACTGGCTCGACTGGTTACTGCTGCTAGATTTCTGACTCTGCGACTTTTTCGTCGAAGAAGAAGTTCCATCTGGACCAGTTATAGTATCGCTCTCTTCAGCAGAGCTGCTCTGTTCTGATTGGTTGCCAGCTCCCGTTTGAGAGTTACTGGACTCTTCGGATGTTTTTTCGATTACTCCATTTTCCTTTTTTAAGCTGCTACTCTGTTGGCTATTAGCGGAGTTCCCTGCAATTTGAAGTCGGATATATTTCTTGAAGCGGGACTGACAATGGCCTATTTGAGAACTACTAACACTATCAGATGTGTGTTATCAGCGGACTAACACCACCAAATATCTTCCCATTGGTGTTTGTAAATGGCGACTAAGGGATAACAAAGCCAAAAAAGAGTGGACTCGCCAACCAGCTTGGCCAGCGTGGCGTTTAAAAATCATTCATCTTTAATGTATGAGACAATGACGGCCAGCAGTGAATACTGAAAGGGGTGGTTGCATTGCAAAGAATACATTTAGGTTCGGATAAATACATAATTCTCGGTCTCACAATTAGTCACTGCAGTCTACACACGGGTTAATTCACAACGACACGGTCTAAATCTAAGCAAATCACGCGCAATTGTCTATTTATCCGGACCATAGTGTCAAATACTTACATTTGTTTTCTGCTTGCGAGGACGATGCAGCTGAAAACGAAAAACAATGAACTCAATACAAGCCACAGAGTTTAAATCGAACGTGATAATTAAATTCACTCGAATTGAGTGTAGGAAATAGAATTGAAAATACCCTAAATAGAAAAAATACATTCAGCCGCATTGAAAATTACGTAAAACCGAACACGTTGCCATACCACACCATCTTCCTATGTCTCTTCGTTGCTGGATATAAGTAGCCTCTCCCACCGCTCTTCTCACCCACGACCGGCAAACTTCTTCAAGTTGTGTATTCCTAAATCTCCAAAAGGCAGCGCATCCGGAGGCACGCCAACGTTTTTTCATTCTGGACGAATGTTGGCATGCATTGCGGATGTCCATGGACGAGAGTATCCACTGACCACCAAGTGGGCTGTCCGTTCGTCTGCCTGATCGTTCTATGAAACTAAATTTGCCGCTGTGTGCCTCTATTCATAGACTCGTCGGGGTAGACGGGTCTATCAAGTCGTGGAGTCTAAATAACCCCAGCAAAGAACACTAAATAGACTAAATAGACTCGTGAACACACGATGGTCTTTAAATTTCCTTGTATACATGTTATAGTGGTGAGCTAAGCCGAGCAGAGCTAGAGTAGAAGGCTTACGTAGTTTTCAATTTCGCTTCGCTCGGTCCGTTATAAAACGCAGTAAACGAAGTTAAATATCTCTGTTCTTTTATAAAATAAGGTTATCTAAGTAATGTCTACTACACATTAATTACCATTAATTACACTTACCATTCTTGCTTGACCGTCGGCGTACTGTGGGAGGAGCTGATGGTAGAAGAAGAAAAGTATATCAGTTAATAAATATTTTTTGAATTATACTTCTACGAGATTTGTTATTCGTTTGATTTCCCTTTACCTGTAATTGTAATTCGTTTCAAAATGAAAAAAAGAAACAAGATTTATTTCAGCATGTCACAGTACACACAAGATTAGTGCACAGAACAAGGACAGAAATAACAAAACTAGTCTGACCATTCTGTTTGTCGCAGCGCTGGCAGCGTCACACCGAAAGGGTGTTCAGCTCAACACTATGTCGGTTTCCTATGTTAATGATGTGTTAAATATGTATGTATGACTTACATATACATATGTGTTTAATATCTGGGTAGTTTATTATGCAATCATTTAATAATGTATCTATTCACTGTGATAATTAAAGTCTTTGTATGTGAATTTGAACCCATACACAGAGTGTGTACCATTTTAATGGATTATATTTAAATGCCGTAAAGTTAAAACCTTAATATTTGTTATGTCATCAACTTTGAAGAGAAACATTCATTAAACTGAATGTGACATCCAAATATTTTGTATTAAAACGTTACAGTACCACGGCCGTGAGGAATTGTAAAATTTTTATATCAAAATTTCTGGAGAGCATTGAGGACCTATATATATTTATATATAATAGTGAAGAAACACAGATCAATTGTACATTACGGTATATATGATATATTACAGATTATATCTATAAGAACTTAATTTAAAGACACGGTCATAATTACTTACATTTTGAATTGGCTTGGACACTCAACACCTGCAAGGGAGAAAAATAACGTAATTAATCCAGCTGGTGAAGTTGTAGAAACAAATACAGACATAAAGACTGTTGCATATAGTTATATGGGGTAAAAAGCTGTTCTGTTACTATTTAGATGATAATATAATAAGGAGCGGACACTTGCAGTAAAAGAATTATCTAAAAAATATTAAGAAAATGAGGCTGATCGATCTTGTAAGATGAAATATTTTCAAAATATAACATGAAACTGATGATGATGGCGATGAAACACCGAAAGAAAATATGGATACATCAAAAACAAGTAAATATACAAGATCTAGAGTAACTTAATAACTTGTTATAGTATAATACTTACACTGAGTGCGCAAAGTAACGCGAAAGTTGTCAACCAACGCATTCTGCGGCCAATGGATCAAAGTGATCCGTTTTAGACCCGAAGTCAAAATGACTATGCTTCTACACGAAAAATCCGCCCTATTTATACTCCAAAACGTTATGGAAAAAGTATTGATAAGTGTTTAAAAACTAATAAATCATTTAAAAGCCATCTGATTAAACATAGTTAATTGTTCTAAGTTAGCAATAAATATCATTATTTAAACAATATACCTGAAGTGTTTGTGCGTTTTTAATCGATTATAGTGGAAACTTTGTTACAGGTTTTGCCCGGATTATTCACATATCAAAAAATAATAAAAATTAATGTAAAATTTAAAATTTATAATTTCCCACATTAGTTGAAGCCTTTGACACTGGTACAGAGCCTTTAAATACTGTTACAGGGCCTATGTTACTTTTACAAGGCCTATAAGACTTTTGATATTATTACAGGGCCTATAGCCTACATCACACGGACTATAGGGCTGTGTGGTGTAGAGTCGAGCACCACTTCATCTGTCCCCGTGGGTGTCCAAAAAGGCGACTAAGGGATAACAATGCCGCTCCCACAGGCCTTGAGGAACTACACCACCTCTAAAAAAGTGAACTCACAAATCTGCCTGGCCAGCATGGCGTTTGAGACTTTATATCCATACATGATAATCGATAGAATTTAGCCGAGGCTTTTGACACTGTTACAGTACATAAGCGCTATATTTCCAAGGCACAAGATCTTTGGAGACCCTTAACTGTCATAAAGCTTGCTTTAAGAAATAAATTGCCGTTACCTAACTACCTACCTGATAATGTGTAAAGATCGCTGACTTTACTTAATCATCAAATTTTGAATGATGTGTCTTGAGCGTTCCTCAAGGTAACATACTCGACCATAAATTTAATCCAAATATCAATTTGTTGGCATTAATTAGATTACCAAACGGTCGTTAACGAACAAAACTGTAACGACAAGGCGCACTTAAATTGTAATTTCATATTTTTATGAATCTCTCATATATTTTTTTATAGAAGAGATGGCAGACGAGCGGGCTGGCCACATGATGGCAAGTGGGCACTGCTGCCCATGGACACCTGCAACACCACGGGGCATGCGAGTGCGCGCCAAACTTGCAGAATCCTGTTCACAGCTCTCTTGAAGAGCCTCATATCGTTGCTTAACGGAAAAACCTCAACTGACAGTTCATTCCACTACTTTTGGGTTCACGGTATAAAGTGTATTTTTGACCGCACAGTACGCAGCAACTCTGTGTCAAGGAAGTGCGGACGAACCGCACGACGATGACGACCGGTGCGATGGTAAGAACCCGAAGTTGGCATCAAATTGAATAGCTCTTCAGAACATTCCCCATTATATAGAAAACGCAGAGAGACGAAACAGTTTATTGTCTTGACAATAATTGTAAAACAATCACTAAATAATCCCCCGCTCCTGTTAAGTTGTGGGAAACTGGAAAGTTTGTAGGCCTGTTACTAAGCCATAAAGGAAAATTACTGCTGGTATGATTTGTATGTTTTGAGCTTAGTTATTTTGAGAATTATATTGTATTTTTATCTTTTTTTTTATTGAAAAAAGGCGGCAGACTAGCATACAATCCACCTGATGGTAAGTAGATACTGTCGTTCGTACATGCCAACATCAGTCCAGAATGACAAACGTTGGCACGCCCCTGGAGGCGCTGCCTACCTTTCCAGATTAAGGAATAGATTGGGAACATGGGGAGGGATATCGTGTGATGGGAATGGACTCTGGCATATCTCACTCACTACCGAAACACATACGTACATTGGGGAAATACGATAAAATAGGAAATGCAGTACATTTCAAGGTAGTCTTCTGTGAGAGAGGGGTAATGTGGCCAGTCGAGTGCGCCCAGAGGCTGTGGGAAAGCAGCATGCACTCTCCTCCTACAACTTTACAAAATGTAAGAATACTGGGCAATATTGAATCAAGTAGGTACATATACATATAGTACATATAGCAATATAGTATTGAGTACACTTCCCGGCCGAAAGTAATACACATCGACTATGATCGGCTAGCTCGGTTTTGTAGTGTCTTCTCTGTCATAACGGCACATGACAGAGGCGACGCTCTACAAAACTAGCCCATAGTCTCTTTCTAAAGGCCGATGTGTATTACTTTTGGCCGGGAAGTGTACTCAATACTATTGTATTATATTATATTGTATACTATTGTAAGTATTGAGCACTTGACTCGTGACAATATACTAATAACTTCTTAAGAGGATTGCATGGTGGATCAGAGACCGGTGTGACTACGAGTCGTATAAAAATTGTTGTATTCGTAGTCACACCAAACAATCTGGCCACGAGTAATTAATAGGTGTTATGCCGTAGGTAGGTACACGCCACCAGCTCGTGGTGTGACGTCGTGTTTTCAATACCTAATATTAACCGAAATTGCCAGAAAAACATATAAATATTCTTAAAAGGAATTATTTAATTATTCTACATTTGTTTGTTCAGATGCTTTAATATGCGGATAACCATAGACAATAGGTGAGACGACTATCTGCTTGCAATACATTATACCTAAGTTTATAATGTAAATATTAACTTTCGCCTTTGTACAAAAGATATTGGCCGTCTATGTTTCGCTGACAAACGTGACGTTGTCCGAGCAATGGGACCTCGTTGTCAATACACGCTTAATCGGTGGTTCCAGTTTGTTCTATAGAACTGTGACGTCATACAACTGTTAAGATTTTTTTTTTGTCAAAACTGTTACCAGAACAAATGAATAAATGATATTGTCGCACCAGTTCTGTAACGCACTGATAGATTTCACGCGCATAAATATCTAAATTCCTTGATTCATTCACAGTTTAAGCAGAAATGATTGAAATGATTCACTTGAAATTATTGAAATGTATGTTGTTATAGCGGTAATCCTTTTAGCGGACTTTTTGACGGGACTTCGAGTAGTGAAGTTGAGTTTTTGTTTGATTATTGTATAAATTGAGTATTGGGCGTTTTGTGGTTTAATAGTGATAGTTTATTAAACTTCAAAGTGATTTTTGGTGCGTGGAGTTTGTGATAATCAAATAAAAACGTGAGACACGACGTATTTCTCGTGTGCTTCCAAGGAGCCCTCTTCTGTCTTCAGTAAACCTACTATCGCTTCACTGAGCTACTCCCAACTTACTTCGACGATACTGGAGATTGACGGGACACGTTTTAGACTTTGGAATTGCACTCGACACTGTCAGAATGTACTAACTGCACCATTGCCATATATGAAGAAAAAACAATGTTTTATCGTCTACTGTTGGAATTGGGCCTTTACATGCATATTGTCTTGCTTAAAACGCCACTCTGACCAAGCGGGTTGGTATATAAGTCCATACTTTTAGAGGTGGTGCCACGGGGCCTGTGGTAGCGACTCTGTTATCCCTTACGCCCACGGGAAGAGATGGGATGGTGTTATTCCAAAGCCGGCCAACACCACACGACCAATTCTTTCATAGCACTAACACTTTATTATTAATAGATGTCGTCTGATGAATAAATAAATAGTTTTCAATTCTTTATAAGATTTTTATTGAAGTATTTTAAACAATTACGTAAACATAGTTAAGTAGGTACTAACAATGAACATATGGTTCCTTTTGTTTCCCGTTCGTTCGCTTATTTTTTAGTTTGTCTTCACTGTTATTAATCGCTTTATATGTTGTCATAAATAATGATTTTTCACAATAAAAATGAACATAAGTGAGCTCACTGAATAAATATTCACAACATACAAAGTGCAACCCTTTGTAATGTTGTATTGTACAAGTATAAAATAGAATTGGTTTTCTTTTAAAGACATTTTAATAATACCTTCGCAATAAGAATTAGTATCTTTACACATAATACTTTCCACGCACAATATTCAACACATAATACGTTCTTTCTTTTAAGTCTATTGGCTGTGTGGATTTGTAATGCACGGATTACATATAATCCAATCCGCACACAGTCAATAATTATGATAAATTATGTATTTTGATAAATAAAGGGATCTATTTGAATGAGAAGAAATACTTGGGGTTAGGTTTAGGTTTTCTGATTGATTCCTACGTCTATGTCCTATGTCTCGGGACTCCCTCGACTCGGTCATGACATTCTTAGTAATTCATAATTATTTCTTCAAGTTATTCAAAAATAAGTCGTTTAATTGATTAATTGGTTTGTTGACCAATTCTTATTGTTTGCTGCCCGTTTAAGTATAAGGCTTATTATTATTACTTGGTACGGATTTCTTAATTTATTGGTATATAGAATATATATATGAACATACAATAAAATTCCTGACTTCATCAGAAATTTAAAAAGTACTAAACGAATGTTTATTGGAAGAATGTTTAAGTAAAAAGTGACATTTTAAACGTGACGATTTTAAATACAATACTGTAATTTAGAAGCTAAGAATATAAATAATAATTACAATTAATAAAAAATCATTTAAATAAGTGATAAAAAGAAAAGAAAATACTTCAATCTAAAAACTAATATAAACATATTTGTAAAATAACTTAAAAATACTAAAAATATAGTGGCCCATCTTCTACGGCACCAATGACATCCCGTCGTGTCTCTTACCATCGTCATGCATGATACCGTTCGACTCCAGTAAAACCGGTACGTTGACGGTGGCAAGAGAACAACATATGAAGTTAACAAGTGTGGCATGGCTTGAGAAGCGGCCAGCACTCGAGAGGCAAGACAATCCGTGGTGTCATAACTGGTCGACATCCTCGCCACAGGAATACTTATATTGGACTACTACGTGTTTCGGTAGTGAGTGAGATGTGCCAGGGCCCATTCCAATCCCACGCTATCCCTCCCCATTGTCTCAATCCTTTCTCCAAATCCATTCCTATATCTCCAAAGGTAGGCAGCGCATCCGGGGGTGTGCCAACGTTTCTCATTTTGGACTAATGTTGGCATGTATCGCGGATGTCTATGGGCGACAGTATCCACTTACCATCAGGTGGACTGTATGCTCGTCTGCCGTCTTTGCACATAAAAAAAACAACTCATTTATGGCTGATCTGGATCTGATCTCAAAAAAACTGGAGGCTGATCGCCAGCCGAAGGGTATTAGTATCCAGGTAAATCATCAAATTTGCTGAAGAAATAACCTGAAGCCAATGCCCAGACTCCTTTTTTTTTGCGCGACCGCCTTCAATCTAGCCTTGACAGCTCCAGAGCTGTTTTTAGTAAAGTATTGAAAGTTTGTTGTCATAATTATCCCAGCTCCTTTGGTTATTAATATGAATTGGTTCATCCACAGTTTAGTTATTGAACACTATCCACTATATTCTGCAGTTCCACCTCTGTACACGCTATACTAAGGCATGAAGAATACAAACTTTTGCAACTAATTATGATAGTCAAGATAGCCGGAAAGAGGCGTATTAGTCGAAGAAAAAGTCATTGCTGCGTAAGACATGGGAGTGGAGTGGCATCGCGAGTGCCACCGAACTGTTTCGGCTCGCGAGAAACACGGCAAAATATTCGGAGCCGATTATCAACCTTCACTAGTTGGAGAGGCACCACAAGAAGAAGATTGAAGGAGTGGCAGAAGGGTGCGGTGATAACATATGGGTGTTAAATTTTACAAAATGTTCTTATATCTCATTTACACGCAAACCAAAGTTATACAATCAGGGCACGCGACCAAAGATTTAAGTACATACAATAACTCGAAATTGACTAAAAAAATAAATTATTATCCAAGTAGAAAGAAGTACGGAAGTGCAGTCTGGTCACCTCAATATAAAATTCATCGTTTCGTATCTCTGAGGCGCAAAACACATAGAAATGGCGTCTGGCGCTGGCGTGGCTCGGCCGTGGTGCAGACATGGCAGACGTGCCATGTGGCCGGTCGCGCCACGCCATTTCACTATGTTTTAATTCGCGTCGCTTCCATATATTTTGTATGAAAATGAGAATGAATGGCAAAACGCCCGAGCCTCGCCAGCGCCAGACGCCATTTCCGTGTGTTTTGCGCTTTAGAACGCGTACAAAAATGCTTTACGAGATATCTCGCTTACAAGAAAATAAAGTTGGGTATAGAAAAGATTGAAAGACTTTAGTATGGACTTATATGTATTATTTTATTGTCACCAAATAACCAAAACCGAACCAGCTATTAAATTTACTATTTGCTATCATTAAGTGAGTATTTTCTGTTGCCCATTTATATGTTTATCTTAATGAAACTTTCTTTTTTTTATAGAAAAAGGCGGCAGACCATCATACAGTTCACCTGATGGTAAGTGGATACTGTAGTCCATTAGACATCCGCGATTCATACCAACATCACTCCAGAATAAAAAACGTCGGCACGCCCCCGGATTCGCTGCCCACCTTTGCAGATTATAGAATGGATTGGGAGAAAGGGTTGGGTAAATGGGGAAGGATAGAATGGGCTCTGGCACATCTCACTCACTACCGAAACACGTACGTACATTGGGGAAATACGATAATGTAGGAAATGCAGTATATTTCAAGGTAGTCTTCTGCTTGTTACTGGAATACATAGCGCTTACTAAGAAGTGTGCTTGCTAGCGGTGATGTTTCGAATACCCATTTTTAGTATTTTGTTTTTAATACATGTATTTTTTTATAGACTAGTGGGCGGACGAGCAAGCGGACCCACGTGATGGTAAGTATTACCGCCGCCCATGGACACCTGCAACAGCAGGGGGTATGCGGGCGCGCCGCTGACCTTGCAAAATCCTATTCACAGCTCTCTTGAAGAACCCCATATCGTAGCTTAATGGAAAGACCTCTTGACGCAGTTCGTTCCACAGCCTACGAGTTCGCGGTATAAAATAATTTTGATTGATAGCACAATTTAGTACATTTTTTCATACCAGTTTGGAGTCCGTACGTTGCCATGTCACCGACAGGAAGTAGGACATATGGTTTTGAAAAATGGAAAGAAAAAAAGGAAGGGTCGAGAAAATGGAAAATAGGAAGTATAAAGGGACGAGGAGTATAAAGTATAAGTATAAAGGTATAACTAACCTACATCAAAGGTTGCTTTAGGATTGTATTGGTTGTGTTTCATTTTCAGATTGCGAATGGCATAGACTGTGGTGTCACCGTATGCCAACTATGCCATAAAGAAATAAGAAATCCAATTGTTACTTTATTTAACAAATTTTACAAAAACACAAACTCCCTCCGTCCCCGCCACTCTTGTACAAAAACCAACAAAGGTGTCACCTTCCGCCTTTTCCTACGTAATTCCGTCAACAGTTCGTTTCCATTATCTTGCAGCTCTAGTTCCATTACTATAGGAGGTATAGTCTCTATTTCCTCTATATTTCTGAATCTTTCTGTTTTACATTTCTTAGGTTCTTCAATTGATTCGTCATTAGTTTCGCTTTCTTTGTCACTTTTAGAAACTTTTTCATCGTTTTTTGCTTTAGAATCATCGTCACTTAGTGATTGGGCTTCATTCTCATCAGTTTTATCAGTTTTAGACTCATCAATTTCTGATTTTTGTTCTTTACATTCTCTGTTATTAACAGTGTCTTCTTGATGCTCTGATTGGTCGTCAGATTTGGTGCTTTGTACTTCTTGATTAGCTTCAAAATCTTCGTCTGATTTTATTTTTTTGTTTACTGTAATAGTTTTGCCTTTTTTATTTTCAGATGCTTTTTCTCTTGATTCTCTATTATCTTCCTTAAGCTTTGGGTCGTTTTTCTTATTTTCATTTTCAGAAATATCTTTTTTCAACTCACGGTCATTCAATTCATCATTGTCTACTTTTAATTCTTTTGTTTCTCTGTTATCAGGCTTTGAATCTTGATCATCTCTTTCCTTTAATTCTCGTTCCGATGTTCTATTTATTTCATCCTTTTCATTAATTTCTGTACTGTCGTCTGATTCTACTCGATCTTTATCAATTTCTTCTTTGTTTTCAGGTGTATCTTGTCTCTTGTTTGTTGATTCATCTGAACGAAATAATTTTCGAGCATTTTTCCTTATATATTTTGTATTATCAACTTCCGAATTTTGAATATTTTCCTCTCTAATAGTTTTGTTTCTCGCAGATCTTGATTTTTCCCTAACTAATTCTTGATTAGTCTCTTTATCCACTTCTTGCTTTAAATTTTCGGATATGAGTAATTTCTTATCGTACCGTACATTATTTTTCCTAACTTTGGATGTACTACTCTCTGATTTTAAGTTTACGTCATCTATTTCTAAATTGTTTTCAGATTTTTCCTTTCTTTCTTCGTTCACGTCATCAGATATAAGCAAGTCTTCATCGTATTTTTTACTTCTATTTTTCTTAACTCTTTTGTCTCTTTTAGATTTGGACTCTTCATCGTATTCCTGGTCATTTTCAAAATCTTGTCTATATTTTTTCTTTAAATTCCGACTTTTCCGCTCAGAAATTGTTTCAATGGTCGATTCTTCACTGTCTTCTTCGGTGATTACATCTTTTTCAGTTCTACGTTCTTTTCTTCGAGTCACAGTTCTTTCTGAATCACTTTCGTCGTTTCCGGCAATCTCTTTTTCTCCATTAGTATCTTCCGACTTCTTAACTTTTTTCTTGATAGTTCTATCGTCAGCTACATCATTCTTATCAACTTCTCCATCGACAGCACAGTCGTTTACTGTTAGTTGGAGAAATGTATTCTTCTCTTCTTGTTCTTCGTCGTCCGTATGTCGTTCTACGTCGAGTTTTATTAGTGTTATGTCTAATTCTTCATGTTCGTTGTGGAGAACGTGAATGTAGTTTGTAAGTTTCTCCACTATCTTGTTCAGTTCTTTTTCCTTCTGCGGTGTCATGCGGATACAATGTTTTTGATTAAGTATTGGTTTACCTGGTGAAAAAAATTCATCACTATATTTTAGGCAATATTTTTTCGGATGTAGTCAGTCTATGTATATCAGAATAATTTGGACAAAGTGGAACTGGAAACGAGTGTACAGAACAGAAAAAATCTCGTGTTATAATTTGTAAAGTGAAGTCGTGACTTCAAATCCTCGGCCCGCAACATTGAGTGTGTACTTAAGTACCGATTTTTAAAATTATCACTAGCTTGATGGTGTGAGGAAACCCGCGTGCTCGAGAATGTAAAAAATCTGAGGCACGGGTATTCACCGATCTTCACTGGGCCCGTGTGGTGGACTGTATCCCGATACCTCCCACAATGGGACGTTATAAACTGATATCGATCAATCGGTATAATGACAAATAATGATGCTTTCATTTTACTGCAATTTATATGAACTTATATTTAATATTCTAGATTATATACTCTGCATAAATTGTTGTGTAAATGTTTTAATGCTATACTTGTGTGTATGTCAAATAAAGTTTTATTCATTCATTCATTCATTCATTCAAATGACTTTATTGTACCTTTTGTTGGAGGAGCAGAGAAAACACCCAATATCTGAAACAAATAGGTAAAGCAAAATATTTAATCTGATTTAATTTTGTTTACTGTTAAATTCTTCTCTATACGTTTCATGTTGTGCCGTGTGGTGTCGTAAACGGCGACTAAGGAAAGCAAAGCGGCTACCACAAGCCCTGAGGAACTACACCACCACAAAAAGAGTGGACCCGGTAGCCCGCATGACCAGCGTGGAGTTTAAAAGCCATACATCCTCCATGCACAATACATGGCTCATATGTTGCATTACTCTTAATGTTAATCGCTATTACACACCATGTACATAATATGAGAAGGAACTACCAAATCGCAATGAGTAATTTTGTTTAATAAAAATAACGCCAGTGTTATTTTTATTTCGAGGTCATTGATAAATGTTATTGTCGTTCGTCTCGGTTTAGCTACATTCTAGAGCTGTACAATATAATAAAACATTTTGTTAATTTAGATGAGACCTTTAAAAACAATCGATACTCATTAGTGGCCGCGAAAGTTCAAAACAACGCCACTTTTACTCAAACTTTGCTAGCGATTTCTTAAACTACATGTGTGTCAAATTTGGTAGAGATTTGTTAAACTACATGTGTGTCAAAGGTAGAGATTTGTTAAACTACATGTTTATCAAATTTGGTAGAGATTTGTTAAACTACATGTGTGTCAAAGGTAGAGATTTGTTAAACTACATGTTTATCAAATTTGGTAGAGATTTGTTGATTTGTTACAGAGTTATTAGGTACACAAACAAACAAATAAATTGCCTTTCGCATATAAAATATTGAAGGAAGTGTGGTGTGAGCCGGCTTTAAAACACTATTAACTCATCTCTGCCCACGGGTCTCGCCAAAGGAATAACAAAGCTGCTACCACAAGCCCTTATTGAACTACGCCCTTTCTAAAACAGTGAATTTGGTCCGCCGCCCACCGATAGCGTGTCGTTATAAGGCCTTTCATTTCTCATACGCAAGTCAATGTGCGTGACAAAGACAAAGTATGGACGATAAAAGGGCTATTAACAGTATTATATTTATAATATTTGTTGCTGTTTTCATTGTAGCATACCCAAGGGTATATACGCAGAAATGTTACAGAGTTCTTTCATCGAACTTGATTGAGTAGTTACAAAAATATAGCGACATTTGTTGTTTTTTTTTTTATATATAAAGACGACGGCGGATGAGCAGACAAAAATGGATACTGTCTCTCATAGACATCTGTGATACATGACAACATCAGCCCAGAATGACAAAAGTTGCCCCATACCCAGATTCGCTACCTACCTTTTCAGATGTCCTTTCAGGAATTGATTTGGAGAAAGGGTTGGGATAATGGGGAGGGATGGTATGGAATGGGAATGGGCTCCATATCCCACTCACTATCTAAACACGTACGTTCATTGGGGAATAGAAAAAAGTGGGAAATGCAGTTACATTTCAAGGTAGTCTTCTGTGAGAGCAGTAGAAGTGCGTTCAGCGGCTGTTAGACTGCAGCGTGCACCTCCAAAATATTTAAATAAACGTTTTGTAAGATAAAATGTTTAAAATAAACGATTCTAAAAACTTGCTCAACTTATAACGTTATCTGAGATAACCTTAATGTCGGCTTTAGTTTTCAAAATATTTATATTTTAGTCAGAAAAAGCCGCAATTACTTATGCAGTATTTTCATATCTGTAGATATTTATTAAAGCGAAAATTACTTACACTGAGAGACAATAATAATAATAGAACGGTCCTCATTTTGTAAAAAGATATTTTCAACACACACGCTTTGGAGAAGTGCAAGAACTAAACAAATGTTCATTGTACACATTAATTTTATACTTGTTTATGTTTAAACAATTGTTTTCAGGGCTATAAATTTAAACGATAATGGTCATATGTTTGTCCATTATAATCGATTAAACGAATAAAAAGATTAATTGTTTGTAGAAATTTGCTTTGTTAAAAAATACAATAATTGTATTGTACGGATAAAACTGTGCACGACAGAATGAATAAGGGCGTAGCACAAGTGCAATACAATTAAGATATGTATTATGTAATATGTGAATATTATGTAAATAAAATCAAGTGTACATGATATGTACGTACTGGCATCGCACGGCTCGGGGAAGAAAGGGGGTTGTCTCACAAGGGTTGCGCAACTAGCGAGGTGAGGACGAAGGAATTCTCACATTACACTAATAGAAGCGTACGAGACAAATCCATACACCTTTCCTACGAGACTATGGGATGTTAGTGCGTACATTTATATTATATTTTTTAAAATGTCTTTTGTTTGTAAAATTGTATGTGTTTGTATTCGCTCTCCATAAATGTATTAGGGAAACTGGGTTACAGGTCAGGGTATAGGCAAAATAAAGGCTACCGCCCGCAGTGTGTTTTATTGAGCATTGGATTAAACATATAAAGTTGCGGGCTAGATGACGAAGTTCCGGTATCGGCGCCACTATTTCCCCTTTACCTTCAGTCCTCCCATTCCCCTTGCTACTCAACGAAGGAGGGAGGGAAAAAACGGCTAAATTGCCCAAAGAAATGTAAATCATCAGGCTTCGTCATCGAAAATAGCCTTGTTCTCCGCATAAGAGGAGAATCGACCCTAGGATATGTGACTTGTAGCCACGGGCAGCGAACTAGCTATAAAAGGCATAGGTTCCGACCTCTCTTTGCCAGTTCGTCCTTAACATTCCAAGCAGTAACTTGAACTGCCAGTTCGTCCTTAACACTCCAAGCAGTAACTTGAACTGCCAGTTCGTCCTCAGCACTTCAAGTAGTAACTTGAACTGCTAGTTTTACATTTATCACTTCAAGCAGTGACTTGATCCATCAGACTCCTCTTTGTGGAGATACCTAACAAGTTCATACAAGCAAGCTCGCTGCCGACTGCCGCTTCCTCTCTGCGCCCCTGTGGTTCAATGTGAATTAGAGCAGCGTTTTTATTTACGTATTTCACCCCTACACCCCCCCGTTGGAAGGCAACGTGCGGCCTGCAACATTGGCCCTGCGGTATAACATCGATCGCGAGCACCGCCCTATATATATTATATATCGTCGCCAACAAAAACATTGTTCGTTTGTTTGTAGTTACACTTCGGAAATAATTGAAATAAAACAGAATTTTATCTATTGATTAAACAACTTTTTTTATGAAAATAAGGTGGCAAACAAGCAGACAGTGCTGGTGGTAAGTGGCGTGTTCCATCGCGCGCTCAAAAGCGCAAAGTCTGTACTTAGCCTCATTGAGCGACTCCTGATTTACTTCGTAGGAACTGGACATCAAAAGGATACGTTTTGGACTTTGAAATTGCGTTAGAAGAAAACTTGTCAGTGGCAGAATGTGCTAATTGTACCATTACCATTTATGAAGAAAGAAAACGGTGTTGTCAATGTACAAATTATGAAGAATTTAGAAATAATTGTCAAAACGTTGTTTTTCTCTAAACAATGTTTTGCGGTAATGTGTTTGCTTAATTGATTTTAAGTATATAAAGCAAAGCCTCAAAAACGTTACTACCTGTTTATCGTGACAGTAACATTATATTTAGAGATAACTTCGTGTCCTATAACACCATCATGGGTTTTACCTTGGGTTTACCTTAACATAGAATACTGGAGATATTTTTAACTCGTTGGGCTCTACCCACAACAGACCCTACCAGACCGGTCTTAGTGCAGTTTCTCATTACAGTATATTAGCTACAAACCTGCGTTATTTAAATTAAAACATAGATATCAGTAAATTTTTAACTTTTATTTAGACGTTTTAAACGTCAAGCATTTTATATCCTTGATACAATATCTACTAACTTACTATCAAAGTATAGCGGCCTATTTTGATATCAGAAATGGATATTCAAACCAGTCGCACACGATTTAATCGACCGATGATTGCTTGGTACGATGAAATAATACTGTTTCTCTTTACCCACTGTAAATAATAAGAACGTAGGTACGTATAAAAATCAACCAACATTATTACATAAATACATAAATCATTATTATTACAGAAAATTGCATTTGTATAAATATTTTGTTGTCTAAAATATATACCTACATTGTCATGCTTCACTGATAGAGGTATCTACACAGTGCCGGCTCTAGCCCATGTAGCGCCCGGGTGCAATCAATATCCTGGCGCCCTCTAGTAGGCTCTTTAGAGGCGTCGCGAGCGGCGCTCGGCGTCCCCTAACACCCTGCGCCCATAGGTAAAGCCGGCACTGTATCTACATGTCACTTGAGAATACGCACGACACAGGCACATGAGTAAAAATCCATAATTTACTTATGTGACAAAGGTAAGTTAGTAAATAATAACTAATAGTAATAGTAGATGATAAATAAGAATTGAGATCAATAATAAAAATCAATAGCTTCAAATTTATTTTTATATGGAAAAAGGCGGCAGACGAGCGTATTTCCCTTGATGGTAAGTGGATACTGTCGTCCATAGATATCATCCAACGGCGTGTATAGACAATACATGCCAACATCAGTCCAGAATGACAAACGTTGCCCCTACTCTAAGTGGGTGCACTGCCTACCTTTTTAAGATAATATAGGAAATATCTTACCTGTGAATTATACCTTTGGATATATTTGGAAAAGGGGTTGGGAAAATGAGGTGAGGGATAGGATAGAATGGGATGGGAATGGGCTCTGGCATATCTCACTCACTACCGAAACACGTACATATACATTGGGGAAATAGGATGAAGTGGGAAATGCAGCACATTTCAAGATACTCAGTCTTCTATGAGGGAGGGGTAAGCGGCTGCGGGGATGCAGCGTGCGTTAATTCTAATCCATGATAAAAAACACATTTGAAATTTACACGAAGCTATTTGTATTCCGTCGATTACAAGTGGAAATGACGTCACGTTTAGGAATACCAAATGAGATGGGTGAAATAAACACGAATCTTGCATTAAATTCAAATTCGTCTCAAATTGAACGTCATACAGCACAGGAGGAAACTGGCTTTGAGAAGAAATGCTGATGTATCTATATAACGATAATAATTGTTATATTTCATAAAATAATTGTTCCCATAAAACGGTCAGCGGACCAGCGCTTACTTAGTTGCCAGGTTAATAAATGAATTTGACTATTAATTAAAAACAGATATTAGTTAAAATAATTTAAAATTCAAAAAGATATTTCTTGTCTAAATCATAATTTATTCACTGTTCACAGGTAGGTTTTAATATCTTTGATACTCATATACTGCAGAACTTGTATCTTAGACAAACCTTCGTGGTTTATAAGATGACAGTTACTGGTTTTTGTTTGCAAATTTGGTAATCTATACTAATATAATAAAGAGGTAAAATTGTGTGTTTGTATGTTGGGGGTAATCTCTGGAACTACTGAACTGATTACAAAAATTATTTCATAAATAGGAAGCTACATTATCCGTGTCCAATATAGGCTATATTTCATTTTGAAATTTTGAAAAAATTAATTGAAAAGCGATACTTATAAATCGAAGCGAAGCGAGGGCGGGTCGCTAGTAAACTAATAAAAAAGCTCAACATAGGTATGTCTCTCCACTGCTGGATATAGGCCTCTCCTTAAGCTTGTCACCACACACAACCTTCCGTCCTTCTCATAAAGCCAGCACACTTCTGTAAGTCATCCCACCGCCACACTTCTTTACGTGTCGGTCGGCCACGATCGGTCTACGTGGTGACCTCCATTCAAGGATGTATGTGCAAACATATACTATACTAGCTGTTGCCCGCGACTTGGTCCGCGTGGACTTTAGTTTATAAACACCGTTTTTACCTTCTTAGAGGTATTTGCTATTTTCAAAAACGATCACACACATTATTTCTTATAGCTTATTTCTTATCGAACAAATGTTCGACGAGATTCTTTAAATTGATATAACTTTTTTTATTTATGAACTGATTGAAATAAAACAAACACTAAATTTTAAGTGAAGCTTACCACAATACATCAGTGAAACCGCACCCAAATCGGTTAAGCCGTTTCTAAGATTAGCGCGCACAAACGCACAGACAAACAGATAAACAGACCAACAGACAAAAATTCTAACAATCATTGTTTTGGGTTCTATTGCGTTGATAAAGGCTCCCAATAATATTTTTCTCATATATCTTCCATGTACAGACAGCGATCAGTTACATTTTTATTATATGTATACGTGTATAGATAGATTGGTCCAGAAGTAGACATGACCTGTAAATTACCAGTTCCGCTTGCTAATTCTTTGTACTGTGTCGGTAATTTTAGTTATTTTGCAAATTTTCTTTGTGTGTCGGATTCTATCCATCATTGAAAAATAGTAAAACCATATTGTATCAGCGTATAACGTCCCGCTGCAGGGCACAGGGCTCTTCTCTTAGTAAATCACTGGGGGATTTCGGGCCGTAATACTCCACGCGAGCCCAGTGCGATGGATTACATACTCCATTTTTTTTTTATATTTCCGGTCTCTCGCGATGTTTAAAGCTACTTAGCGCTTAGTTTAAAGTTTAAAGCGAGTGACCGCTGGGCTATTACCGCTATTTGCAATTCTTGGCAAAGCCATGTTAATACTTGTTAAAAAGACTGCATGTAATTTTTATAATGTATCTAAAATGGATTTTGTATCAAATGTAAATTCAATGACAATATAGTGGGAATAGGAATGACAATTATCCTAAAATTTCTTACAAAAGACCTCTGAAATATTTCGGGTAAAGGAAATTTCGGTGAATTCGTTAATAAAAATAGGTCAACTTTTTGATTTTCCTTATCATTTCTAAATGGATTGAGAGAAAACGATATTTATTCCGAAGGACTTGGGTTACATACAGAAAAAAAAATTATCTCTAAGGTCAAAGGAATGCATAAAATATGAGACCGACTCGAAACTGCGAAATTATTCTTTTGTACCAGGCAAAATATGACAAAAATAATATCACTTGAATCTTTTGCCTGGTGAAATTTAAAAAGTTCGTAATAGATATGATCCGTGAGTTTATTTATGTATTGGAAATAAAATTTCTTGGCTTCTATTCATCTAGCAGTTGAAGATAATGCATTATTAATTTCTATCTCAATTGTTTACATCCTTACATTCTACTAAAATTGTGCTACCATCGCGAAAAGTACCGTTTAGTCGTCATGATCGTTTATGTAAATCAAAAAGATTTGATCGAAATCAGTTCTCTACCGTGTGGAGTTTCTGGTCTCCCATCGGGCGCGTCCCCAGGTGGTGGTCAAGGGAAAACCGTCCAGCTGTGGACGGTACCGAGGTAACCCGGTGTGAACTAAGACCAGGAGGTGGTGGCTTCTCTGCGTGTACCTCTGAATAGCAGAGAGCACCGATAAGGCCTACCTTTTGTATATCTATTTATTTAAACTTTTGTGTCACTTTTACATTTTTTTAACATGATAAACATTATGTATAACAGACACATATGGAAGTCTCTTACAGGAGAACACAGAATTCATATTGTAACATGTCATGTGATCGGAATACAACCCAATAAGCCGGCGTGCGTGACGAAATCACTCCAAATTATTATAACTAACAATTTATTCTTTCACGTTACCATATTTAACAGTTAACATACTCAAGCCCAAGAACAAAAGCTGCACAAATAACAGCTAAAATAACAAAAAAAAGGAAAAAGGACACATTTTTTTAAAAAGAAATATGGGATGCCATAAGTACCAGACCCCTTAGGAACATCCAATTTCGATAAAGCTCGTTTATTGGAATCACGAGTAAAGTCTATTTAGTAAATAGTGTTGTATGTACCGACGTAACTTCCGTTACGTTAAAGTGACAGAGAAGGAAGCGTCTTTATCATCATGCTCTATCTGCTAGGTGTGTGTGAACAGAGGAAAAGTGACGTACAAATAGATCACGGGGAGTTCCGGCGACAGAATCAGCCAGTCATAGTTTGGGGAAACGAACGGTTTGGTTTAGTTTTCTTTTGTTTTTAATAAAGGACCAAAACGCTTTAACATTACTGCCTTCACAGAGGGATCTCAATTATTGCCCAGTAAATTCTGTAACTAGATTTTTGAAGATTAAAACACGTATCTCTTAGTAATTCAAAGGACAGTTGGTCTTAAGGATTTTTATATTTCTTCCAACGTTGTCAGTATTATGTGTTGTGAATAAAGTGTTGGACGAAGGAGGCAGACGAGCATACAGTCCACCTGATGGTAAATGGATACTGTCGCCCATAGACATCCGCGATACATGCCGACATTAGTCCAAAATAAGAAACCTTGGCACGCCCCCGGATGCGCTGCCTACCTTTGGAGATATAGGAATGGATTTGGAGAAAGGATTGGGATAATGGGGAGGGATAGGATGGAAATGGGCTCTGGCACATCTCACTCACTACCGAAACACGTACGTACATTCGGAAAATAAGATAAAGTAGGAAATGCAGTACATTTCAAGGTAGTCTTCTGTGAGAGAGGAGTAACGTCGCCAGTCGAGCGCGCCCAGCAGCTGTTGGATTGCAGCGTGCACTCTCCCCCTCAAAAAACTTACTTAAACTTACTTAACCAATTAAAGTCACGGTGTAATGCTAGCTGCTAAACCGCAATTATTTCCCGGTAACAACATATTTAGCGCAATTCGTATGCGACGCGCGGAAATGTAGTAAACCTTGAGAATGTCGGGGATTCACGACTTTGACAGGTCTTAAGAGTGCCTACTTGTAACGCGTTTACTAAAAATAACTTAAGTATTACTTGTAGAACGCTGACAGCCTAGTACATCGGTTCTCAACCTGGGCTCGCCATCGCATATACCTAGCGGTCGCTGGGGGTCGCATTTGGTCAGAAAAAAATAAGTTCGTACTTATATGTATATATTTAAAAAACCTTTTCTTAATTAATTAATGATTTATAATGTTAAAGGGTAAAACACATAATTATGACCTAATTATTAATAAGGTAAGTGGGTCGTGAGGTTATTTACTTTATTATTGGCCGTTTCAGCGGGTCGTGACAATTAAAAAAACTGAGAAACGATAGCCTAGCTAGAGGTATTCTACATTACATTCGTCGTAGGTAAAAATAGGAGAAAATGCGAAAAAGAGTATGTCGTATGTCAATTATCTTATGTTGCTATATAAATAATGACATTAAAATTTCTATTACATTAATTACTCGTGTTTCTATTAAATAATATTGAAACAACAATATTATTAATAGATTTTAAGTCAGAAAATAATAATTCAGTATTGGCAATAAGAATCCATAGCGCAGATTATAAATAATCATAGATTTATATAACATTAATTAATATAGGTTTCTAAATTCCTGGTATTGCATTATGCTGTCATAGGTAATTATGCTAGTAGGTATTATGTTATCTGTGGCTTTGTTATCGATATCAAAATAACGCGCGTGATATTTTAATCAATACCAAAATCATATCATTGAGTCACAGCAATTTTAATGTTGCGATTTTATCGGAGTGTATTGGAAAGTACAAAACAATTTAAAGGTTTGAAAGATTTAAAAAAATGGTAAATAGAAATAAAAATGTTGTTGATTTAATACAAATAAAAACATTGATTATGTTATACAATGCATAAATATTATTCATTTCCATCCATATTTCCCAGAAACAGCGATCACGTTGACATTCTCCACCGCCAGGCGAAATACAAGCACATATCTGATTATGTTTAATATAGGCTACGAATACGTGCGGGATTAATATGAGCATTTTACCTTACAATAAATATGTACTTACCTATTCGAAGCCAATATACCTATAAAGTGCTGATCTGCTTGCGTGTGAACACTCGAACCTCCACTGAATAAAAGTCCACACTCAGGAAAAACACTTTATATTCAATGTGAAGGCAAGATGTACATAAACAGACAGAGATTTATAGAAAGAGCATGAAAAACTAAACCTTTGAATAACCGCTGGACCGGTTGCAAGGGAACACGTAAAATAGATGTTTTATTGCCTTCCTCGTTGATGTGCATCTCAAGGTCAAGTGTCTCAGCAATCGACCACCCCCCAGGAAACTCTCCTTATCCGTCAACCGAATAAATGGATTGTAAAAGCAAAGAAGAAGAACAAAAAACAATAAAGGCAGATGACAGGAATAATCCGACGTAAGACGTCATGACCAACTAGATGTCGATCTAGTTGGCTGGCAATCTAGTTGGCTTCGGCCGGCGGGTGCCTACACCTACATAAGGCATGTCTGGCGGAATTAACGCAAAACTGACCGCATTGAGTAATGGAACAGTGGCTCTCCTGCTGGCAGTGGAGAAATAGGTACGTGGGTAAGTACGTACCCACCCACGTACCCAGGTGGGTAGGATGGCAGTGGGCGGAAACACAAATGTTATACAAGGAAAACCGGAAGTATCTTTCTCCTTCTAATAGGTAAGTATTTAAGCGTTTTATTGTAAGGTGAAACGCTCATATTAGGTGCTCATATTACCTATGAAATGACCAATTTTATTACTGGCCACATTGAGTTTCGATATCTTCTGTTCTAATTCTAATTTCAAAATAAAACAAAATGCATCTCATAGCTACGATGTTCTTATTTCAAAATCAGTATTTCATTTGTTTTTCTGTAATTTTGTTCATGTGATTGTATTGAAAATAAAATGAATAAATTGAAAATTTGTGCTATTTTTGATTAAGAGTTTTGTCGCGGCACCAACTCAAGTCAGACAGCTTACAATATCAAACACTACAAAGTAGACGATGATGGAAAAGCTGGCATCAAAGCAACCAAGTTAGTTCATCTCCGCTTCTTCTTCATGACAATGCCCACCCTCACACTTCTCATACGACAGTTTTAAACCTGGAGACTCTCCCTCACCCACCATACTCAGGGACCTTGCTATGACAGATTTGCATTTATTTCTAAATTTGGACAAGTTTTTGCAATAAAAAAAATTTGATTCTAAAGTACCTAGCTAGCTGTGATTAGAGCTTTTGAAGAATTCATTGATACCATATTCAAACAAGAGGAGACCTTTACAGGAGTGGCATCAATCAACTGTCTGTGAGGTGGTGATAGTGTGTAGATATGTAATATCGGTCAATATTTCGCAGAATAAATATTTTTACAACAAAAAATCAGTTGTCAGTTTCTCATACAAATCGGTCATATCATATGTAAGCACCTAATAGTTACTTTAGTTTTTTAGAAGCAAGTAATACTTACACAAAAAAAATATTAAAAAATCATGTTTTATTTATTTTTGTAATTTTTTTTGCAATATTCTAGTCAAAACTTTATTAGGTCGGTGCGTTATGTCCGTCTTTTTTAATGATTTCCAAAAACGAATTAATAAATAAACAAAATATAAGTAACAGTGACTGTTTCACATGAAAAAAAATGTTTGCGTAGCCAATTAATAGATAGCCGTATCGTATCGTAGGTAATCGATACACGTATCTTTTTCTTACCTAAAAATTTCTTGACGGCGGTAAAAAAACTTCCACAAGCCATTATCTTATTATCTTGCGTGAAAAAGTACTCAAACTTGCTGTCTTTATATCTACGCCTGTCTGACTGTACAGAGCGCCTGAAATTAGAGGCCTCCGCGCCCTGGTGCCACCCAAACCCCAGTCAACTCTGCACCCAGGCGCGAACAATCGCTGTCTTTTAACAAATGATTGTCCGACCGGGAATCTAACCCGTGACCTATTAACGTACAGCAGGCCACTCTGAGTCATCGATCTGAAAATATATACTAGATAATATGTTACACAAGAACTCCAGGGCAGGCACGTTAGTCTAATAATGTTCTATTTTCAGTAGCTCTCGAATTATTCAATTCATCTGTGTTTTGAAAATGGAACATTCTTCTTCGTATATATGGCAATAGTGCAATTATATCACAACATTCAGCCAGTGTCAAGTTTTCTACCTTAATAAACAAATTTCAAAGTCTAAAGCGTATCCTATCAATGTTCAATCCAGTGGAAGTAAGTCAGGAGTCGCTCAGTAAAACGATAGTAGGTTTTCTGAGGACAGGAGAGGACTCCGTGAAAGCACGAAAAACGCAGTCCCACGTTTTTATTTCATGACCTCAAACACGAAAAACACGTTAAAGTTTAATTAACTATCATAGTTAAACCACAAACCGCCTAGTACACAATTATTATAATAATCAAATGAAAACTCAACTTCGCTGCTCAAATTCCCGCCAGGAAGTTTGGAACATTCTTATTTACGTAGTACTTAAGATTCAAATTTGACTTTTTAATGAACCCCTTCATCTGTTTCACACCACCTAACCCCCCCAAATAAAGACGGCCAACCAGGTTTCTCTGATAACAACGTATACCTAGTCTTATTTAAGAACGTATGATAAGACGCGTAGTCTATTCCTATATTGATGCTATGACCTTATGTTTTTCAAAGCAATAGCTTTATAAAGATTAAATTTTAACATTCAAATGAGTAAGCGAGGCACCAAATTATTCATTTAACAGTCTGAACACAACCTCCATTGTTTTAGTTCTATTAAATGCATGCGATAATAAAACACCGGATTGAATAAAATTCTGCGGAAGTTATAAATTAGGATATGTTGTCATTATTGATAACTCGGTTCATAATATCTAATGAAGTATTCATTTTAAATCTATTTAATATTTTGTTTAGCTTATTTCAATTTAATTTCATGTGCCACCCCGTCTCTTCCCGTGGGTATCGTAAAAGGCAAGGGATAACAAAGCGGCTACCACAAGCCCTGAGGAATTACATACCCCACCTCTGAAAGAGTGGACTCGCCAACTCGTTTGGCCAATGCGACGTTCTAGAGCCTTACATCCCTCATGCACGAGTCAACGTGCATGGAGGAGCCCATGTCCACCTGTGGATACTGAAGGGGCTGCTGACATTTCATTGCCACATGATGGTAAGTGGTCACGACCGCCCATGGACACCTGCAACACACCAGGAGGCACGCGGCTGCGGTGTCGACCCAGCAGAATCCCGTTTACAGTCTCTTGAAGAGACCCATGTCGTAGTAAAGAGGAGAAACCTCAGCTGGCAGTTCATTCCACAATTTTCCGAGTTCGCGGTCTAAAGTGTCTTGATGATCGCACTGTGCGCAATGCAGCGACTCCTTGTCAAAGAAGTGCGAATGAACCGCACCATGATAATGGTAAAAACCCGAAGTTGGCATCAATTTGAACGGCTCTTCAGAACATTCCCCATTATACGAGTACATACCTTATCTCTTTTCTACTTCAAATTCAAATCACTTGAGAAGTTCCAAAGTTATAACGGTGTAGTTTTTATAATGAAAGCCTTGATTTTGCTCATGGTTCTGAGTTAACTTACGTACAATTTTATTCCTATTTAATTTTAAAAAAAAGATCTCATAGATAGCGCAAACATACGCAGTACTAATACAAAAGGCTTCATTAGCCGTTAGAGATTTAGTACCAAGATCGGCAAAGGATATACCCGAAAGAGTATTATTGTAACAAGCTGGTCTTCAAGATTTCCGTAAAAATATTTCTTCATGAGCCCTCAAAGTGTCTTTGTATCTATGTATGTATATTGCCTTTACGCTATACATAATATGCGTGTCATGTTATCTTTAAGCATCTGCAATTATTTTCCTTTATATATGTGTCACGACATTTCCTGATACCTATTAAATACTTCCATATTTCTTATGGACTTTGATCTGAGCTTTGCGAAGAGACTTTTGGACTTTGATCAGACTTTAAGAACAAAGAAATTGAGGAAAAGAATTTACAATAGTAGTTTATGGATAGTATGTGGACTATAGAGTGTGGCGTTATTTATTATCTACTATTTAAGTACCTATTAGGTAGATTTATAAGAAAACAATAAGTACCTGCTATTAATTTTAACGAGTTATGGCGCATTAAAAATTTTCATTTCTTATTATACTTCTACAAACATTAGCCAAAAGAACAAATTAAAGTATAAAACACTACAAGTGTCTAAAAATCTTGCTTTCTAAAAAAATGAGCCACAATGAAATTAAATAACTGATCGAAATATAGCTAGCAATATTTAAAAATATTATTTATCATGTTGACACAATACAGCACATAACAGTTAGTTATGTGACAATTATAATAGAAATCAACGTAGATATGTAACTATAAAATATATAGACCAATCTTTTCGATTAAATGGTCTTCACTTTTTATTTTTCCACCTGGCAGTACCAATTCGGAAGTGGTGTCACTGATTTTACGTGTAGTGATGTACATACTATAGATTGCAATAGATCGATGTTTAATCACACGAGAATTACAGCTTGAATATTGTCATGAAATTTACTAGTAAAACTAGTAGTAAAAATACATGTTATATTTGAAAAGAGATTTGTTTTGTTTATTACGAACAAGAAAAAATAAGTCATTTGTATTGTCGTTTGTTTGAATTCTTTATTTCACAATCCATGTACCTATGTTGTCCTAAAAAAATTCTACTTAAATTTTCTACCTATTTCTTTTCTCTTTCATAACTCTTTCATTGTGCAGGCTGATAGGCTTTGGAATCCTTTACCAGTTATCATTAGACGTGCTCAGTCGCTGTCTAGTTTTAAAAGGCAATTTAGAAATCATTATTCTATTAGTATTCATTAGTTAGTATCTTTCTTCACCAAATAATTTCCACTCACTACTATTTTGTTTCTAACCTGTTCTATTTCATCCCTTGGAGACTACAATTCATTCTTATTTTTCTATCGTTGTCAACTTTGATTCTTATTTACAAATTAATATTGAATGCAGCAGTTAGTTAGATATGTATGTATGTAATTATTTATTTATATATTTTGTAAGGGGAGAGTGCATGCTGCATTCCCATAGTCGTTGGGCGCACTCGACTGGCCACGTTACCCCTCTCTCACTAAAGATTATCTTGAAATGTACTGAATTTCCTACTTTATCGTATTTCCCCAATGTACGTACGTAGGTACCTGTTTCGGTAGTGAGTGAGATATGCCAGAGCCCATTCCCATCCCAATCCATTCCTTAATCTGCAAAGGTAGTGCCATCAAGGGGGCGTGCCAACGTTCGACATTCTGGACTGATGTTGTTATTTATAGCGGATGTCTATGGACGACTGTATCCACTTACCGTCAGGTGGACTGTAAAAACTGTAACATAACATAAGGTGACCCTTATGTTATGTTATCAGAAAACAATTTCATCAACTAGATACTTTTTATAATTTTATTCCATATTTTTTGTTCAATAACGATACTGTGCGCAACACTAGTTATCACAGTAAAAAAAAGTGCTACTACATGACAAAAACGTAAACATCCTATTGTCAGAAGTTCCATTTTACTATAACCTGCTACTGATTCCGGTCGTGTAATATCAACGTGGGAATCCGTAAAACAAGACTAGTTTCCTCTCTTTTTAACACGTAGCGTTCATAAGGCTGTCAAAAATCTATCTCGCTTTTTTATTCAATGACGCATGCATCGGCGCTCAGTTCACTCGTGCGCAACATCGCATAACATACTTTAGCAAAAATAATCGCTATTTTTGCAAATGCCAAGCCCGTGCTTCTAGGAAATGCGGTTGATAAGCCAAATGCAGATTACAGTGTACAGTGATCATCAAGAAAACTTAGGATTGCAGTGAAAGTGTTTTTAAAATAGTGAATTAACGTTGGGATTTCCTATATCGAGACTACTTCGTATAAATTATTTGTTTGTCGCAGTTACCTATCGAGGTGAGTGGCCTAAATAGACCTTCGTGTTTTTTTATTTCCACGAATTTTAAAAAATATCTTGGTTGCCTTGTACATTGCTCAATAAAAATTTAAAAAAATGTCTATTCCAACCAGATAAATATTCAGCTATTTGCAATTACACTATTCTCTGATACCTACTTTATAGTAATTATATAAATATACGAACAGTATCTATATAAAATGGTATTATAATGTATTTTATGCATAGATTTATAGAAATCAATATTTAACTTTATTTAGTTATTATTAAGTTATTTATTTAGTTAAATATCAATATTTAACTTTTGTCATGACATTTCACTACACATCTGTATTAGATACTTTTTTAAACCATAAACTACCTAGCTAACTTTCTTTTGTAACCAAGCAATATACAAATGAGACAATTGGAAGGAATTTGAATAAATTCTTAATATAATATAGATAAGTAGGATGTATAATTGGAATGTTGATTAGTTAATCCAAATTCTGGTTTCAGAATGCTTTCTAATTCCAAATAGTAATATAATATCCAATATTACTAAAAATTCCAATGTAGGTACCTGGTTTTTGATTTAAGAAACTTATTGTATTTTTCTCAGACACTGTAACCAGCTCTTTTATCGTCCACTGCTGGAGACGAGCCTCCTCATGTACATTGTCTTGTGCATGGGGGATGTATGGCCTAAAAACTCCGCACTCAATTTCTTGCTAGCTTTCTTTTAAAGCCAACAATAGAAATTAACCTCAAAAGTATATATACAAAACAGAATAAATCTGAACAAGAGTTGTAAACCCTTGAAATAGATTGCCACAAGAAGTGGTGAATTCCTCAACAGTGGGGATTTTAAAACATAAACTAGACAAATGGATGTCAGAGAAAGATGTATGCACATCAGACATAGGCACATCAGCTGCCAGCTACTCGCCTAATACATATATTATAATAATAAAATGTAACTTCTCATTATAAACAGCAATCTAACATCTAGTCTAGTTTACTCAGAACATCAGTAAACAAACATTGTAGAGTATAAAGGGGTTAATGGACCCAATACTTAATGTTTTTCATTAATTACCAATTAAATTCACATATGACAACTATGATTAGATATTTTGTAGCTAATACACTTTGTTTAGCTCAAATACCTTTTGTTTATTTTTTGTTATTATGTTAATATTATGTTGAGTAGTATGCTAGAGTCCATTTTTATCAGAATTTAATAAAACTTATTTTTATTATAGTGTGAGATGCCCCCAGCCAGGTGAACTGATAATGTGAAGAAAGTCACCAGTGGGTGAATGAGAAGAGCTAATGACTGTGTGTGGTGACAGTCCTTGGGAGACGGATATATCCAGCATTGGAGAGAAACGGGCTGATTGTATGGTAACCAAAAATAAAGTTGCAATCATTTTTAAGATGACCATCGAGCTATTATTTCTGGCATATAATTTTCTCCATACATGGTACAAATCTTCTAAATAGTTTTGGCAAGCATCCTATCGTACCAGTGACAAATTCATGACTTAAAACAGAACAAAAATGAAATCATCCTTATATCTAAAAACACAATTGTGTAAAAGAAAATATTCGCTTCCAAATGACAAATTAAATTTACTTAAATTAACTTAATTAATTAAATTCCAAATTTACCATAAAGCGTCCCCTAGACCTACAATAAAATTGTATTTCAATAATGTCATTTGCATAATATTATTGAACAGTGCCTCCTACCCAAACGAGTTTTAATACACTCATTAAACAATTAAAAACACAATGCAATTCGTAAAATTGCACAATATAATTGATCGTCTATCAAAACATGTATCTTTTTTGGTGAGAATAGAATAATCAGCAGTGATTTTATACCTCAACCACAGATTATATAATCCTAACCAAATGTTATTATATTAAAACTATTAAACATATATATTATAGCACCATGTATAATCATTATTTAAGTCAATTTTTCACACAAAACTAAGATTAGATACCATTCTGCATGACCGATCTAATCCACAAAAATGAAATTTTACAGAAAAGATGATTTGTCTCTGTACCAGATTATTTTACAAAGAACTTGAACTACTACTAAAATATTAAGTAAAATATAAGTAGAAATTTAAAAATCCTTCTAAGGCTTGTATATTACGTTAAATTGAGTCGAATAATAAAAAAAAATAACCAAAACTATCAAATCTGGCACCTGTGCATAATTGTTTTCAATTTTGGAGATATGGTCATTTGTTTTTAAGTGGTGATATATAAAATGAGTAATTTATTGTATCACAATATAACACAGTAATCTGATAAACTGTTTTTAAACAATTGCATAAACAATGTTGACATCGTGAGTAATATATTGCAAGAAAAATATGATTGTAACTAGTGTTGCTAGATGTTCTGTATATCCAAGGGACTTCCCATATTTTTGACATATTTCGAATCTGTAGGGATAATTCGACAAAGAACTAAAGTTGCCGACATGGTTCAAACAATCGGCAAGTAGCAGTGAGCAGACCAGACCATATTGCACCCTCAGTTTAAAAAGCCGTGAAGTCTTCTTATGTCGAAATTTTGATTTTACCATTATTTAAACTACATTAAACTACATTAAACAAGGCACTTTAAACTACATAATATACCCAATTTTTTTTTCATACTTGTATCGCCAAGTATAAGAAAATTATGGCCAAAAACTCGTCTTTTTTAAAAATATTTTTTTTAAAGAAGCCCGTAAAATATAATAAGCATAAAAATATCACTTAAAAAAGTCATAATGATTGGAATTTAATGATATGCATATCATTAAAATAAAAAATGATAAAAAGTTATCCAACATTTTACAGTTTCTTTTGCTTTCCTGAAAAGGTTTACAGCTTTATTCCACTGAGGGTGCGATCATACAATAACATAATCTACCATAATTGTTGGTGGTTCAATTGTGAGTGGACTGTATTCAATTTAAAGGAGCTGGAAGCGGGATTTTACTATTTACAATGGCAAAAATGGGAGAAGTTAGAAATATATTATACAGGGCGTTATAGTAGTTTGCAATTATCGATTAACTGCCGTAGCCGGTCGATAATGAGGCTTCAGTGAACTGATAGCTATCTTCTGTTGCTCTGAGGTTTTCTCCCGGCCCCAGTTCTTGTCACCCCTGCGACGGGCACATAAACAGACGCAAAACCATACGCAACAAAAGGTAAAACAGCGAAAATTCCAAAAATAAGTATTAAATTTCGGGAGCGATGATTTATTACGAACTGAACTGTAGGAAGTTTATTAGCGGAATGGCGGTTAAGAATTTTACCTATCGTAGTTTGTCTCGCCAGTCACAGCGCCATCTGTCGGTACGGCTCCGAATCACTTTGTAAGTTAGTTAACAAATCAATGAAGATGGTTCTTGACAAGCGACGGCAATCAATCGAATTTCCGATCGTTATAAGCAATTGCTAAAGCGATGGGTTTTTTTCAGTAAAAAAATATTAATCTAATTTGCAGAAATAGATAGCTAAAGACTTCAGATAACCGGTTTATTGTCATGCTTCGCCCACGGTTTTGACATTAACTCCCATAATCATAACATAGAAACCTATGAAATTAAAGTTTCTTTTGAGGTTTATCTCAAATGTGTTGGTACATGTTGATATTTTTACAATTAAAACTCATTACCACAAGCTTTTAAGTCAAATGCTAACCATAAATCATTTTTACTAACAGGTCAATGATTTATGGATTTGAAAGGAAGTTTGGCAAAACGAAATATATTTAAAGTTATTTGCAGGTGTGCATTTTTAATATAAAAAAAAAACTTGTATAGAGAGCCAACTCTCTTTACAAAGTTTATATTGTAACTCTTTAAAGCGAATAACGACATCGGATAGTAAAGATGTCAATATTTGCGAGATTATTTGAGAAAATGGACCTTATTGACAGTTCTAATTTCTCAAATACTAAAAACATACCATTTTTCATTGCTCCTTATTTTTTATTTTATTTATTTGCCTCGGGCAACAAGGCCCATACAACCAGCCCTTTCCGTATCCATTGCTGGACAATGGATTGGTGGGCCCCCGCTTCATGGACATGTTCTTGTGCAATAGGGGTAAATTAAAATGCCACCCTGACCAAACGGGTTGGCGAGTACACCCCTTTAAAGGTGGTGTAGTTCCTCGGGCTTGTGGCAGCAGCTTTATTATCCAATACACCGTCATTTTGGATTCAACTGAAACACAAGTTATTTCGAGGTTTATTCTACAAGCTACGTCGGTGGCTTTAGTTCTTTGGCGAATGTCTTCGTTTCGGCATAGTACGTCTAAATATATATGTGTGTGTGTGTGTGTGTGTGTGTGTGTGTGTCGCTTGTGCTGATGCTTGTCAGCATAGTTTCAGTACGTCAGTTCAAAAGGCGACGGCTAACAGCCTCAGGGCTCCACTGGCCACGTTACCACTCTCTCACAGAAGACTACCTTAAAATGTACTACAAGTAGGGACACTATCCCATTCCCCAATGTACGTGCATGTTTCATTAGTGAGTGAGATATGTCAGAGCCCATTCCTATTCCTCCCTGTTCTCCTAACCCTTTCCCCAAATCCATTCCTACATCTCCAAAGGTAGGCCCATCCGGGGGCGTGTCATTCTGGATTGAAATTGGCATGTACCGTGGGTATCCATGGGCGACAGTATCCACTTACCACCCGGTGGACTATATGCTCGTCTGCCTTATACCCATAATAAAAAAAAATCTCTACTATTTTAATGTCTATGATCGCAGATTACTTTTTCGCACAGGCTGTTTGTCTGTGCGTACATTTGCCGCTCCGTGGATACGCTTTTTAAACATTTTTTATCGAAACATTCTGCAATCAATTTACAGTCGGCCAGTACACGTGGAGAAAAAAACTAAAAAGGTTTAATTTAGAACATGGCAAGTCAATGACTCGACCATAGGTTTTCTTGGGTGACTTTTTTTTGGTGCGTTGTTCGCACCAATTTACACGGGGCTGGCACGTAATAAAACCGACTAGCGACTCTTTGGTGCTAGCGTAAAGACCGCAAATTCCCTGTTTTGTTATAATTGCGACTGAATATTCTGAAGCCTATTTAAAGGTATAAGATTCTAAAACTTTGTCACTGTTTGAACATAATAACTTCGTACGAGTTGTACTTTTTGTTTGATTAAAATAAAAAGTGAGTTTTTTTGGTTTAATACTGATAGTTTATTAAACTTCAAATTGTTTTTTATTCGTAATGTTTGTGATAATCAAATAAAAGCATAAGACTACGTTTTCCTTGTTTCCATGGAGTCCAACTCTTCTGTCTCCAGTAAACCTACTACTACCTATCACTATTCTGAGTGACTCGCTAACATAGCTAGCATTGCCAAGACGTATTTTGACTTTAGAATTGTTAATTTCGAATAAATTTCGACCCTGGCACAATGTGCTAATTGTACTCCAGAATTTAAAAGAAAAATCGCTTAATTACAAGCCAATCAAGCGTTCACACCAATACAGACTCCTTGCAGCTCATAATCTAGTTATTCAATGACCGGTTAGGTAACGCCAACCGCAAATATAACATTGTGGAACAAACCTATTCATTCAGTTAGAGCAAGGGTTCCCAAGTTTCTTTCGGTCACAGATCCCTTTCCCAAAAAATATTAAAACCGTTCACCCCCACCTCCCCCCATTCCCCAGTAATTTTCTTTACTTACCCAGTAATTTATTGACATGCAACATGCGAACAAGTTCACGTGGAAACAAGGTTTTCCATGCCTGCATCTGCTTTGCTACGTTCGATGAGACAATGCACAGACATGTTAGTGCTACGTGTTATCTTACGCGTGACTCTTTTTGCAATGTACATAGAAATAAAAAATCTTTATCTTAATTAGATACCTATTGGACGCTCGGTTGGCCAATGCTTTACTTACACCATTATTTCTCAAACGTATACGCAAAAAAAATAAAGCACGTATACGAAATATCCTTGTACTAAATAATGAATTTTAAGTTATAATCAAGTGATACATATACTACCTAATAAACTAATAACTAGAGATATGTTAGTTATTAAAAATAAATATCAAATTATTAAAACTTTGATAAACTAAATTAAATTACTTTATACCGCGAACCCGTAGGCTGTGGAACGAACTCCCTCAAGAGGTCTTTCCATTAAGCTACTATATGGGGCTCTTCAAGAGAGCTGTGAATAGGATTTTGCAAGGTCGGCCGCGCGCCCGCATACCTCCTGGTGTTGTTGCACGTGTCCATGGCCGCCGGTAACACTTACCATCACGTGGGACCGCTTGCTCGTCCGCCCATTAGTCTATAAAAAAAATTTGCATAGTGAAACTTTGCATTGGCGTTAAAATATATAATGAGGGTCGTAAGGGATTTTTACTTTATTTTTTAGCTTTTTAGGGGGCCGCACTTCTAAAAAGTTTGAGAAACACCGCTTTACCCACTTATTTACATAAAACAGTTGATCGGTTCGCTTAATTGGCTTTATCTTCCATAACAAAGTTCAGGTCATAATTAATGTTATTATAATACATATATTATATATGTATATATAAGTCGGAACTCTTATCGCAGGTGATACAAATGATTATAGCTTCTATTTTGTCCGACAAAAGAGTCATAATAGCGCATGCAAATGTCAGTGGGCTGTCTGGCCTTGCCGGAGTTTTCCGGGATTGTACCTGTGTTAATTATAAAATTGTTGATTTCACCAGATGTTCCACGAAACACTAACTTGGCGAGTTCACTCTTCTAGAGGTGGGGTACTTCCTCGGGGCTTGTGGTAGCCGCTTTGTCGTCCCTTAATCGCCACGACACGAGACCCACGGGATGAGATGGTGTCTTGCTATTCTATAGCCACGCGACACCACACGGCCAATGTAAAATCAGTGGCGTGTAAATAAAGTACCTATCGATTAATAAACTCGATGGTTTAGACTTTTAGGGCGTACAATATTTTGTTTTAATTATTTAAATTACACTCCCATATTTTGTATCAAGTAAAACGATAAATTATTTATATACATGGTTTGGTTAACTATAATATTAAAATAATGTGATAATAACCACTAACCACATACCTAATTGGCTTCAGTATACGGAGAATAAAAAATATGTAGAGGCGCTTTTTACATTATCCATGGCTATCATTGGTCTAAAATCGATACGGCACTGCGTCGTGTTTGATAAACTGAACAAAAATGCTTTTGCTCCAATCCTCCCTCGCCTCCACGCCGTATATAATTCACACTCACACTAAAGTGTACATGTACGACAGTGTTGCCAACCCTGTCGTAGAGTAAAACTATATATGACCGTAAGAAAAGCTGTAAATGTTAAAAAAAAACCCTTAAATCTACAGTTTTCCTTTATTTTATAAGTTATAAATCCATGAAAATAATTTGAAGTAGAATAAACAAATAAAAAAAATATTTTAATCAAAATTTTAATGAACTTTAACGGATTAAAAATTAGTAAACAAACATTTACACAGTATCAGTAATAATTAGATTTAGCGTATGGCTCCTTATTCTCATTATCAATGTCCAAATCTTCCAAATTTTCGGCCTCATATTGTTTCTTTAATTCGTATATATTTTTATTAATTTTTTTCAAGCGTTCATTTGTCGCATTGGAATCGAAACAATCCTTAATTTCAGATTTTGTGTGCAAGGTACCATTTATTGTGGATGTAGAAATCTTAGAGGCCGTTCAAGTATTACGTAAGTACCAAAAGGGGGGGTGAGGGGGTCTTTGTTTTGCTTATTTACGATATCTGCTACTCTCTTATTTTGTTTTAGTGTGCAATAAAGAGTTTTATCTATCTCTGGTCGTATGCCGCTTAATAAATACCATATGATGGGTAAAAAGTCTTCCCCATTGTGCAACTTTTGTAACAAAACGATTGATTTATTACACCTGACTATGGAATACATGAAAGATATTCAACATAGGTACTTGTCACAAAATATTTATTGCAACAGAGAAATTAATGTAGCTCCAGTCAGCTCTTGACTGCAGAAGCGAGGAATTTATATACATTTGCTACACATACCCAAAGGGATGACGCAGACCAGGCGAAGCGCTGGTATCTATTAGTAGTGTCTTTGGTGGCAAATGAATAAATTTAGTCTTGTGCCCATTCTATTTATTTTACACTCTATGGTTCAATAGGTAGGTACTTGAAACGATAACAGAGTGCGTAACTAGCATGTAGGTGATGTTCCTGTTTGTGTCGACTTTAAAAGTACATATTAATATAGATAAGCTTATGGGGCGACAAGGTTAAATAATAACAATGGGACAACCTAGTTAGTTGTGAAATTAAGATCATGCCTAAATTAGGGCACGCGCGCGACAAACAACGGCTAGATTTTTTGAAAAAGGCAAAAATATCAAACCGGTTTTAGCCTAAACACATTATTCATGGCTATCTCATGGAAGACTGCCATTAAACGTACGGTGTAGCCTCATGGAATTGTTGAGCAATTTAGCATATGATTCGTTTAAAAGACCAGACAGTGGTAAAGTACTTGTATGTACTTGTATCAGCCTATAACGTACCACTGCAGTGCACAGGCCTCGACTAGTAAATCACTGGGGGTTTCTGACAGTTATCCACCACGCAGGACCAGTGCGGATCGGTGGATCACATACTGCAGATATTTTTTTATTTCTGGAGAATGCGGGTTTCCTCATGATATTTTCCCTTATCGCCGACCTCTATATAGAAACTCTGTGATACGAGTCGAAGATTTGAACTCACGATCACAAGAATGTGAGTCGAGTAAAGGTCCCCTTAGGCTATCGCCCCTCTGAAAAGTTCAAAATATAAATTGTCACGTTAGATTAGCAAGTGAATCCTTTTTTTTTAATGTACTAAGGCGGCAGACGAACATACAGTCCGTCTGATGGTAAGTGGATACTATCGCCCATAGATACTATGGGATACTATTGGCGATACATGCCGACATTAGTCCAAAATGACAAACGTTGGCACGCCCCCGGAGGCGCTGCCTACCTTTGGAGATATAGGAATGGATTTGGAGAAATGGTTGGGAAAATGGGGAGGGATAGGATGGGAATGGGCTACTCACACACCACCGAAACACGTACGTACATTGAGGAAATAAGATAAAGTGGGAAATGCAGTACATTTCAAGGTAGTCATGGCCAGTCGAGCGTTCCCAGCAGCTGTTGGATTGCAGCGTGCTATAATAATGACACTTGAAAAAAACTGTTTTCATTAAAGTTTCATGTTTCTGAAACTGTGTGTACATTCCACTGTCAAAACAGCATGCAAAAATTATAGATACATATCTATAATGTGACTATTTAGTTACATTATGCAATTGAATACAAAACCCATTGGCACAGTTTACATGCAAGCCAGTGACACTTATCACGTGTCACAGAAGGATAACAACTTTTTAAAGTGCAATTTAAATACGCAGTGGATACCAGTTAAGAAGGTGAAATAACTAGTCAAATACAGAAAGCTGTGGTGACATTAACATCTAACGGGAACTTAGGCTGGTTTTACTCTAGTACGTGTTAAGAACTCTTTGTCTTCTGTGTTTGTTCGAATCTGGGTGTTGTGTGTTTCCCTTTCTGTCTCTCTGGCTGGACCCAGGACACATAATCTCAATGTTGAGTCTAGCTTTATTATTATTATCTTTATCTATACTATTATTGTACAAAACAAATCAATTACTCCAATGTGAAGGTACTAAAGAGCACAGGACGAACTCGCCAAGGTGATTCCGAAAAGAATCAAGGCTTTGTTTGTTTATCCGTACTTTTATATGTGTGTGTTTGATGTCACTCACACATACGTCACTCCCAGTCAGTGATGAATTACTATGAGTACCGTATTGTGGTTTTGCGATCAATATTTATTTATTAATAATTCATAGTTTTTTTTGACCAACATTTCTGTACCAAATCTGTATAGACTCACTAAGTCACTACCCTCACCCAACTATGTTTAGTATGTAACCTCTAATTTCTACATAATAATATATTTATTTATCTAAAATAATAAATACATTTTTGTTATCTAACCTTCAAGGTTTTCGTAGGTATAAAAAATATATAAAAAATTCGTATTTTTTATGGCCATTGTCTATATCTATACTAATATAATAAAGAGGTAAAATTGTGTTTGTTTGTGGGTATGTTGGGGGTAATCTCTGGAACTACTGAACCGATTTCAAAAATTCTTTCACAAATAGGAAGCTACATACATTATCCGTGTCTAATATTTAGAAATTATTTAGAACCTAACCTAACCTAGGTATATTTTATTTAGAAATTATGAAAAAAGAAAAATTATAAACCGAAGCGAAGCAAGGGCGGGTCGCTAGTAATAAATAAAATAAAAATATAAAGACATTTGTTTTATTAAAGAGATTTTCTCGAACTAATGGAAAACGCGAAATCTTCCTTCTGTCTGACGCTTTATTTTTTCATGTTTTAATTATTATTCATTCACATAAAAACATATTAATATAATACATATGACAGACGGACTTAATGCCCTATAGTATTCTCTATCACTCAGCTTTTGGACAAACACAAACAAAAAAGGGTGCATTAACAATCTAATAAAATTCATAGATGCTACGTATTTGTTTGTTTGTGTGCATGCATGTTTTGTCGTGCGGCACGTTCTCCATACGTGGACAAATACGCGGGCGCCTATATTTAGACCTGTTTGAGCGTCAGCGGTTCGTAACCTTTTGTAGAAATTTAAAAAATAGATTTTTACGTTGAAAGATCTATTTACTATTTTTATGAATTATAAAGGTCGGTGCTGTTTACTTTTTTTGCCAATTAAATTCAGAATACTACACTTCTGATTACATAGTCGCTCTTAATTACTTTTTGTGTTAGATTTGATCAACGTAAACGTACCCAGCCATTTTAATGTCCATTGCTGGACACGGGCTTCCCATGCACGTCGTCTCGTGCATGAGGGATGTATGTATGGCCTACATCAGAAATTTAAATAAACTAGAATTCGTGACCAAAAAAATCCCGAACATTGCGTCCGTAACTCTGGACGCACTGGACATAAAAATATAAACCAGTCTTTTTGACAATCTGCAATTGTTTAATACAACTGTTCACTGTCGTCGTCGTACGTTACGCACTTCTTAAAAACTCCGGACACATTTGAAAAATCCCCCCGGACGCCCTTCAAAAGAGGACAGCGTCCGGAAAAGGAGGACGGATGGCAAGCCCAGATGCATGGGCTTAAAACGCCACGCTGACCAAGCGGGTCGGTGAGTCCACTCTTTTAGAGCTGATGTAGTTCCTCAGGACTTATGGTTGCGACTTTGTTATCCTTTAGTTGCTGGCCGACATCATAAAGAAAAATAAAACCTTGTGGAAAATTAGCACGTATACCTCGTTCCAATCCAAAATTGTTCAAAATGTAATCAAACATGTCGGCCTGAGATAACCGACACTGCCTGAAATTTAATAATGAGGTGATTATTGTTTACTTATCCATAATTTGATTAATCTAGACTATTCTAGACTAAGTTTGCCCTAGATTTAAAGCTAAACGTTGAGACATTTCATTGATATGGTTTTCTTTTGGACAACATTGTCTTGTGCAAGATGGGCCCGTGTCCAACAGAGGACGACAAAAAGATTGGTTGGTGGATTATTTGTCTATTGATTTTGAACAAGAAAGTACCTGGTGCCCAGAATTTTGAATGATAATGAGTTACGATTTCCACACTGCTCTGCAATAAAAAATATATTAAAACACATATTTTTAATAGGCCAGATAGGCTGTAGATTGCCGACGGTCTTACCACCAGATATACTGGTGAGGAGACTTCCAGCCATCAATGCACAATATATATCAGTTATATACCTATAACATAGGTAATAGGGATGTTCTATTTCTAGTTCTATGGAATATTTGTATTGGCTAATACTCGACTGGCCACGTTACCCCTCTCACAGAAGACTACCTTGATATGTACTGCATTTCCTACTTTATCGTATTTCCCCAAATGCACCATACGTGTTTCGGTAGTCAGTGCGATATGCCAGAGCCCATTACCATCCCATCCTATCCCTCCCCATTTTCCCATCTGAATATTTGTATTGGCTAATACTCGACTGGCCACGTTACCCCTCTCACAGAAGATATGTACTTGATATGTACTGCATTTCCTACTTTATCGTATTTCCCCAAATGCACCATGCGTGTTTCGGTAGTCAGTGCGATATGCCAGAGCCCATTACCATCTCATCCTATCCCTCCCCATTTTCCCATCTGAATATTTGTATTGGCTAATACTCGACTGGCCACGTTACCCCTCTCACAGAAGATATGTACTTGATATGTACTGCATTTCCTACTTTATCGTATTTCCCCAAATGCACCATGCGTGTTTCGGTAGTCAGTGCGATATGCCAGAGTCCATTACCATCCCATCCTGTCCCTCTCCATTTTCCCAACCATTTCTCCCAATCTATTCCTTAATCTGCAAAGGTAGGCAGCGCATCCGGGGGCGTGACAACGTTTGTCATTCTGGACTGATGTTGGCGTGTATCGCGGATGTCCATGAACGACAGTATCCACTTACCATCAGGTGGACTGTATGCTCGTCTGCCGCCCTTTTCTGTAAAAACAAAAAACGTCAAATTTCAATTATTCGTATTCGTAATTTTCTAAACGAATATTCGAATACCAATCGAATAGTAAAAACCCAACATGACTACTAGATAAAATAAGTTATTTTTACAAAACTAAATACTTTTAAGAGCAAACGTTCCATTGAAAATTACTTACGTAACCGATTTTTTGCTTCAATTTGTAGGTATTTTTTTGGTTAAATTTCTAATTACGTTTATAATTGCCGATTGAACTAAAAAAATATATAATTAACTTTAAATTGACCTACAAATCACTATCAGGATAGGTGAGTAGGATGGCTACTATTCGTAATCGTATTCGCATATAGTGGGACAAATTATTCGTATTTGTATTCACGAATAGTGATTTTTTGCCATTCGAAACATCTCTAGTATATAATGTTTACTGCAATGTAACTGTAATAAACAGTTTACTTGTAATATGTACTGCATGTTTACTGTCGACAAATCGGTACTGCAGTTTAGCTGTTACAATTTGTCATCGTTCGGTGTGTTTTTTTGCATTTAAATAAATAAAACATATATATTTATAATGTATTCTAATGAGGAAAATCAATGTACACGATACACCTTAAAACGCCTTATAAATATATTATAATTTAGCAAACGGGTTTTTTTTTAATGGATAAAATTACGCTTTATCTGATGTATTTCCACAGTGGTATTTTTTTATAAACGCAAGCCAAGTGTAGGCATGAAATTTTTATTTTTTTAAGGTCTTCGACCTTAACCGTATGGTACATAATTATATGTACATAATATAGGGCAACTGGCCACATTACGCGTCCCCCCCCCCCCCCCCACTGCCACCCCCTCACATACACACCTCTGGGTTAAGTAGGTTTTTATATTTAGTTTGTCTTATGATAATAGTGTGTACTTATGTACTTGGTACTAATAAATTTCTTTCGACGACGACATTGAGACACTTTTCGGTAATAAAGTAATAATTCTAATATCTGCTTTCTAATAATAATTATAGGCGGCCTTATTCTTATTCCACACCAATATGCATACGTAGTGTATAACGATATATACATAGTATATGACACACGTATTTCTTATACTTAAAAGGAGACACCCCAACGTGTATAAAATTGTACGTTTCTTTCTTTCTTTTCCTCTAATAAAAACCCTACACACAATCGGATCAGTCAGTTCCTGAGATCAACATCAAATACAAAGGATTTCGCACGATTACAATTGTTTTTGCGTTCGGAAACAACTTGCGACGATGATTTTAAAGTTCATTTTCGTTGCTCTAACTGAATGAGCAGGTTTATTCTGCAACGTTATATTATTCGCGATTGACGATATTTATTTAATCATAACAGAAGTTACGCTTATTGAATAAGTTGATGCGCTGCCAAGGAGTTTGTATTTGTGCGAACGCACCATTAGCCGATACTTTAGACCTGGGGTGTCCAACTTAAAAAGCCTCAAGGGCCAAAATTAAAACCTTGAACGTAGTTGCGGGCCATATAATAATACTTTAATTTAAATTATTATTATATAGGCTTCTAATTTTAAAGTATCAATAAGAACCTATGTAAGGTAAAGTTATTAATAAAACCGAAAGTAGTAATATTTCTTTATATTGCTCAAGTATTTGTTTTACATAAATAAGGAAAGTATGATGGACTGAGTAACAGATTCTGACCGTCTGTTATTCCTCAAAATATGAGTAAATATTTTATTTTAATTAAATTATAAACCAGCATATTTGGTAAAAGTGTGTTTATATTAAATTATAAAATCTTTTTCAAAAGGAAGGCATTTCAAAGTAATTTTCTGATTTTTTTTTGTCTCTTTCGGGGGCCGCCAGTTGGACAATCCTGCTTTAGACACACGTTCTCCATATACCTATAGTGTATACAGATTCCATGACATCACGCTGTATTTTATTCGAGTGATATCATAAACTCATTATACTAATAAATATTTATATATATCTGTCGCGTGTAATTAATTTTATTATTTGTAATACCTATTTGTTTTGTAATGGCTTATATTTAGACATGCATTGAAGGAATACATTTTCAATAACTAAAGTGAATAATTTAAAATTACTCAGATCAAAGGGGGTAAATTGAGTTAAGGATTCGTTCTTCCTCACAGCGGCAAGTAATTTTCCATGACGAAAATAAATATATATAGATGTATGTTGTACAATATGTATATGTGTGTGTATTCTTATAATAATATATTATTCGTATGTATACTAATAATACTAATAATTTATACTAATATAATAAAGAGGAAAAATTATGTTTGTATGTTGTAATCTCTGGGATAATAGTGGATATAATAAAATAATGGGATCTCTATAATGGTAGTAATCTCTGCAACTAGTGAATCGATTTCTAAAATTCTTTCACAAATAGGAAGCTACATTATCCGTGTCTAATATAGGCTATACTTTATTTCAAAATTTTGAAAAAAATATGTAAAGAAATCTGTTATAAACCGAAGCGAAGCGAGGGCGGGTCGCTAGTCGTATTATAAAAACAGTGTTTATAGCAAGGTTCGCCTATATATAAGTATATCAATTGACATATATCAATATAAATTATATTGATTGATCAATTATATCAATTTATATTGATATATATCGTCATCGCACGCTTTTAAATTGTTATACTGACAATAAAAATTCTGATCACAGCCAATGACCCAACACTAAAGATTATAATTATAATTTAGTTGAATGATGATTAAACGACTGATTATTTATTGATCTCAAACTCTAATTTTTTGTTACTCTTAATTTCACTCTTATTTTTTTGTTTTGATTTATAATTAACTATGATAATTATGTATGATAGTTAATGATAATTTTAATTATTATGATAATTAACTAGCGACCCGCCCTCGCTTCGCTTCGGTTAATAAGATTTTTTTTTTTCAAAATTTCCAAATAAAATAGCCTATGTTACTCAGGGATAATGTAGCATTCTAATGGTGACAGAATCTTTGAAATCGGTCCAGTAGTTTTTGAGTTTATTCGTTACAAACATACAAAAATACAAATCTTTCCTCTTTATAATATTAGTATGATAAGTCTATTAATCAGACTCTTAAAGTTTCATTTATCAATTTTGACACATTAAAACCACTTACAGAATGAAATTCGCGTCTTTTTATATATATTATATACATATATCGGATATATATCAAATATTGGATATTTTGATATTTATTACTAGCGACCCGCCCTCACTTCGCTTCGGTTTATTAAATTTAAAACAATCGGAATAAGATATTTTCCTGCGGTAAAATGGAGCCTATATTTTAAGTTAGACCTCTAGCATTACATCGATGAAAACTGCATTCAATTCCATGCAGTAGTTTTTGCGTGATGCGTGTACAAACATACAGACAGACAGACAAAATTTCTAAAAACAGTTTGGCTTCTGTTGCTCTAATAAAGACCCCCCATATTAGTTTTTTTTCAATATCATATTAGACATCGACCTGTTATAATTTTATTATATGTATAGATATCTGACTTTCACGAGCACTGGTTTATAGTAGTGTATTCAGGTAGGCACTATGTCTGCCCATTTCCTTGCTCACCTATCACTCTCCCAGGTTTGCTGGTAGAATTCTCCTAGGAGGATAAGCACATCATTTGTGTGTACTTTCCTTTATAACCATTGTTATTATTTCTGTGTACAATAAAATAAATAAGTGACACGCTTGATTTCCATACGACTTCACGAAGTTCCGTAGCGTGTCTACTGTGTTATCTCCCCATCTGCACACAATCTCTCAGAAATATCCCCGGCATCACTCTCTCCGTCGCCCTTTGTGCTACATGTAGGTGGTGTGATAATTTTAAAGAAATTTAATCATGTTGTCATTGAATGATGTCATTGTCAATGTATGTATGAATGTTTATATACCTAGTATCACAGACAACTGATAACACTTCCGATAATGGCTTATCGTGTGTTGATTTGTTTATACTTGAACACATCCATGTATACATATACTTACTTATATAATATAATACTACTAAGCTTTACTTTAAGACCCATCATCCACTTCCATACCTTAATTATTGCATTGTTTCGCAAACTTTTTAGTTTCGCGACCCCCTTACCATTAATTAAGTCCTCATTATTTTTATTAGACTAATTAACTAGTTACAATTGTGTTTTTCTCGTTTAATATTTGATTATAAATCATTATTTTTAATTAATAAAAGTTTGTTTCCTAACCAACTGCGACCGCCGCGTTTGGAAACTAGGCCTTAATGTATTTTGTTCAGAAAGCATATGAGAATGTATTTGAGAATTAGAATGTTATTGTTACAGTATTATTGGTACATCCACCCTTAAAGCATTTATTTAAATACCTTATTTTACACATTTTCTGAGGGAGAGAGTGCACGTTGCAATCCAACAGCCGCTGAACGCGCTCGACTGGCCACGTTACCCCTCTCTCGCGAAGACTACCTTGGAATGTACTGCATTTCCCACTTTATCTTATTTCCCTAATGTACGTACGTGTTTCGGTAGTGAGTGAGATATGGTAGAGCCTATTCCCATTATATCCCTCCGCATTTTCCCAACCCTTTCTCCAAATCCATTCCTATATCTCCAAAGGTAGGCAGCGTATCCGGAGTCGTACCACCGTTTCTCATTGTGTGCTAATGTTGGCATGTATCGCGGATGTTTATGGGCGACAGTATTCACTTACCATCAGGTGAACTGTATGCTCGGTAGCCGCCTTCGACCATTAAAAAAAACTTACAGAGTAATCTTAAAACACCCCTTTTATCGTCCATTGTTGCACACAGTCCTCCTCAAACACATTAAACAGGCCTTAAAACAGCATGCTGGTCAAGCGAGTTGCCGAGTTCACTCTTTTAGTGGCGGAGTAGTTCCTTGTGATACAGTCCTCGCAACGAGACATGATGAGCTTTGAATCTGTGTGAGTGGGAGCCGAATTGTCCAATCCAATTGTCGAAATGGTTCGCGCTGTACACTATCGGTGTGCACTCACACAAACTCATATCTCGATGAGTTAGCTGTAGCAGCTTTGTTATCTCTTAATCGCCTTTTATGACACCCAACGGGAACAGATGAGCTATTGAGTGCTAATCTGAAGCCGGCCCACGCGGCCAAACGACTAAGCCGTTTATTTAAAAAACGGTTCACTACTGGAGAGGCTTATCTAAGGAATCCACTAATATACATATTTACTTAGTTGATTGTATCAAGTCGGAGGAAAATTATCTTATAAGAATTCGTCATGGATTTCCTTGAAAAACAGATACATTTTTGCGCGAGCGGAGCCATGGAAATCAAGGATAAATTACATCATATAAAGTATATATTTTTTACATAACCTGTTTGACTACGATGAGTATTGAACATGTATTCGACCTATACATACGACATACATCGGTATGTATCTATTGAACGTACGTTTCTAGTAATGAATAGATTTTACTATTTACTGCTGGATATAGGCCTCTGCCAAGGCTCGCCACCACATACGAAATTCAACTTCACCAAAGATGTCGATAGACGCATTGAACTTCGCTGGGCAGCATTTAGGAGATTGCCTTGGCTCTAGTCGCCTATACCACACACGTGCTTCAAGACGAAAGTCGTCAATTATCGAGACCTGCCAGTCACTCGGCGAGCTACGGGGGAGCTATGAATTTGTTTGCGAGATAGAATTCGAAACGACATTCGCCAAAGAACTAAACTTGCTTCGATAAGGTGAAATATCTGAGAAGTATGCGCGTTGCTTTTAATGTACCACGAAATGCCAATAGCCCGTCTCCCCATTGCTGGATATAGGCCTCTCCCGAAGCTCGCCACCGCGCAAGATCCAACCACCACAATCACCACCGGCGAACTTCTTCGAAGTTGTCGATCCACACTGCGCTTCCCCATAAGTGGTCTCCGGTCGAGGACTCGTACACTACAACAGTTATCTGTCCTGCTTCAAACATGACCTGCCTATAGCCACCTTAGCATGCTTTTAATTTATCTATTTCATAATTTTATCACACAATTTTTGTGATATAAAATTACCCAACGTAATCATATCTATTTAGTTGAACTTTTTAATTAAAATATGTTAATTAGATATTCATATAGATAAATTCTTTTATCTTGATTTAACTTGTACAAAAAGTGTTCAAATAAAATCATTTATTTTCGTAACTATGGGCATTTTACATAATGATGCAACTTTTTGAGGGGGAGAATGCACGCTGCAATCTAACAGCCGCTGGGCGCGCTCGACTGGCCACGTTACCCCTCTCTCCAGGAGACTACCTTGAAATGTACTACTGCATTTCCCACTTGATCTTATTTCCCTAATGTACGTATGTGTTTCGGTAGTGAGTGAGACGTGCCAGAGCCCATTCCCATCCTATCCCTCCCCATTTTCCCAACCCTTTCTCCAAATCCATTCCTATAGCTCCAAAGGTGGGCAGCGCATCCGGGGGCATGCCAACGTTAACAACGTTATGCCAACGTCTAATTCTTAACTATGTCGCTGAACTAAATTCTTTGTTGAATTACATCGACCTAATTAAAATTATCTTAGTAGGATGCGACAATAATAATTTCGACGCGTTCATGACGTACATATAAACGAAACATACTATTATATTCACGTATAATACATATCACATACGAGTGTAGAATCTATACATATAATAAAATTGTAACATGCCGATGTCTGTACATTATAGATATTGAAAAAAAAACTAATATGGGGGGTCTTTATTAGAGCAACAGAAGCCAAAACAGCAGTTTTTAGAAAAATTTTTTGTCTGTCTGTATGTTTGTACACGCATCACGCAAAAACTACTGCATGGAATTGAATGCAGTTTTCACCGATGCATTGCCAGAGGTCTAACTTAAAATATAGGCTCCATTTTACCGCAGGAAAATATCTTATTCCGATTGTTTTAAATTTAATAAACCGAAGCGAAGTGAGGGCGGGGTCGCTAGTGTAGAATAAATCTGAATTTGAAAAAAATGTAATTCAGTTGCGGAAACATTAATAACTTACTGAATTTTGCGTCAATGGCTATTTAGAATTTTAAATTGAATTTTATGGTTTACATATTTATTTACTTTGTATAAATCCAGTACATGGTTACATGCCATCTAGTACATGACGTACATGACTTTTTGGCGTGGAGTGAAGTCCAGTTATTGTTTGATTGTTATAAAAATCGTGTATTGTGGGTGTTTGTCGTTTAATTGTGATCGTTTATAAAAACTATTTTTTTTTTACCGTGTTCTTGTGCTTAATATTTGTGATAATCAAATAAAAGCATTCGACTACATTTTGCATGTGCTTACAAGGAGTCCAACTACTGTCTTCGGTATACTTAGTATCACTTTAACTAGGCGCCTCCTAACTTTCTTCAACGGAACTGAACATTGAAGGGAAGCGTTTGAATTGTTTTGACTTTAAGATTGTCAATTACGAAGAAAACGCAAAACTGGCACAATGTGCTAATTGCGCTATTGCCAGAAAAAAAAATATATGACGCATCGAACACAAGTCTTCACTATTGTCGTGTAGATATGAAATAATAACTACATACGAAGTGGTCTTGCATTGCGTAGGCGCTAGTAATCCACTTAGATACCATTGCCATGGTTGTTAACCTCTCTATGACCTCCGTAAACAAACTTCCTAGTAGACAGTCTTGTATTTTATCAACAACATCTAATAATCTGAAATCTGACTGACTATTTCTGACTACCTCTGAAGCTAGAAACATGAAATTTGTACAATAGACATATTTTAGGACATACGTGGACTAAAGAAGGATTTTTAGAAATTTTACTAAGAAGCGGGGGAAAAGGGGGGAGAAGATTTTTTATGCAATGCCTGTATCTCAAGAACTAATTAAGTTATAGACATTAAATTTTCATATAAATTTCTCATTTAAAATAATTAAACGGCAAGTGAACGGCACCCTGGGCAAGCGAGTTGGCGAGTCCACTCTTTTAGAGATCGTGTAGTACCTCTGGGCTTGCGATAGCGGCTCTGTTGGCCCTTAGTCGCCTTTTACTACCCACGGGAAGAGATGGGGTGGTGCCGACCCACGCCACACGGCCCGGGCTCATAGTACGATATGGTAAAATGTATATAAAACGATATTGTTTCCAACCAGTTAGATCTCGAAACTTCGCCGTTTAAACATAACAATTTATATTCTATCCACGGTGGCGACAACAAAATCCTTCCATAAATATGTTAATTTACTTGCGCAAATAAGAAGCGGGGTATCGCATTAGAACGAGTTAATACGGTGCGATTCGCACACGGACGCAGGAGTTCACGACGGGGAGTTGGGTTACACAGGGTGAGTTTCTCGAACATCGGTCAAAAGTTAATATAAACAACGGCTATTATCACTGTTGTCCCTGTTACCATCGACTTTTTATCATCACATGAACAGTTTTTGACGAGAATTGTATGTAGTTTGGTCGCATACGAGAGTCGTATACAATAATCTCGCTCGAACCGTTCGAGAAACTCCTTGTGTGAACGAGCCTTTATGCAACTATTATTCCATTCAGCCCTCTAATCTCTGTTTCCGCTATTTTTCCTTAAATAAATAAATTAACATTTCATACGAGGAAACAAAAATGCCGAATTTCTCAAAAGCACTTATAATAAGTACCTACATAATGTTACGTGATAACCTACATAAAAGTAAGGTACCGAAAACAATAAGGAGAAAAAATAACTAACGTTCCACGAATGAGGTAGGTACTTCAGGGTTTGTCAACCTTATGGCAACCCCACACTCAAATTAAATCAAATCAATTTATTTGCTTAAATGTGGATGAGAAGTTTTTACAAATGTGGTTTGTGCTATTTTTGGTGTCCAAAATATTTGGAAACAAAAAAATCAATAATTATTAGAGAAAAACAACAATAATAATTAGAAAATTTGACATGAGATCCATATAGTCGGACGAGGCTTTAAATGAACTTGACAAAAAAAAAATGAGCATGGTGGTGCACGCTGCAATCCCACAGCCGCTGGACGCATGCGACTGCCTAAATTACCCCACATTCACAGAACACTGCCATAAAATATACTGCATTTTTCGCTTTATCCTATTCCTTTCAATGGTAGTAGGTACGTGTTAAGGTTAGTGAGTGAGATATTCCAGAGCCCATTCCCACCCTATCCCTCCCCATTTTTCCAACCTTTTCTACAAATCCATTCTATATCTCCAAAGGTAGGCAGCGAGCGCATCCGGGGGTGTGCCAACGTTTGTCATTTTGGACTAAAGTATCTTACAATATTTCTGTAGGACCTTATATAACGGAGAGCGCAGTGTGGAACACGCTCAATCTAAGCTATTTTAGGTAGTTTACATAGTTGTAACACCGGAGGACGCCACAATAAGAGCGTGGAACTTGTTTTACAACTATTACGTCATCAAACGGAGACATTTTTAATTTTTTTTATTTGAATCTGCGATAATAAACGCGCGATTGTAATTTTTTGCAGAATTGTGATTTTTTGAGGAAAATACATTTTGCCAGACATATTCCTTGACTATCCGGAAACGAGTTTATTACAAGTTCATATGTTACGGATTCTTCATCCATCGGTCAATGAATGGTGTTCAAAATTCACATAGATTCTTTAAAAATATGCATTATTTAATAAACCTAAATTCTTATAAAAAAAACAAATTAATTATAAACTACTAAGTATATTTTAACATCTGTACCAAATGCAATAATTCCATACGATGTCCAAAGCCGCGGGCGTTTTGCTAAAATCTAATCAAATATACTATACTATACCATCTTCTCCACTGCTGCATATATTTTTTTTATAGATTAGTGGGCGGACGAGCAAGCGGTCCCACGTGAGTGACGAGTAAGTGTTATCGCCGCCCATGGACACCTGCAACACCAGGGGGCATGCGGGCGCGCCGCCGACCTTGCAAAATCCTATTCACAGCTCTCTTGAAGAACCCTATATTATGGATGTTCCGGATAATCGTATTCGTATTTGCGAATATTCGCCAATTTTTAAGCATTCGTAATCGCAATTGCGAATAGTGGGGCACTACCGCTGTACTACCGCTTTAATTTTGAGTTTAGATATTTTTCTGAATTTTAGTTTGGAGGGGAGAGCGCACGCTGCAATCTAAAAGCCGCTGGGCGCGCTCGACTGTCTACGTTACCCCTCTTTCACACAAGACTACATTGAAATGTACTGCATTTCCCACTTTAATGTACCTTAATGTTACGTACCTTAGCCCATTCCTATCCTATCCCTCCCCATTTTCCCAACCCTTTCTCCAAATGCATTCCTATATCTCCAAAGGTAGACAGCGCATACGGGGGCGTGCCAACGCTAGTCATTTTGGACTAATGTTGACATGTATCGCGGATGTCTATGGGCGACAGTACCCACTTACCATCAGGTGCACTGTATGCTCGTCTGCCGCCTTCGTCCATAAAAAAATACAGATTTTAGTTTAGATATTGTAATCGGAAATTACGCGTCAATTCTGTCGCTTTTCAAAATGCTGGTCGTACATGCCAATAAACAGGAAGGGAAATTCTGGTATTATCGGTATCATCCCATTTTTGTAGGGATGTCGGTATCATCCCCTAAAATGCCACGTTGGCCAAACGGCCAAGTGAGTCTACTCTTTCAGAAGTGGTGTAGTCACTCGGGGCTTGTGGTAGCCGCTTTGTTATCCCTTAGTCGCCTTTTACGAGAACCACGGGAAAATATTGGGTGGTGTGCTATTCTCAAGCCGGCCACCACACGACCAGTGTAATTTAAAATGTTTCAAATTTATGACGGGTTTCATATTTCCAAAAAAAATTCAAATCCAATATATATAAAAAAGGTATTATGACGGAGTGTCATCAACCTCTATAAATGTCTAGACATATTTTTTCTAAAGTGTACAAAAAATAACCAAATCTGAAATATCTACTAACCCAACGTTTTCACAAACTCGTTTGCAGCTCATCACCACCTTATTTAATAATCAGTTGGGCAGCGCCAACCGCAAATATAACGTTGTTGAACAAACCCACACATTCAGTTGGACCAACGAAAGTTGACTATAAAATTTCCGTTATAATACGTTTTTATGAATGCCAAAAAAGTTTGATATCGCGCGCGATTGTCCTTCGCGACTGGTGGATACCATCGGCGTGTTTAGAGGTATATTTCGAAAAAAATCTCCGTATTGTGAAGATTACAACTTTCGAATTGCGGAAAAAAAATTCACTACATCTCGACTAAGAGTCACCAGCTGAGTACAAAACACCAAATCAGTTTCGAGGTTATAACAAAATATAACGAAATTTGTAAACTGCAGGACACATTTCATCACGAATTGATATGAAATTTGGCAAATTGATATGATTTTGTAATTAACTTGTTAAGAAATGTATTACTAACTGAAAGCAAGAAGAATAATTAAACCAAATAGGGAATAACTGCAACATCACTTTCATAGAGAACCAACGAAATATCTATCAAATCAAATGCAATGCAACTTGTCAAAACTCGTCTCGTTTACATTCCTTAACGGCAATGAATAAAATTATTTAGTACTATCTGTTGCCCGCGACTTCGTCCGCGTGGACTTTAGTTTATAAACACCGTCTTTACCTTCTTAGGGGTATTTGGTAATTTCAAAAACGATCACACACATTATTTCTTATAGCTCATTTTTTATCGAACAAATGTTCGACGTGATTTTTTAAATTGATATAACTTTTTTATTTATGAACTGATTGAAATAAAGCAAACACTAAATTTTAAGTGAAGCTTACCACAATACATTAGTGAAAATCGCACCCAAATCGGTTAAGCCGTTTCTAAGATTAGCGCGCACAAACGTTTGTGGTCGTGCTAACGTTTGTCATTTTTTACTGATGTCGTCATACTCATATATCTCCGATGTCCACGGGTCATAGTATCCACTTACCACCAGACGGGACTGTATGTCCGTCTGCAGTCATCTTTCCATAAAAAAATAAGGATATCTCATCCCACTGGTAGGGCCATCGATTTGTATAAATACAAGGACATATGGACGACACAAAGCTCTTGGCATCTCAAGCAAGTAGGTCGTATTTGCACAAAGATATATCACTCGGCAAAGCCTAGAGGAAAAATTGGCAGGAAAACCAACGTGTCCGAAATACCTTCCTCGCGATCAATATCCATATTGTAGCTGACCATACATCACTATGGACATTTATATGTGAAAAATAAAAAAAAAAAATCTCGTGTCGCATACATATTTATATATCTATGTTTCAAATTCCTATCAATAATAAATTTTGGATAATGGTGTTGGTTTTACATTTAGTAATGTACCTATTTTATATTAAAATGTACCGTTTGATTTCCCAAATAAATTAAAATTGGAATAAAATCTTGTATGTACATGTGTGTGTATGTGTGTCTGTACGTTTACAGACTTCTTACCACCCAAAAGTTGCCTGGAAGATATCGCTTTGGCGATAAGGCCGCCGGTTCGTATTTATATATTGTGGTTCTCTTTTGTATGTGTTGTAGAATAAACTATATCTATCTATCTATTCGAGTACTGTTTTATTTAATACCGATACTTTTACTCGTAATGAGTACTACCTATGGCAGGGGTATCGTGTCGAAATTCTAAAATAATACGATACTTACCGAAAATTGTATTTAAAAGTTGCAGAAAGCAGTTTGGGTTGTGGAGTTGTCAACTTTTGCTTATTTTGCTACTAGCCGTGTGCGCGATGAGAAATCCCATCGGCAACGTCTCAGGAACTCTTACACCCTTGGGGGATGAATTTTCAAAACTCCTTTCTTAGTGCTCATCTACCTTGTATAAGGAACTCGTGTGCAAAATGCCATGCTTCTAGACCCACCGATTTAGGCTGCGCGTTGTCTGTCAGTCAGTCAGTGTTAGATGTTTATTAAGTAGATTAGGAAACTTTAAAAAAAATTGTTAACATTTCTTGGAGTGGAATGGTATCGATTCTTTTGTTTCCTTACAGTGTTTAGAAACAGGGTTTTTGGGCCCTTCCCGGGAGCGTATTCTGGATTCGTTCGCTGTTTACGACTAAACAGATGAAGGTCGCTATCACAACAGCTATAAAGAGAACAATTTCTTCGAATTGAGATCTTTAACATTTCGCACGTTAACATGTTGTAAAACGGTTTGAATACTTGGCATTTGGCCAGGCGTGTTGTGTCATCACATCAGATTTTTATCTTGATGTTAGAGTGAAATGCGAGAAAACAAATTCAAATTTAAAGTTCCTTTACCCACTTTCGGCTTCTGCATCAGATACTGAAGGTTGTGATGAATCGAATTAAGTACATCCGGTTAGAAAATATGAAGTATTACAACTTTGCAAATTGGTATAGCAGCGCTCACGGGTGATTTAAAAGCACAACACCCATCCAGGAACACGCTCCGAGGTACGAACAAACGTATATAAAAAAGCGCTTCAGAATTCCCTGTCACCATACTGATTCACTGTATCATATAGTAAATACCTTATAGTCCGGGAGGTAGCGTTGCAAATGAGCAAATCATAGTAAGCCGGCTGATTTTGATATCGGTAGTTGATCTCGAACCGACAGTCAGTGAACCGGTCGTCAGCTGCTCAAGTAGCGGTGGGTGTGGGGGTGAGAGGCGGCAAAAGTGGTAAAAAATAATAATAAATAAAGTGATAGTACGCCGGCTGAAACTTTTTTTAATAAATAGTTGACGTTAGTGAGATGAAAAAAAATCGTCAGCTGCATCGCGGAGGGGGGATTATGCGTCAGTTACTCGCATGAACTGGTTAAAAAAAAAAAAGTAATAGCACGCCGGATGAAACTTAAGTAGGTTATTGTTTACATAATTAAAAGTAAGAAAACAGCAATCAGCTGCGTGTCTAGTGGTGGAAAGGCCGTCAGCTGACGCAGTAAAGATAAAAATTGTACTACGTCAGCTGACGGCCTTTCCACCACTAGACACGCAGCTGATTGCTGTTTTCTTACTTTTAATTATGTAAACAATAACCTACTTAAGTTTCATCCGGCGTACTATTACTTTAATTATCGCAAACGTAATTATTGAACTGTTATATATTTGACAATTAAATGGCAACTCCGAGAAGAATTGCGTGTGTAAAATAATATCGTATGAAAACTTCTATGATTTTTCGATATATATATGAACGAAAGTTATAAAGTAATATACATCAATATACAGTAATATAAAATATTATCCAGTATGTATATATATATATATATATATATATGCACTTAATAAACGAACTTAAAGGTTATATAAAGAAAATAGGAATATAGAAATTGATAATTTCGTAAAAATTATTCGTTATCATTTGAGTCGCTATCATAATCGTTATCTGATGAATCGTCATCAGAACTGCCTTCTGTCAAATGGCTCTCTTCATCTCGTTCAATATCCTGAGCTTCTTTTTCTTCGCCGCCATCTGTAAATAAATATTTTAATCGGCAAAATTAGGCTACCCGAGTTGTACACGCTGAAATGAAGTCTCACCGACAATAATTCCATACCTTCAATATTTTCGCTGCTGTCCGTTATACTGGTAATTGATGGGGGTACCTGATCTCCATCGAACCACTTGAATATATATTTATTTTCTTTTTCTTCCCATCCCCAGTCAGTGGGAGATAATTGCGAAGGGTCTTGAAGATGTCGCTATGCTGCAGATGTTGAAGGAGTTTCAACAAGTTTCCTGTATTTTGGTGGTAATGCGGTGAATTGTCGATAACACTTCGAATGATATTTATCGTCCAATTCCAACGGCACTTTAGCACATTTCAGTAATAAATTATTTTTTTGTCGAATCTCCAATATAGAAGTAGGTACATTTTTGTATAGTTTTCTCAGGAAAAGATAGGAATGTTTCGTTTCTTTTACCACAAAATACACAAAACTGTTTCATTTTCGACATATTTGAGTTTACGTCCGTTCGTTGGAAAATTCCAACCGAAACTGGTCACGTAACGAGTGTACGACGCGGAGACTCATAAATCCCCTCTACGCCATTTGAAACGGCAGATGTTTCTTTCGAATTTTAGGGAGAAGGGACTCAGGTACCTCGATGAGTCCGGTATGGACAGCGAGTTCCAATATCTATCTCGAAATAGATGTATACAAGAAGAAAGCGTTGCAGCACTGCTCGAATAATTTTTATCTTTACTGCGTCAGCTGACGGCTTTTCCACCACTACACACGCAGCTGATTGTTATTTTCTCACTTTTAATTATGTAAACAATAACCTACTTAAGTTTCATCCGGCGTACTATTACTTTTTTTTTTAACAAGTTCATGCGAGCAGCTGACGCATAATCCCCCCTCCGCGATGCAGCTGACGATTTTTTTTCATCTCACTAACATGTCAACGATTTATTAAAAAAAGTTTCAGCCGGCGTACTATCACTTTATTTTTTATTTTTTTTACCAATTTCGCCGTCTCTCACACCCACACCCACCGCAGGTGCGTCAGCTGACTCTCAGTTCACTTATTAGGCATACCAGATCTATCGAAAAAGATAACAATCGATCGGCGTAAAATGACCAACTAAAATGCAACGCTACCTCCCGGACTATTATGATACACCAAAAGTAGAAGAATAAAAATAGACATCAACATATATCTTTATATATATCAAAATATACCTAACTAGCGCCCTCGCTTCGCTTCGGTTTGTAAGTTTTCTTTTTTTTCAAAATGAAATATAGCCCATATTAGATACGGATAATGTAGCTTCCTATTTGTGAAAGAATTTTTGAAATCGGTTCAGTAGTTCCAGTGATTACCTCCAACATACAAACACACAATTTTACCTCTTTATTATATTAGTATAGATAATAAAAATAAATATTGTATGACTGATGTGCCACGAAGCGTGTTTCACTTTCATTAGAACTTTAACTTATCGATAAATCTATAAATGCAGCTTATGTGTAAATAACACCGTTTCCTGCTCCGCCGGTCAATTAAACGAAAAGTGTGCTGCAACTGTCGGGGGACAAGTTCTTCTGTTACCCAATAACATTTGAACTGGGGCGGATCTGAGGCTATGTAACTCACGGATCTCTGAACAGTTCATTACGCTGTGACATAAGAGAACTGAATGAAATATGAATTGTTTTTTTTTTTTCCTCTTTATTTTATTTAGGGGCTTTTACACTATTGTGTATGTCAGCCCCATCGTACCCTAAAAGTTATAATTTCACTATTAGAGTCTTACTTATCTACATCTATCTATACTACCATATAATTACGTCTAACTGTCTATCTTAATTTATCTATGACTGATAGCGACTCGCAAATTCGCACAGAATGTTTGCAGCTTTCGATGTTGGCTCGGACAGAATTCTATGGAAAATATGAATTGTTAAAATGTAAAAGTACATCGTTGCGTACAAATAAATCAGTATGACCTTCGGCGGGGTCACTACCTAAGTTGCAATTGCAGCTAGATGTATTTACAATAATGACACTGGTCCGCTGAGTTCTACTATCAGTTTTATTAGCAGAACTCAACGGAAATTAAATTCCGTTGAATTCTATTCATACTACGGCCGTAGAACTAAACGGATTTTTTCCCCGTTGAGTTCTACTATGTAGCAAATAGCTGTACCAATGCAGACAAAATAAAAGAGATTATTTGAATTGAGAATAGATATCGAGTCAATATAATGCAGTTATTTTGATTGTAACGAAATGCTTTCAAACAAACAGTATAAAAAAACTCAACAAAGAAACACAAAAAGTACTATAAATGACAACAATATTATTCGAGATGTTCAAATGAAATTAATTAAACGGTGAATTGTATGCTGCTTTGTTTTTTTTGTAAAGTTTAACATGTTATTATTGGCATTATAAGAATAAAGTTTATTTTTCTATTTCGTTAATTCATGAGAATACAGTTTTAGTCGCATATAAATAAAAAATATTAGCTCCACCTACTCGTATTGTGTTATAATAACTTTCAGAATAATCCCGCCAATTATTGTAGCTTGTTCCTCTTGTATACCACTTTCGTAGTTATTAATAGCGATAAAACTATCTGGAATTTCAGTTCTATTGATAGAACTATTAGTAGAACTCAACCGATCGGAGCTTTGGTTATATGTATATCATAATCATAACAAGACCTTTTATTGTCCACTGCTGCACGTGCAGGGCTACATGGTCTCGTGCACGAGGCATGTATGACCTTGAAACGCCACGCTAGCCAAGCGGGTTGGTTTTTTAGAAACTGGTTGTAGTAAACTGGTGTCCACTCTTTTAGAAGTGGTATTGTTTCTCGGGGTTTGTGGTACGGCTTTGTTTATCTCTTGGTGGATGGGTTGGATGGGGGAAGAGATGCGGTGGTGCTATCCTAAAGTCGGTCGACACCACTTTTTATAATTGTTTTATGTTTGCCTGTTGCACCCACTACGCGCCTCTTCCTACGGCATCCTGCGTACACTTGCTGACAAGTGCGATTCTCACATTCTGATTCATTGATAGGTATATCTTTATTAAGTAAGAAAGAATTAAAAACGGAAATCGTAAAAAAACATCAGTCATTATAATATAGGATGTCCCATATTGAGCGCCGGATTTAGTTTAGAAAAAAAAAAGTCATTGTTTCTCCGGCTGTGGGACATGTGGCACCGTCTTGTTGGAAGCACAGTTGATCGAGCTCCATATCTTTCAATTGGTGCCAATAAAACTCCTGTACCATGTTCCGATACCTCTCTATCCCTACCTAAATACCGATACCTAAAAAAATGGCCCTATGATACCGCCGAACCAAAAGTCGCACCAAACTGTAACTCTTTGAGGATGTATCCGTTTTTCATGAATCTCATGAGGATTCTCCAAGCCCCAGATACGATAATTTTGCTCATTGACCTATCCGTCAAATTGGAAATGGACTTCGGTACTAAAAATGATTTTTTCGCCAAAATGATGATCCACTTCGTACTGCTCTAAAATTCATACTGCGTTGCTCTTTCGTGTACCGTTCCATGTTGACTAATTGCAACTGTCATATGTGACATCTATAAACAAACCAGAGTTGCCAACCAAATACTTTATACCGCGAACCCGTAGGCTGTGGAACGAACTCCCTCAAGAGGTCTTTCCAGTAAGCTACGATATGGCGTTCTTCAAGAGAACTGTGAACAGGATTTTGCAAGGTCGGCGGCGCACCCATGGACACCTGCAACACCAGGGGGTCCTGGTGTTGCAGGTGTCCATGGGCGGCAGTAACACTTACCATCACGTGGGATCGCTTGCTCGTCCGCCCACTAGTATATAAAAAAAATTAAAACAAAAAAAAAAAAATGGCGCGAAATTTAAATCCGGCGCTCAATCTGGGATAACCTTTACCTCCTCAAACCCATTTTCCCACAAATATTTTAAAGTTCATCTAAAATAAATATATACAGACACACACACACGCACGCACTAGCACACACACCGCGACACCAATGCAAACACAAATCAACATGTATTATTATGTATAAAAAAACTCACCTATTGCTTGCCGATCAAAAGTGATTTATTATCATTAATATTCATAAAATATCGTATTAATCTTCGTACGTTGCTACAAATTTTGTAGCGTGGTAAAACCGGGCGCAATCAAGTTTATATGTATTATTACTCAGATATACGAATGTATCACCTTGACTCGACATAGAAGATATCAGGCACTAATGATAATACAATAGTCACGACATAAATCCAATATTTAACTATAAATATTACCAAACAATACAATCAGTTCAGATATGATATCAAATTTGCTGATAAACATGTATGACTGCTCAGGATGTATTAGGTAGATAGAGACTCGATAGATAAAGCCTTTATTCAAGCAACAATTACAATAAAAGACTCCATACTTACAAATAAGAAACACTATAGTTACAATAAAAAAACGAAGGGAGATTTCCTTATTTTCGCTACGTTTTAGAAAAAAGGTGTTTATATAAAAGTTTTAAAGGTTTACGAGCTCTATCGAACGATATAGAAAGAGAAGACGAGCGGAGCGTGCCGCGTGATTGTAAATGGTAACCGCCGCCCGTGGATACCTCCTGCAACACCAGGGGGTATGCAGGTGCCACCTTGCAGAATCATCTTCACAGCTCTCTAGCTGATCCCCATATCGTAGCGAATCGGGAAAATCTCAGCTGGCAGTTCATTCCACAATTATTACGTTCCCGTTATAAAGATTGAAGATGGCACTTGCAGCGACTCTGTCAAGGAAGTGCGGATGAATCGCACGAAGATGAAGCGGTGCGATGGTGAAATTTCGAAGTTTGAATCAAACTGAACAGCTAAATAAAGCAATTTATAACTTACCCCTCTTTGTTATAAACATATAAATCTTCGGACAATAAAACTGCAAATAAAGTTATAACTCCAAAAATATACCAATTTACAATGTCGTAATTCATTCCCGACTTTAATAGCTATTTTATTAATATTGTATTGTACAATTATATTGTATTTGTACAATTATATTGTATTTTACAATTATACAATTAAATACAATTTATATTGTATTTTGTAAATAGTTTTAGACTTACTATTTGAAAGAGCTCTGTGAGTGTGGGCTACTCTTTTGCAGAATGTGGCAGACAAGCTGACAGTGGTAAGTGCCTTCCGGAAAATGAGGAGGATAGGATGGGATGTGGGCTCTGGCATATCTCACTCAATACCGAAACGTACGTTTTAATTTAAATATACTAAAGACGACAATTTATATACTTTGTGTGCCCTTAAACCTAGAAGGTTTGGTGTCACATTGGAGGAATAGGATACATTGGAAAATTGTACGGTAGTCTTCTGTGGGGGTATTTTGGTCAGTCGAGTGCGTTCAACGGCTGTGGGATTGCAGAGTGCACCCTCTCCCTACCAAAAGTGACCTGTGTGGCCTGCCAACAGTTTCATCAATTTTATTCTTTGTTGCAGAATGTCAAGAAACATCACGAAAATATAACGACACCAATTATGGGTAGTGCAAAAGTATCGAACGTTAAACCGCAATTACCAATGGATGACAAGAAATCTATAAAGAACATACTTAAGAAACCGTTCCAGGCCCTCTTTCAAAAAGAAAAAAAGAAAGCGAAAGAACTAGAAAAGGAGACACAGAAACTAGTCCACAATGTTCCAATGCAGAACACTCCGGTAAAAATCACGCCGGTCGCGAACCTTCTAGAAGGATTAAAGAAGCTGCACATAAACGAAGACGAGGATGACTTAAAGAACTTCTCTTTCAAAGTCGTGGAAGAAGAACGGAGAAGCGAGAGAGTCTACTCACAATCGTCAGAAGACAGCGTCTTCTCAGAAAGAATTGATTACAGAACACACAAAAATGACGATAAAGATGACTTGGTGGATTCCTTAAAGAATCTGACAATTGAAAAAGAGAAAAAGAAAATTGAAAAAGAGAAGAAGCTTCAGACTGTCGTTGTCTCTAGAGGGCCAGTAAAAAATAAAGCTGGGGACTTCAGACCGGCAGTTCATCCATATTGCGCTGAGTCTGGTCAAGTCTATAAACAGGTAAGTCTAGGTTTCCCTTTTATATTTTTAGGAAACTGGTACGCTCAAGGGACGTGTGGTGTCCGTCGGTTTTAGAAAGCATCAGCCCATCTCTTAGATATACCATATACCATAGATAACCCAGATATACCATAAACCCTGAGGAACTACATCACCTCTAAATAAGTGCTCGCCAACCCGCTTGGCCAGCGTGGCTTTTTAGGCCATTCATCCCTCACCTATAGGAGGTTGAGGAGGCTCACTTCCAACAGAGAACGAAAGAGAGCGAAAATTGTGCGTAAAATGCACTTACATGTTTTCAGTGACTGAAAGCTGCCAGTGTCCTTTTCTCTTCGTCCGTCTTAACTAGTATTGTAAAAGTGAATTAAGTCAGCGCTTATGAATCTTAAAAACCTTAATCCAGCTTAATCTATAGCTTCGGCCAGCTTCTCAGTTTCGGCCGAAATTTCGTGCGATTCCACGAAGCGTTCACTCTCCGTCCGAAGGAATTGCATTTGACATTTGATACTACTCTGATCACACGAGACTTGGGAATCAAACTTCAAATACTATAGCAATATATCCCACCTTTTAAATAATCGGAGATACCCAATATATATAACTGAACGAAGAAAAGTCAGAATACGATAGCATTTCTTTTGTTCGAACTTCGGTTGGGCCCGAAACTTCCGAAGTGTAAAATCAGAGTATAGAGTAGACTCGAACTTTTAATCTCAAGGGTTTAAGACTTCGCGTTTAATCTTAAGGGTTATATAGGTTTAATCAAGCGCGACCCTCATGATCCTTATACGTGTCTATGCTATCTTCCCCTTATTATGTTATCGGACCTATTCAACCTCATCAAAATTACGATCAGGATGAATATAGTTTTTCTTTGCCTGGGCGTAACCTTTTTTGCGTTCGTAAACAAGTTTATTACGGGCACTTTAAGATTCATATTCGTTTGTTCTCAATATACAACTGAATATACATGTTTGTTCTACAACGTTATATTTGCGGTCGGCAGCACCTAGCCGCGCATTGAATATTTTGATAATTAGCTGCAAATGAGTTTGTATTTGTACAACAGACAATGCGGAAAGACATATCATTAAATAAAGTTACACATTATGTAAGTAATACAGTTTCTTATCTTAAACACATCACGGTATTCCCAATATAAATAGAATTAATGTGTTGTACAGTTTCCTTATAATACAGAAACCCATAAATATAGCTATACATGTTTAAAGCTGTAATTATTCTATTGAGTGATAATTTGAATTGAAGACCAGGGCTATTGACTAAGAATTGAAACAGTGACAAATTCATAAAATCGCGTAGAATGTCAAATGATACCGTCCGAATCAAATATTTATATGAGTATGTACCGTAAGCAGCCCTTTTATAACCCACTTGATAAACATGATGCGTCTTGTTTTGTACATGAGGGATGGATGGCCTTGAAAACGTCACACTGGCCAAGCGTATTGACGAAGCCACTATTTTGAGAGGGTGTAGTTTCTCAGCTAAATATATGTATGTGCCAGTTGGTATCGATATGATATACATATACACATTCCATACAACATACATATATGTTGTATGGAATGTGTATATGTATATGTAAGCTTATTGTATAATGTTGATATTGTATGTATTCATCGTGTATATTTATTTAGAGGTAAATTAGTTATCCTGTTTGTTGTTTAAGTTATAAGTATATTTGTACCTCTCAATGCACCTCCCAATGTATCTCGCTGATCAACCCAAAGGTTAGCTGCTAGAGAACCTTTTGTACCATAAATAAAGTTTTTTTTTTAATAAAAATAATAGTATTGCATTGCGGAAAAAAACACGCGTTTGTTGTAAATAAGCGTTGTTGTCTGTAACTATATTCAGAGAGGACGACATGTTTGGTGCAATCTATACATAAGTTGATAATGTGTACTTGATTATTATTGAAAGGACGATCGTAAAAACGCATGGATATCTTCCCAACTCACCAGTAAGCACAAAATCAGTGACAATGTATTCCCATCCTATCCCTCCCCATCTTTCCAATCCTGCCACGTTCTTTCTATAAAAAAAAATCATTCAAATTTATTTTGTTTATAACGTAAACAATTTACTTCTCATTTCAGATTAACAAAAACACATTCTCAGGCGGTCACTTAATAGCAAACACCCAACCAGACAACTTCCCAGAAGTGGACCAAGCGCTCACACAATTAAAACAAAACAATGCCCAGAACTTCTCGGCCTCTCGCCAAGATCAGGACGATTACTGGCATGTCATACAGGAATTTATCACAGAGGACTCCATACAAAAATTCAACAAAGTACGGAGCTCAGACGACATATTATCCGACTTCACTGAGGTCCAGAATGTTCCAGAAAACTTTCAAACAGTCGGCAGTTTCCCGCCAATTGAAACTGAGCCGAATCCAATCGAAGAGTTCAACATGAATCAAACTTTTGACGATTATAACCTAGAAATGGGTATAGGCTTTGAAGAAGTCCCCAACATCGGGGAGAAATCTTTCATTTTCCCCACTCCTCCCCATTCGGACCACATGGCCAGTCCAATGTCTGACCAATCAAATTTCTACCCATCATGTTCAGTATACACTCCCCCATCGCCGGAAAGATCGTCGCCAATCGATAACAGTGATTATGAGAAATATCAAGACATAGCTCAGTTTGACGAGTCGCCACCAAGCATCATAGACAATGTAGAGGAAGGCATAGACAAGCCGAAAACGCGGGAACGCAACCTATCAACGAGCTCCATGACAATGAAGCAGTATAAAGATATGCAGAAGGAGATATCGACCAGTTTCGCGAAAAAAGATTGTTGCCAATTGAATAGGAAAACATGTAAGGAAATGTTTGAGGAACACATGATGAATTTGAACATGGAGGATCGCAGGGCTTTGTGTTTGAAAGCCGCTAAATTGGACTTGAAACAGGCATCTGGGTAAGTCCTTTGCTCTTATATTTAAAATAATAATAGTGTCATTAGCTCGCCGCCGAGAGAAAACATAGCGTCGAAACCCGTATGCTCCAGAAATAAATATGAAATCTGGAGTATGTGATCCACCAATCCGCACTGGGACCGCGTGGTAGATTACGGCCAGAAACCAGCCCCGGATCTAGGGGGGGAGGGGGCAAACCGGGGTACCTGCCCCGGGCGGCAATTTAAGGGGGCGCCAAATTCATATATTTAAAAAAAACTTGTTTCACTAAAGCGCCTAGCATCCAGGGCGCTTCGTAGGTAATATCGATTGTTCATTTGATTTTGGAACGCATCCTAAGATGATTTTTGAACACGTGCGTAGTGTCTCTGCCAGGGGAATTCCCGTCGCATTTAGAAAAATCCCTCCCCGCAGACAGCACCCCTTCTCCAGGAGCGAAGCCGAATAAAGCCGGTTTTTATTGTCCCGGTCACAAAAAATCCCACCCCGTATATTTATATTGTGAGTTTTTTTGAAATCATTAATCTCAAATGCTGGAGGTGCGGGCGCCAATGTCAAGTTTTTGATTCGGTTCGGAAAAATTGTAGATCCGCGGCTGCCAGGAACCCCCCAGATATTTACTAAGGAGAGGCCTGTGCCCTACAGTGGGATGTTATAGTATGATATGATACAATACTGTTACGTTTATATATAGTTCTCGATATTATTGTAACATTTGCTTTTCGGTGTGAAAATAAATTACGATGGGAAAAAACTGTAATGTAACATAAAACTCAATGTATTTGTTGTTCTACCGTAATCGTTATAGGCAATTGTAAATGCTAAAAACATTTATTTTTACTAAATATATAAAAAAAAATACAAATAAACGATAAGATCAGAAAAACAGTCCATATAGATAGAGAACCAGTTCACACACGGTTATTGTGTTGTACATTTTGATTTCTCGTCATCCTTTGAAAACTAATAAATAAAGTTAATTTCAAAAATCCGTTCTATAAGCTTCATTCACTTGTCTTCAATTGAAAATAGTAATTGAGAAAAATTGGATTGCTTTTCAATCTTTATAGGATACTAGCTTCTGCCCGCGGCTTCGCTCGCGTGGAATTCGGTTATCGCGGTAAATACCCTAAGTCCGTCCCTGGAGAGTACCCTATGTCCGTCCCTGGGTTTCGATTTATCTCCGTACCAAATTTCATCCAAATCGGTTTAGTGGTTTAGACGTGAAAAGGTAACACACAAAGTTGCTTTTTCGCATTTATATTATTAGTATATTTTGACATCTGTGGCCAGTTTCCAGTTGTAATCCAATGCAACCAGCCCTTTCAATATCCATTGCTAGTCACGGGCTGGACATGTGTTGCCTTAAAACGTCACGCTGTCCTAGCGGGTTGGCGAGTCAACTCTTTTAGAGGTGGTGTAGTTCCTCAGGGCTTGTGGTAACCGCTTTGTCAACCCTAGTCGCCTTTACGACACCCACGGATAAACATGGTGTGGCGCTATTCTATAGCTGACCTATCGCCCTATTCTATCCCCATTTTCCCAACCCTTTCTCCAAATCGATTGGAGATCTACCTTTGGACCTTTAGCGCTGCCTACCTTTGGAGATATCCACTCCAAAGGTAGGCAGCAGCGCATCTGGGGTCGTGCCAACGTTTGTCATTTTGGACTGATATTGGCATGTATCGCGGATGTCTATGGGCGACAGTATCCACTTACCATCAGGTGGACTGTATGCTCGTCTGCCGCCTTCATCCATAAAAAAAACATACATTTTTATTACATTATACGTATATGTAATTAAAATAAAGATACAACAGTGGGACTTGATATGCTGATGTTGTATGCACAGTTTAGGTATATTAATAAAATGTATATAATTAATCATCAAAACGCTGTTCTGTACGTGACTGTACAAAGCATCGTCACTATATGGCTGCGGTTTGCAAAAAGTCTCTATATTTATAACACCAAAACATTTGAATTAAAATAAAGAGAAATATAAAACATATCTATGTACACATATACACAGAAACAAATAGTATGCCTACCGATTAGTCCAGTCGGTGGTGTCTCTGTGTACTGTGCAAAACAGTGATGGGTAACTCCGGAGTTAATGGATCAAAAGAGTTGAATCCGCGAGCGGAGCAGAATCCCTTAATTGTTCCATCGAATTGTTATTCATTCGATGGATTGAGCAAAGCAGCGAGGAACAGCTATTTATTATATAATAAATAAATAACTCCTCGGAGTCGATAACAGTTCGCCGGAATCATTGAGTTTCGGCTCCGCTCGCGGTTTCAGATCTTTTGATTCATTGAATCCGGAGTTACCCATCTCTACTGATAACATATTTTGTAACAGTAGATTTTATTATTGGGTAAATATAGAGATGCGCTCTCTCCTAACAGTCTTAATAATTATTTTGTTTCTGTAATTTGTAACTATCTACATTGTGCAATAATATTTTTTTTAAAATGTAATTAACATACAATATACACCAAATTACAATGTGTTTTAAGAATAAGCGCCGAGTGCTAAGTCAGTGCCATTGAACCATAAAAACCTTGAAATTGTTTTAGACTCGAGCTTTTAACCTCAAGGATTTTAATACCATCATCCGTTAAAAACTTGGACTGGGGTTGTCAGGTTTGCTGGCGTGAATTCCGCGACGTAGAAATAAAGCCAATTAAGAAGATGCAAACATACCTTTATATTAATTTATCTTACCAACTTATATTTATCACTACTTCTGGCAACTGCTAATATTTTTTGACAATTTGGTCCATCTAACTTTTTTATAAATTCGGAGCGAGACAAACTAAAATTTACTCTCGTCTGTTGTTTCACCTTACCAGATCGTTCATTCGTCCACAAGTCAAACATGATACTAAAAATTATTTCACAGAAAGCATATTGCTGACTGGTTTAAATAGAATGAACGAAAACCACCTGTCCAAGGTTTTCTTTCTTCATAGACGTGTGTGGCAACGGTGCAATTGGTATATTCCGCAAGTGTCATGTTTTCTTCGTAATAAACGATTACAAACTAAAACGTATCCTGTCAATGGCCAGTCTCGTCGAAGTAAGTCAGTCAGGAGTCGCTCAGTAATGCGATAGATAGGTTTACTGAGGACAGAAGAGGTCTTTTATTTGTTACATAAAATTTTTGTGCGAATTAGATATTTCCGGGACAATATAATAAAGAGGTAACATTGTGTGTTTGTATGTTGAGGGTAATCTCTGGAACTACTGAACCGATTTCAAAAATTCTTTCACAAATAGGAAGCTACATTATCCGTGTCTAATATAGGCTATATTTTAATTTTAATTTTGAAAAAAAAAAAAAAAAAACTTATAAACTGAAGCGAAGCGAGGGCGGGTCGCTAGTGTTTAATGAAAACACACGTTGCGATACTATCTATTTATTTTTATCTTTAGACGTATTGGGACGCCAAACTATATGAGTTTATATTTCATACGTTAGAAAAACCGTGAATCTGCTAAGACGTTTTTTTTTTTTTATGTACGAAGGCGGCAGACGAGCATACAGTCCACCTGATGGTAAGTGGATACTGTCGCCCATAGACATCCGCGATACATGCCAACACTAGTCCAAAATGAGAAACGTTGACATGCCCCCGGATGCGCTGCCTACCTTTGGAGATATAGGAATGGATTTGGAGAAAGGGTTGAGAAAATGGGGAGGGATAGGATGGGATGGGAATGGGCTCTGGCACATCTCACTTACTACCGAAACACGTACGTGCATTAGGGAAATACGATAAAATGGGAAATGCAGTACATTTCAAGGTAGTCTTGTGTGAGAGAGGGGTAACGTGGCCAGTCGAGCGCGCCCAGCGGCTGTTGGATTGCAGCGTGCACTCTCCCCCTCAAAGGGTTGCCGTTGCTAAGACGGTTGCTATAATGAGAATCGTAATATATATTATAGTATATTAACCGTGTATGGTATTTTGCTGTAATACGATGATATTTGAGTATATTATAGCTGCTTTTCTGACGGGCTTAAGATTATGTAAAGAAGTTACATATTTATGTATAATATGAATGATTGTATTTCATAGGACACATACGTTTTTTTCGTTTAGAATTCGCACAAAAGATAAGGAAAGTAAAGAGAACAAATAGCTCATGTAACAATGGCTACGAGTCAAGGTTACAATATTGTAACAGTTTTTTGTCAATAGCACCTAGTGTTATGTAAATCAGAAGCTAATCGATGTATGGTGTCATTGTGTATTCGCATAGAGATGATTCTGTACAAGGTTGTGTAGAACGTGGCGCCACAGACGTCAAAATATATGTAAATATACATGAAAAATGGAAGTCTGAAAGGAACTGTTTCTCTGAACTCTCATCACGCAAATACCACTGGACGGATTTTAATGAAATAACTCACGTGCCGGTTTACTTTTTATCCAGATCAATTTTAGAGTTCCCACGGGAATCACTCTATAGTTCACGCGAACGATGTCGCGGCCACTGCTAGTGTCATCACAATCGTTATGTAATCATTGATTTTTGCCATCAAATGTCAATCGCCCACGTAAGATAGGGTGAACATTTTCCTGTTTGCAATAACACGAGTATTGGTATTGTAATGCGAAATAACTGTGCCAAATCGTGTCAAAAGGATTAACGACTGTATACATAATGAATAATTTATCTATAATCTCGACTCCGCTCCATATTACACATATTACTTCAATATACACGTAAAGAATCGAACCAACACCAGTGTCGGACACGTATCAAAGCTTTGAATCTACTCTGATGTTACGCTTCCGAAGTTCGAAACGAGGTGCTTATTAACCAACCCTACTCTGACTTTCCTTCGTTCAGAGCTCTCTTTGTCGGGTATCTCCGTTTGTTTAAAAGGTGAGATATTGTTTACGTGAAATTTGACGTTTGGTCCCCAAAGTATCTATATTTCGATCGTTGTTTCATGCAATCGGAATAGTTTTTAAATGTCAAATGAACTTCGTTCGGGCCGATACATCGTAGCGAACGATTTTATAGTAGGAATCTACGGAAACATCCGCAGAAACTTCGTTTTTCCACAATTTTTCCAAAAATAATTTGCAGTATTTTTTATAGAAAAAAGGCGGCAGACGACCATACAGTCCACCTGATGGTAAGTGGATACTCTCGTCCATAGACATCCGCGATACACGCCAACATCAGTTCAGAAGGGCAAACATTGTCACGCCCCCGGATGCGCTGTACCTACCTTTGCAGATTAAGGAATGGAATGGGAAAATGGGGAGGGAGAGGATGGGATGAGAATGGGCTCTGGCATACTCACTCACTACCGAAACACGTACGTATATTGGGGAAATACGATAAATTAGGAAATGCGGTACATTTCAAGGTAGTATTCTGTGAGAGAGGGGTAATTATATAATAATCGATTGTTTTATATAAAGAAGGCGTCAGGTGAGCAGACGGTCCTGCTGGTGGTAAGTAGATCAGATACTGTCGCCCTGTAACGTCCACAATACGTGACAAATATTTGCACGCAACCCGATGTGCCACCTACATTCGTAACGTATCGTAATCAGCCCTTTAAGCGTGCACTGCTGGATACGGGCCTCCTAAGGATGTGATGGCTGTTAAACGCCACGCTGGCCAAGCGGATTACACTCTTTTCGAGGTGTTCTAGTTCCTCAGGGCTAGTGGTAGCAGCTTTGTTATTTCTTAGTACTCCAGTCTAAAGATGGGGTGGCCCACACTACACGATCAATATCGAAATTTCATTTTCAGTGTCCTCCACCACATCCTGCTGAGCCTCTCCGAGGGTAATACGGCCGAGGACCTACAGCACGCGCTCTTCTGTCTGATATGCGAACGGATATTGACTGAGAAGCCCGCCGTGTTCGCACAGGAACTCGGTGAGATTGACGTGATTATTCTGTTTATTAGTCCCCATACTAAGGGTTGCCAATTGAAACACTTTATTTGCGGGAAATCGACAATTCAAATGCGGAACAGAGTTGGTAAAGGGTAAAGAAAATTTACCCTTCATTATAATGTCCTTCCTATGCAATGTGTCACTGAAATAACGCAAAAGATGAACATAGGTAGTTGGGTATCAAGAGTAGAATCGATTGTACCAGTTTTTACAATAGGTTATTTTTCTTAGGTTCAATTTCAATTTTTCAATTTTCTATTTCATTTTTTTATTTTTCAAAAGGTTAGTTTTATTATAGGTTATTCTACAATATCTTGAATCCAGCTAGATTAGAATGACAGCTGTCAAATTGCCTCAAATAGTGCTGTATAAAAATAATTAATCTATAAAAACCGTAAAATCACAGAAAGGTTTTATCGTAGTGCATCACACTCAGTCTATAAATAAATACATTGCCTCGATTTGATCATTATTGTCTCAGCACTATTCAAGCCACTTTGACAGCTGTCTTTCTAATCCAGCCAGATTTGAAAGACTATATGTATAGTCGCTCGCGTCGCGTCGTACCGCACGCAAAGCTACCAACGTTTAGACAAAATACATATTTGTAATTTTATTCTTTACCAGCGACCCGCCCTCACTTCGCTTCGGTTTATTAAATTTAAAACAATCGGCATAAGATATTTTCCTGCGGTAAAATGGAGCCTATATTTTAAGTTAGACCTCTAGCAATACATCGGTGAAAACTGCATTCAATTCCATGCAGTAGTTTTTGCGTGATGCGTGTACAAACTTACAGACAGACAGACAGACAAAATGTCTAAAAACTGTTGTTTTGGCTTCTGTTGTTCTAATAAAGACCCCCCATATAAGTTTTTTTTCAATATCTATAATGTACAGACATCGGCCTGTTACAATTTTATTATATGTATAGACTTCTTAAAACAATTTGATTTTTCGCTAGTTTTTATATATTTTAAATTGTACAAATTTAATTTTAAGTACCAATTCTGTTTGTCCCCAGGTCTAAGCCTAATAAAGCTGTCGGTGCTCCGCTGCAACAAGCGGCCGCTGTTCGCGCGATACTTATCGCAGTGCGTTCGCACCGCGTTGCCGCACGCCAGCGTAGCGGGCAAGCAGGTGTTTAACGAGGCAAGTGTTACTTGCTGGCGATTCATGACCGCCTAGTACTTTGAGTTGCGATTTCATATCGTTTATTTATTAACTCTTTAGTGATCCTTGGTCAATGTTACTTGCTGATGACTTATGTTCGCCTGGTACTTATACTTCTTCTTTGCTAAAAAACCACTTTTTGTCCAAATTTAATTAAACAGGGTAATTAATTCAATTACATGCATGTAGTGTATAGAAGAATTAAGACATCATACAATTATCAACTTTCTACATATAACTGCGGCCTGTATAGCGATACTGATACTGAGTACGTTACTTTAAAATCGAGATTAAGTTTTAATATTAAAAAATCTATGTTTATTGATTTAAGACAATTTAGGTATTTCTTTTTTATGGAAAATAGGCAGCAAACGAGTATAAAATCCACGAGAGGAAGCGTTCCTCGATTGACTAAGTACCTAACGATGTGTTGTATTACATTGGATAGATAACGTCACTTTTTCTTAACTTGAATAGAGTATAGTGTACACTCGGCAAAATAGATAAGTTTGTATGCAATAAACTTTGTTCGCAGACTAAACGCTCAACCAATTGAGCTACAAAACCTATGAGAGTCGTCAGAAAAAAATTTGTTACACATTCAGTGAATCAGTTAACGTCGTACAATAACACACGCACAAATAGGTGTGTGTGCGTGTACTTAGTGAGCAACACCGATTGCCTGCAAACTTAACTATAAGCTTTGTATGAGCCTATAACGTCCCACTGCTGGGCACAGGCCTCCCCTATTAAATCACTGGGGGCTTTCTGGCCATACTCCAGATTTTGTATTTATTTCTGGAGCATGTGGGTTTCCTCGCGATGTTTTCCCTCACCGCCGAGCTAGTGACAATTTTTAAAAATACGTACTTACGGTACGGTCCGAGGACAGTGCCGGATTTACCTATGGTGCAGGGTGTGGGGCGCACACGGGCACAGGCTCTTAGGGGGCGCCAAGCGCCGCTCGCGACGCCTCCAAAGAGCCTACTAGAGGGCGCCAGGGTATTGATTGCACCCGGGCGCTACATGGGCTAGAGCCGGCGCTGTCCGAGGATTTGAACTCACGATCACACGAACGTGAGTCGAGTATAGATACCCCTAGGCTATCTGCTTTGCCGTCTTTACAAATATAATAACTGTTTGTTTGTCGCAGGTGGACGCACTAGGCGACAACCTGATCGGCGCGTGCGCTCGCGCCGGCGATGCTTACGGCGACGTGCTGGCGGAGCTAGTGCGTACGCCACCCAAACAGTTACCTCTATTTGACATCAACCACGCTAACGCTGAAGGTAAATACAATTATGAAGCTAATTATGATCTACGCTGTGTTCCATTGTATTTACTTCCCGATCATACCCGTATAAATATGAACGGGCATACAGTCCACCTAACAGAGCCTTCGCACGAAAACAAACCTTTATTGGTAAGGTAAATAAGGTAAACATTCGCGTTAAGACCCGTTTAAATAGATATGTGTGAAAAACGCGTAAATGTCAAATGCTATAAACCTTTATTGGGTTCGTAAACGAGGTGATACGTGGATTTTAAAGTTCATTTTCCTAATTTAAATGAATGAATAGATCTGTTCTACGTTATATTTGCGAAGGTTGATTAATCGGCTGCAAAGGAGTTTTTATTTGTGCGAACACTGACTTGGCCGATACTTTATTTCTTTATAAATAAATAAATGCGATATGGGGTTCTTCAAGAGAGCTGTGAATAGGATTTTGCAAGGTCGGCGGCGCGCCCGCATACCCCCTGGTGTTGCAGGTGTCTATGGGCGGCGGTAACACTTACCATCATGTGGGATCGCTTGCTCGTCCGCCCACTAGTAATTAAAAAAAAGGGTACAACAAAAATAGTGTAAAATAATTATATATAATATATCAATCGATATACTAAATATACTTAAAAAATAATTAACTAATTCACTAGTAAGTACATAACACGTTACGCGGTTGATACCAACCTACTAACAGAAGCGGGCGCGTTCAAAGGTCAAAGACCTTAGCGAGCGTGGATAGTGTTATGCACATACGAGTAAATGTATCAACAAATCTTTATTTTTAATGAAATAATAAGAATCATTTTAATTTTTAGTTAAATATATTAGTTATAGCGTTCTCAGTGACATAATAAAATAATTTACACTATTTTTGTAAGACTTTATATTCCTGCCTACCGTCACAGCTTACCTAACAGCTAGTTCACTTCAGAAGGGTCACATTCTAACGCACACACGCGCGTCTGTGTACGCACGCGGCACACATTCCAAATTACTATACATAGAAGGCTGTAGTTTTAAAACTTAATTCCTATCACAAACATTCATCCTATCCTATACAAAATTCCTATCCTAGCACACACAACACCGGGTGGTGTCAAGCTTGAATGTCAACGTTAGACAGAACTTAAAGACTCCGCTCTAATTTAAATAAAACAAAGTGATTTCTATTAAACTTTTCATTACATTTTGTGTCATGGCCTCAATGTATAGAGCGGGGGTCACGAAATGGCGGACCGCGGTCCGGATCCGGACCGCGGACGTATTTTGTGCGGACCTTAAGAAAAACAGTAAAGTAGTAAAAGACTAAGAATATCAAAATAAAAATTTGTGATAATTTACTTTGTTATTTTTGTGCATCGGCTAGTTAGATGTATCCATAATAAAAAAAATATTCAGATTTCTTTTCGTTTTATCTGTTAATTGACATTTTAAATCTTGATTGCTAGTCAACATCTACCAAACGGACCGCGACAGTCTTATAATTTTTAAAAACGGACCCCCAATGAAACTAATTGGTGATCCCTGGTATAGAGTATAGTTAGTAATTATTCCGCCAATATGGGTGACACTAGTTATATCATAGAATGCCTAGGTTCTAGGCCAGTAGGCATTTATCGTGTCCACGTAGTGGAGTGAACTAGCTGTTAGATATATTCGAGTAAAAGTTGTACTACCGTCCTATCCCGATGGGATAGAACGCCCAAGTTTGAAATAAGTTATCCTATCCCAAGTTATTGTTATTTGCAGGTCATTCAGCGTTACACGTGGCGTGCGCGGAGCACAGGGCGACCTCCCCGCGACTATATATAGTGCACATCCTACTGCATCACGCCGGTGCTGACCTCTGGAAGGGGGTGAGTACCATCTATTAGACCTGTATATATCAAAAACGAATTTCCCTGTCCCTGTATATATTTCCCTTGAGGGAAAGTACACTAAATATACCGCGAACCCGTAGGCTGTGAAACGAACTGCCTCAAGAGGTATTTCCATTAAAATATGGGATTCCATCAAGAGAGGTGTGAATAGGATTGTGCAAGATCGGCGGCGCACCCGCGTACCCCCTGGTGTTGCAGGTGTTCATGGGTGACGGTGACCACTTACAATCACGTAGACCGCCTGCTCGTCCGCCATCTCTTTTATAAAAATAATCTAAATACTGCTGTTTTGGACTCTATAGTATCACCGCCACAACACGTAGCAATTATTTTTTCCAAATAATATTTACTCTTAATACGTGTCAACGGAATAATGCAAAACGTGGAAACGTCAACTGATTTAAAATATATAAAACCATTTCAGAGTTAAATTAAATTATTTTAGGTAATGAATCTAAACTCACAAACATGTAAAGTTTTGTTGTTCTATCTAAAACGTTCGTAGTCCTCATTACAGGGTAATAACCGGGTGTAAAGATGGCACTGCGCGTAAAATAAAAAATATACTAGAATGTACTATCTATATATATAAAAATCGATGTTGGTATATCTGAGATTAATAGACTTCCACACCGTTTGACCGATCACCATGAAAGTTGGCACATGTGTGTATTTTTTCATGGAGAAGGTTTTTATGCTATCCACTTTGTCGTAACTCACCACTAGATGGCGCTGCAGCACATCAACTTCTATACCGTTCAACCGATCGCCATGAAAATTGATATATATAGGTATTTCAGCACGGAGAATATTTTCGAGCTATCGACTTTGTTGTAACTGCCACGAGATGACGCTGCAGCACATCAACTTCTATACCGTTCAATCGATCGCAAAAATCATATCGACGGAAAAACAGAATAATTTGTGATTTTATATACAGAGGTAAATAAATATACACAGGCGGGACAACGTTATAAAAAAAACGTGTTGAAGAAACCGTTAGAATCGTTTCTGGACTCCACACTGAACGAGCCATTTTCATCTTTTGCGTTATTTCAGTGACACGTACATATTTGGCCTATTTATTATTTTATCTGTAGATGTTTAATTAATCGTATATATCCCTCGTTGGCGATGCTAAATGTCACATTTATGTGCCAGGACTTAAAAGGCGGAGACACGGCAGTCCACTTGGCAGTGAACTCGCCGCACTGCGACTTGCGCCTCGTCATGATATTGTTCCGACACATCGACCGAAAACTGTGGAAACAACTTGCGCACGCGCAGAACAGGAGGTGAGATATTGCTTTGAGATTTTATTTTGTACTAACGTTCGTGCGTGTGAACTTTAATGATTCTCGTGGGATCCCTTATAAAGGATCTGAATAAAAAGGTACCCTAAATGTTAAATGGCACATAAGTTATAAGAATACCAAGTTTTATTAAAATCCATCCAGTAGTTTTTGCGTCCAGACCGACAAAATAATCTACAAATGGACGATTTTATTATAATATATGTATAGATCACTCTTATTCTCTTATTCACGGGTCTGCTGGAAGAGATCTCTGCAGGAGATAAACTTACCATTTGTACATCTCTCATATTTTATATAGCTATATAGTTTTTTTTTATTTTTTTATAAAAAGAAAGTGGCAAACGAGCATACAGTCCACCTGGTGGTAAGTGGATACTGTCGCCCATTGACGTCCGCGATACATGCCAACATTAGTCCAAAATGGTAAACTTTGGCACGCCCCCGGATGCGCTGTGTATCTTTGTTGATGAAAGAATGAATTTGGAGAAAGGATTGGAGACGTGGGAAGGGATAGAATGGGAATGGGCTCTGGCATATCTCACTCACTACCGAAACACGTACATACATTGGGGAATATGATAAAGTGGGAAATGCAGTACATTTCAAGGTGCAGTATTCTGTGAGAGAGGGGTAACGAGGCCAGTCGAGTACGCCTAGCGTGCACTATCCCCCTCCAAATGTACAATAAACTAAATAAAAAAATGTACAAAACAATACAAGTGTACAGATCTAATTAATGTAATTGATGTCTTAGTCATGCGACGACAATACAGTGAGCTTTCTTTAACATAAGATTTAATTAATTAAATAGTAATTGGAAGTAAATAAAAACGAAGTAAAATAACCGAGAACAAAGTACAATAAATGGCGAATGTACAATAAGGATAATTTATAAATTAAATTTCACTTTATTGCTTATTTTACAACTACCCACTGTTTACTTATACGCAACGCGAGCAATACGTTTTAAGATTTGACATTTATGATTGATCTTAATAATTATTTCATACCGCGAACCCGTCGGAGGCTGTGGAACGAACTGCCTCAAGAGGTCTTTCCATTAAGCTACGGTATGGGGTTCTTCAAGAGAGCCGTGAATAGGATTCTGCAAGGTCGGCGGCGCGCCCGCACGCCCCCTGGTGTTGCAGGTGTCCATGGGCGGCGGTAACACTTACCATCACGTGGGACCGCTTGCTCGTCCGCCCACTAGTCTGTAAAAAAATTTAAAAAAATATATTATGGAAAATTTAAAAGTATGTATACGTTTTTGGGTAATCAAAAGTAGATATTTACACGTTTAAAACGGGAATTTGAAAGTTGTGGTTTTGGGAGTTGGTATTTTAGGTTATGGATATCCTGACAAGTGTACGTTTTGGGAAAGCAGACTTGTTGCCACTGGAGGATATCAATTATTCAGGATGGGATTATGTGAGATGTATCCAACAGAAATAGATGGGGCAAGTAAGATATGGAACAAACAATAACTATAACTTTTTATCCACAGCTCTGTAACTCCACTGGAATACGCCCGATCGGCGACAAAATCAACCACCAGACAGAACTACCCTCACGAAGTGCTTGAATTCCTCAAGAAGTGTCGTTGAAACAACAACATACGCGCGCAATTGCTTGTGTTAAATAAACTGTTTGCACTGTACCGTTTTTAATTACCGGGTATTTGTTTTAAAAGCGAAATAATCGACGAATTTAGAGGCTAAATTCATTGTCTTTCGCACTTCTATAAGGCAATTTCAAATCAAATTTTGAAATATCTGACCTTATTATGGCTTTGTTCCAAAAACATGCAATATTCTTTCTTAAACTGTACGTCACTGAAATAACACTGTAATCTCGATAGTTTGTACAGGTAACTAAAGTAGAATCGTTTCTACCAGTTTTTACAATACGCTTTTCCTTTCATAACTTTCTGTTCATTTCTTGTATATCTTTTATTCTACGCGTATCGCGAGTACAGGTCGCGACCCTGCACTGCGTAATGACCGCTACGAACGTTTTAGATAGAACAAACAAAACTTTACTTTTGATTTGGTTCCTAAAATAATTCTATTTTTCTCTAGAGCGGTTTATTTTAAATTAGTTGACGTGATTCGGGTTTTGTGTTATTTCGATCACACTCTGTATGAATATGGTTTATCCTTTTTTATTTTCATGGTACGAAAAGAGACTCAATATAATTTATATTGTCAAAGCTATATATTCGTGCGTTTTCAAATTCATAATCATGAATTGTGATTTTTTTACGAAGAAACGACACGTCTATTAATTTTAAGTCGGATTTATCGGACTAAAATCATCGTGCTCATATCGCCCAAGATGTATTTATCAGCCAGAAAATATCATTGTTTTTAATTAATTAAAATAGTGGCATGATTTAAAGCGTCAATTATTTAAAAAAAATATTTATTTGTACTTTACCAAGAAGTTGACATGAAAGTTGATATGTTTACGTCGAGTTTCGACAGTAATTATATTAAAAACCGCAAACCGCAGTTTTGCGTCAATGCATGACTACGATTCTATTTTATCAATAAAATACTACAGTACCTTTGAAATATAGTGCCTTATAAATGTGTGTGCACATTTTTTTAATTAAAAAATGTTTAAATGCTTTCACACAACGTAATTGGCGCCAATCGCCATTTTACTTTTGGTTTTTTTTTTTTTGTGCCAAAAAGGCATGCGATAGTCTGGGACCATGCAGGCTAAATATGTATAGATTTTGTATGTATTATTACTTTTTTCAGAGGATTATATATTATTAATTGAGATTATGTGAACAAACAATCTTTTATGTTCTAATTTTACTTTTAGTACCTAATCTAAGATGCTAATTTTCCGCAATATGGCGAAGTGTTTTATGTTCTTTTCTATTTACTGTATGTATATAAGGTCTTAAGAACTTTCTTTTATTTCAAGTTAATTTCATTTTAAGAAATATTGGCCTTGATTGATCTCTTACATTTTATTATACTTTTGATCTGATATTTGTTACAAATGAAGTAAATCGGTATAGTTTTAAGAAAACATTACCGAAAAGAAATAGAAAAAAAAATATTTAGACCATATCCCACCTTGTTGTGAAATCTTTTAAAAATGTCGATAAAAGAAATTGAAAAATGTTTATCAACTTACGGATGTGGATTTATGGAAAATTAATATTAGTAATATAATATAAGTTTGTACCTAAACGCTAGTGCGCTGTAATTAAGAACACAATTTCAATTTTAATAAAGAACGATAAAAATCGATTGTTTTTCTTGTCATTTTCTCAAATGAGTAGGATACTTGCAAACACTATTAGACTTCTTTTACCGGATTAAGCTTACGCGGGAATTTCAATCAATGATAAAAATTACTTTAGAGAATGAACAATTTTTATTTACCTAATTCCTGAATAATTCATTTTACGAAAAGTTTGATTTTGATAAACTAACAATATTTGTAACAGGACTATCTACTCAAATCTTCTGTTGTAAATGCACGATTTGTGACTATGACCAAACTAAAATTCATTAAAATAAATACAGTCTTATTTTTAAGATACATAAGTATATTTTTTTTATTTTTCTATACTTTAGTTTTCTAACCTTTTTTACATGTTAAATGTATCATATACCAACAAGACAAAACATTTAGTAATAAGAGAGATTGATAACATTGTTTTAAATTTCAATAAATTTTGTTAACATAATTCGTTTTTTATTTATGTCACCTGAGTAAATGGACTTTATTGTCGGTATGGACTTATTTCAATTCAATTTATTTATTTGCAATGTGCCTTACAAATGTTGATAAATACATAGTCACATCGACACATTTGCTAATAATGGTGTACACAATTACACGTCTAACATAAAAATACATAAACGCTTACAAAAAACAAAGAAACAACATCAAATAGTGTGGTTAAGATTTTCCAACTTAAAATTGTGTCAAGATACTGTTTAAATAAAAACGTGATCTAACATATTTTTCTTAGATAAAGCGTTAAAATATATTGTATTTTTTTTTTGAAGATTTCTCTCAAATCTCCACATCTGGGAAACCGAAACCAACAAAAAATTATATTTTCTTAGTTAATGTTACATTTCATATATGTATAGATAGTTAGATATACGTTATTGTACACCAAAAAGAAAACCGGTTCAGAAATAATGTAAGTACAATTGATCTAAAAAATAAAGATACGGTCATTCAAACCTTTACCTCAACCGCTCGTCGTAAAACAAACTATTAGAAATCCTCTTAGTACGCCATCACATCACTACGACAGCGTGCGTAGGCTGCGTACGTACTTGACTTTGTAAGAGCGGCATAGTCTTTTTTTCTGTTTGAGGCTCTATATTTCAAACATCTAAGTGTATTACTACATCTAGGTACCGTCGACGTTATTTATTTGAATGTTGACTAATACATTTATAGAAAATGTACAATTATTAGAACATTTTTAAACGTATATGTATTTAATTATTTACCCTACCTTTTTTTCCTCAGCTTTTTGATAATATTATATAATGATTCATTTCTTTTCTTTAATCTAGTAATTTGTTTTTGATGACTTAATTTTCTTACTTTTTGCAAAATTAAGCAACATATTTTTTCTAAATTTCCGTTTCAGAATAATCTACGAGCCGTATCGATTATAGACTATCTTTCACAAAAGTCTGTGGCATAGACGTCTAAAATAAATCTAAAGGTTCTAAACAACCTTCCAGGCCACAATATTTAAAAAATAGTTCAGCTTGCGTTCCAAAACGTGTGATACCTTTTGACAATCTAAATAGTAAGCATCCTTCATAAATCATAATTCATAATACAAAAAGAGACGCAGTAGTATATACATCCTCCGTGGTACGTTTATATATTTATTATCATTTAAGTCACAAATGTAAGTTTTCTAATAAGATTACTTTCATTTACTTATTATTTTTTATTATTAAAAAATATATTATTATTATATTGTATAAAAATAAATAAATTCTGTAATTAAAATAAAATAACAAAATGAGGCAGCATTAATAGATTGTCAAAGAGCGATAACCGCATGATTTTAAACGCTGTTCAATATTTTATTTTTAACATCTAAAAGTTGTCAAATTTGAAATTTATCAAACGTTTGAAACGGTTCTTCATTTACAAACATTTCTCCTGTTTTGTTTTAATTCAATAAACTTAGATTTTTAATTACTTCATTTTTCAGTTACATAACATAGTTATTTCAGTTTGAGATTTAAAATACAACTAATTTCATAAGCGGCGGAATCAATATAGTTTTAAAAAAAAATGGAGACTAATCTTGAAGCAAGTAAGTAACAAAACTTGTTTATTTAATTTATTACTGCCCCTGCAATTTCCATTACCTCATTTAGGACCAGTCAGTAAAACGTGTGGCTACCTCCCTCTGTGTAAATAAAGTGGGGCCAAATTGCAAATTGCCAAATTGAATCGCCGAAACCATTCATTTGTACCCGACCCCACTTTTTAATTTTTCTAGTTATAAATTTAGGCCTAAAAAAACCAATCTTGGCCCGAATGTATGTTTATGGCCACCTTATGCATAGAGACTAATTGCCTAACTAAGACTAAGACTAACCGCTAGGTCTAAGTATAAACCAAGAACTTCCTTATGTCAATTTCTCTCACCCTTATTTACAATGTATGCTTTCTTCACGGTATGGTAAAATTTTAATAAAATGTCACATATAGTAGAAAATAATCATTTATTACCTTGAGGCTTGTTTCAATCAAAATACTAAACAAACAGGAATTATAAATCCTTGAATAATATGCATAACTCACCCCCCCCCCCATGTATAATGTACATTTGTTGAAATGGATGTCAGAATGTGCGCTCTCGCTTGGAAACAAGCGAATTGTTCTCAAAATCAATTCACCTTTTCGATGCAAATATAATTGTTATTCAACCTATTAATCCACTTGAAAGAACACCAGCCTATTCTGTAAGTAGTCCTGGATTTGATTCCCGATCACACATTTGTTTAAACACAAATGTTTGTTAAGATGTTTCTGGACCCATGAGACTGGGAACCCTAGTATGGGTCATTGAGCATGGGATTGTTGTTCTTAATTATTGTCATTGCATTATATGAATTATCAGCGAGAAAATAAATTAAAAAATCTCAACTAAAGGGGGCACCACCGGTACCAGCCGAGTCTAAAACACCAGTATTGCGGTTTGTATAATATAATATATAGGATATAAGGAAATTTGTAAACAAACTGCAGGGCACATTTCTTATCAGATTGAAATAAAATTTGTCAAAAAATACTTTGGGTCTATAATCTCTCTTAAATTTGAAGATGAGCCAAATCACAATAATAGTTCCAAAGTAATGATGTGTAAACTATTAATAAATCTCAAACTAAATTTGATGTGTATATACAAACTATATGTCATTGGATATGGGCTTGTAAAGCTCTACAACTCTGTTCTAAATTACTTTTCTTCTAAAACATGGATAATAAATTAATAAGTATAGTACATCAAAACGTCAACACGTATTTTGTTGCGCTCCGTACCTTAAAATAGCTTACGCGTGAAAAAGTATTAGTTATAGTGAAAGTTTTATGTGTTCTTGTGCCCGTAAGTGTCACCTACCAGCTGGTGTACTCCGCGAGTGCCTGTGTCCAATGGTCATCGAGATATAAGGAGAAAGCCGGAGGGCCCATACCATCAACAACAACAATATAAAAAGCATTGAGGGTAGTTTCATTGTTTACATTCTGACATTTTTACATTTTGTTTACATTTTCAAAAGTGTAATCGTTTGTAGTTTGGTGCTTCATGTTTGAAGCGTTGATCGCTCAAAACGCTAGCATTTTGCCAAGAATGCTAGCGTATTTTTGGCAGATGCCAAATATGTAACTACCTGCTGCGGCGCAGCTATAATTTGAGTTTTTGTGCTCCTTTCATGATGTCATTTACGGGTGATATGGAGGATGATGACACCACTCCTCTGTGCCGGTGGTGTGACCAACCCTTTGAGGAAAAGTCCAGGCTTGTAAGCTGTAAATTGTGCAAGCGGAAATATCACTCCCGCTGTTCGAAAGGCATTGAGATTCTGCCGAGCGGTGCCATGGCAGCATGCTGCGCTACCATCACTAAAGGGGATTTAAAATCTTTGCTTTCCAAACTTGCATGTGACCTGCAAAAGAACATTGTTGGTGACCTTCGCAAGGACCTGAAAAAGATGGCGGAGCATATCAGGGCTCAGGACGTGAAGATAGATGAACTATCCGAACGTGTCTCGGCTCTTGAGGCGTCTGCTGGTGTTGGGAACTCCTTGGTCGATGACGTCGATGCTTTCGCAGAAATCGAGGATCGTCAGCGCCGATCGTGCAATGTGATGTTTTATGATCTCGCACCTTCGGAGGATAGCCAGGACGACCTGTCGGCGGTCAATCGTGTTCTTGGTGAAATTTCTGATCTTCCTCTCGCAGTGAAAACCTATCGTTGCAAAACTGCGCGCACCACTGGCTACGCTCCGCTTAAGGTTACGTTCAACAACGCATCGGATGCTGTTACCATTCTTAGAAATAAAGCGAAATTTTCTAAGTTTAAAATTAAATTGAAAAATGATCTTACTCCGGCTCAGGTATCGCGTCTTAAATTATTGTACAAAAAACTTGATGAACGCGTAGCGAAGGGCGAGAAAAATCTCCGTGTCCGCCATGTCAGAGGTGTTCCAAGAATCGTTAGCGTTGATCGAAAAAACTAGGCGGGACGGGATATACAACCGACTGCGTTGGAGAGTTCCTTTTTTATTTTCAAAATGTTAGAGGTATGAAAACAAAACTAGCGAAGCTGCACGACTCGATATTGTCGTCTGCTGTTCATTATGATGTTATTATTTTCGTCGAAACGTGGCTAAATGAAGCATACAGTGATAATGAGTTACTTTTGATAAATTATAAAATTTATCGCTGTGATAGAAGTTATGATAGTAGTGATAAGGATGAAGGGGGTGGTGTACTCATTGCGATTCGGAATGACTTGATAGGTCTGAAAATTGAAGACTTTTCGCCGAACATTGAGCAGGTGTTTGTTTACATAGAGAAACTTAACCTCGTGATAGGTGCTGTTTATATTCCTCCGCGTCGCGACGAAACTGTTTATAATTCTCATGGTAAAGATATCGAACATTTATGCTCAATTTATAAATCTGCGAAATTTGTTATTGTGGGTGATTACAACCTACCCAAGGTTAGATGGAAGCGTGGTTATTGTGATGATAGCTCTGAGTTTATTGACTCTCTTTTGTCTGTTAATGCGTTACAACACAACGAAATATCAAATTGTTCTGGTAATATTTTAGACCTTGTTCTTACAAATTTCAACTACATTCCTATTGTTAATGCTCTTGAACCGTTATTACCAATAGACAAATTTCACCCACCACTTAGTTTTGAAATAAAATTACCGTGCACAAATAACTCAAATGACCAAGAATTGAATTACTATTATAATTTCAAGTACGCTGATTATCAAAACATTATTTTTGAGTTGAATAATATTAATTGGATAGAATTTTTTTCCGATGCGGATGTAAACGTGAATATTGCTGATTTTTATTCTTTTTTGTATTTTCTCATCAATAAATATGTTCCGTATTGCCGTGAAAGGAAAAAATCATATCCACCGTGGTATTCCACTTTGCTAATCAACATGATTCGCGATAAGAAAAAACAACATAAACTTTTCAAACAAACATCTGCCTATTCACTACAATGAATTTTCTCGTTTACGCGCCGCATGCAATGTCATACAAACTGAAAATAAATTGTCTTATTTTTCAAATCTTGAAGAATCGATCAAATACAACTCGAGGGCCTTTTGGAATCATATTAGCGCGACTACTGATTACAATGAGATTCCTGACACTGTTCACCATAAGTCAGACACATCTAACAACCCTGTAGAAATTGCAAATCTTTTTGCTTCTCATTTTAAATCGAGTTACAATTTTGATGTAAATAATCAAGCAAATGATCATGTTATCTCACCTACTGATTACAATTCTACTTTTTATATGAACTGTATAGAATTATCTCTTAGTGCTGTATTCGATGAAATTGCCAGGCTGGACATCAGTAAGGGTGCAGGGCCTGACTTAATTCCTAATATCTTTTTGGTCAACTGTATATATGCTGTGACAAAACCTTTGCATCTTCTTTTCTGTAAATCATTAGCTATGGGCATTTTTCCTGATGCCTGGAAGCTTGGCAAAGTTGTTCCCATTTACAAGAGTGGTGATAAATCAGATGTATCAAACTATAGGCCAATCTCTATTCTTAATTCTATACCGAAACTTTTTGAAAAAATGGTCACTAGTTGCGTTTATAGCAATTTCAGGAATATTATATGTGAACAACAACATGGTTTTATCGACAAAAGGTCTGCGTGCACTAACTTAGTAATTATTAAAAAACATATAACCGATGCCTTTGAGAAGTATGGACAGATCGATGCGATTTACACAGATTTCTCAAAGGCATTTGATAGTGTAAATCACGATATACTGGTCTCAAAGTTGAATAACATGGGTATTGGAAATCCGTTGTTAAGTTGGCTGAAAAGTTATTTGACTGATAGATCTCAATTTGTCGAGATAAAAAATTGTAAATCTAAAGTTATAAAAGTTCCTTCTGGAGTCCCGCAAGGCTCCCACTTGGGCCCTCTTTTGTTTAACTTTTTTATAAATGATTTACCTTCATGTTTAAAATTTTCTTCGATACTTTTATACGCTGATGATGCTAAAATTTATAAGAATATTGAAAACTCTGTTGATGCAGAACTTCTGCAAATCGACATTGATAGTGTAATGGAATGGTGCAATCTAAACTTATTGAAACTCAACGTTAAAAAATGTTCAATTATTTCATTCACAAGAAAGAAGACTGGTATAGTTTACAATTATGTTATGGGTAACGATCAATTGCAACGGGTGGAGACTGTTAAAGATCTCGGTGTCTTGCTTGATGCGAGGCTTTATTTTAATGATCATATCAAAACTATTTCTTCTAAGGCAATGCGAATGTGGGGATTTGTTTATAGAAACACGTCGGAGTTTTCGCGCGTTAGTACACTACTTTTACTATATAAGTCTCTCGTTCGCCCTTTGGTGGAATATTGCTCAATTGTCTGGTCTCCTTTTACAAACGAACAAATTAAACTCATTGAAAAACCTCAGCATAATTTTCTGCGACACGCGGCCTATCGCGATGGTCACGGAATGTCACGCGATAATCATGATTATTCTTACATTCTTAGTAAACTGGATTTGCAATCTTTGCAGGAGAGAAGAGTAATTTTTGATCTCACTTTTTTATTCAAAATTATTAACAACTTTTTAGATTGCTCTTTCCTAACATCGCACATAAATTATAGAATAAGTGCTGCTGGCACGAGGAACTGATGTGTTTTATGTCCCCTATAGAAGAACTGACGTTAGCAAGAATGAAACTTTGATACGACTAACGCTCTTGGTGATACTGTTAATTTTTATGGTAACGATATTGTTGAATTTTCGCGCCAACTGAGAAGTTCTGATCTTATGTTGCTTTGAGTTGTACTTTCTATTTTCCTTTCTTTAATCTGTTATGTAAAAAGGGTATATCCCGTATAAATAAATAAATAAATAAATAAATCTTCTTTTTCGCCAGTGCCTATCTTTCACATTTTTTTGTTTTTCTTTCAGAAATAATTGAGCTTCAAAGCATAATCTCCAAGATGCCACTCCACATGTGCTGTCTAACAGTCCTCCCAGAATTTGGTATACAATGGACACAGCTGTCTCGGGCAGTGAGATATGCTAAGTTGCCAATGACTGCAGCCAATATTGCCAAAGTGATTTGTAAGCATGCTATCAGCATGCAACCAGTGGATTTAACTGAAGTGGTAGCCCGTTGCAGGCTCCAGTGTGAGTAGATAAATATCTTTTTATAGCTGCAAAATATCCAAAGCAAAGAAACCAGTATTTTATCAACATGACACTCAATTTTTATTCTTCAGTGGCAGCAACCCAAAACAAAGTGTGGCATATGATAAATCTCTTGGAGCCACATACAGAGGAATCAGTCGCTGTTATGTTACGTATGATACCGAGAAGGATTGCGCATGCCCTGCACAACTCGAGGCTATCAAAGAGTTCTAACATTCACCCAGAGGTAAAATATTTAGATTTACACAATGGAGTTTACTGGCTTTAGAACTACAGTCGGATTTTTTATTCAAGCTGACTCCAATAAATCTCTGACTGGCAAACAGAGTGAAATTTATCATGTCCCTGATTCAAATAAATATCCAACTTTAGACAATTTTATGTAAATAAAATATACTATAATATATATACTTTATGCCTTAGCTGATCTTGCAAGTTTCGCCATATCCTCCTGGAAGCCATTTTGTCAAGTCTGTTCTTGAAACTGTTTATAGTTGATATTCAATTATTTCTGGTGGTAACTTATTCCATATGTCCACAACTTTGTTCTAAGAATGTTATGGCCTGCTTTTGTATTGGCCAGTTTTATTATGTGTCGAAACACAATGCAACCTTTGAATTAAAACAAAATAAAGATTAGTCATTATCTAAAATTATTTATTTTCAACAGATCCAAAAAATTCACATAAACGATCTGATCTACATCAGCGTTCAGTTAGTGTCAAGTAGGAAAGCTGGTGCCCCTTTGTATTTAGCAGTACCTTTGGGACAACCAGTGGCCTTTGTCACATCACTTCATTCACACAACTTGCTCAGGGCTTGTGTTGAAGGTAAGAATAACTATAAGGCACTACAAAAATAGTGTGATATATTTTAATATGTCAATCAGTATGATAAAACTATAATATCCATAGAAATCTAAATAATAAGAGACATGGCCGTCTTAGGCCATGCAGGGGTCCTTGGGCACACAGAGTTTGGGGCCCATTTAGAAACCAAAAAGAACATCAATGAATGAAAACATCAGATTTTACTTTGGTTTAATGACTTTATTGGTTTAGTGCTTTATACAAATCAAATATAAGTGATGTGATTACTGTTTTGAGAATTGGACTTACGTTGATGTTAATGGTTTCTTTCGAGTCGGCTATCAAATGTAAGGATTGCACGAGTAGAATACGATAAAAACTTGTTTTTAGTTAAAAAATAATTTTACTTATTTATTGATTAATTGGATAAAAAAATACATAGGCACTGGATTTCGGTATTTCGGGGCCTCCATCGGGCCCGGGGCCCTGGGCCTCACGTGCCCTTAGGGTAATGACGGAACTGATAAGAGAATATAAATGGATAAGAGAATATCTACCACCTGTATTACCGGGAACGGCGGTTCGCTGCTACTACTACATACACAATAAATACGCAATTACGCCTACACACGTTCCCAGCACGTTGTGCAAGCTTTTTTTTTTTTTTTATAGACTAGAGGGCGGACGAGCAAGCGGTCCCACGTGATGGTAAGACCTCTTGAGGCAGTTCGTTCCACAGCCTACGGTTCGCGGTATAAAATATTTTTTGCAGCGAACAGTGCGCGACACCTCCGTATCGAGGAAATGCGGATGGACCGCACTTCTGTGACGGGAGGTGCGGTTGTAGAAACCCGAGGTGGGAATTATATTAAACAGTTCCTCAGAGCATTCCCCATTGTACAGGCGGTAGAACACACAGAGAGACGCAACGTCTCTCCGAATGCTGAGGGGTTCTAAATTAAACCCTAACTGTTGCACGTTAACGTTGTAAATACGTAGCTTTGGCTCGCTCACTCACACATGGACAATAGTTACTATATTTGTGTTATTGTTCACACTAGTGCTTGATACCAAATAACGATATTACGTTAATGATTGATTATTAAAGAGTAAAAGGGTACTAATTGTTAGCGTGTGCTTCATTTCCGATGAAATGTTAACTCTTGAAACGTTATTGGTATAATTACAAGTTGTGAAAGAGTTTCCGCAATTGGAAATGCTGCAAACACCATGTTTACCGCTGTACGTTTCAAGAACAACTGAATCACAACACGCGCACTGGTGGCGTACGCGTCACCATCGCGTCGATAAGCTCTCCCGAGTTTACCACTTCTATTTTCTTATTATTTAGATTTCTATGGTTATATGTAACTAAAAATTACTAAATAATTGTTGATTAATTTGCTGCTATGTGCATAACACGATTGACACGTCACTGCCAGAACCTAGCGGCGTTCAAAGGGCAAAGACCTGAGCGAGTGTGGACAGTGTTATGCACATACTATGCACATTATTAGAGGGGGAGAGTGCACGCTGCAATCCAACAGCCGCTGGGCGCGCTCGACTGGCCACGTTACCCCTCTCTCACAGAAGACTACCTTGAAATGTACTGCATTTCCCATTTTATCGTATTTCCCTAATGTACGTACGTGTTTCGGTAGTAAGTGAGATGTGCCAGAGCCCATTCCCATCCCATCCTATCCCTCCCCATGTTCTCAACCCTTTCTCCAAATCCATTCCTATATCTCCAAAGGTAGGCAGCGCATCCGGGGGCATGTCAACGTTTCTCATTTTGGACTAATGTTGGCATGTATCGCGGATGTCTATGGGCGACAGTATCCACTTACCATCAGGTGGACTGTATGCTCGTCTGCCACCTTCGTACATAAAAAAAAAAAACCTATATGTATTAATATATTAATAGTTTTAATATAATAAAAAAAATCATGAAATATGTTAGTCTAATGATTGAAATATTTACACTATCTTTTATACTTTTGTAACTGGTTTTGTTCTTACAACTTTTCTGAATTTGATATTTTTTCCAAATAAAGAAGTTGAATTCTTTCTGATTGTTACTCTGCACTGCTCACTACACGCTAGCTCAGGGCCGTCTTTACCAGGGGGTGCAAGGGGTGCGGTGCACCCCGGGCGCCCCCTGTCGAGCGCTGAATTCAGTGCCGGCTTTACCTATGGTGCAGGGGGTGCGGTGAACACGGGCGCAGGGTCTTAGGGGGCGCCGAGCGCCGCTCGCGACACCTCCAAAGAGTTCAAAACGCCTACTAGAGGGCGCCCTGCACCCGGGCGCTACATGAGCTAGAGCCGGCGCTGCGCTAGCTGCTAATGGAACCGCTACTATTAGACACCTACATATATGCAAACCAGCACGAGTGTACGTACGCGGCGCGAGTGTACCGTGAGAAGAGATTTGAAAAAGTCAACACAAAAGTTCTTAGTTTTCACGGGAGAAATTCAGTGTGAACAGAGTGTAGGTATTTTTTATTTCATCCTATATATTTACAACATTATTCTTTCAGGTCTCGGCTACAAGAAATACGAAGACGCGAAACTCTATGGTTCCGATATAAAATCTCTTCTACGCATAAACAGTCGCTCAGACAACGTGTATCACATCACCGACCTACCTCCTTATGCACCGAGACCTATCATAACAAACAATGGAATCGATTACACAAATAAATCTTACAACGAAAATTACGTAGACAACATTTTAGGTCCAAACCCTCCAGTAATCAACGAACTGAAGATAAATTTCACTAAACCTTTTTACGATAATACTATTCTAAATAAGAATGTAAATGTAAATTTTGTTATAAAAAGTTCGGATGTAGCGCAGAGTTTGAAGTCGTTGGTGAGTATGGGAGCGTTGGCGCCAACATCGAGGATTTTTCATTTTTTCCACGAGTTAAGGTCTAATAAGTTTTCTGTTATTGAAGAATAAATTTATCAAAGTTAAAAATTACCCTTCCAGGCCTATTTCATAAAGTTCATTCTATTCATTGATTCAATTATATTCGGAGTGCAAACTGCTTACTGTACGTCAACTATACATACTGAGTTCTCTTTTTGATCTCCACAGCGCTCTCCCGTTCGATCCTAAAGTGCAGTGTAACAAACGCAGATTCGATATTGTGTGCAACACAAAGATATATAAAATCCGGCGACTTTATATAACAAAGATATGTAATATCTTATAATAATTTTTATATAAAATTTAAATAGGCGACAAAGATATATAAAATTTTTGTATCCGGCGACAGCGATGTTTCTTTGTACCCTTCTTATACAATAAAATTAATTGCACAGTTGCGGCTTCACCACCCTGGCGCGGATTTAGTGAGGAGGCAATGGGTACATTTGCCCACGAACCCTGAGTCAAGCATTATCATAAATTTTAACAAATAAATTGAAAACTTATAAGTACTGATCAAAATAATTACTTAATTTTAATAGTTTAAAATTTTATTTTTTTTATTCCCTAAGAATTATATGGATGAACAATTAAAATTTTATATATTTTTTTTCCTTTTTTTGAGATAAATAAAATTATAAAGAAATTGATTAGCGGAATCCTGTATCCGCGCCCGTCAACCACCTCAATAGATATCAAACTAGAAACAAAATCATGAACTGGCTATTAAACCATAATTACAATGAAATACAATGATACCGAATCCTTACTTATACCAATGCGCTAAATTATTCTTAGCAACCTGTACATAACATGTTTAGCATCTGTAACTCTTATACACACACACACACTCATACATCAACTCATTATCAATTACTTACGTTATTCACTCTATGCTAAATTTTTCTAAAATCGGATATCTAAAACCACTTTCCCACACATTCACATACAATGTAGGTACACAATAATTACCACCTGTATGAACTGTTTTCTTAAATAACTAACATACAATGTAACCTATAGTGATAAAAATAGATCTAAGGGAAGGCGCTGACAGCTGTCAAACAGATCATTCTGGTACAGATGGGAGCACACGTCCGTGTGAATATTTATTTGTAAATTTGATGTTTTTTTAAACTACATTATAAGTGACAATTACCGAATAGAAAATATTTAAATGTGTCAAATAATAATAATGAAATTAAAGTGGCACATATATTTATTTTTTCGTGGAGAAGGTTTCTATGCTTTCGACTTTTTTTGTAACTCGCCACTAAATGGCGCTGCAGCACATCAACTTATATACCGTTCAACCGATCGCTATGAAAATTGGTATGTTCGAGCTATCGACTGTTGTAACTCGCCACTAGATGGCATCAACTTCTAGATTTTGTAATCGTAGATGGCATGGTACATCAACTTTTATGGCAGGACAAGGTCTGCCAGGTTTTGCTAGTATTCTATAAAAATAGTGTAAAATATTCCAGTACGTCTTTCAGTGTACTTATAAAGACCAGATTTTTAGAAAAAAAAGAACTGAAAAAATAATCAGGTAGCTAAAATTATCTTATAGATTTTAATCGAAAGCATACAGCATAACACACATCCGCGCGAAGAGTAACTTTCGCGTGTATTGTGAAGGATAGGTCTCTTTTTAAGAGTATGGCGCATCGCAGACGGCCGCGTTAAATAAAACAAATAATGAGCATAGAAATAATTTATTTTAATCAGTACACCCTAGCGACAACAAAATAAACAAATTTAGACTAGAATTCCGAAAATCATCAATAGTAAGCAATTCACGCATGCGATTTAATCGATAGATCTTTCGCGCTGGCGCGAGAAACGACCTTGAAGTTTTATTAGCCAATCGAACGCTCCAATAAACTATTTTGCAGTTCATGGAACTTACATAGTTGGTTAAGCGACTATCAACTTACTCGTGCCATGCACAGAATTATAAAGGCTCACGTATATTACGCCGGGCCGTACCGCAGCGCATATCATTGCAAGAATCTTCCTGAACCATTTTTATACAGTTTGTATAAACCATCGGACCGCAGGATCGCTGGCCAGCAGTATTTATGTGACGCGGCCCGCCTCCGTGTCGGTCGCTTTGATAACGTGAAAAATTTAATGTCAATAGCTGATTTTATTTTTCATAGAAAAGGGCGGAAGACCACCTGATGGTAAGTGGATTCTGTACCCCCATGAGAATTCGCCTAGACCTGCCCACTTGAGATCCGACTCCTGCACACATACGAGAAACCTAACTACAATAGCGTATATGGAACGAGATCATGGATATACGTTCTACCTTCAATAGTTAACCAACTGAACTCCAGAAACTATACACCAGTGAAGACAAAATATGTAAATAAACCAATCTACATATAATAAACTTTGGGGGTTTAAAAATTGCAATTTCTCTTTTAGCCATAGAAATATATGTAAAAAAAAGAAAATAATGTATGTATTTTGTAACCGTCAAAAAGGTCGTTTGGTTATATAGTTCAAGTTGAAACTCTTTTTTCTACTAAATCTCACGCGTGAATTGTTATGTATAGAAATAAATCTACTTCAATTTGATAACAAAAAAACAAAATTTTATATTACTATTTTGAAAGCTAACCTGAATTAAACCATATGTTATACATTAAATCAGGCCTTGAAATAACCATTGACCATTGATTAACCATTAATCAAATTAACCAAATTATCAAATTATCAATTAATCAAATTAACCATTTGACGTAACAGTGAAGATACAGGTAAAAAAAATGTCTGTATTTGTTGTGGTACCGGTATATCTTTATCCGTATTATAAATCGTATAATTGTGCACGATGATTACTTTGATGACTAAGTGATGATAAAATCACTAGATGATTATTTTACTTACTCATCAGGAGTAAGCAAAATGTTTGCTAAAACCACTTTCGTTGCTAAGCAACTGAGTATTTTAAGCGTGCAAATCTTCAAACAAGATGCTTTCCGTAACGACAACGCGCGGCAACGTCGCAAAATACGTTTGGTAGTATTAATAAAGTAGATATATTAATACTGTCAAATATACCGGTATTAATTAATACATATAAATGTCAAATACAGATTCCTGTTATTACCGGTTCTCAAATAGAACCCGTACGCAGATATTAACAGGGCTTGAGTTGTGAATAACCTGAATTAGCAGCTTCATTATACTAACATCTTGTGATCCTTGTTACGCAAATAATACAAATGCCTTTAATTAACGAAAAATTAATGGTATTTTGGTATCGATTTCAAGCCCTACTTTAAACAGATCCTTGATATTTAACTACTCATAAAATATGTTTTAAAGTAATCCCAGTTGGCTTTCATTTAACAATAACTATCTTATTAATAACGTAAAACAGTAATATAATTAATAATAAGGAAGGAACGATACAACTGTATTTCTTAGTTTTTCACGAACATGTGTATTACAATGCAATTTGTCCAAAATGTCAGCGAATGTGGCGCCCGAAGTTCATCGAGACCGCAAGTTTGCTCTAGATTTAAAGCTGTTGAGAATATATCATTGACTTGGTTTTCTTTTCGGCAAATTGTATTGGAACGGACTACAATATTGGTGCGCTTTCATTTTAAATGCGTGTGAAACGTAATGGAAATATAATGCGTAAAACACTTGTATCAATTGTACCACATGTTGGCACACAGTCCGACAAGAATCATAATGAACATGAGGGATTACTCGATTTGATTTGACATGACATTCAATAAAAAAAAAATCCATACCTGACATGTGAATTTTTTGATTTTCCGATTTCTCACTAGATGCCGCCAGTATATAAAGCCGCATCTACAGTCTGATTCTTTATTCGAGTCAGTAAACTGTCATCTCCATTGTTGTTCCAATTTTTAAGTTAATTTGTATCGGCAGTAATTGATACACTTGCTTTGTATTTCATTCTTATAAACGTCGGCGCAATGCAACGGCGAGGTCAGTTGCAATAAACCATCATAAAGTGCACACGTACACAGTTGTTTTCTTACCCCGCTAAACTAAATTCAACCTTATCTCAAGCAATACATACAAATTTCCACTCTGTTTGACAGTTCTACGTGTCATATCCCTGACTGCAATAAAAAATCCGACTTACTACAAATTTTGTATCTGGAACTGCATCTACTACAAATTTTGTACAGACATTTCAAGATGGCTGCCGATTATTCCTTTTTACTACATTCATTTAGCCCTCTGTCGTACTATAGCACACAGATGCGTATAATACTATTGAAAGTGCACATTCGACTGTGATAACTGTATATCATAGAACACATCATCAGTGCGTCACATTTAACACCGCTTTAGACTTAGTCAAAATCACAATGAACCATGACTCACCTATGCATTTTCAACACAATAAAACACATAGGTACATCACACATATAGACGCTAATTTTTTATAGTTTTAGAGCCGTGATGTAATTATTAAGAAATTACTATCAATACGTAAGTTCAATGCACTCGTGTAACTAGACAGAGTGCGGGCGAACGCGGGGTGGCGGCGGTAGCGCGTCCGTTACTACCGGTTCTCACCACTGCGCTCGTATTGTACTTTATAATTTCAGTCGACATGTTCTGCTCTGATTTTTAATTCGACTTTATGTATTGATTCTACTAATGTATACTAATATAAGAAAGAGTTAAAATTGTGTTTGTAGGTATGTTGGGGGTAATCTCTGAAACTACTGAACCGAATTCAAAAATTCTTTTACAAATAGGAAATTACATTATCCGTGTCTAATATAGGCTATATTTATTTTTTTAATTTTTGAGAAAAAAACTTATAAACCGAAGCGAGGGCGGGTCGCTAGTGCTTAATAAAGGGGGATAACGACTCTAAAACCATTAAATTTTCAGCGTGTATCTGTAGAAATCCCTAACTCGCTTATTTTAATGTTTAAACGTCTGGATATGATACTAAATATTCTTATATTAATAAAACACTACAAATACGTAATAACGATAGATCAAAGCAAAAGGGGAACGTACTGTAGTCTCTCACATGGCGCCAACTGAAAACAGGCTCGAATGCACAACTACATACACACAAACTCGTACAGCTACAATTGTAGTCTTGTTGCACGACACCGAAGGACAGAGATAGAGCGATGAGCTTGAACAGTAGCAAGAGTGGGACAAGCTAAACGTGTCGCTCACACGTTTCGTATAGTTTTATCTCTCTCACTCATTAATGGTCGAACGTTAATTAATAATTTTAAAAAAACCTCTACAAATTATAACTTTTTGGTGTACCTACCTACACACGCGTGAAAAGTGATTCCATGTGTCTTGTTTTTGCTACTCAAGTAATTTGTGCACTGAATAAATGCACGGGAAGGCATTTTTAAAAGTATTTTCCACTGCATAACTGTATTCACCGTGTGAGCGTATCACGTGTACGCATGTCGCCGTTCTATCGGTGACTAAACAGAGCAGGTCCATCGGACTCGGTTTTGTGGAACCACGGGCGGTGAGTAACGTATCTTCCTCATTTTGATTTGATCTAAAGTAATAACTGTAATAAGTGACATTATCTGAGAATGAAACATATTTTGATAGCTTTATCATTAAAATCACATAATAGAGCAAACATAATCTTGAAACAATGAAATACAATAAGGTTCCTTTGCCCAGATGACGTCACAGTGCTTTTTTTCAACTGTACAACTTTGCGAGAAAGGTTTTTTACTCCTTTTATAACATTTTTATGTGAAAATGTAAACTTAAATAATAACTACAGATTATATTTAAATATAATAAAAAACTATATTATGGCAACACCTATTAATTGCACCAAAAAGATTAATTAGATGACACGATTGAGAGATCAATTAAAAATCATTTATTTTTAATTCATGTTTAAAATCCGTAGTCGCTATTGCTAGAATTACACATTAAGTGCACCGAAGTCGGCGACAGTCGGTAAATTTCACTATGTTCCGTACGTTTTAGAAAAATAGTGTTTAGACGGAAGTTGTAGGGCTTTGCGAGCCCTGTCCGATGACACATTGTATTATGTCGTTTGGTATTTTTAAAAAGAATCAGCCTCACAATTTGTAAAAAGCTTCACCTTCATAATACTTTGACTCATCTTTTAACCAAACCGAGATATAGATAATCGAACACAGCCTATTAGGGGTTGCTCGGAAAGTAATTTCGTTTTTTCCCAACGGTAGGGATATTAGATGTATTCTTAACCGGTCAACTTCATTTTAAACCCTATTGTCATTATATATTTTGACTGCTGACATTTCAAGGCAATAATTAATTTTTTAGGTGTCCTATCAATAATTAAAAGCAGCATTTGCGGCATATTTTATGACCAGACACGTAACAATGCAGTTAAAGCAAGAAAATAAATTATGTGAATTGTTGACAGAACGTCAGTGTACCAAAGAAAACTGGTTCGCAAAATTTCGTTCCGGCAATTTCGATATTATTGAAGATGCATCACGTTTAGGAACGCCAGACCTCACACTAGTTTGGCTAAGCTGTTACAACTTGCATGGGACGGCACCCTCGGATTATTACGTGTTCTCCGGCCTTACAACGCCAAACATTTACTTCAAATGAGGATGCCAAACATCACTTGGATCAGTTTTTGTTAGCAAAGATCGGAAGTTTTATGAGCGTGGTATTATGCAACTACCAAAAAAAACGTGAAAAAAATGTCTTGTTTTCACGAAAAAAAATTGAAATTACTTTCCGAACCCAATATTTTTATGTAGGATTTCATTTCAATCCGTTAATAAACGGGACATGCAATTTAGGGGGAAAAAAAGTAAAATTTTACGAATATTTTTTGCAAAATCTTGCTATAAAGGACATCAATCAGTTTGGACCAAAAACTGTATCGGCTAAACAAAAGTAATGCTATAGAATGTTCAAAATGGTACAGTGAAATCAACGAGACATGAGCTTTGCATCAGTGTGAGTGGGTGCCGAATTATCCATTCAGATTGTCGAAATGGTTTCCACTGTACACTCACACAAACGCAAAGCTCATGTCTTTGTTGATTTCACCGTAGAACATGTCATTTGGTTTTGTTAGTTCACAATTTTATAGATAAAAGGCGGCAGACGAGCATACAATCCACCTGGTGGTAAGTGGAAACTGTAACCCATGGACATCCGCGATACAGGCCAACATCAGTCTAGAATGACAAACGATTGTACGCCCGCGGATGCGCTGCCCACCTTTGCAGATTAAGGAATGGATCGGGAAAATGGGGAGGGATAGGACGGGAATGGGCTCTGGCATATCTCACTCACTACCGAAAAACGTACGTACATTGGGAAAATACGATAAAGTAGGAAATGCAGTACATTTCAAGGTAAGAGGGGTAACGTGGGCAGTCGAATGCGCCCAGCGGCTGTGGGAATTCAGCGTGCACTCTCCCCCTACAAATAAAAGTGTAGGTTTTTCGAATTCAAATAACATAAAGAATTATCCTACAACTTTTGTTCTTATTGTAGTAATCAAAAAGTTTCAACAGAATACAGCATTACGTTTGTTTGGTCCGCACTTTCGGTTTTTGCTTCAACGATGTATGAATCTAAATGTCCTTTGCTACATACGAAGGGCAAAAGATAAAGACATGAACGGTTTCCAGGCCCGGGAAAGGTTCAGTCACATCCTTTGTGTAGACCAGTGCTCTGCAACCGTGTCCCGCGGTACACTGGTATGCCGTGAGACGATTCTAGGTGTATTGAAACCTGCATCACCCAGCGGTTTGCGGGTTCAATTTTCCAGCGGTTTACACACTTCCTCACATATTTTTTTTAATTAGCTAACTTTTGAAAGGGGTGGTACAAGTGAAAAAAGGTTGCGGACCACTGGTATAAACTATACCTGTGTCGTTAGACAGGGCTCGTCAACACTATTTTTCTAGAATATGAAAAATAGCAATCTCCCTTCCGAATGGCGTCTGTCATATTTATTGAAACGGAAATTCACACAGAGAATGTGATCAAGCAGTTTTCCCGTTGGGTAAAAGTTATTTTAAAACTTTTCTAGTCGAGGGATGATTCAGTATTGCATTAAAATGACCGAGAAAAATCATCAATTGATATGGATTATTTAATTCAATATTTTCACAAGTACCGGTAACAAGAGCTGAGGGACTACACCACCTTTAAAAGAGTGGACTAGCCAACCTGCTTGGTCAACGTGACGTTTTAAGGCCATACATCCCTCATGCTTGAAGAGGCCCATGTTCAACAGTGAATGCTGCAGGGGCTGGTCGCCGGCATCAGGTGATTTTTAAAATGATTGATCGCGCGTTGCTTTTTTGTAAAAAGGTTTATGAAAGGGAAATAACTACTCTCTGAAATTCAAAACTTTGATCAGCACTAAATTAGAACATTCGGCACTCGAGCAGTTTTTGAGATCTGCGTAAAAATAGCCCGTTGTATTTCTCATTTCGTATTTATCGGCGGATTATTAATTAGTGATGGGTAACTCCGGAGTTAATGAATCAAAAGAGTTGAATCCGCAAGCGGAATCCCTTAATTGTTCCATCGAATTGTTATTCATTCCGATTCCGGCGCCAGTCATGATCGTGAGTGTAATCACGCATCGGCACTTGTCGGGGGCTCAAAATCGAGATGCAAGGGAATGAAACGCTCTCGGAAGGTGAATAAGTAGGTGAAGAGTTGATGAGTAACTAAGAGGAGTCGGATCCGCATGGTTAAGTGAGCTGAAACACTCCGAGAAGTCTTGATTACCCACCACTAATTATTATTCATATGTCGTTGAACATGTGGGGATTAACTTCCCATCAAATGGGCCGTTAAACTCATTGCTAGCAATTCAAATATACTGAATGTAAAAGATGTATCCCTGAAGATTGAGAACACAAATACCACACATCAGTCTTAAGCCTAACTGTTTCTTTTATATAACATAGTAAAATCCATTGTGACGATAACAATAGTTTATATCGATGTAAGTTTTGCTTTAATTGGTTTCGCTGTGGATTTGTGTTAATTATTAAATAGATTTTGTAAATGATTTTAAAATTCTTAATTAATTGATATGCGATTTTTTTTTTTTTGTGTTTTGTGTTAAACGAATAAATATTTATGACAAAATTTAGCTGAAATTAATAAAGAAATATTTATTTGTAAACATACGCTGCGGTTAATTATGTTGAAAAAAAAATCTATATTTTTTTCACATAAGAATGTGAAAAATTTGAACACTCAAAATGTCAAAAAATATTTTACAAGAAAGAATTTATTTTATGTTTTAGAAAAAAAAATATGTAATATTTTCATTTGAATGTCATCATTCATTGCTATTGTCGAGTTGATGCACTTGCAGGTCACTTGCTCGTGGCTGTTAACTCAGAATAATGAATGGAATCTTATTTCAGTTTCCTGGAATATATCTCTTACATTCATCTTTTTATCTCACTTCTTTAAGTCATCAAATATATATTTTGAGCGTTTTAAAAACGCTAGACAATTTCTCACGTTCGTTTTAATAAACTACTTTTAGGAAAACATTTTAAAAATAACTTTCCTATTAAACAGGCAAGAAAACGGTTTAAACAATTGTTAAACAGAACTTTAAATAATCTGTAACTTAATTTTACACTTCGATGAACAACTTTTGACTAGCTTATGTTTAAAAATGGCCTAAATCTTTAAACAGATGTTAAACAAGTATTAAAACATGACTGTGACACTTCAGTGATAAACACGTAGCGATCGAATTTTTTAATAGATTTCATACCTAATTTTGGAAAAGGAAAATTTCCACACATTAGGAAAATTATCGCAAACATTGAATATTTTCATAATTTGCAGAAATTTGCGAAGATTCGTTATCCATCACTAGAAAGGTATAGTCAGACTGCATGACTTTTTTGAAATCATTGATCGCTTAAGTGAGCACAGTCTGAATTTTGGTTAGCATTGGCATGTTACTACTGAATTGATATGTCATACAGTAATGAAAAACCAGAGGAATTCCCAAGATATGCCATGGTATGTAGAGCAACAAGATGCATAATCGATATACAAAAATCCTCCAAAATAGATTTATCGCGAAAGTCTCTCAATTGTCTTGTTTCAGAACAAAAATTATGCGGCCCCTACTCAAGTAGGGTCCGCATAACTCTTGCCATTTTGTAGCAAACGGTATTATTGATGTAAATTGTAAACTATCTTATGGAAGTCCAATTTACGACAATTTTATTTCCAACGTACCAATGCCGACCAACAGATAAGTAGCACCAATAAAAAAAATTAAAATTGACAAAACGCCCGCAGATAAAATTAAATTCATTGTCTTAAATGTAGAAATATTAACTTCTAAACAAATTTCTTTATTGCAACACCCTTACGAGAAAAACCTCAACGAAAAAAAAGTGTAACGGACACAACTGGATGTACTTTAGCATAACCTTTGCTTTGATTTTTAAAAAATATTTTTCTTTGAAAGATATTTTTAATCTATCCACTTTGCCGCCTTTGTTTTAGTGTAATTTTAAATTATCCTAAATTAGTATTTTATGATAATGCTCCGGTAACATAGGATTTAAAATCCTAGTCTTAACAAAAGTTTATCTGTACATCCAGATCAATTACACTTCGCAACACAATGGAGATTAACTCCCACATTTCTTTGCATATATTTTCAAGAATTTTCAAGTGAAGAAAGATCTAATCCTTATTTCTAAACAATATAATGTCTCTTTCACAGAAGCTTAAATTGTCTTAATGATACGGTCTACAAACTTCAATAAGTTACAATGCAAGAGATAATAAGTCATTTCTAAAAGAGAACATTACAGAGAATGCATTTAGACGTCCGCTTCGGAGAGCGCTCTACGAAAGACTGACCAATTTGTTGGTGATCGATAACCGCTGCTGCGCTTCCAACCGATTCACCAATCATGTAAAAGCAATTCAAATCTGTTCCATTCTTATGCTTATGTAAAAGAGACTCGTTTCAACATTTAAAACTAACTACTTAAAACATCTTACGTCTAGAAGATAGAATTAAAGTAACTTTTTAAATATTAAGAATTTTCAAAAATACTAAACGTTTTTAAATAGAATTTTGTACTGAAAACGGCCGAATATTTCTTTACCTATTGTCTTAACGAGGACTCACTTTATGAAGATTAGATGAGAAATATAGTTCAATTTTGCAGATGCACTTGTGGGTTTTGTCAAAATAACCATGGCCCGGTTATTATAGCTCTGACAGCTCACACAAATCTTTTAAATGTAGTAACAATCATTTTACAACTCATTAGACCTTGAAGTATTTTTTTTTTCTATTTTATTGTGTTAAAAGAAACGGTATTTATATAAAATGAATGAATTGGCCTGATCCACAGGTTTAAAGTCGCTCAGCGAGATATGGAGATTATTATATTATCTGGAAGCCATTTGTCAAGTCTGTTCTGGAAATTGTTTGTGGTTGATGATTCAATGATATTTCTAGGACCAAAGCTGGCAGTTTCCGTATAGTTTCGATATAAAGTGAATCCACGTCAAGTCCACCATATTTTCGCGCTAGTCTACAATCACATTTTGCCATTCTGATCACAGATATTTGACCCTGCCTCCATACATTTTGTGACTGTCGCGATCTTGTGGCGAACGAGTTCAAAAATGTATTTCGAAAAAAACTTTTAATTTTTTTTTATTAAAATCCATAATTGTAAAATTGCTTGTTTGAAAAATATTTAAAACAGATTAAATGATGAATTGGGCGTTAAAATAAAGATTAAAACAAAAATTTTAGGATTGTTTTTCGTAAACGAAAATTACATTATAAGATATTCATAAGGACTTGGGGTCTTTTTGGATTAAAAAAATGAAATCTTCACAATAGCCTTTGGGGAAAAGTTAGATTGGACATAGTGCATAATAAACTGGGTCTTTTCAAATCAACAGTTTGATAATAACAAAATCTTCTTTTTTTTTGCGGAAAAGTTTTACATTGCAGGAAATTAATAATGAATTGGGTCTTCAAAAAAAAAGAAAAAAAATCGGAATATACTACGTTAGATAAAACGCACAATGAACCAGATCTTTTTTATAAAAATAGAAAATTACAATTCATTATTTTTGTATTTAAAAAATTGAAAATTCTAAACATTTCCAGGAATTATTTAGTTAAAATAAATAAATAATAATCAACGTATAGAATAAGTCCTTAATTTGTGACAATTTTGTTTTCAAAATCGTAAATTTTTATTTACTGCTATTTTTTTGTAGCTTTAAAACGATTCATCCTACTATTTCGCAGATCGGTAATTTTTATATCTGATACTATTTTGTTTTTTTTTTCGATTAAGTTATTGCCACAAGCCTCGCGACAGCCACACGCACACAATTATCTACCTAAACTACCTATTTCCACCACCCCAACATACAATCACGCTTGAAGTTTAAAATTTCAATTATTCCAAACTAGCATTTAGTAACTATGAAAATGTATAGAAGAACAAACTATATAGCTTATACCATATAGCTTATAAACTACATATTAATAAAGGTTACCATTCTAAAAAAATTACATTTTTAGAAATTTCTGAACGAAATAATCAGTGATGATAATTAAAAATCAGTGAAATAGTTCCGCAAAGCTAAGTTTGTGATGGCATTTATTTGCAACCCATTAATATGTATGGCAACATTTTACAAACCGCCAGCACAGTAATAACTGTTCTGGCGTTGATAAAACTAAAAAATACATAATTGAATCATGTATTTTTAGTATTTTTTAATTCTATGAAAATAATAGGAAAATAATGCAAGTATCAAGTCTATTCTTCGCGCTATAATTAGTGTTGCCATATTCAATTTTGTGATATCTACTAAATATTAACATCTGCAAACGTAGCTTTGTTAAACTAAATAAAGAATGTTACACATATATTTCCGAAAGTTGAAACAGTAATTTTCTGGGCAATGCATTTTTTTTAATAATTTAGTAAATAATAAATAAATAATTTAAATAATAAATAACATTTTATAATGCGATTATTTTTGGAAAAAAAAAAATTTCTAGGCTTTATTTTTACAAAAATATAAGAAATAATTAGCAAAACCCAATAGATTTTTTGGCAATGTTTTTGTTCATTTTTCAGTGTTCAGAAATGTTTAACATCCTGTATATAGATAATCCGAATTCCTGAAAAGACTGTTTTTAGAAAATTATATAATTGTAGATATTAAAATCAATCTACGAAATCCAATAACCTTAAAAAGTGACTGAGATATAAACTTCCCAGATAAACTAATTTGAAATACTTTTGAGCACATTATCATTTACTTTGTTTCTATATGGAATGGTAACCGTAAAAGACTTTGTATTACCGTAAAAAGCTGGCTTCGTGTCGTTGTTCAGTTTTTCTTCATCTCCTCTGGACTTATTATGTGAGAAATTGCCAAGTGACGTCTGAAAATGTGCAAAAGAGAATTTTGTATGTAAAAATATTTTTTACATAGAATATAGAACATTTTATTTTGCCACTTGAACATAAACAGTTACTAAAAAAAACACATCTATCACAGGAATAATGCAAAACCTGATACAAGTTTGGGCAGTTTTGATGGTGCGTCGAGAGGAAGGTAACGAACACCATTGATAAATACCAGGATGACTTTATTATTACCTTACCCAAGACTTACCCGAGCGCGTTAGGTATAATCGCCGCGAGCAGCGTGCGCTCCGCGCTGCGGGTAAGTCTTGACTGGCGATGAACTCGGATGAACTTCACCCGACCGAGGTGGCCGGTGCGCCTGCGCCGCGGCGACTAGTGTTGCGGTACTGGTCGATAACAGATATCGATTCTGGACATCGACCAACTGGCAGTTATCGTATGATATAACACATCGTTCAATAAGTCCCGGGACTAACTATGAAAACAACATTTTATCCGCAAAATTCTTTGTTATTCATCAACATAATCTCCTTCAAGTGTAATACAATCATTCCAACGCTTCTCTAACTTTTCAATGCCATGTTTGTAGAACGATTTGTCTTGACTCAAAATGAGCCTCAGTAGCAGCGATCACCTCCTCATTCGAGCCAAATCTTTTTCCCTGGAGCATCTTTTTGAGATCCGCAAAGAGCCAGTAGTCGCTGGGGGCCAGATCCGGCGAGTACGGAGGATGGGGAAGCAGTTGGAAGCCCAATTCGTTGAATTTGGTCATCGTTTTGATTGACTTGTGGCACGGTGCGTTGTCTTGATGAAAGATGACTTTCTTCTTCTTCATGTGTGGGTAGCGTCACTTTAACCACTATAGCTTTCTTGGTTATGTTTCGAATTACATCAAAATTTGACACATCTCATCTAAAGGTTGGTACTTCTGAACCTTGGTATATACATGGCATTATTAGCGCCATCTCTACGCTAGTCCCGGGACTTATTGAACGATGTGTTATATGTACCGTATAGAAAAGTAGCTTACACAAGTACTAAGAATACTAAGGGGACGGAGCTGGCAGCAGTAAAACAGATTATTCTAGTACAGATGTCAGCACACATTGTCCTTATGAATGAATGAACACTTACTTGTAAATTTGATGTTTTTGTAAACTACATTATAAAAGTGACAATTACCGAACAGAAAATGTGTACATATCTTAAATAAATAAATATATAGCAAATAATAATAAAAAAAAGGTCAACCAATTCCAACGTATTTCGACAATAAATATAAAGTTACAAACGTGTAGTTTTGTTGTTCTATCTAAAACGTTCGAAGCGCTCACTACTCTGTACTAGTGAATAGCAAAAAATCACTATTCGCGAATACAAATATGAATTACTTTACCCAACTATTCGCGAATACGATTACGAATAGTACCTTAACTACTAAAATGGGTAATTTGTAGTACAATTTAGTTAGTGCTATAAATATTTTTTTTTAGTTAAATCAGTAAGTACCTAACCTAACATGAACTGAAAAGTCTGATTTTTAAGAAATGAACCTTTTTAAGAAAAATATTTCTTTTTGTATAAAGCATCTTTTACATTTGGCTTCACTAATCGATTCGTATTCGAGTACTAGTTAGAAATGGTGAATACAAGTACATATGAATACTTGAAAATTGGTGAATATTCGCCAAAACGAATACGAATATTCGGAGCATCCCTACTCAGTGCAGGGTAATGACCGGGCGCAAGCGAGGCATGTAGAATGCAAGTGCGCATAGAATAAAAGATATACTAGAAATGAAAAAGTTATGAAAATAAAAACGCTATTGTAAAAACTGTTTGAATAGATTCCACTCTTAATACCGCACAACTTATTTTCAAGTTTTGCGTTATTTTAGTGGCGCGTGAATCTGTACATATAAAGAGAACTGCAATATAATATAATATATCTATACTAATATAGTAAAGAGGTAAAATTGTGTGTTCGTTTGTATGTTGGGGGTAATCTCTGGAACTACCGAACCGATTTCAAAAATCCTTTTACAAATAGGAAGCTACATTATCCGTCTAATTTATTTTGAAATTTTGAAAAAAAAGAACATACCGAAGCGAAGCGAGGGCGGGTCGCTAGTGTAATATAAGCTGATTGATTCGTAAACGCCGAGCTGAAACCACTGAAGCTAAAAGTATGACATTTGGAAAATAGCTTCCTGTTACGTTAACACTTACTAAGAAGGGATTTTTTTGAAATTCAACCCTTAAAGAGCTGAAACGGAAAGGGCTTAAAATTTATAGGGAAAAAAAATATTTGATGGTCGTATTAACTTGAAACTTGGTATAATAGGTTGTTTTATCGTTTTCCTAAATTGTGTCGAGGGACTGAAATACAGGGTGTCAAATTTTATATGGAATTACTATTAAATGCAATTATTAAACCCACACAAGGAATGTCGCGGACAACAGCTAGTATTCCATATAATACTATTATTATATGAAAAAAAAATACATTACTTTAGACCTCTCTCGCCGCGAAAAGATGAACTGCACATTGTACAATTCTTCCGCTCTCCCGCGCTTTTTTCCATAGGTAAATCCAATATGGCGGGCTTATCCTTGTCTATGGTCTGCTTCTCAAGCTTAGTATCCATGGAATCTTCCACCTTGTCTTTGACATTTCGCATTGCAGGTTCTATTGTCTTTTTTGTGACTCTTACATCATTTTTGAAGTCTTCTGAATGTTTTTCTGGAGTTTCTCTCTTGATTTTTGGTTTTAAATCTGTAGCAATAAATATTTATAATCTTGTATTTCTATGTTATATTATAATATTGTACTACCAAAGGGCTTATTATCTAACTTTAAACGTGATTGTGATTTATTTGTTCAAAGTATATGGGTACAAAACTTTATTATTATTATTATTATAATATATAAAGCTGATATAAGCATTGATTTTGTTCTGACATCTATTTGTCTAATGTCTGTTTGAAAATCCTCACTGTGGAGGAAGTTTAGGTTAGTTACAAGTTTTTTAGGTTTAGTTTACAATTAGTGGGTGGCTACATAATCAAATCCAATAAACCAACCAACCAGAGATAAACAAAATCTTTATATGTAAGTGACACAGCAATATTGTTTTACAACTAGTGACATCGTAACTTAGAGGTTGTTGGAGTAGACATTACCTTTAGTGATGATGCTGATCTTAGGCACGCCCATAACATTGTCAGATTCACTCTTCTCATCACTTGTAGCATCTGCTTCAACAACACGACTCAATGGTAAAGCCTCATCGCTCGAGACGTCCGAGTCTGAGTGTGGACGTGATTGACGCTTCTTTACTCGTTTTCTGAACCTGGAATAATTAATAGTGTATCCAGGGTTGTCGTAATTAATATTAAATTTATCTTGTAACTATGTTTATTGTTGGAATAACAATTAATGAATGCCAACGATTTTAATTGTGGGTAATCAACTATTTTCGGTCTTGACAATCAACGACATTAAATACATGTCTACCCGCATCTACTGAATCAACTACCTGGAGATGCTAATCTGCTGTATGGATTCCCAAATGTAAAATTATTATTAATTATAAATGTTCCCCTCAAACCTCTATAATTACTAGGGAGTCTTTAGCTCTCTTGGAAGCGGTATTGTTTATAGAATCACAATGAGTTGTCTGCATGGTATTAACAAGTTTCCTTTCAATGCAAGAGACAACTTTTATATCAATTTAAAGATTCAAAGTGTTTTATAATAGCCAGTGATCAGGCATAGAAGTCGAACTAGCGTGGATACCTAGTCATTCTGGCATCTCTGGTAATGAGACATTAGACATTTTTGCAAAGGACGCTATGTGTGTAGGATGTTATTCCATATTATAAACCTTATTTGGATAAATCCTAGAATGATCTGTGGCTGTCATCTAAGCAAACTAAAGACTGACACTATGGATCCATCTAACCAATTATCCCTCCAAGACCTTGGTTTTTTTAAGTTTCAGAACATCAATAAATTGGCTATGTCAGTCAGGCTAGCCGTTTAGGATTGGGTCACATGTTCACCAGTTTCCCCGGCTAAGCTAAAGATTCGGCATCATTCTTTATGTGAGTGTGGACTTGAAGAAGAAACTCTTAGATCACTTTTTTTTAGTTGCCCCCACCTTCTTGTAACGCCACTTTATGATATACTCCCCCCCCCCCTCTTATAAATATCTAATGTAAATTAATGTATAGTCCCCCCTATAAATATGTAATGCCCTGTAAATTACTTACTAACCCTTGTTTTTGCCCTAGTATTAATATTCTCCACCAATTTATTAGATCTTTAATTATTATTGTTTTCTTTTTTTTAACTAAATATTACATCATATTTATCATTAGTATTCCTTTTTTTAAGTATATAATTATTTTAAGTATATAACCATATACTTCCTGATCAATAAATACTTTTTACACTGTCGTGCTTTATGTTCATATTTATAAAACTAACATCTAATTCAATCTTATATTTTTTGTTTTAGTGTGCTCGACTGGAACCAGCATAATCTGTGGGGTTTTGTTTTCTATCAATGTTTTTTACTGTTTCATTCAACCTTGACATTGGCGGAATCATCGTCTCGATGGGGCCATATTAAGAAATTGGAATGATTACTTCCCTAATACATAACAATTAAGAAATCTAGAGAATGCTTTATAATTCAGGATTTGGTACATTGGATTTGGTATGTAGGGATGGGAATTATTATAAATTGAAGATGTGACTACTCAGCACAAGAATTAGTTTATTAGAGTCCAATGTCTGACAAGTCTCAATATAAATGCTTATGAACTATGTCACTATACGCCATATACCACATTATAAGAAACTACATCAGAGGTATCTATGGCACCTACTAAGCAATACTCTCGCGACGATTCCGTCCTATTAACATTGAGTAAACTACACGACACATCAATTATTCCGTCAGCATATCGCCACGACTCGCTGCGGGTCGGTGGCGTTTTACCCATTGCGCGTTGAAATTGCCGTGTGGAGATTACTATTGTTACTCATATTGTTAGTATTGAAATTAGTGGCATGGCAAAATTATCGCCGCTGTAGGTGGAGGCTATGGTCACTGAGTGCTAAAGATGTAGTATTATTTTTCACTAAATTATTTTACTACCAGCTATGGCCACGACTTTGTTCACATTGTATTTACAGAATATTTTGTTATGGAAACAAAATGGGTCAAAACCGCTTAGTAGTTCCAAAATTAACATGGCTTATACTTTTGAAAAAAATAACAATAAATATGTGAATAAATTCAAACTAATAATATAAATGGATAATAATAACTGTAAAGTAGATCAGTAACATTTCTACTGTACATTGAGGGTTGAATGTAACTAAAAACAATAAAAAAATTTAAAAATGTCAACCCCTGGACATTTGTGCAGGTAAATTGTTTATGGGGATTATTATGTCTGGTAGTTAATTAAAACACATTGTAAGTCGAGATCTTGTATTCAGCTTGGTAGCCATTGCAATGTGACACACCTGTCATCGTTTTATGAATCTACCCCTTAATCCACATGGTTTATTAACAAAGCAGAAAAGTACCCACTAAACTACCCACATTACCATATATGACAGGGATTGACTGTTTATGTTTAAGATGTTTATGGGAAATTGTTTATGGGGATCCATCATCGATTTTTGGATATCCTGTAAAAAAAACTACTAATAAATCAAACATACCTTTTCCTAGGTCTCTTATAAACTGTGGCAGGCTTCTTCACGTTAGTTTCTTCATTGTTGTTGATATTGATGTACTTGTCCGCAGCGCGCTCTGCTCGCTTTTCTACACCATCTGGTTCAGTGCTGCTAGATATTGAGTCTGTTTTATCACAAGCAAACAGATCTGTCTCATTGCTGAGTTCGTTGCTGTCTATTTGGTCACTAAAAGGTTGAAAATTATGTGATTTGGTAAATATAAAAAAAATTAGGAAATAGTGTGTACAAAAATAGTGTAAAGTATTTTAATATGTCAATATATACACTAAAACTATTATATCTAACTAAAAATTAACATGAACTTATTCTACAAACAATTTGTAGAACATCAAAGCCTCACCACCACTTCATTACAAATAGAGTGGACATCAATGGAATGGATTACCTAAGGAAGTCATATCATCTGAGAAGATTAATCAATTCAAAAATAAACTTGACCCATATCATATAACACAATAACAGATATAGCTACGGCTGCCAACCCTCCGGGTTTGACCCTGAGTCTCTGGGTTTGGAGGATGCTTGTCCGGGCTACGGGTTAACATCCAGGCGGCATGGCTGTGACGTTGAACATTTAAAAATCACAGAATTAATAGAAATATGATTTTTAAACCGGCTCTAGTAAACATTACCTAATACTCAATAGTATAGATTACTTTAAAGATTATTGTTTGTAACAAATGCAAATATAAAATTTAAAATGTTGCTGTGTGTATCAAAGACAGTATAAGTTTATCTTGTGGTGATTTTATTCCTAATTTAGTACTAACTAAAGTACTAACTTTAAATTAAGAATGTACTATTTTCTGTTTCATTTTTGTCCTGTTGTTTTTAATCTCCAGGTTTAGAGTATTCTGAAGGTGGCAGCCCTAGATATACCTGATGCGGAAGCTGCTCGTCTCTTATATAATAACAGTTAATTTTGATTTATTTACTCCTACCATATATGGATATTGATTACCATATACTCATCATCATATTATTTAGTAAAAATAACTCACCTATGATCAGAAACCTCACTTTGGGTTGCCATCTCTAATTTCTTTATTTGAAATGTTATATTTATCCTTTTGTATATCTCCTCTGTAATGTTCCGACATTTCTCGTACTTCGGATCTACTGGATCCCTTTGCAAAGACCACACAGAGTGATTATTCTCTAAAGTTGACATGTTTACAAATAAGAATCTTATACGAATGTAATTTTGCAATCCCAAATTACTTTGTGGCGATTATTTGCTTGCAAATTCGATAATAGAGCCATAATCCTGGTTGGTGAGCGGAGATATGCGTTGCGAAATGGTGTCCAGAATTCCGATTGTTGCAAGTAAAAATAAAGCGATAACGTTTCTTCGAGACTTATGTAACTGATTAAAAACGTGAAATGTGATTGTAGAAATGCTTTATTGGCTTTAATTACAGGTATTCTTGGTCCGCAGCACCGCAAATCACTATTATCAAAACAAAGGATGTCACTCGACTATGTATGGCACAATAACATCGTCTTTCCTTTGGAATTACGTCTTAACGATCTATAAATATCTGTAAGACTAGACAAAATTATGGTTGTTAAACTCTTCTAGAATACTTTTTAAACAATAATTGAACAAATAACACTAAAACTAATTAAAAACTAGGTTTGCCTTTGCGGCTTTTTTTGATTTCCTTGACGTTTTAAATTTAGTGTTGCTTGACGTTAATTGCTCATAATTTTTATATAAAACATAATTTTTTACCCATAGACAATAGACTTTTTCCTTTCTTCAAGATTGGAAAGTATAGAAATTGACTACAGCTAGATAAGTCGCGACTCGCGACTGACAGACTTCAAATTAATGAATAGAGAGCTTTACCAATTCTGTATCGCTACTTTTAAAATAGCGTTTTAAAACAAAACGAATCAATTATGATTTATCTATTGTAGAAATTCCAGACTTCCGCACACCCTGCAGCATAGGTAAAGCCGGCACTGCTTTTTAGTTTACTGTACTTTTGATTACTTTAAAAATTGTGCCTTGTGGGATTTGCGGTATAGTAGTGATATTTTATTAAACTTTAAAGTGCCTAGTGTTAATGCATAATGTTTGTGATAATTAAATAAAAGCGTGAGACTGCATTTTTCATGTTCTTAAAAGGAGTCTAACTCTGGCCTCAGTAAATCCACTATTTATTACTTTACTGAAGGACTCATAATTCGACATGTTAAAACGAATACTGCTTTGCTGTGTGTGGAACAATAACTATAGCAGTGTCCAAATAAATTATAAAAAATAATTAGAAATCCCGCCAAATATAACTAGCTATGTTTTTTGACATTTGTTTTCTTGGCTACGCAATCCTTTCGTTCATTTTTGTTTTTGAAACAATTTAATTACAACAAATTGTCTCAATATGTTCGTATTCTATTCAAAACTGTTTTTTAATGTACTTACTATATAATAATACAATAGGAAAAATGAGTAAAAATAGTGTGAAAAGTCGATTGAAAGCTAAACTTGTAAACGAGGGGGACCAGAGACTTCCTTGCGCCTTTTGTCAACGTAATGTCGACGATGAGATCGTCTACGGAAACTTATATGCCATTGGTGATCTACAGTGCCACTATTTTTGTGTCGTAAGTATTATCAAGTCGGTAAATCTAGATCCTTTGTACTTTTAATTAAATTTAGTTTCTATTATAAATCGTTGTCTTTCTGTACAGTGTAGCTAAAGTTTTGTAGGAAAATATAATAACTTTGTGGGACGTATGTGAACAAGGAAAGTTACCTTATTATCAGTTATGCCCATATTATTTATTTACTACATTTATGTAACATAAAACTTACATATCTTATGCTAATAACCTACAACACTGCAAGGGTGCAACACACAACACACAGCAATTCATACATATAAAAAGAAATACATTAAATTAAATTATTATTCATTAAATTATAATATTACATTATTAAATATTACAATAGATTTATGAATGAATGATTAATTGCCATTATAATTAACTATTTACTTATTAATTATAGGAAGAGCAAATGACAGCCGAGTTAGATCTTAACATAAATAATTAACATGTATTAACAATAATTTTACTCTCAATTATTCCTTTAATTTTATACTCTAGAAATAATTTGAATAGTTCAATTTCTATAACTACTTGCAGCATTTCTTTTATTTGTTTGAACCCTCAGTAGTATAAATATGGTTTCAATAAGCAGCTTGTGCTGATGCATCTATATTTGTTTTTGTGCTCTAAGATATTGGTCATCTTTTTTTGAATTTATTAATGTTCTCAGATGATATGACTTCCTTAGGTAATGTATTCCATTGATGGATCATTCTATTTGTAATGAAGTGATAGTAAGGCTTTGATACACAAATTGTACCGTTAACTAGTGCCCGCTTACTCTATATAAATAGATAGCCTAATTGTGAATTGAGGTTAGTATTTTGAAGGTCTCAGTGAGGTCTCTCCTGTAGTGTAGGTAATCCCAAGATGATTAGTTCATTCAGCATATGACTTGCTCCTTAGTTTGCATGGCATCATGGTAGCCCATCTCTAAACTCTCCAGTCTATTCAGCATATGACTTGCTCCTTAGTTTGTGTATCCCTTCTCTGGACTCTCTCCAATATGTTGATGTTCCTTTATGAAATATGTTAGTATATTTATGTTAGTATATTTTGTATAACTTCCAGCTGTTGTCAAGCTGCCTGGTGCAAAAAGGCAAGGATGTGGAAGGTCTGCTGGGATTTATGTACCCTGATATTGTAGCGGAGGTGGAGAGGAGTAAAAAACATGTAAGAAGTTTGTTTAATTATATGTATTCAAAACTAGCAGTCCCTGGGACTTAGTTCCATGGTCTTCATGATATATGTGGTTACTATACAATCCCACTGGAACATATACTTATTGTACCTATCTAAGAAGAAAGGACCAGCAACAATTCTAATAAAAACATAAGTAGTAACATATTTGGAAATATAAAATAAACACTGTTTTTCCCCTTTTTATTTTGTCCAAGATTCAATTTTCTAACTTGATTTTAGATTAATTAAAAATTGTACAACGTTTTTTGCATTTTTCTTGAATTTTGTCAAAGGCCTTATGCCTTTTTTTTTTTCTAAAGAGCAGTATTGTAGAAGGAAAATAATTAAATGATCAGCAGATATACTGTAAGTGGCAGCAAATTTAAAGGTGTGTTAGGTTTAGGTACTCTGGTGACAATAAAGGCGTAGGAAGCGGGACTCCCTCCACATTGCCTTTACATACCTAGTAATTTAAAATCATTTATTTCAGTTGTTCAAATAATAGTTTATAGCGCTAATCATGATTTGCTGCCCGTTTAGTGAATTTTTTTGTTGGCTGTTTAAATAAAAGTCATTGTAAAATATCTTTTTTATAACTGTATGAAAGCAATAAATATACTGAGTATACATGTATCTACATGTATTTCAGAGGTGTTCATACTGCGGCCGAGGCGGAGCAACCCTGGGTTGCAGCATAAGCCAATGTCGAAAACAATTTCACTTGCCTTGCGGACGCGAGAGAAACGCTATATCGCTATTCATGGGCAATTATAAGTGAGTTATTTTTAAACATAATATGTATATAAAAATTGTCTACAGACTTCTCCTTACCACCCAAATGTTTCAAGAGAAGAGATATGGTGAGTGGCGTTAAAATATGTTGAGATAATAATATATATATAGTGTTGCAATGAGAGATTTGATAACTAATGAGCAGTGGGATTTCACATTGGGTTATGTCAGGGTAGAATGGTGGAAATTTGAGTGAAATACTAATGTAGAAACAAGAATTGGAGGCTTAATGAAAAATAATAATGGGCACTTTTGTATGAAACATTACAATACAATTGTAATGTAATATGTCAACTTATTGACTTATAACCTACAGTTACCATAAATAAATATTTTGTTTCCCAGATTAATGGCGTATATATAAAGATGGTGCTTGGTAAATAAAAAAAATTAACAGTAAAAATGGGGCTCTAATAACATTCAAGTCTGCAACTAATAAGATTCAGGCTGGATTATGCTGTCTCCCGTGTACACCTTTGGTGTGCTCAGATGGTCTCAGACCAAATTAGACACCCTGAATAGAAAAGTCCGCTCAACCATATCTCTCCACAGCTTGCACCACCTAGGACCCTGCACCTCTGCCGATTGTGTTTCCACTGGTGATTATATAAAAATTTAAGCTTTAAAAGCTTTCATTTGGTATTCATGTGGTTTTTATTGGATATATGGATGCCATCATGTTCTATTTACATAAAATAGTTATAAATACTTGCAATAGCCATACTGTGAAATAAAAAAATTCCTGCACCCTGACTGAATTTCTCTTGTTAAAACCAACGTTTTACGTTTTTTTTTAAATACAGCAAGTATGTCTGTGGACAGACAAAAAATTACTGTTTTTGAGAAATATATTAAGTTCGGAAAAATTCGTAGAATAAAAGTAAATTAATTGTTCAGAGGATGCGGGTATTTTTTATTTTACCCTGTATTACCCTTACCCTTGATTTGTCTATATTGTGCACAAAGACTCGCTGCAGAAGGAGGAATAAAACATAGGATCGGTGTGGTGAATATTTCATGCTCTCCCACTTACGGGTCTTATGGACAAGCATAGTGCAGCGCGCGCTATTGTCGTATCAAATTTGTCGTCACTTGTATCGTCATCAACATGCATTATGAGTTGTTCACTTAAATGTGATTTCCTCAAAATTTTGTCTTTTAAATTTTCTGCATGCTTGATACATTAATGTCAGTTTTCTCTTATCTCTTACTAGCGTTACTTAAATAGCAGGTACCTAATTTGTTAAGCACTTCAATAACATACCCACAAAATTAAAAACAAATGACTCACGTCACCAAGCGTGGTGTTTATCGACAACAGGGTTGCGCCCGTGACGCGAACACAACACTGGCCTTACTATGATTTATGACCTTGTCTGCAGTGAGTGTTTCTTTCTAAGTTTCTAGTTATTTGTTATTTTTTCAGGTCGTTCTGTCAAAAGCATGTGCCTAGACAAAAGATACCAGACAATATAATGGCTAAAGCTAATTTAAGAATATCGGCAGCTAAAAGCAGCAGTAAAAGTAAAGTTAATACAAATACCCTTAGTAATTTGAAAGAGCTCAGTAATTTGAGAGAGTTCTCTGATAATCAACATGGTGAAGGTGAGTACATTTTTGACAATCAGAACATGTTATAATGAAATAAGGAGACAATATATCCTTATATCCTTATGTAGAAGTAGACTTCTAAAGTTTGTGTAGTTATTTATTTCTAATTTGTGTTACTTTCACTGTATTCTTTGGTGTGCAATAAAAAGTTCACCTTCAAGAGAGATCCCTTTGGCGACAAGGCCGCCTATTGTGTAGTGTGTACCTACTTTTCGTGTTCGGTGTTACATAAATTGTATTTTTGCAACATGTATTCAAATGTATTGGTGTACAATAAAGTTTATATTAAAAAAAATATATATATATCCAGAAATCGTTACATGGAAACATTTATATCGTATTATTTTGACTCATTTTAATTAAACAATTATATAATTAAAAAATTATAACATTCGGCAGTCGGAATTTCGATATTTTCCATACTTATTAGAAAAAAAGTGTTAATTTAAGGTTATAACTGTATTTTAAAAAAAAAAACAGATTTAAAATATGTATATAAAACCATTCTCGATAAAAAGAAAATTGTTTTAGTGAATAAATCAACAGTAACAAACTTGTAAAATGTTGTTCTATCTAAATTTTTTGTAGAGCTTATTACTTATTACTGCCACCACTCTCGGAGAATGCAACAGGGGATAGAATAAAAGATATACTAGAAATTAACAATAACATATGAAAACAACTTATTGAATTACTGGTGTAATCAATACTTTCATCGATATTGCACAACCTATTTTCAGGTTTTGCATTATTTCAATGACACGTGCTATATTGACTACGAGTAAGAAGCAATGCATGTTTGTGTGAGAGGGTGTGTGTGTGTATGTTGCTATGAGAGGGAGAGTGTGTGTGTATGTTGCTATGAGAGGGAGAGTGTGTGTGTATGTTGCTATGAGAGGGAGAGTGTGTGTGTATGTTGCTATGAGAGGGAGAGTGTGCCTCAAGCAACTTTCATGTGATTCTTGTTGGAACTCTACAGGATCTGGATAAAATAAATGCCTAAATGTTAACCCTCCACATATGCTATTACTATTCTCAGTTTCATTAAGTAGTTTTTATGTGATTCACATTCAGACAGACAAACATTCTAAAAATGTTTATTTTAGATTCCGTATCCATTCTATAGAATACACCGCATAGATTTTTTCAAAAATATTTCATGTACAGGCCCGGTTTCTGTTGCGTTCTTATTATAAGTATAGATTAAACTATTTGTAATATCAAAATTTATCTTACCTCTTTAAATCTAATGTGTCCACAGCTGTGAGATACAGCATTATCCTTCTCCATTAATATTTCCAGCTGTGATAATGATAAATTCATAAATTCCAGCATCAACCAACGAGGAGACAGAGTCAGTGTGTGTTATTTGCTATGAGACAGTGGAAGGTTTTCCAACGGTGAACACGTTTTGGCCACCATGCTGTGCTAGAGACGCATGGTTCCATAGGAGTTGCTTACAGGTACCGTTATATCTTAAAATTTTCGTGTTCGTCTTTTTTTTTATGGCGGTAGACGAGCATACAGTCCACGTGATGGTAAGTGGATACTGTCGTACATAGACGTCCGCGATACGTGACAACATCAGTCTAGAGTGACAAATGTTGACACACCCCCGGTTACGCTGCCTACCTTTGTAGGTTAAGAAATGGGAGAAAGGGTTGGGAAAATGGGGAGGGATAGGATGGGATGGGTATGGGCTCTGGGATATCTCACTCACTACCGAAAACGTACGTACATTGGGGAAATACGATAAAGTAGGAAATTCAGTACATTTCAAGATAGTCTTCTGTGAGGGGTAACGTGATCAGTCGACTGCACGTGCACTCTCCCCCTACAACAAAGTTTGCAATGCAGTCTATTTGTGCAGATGCACAATTGACCCATACTTTACGCCTATGAATTCTATGACATATCTATACCAGTGGTTCCCAAAGTGTGCGTCTCGGTGCCCCAGAGAGCTGCCACTTGATCAAAGTGGATCGACGCCTGCGGTCCTGCAATTTGTCTATAAAACATTTTATCACTTATGACGTGTGTTTATTGACTCGCCATTGACATTCTGAGTAGTTTAAAATTATTTATTTTAGTTATTCAAAAATAACTTGTTTTGATGATCATGTTTTGTTGCCCGTTTAGTTTGAATAGAAGCCATATAAATAAGTATTTTACTACAATCAAACTTAAAACATTTATTGCGAATGTGTTTAGTATAAAAAATGTCTAATTATGTACAAAAGGAGGGTGACATTTTTAATAGATCTAAACATTTTTTTTAAATTTTCTGGTAGTAATAGGATGTTTTATTATCACTTCTTGATCCTAAACTTCGTACCCCAGCGCTTTTAGTAGACACGGGGTCCACTCATGCAAATTATCACGTGCACAAGGTATTTATGACCATACTGTTTTTTTTTATATACTAGTGGGCGGACGAGCATGCGGTCCCACGTGATGGTAAGTGTTACCGCCGCCCATGGACACCTGCAATACCAGGGGCTTTCTTTGCAACACAGCTTTCTTGAAGAACCCCATATTGTAGCTTAATGGAAAGACCTCTTGAGGCAGTTCATTCCACAGGCTACGCTCGGTAAGGGGTCTGGCGAGTCCACTCTTGTACAGGTGGGGTACTTCCTCGGGGCTTGTGGTAGCGGCTTTGTTATCCCTTAGTCGCCTGTTACGACACCCACGCGAAGAGATGGTGCCGTTCTATACCCATGCGATATTGTATAGCCGGCCAACAGCACACGGTAAAATGTAATGCTTTATCCAATAATGTATTGCGTTCTTTTATCAATAGGTGCTGTATTTTTTTTTTATTTATAGATAAGAGGGCGGACGAGCAAGCGATCTCACGTGATGGTAAGTGTTACCACCGCCCATGGACACCTGCAACACCAGGGGGTATGCGGGCGCACCGCCGACCTTGCTAGATCCTATCCTACAGCTTTCTTGAAGAACCCCATGTCATAGCTTAATGGGAAGACCTCTTGAGGCAGTTCGTACCACAGCCTGCGGGTTCGCGGTATAAAATAATTTTTGGACCGAACAGTGCGCGACACCTCCGTGTCGAGGAAATGCGGATGGAGCGCACTTCTGTGACGGGAGGTGCGGTTGTAGAAACCCGAGGTGGGAATTATGTTGAACAATTCTTCAGAACATTCCCCAGTTGTACATTTATTAACTGTTTTTTCAAAATATTAACTTCCTTTGTAGCATATGGCACTAAGTGCAGGCATGCACTATCTAAAATGTCCGCTGTGCAATGACAAAGAGAACTTCTACGATGCTGTTGTTAGTCAAGGATATTACGTACCGGATCGGTGAGTTAATCTATATGTGAGTGATGACGCAGCTGGCGCGCCATTGAATGTCTTCCGAGGAGACTGATGACGCGTTAGCGTCGTCTAAAATCTTAAGGTGATGCCGATAACGCATCAGACGTGTTGTCAAGTTGTCAGACTTCCGATGAGGCAGATGATGTGTCAAGCTGGTGACGTGACACCTCTGGCGCGTCATTTTTTTTTATTTAACAATTAGAATAACAAAACTTAAGAGGTTAACATGTTAAAAACTCCGAAAGTTTGTCTAGAACGCCGATTCTGTATACAATCGTATACATTAGCCGGTAGTTATACAATTCTATTGAAACTAATGCAGTACTTGAACGGTCATAGCAAACTAGCCTCATAAAGTCATAATACAAGTTATAATTTATTTTAAAAGTGCCATTTAAATTTATTCCTTAAGTTCATTTGGTTAAGGTCTTTTTTAAACTGAGGATTCAACTCTTTTAAAAATCTAGTGAAATAAGTAGTGAGTGAGATGTGCCAGACCTCATTCCCATCCTATCCCTCCCCATTTTCCCAACCCTTTCTCCAAATTCACTCCTATATCTCCCAAAGGTAGGCAGCGCATCCGGGGCCGTGTTAACGTTTGTCATATTGCACTACTATTGGGTTTGTCATATTGCACTAATGTTGTCATGTATCGCGCATGTCTATGGGCGACAGTATCCACTTACCATCAGGTGGACTGTATGCTCGTCTGCCGCCGCCATTCATAAAAAAATAAAATAAAAATTTAAATGATGCCGATAACGCATCAAGCCCGCCATCAAATGCCTATCTTAGAGGGAAACTATAGTCGGAATTTTAATTCGATTCCAGATTTGACAATTTCAGTGTTGCAACGTTATGACAAGTACTAAATAGTAACGTTGCGAAATTATTCGATACGGAAATGGAATATTTCCGGATCGATTCTTCTCGTAAACTAAGTATATCAGGAAATTAAATATTTGTGAACGGATAATTTAGTTATGACGATTAATTTTATTACGGATCTGAGAGTTCTTTAATAATTGTGTGTGAAATAAATAAATAAATGTGATCATGAAGGAACATGAGAAATAAAACAAATAGATGTATTATGGTAATATTTTATTTTATAAATCGTCGCCGTCATCGCTATCGCTATCGCTGTCACTTTCTGTAACATTTATTATAAATGTGTCTGTGATATTGTCAATTAACATATCTAGCCTACTCATTTTTTCCTCTTCTTTGACAACATGGGATACGCATTTAGACCATTCGGTGGCCGTAATTTTTTGAATGCCTTCCTCAAATAAATTTCTCACGTCTGTCAATTTGAAGGTTTTATTATTTTGAGCTACATGCCCCTTTACCTGAGCCCATATCAATTCGATAGGGTTCAGCTCGCAATGGTAAGGGGGCAGTCTTAAAACCGTGATCCCATGTTGTGCTGCCATTTCGTCTACAGCGTACTTATTAAAAGACTCGTTAATAATGTATATTAATTCAAAATGTTAGCCTTACCTGCGTTAACCCAAGTTTCATCTTGATAATATATATGTCTCCCTTCTCGTCGAAACTGACATATAGATCGCAAGTAACGCTGGCGCCGTGTTATTATATCATTTCGATCAATAAGTGTGCTCTTGCGTGACCGTGCAACAAATTTAAAATGTTCACGTACTTATATGCGTTGCGGATCATTACTTTTTCAGTAACAGTGAAAGCTTTTCGTGGACGTTTTTTTCTTGGAGACAAGAAAACATCCACGTCTTTTTGTGATGTACTTGGCGGAGGATCCATTTTGATGGAAAACCAAAACAAATAGATTCACTCAAAGTTCACAAAAAACTATAAACGTAACAACAAACACAACGTAACAAAACTTTAACAAAAACCCAACAAAATAACAAAATATCGATTCGCAATGAAACGAGATATTCGTGCAGTCAGACTAGGAGAATGAAGCCGAATGACAAGATAAACAAAATGGCGATAGCTGCACGAGCGCGCACGGGTTGCCAATACAGAAAACTATCTAGGCTCTTTTATTATAAGTTTTGTTTTTAATATAAAAAAAAACAAAAATATTAACTTTTTATAAAATAAAGCAGCGGTTACTAATTAATAAATAATTGTTATGAATAATTATGTATTTATTTAAATAAAAATCAATAATTTAGTCTTTAATTGGCACACCAATATTATGATTACATAAACATAAATCGCGATTGTTTATCGATTTTTGTGTTCATCACTACACTATTATATGTGGTATCATTATTTTACAAAATGACAGTAGCTAATGTCAAATGTGGAATCGAATTATAATTCCGACTATAATAACGCGTCATCATATATCTTCAACAATGTGGCGGTTTTTTGAACTTTTTCTACTGGTGAAACCGACTTTCTACTACATACCATGAACCTATGTGGGAGTTATTAGGAGAAAAACCGATTTATTTCCGATTAATACAATAATATTATGGATTATGTTCAATTTTTTTCTTGATTCTCAAGCTTTTCTTCAATTTTTACTATGATGCAATAAATTTACTAAGATTTCCATTGAAATTTACTGACAGCATTGAAAAATAAGCAATAACAAGCATTTGTTGCTAAATTTTCAAATCGAGTATTCTCAAAATCATGATGTTGTGTGATCGGTTTTGTCAATATGGCGATAATAAACGAAACAAATTTTTTTTTAGGGATGCAGCTTGGGAATTAGAACAAAATGCATTCGCTGAAATATACGAACGTCCTATATCGTGTAGTGCAACTGAATGTCTATGTCCTATGGGCAGGAACCATGATGCGGAGACTGGGTAAGTTATCCACGGGGTAATTAAGTTGGACACGCTCGACTGGCCTCTCTCACAGAAGACTACCTTGAAATGTACTGCATTTCCCACTATCTTATTTCCCCAATGTGCGTACGTGCTTCAGCAGTGAGTGAGATACCCCATTTTCCCAACCAACTTCTCTAAATCCAAAGGTCATTTTGGACTAATGTTGGAATGTATTGCGGGGATGTCTTTGGGCTTACAGTATCCACTTGCCATCAAGTGGCCTGTTTGCTAGTCTGCCGCCTTCGTCCATTAAAAAAACTACCGTTAGTAATATAACAGTGAACTTCAATTCTATATTTCGATCGGTGTCTCGTGCTATCAAAGTAGTCTTAAATGTCAAATGAACTTCGTTTGGGCCGATATATCGGAGTGATCATCTTTGTATTGGGAATCGTGTGAAATATATGCCAAAATTTCGTGTTTTGTGATTACGAAGTAGATCTCCAGCCGTATTTGCTCAGATAATGTCACATTGTCGATACATTTCTATGTCAATTTCAGGCAGTGGGACATTAAACTGTGTTTACTATGCGGTAGTTGTGGCGTTCATTTAGCTTGTGGTGATACGCGACACATTTGTGCCGCGTGTCGTCCCGCCGCTCCCCAAGATCTCGACGCACTTGAACAGGACATACAGAAAGGTGAGTCGCTTTAAAGGACGACAGATGGCGCTGTACGCGTAGATAGAACACACTGTGATGGCTCGTTTACACTTTCCCCGAAACCAGACTAGATCCCTAGGCGCCTGTACGCGAAGCCAGAGGACTAATATTTTCTAGTGATGAGCCGAATATGGATTTTATCAAATACGAATGTTCGGTACAGTGTTTGCCGAGCCGAATATTTGGCAACATTTGGCGCGCTTTATCGGGTACCGCAAGTTATTATTGTCAACCCAACAGGTTATTGCCAAACTGAAACTGAGCAATTGTTTTTTTTTGCACCACTTGTGAACCACAGCTTACCTCTTGCGAATTATAAACACTAACTAAAAAAGGTTTTTTTTTTTAAACTTCCATACACTGATAATTTGATTAGAATGTCGCCGAACTAAATCAGAATCCGATCATGATTGTAAAAAAAACTGCTAATATAGTAGTAAGTAATTTCTGATTTAATTAATATCTGTGTCCATAACCAGTTTTATAGACTCAATTTTGTATAAATACAAATTTATTTTCAGTAATAATATGGGAACAGCCGGAAGCCAATCGGTCGACACGCCGCGGGCCGATAATGCCGAGTCGCATGTCGCTGCGACGCACCAAACAGCGGAGCTCCAACAACAAGTGAGTTCCATCCTATATCAAACCCCCATCTTATCATTACTGTTGACGGTGAGGGTCAACGGGGGTTGTAGGGGAGAAAATTCGGGAATAAAATGCCGCTTTACTAATACACACGAACCGCAAGGTTACAGGGGGAGCGGCAGTCGGCAACGAACTCACTCTCTGTACAGAGATTTGCCTATTAAACTATTACATGGTAATTGGGCGATTGTACAAGCCGGAACTGGTCACGGGAAGCTGGAGTTTCCTCTATATAAAGGAGCTTGTTGCCTTGCGATCCCCCCGTTCCCCGAGGAATTTATTTACTCTTTGCTCATCCATATTTTACAAAGGTTACAAGTTATAAAGTGTGTCAATTATCAATTTGCACGGAGAATCTTAACTATTTTCGATAGTGAAGGACAGAAATTGATAGTCCTTTTGACGGATCGTAACTTTTGTTTCCTCACCGCTTTCGCCGAGTAGCAAGGGGATTCGGGAAGAGTGCGGGAGAGGGTCTGGACTTAAGTGCCGGGATGGCGCCACTCCCTGTCCGTCCCTATCTAGTCCGCATCTTTATGATTCCATCTCTTTTCAATAAAACACATCGCAGACATAGTTTTTATTTTCCTAGACTATCCTTAAGACCTAATTTATAACCTAAACATATACAAATGCAAAAAACGGAAAGCTAAATGTAAAACCATAAACATTAAAATAAAGGCAAACGTTGACACAAAGTAAAATAAGGGAATGTCTGCAATAAGTAACAACATTACTATGTACATAAAACATAATAGATAAATAGGCATGTAACAAACATCACATAATCTCGGAGAAGAGGAGTTCAAACTTTCATGTTTCTACTGCGCATGCTCAGAAGTTCTCCGGATGCTCTTTACTCCTTGCGCAAAACCTTGTTAAGACAAATCCCGAGACGCGCGATGCAAGTACGCACTAACACGCTTGCTTATCTCAATTTATAGTCCATTTCCGTTGTCACATTGTCCTATATACACGATACTGTCACTTGTTCATGCACTCATTACAATTATTCTGTCGTGTACAATTATTCCCCCAATACCTACGTGGTTCGGTAGTGATTGAGATATATAAGAGTTCTTTCCCATCTTATCCTACCCTACATCTCGAAAAGTAGGCGGAACATCCGGGGGGCATTCGTCATTTAGAAGTCGCAGGGCGACTGTATCTACTTACCACCAGTATCTTTATTAAAAATAATTGATGATTAATTTTGTCACAGTTGATACACCGTTGATAAAGCGGTCAACGGGCAAACACCGGAGCGACTGTGGAAAGATGTTATGCATATGGGGGGGTATGGTGCGGTGTTCTGACGGAAATCACTTCACAGTTGTTTTAAATCAATGTATTTAATTGTAACATATTATTACATAGCACACTATATTGTCCTTCGGATTCTATTTAATATGTACTGACGAATCTATTCAAATAATTGTACAAAGCGTATGTATATGAGTATGTGGCACCGTTAGCTAGGAGAGCTCTTGACTACCGCGGCGGCGCGGCGCATGCGCAGAACTCCTGCGCACCGAGCCGGCCGGCGCACGCGCGGCGGTTTAACTATACGCGCCGAACGATTCTACCTTGTAAGGTGTATTATTTTATATGTTACTCCACCACATGCACATACGAGGAAATTAATCACCAATCATTATTTATTTTTAATGTAATAAAAAATCATGAAATACATGTTAACTTTTGGTTAGATAAAGTTTCAGTGTACAGGTTGACATATTAAAATATTTTATTTTTTTGATTTATTTTGTTCTAGTCCATCAAGTTCGACATCAATCAACTCGCTAGATAATTTAAATAAGACTGAAAACGTTGAAGGTAAGTTTACGTTATAATATATTCTACAATTTTTTTTTTTTTTTTATGTACGAAGGCGGCAGACGAGTATACAGTCCACCTGATGGCAAGTGGCTACTGTCGCCCATAGACATCCGCGATACATGCCAACATTAGTCCAAAATGACAAATGTTGCCACGCCCCCGGATGCGCTGCTGCCTACCTTTGGAGATATAGGAATGGATTTGGAGAAAGGGTTGGGAAAATGGGCAGGGATAGGATGGGATGGGAATGGGCTCTGGCACATCTCACTCACTACCGAAACACATACGTACATTGGGGAAATACGATAAAGTGAGAAATGCAGTCGAGCGCGCCCAGCGGCTGTTGGATTGCAGCGTGCACTCTCCCCCTCCTATTCTACAATACTCTACTCCCCCGCATATTCTACAATTGAAGTTATTTAGAATTAAAAATGTTATTAGTTTGTAACTAATTTTTCTGTTGTTTATTCTTTTTCAGACCAAAAATCAGACTTAATATCAAGTAGATTAGAACTAAATCTAAAATCGCCTCGAAAATCTACAGAATTCTTAGGAAAACAATATTTCATTGATAATCAATTATCACAAACAATACAACAGACCATAGACAAATCTCCTATTAAATTATTCGAAACCATAGAAGAATCTTCAAAGAAGTTGCTCCGAACAATCATAGATAAAGAAATGTCAACAATACTGCAAGCGATCATAGACAATAGACAGTCTCCTTTAAAATTGCTTCAAAATGCGACAAATAATAAAGTAATGTCGCCGATGAAGATTTTACAAGTTCTCTATGATAAGATGGAGGGTGGAAGCGAACGCGTAGATAAGAAAATTTTGGAAAAATTACGATGGAAATTTAGAAAACCAAGGCCTTTGTGTGAAAAGAAGAGAATTGTTAAGTAAGTATACTTTTTATCGTTAAATTATAATTGATAGTGTTTTGTCTAGTGTGCAAAAGGCTCTAGTATTCGATCTCCAGTTGAACTATTGTTTAAAATTGACTTTTTTTATGTAAAAAGGAATATAAATTACATATACAGGTGTGTCCAAACTTTCCCGAATCCTGAAACGGTCTTGATCCGTTTGACATATTTTACGTTCATTTATGTTCATTTACATAAATATTTTACGTTACCAAATTGTAAAAAGGACATTCTTATATTAATTGCTAAATATAAATCCCAATAGATATTATTTTTGAAAAAAAAATCCTATTGATGTTTAATGATTTTATTAATAAATAAATAAATATATGTTTTTTTATTTCAGTCGCATTCTAAAAGATTTGTTCGATAACATATTAAAGGAGAATTCAAAAAAGATGGAGCCGGATAAAGAATGGACATCACCAAAGAAACATCCGCATATTGTTCAATCAAAGGTAAAATCTATGAAACTTTTTTAACAAACTTAAGATCGCCCGCCCGCTTCGCTTCGGTTAATAAGATTTTTTTTTTTCAAAATTTCAAAATAAAATATAGCCATTTTATTTTGAGGGATTCCTAATTTTTAGGTTAGGGATCCCTAGCCTATGTTACTCAGGGATAATGTAGCATTCGAATGGAGAAAGAATCTTTGAAATGGGTCCAGTAGTTTCTGAGTTTATTCGTTACAAACATACAAAAATACAAATCTTTCCTCTTTATAATATTAGTATGATATAAAAGTGGTTAATAACAGATAATGCAATCACCTCAAGAAACTAACCACAAAGATATTTATATATTAAACATGTTTTAAACTTGGTATGTTTCTTATTCAACGATTCGAACATATGCGAATAGTTTTATTTTGTGGGAGATTTTGAATCTACCTTTATTATAGAAAAAAAGACTATTTTTATTTTGGGAGCTTTTATTTAGCTGAATACAAAACTGCGATCAGTTGCAAATTAAAAAATGCATGGGATGTAACAAAATTTGTGAAAGAAAACATAAATATATTTAAGTCTGTTTTTATTTTCTATTTTTTTTTTTTAAAAAGTACTGAACCGATATTGATTTTATTTTTTTATTTTTTAGAAGATAAACTAATCAAATGGCCATAAGTTATGTTTGGGTTTCGAAAATCATAATCCTATTTCAGTTCCGTAGGTAGTCGTTATGCCACCTGATTAAAGCCAGGGCGAGTCTATTGTTGTACTATAGAGGGCGCATTTTTTAAGTCTTCTGAATGGTAGTTACCACATACCATCAAGTTAACCACATGCCAATGGGCACTTTATAGAAAAAAACTTTGTTTACAGGAACAAACACAAGGCGACAACAAAGAAAACACAACATCATCACCACAAAATAACACACAAACGAACACTACGAGCAAAGACGAACAAAAAGCAACAAACTTTAGCATGAACGTAGATATAAAACTTGAAAGTACACCTTCGCAAGACTCGGTAACTTTTAAAATACCCGAAATAACACCTAAGAAACGCAATTTGCATAAAGACATGGAAAACATGAGAATAAATACTGAGAAATTCACGAAACTAACTTTGAAATCGCATAAAGAGGAACTTATAACAATAAATCACAGTCAGAACATAGTGTTGAATAAATTTAGTCCAATAGACAAGGAGACTTTGCAAAGAAGTAACGTGGGCATAGACAGGGAGAGTTTTAAAAACCACTATTTGAATGAAGTTGACCGAGATTTTTGTTGTAAATTTAAACACCCACATAGGAAATCTAGAAATTTTCACAAAAAATTGATAACGCCGATCAATTTTGCAATGAACGCAACCATTGATTTAGAAAATGGATATAATCTTAAAAGAAAACTTGATAGCAAAGATAGCGCTACCAAGAAAAGAAGAATTGATGAAAGTACTTTTAAAGATGAAATGCATATGAATGAAGAAAATGTAACTGAAGAATTATCGAACGATGAAACAAATAAAAGTAATTCCGTGAGCAATATTGCTGAAGAAAGTAAAATCTCCGATAAAAAACTGTCCACTAATAGTGGTCCCGTTGAACTAACTGAAAAAGGAAAAAATAGCCATAATAAATTACCTTTGAAAGATGAAGAAAGTCAAAATAATCTTGAGAATGAGGTAACTGAAGATAAAAGTTTGGTTCGTGAAGAAATTTCTGTAAAAATCAAAGAGAACAATAATGAAATTACCGACGAAAGAAACGTGGCTGACATAAACACAGACTCGAATGAAACAACAGACAAAAGTAATGTTTCAAAAAGGAAAATTATCAAGAATAATAATATCAAAAGAATTAAAAGATCATCATCAAAGGCTAGAACCTGTAGAAATGTGAAAAGAACAAAGTTACGAAGAGTCATTTCTTCTGTAACGGAAAATAACTCCGAAAAAAAATTTACAAGAACTGATAACATTGTTAAAAGTAATGAAATTGATAATATTAGGGACATCGACAAAACAGATGTAAATAATGATAAAGTGAGAAAGAAAAATGAAAGACCATCAAAACGTAAAATAAAAAAGAATTCCGACACAGAAAGATATCGTAAGAAAAGAAGAATAATACATGAAATGTCAAAGATAAGTAAAGTTGCAAAGGATCGGAAGAAGATTAAGAAAAATTGCGACATTAATTCAACAATACCAGATTTGAATGAAAGAGACTTTTTGAAATTTCTAATTGCAGACGAAAATACGTTAAAACGACATCAAAAAATAAAGTTGATCAAATACGATGATAGAAAAACGAAGCGCATATTGAAAACCAAAAAATTAAAACTCAAAGTAAACCAGTGTGTTTTAAGTCCCGGTGACGTAACTAAATTAGTGAAGCCCGAAAATGATGCGACTCCGATAAAAAGAAAGTATGTAAAGCAAGAGAGAACTAGTGATAATTTGAAACAGACTTCCATTATTAATTTTTTCAAAATAATGTAATCAAATAAAATAAGTCGAGGAGATAGTAACTATGAATGGTTAATCACATTTGGCGCTCATTTTTTGTGACTTTTAACAGTATCGGGCCTGGCCCACTCTGCACTTTAGGTACGAAAATTTCCGTACGGCGACGTACTCCTGCGCAGGGGTTTATCTCAGTCTGTTACCGCGAGCTCTTAGTACCGCGCGCGCAAATACACGCGTTTAAAAACTACCATCGCATTGTGTAAGTAGGTATAATACTTTTTTTATTTAGTTTTATTTTAGAATTAATTTAAAATTGTGTTTTAAAACGAATAAAACTACTATAATTAATTGTAGCGCATGGAGTGTCATTGTGTGCGTGACCTTTAGCGGTTCAGTGTAATGTCGCCTTTCTCCGATGTGCGTAGGATTCAATTTGGCTCGCGCTGTACCAAATTTTATTGGTTTTATGAAACGTTCTTGGGGATAGTCTTCTGTACTTGTACTGTTAGTTATTCTGTCCTTTAACTGTATCTATCCTTGTCACACTCATTATTATTAGACATTTACCGTCTCTTTATTGGTTATAAAGCCCGCTCTATACTAACGACGCGAAGCCCCGTCGATAGCCGCGAACGCGAGTGTGAATGGTATTCGCGACTTCTCGCGTGTTCACGGCTCTTGTGTCCGCGTCAAAGGGTTCGCGGCCGCGTACCGTTAACGTTCTCGCAACGATCGCGAACTACTGTATACAATTGTAAGTTACGGGTGTTCTCGGGACACGCAGGTTCACGGCGCGTGTGTAGAGCCGACATAATAATAATTAATTAGTGCTGATTTCTGTGAGAATGTATTCGTTGAGAACTTTTTGTGCTTACGTGCCACTGAAATAACAGCAAAAGCTGTAAATAGATTGTCAGTATACACAGTACAATGGATTGTAGCAATTTTTACAATAAGTTTTATTTATTCATAATTTATTTTCCTTCATGAATTATTTCATTCGTCGAGTACGCACAATAATACTGCATTATAATTAATTTTAAAATTCAGACCATTTCACCGTCTGATAAACTAACTGTTAACAATTATCTGCCAATTAAATCTAGCTGATACACTGACTTTCTTTAAAAAGCATCAGGAGATGGTGAGAATGGCCCTTACAGTTGTAAATAGGGCTTTCTAAGGCTTTCTTTAATATATATGTCGGAACAGGAGGCCGAGAATGTTCATTGTTCAGCATCTTATAGTTATAATATTGGAATTTTAAACATAATCAGGAATACAGTCACTAAATTGTGTTTTAGTAATTGTCCTACACAATAATTCTTAACACTATATAGTCACAATTAATGCCTTATCGCTATATGGAGTTACAAGTATGCGAGCGCTATAAAACGGTAGACAGTTCCTCGGGACGCGCGTGCCACGAGCTCTCTCTCAACTTCAACTGTGCACTATTGCTCACTCCTGCGTCGCTTACGTTTTGTAGCACCCATGTGTTGATCGCTTTTTCGCCACTGCTCAACTGAAGTGCTCAACCAGTTGAGCATTGGGACTTTAATGTGATTCCACACTGCTCAACCAGTTGAGCATTAGGACTGAGATGTGATTCCCCACCACTCAACTGGAGTGCTCAACCAGTTGAGCATTGGGACTTTAATGTGATTCCCCACTGCTCAACCAGTTGAGCATTAGGACTGAGATGTGATTCCCCACTACTCAACTGGAGTGCTCAACCAGTTGAGCATTGGGACTTAATGTGATTCCCCACTGCTCAACCAGTTGAGCATTGGGACTTTAATGTGATTCCCCACTACTCAACCAGTTGAGCATTAGGACTGAGATGTGATTCCCCACTACTCAACTATTTAAAATTGAGCACTTCAGTTGAGCACTGGGGAATAAGCGGCGATGATGTCCATATTCCGACACACATTTATATATATATATATATATATATGTCGGAATATGGCCATCATATATTGTATACATACTTCATTTATTTCAGGCATTGGTCCACAGTAATCGTTAGCAGCAACTTAAATTATATTTTGATAAAATATATCAATCCGAATAATTCAATGTAATAAGTCGTTTTAAATTGAATTGCATTAAATTAAATCAAATTGACCGTCCCGTTCAGTTTTTACATTCTAAATCGTGTCTGTGTGCGTATAATAAAGGTATTTGTTTACCTTTTATTCCTACTCGGCGTTTCAACGCGGGGTACACCGGCCGTGGTCACGAGTTCATTCGACTCGTGACCCAACTCGTTCCTTTATTTATACACGTTCACACCTTATTTAGAATATAAAAGGTGTGCAAACGCGAAAGTTTGAAAAGTTCCATTCAGTGTTTCTCGATAGGACAGTCAAATTTATCACTTGTTTTTCTCAGGGTACTCTGTTAGGATTAGCGATGGGTAACTCCGGATTCAATTAATCAAAAGATCGGAAACCTCGAGCGGAGCCGAAACTCTTAATAATTCCGCCTAACCGTTACCGACTCCGAGGAGTTATTTATTCCTTTCAGTTTTGTATTGCTGAGTTACATGAACGAACATGGTCCATGGTCCAGTTACATGGTCCCACAGCGGTGATACGGAGACGACTCACTTTTTTGCGCGGAAGTGGTGGTCCTCGGTGATTTTAACGCTCATCACGAAGAGTGGTTGGGATCCCGAACTACCGACCGCGCAGGGAGAGCAGCCTATAACTTTGCCCTGGCTTATGGTTTCTCACAGTTGGTGTCCTCACCCACGAGGATACCCGATATCGAGAGCCATACCCCCTCCTTACTGGACCTCCTGCTGACTACGCGGCCGGACGACTACAATGTTGTTGTTGATGCTCCGTTAGGATTATCCGATCATTGTATCGTTCGAACTGCTGTGCCAGCCAAGCAATCCGTGCCGACCCATTCACAGGGAACGCGCAACGTCTGGCACTACAAGTCTGCAGATTGGGATGGGTTGCGCGAATTCTAGGCTTCTTATCCCTGGGGGCAGCTCTGTTTCTCGTCGGGAGATCCGGATACCTGTGCAGACTCCGTTGCCGACGTGGTGTTGCAGGGCATGGAATGTTATATTCCCTGTTCCGTGATACCCGTAGGTGGACGGAGCCAACCTTGGTTTAATCAGTCCTGCAGAGAGGCCCGTCGTAATAAACGGGCTGCATACAGGGCCTGGGCCAAAGCGCAGGTGTCCGAAGATCCGAATACCACCGACTTGAGGCAGAAATTTAACGCTGCCTCGAGGCGCAGTAAGAAGATCATTGTCAGAGCAAAGAAAGAGCACATCCGCATAATTGGCGATCGACTAGTTAGCTGTCCTTCTGGAAGCCGAGTTTTCTGGTCGCTCGCCAAGGCTGCTGATGGTAACTTCTGTCAGTCGTCACTCCCACCACTGCGAAAACTCGATGGGTCACTGGCCCACGGGGCGAAGGAGAAAGCCGATCTCCTGGGCTATCTTTTTACCTCGAACTCGACTCTGGACGATAGAGATGCATCACCACCGTCTATCTCGAGATGCACAAGCTCCATGCCGGAAATCTGTTTCACGCAGCGTGAAATCCGGCAAGCTCTAGCAACTCTTGATATCCGAAAATCGAGTGGGCCAGATGGTATTCCTGCAGTGGTGCTCAAATTATGCGCTCCCGAGTTGTCCCCGGTGCTTACGCGACTCTTTAGACTCTCATACTCCACAAAAAACTTCCCGGCAGCATGGAAGGTAGCTCATGTTCACCCTTTACCTAAAAAGGGTGACCGCACAGACCCGGCCAACTACAGGCCAATAGCGATCACCTCCCTCCTCTCCAAGGTGATGGAGCGTGTCATAAACACACAGCTCCTTGGGTACCTAGAGGATCACCAGCTGATTAGCGACCGTCAATATGGATTTCGCCATAATCGCTCGGCTGGTGATCTTTTAGCGTATTTAACACACCGCTGGGCTCACGCCATTGAGAGTAGAGGCGAGGCTCTGGCTGTAGGCCTAGACATTGCGAAAGCTTTTGACCGGGTATGGCACAAATCTCTGCTTTCCAAGTTACCATCTTCGGGATACCCGAGGGATTATGCGAATGGGTTACCAGTTTCCTGACTGGACGGAGCATCAGAGTCGTTATCGATGGTAGCTGCTCCGACACCATGTCTATTAACGCTGGCTTCCCGCAAGGCTCCGTGCTGTCCCCAACTCTGTTCCTTCTGCATATCAACGACCTGTTGCAAATTGATGACATACGTTGCTATGCAGATGACAGTACTGGTGACGCCTTGTACAGGGGCCGCGCCAACATCCCTCGGGTCGAAGTGGAAGAGATTCGCGCCAGGCTTGTGTCTGAAATCGAAGACTCTTTAGATCTAGTCTCGATTTGGGGTTCTCTGAACCTAGTGGATTTCAACCCCAGTAAGACGCAAGTCTGTGCATTCACCGCTAAAAAAGCCCCCTTTGTCGTAGCACCTCGCTTTCAAAGCATACCTCTTAAGATCTCGGAGAGTATCGGGATCCTTGGTGTCGACATCTCCAGCAAAGTCGAATTTAGGGGTCATCTGGAAAATAAGGCCAAAATGGCCTCCAAAAAGCTCGGTGTGCTGAACAGAGCGAAGCGGTACTTCACCTTCGGGCAACTCCTAATGCTTTACAAAGCTCAAGTGAGACCCCATATGGAGTATTGCTCTCATCTCTGGGCCGGCGCACCGAAATACCAACTGGACCCATTTGACTCCATCCAACGACGTGCTGTTCGTATTGTCGACGATCCCACTCTCACGGGCGGTTTAGAACCCCTCAGCATTCGGAGAGACGTTGCGTCTCTCTGCGTGTTCTACCGCCTGTACAATGGGGAATGCTCCGAAGAATTGTTCAATATAATTCCCACCTCGGGTTTCTATAACCGCACCTCCCGTCACAGAAGTGCGGTCCATCCGCATTTCCTCGATACGGAGGTGTCGCGCACTGTTCGGTTTAAAAATTACTTTATACCGCGATCCCGTAGGTTGTGGAACGAACTGCCTCAAGAGGTCTTTCCATTAAGCTACGATATGGGGTTCTTCAAGAGAGCTGTGAATAGGACTTTGCAAGGTCGGCGGCGCGCCCGCATACCCCCTGGTGTTGCAGGTGTCCATGGGCGGCGGTAACACTTACCATCACGTGGGACCGCCTGCTCGTCCGCCCACTAGTCTATAAAAATAAAAAAATAAATAAAACGAACATGATGCAAAGCGATTGAGTCGCTCTCAGGCTCTTATAAAATATAAGTAGGTGACTCAAAGGAGTCGAGGAATCGTTAAGAGGAGTCGGATCCGCGAGCGGAGCTGGATTAAGTGAGCCGAAACACTCCGAGGAGTCGTGAATACCCACGACTGGTTAGGATACTGTTGTCACTGCCACGGATCCTCTTCAGTAGTGAGGCGGCATTTTTACGAAATTATACGAGTATTGTGATCCCTAACGGAAGTTTTAAATATCTGGTACCAATTACCGACGACTTGAAGGGCGATTTATACATAGAGAGGGAACGTAAGGCGTTGGCAGTGCATAGCAATATACTTGCCCGCAGATTTGCTCGTTCTAAACAAGTGAAAATTACCCTAGGCCTTCTGTCAGGTAGCCCGAAGCCTACGGCGATCTACGAGTACAGTATAACAATTGCCTCCAGGATGTTAGGCTTGCCACGTTTCTGTAGTGCTTCGGTCATGTTTGCCGAGGAACCCACAGATGACTTATCCGATCAGGCACAGACTACTGGACAACAATAACAGCATTCTGAGGGTTATTGCCGACACAGGGAGGGATTGTACCATTCGGAAATTTTGGATGGAGTTATTATTAAGAATTTAGATGTAAATATATACTAAACTAGTTTAATAATTATCATTATCAACAAAACTACATTTACTCACACTATCTATGGAAGGTTTCTGAAGCAAAGTATTTTATTATTGTTCACGTCTTGACGGCCTCGACGCACAAGGTATACCTTATCCATGGTAAGCCGCTCGAATAAACGTTATCTGAACATCTAGAAAACCTGCGTACCATCGGGTTCACGAACATAACACCGAAATAACGGATTGCCTTCATTATTCACAGTTTTACATTTTTTTTAATTCAATTGAATTTACCTCGTTCACACCTCCCAATTTATATTTAAGAGCCATTTCACATTTTAAGCGAAAAATACAAGTTTTTGAGCTCTCCTATAGGTGAAATGAAAGTTGCTTTACATTTCTGAGTAAATATTTTAAATAGCTCATTTCTTTGTATTGACATTTAGTAGAATACATTTCGAAATATTTCTTTATTTATCTTTTAGTACTCAACCATATTTTAGTAAAAACGCGCCTAGTAAGAACTTCAGAGTCGTGCTTCTTCCACTAAAATTGATTAATTCAACAAGATAAGGTACAATTATACGTAGTATATAATTCTATTGACACATAGTACACTAATATTTCCGTAAATTAACACAAATCACGAGAAAAAATAAAACAATGTGCGTCAATTTCGACATAAATTACCTGGCATTTAACTGCAATTTTTTATCATTTATTAAAGATTTTTTTAAATTATTACTTAGAATAATATCAATTTTGTACCTAATTAAAACGAAAACCAAGTATTTTTATAAATTATGATTTATTATATATAATTTTTAATATCACAAAACTGCTCTAACTGTGTCGTCTAATTTCAAACTCCGCTAGATCCAAATAGGTCTATTTGGCAGGAGAATAGTTTTTTTATAGATTATAATTACGTAATCAATATAAATGCCATAAAATTGAGCAATATTTAAAAAGGAAAGTAAATACCTATATATTATTAGTTTATTCGTTTTAGCAGTAAAATAAACATATTCTTGTGCCAAAAAATTTGGATATACCTGGTTTTGATATTCAGTTTTGGATCTGGCGGGTAATGATAATGAATCATAGGATCTGACTGCTTTTGTTACTAACTTTTAGCTGTGACGTCATCTACACAGGCTGTTCTTAAATTACTGCAAATTAGTTGTGCAATATTTTAGCGATTACTGCCTAGTGTACAAAATTAAGAAATATTAAAACTTTATGAAATGTTATAATATTTTTATTATTTTAAAAGTTTTACAGGACATTATACAAAATTTTCAGATTCTTCTAAAGGAACACATGGTAAATCTGCGTTTGCAATGAAACTTTCATTGGTTTCCTCGACGTTTTTATAAAAGTTTAAAGACGGCAAATTTCGCCAATCTTCCCCATAGTGTTTTTTTAGTAATGAGACAACATCTTTAATTTTTGCAGAGTTAATTTTGTTTCCTCTTGGAATCGCAGATGGTTGTATTTCACAGACTTTCTTACCTTTTTTAGTCACATATTTAGGTTCACAAAACTCATGTTTATAATTTTCTTCACCTGGACACTCACGTTTTGCCTACCTCGTTTAAGTATGAATCTTTTTGTCAAGTTAAATTTGAAGTGCCAACTTGCTGGTGGTTTGAAGGTCTTGGAGACTTCTTTCCAATCATGGACATCTATGTCTTGCGGCAGATAGTGAACATTTCCATGTTTTACAAATATTTCCACATACGACTGTGGGTCACTAATTACCGATATTTTCTTAATCTCCTTTTCAATTTTAGCAAAAATCCTGTCCGGTGGCAAAAAAGAGTGCCCTACCATAGGGAAAATGATGTTCAACTCTTTTATTTGCGATGGTGCATGAGACAGAAGCCATTTGCTGCACATACCTATGACAGTGCTGTTTTTGTTCTGTCCTCCGCAACCATCCGCAAAAAGTCTTATAACTGTTTTATTTTCTCCAATAACCAAAGTTGATAATAAATGAAATACTGCTGTCGCAATTTGGTTGGATGCTTTGGCGTTGTCGGTTTCATTCCAGTAATATATATGCACATTATCTAGTGGACTCTTGGAACTTCCAACAACAGCTGTGAAATTGTACAAGTTTATTTGCCTACTGAAATAAGCTGCTTGATCTGGCAATTTCGGTAAAGCATTGTTCTTTTGACAATCGAACGAGACTATGAGAACATGATCTTCTTCGTTTTTTAACAAATCATAAAATGCCTTAGCTTTAAGAGAATGCAGTCTTTTTTGTGGAATGAATTGTTGTTTTTCTAGATTATCTGTAGCATTTTGGATTTTCCTTGTTAATTCAATACAGCGAGAGCACGAGTCTTTCATTGGTGACCCGAAACCTGAATTATATTTTCTGTTGAATATTTTTCTAAAAAAAGATTCTTTTACTTTGAATTCGGGAGTTTCATTTATTGTAGTATTGTACATTCTCCATATTTTTTTTATATTTAATTCTGGTGGTAATTACACCCTAACAGAAGATTTGCTTCGACAATAATGAGACTCCACTGCTTGTAGGGATTCAATGAATGCCTGTACTTTATTGTGTCTTTCTAGAAATTGCTTTTTCTTTCTATCTCCTCCTCTATTCTCCTTTGCTTGATTTCCTGCTTCTTTGAAGGATCGTTGTAATACACCAGTAACACGGTCTTTGCCTATCTGCAAAATATCCAGGAATGCTTTTTTGCATACTCTGACCTGCTTCTGACGTGAATTACTTATTGTGATATAATACTCTGCACTCATGTTTTTAGGTCCTCTTATGCCGGTTTTGAGCCTTGTTCTCTCGCATTGTTTCAAATGACAATATGTTAATAAAAAATTATCTTGGTCCACTTTATTTTTCAATATATAGAAATTTCTATACATTTTTGAAACATCTTGTAAAGTTATTGTTAAACATTTAAAAGTTTTATTGCTACCGTGGCTACATATTGGAAGTCTTGGCAGATGTCTTGGTGCATACCTGAGTAAAAACATAAACATTAAAGGAGACCGCTCAAAAATAAACTAACTATAAAATAAATAAATGTATATTTATTAAAAAACAATATATATTAATTTACTTAGGTATTTACTTTTTGAACACCTACATTGTTGTTGAAATATACTCATAAGTACATATCTATATCAAGGTAGCTTAGAATCAATAAAAATATTAAGGTAGATAACCTTACCTAACTTACCATCCCTGCCTTGTACTGCTACTTTACGTACGTAAAAAAATTAACATGCTGTATATAAATTACTAACAATGAATACTTACCGATTGCGTCGCTGGACTTCTCTTTTCCAGTTTATTTTATTAACACAGCGTTTCCTTGCTTTATGGGGAGGAACTTGTTCTAGATTCCAACGTAAATCAGCCATAATTTACGCAAAAAACTTAAAAAAAACTCAATACGAAAACACAGTAGAGCTAATGAGTCGCCATTAATCGCCATGACAGTTTTTCGATGAATTCTCTGCTCTGATTGGTCGGTACAGATATGGCGGCATTTGAAAATCACTTGTTAAGGATATAACGGGGTTTGAAAGAAAGTGCTGTTTTAATATATTAATATCTTTTGATGTGACGGAGTTTGGAAGCAACTGAAGCTTTGGAAATTTGTAGTTCAAGTGTGGCTAGACCATAGACAAAAAACTTCATTTTAAACAATTATTGGATCTGACGGTGTTTGAAATTAGACGACACAATTGCTCTATTATATTCGGGGATTTTCGCGTCGGCCATTAGTATTATCTATAGAAGCACACGGAGAAAAGTTCGGCTTATTCAAAGTATCAAAACTTGTTTTCCATAGTTACGCTATAGAGACGGGGGCATGAACTATTGCCAGTCGCGTTGCGTTGTAATCACCTAAACTTGCTTTAGTCATTTTTGTGAAATGGCTGTTAACCCCACAGGTCGTCTGGCAGGGAATGCTTGAATAAACTCGCCTTTTGTAATGTTCAATGAATATTTCTTGATAATTAAAGAATTAAATTATTTAATATGATTTTTTAATTAAATTATGATACCAGAAATCAATTAAATTAAAATATATTTAAAAAGTACTGAGTTGTTGTCAGTCAGGTTGTTCCCGGGCAAATCCCAAATTGTAAAAGATTAATTCCCGTTCATGTTTCTGACATATTCATATTGGAACACAAACATTTAACTATTATTTTTTTCTAAATATTAAATTTGAGCTTTTGCTCTTTTTTCCTAAATATTTTTTTTTTTTTGCAATATATTGTACAGAGGGGGAGTCTACCGATCGACCGTTGGTTAAATGTCATGAATTAAAGCCTTAGGTGAAATCAAAAACTTCTCGGTTTCTAGTCGTTTTAGAAGTTTTTACCTAAGTACATGTTTTGTTTATTTTGAAGTCTTCTATCGATTTATTACATCTAATTTATGAAATAAAAAATATTTCATCCCCTTTGATTTCATTCATTCATTTCACATGACACAGTCGTGATATCACCTTTGATTCACTCGGTTTATAAGTTTCGTATTTTTTTCGAAACATCTCGCTCCAAAATATTTTATGAACTCTAAATCAGATGTTTTCGACAGAAGGCAAATGTTCAATAAATCCAAATAGATAAAAAATGTTCTAAATTAATTGTTTCTAAAACGTCAAGAAATCGAGACAATATTGAAAGTTATATTTGACCTTGATAATCTCCGTTCCGAGACGTTTTGTTTGTTAAGACGTCTATCAATTTATTAAAGTTTGCTTGGCCGCCGCAAAATCGATAATGTTACAAAATGGCGGAAAATACAAAAAACTCCATACAAAAATGTGCCAATCCGTTTGTCGGTTACATAACTGGTACAGGGGCACTGTAGGGTGGCCCTTTGGACCTACAATAAAATTGTACAGTGATGTTGTACAATTGCATAATCTTATTAAATTGCACCTTGCACTAAATCGAGTGTCATCAATGTATTCCCTAAACGATCAGTAACATTTGCGAAATCTGTAAAATTGCCTCTAACAAGGATACAAACAACAGAAATATGTTTTTGGTACGTTAAACTCGGACAAAATATATACCCACACAATAATTAAGTTTCTGTATTCAATAAAGTAAGTTTTTTTATTGAAAGGAGTTTTATTTAGTTTTAATTATTAATTTTAAATTTTATATGTTCCCCGTTACTATAATTACACTGGCTTAACATTTATAGTTACTAAAACATTTAAGTATAATTAAAATTATTATTACTTATGTATAAAAATCGGCGTTTTTTTATTTTCATTTCGTTCAAGCTATAAATACAATGATGAGAACGAAATTTCAAACCGCTCCCCAACTGGTAAATTTAACATGTATTATACATGAATGAAAGTAAATTGAAAGAGGGAGAGTGCACACGTCTCCCACAGCCGCTGGCCGCAGCCGATTGATTAAGTTACCCAGCACTCGGAAAACCATCGTAAAATGTCATTACATTTATCTAATTTGACTGAACTACGTATATTACAGGGGAATAGCATTAATATGGGGGGGAAATGACTACATTTTCCCCCCACTCATAGTAGTCCAGTCAAATAAGATATATATTTAGGCCCACCTTCGCGTTAATTTTTAATAACATTTTTTTTTTGCCACTATAGAGTACAATATATAGGAAATTATTTTGTGTTGTGTATACCGCGAAAAGCTGGGTTTTACTTCAAAGAAAAAAAAATAACGTAAGTATATTTTTGTGGCCTATTTATAGTAGATTTAGTATTACAGATCGATTAATAAATTAAACATTGTTGTACACGCGATATTGGATTTTCTTGAAAAAACAACATGTAGGTAATGTTGTATTCTGAGCATAAATATGAAAGATTCGAAATTTGTCAAAAAGTTTTAAACATTCAAAAAAATACATACCTATATTTCGTACAGCAGTAATATCACAAAGTCCGAAATTTTGATTTAAGCAAAAATTTAATAGAACTGATTTTTTGTTGGATAATAGGGTAAATACTCACCGCCATATTTAAGTATTAAACTAATAAAATGATTTATAACTTAGAAACATAAGTTCCGGAATACGCCTCAAATACTCGTAGATGTGTGCAGGGGGCGGGATGTGTGTGAGGAAGCCCATAGGCACCAGACAATAATATGTACACATCCCGGCCCAAAGTAATACACATCGGCCAGCTCTGTTTTATAGAGCGTCGTCTCTGTCGTAGCGGCACGCCACAGAGACGACGCTCTACAAAACCAAAGCTAGCCGATAGTGCCTTTCTAAAGGGCGATGTGTATTACTTTCGGCCGGGAATATCTATGAACATGGGTGTCATAGAAACAAAAAGGAGTTATTCCATAAATCAAGTCCGGTGACTCTTGAAAGGCCAATAGGGCCACAAGAATTTAGTCAATCCGAAAAAAAAAAAAAAATCCATAAGTATTTTTTCTTTTTATATATGGCAGAGGTGCAATTAGCACATTACAGTTTTAACCATTGCTCCAAAAATTACCCTTATTTAGTTTTCTATTTAATTAACAACTTCTATATTTTATTAAAAAAAATTATATCAAGTGTCAAGATGTGTCGATAGTACTATATTTTTTGATGGTGTTACCATATATAATTTTTAAAGTCCCTATTATTTTCCCATGTAAAGACTTGTTCTAATCAGCGGACTATGTAAATTATTGTTCCCAACATTTTTTACTGATAACTTTTTTTTTATTTGCCTCACTTTTTCAGTCTCACCTTTATAGCCTGACCAAGAAAATAAAAAACCTCGCCATGATGCGTAAAACTAATAGAACTAATATATTCTACTGACAACACTAACTAGATGAAAAAAGCAAATGGGGCAAGTTTTATATTTTTCTGGTCAGGCTTTAATTTGCGAGACTATTTATATGGGATATATTCGTCTTTATCAAAAAATGAAAATGAGCTCAAAACGCATCACCTATTAAAATTTTGTTTTCATGGTTCGTGCAATGGAGACAATCGACAGACTATAATCAATCAGTCGCGACTCATGCATGACTGACATGAGACATCGTTCTGGATAAAGACTAGATCTATGGTTCTGACCATGTCCGACACAGAATTTCCTTTGAATAGTCAGCTTTATTTGTAAAAAAAAAATTACCGACTTTCTTGAATCTACTAACTTGAAATCGTTTCAAATATTCTACTCGGTTTCAAGAGAATACGAACGAGTCGCTCAACCTTGAAATTCTGCCCTAAGCTCGACTTCAGAAGGAATGTATAACGAATGTTTGAAATATATAAAACAAAAACTGATAATCGAGTACTTTTTATTAAGTATCAGTCAGTTTTTAAATTAATGTTAAAAGTTAAAAAAAGTTTTAGTTTTCTATTAAGTTTTGTTGGAAAGCATATACGATCTCCGACTTATAAACCAAAGTGCGGCAGTAAACAGACTAGGCGTACCCACGTCTATTCTGTTCTTCTATAGGAGACTATTAAATAATTCCTTCCGAATTCGTAACGTTCTTATTTACTTTAAATTATAACAGTTCACAAACTAATAATAACTTTGACTTACATAGTAAATACAACAAAAATATAATTTAAGTGACAGACACTTGTTTCGAACACGATACAAACTAACTCATGAACTAATTCCTTCACAAAGTGAATGTATAATAATGTAATGAATTACTACTTAAATCACATCCGTAAACGATAATTGATTTATATCTAGAACCGACAGATTACTACACCACATAATAATTTATTCATAGAACTAAGATCTGAACTGGTATACTTTTATTTCGTATTTTTTTTAATTTATGGAAAGAAGGCGGCACACGAGCTGACAGTTCACGTGATGATAAGGGAATACTGTCGCCCATGAACATCCGCCATACTCAATTAGAGCAATGAATTTGGAGGAAGGGTTGAAAAAATAGGGTGGGTTATCCCACCCATTTTGGAATGGGAATGAGCTCTGGCATATGTTACTCACTACCGACACATGTACTTACATTGGAAGTTGGTTAAAGTAGGAAATGTAGTAAATTTCAAGTGAGAACGGGGTAACGTGACCAGTCGAGCGCACGCAGTGACTATGTATTCTACATGCACCCTCTCCTTCCAAATATCGAATTACCGTGATGAAGATTCGAAAACGAATTGATGAAAGGCAAATCGAGTTGGATCGCTTATGGCCTATCCCTCCCCATTTTCCAAACCCTTTCTCCAAATCTATACCTATATTTCCAAAGGTAGGTATCCTATCCGGGGTCGTGCCGACCTTTGTCATTTTGGACTATAATGTAAGCATATATCGCGGACGTCTATGAGCGACAGTATCCACTTACCATCAAGTGGACTGTATGCTCGTCTGTCGCCTTTGTCCATAAAAAAAAACCTTGATTTAGCCATGCTATGTGCTAGTGTTTTATTTTATGGCAACACCGATTCTTTCTTTGTTTACTACGCAACGAACGAAACCAAAACAAGTTTGAATTCTTTCACCCTCTCGCACTTCCTCAGTTATTTTTATACTCTCGTATGCATTACATCACGTATAACTTATATGTATTAGTATAAAATAAAGTTCAATCATAACTTTTTAGGTATTTGTAATATAAAAGCATAATTAATTAAAACAACTTTATAGTTATAAAATTAAAAGTTTCCTTTGTTCAAAACACCAAAGGCGACGTTGCCGTTCTTCCTCGAAGTATCTAATAAGAAGATAATTTTTTTGTTATTTGTGAATTTACTTCTTTAAACGCTTGTAAACAATTCTGTGATAAATTATTTGTCGAATAGTTAAAAAAATATGCTCCAGTGTACTGAAATGAGTGTATTTGATCAGTATACATTTTCTGACGCAATAGCCATTTGGCAACAGCGCATTAAGTCTGATTGAGCTGTGTACGCTACTACTTGATGTTTTATTAAATCTCATAACAAATCTAATAATTTCTTCACATCTAACCAATTTTTATGAGGTAAGTTGACATTTTATTTATTATTGGCATAACTTTAAAATTGTTATATGAAATAAAAAAAAAATGTACGGGCTGTTTAAATTTTCCCGCGTAATGACGTAATTTGGGCGCACATTCGCCATTTTTTGGGACGTTCAGTCATCTGTCAAGTGTTCATTGGATTTCTTCTTTCCTAGTGTAAAATAAAATTTTACTCAACATAAGGCGGTTTTAACGCGAAATTTAACCACGGAAGCATCCGGGTGAGTTTTTATTTGCTGTTAAAATTAAAACATACCCCTATTACATTTCTTTTTTGTGAGAAAATTATACCTTTGTGAAGTCGTAACCTCGGTGGCTTACTAAGCACTAGTTTTTTGGGTCAACCAGTGGCTTCTTCAGGGCCAATTCCGTATTTGCCTACATTTATTTGCATAACTGACGACGCACACCGTATATGTAAGAGAAATCGTCGGTTTCCTTTATGTAGATATATTCCTACCATATTCTGTAATGTAGAAAGTTAATTCTTTCTACAAAGTACTTCCAGAATATTCTATATATTAAATAGTAGTAAGTTAATTACAATTTATACAATAAATTATCTAACTTTTCTAGTAAGTTCTCATTGACTTTCTAAATTTAGACACAAACTTGTCAAGACTTGTTGAGCTTGATACTTGTACTTTCTTGTACAGATATTTTTAATCATAAATCAATATACGTAACTATTGGTAATGAATATATTTTTTTATTTTGAAAAAAAAAGTATAATTATATTTTATCATTTTTAAATTACTTCACATATTTATTTGAAAAAAGAAACTATATTTCTCATGGGAATTCATATTTATATAAGATCATCATAATTGGTTCTCTCTTTTATTAAATAAATATATAATTATATTACTGAGTTATATGGTTCATAACTTATAAATGGACCATGCTACTTTGTTAATGATGTCACTGACACATTTGTCCCATTTTATTCACACAAATGATCACACTTGACCTTAAATATTCTAATTAGATGTTTTTAGATATATCCATAGTTTCAAAATAACAATAAACATCAATTTTATGTAGTCAATTTATCCTATTGTGTACAATTATGTATAACTAGTCTAAGCACCATATATGATATTTTTGTGTAAAAGTTTATAGAAATCATCATCCAAGTAAAGATGGGTTGGTTATTTGTTGGTTATATCATGATAAATTATTTGTCCCATAATTATCATGATAATTATGGGACCCGATACACGGACTACCATGGTATCTTGTAAGATAATCTAGTACATGTTATTTTTCGAGAACTGGACAACCCTTAACCACATCAATGCCATTTGTATATTTTGATTTTGCTGGTAAAATTCTTAGTTTTACTCATCTCATATAAGTGCTTAATTAGCTATTCTAAGGAAAATGGACTTGCACCACTTTCATAATCACTCCTTAGGCAATTTCATTTATTGACAAATTTTAAATTGATCAAAGCTTATGGATATTTTAAAATACTAACTGTTAATTATTTATAAATAAAATGTACACACTAAATTATAAGTAAATTATGTGATTTCTCAATTTTTTTACAAAATTGACCCCACTCAAAATAAACGGTTCATATGTTGATTAGGTCGGTTCATATGTTGATTAGGTCGGAAACACTAAATTCTCCCTTTGACTGAGGACTTACTTCTTGGCGGCGAGCCTTGGGAGAGGCCTATATACAGCAGTGGAGAGACATAGGCTGATGCTTTAGTATGGTACTTGCTTCTTAGTAAAACTTATAATTTTTTTTGTTTGATAATAAGCTTTGTTTATCACCAATCATATGGTCAATGGCCATGATGAGAAACGAAATTTGTCAAATGGTCCCACATCTGTAAAATGTTAAGAGCCACCGCTCTAACAGATTGGAACAGCTATCTATTCAGTATGTTGATATTGAGCTGCAAACATGTTTGTATTTTTTTAAATGTTGGATTAATTATTAATACTACATAAACAAATGATCTTTCCCAATGCTCTAAAATATACGTAACAAGCACTTTTAACATCCACTGCTGGATGTGGACCCCCCACATCCGGATAAAGGGCTGGACAATATGCTTGAGGATGTCATGTACATTGTCTTTTATCCATGTATGAACTGAACGTCACACTGTCCTAGAGCGTTGGCTAGTCCAATCTATTAGAGGTAGTGTAGTTCCTCAGGGCTTGTGGTAACGGCTTCGTTAACCCTTAGTCGCCTTTTACGGGAAGAGATGGGGTGGTGCTGTTCTAAAAGCCCGCCGACATCGCACGGCCAAGATATCCAAATATGCTAAATCGCCACAGATATGTAACACGTCATTGTTGTCCTGTGTTGGTATTAACATTTGAGATTTACCGTTTTTCACACATATGTATTTAATTATTTAAACGGGTCTTAACGCAAATTAACATTATCTATTTTACTCGACGTTTCGTTGGGATGCACCAACCATGGTCACGAGCTGACGGGAAGAGGCGGGTAGAGTCCACGCCGAAAGTTGCCAGCAGTTTCATCCAGTTTTGTCATAGTCCGGGAAAGTTGCGGCACACAACACTCACAATATCAGAAGTAGCGTCAGACGAAAAATCACGATATTTAATTTTATTAAATCTATTAATCACTGATTCCATGTTTAGGACAATTTGTATCCATTTTCTTGATTGAAATTTCTATTTTTTTTTGTTAATTTCAATTGCTTCACGCATAATCCTGGAAAGATAGTGGCCACAGTGGAGAGGATTTTTGGACTATCAAGTTCTTTATTCGTTATTGGACTATCTTTATTCGTCTGGCGATTCCTCACAGCTCCAATATGTTCTTTGACCCTTTTTGCTATGGTGCGCTTTGTTTGGTCTATGTAGGAACTAGCACAGCTGCTGTCTATGTTATAGACACCTGGTACCTGATAGGATATTTCATCCTTTCGTGTGTAGGTTTTCCACTACTTTGGAAGATGGTGTAGTATATACAGTCTTAATGGAGTAAATTCTTAATACTGTTCCAACTTTGTCCACCACTGCTTTAACGTACGGGCATAAATGCCCCGTTGTTTCCTGACCTCGGGATGTTTTTGTCTACGATAGCGCCGTGGTTGCCTTCCACTCACTTTATATCCATTTCTCTTAAGTACCTCCTGATAAGTAAAATAACGTAAAAATTCGCTATAACACCCGTTTTAATAGATAAATTCATGTTGGCATGTATCACATTTATCTATAGATGATATCCACTTACGATCAGATGATCTTGGGTCGTCTGCCGCCTGTTATAATCGTAGCATTCAACACACTCGAATCTTATTCTTTAACATATCTACGAGTATACTGGACTAAACCGGTTTGTGATAAGAATATTTGGGGCATAGTGATAACTGAAACTACATTTTGTTTCAAAACTGAACTAAAATAGTTTTAATGAGTTCCGCCAATTAAATCATTTATATCAAATTAAACTCTTAAAACTTCGCACTAAATTATTTTAAAAAAATGTTACACAAATTTCAAATGGTGCTATTTTAACGCAAACAAACGTAATAATGTCGTGGTCTGTTAAAATTAAAAGTTTGTCTTTTTATAAATTATGCATCCACTGCAAGAATTTGTTCATTACGACTTGTATATATATATAGTGCTAAACTAAACTTATTAGAAATTGTAAATTTCTAATAAACAATTGCGTTGCTCTGAAAACAAAGAAACGACAATTAAAGTCTATTATTTAAATTATCAATTCCTTGTTATACAATTTTTATAATAATCAAACAATATACTCGATGACCGTGAGTTCTGTCAACTTCCAAACATCAGCTGCTTTACCGACCGTGTTGGCCGCCATTACTCACAGCGCCCTCTATGGAGTACATGGTCACTGTTTACCGACAGAAGAGCGCTGTACAAATTAAAGAAATATAGTTTCTTTACATATATATATAATTATATACAGACCCCCCCCCCCTCCGTGCTATCTCTAAATATAAAATTGTTTATGGAGATAGTCTCTCTTATAATCAAATTAATTTAGCATTAACTTGTATGGAATAGCTGAAGTCTTCCAACACAGATATTTTTATGGAGGCCCCAACCGCGTTTTGTATAATCGTATTATGAAGATACGATATACCCTACTAATTAAATAAAACTTTTTAAATTTTGATTTATGCATGTAAATCGTCACGTATAATATATAATTGCACCCAATACTGCCTATATAAACGTGTATGTGTTTCATAGAATTAAATTTTACTGGTAGGGTGGGACTGGGAGATAGGGTAGACCGGCCCATACCTATGCTTTATGTATGTATAGTATTGTGTTAATTAAGCTATAGGTAAAGTTTCAAATAAAGATCTTTCAAAATAGTAACCGAAGATGAGGAAATAGTAATTAATTATGATTTGTAACTTGTTTCTATTTTCGTTTTTGTTATTTATCTTCAAAAATTTTGAGAAATCTGAGGAAGGCGTTGTAGCTGAAACCTAGAAAAACAAAGTACATTCACGTTACACAACACATTAATATTGCACGATTCGACATGTTGTATAACACGCTACACCATGAACCAGACAGGTAGCGTGTAATTGGCCCAAAAGGCCGAAACGCTCAGCTATAACGGCTCTAGTTGCGTAGCAAAGTTTTTAAATATTAATGGGGCCGATTTCGGCGCATTCAGTTCAACCAGTACAGTAGAGCAACAAATGTAGCTAGAATATTGTAAATAGTCTAATATAAGTCTGAAGAGTCATTCCTGTATTTTCTTTACAACCCTGCGCACTACAGTACGGCCAGACACAGACCCGTACACTGCGCATCCGCGCGAATTAATTTTGCATAGCTATATTTACGCAGCTGGGACCACCAGATACTACGCACTACGTCCAACAACTACGCATTTAATTATAAACACTAGTAAACATGTTGAAACAATCCTTATATCGTTAACTAACCATGCCTGCTTTATGAAGGTTTAAAAATATTCAAATAACCGCTAAGGATGTTTCTTACATTGCTCTAGCCTTACTCCAACTATAATAATAATTAGTCCACTGCTGGACATGGGCCTACTCGCATGAGTAAGCATATAAAACACGCGCGGGCCGAGCGGGTTGATGAGTCCACTGTTTTGGAGGTAGTGTAGTTGCCCAGGGCTAATGGTGGTGACTTTGTTATCCTTTAATCGCCACGACACAACACCCACGTTGAGAGATGTAGTGGTGATGGGTGGCCAACTGCCAACGTTATAATCGTTTCAAAATAAAATATTTAAGAGAGTGGCCGACGAGCCTACACTAGTAATACAGTAGGTGGATATTGTTGGCCATGGACATCCGCGATACATGCCAATTTCAGTCCAGAATGGCAGACGTTGGCGCCCGGATGCGCTGCCTAACTTTGAAGATGTAGCAGTTGGGAAATGGGGAGGGATAGAAAATAAAAATAAGCCTTCATACTTCTTTAAACTTTCAATCATTTAGGAAATATACATGTTTAATTTAAGTCATATATTAAACACCATTTTACGTAGTGTTTGAACAAGAAATCAAAAAGATTGACCCATGGATATATTTTGCTACGGTAGACTGGCTGGCACCAGGGTGTACGTGAATACAATACATAACATCAGTATCTAAAAATCTTTTAGATAATAGTTAATTGAACCTTTCTCGGAACCTGAAACCATGGATTCTGCTCATGACCATCACAAGACAGATCTCTGTCGTCCTACTGTCAGTTTTTCAATTTTTGCTATTGTTATTAGCTCATTTCGGTTGACCTTTTTTCGACCTTACAATTCCCAAACCTAACACAAAGAGGCAGTCATTTACAGGAAAAATATTTAAATCAGTAGAAATAATAACTCAGTTTTCGATTAAAATTGTCCATTTGGACTCTAGTATGGACATTGGACAGTTACTTGCTCACTGTTACATAAGTCATCATTTACAGGAAAAATATTTAAATCAGTAGAAATAATAACTCGGTTTTCGATTAAAATTGTCCATTTGGACTCTAGTATGGACATTGGACAGTTACTTGCTCACTGTTACATAAGTCATTGTAATACGTACAACAAATGTTTATTCCACAACCGCATTATACAATAGCTGAGTTGGAACACTTTCCCTGCGCGCTAGATTTATTTACCTATATTTATATATCTAAGTATGTATATAAAGACATTATTTCTTTATCTACCATCTACCTTTAGTACGTCTGCTGATTTTTTATCACCCAAAGGTTGCCTGCAAGAAATGGCTTTAGCGATAAACCCGCCGATTGTACTTCTAATTATCTACTTGTATCTTGTTCGTCTCTGTATATTTAGGTGTAGGTCTAATAAAATATGTCTATTAGACATTATCTAAAAAAAATAAACTTCTAGTTTCTCATTTGCGTCATACTATAATAGTTTCGGTAGTGAGTGAGATATGCCAGAGCCCATTCACATCCTATCGCTTCCCAGGTCTCCAACCCTTTCTCCCTAAATCCATTCTTTCATCAACAAAGGTAGGCAGCGCATCCGGGGGCGTGCCAAAGTTTGTCATTCTGGACTAATATTGCCATCACGGATGTCTATGGGCGACAGTATCCACTTACCATCAGGTGGACTGTATGCTCGTCTGCCGCCTTCGTCCATAAAAAAAAAAATCAGATTAGTAAAATTTAAAAAAAAAACTATCAATTCATTATTGATTTATCATAAAAATCAGGTGTATGTTTCTGTTCAAACGAAATCTTATAACAATCAAATTTTAACCACAGTCAAAAGTCCATGAGCTCTTTGCTCCGGGTAACGTTACTAAAAACTTAACAAACAAATTATGAAGGTTACAATTGTTTTAAAGAAAATAACGTGCTATTCTCCCAAACGTACTTTCTGTAGTTAATGAGATGTGCCAAAACCCATTCCCACCCCATCCTATCATAATATCCTTCCTTAGTTTCCCAACCAACCGTTTGGAGTCCATCCGTAAATCTCCAAAGATAGACAGCCCATTCGGAGACGTGTCAACCGTTTGGTCATTCTGGACTGATGTTGGCATGTATACCGGATGTCTCAGGGCGACAGTATCTATTTACCATCAGGTGGACTCTCTGTTCGCCTGCCACCTTTTTTAGATTAAATTTTTTTTTTTTTTTTTAAGATACTTATTTTTCGCTATAGCAATGTGCGATCGTTTTCTTTGATAATTTTGTAACATCCCCATATGCGAATCATGTATATATACATCTATACTAATATAATAAAGAGGTAAAATTGTGTTTGTATGTTGCGGGTAATCTCTGGACAACTGAAACGATTTAAAAAATTCTCTCACAAATAGGAAGCTACATTATTATCCGTGTCTAATATACTCTATATTTTATTTTGAAATTTAGAAAATAAAAATCATACTATAATATTATAAAGAGGAAAGATTTGTATTTTTGTATGTTTGTAACGAATAAACTCAAAAACTACGGGACCGATTTCAAAGATTCTTTCACCATTAGAATGCTACATTATCCCTGAGTAACATAGGCTATAATTTATAAAGATATTGTGTAAATTGGCCAAAATATAACGATAAGTGTCAAGTAAGTCGGAAAAAACTGCCATCTGCGAGCTATTTCGGCGTGCGCTGCAATGACCGTAAGAGTTGCACGAATATAATGTATGGTGGAAATGTTTCTGAAATTTAGAAAAAAAAACTTATAAACCGAAGCGAAGTATATCATACATTCGAATCATATGCGTCCCAATTCTCGCATGTGCCACGAAGTTACCACTAGATTTTATCATGTAAAACACGATGAATATTTTATATTCGAGTATTAGATTACGAGAACACGCACGCACTCATCGGGTGAATAAAAAAACTATCAGTAGGTACCCTTTGGCGTCAACTATAGGAACTCATTTCGTTTTCACTCCGACGTTTTAGTTAAACGCTTTTGACTTTATACTCATTGTTATCATCTGTTAGACATAGGAATTACCGGATTTAATAATGTTATATTATATATAATTAATTAACTTTAAAAATAAGAACAGAGTTATTTTGACATAAAATGGTGTATTTAATTTAAGTTAAATATATCATTTTAAATTGAAATTAAACAATGCCATTAGCTATGGCATTAAGATTAGGTAATTTAAGTAATTTAAGGGACGTAGTAGGTAATTTAAGATTTGCATGACAGTACGGTAAAACACTTTGTTTCCTCTTTATTTTATTAAGGGGCTTTTACACTATTGTGAGGGTAAAACTTGTACTTCAATTATTTTACAATATCAACATTCATCAAACTAAGTTTTATGCAAGTACATTCGTTCATTAAAAAAAAACTCATGGTGTTGCCAGTCGAAAAGGCAGATTTCGATATTTTCCGCATGTATTAAAAATAGTTTTTATATGAAAGTTGTATAACTGCGATCCCTGTCCAACGACATGTAGTTTTTATGTATAGCCTAGCCTACCTTTGGGTATTTGGGAATAGATTCAGAGAAAAGTTTGGAAAAATGGAGAGAGAATTGATCAGAAAGGAAATGGATTCTGGCATATCTCGACTCACTATAGTAACACGAATAGTTATTTGCATCAGCCTGTAAAAGATGTGTAAATCCAAGCGGAACACCATATTACCTGCTTTCTGACACTAGCGTGGAATCATCATTTGCGCACCCAATGAGCACAGTTTAAAGACCACAGTGCAACGAGTCATCGTAGTAGCTCCCCGGTGACGTCACCGTCCCAAGGTCCAATCGGAGTTACAACGCAAGCGACTAGCGCGCAAAAAAACTAGTAAGCGTGTAGAGAAACGTGAACTTTTATATTCACGAGATGCGATGTCTAATTCCCACAAAAAGTGGCCTTTGTTCCTCCTCCGGGATAAAATTCTTTGCCGATTGTTCAGAACAAGAGCATAAAAAGCTTGGTGTCTATGAGAACTTGTTGTCAATAAATAAGACGGTAACAATTATATAAAATAAATAAATTAGAATCTATACTTACTTCTATATATACTTTAATCTATACTAATATAGTAAAGAGGTAAAAGTGTGTGTTTGTATGTTGGGGGTAATCTCTGGAACTATTGAACCGATTTCAAAAAATATTTCACAAATAGGAGGCTACATTATCCGTGTCTAATATAGGCTATATTTTATTTTGAAATTTTGAAAAAAATAATAAACCGAAGAGAAGCAAGGGCGGGTCGATAGTATAATATAATTAAAAATGTAATGTAGACGTGTTGTTTATAAATAAAATCGAACTTGGTCAATTTCAAAAATGTTGCCCCTTTTTAAGAAATCTTGTCAACTTGAATTACAAACAAAAATTTTAAAAACCAAAGGCAAAGGCATACTTTTCATATTTTTCTTACAATTATATAACCCTTAGTTCTTGACGTGTAGCATTTATGAAAAGATAAATGACAGAAATATATAAATATTTAAGAACAATATAAATAAATAACAGTTGAATTCAAAGTTCATACAAAATCCCATTCCCATGATCAATTGTGATCCCAAATAAAAAAAAAATTTGTTTTTTGATATGGTTTATATAATATTAGGTACTTGTAAAGCATTCTGTAATTAAAAGATATCCATATCCTTTCGAACATTTGTTTGTGTCACGCTTGTTTTTACATCTACGGTAAGAAATTTGACAGTATTTATTGGCAATTACAGGTAATAAAAAAATTACTGTAGATGGTATGACAGTGTATATGTTACGGTCATTTTGTATTCAGCTTTCAAATGGTGTAGAGTAGCTCGATGAAAAAAAAGCAACTTTCTTTTTTTGCAACTACACAGCCTCTAAAAGGATGGACTCGCCAATCCCTTTGACCAGCGTGAGGCTTTAATTTCAGACATCCTCCATGCACGAGATAATTTGACCAGCGGTTCAATATAACCTAACATAACATGTTGGACAATGGCCCAACAAACAGTTTCCATTTTTTTTTATATACTAGTGGGCGGACGAGCAAGCGGTCCCACGTGATGGTAAGTGTTACCGCCGCCCATGGACACCTGCAACACCAGGGGGTATGCGGGCGCACCGCCGACCTTGCAAAATCCTATTCACAGTTACTATTTACCATGCGCTAATTGAAATGTACTGCATTTCCCACTATATTCTAATATCCCCAATTTACGTGTGTACATACGTGTTTCGATAATAAGTGAGATATGTACTCCTATCCCTCCCTATTTTCCCAATCCTTTCTTCAAATCAAATCCTACATCTCAAAAGTTAGACAGCGCATCCAGAAGCGTGCCAGCGTTTGACATTCTGGATTGATGTTGGCTACATCGCGAATGTCTGTGGACGACAATATCCACTTACCACCAGGTAGACTATATGCTGCCAGGTCTGCCCCCTTCGTATTATAAAAAATAATAACTGCGCACTTCAACTTTAAAACTTCGAGAACCTTCCACATATCAAAGCTGTTAATAATAAAATTGAATCTGTATTAAATACCTGCGGACGTCACAATGACGCGAGTTTAGACTTGACGTCATCTATGCATCAAATTGAATTATACTGATATTGTTATAATTTAATATAATAAATATTTCTAGGGCTTTATCAATGAGCTTATTGTTTACTTCAATTGTTCTATCATACTATACCCATCACAGGCTTCCAAGGTTCGCCAACATAGAGAGCATTACCGGCAAAAATTTTCATATCGTCGGTCCAACTGTCTGGAGGGTGTCCCCACATTGTTAGGGCACCCCCTCTCCTTTCGTTTCGTACTCGTAAAATTATAACACCAAATAAATAGCTGTATCGCCCGTGTAGCAAGCAATCAATTGGCCACCTTTGAAAGGAAATAAACAGCTAGCAATCAATTGGCCCTGTGGTGTTTGTCGGCTTTACACTAGTACCACCCCATCTTTTCCCGTGGCTGTTGGAACGGCGACCAAGGTATAACAAAGCCGCTACCACTGGCCCTGAAGAACTACACTACCGCGGCAGCAAATACAAATTGAAATTATGACACCCAGAGGTATTATAGGTTAATAATACCTTGCTAATATCTTTAATATTTAGACTCAAATCAACAATGACACAAAATAACATTTTACGCAACATTATTTTCCGGCCTCAACAAATCGTATTCCAATAGCGTTCAAATATTGCGCGGCGACCCAATTCTGGCCTTGTATCTGCGCTGGCGCACGTATGTCTCACCCCGGCGCGACCTTGTACTGAGGCGCATCTCGTTCGATATCACCACTGCTCGAACCTCTCGAAAATGTACTTAATTTTAAATAAATGAAGACTTGAATCACATCATATAAATCACCTAGAATACAAAACTGATGTCGCATATAAACGGTCATCCTTAAAGTTGAACGAACGACCAGATTGGTCCAGCAATCCAGCAGGTCTAGATAATTTCACCTACATAACTATATAGAATGTACTGCATTTCCCACTTTATCATATTCTCCCAATGTACGTGTATGCGTTTCGGTAGTGAGTGAGATATGTCAGAGCCTCAGAGCCCATTCCCATCCCTCTCCAGTTTCCAAATCCTGTCTCCAAAGTCAGGTCTGAAAATCATTTTATACCGCTAACCGGTAGGTCTTCAAAATTTTACATTACACTACGATCCCCCGGGTCTTCAAGAAAGTTGTGAATAGGATTTTGCAAAGTCGGTCGCGCTCCCGCATACCTCGTGGTGTTGCACCAGGCGACGGTAACACTTACCATCACTTACCTATAATAAAAGCGCATCCGGGGCCGTGCCAACATTCTTCATTCTGGACTGACATTTGCATGTATCACGAATGTCGCACGGCGACAGTACCCACATAACACCCAAGTGGCTGCCGCCTTCTTACTACTTGTACAATATTGTCGTTTAATAATCTTATGTTATGTTACATGATATTATGACTCCATCCACACACCTCTTGTAAACAAATTGCAATCAGGTGTTTATTTAAAACTGTAGTGATACAATATATGAATATATAAGACAATATCGCGCGTTGGCGAATTGCTTGTTTCTCACAAGTACTTTGAAATGTGACAACGAATAGTTTTAAATGATTCTTTGGCCAAACGGGAAGATAGAGAGCAGCGATAGCGCAAAGGTGACGGCCGGCCTTAGAATAGCGTCACCTGCATCGCCCCATCTGTTCCCATGGGATTGGTGTCGCACCACACGGCCGTCATCACTGACCGGTGATAGGGCAATTATATTTCCAAAATAATATTCTTTCGGAATTCTCAATCCTTTGTGCCAAAAATCTTTTTAAAAAAATGTACAGTAAACACAATTTATTGTTAAATTTCACAGTCAAAGTCATGGCCGCATGCCCGGGTGGTTATTTTTTACTCCCCACGCAGTTACTCAAGGTGATAACGATGTTTTAGAAGTTTCTAGTGAGACTTATGACGTCAGACCAGCTGAAAGGATCGAGGGCCTACTGTTTGTCGTTTCTCCATTACAGAAAACGTGGAGACATTGGCGTGCCGGTAGATAAATCCGTTAAACATAATAATAACCCTGGTTATTTCAATTGACGTAATGAAATCAAATCATGCACCTATGTATTTGTGTATGGTGTATATATTTATGTGTCTATATACAAATATATATTTCTTATTGTATTATGTTGTATGTATTAACTTACTAGGTATTGATATGGGCTAGCTGGCATGTGTGCAATCGATATTCATCTTTAAGGTAATTATTAATCAATAAAACCGATGGTGTTAGAAAATCGGCCAGTCCATCGTTTGCGTAAATACAAAATCCTTTGCAGCTCATCATCAACGTATTCCATAAGCGGTTAGGTACCGCCAGCCGCAAATATAAGGTTGTAGAACAAACCTTTTCATTCAGTTCGATCAACGAAAATAACTTTAAAGTAACCGCATTAACTCGTTCACGAACGCAAAAAAAAAGTTTGTAATCGTAAGAACACAGTTGGCCAACGCTTATATCTCAATAACTCATCAATGTATAGAATTAAACAAATTAAATCATCAATCACGTAAGCTGCATACCGGTCAAGGTGACGTTATTTTTAACTGCCAACCCAATTGATACGAGGCCCCTCGAATGTTGCCATACGAAAAAAATCTATAGACTAAAAAAACCGACATAGACGAAATAAAAGTTGATACAGATTTTTTTGGTATCACAAAAAAGGAGACCACGTGGTGGGTATGAGAATTGTACATAAAACGTAACCGTTTTACATGATTAGGTTTTAAGCATTTTTCAAGGTTACAATTTATTTCTTTTCTTATACGGTAATAGCACAATTAGCACATTGTGCCAGTGGCAAATTTTCTTCGTAATTAACTATTTTAAAGTTAAAACGGTTCAAAACGCGTCTCGTCAATGTCCAGTCTTGTCGAAGTCAGAGTCACTCAGTAAAGTGGATTTAAGTGAGGACAGTAGACTGAACTCCTTGGAAGCACACGAATAACGTAGCCTTTATGCTTTTACTCCATTATCACTAACATTACGCACGATTGTGTTGTGTCAATGTTTGCCATTTTTGACACACGTTGGCATGTATCATATTAACAAATGTCCTTATCAAGCGACAGTTGGTATCTTACCTTCTATCGTTACTCACTGAGAAAGCCGTCCTAAATTTAAAAAAAAAAACATCTTTAATTTAGTGGCTGCTGTCATAGCTATAATAATCAACAATTATGTATTCTATAATTTATTATTAGATTATTGTATTGTACATAATATTGTAAACAAAAAATTACTCGAATTGTACTCTAAATTGTACTAACGTACTAACTCGAATTGTACTAACGTACTAACTCGAATTGTACTAACTTAGCTAATTGGTTTTGTAGTCTTGTTACCCTGTTTGAATTTCGCTTATACAAATTTACCGATGGATACTCGTTTTTTCTCTCTCTTAGAATGGCTAAATTCTTGCGGCACTAATAGCCTTTCAGGAGTCACAGGACATGTATAGTTTAGGGCGAGCGCAGAAGGCGCTCAGCCAGGAGCAAAGAGCGTGGAGCAACCAGCCTAAGGCCCCCCCGCCGCTAGACCGCCGGAAGGAACGGAACTCGGCTTAGGGCGTTGCTTTGGGAGGATACCGCGGGATCGCGAATCGGTGAGAAGCGCCCAGGCACGTGCCGATACCTGGTAAAAGTTTGGCTGAAGGCCGGTGTCTTCCCGGTGTAGCGAGGGTGTATATGTGTAGTCTGTGAGTGTAGTGTAAGAACCGCTATTAAAATTATTAATATTAATTAAAATGGCTATTAAATATTAAAATTCTATTAAAATGGCAAAAGTGCATTGATAATAATGGACAATTAATCAAATATCTAATTTTCATACAAAATAATATATATTTGAATATTTCCACATAAAACAGCAATTTCCTATGTAAAAAAGGACCTAATAAATAGACAAATAAAAATTTTGATAAAACCCGCGACGGTAAAAAACTATTTACCTTTGAAAAGGTTAAAATAAAAACATATACGAGTCAGCAGTCTTGTTGACACACTGCAATAGTTTAATACAACCTGTCACCGTCCGTCGTCTTTCGATATTTTAAAACGTTCGATTTTACTCGATAACTCATCGTTTCTTAAACCTGTCGCAGTTGGTTGGAAAATATTAAACACCTATGTATGAAATACCTATAATTAATTAAATTAATGATTTAGGTATAATCAAATACTGAACTAAAAAACTAAATTAGGACCTTTATAACTAATTAGTCGTAACTTTATTTACAGCAATGTTCAATTCTCAAAATGCTCTTTTCCAAAATTCATATTTGCATACGTGATCGAAGCAGGTTACGAAACAATATAAACAAACACGGCGTCCAAACGGCCCACTTTCCCGCCAATAACCGACAGAAATAGACTCGATTCGAAATTAGAACGTCTATCCGACGCCATCTTGCTTTTTATAACGGGCGTCCTGCTGTCATAAGTGCCGTATGGTAATTTTGGGACCAACGGTTCTTTCGATGTAGTGTACAGATGACATCTGTTTCATTGTTGTAAATCTTTTTTACTCGATTACATCCATTTAGCAAGTTAAAATGTATAACTGCTTAGTCAGTATACATTTTAAGAGCTCACCGAGGGAGACGAGATGGTTCAAAAGCATATTTTAAGTATAATAATATTACTTTTATAGTCGTCGGCTTAATACATGGCTAAATGTCTATGAAGCGCAAAGAAAGTTTGTAAGTAATAGGTACGATTAGCTAATTGTTGAATTTTAAATGAAAAGTAATTAATTAGTTATTGGGCAGCGAATCGAATGTTAGCAAATTTGAAGGTGGGTTAGGTTGTCTGGTGACAATAAGAGCCGCCAACGTCGACTCGATGACGATGGCATTATTATTAATTTAAAATTATTTTTTCAGTTATTAAAAAATAGGTTGTTTTGTTGGTCATGACTTCCTGTTCATTTTGGTATTTTTTACTGTTCCTTTTAAATAAAACCATTTTAAAATATCGAAAGACGACGGACGGTGACAGGTTGTATTAAACTATTGCAGTGTGTCAACAAGACAGCTGACTCGTATATGTTTTTAATTTAACCTTTTCAAAGGTAAATAGTTTTTTACCGTCGCGGGTTTTATCAAAATTTTTATTTGTCTATTTATTAGGTCCTTTTTTACATAGGAAATTGCTGTTTTATGTGGAAAAATTCAAATATATATTTTTTTGTATGAAAGTTAGATACTTGATTAATTGTCCATTATTATCAATGCACTTTTGCCATTTTAATAGAATTTTAATATTTAATAGCCATTTTAATTAATATCTGAGAAATTCTATTTTCCCAGATTTTGAAATTAAAAATTTTTTTTTTTTTTAAATTTAGATAGCTATGTTCGGAGTTTCTTTGTGGGATAAGATCCAAAATGAAGAGATTCTTCTGAAGTGGCAATGGGCAGGTCATATACGATGGGGTTATCGGTCCTTTGGGCGAGGCCTGTATCCAGCAGTGGAGAGACAGGCTGATGGTATGATATGTAGTCAAGGGAATTTCGAACCGTAAATCTCCACTAAAACTTAATTTTCACGAAGATTGGTTATTTGGAATACGAATATCATATGTTGTAATAACAGCCTATTTTGAGAAAATCTCTTATCAGGCGTAGTCGACAAAGTGTAGATTAACAAGACGAAACACAAAAACACGAAGTTGACATTAAATATGTAGCGCGTTGTCGGCCCGTCACGAGTGAATAATGAAATTAATGAAATTTAATCAAATCTGACATCGTATCGTCCGGTGTGATTGCTTCCAAGTTCGCCATCTTTTGTTTCGCCGTAATTTTAAACCGACAGGCCGTATTTTGTGTGTGTAGTACAAATGTGGGTCCACATTTTGTGGAGTGTACTCACCTGGAGTGGACGTGCTCCTGCATCAACCATCCCTTGTTCATATTTACATTCATTTTGTGGTGTATATTGCACAGTGATTGTAATTAAAATGTCTTTTTACCTAAATTGCCTGGCAACTTCCATAAATTGAACAGTTCTTCTACGCTCCAAGGAAAAGAAAGAAAAACTCTAGTATCATAATGACAATGTTGTCGAAATGTGGAACAATTAAATCAACAAGGTTTCATTACAAAGAATCTTTCGCTCCGCCAAGTTCTGTGAAAGTGCACGCGCGTTGTGTTTACGAAAACGCGTGAACGAGGTATACAATGTTTTGTAACATTTGTAACTAACGTTTTGGCCTATGCTCATTCGGATATTGCGAAAGGTGAACACACAGTATGAACAAATTGACGAATACAAACCGATAGCTTCCACGGAGTTGCCGAAGAAATTTTACCTATTGTCTCACAATCCCACGGGAACTTTAGTTTTGTAGTCTATGTTCTTTTTTCGCTCCTGGCCCAGGACACTACCATGCCACATTATCGGTAGTGTCGTGGGGAATTTCTTTTTCCTTACTTCCTGAATGCTACTGGCCAGTAGTTTCGTGTTAAGGAGGGCGTTTAATTAAATTTATTATTAACCCTTTCGTGATCTCCAGGAAAGTCCATACAAATTTCAACTCGTTGATGAGTCCTTCCCTTGAGTGAAAGAGACATCGTTTCATTTTTATATAAATATATATTAGTCATAATTACTGTAATTGAATGGTAAATAATTATAAGTCCAGTTTTTTTTTTAAGTTTTTAGGTAGATTTTGAAGAATCTATAGACATTCGAGATTCGGAATATTTCAAGTAAGGATGACCAGTTGAGTCCAAAACAAAAAACCACTTGTTTGAATATATGCCTCAGTTAAGTTACGAACTTATTTATCGGCCAATCAGTACTTTGAAACTTACAGCGATATGAAGTTCAATAATGAGCAATTGACCACCCATGTTCACATAGGTTTAACATAAACAAATATTAGTGTGAGAAAACTTAAGTACTGCAAATGAATTAAGGACAGTGATCAACGGTTAAACAAGTTTTACTAACAAAAATAAGGTACGTCATTTCGGCTTTTATCCAATCTATCGTGGAGCTCGTGAAATGGGGTTGAGTTTTTGTTCGATTACTATACAAAGTATGTATTATGGATTTTGTGATTTAATAGCGGTAGTTTATTGAAGTTCGCTTTGTCACGTTTGTGCGTAATGTTTGTGATAAACAAATAAAAGCATTGGACTGCGTTTTTCGTATCCTTCCAAGGAGTCCAACTGTCCTCAGTGAACCTACTATCGAGTAACGCCATATATACTTGAAATTCATTTACACGTGACATTGGCAAAATAGTCGTTGCGCTCGAGTCGACGACTGATACTGCCATCAAACCGAAGAAAAAGAAGTAGCTCCCTCGTCACATTTTTCTTTTGGCGGGAAGCAGACGGCGTAGCCAACTGTAGTTAAATAATAAACTCTCTGTATTAATTTATTTAATAAGTAGCACAAACAGGATGTTACATTTTATAACACTGGTTTGAGTAACATACCAAAACGGGAAACATAACATAATTATTATACATATAATATGTACTAACACTGGGTTTTACCACAAACAAAGATAATTATATAAACTTCGAGTATGAATATAGGAGCTTGAAGTCTCCTTTAATATGCTTGATTACGTAATCGGGATATTGATCCATAGAATATATCTAGATTTTTATTGGTTGCAGCTAGATCATTATACTCTCTACACATACGACAAATAGGCTGATTAAATACAATGTTTGTATGAGCATATGGTATAAAGAAGGGTTTAGCAGATCTACCTCCACGCTTCTTAGATATAAATTTAACTGACGATATTGTATCAGTGTCAACCAAACCATGAACTATTTTAAATAATACCAAGAATAATACTTATTCTCCTACGACATTGAAGTGACAACACTTTGTAATGATGATTTTATATGGATGCCCGCCACTGTTATTCTCGCGTTAAAATAAATAAAGTCCTCTACACGAAACCCGTATGTTTATGTCGTCGAACTCTAGTAAGCGCTGCTATCGCTAAAACACGTTACAATAATTATTATTGTAACAGATAAAACTGTGATTAGGACTAACGGTTTTTGTGACGAAACAGTCTGACCGGAGCGAACGCACGCTCAGACTATTGCTAATATTGCTCAGTGTAATATTGCTTTACACTTAATACACCGATGAACTAACCCGAAACGTCGGTACATCACATGTAAATGCATTTGAATTTAAAACTCCCCTTTTCGCGGAGAAGAAAAGAAAAAGAGGGAAGAAAAATAGAGATATCACCCCAACCCACCAACAAACATAAAATTAGCTACAATGTATTTTTTATGTTAAAGTGATCATAAACTAACATTAAAAGATCTATGAAGTAAACGCTTTCATTACAGATATCCCTCAAGTGTATTGATACATGTTAATTTTTTTGGGACACTCCAGCACCTTCTGTTGGTTTTTGGACATTTACCAAGTGTCCTTTGTTTAGGCAAATAGATTACACGCGATGCCTGTGAACAGTCGACATGTTAATCAAGAAGTAATGTATAAATGGGCATACCGCTACATTCAACATAATTAATTATAGATTTTTTTTTTATAGAAAGAAGGTGGCACATGAGCATACAGTCCACCTGGTGGTAAGTCGATACTGTCTAAACATTAGTACAAAATGACAAACTTTGGCACGCCCCCGGATGCGCTGCCAACCTTTGCTGATGAAAGAAAGAATTGGGGACGTGGGAAGGGATGGGATGGGAATGGGCTCTGGCATATCTCACTACCGAAACACGTACATACATTGGGGAATATGATAATGTGGGAAATGCAGTACATTTCAAGGTAGTATTCTGTGAGAGAAGGGTAACGAGGCCAGTCGAGTGCGCCCAGCGGCTGTTGGATTGCAGCGTGCACTCTCCCCCTCCAAATCACTTCCCTCAGATTAAATTCAGTTCGAACATTTTACTGGAGTTTGGCATAGTCCCTAGCCGCCATTTTTTTTTTCAAAACTGCGTCTCACGATGGTACCTATACATATCGATAGGGATGTATAGATAAACAAAAAATGTTATTTAATACTACGCCCTAAAGTGTCACGTTACCGAGATATTAAGATAAGATCGCTACATAATCCTATGACCTTATCAAATCTTACCTTTGCATAAGTAACCTTCTAAATATTTGTTTTATTTTTACCAACAGGTATAAAATCGTTATTTGATAACAGTTTAATTAGTAGAAGCACGTGATTTATACATTTTTCAGGTTGGGTGAATAAAAAATTGCATTTCTTATATTGAACAGTAGGTGTATATTATTGTACGGTCACGTAGATTCTTACAATTTCATACACAAACACCCTTTATCTTTCATACACAAACGTTTTTGACTCACGTATTTTAGACAGAAATGTTTAGGTGAATCATAGTGAAAATGTTTAAGTGTCAAATGCCTAATTAATTATTCACAAAACCATTATTATTTATATGAATTATTGAATATTGTGGGATGCCACAATATTTAGTGTGTCTAGTACTAAGTCATGGGTAAATTTGTGAGCAATATGTTACATTTTCGTAATAAATCACCCGTATATAACTACTAAGTAGATTGAGTTTTTTTGATTTTTTAATGTTCAATTATTTTAGAAATGTACTTATTTTACTTTGAACTTTTAGATTTTTTATTTCTACTAGCGACCCGCCCTCACTTCGCTTCGGTTTATTAAATTTAAAACAATCGGAATAAGTTATTTTCCTGCGGTAAAATGGAGCCTATATTTTAAGTTAGACCTCTAGCAATACATCGGTGAAAACTGCATTCAATTCCATGTAGTAGTTTTTGCTTGATGCGTGTACAAACATACAGACAGACAGACAGACAAAATTTACAATTTTATTATATGTATAGATAATCCTTAACTAACCACATTTTGTTTTGGTCAGAATGAATGAATGTTTCATTCTAGTATAAAAATGCGCCTATCGGGAGCAATCAAATATTGGACGCAAATTCATAATTATTGTAACATTTTATCTTTATGCTTTATGTAAAATTATGTTGATTAAACTCGGCGATATAAAAATACATAACAATAGAAGCCTCATAATCTCGCGCAAACGTAACGTCATTGTTCTACCGATAACCTGCTTAAACAAACAAAATGACTGGTGAATTCTGCGATAATATTACATGCAATCAGTAGCATTCTCTCCAGATTTATAAAGTTGCTACAACAGTCCTTGAAGACTGTTTTGAGGACTTGAGGATGATTGATAATTGTAAGCAGTGTAAGACAGACCTATCCAGGTACTTACTAATGCTTTGGACGCCACTGTAAAACTATTAAAATTTCCGAGTGTAGGCGCACCGATACGGGAATAGACTTGATCACACATCATACGTTCTTATCAAAGAAACCTGATTGTGTAGGCGCATCGATACGGGAATAGACTTGATCACACATCATACGTTCTTATCAAAGAAACCTGATTGCCAACTTCTAGGGGAATTTGAAACTTAAGCACTACGTAATAAGAATGATCCAAAACACATACGAATTAAATAATTCGAGAGCACTAGCTCTCGAACTATGTTCTATGTTCACTAGAACACTATTAGACTGTAACATGCCTGCCCTACAGTGCTTGTATAGCATATTTAGTATGTATTCTCAGTCGATGATAATTTCAGTCGCATATTTCATTCATAAAATATTAATAAACAGGATTCTGCTAGGTCGTCAGCGCACCCACATGCCTCGTGGTGTTGCTATTTTCGCCGGTAACCACTTACCATCACATGGCCCGCCCTCTCGTCTGCCATCTCTTCTATAAAACAAAAACGATTTCTGTATCATATTTCATTTTATAAATCTGCGTTAAGAAATTACTTGCTGATATATAATATGGAGATATTGTACCGAGAGCTAAAATTGTACTCGTGATTTCTTCAATAGTAGTTTTCTTTGCAACAAAATCTCAGTAGATCCCGAGATTAGTGCATGGACACTTCTTATATCTTATAGAAATATAGATATACTTTTTATATATTTTTTTAGAGTAACTCGTTATCTGGTTCTCTAGTCGTTATCTCCTTATCAAGTATGTATCTATTTTTGCCGAGCAAGCAAAATGTTACCATCCAAGTAATTCGGTCGATTTGGACATGTTTTTCAAAATACTTGTAAAAATAAATTTGTATTAAAAACAGTGTCGCGGTTTTAATTCACTAGTTGACTCGAAACGTTCACAAGTACTGAAGGATTTTTACATTGATTATAATCCAGTCACTTAAGACTGTCTATTTACAGACACTGGTGGACTCGAAACGTTCATATGTTACATACTGAAGGATTTTTGCACTGACTACAATACAGTCAGTTACTTCCTAGTTGACTCAAAGTTTATACATACTGTAGGATTTTTCAACGATTACACTGGATGACTCAAAATATTCATACATACTGAAGAATTTTTCCACTGACTACAATGCAGTTAATAACTGCCTAATTAGAATAATTACTGACATTGATTGACTCAAATCTGTATTAAGTACTTAAGAATTTTTGCACTTACTATAATAATGTCAGTAATTGCTTACTTACTGGCTCTGGTTGACTTAAAACTTTCATAACTACTCAAGGATTTTTGCACTAACTATAACAGCCAGAACTGCCTACATTATCTTTAATTCAATGTGATAATTTCCACAGGTTTGTTTGTATTTGTACAATATTTTATCAATCCCTGTCAAGAGACCCGTCTCGCTTTGCTGCGAGGAGCTTTCATTAGCTCACGTAAAATTGGTATAAAGGGTCCCACCCAGTGTGTACCAGGGTCGAAGGGATTTGACCGAGGCGTTAATTTATCCATAGCGTACTGCGAATTGCTCAGGCGAGCGCAGTGCACTGCCCTACAGAGTTGCTCAACCAATTCTGTAGAGTATCTGACCAGTTATAACTAGAGGCGCGCCAAGGCGGCTGGTCAATTGTCTTTCAACAAGACATTGGCACCGGTAACCTTGCCAAGACACCCTTGAATCTCCCACATCCCAAATCTCACCTAAAACAAATCCCGAAAAAATACATATAAACATCTTTATTATTGAAGTAAAACCAAGAACTTCCTATCTCGGTGGAATCACCAAAAATCATCAGAAAAACGTTTCAAATATTTCCAAAAGTTTTCGAAAAAATCTCTTAAACATTTCTGAGACACCTTTCGGAATTCGGGACTGAAATATTGTAGCTTTCTGATTTTTAATTTAAATCACATTTTCCATACCAAAAAGTCTGAACATCTTCCTATATACTTGCATTTTTACGTCGCATCCTTTACATCATCCTTCCGTGATCCATTTGGTCACTCTTCCAAAGATTCAGTCTTCCTACCCCCTTTACTCAAATCTATTTTCCCAGTCCAGACTCGGATTTCCCTTATACAACCCCTCTCTCTCTCCCAGTCAACCCCCAGTGGCGCATGAGCCACTGTGTGCTGACGTAGCGCTCTCTCGTCAGGTACTAGGGCCTCCGCGCCCGGTCGCTCAGTTCGGGTGACGAGCCAAGGGGGGATCGGCGCGGGCATATACAACGATCGACGCTGACTGCTCTTGCGCACCGCTTAAGTAAGAATTATTTTATTTATTTAGTCAATTAGACAACAAGGATCTATTAAATAAGTATTAATCTGAACAAGACGAAGGTCATTTCAACGAACGCGTAGTCCCTGTCTGGCTAACGTCGAGGGAGCTTCACTAGAAGTTGTGGACGACTATATCTGAACAGTCAATCCATTTAGATAAGTATAACTTCAGTCGAGAGGCCGATGACGCATTTAACTCGGTTGGGCTGCTGGACAGCATTTGCGAAAATGCGTCACATCTTATCGTCGCCTATACCACAATGTTTGAAGACGAGTCTTCAATCGGTGCGTCCTGTCCGTTATGACGTATGGTGCCGAAACATGGTCTCTGACCGGCAGGCCTGATTCATAAATTCAAAGTCGCTCAGCGGCCGATGGGGAGAGCTATTATGCTCGGAATTTTTTTTACTGGACAAAATCCGTAACTTGGAGATTCGATGAAGAACTGAGGTTGCCGACATAGCTCAAAGGATCTCAAAGGTACAAGCTGAAGTGGCAGTGGGCGGGCCATGTATGTTGCAGGACCGATAACCGATGAGGAGATGAGTCCTCGAATAGAGACTACGTACCGGGAAGCGCAGTGTGGGACGCCCTCCGGCCACGTGGACTGAGCACTTGAAGAAAGTCGGTAGTTGGTGGCTGAGAATAGGGGAAGACCATGTGTGGTGGTGTTCCTTAGGAGAGACCTATATCCAGCACTGATGGTACAAAACTATATTAGTGCTACAAACTAATCGATATTTCAATCACTGTCGGATGTTAATCGAGTATTTATTTCACTTAATCTACATTCGAACGAAATGTCCGCTGTCATCTTGAACGGTTCTTTGATGTTTTTGATCTTGAACGTCGCAGGCACCCCTAGTAAATCACTAAGGGGTTTCGGGCCATAAGCCATAACGCGGGCCTATTGCGAATTGGATACCACATGTACGAGATTTTTTTTAGTTCGGGAACATGCTGGTTTCCTTACGACGCTTTCCTTCACCGCCGACTTAGTGTAATTTTAAAATGCTAGTTCTAGAGAAAAGTTACTTTATTTTACCTGAAATACTACTATACATTGTACTAGGCAATAGTACAATGCTACTGATAAAATACATGATCATGTAAAGTTTTGTTGTATCTGAAACGTTCGTAGCGCTCATTACTCAGTATAGAGTAATGCTGGGCGTACAGACCCATGAGGCAGCGTGGCTATGGTGACGCGCGTAAAGTACTACATATACTAGAACTGGTAGAATCAATACCGAACAATTTATTGTCAACTTTTTCGTTATTTCAGTGACACGTAAGATATCCTAAGCTCCGATAGCTTTAGCAATGTATCCGTATCCGTTAGCGAAATTATTAAAATTCATTTTCGTAATTCCCAGGTGCCGATTCACCCTCAGTTCGCCGCAAGCCCGATCATGTTGAGAGCGGGCGCGAGGCACCCGGATGCTGCCGACGCCTCCCCTGCACCGTCGACGTCGCGTCAGCCGGACGGAGAGTATGACGTCACGCAACTATACGCTACGCTCAACGAGTACCTGCAGTTAGAGCACAAGTTCCAGCCGCGACTGTGTCTGCCCAATGATTCAGAGGTAAACCAATCAGATCTTTATAGAAACTAGGTCTACAAAAATCACCATACCAGGTTTATTCCGATGGAATCCCACAATCCAATCCCAATATTGAAAATATCCCATACGGATTACTCTTATTCCTAAACGTTCCCAAAATGTCAGCAATTTTACGAATAGCGCAATGTTTTTCGTCATTTAGTTAGGGGGAGATTATTGAAACTGGTTTGGGTGCAAAGCGCGAATCAGCAATATTGTGCAATGACATCCTTGCCCAATTTTATTATAGACTAGCGACCCGCCCTCACTTCGCTTCGGTTTATCAAATTTAAAACAATCGGAATAAGATATTTTCCTGCGGTAAAATAGAGCCTATATTTTAAGTTAGACCTCTCTCTAGCAATACATCGGTGAAACTGCATTCAATTCCATGCAGTAGTTTTTGCGTGATGCGTGTACAAACATACAGACAGACAGACAAAATTTCTAAAAAACTGTTGTTTTGGCTTCTGTTGCTCTAATAAAGACCCGCCATATTATTATAGTTTTTTTTTTCAATATCTATAATGTACAAACATCGGCCTGTTACAATTTTATTATATGTATAGATTTAGGTCAGTCCTTAGTTATATCCATAGATAGGCGGTCCTAACTCGTGGGTCACTTACGTGGGCATTTCTTCAACTCTGTTGAGGAATTTAAAATGATCTAAGAATGCAATAGAAACTTTTAGTGCGCATTTCTCCGTGTACCTTTTCCTTCCTTTATATCAATGATGTGTTCTACACTTTTCTGAAAGGCATCGGTATGTCAAATAAGATTGGGAATGAATGTTCTAACTGATGTTTTACAACCCTATTTGCTGTTGACATCTAAAAACTAGGATTCTTTTTGGTTCATGGCATTACCTATCCACATATTGAATATATTTGTAATGAAAACTGCAAAAGAATTCTTGATACCGTGAAAATTTATCAACATAACCTTGCAATGGCATTGATATGTTCAATGTGCCACCTTCGCGCGATGCAAATTGCACGAAGTCACATTAACACCTACGGGTATATAGGACTGAATGAAGTTATTGTATACATATACTAAAATTCTAATAAGTGCGTGGGTGTCTAGATGCGGTTGTCACGAAAAGCATAGTGTCGTCACTACAAGTGTGAACAGTGCAATAAGAAACTATATGCCAATAACTTCACGACACCACGGAAAATCTTGACAAATCGCCCGGTAAAAGCGTCGTGGACGACCAAGTGGGGACTGGCCCTTAGTCGCGTTTTACGACGCCCACGGAAGGAGATGGTGTGGTGCTTATTTTTTAGCCGGTCGACAACCACACGGTACAAATTTAACACAATCAAAATCTCAGCACACAATTTTCACAATCTATTAAAAAAGTATTTTCTTTGAAATCTACCTAAATAAAAATAGCTTGTATTTAAATGAACAGAAAGAAATACTATTTAGTGTACTTTTAGTGTTAAAATACTATTTTTGAATAACCGAACCAAATAATTTTCAAATTGCTACCAATGTTATCCACCAAATCGACAGACTCCGCCACCTATAGCTTTATTGCACCAATATGTGAATAGATTAGATGACACATCATACGTTCTTACTAAAGAAACCTGACAACTTCTTATTGAAACAGATGAGATCTTTGAAACTTACGTACTATGCAATAGGAATGCTCCATTTTCAAAACACATGTGAATTAAATCATTGGAGAGCTAGTGAACATAGAACACTGCTGGACTGTGGCTGCCCTATACAGTGCTTGTATAACACATCTAGTATTTATTCTCAAATTGATGCTTTATTGTGAACATAGAACCAAAACCTAACCGATCTTTAAATTTGCTACAATCGATATACTGCCCATTCAGCATTCTGTCGCTCATTTACATATTTCCCGATAAAAGCTATGTTCACATCAAATTGAATTTCATTGTTACAGAGCGGTGATGTGACCACGGGGGCTCGCGATGGTGCTGCCCACGTGTTGCGGTCCCTTAAAGTGTGGTACGATCTGCCCGCTGAAGTGCTCATCAACGCTATCAACCTGTTTGATAGGTGAGAATTACACTATTTATATTTTAATTGTGATTTTTTGATATCAAATCGATTTTATCTTTTGAAATTTATATTCTTTGATTTTTATACGAAGTTTGAGGCGATCGAGAAGCGTTGCAGAGCGATTGCCATCAAGCCGAATTGTTTCTGGGTTCGCAGTTTGCCCGGACACATCTCTGCTTTAGCCTGTAACATTGACCACAGTCAAAAACAATTTTAAACGGATTTATTTTCGTTAAAACTAGTTTTAAGTAACATTGAAATTCGTTTGTCGGTAAATTCTAGTTTTTATTATGAAATATGCGTTTTTACTGAAAACTAATTCTAACTGAAACATAGATAATGATAATACAATAGGCTGGAATTGTTTGACGAGCGGCAAAAAGATACTGAATTATCACCAAAACAAACTATTTTTGAATAACTGAAATAAAAAAAATTTAATTACTAAGAATATGAACACAAAGTCGACGCCCGTTTTTTTTATATCAAAGTAGGCGCTGGCAAGTGGCCTACGTGATGGTAAGTGGCTACCGCCGCCCGTGGACACTGCAAATCCAGGAGGTATACGGGTACGCTGCCGTTTTGCAAAATCCTATTCACAGCCTTCCTGAAGAACCCCATATTGTTTGTAGCGTAATGGAAAGACCCCTCGAGGCAGTTCATTCCACAGTCTACAGTTCTCGGAAGTTTGGTAGTTTGGATCGCACAGAACGCGACACCTCCGCATTGAGAAAATGTGGATACACCGCACTCCGCGAAGTGCGGTTGTAGAAACCCGAGATGGCCTCAACGGGGCATTTTATAGATGCCCCGTTGAGCTGGGAAACAAAATATGTATTTATGGTAACCGTAATACAATAGTGATGATATTGTCTATCAGGTTCTTAACAAAAATGAAAGTGCGTCCGTGCCACGTGCCCTGCATTACGGTCTCTTGCATGAACATTGCCATAGAGGAGTCGCAGCGTCGACACACCGTTAACGTTGACGAGCTCGGTGAGTTACTTTTTTATAGAAGGAAGGTGGCAAACGAGCAATACAAACCACCTGATGGGAAGTGGATACGATCACCCATGCACACCCGCGGTACACGCTAACTTTAGTCCGGAACCAGCGCCGGCTCTAGCCCATGTAGCGCCCGGGTGCAATCAATACCCTGGCGCCCTCTAGTAGACTCTTTGGAGGCGTCGCGAGCGGCGCTCGGCGCCCCCTAACACCCTGCGCCACTGTGCGCCGCACACCCTGCACCATAAGTGAATACCATAAGTGCCCGCGCGCCCATTTCAAATGAACTTACACTCTATTGACTTAGAGATCATTTTGCTACCGGGCGGCAACGTGTCAAACGTACATACATACACTGTCTTTGGATTAGAGATTTTGCCGCGCGCGTGTTATATTAAATAAAATTGTTATTTGTGTAGTGTAGTAATGCGGTATGACAAGCGCCGAAAGCGTAATAAAAGTAAAAAAAATATTATTGTTAATGACTATTTTTTTTTGCTTGCGCATACATATTTGTCGTAAGTAACAAGTATATAAAACTGTGCAATGGCGTTAAGTTCAATGAAATATCCAAAAATTCAGCGCTCGACAGGCGCCCCCGGGCGCTGGTCCGGAACGACTAACTTTTGCATGTCTCCAGATTTGCTGCCTATTTTTGTTGATGTAAGAATGGATTTGGAGAAAGGATGGGATGGGAATGCGCTCTGACATATCTCACTTAGTACTGAAACACGTACGTATATTGGAGAATTTGATAAAGTGGGAAATGTAGTACATTTCAAGGTAGCCTTCTGTGAGAGAGAAGTAACGAGGCCAGTCGACTGCGCCCAGTGGCTGTTGGATTGCAGCGTGTACCTGATCCCCCCCCCCCCCTCTAAGAGTGCTCTCTCGTATATTAAACACTATATATATATATGTAGATAATAATTGTTTCTAGGGTCAATTTCATGTCCTCTGACCAGAAAAAATAATGCACGTAGTCTTAATTCGTCTGGCTTTAATCTCATCTGTAGTGAACCAGACGAATCGGAAAACAAGTATTGAGTTTTGTAAAAAATAAAATTATAACCAATGATTATCATTTAAATTGCTAATTCGGATCAAATTACTTTAATTTGAGATCAAATCACTTCTTCTGTTTAAATAAATGACAGATAACATCAAAATAATGTAAAGTGTCATTAACAAGTCAAGTGCTTGTGCCAGCCAGTTAGTACACTTACTTACTTTATTATTACAAGAAAGAGGTTTTATTTAATAAAAAAAATATCTTCAATATATCTTAGTTTGTTTGGTTTGCAATGTCACACGAATTGGGACTAATTTGACTATTGTTTCTCGCTAAACGAACTGAGAACGAGACCACATGAAATGGACCCGTATTTTGTTGTCTTAGGCTCATTTACACAACAAGTAGTTTCTCGAACATCGGTCAAAAGCAATTGTCATCCTTGTTATCATCGAGTGTCTATCATCATGTGAACGGTTGTAGGCGACAATTGTATGTAGTTTGGTCGCATACGAGAATCGTATACAATATTCTCACCAGAACCGTTCGAGAAACCCGTCCTTGTGTAAAAGACCCTTTAGACGTTACGTTACTTGCAATTGAAATTGTATAAAAAAAAATCTTAATCAATCTAGTGCGTGCGCGACACATTTGATATTTGTGCGAGATAAATGTTTACCGCTTTTTTTTTTATTTCTTTTTGTTTTAATCTAATTTATGAAAATACTACGGGCAAATATAATCTATACTAATATTATAAAGAGGTAATGTATTTTTGTATGTTTGTAACGAATAAACTCAAAAACTACGGGACCGATTTAAAAGATTCTTTCACCATTAGAATGCTACATTATCCCTGAGTAACATAGGCTATATTTATTACTAGAAAAAAAATAGGGATCCCTCAAAATACAATGGCTATATTTTATTTTGAAATTTTGAAAAAAAAATCTTATTAAACGAAGCGAAGCGAGGGCGGGTCGCTAGTATAAAATAATTAGAACTCATAATTTTGGCGATTGTTTCAAACTCACCATGTATATGTATGTATAGACAATAATTGTTTTTGCCGTATCCTATAGGATATACTTTTTCACACGTATCTTGTGTTCTTATATCTTGTATCAATTCCAGTATCAATCAGCCAATCTTCGTGCACCGCCGGTGACGTGGCGCGCATGTCCCGCGTAATAGTGGACAAGCTGGCGCTAGTGAAGGGCACCAGTGCCGTGACGTCACTACACTGGCTGCGCCTCGTGCGGGCGCTCGTCGCGGCGCTCGCGGACGACCTCCGCCTGCACCCGTACCTCATGCAGGAGATACAGGTACTTACACCGGCACATACACATCTTACGCGACGCTTACACGTCTTATTCTGACAGTTACATGTCTTATAACGCTGCTTACACATATTACACATCTTAACTCGCCATTTACACATCTCACTCCGCGTCTGACACAGCTTACTCGACACCTACACACTTTACACTTAGGTGTATAAACTATACACAGCGAATTAAACGTCTTACCCCGCCACCAACGCACCTTACCCCACCGCCTATACAGTTTAGCCCGCGACTTAACTATTTTGTTACGTGAATTAAATGTCTTACATAGCGAATTATACAACTAATCTCGCTATTTACACATCTTACCCCGCCATTTACACATCTTACCCCGCCATTTACACATTACCCAACAGTATCTTACTCTGCGAATTACTCATACTCTAAACATCGCGTCAATATTAAAACGCACTCATATTTTAAATTGCGATTTCAAATTGCGCGATTATTTTTCATATAAACATGACCTAATATGTCTGTCTGTTACAGGAGAGCTCGCTGGTGAATCTGCTGGAGATAGCCGTTTGTGATGCGACTTGTGCCAATGCTCGTACCAGTGAACTGGCGCTAGTGCTGCTCTACCATAAGCTTGGTTAGTGTCAACACATGTACCGACAACCACTATACTGACCTATGGCACTTTATAACAACTTTTGTTATTTATGTTGACGTTTTCAGCATTTGTTTTTTATAAAAAATATATATTTTGACGGCCTTAAATGGATTTAAAAAAACTTTAATACTTGTATTATAGGTTTTTTTAAAAATCAAAACTCGTTTTTTCGAATTATCTGTAGATAATTCGAAAAAACCTAGTCTAGCCATAAATATTGTTACAAAGAGAACATTGATATTTGTTTTATCACGTTTATTGGAAATGGTCACAATTTGCTTTTATACAATTTTTCAAACGTGACTAGTTTTCTATAGAAACACGCACCCTTTCCATGGTACAATTGGCAACTGCCACCCCCTATGGAATGTTTTAAGGATTCAATATTGTTATAGCGTTTAGAGCATGCCATGCTCTCTGAAACAGAGCATAACTCATAATCGAGCGGATTAAGATCGGGTCTAGAGATGACTGTCAGTCTTCAGCTCTATTGCAGTCGGGAATATTGCTTTGTAGCCACGCCTGTGTTGAGCGAGCCTTACGACCTGGTGCCGAGTCTTACTGTAAAGACCATTCTTGTTAATGGAACAGGTTGTTATTAAGGGGCTTCGTGACCTCAACAATCGTATCTTGATACACTTGAGCCGACGACGTTTTAATACCTTTTTCACAAAAATATGGATCAGTCACCCCTTGATAGCCCCCCCCCCCACCCACCAAACCATCGCTGAAGCCGGATAATGGCCACGTTGCACCCTATTGACTAATTGAGCAGCGTCTCTAGAGTTATGAGCATAAACTCGAATCATTCTGCTTGTTAAAACGTTCCTCAATGGTGAACATTCTTGTCCGCAAAAATAAGATGTCTGTCAGCTCCGAAGCAGTTGTTTTGATTTGTCAACTCTATTTTTCTTTAAATTATCAGTTAAGAAATGGCCAGTACGTATTTTGAAACAGCAAATCCATAATAGTCTTTTAAAATACGTGACATGGTTCTGGGTGGCTGTATTCACCTCTGGATAAAATCTTTGTGTACTAATCGTCTGTTTAGTACGAATAGTGCGTGGACCACCAGACCATTTTCTGGCACAAACAGAGGACGTTTCAGTGTACCTACCAATAGGCCGGTACACATACATTCGACTAATACCGAGCGGATGGAGAGTTTTAAAAATTGCATTTGTCTGCATGCCTACTTTGTGTAATGCAATTACACCAATACAGTTTTCGTGATCACTCCACTCGTTTAATATTAGTACAATATTTAATGATGATTAGCGTCAAAATGGCAAGAAATGTGTATTTCTTTTCGTGAGAATGACAGATTCCAAATTCAAATGTAATTTATTTATTTTTCTTTACCGTAACGGTAATTATGGCCAGACTAGGTATTATACTTTATTAATATCGTTACGGTTTCAAAAGTATTGTTTTTCAATTATTTCTCTTATTTTTTCTTTACATTGAAATATAAAAAAAATAATAATGAAAAGTATATTGCAGTTATGGTAAAACAGGTGTCATCAATAACACGTTCTTGGTAGTTTCTTTTTGCCGCCAAATGACATACTGAATTGACAGTCGGTAAAGACCGACATGCAAGCGCTAGTCTTTTTGCTGTTCGTTGTTATTTCATAAATGTATTTGTTGACTTTTTGACGGGAACTAAAATAACTTTGAAATTTCAAAGTGTTTTCGCGCGTGGTGTTTGTGACAATCACATAAAAGCGTATGACTGCGTTTTTCGCGTGCTTCCAAGGAGTCCAGTAAACCTATTATCGCTTTACGGAGCGACTCCTGACTTAGCTCGACGGGACTGGACATTGACAGCAGAGCCGGCTCTAGCCCATGTAGCGCCAGGGTGCAATCAATACCCTGGCGCCCCCTAGTAGGCTCTTTGGAGGCGTCGCAAGCGGCGCTCGGCGCCCCCTAACACCCTGCGCCCGTGTGCCCCGCACTCCCTGCACCATAGGGTAAAACCGGCACTGATTGATAGGATACGTTTTAAACTTTGAAATTGTTTATTACAAAAAAAACCTTGACACTGGTAGAATGTGCTAATTGCCATATATAAAAAATAAATAAAATGTATTTGTTGTCGTACAGAACTAGCACTAGTGGAGTGGGCGCGCCGCGCGGAAGCCAACGAGCTGCCCCCAGTGCCGGAGGACGCCTACCGCCTGTTCGACTTCGCCGCGCAGCTGCAGCAGCACTGCCACGTGAGTACCGCCCACGTCCGGGCCACTTGTGGCAGTATTCACACATAACCCGTGTCTCTGTTGTCATGACTTCTCTCAGCATTCACACGTGTTTACATGCGTTGTGTCAATATTAACATACGTTGATATGACCTGAAATGGTTCACGACAGTATTGACGCAAGTTGACATAGCCCATGTCTCTAGATAAAATTAATTATAGCCGACCTAGTGATGATTTATTTTAAAACCCTTACTCGGTACGAGCGGACGGTTTGAATTCACGATCACACTAATGTAAGTTGAGTATATACACCCCTAGTCTATCACCGCTCGTAATAGGCTGGCTTATTTACATGGAACATGTCGTGTAATTTTTTTTAAAATGATGTATACGTGGATGTACTATTTTAATAAATAAATGTTTGTGTCGTTACAGATGTCGGATGCTTCTCTAGTGGCGACTCGTGCTCTAGTGCGAGGCGTGCTGGCTCGGTACGAGGCGCGCGCCGCCGCGCCTAACCGGCAGCGGCTTGTGTGGAGACTGTCAGAGCGCACGCTCAAGGTGAGACCAGCATATACTCACATATATATATGTATATATCATACTAGCATATGAATAGATGTTAGCTTGTAGTGGTGCAGGCGGAGAGGTTCAACTGCCGTAGATTCCACTAACCGTAAGATAGCACGCCCAACGTTAGATAGCAGTTGTGTATAAAACATCAACGTGGTATCGGTATATAAGATCCTACAAAAATAATGTAAAATATTTTTATATGTCAATCCGTACACTAAAACTATTTATATTTAATTAACAATTGACATGTATTTCATGATTTGTTTTATTACACTAAAAATAATTAATTTACCCTTAAACACATAACACTATCCACAATCGCTCGATTAGAACGCACTTCTGAACCCGCGCCCGCTTCTGTTGGTGATTATGCGTAAGTAGCTATCAACTGTTCGGTCCAAAAATTACTTTATACCGCGAACCCGTAGGCTGTGGAACGAACTGCCTCAAGAGGCCTTTACATTAAGCTACGATATGGGGTTCTCCAAGAGAGCTGTGAATAGGATTTTGCAAGGTCGGCGGCGCGCCCGCATGCCCCTGATGCAGGTGTCGATGAGCGGCGGTAATACTTACCATCACGTAGGACCGCTTGTTCGTCCGCCCACAAGTATATAAAAAAAAGAATACATCCACCATGTATACCATTATAAAAATACCATTATAATTAAGCTTTATATAGTATTAAAAATTTACCTTACGTCATTTGAAATTTCCATTGTTAATATATAAAATATCTTCCTTATGAAAAACCTAAAACGTATTTAAAGGTTTTTTTTCATATTTTTCCACAGACTTTTTATAATAAAATGTACATTGTTTGTAGGTGCTTCGTCCAACGGACCGTCTGACGTCACTACTGCCCACTATCGAGGAGCAGCACTTCGCCGTCGAAGCCACGCCCAACAGAAACAGGTATATATTTTATATTGTAAATCAGGACTGAACACGTAAAATTGAAAGATTTTGTTTACCTTTTATTTATTTTTGTATAAATAACAATATGAATTTAATTACAGATCAGGAAGTGAAAGCAGCGAAAGCGAAGAAACATCCGATTGGCCGCGAAGCCCCGTTTTACCAGTCTACTGCAATAACTGAATCCCAAAAACCCAAATACCAGTATCGAATTCACGCCTTCCGACTACACCGACCCTGGTTGAATAACCAACAACACCGTTGCCACGGGGTGAATAACCATCAACGTCATTACCACTGGCTGAATGAAGTCCAAGACCGTTGTCATTAAATATATTATAAGACTGTGGCTTGGCTGTATAAGCCGAAGTGCCTTAGTCTTCTTACTGTTTTATTTTATAAAACGAGAATTTTATAATAGTGACGTTATTTAGGCAAAGGGACCTTAATGTTGATATCGGCTTATAAGACTTATAATCATAAAATTCAATTTATAACTTAAAAGAATAAAAATTACTCTTATAATGGTAATTGACACTCCGACAATGGACTTTTTATTGTTTTCTGTTTAAATGGCTAACAAATGACGAACGTATTAAAATTGTTTTTTTTTTTTATTTTATTTTTTGTGTTTTAAATAGAATCATGATTTTTAAAACAATAAAGACTGACCGAGAAGCTCAAGTGATTGTATATTTGTGCGTTTATCAATAGTGATAGTTTATTAAATTTCAAAGCGTTATTTTTGTTCGTAATGTTAATGATAATCAAATAAAAACATAGGACTGCCTTTTTTATGTTTCCATGGAGTAGTACTCCTCTGTCCTCGGTAAACTTACTATCGCTTTACTGAGCGACTCCTGACTTGCATCGACGCCACTGGACCTTGACAGCATACGTTTTAGACTTTGAAATTGTTTATTACAAAGAAAACTTGACACTGGCAGAATGTGCTAATTGCACCATAGCCATTATTTGAAGAAAAAAAATCAACAAAAAAACAATAGAATCAACAATACGGTCCATTTTCTCAAATAATGTCACAAAAGGCAGCTAATAAAATCCACTCGGTTGTTTGTTCGGAAGGTGAAATAAAAATAAATAAAAAAAGTATGGCAAATGAAACGTGTTACGGCGATTTTATTCAAAATTCTTTACTTAATCAAATTTATAGTGCACCAAAAACATCTTGATACTGGTTTCTTTTATATCCGTGCGTTAATACCGTTACAAACTTTATTTTGCGTTCGTAAACGACTTAATGCTTTAATATTGAAGTTCATTTTCTTTGTTCCAACTGAATTAATATGTTTGTTTTACAACGTTATATTTGCGGTTCGCGCTACTTAACCTCATTGAATAAGTTGATGATGAGCTAGCAAGAAGTTTGTGCGAACGCTCGATATTTTAATGCAATAATGTTTAAATTATAGCATAATCTAGAATAATTTGACAAAAACTGAATTACACAAATTTTAAAAACAAAAAAAAATTACTTCGACATTTTATTTATAGTCCTGTTTCATTTGTCAAACTAATTTTGAAAACTAGTAGATTTTGTGATCCCATTTTTGAAAACGAGTCAAAATACCGTGATCCATAAAATTTCAGGGTTTTTTTTAATAATATAAACAAAGGTGCCAGTGTTTTAGCGGGCGTATCTTAAAAGTAGGTTATAAAAAAAGTTCATAGTGCAATTCGAAATTCAAAACACCAGTTTGACTATATGGAGTATTATTTCTTTATAAGTTTTTTATTATTGCTTGTAAGGGCAACGTTTCTTCCTTATTCAGCCAATCAGTCTCTATAGCTTTATTAATTGTAATATTTTTTATTTTTAAGAATTTAATTCTTATTTTTATTTCGCTAAAGGAGCAAGCGATGCCCTCGCAATTTCCATAGCTTTCTTACTGTGATTTTTATACAAAAAAAGCTTGAAAAAGATTCCATATTTGTTAGTATAAGCGTTTCCCTCTTTTAAATATGCGTTTTTTTTTCAGTTAACTTTTTCTAAGAAAGAGCGAAAAAATCAAATCCACCGATTTTTTAAAAGTACATTTTAATCTATAATAATTTATTTAGTATTATATTAGGTAATTAATAATTAATTACCTAATATATTTTATCATTACTGTATGACCTAACTCTATTTTTATCATTAGAGTTTAAAAAACAAAATTATCAATTTAAAACAAAAAAATAATAATTTCTGCATTAATTTTTATTTCTTATTTTTACTATTTCGTAGTATAATTATGATACTTATTTCTTAATTTTATGTAGCTATAATATACATAAATGACAAAAAAAAATACAAATTTTGAAAAAATAAAAAAAATGATCTCAGGTAATTATTTTCATAGTTTGTCATATATCTATGGTAAATCCACGAAAAAACAAAAGGAAATTTATTGTAAAAAGGCATAAATAATTGTATTGAACTCTGTTTGCATTTCCCTGATTTTTTTTTTTTTGGAATATTTCAAAGCACAAAAATTTATGCTTGTAACAATAAATCTACAATATTAGTTAAAGCTTTCTACACGCGGGCTTGATAAAGCTCGTGTGTGAGAGCTTTACAAATTAGCCATAAAGTGAGTTTTGTGTGTAGCGAGGTGAAAATGTGTCCAAAAACAATCATACGTGTACTCTGTAAAAAAAATATCTTATCAATAATGTTATATCATTTCGTTATAGAGAAATTGAAGATAACGATCAAGTGAACCTATAATATACATATTAAAGTATATTTATTTAAATATAGTCTAAAAAAATCAAACTTCAAATAGTCGTAACTATTTGTCAGAACCTTTTCTCATAGTCATAGTCATATTAAACTGCAATGCTTGTGATAATCAAATAAAAGCATAGGACTGCGTTGTTCGCGCGCTCCCAAAGAGTCCCCCTTCTGTCCTCGGTGAACCAACTATCGCTTTACTGAGCGACTCCCAGACTCGATGCGACTGGACATTAATTAGGATGCGTTTTAGACTATACGAATTGTTATCATAAAATACCTAACGTGAAAAAGCAATTTTTTTTATCAATATGTGAACATGAATATGTTCTCCCCTATTCAGCGTCCTAATTACAACGAACATCGAAAACGTTTAATTATAATGTTTATGCCACTGGATGTAACGCTCAAAATATTGACGTTTTGTTCAAATTTTTAATATCCAATACATTATTTGTAGTTTCTACTTAAAATAAATTAAAACCTTGCTGTATAAACCGTGCAATATTTTTGTTCATCAATACGCCCATTAAATTTGGACAATTGGGATGCCGAGTCTTACAATTTAATTTTTTAGATCTGTTATTGTTGGAACTCACTTTTTACTCTGTGGACCAAAACGGTAAATAATATAATAAATTAATACAAGATTACAATGAATAATATTATTAATAAGATAATAAATAAAATGATGAAACGATAATTTTTAACATGCCAATTTATCTTTTTCATTGCACCGTGTTTTATAAATTTTATGTGTAAAATATTTAACTGTTACTTTATTGTACTGCATTTAACTATGTGTCGGCATATTAAATAGCTGTTTGTGATTTTGTAATATGAAATACATAGTAAAAATCTGTGTGAACTTAAGTGAATGCTTGTGTTGTGAACTTGAGTGAAAAAATCTCAAATCAATGAGAAATAAACAACGTTGGGCTCTTATTGCGTGGTTTCATTTCTCTAGAATAATTGTCGTGTTATAGAAAACAAATTTGCCCATAGTGGTGGAATTTTTTTTTTTTTTATGTACGAAGGCGCCAGACTAGCATACAGTCCACCTGATGTAAGTGGATACTGTCGCCCATAGACATCCGCGATACATGTCAACATTAGTCCAAAATGAGAAACGTTGGCGCGCCCCCGGATGCGCTGCCTACCTTTGGAGATATAGGAATAGATTTGGAGAACGGGTTGGGGAAATGGGGAGGGATAGGATGGGATTGGAATTGGCTCTGGCACATCTCACTCACTACCGAAACACGTATGTACATACATTGGGGAAATACGATAAAATGGGAAATTCAGTACATTTCAAGGTAGTCTACTGTGAGAGAGGGAAAAAGGAGCTTCTGTGAATGAGCTGAATACTTCGCATAAGGCAAAATATAACAATGAAATTGATTATTTTAACAAAATTAACAAACAAGTCAGAATCTACGGTGAATGAAAATAAACAGTTCTCAAGATAAAATTAACTTTTAATTTACTTTTAATCTAATAATTTATTTAACAAATAAATGGAATCTAGTTTAATTAAATACTTCTCTGATTAAATTAAACATTAACTTTTAATCTAATAATTTACTAAACAAATGAAATGTATTTGACTTCAATTATTGACAACATTAATTCAATTAATCGGGGTCGTCTAAGACGTGACGAGGACGACGACGACGCCCTCCGCGTTGCCGTCTTCGTCGTCATCTTATCGCGGACATGGGTTAGGCTATCGACTACTAGGCGGTCGGGATGGTGAGGGACTCAGTTGTAGTAGCGTCGGGCGGAGTCTCACGTATTTGACGATGGAGGCAAGTTGCAAGTTCTTGTGGAGGCTGACATTGCGAGAGTACCATGGGTCAGCCACGGCGTCACGCACGAATCTGTTTTGGAGGGTTTGGAGTATTTTAATGTTGGAGGCTGCGTGTGCAAAGAACGCTAGCGAAGGTCATTATCGAAGGTCGTACGAAATTTTTGTACAATGTTTCTAAGCGACATTTTACTTCTCCCGCCTATGAAAGGGTTGAGGCGACGGAGTATAAAAGAGGCTCGGTTTTGGACAGTTTTTATGTGTTCTCGGAAGGTCAGCGGATGGTCTAGGGTGACTTCAAAATATTTGGTCTTCCTAGCCCAAGGAATATTTTCAACGAAAAAAGATATTGGAAATGGGGAAAGACGACGCCTGAGGTTACCAGCCACCCATAGGAAACTTATTTCTGGGTTGACCTCAATCCTCTACCTCACAAACCACTAACATAGGGCGGTGATTGCGCGTTGGAGGCGTAGAGAGACACGCCGTAGGTTCCTGAGGCGTAGAGGGCAGTGTCATCCGCTAAGAGGGCAAACTCTATACCCGGGCAGTGGGGGATGTCATTGGTGTAGAAGGAACTGCTGCACACCCCCGCGCCCGCGTCCATCCCTGGCTCCGTCCGCTACCGGCTCTAACCTTGACGCGTCATCGACTCGTTGACATTTATTTAATAATTTTATGATGACTTCGCGGACCACTTCCTGTGCTTTCAGGGATCACCAGTGGTCCACGGACCACCGGTTAAGAACCACTGGTCTAGTCAGTGGGGGCATGGGGGTAGTATTCTCTGCTTTCATAGATCGCGCCAACCGCCAGTACGTTGTGTGTGACTTCTGAATCGCTGAGCCGCGTTCAATTTATATCGTTTGGGTGCGAGCAGCTGCACGGCGCACGTGGTGTTTTCGATGACTCGACGCACATGGTATTTTGGAAAGCGCGCGCTGGTGTTATTTTGATGCTCGCGTCAATTGACTGTGCCGATATATACCTTGGCATATAATATGTTCCTAAACGTAGGTATTGACACACCAGGTGTCCTTTATTCTGGCTGGTACACCACGTATTAGTCACCGACCGACTAAGTGTAATTATGATTAAAAATTACAATTCTCTATATATTTGGCACTGGTATATTTGTAACGTTATTTAAATGGCAACATTTTTTAAATGTTTGATCATTTAAATTCACGATTGTCCAATAAGCAATTAGGTACGTCCAAAACTTTAAATTATTATTGTCTAAACGACTTTCAGAAATAAGTCGAATTGGGTCATGGGCTCAGGTAAAATAAATATCAATGTAATGAGTTCCACTTGTTTATTTTAAATTATTCACAAATAAAATGTAACCTTAACACGAAATTGAATGTAAATTAAATGTCAGAATTAAATGTAATAATTATTTCCATGGCAGTGTTTCAATTTTTAACTAATTATGTTTTTAATCCACACAAGGGCGTCGCCAGCCAATGGCCCAGAGGGTGCGGGGGCAAGATGAGAGAGGATGGGAGAAATATGAATTGTAAGTACAAATACATTTTTTTTCGAATCTCTAGCCCCCCCCCCCCCCCCTGGCGACGACCTTGAATCCACAGGTGGCCTTAGTCCGTAAAGGTAATGTTCAAAACATGATTCGCATTGGACGAATTTCCTTTTGGTCAAATTTCATATTAAGTAGTCATTTTTAATTCTAGACAATTTTTATATTTGACACTTGTTTCATTTTGTATTATAACTGAATTTCAACGAATCGAACATTTATTATGGGATTCCTTCATTTGCACACGCGTCGATGTTCAGATACACAAGAAACAAGTATGAGAGTATTTATAGTGCAGGTACTACAAATTCAATTTACTATTTAAACACTGTTGGCATTTGAAGAGTTCCGCTTCTACCGTTGCACCACATGTCGTTTGGCAAACTATCCTTTTTAATCGGCGAACGGTTTTCTAAACCTTTAATTCATACACAGGAATTGAAAAAACCATAATAAAAAGCAATTAAAATTTTAATACTAAGATATTACAATCATTCTCTTGTTCGATAACTTCATACTTATAATCCTTAACTTTGACGCCACTTTCATCAAATTTTTTCACTTCACTCTTTAAATCCATAGACAAGAAAGAGTTAACTTTTTGTGGAGAACTTTGCTTAAACTGGTCAGTCCTAGTTTTAACAATTTGCTTTCTCTTTTTATTAGAAGGAACTGGTGTTTGATCATTTTTTCTCGCTGTAATATTCAAAATAGGAGATTGTGATGCATTTCCTAATTCAGTTATTTTGTCCGATTCTACTGATTTTGATATTTCAATTGATTTCACTTCACAATTTTGATTGGAAGGTTTTGATTCTGTATTAAAATTGTCTTGGCTTTTGAATAAATCATCAAATGCAGAATTGGTGTCCGCCAATGAGAATGTATTCACAATCTTTGGATCCCTCCGTCTCAACAGATTTGGTTTTTTAGAAAATCGTTGCGGACTCAAAGTTTCCTGTAAAAGCTGTCTTCTTTTCTTCTCGGCCAAATTTTCAATGTTACTTTTTCTTTTTTTCGCTCCAAAAATTTCATTACACACTAGGTTTTTCTGCTCAATTTCAGGTTCCAACTCTTTCATAATCTGATCATCTGTTAATGTTTTATTCGAGGAAATATTTCCATTAGTATCTGCACCTTCGTCACAGTTTGCTAACAAATCGGACATTTCTAAAGCCTTTCCTATTAAATTTTTCAATCCAGCTTCATTCATTCTCGCTGCATCCATGATGATAAATTCCATGAGCGTTTTAAATCGATCATAAAGTTGATGGTGATTATCTTGGAGCTCGCTCGTGTTTTCATTTTTCTCCTTCATAAGGGATGTTAGGGAATATTTACTGAACTTTTCGCCTAAATTATAGTCTATAGATCTGTGTGCGTAATGACGTTTGCAGAAATGAACCTGTATCCCTTTTGAGAATGTTTGGGTGGATATCATAGAAGGGCACATACATTCTGTGTCCTCATTCATATACTGTTGTGGGAGGACAACATGTTTCATACAATGATAAACGTCTTTATTTTCCTCCCATTTTGTAAGGGTTGCATATTCCCCTTGCGTTTGCTTTTCCATCATATTTTTCCAGTTGTTGAATTCTGAAAATATATTGCATATTTTATATAAGGTCCTATAAAAATAGTCTAGTATTTTTTTTATAGGAAAGTAGGCGGACGAGCAAGCGGTCCCACGTGATGATAAGTGTTACCGCCGCCCATGGACACCTGCAACACCAGGGGGTATGCGGGTGCACCGCTGACCTTCCAAAATCCTTGTCACAGCTTTCTTGAAGAATCCTATATCGTAGCTTAATGCAAAGACCTCATGAGGCATGCGGAGGGACTGCACTTCTGTGATGGGATGCCATTCAGTGGGTTATTGTGATGATGGAAACAGTCCAAAACCTGTAAGTGTGATGGAAAATTTAAACTATCAACTGTTTGTAAGTTCTATTTACTAGGTATGCAAAGTAAAGGTAAACAGCAGTGAGTGCATTCCAAGGTCTAAAACCTAACCCGGTGAGTATGGATATCGTTTCACATACAATCAATCACTAATTGTTTATAGATGAAGCACCTTATAGATGTTTATGATAGATAGACATTTTTATACTTTTCATTTCGATTCCATACCATTGGCTTATGTCTCCCCACCACACACAGTCTCTTCTCATCCAGCCCCAACCGGCAAACAGTGCCGGCTTTACCTATAGTGCAGGGAGTGCGGCGCACACGGGCGCAGGGTCTTAGGGGGCGCCGAGCGCCGCTCGCGACGCATCCAAAGAGCCTACTAGAGGGCAAACTTTTTCAAGGCTAATTTATCGACAATAGTTCAATTGTTCATTCGAATGTCGATTAATCGACAAGATCAGAGAAATATTCTATGCACCTGGATTAATAAACGTGTCTCGATTGAAGCCGGTGCAGTAATGTTGATTAACTACACGGTGATTATACATGACACAGTAGCGGTACGTGATTACCAGTGATCGGTGTACGTAGAGCGATTGTACTTGCAACATGCCGTCGTAGTATGGATATGGCTTTTTTGGAAAACAATTAAAAAATTCCACTGTTGCCTGGATTGAAAAAATATATTATTTAGATAAGTGATTGTACACGAGTCCGGTTGTTATATTGAAATGATCCGTAATAGTGCAAATTTTGAAATATAAATAACTAGCGACCCGCCCTCGCTTCGCTTCGGTTTATGAGTTCTTTTTTTTTTTCAAAATTTCAACATAACAACTAGGCTATATTAGACACGGATAATGTAGCTTCCTATTTGTAACAGAATTTCTGAAATAGGTTCAGTAGTTCCAGAGGTTACCCCCAACATACAAACACACAATTTTACCTCTATTATATTAGTATAGATAAGCAAGTTTAATTATATTTTATAATAACAACATTGCACAAGTACATTATAGTGAATACAATATTTTTAAGACCTGCCTGTTCTTGATGCTATACATGAAAAAAGCAGTTAAGAATACATAGACCAAAAAATGTAGTAGTTTGCAACCGTGTACTGTTTATAAAGTCACTAGCTTTTGCCCTCAACTCTGTATGCGTGAACTTTACCTTAAAAAGTGTATTATTCCAGGCCATAATCTATTTCTATGCGAAATTTCATCCAAATTTATTCAGACATTTCGACGTAACAAACATCCAAACAATAAAAAATTAAAATTTTTGTCAAAATTACTAGGATTCTATATTTCATCGTCATCGCGGACGATTTCTGCACTGAACTACTGGTTGTGGTGTAAGAAATTGAAATAAATGACCTTAAGTTTCTCTATATTTTCTAATTTTAACCGATTTCTTTTTACGTCTAAAATTCATATAAGACTATTACGTGTCAGTGGAATCGGTCAGTGGCGTTGTTATTCAATATAAGCATCATTTGTTTAATTTCTTTGAATTCCTCCACTATATATATACTCTCTAAGTATGTCAAAATCTGGATTTATATTCATAACTTGTTCAATTTTATTTTAAATATTTTCTCGTTTCAGACGACTCTGACTTGGTCAAAGGCTAAAAATGAATTGTTTAATGTTAAATTACGTTTTTGTAACTGTTTCAAAGAATATTGGATTACATTATAATTTTCTCCTATATATTTTTTTAGTCATTCTGTAAATTTTCCTTTTCTAAAATATTTTTCGCTTTCCGTATAGCTATTGCATCAGAACTGTTTAAACGAAACAAAACATCTTTTATCGCATCTAAAAGTGTTTTGCTTAGTAAGATACTGACTGCCACCCAATCAAGTTCCCCATCATGTGATGACTGGATGTGGAGGCAGCGGTGAATTAGAATATTTTTGTTTCAAAATTCGAATTCTGTTTGGGGCTTTCAAAAATATTTTTTTAACATTTGATATTAGAATATCTACATCCTGGTATTCCAACCTTATTTGCTCTGATACACGCGAAGAGCGTGCGCCGCACAGGTCATGTTTTAATTGTGGTAAATAATCTTTCAGATTTGCTCCGCAGATAGCATGTACGATAACACTATCAAGTACATGGTATTAAAACATTTATAACTTTAGTTTCAAAAGAGTTTGAAACGAAACTGTGAATGAATCACCTCCCCTCCACGGGGTCCCGAATATCGCACCGCAAGCGGGTCTTTTTTATGGAAACAATCTATAGGTTACCAGATATATGGTACAAATATAGCGTGAATGAGAAATGTGATATTAATATTAAATATAGAATAAGTATGCAGTTCTTTCATCTTCCTTATTAATAGATATTCAAAATTTGTGTGTAAACACCTTAATTCATGTTGTGTCTATACACACTAACTCCATGACACTTACGTCCTGTATGTTGAGATCGTACGTAATAAAAGGCCACCTGTCATTATAATTATTATCTTCCTTTATTTATTTCTCCTAAATTTTACATTTGTCAGTGGTTCATTTAAAAATTGCATAAACGAGTACAGTTTTAGAGTAGGTAGGTAATCGCGAAGTCAAAATATGCTATCAAATCTCTCAAATCAATAAAAAAAACCAATGCATACATGTTTTACTAGTTAGTTCCAATGTCACCTAGGCAGGTGAAAGTGGGTATGTAGTCTTCTCTTTTTAGTTTTCGCAAGTTCGCCTGAATTTGCAAAACTCATGGGGCACGTCCATATTTTTGTTAATGCTCTTTAAGTATCAAACATAACTCTACCTACTCAGAGTTCTTAATAATTTTAAAATCCTGGGATGCCAGAGGCATGTCCATATTCACATATACATTTGAGATCATTGACCCCAAATCGCTCTACCTATTCCGATCGCTGGTGATTACAAATGAAATTGACCCAGATATATTAATCAAAAATTAGTACATTGAGAATAACTTAGAATAAGAAGATGAGAATAATGAGGAAGCTATCTTTGTAATCAAGGCATGGACCTCCAAACATCTTAGATGGTGCAAAGAGGCTCAGTGTGCAAATATAACAAGTCATACAAACATAGTAAAACTATACTTTAAAGCTAGTGCAAGAAAAAAATTGGAGGAGGAAGCAATAGGAGGAGGAAGGAAGGAATAAGAAACCTTGATTTTCTCTAATTATCAATTCCAAGTGGAACTTCCTGTTTTTCAAAGAATGTTGCATTAGCTCCAGACAGCAAGAAATCCCTTGGCCATACTAACTTCTTAATTTTTCCATTAAATTGTTTACACAATATAAACTTACCACCAACAGTAGGAAAGAACATGCCTTCCATGGCCTCAGAATGCATTTGTGCAACATGGTTTCGAAACAACTGCAGAGTGAGAAAGTTGACTTTGCACCCGGAACACAGATAGTTGCAGGAATAACGTTCAGACAGGCTTTTTCTTTCATTATAAACAGTGCTCGATTCTACACGGATTGGGTTTAGCTGGTCTGGAAGTAAACTGTAATAGGAAATTAAATCTTATAGAATTTTAATGGTAAATCACTCTTATTTAGAATATCATCACTCAATCTCTATCCGTGATTGTTGTAAAAGACGACTAAAGGATAACAAAGCCATTACCAGAAGCCTTGAGGAACCATGCCACCTCTAAGAGTGGATTTTCCAACCTGCTTGGGCAGCATGCTATTTTACAGTTATACATCTATACATAAAACTAAAAATATATATTTGAAGTTAAAGAGTGGAACCATATGCCAGAAAATGTTATTCAGATTCAAATGCACAATGTTATGCAGATTTAGTGACCCAGTTCAAGAACCAGCTATTACAGCTATTATGTTGTCAATTACAGCCATAATAATAATGCAGAAGACAATGTGAATTAAGAGACCCATGTCCACCGGTGGACAATTAAAGGGACAACAACCGGCTTGGGTTATCGAGTTCACTCTTTTTAAGGCGGTGTAGTTTCTCAGGGTTTGTTGTACCTTAGTCACATTTTACATAAAATACCCATATATTACAGTGACATAAAGGCTGTATTATACTCACCCACCGGGTCCACAATGTTCTTTCTCAATATGTTTCCGACACGGAAACAACATAGGGTATACTTTCATACACCTTGGACATTGGAACCGTGTGTTTTTAATTTTCATTATATTTTCATCATATACTAAATCTGATGATTTGATTTCTTCGGTTTTATGCTCTTCTGTTACCTTTGCCTCCTTTTTTTTTACCTCTGGTGTGTCAGTAATACTTTCATTTTTTATTTTCACTTTTTCTTCCAATATTGGTGTCGTCTGAGGAACTTTTCGTGTTGACGTCCTCTGTGGCATTTTAGCAATATTTACAACTTTTTCAACTTTGCTAACCTTTTGAACGGTAATTTTAGATTTATGAGCGGGTTTCGCGTTTTGCTTTTTGCTCAGAGCCCTGCTATGCACCGTGTTTTGATGAGATTTCAGGGCAGGCATATTCTGAAACTTCCGTAGACAAAGGCGACAGCGAAATTTATTCGCGCTTCTAAGACTTTGTTTCAGACTTTCCTCGGTACCCATTCTGCAGGAACCGACCCTTTAAAAATGGCAAATGAAAAATTTTCGAGGAACTGATGGGCAAAAAATAAACCCATAGCAGAGAACGAACGCACAGTAACCGAAGCGTTGTGACACGTTTGACATTTACTTTTTTAAATAATTTTTGATGATTTGGAATTATGGAATTTTGAATGGAAGTTTATGACGGGGAAAGCGAGATGTTGAGTTTTTGTTTGCTATTATAAAAAATGTGTAGGTGATTTGTGGTTAAATAGTGATAGTTTATTAAACTTCAAAGTGTTTCAGTGCGTGGTGTTTGTGATAATGAAATAAAAGCATGGGACTGCGTTTCTTGTGTGATTGCAAGGAGTCTTCTTTTGTCTCGAGTCTACTATCGTTGTACTGAGCGCCTCTTGACTTTTATTGCAACATTGCCTTTAACAATAGATAAAAAAAATATATAATGCGTTCACAAAAACTACTTTAAAGTTCGTCCTAACAAGAAATAATTTGCAATATTACATAAAAAAAACAATTGTTTAGTGAACATAAATAAAAAAAAAACATAAATACTAATTGAAAAAATGTTTTTTGTACCATTCAAGACCATTTTTTTTTCCGAATGGCTAAATTTTTGTAGCCTTAGTGGCCTTTCAACTCACCGGACATGTATGGTTTAGTGCGAGCGCAGAAGGCGCTCAGCTAGGAGCAGTGTGTGCAGCCAAGAGCTTAAGGGCTCCACCGCCGGTAGACCGGTGGAAGGAACTGACCTCGGCTTAGGGCGTTGCTTTGGGAGGGCACCGCGGGATCGCGAGTCACTGAGATGCGCCTAGGCACCTGCCGATACCTGGTAAAAGTATTGGCTGAAGGTCGGTGTGTGCTTACCGTGTAGCGAGGGGGACGTCCTCGTCTCCGCCGCATCAGTAACACTTATCATCAAGTGAGACCGCTTGCTCATCCGCTTCCCTATAGAAACAAAAATATATAGGTACTCTAAGAAGAGAGCACACACAATACTCTAACAGGCTCTCAGTGATTACTATTTGTTCTCAAAATTCATGGCGGATTTAAGGGGTAGAAGATTTTCCACTGATGATGAAGTGACCGCTGCAGTCTTCGCCCATTTTGAAGACAAAACTTATGACTATTTTTATACTGGGATAGAAATGCTAATTAAACGATCGGAAAAGTGTGTTCAAATAGACTGAGACTATATTGAAAAATAGAAATAGTTTCATGAACTTAAGTGGCTGTTCAAGGATGAACTCAAGGGTCTACGGGGAAGGACGGAATTTAAACTTCACTTTGAACTTTTCATACACTTGTTTTATTTCACGATAACTTGATAACACACTACTTTTTGAATAATTACATTCCGAGAGGCCGTCTCTCGCACCCCTTTATAGGGAGGCGGAGGAAACAGTTCCGGGATTTCTCCCTTACTATGGTCTCGCATCTGTCCATTAATACGGACAGGTCCTTGGGGTGACCCTATTGGATCATTGGTCGTGTAGCCTCGCACCGTTTGGGCGGCGGTGTCTTAAGAAGCCCCGACGTTTGACTCGCCCTCGGGCGCGATCAGGTCGCGTGGGAAGGCCTTACCATGGCGGCCGCGCGTGCAGCGGCGCCAGCCCTCTGATGTGAGCCAGGCCAGGCTCTGTGACTCAACAGATTAACTAAATAATCTTAAACAGTGGCCTTTTTCTGTGTCCGGAAACTTTTGGGAGTTCGTGGTACAATCTCAGTCCAACCTAGTTAAATAAGGGGATTTAAAATTAGACTTGGCAGTTAAATAGGTAGGTTGTGGCAAAAGCAAAAAATGACATTATTTGGAAATAATTTATTCGTCCATTTTTATTTGTTCGCCCCATAACTTTATTTCATCCTCACAGGCTGTCAACAAATAATTTTCAGTCGGATGATGACTTATAGACACTACAACTTTATTTTTAGCGTGAACCAACTTCTGCGTGCAATTACTCGTGATCAGATCCCAATAGAAAATTTCTCCTGTTGTAGATCCAGATATAATGTGACTATCTTTCGCATTAATAGCATTTTCCAACATGTAATCTTTACTCTCGTGTCCTGTGAATGTGTTTAACAACTCTCCTGAATCTTTATCAAACAATTTGACACTACTATCAGCGCAACTCAATACGAAACATTGTCCATCGTGGGTCATGGTCCCAAACGTGACTATGTGGCCTATATAGTCGGAAATCATTTTAGCAGCTCGAATATCGTACAATCTAACGTGATTATCAACAGAGCAAGTTAAAACTTCATGATCAGTTACCTGAATGGAAGTTATAGTATCCTTTGCGTCTTTTAAAATCTGTACCGGCTCTTGTCTACGGCTAAGCGTATCCCAGAAGGCGACTGTATTGTCTATGGATCCGGAAACGGCCATTGTTGATTCTTCATTAAATTTGACACATGTCACAGAACTGGCATGGTTACGATATCGGCGGATAGGTTGTCCTGTGGTTACATCCCACAAAATAATGGATTTGTCAGCACTACACGAGATTATCTGACTGCTGTCGCAAGAACCTGCAGCGTCTAACACTTCATTTGCATGTCCTCCATAAGTTTTCAACAAAAGTTGCCGATGTGGATTCCATAACTTTACTTTCTTATCTGCGCCGCAAGTAAGGCAATAAGAACCGTCTATGTTAAAACGAACCGCTCTGATCACCTGCTGTTTGCATTTTATAGTCAATAATTCTGTTAATGCACTCATTTTCATGTAATTGAAAGAATTTATTTATATAAGATATTTATTTACTAACCGTCAAATGTCAAAACCTCAAATTGACTATTTTTTTCTTCACGTATGGCTATGGTGCAGTGCGCACATTCTGCTATTGTCAAGTTTTTTTTCTTAGTTAACTATTTCAAAGTAAAACACGTATCCTCTCAATGTCCAGTATCCATCGAAGTAAATCAAAAGTCCCTCAGTACAGCAATAGTAGGTTTTCTGACGACAGAAGAAAACTCCTTGGAAGCACACGAAAAACGCACCCCCACGCTTTTATCAAACACCACGCATGAAAAACTCTCAACAAAACACTCGATACACAATTTTTACATTAATGAAACAAAAACTCAACTTGTATTAAATAAATTGTAATAAAAACAAAAGTAATAAATTGAGAGTTGTATCTAGCGCTTTATTCACCCGCAAATTTTATTGAATCGCTTTTCGCACCGATATTAACGTTGATTAAGTTTTTTTTAATCTGCAGTGCCATTGGCATATATGAACAAATAATCTTTTTCGGAGTTTTTCGTTATAATAGTCCATTTTTGATGTACATATTTCCATTCATGTTTTTTTTTGTTTATACTCAATGTGTTATACAGCAATTAATTTTATTACAGTATTCGTAAACGCAAAAATATAAAAATATGCATAGATTCCATTTTATTATATGAATTGGAATTATATTGGAACGCAAACGATGACCCACATTTGTTTAAAAAAAAAAGCTCGGTCAATTACGTTATGTGGTTTTGTCTTCATATTTTGTCAATATGTTTATGAACTTTTTACCAATAATCTAATCTTAAAAATATTTACTAACTAATCATATCACGTTTGATGCTCAATTTATAATAACGACAACGTAATCTATGGTGCTAAACTGTTTGAAACTACAGTACATATTGGAAATATACTCTCAAAATAGATATTTTGCTTTGTATTCTTAAAACTTCTAATGTTCCATACAAAGCGAGTTAAATGTGTATTGATACTATTTATACTGTGAGGAGTGGCATTTTATATAAAAGTGAGTAATGTTACGTGTTTTTCATTCTAATTAGTGTTGAAGGTTGCTTGTTCATAGGATGAGATGATTCCGCAATGTACCTACTTGACATTAAAGTTTTTTTTTCTTCATATATAACCATGGTGCAATTAGCAAATTCTGCCAATGTCAAGTTTTATTCGTAATAAACAATTTCAGTCGGGAGTCGCGCACATTAAAACGACAGTAGGTTTACTGAACACAGAAGGGGACTCCTTGGAAGCACACGAGAAACTGTCCCACGCTTATTTCGATTCCACAACCACCACACACGAAAATCAATTTGAAGTTTAATAAACAATACACCTAATACACAAGTTTTACAATAATAAAAAAAAACTCAACCACTTCTTGAGTTCCCACCAAAAATTAGTCAATTGAGTTACTGCCGCGATATAATTATGTTAACGCTGAGAATTATAGATGCGAACAATATATCACTGAAACGAAAAGTGATATTAATTTTTTTGATGTAAGGATATATGTCATCTAGCTCAGAAACTCGGTGAAAATATAGTGTGAGTGAGCAAGAAGAATTGATTGAATTAATGTTTTGCTTGCAGAACTGTAGGTAGAAAGGTAATCCTTGCAGATATTACTATTAAAATACTCATTTTAAGTTAGCAACATATTAAACTCTTATTAAAGGATTTCCCTTCATACTTAATAGGTATACATTAAGACTTGATCTAGGTAATCTTAAAATATAGATAAAATCAAGCCTATCTTCAGATTGGCGTATTTAACATGGGGCTGTTTACATTGATTAAAATATATACATATTTTTGTGTATGTACCGCAATAGCCAACTATTCATATAGTAACTATTTAGTCATTCACTATTTATATTCATAAACTAACTGTGAATTTTTTTGTAGCTGTCAGCCTTCCTAGCTTTTCATACAAATCACAAAACAAAAAAGGTTTCAGTTTTAACAATTTTTTGGGTCTAGTTTTAACAAAATTAGAACAAAACATCCCAAATTAACATATACAATCATACTTTGCGATAATAGATTGGATTGCGGGAACATAAAAATCACAGAGTTGCTTCCTTTGTAAAAGTATCTAATATTTACTATTTTTAGATAAGATTTTAGATATCACATCTTACTTATTTCTGTAACTGTAACATACTTTGTGTAGGCATTCTATAGGAAGTCTAGACATTTTACAAAAATCCGACAGGAGAATTAGTTAAAGTATGAAATGAAGGATAAGGTACCATAATCAAAATAATCAAATTTGGTTTGCAAAAACAAATGGAAGAAATTCTAAGACTATAGAAGATTGTTGAACTTTACTAATGAAATCAATGACTGATAGATACATAAAAAATAGTAAGGAGTGATGAGTTGATGAGTTAAGAAGAACTAAGCAAACTAGAATAAATATGCATGTGCCATAATATCTATGCACTTTGAAAAAGAATATGATTAGCTTAATATATAATAGCGGTTTAGAACCCCTCAGCATTCGGAGAGAGACGTTGCGTCTCTCTGTGTGTTCTACCGCCTGTACAATGGGGAATGCTCTGAAGAATTGTGCAATATAATTCCCACCTCGGGTTTCTACAACCGCACCTCCCGTCACAGAAGTGCGGTCCATCCGCATTTCCTCGATACGGAGGTGTCGCGCACTGTTCGCTCCAAAAATTATTTTATACCGCGAACCCGTAGGCTGTGGAACAAACTGCCTCAAGAGGTCTTTCCATTAAGCTACAATATGGGGTTCTTCAAGAGAGCTGTGAATAGGATTTTGCAAGGTCGGCGGCGCGCCCGCATACTCCCTGGTGTTGCAGGTGTCCATGGGCGGCGGTAACACTTACCATCACGTGGGACCGCCTGCTAGTCCGCCCACTAGTCTATAAAATAAAAAAAAGTAATATCAACCATTTTAATTGATTCTAATAAGTTGAAGGTACCTATTTATAAAATAAAATAAATTTGATGGGACTATTCCTTTTGAGAAATAATGTCCCCAAGACCTCTGGAGGCAATAAAACAAATGTGTCCGTCTCTTTCTTAGGCCAAGCAATAGAGCAAAGTATTAGCGATTGTGTTACATAAATCCTAGTAGGAAACCGACAGTGCCATCATATGAAGGACAGTCCGTAGAGGAATTCCGTTATGTTTTCCACTCGGAAATGGTGTCTACATATTAATTTGTTATATAAACATTTTTTTACAAAATATCGTTTTCTTTGTTTTTTTGCTTATAAAATGGAAACTAATGAAACAATCTTAATGATCTAAATACACCATTTATAGAGAATAAAAATACGAACAACAAAATGAGAGGTTGAACGACTCGATCGAATAATTAGCAAAGGAGAAAATCCGGAAAAACCGAAAAATTCAGCGTTTTCTTTAAAAAATCACAAATCGGCCGATTTTACACTTACAGGCCTGAAATTTCGGATGGCATTATAGATCGTCCGATTTTAATTTTTTAAAGGGATTTGGAAAGTAGACGTGTAGTGTAACAAAACGTATGTTTTCATTTTCCCCTAAAATGCTGCGAAACGGGTCGGAAATACACGTAAACATGACTAAATACTGATTCAAGAAAATGTTTCACTCGACAGTGACACTGCAAGAATATAATAAATATGTCTTAGAATTAGTCCAATCATGTGTCGTAGGCTATGACTCATAGCACCTTTAGTGGTCTTCATAGGGGCCAACCACTTGGTCTCAGTCTAAGCCAAAATGGATCTAAGAGTAATTTATGTAACCTTATTTTATTTCATTCCAGGATTTCACAGTGAAATAATATACAAAAATGGAGACAGTACAGAAAGAAACCACGGAAAGAAATAACGGGAACATACAGCAAGGAAACCTCAGTAATGAAATCTCATCAACATCCAGCGAAGACGGCATTACACTTGATCCCGTCTCAAAATTTAATAATTTCTATGAAACTCGATACACGGAGTCTGTTGCTTCGGACAACGAAGTTCTAGAATCTCCTAAACGAAATCGCATGCAAGCTCGCAACCATTACAAAAGCATGGGAAATATAAATGATAACCGCAGAAGAGACTTCAATAGAAACTTGAATCATGTACAAAATAGCATAAGCAATGTCGATCTAAGTCTGCACAGGAGTGAGATAAAGAAGTTTGAATCACTTCAGATACCAATAGTCGGCTATGAGGTCATGGAGGAAAGAGCACGATTCACGATCTACAAGTTAAAAGTTGAGGATGATAAGCGAGATCAGTCGTGGCTTGTATTTCGTAGATACACAGATTTCGTGAGGTTGTATAGTCGTATCAAGGCAGAACAGCCAAATTTAGTATTGCCTCTACCAGGCAAACGCTGGTTCAGAGATAACTTTGAGCCTACATTTTTAGAAGAACGCGTTCGAGGCTTACAGATCTTCATCAATGCGATTTTAAGCAAGTTACCGAACCATCTAGTTGTTAGAGAGTTCTTCTGCTTAGATGAGCCTCCGCAGGTCTTCAGTTACCAACCTGAAGTGCAAGCAGTGTATGGAGCTCTTGAGGATTCCATAATGTCTTTAAAAATGCAGCTGAAACAGAAAGATGCGACAATAATGCACTTGCAGAAACGAGTCGCGCAGTTAGAGCGCCATGTGAGTTGTCCTAATTGTAGTACAAATGTTAATAATGCGTAGATTTTTGAACGCATTTTTGGTAGACGAGTGTGGTGTGAACGCAATCCAATAAACGTCTAAAGTCTCATTTACACAAGGAGAGTTTCTCAAACGGTTTGGGCGGGAATATTGAATATGATTCTCATATACATTTAATTACATTAATTCTTACCAAACTACATTTAATTCTTATCATGATAAAATCATGATTATGATGATAAAAACTCTGATAACAGGAATAACAGTGACTATTCACGAATGTTCAAAAAACTCTGCTTGTATAAATGAGCCTTATGTGGAAGTGTTTATTTTATAATCAATACAAAACACATGATACTTCACATAACAACCACAGAAAGTGTCCAATGAGACAGATCTACATATTACTGTGAACAGACCTAAAACTTTTAAGAAACCCTACTGGTACAAAAAGGTGATGCCTATTGTCCTGGGTGATGATGAGTAATTGTATTCATATCGCGAACAGTCATTAAAAGATTCAGTGATCGGATTAAGGTAGGAGATCGAAATTAGGTAGCTTTGAAAGAAAGAAAAAACAAAGAAAGGAAAGTCTCTAATATCTCAGTGTTAAGTAAAGGCTCTCTCTCACACAGCTGCAATATACCGGCTGGTAATATCTCAACGCGGTAATGCGATAATTGATCTTAGTACACTTAGTAGTAGTAGAATACTTAGTAGTTATACTTAGTAGAAAAAAAGGTGGAACACGCGTATACAGTCCACCTGGTCGTAAGTGTCCACCTACTATCGCCTATTACTTTCAATCACCCATGGAAATCCGCGATAAATGCCGACATCAGTCTAGAATGAGAAACGTTGGCAAACACCACCGGACCCTTTGAAGAAATAGCGAGTGGATTGGAGAAAGGGTTAGGGAATTGGGGAGGGATAAGATGGGATGGTAATGGGCTCTGGCATATCTCACACACTACCAAACCACATACGTACATTGGGGAAATAGGATAGAAATGCAGTACATTCAAAGGAAGTCTTCTGTGAGAGAGGCGTAACGTGGCCAGCGTACACATTCCCCTCATAAAAATGGTACCACATGAAATCTTACACACGGTGACAATTATCACACTGCGTAAGAGTACGAGTCGCAGTACCAATTACTGCCAATACCTTGTTGCGATAATACCGGGTATATCGCCTCTGTTTGGGGGAGCATTAAACACCTGTATTGTTTTGCGTTCACATTCGCTTCCGTATTTTGTTGTTATGTACAAATAATAAAGTGATATTAACATGTTCAATTTAATGATCAGCGTAACCTTTAAGAGATATTATATGTGGCAATTATTTCAATATACCTAAGCTAATTTTAACTTGTAAGTTACTCAGGGTATTTTCATATTTAACTGTTGAATTTCTCTAATTTAATTATTATATATATTTATTTATATATAAGGTCCTACAGAAATAGTTTAAAATATATTAACACGCCAATCAGTGCACTAGAACTATTATATATCTAACTAAAAATTAACACGTATTTCATGATAGTTTTATTATTACATTAATAATAAATAAATAATTGGTTATTAAATTACTTGTATGTGCATAACACTGTCCGCACTCGCTTGTTAAGTCTGCCCGCGTCCGCTTCTGTTAGTGAGTACGCGTAAGTAGGTATCAACTCTGTAAAGCGTTATGCACATACGACGAAGTTAATCAGCAATTATTTATTTGAAATGTAATGAAAAAAATATGAAATACATGTTAATTTTTCATTTAGATTATAATAGTTTTAGTCTACTGGTTGACAATAATAAAATACTTTACACTGTTTTTGCAAGACTTTACAGATATACTAAAGAAGTGGTTATGCTCATGAAAAGAAACCGTTAAAATAACTTTTCATATGAACTGAAAATGTTTACTGAAAACTTTTTTTATATAGATGTTAATTACTATATTTTCTTGAACGAAAAGCAGTTTTGTACAGATATAGAAAATACATCTTCATGAGATTTGCGCCTTCCTAGATGAACTGTGTAAAAAGATCATTTCCTGAAACTTAAATAGTGGCTCTGTTATATATGCAGTATGTTATACACATAAACCATTGATTCCATTCATAACAGACTTACCCTAAGCAGATCGTCCACAGCTGAACTTGGGCCTCCTCATAAACATTGTCTCGTGCATGAGGGATGTATGGTTTTAAAACGCCACGCTGGCGAGTCCACTCTTTCAGAGATGGTGTAGTTCCTCAGCGCTAGTGGTAGCGACTTTATTATCCCTTAGTCGCCTTTTAGTTTATCAGACATTTTTCAAGTTTTTTGGAAAGCTCTTTTTACATTCTACATATATGGTTCAGTGATTAAATTGCTAGCCTTTATGTTTCGGTGAGCACTCGAGCGGTTAGTAACTGCTAACATCTTTTTTATGCCGTTTACCAAACATTTGACTGGGAGATTTTTATTAAAACCTACAAATAATTAAAAAAGGTACTTTGATTGAGGACCTGTTGACTGACTGATTGAAATCAATCTTTTTGTCACAACACTATTTTTATTACATCAAAATCTGGCAACCCAGTAAACCTCAGTTTACTCCAGCTAATAAAAAAATACTGCTTTATATCTAGCGCTCATGAACGAGCGTTTGACGCTTGAGTCTTAAAGTTTCATTGGTGCATGCTAAACGCTCGAGGGGTGAGCGCTCAGCGCACATTTTGTACAACATGTATGTTCAATATGATAGTATTAAATTGGCAATATAAAATTTGCTTTTATATTTAGTTGTAACAACCAAAAATATTTTATTTTATAGCATGTGTTTTAATACAATATTATACGTTATGAGAATACTCTCATAACGTATACACATAGATGAAATATACACGGGTGAAATAATAAATAGCTGCATCCTGTTAACACTGAATTTTCTATTATAAAGACTAATAATATTACTATGACTTTTTTGTCAACTTCATTATTTGGCCAAAAACAAGTTTAATTAAAGTCTCTGACTTTGTTACTCTGTACTGCTCACTACACGCCGCTATTGCAGCGTAGCGGCACAAAGGCTCATGGGACGTGCGCTATGGTTTGCGTCGGGGCCGTTTCAAGTAGGAAACATTAAAATTTATTCAACGCCCCTAAACTGTCAAAACCTCATAATTCGCTCGCCTTCCTATATTTTGCTCTACTAAGAAGTTTCTCGCGATGGGGCCCCCATAATCCGACCCTGAACACCCGCTAATAGAACCGCTACTATTAGTTAACAGTCCTACATGTATCTCAATCGGTGCTAGTGTATAGTCTCGCAAAACCACTTGGGTTTTGACCTTGAATTGGCGTCAACAGTGCGCGTGTCGCTCCCAGAATTTCAAACAACATAAAATGACGTGGGTGTGCGGGTAGTTATTGTTGCGTGTCGCTCGTACTTATGAACATATTGTATTGTAAATACCCCCCTCCGTCGCATTCCAGCCCGCACCACCAAACGGACCTAAAAATAAGCTACTATACAGTTTTGTCACGTGATATCGCCAGAGCCCAAGAAGTTTTGCGTTATTTATACACGGCGCGAGTGGTTTGTGTGGGAAAAAGTCTTAGAGCGTTGTTAGTTTTCACGAGAGAAATTCAATGTTAAGAGAGTGCGGTTATTTGTCTATTTAACGCTGTATAACGTGTGTGAGAGTACCTTCTGGCGATTACAAATCATTTTACAGTTCATTACTAACTTATTAAATAGCCGGCTATGTGATTTGATTACAGTTGCAAATATAAAGTTAGCCGGCTATGTGATTTGATTACAGTTGCAAATATAAAGTTAGCTGGCTATGTGATTTGATTACAATTGCAAATACATATAAAGTTAGCCAGCTATGTGATTTGATTACAGTTGCAAATATAAAGTTAGCCGGCTATGTGATTTGATTACAATTGCAAATACATATAAAGTTAGCCAGCTATGTGATTTGATTACAGTTGCAAATATAAAGTTAGCCGGCTATGTGATTTGATTACAATTGCAAATATAAAGTTAGGCGGCTATGTGATTTGATTACAGTTGCAAATATAAAGTTAGCCGGCTATGTGATTTGATTACAGTTGCAAATATAAAGTTAGCCGGCTATGTGATTTGATTACAATTGCAAATACATATAAAGTTAGCCAGCTATGTGATTTGATTACAGTTGCAAATATAAAGTTAGCCGGCTATGTGATTTGATTACAATTGCAAATACATATAAAGTTAGCCAGCTATGTGATTTGATTACAGTTGCAAATATAAAGTTAGCCGGCTATGTGATTTGATTACAATTGCAAATATAAAGTTAGGCGGCTATGTGATTTGATTACAGTTGCAAATATAAAGTTAGCCGGCTATGTGATTTGATTACAGTTGCAAATATAAAGTTAGCCGGCTATGTGATTTGATTACAGTTGCAAATATAAAGTTAGCCGGCTATGTGATTTGATTACAGTTGCAAATATAAAGTTAGCCGGCTATGTGATTTGATTACAGTTGCAAATATAAAGTTAGCCGGCTATGTGATTTGATTACAATTGCAAATACATATAAAGTTAGCCAGCTATGTGATTTGATTACAGTTGCAAATATAAAGTTAGCCGGCTATGTGATTTGATTACAGTTGCAAATATAAAGTTAGCCGGCTATGTGATTTGATTACAATTGCAAATACATATAAAGTTAGCCAGCTATGTGATTTGATTACAGTTGCAAATATAAAGTTAGCCGGCTATGTGATTTGATTACAGTTGCAAATATAAAGTTAGCCGGCTATGTGATTTGATTACAATTGCAAATACATATAAAGTTAGCCAGCTATGTGATTTGATTACAGTTGCAAATATAAAGTTAGCCGGCTATGTGATTTGATTACAGTTGCAAATATAAAGTTAGCCGGCTATGTGATTTGATTACAATTGCAAATACATATAAAGTTAGCCAGCTATGTGATTTGATTACAGTTGCAAATATAAAGTTAGCCGGCTATGTGATTTGATTACAGTTGCAAATATAAAGTTAGCCGGCTATGTGATTTGATTACAATTGCAAATACATATAAAGTTAGCCAGCTATGTGATTTGATTACAATTGCAAATATAAAGTTAGTTTTTTTCAGTTTAGAATACTGAATATAAACATTAATTAATTACCTTAATTGTTTGAAAACTGCAAAAAACCTATGTAATTATTCGAATGCTTGTTAAATGTATACAGGGTGAGTCAAAACCGTTCTCGAAGTATGAAACCGTGGATTCCATTCATTCTGTAAGTTTAATTAACGTGAAAAGTCAGATCTTGTTTTCAATTCATTTTCTTTTTGTTTTTACCTAATTTTTCATACATAATCGTAATCAGCCTCCACTTCAGTAGCCACTACTGGTCGTGGTCATGTAATCCCTCAGAGTTTGTGGTGGCGGCTTTGCTAACCCTTAGTCGCCTTTTACAACACCCACGCGAAGAGATGGGATGGTGGTATTCTATAGCCGCCCCACACCACATGGGGGCCGTTCAAGTATTACGTAAGCAGAATTTTAGTCATTTTTAACCCTCCATTTTTAACTTTTTTTCAGCGAAAGTAAGCAAAGCTCTAACCCAGTCCATGCTAACGTAAGCATTGGTATAATTTTTACAAAATCTGTAGTTACTTAAAAAAAAAATGTAACATATAAGTATCGATATAACAAAATGAGCCCAATGAGCTCTACTCATAGTTTCAGGCTTCCTGAATAGTCCCCACAAACCCTGTATATGTTGTATTCTTTCGTATTACTATATGTAAGTGTATGTAAATATTGAGTCAATCAATCTTTCCAACCGTTAATCTCTCTGGCCGAGTGTAGAGTGCTATCAGAAATGGCGTGTCCTTTGTATGCCAGACGATTTCGCGCGTACTCTACGCGCGAGTCCCGCACTTAATAATTGTTTATGAAATTGAATTGTATTTATAAAAAGATCGAAATAGTAGATGTTACTTTTTTTAAAAAAGATAAATGTATTTTTTACGTGGAAAGCAGTGCACTATAATTTTTACGTAACCATTCAGAAATCGTAAAATAGGTCAAACAAACTAATCGTGTGCCAGAGCACTATATAGTGGTCCGACATACGAAGGAAGCACCAAATGAGTGCACGATAACGTGCTCCGGCGTAATGGAGGTTAAGGCTCGTTTACAGAAGGAGAGTTATTCGAACGGTTCGGTCCATGCGATTATTATGTGATCCGTCGTACATTTACATCACACACAATACATATAAAAGAAACAACAAGTAAGTCGAAGATGTTCTATAGTACATTATATGTAAATTCAATTGACAATTGAAAAATGTTGCTGTGGGAAGAATACAAGTCTTACAATGTTAAAAATTTTTTGGTCGTCATCACACTAGGAAATAATTACACAGAACTGACATAAGTTTACATTACTACTAAATTTGTTGGTCATCCACACCCCTTTAAGAAAGAGTTACATATAAACATTTTTGGTTGGTCGTTCGTCCACACACTTTATGAAATAATTACACGGAACCTCCCATAGGGTTACATTTTTACCGATTTTATTTTGGTCGTACACATCATTTTTAGGAAAAATTGCCCAGAACTTACATTTTTTACCAAAAGATTAGGGTCGACTGTACCTACCCTTTTTACAAAAAAAAAAAATACACCATTTTTAGAATACAATTATACAGAACTTGCATAGGCTTACATTATGACCAAATGTTTTGGTCGACCACGCGATTTTAATGAAAGAATTACATAGGACAAATCATTTCTTTGCAATGCAAATAATTAGTTGGTAATTAACAGTTGGTCACATTTGCCAAAATTAGGCGTCTAAAATATATATTTATTATAGAGAATTACATTTTAAATGATCAAGTTTCATTAGTCAATATATCAATGAATTCTAATATTTTGGAAAGTTTGATTGACCCACGTGTGCCCCGTGTGCCCCGTGTCGAGCAAGCAATATCTACAGTGCCTTATTTAGCAAAAAAAAACAATCGTAGATTTTAGATACGGCATTTTATATGGAACAGTGTGTGTGTAAATAAATTTTATTAGTTCAAATAAGTTTTGCCTTCAAATGTTGTTAATACATATTTGATAACTATCATTGTTGTTTCTATTTGAGTCATTCTTTATGACACAAGAACTGTAACCAGCCCTTTCAGTATCCATTGCTGAACATGGGGTCTCATCATCAGACTGGGTAGTCTTGTGAGAGATAAGCTGCCATTAAGGTAATGACAGTAAACTATCGTCGTCCTGCGTACTTGTCTGATCTCTCAAATGCGATTTTAACCTGTATATTTCTATTTTATTTCGTTGCAATACGAATAATTTCCCAAACGGTTCCGTTGACATCTACTTGGTCGTTTTTACCATATCGCTTAAGGCGGTCCAATAGCGATTTCAGTTTCTTGCCGTCGTCTTTATAATATTCATCTAGTTCTTTGATTGATTGACCTTTGTTAATTATAAATTCTTTCATGTTGTTTTTTAGCGCTGCTGGATCATTCGAGGAAAGTTCTTTTAAAAAATTGTACGCGGATTGCGTTGCGCTGGGATTTAGTAAGTCTCCAAATAGATTCATATCAAAGTGCTTTTAATGCTTCGGTTGCAGAAATTTGTACCACATTTTTAATTTTGTCGTCCGATAATTTCACGAATTCCGCATAGGTTTCGTTTAAAAATTCGGAATATGTTATGCTGTCTCGACTTCTGAGTGTCCAAGAGACTTTGGCACAATACTATTTATTGCTCTTCAAAAATTGTTAACAGGTTTGGTGCATTTCTTCGCTGTAGTACTGGAGGTATTTGTACTGCTTTCAAGACTTGCTCTTTTGACAGTGTAGGCACTAAAATATGTAACATACTATCAGCTTACCTCTCTCCACTGCTGGATATTGCAGGCCTCTCCCAAGGCTCGTGCAACGCTATTTTCCGCTCCTCTCGGTCAACGTGCGGTGCACATTGATCCTATTCTGTACTTTGATATAAGGGGTTTTCCAATAGGGACTTGACAACTTTGAATTCAATTTGTGAACGCACCCTTTCACTAATCATCGAACTGTCACTGTCAATTTATTCAGTAAACTTAACATTTTCATCATGGTAAAGTACACGAACGAACAACGTCTGCAAATTATAAAAATTTACTACAGAAATTCGGAGTCGGTGACAGCTACTTTAAGAGCGTTAACTCCGATTTTCGGTCGTAATTCTCGCCCAGCCAGTAACAAGTTTAGTGCAAAAATTTGAGGCTACATATTCGTTGTGAAGTTGCCGTGCCAGTGAGACAACGGGTTGGTCGAAGTGTCGAAAATATCGCTGCCGTTGAATCGTCCGTAGCAAATGATCCAAAGCAGTCAATTCCACGGCGTTCTCAAGAGTTGGACATCGCCCAGACCACTTTATGGCGAATTTTGCGTAAGGATCTTGGTTTACACCCATACAAGATCAAGCTGACTCAGGAATTGAAGCCGATGGACCATTTGAAGCGACGTACGTTCTCCGATTGGGCTCTGGAAAAGATGCGCCAAGATGATCAATTTCATCGCAAAATCATCTTCAGTGACGAAGCTCATTTTTGGCTCAATGGGTTCGTCAATAAGCAAAATATGCATTATTGGTCGGGTGAAAATCCACATGTGCTTCATGAAACACCACTTCATCCACAAAAAATAACTGTTTGGTGCGGTTTGCATGCCGGCGGCGTCATAGGGCCATATTTTTTCGTCGACGATAATGATCGTCACGTTACTGTGAATGGTAATCGTTATCGCGCCATGATTACCGATTATTTTTGGCCCGAATTGGAAGATATGGACTTAGACAACATGTGGTTTCAACAGGACGGTGCCACAAGCCACACAGCACACGTTACAATCGATTTATTGAAGAGTAAGTTTGATGAGCGTGTTATCTCAAGAAATGGACCAGTCGATTGGCCGCCTCGTTCGTGCGATTTAACGCCTCTAGACTTTTTTCTTTGGGGCTACGTCAAGTCATTGGTCTATGCCAACAAGCCGACGACGTTGGAAGAGCTCAGAGCCAACATTGAACGCGAAATAACAGCCGTTTCGGCCGAAATGTGTGGCCGAGTCATCGAAAATTGGGTCCAACGAATCGACCGCTGCAAACGTGCCCGCGGTGGCCATATGAACGAAGTCGAGTTCCATTCATAAATGTTTTGATTGTACTTCAACCCGATAATAAAGTTTTTGAATATCTCAAATGGTTTGCATTTTATTTTGAAAAAAAGTTGTCAAGTCCTTATTGGAAAACCCTTTATATCAGATAGTATTACTGGACAGTTTTGTTATGCCTATATTAAAAATACAGGATATATATAGATTTCTCCCAAGGCTACACATACGGTAGGTACTCTTGTGCGACTAGCATAAGACAAACACAAATGTGAAAGAGGAGGTTTATATGTGGCTTATATCCTGCAGCGGGCTAAATAAAAAAAGACCGATTTCGCTAATTTCCGTAAGTGTTAAAGAATTTGTTTAGATGTCTATAGAGCGTTACAATTGTCTCTCCTGACCCACGACGCTACCAGGGCGCACTAGGTACCGGTAGTGTCGTGGGGAATTTATTTTCCCTTCTGCACTACAGACCAGTTGTTCATTTAAATTTTAAGAAAAAAAATATGAATTGATATTTATTTTAGTAGGAAGCTCTCGGTAGGGTCGTGGGAAATGAAGGATCACATCAAATTTACCCACGAGACTAGGTACCTACTGGTCAGTAGAAGGCAAAAGAAATTCCCCACGACACTACCGGTAGTGTGGCCTGGCAGTACATCCTGGTAGTTACACTGACTTCCGCAATATACTGCCGTCCGCTAACTAAAAGGCGCATATAAAATGTCCATTTCGGATTTTTTCTACAGAGTTATTAAGCTGAAAATTCTCTGTCGGCCTGTCTTGGAATTATGTCTCTAATCAGTGTTAAAAACTTTTTCGTATCAGACCACATTTCCCGGAGACATAGATTCCTACGGGTTTTTTTTTGCCAATATTTCAATACTTACAGTTTAAGATATTGACAAAACTCAGTTGGGCCGTCAGCCTGTTTCCCACTTAAAACTCAAAGTTATCACTTAGCTGCCTTTTAGTTAGCGGACGGCAGAATAAGTAGATTTCTTCAAAATAGATGCTGAGAATTATGTGTGCTGATAATGATATGGTATTCTACCTACCCACTAACCACATTAGGAACAACAAGAAATACATATCTTTCAAATATTTACAATGTTGTATAAAACACACCGATTTTTTTTACGAGCGAAAAAGCTATAAAATAACTTTCATTTCGTTTCATCCATATCAAATGATAAGCAAATGGTTTAAGTTTATCGGCAGGAATTCAAACATGCGTCCGAGTTTCACTGACTTTAAATCTAGTAGTTACAAAAATACGACAATGTAAGCTTTTCAAAAATCTCAAAAGTAATTCGACGTTTATACATACAAGCTATATGTCGTCGGATACTCGTAACGCTTTTTTAAAAACGTGCGGATAATAGCGACAATACGATGCATTCCTTTCGTGAAGTTTACTGCTTCTGATTGAATAGGCCCTTAATGAAAATCCAGAAATGTATATGTACATTAAATTGGAAAACCAGACAGGATTCACCTATTTTTTTTTTATAGACAAGTGGGCGTACGTGATGGTAAGCGTTACCGCCGCCCATGGACACCTGCAACACCAGGGGGCGTGCGCCGTAGACCTTGCAAAATCCTATGCACAGCCTTCTTGAAGAACCCCGTATCGTAACCTAATTTTACATTTCGCTATACAATACCTAATCCAAAGGTTTCCACTTATACAGCTTCATATACCTATCTATAACAAATTATATAAATATATTTTAAGAAATTGTAATCTATTTTTTTTTATTTAATTGTTAATAACAAATATGAACATTTCAATTAAAACAAATAATTTTTAATTAATCTAACAATGAGATAATTCTTGTAACGATTTCTATGTAACAAGGTACAATTAAAGTAAATTTACTTTGTTTAAATTTCATCTATTTGCGACCACTGAAGTACAATCGATGTTACTGTGGAGGCACCTACTAAAAGTACATTTTTTCGGGTCCCTATATGCTATGTGATGGATTTGAATTCTGACTATACAGTTAAAAAGTTGCTTTTCACTTTTCAACGGTGAGTCGGCTAGTTCTAATCAGAACTAGATAACCTTTAAACGGCAAATAAGTTATGAAAAAAAACCTATTGTAAAAAGTGAAGTAAGTATAACCTACATATTAACATTGCTTTTTTTTTGTATGTAAGTAGGTAATGTCAACTTCCTCTGAGGTAATCGGAGACCTTTTGTAGAAATACACGGATTCCTTTCCTTATTTGTTTTATTTTTTATACCTTTTATTTTTATGCAACACCTGGGGAATGCTCTGAAGAATTGTTTAATATAATGCCCATCTCGGGTTTCTACAACCGCACCTCCCGTCACAGAAGTGCGGTCCATCTGCATTTCCTCGATACGGAGGTGTCGCGCAATGTTCGGTCCAAAAATTATTTTATACCGCGAACCCGTAGGCTGTGGAACGAACTGCCTCAAGAGGTATTTCCATTAAGCAACGATATGGGGTTCTTCAAGAAAGCTGTGAATAGGATTTTGCAAGGTCGGCGGCGCACCCGCATCCCCCTGGTGTTGCAGGTGTCCATGGACGGCGGTAACACTTACCATCACGTGGGACCGCTTGCTCGTCTATAAAAAAAAACTCATATTTTTATAAGTGTAGTGTTCACATGTTTTCTAAAGTTTTTTTTTGATACTGCAAAATTAAAATTTTCAATTTTATCTTTAATTTTTGTATTAAGGTGTTTTTTAACTTTTAAGCTGTCGCCCCTTTTATATAATTGACACTTGCATGTAACTCTGACATTTGTATGTATGCTCTATTGGTGAGCTTTAATAAATAAATTGCTGGTTTACAAATATCTCTTCCCACGGATGCCATAGCAAAGCGGCTGCCACAAGTGTTGAGGAACTACACCACATCTAAAAGAATGGAGTCGCCAACCCGTTTGGCCAGCGTGGCGTTTTAAGGCCACATAGCATGCCTTATGTGCATGAAGGCTGCAGTGGATACTGAAAACGCTGATTACATGAAATAACAGTTCTTTTTGTCCTGATTACATTGTGGGTTATTTTTGAAACTACTGGACCGATTATAATAGAAAATATTTCATAGTTTCCGGGATAAACACGCAATTGAAACATCAACAAAATCCGGCCAGTAGACCCGGATAGCGCGAACAAACAGACTTAGGTACTTGTTTTTATATAGAAGTTATTTTTAATATAAAATGTTATTTTTAAACATCTGAAATAATTTCCAATAATTTCTCTATTTTATGTTACAAATAAAAATGTTTCTTTGCTATTTTAATAAAATCTACGTCGTAAAATTTTTAGGTAGGTACCTTTAAGACGTGAGAAAAACATTGAAGAATTTCGCGGAAATATGAAAACTGTTATATTGCTGTTATTAAACTCTATCGGTTAGTACAAAGTAAAGTTATGTTCTATGAACGATTTCTTTCGGGAACACTCGAAGTAATTTTATCACTAAGAATGGCGACACAAAGTATCAACAAACCGAATCGTTCAACACTATATCTTTATTGGCCACAAGAGAACCTATATAGGGAAGTAGGCGGACGAGCAAGCGGTCCCACGTGATGGTAAGTGTTACCGCCGCCGACACCTGCAACACCATTCACAGCTTTCTTGAAGAACTCCATATCGTAGCGTAATGGAAAGACCTCTTGAGGCCGTTTGTTCCACAATCTACCTACCAAATCCACTTTTAAATTTGCTGCCACTTGCAATATTCCGCTGATTATTAAATTCAAATAGGAGTAACTCCATAAATAACAGTAATAATTAGTAATGGGTAACTCCGGATTCAATGAATCAAAAGAGCAGAAACCGCGAGCGGAGCGGAAATCCTTAATTGTTCCACCGAGCTGTTAGTTACTCCAGACTCCCGTGCCGTGTGATTGCGGATCGGCACTTGTCGTAGGCCCAAGCAAAATCAAATGGAATCAGGTGAATCAAGAGTTAAGGAGTAACTAAGAGGAGTCGGATCCGCAAGCGGAGCAGGATTAAGTGAGCTGAAACACTCCGAGAAGTCACGATTACCCCTCACTAGTAATAATGTAAATAACACTCTGTTTTATTTAATTATTTCCTATTTATTATGCTCGTTTCAGTGGCTACGTTATCGGTAGACCCGGAAACCATAAACATCGCGTTAGAAACATCACTTATATTGGACGGTAAACGTTTGAAATCTCAATTAAAGAACTACGAAGGAATCCTCAGGCAGCTGGGTTTGAATGAATTGTTGAGAAATAGTGACTCCAAAGAAAGCGAAATGACGTTTGAGAAATTCTTATCAGAACTAAACGAAATAATCAAAACATATTCAACGGAAAAGACTGATAAGTTTGTTAAGGGCTTTACGGTGGAGCTTTTCCAGTACCTCGCCAACGACGAACAGATTTACGAATTATTATTTGATCCCAATTTCAAAGATTCGGTGAGCAATTTCTTTAACAACGCGTCCCTAGGAAATACTGAGGATTTAAAAGATACCCTGAAAGGTTTTTATGTAAATAGCGAACATGTACAAGAGCAAATGGACGAACATTTCAAAAAGGAGGGGACACGTTTAAAGTTAATTTTGGAGAAATTCAGAAAATTTGGCGAATTCGACTATATAGACGTCCGTAAAAATATCCGAGATTATATAAATTTTCTTGCCGAAATCGATAAAAAGATAAAACCAAAATACAATTTCAGATCATATTTGGTTCGCCAGGTGCAGAGGATAGGCACCAATTCTCTTAACGAATCGAAACAAAAATATAAATCAAAATTGTTTAAAGGGCGAAATAAAAAATGGCGAAGAAACATGAAAAACGAACCCATTGACCTTTCACCCGACGCGCCCAGTAACGATACCAACACATCCGATAGAGATACAGAAAGTAAACACATTGAAAGCATTACGAAAGATGAGAACGTAATAGTTATTAATAAAGACTTGGAAATAGCAGTTCGAGGAGAAAATCTCTGAAGAAAAACGAGGAGCATATGTTAGCTACACGGGAAATATTAAGGTGGCATCTCTTCAATACAATAAACAATAGTTTGGACAACGAGTCACCCACTACAGTGGCAGCGCACGCATCGGGCGCCGCGGCGAGCAAACGTCCATCAAACAACATACAGATGTAAAGACGGATTATTTACTTGAGTTATGAATATGATATATAGATTTTTTTTATGTACTAAGGCAGCAGACGAGCGTCCACCTGATGGTAAGTGGATACTGTCGCCCATAGACATCCGCGATACATGCCAACATTAGTACAAATTGACAAACGTTGGCACATCCCCGGATGCGCTGTCTACCTTTGGAGATATAGGAATTGATTTGTAGAAAGGGTTGGGAAAACGGGGAGGGATAGGATGGGAATGCACATCTCATTCACTACCGAAACACGTACGCACATTGGGGAAATAAAATAAAGTAGGAAATGCAGTACATTTCAAGGTAGTCTTCTGTGAGACGTAGCCAGTCAAGCGGGCCCAGCGGCTGTTGGATTGCAGCGTGCACTCTCGCCCTCAATAAACTGTGAAACAGTCAACTCGTGCTACTGTCAAGCAGAGTGAAATTTGTACGGATATGACACTTTATTGACAGTTCTACATGTCATATCTTTGACTCAATTAAAAAATCCAACTAAGAATACTGCCGATCAAGCAATACGGCTTTCAATTCAAACTCAATTTTATAACAAAAAAAAAATCCCCTAACGTATCATTGGTAGCTTTCCTTTTTCACATCAACTGCAGTATTTACGACGTAACTATATACGTATATATAGAGTAGGCGGCATTAAAAGCATTCCCGCCGGCGCGGCGCTGTGATCGGCCGACAAAATGTTGCCAGCTTATCGGCATCAATTTACCCTATTAAATTATGTATTTTTATTTGCACCCACCAATAAAGATTTCCCAAAATTAGGAAGTAAATTATAAACGGTAACATTATTATATGTTGCAGAATGACGACCTGTCATATTTAGTTCCCTCAAATTCCGCGGGACTTGTCTGGTGGCGCGCAGTCATAAAATATTTTTTGAAAAAAAATCGTTGCAGTGCACTACGAACGCTACAGATCCCAAACCGGCTGCTTTTTGAATTTTTGTCTGTCTATATAAACGCGCATCACGCAGAAACTACTGGACGGATTTTAATGAATCTTATAGCTCATGAGTCGGGGTAAACATTTAGAGTACATACTTTTTATCCAGATCCATTATAGTTCCCACGGGAATCTAGTTATGCGTCTACGCGTGCGAACTCGCTGGCACTGCTAGTAAGAAATAATGGAAAAACAATACATTTTATATTGAGTATATAAACCAAAATTATATAAATGATTCAATATTTCGCCCGGTAAATATGTTTGTGCCACAATCAATTATGCATCTCTATATATTTTTCCATGAAATCAAAACGACGTTTTCTCTTACTTATAAAAAAGAAACGTTGCGCAAATCGGAATGTTTTCATTTAGTAAAAAAAAAAAAAGTACGCATACTATTTCATTTATTGCATATGTTTTATATAAAGACTAGGTATTTAACATAATTGATTTATGTGTCAATATGAAATGATGACACGTTTTCAATTTAAATTTTATAAAATCAAATTAAATCATTTTGTTGTGGTCAATATGTGTTTCATACATCCTCGTGGTACCCATATAATAAAAGGCTCTCCAAAAATTGTGTAAAATATTTTAATATGTCAAACAGTACACCGAAACTGTTTATTATCTCGTAACTAAAATTGACAGATATTTCATATATATTTTTTTATTACATACAAATGAATTAAATTAAATGCACGTTAATGTTTAGTTACATATAAATGTAGGGTTCAATATCTTTGGAGAAAACGAAAATGAAACGAGGGGGACAACTATCATCGCTTATATTTTTCTTCTGCCAATTTTTAACAATTTAAAACAGTTATATGCAACCACTACTCCGACCTCCTAGCAGCCATCTTATCTTTTTTCTCCCTCCCACTCTTCTCGCTCACACATACCCAGCGCCGGCTCTAGCGCATGTAGCGCCCGGGTGCATTCAATACCCTGGCGCCCTCTAGTAGGCGCGCGATCAAAATGGAATACTTACAGTTATATTTTCACCAGTGATCGGAAATTCGGGTGCAGATGGTGCAATTATAAATGATGTTGGGAAGCAATAGCCCGTTTATTTCGCTTGCGGTACGCCCCCGTGGACCCGCGGGCGCAGGGTCTTTGAGAGCGTCGCGAGCGGCGCTCGGCGCCCCCTAACACCCCGCGCCCGCGTGCGCCGCACACCCTGCACCATAGGTAAAGCCGGCACTGCACATACCTTCGTTCAGAACCAAGTTACTTTATGTTAGTTACCTTATGTAAAATTTTTATCTTACATGAATAGTTTTAGTTTACTGATTGACATATTAAAATGTTTTACGAGTACTATATTGTAAACTTATACTCTGTGACAATCCCGAAAACGCCGATTCATGCCAATCCCGGAATTTGGCACGGAAATCCCGGGACTGTATCCTCTGTTACTATACAGTATATTACAATATTATGATCCATCCGGTTTCGACTCCATGAACTCGACCACTCTTTTCGTGGGAAAGACTTTATGAACTCTCTTCCTATGTGTATATAAAGATGCCTTCTGTTTGAATGTCTGTTGACAGATGTCACAGGACAGTGGCCTGTCCCCTGAATGTATAATTTCGTGTTGGATTAAGGCTTTTCTATCCTGAAATAAAAAAAAATGTTTTATAAATAATTCAAAGCAAAGGGTTCGGTACTTCAATGACAACTTCTATTCCTGCTTTTATTCTGTAAAAAAAAATCTCACCAATGTGTAAGTGAAGTAACGTAAAACCTAAGAATTGTCAACAATTAAAATACATAAAACCGTTCTAGCGACAAATAAAATTATTTTAGGGACTAAATCAAGTTACAAACGTAAAGTTTTGTCGCTCTGTCTAAAACGTTCGTAGCGCTCATTACTCTAGTAGAGATCATCTAAATTAAAATGGCGCGCGTCAATTGCGTAAACGTAACGTAAACGCGCTAAGGGCGGGCGCGGTGCGTATGTGCAACTGTGCGTACAATAAAGCATATACTAGAAATGAACAACCTATTGTAAAAACTGATAGAAGCGATTCTACTCTCGAAACTAAAAACCTATTTTCTTCAGCTTTTGCGTTATTTCGGTGACACGTCGTATAAAGAGATCCACTCTAAATCTCTCTTCACACATACCACACAACAGTTGATACTCACAGTAAAGGCTTTCGCACACTGTCGGCACACGTGATTCCTTGGTTTTTCCTTTTTCTCACCGTGGACTCTCATCATATGTTTTTCTACATTAGCTCTGGACGCTATTGGCTGAAAATAAAAAATAATTAATTACACTATTGAAGTGTTAAAGGTCTAATATCTACACTATGTTACTAGTGCTGCCATCTGTCGTGCATTGTCGGTAGACATGTTTGTTTGTTTTATTGTTTAAAATAAAAGTCAGTCTGTGCCACTCGTCAATGCGTATACGTTGTTTTATTTTAGGTTATGGGCCATACGCTCATATAATCGCGGTATTGAGTCGTTTTAACAAGGATATTGCAGTAAAGCAAGTGTTAAAAGACAGTATTCAGTGCGATTTAGCTGTGAACTGACTGATCGTATTAATTATTGCAGTGTATAAGTGTAGAAACTGTTCGTCAAAATGGCTACCAACTACCTTATCAATGTGCCGAAACTAAAGGGACGCGATAATTATTCGGAGTGGTGTTTCGCTGCAGAAAATTTCTTAGTTCTCGAAGGCATGAAGCATTGTATCAAGCCAGAACCGGGAAAAGAAATAGCAAGCGCGGATGACGAAAAAACTAAAGCCAAATTGATTATGACCATCGACCCGTCGTTGTATGTCCACGTCAAAACCGTTAAATCGTCGAAAGAATTGTGGAATAAACTACAGCAATTATTTGATGATAGTGGCTTTTCACGGAGAATAAGTCTGTTGAGAAATTTGATTTCAATCCGGCGAGATAATTGCAGTTCGATGACGTCATATGTGACGCAGATTATCGATACAGCGCAGAAATTAAGTGGAACGGGATTTGAAATAAATGATCAATGGACAGGGTCATTGTTGTTGGCTGGATTGCCTGATCGTTTTGCTCCAATGATCATGGCAATCGAACATTCGGGTATTTCCATTAAGGCAGACAATATCAAGACAAAATTATTAGACATGGAGTGGGTAGATTACAACGAGAGTGAAATGAACGGTGCTTTCGTCAGTCATTCAAATCATGCAAAGCAAAATAAGAATAATTTGTCTATGGCCAAGAAAAATTGTGATGTTGGTAGTACTACTGTTCCGTCGAAGTCAAACACCAAGGCGGTGAAATGCTACCGGTGTAAACAAGTCGGCCATTACAAAAATCAGTGCATGAATAACGAAAATAATTCAGCAAATAAGAAAAATAAAGAAAGAATGCAATCAAACGCATTAAGTGCAGTATTTTTAAGTGCGAATTTCAACAAAAATGATTGGTATATCGACTCCGGGGCAAGTGTACACCTAACAGCAAACGAAAGTTGGGTTATGAATGCCAAATATGAACAAAATAAAGGAATTGTCGTAGCTAATAGTGAGAAGATGACAGTATTATGTTCTGGCAATGTTAAAATAACGACTTCAACTGATGATTGCGAGTACGACATCGTGATAGAAGACGTATGCTGTTTACCATCTCTGACTACTAACCTACTATCAGTCAGTCAACTAATTAAAAAAGGAAACAGTGTGTCTTTCACAGATAAAGGCTGTTGTGTTTACAATAAAAAGCAACAGTTAGTCGCTACAGCAGTATTGGTCAATGGGGTATACAAAGTAAACTTGGTATCCCAGGAGTATTTGGCTGCATCAGCTGTGTCAGGAGTAACATGGCATCGCAGATTAGGACATGTCAACAAGGAATACTTAAATAAAATGAAAAATGCTGTCTTGGGAATGTCATTTGATGAAAAAGTAGAAATAAGCAAGGCTTCTTGTACAACATGTTGTGAAGGTAAACAATGTCGCTTACCATTTAAAGGCAGTGGTCAGAGAAGCAGTAACTTGCTAGATTTAGTGCACACAGACATTTGTGGCCCTATGGAGACTACATCGATAGGAGGAGCAAGGTATTTCTTGTTATTTGTCGATGATTACAGTCGCATAACATTTGTTTATTTTCTGAAGCACAAAAATGAGGCTCTGAAGTATTTCAAGATATTCAAAGCACAGGTAGAAAATCAAACAAAAAGAACAATAAAAGTGATAAGAAGCGATAATGGTTTAGAGTATTGCAATAAGGAATTTGAAGATTACCTAAACAGTGCTGGTATTGTCCACCAGAAAAGCAACCCATACACCCCAGAACAAAATGGTTTATGTGAAAGATTCAATCGCACAGTCGTAGAAAAAGCGAGATGTCTACTGTTTGATGCAAACCTGGGAAAAGAGTTTTGGGGTGAGGCCACCAATACGGCAGTGTACCTGCAGAATCGAACTGTGGCTGCTGCGTTGGATAATAGAACGCCATATGAACTATGGACTGGCACAAAACCAGATATCAGTCATATTAGGATATTTGGTAGCACTGTCATGGTACATGTTGCTAAACAAAAGCGTAAGAAATGGGATAAGAAATCTGTGAAATGTATTCTTACAGGATACCCAGATAACATAAAGGGATACAGAGTCTATAATCCAGAAACAAGGACTGTGTTTACAAGTAGAGATGTGGTCATTATTGAGCCAGAAATCAATTCTGAATGTATGATTCAAGTGCAAGACCAGAATGTTGCTTCAGTGGGGGATGAGGTTAAACCAGAACAACAAGGCCAGAAGGTAACAAGTTTTGAATCAACATCTAGTCTTGAAGATAACTCCAACAGCGAAAATGATTATTCCTATGCTGATGACAATGATAAAACATATGTTCCAAGAGATTATGAAGACTCAGAGAGTACACTTCAGTGTGAAAATGAAGATTTCATGGACAGACCCAGACGAACATGGAAACCACCAGAGAGATATGGTATGTTGAATCTTTGTAAAAGCGCTGAAACCTATGATGATGGGGCAGGTTTGACACTGCATGATGCTTTAAACGGACCAGAAAAGAAACAGTGGATGTTGGCCATGCAAGAAGAACTACAGTGTTTAAAAGAAAATGATGCGTGGGAATTATGTGATAGTCCACAAGATGGTAGGGTTGTACAGTGTAAGTGGGTGCTTCGTAAAAAATATGATAGTGATAACAAAGTTCGGTTCCGTGCACGTTTAGTTGCTAAAGGTTTTTCACAAATTGAAGGTATAGACTATACAGAAACATTTTCTCCTGTTGTGAGGCATACTACATTGAGGTAGCATACTACATTGGCATACTACATTCAAATGATTGTAAAGAAACAGAATATTTGAAAAATGTATTAGCTAGCCATTTCAAACTTAAAGATTTAGGTGAAATCAGAAAGTGTCTTGGTGTCAATGTAAGTGTTAATAAATCTGAGAAAACTATCACATTGAACCAGTCTGATTATATTGATCAGGTGTTACAAAAATTTAACATGAGTCAATGTAAACCCATTCAGACTCCTATGGAAACTAAGTTGCATGTATCTAAGGGGGAAAACTATGTTGGAAAATTCCCATATCAGCAAGTTATTGGTTGTCTAATGTACTTAGCAGTTCTAACCAGACCTGATATTACTTATACAGTTGGATTTTTGAGTCAATTTAACAATTGCTATTCTAGAGAACATTGTGCATATGTAAAGCGTCTATTGAGATATTTAAAATTTACTAAAAATTACGGTTTGAAGTACACTGCTGATGGAAATTCAATATTAGAAGGATATGTAGATGCAGATTGGGGTGCAAATGTTATAGATAGGAAGTCATATACAGGATATTGTTTCACTTTATCTGGTTGTGTAATTTCTTGGGAAACTAAAAAACAAACTACTATAGCCTTGTCTAGTAGTGAGGCCGAATATATGGCTATTACAGAAGCATGTAAAGAAGCTGTTTATTTGAGAAACTTACTATATGAAATTACACAAAATTTGTATACCATTGATTTGTTCAATGATAATCAGAGTGCACAAAAGCTAACTATGAATCCAATGTTTCACAAGCGTACAAAAGACACAGACATTAAGTTTCACTTTTGTAGAGAATGTGTAGTAAATAAAATTGTAAATGTGAAGTATTTGCCTACAGCTGAGATGCCAGCTGATGTATTCACGAAGGCTTTATGTGTTGTGAAACATTATAAGTTTTTGGATGTATTGGGTATTCAAAGATTGTAATATTTTTGTATATCCATATTGTTAGATATAGTGGGGGTGTTAAAGGTCTAATATCTACACTATGTTACTAGTGCTGCCATCTGTCGTGCATTGTCGGTAGACATGTTTGTTTGTTTTATTGTTTAAAATAAAAGTCAGTCTGTGCCACTCGTCAATGCGTATACGTTGTTTTATTTTATGAAGATCCGCTAGGATTGTGTGCGGTGGGTCCGGAGACACATAAAAGCGAATACAAACTACATGGAGCTGAAGAACAATTATTTTATAAAAGAATGTTTGTTCTTCGTTCGACTGAGGATTGAATTTGGAATCTTGTACGTAACAAGTATCAATACAAGGCAAGGGGGTAGTCGGCAGAATTTTATCCAGGTGGGGCGAAAGCAAACAATTTTCTTATAATTTGAATTGAGATGGTGTAATCCAGAAAGTCTGTTACTTATCGTTGAGTATACCAGGGTTTGCTTGGCGATGCGAGCGCTCCAAGCTGCCCTAACGTGACTACGCCCACGATACAAGGTACGATCGCAAGAACTATACATTATTCTTAATTTTGAATACTGTACTGTTTGATGTACAACTGTGAGACGCGATATCATTGAATTACGTCTTATGTCCTATAATACATTTCTATCAAATGATTTCTATAATCAAAATCATTTCTACACTAGGTTCGGGAGGGCGCGTCTGTATATTGAATAATAATAATAATAATAATAATAATAATAATAATAATAATAATAATGTAGATTTAGATTTAATTCGTGTTTTATTTATTCTATTTTATGTTGAATAAAACACAATATTTTATGTTGAATTTATTTATTGCCTTTTGATTTAATGGTTGGCAACCTAAACCCATATCTGTGTCACTAATTAATTAACGAATAGTCAATCGATTGCAAATAATACGAAAATCGTAAAACACTATTCAGACTCAAGTTCCGCACATCACTAGTGACAGTCAACTGACAGCTGTCAGCCGCACCACGCGACATGAAAAAGATTATAAAATAAAAAGTATTGTTTTTCAATTATTTCTATATTTCTTATATATTTTTTATATTGACAACACCGTTGAGTCAAAAATAATGCAGTTATTGTGAAAAAGGAAAACTATAATACGCTTTTGGTCGTTTTAATGACAGTAACGGTTTAAATTGAATGGACAATTGTTAAATTTACACGAGCGTAGAATGTAGCAATACAACCACTGTATTTTGGTTGATCGATGCGTAAAAATGACATCTAATGAAAAGGATATGTTTAAAAAAAAATGACATATTTAAAAAGTGACAACTGAGAAAGGGTGTTCCTCTGAAAATACCTTATTGTTGGTTCTAAATTCCCAGATGATTAAACAATAATGAATTCTTATTAAAAGATAACAAACTATCTATGTCTTTATTTTAAAGATGTTACAGCATGTAACTATGTAAACAAAATCTCGAAACAACGAATTAAAAGTTGGATAATTTTAACCAAATAATAAATCCATACAGAAAATTTACTAAAATAATGTCGAAATTGACTCACCTTGTCACAAATGGGACATTTGTGTGAAGTTTTCCCGAGATGTTGGTAGTTGAAGTGATCTTGCATCGCTTCTTTGGTGGGATACCCCTTATTGCACATTGGACATGGAAATCTGTTGAACAATACACACAATATAAGGTCCTACAAAAATAATGCGCAATATGTGACTCAGTACACTAAAACTGTGAATAAACATGACTAACTAAAAATTAACATGAATTTCATGATTATTTTATTACATTAAAAATAAATGATTGTTGATTAATTTGCTCGTACGCGCATAAAAGTATCAACACTCGTTCAGGTATTTTTTATACAAAGAAGTTGGAAAACGAGCATAGAATCCACTTGGTGGGAAGTAGATACGGACACCCGAGGTACATACCATCTTTAGTCCAGAATGACAAACTTTGGCACCCCCCGGATTCGCTGCCTACTAAAAGGTCTTTGAACGCGTCTGCTTCTGTTAGTTAGTACGCGTAAGTAGATATCAACTACGTAACGTGGGATAATAAGTTCATGTTAAACGTGAAATCATAAGTCAGTAATGGATCGTTTCACTATTTCTTCGCCTACAATTTTATTGTTGAAGGCAAAGAAACATTCTCTGAATTATACCACAGACCTAAAAGTTATCACACGTAAAATAATTCGGAAATAATAGTTATTATGTATAATAATTACTTATGATTTTATTGTAAACATATAATACAATCGATTTATTAAATTGATTTCGTTATAAATACATTTTTGCGATTAATAAATCAATTATTTAAGACAAATATATCTAATAAATCGAATCGGTAATCGATATGAAGCAATTCGGACATCACTAAACCGATCTGGCATCGAGTAAATAACATAGTGGACAGAGAATATTGGTTCATTTTTAGACAAGTAAAAAAAGTCTCAATTTATCAATATACTCACTTAAATACTTGATCGCTGGCGTGTGCTCTCGAATACTTGAGATGAGCTTTGTATGTAGTTAAATGTGAGAATATCTTGTTACAATCGCTACATTCGTAACGACTTTTGTTTTGGTGACGTTGTATGTGATATTTTAATTGTATCACCCGAACCATTTTATTGCAAATAGGACACTCATCACGGGGCAACGGACCTTCATGGAGTCTGAAAACAAAGGAAAAATCGAATAGGAATGTTAAAACATGGTGTAAAAGGACTGTTTTCACAGCTTGAAAGGGCACATTGCACCATGATTTTATGGTTTTAAAGATTATTCTAATAAAATATCAAAAATAATTATAATGAATAGTTACAGTGAGACATTACGACATTGTCATAAGTACAGAGGCGGACTTAATCCTAGACGGAATCGCTTCCAGTCAAGCTTAGTTTAACCGTGAGTTGTGTCACTAAAAACAGGCCAATTGAGCTTTTCACGCATACGCAAGTCTAGAACAATCCACCAATCTGCATTGGTCCCTAGTGATGAGTTATGGCCCGAAATCATCCCGTGATTTATTAGTCCTGTATGTTAAATTGAGACCCGTCTGACTTTGACTGTCATTAATAATTGACAGACAAGATATGAAAATTAAATGACAGTATGTGTATGTATTTATTATTATATATATGTATTCAATGTATATACGAGGGGAGCTCCAAACATTTTCGTCCTGACAAAGAAAAAGGACACTCAAGTTCATGAAACTATTTTTATTTCTCAATATAGTCTCAGTTTATTTGAACACACTTTTCCGATCGTTTAATTAGCATTTCTATCCCAGTACAAAAATAGTCAGAAGTTTTGTCTTCAAAATGTGCGAAAACCGCAGCGGTCACTTCGTCAGTGAAAAATCTTCTACCCCTTAAGTCCGACTTGAGTTTTGAGAACAAACAGTAATCACTGGGAGCCAAGTGAGGACTATAGGGTGGGCGGCGAATTTCCGTGAAGCCACACTTTGAAACAGCAGCTTTCGCAACTGCGGCGGCGTGGACGCGTGCGTTGTCATGGAGAAGCCGCACGCACACCTTTGCTAGTTTTCCACGTTTCTGCTTGATTTCGTCTCGTAATTGCTCTATAAGGTTAGCATAATAGTTTCCAGTCACCGTAGTGCTGCGTTCTTTTATGCCTATAAGCACTATTCCTTGACAATCCCAGAATATCAAAGCCTTAATCTTTTTGGTGGACTCAGTCACCGTTTCCTTTCTAGGCGGTGCTTCCATCAGAATGACGCTACTCCATCGACTGCCTTTTTGAAAGGGGATCATAGTAAAGGGAATCGTTTGTTTCTCTGAAAGGCTTCCAAAATTTCCTTAGAGCACGCTACTCGTCCACTTCGCTGAACACTTGAAAGAAGTTTTGGCACTCACCTCGCACTAACTTTAGTCAATGAAGATGTTCATGAAGATTCCTAAGCGCTGTAGTTTTTGAAAACCTTGGCCTTGCTGCTATTTCTTTCGTCTTTAACCGTCGGTCGCTTAGTATTTCTTCTTTCACTAATTTGATGTTGTTTGGAGCGAGTGCCTCAACGGCTCGACCGGAGCGAGGTTCGTCGTCGATGGACTCTCGTCCTAAACGAAATTGCTTACACCAATCTATGACGGTGGAAAATGATTGAAAAGAATTTGTTTGATATCGGTCGGGATTAACACCTTCCCTTGCAGGAACTTAATCACGGAACGATATTCCAGTTTAAACATTTTTTAAAGATTTTGCGACTTCCTGTCGTTCTAAGAGTCGAGGAATCAAAACTAGCAAGGGTTGAACTCTAAAAATTATACACGAATTAGCAGAATAAATGACAATTACAACGACGTATAATTTTTTTTTTAAGACATCTAGAATTACGTGAGGCCAGAAACTTTTGGACCTCCCCTCGTATATAAACATATTGTATGATATTGATATTGTCCTATATTCATTATGTATATTTATTTATAGGTAAACTATTTAACCTGTTTATAGTTTAAATTTATATCTCTCATCGCACCTCCAAATGTATCTCTCTGATCAACCCGAAGCTTGGCTGGTATAGAATGCCTCAAGGCATTAAGCTCGCCTTTTGTACGATAATGTGCAATAAAGTTTTTTAAATAAAAATAAATACACAGCAAAATTTCAAGCCCAGTAACCTGAGATGTGTTGCCAGCGTGGTCCTGTTGACAAATCGTTTTTTGCAGTGATCACACTGTAAGCCTTCTCTGTGGAAACGAGCTACGTGACTTTTGCGGGCGCGAGCGTTTCTGGAAAAAAACTTAGATTTCAAAATCTAATTTCCAAAATCTGGCGTCCACTGATTATTTATCATTCAATAGAATACATATTGTAGGAAATTTAAATCACTCGACTTTAATTAAGTCTAAAAAATGTGTATATTTTCAGCATAGGCTTTACCTATGGTGCGGGGTGTGCGGCGCACGCGGGCGCAGGGTGTTAGGGGGCGCCGAGCGCGGCTCGCGACGCCTACAAAGAGCCTACTAGAGGGCGCCAGGGTATTGATTGCACCCGGGCGCTACATGGGCTAGAGCCGGCTCTGTATATCTTTATTGCTTTAATCGTATATTAAAAATCCAATTTTAGACAATCAATTAAATCAGAATTACGAGTAAGAGGACCTTATTGTCCGTTTCAGTAAAAGAATTTAGTAAAATTTGTATTCTAGAGAAGTTAGTAAAAAAAAGTGAACTCACTTGAAGAACATATCGCACTCCAAACACTTGTAGCCCTCGATAGTGGTTTTTGAGAGCAATTTTCGGAGATCGCCGGGTTTGTGCGATGTCGCCACCAATTGATTCTTTTGTTTTTTACCGGACTGAAAAAATTGTTTTATTTTATATTTCTATACAGGACACGTTACCGATAATTAATTAACTATTTCTAAGTTTCAAGTTATTTCTAAAGCCCAAGTCATTCTTGGGCTTTATATTTGGAAAATTTGTATGAAAAATTGGGTAATTTCTTTAAAAATAAAGTATATTTTTCAAAAAATAATGTAAAATTTTCATGTCAATGAACTCAGAATCATGGATGGAATCCACGGTATCCAGGCTACGGTAATAGTCTGAACCCTGTATTTAAAAGGTAAACTCAAAGACTACACGATCAATTTTGAAAATTCTTTATCTTTTAGAAAACTAAACGAATGTCGATTTAATGTAAACTCAAAAAATGTCCCAAACTATTATTCCGTTTTTAATTAGACTTGTTTTTAAACAAATGAACCGTACTAGGTTTTAACAATTTAAACCTAGGTGTTCTAGTTTTAAATTGTTTCAATGAACACAAAAACAATGTTAGCAAGTCTAAAGGTCTATTTAAGTCCGAAATAAACGATGAGTCGTATTTTATACAAAATTATTTCTCAACGAATATTAATCGAGAGGATAAGAACGCCATTTGTATGTATTTTCTTTTGTAACTATTTTTATTACTTGTGTATAAATAAATAATACATCTTTCGTACAAAATTCACAATGTCTCTTCTTTCTCCAAAATTGTTAATGAATTTTTTCGCAAATTAGCAATAAATCGTATTCCTTCAAAAATATGAGTGAGTCGTTTTACCTCAAAATGATCTATGAGTCATTTTCTTCACGATTACCAACAAGTCGTTTTTCTTAACAATGATCAATGAGTTGTTTTCATTTAAAATATTAAATGAATCATTTTACCCCAAAAATTATCAACAAGTCGTTTTTCTTAACAATGATCAACGAGTTGTTTTTATTCAAAATATCAAACGAATCGTTTTACCCCAAAATTGACAATGGCTCTAATTCTTCACAATTATTAATGACACGCTTTTACTATAAAAAAATGTCATTGACTCGTTTTACTCCAAAATCACACTATCAATTTTTTCAAAATATATGAATGAATCCATGAAAAAATATTTCAGTCCCGCTGTAACTAATTAATTACTTTAAATAAAATAATATATTAATGTAAATATGAAGCGGTGATATGTGAACACTCACCTTTTTCTTACTACCCGCGTCTCCTATCCTTATGACCGCGTTCGAGGTGACCTTAACCATGTGCGAGCGAACGTGTAGGGTAATGAGTTTGACGCTCATTTCCGCGTGCCCACACATCTTGCAAACATGCCGGATATAGTGGGAATCCACGTGGGATTGCAGTTTGGACTGTTCTATGTACGAATAGCACACTTTACATGCGGATAAACCTGGTTGCTGGAACAAAGTTTTGATAAGAATATAAAGGTCCTACGAAAATAGTGTAAAATATTTTTATATGTCAATCGGTACACGAAAACTATTGACTTAAACTAAAAATTAACATGTATTTCATGTTTTTTTTTACCTTTTGGAGCTTTCAGAACTGGATTTAGAATAAGGGTTGGCAATATGGGGAATAGGGAACCTACCAACCTACCTACCCAAGGTTTTCCTCATTCGTTCTTTTTGAGGACCAAGAAAAGGGCGTAGGCTACAAATGTAAAGTTCTCGTGGGATAGCGTGTACATGGATAAAATATAATAATAATAAAAATCTAAAGAAAATTGTCCTGACTCGAACTGAATCATCGAACAGAGACCGCTGAAGCTAGAAAGTGACATTTGAACAATAGCTTTCTTTTATGACCCGAAGACCCACTAAGAAAGGTTTTCCAGAAATGCAACACCTCAAGGAGTGATACGGGGTGTCAAAGTTTGTATGGATAAATATTTGATGGTTCTAATAATTTAGTTATTTTCTTCTTTATGAAAAAACGAGCTGACAGTCCACCTGATGGTAAGTGGATACTATCGTCCATGGATACCTCTGCGGTACATAGCGACATCAGTCCAGACTGACTAACGTTAGCACGCCCCCGGATGCCTTGCCTACCTTTGGAGATTTATAGGAATGGATCTGAATGGTTGGTAAAATGAGGAGGGATAGGATAAGACGGCATAGGAATGAACTATGGCTATGTCACTCGCTACCGAAACATGTACTTACATTGAGGAAGTAGGATAAAGTGGGAAAGGCGGTACATTTCAAGGTAGTCTCCTGTGAGAGAGGGGTAACGTGGCCAGTGGAGTGCGCCCAGCGATAGCAATAATTTAAATTGTCTAAAAAGCAATTCGTCCAACTAGGCTGATGTTAAGACCCATAGGCGCAGTCGATAGTGACCCTGCTTGCTGTGCAAATGGTCCCGGATTCGATCCCCGGTCGGACATAAATTTGTTTAATATATAAAAGACAAATGTATGTTCGGGTCTGGGTGTGTATTTGTGTTTGTCTCTGCATGTGTCTCTGGACACCACGACACACGGAATCCTAGTGTGGGCCACTGAGTGTGGCGTTATTTATTATTATTATTATTATTATAAATTCGTCAGTCACATTATAATATAACAATGATAGCAAACTAATGTCACCTCAGTAGTATATAGAAATCAAAGTATATTCACCAAATTTCATTAAAACTTTATTTTATACTTTAGAGGTCTTTCCATTAAGTTACGATATGGGGTTCTTCAAGAGAGCTGTGAATAGGATTTTGCAAGGTCGGCGGCGCGCCCGCATGCCACCTGGTGTTGCAGGTGTCCATGGGCGGCGGTAACACTTACCATCACGTGGGACCGCTTGCTCGTCCGCCCACTAGTATATATAAAAAAAAAATGGCATTTTGGATGACTTGCCTTGCCAGACTATTTGATGTTTAGACGGTATGGTGTCGAATGAAAATACAAAATGTCAAAATCACAGATCCAAGCGATGCCGCAAGCAACAGGTAGTATGTGTGTGCAATCTATACATAGTATAAAACAAAGTCGCTTCCCGCCGTCTGTCCCGCTTAGATCTTTTAAACTACGCAACGGATTTTAATGCGGTTTTCATCAATAGATAGAGTGATTCAAGGGGACGGTCTATATGTATACTTCAATATTGTTTTGTGTTAATTTGTTAAAATTGCACAACGCACGCCGGGCACAGCTAGTAAAATATAAATAAAATAAACAAATCAATGTACAAGTTCGTCTCTGTAGATCTAGAATATAAATTAGTGATAATTAAAGTGACTAGTGACTTCTTGGCGGCAACTCGAGTATTGATTGATTGTTGTAAAATGTTGTGTACTAGGCGTTCTGTTGTTTCATAGTTTATTAAACAACAGTCTTTTTACTTCGTAATGTTTGTCGATAATCAAATAAATGCATGTGGACGAGCGATTGATTGCCGCCACTCGTCAAGAACCAGCTTCATTGGTCTATTAGCTAGTCTCGATGAAGAGGGAAGGCATATAAAAGATATCGTAGAGAACGACAGAAGACAGTTGCACCGCGAAAGTAACGCTGTGACGTTCGCTTTTACGCTTTCACCTTTCTTATTGTGCGTGCAGTGGTGCCCTTTAAGTGCCAAGCAAAGGAACCAGAGGCCGGCAGAAGACTTCGGTGAACCAGACAGCTTTCAAGTCAGTGAAGCTTCATTATTGTATGGCGACGGCAAAAATACAGTCCACTTCAAATTCTACCCACATGGATTCCAAGCAGTCCTCTTCCGTCCTCAGTAAACCTACCATCGCTTTATTGAGCGACTCCTGATTTACTGCGATGGGATGGACACATTGACAGGATACGTTTTAGATTTGGATATAGTTAATTACGAAGAAAACATGGCACTAACAGAATGTTCTAGTTGCACCATTGCCATATATGAAAAAAAAATAAACTAACTCACAGCTCTGTGCGCAGTTATAAAGTGATCTTCGACTTGACTCTGTGTATAAAATCCAATAATGCAAAGTTCGCATTTGTAACTCGATGTTGCATATTGCACTTTTTGTTTTTCTTCTTCTCTGAAAAAACAAAATTAGTTGACTTATCAATTAGTTTTCCTTCTGTGGTGGTAAGTGGATACTGTCGTCCACGGACCGCCGCGACACATGCCAACATCAGTTCAGAACGTCAAACGCTGGGAGCCCCCGGATGTGCAGATTAAGGAACGGGTCGGGAGAGTGGTTGGAAAAATGGGGAGGGATACGATGAGATAGGAAGAAGTTGTTTTGATTTGTCAACCCTATGTTTCTTTAAATTATCACTTATCACCAGGACGTCGTTTGAAGCAGCAAACCCGAAATCATCTTTGAAAATACGTGACATGCTTCCGGGTGCTATATTCATCTCTCTGGATAAAATCTTTTGCTTGCGGACGGGATTTCTTCGGATTCTCTCCCTCACGGCTTTAATAGCCTGTGTTAGTGCAAACGCTCATATTTAGAGATGTACCTGAAGGTAAATCGATCGACTACGACTTTGTTGTGCATGGGCAGTCACTAGTCACCCCCTCTCTCGTAACACACTACATATTTGAAACTCGAGGAGTTAACACCGAGCTAGCTAGCTATCTTGATAACAAAGAAAACTAATCGTGATAAGTGTAATTTTAGAAGATACAGGGCCCTGTCAAGGTAGTGAACTACAGAGGGAAAAGGGTAAGTGATTTGTTTATGCGCTGTTTAATACGAATAGTGCGTGGACCACCAGACCATTTTCTGGCACAAACAGAGGATGTTTCAGTGTACCTACCAATAGGCCGGTACACATACATTCGACTAATACCGAGCGGATGGAGAGTTTTAAAAATTGCATTTGTCTGCATGCCTACTTTGTGTAATGCAATTACACCAATAGCTGTGAATAGGATAATGTTGCAGGTGTCCACGGTGTCCACGGGCGGCGGTAACACTTACCATCACGTGGGACCGCTTGCTCGTCCGCCCACCAGTATATATATAAAAAACGTTTAATTATTACTACAATATTTAATGATGATTGCCGTCAAAATGGGAAAACATTTACTTTTCACGTGAGAATGACAGATTCCAAATTCAAAGGGAACTTATTTTCCTTTATTGTAACGGTATTTATGGCCAGACTAGGTATAATGGCTATACTGTTTTTTCTGTACAATAATATACATATGTTGTTTATATGTGACAAATACACACCGGACAGTCATCATTTCAGGGTCAGTCATGTATTCTGTGATGTAACCAGTCTTTTGTTCTTTACTTTCACACACCAGTACAGCATCGATCTTTGTTCCAGAGATGTTACTGTGAAAAATAAAAGATTAAGAGACTTTCTAACCACCTGTCGATACTTTATGAGAAGGAGGTGAGAATGGCCCTGAAGTTAACAATCTGATAGATAAATTATCTGCCAATTAAATCTAGGCGATACTGACTTTCTGATAAAGTATATCGGGAGTTGGTGAGTCAGGCAGTTATTGTTGTCTTGTAGAATCAGCACTTTAACGTGACTATAGGCGACATTAGCGTGTCGAATTTGTTACTCACAACAAAACGACGGACTGCTTCAAGAGATCTTTCCATTAAGCTACGATATGGGGTTCTTCAAGAGACCTGTGAATAGGATTTTGCGAGGTCGGCGGCGCGCCCGCATGCCACCTGGTGTTGCAGGTGTCCATGGGCGGCGGTAACAGTTACCATCACGTGGGACCGCTTGCTCGTCCGCCCACTAGTCTATAAAAAAAAAAACAATATACCATGATATCCTACAAAAATTGTGTAAAATATTTTAACACGCCTATCAATACACTAGAACTATTATATCTAACTAAAAATCAACTTAATAACTAATTAAGTTAATTTCCTCGCATGTGCATAACGCGTTATGTAGTTAATACCTACTTACGCGTACTGACTAACAGAAGCGGACGCGGGCAAAGGTCAAAGACCCCGAGCGAGTGTGGATAGTGTTATGAAAATGCTAATAAATTAATCAACAGTTATTTATTTTTAACCAATCAAGCAATGACCTTTGACCTATTATTGTTTGTCTATTGTTTGCGGGATGCAGAAATGCCAACACCGCCGTATTGGGGGTAATGTAATAAAAAAAACATGAAGTTAATTTTTAGTTAGATATTATCCGCACATAGTACATACAAAAAGAACTATAAAGAAAAAGAGACTAAAGAGAAAAAACTATAAGACTATAAAGAACTATAAGATAAAGAAAAATAAAGGAAGAGACATTCTAAGCTGTTAATTCTAATTTAGAAAATCAATCACCTAGTCAGCTCGGCCAGTTCTCCTTTGACATGCGCGAAGTCATCGACAACACCGGAGACCAACTCATCGGCATCTACCACCAAGTGTGACATCACACCAGTTACTGGATTCTCAATCACTATTTGTGGTACTGAAAACAAAAGTTAGAGATACTAGGGCTAGTCTTTTATGGACTAAAATCTAAATATAACCTCATTGATAGTTTCAATTTAGTGTTGTGAAAAATTTACAAGTTCTCTACAACGTGTTACTGTAATAACGCAAAACCTGAGAAAATGGTCAACTGATTTAAAATATATAAAACCGTTTAAAATATCTAGCAAAAAATTAAATTATTTCAGCAAATATATAAAAAGTTACAAACGTGTTTTGTTTTACTATCTAAAACGTTCGTAACGCTAATTACTCAATGTAGGATGATGCGCGTAGTTTGCAGCAGCGCTAAATAAAAGGATATACTAAATAGAGAAAAGGATATGCTAGTAATGAACAAAGAGTTATGAAAACATAAACCTATTGTGAAAACTGGTAGAATTAATTCTACTCTCGATATTCCAGTGACACGTTGTATATTAATGAAATCAGAATCATGAGCGGGGAATAAGACATTTGGGATATTCAGCATATGAAATATTTCATGAAAAGTAACAAATTTTTCTTTTCTTCAAAAACGAAGATTCCAAAAATTTTCTTAGAAATTGACTCGAAATCAGGAGTGAAAGGTTAAGTTGGAAAAATAAAAAATGAGAAATAAGTACACGGGTAAGATAAAATACTGAATGTGCAGCAAATCGATGGCAGCAAGTTAGGTTTAGGATTTCTAGTGCCAATAAAGATATAGGAGACTGCGAACATCGACTTGGCAGGGTTGATCGAGGTTTATTAAAAAAATCACGATTTCCTACCTTTTTTTACATAGGCATCATTTCAGAATTCAACGGGGTAAATTAAGCTGGGCGACTGGTAGTACTGTGAGTTACGTCGTCGACAGATTACCGATTTGACAGTTCATTAACGGCTAATCAATTTTGTAGTGGCGTACAAATTAATTAACACAAAAATATTTTCATCGTTAATACGCGCTCTAAAAACAAATTTCACGCGAATGTGACAGAGTAAAGCAATATTACACACAACCTAATTGTTTGCAGCCTTAAATATTCTTTAATAACTAAGAAAACTATTATTTTTTTCAATCCGTGACGCGCTGTTACAATGTTACATCATGTGTCACCTTTTTGGTTTTTAATAGTGATGCAGTTCAAGATACTGATTACCGATACCGGTTATTTGTAACATAGTCCGAGCAAAATGTTAGAAGTGTATAAATTTACTAATTCGATTACTTTTGTGTGATTTGATTAAGTATATTAAGCTGTGACAGAACCAGTAGGATAATTTACGATTAAGATCCTATTACGATTGTATCCTTTTTTATTGTAATCCAGTGAATGATAATGATTTAAACAAATTTATTTTTTTAAATCACTTAGTAATTATACTGGTATAATAATGCCAGTTATTCAATAATAGTTGGTTTTGTTGATCGTGATTTGCTACTCATTCAGTACTTTTTGCTACCTGTTTAACTACTCGTTCTGATTACCTTAAAACTTACCTTCCAGTATATGTTCGTCCATTCCTAAATTAATATTATCTCTGACAGCTTGTGCGACATCATACTGTTCATTTTTGACATCATGAGGCGTGTTAATAGCTATATATTCCTGAGGCCACTCCTGTTCTGGTGCAGTATAGTCGAAAAATATCTTATCATAGTCTAGTTTAGTAGTCATTTCGAGACACGATAGAGACTGCGACATGTATGTGTGGTCCATACTCTGCAATTAAAGGTTTAAATACTCTGCAGATTAGATTAATTGACACAAAAATAGTGAGAAACAAATATGTTTTCCAATACTTTCAATCAATAACATAAATACAAATAATTGGATGACTCGGTAGTGGAGTGCACATTTTGAACTCGACCATGGAAATTCTACACATCCTTCCCTACATGCTGAAATATGAGAAAGGGGCTGTGACCTAAGTGGTATACCTACTTTCCGCCATTTTGAAAAATTCTCGATTTTATAAACGTCTTTGAACTGATATAATCAAAGTCAAAGTTATAACTTACAATATATGTTTTTTGTAGTGAAGTAGGCGGACGAGCAAGTGGTCCCACGTGATGGTAAGTGTTACCGCCGCCCATGGGGGGGGGTAACCGCAGGAGGGGGCGGGGGGGGAGATGGCTGCATGTGTATCTTTTGTTTAAGAAATTTTTAATTTAGTTTATTCTGATGTCTTCTATCGATGTATTCAAGTTTGGTTAGCAGCCAAAGTCGAGAATCTTTCAAAATGGCGGAAAGTAGATATGCCAGGCTCCATATAAAAATGTCCGAACCCCTTTTATTAATGCAAACCATGGAACTGCAATAACACTGAAATGCGAAGACAACATAGTACAAAATGCGATTAAATGTTTACATAATTGCAATTAATCGCATAAAAATTGGTTGAACCGTTGCTGAAAAAAATGGTAGGTAACAAAGGAGTACACAAACATCGAACTAACATTCTCTTAACTTAAACGCATATACCATACCATCTCCGTTTGGATAAAAAGGGTGTGTAGAAGATTCCTTCTTGTTGAAGGTTCATTTTTCTCGCAGTCCATTGATGTCGCAAATCCGTGTTTCACATAAAAATCTTGTCGAATTTCGGCATTTATTATTATTATTGTGTAATAAGCCAGCAGCATTACTGCTGGTGTGCCCATATCTTGTGTTAGCTGCTGTTACAAGTTTTGGTACATCTTTTCTCCTGGAAGTCATTTGTCAAATTTGTTTTTGAGACTTTATATTTAGGAGGATATGTCAAATTTGCATGGCAGGCTTCCAAATGTGCAGATGGGGTGGGACTATAGATGGGGTGGGACTATAGATGGGGTGGGACTATAGATGGGTGGCCCTGTAGTTTATTTAGAAAACTTTGTAATTAATACTTTTCAATATTCTTTTATTATAGTCACCTCAGTAGATCCACTCATAGCAAGCACTCGGAGGTGCTCCTGAGCGCTGTGGGCCTGTCTCTTGAACCTGACGATGCGCCGCATGAGAGCGAGGCACTCCCAACATACAAGGTGTTCCGCCTTCACGAGGTGCTCTCCAAGCTGTGGAAAGAGCAGATATTTTATTTATTTTTTATTTTATATAGAACACAAATAAAGGGTGTTTTTTTTAGAGGTATAGAACTTTAAGTTGGCAACACTGTTTTAACTGGCGGCCATTTTGTCAGCTGACAAGTGATTTGTGTTTATAGTCGTATTTTTAATTAGACGAAGCCAACTGACAGTAGCTAATGTCACTTTGTAAAATAATGTTGCCATATTTAAAGTAATAGTGATGCGTTCAGTTCTCGTTCAATCAGATGAATGAACAATGAGTGTGAATAGTTAATCATTTCAAACTATAAAAGAATATTATTTCAATTTTACAATAAAATTGTATAAAAGTGCTCTGATATAAGTTACTAGTAGTATGTACCTACAATCAGTTTTTTGACGGCTTATTACAAAGCGCCATATAGGCCATATAGGCGGGGAAGAAGGATTCGTAGAATACAGCTTATTAATATTTGAAGCCAAAAAAAAGTAAAGAAGATTATCATCAAGAGATGAATGCCGATTCCTTTGAGAAGTGGTTTAGGGGGGTCTTGCCAAAACTAAAACCAATTTCCGTAGTAGTGATAGATAATGCCCCCTACCACTCCAGGAAACTAGAATCGCGGCCTGCAATGTCTTGGACTAAACCTAGAATACAAGAGTGGCTAACGAGCAAAAATATTTCATTCGAAGCAACAATGGTTAAAGCTACTCTTATAGACATTGTACGGCAGCACAAACAAGAACATTGCGATAAGTATGTTGTGGACGAGATGGCAGCGCAGCATGGGATAATTGTTTTACGTCTGCCCCCATACCACTGTGAGCTCAATCCCATTGAGTTGGTATGGGCGCAGGCTAAAGGATATGTTGCAAGAAATAACAAAACCTTCAAAATGATAGAAGTAAAAAAACTTTTTGAAGAAGGACTTCAACTTATCACACCTGAAAAATGGAGTAGCTGCGTGTCTCATATAATTAAAGAAGAAGACAAAATGTATGGTGTCGACCACATGATCGACAATGTTTCAGACAGATTTATAATTAATGTCACCGAAAGCGATAGTGATGATTTTTTATCTGATGATGAATAAAAACAAATTATGTAATAAGCGATGTTTTTTATTTTCACTACCTACCTATAATTGTTATATTTTATACATCTATAGTTTCAACTACATGATGTATTGAAAATAGGACAGTCTTACAAGTTTCCTCGCAATGATTTCCTTAATGTTTAAAACACTCGGTATTCAGTATAGGTAGATACTATAGGAACATAGTCGTCGAAAACTCGTTGGTATGTACAAAGCACGACTAAAATTCGAACCCCGTACCCGATATCGGCAGTTCGGCACACTAACTATTCACTAGACAATCGAGGCAATTTCATTCATTCAGGAGTTTTTTCAATCATTCACTTTGTCACAACACTATTTTTATTTCATCAAAAACTGACAACACAGTAAACGTCAGTTGACTTCGTCTAATTAAAAATATGACTATAGTTTGGTTTGGCATTTCAACATGAATAGACTGACGCCTGAACAACGCTTCCAAATTGTGCAAATTTATTTTGAAAATAATGGTTCTGTTCGAAATACGTATCGCGCACTACGTCCATTTTACGGTCAACATAATCGTCTATCAGAGCAATTAATTCGACTAACTATGGACCGTTTTCGCACCACGTTTACTCTAAATGATAATACGCATCTACAGAGACGTCGTACAGTGCGTACAGAAGAAGCCATTGCTGCTGTAGAGCGTAGCGTAGAGGAAGACCGGAATCAGTCTATCCGCCATCGTGCACAGGAATTGGATATGTGTCCATCCACTTTATGGAAGATTTTGCGGAAAGATCTTGGTTTGCGTGCTTACAAAATCCAACTCATGCAAGAATTGAAGCCACGCGATCACCTAGCAAGGCGTAGATTCGGTGAATGGGCCCAAAACAAGATTATCCCGATTTTCATAAGAGAATTTTGTTTAGCGATGAAGCTCACTTTTGGTTGAATGGCTACGTCAATAAACAAAACTGCCGTATTTGGAGTGAAGATAATCCTCAAGTGTATGTTGAGACACCGTTACATCCAGAAAAACTGACTGTTTGGTGTGCTTTATGGGCTGGTGGAATCATTGGTCCGTACTTCTTTAAAAACGATGCTGGCCAGAACGTTACAGTCAATGGTGACCGCTATAGAGCCATGATTACTGACTTTTTCGTTCCTCAATTGAACAACCATGATGTGCAGTAGCTGTGGTTTCAACAAGACGGCGCAACATGTCACACAGCTCGTGCCACAATTGATTTACTGAAGGAAACGTTTGGTAACCGCATAATTTCACGTTCCGGACCCGTGAATTGGCCTCCAAGATCGTGCGATTTAACGCCGCTACTCTATTTTCTGTGGGGATATGTGAAGTCGCTAGTCTACGCCGATAAGCCCGAAACGATCGACCACTTGGAGGACAACATTTGCCGCGTTATTGCCGATATACGGCCACAAACGTTGGAAAAAGTTATTGAAAATTGGACCTCCAGATTGGATTACGTCTGAGCCAGCCGTGGCGGTCATATGCCAGAAATCATATTTAAATTATAATGCCAAAAGATTATCTTTTGAATAAAGTCAATTTCATGTCAATTTTAAAATTCATCCTTGTTTTATTCCATTTCAAAGTTCTATACCTCTAAAAAAAACACCCTTTATTTAAACAACTGTGAATGTGAACAATACATAGAGTTAAGTTACCATAACCAACAAACTGGTCTCATCCAAAATGTAAAATCTAACAAGAAACACATTTTGGGTTCTATACCTCAGGGTGGTGTGCTCGGCTGTGGCTTATTTCTGATCTTAATAAAAGACTTACTGAGGATACTTGACATCCCTTGTATCCCGTTCGCTGATGACATTTCAATTGCTTACCCATACCAGAATGATAACGACACATCAACCTAAGTGACACATTGATTAAAATGACTGATTGGATACAACTTCACGATTTAGAAATAAATTATATTAAAACCAAAATAATGCAGTTTAGACCCCACCACAATTACTTGATATAATTTTTTCGATTTAAACTATAACTTTGGAATGCATAGATACGTCTAATCTACTTTTATATATATATTCTAGTGGGCGGATGAGCAAACGGTCCCACGTGATGGTAAGTGTTACCGCCGCCCATGGACACCTGCAACACCAGAGGGTATGCGGGCGCGCCGCCGACCTTGCAAAATCCTATTCACAGCTCTCTTGAAGAACCCCATATCGTACTTGTTTTTAAATCAATACAAATATCAATTATAAAACAATCAATCATTTTAAATTTCAAAAACCTATTTTTTAAGGAAAAAAATTATCAACTGATCAGAAAACAGCCATCTCTGCCTATTACGCATATGCCCGTGCTTGGTAGTATTATAGAGAAATATCACAGGTGTAGATCTGTTCAAACTACAGAGAAAGTGCGGAAGAATTTTAGCAAATATAAAACAGTATGAAAGTTGCCGAATCACAACTTTTTTCTCAACTAAGAATCTTAACCTTTAATGGATATATACACACTAGAAATCTGTAAATTTGTAAGAAAATATAATAATATGTTTCCTGGTCCAATGGACGGACACGAAACCTCACTAAAATTGGAACCAAGAAATATAATTTGTTCTGCCAGTTTTTAATATGAAAATGTTTAGTTCCAGTCCCTAGATAATGTGTATAAAAATATATAATTCAATTCCTAAACCTATAAAAGATGAAATAAAATTGACTACATTTAATATATTAATATAATATAAGTATAAATAATTAATTAGCTGTTTAATAATTAAATTAACAAAACAGTGACTCTCTTGACAATTTAATTTACACTTGCCTTGACCTGTGTATAACTGAATAATTTCACATTAAACTTAATGTAAAATTAATTAAGAATCCAATTAATAATTCATTCGTGGGCGCCAGTATCCACTCACCATCAGGTGGACTGTATGCTCGTCTGCCGCCTTCGTACATTAAAAAAAAAAAATCAATAATGTGTAATTTAATAATGTATTTAATATAATTAATTTTTAACATTGAATTGCTGTGGCCATTCCAGGGTGTTATACATCATTAAATATGGTAACTTTAATGTATCTACAACTTGCAATAAATAAATAAATGATCACATGACAGTTAAATGGGAACTTAAGAATATAAATATAAGTAAATACAAAACTTCCTAAGTAGTTTTGACAAATTAATTGACAAATGTACTTACTTAAAAATACATCCGAGCGTTAAATGCACCTATTTAATGTGTGTTAAATTAACACACATTTTCATATTTAGTATCCTCATTAGTTTTTTTAGAAAAATCAAAAATACCCATCTTTTTTTAACTGTCAGTTTGATTTAAATTTAGTTTGTATTTTCTGTTAGGTTGTGGCCCCCTCCTGTATCCAGAATCCGTTTCATCCACTACTTACGGGGCACTCTGTATACCAAGAACCAATCTGCTTTACAACAATGGTAGAGAATGCCTTAAGGCATTAAGTCCGCCTCTGTACAATATAGTACATAAAGAGTAAATAAAATATAAATAATATCTTAAAGACCTGTTAAATATAAGCGAATGTACAAGCGAAATTCGCTACCACCTGTAGTAACGATGTCTAGGCGATATTCCACCATCCCACCGGGTATATTGTAAGAGTATCGCCAGTGGCGTGATTCCCCAGCTGGAGCGAATATCGCCTAGGCACGCGTTTTACCGCTTGGGTAAGCGATACTGTTAACATTGGGCCTAGGCCGTTATACGCGGTAATTCGCTACTCGAAGCGGTTAGCGATTATCGCCTGTCTCAACGAAGGATTTGACGCGAATATCACTTATATCTTTAGAGGCCTTAAACTGTCAATAATTGGGTCACTGGCCCTAAATATTATGTAAATAAACAAAGACTATTTAAAATTGTAATTTTACCATCTAACTTCGCAATACTCGCCTACATTCTTTACGTAATTTAATCGAATAAAATAATAGCTAGAAAAATATTTTAAATAAACTTTTTAAAGTTGCAAACTTACCCTATCTCCCGCGAAATCGTACATTATCAGTCGGAATATTTGATAGATATGTGTTAAGCCATTTATAGAAAATAGCGACCGATCTGTACTTAGGCAGGTACTACAAACAGCCCTGTAGTCATTATCAACGTCCTGCTCCATTTTTGCGAACTAATTAAGTTTCGATAAACAAATTATATGTTGTGATTAATTTTGAAATCACAACAAAAAGTAATACTCCCATGTAAAATAGACGAAAATTGGTGAAGGATGTTCAACGCGACTGGGTCACCACAAAATGGCTGCTTTACCCGGTGTTGCTAAATAAAAGAAATAATTTAGTTTTTGGGACTGTTTAAATATAGTCGTAATCAGGAAAATAATTGATTTCGGAACTGTCATAGATACACTTATACTATATAAATAAAGATTATCTACCTATCTACTGAGCCAAAATGTCGACAGAATTTAATGTAATTATTTAATATCGCAGATTACAAAATCCATTAAATATGTTAGTAAAACATCTATAAATCTAACTTACAGATTAATCATTTATTATTTCTTAGCGAATGGACCTAAATTTTATTTTTCTTACACTTACCATCACGTGGGACCGCTTGCTCGTCCGCCCACTAATATGTAAATAAAAAAAAAATAAAGTTACAAACTAAATTACAATTAATTACGATTAATTCTGGTAAATAATGCAATAGGTTTTTTTTAAATGATTTAATGTATATTTATTTCACTTTGGTCCGAACTCCAAGCCACTATGTTTTTCAAGATTCATAAACAAACATTCTTATACTGGCTGAAATGTATGTTGCGTACCAAAATTATTCCAAAAGTACTACGAGGTTTCTAGTGACAGATAACTTTATAAAACATTATTAAAAAACAGCCTGAAAACATTCGAATTCAAATTACAGACATTTTTCTGGCAACACTATAGATAGATATAGAATGTAACTTTACTGTCATGTTTGAAAACCGATAAATACGGTAAATGACGTTTATCGATATCAACCATTCAATCAATCACATGGGTACATCATTGTCTAAACTAAAACGAAGTTTCTACGTCTCTGGTGTAAAGTGTTACTCAAACATGGTTACCCTAAGTCTTCACTCTTACTCGTTTTCTTGTTTATTTTTGAAATTATTTTTCTTACGTACCTGATAAATTCTCCTCAATTTTATGAATGAAATTAAAGTTGTCAACGTTCGATAGGAATGATTCTATTATTAAAAAAACCAGTTCACGTTTATAACTATATAAAATTATGTTTGTGAATGTTAAATGAAAAACAATTCGATGTAACATTTTAATATTACTAATTCCAGTAACGATTTTCTATATTATTCTTATAATTGCCACAGCTATTTTTAAAACATCTAATTTGTGTATAAGGTTAATTTTAATCAGTAAAATGGAGACTAAAGAGCATATAGTGGACCAACTGCTTTGCATATCTTGTTTATGTGTCGGAAGGTCGTTACACAAGATTACAAATAAACCACTGAAGGAATATTACTTGAATATACTCAATGAGATACCAGTAAGTAATTTAATTTTATGATTTTTTTCTTATGACCACTCTTGACCCAGGGGCCTGTATTTCATAAATAGAAGTAAGGATAGTTTACCATTTAATTGCCATGATATGAACGTAACGTAAGTATAATATGAAATACGATGTAAAATTAAACATGGTATTATTTTTAGAATTTATAAAATTGCAATGCTCTAGTAGGGTACCATGCACTTAGATTAAGTTCCTGCCTGTGTAAATGACAGCAATAAATAATTAGTTAATACTAGGTTGGACTATGGGAAATAGGACACTGAAGAAAAAGACTGAAAAAAATGTCCATCCATCTATTTCTTTATGTACCTTATCTATCTTTCTGTATTATTTGATATTGTTAATTTCTCGTTGCCACCCAAAGGTTGGCTGGAAGAGATCACTTTGGCAATAAGGCTGCCTGTTGTACTTTTTACATTATACTTATTTACATCTTTTTGTAATTTGTAACGTGTTGATGTAGAATAAAAAGTTCATCTATCTATTTATATCTCTTTCATTTTGTTTTAAAGAAGAATGGACATAAAAAAAAATATTTTTTCAAAAATATATTTTCAGCTATGCAGCATGTTGAGTATATCTTGCCCCAGCATATGTTTTGAATGCATTGCCACATTGAAAAAAGTGGTATCATTCAGGGAGCAGGTGAAGGATTCCTATAGGATACTGCAGACTTATACTAATGAGGTAATTATTTTTTATAGGATGAAGGCGGCAGACAATCTGACAGTTCACCTAGTGATAAGTGGATACCGTCACCCTGTGACATGCTCCATTCATGACCACTTTAGTCCAGAATGACAAACTTTGACACACCTTGGGATGCTTTTCCTACCTATGGAGATTTAGGAATGTATTTGGGGAAGGAATTGGGAAAATTCAGAGGGATAGCGTGGGATGGGATTTGTATGTCATATATCTCACCACTAGTGAAACTCATATGTACATTGGGGGAACAGGATAAAGTGAAATGAGTTTTATAGTAATGTTCTGTGAGTGTGGGGTAACATGGCCAATCAAGTGTGTCCAGTGACTGTGGGATTGCACTTGCACATACAACCTACCAAGTAATAAATTACACTTCATTAATTAATATAATGTAATAATTGTTATATATGTAAGTAGTTTATAAATAAATGTAAAATAGTAAATTGTTTTATACTGACTACCTTGCATTTTTATTTATTTAAACTGGTCTCAACTCCAATTAATATATTATATCCATTTTTTATTTAAATCAAGAAACAAATGATTCAATTGAGATGATGGATACAAAATTGTCTTCCACATGGGATTGATTACTAAATTTAATAAAATTATTCCTGCTGATTTTTTATCTGACGCTACTTCTGATATATTATGAGTGTTGTCAGCTGCAACTTTCCAGACTATGAAGACCAAATGCGGGTAGTTGATTAAAACTTTATATTCTAAATTGGATCTGAAACTTTTATTTGTAGTTGGCTGGTGGAACCTGACAAGTAGGAGTAAAAGGTAAACAAGGTATGCCTTCAGACCCAATTTAGAATATCAAATGTGTACAAACTCTTGACGTGGATTACCCGCCTTTTCAGTCAGGCCGTGGCCATGGTTGGTGCAATCCAACCGAAACGTCTAGTAAACTAGATAAGGTAAAAGTATGCATTGAGACCTGTTTAAATGGATAATTTTCCTTGATTCGTCAAAGCCCTCCCATGTCTCCTATGTCATACTCTGATTCAAGTTCCAGGAGATAGGGTTACCCACTGACCTTATTGGAATATTTAAGTATGGCAAGCAGGTGAAGTGGGAAGTAGGCTGTCGGAGCCATACAGGTCTTTTTTTTTTTTTTTTTTATCTCCGAGGGGAAATCCTCATTGGATGCCTTCCGCCTTAAAAGTGATCTGTTCCTGGCGGAAGGATATGCCGGACTTATACCGGCTAAAACCCCTCGTTTCGCAAGTTCCCTCTGATATATATTTTCAGAGTCTGTATTTACATATTTTATTTCCTTGCTCTTCTTATTTAAAACTTCGTATGGTCTTCCATCCATACGGTCTGAATTTTATTGCGCTTGGCTTCCGATGTAAAAGGTCGGAGTCATTGCGATGTCATGATTTGTCATACTATAAAATCTTATCCTAATTTTCTTCCATGCTTCTTCTGTTTGCCTTTGACTTCTGATGTAAAGTCAGAAGTCTAGTCATTTCCTTACTTATTTATATTTATATTTGGCTCTGATGTATAGGTCAGAGCCCTAGTCCTATATTTTAATGAGCCATACAGGTTGGAGTGTGGAGCCATACAGGTTCGAGTGTGGAATCAGGCAGGGAGCATTAACATCGCCAAGGCTCTTCAGCTTGTATGTAAATGCCTTGATCGTTGAGCTCAGCAGCATGCAGCAGCATGATAATGTGTATGTTAATAACATTAACACCCCGCGTAGGACATGGTGCTGCTGGCCCCAACGATCTAGTGCTCAGACAGATTTTATCCATACGTGAAACCTATGGCTTGCTTAATAATACAAAAAAAGACAGAGTTTATGGTCTTTAGGGCCAGTAACAAGTGTCCGTCCATAGTGCCCGCTATAAAGTTAAATGGATTTGTTCTAAGCAGAGTCAACAAATTTAAATATCTAGGACATGTTACCAAAGACCTTGGAGACAACTGATATAGAGAAGGAACACAGAACATTGTCTGCAAGAGTAAATATGTTGGCCTGTAGGTTCGTCTGGTGTTCTAGACCAGTAAAACTTACGCTTTTCAAGGCGTACTGTACTTTATTTTATTCAGACATCCCATGGTTCGCTATATTCAAACTTCGTACAATGCTCTGCAGATTCAGTATAATAACGCCTTCAGGCCACTGGGTTGTCTAGGTTCCGCAGCGCATCTTCGATATTCGCCCGAAAACCGTACGCATGGTTTGGAGGCCCTCCTGCGAAATAAGACTGCATCACTATTGAGCAGAATGAGGGGCAGCTCCCGTTGTGCAACAGTTAATTAAAATTACTAAATCCACCTTAGTTGTAAAATACTAATATAGTTTTTAAGTTATTAACATTTGTATGGATCTGTGTTGTCTGAACAAATACATAAATTATTATTATAAATAGATTAATATGTATGAAAAACGAAAATATCGCAAACTTTGTAGTCGTACGTTGCATTTTATAATCGAAGGCTATGCGAAGGCAACCAGATCTTACAGTACAGGTTTTGCCTAGTTTAAGATTCCTGTTTAACTGTATCCTGGCTAAAACAAATTGTAATATGCTATGCAATAAATGTAATGTGCAATTGTTTTGTATAATTTATCCATATTTCTAAATTCTGATTGGTGTCTTCTGTTTGTTTCCTTTCAGAATCTTCACGAATGTTTACTATCTGACGTGAGTCGTCCGCCGCGTCTCAAAGTACACAGTAACAAGGCTATTAGTATAACACCTGGCGAAGGCGATGCTGGCGTGGAAGATACACAGTTGATTGACGTTAAGAGTGAGGAGAAATGCGACTGGGATATTGGTAAGCGTAAAGGCCCGCGCACATTACAGCCGCGTTGCGTTGTAGCTCGACGCGCCGCAAACCTGCGACAACTCACATTACAGATTCAGTGGGCCGCAAGGGGATATCGCCTGATGATATATTCCTTTTACGAGTGCTATCACCACCTTATTTCGCCAGCAGCGTATTGACCGGTTGGCGCAGTTAGTAGTGATCCAGTTTGCTGTGCAAAAGGTCCCGAGTTCGATTCCCGGTCGGACATACATGTTTTGTCTGGGTGTGTGTTTGTCTTTTTATATGTCTCTGGACCCACGACACAGGGAATCCTAGTGTGGTCCATTGAGTGTGACGTTATTAATTTCTTACCGCGGGTGTCGTAACAGGCGATTAAGGGATAATAAAATCGCTACCACAAGTGCTGAGGAACTACACTACTTCTGGAAGAGTGGACTCGCCAAACCGTTTGGCCACTGTGGCGTTTTGAGGCCATCATATATCCCCTCAAGCACAAGATACTGTATGAGGAGGCCCATGTACTGATAGGGCTGATTGCATTGAGTTTAGCATAAGAGCTACCACAAGTATTATTAGCAGATTTTCCATATATATATGGGATTCAATTTGTCTTTGAAGAAAATGAAAATGAAACGAGTGAAACAACTATCACCAATTGCTTCTTTTAATTTTAAACAATTTAATACAGTTATAAGCAACCACTCCTCTCACCACTTAGCAGCCATCTTATCTTTTTTCTCTCTCTCTCTTCTCGCTCACACCGACCTTCCGACCTTCGTTCAGAAACATGTTATTTTATGCAAAATTTTAATCCTACATATATATATTTTATGGTCGAAGGCGGCAGACGACCACACTGTCCACCTGATGGTAAGTGGATACTGTCGCCTATATACATCGCGGATACATCCGCAATACACGCCAACATTAGTACAAAATGACAAACGTTGGCATGACTCTAGAGATATGGTTTTGGAGATATAGGAATGGTTTTGGAGAAAGGGTTGGGAAATGGGGAGGGATAGGATGGGAATGGGCTCTGGCACATCTCACTCACTACCGAAACATGTACATACATTGGGGAATATGATAAAATGGGAAATGCAGTACATTTCAAGATAGTATTCTGTGAGAGAGTGGTAACGTGTCCAGTCGAGCGCGCCCAGCGGCTGCTGGATTGCAGCGTGCACTCTCCTAGAAAATTATATGTGATAAAGAAATTATTGGAATCCATTGGAAAATTACGTGATATAGGCTATTCAAAGTTTCGCTACAATTATCGATCCGTCCGCCGACACATACATTTTTTATTTCAGATATAGAGGAACATAACATATCCTCGACGGAGGATTACAAAGAAGAACTATCAGATAATTTAGATACAGAACGAGAAATAAACGAGATTATAGGCGATAAGAGAAGTAAGAGCAAGAGAGTTAAGGCGAAGAGATCTAAGAAGTTGAAAAGTGATAGCAAGGTATGATTTTGAGAAACCTTATAGACTGAATTATATTGAATAATTTTATGGATTGCTCAATAGAAGGAGTTTCTATTTAATTTATCATCTTTTTTTTATTGTCGTATGTAAATTTTTGTATATATTTAATAATAATAATAACATCACACGCAATGGCCTACACTAAGATTCCCTGTTTCATGGGTCCACGTACAAAGACGAACACAACTTGTGCAACCACCCAAACAAACTTTTAAACAAATGGAATCAAACCCAGGTCCTATAGGACAGTAGGCCCAACTGGGCCAATAACGTCGTCGAACTGGGCTAATTTATATTTTTATGTAGATCTATCTGCCACCTTTCTTCATTACAACCTTATGTAAGGTTTAGTATAATATTGTTACATCCTCCGCTGTGGGCAGTCCGTGGTCACCAGTGCAGCTCCAACTGAAAATCAGCGTCGCAGTTCACGCTGCGACATATTCTGAGTTGGTGCCAACTGACAATAATTAATATTTATGTATTTATTTATAATTGGAAAACCAGACATCACATACGTAGTCCAATACCTTATATATCCTTTATTAAATTATATTATTTATTTTTTTTTATAGAAAAAAGGCGGCATATGAGCATACAGTCCACCTGATGGTAAGTGGATACTGTCGTCCATAGACATCCGTGATACATGCCAACATCAGTCTGGAATGACAAACGTTGGCACGCCTCCGCATGCGCTGCTTACCTTTACAGATTAAGGAATGGATTGGGAGAAAGTCTTGGGAAAATGGGGAGGGAGGGGATGGGATGGGAATGGGCTCTGGCTTATCTCACTCACTACCGAAACGCGTACGTACATTGGGGAAATACGATAAAGTAGAAAAAGGAATTCCATTTCAAGTTTTCAGAGATTTTAGAATTTAAATCCGTAGTTTCAAATTAGAACATGCAAACTCACCATTAATACAAAAGGAACACAAGTATTTATTATTATTATACTGAATTATTGAGCTTAATATAATAATGTAATGTGTGTTGTCGACCGACTATAGAATACCACCACCCCACCCCATATCTCCCCGCGGGTGTCGTAAACGCAACTAAGGGATAACAAAGTGGCTGCCACAATCCCCGAGGAACTACTCCATCTCTAAAAGAGTGGACTCGCCAACCCACTTGGCCATGTCCAGCAGTGGACACTGAAAGGACTGGTTCCAAAAATATATCTTAATAAAAGTCTAACAATGATCAAATAAATCGATTAAATTGAATGTGTCCATTAGTGATGGGTAATCAAGACTTCTCGGAGTGTTTTAACCTTACTTAATTCTGTTCCGCTTGCGGATCCGACTCCTCTTAGTTACTCCTTAACTCTTTTGATTCACCTACTTATTCATCTTCCGTTTTATTCCCTTTCCCTAATGGTTGTTGCATAAGCAAAAAAAAAAGTCATGCCATCGTTGCATCTCGATTTTGAGACCCCGAAAAGTGCCGATGCGCGATTACACTAACGATCATGATTGGCGTCGGAATCGGAACTAATGACAGTTCGATGGAACAATTGAGGTATTCTGCTCCGTTCGCGGATTCAACGCTTTTGATTCATTAACTCCGGAGTTAATGATACGTGTGTGAGTCTCTTTCAGGTCTCTTTCTCTGTATACGTGTGTGATACGAGTTTAGTCCGTTATAATGACTCATTGGTGCCTTTGGGTTTGCGTTCAGAATCTTCACGGCTGTTTACTATCTGACGTAAGACGTCAGCCGCGTGTAGAAACGCACAGTAACAAGACTGTTAGTATAATACCCGAGGGAGACGACGCCAATGTAAAAATCACGCATTTGATTGACGTTAAGAGCGAGATGAAACGAGAGTGGAATGATACTGGTAGGTCTACATTATATTGTATTTCAATCCAATTTGTCCAAAAGTAAACAAACGAGGCGGCCCGAGGTGAGGTTATAATTGTTTACATATTTTGATTCATCGAGAGTGCAATTTTGCTCTAGATTTAAAGCTAAATGTTGTGACATTTCATTGATTTCGTTTTGTTTTCGGCAAATTGGATTGTAATGGACTTTATTGAAAGTTTCACACTTATTTAGTGGTGCCAATCGATAGTCAACTATGTATATCGCGAAATGTTAAATGTATATCAGTGGCACAAGTGCATGTTGGTAACATCCATGAAGAAGACAAGAAAATTCGGAAAAAAAATCATTAATTTTAAAATAAAGCTCGAGTTTTTTTTTTTTTATTAACGATGGTGGCAGACGAGCATACAGCCCACCTGATGGTAAGTGGATACCGTCGCCCATAGACATCCGCGATACATGTCAACATTAGTTCAAAATGAGAAACGTTGGCACGACCCCGGATGCGCTGTCTACCTTTCGAGATACAGGAATGAATTTGGAGAAAGGGTTGGGAAAATAGGAAGGTATAGGATCAGAATGGGCTCTAGCAACTCTCACTCACTACCGAAACACGTACGTACATTGGAGGATAAGAAAAATGCATTGCGAAGTAGTGTTCTGTAAGAGAGGCCAGCCGAGTGCGCCCAGCGGCTGTTGTATCACACTGTGCACATACAATTAGGCTGCAATTATAGCGCAATTAAACATTTTTTGTTTCCAACACGGTTCGGAATAAACTGAACGAACGCGAGAAGTAGGAGCTTAACGCCAGCTTCGAACACACCGAGATGGTTAATTCATTTGATTTTTATTTCAGACATAGAAGAACATAACATATCCTCGCCAGAAGATTACAAAGAGGAACTATCAGATAATTTAGATGTAGAACGAGAAATAGACGAGATTATAGGCAATAAGAGAAATAAGGGTAAGAGGGTTAAGGAGAAGAGATCTAAGAAGTTTAAAAGTGATAGCAAGGTATGAATTTATTGTAAACCGTATATTCTAAGATTATTTATCTATTTAAAATGAAAATTCTAACGTCTAAAAATGAAAAGTCTGTATTACAACCTTTTTTGTGCTGTGTGCTAGTTGGCCGAATAAGTCCCATTACAAAATAAACATATCTGGTCCCGACCGCTTTGAGTCGGATACTGAATTGCCAAAATAGTAGACTGATTCATACAAAACAAACAAACTGGATAGTGGATAGTCACAAGAAAATATGTGACACCGTTGTCTTGTCAAAGAGACCTGATTGGCAATTTTTGGTAGGGGTGAAGCGGATGAGGAGGGGTTAATTAAAAAGTCAAATTTGAAACTTAAGTACTACGTAATAAGAATGATCCATTTTCAAAATACATGTACTAAATACTGTTAGACTGTAACGTGGTTGCCCTACATTGCTCGTATAACATATCTAGTATGTATTCTCAAATCAATGATTTCGATATACATGTTCATATAAGAGTTGGACGCCGGCGGATTTTTTGTTTTTCTAAATAATTATATCAATTGCATATTTGACTAATTCTATAATTTGACAAAATGAGCATTTGACAAATTACCGATTTGACTAATTAGTGTAAAATCCGATACAAGAAGCAAATAAACAAAAAAAAAATATCATTATATCTTTTCAATCCAGTAATACTTCTCTATGGTACAAGCTGATGGTAAATTAGGGTATTTTCTTTTTCAGCAATCAAAACCAAAAAATACGGACTCACAAAAGATACTAACCATAGAGTTGACGTATGAACAAATGTTGGAAGAGCGAGACAAAGAAGCGACCAGAGACAATTACGTCAAAGCAGAGTATAAGTGTGAGAGTTGCCTTTTATTAGCTTCAATGTATTTCTTTAAGCAAAAGAACACAATATATTGTCGTAGGTCAATTGTCTGAGTAGTTAAGAGAGTGCTATCAATATGTAAGATCTAGAAAACCAACATGTCATATAGAACAAATATAGTATAAAGTTAAAAACATACCTAGTCTAGTCATAAATATTGTTACAAACAAAATATAGTATTTTATTACAAGAATTTGTGTTATTTCACAAATAAATATGTAAGAATTTTAATAATATAACGTTTATTCGAAATGCTCACCATTTGCTTTTTTACAATCATTCAAACGTGGTTAATTTTCGATTGAAACACACCCTTTTCATGGGACAATTGGCAAATGCCACTCTTATAAAATGTTTTAGGGGTTCAATATTATTATATCGTTTAGAGCATATCATGCTCTCTAAAACAGAGCATAAATCGTAATCGAGCTGATTAAGATCGGGTCTAGAGATGACTGCCAGTCTTCAGCTCTAATGAAGTCGAAAATATCACTTTCTAGCCACGCCTGTGTTGAGCGAGCCTTATGACCTGGTTTTTAGTTTTACTAAAAAGACCATTCTTGTTTATGGAACAGGGTGTTATTAAGGGGCTTCGTGACCTCAACAATCGTATCTTGATACACTTGAGCCGACGTTTTAATACCTTTTTCACAAAAATATGAATCAGTCACCCCTTGATAGCCCCCACACCAAACCATCGCTGAAGCTGGATAATGGCCACGTTGCACCCCATTGACTAATTGAGCAGCTTCTCTAGAGTTATGAGCATAAACTCGGATCAATCTGCTTGTTAAAATGTTCCTCAATTGTCCGTCCGTACGTTCTTGTTTGTGAGCTCACTTTTCGTCCCCTCGAAGAAGTTGCTTTGATTTGTCAACTCTATTCTTCTTTAAATTATCAGTTAAGAAATGACCAGTACGTCGTTTGAAGCAGCAAATCCTAAATCATCTTTTAAAATACGTGACATGCTTCCGGGTGCTATATTCATCTCTCTGGATAAAACCTTTTGCTTGCGGACGGGATTTCTTCGGATTCTCTCGTTCACAACTTTAATGTCTGTTGAGTACGTGTACGTGTGTGGACGGCCAGACTTTTTTCTGTCACAGACAAAGGACGTTTCAATGTACCTACCAATAGGCAGATACACAAACATTCCACTAATACCGAGCGGATGGAGTTTTAAAAATTGCATTTGGCTTCATACCTACTTTGTGTAATGCAATTACAGCAATACGATTTTCGTTATCATCCCACATCAGTTTAATATTAATTCATTATTTAATAATGATTGGCGCCAAAATGAGATAAAAGCTTTATTTTTCACGTGAGAATGACAGATTCCAAATTCATATGTTTTTTTTTATTTTTATTGTAACGGTATTTATGGCCAAACTAAGTACATTGTGCCATTGAAATACCGTAAAACCTAAAGTCATTAACGTCAACTCATTTAAAAAATATAAATCTGGTGAAAAATATATTTAAGTCAGGGTATAAATCAAACGTTACAAACAAATTAATCCAAAGTTTTTATTATTCTATCTAAAACGTTCTGTATCTGCGCGTAGCATTCTAGCAATATTAGCCCAGCAACTGCGCGTAGAACAATATTATTCTATCTAAAACGTTCTGTATCTGCGCGTAGCTTTTTTTTTTTTTTTTTTTGTTAGGAGAGACAATCAGGAAAAATCCTGCATAGGACACCTGGTACCATCTAGTCTGGCTGGGCCAGCCTAGGTGGTACCAGGTAGTGTCGGACTCTTACCGACTAAAAAACCTGATTGCCTCAACATCGTGTATGTCTAGTTCTTGTGGCCCTGATGGCCTTTCAAGAGTCACCGGACTTGTTTATTTTAGGGCGAGCGCAGAAGGCGCTCAGCCAGGAGCAAAAGTGTGTGTTGCAACGAGCCTAAGGGCTCCCCCGCCGGTAAACCGGCGGAAGGAACGGACCTCGGCTTAGGGCGTTGCATTGGGGGGATACCGCGGGATCGCGAGTCGGCGAGAAGCGCCCAGGCACTTGTTTATACCTTGTGAACATGTTGGCTGAGGGCCGGTGTGTGTTAACGGTGTATCGGGGGGGACGTCCACGTCTCCGCCGGCGGGGACGGTGTCTGAGTGCAGGGTGATCTGCGCGTAGCATTCTAGCAATATTAGCCTAGCAACTGCGCGTAGAACAAAGGTACTAGAAATGAACAATAAGTTTCGAAAAACCGCTATTGTAAAAACTGGTAGAATAGATTGTGCTCTCGATACTAAACAATACTATTTTCAGCTCTTGCGTTGTTTCAGTCACACGTTGTATAAAGAGCAACAGCTGTCTATAATTGTCTACATCAGTGATTCCCAAACTTATTTCGGTCATGGACCCGTTACCATAACAAAAACTTAACTATGAACCCCCAAGTGAATTAACCTTTATGGTATAATGAAACCTGCTAAAAATACTTTATTTTGTCCTCTGTGATGAGATAATTGTACATGGGTAGGTAGGTTGCACGTAGGTCCATACGGACCCCCAGGGGTCCATATGGACCACTTTGGGAATGACTGGTCTACATTAACAGTAAACTTTACTCGCAGAAGACTACCTTGAAATGTATTGCATTTCCCACTTTATCTTATTTCCCTAATGTACGTACGTGTTTGGGTAGTGAATGAGATGTGCCAGAGCCCATACCTATTCTATCCCTCCCCATTTACCCAACCCTTTCTCTAAATCCATTCCTATATCTCCAAAAATAGACAGTGCATCCGGAGGCGTGCCAACGTTTGTCATTTTGGGGTAATGTTGGCATGTATCGCGGATGTCTATGGGCGACAGTATCCACTTACCATCAGGTGGACTGCAAGGGCGTCGCCAAGGGGGAGCAGGGGAGGCAGTTGCCCCCCCTCGAGAGATTCAAATAAAATTGTATTTGTACCTACAATTCATATTTCTCCCATCTTACCCCCCCCCCCGGCCATTGGCTTGCGTTGGCTGGCGACGTCCTTGATGGACTGTCTGCCGCCGTCGTCCATTAAAAAAGAAATGTGCATAATACGTCAAACAGAAGCGGACGCAATCAAAGGGCAAAAACCTGAGCGAGTGTGGATAGTGATGATATGCGCATGATTAATTGCTCGCAATTATACAAGTTCCATTGCTTTATTTTCTCGATGACAGCTGACACACAGTGGTCGATATAACTTTGTTCTAGCGTCAACGCCTAAAACTCCGAACAAAAATTAGGCACCAAGACGTCATATTTCATTAACAAGGTCACGTCAGCCAGAAAGCAATTTTAGGGATGTAGTTATCGATAAACGTAACACGATAACAGATCCGATATTTTTTTACAAAATGTAAGAAACTAAACCACTGCCGGATACTTTTGTACAAATTTATTAACTAATATTATATTTCATTACAAGATGTTACACGTGTTAATTCTTGATTGATAATGCCAACTTCTTTAAAATTTTCGAAGCTGTTGTAAAATAAGTAGGTATAGGTAGGTACTCGACAATGAAACGAAATAATTATAATGACAGGTAATCTTTATTTATTTATTTTAATCAAAATCTGATGAATCGTCACTGTCACTCGATGAGCTCTCCCCAACATTTATTATAAGTTCCTGTACTTCTATATTATCGAATGCCACATGAATTTCCCAATCCGACGCTATAATGTTTTGGGTTCTTCTCACAATTTTTTCCCAGTTTTCGGCAGTTACTTCCGCACATGCATTTTTTAATAAATCTAACATCTTGTTTGCCGTAAAAGGGGGATGGGTATTGTTTCGAGCGGCGTGTCCTTTGATTTGTGCCCATATTAGTTCTATAGCATTGTACTGGCAATGATACGGCGGAAGTCGAAGAACCCAATGACCACATTCGGCAGCTATTTCGTCGATAACATATCTTTTAGGGTGGCTTTTATTCGATTTTAAAATATTCACTAATTGTACTTTTAATAAAGTATTATCCACATTTTCGCCATGACGTTGGAGCCAGTCAATTATCTCTTGTTTTTTATTGGCCTGCGTCGGCATTTTATCAATTTGTCTGGAGTGATATGTAGCGTTGTCCATAATAATTATCGACGGTTCTTCCAGAGATTGCACCATTTCTTTAAACCATCCTTCGTAAATCTCCGCGTTCATTTCTTCGTGGTAGTCCACTGTTTTCTTGGATTTAAAGGCCAGTAAAGCATCTGACATGAATCCTTTCGTAGACCCTGCATGGCATATGTTATGATGAGGCGTTCACCTTTTCCCATTGGCACTGAACTAGTGGAAGCGACGGTGTCGTCAGTCCAGTTCTTAGATACTGTGTGGTTTGCATTTAACCAAGTCTCGTCAGTGAAAATAACATTTGACCAATCTGATATGTTTTTGGCTTCGCTCAAAAATTCGCAGCGAGCCATAGCAACGTCGTGACGCTCCATCAATATTTTACGTTTGTCCGATTTTTTATAACAAAATCCAATTTCTTTCAAAACCAAGCTTTATGACGATTTTTGGCCATGGAACAAACCACATTCACGTAAAGAAACAACAAGTTTTTTAAGTGTTGGAATTTCTTTGCGCAAGTAATAGTCATATATATGACGGCGAATAGCGTCAGCGTCGAAGTTGTCAACCGATGTCACACGACGTGGTTGGCGTTTTTTCTTCGGCGTACGAAGCTTATTTTCCTGCATGCCGCTTGTACCGTAAGCTTCGGTAGTAATTTTTGAAACAGTAGGTCCACTAATTCCTAATGCGGCCGCAACACGCTCTCGCACTTGCGACAGTGGTAATAGCGGGCCACCATTTTGATAATCTGCTTCAAAGTAATTACGAACCTTGATCACCAGTTCTCTCGCCTGCCTTTTCAGAACAGATCCTTTCGGCATTTTGATATTTGACAGCTGGGCAGCAATCAACACGGAGGAACACAAAATACACAACGTAACGTATGGATAATGTGAAAAAACTCAGCGAACAGAAATGTAGTGACTAGCACGACAGTCTTGTTGCGAGTGACAGATTAAAACAAACACAAAATGGCGGTGGGTCATTGAGTGTTCCCACCTTGAAAAAATATATTTGAATGTTTTTGTTGTATTTGTCTTTGTTCAAAATATAATAAATATATGCGATCGATATCATTACTTATTTGGTCACAACACTACAACTATCAAATTAGAACTGTCATCGAGAAAATAAAGAAATGGAAATACTTTAATTATCGTTATGAACAAAACTGAACGACCACGAGATGTAGGAGCTTAACGCCAACTTCGCACACAACTAGATAGTAAATCCATTTTATTTTTATTTCAGACCTAGAAGAAAATGACATATCCTCGCCAGAAGATTACAACCAGGAACTATCCGATAATTTAGATGTAGAACGAGAAATAGAAGAGATTATTGGCAATAAGAGAAATAAGGGTAAGAGGGTTAAGGAGAAGAGATCTAAGAAGTTGAAAAGTGATAGCAAGGTATGAATTTGAAAAACCTTACAGGCTAAGATTGTCCATTTAAAATTAAACTATACCCCCCCCCCCCCCCCCTTTAGAAGTTGCCATTGAAAAAAGTCAAATTCGAAACTTAAGTACCACGTAATAAGAACGGTCCATTTTCAAAATACATGAACTAAATAATTGGAGAGCTAGTGAACATAGAAAGAACACTGTTAGACTGTAACGTGGTTGTCCTACAGAGCTCTAGTATGTACGCTCAAATCAATGATTTTAATATACATGTTCATATAAGAGTTGGACGCCGCCAGATATTTTGTTTTTCTAAATAACCATATCAACTGTACATGCACTTCACCAACTGCATATTTGACTAATTCTATAATTAGTCAAATTACCAATTTGACTAATGTAATATGCGATACAAGAAGTAAATAAACAAAATAAAATCATTATTTCTTTTCAATCCAGTAATACTTCTCTATGGTACAAGCTGATGGTAAATTATGGTATTTTCTTTTTCAGCAATCAAAACCAAAAAATACGGACTCACAAAAGATACTAACCATAGAGTTGACGTATGAACAAATGTTGGAAGAGCGAGACAAAGAAGCGACCAGAGACAATTACGTCAAAGCAGAGTATAAGTGTGAGAGTTGCCTCATTGGCTTCAATTATAGCAAGTCTTATGAGAGTCATGTGGCTAACAAACATTCATCTGTGAGTAACTTTCTTATTGTAACTATACATGGTGTTTTTTTTTATTTAGAGCCGTGACGTAAACACATAGTTAGCGTTTCAAATTGCCTATGTAGCAAATCGTCCAAGTCACTGAAAGTCCAAGTATGCAGGATTGCAGAGTTCACGCTGCAATCCAACAGCCGCCGGGCGCACTCGACTGGCCTCTCTCACAGAATACTACCTTGAAATGCACTCCCATTTTATCATATTCCCCAATGTATGTAAGCGTTTCGGTAGTGAGTGAGATATGCCAGAGGCCATACCTATCCTACCCCTTCCCACGTACCCCAAGCCTTTCTCCGAATCCATTCTTTCATCAACAAAGATAGGCAGTGCAACCGGGGGCGTGCCAAAGTTTGTCATTTTGGACTAATGTAGGCATGTATCATGGGTGTCTATGGGCGACAGTATCCACTTACCATCAGGTGGACAGTATGCTCGTCTGCCGGCTTCGTCTGACAAATAACTCTCCGGCACAGCTGATAGTATTGTTTTTTTTACAGCACTTAGGCGAATACAGTTGTCCAATTTGTAAAACTGTTGTACAATCGGTAGATTCATTCACTGCACATTATAAGAGGCATATGAGAAGGTAGGTTTGTTTTTAAACAAAACTATATTCTAAATCAGGGAGAACAAAAAATACAACGTGTCACCGTAATAATAACTAATAACGCAAAACCCGAAACACGTCGATATATGAAACGTTCTAGATATAAATATAATTATTTGTTGTTCCATCTAAAACGTTCGTAGCGCACATTACTCAGTACGGGGTAGCGACTGGGCGCGCCGCACCGCGCACGGTAATTGCGATCAGTGTTCCAAATTTGCGTAACTGCGCGTAGAATAAAAGATGTACTGGAAATGAACAACGCAATCAATGTTTTGATATGATAAGTAATGTGATAGCTGATAGAATAGATTCTAATCTCACAACCTATTTTCAACTTTTGCGTTGTTTCAGTGACACGTTGTATATTATTACATATTTATGTAATTTTTACGCTTTTGTATTTAAATTTGTGTGAGAAACTTTTTAAAAGTAAAAAAAAATATCGTATTTTTTTATTCTTAATATAAAGTATACTTAATATAATATATACAAAGTCAAAAATCACTATATATAAATATTTAAACATATAATATTACATAAGTATGTACATTGTACACACATTATGAAAACATTGGTCATCGGCTTATCCGGAAACACGCGAACACGTCAATGAATTTGGATTTCATAGATATAGACGACGCGTTCGGGCGTTTCCGGATAAGCCGATGACCAATGTTTTCGTAATGTATTCGCATTATGTTTCATTTGTTATATTTTATATAGAATTTGTTTTATATAAATGTTATGTTTAAAGTTCAATGTTTCTCTGGGACAGTCTCGGCAACTTTTCAATTGCAGGTATCAATGCAATGTTTGCCACAAACGCACTCAAGACATGAAAGTAATGCAGCAACATTACTACACGACTCACGAGGTATCATTGAAGGAATACCAGTGCAATTTGTGCGGGAAAATCTCAAAGTGAGTAGCTTCATATGAGGTCCAACAAACACAGTGTAAAACATGTAGTCATGTTTTCTTCCCGGACACGATATACTTTAGTATGAGGTCCAACAAACAGTGTAAAACATGTAGTCATGTTTTCTTCCCGGACACGATATACTTTAGTATGAGGTCCAACAAACAGTGTAAAACATGTAGTCATGTTTTCTTCCCGGACACGATATACTTTAGTATGAGGTCCAACAAACAGTGTAAAACATGTAGTCATGTTTTCTTCCCGGACACGATATACTTTAGTATGAGGTCCAACAAACAGTGTAAAACATGTAGTCATGTTTTCTTCCCGGACACGATATACTTTAGTATGAGGTCCAACAAACAGTGTAAAACATGTAGTCATGTTTTCTTCCCGGACACGATACACTTTAGTATGAGGTCCAACAAACAGTGTAAAACATGTAGTCATGTTTTCTTCCCGGACACGATACACTTTAGTATGAGGTCCAACAAACAGTGTAAAACATGTAGTCATGTTTTCTTCCCGGACACGATACACTTTAGTATGAGGTCCAACAAACAGTGTAAAACATGTAGTCATGTTTTCTTCCCGGACACGATACACTTTAGTATGAGGTCCAACAAACAGTGTAAAACATGTAGTCATGTTTTCTTCCCGGACACGATACACTTTAGTATGAGGTCCAACAAACAGTGTAAAACATGTAGTCATGTTTTCTTCCCGGACACGATACACTTTAGTATGAGGTCCAACAAACACAGTGTAAAACATGTAGTCATGTTTTCTTCCCGGACACGATACACTTTAGTATGAGGTCCAACAAACAGTGTAAAACATGTAGTCATGTTTTCTTCCCGGACACGATACACTTTAGTATGAGGTCCAACAAACAGTGTAAAACATGTAGTCATGTTTTCTTCCCGGACACGATACACTTTAGTATGAGGTCCAACAAACACAGTGTAAAACATGTAGTCATGTTTTCTTCCCGGACACGATATACTTTAGTATGAGGTCCAACAAACAGTGTAAAACATGTAGTCATGTTTTCTTCCCGGACACGATACACTTTAGTATGAGGTCCAACAAACAGTGTAAAACATGTAGTCATGTTTTCTTCCCGGACACGATACACTTTAGTATGAGGTCCAACAAACACAGTGTAAAACATGTAGTCATGTTTTCTTCCCGGACACGATACACTTTAGTATGAGGTCCAACAAACACAGTGTAAAACATGTAGTCATGTTTTCTTCCCGGACACGATACACTTTAGTATGAGGTCCAACAAACACAGTGTAAAACATGTAGTCATGTTTACTTCCCGGACACGATACACTTTAGTATGAGGTCCAACAAACAGTGTAAAACATGTAGTCATGTTTTCTTCCCGGACACGATACACTTTAGTATGAGGTCCAACAAACACAGTGTAAAACATGTAGTCATGTTTTCTTCCCGGACACGATACACTTTAGTATGAGGTCCAACAAACACAGTGTAAAACATGTAGTCATGTTTTCTTCCCGGACACGATACACTTTAGTATGAGGTCCAACAAACACAGTGTAAAACATTTAGTCATGTTTTCTTCCCGGACACGATACACTTTAGTATGAGGTCCAACAAACACAGTGTAAAACATGTAGTCATGTTTACTTCCCGGACACGATACACTTTAGTATGAGGTCCAACAAACACAGTGTAAAACATGTAGTCATGTTTACTTCCCGGACACGATACACTTTAGTATGAGGTCCAACAAACACAGTGTAAAACATGTAGTCATGTTTACTTCCCGGACACGATACACTTTAGTATGAGGTCCAACAAACACAGTGTAAAACATGTAGTCATGTTTACTTCCCGGACACGATACACTTTAGTATGAGGTCCAACAAACACAGTGTAAAACATGTAGTCATGTTTTCTTCCCGGACACGATACACTTTAGTATGAGGTCCAACAAACACAGTGTAAAACATTTAGTCATGTTTTCTTCCCGGACACGATATACTTTAGTATGAGGTCCAACAAACACAGTGTAAAACATGTAGTCATGTTTTCTTCCCGGACACGATACACTTTAGTATGAGGTCCAACAAACAGTGTAAAACATGTAGTCATGTTTTCTTCCCGGACACGATACACTTTAGTATGAGGTCCAACAAACACAGTGTAAAACATGTAGTCATGTTTTCTTCCCGGACACGATACACTTTAGTATGAGGTCCAACAAACACAGTGTAAAACATTTAGTCATGTTTTCTTCCCGGACACGATACACTTTAGTATGAGGTCCAACAAACACAGTGTAAAACATTTAGTCATGTTTTCTTCCCGGACACGATACACTTTAGTATGAGGTCCAACAAACACAGTGTAAAACATGTAGTCATGTTTACTTCCCGGACACGATACACTTTAGTATGAGGTCCAACAAACACAGTGTAAAACATTTAGTCATGTTTTCTTCCCGGACACGATACACTTTAGTATGAGGTCCAACAAACACAGTGTAAAACATTTAGTCATGTTTTCTTCCCGGACACGATACACTTTAGTACGAGGTCCAACAAACACAGTGTAAAACATTTAGTCATGTTTTCTTCCCGGACACGATATACTTTAGTATGAGATCCAACAAACACAGTGTAAAACATTTAGTCATGTTTTCTTCCCGGACACGATACACTTTAGTATGAGGTCCAACAAACACAGTGTAAAACATTTAGTCATGTTTTCTTCCCGGACACGATATACTTTAGTATGAGATCCAACAAACACAGTGTAAAACATTTAGTCATGTTTTCTTCCCGGACACGATACACTTTAGTATGAGGTCCAACAAACACAGTGTAAAACATGTAGTCATGTTTACTTCCCGGACACGATACACTTTAGTATGAGGTCCAACAAACACAGTGTAAAACATTTAGTCATGTTTTCTTCCCGGACACGATACACTTTAGTATGAGGTCCAACAAACACAGTGTAAAACATTTAGTCATGTTTTCTTCCCGGACACGATACACTTTAGTACGAGGTCCAACAAACACAGTGTAAAACATTTAGTCATGTTTTCTTCCCGGACACGATACACTTTAGTATGAGGTCCAACAAACACAGTGTAAAACATTTAGTCATGTTTTCTTCCCGGACACGATACACTTTAGTACGAGGTCCAACAAACACAGTGTAAAACATTTAGTCATGTTTTCTTCCCGGACACGATACACTTTAGTATGAGGTCCAACAAACACAGTGTAAAACATTTAGTCATGTTTTCTTCCCGTACAAAATTCAACTTTATGCCAATTTTTAATCGACTAATTTTATCAGATTATTTCTATATTGGACGATTGTAATAAAGCTTTTATTTAAATTGTTAAATTGGGTATGTTACGGAGCTCCGTAACCGAAACCATCGGATATCCGAATTAAAAAGATATTTCAAACCGAATCCGAAATAAAATGTTCTTATGTTATTACTAGAGACCGGATTTATATGCATATATTAAAATCTTAAAAGGGCCGTGAAATATTTCTCCAAAAGGTCATTGTAGCCCAAAACAATATTTTTTGTGATTTTTGTCTGTCTGAACGCGCATCACGCAAAAACCGCCGGATGGATTTTAATGAAACTTGGCACAGTTATCTATATATATTTATATATATAAAAGAGGATGTTGGTATATCTGATGTTAATAGACTTCGACACCGTTTGACCGATCACCATGAAAGTTGGCACATACAGTGGTGGTCATGTAATTAGAAACGCCTTGTAATAAACCTCTACTTTCAGTATATAGTTAACCATGTGTATATATATTTGCTATTAAAAGGCTTTTGATAATCTTATAATATACCCACACTCATATTGCATTAAATTTTCTGGTATACAAATATATAAAACCCGTAAAATTAAAATACTTTATTGTGTAGTTAAACAAGTGAACGTTTAACGTAAAACCACACGTGGACAACTAATTAGAAACAGAATAAATAACTACTATAAAACTTAACGAATGAAACAAAACACGAAATAATACGATTAGAAATCACAAATACTTTACTCACAGGCAATTAATATTTGGTTGGGTAGCCTCTGTTTTCGATTACAGCCCTACAACGACGTGGCATTGATTCTATTAACTTTTGACACCGTTCCAATTGGATGGATCTCCACGCTTCCACAAATGAGTGATAAAGTTGATTCGTGTTAGTGCTGCGTTTATCCGATACTATTTTCTTTACAGTATACCACAAATTTTCAATCGGATTCAAATCCGAGCTGTTTGCAGGCCAGTCTAACACGCACACCGATTCGTCTTTAAGAAATGTTTTAACGCTATTTGCCGTGTGTTTTGGGTCGTTATCATGTTGAAATACCCACGTAACAGGTAAATTTTCGTCAGAATATGGAATCACCGTCTCTTCTATAATGTCTTTGTACTGGAACTGATCCAGCATCCCTTCAATCTTTCTCACGGGACCAACTCCGTATCCCGAAAAACATCCCCATACTTTGATATTCCCACCGCCGTGCTTAACTGTCTTCTTCGTATACTTGTTATTTAATGCCTCGTTGATGGGACGACGTACGTAACGTTTGCCATCAGAATTCATCATATTAATTTTAGTCTCGTCAGAAAACAAAACTTTTCTCCATTGGCGAATCGTCCAGTTGCCATACTTTCTAGCGAAAGCTAAACGGTTTTTTCTGTGTTGCATGGTAAGAAGTGGTACTCTCCGAGCAAGCCTCCCGAACAATTTGGCTTCAACTAACCGCCTCCGGACTAGTCTTGTGGATACGTTTCGAGGATCTTCTTGAGAGAAAACTTCTTTTAGAATTTCATTTGAGCCTTTAAAAGGGTCCTTCTTAGCCAAACGAATCATAAGCATGTCCTCACGTGGTGTGGTCTTCCTTGGTCGAACTTTTCTAGGAACCTGGTCGGTTGTCCCATGTTGTTTGTAATGTGCAGTGGCATTAAATACCTTTTTCACGGAACATTCCAAATGTTCCGCAATCTTTTTGTATGACCAGTTTCGATTAAAACGCAGATTAACTATTATTTTTCTAGTAGATGTGTCACAACTCTTGTTTTTACCCATTGTTAGCAATAAATTAGAAAAATTAAGGATAAAAATTTCGAATTAGCGGCAAAAATATTAACAATGAGACGTGGCGATAGAAGGAGCCCGATTTTATTTGAAATCTCAAATTTGGAACAGATATCTTTTTCTGTTTCTAATTAGGTGTCCAGCGCCCAGTATCAAAGAAATCGCTATTTGTTTACATTGTTATTAATTTTAAAATATTATTGTATTCATCTTAATAAATATACCTATGTATCTAATATACCTATGTACCTATGTATCTTTTATCTAATATACGTAAAAACATTTTAAATCAGTAAAAAGTTTCAGCCATGGAAAGAGGATAATAATATAATGTTTACATTCACAACATACTCATAGTACTAGGCGTTTCTAATTATATGTCCACCACTGTATATGTGTTTTTTCATGGAGAAGGTTTTATGCTATCGACTTTGTTGTAACTCGCCACTAGATGGCGCTGCAGCACATCAACTTCTATACCGTTCAACCGATCGCCATGAAAATTGGTATACATAGGTATTTGAGCACGGAGAATATTTTCGAGCTACCGACTTTGCTGTAACCCGTCACTAGATGGCGCTGCAGCACATCAACTTCTATACCGTTCAACCGATCGCAAAAATCATATCGACGGCAAAACAGAATAATTTGTGATTTTATATACAGAGGTAAATAAATATACACAGAACGTCTGCCGGGTGCAGCTAGTATCTTATATGCTGGGTTAACATTTAGGGTACCTCTTATCCAGATCAATTATGAAGTTCCCACGGGAATCGCATGTTCACGCGAACGAAGCCGCTGGCACCGCTAGTAATAACAATATATATATTTAACAGGTCCATAGACACGCATCGTTACCACAGAGATACACACAAGGCGCGAGTGCAATGTTCGGAATGCGACAAGACTTTTAGACATAGAGCAGGCCTCATGAACCATAGACTGTGAGTCTTCTCTTGTACAACGTCATACTGAAAAACAGCGTATATAAATTGGATACAATTATTATTTATCGTGTTATTTATACAATTGCTATCTGTTTAATACAATTTTTAATAATTTTCAGAGCAGTGCACGAGTTGCATAATGCGTTTCCTTGTTCGCTATGCGATAAAGTGTTTCGGTGGAAGACGAGCCTAAAGAGACATTTGGAAAAACATGAAGTGAAGGTACGTGCAAAAATGAAAGTTATTCCTTTATTGAACTGGCTCCATTGAAGTGTTTATTGTTTATTTCAACTAATTTATTTCGCAATTCAAGTAAAAATAAAGAATTTTTTTTTATGTACGAAGGCGGCAGACGAGCATACAGTCCACCTGATGGTAAGTGGATACTGTCGCCCATAGACATCCGCGATACATGCCAACATTAGTACAAAATGAGAAACGTTGGCACGACCCCGGATGCGCTGCCTGCCTTTGGAGATATAGGAATGGATTTGGAGAAAGGGTTGAGAAAATGGGGAGGGATAGGATGGGATTGGAATGGGCTCTGGCACATCTCACTCACTACCGAAACACGTACGTACATTGGGGAAATACGATAAAATGGGAAATGCAGTACATTTCAAGGTAGTATTCTGTAAGAGAGGGGTTACGTGGCCGGTCGAGCGCGTCCAGCGGCTGTTGGATTGCATTGCGTGCACTCTCCCCCTCATACTGCTCGTGTACCGTGACAGTAACATTACCTTTATCCCACTGGCATAACTCGTGTACTCTGTCACAAGGAATTATACATCTACTCGTATGTATTTCGATTGATCGATGTACCAGCCATATCCTTGTACCATTTTATTGAGCAAATCAAGGAATTTGACTTTCTTTCACCGGACAGACGAACTCGGCATCAGCCGCGTTCTGCACCACTTGCGACATAAGCTTTTCCTCAGTCTGCTCCTATCAGCGACATCTGAAGAACAGCCTGAAGCACGTCACACAGGACCAGTTTAGGTAAGGATGGCGACAGCACGACTAAGTTCTTTTTTAAATGAAAACATATTTCCAGTTACAATTCCTAGTTTTATGTTTTTATACTAGCGGTGCCAGCGAATTCTTTCGCGTGAACTTTAGTGTAGTTCCCGCGGCAACTTTATAACGGATTGGGATAAAATGTACCCTAAATATTAACCCAGCCTATAAGCTATAATTATGCCAAGTTTCATTAAATTCTGCCTAGTGGATTTTGCGTGATGCGCGCTCAGAGACAAAAATTCCAAAAAAAATCTTGTTGTGGGCTTGTTGAAGGCGGCAGACGAGCATACAGTCCACCTGATGGTAAGTGGATACTGTCGCCCATAGACATCCAGGATACATGCCAACATTAGTCCAAAATGACAAACGTTGGCACGACCCCGAATGCGCTGCCTACCTTTTGGAAATATAGAAATGGATGGTAAGGGTTGGAAAAATGGGGAGGGATAGGATGGGAATGGGCTCTGGCACATATCACTCACTACCGAAACATGTAGGTAAGATAGTGAGAAATGCAGTACATTTTAAAGGTAGTCTTCTGTGAGAGAGGGGTAACGTGACCAGTCGAGCGCGCCCTGTGGTTGTTGGATTGCAGCGTGCACCCCCCCCCCCCCTCATCCTAAATAATCTCTATCTATACACAAGCCTATTATTGTTTCAACAAATGATATGTTATTGCTTATATTGTACTTATAAAACTACCCGCAAAATTTGGTTCCAAGTTTATGAATTCTATTAGAAAGAATTTTAGAATTCGTGCACGAGGGATGTGTGGCGTTAAAACGCGACGCTGGCCAAGCGGGTTGGCGAGTCCACTGTTGTAGTGGTTCTCCAGCGTTTGTGGTTAGCAGGCTTTGTTATCCCTTAGTCGTCTTTTACGACACCCACCGGAGGAGATGGGATGGTGGTATAATGCGGTGGTATTACTGTAGGTACATCTGTGACCACTGCAACCGTCGCTTCTCCGACAAGACGAAACTACGCGATCACATCGAGGAGAAGCATTTGCACAAAACCTACCACTGTCATATATGTTTAAAGGTAAGTTATACAGGGTGAATATACGTGCACTCTCAACTTTGAATTCTTATCATTGAAACTAAAAAAAAATTTTTCTCCTTCATTTTTAATACTTGTTTCCCAGAAAAAAAAAATTTTTTTTAATTAAAGTCCAACTTTGTTACTCTTTCTTTCTTATTAATTGTAATTTTCGGGGTAAGGGTTGGAAAAACGGGGAGGGATAGGATAGGAATGGGCTCTGGCACAACTCACTTACTACCGAAACACGTAACGAAACACTTCATAGTTTCCCAGAAAAAAAAATCCTTTTTTTTTTTTAATTAAAGTCCAAATTTGTTACTCTTTCTTTCTTATTGATTGTAATTTTCGTTTGTCAACAGTTTGAGAACGTTTTTTTGCTTCAAAGAGTAGTAGTAGCTGCGAACCGGTAGGCCGTGTCAAAAGTGCCTCGTGAGGTCTTCCCCTTATGCTGCAACAAGGGGTTCTTCAAGAAATCTGTGAATAGAATTCGGCGAGGCTGGGCGGCGGTAATCACTTACCGTTTGCGGTTGCCGTGGGCCGCTTGCCCGTCTGCCTCCATTGATATATATAAAAATAAAGATTACATTGAACAACATTAAAGTTTTAATGATAGGAATTCCATGTTAAGAGGGAGTGTTAATAGAAAGATCTGCTCCATTGGCGCGGTTGGTCATGGCCCTGCCTGCTGTGCAATAGGTTCGACTTCCCGTCGGGCAATCATTTGTTGAAAGACAGGCGTTTATTCGGGTCTGGGGCTTGCGCGTGGATCGCAAGTCAATAAGCTCCTATAAATGGGGGAAGCTCTAGCTTCCCGCCACCAGTCACGACCGGTGACTCTTGAAAGGCCACTGGGGCCACAAGAATTTAGCCACTCCGAAAAAAAAAATATCCTGGTACCAGTTCGACTTGTACAATCGCCCAATTACCATATGATAGTTTTAATAAGGCAAATCTCTGCCCAGAACAGTGAGCTCGTTGCCGACTGCTGTATCGCCTCCAGCTCGTGTATCAGGGTGGCGTTTTATTCTTGAATTTTCTCCCCTACAAGTGTTGACCCTCGCCGTCAACACTTCTGTATCAATTATATTGTTATGTGTTTATTAGCTGGTTATGTATATTGTAACATCCACTAATTTAAGGTATTCCATTTGAGTTTATTAATTTTTAAATTTTTCCTTTCTTGTTCTCGATGTAGGTAAATTTTTCCTTTCTTGTTCTCAATGTAGGTAAATTTTTCCTTTCTTGTTCTCGATGTAGGTAAATTTTTCCTTTCTTGTTCTCGATGTAGGTAAATTTTTCCTTTCTTGTTCTCGATGTAGGTAAATTTTTCCTTTCTTGTTCTCGATGTAGGTAAATTTTTCCTTTCTTGTTCTCGATGTAGGTAAATTTTTCCTTTCTTGTTCTCGATGTAGGTAAATTTTTCCTTTCTTGTTCTCGATGTAGGTAAATTTTTCCTTTCTTGTTCTCGATGTAGGTAAATTTCTCCTTTTTTGTTCTAAATGTAGGTAAATTTTTCCTTTCTTGTTCTCGATGTAGGTAAATTTTTCCTTTCTTGTTCTCGATGTAGGTAAATTTTTGTTTCTCATCTTTTTGTTCATTCTTATTACTCTACACTTTTATTTATCACGGCTGGCCTATGTGTAAGTTAAAGCACATGTAGAAAACTATTTTTTATTGTAATTTAGTTAGTAAATGTTTTATATGTGTTTACTACATAAGCCCTCTCTCAATAAATAAGTAATAATAATAGTAATCTCTAATAAACTGCCAAAGAATGTCATTGAAACGATTACACCGGCCTAAAGTAATACGCATCGACTAGTTTTGGTTTTGTGAAGCGTCGTCTCTGTCGTGTGACACAGAGACGACGGTCTACAAAACCGAAGCTAGCCGTTAGTCTCTTTGGTAAAGGCCCGATGTGTATTATTTTCGGCCGGGAAGTGTACCAATTAATTGTTCTTTTTTTTTTTTGTTTTAATTTACAAGAATACACAATAAAGGAATTTTTGTCAGATAATTATACGTGAAATGATTAATCATTTCATTTGACTAAGATAATGAGTTTCTAATTAACTTCCTTCGAAAAGAAACAAATTGTTTCTCTAACTTAATTATTTTTTTAAATTTAATCTTTTAATTTTATTTACTGCTAGCTGACCCGACAGACGTCTTGTCCAAATTTCAATAAGTAAAAAGCACTCAGTTTTTCCCGAATCTTCCAATTTTCCTTTCCCTAAAAACCTTATTCGGACTATTCAGGACATTTAAAAAAAAAATTGCCAAATCGGTGCAACCGTTCTCAAGTGATGCGCTTACCAACGGACAGCATTTAATATTTATTTATATATATTAAATTTACTATTAATAATTGTGATCAATTTGCCTGCCCTTATTTAGGGGCCGAATACACCATATTGCAATCAACATCTTATGTATCCACATTCGGCGAATAAAATGATTTTATTTGAAAAAATAAACAAACCTTCATTATACCTTTTGTATGACAGCCGTCTAAGAACCGTGTGGGATTGGATCAGCACATCCGCAACGTGCACAAAGGGAGACCCAACAACAAAATGTGTCACCACTGTGGGAAAGGATTTCCGGTAAGTATTATACAAATAGGGTCCCACAAAACCACAATGTTTTAATAACTATATCAGTGCGTGCACTCCACCCCCCCCCCTCCCCTCCCCTCCCCTCCCCTCCCCTCCTCCGTCGACACTCACCGCACTACCACTGGTTTTTCATTACGATAAAAATAAATAATTGATAATTAATTTACTCGTATGTGCATAACACTATCTACACTAGACCCCAGTATGTAATCTTGCAGGTGACGTACAATAACAATTTATTTTGATATTTTTTATAATAATTACGCAAATAAAGGGGGGCAACGCCCTTTCATAACGTAATTTATTTTTATATGATCACCATTAATCAGAATTCTTTCATTTCTTATATAAAATTTACAACTACGATACAAGTTACCTTCTATTGATGTGTGAGACATACCGTCGTATAATTTCATATATACAGTATACAAATTGATTGAAGTACCTACATATGTAAAAGTTTTTAAATCGCGTTTTCTACACATTTCATAATGTAAGTCGGCTCTGAACGTGAACGTGTGCACCAGCCGTGGTCACGAGTTTAACTCCGGTGACCACGGCTGGTGTAACCCGTGCCGAAACGTCGGGTTTGCTAAAACGTGGCTAAATATATGCAAATCTCATTAGAGATGAAAGAAAAATACATAGGAAATTTATTAAAAATAAATTTAAAACGTACCATTTAAACCGATTTAACAAGTATCAATTTAACGAGTAGCTAACTACCCTCAAGCAAATGTGCAGTGCCGTGATAAACCCTTCTCATTTGTAAATATTAAATACTAGCGACCCGCCCTCGCTTCGCTTCAGTTTATAGGTTTTTTTTTTTTCAAAATTTCAAAATATAGCCTATATTGGACACGGATAAGTAGCTTCCGATTTGTGAAAGAATTTTTGAAATCGGTTCAGTAGTTTCAGAGATTACCCCCAACATACAAACACACAATTTTACCTCTTTATTATATTAGTATAGAAATAATAAAAAAGGGTACCTAATAATAAGTTCTACCATATTTGTCATAAAAATGTTTTCTACGTGTTTTATTTAGCCTTGTATGAGCTTCGGCCATCAATTGTGTTCGTTTTGTGGCCCCGTTGGACCAAGACGTGTTTGAAAGGTCAAATATTTGTCCGCAGACACAAGCGCAGCTGGAGTCCCACATTCGCACGCACACGGGGGAAAGGCCGTTCATATGTGAATACTGTCCCACTACATTTTCACAGCAATCCAATCTCTACAAACACAATAGACAGGTATTTTTAACTATAAAATAGTTTGTTTTTTAAGTAAAATGATTATTAAATAATAATTAATCACAAAATCTCACAGAACACTATTGTAAAATGTACTGCGTTTCCCACTTAATCCTATTCCCCATTGTACGTACGTGTTTCGGTAGTGACTGAGATATGCCAGAGCCCCATTCCCGTCCTATGCTATCCCTCCACATTTTTCCAATCCTTTCTGCAAATCCGTTCCTGAATCTCCGGCGGTAGATTAAGAATGGATTTGATTTACTCGTACGTGCATAACACTATCCACATTTGCTCAGGTTATTAAAAAAATAGTGCCCACTTGTCCAAAATAGCTTAGAGCATTAAATTGAATTTATGATAGCTCCAGCTCTGATTCAGACTCCAATTAATAATATTATGTTAATTATGTAACTTTAGATATTAATAAAAAACTTAATTTATTTAGCTTTGATTTATTATCGATTATTTATCGATATGTTAATCTGGGCGAGCGCGCTGCACTAGCCGCATTCCTTGTGTCCGTCACGAACGTAGTCCCCGTAGTACGTAACGTGTTATGCACATACGAGTAAATTAATAAAATTTTTAATTTAATAAAAAAAATCCCGAGATACGTGTTAATTTTTAGTTAGATACTAGCGACCCCGCCCTCACTTCGCTTCGGTTTATTAAATTTAAAACAATCGGAATAAGTTATTTTCCTGCGGTAAAATGAAGCCTATATTTTAAGTTAGACTCTAGCCTCTAGCAATACATCGGTGGAAACTGCATTCAATTCCATGCAGTAGTTTTTGCGTGATGCGTGTACAAACATACAGACAGACAAAATTTCTAAAAACTGTTGTTTTGGCTTCTTTTGCTCTAATAAAGACCCCCCATATTAGGTTTTTTTCAATATCTATAATGTACAGACATCGGCCTGTTACAATTTTATTATATGTATAGATAATAGTTTCAGTGTACTGGTTGATATATTAAAATATAACTAGAGATCGGATATATTTACCTATAAGGATATATATACCTATACCTTATTTACCTATAAGGTATAGTGTATGGAAGCGGCTTCTTAAAATAATTTATTTGAAAAACCGAAATTCCGCGATTTCACAACTAATAAGGATACTTATTTATGAAACTCCTCAGCAGTTTTGGGAGGTCTGATGGTGATCAGGACAGAGTCGATAGGATCTAAGGCAACTATTGAAGATATAAACTTCGCATATGGACTCAAATTCTTAGTTTTTTTTTATTATTATTATTATTTATTCACAATTTGTAACAATATTGCCAGGGGTCCCCGCACTGGGCTTCGCCTGTATCGCGAGGAACCAGTTAAAAATTACATAGCAGAATTTACAAAGTTACATAGGTACATTACAATAGAGAGAGTAAGAGATACTTAATAGCACAGAGAACAAAACAGTACAAGAGAAGCTCAAACAAAGAGGTTGTACAAATGAAACTTAAAAACATGACAAAAAAGAAAAAAAAAATATGGCAATTTGTAGGAATGCAGTTCTGAGGGTGTTAGGGATTAACTTTACAACTTTAGGTATATGCATCGTATTCTATAGTCGGAACATAAAATATGTCGATGCCGGGATTGCGGCACTCGCCCGATACAAAAGTGCACTCCATACTTATCCAACACCACAACCTTAGGTAAATATCCACCCGGATATGCGATCTATAAATATAACACACTATTTTTGCAGGACATTATAAATGTTGTAATTCATTTATCTTACAGGTACACTTAAATATAAAATCTAAGAGACTTCTAAATAAAAAACCGAAGGATAAAATCGAAAATAATCAGACCGAGTCCAACCATGTATCGACGGAAAGCTCCCGCCCCGCCGCGTTATATTACACTAGCAACACCGGTTTTGTTATGTAAAAAAATAAAATGTATACAGGCTGGAATAAGAAATACCGGCACCCTCTTAACACGGAATTTCTTTCGTGAAAATTAAAAACCCTTTTCTACGACTTTTTAAAACACAGTACTTTTTTCATACATTACACTTCTCGCGCCGGTGTACATAGGGGCCGTTCAAGTATTACATAAGCAGAATTTTAGTCATTTTTAACCCCCAAGGCCCCAAGACCCCCCCCCCCCCACCCTTTTTTTGAAACATCATTTAATGTACCTTTTTTTGAGGGGATACATCACGTTCAGAAAAGAGCTGCTCTCTTTCTGAACGTGATGTTCTAATTGTCGACGATCCCACTCTCACAGGCGGACTGGAATCCCTCGGCATTCGGAGAGACGTTGCGTCTCCCTGCGTGTTCTACCGCCTGTACAATGGAGAACGCTTTGAACATTTGTTCAACACAATTCCCACCTCGGGTTTCCACAACCGGTGCTTCCGTCACAGAAGTGCGGTTCATCAGCATTTCCTCGATACGGAGGTGTCGCGCACTGTTCGGTCCAAAACCCATCTTATACCGAACCCGTAGGTAGACTGGAACGAACTCGAGAGGTCTTTCCATTACGCTACAATAAGGGATTCTTTAAGAAAGCTGTGAATAGGAGATTGCAAGGTCTACCGGTGACATTTATCATCACGTGGTTCCGCTTGTTCGTCCGCCTAATTCCCTATATAAAAAAAAGTTGAACAAAAATTGTTAATTGTCACAATAGTTAAGAGCGTGCAAATATTTTTTATTAAATCCTGTATAATTGTTTTCTTAAAATAAAAACCGACTCCAGTACACCCGTAAGGCTTGCTTCACACCTGTTTTTAATAGCTATAAATGTGTATATAGGAGTAAAATAAATACATTACAAATAAAACTTGTATTTTATTACCTTTTGACCCAAATATCTTATTTATATTTATTTCTATACATATTATTATTTATTTCTATCACTGAAATAACATAAGCTGAAAATAGGTTCAGTATCCAGATTAGAATCGATTCTAACAGTTTTTATGGTAGGATTTTCTCTTCATAACTAATTGTTAATTTCTAGTACCTATCTACATATTTTATTCTACGCGCAGTTGTACTCTACAATAGTCGTCCGCTCCATGTCCATCATTACCGTGTACTGAATATTGAGCGCTACGAACCTTTTAAGTAGAGTGCTCGCCACCAATGAAGTCCTGCGGAATTTCAGGGGACTAAATATGACAGGTCGTCCGTTCTGCCAATTAAATAGTATTATGTCCGTTTATAATTTACTTCCTAATTTAGACACATCTATATTGGTAGATGTAAATAAAAATACATAATTTGATAGGGTAAATTGAAACCAATAAGCTGTGGAAGTCTTATGTCGGCCGATCACAGCGTCGCGCTTACGAGACTTCTTTTGTGGCGCCTACTTTAGAACATCATAATTTTACGTTTGTAACTTTGACTTTATTTTTTCTTCATATATCGCAATGGTGCAATTACCACATTCTGCCAGTGTCAAGTTCTCTTCGTATTAAACAGTTACAAAGACTAAAACGTATCCTGTAAATGTGCACTCCCGTCGAAGTAAAGTCGCTCGATAAAGCGATAGTAGGTTTACTGAGGGCAAGAGGACTGCTTGGAACGCAATCCCACGCCTTTATTTGATTAACACAAACAGCAGTCACGAATAACAATTCGAAGTTTAGTAAACTATCACTATTAAACCGCAAAACGTATAATAAACAATTTTTACAATAATCAGACAAAAACTCGACTTCACTTCTCGAGTTCCCGCTAAGGTCTTTTTTTTTATTTTAACCGTAAAATAATTTTATGTTTCGCTGCAACGGTTTTATATATTACTAGCTGTGTCCGCGACTTCGTTCGCGTGGAATTTTAATTTTTAAATTCTAAATCGGCATATCTTTTCTTCCCGTCAGCCGATTTCGATGAAGCAAAGCCTATTCGAAGCGCCAAGCTAAGCTTAATTAACCTGAAACCCCATGAAAATCCGTCCAGTAGTTTTGGGGATTATCGTGTTCAAACAGACAGACAGACAAAAGCTTTCAAAATCGTCTTTTTGTATTCTGATACTCTTCGTTCATCGCCACCAATCAGTTTTTGGTAAATATATTCAATGTACAGACACGCTGGTTTTACAGTTTTATTATATGTATAGATAAATTAATTGACGTAATAAATTAATTAATATGTATAGATAAATTAATTCAATCAAATTGAAATTAATTTGAGATTTTGCGTTATTTCAGTGACACATAGTATAAAGAGACATAGGGCAGACTTGGTGGTGCATGTGTATTGTCCCCCTGCGACATCCGCCATAATACGTGACGACATTAGTCCAGAATGACGAACGTTGACGCGCCTGTCGCCGGAGATTTAGCAACAGATTTGGAAAAACGATTGGTAGAATGGGAAGGGACAATAAATATATCGGGATGAAGAGTTTTCTTCGTCCCATTCACCTCGCAGTCCTCCTTGAGGGAAATGGAATGGGGAGTCAAGAGAACAATGGATTAAGGATTCTAATGCACGAACATGTGCAACGCCGGCTCTAGCCCATGTAGCGCCCGGGTGCAATCAATACCCTGGCGCCCTCTAGTAGACTCTTTGGAGGCGTCGCGAGCGGCGCTCGGCGCCCCCTAACACCCTGCGCCCCTGTGCGCCGCACACCCTGCACCATAAGTAAATACCATAAGTGCCCGCGCGCCCATTTCAAATGAACTTACACTCTATTGACTTAGAGATCATTTTGCTACCGGGCGGCAACGTGTCAAACGTACATACATACACTGTCTTTGGATTACAGATTTTGCCGCGCGCGTGTTGTATTAAATAAAATTGTTATTTGTGTAGTGTAGTAATGCGGTATGACAAGCGCCGAAAGCGTAATAAAAGTAAAAAAAATATTATTGTTAATGACTATTTATTTTTTGCTTGCGCATACATATTTGTCGTAAGTAACAAGTATATAAAACTGTGCAATGGCGTTAAGTTCAATGAAATATCCAAAAATTCAGCGCTCGACAGGCGCCCCCGGGCGCTCCGCGCCCGGGTGCACCGCACCCCTTGCACCCCCTGGTAAAGACGGCCCTGAACATGTGGATACAGTAACCACCCCTTCTATCGTCCACTGTTGGACTCGGCATGCCTACTTGTGCTCGTTGTTTTTTGTGTGAGTCGTAAAATGTCACGCTGGCCAATCGGTTTAGCGAGTCCACTGTTTTAGAGGTAGTTCCTAAGGGCTTGTGGTAGTCTTAGTCGCCTTTTAGGAAGAGATGCGTTGGTGGTATGTTAATGCTACGGCCAAATACCTAAAATAGGCCTCCGGTATTCTTTTATGGTCGCCTAAAACTACCTATTTAATACAAATGTTTTACAAAAAATAAAATCAGATTTTTAACTTCCGACAATAAATATAAACGACAGAAAGACCGACTTGTTCTTACGTCATACATGTGAAGTGACTTTTTATCGAAATATTTTTACGACTTTGTAAAACGTATTTATTTACTGCACATTTTTTATTTTCAAAATATAAGTTTACAAACTGTTGTGAAAACATGAAAGCCGCACTGTTGCTACTGCTTAGTTGTATTGGTAATTTTGTTTATTTTATTTCAATTGCTCAATATAACAGCCGGAGAAACAAGGACTTTATTTTTTCCTAAATTAAATCCGGCGCTCAATCTGGCACACCTTTATACCTATATATAGTATACTAGTGACTTATAAGTCCTTTTTTTTGCAAGGCATTTTTTTTTTCAAAATAAAATATAGGATAATGTAGCTTCCTATTTGTGAAAGAATTTTTGAAATCGATTCATTAGTTCCAGAGATTACCCCCAATATATATCTACAAACACGAAATTTTACCTCTTTATTATATTAGTATAGATATATAACTAGAGAAGAATATATATACTAATTTAGAGACATCGAGACCGCGCCAAGACGGCATCGTCGCCCTCCACTTTTCCTCAAATTCTGCCTTCTGATTATTCTTATTACTATTTTAAAACGCTCCACCCGGCTGTCACTCGAAAGTAGCGCCATCTGGTACCGTTTTTTAACATATAACTGCCATTTCACTAAAGTCTGTCCAGTAGCTTTTGCGTGCTCGTCCAGACAGACCAATCCAAAGAAAAATGTTTTGGGCTCTATAGCATTCGTAATTTATTTTGCAATCACTTCATAAAATATTTCATGTACAGACAGCAACACGCTAATGTACCCAAAACCATGCGACTCCATACCTTACTGCTAACGAATTAAGGTACCAATGGGTATACGTTGACTGTTGTTGCTCTGTTACAATTTTATTATATGTATAATTAATAATTATAAATCTAACTTTGTGAAAGAACTTGATGTTATTGAGCTAGCTTGCTAGCTAATAATTTATAGAAAATTCTACTAATATTCAAGTCTCAATGCAAAGTAAATTATAATAATAGAATATATTCTGGCTATCGAAACGTCACAACGTCAAAGGATCCCCAGTAAAAAGGACAAGAAACTGACTGATAATAAAGCTGCTTAATCGATCAATTATATTGAGCAATTTCACGGATTGCATTGCATCTTTTGATAGTTTATGCAAGGTACGATTCAATAATATTGGGCAATGACGTTATTGTACAATTTTATTGTAGGTCTTGGGGCCGCCTTAGTCAGGGAATATATTGTCTATTAATTTTTTTTAGTGGTAACATTTTGCGAAGATGCTAAAACCGTGTACTTAGCCATAGACACAGATGCGAAAATCAACTCAAATAACTTGGGAAAAACAATGAAACAATTGGGAGACAGCATTATGCCCAAAGTGAGAAAAGGAAAAGTTAACAAAGAATTTACGAAACTTCTACGAAAAGTAAATGCTATTGTATCCCGTAAGAATGATAGTAGAGAAACAGATCTTTCAGCGAAAGACACAAGTAGTGATAAAGTTCCCAACGATGCCCTTCATGACCCAAAATTTAAGGCTTTCATGGAGAATTTATTCAAAGGATTGTCTGATTCGACGATGACTTTTGAAGCAGACTTGGAAGTATTGCCCGAGTATATTGCACATAATCAAACGGCGGGAAATATGCCGCAATTTGAAAACAGTAAAATAACAAAAGAAAACACTGATGGAAATAAGATAAATGAAATAGTATCAGATGCACTGAAATTTCTTATAATGGATACAAAGAATACAAGCTTCAGTTTCGGGTCTTATTTGGCGGGTGCTATAGAGAAATTGACAGGTTTTGAGGAGCAATCTTCAAAGCAATCTGTCATGGATAAATTATATGGCATTCTTAATGGTGATGGTATGAAGGAAAAAAAATGTAGCTCTGGAGAGACAGATGAAGATAAGGATTGTGTAAATAATGGTATGGAAATAAATGTGTTAAATCTGTAAGAAAAGACCTATTCATTACACCAGTGGTCGTCAAACTGCGGCCCGCGACAAAGCAAACAATTTTAGTATAATAGATAATATCAAAATATGATTTTGCACATGAAGTTAACTAAATAGAAGTACGCGGGTAGGTATAAACTTCCTCCTGTTCTTTGTGTCCGTTAATTGTATGCTAGTTAGTTCATTGAGTTGGCAAATAAAGACTTCACATTGGTTACAGGTAGCAATTGCCATACAAAATCTATGGGGCAATCGCGTTTTGACAGCTCATAAAAAATATGTCAATTGATTGGTGGTGTCAACTAAACAACCCAAGAATGTGCGGCCCGCAGTGATACCTCATATTGTCCTATGTGGCCCTTGACCAGAAAAGTGTGACGACCACTGCATTACACTGTTGATAATAATCAGCGCCGGCTCTAGCCCATGTAGCGCCCGGGTGCAATCAATACCCTGGCGCCCTCTAGTAGACTCTTTGGAGGCGTCGCGAGCGGCGCTCGGCGCCCCCTAACACCCTGCGCCCCTGTGCGCCGCACACCCTGCACCATAAGTAAATACCATAAGTGCCCGCGCGCCCATTTCAAATGAACTTACACTCTATTGACTTAGAGATCATTTTGCTACCGGGCGGCAACGTGTCAAACGTACATATAGTCCCGGAATGAGCTAAATGCGCGCGCGGTATGAGGTGTGGGGACCCGAGCACACCCCCCTCTCAGCCGTCTCGCCGCACTTGTGCCGGCTAGTTAAGGGATGCGCTTGCTCACTTTCTATTGTTTCTCTTGCGTCATCGATATAACACGTGTTCGGTAGATTTTTACTATAAATTTAAAATACATTTTACTTTTAAAATGAGTGACCAAGCTTATTCAAAAAAGCTTTGTTGTTTTTTATTAACTTTATTTCTCAAAACTAAACATTAAATATCTGTTTAAAACTAAAAATTATGTATACCTACTTACTATATTATCTAATGTGTGATAAATAATAAATAAATAAATAATGAAAGTAAATAAAAATGTTAAAAAATAAGTTATGTTTTTTATAATTATTTGTGTTTTACTTCTGACCGTGACATTTAAATTAAAAATATCGACTAAAACCGATATCGATCTTTCAGTAAGATCATTGTAGTACAACACTAAAAACAAGTGACAAAAAATGGTCACATTCCTTCCGCACGCATTTAGCTCATTCCGGGACTATACATACACTGTCTTTGGATTAGAGATTTTGCCGCGCGCGTGTTGTATTAAATAAAATTGTTATTTGTGTAGTGTAGTAATGCGGTATGACAAGCGCCGAAAGCGTAATAAAAGTAAAAAAAATATTATTGTTAATGACTATTTTTTTTTTGCTTGCGCATACATATTTGTTGTAAGTAACAAGTATATAAAACTGTGCAATGGCGTTAAGTTCAATGAAATATCCAAAAATTCAGCGCTCGACAGGCGCACCCCTTGCACCCCCTGGTAAAGACGGCCCTGATAATAATTATAACTTGATCTGAAATTTATGTTTGATATTTCCATATGAAACCATCCATTTCAATTAGAATAGCTGATAGGCAAGTCTGACAAATAAAATGCAGCGTTTTTGATTAGAAAAATGGACTTATTTAGATCAGATCACTTTATCACTTTGATCGAATAAATGGACTTGAAATTTTATATTTTCTGTTCTAAGAATAATATGAAATTGAAATACGAATAAATTGAAATACTAAAAAAATAAGGCAATTATTTTTTTAGTCAATTTAGCACCGTTGTCAACCATTTAGCGCGTCTTTGGTGTCAATTTTGATTCTAACCTTTTATTTTTTAAAACTAATAAAGTAATAACATTACATACAAAATACACAAAATACAAAATATGGAAAGTATCAAGGTCTTTCCAGTTAGCTACGATATGGGGTTCTTCAAGAGAGCTGTGAATAGGACTTTGCAAGGTCGGCGGTGCGCCCGCACGCCCCCTGGTGTTGCAGGTGTCCATGGGCGGCGGTAACACTTACCACCACGTGGGGCCGCTTGCTTGTCCGCCTACTAGTCTATAAACAAAAAAAAATCAACATATTTATGTTGCACTATAAACATATTTATGTTATCCAAAAAATGTTGCCATGTAAAAAAATGAATACACCGTTGTGTCACGTTTCGTTTGCCACACTATTCTAATAAATAAATAAATAATAACTAACGGCATACTCAATGGCACACACTACAAAATGTCCCTGTATTGTGGGTCCAAAGACGCACAAAGACGAACACAACACGTGCAACTTTCGGACCCAACACGTCTTTAAGCAAAGGATTGTCCGATCGGGAATCGGACCCGGGACTTATTGCATAGCAAGCAGGGTCACTACGAACTGGGCTAATTGGTCGTCAAAGCAACCAACACGTTTCTGAAACTATAATAAATGTAGGTATATATAAAATTCTCGTGTCACAATGTTCGTTCCCGTACTCCTCCGAAACGGCTTGACCGATTCTCATGAAATTTTGTGAGCATATTGAGTAGGTCTGAGAATCGGCCAACATCTATTTTTCATACCCCTTAGTGATAAGGGTTGTCCACCCTTAGCGCCATCTGTTGGGCAGCCACAGCAACGCGTGGCCGGGCACAGCTAGTGTAGGTATATAAAGGCGATTTTTAATTCGAGTCACGGATATGACGTAGAACTGTCAATAAAGTGTCATCTGCGCACACATTTTCTGTTTGTTATTTCTACGTCATATCCCTGGCTCGAATAAATATCCCCTTTTTTTTATGTACGAAGGCGGCAGACTAGCATACAGTCCACCTGATGGTAAGTGGATACTGTCGCCCATAGACATCCGCGATACATGCCAACATTAGTCCAAAATGAGAAACGTTAGCACGCCCCCGGATGCTCTGACTACCTGTGGAGATATAGGAATGGATTTGGAGAAAGGGTTGGGAAAAATGGGGAGGGATAGGATGGGATGGGAATGGGCTCTGACACATCTCACTCACTACCGAAACACGTACGTACATTGGGGAAATACGATAGTGGGAAATGCAGTACATTTCAAGGTAGTCTTCTGTGAGAGAGGGGTAACGTGGCCAGTCGAGCGCGTCCAGCGGCTGTTGGATTGCAGCGTGCACTCTCCTCATCAATTTAATAGCCATTCGATTAGTTTTTTATGAATGATGTGCGACGTGGCCGCTTGAAGCGGCATATAGTTAGGTGTGAGAGCAGGTATTCTCTGGATGCGGAAGGCGTTCCAGTATGTTCTGCAACAGAAATGAAGAATGCGTTCTTGGCGGAAACAATAAAATTTGATTTTTCTTCTGAAACCACTTCTGTTTAATTTCATGTAACAAAACAAAGAGAGCGTGAACTATAGACAAACTTATTCACTATAAACCAGAGATTAATAAATGTACAGTGCACTAACACAGATGCTAAAATATATGGTTCACTAAATACAATATATATTTATCGGTGCGAACTAACACTTAACAGTATTCATTTTAAAGGTAAAATAGCAGTGTTGAGAGCATGTCGGTATTTTTTATTTATCGATATATGAAATGATCGCAATAGTATCAAATTATACAGAATCTAAGCTATTGAAAGTCGCGGACAAGTTCTGTTACAGAAAATTTCATCAACAATGATACTGTTAGCTCAAAGAGAATGGCGCCAATTTTTGAGCAATACGTTAGGGTCAATGACTTTTATGATCCAATTAAGTATAAAAGAGCATAAGCATTTCACGGTGGTTACTCGGACTTAGAAAATGGTCCCGATGATTACTTCAAAAGTTAGCGACGTTGTTGATCAAATTTAATGAATTTCATTCGCAAGAGATTACATTTTAGCGGGTGAAATTGTGATCGAAATGAATCGATTGATAATATTCGTTCCATACGAGTGAAGTACCTACAAAATTGATTAATATATTAGACAAAATATATTTCCCTGAACAAATCCGATAAAACTCGATAATAATTCGATACACGAATACGAAAACCACCGGACTATATTTCTCCACATAGTGTGTAATACAATTCAGTAGTTATAATTACCGATCGACCAGCCGTAGGATGTAGGATCGTTATATGTCAGAAGGCCGCTTCCTGAGTAAGTCGCGCACCAGTAGTCATAAATTACACTTACATATTTTCATTTTTATGCGATAATACCCTATAAATATATGTAACGGGTATTCATCGTCACTAAAGATGTTTTTTTCGCCAAAGTGATGGTCCACTTCATACTGCTCTAAAATTCATACTGCGTTGCTCTTTCGTGTAGCGCTCCATATTCACCAACTTTCTGTCTTTAAATAACATCTATAAATAAACCAGTTGCCAACGCGCGAAATTTAAATCCGGCGATCAATCTGGGACACCTTACCATATACCTTTTTTTTTGAAGTATTAAATAAAAAAAATATATTTGGTCTGATGACGTCACACTAATTACTAAGGGTTTTAATAAAATGAGTTTTATTTTTATATGCATTTATTTTATATATAAATACACATTTACAGACATTCTTCAGTGTTAAAATACAGGTCAAGTGCGAGCTGGAGGTTAAAATAGGATTTTGAAAAATGTTTAGGATTTTACAAAAAAAAAGTCTGGCAAATGAAATGACACAGAAGGGGCGCCAGATTAAAAAAAAAAGTAAGGCTCGTTTACACAAGGAGTTTCTCGAACTGTTCGGGCGAGAATTATGTATACGATTCTCGTGTGCGACCAAACTACTCGTACATACAATTCTCGCCTACAAGTGTTCACACGATGATAAAAACTCGATGATAATAATGATGATAAGAACTCGATGATAATAATGATGATAATAACTCGATGATAATGATGACAAAAACTCGATGATGATAATGATGATAAAAACTCGATGATAATGATGACAAAAACTCGATGATGATAAAAACTCGATGATAATAATGATGATAAAAACTCAATGATAATAATGATGATAAAAACTCGATGATAATGATGACAAAAACTCGATGATGATAAAAACTCGATGATAATAATGATGATAAAAACTCAATGATAATAATGATGATAAAAACTCGATGATAATGATGACAAAAACTCGATGATGATAAACTCGATGATGATAATGATGATAAAAACACGATGATAATAATGATGATAAAAACTCGATGATAATGATGACAAAAACTCGATGATAATGATGATAAAAACTCGATGATAATAATGATGAATAAAACTCAATGATAATAATGATGACAAAAACTCGATGATGATAATGATGACAAAAACTCGATGATGATAATGATGATAAAAACTCGATGATAATAATAATGATAAAAATTCGATGATAATAATGATGATAAAAACTTAGTGATCAGATGATGATATTAATTATTATTGAAAACAGCTGTTTATACTATCTTTTGACCGATGTTCAAGAAACTCGCGTTCGAAAAGGTCTCCTTGTGTAAATGAGCCATTATGCTGACAAAATGTACTCGATACAAGATTATAATTTCTGTTCCAAAATTAGTATGAATCTGAAACTTAACTGGAAACAGACATATTATTTTAAACATTTTGGTGCATTTTTAGTCAATTTATAACGTGTCACTGAAATAACGGAAAAGCTGAAATGTAGAGTGCGCGCCACCAAAGAAGGGTGTTTAAGGGAACTAAATATGACAGGTCGTCCGTTCTGCAAAATAAATAGTATTATGTCCGTTTATAATTTACTTGCTAATTTAGACACATCTTTATTGGTTGGTGTAAATAAAAATACATAATTTGATAGGGTACATTGAAATCAATGAGCTGTGGAAGTCTTATGTCGGCCGATCACAGCGCCGCGCCTCCGGGACTTCTTTTGTGGCGACTACTTTAGGTAGTTCAGTATACAGTAAAATCGTTTTTAACAGTTTTTCCTATAGATCCTTGTTTTAATTATAATTTTATAGTATAACTCTAGTATTATCTTATCAACCGAGCCGCGAAAGCACATCGACTGGTGCCCGGTCTCAGTAATGAGCGCTACGAACGTTTCATACAGTACAACATAACTTATATGTTGGTACACGTTGGTAACTGTTGATTTCTCTAAAATAATTTTATTTTTCGAAATTGATTGACGTACCCTAGGCTTTGCGTTATTTCGGTGACACTTTTGTATAATAACAGTTGAGAATTTTTTTTTATATCGGTACTGATGGTATTTTTGTTTTTTCATATATGTGACATGTCAATGGTGCAATTAGCACATTCTGCCAGTATCAAATTTCCACCGTAATAAACAATTTCAAAGTTTAAAACGTATCCTGTCAATCTCCAGTCCCGTTGAGGTAAGTCACGAGTCGCTCAGAAAAGCGATACTTTGAAGTTTAATAAACTATCACTATAAAACCACAAAATGCATAAAATGCACATTTTTTACAATAATTAAACTAACTTCACTTCTCGAGTTCCCACCAAAAAGTTTACCTAGCGATAAGTGTATACTGTCGCCCGTGGACACCCGCGGTACATGCCAACTTCAGTCCACAATAACAAACGTTGGCTCGCCCCTGGATACGCTGTCTTCCTTTGCAGCCTTCCTTGTATCAATGGATTTAGAGGAAGGGTTAGGAAAATGGGGATAGAAAGTGTAATCAACAAAGTAATAGTAAATAAATATCAAATAGAAACTTGCTCCAACATGAGATTTTAAAGATATCAATTATTTTTAAATATTGCACTAGTCCTGATATCTTGAAAATTAGGACCGAGAATTTAGTTTTATATAGAAAAGAGGTGGCAGATGCTCATACAGTCCACCTGATGGTAAGTGGATACTGTCGTCCATAGACATCCGCGATACATGTCAACATCAGTCCAGAATGACAATCGTTGGCACACCCCCGGAACCAGAATGCGTTAGCCTGCCCATGAAGCTTAAGGAATAGATTGGGAGAAAGGGTTGGGATGGGAATGAGCTCTGGCATATCTCACTCACTACCGAAACACGTACGCACATTGAGGAAATACGATAAAGTAGCAAATGCAGTATGTTTCAAGGCAGAGAATGGGGTCCTTTAACTCAGATAATGTCAGAAACAGATACAAAGCCTGTGTCGCTAGTATAATATAACGCGACAGGGCGAGGACTGTCCGTTGACGTTTGATTCGACTCAGTGTGACTATTGGCTTTATCCTCCGGGCTTTTATTTGCAATTTCCGTCGGCTTTTTTTTTAAATGTACCTACAAAAAATAATTGTGTATTTATATAAAGTTTTACAAAAATAGTGGAAAATATTGTAATATGTCAATCAGTACAAAATTATTATATCTAACTAAAACCGATATATATTTCATTATTTGTTATTACATTAACAATAAATAATTTGTGATTAATTTATTCGTATGTGCATAACACTATCCACACTCGCTCAGGTCTTTGACCTTTGCCCGCGCCCGCTAGTGCGTACGTGCAAGTAGGTATCATCTACGTAACGTGTTATGGGGCCGTTCAAGTATTACGTAAGCAGAATTACGTAAATAAATATTGCTGACGTAATCGCCATTCAGCCCCCCCCCCATCCCAATTTGGTGCTTACGTAATACATGAACGGCCCCTATGCACATACGAGGAAATTGATCTTTATTTATTTTTACACTTCATTACACAGTATCGTACAAAAGGTGAGCTTAATGCTCTACCAGCCAACCTTTGGGTTGATCAGAGAGATTCAATTAGAGGAGGTGCGTGAAAGACACAATTTAGATGGTGCAGTAAAATAAATATAATACATTATTACGTACATACCAACTTACACACATACATAGGTATATACATAAGAATAAATATAATACATTATTACGTACATACCAACTTACACACATACATAGGTATATACATAAGAATAAATATAATACATTATTACGTACATACCAACTTACACACATACATAGGTATATACATAAGAATAAATATAATACATTATTACGTACATACCAACTTACACACATACATATGTAAAGAAAATATATTTCTTTCATTTGAGTTTTGTCGCGCTCCGCGCTGTCGGTAGATCTATCATAGTGTCGGTAAAAGAGGGTAGGATATGGGATGGCGTGAGGTGAAGACAATCGTGCGAACTGTCAAATTGTAGGTCAAGATCAGTAAGACTATTGTAAATAATAGATTGTAGAAAGGATTGAAGAATAAACTTTATATGTCGTTTCTTTGTATACCGAAGCAACGCAATATAGTTAGTTTCATTTGACAATCCTTAAAGTGTGAAAATAATCGACATTATACATATATACATAAGAATAAATATAATACATACAAGGTATACATAATCAACGAATACATTATATAAAAATGAAATATCCACATAAGTTATATTAAGAGAAACAATAAAAAAAAATATGTTGCTGAGAAAAATAAAATAATGCAGCCGACTGAGTTTGACGATTTATATTTAATGTAATAAAATATATATATATATATATCGTTTTTAGTTAGATATTTTTATAGTTTTAGCGTACCGATTGACATACCTCAAGATAATTGACCTTCCATTGTCTTCTTCTGTTTAAAACTTCACCGGTGGCTACAAAACGGATTAAAATATTTTCCACTGTTTCCACGTAAAAACTAATGAAAAAAAGGGGGAATTAATAACAGTAATAATAAAAACGTTAATTACATAATTGATTTTGCATCAGAAAGCTGGATATCAATATTTCAATGCACAATTTAATCTTGCTTTTGCATTTAATCTGACATGTTCAATGCAGTGTTCAATGCAATTGATATCTCAATAATGTGGCGAATTTTTTTTAACATAAACGTGATAAATGTGAATAAAAAACAGAAAGTACGAGTGAGAACAAGACAAGGGGCGACCTAATTGGATACCATGCTGATCCGAGCGACAAACATGAAATTTGACAGGAAGGATTTTGTATTTGTATTTTTTTTTATGTACGAAGGCGGCAGACTGGTATACAGTCCACCTGGTGGTAAGTGGATACTGTCGCCCATAGACATCCGCGATACATGCCAACATTAGTACAAAATGACAAACGATGGCACGACCCTGGATACCTTTTGTTGATGAAAGAATGGATTTGGAGGAAGGGTTTGGGAAAATGTGGAGGGATGGGATGGGACATTGCAATACGTACATATATTGCGGAAGTAAAATTTAGTGGGAAATGTAGTACATTTCAAAGTACTAGGATTTGGTACATTTGTACTAGATTATTTTACAGGGTGTCACAGGTGAGATTATTAAAAAAATATCGTGTAAAATAGAATTTAAGTAAAAACTCAAACATCTTTTTAAAGCTGGTAGTTTATTGGTAAATTGAGTCGAATGGCGTAAAAAATAATCAAATTTGACGCTTGGACCAGTTATGCATAATTCTATCCAATTATGAAAAACGCTTACCAGTTTCACGTGTTTGTATAGATTGGATCGCTGTGAGCATGTAGTGGGGCAGTATTTACATTTGAACGGCCTTTCCCCCGTATGAGAGCGGATGTGTGCATCCAGCTGCACTTTTGTCTGTGGACAAAAATTTGACATTGAAGTCGGATGTTTTATTCGAGTCGGGGATATGACATGAAGAACTGTCAAATATAGTGAAATTTGTACGGAGATGACACTTTATTGATAGTTCTACATCCTTGACTCGAATAAAAAATACGACTATAGACAAAACTTATTAGTTTTTTCCTGTAACTGCTATATTTTTTGGTTTTTATTTCTGTCCCCGTCTGTCCGGTCTGTCTCCACTGGGGACACGTCTGTCCCCAAAGGGGACAGATTGAACTTTATGTTAATTTTTTAGTTCGCTTTCTCCCTTCGACATATATTTTCTTGACGTAACGATGTTGCCAAAGTATAAGAATATCTATACATCTATACAATATAATATATACATATATACACGTCTGTCTGTATACGACATATTTTCTGAGAATACAGATACAGAGGTCAAAACAAATTTTTTTGGAATTTATCGGTCTGTCTGTCCGTTCGTCTGTCTAAACGCGCATCACACAAATATCCATGGATATGAAATAATAACATAGTTATAGCTCATGAGCCGGGATAACATTTACGAGATTTTTATCTAGATCCAACACAGTTCCCACGGGAATTGAACTAAACACACATATTACGACCAATTCGACCAGTAGACCAGTTGGTAGTGACCCTGCCTGCTGTTCGATTCCGGGTGGAGCAATCATTTGAGGTGTCTGTTCGAGTCGGGGTGTTGCACGAGTTATGTTCGTCTTCGTGTGTGTCTCTGGACCCACGACACAGGCAATGTAAAGATTACTTGTAAATGTAACTGCAATGTGTTTATCCGTTTGTCGTGAAAATGTCGTCTGTTAAGTTTAAGAGCGATGATAGCCCAGCGGTATCTATACTCGACACACTCGAAATATAAAGTGAGTGGAAGGCAACCAGGACGCTATCGTAGGGAAAGACATCCCGAGGTCAGCAGACAACGGGCGTTCACGTCGTACGTTCAAGGAGCGACGGACAAAATTGGAACAGTATTAAGAAAATACTCCATTAAGACTATATACACCGACGTGGAAAACCCGCGCACACCAAAGGATATTAATCCAGGAAATGGGATTTAACCGTTGGAAATTACGTTTAAATATACATTAAAAGTAAAATAAACGCTTGACAATTGATAACTATAAATTTTGCGACTCGTATACACAGAAAAATGTCACAAAAATATATTTTTTTTTAATTTTCTATTATTCCGTTAGGGAATTTGCTTGCTTGAAAAGGTTTTGCTTGTATGGGGGTGGGGGGGGGGGGGGGGGGGGGGTTGTATGCTGAGGTGTTTTGAAGGAAATCACTTCACAGAGTTATAAAGTTATGTTATAACACATTATACAATCCACGGACGGTTTGTTATCTATTTAATATGTAACGACGAGGGAAACTTGTATTGAAGTATCAATAACGTCCAGAGTGTAAGTATTCGCCAACCGTTAGGTAGAAGACTCTCGACGGCGGCGCGGCGCATGCGCAGAACTCCCGCGCATCGAGCCGGCCGGCGCACACGCAGCGCTTTAACCATGAGCGCCGAGCGATTCTACCTTGTAAGGTAAGTATTTTATATACGACACACCACACGGGAAATGGACAACGCCCTAATCTGTGAGAGCTCATGCTACAATAGCCGGACTATATAAATGTAATGTTATACTTACTGGAAATGCCTTGTTACAATACTGACAGATTTTGTTGTACCGCCTCGGTTGGTGCACGTAACGGATATGGTGGTCCAAACCGACGCGGTTTTTAAGCGGCTGCGATACAAAAAGTTGTACACTTATTAACAGACAACAACACAGATCCACACATTTGTTAGTAACAATCACTTATCCTATGTTCATGGCCGTCTTAGACCATTCAGGGGCCCTCGGGCACACAGAGTTTGGGGCCCTTTTAGAAAGCCAAAAGAAAACATCAGAATTTACTTTTGTATAGTGACTTTACTGGTTATCACGGTTAGTTTTATACAAATCAAATATAAGTGATGTGATTACTGTTTTGAGAATTGGACTTACGTTGATGTTAATGGTTTCTTTTGAGTTGGCTATCAAATGAAAGGATTCCACGAGTAGAATACGAAATTATACTTAAATTGTTAAAAAAAATAATTTTACTTATTTATTGATTAATTGGATAAAAAAATTATAGGCACTGGATTTCGGGGCCCCCATCGGGCCGGGGGCTCTGGGCTCGTGCCCCACATGCCTTTAGGGTAAAGACGGAACTGATAACAGTAATCAAATGATGATAACAGTTGTTATACTAGCTTTGAACTAGTTTGTGTGAATGAGCCATTAGTTCTACTATTGTACATTTTGAGGCCCGGATAACGAAACAATTACGAATTTCAGAATTAGTTACAATAAAAATTAATTGATCTAATTATTATTAATCAGGGTTCGTAAAAAAAGACGTAAAGACGGAACTTCCTATGTTAGTACTTAATATGTAAAAGAAATGTCTTATTAATTGCCACATTAGAGAACAATCGTACCAGTTTGTTCTCATCTTCAGAATGATTTTGCCGCTGCCACCAGGAGATTTGTTTCGCCAGATAGCATTAAATCTATCTGTGTGCGAACATTGTCTATGCGTCTACAAGGAGAGTTTCTCGAACATCCGTTAAAATCTAGTATATACATCGAGTTTTTATCGTTACGTGAACAGTCGTTGACGAGAATCTATCTATATCTATCTATATATATGTATATATATAAAAATGAATGTTGGTATATCTGATGTTAATAGACTTCGACACCGTTTGACTGATCACCATGAAAGTTCGCACATATATGTATTTTTTCACGGAGAAGGTTTTTATGCTATCGACTTTGTAGTAACTCGCCACTAGATGGCGCTGCAGCACATCAACTTCTATACCGTTCAACCGATCGCCATGAACATCGGTATCGGTATTTGAGCACGGAGAATATTTTCGAGCTATCGACTTTGTTATAACTCGCCACTAGATGATGCTGCAGCACATCAACTTCTATACCGTTCAACCGATCGCAAAAATCATATCGACAGCAGAACAGAATAATTTGTGATTTTATATACAGAGGTAAATAAATATACACAGGCAGGACAACGTATAATAATGTATAATAAAGCATGAAACAGTAAGATGTATAATACAACAGCTAACACTCTTTACATAACTTACCTTCGTACATATATGACATTGGAACTTCTTATACAAATGCTTCTCCTCGATGTGATCGCGTAGTTTCGTCTTGTTGGGGAAGCGACGGTTGCAGTGGTCACAGATGTACCTACAGTAACATCACATATAATCTGTTCCAATCCAATTTGTTTAAAATGTAAACAAACATGGTGCCTACGATAATATATATATATATATATATATATATATATATATATATATATATATATATATACAGTATGCCACAAGATATCAAAAATGAACGGAAGCGCGAAATACGTGAAGAAAACTAGAATATACGAAAGAGTATTCGGAACCAATATATCCTTAAGTATAGATGGATGTAAAATAATCGTTGCAATGCATGAAATAAATACGAAAATATACAATGTGTTACATGATTTCAAAAATGTACGGAAGTAAAATGTTTAGGAAGATATCTTAAAATTTGAATAATAAGGTTTTTTGTTTTTATGTAATTCCACAACGATTACGGAATTCATATGGGGGCACTTTTACAATATTCACCCTTGTAATAATTAAAATGCTATCAGAAGTGGTGGACGCAATAGGGTGCCAATATGTAGAGTAGCAGGAAGTCGTCTGCGATTTAAATATATATATATATATATATATATATATATATATATATATATATATATATATGTTTAGAAGTAGGACTGTTCGTAAAAGAAAACCTCCATCTATTTAAACAGGTTAAAGATATTCACAACATGAATATCCGGCATAAACTTTGTAATTACATAAATATGTTTTTAATTACATTCCAGAAAGCATGAAGTCCAAGATAGGAATCAATACTTTTGAAAACAAACTTAAAAATATCTTGTAATTTTTTTTCGTGACCACGGATTACACCAGCCGTGGTCAAGAGACAAGTCGTGACCACGGCTGGTGTAACCCGCGCCGAAACGTCGAGTAGAAATAAAAGGTGAACAAAAACCTTTAACTTTATGCGTTTAGACCCGATTTGCGATAACCTGTGTACAAAACGCGAAAGCTTAAAAAGTTCAAATGTTATTTATTCTATTGATAATTTTCCTGCATACAAAAAAATAAAATAGAAGACTATTAAATAATTCATTGAACATGTATAATTTAATAAAAATAATGTATTTTAGTTTACTTTCACTCGACTCGAATTCGTGTGATCGTGAGTTCAAATCCTCGGCCCATACCACCAATTTTCTACAAAAGTACGGATTTTTAAAAATTGCCTCTAGCTCGGCGGTATATAATCCATGTTTCCGCACCGGGACCCACGTGGCAGATTACGGCCCGAAAGCCCCCAATTCTTTACTAACGGAGGTGTGTGTCCAACAGTGGGACGTTATAGTGCTGATACATACATGGCACCGTTCTTACTTGAACTGGTCCTGTGTGACGTGCTTCAGGGTGTACTTCATGTGTCGCCGGTAGGAGCGGACCGACGTGAAGCTTATATTGCAAGAGGCACAGAACGCGGCCGATGTCGCGTTTGACTGTCCAATAAAATGTCATCGATCAATCCAAATGCATACGATCGATAATTCCTTTTAACAAAACTGTGTACACGAGTAGTAATTAGGGATGTTATGGAGCTCAGTAACTGTAACCGAAATAAAACATTCGGATGTTATCTATACTAATATAATAAAGAGGTAAAATTGTGTGTTTGTGTATGTTGGGGGTAATCTCTGGAACTACGGAACCGATTTCAAAACTTCTTTCACAAATAGGAAGCTACATTATCCGTGTCCAATATAGGCTAAATTTTATTTTAAAATTTTCAAAAAAAATACTTATAAACCGAGGCGAAACGAGGGCGGGTCGCTAGTTGCATATAATTTTATACATTGCTGTTAGCACCTTCAGGGGCGGAATTTGAACGAGGCGAGATTTGACAAGTTCTCGCTGCTTGCATTTGATTTGATAGGTTTATCGTTCGTTCCTTGTGAGATTAAAGTTGCAATTTGGTCTATTTTTAAACGGTTTTATTTAGCTCGACCCGTACGGAATTTATTTGTTTATTTATTTGGGTCAGAATTAGAAATTGAAATTTAAGCACCTTCCCGTTGTCAGATTGATCTGAAATTTGGTACACACATTTAATTTAGATGACAATACAATATAATAAAATCAATAACATTATAAATCTAAGATGGCCGCCGATACAAAATGGCGGATTACATATTTTTCCTTAACCCCCTCAATATGGGTATCAAATGAAAGGGCTACACGTAGTTTTCAGTGCACATAAAATATAAAACCGTTTAACTTAAAAGTTTTTTAAGATTGTTATTTATTCTTTTGCTTTCAGTTAGTAATACATTTCTTAAATAGTTATTAAAAACATATCCGTACCGAAACCACGTACGAAATATGTATATGTATGTGTATAAATATGAACCGGTAAAAGAGTATATATATAGTGGGATTAATATTTTCCAGTGAAATAAAACACGTAGTAGGTCACTCGGCGGAGGTCAATGCACTCGTGTAGCTGCAGTAAGTGAGCGGGCGCGGGGGGCGGGGCTACGGTACTTTATAGTCTTGGAAGATTTTTTTAATAATCATATTATTAATTTGACCTCATATATTGATACCAGTAACACTTAATAATAAAGGGGTAGCGGTTCTAAAACCATTAAAAAATCAGCGTGTATAAAGAGTGCGTCCTGAACCTTTCCTAAACCCTAGAACCTTGGATTCCTGATTGTAAGTTTAATATAATGTTACGTATTCCTTGTAAAAAATACTAAGTATTTGGGCTTTTTAGAAAATTTGTATGAAAAATTAGCTAAAAACTAAAAAAAAAATGGTTTTTGTTTTGCAAACTTTTAGAGTACTTTTTATACAGATTAATTATATAGTTCCCGGGGGAATCAAGTTTATAATAAGCATACATATAAGCCCTTATGTGCGAAAAACCTTTTATTAATAAGTTAGTGATTTATAATCAAATGTAGGAAACATAATTAGCACCGAGTTATTAGTAAGGGTGTCGTGGTTATTTTCATTTTGGCCCTTTCAAGGGGTCGTGACGCTAAAAAGTGAAAAGAAGTGAAAGTGAAAGAATGAAAAGTGAAAAGTGAAAAGAAAAACGCTAAAAGAAGTTTAATGAAAGGTAGGCAAAAGGCAGCGCATCCAGAGGCATGTCAACGTTTATCATTCATGAGCATCACTAATAACTAGATGCTAATTATGTTTCCTACCGTTTAACATTTGATTATAAATGACTAACTTATTAATAAAAGGTTTGTCGTATATAAGTGCTTATCTGCGACCCCCTAAACATGTGATGGCGACCCCCCCCCCCCACCCCCCACCCCATTATGCAGACTTATCTTAATTATTTTACTTATCCACTATTGAAAATGCATCACATTGAAAATATTGAAAATGAATAGAAATAGATAGAAAAGTAGATGGTCCAGTATTATACCATCCGTGGTCCGGATCCGGACCGCAGTCGCCAATTGCCAAACTGTGCTCTAGAGTCTAGACGCGATACATGACGACATCAGTCTAGACTCTAGACTGATGTTGTCGTGCTTCTTTTACTGGAGCCTAACTAATTTTAATATTTGCACATACCTTCGCTCTGTGTCTTTCCTCCATATGTCTCGATAGGGCCGCTTTCCAACTAAACACTTTATCGCACTGGGAGCACGGAAACGAATTGTGCAGCTCGTGGACTGATCTGAAAACACAATTATAGCTCCGATTCAGGATAGTGTTGTAAATATGAGCGTTGAGCACTCTTACATAAAATACTATCGATTTATTAAATTGATTTCGTATTACATACATTATTGCGATTAATGAATCAATTATTAAGACAAATATCTATATAAATACAAATTAAATGCTGTCCGTTGGTAAGCGCATCACTTGAGAACGGCTGCACCGATTTGGCTAATTTTTCTCTTAAAAATGTTCGTAATTGCTCGAATAAGGTTTTTAGGGAAAGAAAAATTGGAAAAGTTGCCCGGAAAATTGGAAAATTCGTGAAAAACTGAGTCCTTTTTTTCTGTGAGATTTTTGTATGAACTTATTGTATTATTGAAATTTGGAAAGGACAACGACCGTGGGCTCAGCTAGTTAAGAAACGAATCTGAATGTATAAAAACATATGCAAATCGTACTAGAATTGTATCGATAATGGAATCGGTATGAATACATTTTATAAAGTATTTTAGTTCTTTTGACATTAAAGGATTGAGTTTCGACATTTACCTTCTATTTGATATTTCACACTGTTACATTTTTTTTTGTCATTTTTGATTTATTATAAATATGAACTAATTTGCTCAGGCTCTATGTATGCCCATGTAGCGCCCGGGTGCAATCAATACCCTGGCGCCCCCTAGTAGGCTCCAAAAGGCGTCGCGAGCGCCGCTCAGCGCCCCCTAACACCCTGCGCCCCCGCGTGCGCCGCACTCCCTGCACCATAGGTAAAGCCGGCACTGAATTTGCTAGTTTAAATATTTTTTTATATTAAGAAATGGCCTAGTGTGACATGCTCTATTAACTATATGTACCATCCTGTAAGGGGCCGTTCAAGTATTACGTAAGCAGAATTTTAGTCATTTTTAACCCCCCCCACCCCCGTCAGTGAAAGTAAGCAAAGCTCTTACACTTTGTTGCTTACTACATGTAGGTACATGTTATAAAAGTAAAAAGCTTAAAACAATAATTTTTGGAATTTTCGTCTGTCTGCCTGAACGCGCAAAAACCACGGGATTTAAATGAAACATGTCAAAGTTATAACTTTATATGGTTGGTTAACCTTTTATCCAGATTATGTATGAAGTTCCCACGGGAATCACAAGTTCACGGAAACGAGGTCGCTGGCACCGCCAGTATTAAATGGGATTTTTTATGGCGTCAAAAAGCGTTTCAAAATTTTATATATGGAGTAAAAAGAATCTTAATATTTTTTTTATTTGCCTCGCGCCCTAATTGTATAGTGAGACGTTATAAGTAGAGGTCGGAATTAGGTAGTGTGATTTATGTACTTGCAACGAAATGTTGATATTAACATGGACATTCCTGGGATTTTCTGAATAATAATCCCGGGAACCGTAATTTATTGCCAATAGTATATTTACTATCCTAAGGTGCCGTGATGGTTTTTAGGGTTGTATCGATATCTCAGAGATAAGATAAATAAAATAAAATTATTCAACATGTTTACACACGGTAACATTCAGTTTCAGTTTTTATATTTAAAAGCATTAACCTACAATTCTATCTAATCTATCATCGGATTTTAATACGCTTTAAACTGAAATGCCAGGATTTCAGGGGCCTTACCACCATTCCTTATAGCAGTATTATTTTAACCTTACTTCTCAATTTCGTACCACGGCGTCCTTAATGTAAGCTTATTTTAATAATGTTTTATTAAGAAGTTTTGGTGACGTCAACACAATTCTATAGCTTATACTGTAGTGCATGTAGTGCTATACAGTTCATATAGCGTTGTCTCGTTTTGTTTTCAGCAGGGAATAGACAAATGATTTAAATCATTCGTTCTTTCTCTGCATTGAGCATTGATACTTTGGTGGAGGTCATGGTACGAATATGAGTAATGCTGTTTTAAGCCTGAAACAAAACGTTCCTGCAACAATATTGTTTTGTAAAAGATGGTGGTAGGGCCCCAGGAATATCCAGATTATTCTTTTGCTCTATGGTATCATTGCAAGTACATAAATCACACTACCTAATTGTGACCTCTGGTTAGAAACAAAAAAACTTACACTTTATGGTTCTTGAGGGCTGCTCGGTGTCTAAAAGTCTTGTCACATTCCGTGCACTGCAGTCGTGCCTTCAGTTTGTTCACGGGGCCGCTATATAAAAATATATGTATTTTATTTATAAAACCCTCGATGCACATTATTTATGGTACAGCACTCGAGAACGCGAAAAGCCTTGGTTAAATAAAAATTAATCAGTCTCTTCGTTCATTCCCGAAGGTATCTATACTATATACTATACTATAATATAATAAAGAGAGAGTGCGAATTTTGTGAGTTTGTGTGTATGTGGAGGGTAATCACCGGAACCACTGCACCCATTTGAAAAATTATTGCACCATTTGAAAGGTACATTATTCCAGATGCGATGCATGCCGGGCACAGCTAGTACTAAATAAATGAAAAATCTTAAAACCCCATTTAAATGATTAAATAAATAATTTATGTTAACAGCAATAAAGTTCAGAATTGATGTCACATGTGTCACTTATTGTTATCGTTGATTGTGAATAAGTAGTTTATTAAACATGAATTTGTGTTGATTTATATAGAGTAATTACATGTGTGATTTAATCAACTAAGTGTGACAATGAAATCCAATAAATTTCCATTATTTATGTGTTTCTGAGGGACATATAGACGAAGGTGGAATATATTACATGACGACGATATTACATGATTCATAAAATCCTTCATAAATTTTTGAGAGAGGTCGTATCGCCCCGTTTTCGTCTTTTTCTGTGCCTTTCCTTTAAGTTTTAAGCCTAAATAATTTTCTTGATTAGTTCAAAGGAAACAGGTACATACATTGGGGAATAGGTTAAAGTGGGAAATGCAGTACATTTCAAGGTAGTCTTCTGTGAGAGAGAGGTAACGAGGCCAGTAGATTGCGCCCAGCGGCTGTTGCCTTGCTGCACCCTCCCCCTTTCAAACACTCTTTTAGAGGTGGTGTAGTTCCTCAGGACTTATGGTAGCAACTTTGTTATCCCTTAGTCGCCTTGCACGACACTCACGGGAGAAGATGGGGGGGAGTGCTATTCTATAGCCAGACGACACCACATGGCACTCTTTGCTTTAAGTAATGCTACTAAGTAACTATTGATGACGTAACTCCTCACGATTAATCTAAGGTCGATTGGACGAGGCTCCTTCTATAAATGTGTCTTTGTACTCACGGCAGTATTGCAATGTAATGCAATATTGCAATTGCAATGAACATAATTATAACAATTTATTACAATAAAGTATAATAGAATAAGTACAATAAGAACAACAACTATTGTGCTATCTAAGCCTACAATAAAACAAAAAACGATTACTTTTTTATAATAGGTTCCCATTTCTTATGTTCCTTGCAATGAGCATTCCATAAATCCATTGACGGCATGACAGTTTTGCAAATTGGACAACTGTATTCACCTAAGTCCTGGTAAAAGAAAAAGATAAATAGAATCTTGGGACTGCCAACACTATAGGAGAGGTGCAATCGTGAACACCCTCTTGACTAATACCAATTGAATACTACCATGTACCACAATCGAGCCCAGACAATTTACGAAATAACAATCAACGAGTTAAGGCTTGCAAAGAATTTGTGCGTATTCAAAGCCTTACGGCCACTTCATTACAAATAGAGTGGTCAACCAAAGGAATGGAACTGAAGCGACTCTTGAAAGGCCACTAGGGCCACAAGAACTAGACATACACGATGTTGAGGCAATCAGGTTTTTTAGTCGGTAGGAGTCCGACACTACCTGGTACCACCTAGGCTGGCCCAGCCAGACTAGATGGTACCAGGTGTCCCATGCAGGATTTTTCCTGATTGTCTCTCCTAACATAAAAAAAAAAAAAAAAAAATAAGGAATGGAACTGAAGTAAGTCATATCATCCGAGAAAGTGAGAACATTAATTAGTTCAAAAGGAAAACGATAGATGCATCAGCGCAAGGTGCTTGTCTCTTATATAAAAATAAACAAATTAAAACCTTGAGCAAACCATCACAACTGTATCAGGGGAATGAAGGTGGCAGACAAGCAAACAGACCACCTGGTGGTAAGTGGATACTATAGCCCTGTGACATCTGCGGTATTTTTTTTTTATAGACAAGTGGTCGGACTAGCAAGCAGTCCCACGTGATGGTAAGTGTTACCGCCGACCATGGACACCTGCAACACCAGGGGTAATGCGGGCGCGTCGCCGACCTTGCAAAATCCTATTCACAGCTTTCTTGAAGAACCCCATATCGTAGCTTAATGGAAAGACCTCTTGATACAGTTCGTTCCACAGCCTACGGGTTCGCGGTATAAAATGATTTTTGAACCGAACAGTACGCGACACCTCTGTGTCGAGGAAATGCGGATAGACCGCACTTCTGTGACGGCAGGTGCGGTTGTAGAAACGGAGGTGGGAATTATATTGAACAATTCTTCAGAGTTTTCCTCATTGTACAGGCGGTAGAACACACAACATCAATCCAGAATGACAAACGTTGACACGCCTCTATGACACGTTGATTTATTATTACTTTGATATAGTTCTTGAAACTATATAGTTGGTGATTCAATGATTTCTTGTGGTAATTTATTCTATATATCCACCACTCTGTGACTGAGAATGTTGTGGCCTGCTCTTGTATTGGCCAATGTTTTATCTAATTTTAACTTACTGCAGGTTAGTTTGAACATGTCAGGTAAGTCTCGACTTGTATTTCTGTATTACGATCTTGTATGTTTTTATAAAAACTACTCGCACAGGCATTGAATAAAGGGTTGGGAAAATGGATATGAAGTCCAAACAATAGTTAGGGAATGTAATACAATGAGAGACTTCTCTTATCCTATTACTCTTACCACTCAAATGGATGGGATAAAAAATTAGCTCGAACAAATATCACACTAAAGTTTCATGGCAGTCTTCTGTTTTTTGTCTACCTAGTAAATACTACTGTTTCGTGGCAAAATCAAAGATTTTCTCACCTTCTCTGTCTTTACTTCAGCAGTATCCATCTCTTTCTTTATCTCCGACAGAGGAACATCATCAACACCAAAGTCAGACGGGTCATACTCTATCTCCACTTCAGTCTTAATAACTGGGCTCTGATTTGTGGGCTCATTTGCGATCTCAACTGCGATTGGATGACAATCTGTAGTGGAGGTTATTTCAAGTTCGGACTGTACTAGCTTGTTGATTTTTGCTATTGGTGTTAGATTGAAGGACTGAAAAGATAAAATAAATAAATGAATTAAAACTATCTTTATTGCCAATAGTGTTGCCACACTAAATCTAAAATGCGCCAAATGTACATATCTGTGAGCAACACACTCACACATTAAGACATACATATACAAAAGTTGACCTTACAACACTACCTTGACCTTCAGCTTCAGCTCTTACAGTTGACCTTCAGCATATTAAAATAAAAACAAATATGTAATAGTTTGACATTTGTGAAGTTCGAACCCATGGCTATGTCATTGAGTTTCTACTTAAACCATACCATCAACCTGTTTCTCCACTGCTGGATATAGGGCTCTCCCAAGGCTCGCCACCACACGCGATTCTCGGCTCGTTCTCATCCAACCACCAGCGGCGAATTTCTTTAAGTCTTAGGTGGAATAATTTGCAATACACTTTCTAACTCGATACACGTTCTGAATCGCGAACATCAAAATAGCAAATTGTCAAGAGAGCAAATCATCAAGAATTAATTAACTCATTATATATAGTCTCTTATTTTAAATGCAGTTTTCTTATTTTAAGACTTTTCGAGTTCAATCACTTTGAAGAAACTTTCAACATACTATTTTTTTTATAAAGCGTTATGATAAAAATGACCTGTGATATTGTTTGTTATTTTACAGTTTTGACCATTCGCAATTTTGACAAAATGTGTTTCATGTCAATTTTCTATTTTCATGTTACATAGATAAATACACTTTATTGTACACCAAAAACATACAGAGAAATACAAAGTACAAGTAATTAGAAGTACAACCGGCGACCTTATCGCTAAAGATTAAAATTAAAATTTAAAAATTCTTTAAGTTTAAAATTCTGTTAGATAGACATTTTTCCTTTTAGATAGTTAAGATATATATATATATTATAGTTTCATTTTACCCATAAAGTTGTGTTTAACTGTAAGTGAATTTACGAACATACAAATGTTATATAAAATGTGTCTGTGACTAGTTAAGTTTGTAAATTTGTTGTTATGCCTAATAAATAAAATAAAATAAAAAAAGCGATTTCTTCCAGGCAACCTTCGGGTGGCAAGGAGAAGTCTGTAGACAGAAAAATATAGATACATACAGACATATGTATGCATACATACATGCTAAAAATCGCTCTAAACATACCAGTTGCTTATGTCTCCACTGCTGGATATAGGCCTTTCCCGAGACTCTCCATTACACCAGGTAAGTTATTACACAGCAGAATCATGTTGACATAATGATCTGTGATCTCTTCTTTGATCTTGAAGGTCTCTTCAAGAGAACTGTGATGAAGAAAATAATGTAGTGTAACACAGTGGAAAAACAGTGTGGCATCCTGGAGTTATTATATTACCTGTCCATTCAATATAGCAACACTTTCCTCCACTTGCTGCCTGAACAGCTCCATCTTCTTCAGTAGATTATGACAACTATAACAAATTAAGTACTCCGTAAACTCCATCTGTAACAAGAAATATTAAATCAAACTAAATTCATGTTTTTTAACATTTACATACATACATATATATACAAATACAAGGGTATATAAAGACAAATTTCTCAGTGCCATAAAAGTGGAAGCAGAGTAAACTGATGCACCCTTAACTACAACAGCACACATCTTTAAAGAAAGTGGTTTAGGTAATTAAGAAAAATGTAACTTAAATAAATATCTTACCCATCTTATTTATTTAATTTGCAAGTTGTATTACACTTAGAGTAATTACTTTAGGTTGTAACCACTCTGATATATAGTCCCTTCGCATTTCAATAGTAAATACAGTACCACAAATGAATTGATAAGCGTGTTGACGGTGAGGGTTGTATGGGAGAAAATACGGCAATAAAAACACCTCTTTAGGTTCAAACAAACTGCAGGGGTACAGGGAGAGTAGCAGTCGGCAACAAACTCACTTTCTGCGCAGAGATTTGGCTACTAATTATTATGTATTAATGTGGCAATTGTACAAGTCGCACTGGTGTCGAGAAGATAAGAGCTTCCCCATTTATAGGAGCTAGTTGCCTTGCAATGTCCCTGTTCCCTGAGGAATTTATTTACTCTTCCCTCAAACATATTTTACACTGGTTACAAGTTATAAAGTAGCTAAATATGGGTCAATTATCATTATGCACCACGACATAACGATTCTACTTGATTCAAGGGGATTCTACTCGGAGGAGTGCGGGAGAGGGTCTGGACTTCTCTATCTAGTCTGCTACTTTATGTTCCTATCTCTTACCAATAAAACACACAGCAAACATAGTTTTTATTTGTTCCTAGACAGTGTTTAAGACCTAACTTATAACCTAGACATACACAAATGTAAAAATGGAAAGCTAAAGGTAAAACATATACATTGAAATAAAAATAAACATTAACTATAAGTAAAGTAAGGGAACTAGTCTACAATAAGCAACAACATTATTATAAAAGCATAACATTAGAACACTATAATGATAAATAACTAACATCACATAATCTTGGAGAAAAGAAGTTCAAACATTCTTATATGGTTCTACACGCATGCTCAGAAGTTCTTCCGATGCTCTTTACCCCTTGTGCAACCTCATTCAGACAATTCCCTTCTCTCCGAGGCCCACAATGCTAATACACTGCTATGCGCACTGATTTTAAACTATGACGCTTGATTATCACAGTTTATAGTCCATTTGACACACAACATGGTTACTTGTTCATGCACACATTATTCTATCGTGCACACTGTGATTCAGCTAGCCCTTTCAGTATCTACTGCTGGATATGGCCTCGTCATCCAAATTGTCTTAAAACATCACGCTGACCAAGCGGGTTGGTGAGTCCACTCTTTCAGCGGTAGTATAGTTCCTCAGTGTTTGTGATAACCGCTTTGTTAACCTTTAGTCTCCTTTTACGAGACCCACGGGAAGAGATGCTATTCTATCGCCGGCCGACACCACGCTAATCGTGTATAAATTAAAAAAATACTTGCCTTGAATTTAAATAAAATTTGGATGATACTGGCATGTTTACATGTAGCAAGTTTGACGAAAGCAATGTCTTGGTTAAGGCAGCAGACGCAACTATTTTGCTGCGATATTGTATTTATGTTGTAGTTTGATTTATAATGTGAAAATTCAACAAACTGTGTCATTTTTCTCATTCATTAACAAACTGTGTCATTTTTATCATTCATTATAGTTTCTTTCCTACGATCACAGAGGATAGGTTTCTATGTAAAGAAAGAGTTCGATTAATAATTTTAGATACACTTTGACAACTGCCGTAAACATATTTCTTTGAACTTTGAAGATTATATTATAAGCATCTCTCTCTGTTGCAAAGACAGTGGATAAGAAAGAACAGCAACAAAGAAATTTTCTATTGTTATTTAACACATTTTCTATGGACCGTAGTGTAATCTCTGTACGTTTTGTTATTATTATAGTATACTTTATAATGAATATAATTATTTTGTAAATATATTTATTAAAGTAAATTAATTCGACTTTATTTGCTGCAGTGAGTGTCACTGTGTTTTAAGTAGGAAGAAAGAATATATTATTACATTTTCAAGCTTTAATATTGACAAATTTCAAATAAATCTTGTTAACTAAACGTTATTTTAGACTGTGTTCCAAAACATGCGAAAATCACTTTTTGATAATTTAAATAAGTGACATTCCTTTCTCTCTCTATAGTACCGAAAGAAATAAAGCATCAAATGAACTGTCAAGGATTGATTTTCATACGTTTTGAACTTCAACCTTTCATTTTCTTAGGGCGAAAGCATCACAAAATAAATTATTTTTATTGATTTTTTATTTACATTTTATGACTGAATCATGTGATAAATTAATATAGAAATAAAAAAGGATAATGACAACTATTGAAATGAATAACGTAAAAAGCGAATTATGTTGCGGTTGCCTTTGCACTGACCGTAAAATATCGCTTGTTACTGAATTTGAAAAAAAACATTGTTTTTTACAAATAATCAATGAAATACAGGTATTTTTGCAACTTTTTATTTCTTATTGCTTTATTATCATAGCTGTAATAATACTTTTTGGACTCAATGCCCTTGAGCCTAGTAAAGTGTATAATTTCGATCACCTCACAGAACCCTTTATATTTTCAAAACTTGTGTTTTAAATATTTTACATATGTATATTTTGCATGAGATGTTTTCCTTTACCAACGAGCTAGTGTTAATTACTCTGTGGTACCAAATGATATTTGTACTCATGATCACAGCTTCAGAAGCTTCAAACTGTATGTGCCTGAGATTAAAAATAACTAGGGCATATGTACCTACTAATTTATGATTATTATTATGAATAATAGGCGAGCACAATGTTCACACAACCCATCTGCTCATAGTCAATAAAGACTGATTGCACGATACGCTTTTTAAAAAAAAAAAAAAAAAAAGAAAAAGAATAATAGGCGAACAGCCATCACCTGATATGCCCATATGTTGTGCTGGTGTATGCATGGAATCCACCACTTCTTGTGGCTAGACTAGGTCTAGACAAGATTATTAAGATTGGATCAACGTGATGGATTGTTACAACCCCCCTGATTTCCGAGGGAAGCCTGTGTCCACCAGAGAGTCTTTAAATGCTAATACTCTGGTAGTGGCTTTGTTATACCATATTCACCGTTTACATCATCCATGGGTAGAGATGCGTGGTGCTGTTCTAAACCTGGCTGTCATCAATAAGGTGTCGCTAAACAACCACCTGCTAAACAAACATCAGCTGCTAGCTGCTCACCTATTACATAATTATAATAAAGACTGTGGTTGGATTAAGGTTAAGAAATTGGTAGTTTTGTATTATTTAAAATTTATTTAGCGTTTATTTAAGAATTCGATAATTGACATTTTAATATTGGTCCAACCTAATTCTAATTTCTTAATATGGGCACATCAAGACCGATGATTCTGCTAAATATCAAGGTTAAATGAAGGAGTAAAAAAAATGAAAAGAAAACGAAAATACACGGAGATTATGCTGGTACCAGTTGAGCGCAAGCATTTGTCAAGATTATTAAAATAACTTATGATTTCTTCATGCAGGTAATCCCACCAGAAAGTGTTAGTCTATGGTTATGCTGGGAATGTGAAGCCCACATTTTACATTTTACTAAATTTAAGCAGCAGGTCAAATTTGCTTACAAAATATTGCATAAATTGGATAAACAGGTAAGATTTATAATAAAACGTAATAGACAGGTAGATAGATAAAACACTTTATTTCACACCAAAACGAAACAAGACAGTAACAGATATAACTACCCGTCTTATCACTAATATAGATCTCTGCCAGACAACCTTTGAGTAGATTTGGTTTTGTAGATGAAGGTAACAGACAAGCGTATATATATCCCACTTGGTGGTAGGTGTATACTGTTGCCCATACACATCTGTTATACATGCCAACATCAGTTCAGAATGACAAACATTCCCTAGGCTGCATTGCCTGAAGTTGGCGATTTAGCAATAAATTTGAAGAATGAATAGGACAGGAATTGGCTCTGGCATATCTCACTCACTACCAAAATACGTACATGTTTACATCTACACATTGAGGAATAGGTTAAAGTGGGAAATGCATTACATTTGACAATACTCTTCTGTGAGTGAGGGTCACATGGCCATTAAATTGTGCCCAGTGGCTTTGGGATGGCAACGTGCATTTTTTTTCATGAAAGAAATTCAGTGTTAAGGTAAGCATTGACCAGTAACAAAACTAATCGCTCCAAATCAAATCGCATTTCTTCCGGGTGCGTCCATCCATCATAGACGATTCGCCGCTTATTATTCAGTTATCGTAAGTCGTCGAAATAAGTTGTGAATTGTGATGGCGAGGAGATTATCGTGACGAATATTGTGTAATATATGCAAAATAATAAATGTCTACAACCATTGTTCCCTGATCTAAAAAACCACCCTACTTCATACATTACAACAAAAATGCAATATGCACGCCCCGCGCGCTCTACTGAGACGCACCGAGTCGAGTCGAAACGCGCTGCTGCAAAAATTCGCCTAACAAACTATGCACTGGTGAGATTCGGCTCGGCGCGTCTCTAATCGACGCAGTTTTATAGTAAATATATATAAGTATAGATAGGCGAATTTTTGCGTCTCCATTCGGCGAGCCTAATGACCTAAGAGCCCTTAGGCCGCTGGCTCATTCAAACATGTAGAGTTTCTCAAATAATTTAGGTGGAAATATTGTACATGATTTTCCTATGCAACCAAACTTCATACAATTCTCACCTGTACATGTTGATAACAGTAACCACATGATAATAGCAGTCGTTTATTTTAGGCGAGCATAATCTTGACCAATTTTCTCTCCTGCACGTGTTCGAGATACTCTTCTGGTGTAAATGAGCCTTAATGCTAAATATTTTTTAGCCTATATTTATTAATGTCTTTCATTACAGAATGAGAACCTACCACATATCGAAAAATCAGCTAAGTTAGGCATTCACAGAGTTATAGATATAAATCTAGATCCAAATGTAACGGAATATGAACCTTACAAAGTCATAAAACTGGAAAAAGAAAATTTTGACATAAATATAGCAGACGATGACATAAAAGTAGAATCAGATCATGCATCTCTTGGTTCTGATGAAGATACTCTTTTAATAGAGTATAAAAAGAAAAAGAAAGATCTAAATGGCCCAAAAAAGGAACGTAGAAAACGGAAAAAGGATATTGAAATGGAAATATATAAAGAGATAGAGTTAAGTAGAGAGGAGATATTGGAAGAGAGAAGACTGCAAGAGTTAAGAGAAGAGTATGTGAATGCGATGTTTAAATGTGAAAATTGCATCATGTCCTTTCCTAATGTTGATGATTTGAAAGACCATGCAGATGTTAAACATAATTTGGTAAGTTCTTTTATACAACGTGTCACCGAAATAACACAAAACTTGAAACACGTCAACTAAAAACTATTCTAGCAAGAAATAAAATCCTATGTAAAACGTTTGTAGTGCTCAATACTCAATCCAGGTCAATGACCGTCGTCCGCGGCGCGACCCACGACCATAGAATAAAAGATAATGTATTGTTCATCTCTAGTAATGAACAATACATTATGAAAGAAAAGCCTATTGTAAGAAAAGAACCAGTAGAATCGATTCTACTCTTATACCGAACAACCTATTTACACTTTGCGTTATTTCAATTACACGTTTTATAGTAAATAGATAGTAAATATAAGTACAGTATTTAGTAGGCCTAAGTTCGAGAGCGGTGATAGCCTAGCGGTGATCTACGCTAGGTCAAACTAAAAGTTTTTAGAACTGGCTACTGAAAAAAAAAACAAATTCGAATTTCGAAAATGGTGACCTTTGCTTGTCCATTAAATTTTAAAAGCTATCATTGTTTTTTTATTAATTATTGCTTGAAATATATGTTTGCTAAAAATGAATTTAACAAGAGAAGATTTTCGTTCAATGTTTTTTTATGACTCATGGTCTAAACCAGAAACAAGCCCCATCCAGTGCCACTGTAACTGGTTCAGTGGATTTAAACGGGGTCGTACCCAGGGCCGTCTTTACCAGGGGGTGCAAGGGGTGCGGTGCACCCGGGCGCGCCTGTCGAGCGCTGAATTTTTGGATATTTCATTGAACTTAACGCCATTGCACAGTTTTATATACTTGTTACTTACGACAAATATGTATGCGCAAGCAAAAAAAAAATAGTCATTAACAATAATATTTTTTTTACTTTTATTACGCTTTCGGCGCTTGTCATACCGCATTACTACACTACACAAATAACAATTTTATTTAATACAACACGCGCGCGGCAAAATCTCTAATCCAAAGACAGTGTATGTATGTACGTTTGACACGTTGCCGCCCGGTAGCAAAATGATCTCTAAGTCAATAGAGTGTAAGTTCATTTGAAATGGGCGCGCGGCGCGGCACCTGTGCGCAGTGCCGGCTTTACCTATGGTGCAGTGTGCGGCGCACACGGGCGTAGGGTCTTAGGGGGCGCCGAGCGTCTTAAGGCGCCGTCTTAGGGGACGTCGCCGCCCGCGACGCCTCCAAAGAGCCTGCTAGAGGGCGCCAGGGTATTGATTGCACCCGGGCGCTACATGGGCTAGAGCCGGCTCTGGTCGTACCCACTATTATATTATATTATATATAATACTATATTTATATTGAAGATTGGAGTCCGTTATTGGCAATTAGATTAAACATATACTTATGTAGCATTGTCTAAATATTCCTATATAGTGCTTTGATATATATTGTATTATGAAGAGATTAACATACACCAATGCATATATTAATTATTATTATTGTATTTAATGACATCCTTTTCTAATATATTAACTTATGTGAATGTATATTTGACTTTATAATGTATTAATTTGATGGATACATGATTTAATCGATTATATTATTAATTTAATTACACTGTAATTAAATTATGACGTTGTATTTTGATGATTGTACTCAAACTTTGTGACATAGTAATTATGTGATACATTAATTCACCTTACGGTCCAACGTTCACAAATAAACGGATTTGTGACTTTGTATACATATGTATTAATAATTTAAAAAAAAAAAGATTATTATTCTGTAAAAGGCGAGCAGCGTAACTCCTGGTATGCCTATATCTTGTGTTAGCTTATGTTACAAGTTTCGCTACATATCTATTCTCCTGGAAGCCATTTGTCAAGTTCTTGATACTGTTTATAATTGTCGATAATTTATAATTTATAATCGTTTATAATTTCCTGTGGTAACTTATTACATTATATCCCAAAATTCCATATGTAAATGAAATCAAACATAAAATTAAAATTCCTTTTCCAGAACTCATCGCACTCCAAATGTGATATATGCTCATGTTCGTTCAGCTCTGAAGTTTCATACAACTACCACACAAACAGACACAAACGCCGTTATCAATGCCGCAGATGTAGTGAGAGGTTCACGAGTAAACGAAGCGCTACCAAACACTACGAGTTGTTCCATACACATCAGTAAGTATGAATCTGGAATGAAAAAAATGTACTCACAAATTTTTGATTTTTTGAACCATGTGATTATTTAGCAAAATCAACCCGTAAAAAGTACACCATATACTGCATATAACCATCCAAAGAAAATGATTCCAAAGAGACATTTTAAAACTTCAGTAACGATAAGTATTGATAAATTAGGCTAAATCACGAAATTTAAACTGTTTTCCCGTTTAATTTCCCCACTGAGAAAATGCCCGGAAATTTATATGGGAAATTGCTGTTTGTCGGGAAAATTTTAATAAGAAGGAACTTGCACTGAATGATCTTATTTTTTCAGGACACACATGAACTATGCTACAGACAAAATGTCACAGTCAAATGGAAATTTGGACAATACATCAACGGATCCTAGGTAAGTGTTATAATAACATAGTGCATTACGTTGTCTACAATATATCTAACTAGCGACCCGTCCTCGCTTCGCTTCGGTTTATAAGTTTTATAACAAACACACAATTTTACCTCTTTATTATATTAAGTATAGATTGCGACTGTGTCTTCTTGTATTGTACACGCTGAAATTTTAATGGCTCTAGAGCAGCGACCTCTTTAGTATTAAGCATTAGTAGTATCAATGGATGAGGTCTAATTTAATATATGAACATAAAAAAATCTACTAAAATTAAAAAGTGTATCACGAGAAATATGTGAGAATTCGTAGTAACGCGCTGGTCTGCGTCTGGTCTCCAATATTATTACCGACTACTTTACTAGACCCCTTATATTATTACTCCTTAATGTGAGGGGTCTAGTAAAGTGGTTGATGATCGACGATTTCATATAAATCTCTTTTCCGTCCAGTATTAGATGATCTTCACGTTTATAACCGAAATTCTTGGTGCTCGTGGCGCGCCTTAGTCGATCTTGTGTACGGAACGGAAAAGTAGTATAAGTAGTCACGTCGCCAGCGCCGAGCGGTGCGACTGTTATACGGTCCTACAAAAGTGTGAAATATTTTAATACGCCAATCAGTGCACTGAATTTCAATGTACTGTTAGTACTGTGGTTACCAATGCGTAACTCGTGCGGCTGCTCTAAGGTCGAGAAATGGAAGACTAATTTAGAACAAAACAGAACTTCATTTATTAAACCTAGTAGGCCATCTCTCACCCCCTCATGAGGGGGGGTGGAGTTCCATGCCTGGGTAGTTTGGTAGTACCAACCCAACCTGGGGTGGGTGGTACCCATTGACGGAGGTTTTGTTTTTCCCCGCTGCCCGTTAATGCGGGCAGGTCCTTGGGTTGGCTTCCCAGATTGGGTTGCCGCTGGTGTGTCGTTTCTTCATGCCACCCGCGCGATCAAGCCCACTGGGTGGAGCCCAGTGAGCGACCTGACGCGAGCGGTGACTTGGATGATTTATGTGAAGTCCCACGTGGGGTCGCACCCTATTTGGGTGTGACTAGGTCGCGAGGGTCATTTATTAACAAAATGAACCTACTTATCATGAACACTTTGCCCTCAGAACTAGCGTCGTGCGCAGACATCTTTGCGCGCGATAGAACGGGACGGATGATGTGTGCGAGTAGGATGACGCACACGTAAATATAGCGCGCTCGCGCGCCGTTCGGTTTAGTCGTGTCTAGCTTCCGCTTCCTGTGTTCCTGTGGACGCGCTGGCGTATATATGCTCCTACAGTACTTAACTAAGTGTACTTCATGATTTTCTTATTACACAATAAATATATAATTGACCATTAATTTACTTGCCTACAATACATGTTAATAGAAATAAAAAATTTGGCCATTACTTGCCTACAATACATGTTATAATAATTTTTAGTTAGATTAGATGTTATAGTTTCATTGTACTGATTGGCGCTGTTGGAGCATACATACAAGCATACATTCTTTCTTTGAGTTTTGTTCTAAATCAGTTCTTCACTTCTCGACCTTAGACAGGAACCCAGAGCACACCGGGAGGCGTACAAGTGCACCGCAGAGCAGCTATACGAGTGTACCACACCGTTACACATTGGTAACCACAGTACCAATGGCATATTTCAAAATGGCAAAAATATATTTCAGTTCACACCAAGAAACGCCATCATTTCCGTGTGAATTTTGCGATAAAACATTTAAATGGAAGACGTCTTTACGGAAGCATGTGGAGACACATCGGATAGAGACCGGACAGAAGCGGAAACCTTACTGCGAGCCTTGCAGGTTAGTGCGGTGGTAGGCTAAGGCCACCTCTATATCTACAATAATGTCATTGCGCAATATTATTGAATCGCATCTTGCACCCAAACGAGTTTCAATACACTCACTAAATGATCAAAAACAATGCGCAATCCCGTAAAATTGCACAATATAATTGATCGTCTAGGAGGCCTCTTAGAACCAGTGTAGATAGATTTCAGAATTTCATAAAATGGAAATGTAAAATCTACTTCCGTAAAAATAGCTTTTATAAAAAATATTTCTGTAAAATCACTTCATTAAAAATCAACGTAAGTCACATCCATAAATACTTATATGTCCATAAATATATAAATCCATAAATCACTTTCAGAAAAGCCACTTTCATATAAATGACAATTATAAAAATCAGTTTCAAAACCTTATTTCGACCCTTGCAGCTTTCAAGTTAGTGTAATGGTAGGTAGCAGCGTAAAAGCATTTAAAAGCTCGCAAAAGCTACTTTTATAAAAAGCATTTCCGTAAAAGCTAATTTTATAAAAACTACATAGCTGTGCCTGCGACTTCGTACGCGTGGAATTTTAGTTTTTAAACTCTAAACTGAGATATCTTTTCATCCCATCAGCCGATTTCGATTAAACAAATCTTATTCGAAGCGCCGAGCTAAGCTTAATTAACCAGTGGAAACCCCATGAAAATCCATTCATTATTTTGGAGATTAGCGTGTTCGAACAGACAGACAGACGAAAATTTTTTTAAACTCTTCTTTCATCGCCCCCAATCAGTTTTTGGTTAATATGTTCAATGTACAGACACGCTGGTTCTACAGTTTTATTATACATGTATAGATAGATAATATAATACATATATTATAACTATCTTTCATAAACACGAAGTGACGACACCAGTTTTTAGATCAGGACACATATTGTCCATGGACCATGGACAATATGTGTCCATGGACCATGGTACCTTTTAGTACAGTATTTCAGATATTGAACACCATGGTCCGGATAAATAGACAATTCTAAGAGCATGCCTTGCTTAGATTTATACAGTGTCATTGTAAACTAACCTCTATGCGGACTGCGTAAGGTGCTATATACATATAAAACACTAGCGACCCGCCCTCGCTTCGCTTCGGTTTATAAGTTTTGTATTTTTCAAAATTAGACACGGATAATGTAGCTTCCTATTAGTGAAAGGATTTTTGAAATCGGTTCAATAGTCCCAGAGATTACCCCCAACATACAAACACACTATTTTACCTCTTTATTAAATTAGTTATATTACGACGATTTATTCGGACCTACATGGTTGGATTATAAGTATGGTTGGGATTTCATATGTATGCATTTTGAATATTAAGATAATGACGTTACTACATTTCAGGTTATCGTTCACAACCACATCAAACCTACAGAAACATGTCAAGACAAGTTCAAAGCATCAAATCCAGTTGAAACTTAGGTAAGACACAATCTTGATTTCTTTCATAGGAAAGTGTCACACGAGCAAATAGCCCAGGGAGGAGGAGAGCTCCCGCGTTCGACTGACCACGTTACCCTCACAGAAGACTACCTTGAAATGTACAACATTTCCTACTTGATCCTATTTTCCCAGTGTATGTACGTGTTTCGGTAGTGAGTGAGATATGCCAGAGTCGAATCCCATCCCATCCTATCCCTCCCAATTTTGCCAACCCATCCTCCAAATCTATTCCTATATCCCCAAAGGTAGGCCAGCACATCTGGAGGCATGCCACCATTTGTCATTCTCTTAATCTCTCTTAATCTTGCATCTGTAATATAATTCCGTAAAGGCTTATGTTTGGCATTCGGTAAATTGTTTTATATATTTTGTGAGGTAAATGCTGGAGATTTGTTTAAATAAGTAAAAATCAAACAAAAACTCATCTTACTTCTCCAGTTTCCGCCAAAAAGTCCTTCCTTCTTTTCTACAGAAAACTAGTAACAGAATCGGTACTAGAAGACACGAGCACTCCAGAAAAACAAGAAGCTCGCATCTCTCAAATCAAATACTCTGTTATGACGTCACACCAACAGTTCCCATGTCCACAGTGCGATAAGAAGTTCCAATGGAGGGGGAATCTGTTGAGGCACTTACACAGTCACACGGCTAGGTGAGTATATAATATATACGGCCAGGTGTGTTGTATACACTTGGCTAGATACCTACCCACGCGGTCATGCGACCGTCCATGTGGCTAGGTAAGTATATATACACGGTTAGGTGAGTATACACACGGCTAGGTGAGTATACTCACACGGCTGGGTGAGTATACACACGGCTGGGTGGAGTATACACACAGCTAGATGAGTATATACACGGCTGGGTGGAGTATACACACAGTTAGATGAGTATATACACGGGTGGGTGAGTATACACACGGCTGGGTGAGTATACACACAGCTAGATGAGTATGTATATACGCGGCTGGGTGGAGTATACACACAGTTAGATGAGTATATACACGGCTGGGTGAGTATACACACGGCTGGGTGAGTATATACACGGCTGGGTGAGTATACACACGGCTGGGTGAGTATACACACGGCTGGGTGAGTATTAACACGGCTGGGTGAGTATTAACACGGCTGGGTGAGTATACACACGGCTAGGTGAGTATACACAATCCCACGGTTAGGTGAATATGCACATAGGTGAGGCCACTAGATTTTTACCTCTGGTGTATGGAAGAGCTCGCACAGTAAATAATAAATGCGGAAAACAAAATTAGAAGTACGTTGTCAAGTAGGGTCGTGAAAAGTGAACTAAGGGAAAAAATGCGTGTCTGCTTACGAAACAGGGGCCGCCAATTTGAGTAAGAGTTTTAAAAGAACACTAAAAGTTAATTTTAGCACTGTATTTTGTGTATTTCCTTAAATAAATACCTTTTTTTTAGTAAATTTTACACGCTTTATGTTCTTGCTCGGTTTGTCATGATGATTTTTCTGTAATCCTGTAATCTTTTTAGCATTTACATTAGTAGCATTTACACTAATTTCTATACTAATCTTCATTAGTATAATAGCATTTATACTAATGAAGAAAAAAAAGAAAAAATGTATAATGTTCACTACGTAAAATCAATATAAAGATTTCATTACATGCATTAGTTTCTTTTTAATTAATTTCTAAATTTGTATTTCATCTTTTTATTTCAAAAATTCTTAAAATCTCTAAAATGGTTCACTTTGACAAGACATTATAGGGTTAAATTAATTTTCAACAATCTGCTCTATGGGCATATTAGACCCTTACACAAGACGTAATGATTTTTTTCGGAAATTCGGTAGCCACGATGTTGTAAATAACTTGGAATTTACCCAAAAAAATTATGAAAGTGAACATTTCAGAGCTAACGGTGAACTAGTGTGTGCGCCGTGTAACCGGACATTTTCGTCAATAGCTACGTACAAACAACATATGGCGATCAGCAAGAAACACGTCACTGAGAACGACTTCAAGTGAGTACAAACATGGCTGAAGCACTAAATAGAAATAGCAAATTACAATGAAATAACTTTTTAAACTTTAAACTTAAAACTTTAAGCGTTTTGTATACATTTTATATTCTAAATCGGGTCTGAACGCGTATAATAATGGTATTTGCTTACCTTTTATTCCTATTTAGTCGTGGTTATGATTTGACTGAAGAGGTGGGTAGTCCATGATGGGAGCTGCGAGCGGTTTCATCAACTACCCACATTTGATCCGAATGTGAAGATTCAAGTCGGTCAATTATCGTTTCAAACCCTGATTGTATGCCTGACCAGAGTAAACTGTTTTACTTACTAACCATAGTTAATAAGATAAATAGTCTTTCTCATCGTCTTCTGATAAGGTTCAGAAAGTCAGTTATACTTTATCAGAAAAAAATAAGTATTAGCTAAGTTTAATTGGCAGATAATTTAAGTTTATCAGGAGATAAAGTATTAAGAGTAAAATGAAAAATAAAATCCTTCCGATATAGTAACAGGTGGTGAGAAAGGTCATGTCACAAAGGTAGTCGAGCAATTTGTGCTAATGTAAATAAACAAAGGTTTTGAACAAAGATTAAGTCTCATTTCAATCCAAAACATTTTTTAAATAGAAAACAGACGGCAGACGAGCATACAGTCCACCTGATGGTAAGTAGATACTGACCTCCCCGGCTGCGCTGCCTGCCTTTGCAGATTAAAGAATGGATTGGGAGAAAGGGTTAGAAAAATGAGGAGGTATAGGTAAAGTAAGAAATGCAGTTCAGGGTAGTCTTCTGTGAGAGGGGGGTAACGTGGGCAGTCGAGTGCGCCCAGCGGCTGTGGGGGTGCAGCGTGCATTCTCCCCTACACATATTCAAATGAGGACTTCTTGGAAAAACTAATTCCGATGTCACGCAATAACAAATAATGTTGATATAAATAGTAAAATTAAATTTAAAAAATCCCTTAAAATTATAATTATTTTTCTCTACTGCTTCAATCTAATTATATTATAGGGGATGGCGAATAGGCTGAGGGGGGGGGGGGGGGATAAGAAACCAATCGTATCCCGTTATACTCTTCACTCGATAGGATTGAATGTAATAGGTTGGCGAATACACGTGTTATAGATACATGTGCATTGACTGCGGCAAACGCTTCGCGAACAAAACCCGTTTGAAGGACCACGTGGATTGGGAACATCTCAAGAACTACGTGCACACGTGCGCCGTTTGCCAGAAGGTACGAATAAAGGGCCGTTCAAGTATTACGTAAGCAGAATTTTTTTTCATTTTTTACCCCCCCCCCCCCCTCCCCTGTCAGGGAAAGTAAGCAAAGCTCTTACCCTCCCTCCCATGCTTACGTATGCATTGGTATAATTTTTACAAAATCTGTTCTTTATTGTTATTTATATAACCAGAATCTACTAAATTTTGCAAAAAAAAAAAAAAAATTGCTGACGTAATCGCCATTCCGACCCCCCCCCGTCCCCCGTGTCATCAAAAATAAGCAAAGAAAGATCCCCCCCTCCCCTTTGATACTTACGTAATACTTGAACGGCCCCTAATGCCGGTCCCAGACACAAATACATGTACAATATTTCGTCTTTGTAACTGTGTCACTGTCGGTTTTTTTGGCGTACATGAGAGGGCGCAAACCGCAGATATTTGAGATGGCTCCCACACACTTCCAAAGAATCAGTTAGCTGTTTGATGCTATCCACAGCGGACAATTATTTCGTTTCTTTGTGTGTTTAATGGAGTTGAACAGTTTTTTTTTAAACAGGTTTGTTTAACAGGTGCCCAAGTTATTTGTTCAACATTTTTTAGTTTAATCTGTTTGTTGAACCAGGTATTCAAGAGCCACACGTCTCTGTATCTGCATAAGCAAGTGGTGCATAAGAAAGATGGCGCTGAACATTTGTGCGACCACTGCGGCAAAGCGTTTCCTGTAAGTTTAAGTTAATTACACGAACATAGCCACCACACCTAGCCCGGTCAAGCCTGTATCGATCAAATATATCGACAGCTGTTAGGGACATTTATAACTACACATCGCTATCCTTAGACTTAAAATAACCGAATTCCAAAAAAATTACCTTAGATCCCTTCAGCAAGAAACAAAGAAATTCCATCCCAACATCTGCAAGTAGCCAGTTAGAAAAATTATGTACCAAACGGCCCACGTCAATGGCGCCACGGCTTGTTTGAAAAGACAAAATAAAAAAAGTGTTATTATAAGTTACTAGCTGTGCCCTGCAAGTTTTTTGCACATAATATATACCCTATGTCCATCTGAAATAATGTACCTTTCAAATGGTGTAAGAATTTTTCAAACAGGTGCAGTGGTTCCGGAGATTACCCTCCACATACACACAAACTCACAAAATTAGCACTCTCTCTTTATTATATTATATAGATTTGTTCGTTTTCGGTTTTTATTCCTATGTCATTTACGTTTACGATGTGTCCTTGAAACGATACACAATAGCAGTCTATCTTGTAAACGGAAGTTTCTTGCGGTAATTTTGTGTTTTATACCATGGAAATTATGGGAGTTTGGGAATTATGCATTTTATAATTATATATCATCCCAGGGAGGGAAGCGTCCACAGCATTTAGATACAGGGCATACGAAAAGTAGGTAGATTAGGTACCTCTAGGTAGATGAACTTACTCGGGCACCACATGGAATACTACAACAGAAACGAAGAAGAATGGAAAGATCTTGTCTCTGATAGAAGACAATTTACATCAGCGGCGCTGGAAATCTACGAATTGAACGAATAAATCATGTTAAGTTTTGATGTTCTATCTAAAACATTCATAGCACTTACAGGCCAATGACCGGACGCGGGGTATGCAACTGCGCGTAGAATAAAAGATTAACTAGAAATGGTCAATAAGTTGTAAAATAAGAACCTTTTGTAAAAATCTGATGGAATCGATTTCTACTCTCGTTTCTACCAAAACAACTTGTTTTCAGCTTTTGACACCTTGAATATGCAAATAATCAATTAATTATTATATTACACACACAGAATCACGCGAAACTTCGCAGTCACATAACGGCGTTTCACACGAGACAGTCGCCGTACAAATGTGCTCAATGCGCGGCACGTTTCAACTGGCACTCGTGTCTATCACGTCACGTGCGTAGAGTGCATAGGCGGTGCAAAGAACCTTAGTAGCCCTTGTATACAATGTCTAGGTCGTGTTGTAAAAACGAGCGTTGACGCTCGACACTCGGGCGCTGAGTGAGCGTTTACGAACTTAGACAAGCGTTAAAGGCTAGTGAGCGTTATACTCTAAACTTTTGACGTTTGATCGTCTTAAATCCTTGTATTTATAAGCTCGTGTAAAACGGATAAGATTTAGTTTCAATAGCACTAACATATCGCCTGCGCTCAAGAGTTCAGCTCTCATCGCTCATTTTAACACTAAGGTCCTACAAAAATTCCCTTGTATGTAAGTCCTACAAATATAGTGTGTGTGAGTTGAGATGATTACGTCTCAATAATTTGGCGCCACAATAAAACACGGTAAGTTATGACAGTCACAGTATTTATTTTTCTAAATTGTTGCCAACTACAATATGAGGCAAATGCAAACACACTATATTCAGCCACCTTACAGTGTGAAATTCTTTTATCAGTATACTAAAACTATTAAATTTATCTAAAAATACTCATTAATTTGTGTTATTTGTTTGTTTCTTATATTTTATTGTGTATTGTCGAGTCGAAATAAAGTCATGTATAGACATGGTCTATATTTTTTAATTAAATTTATAACGACGACGTGATTATTGCACAGCAACTATTGCAATAGGGTGTTCTAGCTCTTACGCGAATTTACTTAACTGACAGAAGCGGGCAAGTTCAAAGGTCAAAGTCCTGGTTATCTAGATATAATAATTTTAGTGTACTTACACATTGTCTGACATATTAAAATATTTAGCTCCATTTTTGTAGGACCTTATAATACTCGGCGCGCGAGCAGTACAGCTCCGGAAAGAATGCGATAAGCGATCACTAGGTCTGGACATATAAGGAAATTGTGTCGATATCGATTTATATTATAGAATATGAAAAAAATACACAGATATATTTAATAATCGTATTGTTTTGTTAAGCGCTGATATTATTAATTAGAAAATATTATATATAATAATAAAATTAACCAAGTAATCAGAAAATCTAAACTTTTAGCTTGAATACGAATCAGAGTTGCTCTCGTAGGTGCTGTCATCATTAACACATCGTTCAATAAGTCCCGGGACTAACTATGAAAACAACATTTTATCCGCAAAATTCTTTATTATTCATCAACATAATCTCCTTCAAGTGTAATACAATCATTCCAACGCTTCTCTAACTTTTCAATGCCATGTTTGTAGAACGATTTGTCTTTTGACTCAAAATGAGCCTCAGTAGCAGCGATCACCTCCTCATTCGAGCCAAATCTTTTTCCCTGGAGCATCTTTTTGAGATCCGCAAAGAGCCAGTAGTCGCTGGGGGCCAGATCCGGCGAGTACGGAGGATGGGGAAGCAGTTGGAAGCCCAATTCGTTGAATTTGGTCATCGTTTTGATTGACTTGTGGCACGGTGCGTTGTCTTGATGAAAGATGACTTTCTTCTTCTTCATGTGTGGGTAGCGTCACTTTAACCACTATAGCTTTCTTGGTTATGTTTCGAATTACATCAAATTTTGACACATCTCATCTAAAGGTTGGTACTTCTGAACCTTGGTATATACATGGCATTATTAGCGCCATCTCTACGCTAGTCCCGGGACTTATTGAACGATGTGTTACTATAGTTTTCATAATAAATTCATCAATTGAGTTTTCAAGCTACCCATCCCTTTTCAAGTAATAATTTTCTTTTGTCTATATATGACTAACGTATCCTTCCCAATCTATGGAAGTCACTTGGTTTATTGCGCTCAAAATCAGCGCCGGCTCTAGCCCATGTAGCGCCCGAGTGCAATCAATACCCTGGCGCCCTCTAGTAGACTCTTTGAAGGCGTCGCGAGCGGCGCTCGGCGCCCCCTAACACCCTGCGCCCCTGTGCGCCGCACACCCTGCACCATAAGTAAATACCATAAGTGCCCGCGCGCCCATTTCAAATGAACTTACACTCCATTAACAGAGGTCATTTTGCTACCGGGCGGCAACGTGTCAAACGTACATACATACACTGTCTTTGGATTAGAGATTTTGACGCGCGCGTGTTGTATTAAATAAAATTGTTATTTGTGTAGTGTAGTAATGCGGTATGACAAGCGCCGAAAGCGTAGTAAAAGTAAAAAAAATATTATTGTTAATGACTATTTTTTTTGACTATTTACATATTTGTCGTAAGTAACAAGTATATAAAACTGTGCAATGGCGTTAAGTTCAATGAAATATCCAAAAATTCAGCGCTCGACAGGCGCACCCCTTGCACCCCCTGGTAAAGACGGCCCTGGTCAAAATAACAGTTTTTAAATTATTCAAATTGTAAAACGTTTAAAATGATAGACTCGACACAAGCGCAACAAGCCCGAACGTGATTTAATCAGGTAGCTAGGCGGTGAGCGGACTACTTCCCCGCTTCCCCACGTCATGCCGTAAAGCTCAACTGCTCGCGCGCGTACTGTACATCGCATTGTTTGTATGTTTCGTACGCACGCACATCACTACGAGCAAAGCAGACGTGCTCATGTCAGTTGCTGGGACTATTTACACGCTGATATTTTAATGGTTTAAGAACTGCGACCGCTTTATTATTAAGCTTTAGTAGTATCAATATATGAGGTCAGATTAAAAATAGATAAAAGTATCTACCAAAATTATAATACGAGTGCACTAGTGAGAATTGGTATAATGCTTTCATCTCACGAACGGCGAGTTGTGCTCGTACATGTCCATTATTTTAGTGTGCACCGCGGTGTCGGGAACACAACTGAGCGTTCTCAAGGTTACGCACACTAAAACAATGTACATGTACGAGCACAAGCACTGCTAAGCGTAACTCGCCCACGTGAGATGGGAGAACTGTTGTAAAGCGCGCGCTCCCCGCGACCCGTGCAGCACCCCACGCTCGCCCGTACTCAGTTATTCTAGCTACACGAGTGCCTTGACCTCCGGCTCGTGGTCTACTACGTGTTATAGTTCACTAAAAAAATGATTTATTATTTACCCAACTTAAGTTTTACCTTGTATATCTTTCTTGACGTTATACATTGATAGTACTTTCTTAAAGTAATTACGTCACGGCTCTAAAGCCAAAAAAAAAATTAGCGTTTATAGCGAATTTCTCGAATAATTTATATTTATTATATGTGTGAATTAAAATTGTATTTTTAGAAGAATAAAACATTGTGTATTTAATTGGAGTTTTATTTTTATCTTTGGTCGGAGATAGATAGAGAAAACAGCATATGAAAAGTAAATAAGATGTACAACCTTCATACAGACGCAACAAGATTGAATAATATAGTCATGGCACTAGTGGCATAAATGAGTACCAATGGTACCATTTAATAGTACAAGTGGTTCGGTGTGAGACCGTGGTCGTAGGTCGCTACGTGATCAAAGATACGTGCGCGGCCCCATGTCGCATTTTATAAGACCAACAAGCAATCTGGCTACAAAAACTGATATGGAGTATTCGATCAATGTATTGACTACGATTTTGTTACAATATATTTGTATTTATTAGAATATAAATGATAGGACTGTGCCTCCAAGAAATCCTATTCTGCCCTCAGTAAACCTACTTTCGCTTTACTAAGCGACTATTAATTTATTTCTACGGGGATTGGACACCCACGAAATTGTTTATTACCTATCTAAGAAGAAAACTGAACATTGGCAGAATGTACTAATTGCACCATTGCCATTTAAGAAAAAAATTTCAATCAAAGTAACTTTTTGGTAAAATTTCATTGTTATTTAAATATTCAAAGTTTAAAAAACGTAATATTTTTCCACCTCCGTAAATTACAGTAATAACTATTACAGAAAACACAGTAGGTATTTGTTATTAATTTGTATAGTAAATACATTTACAACACAATAATTATCATTATTAGTTCTAAATGTAAAATAACGAAACGTACAGCACAGTATGTTCCATTTCATGCATACATATATCATTCAGAACTTTCTTCAAATCATATTGTCGTTCGTTGATTTTTGACATATCGATACTATAATTACGGATCGTTGTGATATTTAACTACACCAATGCGTAAACCGGATCGTTGTGATATTTAACTACACCAATGCTTAAACTATGAAAAATATTTTATAAGAAAATAACATTTTGTGCAATTTTCAAATTTTATATCAAACGAAGACGCAATGAATATAATAACGCAGGAAAATACTTGCGTTTGTTGTCTTGAACAAAATGTTGCTTTATTCAAACTCTCTTCGTGTAAATTTGCCAATTTTTTCCAAACAGTCTTCAAATTTAAGGCAAGTATTTATTTATTTTAATATCTTATGTCATTGTAATATTAATATATATACCTATAGGTCTTTGTGAATTAATATTTTTCTATTATGGTTACTATAGTGTTCTTACATTGAATTGGCATTCTTGATAGAAACAAAATGGCTAACAACAAATCGGATTCTAATATAACAGGTACCAATAATACACCAGTTAACTGTACCTAATACGCAAATAATTATGTAAAAACTTGCGTAATATTTAAAAAAATATATTTTCACTCATTTTACTAGTGCTCGGAATAGGTAGTGCCATTTCAGTTCAACAAACTATGTATCTCACCCTCAGTGGAATAAAGGCATAACCCAAAAATGACTTCAGTATAAAAAAAAGCTGTAAAATGTTGAATATTTTTTTATTATTTCATTATTACTTTCTGTAAAATGATATTGTTAGCCTTATTATTTATTACAACTTCTCATTCAAAAAATAAATTAGCAAATAATACGAATTTTGACCATAATTTGGCATTAAAATATGTAATTTAATGTAAATGAAATTATTAAAAATCTAATCTGTGAAATCTAAATATCTAGGAAAATGATTTTTGTAAGACAGGTATAAGTCAAAGTTGAAAAAGGATTTTGCTTCTCTGTTGATGTTACTAACACAGTAGTCACTACATCAATGTACACAGATAGAATTAGCTCCCAACCAGAATTATTCTTAAACACATTAATTTGATATCAATGAGTCTGGTAAGTATCTGGTAAGTCTGGTATCTGAAATTGTGGATGTGGTGGTATTGAAAATACATAATACCTACATATAAATATTTAGTTCTATTTAACATTTCTTCTTACAGATGCCTTTTATGGAGTACTTGATTTGTTATCATTGTCATAATCTACTGAAGAAGATAGAGCTCTTCAGGCAGCAAGTGGAAGAAAGTATTTCCATATTGAATGGACAGGTAATATTAATAACATCAGTTCTCTTGAAGAGCCTCACGCCCCATATATCACACAAAATCTCTTGTCACATTCACATTTTTGTTAGTCTAGCAAATATTATTATTATATAATAGACAAGCAGCTTACGCTGATGCATCTGTATCTGTTTTTGTGCTCTAGGATAGTGGTAGAGTTTATTTTTGAATTGATTAACTCAACAATTTATTATTAAATCATGATCACTCTAAAGTTGTCTAGTCCAGTCTTTAAAGAGCTGATGTTGTTCCTCAAGGTTTGTGTAGAAGTTTTGTTACCCTTAGTCACTTCTTACAACATCCATGAAAAGAGATGGAATGGTATTATCATAAAGCCGACTGACATCATTATTATATAGAACTAGCAAAACCCGAAAGATGTTGTACTGCCTGTCTATATTTGTATATGTATATGCTGTGTATATGCTGAGGATCTTTGCAGAGAGGGTGAATGGCCCGATATTAAGACATTGGGTTGAGTTGCACGTTGCATCCTACAAGAGGTGACTAGCGGCGACAGCCAATGTCTGATGTAAAATATGTGTGTATATACAGTGGTGGTCACATAATTAAAGACACTCAGGAGATATTAAGTTAACTGAGATTTTTGATTATTTATTTTTTACTTTCACACAATAGGAACTTGCAACAATAGTTAAATCATTCCTATAGGCATTGTGAAATGTTAAAATTAAATATTTTCGATAAAGTTGAGACGACCTACATTTATATTCGATTTAACTATATTTCAAGCTGTATGAACTGAACAAAGGTATGGCCAACTAATTAAAGACACACTAACTAAGTAACTAAGAAAAAAGAAATATCGTAAATAATAAAATGAAGTTTATTATAATTAATTAAAGACATATTTTAAAGACATTATAGTAAAGTTATCAATATTTTGTCGCCTGTCCTTTAGCAGCAATAATAGTCCGACATCGCTTTGGCATTGAAGAGATCAATTTGTTGCAAGTTGATATTGGAATTTGCTCCCATGTTTCTTTAAAAGCCATATAAAGTTGATGAACGGTAGTGGTATGTTTTGTGGCCACCATTTTCTTCACATGGTACCATAAATTTTCAATAGGGTTGATGTCGGGACTGTACGGGGGCCAATCTAAGACCGTTACTGATTGGCTCCGTAGAAAGTCTTTAACCACTGCTGCTGTGTGTTTTGGATCGTTATCTTGTTGGAAAGTCCAAAACACCGGCAAACTTTCCTCGGCATAGGGTAACATAGTTTCCTCTATAATATTCTTGTACTGCCATATTTATCTATATTGCCTACAATTTTCCTGACAGGTCCAACACTATGTCCGGAAAAACAGCCCCCAACGTTGATATTTCCTCCTCCATGTTTGACTGTTTATTTCATATACTTTGGATCCATTTATTTATTCGGAGGACGTCTCACATATTGTTTTCCGTCAGAATTAATCATAATAATTTTTGTTTCACCCGAAAATAGTACATTTTTCCTCTCGCGTTCAGTCCAGTGTTCATATTTTTTAGCAAACTCTAATCTAGCTTTAATATTTGCTTTCTTTATAAGTGCCACCTTACGAGATATTCTTCCAAATAAGTTTGCCTCACATAATGGCCTTCTCATTATTCTTGCCGACACCTCTCGACCCTCCTGCACCAAATACTTCGAAACGAATAAGCTCTGATCCTTTGAACGGTCTTTAATTATGTGACCACCACTGTATGTATGTATATGTGATTGGTGTGTATGTGCATGTTATATATATATATTGGAATATATATATATATATTTTGTTACTAACTGATGAAAATTGAAATATGGACCTTGTCTGAAATAAATGAATTATTATTAATATATTTATTTACCTCTGTATATAAAATAACAAATTATTCTGTTTTGCCGTCAATATGATTTTTGCGATCGGTCGAACGGTATAGAAGTTGATGTGCTGCAGCGCCATCTAGTGGCGAGTTACAACAAAGTGGATAGTAGAAAAACCTTCTCCATGAAAAGATACATATATGTGCCAACTTTTATGGTGATCGGTTAAACGGTGTCGAAGTCTATTAATCTCAGACAGATATACCAACATCCATTTTTATATATAAATAAATAACACTACATTATTATATAGAATTATTTTAAATTAAACAAGATTTATAATATATATCAACAATAATATCCAGTTTCAATGTTTTGTCTTGATTTCTTCCTTTTATCTTTTCCAGTCTCCCAATCTAACACCAAGAAGAAAAATCAACAGGCTAATACGGTCCAAACTAGAAATATCCTTCACGAAAAACTGTAAGCCAATCGCGGTTGAGATCAAGGATGAGCCCGTAAGTCAGAGCCCAGATGTTATAAAGACTGAAGTGAAGATAGAATATGATCCGTCTGACTTTGGAGTTGATGATGTTCCTCTGTCAGTGTTAAAGAAAGAGAAAGCGGAAACTAGTGAAGTAACAAAGAGTAAGAAGGTAAGAAAATCTTTGATTTTGTCATAAAGTATAAGTACAAGTTATGTAGTAAACAGAAGAAGACAGAATGTAGAAGATTGCTGTGAAACATACTGCCATAAAACATACTGCCATGAAACATACTCCCTTGAGACTCGAACTGAAATTTGAATCCTTGAACTGTCGAGACTTACCTGACTTGTTCGAACTAAACAAACAAACCTTAAGATGCTGCAATGCTGGTCGCCTGTTTGACAGTATTAATAGTAGGGTTTGCTGATATATATCACGATGATATAATATATCGATATTGAATTTTTTTTTTTCTGTCTTCGGCCTGGTGCAATCAAAGATATGTAATTGATTAGGAAATGAGAAAGCCCATAAGTTGGTCCATATCTTCAAGACTTTGAACCGGTCCCAATAAATAATGGTACTCCAATGTACGATATGGACTGGGTTTTGGTATCCCAATTACAATCTATACTAATATAATAAAGAGGTAAAATTATATTTGTTTGTGGGTATGTTGGGGGTAATCTCTGGAACTACAGAACCGATTTCAAAAATTCTTTCACAAATAGGAAGCTACATTATCCGTGACTAATATAGGCTATATTTTATTCAAAATTTTGAAAAAAAAACTTATAAACCGAAGCGAAGCGAGAGCGGGTCGCTAGTGTGGATATAAAAGCAATAGAGTCCAAAAGTCAACTGGACTGGGAGTCGGAAGATGATGTCCCTCTTATAGATCTAACCCTGAGACCTGACTGAGGTTTTAAATTGATTATACTGACATAAATAAAAATTACGATCGCTGCCACTGATCCAACACTAAAGATTATGATTATAATTTAGTTGAATGTTGATTAAGACTGACTTTATTAATCTCAAAGACTAATTTTACTCGTATTTTTCGTTTTGTTTTTTATAAATAACTATTAAAACCACTTACAGAATAAAATTCGCGTCTTTTTGTATACATGATATATGAGTCGTATAGAATCAAAGACGGCAAAATAGGTTAGTAACTTCACCATAAACTCTTTATTAACTCTATTAATTAACTTTATTAACTAAGAGTTTATTAAGTCTTCACCATCAAGGGTGTTAATACATATATGTATTAACATCCTTGATGGTGAAGAGTTAATCAAATCAGTTTAGTTTTAAATTTTCTACGTTGCCATATATTTACCTCATTTTTGCTTACTAACCTATTTTGCCGTCTTTGATTCTATACGACTCATATACCCGATATAAATATATCAAATATTGGATATTCTGATATTTATTATAAATATCGGATTTTTACGGACCCTGATTAATAATAATTATTAGATCAATTAATTTTTATTGTAACTAATTCTAAAATCCGCAATTGTTTCGTTATCCGGTTCAAAATCTACATCTACATTTCGAAGCTAGTATAATAATCCCTTTTATCATCATGTGAACAGCTGCAGATGAGAATTGTATGTAGTTTGATGGCATACGAGAATCATATACAATATAATATTCTCCCCCAAACAGTTAGACACTCTCTTCTTGTAAATGAGTCTTAAGAATAGGGAGTTTCCTTTTCTCAGACGATATCACATACAAAATTTCCGATTGCAGATAACGCCCTTCCAAAGGAAGTATGATGGTAAAATCCGCATAATAATACTGAACAATGATGAGATGTTGCAAGAGAGAGAGAAAGAGTCGCTTAAAGAGGGATATTTGAATTTGCCGTATAAATGCGAAAGCTGCATTATCGGCTTTGACCATGAACTGACCCTACAGGACCATATAGAGAAACGGCATACTACTGTGAGTACATCATACTTTTTAAAAAGGAAAGTGGTACGGCTGGTCTATCTGATGATAAGTGGTGAGTATGGCATAAAGCACTACTCAAACATACAAATTGTGCATTTTTTATCTTATAGAGGACGATGGAGTAAAAGTGTCCTAAAAATCAATATGTACCAACACACCTGAGACACTTGAGCATCCTCCGTCCATATTCAGCTGACCTAGCCCCCAGTGATTTCTATCTCTTTCCGAAACTGAAGGAACATTTGAGGATAATCAAGCAGTGATGATTTTTTTATGAGTGCCCAAGATGAGATATTTTTGAGAACGGAATTTTGAGTTTAAAAAAAAGATATTCAAATTGTATTAACCTAAAGGTTGATTACGTGGCAAAATAAAATTATATTAGAGGTAACTTTAGTTTTAATGGCCATTCTCATTACTTTTTGAACACTCCTCGTATGCTGCAAAGGAGAGCTTTTATTGTATAGATGTTTTAATGTTAAGGCAGTTAAAGTAAAAATTTCATAGCACCAAGGACTATTTGTACAACTCCTACGCGTAATGCCCTTTAATAAAAGTTGCCTTTTTTCCTGCCTAACCAATCGCTTGTCGCCCTTTTTTGTGCTGTACATCGCCGATAGTAGTTTGAGCATCCCTACCAGAATGCCTGATTTACACTTTATTTAGTTACTTACTACTTAACTAAATAAAGTGTAAATCGGGCATTATGGCATAATTGCCTACTTTGGCCAGTTAAATAGAAAACTTCATTTAGACGTAGATTGAAGAGTTTCAAGTATTTAGTGAATTTTGAATCATGGATCCTACTTTACTTATAACAAAATAAAATCCAGCTTCGGACATTCTTCAACAGTTTTTTCAGTTTCTGAGGATAATCTTCAGAAAGTTCCTTATACAACTGATCGCTTGTGTCATGTACTTCCCTTCTTATTCCATTTTCTTTCCCAAATCTGCTTATATTTTTCACGTTCAACTGTTATTTCATTTTGAAACTCTTCAACAGAATTGAATACCTCTCTTATATCACTTAGCTGTTAGCGCACCATCTTCTGGCTACTTAACTAAACAAGGTGTAAATCGGCAATATACAAAAGTATATTATATAGCAAATAAATCTAAGTTGGTATAATAGTTTCAATAAATAGACTTTTATCGAAGTGTATCGACTTATGTTTTTCTGCGTTTACAGAAGAACGGTGGTTATGTGTGTGATATATGTAAATCTGTACTAAGCAATGAAACGTCGTACAAGGAACACGCAAAGCGACACGTTAGAAGGTACAGTACAAGGCGATATACAGGATGTAACATATACAGGGTGCAACTAATATATGGTGTAATCGATCAATTTCCGATGGATTTTACACATAATTTTGAGTTGATTGACATATAATATTACGTATTTTTATGTAAATATATATATTTATGTTATATATATATGTTAAGGAGGGGGAGAGTGCACGCTGCAATCCAACAGCCGCTGGGCGCGCTCGCCTGCCACGTTACCCCTCTCGCACAGAAGACTACCTTGAAATGTACTGCATTTTCCACTTTATCGTATTTCCCCAATGTACGTACGTGTTTCGGTAGTGAGTGAGATGTGCCAGAGCCCATTCCCATCCTATCCTATCCCTGCCCATTTTCCCAACCCTTTCTCCAAATCCATTCCTATATCTCCAAAGGTAGGCGGCGCATCCGGGGGCGTGCCAACATTTGTCATTTTGGACTAATGTTGGCATGTATCGCGGATGTCTATGGGCGACAGTATCCACTTACCATCAGGTGGACTGTATGCTCGTCTGCCGCCTTCGTACATAAAAAAAAAAAAAAATATTGAGCAATTTTTATGAAGTATTGATAAAACCTCAATTTTTTTAAAATTTTTCTTTGCAAGAGATTCGTTAAATTACCACGGGTAAAAGACACATTTGTATCTTACAGTGTGCAAGATTTTATTTGTTTGTGAAATAATAAAAATCCATCAAATCACTTTGATTTGATGTGTACAGGTACGAGTGCGAAGTGTGCGGCAAAAGGAATAACAATATATATTCACTAGTGAAACATTACAGTGAAAATCATGGCAAAATCAGCACAAAATTCACGTGCGACCACTGCGGGTTCACCACCGAGTGAGTTTTACAAACTTGACCTTTTGAATATTTCATGAGTCACCTTTAGATCTTTTTATATTAATTTTTGATTTAAGGTCGCCCGGAAGAGGTCGCCTATTGTATGGTCATTTAAAGATATGTGCACATGTAATAGCTATTTGTATGCAAGAGTATTTATTATTGTATTTGTGTACTAGCTTCTACCCGCGGTTTCCCTCGCGTGGACTAAGCAGCTGTAAAAGATATTTAACACCTGTAATAGCACTGACTTGATGAATTACACAGATGACAATCCAGCCAGTAGTTTTTAAGTAATTCTATTAAGTCACTTTTTATTTTCCTCTATAACTTAATTTCCTTGTGTCATATGAAGATGACATAGATACCAGTTTTCCCTCTGGACACTTAGTTATACATTAGTGAAAACCCGATCAAAATCCGTTGGGTAGTTTTTACGTAATGCTCAAACAAACAGACATACAGATGAAACTTTTAAAAATACTGTTCTGGGTTCTGTAGCTTCTAAAGAGACCCCCAATTAAGTCAAGTACAGAGTCAACACTTATACTGTTTTATTACATGTATAGATATCAAGCAAAGTGTAGGTATATGTATTTCAATTATATATGAAACTTATAGTAATGTAACGTGATAAAATATATGATTGTTTTGTAGATCGCACCGCAGTTACAGATATCACAAAGACAAACACAAAGAGAAGCCGCAGTGCACAGAATGTGGCAACACGTTCGTTAACAATGCGGGCCTCAAGATACACATGTTGTGAGCATTCATATAATTAATATCAAACTTTATTATAAATTGACGGATATAATGGGATTTTTTATACGACTCGGGGATATAAAACATAGTACTCCGTACAATACGGACATGTAGAACTGTCAAGTGACATTTGCACAGAGATGACACTTTATTGACAGTTCTACATGTCATATCCCTGACGCAAATAAGAAATCCGACTTTAGAGAGAAAAAAACTTGTAACAAAATAATTAAAAATTGTAATTTTAAAAAACCCACTGGACCTTTATACCCGAAACTCGAGAAGTGAATTCGAGTTTGTGATTGATTATTGTAAAGAATTGTGTATTGTGCGTTCTGTGGTGTAATACTGATAGTTTATTAAACTACCGTCAACTGGAACGGTAGAAAAATGTAAATGGTAAAAACTCTTTTTCAGCGGGTTGTAGTCATAATATTTGTAAAAATGACGTAAATACACCAAAAATATTAAATGTCGAAATATTCGAAATAACAGTCTGTTTCCTATGTTAACTAGTTTTTCTTCGGTAAATCAAAAACCGATACGAGAACCTACTCTCAATCTGTGTTGCGCGTGTTCGTGTTTTTGTGTGTTTCCGGACCCGCGACACGGGCGCTACGCGATTGTAACATTGTTTAAAACTTTCTTTGGCCGTTTACAAATTTGTATGGGTATCACGTGACATCGCGAACCACGTGTTTAATGTTAAAATTGATAATAAAACAAAATAAGAAAATGATATTACACGTATTTTCTTTATTTGCACTCCTAAAATATATCTTCATAACAAATATAAGGTCTTACAAAAATAGTGTTAAATATTCTAGTGTGACATTTAGTGGGTTAGATAGTGTTTAAACATATATATTAAAGACTAGCGACCCGCCCTCACTTCGCTTCGGTTTATTAAATTTAAAACAATCGGAATAAGATATGTTCCTGCGATAAAATTGATCCTATATTTTAAGTTAGACCTCTAGCAATATATCGGTGAAAACTGCATTCGATTCCATGCAGTAGTTTTTGCGTGATACGTGTACAAACATACGGACAGACAGACGGACAAAATTTCTAAAAACTGTTGTTTTGGCTTCTGTTGCTCTAATAAAGACCCGCCATATTAGTTTTTTTTCAATATCTATAATGTACAGACATCGGTCTGTTACAATTTTATTATATGTATAGATACCAGTATTTTTATTACCTTCAATATTTTTTTTTACATAATGTTTTTCTAATTTATTAAATAACTATATAATAAAGAAGTAAAATTGTGTGTTTGTAGGTATGTTGGGGGTAATCTCTGGGACTACTGAACCGATTTCAAAAATTCTTTCACAAATAGGAAGCCACATTATCCGTGTCTAATATAGGCTATATTTTATTTTGAAATTTTGAAAAAAAAAAAAGATTATATACCGAAGCGAAGCGGGGGCGGGTCGCTAGTGGTTTATACTTCGGAATAGAAATGTTCATTACAATTTACCACCACGAAAAAAAAACTAATATGGGGATATTAGTTTTTTTCTCAATATCTATAATGTACAGACATCGGTCTGTTACAATTTTATTATATGTATAGATTCGCGTCAAACTAATGACAATAGTTGTTAGTTATCACGAAAGAAGTGTGTTAAGGGCTCGCGTAACTACAACTTCAGTGTTACGATGTTGACTTCAAAAACTGTACCGTTAAAATGTGAAACCTTCTCCCCCAGCACCGTCCACAAGAAGTCCAACCGCGTGTACTCGTGCCAAATCTGCGACCGCGTGTACCGGGCCAAGTCCGGCCTCCTGTCCCACATGTCCGCGGCCCACAGACAGAGCCGGCTCGCGTACTGCACGCCCTGCGGACAGCACTTCCGCAGCGTCGTGAACCTGCGGCAGCATCTGCGCACGCACTCCAGACACGTCACCGACACCGACAAGCGGTACGCGACTGTGGAGTGAGGGACTTGCGTTGGATACATGATAGGATATTTGAAATACATGAAAGCTGATCAGGAAAAAAAATTAAATTATTTGAGGGAATGCTGAGGGGTTCATTAAAATGTCAAATTTGAAACTTCAGTACTACATAATGAGAATGTTTCGTTTTCAAAACACATATGAATGTTCACACACATATGAACACATATGAACACATTCAAAACACATGAATTCGAGAACTAGTGAACATAGAACACTGTTAGACTGTAATGTCCAACATTACACAGTGGTAGAGGCTTTGTTATCACTGTATTTTTTTATGGATGTGAGCGGTAGACGAGCATACAGTCCACCTGATGGTAAATGGATACTGTAGCCCATAGACACCCGTGATACACGCCAACGTTAGTCGATAATGACAAACGTTGGCACGCCCCCGGATGCGCTGGCCTACCTTTGGAGATATAGGAATGGATTTGGTGAAAGGGTTGGGAAAATGGGCACATGTCACTCACTACCGAAACGTACGTACATTGGGGAAATAAGATAAAGTGGGAAATGAAGTACATTTCAAGGTAATCTTCTGTGAGAGAGGGATAACGTGACCAGTCGAGTGCGCCCAGCGCCTGTTGGATTGCAGCGTGCACTCTGCCCTGGTGGAATGCTTGTATAACATATCTAGTATGTATTTTCAAATCGATTGGCCTTACCTATGAAATTGCTGTCTGTTCATAGTGACTGACCACTTTGAACCTTAGTTATCTTGTGATTGGCTTAGAATATCAAATCTAAATTAATTTCAATTTATAGCTATGACATCCTTTTTCAAGATCGGTTATTCATTTGTTTTTCCGTCAAACGACTTTTTGCTTAGATATCGTTGTTTGCGACCATGGAACAGTTAAAAGGTCACGTTATTTTCGAATATGAGTTCCGTCGTTGCAGCAACAGACGGCACGCAATATCAGCGATGTATACGGACCGAACACCGCAAACGAACTCACGGTGCGTTTTTGATTTGATCGTTTCTGTTTTGAAAATTTCCACCTCAAGAACAAGCCCCGTGGACGATCGCAGACTAAAGTCGATAATGAGGAACTGAAAGCAATAGTGGGAGCGGATTCATCCCAAACCACGTCTGAGTGAACAGCAGCTTTCGGTGTAAGTGACAAAGCGATATTGATTCATTTGCGTCAAATCGGGAAAGTGAAGAAGCTCGGAATGTGGGCACCGTATGAGCTTAATGAAAGTCAGCTACAAACACGCGTCGTAGCTTGCCTTACTTTGCTGAACCGGCACAAAAATGAAGGTATTCTGAATCGTATTGTCACTTGTGAGAAGTGGGTCCTGTGTGATCGTAATCGTAAACGTTTATCACAATGGTTGAACCCAGGAGACGAAGCCAAACAATGTACCAAACATCTCCATGATAACGCTCGCCCGCACACTGCACGACAGACTAGTCTCACAGTTACAGCAGTTTCGACTGGGTACCCTGCGTCATCCACCGCACTCGCCAGACCCCGCCCCATTCCATTTACATTTAGGAATTTCGATAACTTTTTGCAGGGAAAATATTGAACTCCCATAACAGTGAATAACGCCTTTAGAGAATACAGCGATTCCCGTCCCCGGGGAGTTCTATAGCAGAGGCATCTATCAACTTCCATTAAAATGACAAAAGTGTATTGATAATAATGGACAATACTTCGATTAATTAAATATATAATTTTCATTTGTTTTTTTTTCATATAAAACGGCAATTTCATAGGTAAGAACCTAATACCAGAAATGAACAATAATTTATTTAAAAGGCCTGTTATAAAAACTCCACATCGAATTGATTCCACTCTCGATAGAACAATCTAATTATAGCTTTATTGCATTATCACGTATATTGAAAGCTTGTAATGCAATAATTTTTCATATAATTAAACAATCTGCAACTACCCCCAAATTTTCCTATTAAATAAAATAAAATCTCCGAACTTCTAGATTCGATTGCAAGGAGTGCGGATCGAAGTTCCTTACAAAGACTGCTCTCCGGGAGCACACCGACTGGATACACCTTAAGAACACGAAATATGAATGCACCAAATGTTCCAAGGTAAGTCTTTTACTGCCAGATTGTGGCAAACGGCCAAAATCTGTATGTCAGACACTTTCAACGGTAAAGTATTGTCGTATTGTATGTGAGGCCATGTAGAAATAATATTGTAGACTATGCTTCGAATAGGTATGTACAACGCGGTCACCGAAATAACGCAATACCTGAATTTTAGGGAACAAATAAATAGTTACAAACATGTAAAGTTTTGTTGTCCTGTCTAAATGTTCGTAGAGCTCATTACTCAGTACAGGGCAATGACCGGGCGCAACGCGGGCCACACTCGTAGAATAAAATATATACCTACTGGAAATGAACAATAAGTTATGAAAAAAAACCTAATCTCGAAACTGGTACCTATTTTCTGGAACTGGAACAACCTATTTTCAGCGCTTTTCCGTTATTTCAGTGACACCTTGTCTACGGATACAAATATATAAACCTTGGAACTGGCAACAGTTTTCTATTCAGCTAATGACCCCTTATTCGAGATGTGGTGATTTTTTTCAAATTTTATAAAAATTCACAGATTTTCAAAAACAACGCGGCTTTGAAGAAACATAATAATTATGTCCACGAGAAAATACGACCGCCCAGGAATAAGATCTGTGACCACTGCGGACGGGGATTTACGGTAAGTGGACAACAGGATACAATTCTGTATAACAATACTTTCCCATAGCCAAGAACCATTCTGAGTTCATCGATGTATAATGTTAATGTCAAAACAATTTTTATTTCCCTTCCTATTTTGCAAATTTCGTATAAACTCATTTATTTCAAGGCTGTATAAACACACTTAAAAGTCAAAGAAATAATTTAAAAAAACGCCACCATGCCATTTAAAACAGTAATTCAACATTTTTCCTTCCGCGGATATAATTTATATATCCGCTTCCTGTTTGTATAAAATGAAGTGATCTGTGTGAATGTGCATCTGGCAGGAAAGAGGACGTTTGTCTTATCCCTTTATCCCAAATGAGATGAAGGGAATGTCTTACGTAGCGACATAAATTCAATACATTTCTGCTGTAACATCAGAAATGTATTCTGTTAATTCTGTTTTTTTTTTTTCTATAGATATAATAGGTTGTAAGTTGTAACCTTTTCGCAAAATACTGTCGCTTTAGTAATGTTTTGAAAATAAAAAATATATACATATGTATCAGAAGGGATAACTCTTTTGAATACCCGTGACATATATTTTTAGAGGAGTTACCGCATAAAAATCTAAATATGCAACTAAGTATGTAAGTGGAATAAGTCTTTACAGACGCGTGACCTACTCAGGAATTAACTTTCTCGGAAAGTGACAGTCAGAATGTGACGTTTACAGAAAGTGGCCTTCTAAGAAAGTGACCTGTATCGCCGAAAGGAAATTTATAGCATTTTTCTCGTATGTCATCTTTTAATGTATGCCGTCTTTTGTGCCCTTTTTCTAAGGAGAGCAGTATGTCATACCATACAATCTCCCCACTGCTGGATTACTATATACAGGTTCCCCCCACGACCACTACAGTACTGCAAGGAAAGGCGAAAAAGGGAAAAACAGTGCCCGCTTTACCTATGGTGCAGGGTGTGCGGCGCACACGGGCGCAGGGTGTTAGGGGGCGCCGAGCGCCGCTCGCGACGCCTCCAAAGAGCCTACTAGAGGGCGCCAGGGTATTGAATGCACCCGGGCGCTACATGGGCTAGAGCCGACGCTGGGGAAAAGTGGCCATAAGAGTGTAATACTCTAATTGCTCTTCTAATCGATAGTTCTTACTTAGGACAAACAAAAAGTTGAAGATTGATGCGTGGAAACTTTAATAAAAGTGGTCGGAAAGCGGGCATCGCTCGCATGCCTACGTTACAGTACGGAAGAGTACCGGCGGCTATCTTTTGAACTCTGCAAATGGAAAGATCATATTGCAAACTTCTAATTTAGAAATATTGTCTTCCAGACGCTAACGATTCTGCGCTCGCACATTCGCACACACACGGGCGAGCGTCCGCTGCATTGCACACACTGTCCGGCCACATTTGCACACTCCGCTGCGCTCTACACACACAATAAACTGTTACACACACAATCGTAGCATACGGTCTACGTTGTAAAGCTCTAGTCCGTGACCTTCAGCTCTCGCAAAGATTATAAAACCCTCTGAGATTACAAATAAAATGTCCTACGAGAAGAGTGTGAAATATTTTAACATGTCAAATAAATACGCTAAAACTAGCTAAAAATTAACATTTATTTCATGAGCTTTTTATTACGTTAAAAATAAATATAATTAGTGATGAATTTACTCCTATGTGCATAACACTATCCATACTCGCTCAAGTATTTTCCCCTTAACTGCGCCCGCTTCTGTTAATGAGTACGAATAAGCAATGTAACGTGTTATTGCACCATACGAGGGAATTAATCATCAATTATTTATTTTTATATTTTCTTATTTTCTTTATATTTTCTTCATGGCATTATTATTATATACGTTCGTCAAATGATAACAATTATTTATACTAGGTAAGCATATTCTTAACAGATTACTCCCCTGCACGTGCTCGAGAAATTGTCCTTGTGTAAACAGGCCTTTAAATTCGCGCTCGTAGGGTTTAGGCAAAAGTTCCAAGCGCTAGAACATTTCAGTGAATCTGAATAATATGCTTTACAAAGCACTGCAATATGTTTTCGTCGCCAGATTAAACATTTAGGGCCTTTCTCACCACCTCCTTCTGTTAAAGTACCTAACTATTAACAGTCTGATAGATAAATTATTTGTCAATTAAATCTAGCTGATTTTGACTTTCTTATGCCTTCTGATAATGTATCGGGACGTGGTGAGAAAGGCCCGCAGGCTTGTACAATAAAAATGAAACAATTTATTACAATATCAGCTGTTTTATTTCTTCAATTACATTTAAAACTAAAAAAATATGCAAATTTAAAACTTATAAGTACGATTGCACATTTAAGAATTAACTTTCAAATAGTTCGAAATCTCGTATACTTATTATAAAGAAGTTGTTTGTCTGTATGTGTACATCTACATATTTCGCAGGAGAGAGTACGCTCTACTGTCTGGATGGTCTTATGCTCTCAGACCTTTTTATCCTAAAATTAAACATAATGTTATTTGATTATTTTTGAATTTAAGTAGTCTGAGATATTTAATATTGAGATATTTAATATAATAAATAGTCAAAGATATTTGAATTGAGGGGAAAAGTGCACGCTGCAATCCAACAGCCGCTGGGCGCGCTCGACTGGCCACGTTACCCCTCTCTCACAGAAGACTACCTTGAAATGTACTGCATTTCCCATTTCATCGTATTTCCCCAATGTACGTACGTGTTTCGGTAGTAAGTGAGATGTGCCAGAGCCCATTCCAATCCCATCCTATCCCTCCCCATTTTCTCAACCCTTTCTCCAAATCCATTCCTATATCTCCAAAGGTAGGCAGCGCATCCGGGGGCGTGCCAACGTATCTCATTTTGGACTAATGTTGCAGAAGTCACTAAACTCTCATTTTTAATTCGAAAGAATTCCGAAATTTAGTGCCGATTTCAGACAAATGAAATTTCCAAGGATAGCAACATGATACTTATATTTTAAAAAATCTATGTCGGATAATATTTTCCTCAGAGTATGTAAAATGATACTATAAAATACTATATTGTAAAAAATATCGGGTTGGTATGAGAAATATTTTTACTGGTATCACTGAAGTTCTTTGCATATTTGCAGCCTTTTTTTTTATAAAAGTATCTTTGTTTTGCTGATTGGCTAAATTCTTGTGGCCCTAATGCCCTTTCAAGAGTCACCGGACATGTATGGTTTAGGGCGAGCGCAGAAGGCGATCAGCCAGGAGCAAAAAGTATGTGCAGCAACGAGCCTATGGGCTTCCCTGCCCGATCTGAACGGACCTCTGCTAAGGGCGTTGCTTTGGGATGGTATCGCGAGTCGGTGAGAAGCGTCCAGGCACATGCCGACACCTGGTAAAAGCTGACTGAAAGCTGGTGTTCACGGTGTAGCGAGAGGGACGTCCTCGTCTCCGCCGCCGGGGATGGTATATATGTGTAGCCTGTGAGTGTGTAAGTACCGCATTGGCAGCAGTGATTGGGCCATCGGGGTCGTCTAGGACGTGCCGAGAACGACGATGGCAACTATCGGTCATTCCTATCGGCTACATAGGTTAGGCTGGCAACTATTAGGGGGTTAGAATGGTGAAGGACTTTGTCATAGTAACGTCCGGCGGAGTTTTTCACGTGACACTAGAGCAGTGTTGTAACCTTACCCTGCTGATTGCCATAATTAATTAATCTCATTAATTCATTACGGTGTAAGCAAACATATTATAGTTATGACGTTATGAGATAAAACTGCTATATTTGTTACTGTTAGATGGTACAAGTGGTCCGGCGAGAGTCTAATACCGTGGTTGTCAACTGCGCCCCTCTGTCGTTATTTAGAAGCCCTACACCCACTAGCTACATACACTGATTCTGACTACCTACGATCGTTTCTCGTGTGTTTCCAAGGAAGGTTCAGTGAACAGTTCAGTTTTAAGAGCAAACCACTAGTGTACAGCAGGTGCCGAATCACCGAGCACATCCACACAAGTCTCGACCAAAGGAGGCCCTTCAAGACCTTAGCTGTCTAATTGGATGTAGCGAAGACTTTTGATAAAGTTTGGCACAACGGTTTAAGGGAAAAAAATCTTATTTTGCCGGGATATTGTTATAAAATTGTTTATTACGACGAAATTTAACATTGGCGGAATGTACTACTTGCACCATTGCCGTTAAGAAAATAAAAATAAATAACGGACATGAACGTTTTGACAATAGTTCATTGATAATTTTATTTTTAAAGTTTAAAAAAACGTTGTATTCTTTTCACTTAAAGTAATAACCATTACGGAAACTAAAGTAGGTATGTGTTGTTAATTTGTTTAGTAATGGAACGTACAGCGCACGTTCCATTTCACGCTTGGATCATTCAAAATGTTCTTCAAATCACCGCCATTCTGCACCGTTTGTCATTATTTTTGACATATAAAAATTGATAATGGAACGTTCTTAAACTTACAGTGACCTACACCAATAAATAGAAAAATAATATTTTAATAATATTAATTAATAAAAAGAAAAGAACCTTTCTGCTCATTACTGTGTTGAGTGAAACAGATGCTCGCCATAGAATTAGAACTTCGGATTATTTTTGGTTGAGAAGTTAATATTTTTTCTGGTGTTTGGTGGTAGTTTCTTTGTTATTGTTAACTGGTAGAAGGTTAAATAACAACTTAAATCGGCTTACTCTCACTTAGTTTGATGTTACGCGCTCGGCAGATCATGACTTAGTTGAAGACAGTGCAAAAAAGAATACATCTTCTGCTTCAGTCAAGGAAATGTACCTGAGTTCCAATCTGATAAAAAAACTAAAATACACAGTCAGAAGCACCATTCGTTGTGCATATCCTATCCCTCCCCATTTTCCCAGCCCTTTCTCTAAAGGTAGGCAGTGCATGGAGAGCCTGACAACATTTGTAATTTTGGATGAAACAAAGACGCAATGAATATAATATCGCAACAAAATACTTGCGTTTGTTGTCTTCAACAAAATGTTGCTTTATTCAAACTCTCTATGTGTAAACATGCCAATTTCTTTCAAACTTTCTTCAAATTTAAGGCAAGTATTTATTTATTTGTTAACCCTAAAGGTAGCATTCGGATCATAGCGACCGTGACGCGTGACCACGACGCGTGACCACGACGCACTGTTTTATAAAGGTAGTATTCGGATCACAGCGAGTTTTAGTCACGCCCACCGGTTGCGCGCCGCGATCGCGCACATTGCTAAGTACTGCACACAAATCATTATAAAGCAGTGCATCGCAATCGCTATAATCTGAACGCTACCTTTAGTTTTTCGACCCCCACGGGAAGAGGTGGGGTGGTGCTGTACTATAGTCAGTCAACACCACACGACACAGGGATAACAAAGCGACTACCACAAGCTCTGACAAACTACACCACCTCTAAAAGAGTAGACTCGTCAACCAGCTTGGCCAGCGTGACATTCTAATGCCATACAGCCGTCATACACAAGACAATGTGCATGAGGATGTCCAGCAGTTATGGCTTGCATTTATTTATTTAAATATTCTATGATATTGTAATTTTATTTATTTTAAATACAGATAGGTCTTGTTTAGGTCTTTTCGAATCGTAGTTTGTCTAATATTAATATAGTGTTAACTTATTACATAGAAACATACAATATGTTAAAGAAACAATATGGCTGACATGAATAATGGCTCATTTACACAAGGATTACACAAATATTTCTCAAATGCGAATTTCTCAAACATTGGTCAAAAACTAAACAACCAGGGATTTTAAATACTCATTAACTATCCCTGGATTTTTGGATACATCGATATTAGATAACTATCATAATCTTCGCACATTCGTATATCACAAAACTCGGAGTAGTACAGCAATCCTTTTTATGAATGCAATATAAAAGTTTGCAATTGTGTGAAGGCTTTCAACTGATTTTAACTGCAATCAGCTATAGTATTTCAAGATTTATAGAATAAAGAGGCCAGTAAATTGATAATATACAAATCCCTATTAAACCAACATTGTGGACTGTGATCTGAAAGTATTATATAATGATGACTAATAGGATAGGCAGCATATGCTGATGTGCCCAATCTGGTTTTTGTCACTTGTACAAGTTGTGCATCTGTTTAGTATAGTATCTATCCAGCCGCCTTTTGACCTGGATCACCACATCAGCTCTATTGATCCAGATAACATAACATTTCAGATTTTCACGTTTCTTACACATAATTATCTATTTAAACGGGTCTTAATGCGAATGTTTACCTTGTTTATTGCAAGCCATGGTCACGACCCGGGATCAATCACTGGATAGAACTCCATAGTTCAAAATACAAATTGTCCTCGGCATGGAATCTAGTGATTAATAAAATTAAACCTCGCGGTTTTTCGCCTGTCGCTACTTCTGATATTATGAGTATTGTGTGCCGCATCTTTCCAAATGCGGGTAGTTGATGAAACTCTCAACGTGGACTACCCACCTCTTCAGTCAGCTAGTGACCATTGTTGGTGCAACCCAACCGAAACGTCGAGTAAACTAAGGTAAACACTCGCGATAAGACCCGTTTATATAGATAAATATGTATACTCTATTACATTTTTTGGCAACTGGTTCATTTTGCTAATTGTTCATTGCTAATGGCTTCATTTGTTCATTTTTATATTGAACAAATAGTTCCACTCATTGACTATTCCCTTCAGTATAAACTGTTTGATATTACCGAAAATTTTCTTATTACAGATGGAGTTTTCAGAGTACTTAATTTGTTATCATTGCCATAATCTACTAAAAAAGATAGAGCTGTTCAGGCAGCAAGTGGAAGAAAGCGTAGCCATATTGAATGGGCAGGTAATAATATTAACAATTCCAGTTCTCTATGTCACATTTATATTACTCAAAATCTAGTAATTTTTGACCCCCTCTTGCCATATTCACATGTTTGTTAATCTCTAGCAACTATTAAGTCATAATCACTCCAAAGTTGGCGAGTCCACTCTTTTAAAAGGTGGTGTACTTCCTCAAGTCTTGTGGAAGCGGCTGTGTTATCTTTCGGTAGCCCTTTGCGACACTGACGGGGAGAGATGGGGTGGAGCTGGCCTACAATCATATGGCCACTTGGCATACAGTGTAACTTATTCTATAGACTTATCTATATCTATACTAATACTAGCTGTGCCCGGCCACGCGTTGCTGTGGCTGCCCAACAGATGGCGCTAAGGGTGGACAACCCTTATCACTAAGGGGTATGAAAAATAGATGTTGGCCGATTCTCAGACCTACTCAATATGCTCACAAAATTTCATGAGAATCGGTCAAGCCGTTTCGGAGGAGTACGGGAACGAACATTGTGACACGAGAATTTTATATATATAAAAAGAGATATAGAGATAATAAAGAGAGAGTGCGAATTTTGTGAGTTTGTGTGTATATGTGGAGGGTAATCTCCGGAACCACTGCACCTATTTGAAAAATTCTTTCACCATTTGTAAGGTACATTATTCCAGATGGACATAGGCTATATATTATGTGCAAAAAAAATTGCCGGGCATGCAACACATGCCAGGCACAGCTGGTCTTAAATAAGACAATAAGTGTGTGCAGCAACGAGCTTAAGGGCTCCCCCGCCGGTCATTCTTTTCATTCAAGAATGGCATTAATTAAGGATTTTATCGTAATTAGATATTTTATATTTTTCAGTGTTTTCATCTAACACCAACAAGGAAAATTAACAAGCTAATTCAGTCCCAATTAGAAATCTTCACCACAAACTTTAAGCCAATCACAGTTGAGATCAAGGATGAGCCCACGAATCAGAGCCCAGATGTTATAAAGACTGAAGTGAAGATAGAATATGACCCGTCTGACTATCGAGGTGATGACGTTGATGACGTTCCTCTGTCAGTGTTGAAGAAAGGGAAAGCAGAAACTAGCGAAGTAACTAAGAGTAATAAGGTAAGAAAATCTTTATTTTTATATTGTAAATAGCGACCCGCCCTCGCTTCGCTTCGGTTTAGGTTTTTTTTTCAATTTTTTTTTGAAAATTTTAAAATAAAATATAGCCCATATTGGACACGGATAACGTAGCCTCCTATTTATGAAAGAATTTTTGAAATCGGTTCAGTAGTTCCAGAGATTATCTCCAACATACCTATAAACACACAATTTTACCTCTTTATTATATTAGTATAGATAAATCGGTTTTGAAAGTGTAAAAATAAGGCTTTTGTTTCATTTCTACCTTTAACGTTTCGCCACGAGTTAGCCTTGTTCAGTCAACTCTTCAATCACGAGTTGACTGAAGAGTTGATAATCACATATATAATTTCCAATTGCAGATAACGCCCTTCCAAAGGAAGTATGATGGTAAAATCCGCATATTAATACTGAACAATGATGAGATGTTGCAAGAGAGAGAGAAGGAGTCGCTTAAAGAGGGATATTTGAATTTGCCGTATAAATGCGAAAGCTGCATTATCGGCTTTGACCATGAACTGACCCTACAGGACCATATAGAGAAACGGCATAATACTGTGAGTAACTATTGTATATATATTTTTTTATATAAAGTAGTCCATAAGTACAGTTGGTGAATGTTAGTAATATGGAGTATGGCACAAAGCACTACTCAGAAATACAAATTGTATAGTTTTTAATTAATTTATTTTAATTATGATTATTTTATTTACAAATTAGCTGCGCCCGCAACTTCGTACGCGTGGAATTTTAGTTTTTAAACTCTAAATTGGGATATCTTTTCTTCCCGTCAGCCGACTTCGATGAAACAAAGCCTATTCGAAGCGCCAAGCTAATCTTAATTAATCTGTGGAAACCCCATGAAGATCCGTTCAGTAGTTTTGGACATTAGCGTGTTCGAACAGACAGACAAAAGTTTTCAAAATCGTCTTTTCGTATTCTGATACTATTCCTTCAACGCGCTCAATTAGTTTTTGGTAAAGATATTCAATGTACAGACACGCTGGTTCTACAGTTTTATTATATATGTACTTATACATTATTCTGGTATGTTTGATTCTTAAATGTTCCAAGTGTCATTCAGAAAAATGAACAAACAGCTTTTGTATGATTTTAACCAATAATAATTTTACTGGTATCTTACCCATATTCTTACAAATAAATGATTTGACATATCCTTTAAATATAAGACTTATTTGATTGTTATCAAACTGTATTGATTTTATTTCTTCTCTTTACAGAAAAATGGCGGTTATGTGTGTGATATATGTAAATCTGTACTTAGCAAAGAATCGTCTTATAAGGATCACTCAAAACGACACTTCAGAAGGTACAGTACATGCCATTATACAGGTGTAACAGACACGGGGTATAACAGATACGGGGTGTAACAGATGAAGGGTGTAATAGATACGGGGTGAAACAGATGCAGGGTGTAACAGATACGGGGTGTAATAGATACGGGGTGTAACAGATGCAGGGTGTAACAGATGAAGGGTATAATAGATACGGGGTGTAACAGATGCGGCGCGTAACAGATACGGGGTGTAACAGATACGGAGTTTAACAGATACGTGGTGTAATGACGCAGGATGTAACAGATGAAGGGTGTAATAGATACCGGGTGTAACAGATGCAGGGTGTAACAGATATGGGGTGTAACAGATGCAGGGTGTAATAGATACCGGGTGTAACGGATACGTGTTGTAATAGACACAGGATGTAACAGAACAATTTTTGTAAGAAACAATTTTTGTAATTTTTTTGTAAACAATTTTTTGTTATTTTTGTAAGTGCTGCATTCCCACAGCCACCGGGCGCACTCTACTGGCCAGGTTACCCGTTTCTCACAGAAGATATAACTTGAAATGTACTGCATTTCCTACTTTATCGTATTTCCCCAATGTACGCACGTGTTTCGCTAGTGAGTCAGATATACCAGAGCCCATTCCCGTTCCATCCTATACGGTATACCTCTCCATTTTTCAAACCCTTATTCCCAATCGCTCCTTAATCTGCAAAGGCAGGCAGCGTATCCGGGGCCGCGCGCTAACGTTTGTCATTCTGGACCGATGTTGGCATGTATCGCGTATGTCTATGGACGACAGTATCCACTTACCATTAACTGGACGGTATGCTAGTCTACCCCCACCTTTTTTCTATAAACAAAAAAAAAACAGATTTTCTTCCTGAGATTTTTTGAAAAATTTAGATACACTATTTTAGAACCACCGAACCGATTAACCGTGATATAAGCATGGACTATTTCTCGGTCAAAGTTTTATGTAAATCTCTTGAGAAATGCACCCCGCAGTTTGGACAAATCTCCAAGGAGTCACGGGGCACCTTCGAAATATCCCTAACATTCCCTCGAATAACTTTACAGGTACGAGTGCGAAGTGTGCGGCAAACAAAATAAAAACATATATTCACTAGTGAAACATTACAGTGGAAATCATGGCAAAATCAACACGAAGTTCACGTGCGACCACTGTGGGTTCACCACCGAGTGAGTTTTACAAACTTGACCACATTAGTCGTCTTTCCGTCTTGTTACAACGACTTCACAATTTACTTCATCATTTACACTTTCATTGTCTGCAGTTTACTGACTCTTGGGGGCTTTTTCACTGCCTCCTGATGCCTTATCAGGTATCAGGAAGTCAGTTATACTTTATCAGCTAGATTTAATTGGCAGATAATTTACCTATCTGATTGTCAACAATTGCGTTATCAGGAGGAGAATCATCATGGGACCGTCTACTGTTTGACCTGTGTCATACAGGTCAAACAGGTTCCCAACTGTTCGGGAAGATCATTTATTTAGGGAGCATAAGGGATCCTAGGATGCCCCCTCGTGGAACTCCCTGTTTTACTAATCTTAAGTTTGATTTAGCTGCATTTTCTATGTTTTGTTTATCTCTATACTCGTATTTAAACCTTAATATCCTTGTGTTGTATTTATTGTATCTTCTTGATTTAGTATTATTTTATTATGTATTTAAGATGTATTATTATTATTATTTGGTATATAAATGTATGTAAGGGGTTTTCCAATAGGGACTTGACAACTTTGAATTCAATTTGTGAACGCACCCTTTCACTAATCATCGAACTGTCACTAATAATAAACTGTCAATTTGTTCAGTAAACTTAACATTTTCATAATGGTAAAGTACACGAACGAACAACGTCTGCAAATTATAAAAATTTACTACAGAAATTCGGAGTCGGTGACCGCTACTTTAAGAGCGTTAACTCCGATTTTCGGTCGTAATTCTCGCCCTAGTAGACAGGCAGTAACAAGTTTAGTGCAAAAATTTGAGTCTACATATTCGTTGTGTGATGTTGCCGTGCCAGTGAGACAACGGGTTGGTCGAAGTGTCGAAAATATCGCTGCCGTTGAATCGTCCGTAGCAAATGATCCAAAGTAGTCAATTCCACGGCGTTCTCAAGAGTTGGACATCGCCCAGACCACTTTATGGCGAATTTTGCGTAAGGATCTTGGTTTACACCCATACAAGATCAAGCTGACTCAGGTATTGAAGCCGATGGACCATTTGAAGCGACGTACGTTCTCCGATTGGGCTCTGGAAAAGATGCGCCAAGATGATCAATTTCATCGCAAAATCATCTTCAGTGACGAAGCTCATTTTTGGCTCAATGGGTTCGTCAATAAGCAAAATATGCGTTATTGGTCGGGTGAAAATCCACATGTGCTTCATGAAACACCACTTCATCCACAAAAAATAACTGTTTGGTGCGGTTTGCATGCCGGCGGCGTCATAGGGCCATATTTTTTCGTCGACGATAATGATCGTCACGTTACTGTGAATGGTAATCGTTATCGCGCCATGATTACCGATTATTTTTGGCCCGAATTGGAAGATATGGACTTGGACAACATGTGGTTTCAACAGGACGGTGCCACAAGCCACACAGCACACGTTACAATCGATTTATTGAAGAGTAAGTTTGATGAGCGTGTTATCTCAAGAAATGGACCAGTCGATTGGCCGCCTCGTTCGTGCGATTTAACGCCTCTAGACTTTTTTCTTTGGGGCTACGTCAAGTCATTGGTCTATGCCAACAAGCCGACGACGTTGGAAGAGCTCAGAGCCAACATTGAACGCGAAATAGCAGCCGTTTCGGCCGAAATGTGTGGCCGAGTCATCGAAAATTGGGTCCAACGAATCGACCGCTGCAAACGTGCCCGCGGTGGCCATATGAACGAAGTCGAGTTCCATTCATAAATGTTTTGATTGTACTTCAACCCGATAATAAAGTTTTTGAAATATCTCAAATGGTTTGCATTTTATTTTGAAAAAAAGTTGTCAAGTCCTTATTGGAAAACCCTTTATATAAATACAGTTATTATAACGGATGTCCAGTGGGATTTTTCTAATTCAAATTTCAATTATTCATAAAGTAATAGAGCGGGGGTCGCGGAAGGGTTAGAATTCGTTGCGGATTTGACTGCATGCGGACTGCAATGGATCGTTTTTTGGACGCAACTAGCTCTCGGAAACATATCCTTCTCTGATGAAGCTCATTTTCACATTGGAGGTTATGTTAATAAATATGCTTTGCTGCAGCTCCAACAACCCTAGAGAACGTCACCAAAATCCTTCTACATTGTCCAAAGACTTTGCACTCGCGTGTCTGACAATAAGCGGACTCGGCTGCAGCAGCACACTCGAGGAACGGGCGTCACCTGGACGAAATTATTTTTAAAATTTAATCCGCATAGTTGTGCTGCGTTTTAAAATTGAAATAAATGTTTACATTATTTATTTTTTTAAATATTCAATTTTGCAATTGAAAAATTCCTTTTGAACAGCCTTTATATATCTTTCTATAGTCTATACCACGAGAACTGATAGTGACGTCATCAGCTTTAAACAGACAAGACAGGTGTGTTCAACCTTCGAGTTCAAGACGGGTGTTGTTTTGTTCGAGCGCGTCTGACATCTAATGATCAAAATAGCGTTCCAAAATTGTTCGCTGCACATGGCTCAACACCGACCGGTACCACGAAACGTTGTTTTGTTCATCTATTTTAATGTTCTATAGACGACTAGCGATAACAAAACGATATTTACATTCTTGTGTATAACGGAGTACGATATGACGCGATGACGTCACAATCAGTTCTCGTGGTATAGAGTTTAGTAATTATACTATCCAGTGCCGGCTCTAGCCCATGTAGCGCCCGGGTGCAATCAATACCCTGGCGCCCTCTAGTAGGCTCTTTGGAGGCGTCGCGAGCTGCGCTCGGCGCCCCCTCACACCTTGCGCCCGTGTGCGCCGCACACCATGCACCATAGGTAAAGCCGGCACTATTCGAACGCTACTTTAAATATTAAACTTATTAAATTTTACTTAAAGAAATATTTCATTCTTAGATTTTAATCAAAATACAAATTTCTCACAAAATTAATTGTCTAGGTAGGTACCTACTCCCAATTAGACAGATCCATTTTCTTGATTTCTAAGATTTATGCTTTTAACAAATTCACTCCGCGGACCATTCGTATTGTCATGGTGAATATAGAGTTTACTCAGATTTTAGCAGTTTAATATACCTACCTACTTAATGCGGTATGACAAGCGCCGAAAGCGTAATAAAAGTAAAAAAAATATTATTGTTAATGACTATTTTTTTTTTGCTTGCGCATACATATTTGTCGTAAGTAACAAGTATATAAAACTGTGCAATGGCGTTAAGTTCAATGAAATATCCAAAAACTCAGCGCTCGACAGGCGCCCACGGGCGCTCAGCGCCCGGGTGCACCGCGCCCGGGTGCACCGCACCCCTTGCACCCCCTGGTAAAGACGGCCCTGATACTATCTGCCTATTATATTCTTGTGATCGCATACATCTCTCGCAAAGGTCGCCCGGAAGAGTTCGCTTTAGCAATAAGGCCTACCTTTATTTCCACTGTCGTGTCACTTTCACGGTAATCTTTGGTGTGTAAATAAAGTGTATTTATTTAAAAAAATAATGTAATTGTTTTGTAGATCGCACCGCAGTTACAGATATCACAAAGACAAACACAAAGGAAAGCCGCAGTGCACAGAATGTGGCAACACGTTCGTTAACAATGCGGGCCTCAAGATGCACATGTTGTGAGTACCTCTTATATAGAACTTGATTATTAATCTACAAATAGAGAAAAAAGAATTCATAACAAAACTAACAAATTATCTATATATATAAATTTAAAGTATATAAAAATGAACCTTTGTTTGTTTGTCCCGTATACGTTCCTATCTATAGGATTATGTTCTCTATGTTCGAATGAGATATGCCAGAGCCCATTCCCATTCATACCTCCCTATTTTTCAAACCCTTTCACCCAATCAGTCCTTAATCTGTAAATGCAGGCAGCGCATCCGGGGGCGTGTCAACGTTTGTCATTTTGGACTAGTGTTGGCATGTATCACAGATGTCTATGGGTTACAGTATCCACTTACCATCATGTGGACTGTATGCTCGTATGCCGCCCACATCTATAAAAAAAAATAAAACAGAGATAACAAAGCCGCTATCACAAGCACTCAGGAACTACACCTACAAAGGAAAGAGTGGACTCGCCGAGCAGCTTGGTCAGCGTGGCGTTATAAGGCCATACATCCCTCGTGCACAAGACAATGTCCACGAGGAGACCCGTGTTCATTGGTGGGCGATACAAGGGCTCGTTATGGTGACCTAAAGTCATAGCGCAATGTTTTATATACAAAAACATTCCCAAAAAATACACTATCAAAGAAAAAAGAAAAAAAGAACCCGACCGTTAAAGACGTAGAAGCCACAGACAGACAGAAGGACAAGCAGACAAACATTCGCGTCAAACTTATAACAAAAGTTGTTAGTTTTCGCGAAAGAACATCGTAGCTTCAATCAATTTAAACTTCAGTGTTATATCATATGATAGTCTCCACTTATGATGTGATAGACTTCAAAAACTATCCAGTTAAAATCTCAAACCTTCTCCCCAGCAACGTCCACAAAAAATCCAACCGCGTGTACTCGTGTCAAATCTGCAATCGCGTGTACCGGGCCAAGTCCGGGCTCCTGTCCCACATGACCGTCGCCCACAAACAGAGCCAGCTCGCGTACTGCGCGCCCTGCGGACAGCACTTCCGCAGCGACGTCACCCTGCGACAGCATCTGCGCACGTCCTCCACACACGTCACCGACACTGACAAGAGGTATTTGGGGAAAGTGTTGCGGTTATATGATGGGACTTGCATTGGGTGTTGCGGTTATATGATAGGGCTTGCATTGGGTGTTGCGGTTATATGATAGGGCTTGCATTGGGTGTTGCGGTTACATGATAGGACTTGCATTGGGTATTGCGGTTATATGATAGGACTTGCATTGGGTGTTGCGGTTATATGATAGGGCTTGCATTGGGTGTTGCGGTTATATGATAGGGCTTGCATTGGGTGTTGCGGTTATATGATAGGGCTTGCATTGGGTGTTGCGGTTATATGATAGGGCTTGCATTGGGTGTTGCGGTTACATGATAGGACTTGCATTGGGTGTTGCGGTTATATGATAGGACTTGCATTGGGTGTTGCGGTTATATGATGGGACTTGCATTGGGTGTTGCGGTTATATGATAGGGCTTGCATTGGGTGTTGCGGTTGCATGATAGGACTTGCATTGGGTGTTGCGGTTATATGATAGGGCTTGCATTGGGTGTTGCGGTTATATGATAGGGCTTGCATTGGGTGTTGCGGTTACATGATAGGACTTGCATTGGGTGTTGCGGTTATATGATAGGACTTGCATTGGGTGTTGCGGTTATGTGATGGGACTTGCATTGGGTGTTGCGGTTATATGATAGGGCTTGCATTGGGTGTTGCGGTTACATGATAGGACTTGCATTGGGTGTTGCGGTTATATGATAGGGCTTGCATTGGGTGTTGCGGTTATATGATGGGACTTGCATTGGGTGTTGCGGTTATATGATAGGGCTTGCATTGGGTGTTGCGGTTATATGACGGGACTTGCATTGGGTGTTGCGGTTATATGATAGGGCTTGCATTGGGTGTTGCGGTTACATGATAGGACTTGCATTGGGTGTTGCGGTTATATGATAGGGCTTGCATTGGGTGTTGCGGTTACATGATAGGGCTTGCATTGGGTGTTGCGGTTACATGATAGGACTTGCATTGGGTGTTGCGGTTATATGATAGGGCTTGCATTGGGTGTTGCGGTTATATGATAGGGCTTGCATTGGGTGTTGCGGTTATATGATAGGGCTTGCATTGGGTGTTGCGGTTATATGATAGGGCTTGCATTGGGTGTTGCGGTTATATGATAGGGCTTGCATTGGGTGTTGCGGTTATATGATAGGGCTTGCATTGGGTGTTGCGGTTATATGATAGGGCTTGCATTGGGTGTTGCGGTTATATGATAGGGCTTGCATTGGGTGTTGCGGTTATATGATAGGGTTGCGTTGTGTACATAGTAGTTTTGCTTTGGGTATATGATAATATTAGATCCATACCTATGAAATTGCCGTTTTGTTTGGAAAAATTAAAATAAAGCATTTTGGATGAAAATTTAATTATCCTATTTAATTAATCGAAGTATTGTCCATTATTATCAATGCACTTTTGCCAGTGCACTCAGCCGTGGTTTGAGATGAATCCGCTTCCACTGTTGCTTCCAATTCTTTTTATAGTGTTTGTTTCATTTTTCTTTTTCTGTTTTCATTTCTGTCTACATTGTTTTTTGTTATTGTTATAATGTATATTTTGTGTGTCACAGTAAAGTTATATCTATTGTCTATGTCTAGAAATGAACAATCTATACTAATATAATAAAGAGAGAGTGCGAATTTTGTGAGTTTGTGTGTACCTATGTGGAGGGTAATCTCCGGAACCACTGCACCCTATTTGGAAAATTCTTTCACCATTTAAAAGGTAGGGTGAGTGGTCCAACAGTTAACCACCTAATTTTCTGATCATCATAGCGCGTAATTGGTAATTCAAAATATATAATTATCTGCAAGGTACGAAGTAGTGGTTTATTGGCTACATATTTGCATTTAATAAATGCTGAATTTACTTCAGATTTTTTGCAGATATGAGTTTTTAAAAAAAATGGGGATTGGCTAACTGTGTCCACACTATAGTACACTATTAACCACAGGGTGTTCCACAGTTAACCAAAGTGTACACATTTAACCGCTATATATGATTTATTAATTTCTTAAATAAAAAACAATATGAGTGGTATGAAAATGAGTCTTTTATTATTTAGTACTTTTAACAGTTGACTTACAACTAATTATTAGGTAACTTTATAATGGCACAGTTCAGTCTCAACATTGTTAATCTTAAAGTGGTGAATCTTTTTAAATTATGTAGGCACTTAAGATACTAACTAGCATTCTCAATCGAAAACTATCAAAGTTTTATTAGTTTCAGGTAAATTCTTAAAATAATTATCAATCGTATTTTAATCACTAACTTAAGAAGTGTAGTAACAAGAAATAAATAAAGGTCTAAACCTTTAACGCAAGTTTCACAGGATTAGTTATTCGCAAGTTATTTAATATTAAATGATCTCAGTCTCAACAAACTTATTCTAAAATTAGTAAAGTCTTAGTAGGTTTTGGTAAATACTTAAAATAATTATCAAATTATTCGTATTTTTATCAAAAACTTAAGTATAATAACAAGAAATAAACAAATATCTGAACCTTTAACGTAACCTACGTTGTCACAGCATTAGTTTTTCTCGGTCTCACAATATTTAATCGAGAACTATAGTAGGTAAGTAGGTAATGAGCTATATATATATATAAAGCTTTGTTACAAATAAAAACCTTAACATTTAACGCAGGTTCAAGTGAGTCAAATCAAAATATACGTCAAACAAATAAGACGCTTGCCTTCGGCTGCTGCCAGTAATTTTAGGATTTGGTAATATATATTTAATATCTTTTGCCTGTACTCCTGCTGTATCAGGTTCCAGAGGCTCACAAAATGTTTGACATGCTCTACTTTTTAGTCTTAAGAAACTCACAAAAAAGTCAGAATCGTCTTCATCATCTATTGTTTCTAAAACTTTCGCAACGTAATAGACAGAGGTTTTCTTAAATGGAAATAATACGATGACATATTCTTGCTCTTTTGGATCTCGTAGTAAAGGTAAAAAATTACCGTCCAGTATAATTCTACTTTCCTCATCCTCATGTTCATTTTCACTTATATATTCTTCTCCACCAGACGACGATCCACTTGCTACAAAATCATTTTCATCTGAACTGTCATCACTTTCTATAATATCTTTTTTTCTTTCCTTAATGGCTCTTTTATTCTTTTTACTTGACTTATTTTGGGTTTTAACACCTGTGAACAGGTCTTGCTTTGCTTTTTTAATTTGTTTTTTGATTACTTTTATTTTCTTTGCAGCAATAGCATCCTTTTCAGGCGTATCCGTAGCGATCATGCTTTTCCCAGGAGTTCTACGCTTTTTTGGATCACGTGGTTTCGCTTTTATTGGTGGCATAAATTCCTTGGGCGAAATAAACTTTGACGGACCGGCAGCTTCTATTATACGAGGCGTGATATCTTGGTTGCCAACTTCTTTAAGCACTCGTGATAGAGCTGGCGAATGGAAAACTTCTATTACTGGAGGTGTGATATCGCTATCAGGGTTTCTGGACAAATTTTGTTGCAGAGTAACATTCTCACGCACGGGTAATGGATCTTGTAATTCGGGAGCTTTAATTATTGGTAGTGTGGTGTCGTCATCATGGTTTCTTGGCAAGTTAACTTGCAGATCAACATCTTCATGAACTAATAATGAAGCTGGAAAATGGGGAGCTTTAATTATTTGTAGTGTGGTGTCGTCATCATGGTTTCTTGGCAAGTTAACTTGCAGATCAACATCTTCATGAACTAATAATGAAGCTGGAAAATCGGGAACTTCAATCATTGGTGGCGTGATATCGTTATCTCGACTTGTGGAACCAACGTTCTCAAGAATAGAAGGAGATGTGGAAGACTTTTCTCGTTGATCATCAATTTCTTGTACGACCTGTGGCCTATCTGTTACGGTACTAGGCATGAAATCGACTTCCGTAAAAATGCAGTCATCGAATGGGAATATTCCAGTTTTCTTGAACGCATTTACTATGTTTATCGGAGTCATAGATTTCATGTATGCAGAACCAACACACTCAGCAACATTGTATATAGTTAGAGGTTGTCCTGGATGTCTCAATAGCCATGAATCTACAGCTGCATTATAATACGACTTGAATGGGCCGTTTAATCCAACATCAAGTGGTTGAAGTTTGGCAGTAGTATGCGGATGGAGAGTTAAAACAGTGACACCCGAAGACTTAGCCAGATCTAGCGCTTCAATTGAAAGATGGCTTTCGTGGTTATCCATTATTAATAGCACAGGATTTTCTTTTGAGGCTGAAACATGCTTTATAAAATGTTTTATTACATCCACGAATATTTCAGCATTCATCCACCCAGAAGCTGCAGCTAAGCCTAATGTGCCCGGTGGCGCTCCATGTATCATGTGTGGTTGAAACTTTTTTCTCGGAAAAACCATAGCCGGTGGCAAAGCTTGGCCAGTCGCACTGACAATGCAACATGTTGTGACTAAGGTACCTCTTTCGCCACTTGTAACCTTTGCTGTATTCGTGCCTCTTCGTGCTAGTATTTTTCCTGGTCGTTGGACAGTTGTCGTTGAAGTTTCATCCAAATTGTACACTCTAGTACCATCTGCAAAGCTCGGATGCCTTTCCATAACTGATTTTAAATTTCTAAAAAATGACTCAATGTTGTGCTTGTTGAAAGCAGTTGCCCGGGCTAAGCTACAGGCTTCTGGCTTCTTCAGTGAAATTTCAGGATGTCTTTTCCTGAAGGAACGCAGCCATTCAAATCCAGCCATTTCTGAATCTATCCATGATTGTGGTATTTTTAAATTGTTGGCTTTCGCCATTTGATAAGCAACGCGTCGGCAATCTTTAGTTGTTAGTCCGTAAAATAATTGAGCACAATATTCAATATAATCTGATAATTCTTTTTCTTGCTCTGTTGTAAAAATCTTGTTAACTTCATAATTTGGTGTTAAACGTACCTCTGGATTTATTTTGATTTTATTCACATACAATCTGACCGTCGGATATTTAAGCTGGCATTCCTCGCTTGCTTTTCTTATACTCATCCCAGATTTCACCAGCTGCATTGCTTTCCTCATAGCATCTTCAGTATGTCCTCCTCGTTTTCTAACTGTTGTTTTATTCCGGCCCATCTGTAATTAAAATAAGCAGGGCAACATTTAACCACCAGTTGGTACACAATTAGCCATGGCTAACTGTTGAACATATGGGTTTGGTTAATTGTAGACTACCCCTCCCCGTAAAGCGTTTGAACACTATCACTTTAAAATTATTCATACAATTGAAACCAAGCGTATGTTAATAGATGCACGAAAAGTATATTTACACGGTCAACATATACGGTTTTTTGTAATAATAAACTGAAAGATGTGAAACTGAAAAAATACTTACTTTTTTTTTAATATTTTGGCACTGATTTTCAATAATTTACTCGTAACACAACCGTTGAGCGCGTGAGCTCGCCGCCAACTGGGGAGCGGGGAGAGTAACTGTTGCGGCATCGAAATTTCTAGTATGCACGGAGCGGCAACGACGCATTTGAGAAATATGGGCGCGGATAACTGTATACGAGTGGCTAATTGTTGGACCACTTACCCTACATTATACCAGATGGACATAGGCTATATATTATGTGCAAAAAAATTGCCGGGCACAACTAGTAAGTTATAAAAAAACTATTGTAAGAACTGGTAGAATCAATTCCACTCTCGATGGTGGACAACCAATTTTCAGCGTTTGCGGTATTCCATTAACATGTTGTATATTGAAAGCTTGTAATGCTAAATTTTTTCTTATAATTAAACAATCTGCAACTACCCCCAAGTATTACCCCATGAAATAAAACAAAATCTCCGAACTTGTAGATTCGATTGCAAGGAGTGCGGTTCGAAGTTTCTTACGAAGACTGCTCTCCGGGAGCACACCGACTGGATACACCTTAAGAACACCAAATATCAATGCACCAAATGTTCCAAGGTAAGTCCTTTACTGTTAGATTGTGGCAAACTGCTAATATCTGTGTGTGCTGTTATTTTTCAAGGTTAAATCAAAATTTTGTCGTATTGTATGGGACGTAGAAATAATATTTATATGTCGAAATAGGTATTTATATATATGTATGTGTATAAATATATACGCACTATGTCTGCCCATTGCTCACCTATCGCTCTCCCAGGTTTGCTTTCTAAGCAGATAAGCACGTCTTTTGTACGTATTATCTTTTGTAACTATTTTTATCTGCGCGTAGGATAGATATATACTAGAAATGAACGAAAATGAGTTACGAACAAAAAAGCTATTGTTAAAACTCGTAGAATCGATTCTACTCTCGATATTTTCAGTTTTTGCGTTATTTCAGTGACACACATTGTATACTTATGTCTATGGATACGAATATATAAACTTTAGAACTGTCAATAGTTCTGTATTCAGCTAGTGACTTTTAGTCGAGATGTGGTGAAATTTTTCGGAAATCGCAAAATCGTGATCTCCACAATATGTAGATTCTTCGGAATTTACATAAAGGTTATACAAATTTGCAGATTTTCAAAAATAACAAAGCATTGAAAAGGCACAATAATGATGTCCACGAGAAAATACGACCGCCCAGGAATAAGATCTGTGACCACTGCGGACGGGGATTTACGGTAAGTGGACGCTCACAGAACTGTACATGTATGATTTTTGTAGATTAAGTATATAATCCACCTGATGGTAAGTGGATACTGTCGTCCATAGACATCCGCGATACATGCCAACATCAGTCCAGAATGACACGTTAGCGCGGTCCCGGATACGCTGCCTGCCTTTGCAGATTAAGGAGCGATTGGGAGTAAGGGTTTGAAAAATGGAGAGGTATAGGATGGAACGGGAATGGGCTCTGGTATATCTGACTCACTAGCGAAACACATACCTACGTACATTAGGGAAATAAAATAAAGTAGTAAATGCAGTACATTTCAAGGTAGTCTTCTGTGAGAGAGGGGTAACATGGCCAGTCGAGCGCGCCCAGCGGCTGTTGGATTGCAGCGTGCACACTCCCCCTCCCAATGTTGTGTTTCTTTATACGAATCTATTTTTAATGTTTCTATATTTAAAATTTTTTGTTGTAATTTTTATAAAAATTTAAGTTTTAAAAATTTGTTTTTGTGTATTTTTCTGTGTATTGTGGGTATATGCCTTAAATAAATTCTTTATCGTTATAAGACCATACATGGACCAAAGGAACTAAGTAAGCGAACCAAAGAACTGTTATCACAGTGTGTCCAGAGACACAACACGTGCAAAATACTCTGACCCAAATGAACACCTGTCTTTAAACAGATGATTGTCCAACCGGCAATCGAACCCGGAACCTATTGCACAGCAGGCAGGGGCACTACCAACTGGGGCTAATTGGTCGTGAAATACTAAATTCGTGATATTGTTTTTCAGACGCAAACAATTCTGCGCTCGCACATTCGCACACACACGGGCGAGCGTCCGCTGCATTGCACACACTGTCCGGCCACATTTGCACACTCCGCTGCGCTCTACACACACAATAAACTGTTACACACACAATCGTAGCATACGGTCTACGTTGTAAAGCTCTAGTCCATGACCTTCATGTCTCGCAAAGATTATAAAACCCTCTGAGATTACAAATAAAATGTCCTACGAGAAGAGTGTGAAAATTTTTAATACTGTAGTGTGTGTTATCATTGCCTCTAAGTTGAACTAGTCCAGAATGACGAACGTTGCCACATCCCCGAATACGCTGCCTACCTTTGCAGATTAAGGAATGGATTGGGAAAATGGGGAGAGAGGATGGAATGGGAATGGGCTCTGGCATAACTCACTCACTTCCGAAACACGACGTACGTACATTGAGGAAATACGATAAAGTACGAAATGCAGTACATTTCAAGGTAGTCCACTGTGAGATAACGTTTATCACATTAAAATAAATAATTGGTGATGAATTTACTCGCATGTGCATAACGCTATCCACACTCGCTCAGTTCTTTGCCCTTTGAACGCGCCCACTTCTGTTAGTGAGTACCCGTAAGTAGATATCAACTGTAGTTCGTTTTTAAAATCCCGTATACTAAATTGACAAGTACAAATGTCAAACTTTATATCAATGTTGCCAATTAATTCGCGTAGTGAGGTCGCTACGGTTCCGGTTATTTGAATCGTAAAATTAAATGTGTTATTATAAATATTGTATGTATTGAGGGCATTAATTAATTAATTTGTGACATTCAATATATACGAAGATAAACTATTGTCGTTACAACATACTTAACGATAATTTCACCATATCAATATTATTTTTAATTGTAATGAATTATTTTATTGATTCCCACAATCGAGCGATTTGATCGAGCACCACGCGACTTTTTAGACTATATCTAATACGGTTTTACGATTAGTTCCGATTCCCTGACATCACTATCTTAAACATGCCAAAAACTAGCAACACATGAACTGTCACTTAGTGTACGGGATTAAAAAACGAACTGTACATAATGTGTTATGCCCACACGAGGAAATTATCTATTTTTATTGTAATTTAAAAGATCATGAAATAGATGTTCATTTTAGTTAGATGTAATAGTTTTAGTGTAGTAATTAACATTATTATTGTAGGACATTATATTTGCTTCATGGCATTTTATTATATACGTTCGTCAAATGATAACAATAACTATATAATAACTAGGTAAGCATATTCTTGACAGATTACTCCCCTGTACGCGCTCGAGGAACTGTCCTTGTGTAAATAGGCCTTTAAATTCGCGCTCGTAGGGTTTTTATGCAATCCAAGCGCGAAGCTAAAACATTTCAGTGATGTATGCTTTCGTCTCTAGATTAACATTTAGTGACTTTTTCATCGCCTCGTTCTGATAAAGTAACTGTTAACAATGTGATAGAGAAGTTATCTGTCAATTAAATCTAGTATATTAATTAATTAAATTAATATATTAAATTAAATTAATTAAATTAGTATATTAAATATTAATTAAATGTATCAGGTATCCGTACCTGATACTCAGGTATCAGGAGGTGGTGGTGTGGTGGAGTAACATATAAAATAATTTACATTACAAGATAGAATCGCTCGGCGCTTATGGTTAAACCGCTGCGCATCGAGCTGGCCGGCGCAAGCGCAGCGGTTTAACCATAAGCGCCGAGCGATTCTATCTTGTAATGTAAATTATTTTATATGTTACTCCACCACAGTGGTAAAGGCCCTTAAGCTTGTATAATAACAATAAAACAATTTATTACAATATCAGCTATTTTATTTCAGTTTTAAATTACATTTAAGTCAAAATAATTAATAAAAAAAAAATCAAAATTAAAGCTTATACGATTGCACATTTAAAAAAAATCAACTTTCAAGTAATTCGACATTTTTTTTCTGCGGATATATCTTATGTATCCGCTTTCTATGTGTATATAATGAAGCGGTTTGTCTGAATGTACATCCACATATTTCGCAGGAGAGGGGACGCTCCCCTGTGTGGATGAACTCGTGCTCCCGGAGGCCCTTTTTATCCTAAAATTAAAGAAAAAAGTACGTTATTTCTAAAATTAAGTTGCATAAGTCGCAAGTTGGTCAAAATCAAACAACGTGAAACGGAAAGAAAAAGGAACCTAAGTAATTATCTGAGTACAGAAAAATATACGAAGGCCGAGTCTATGGTTACAGCATAAAATAGGCAATTCATTTCTCTGGTGTTTAATTAAGATGAAAAAATGGGCTGGAAAAGGGACAAAAAAAAATAAAAAAAGGTATGTTACAGTAGGTTAATTTTATTATTGAAATCAAATATCAAAATTATTCTTCCGACTATTTTAGTGATAACGTATTTTTGTTTATTTGGCGCTCTTCACATTGAAGAACTAACATTGTTATTTTTAATGATAGAAACAACGTATTTTTTGTTTAACCCTGCAGAAAGAAATATAATAATATATCAAAAAAAAAAAAAGTAATGTATGCATTTTTTTTCTATAGAATGGCGTGATGGTAACACTTACCATCACGTGGAACCGCTTGCTCGTCTGCTTATTTCACTATAAAAAAAAGTGGATACAATCATCCAGAATGACAAATGTTTGCCCCAAGGATACTGCGCTGCCTACCACCAGAGATATAGGAATAGATTTGAAGAAATGGATGGGAAATGAGAAGGAATAGGATGGGATGGGTTCTGACATATCTCACTCAGTAGCGAAACGACGAAAGTTTCGGGGAATATGATAGGGGGGAAAATTCATTACATGCGAGGGTAGTGTTCTGTGAATACTTACCCTAAAAGCCTTTCCACATTGCTGACATATTTTATCCCGAGGGTTTTCCTTAATCCCTTGATGAGCTCGTCGGACGTGACGTGTGATACAACGGCGAGTTGCCAGCGCCTAAAATAAGAGAACACATAGAGAACACTGTCGTGGGTTCGGAGGCATAGAGAGGGGAACACAAATTACATACATACGGAAGATATATTTCTCTAAAGAATACCCTTCTTTAAACCAGTTGGATGCGATTGACGATCGTATAGTTGTACGGTTCAAAACGTGTCGCTGAAATATCGCAAAACACGAAACAAGTCCACTTATTTAAAATATATAAAACCGTTCCGGCGAAAAATAAAATTGTTTTGTCGTTCTATCTAAAATGTCCGTAGCGCTCATTAGTCAGTATACGGTAGTGACCAAGGCTGTCGCCAGCCAATGGCAACGGGGGGGGGGGGGGGGGGGGCAAGATAAGAGAACTATGAATTGTAGATACAAGATTTAATTTTTTTTTATAATTTCGAATATCTAGAGGGTCCCCCTTTGTTGGATTCGATAGCTTATTAACTGCCCTTCTCTGCCCCCCCCCCCCCCCTGGTAGTGACTGGTCGCGGTGCGGCCGACGCGGGTAGATTAAAATATATACTAGAAATGAACAATAATATATGAAAAAAAAAACTATAATAAAAACTGAAAAATCTATTTTCAGTTTCTGCGTTATTACAATGGCACGCTCCCCGTGGTCGTGGTCGTGGTGTAACTGCTACGGCCAACTAGTACCGTGGGGATTTCTTCTTCTGCTGGAACAACTTATCAGTTGCTCTTAAGTCATTTAGTACAACTATCTGTATAATAATAGCTTAGTTGAGAGATTCAGTTCGTCAAAAACGATATCGGCTTTTCAAGGAAAAGTTTAATTTCAAGTTTGTTTTTATTTCAAGGATATAAACATGTTTGTGTTAAGTGAATAATAAATTCATATGCCACTGTTACATACTTTTACAATTTCTAGGTCATTCATATTAGTACTTGTTGAAATACTAATAGTGGCTTTGTAGTATATTCTAATCGAGACCGTCACTAAGGAATACTGTTTTGTTTCTTAGTCTAAAGGAATGTCCTTTATCTGAAACATGTCTTTTTTACATTAGTAACATTAGTATAAATTTACTCAGTTGTACCATTAAAATAATATTTGGTTGTTCCTTAGTTGTTCCACGCCAATCGCACGGTACAACTAGTTGTACCACGGGGGAACAGTTCATTTCAGTGACACACTGTACTCGTACAATATGCTCACGATTTGTATTATATTTTATTAAATTACTAGATTCTGCCTTATTAAATTACTAGATTCTGCCTTATTAAATTATTAGATTCTGCCTTATTAAATTATTAAATTCTGCCTTATTAAATTACTAGATTCTGCCTTATTAAATTACTAGATTCTGCCTTATTAAATTATTAGATTCTGCCTTATTAAATTACTAGATTCTGCCTTATTAAATTACTAGATTCTGCCTTATTAAATTACTAGATTCTGCCTTATTAAAATACTAGATTCTGCCTTATTAAATTACTACATACGTGGACTAAGCGGCTGTAAAAGATTTTCAACACGTGTAAACGGATGGAAATCTATCTTGAGTAATTTTATACATAATTTAATAATTTAGTATATAGTATTTTTTTATTTACTTCTTAACTCCTTGTGTCATATGAAGACAACACACACCAGTTTTCCTTCTGGATAATTAGCTATACATTAGTGAAAACCCGATCAAAATCCGTTCTGTGATTTTTGCGTGATGTTCAAACAGACATACATATTTTTTAAAAAAAAAGTACTGCTTTGCGTTCTGTAGCTTCTAAAGAGACTTACCAAATTATTTTTTTAAACTAAGTCAATAACCCAGACAACCCTTTTACTGTTTTAATATATATATATATATATATATAGATAACATTTGAATATGTCATATATACCACCACAATGCATACCTTCCCGCAGACGGGACATTTGTGTTGAGTCTTCCCCATGTGCTGGTAGTTGACGTGATCTCTCAGCTCCCCGCGGGAACGGTACCCCTTGTCGCACACCGAACACTTGTACCTATAAATAGTTATTTATTCACTAGAACCCGAGCATAAATACATAAATTGTATTTATGTATTTATGCTCGTTACATAAATAATAACTTTGTTATAAGTAGCTATAAATAAGCTATAAGTATGCCAAGTTCCATTAAATTCTGTCCAGTGGTTTTTGCGACAGGCAGATAGAGAAAAAATTCAAAAAATTGTGTTTTGGGCTCTAAATCATTCGTACTTATTTATTCATTCGTACAAAAGGATCTGCAACATAGGATACATCAAGCTTGTATTAAGTAATACGCTTCAGTAAGCGTGCACACATTCCACATGTTCCATTCCAGTGGATACTATGAATGATAGAGCAACAGTTGTTGGAATTTTTGTCGGTCTGAGCGCGCATCGCATAAAATCACCGGACTGATTTTACTGATATTTGGTATAAATATCGCTTACGTGTCCAGTTCGCACGGGAATCAAACTAACGTCGCATGACGTCACGGCCACTGCTAGTTAATAATAATCTCGATGACAAATCTCCACATTTAAACTAAGATTACAATATATTTAAAAGTTATAATAATTCGGGTATTCCTACAAAAATAGTGTAGAATATGTTGATATGTCAGTCAGTTACTGAAACTATTATGTCTAACTAAAAATTAACATTTATTGCACAATTATTTATTACATAAATTACCAAAATACATTAAAATATTTACATTTTTTTTTCGAATGTTATCAATATAAGCAAAACAAGAAAATGGCCAATGGAGAGTATAAAAAACAGAGTTATACTTATCGAGTGACTCACTTGAGTATATCAACAGTAGCTCGAGCATGAGCCTGAGTGTACTTGAGGTGGTGCTCGTACGAGGCGCGACTCACGAACCGCTTTTGACAGCCAGCACATGAGAACTGTTCGCGAGCTGTATGGATCCTTGAATGGATCTTGATTAGGTCAATACGGATCATTTTGTGGCAAACGGGACATTCTTCACGAGGAGGTGGTGCTTGGTGTAATCTGAAGAAAATTTTGTTCCACATTTTCCACTATTTTTTTATATAAGATAGCACTGAAATAACGCAAAACCTGATACATGTCAACCAACTAGATTGAAGTATATAAAAACCGTTCTAAAAATAAAATTATTTTAAGGCATAAATCAAAAGTTACAAACAACTAAAGTTTTGTTGTCCTGTCTAAAACGTTCATAGCGCTCATTACTCAGCCCCCGGCTGAGTAATGAGCGCCGGCTCCCGGCTCCCTCCTGATAGTCTCCGGGACGCGGGAGGGGAACGAGTCCGACCAATCCGCCAATCAGAACCGCGCGAGATCTTACGTCAAATGTCTATCGCTGCCCATAAGACATTTTATAGTTATTTTCAGCTTTTGCGTTAGTTCAGTGACACGTTGTATACATAACAATAAATATAAAATATATACAAAGTATACGATAAACTATTTAAATAAAATATCCACATAAGTTTTATAAAGAGAAACAGATAACAAAAACCATGTTGCTGACAAAAGTGAAAATGCAAGATGAACCACTAGCGATGAGAAACGGAGAGGTAATGTTCCCGAAGCATCTTTTTAAGTGATTTTATTTGGAGCTTTCCGAATGTCAGTGGGAACGACGTTAAAATGTTGAGGGCCTTTATCACCACCTCCCGATAAACTAACTCTTAACAATCTGTTTAGTAAATTAAGTTAAGTAAATTAAATCTGTTAAGTGTTAAGTAATCTGATAAATTAATAATTAAAACTCACTGCTGATGCCTGTTAAGGTTATTTCTAAAAGCAAATCTCTTCCCGCAAGTGTCACACTTAAACCCCTCACGGTGGTGTCTTTGCACATGCTTCCATCTTTGATTCTTGTTGCTACAAACAATGTTAATTAAACTTATATAAAGGTCCTACAAATATTGTGTCAAATAATTAATATTTTAAACTTATCTAACTAAAAATTAACATGTGTTTGTTTCATGTTTTTATTACATTAAAAATAAACAATTTCCTTGTGTGCGGATAACGCTTTACATAGTTGATATCTACTTACGCGTACTCACTAACAGAAGCGGATGCGGTCAAAGTGCAACGACCTGAGCGTGTGTGGATAGTATTATGCACATATGAGTAAATTGATCACCAATTATTTAGACAGACATACACACACGCGCAGACAAACACACACTTACAAACCCACAGACACAGAGATGCACACACACACTACATAACATTATATAAAATATTCAGTGAACTTTAAAAGAACAATACTCACTCAAAATACTTGTTGCATTCAGCACACGGGTACCCATAAGGGGTCCTTTTGTCCATCATGGCGGGGTTACGTCTCGGCTTGGAACCTGGCTTCATTACACGAGGGGATTTTCTTTTTGTCTGAATGTCAAAAATTAGGTCCTGGATTTTTGTTTCACAAAAAATTGTATGTGGGTATTTGTTTTACAAAAGTAATACTTAGGTATATATATATACTTAGGTTTTAGAAAAATCAGTATTTGAGTATTTGATTTACATAGTTCACAAAAAATAGTAACTGGGTATATTGTTTTACAAAAAATCTTCACAGCGTATTTTCCACCACTGCTCGGCGTATGTCTCTCCACCTGGTTTCTTTGCTCCAGGTTAAACTAGCAATGTTTTTAAGTTGTCGGACCATCTAGTTAGCGGAATACCAATACTGCAATTTCCTGTATGGAGTCTCTAGCTTAATTTATTGAGTATTGCTTAAGGATTCGTTTTACAAGAAATGGTATGGTAAGGGTTTGTTTTAACGTAATCATAACTAAATTATAAAAAAGTATAAGAATACCTTTTTGTGTACTTCTGAGTTATGTGTATCCAAATCAGTTTTTTCCTTAAATCCTTGTACACACGACTGACATTTGAATTCTGCATCAGCATACACCACGTCACTGACATTCAATTTCTTATCCACATTTATTTTTATATCTTTCACAGTATTTTTTTTTCTAACTTTCACCCTTTTTTTCTTTTGCTTTAAGTGTTTATAAACACATAAAGCTTCACAAGTATCAAGTCCATTTGATGTATTGTCATTATCAGATATGTAATTATCATGTAATTCAGAAAGAGGTATGTCATCAACATCAGTCTCTTTTTTAATGTCGACGTCAAGGCCACAGTCTATGAAGTTATCAGTTGTGTTAGATGTATCCATTTTGGATATAAAAGTTGCATCATAATTGTCTTTGTGGTAAAGGGAGAGGTGTGAGAGACATGTTTTCAGTGATTTCACCTGAAATTTTTTTACACAATAATCAAATAACAAAGACTATATTAAATGTTCAATAAGCTGCAAAAGTGCATACCCACCCAAAGATCGATATTAGTTTGAACTATCTGTTCATGTGATTTGTTTTAAATTGCAGTCAATAGATGGCGCTGTTGTTAATATTTCTGTCTGAACGCACAACACGCAAAAACTACTGCATGAATTTTAATTATTCTTGGCATACTTATAACTTATGTGCCAGGTTACCATTTAGGTTACCTTTTATCAAGATCCATTACAGTATTTCATGGGAATTAAGCTATATGTCTATGCACAAAGTATTGTAGACCAGCATTGTCACAGTTTAAGAGACGTATTTAATTTCTGCAGGAAGGGAGAAGTTAAATACATTAATAATAACAATTTATTGATAATAAATTAATAACTTACATCATTTAGTCCATCCACTATGGTAGAGAGATGTTTCAATGCGACGCAAGCTTGTTTTCTGAACACCATGATCTTCTTCATGATGGCACCACACTCCCAACATATGAATAGACTTCCTGTATCCTTGTAGAAACCCTCCTGAAATTATATATAAACGAATGTTCATAAATCAGAAGTGCTCCTTTAAGACAAAAACATGATCTATGCCTACCATTCTTTAAAAACAATATGTAAAAAGCGAAAGCTCATTGTATAATCGAGATGAATTTATGTTCGCAGACAAAGGCATTAAATGATATGTTAAATGTGGGTTTTAGAATTACATTATTGTTATTATTGTTTGACTGTATTAGTACCAGGTCTAATAGGCTAATACTAGCAATTCTAACAGAGAACAGTCTAACCTGATTAATAGTGTTGCCAGGTCCAGTGTGTTAAATATCGGGACGGAAGGTTAAAATAATCGGGAATTTGGTTAACAAATCAGGACAGCTCCAAACATATCTGGTTTTTGTGAATCATTATTTATTTTTATCGGGCGGTCATTTTTTTTTATAATGGTATGTTACCATCGGTTAGTACAACAAACAAAACAAATAAAACTTAAACAAACCTAGATAGACTTGTTTAAAATATAACAAAATTCAAACGTAACCGGTTTTGACTAATTAAATCGAATCATATTTAAAAGTTTTATGATGACTATTTAGTCCGAGTTTGGTGAGAGAATATGAAAATGTGAAAGCAAAAATATTTTTAAGGAGAAAACAGCTTACAGATATATTCATTTTTCCTGTCAAAATTCTCGATCAAAATACAGACTAAGGAGGTCAGTGAAAAATCGCAACATTCGGCATTCCGATCAAGGGTGAATCGGGACGTGTCACCAGACCCCTGAAAATCGGGACGTCCCGCGCAAATCGGGACACCTGGCAACACTACTGATCAAGCATACAATAATATCTTAAGTAAAAATCTAACTAAAAATTTGTCATTATTATTCTCATGTTTTTATTTTATTCTTGATATTTATTTATTTATAGACTCCATTGTATAATATCGTACAATAGGTGAGCTCAATCAATGGCTTAAGGCATTCTCAACCCGGGGGCCTTGCACATCTGCAATGCCCTACAACAGGGTTGTCCAACTGGCGGCCCGCGATGACGTTTTGTGCAGCCCCGAAAGAGACAAAAAAAATCAGAAAATTACTCTGAAATGCCTTCCTTTTGAAAAAGATTTTATAATTTAATATAAACAAACTTCTATCAAATATGCTGGTTTATAATTTACTTTTGGTTTTATTAATAACTTTTTACCTTACATAGATTCTTATTGATACTTTAAAATTAAAAGTATATAATAATAATTTAATTTAAAGTTTAAATGTTAATATATAATATAGCCATATAATAAATGTTATTATATGGCCCGCAACTATGTTCAAGGTTTTAATTTTGGCCCTTGAGGCTTTGTAAGTTGGACACCCCTGCCCTACAACGTCAAGGAAATCTACATTATAATTTCAAAAATTTTCACTACAATACTACTACTACTCAAATAATCGTCACCAGCTGAGTCCAAGAGACCAATTTATACATAATTTAAGCACCTGTAGTTACATATAAATTCTTTGGACTTGTAACGGTAAACTGTTATTATTATAGCAATATTACGATAAATAGAGTTTAAACTTACTCTATAAGCTTCAGAATCATAAGACAGTAATGAATACAAATTATTTACACCCTCGTTCACTCTGCAAAGTTGAAATAACTTGCGATCTCGACTAAGACATGTACAGCATAGTTCTTTTAACGAAATCTCCGGCCAGTCGATGCTGTCATCCATTTTTATATAATTGATTACATTTAATAAGTCTCAAAATATCATTAATTACTGCACTCTAAACAGATATTTTATAAAAAAAAGGAAACAAACAAATAAAATGACAAATTCAGTGTGACCGTTTTAAAAAATGGTGATCTACTAAAACTACAAGGTGCCAGTACTAAATAATACCAAAACACATGCTGAATTATACTAAAAATATACTAAAATAAAAATAAAAAGTAGAAGAGGAAAAATTGAATTAAAACACTTATTATCAGTTACTTTTTTTAATTTTACCAATTACACACCTTCATTATACAGACATATTAAAATAATAATAAATATTTACAATAAGTTTTATTACAAATAGTCAGTATTCGACGGATTATTTCTTACCATATCTTTCGATGGGTCAAATCAGACACAACCTACACTCCCTTCACTTAGACCTTGCTTAACATGCAACAGGCACGCAATATGTTTAGCTAGAAACCTGTTTCTGTATTTAGTTTTTATATGATTAACTTTTGAAAAAATTCTTTCGCATTCAGCGTTTGAAATGGGTATGCACATAAGACATTTTACAAAATTAGTCAATTTTTTGTACTTAGGAACATTTTTACTGTTAACAATACAACTTAATTTGCTCCAAAACTGTTCAACATTTACAGCACTAGCACTACTACTCTAGAACCACACATCAGGTTTTGTACCTCTGAATCATACTTAATTTGACGATATTCCTCGTCAATTAATTGTCTTACTGTATCATTTGTAGTAATGTTCGGAAACCTGTTCATAACGCTGATAAGAGATGTAAAATTTTCATAAGCCGCTACTTGTGGGTCTATGAAACGTAACTCGGAAAATATTTTTTCATTAATGGGAAATCGACATTTAAGTTGAGTACATAACTCTATCAAAAAGCTTTGACACCTTTTTAAAAAGTCTCTAATTACGATACTACTGTTACTTGGTTGATTTCTTAACAGCGCTATTTCATTAGATACTTTTATACCTAAGTATATCTCATGTAATTCTACAAAATTTATATTACTATTAGGATCTATGTCCTCAATAGCAGTGGCACGAATGTAGCTGCTTTTCATGTAGCAACTTAATATTGTTTTAAACATGTCAGTCAAATCCCGATAAAAAGTATGTACAACACATGCATTACCTTGAAAAATTATGTTAAACTTGTTGACTATATGCAAAATATAATCTAAAAACAAAAAGTAGAGCTTTATTTGTTTATTTTCGAAACTTTCATTTAAAAAAATCGCCGAATGGCTAGGGTTATGTTCTACGAGATGTTCTTGCTGAAAATACAGCTGAAGTGCATTCCACTGTTCTACTATGCGATTTACACAGCCGTGTAGGGAGAGCCAACGTATGTCGTAGTGACGTAAAATATTGTGATGCTCTGATTCTACAAAGGTCTGAAATTCTGCAAATTCTCTTGCGTTTGCTACTATGGCCAAAATAATTATAGACTTCTTTCACAATTTGATCCAATGCTTTAGGCAACTTTTTACGGGCATAACTTACAGCTAATGCTGATGAATGACATGCACATTTTACAAAAATACAATTACAATTGACCGACTTAATCTTTGCAACCACACTATTATTTCTGCCAAACATTACATTTGTTGTATCAGCTGCAAATCCTAAAATATTTTCAATGTTTAAATTTAATTCTCGCAAACTTTTACACAGTGAAGTAAAAATATTTTCAGCAGTTTCACTTGATAGATTCACAGAACATAAAAATTTGGTTTTTACTGTATTATCCTGAACGCTATAAAACTTTATTGCAATGGCAAGTAATTTTTCTGTTGTAATGTCTGTGCTTTCATCTATAATTAATGAAAAAGTAGCAGCATTACCTGATAAACTTGACGTATTTTTTATATCGGTTAATAACTGCTTTTCAAATGATGGCGCCATTACGTCGTAAACTAACTGAGCAGATTTAGTGCGTTTGCAGGAAAAACCCTTTGCAATTTCCGAATCATAAAACATTTTGCTGAATAAATCGCTGAGATGATCCATGGCCCGAAATGGTATGTTATGTTCTGCCAACGCTGCACAAAATATAAGCTCTGCTTTTCTTACTTCTTCAGATATGGGTCCTTTCCTTTGAAATAATTTATCGATCTGAAAATAAACAGTATTTGATTAATTTTCCTATCGTAAAAAATAAGTAAAATAACTACCTATTTCTTATCTTGGGAAACTAGTGTCTCATTCAGTTGAAAATTAATATTCTTGATAAAAATATTACATATGTTTGAACCCTGCAAAACTATCTTTCCATCCCACAGAACCAGTTCGGCATGTATGTATACCTAAACTTTCATTTATGAAAATTTCAAAATTCAGCTTTCTGAAATCGCTTGAGAATCGATTATACATGTGTGTACAACTGTACATGTACACTGGCCAAGATCCATCGGACATCCTGTACAAGTAGGACAATTAATTTATGTGCCAAAAAAAATAAGGGACACAATAATCTTATAAATATGTTAATGGGGGCATAGCTTTCTTACCTTGGATTGTCCACTATAATGTATAAGTTTCTGCCGATGTTTTTCAGAATCTGCATGACTTTTAATTGTTGCGATTCTGCTCAAAAATGTTGCTCCACAAGTTTTACACAAGGCGTTCTCACTATTTTTATCTTTTGTCAACCATGACGAAAATTCAGGATTTTGTTCCCACTCAGATCTATATTTCTGATCGTATTTGCGCTTCATTATCTTCACTACACACGCACGATAACACAGAGAGACATAAATAAAGAACAAAAAAATCCGTGGTCCCTTTTATACTTATTGCTAGGAATCATTTTTTAAGTTTCAGTAATTCCCCGCGACGTAGAGCATGTAACGTAGATGATATGTAGCTAAAGCACGATTCGCGGTTTTGTTAGCATTAACCGTTCGAAAGAGACAAAATGATACAGTTGCGGTAAACATCAGACAAAGACAAAATTATGTGAACGAAATACGAACGAATGGAAACTAGTGTTGCCCGCCCAACCCAAAAATATATCAATAATGTGTTTAAAAATGTTGAAAGTTTAAAAATGTACCAAAAAATACCAGAATATGAAAGGATACCAAAAAAAAACTAAATTAGTTTTACGGAGCCCAAATTATACCAATTTGGTACTGAATATACTAAAAACGGTCACACTGAATTGACAATAGACCCTGAAATAAGTTAACAAACATCACACGCATACTAGTCTTGCGCATAGTAGTTCGCGACTAAGATCGCTCAGTTTAGGTCGCCGCTCCTAAACGAACTAGTTCGCTCTTCTAGTTCGTCAGCTCCCAGCTCGAAATGCAGAGGAAGGCAGACAAATCGTTCCCTAGTTTTAATGCAGCTTATTTATAATCTTAAATAGGTTTCACCTTCAATATTTTATACACTATAAACAACCAAAACCTCTGTATGAATAGTCATCAAATGTATGTATTCTATAACATCATTGTTAATACGAGTAATACTAAGACTTATCTATATATTTAAGTAGTATATATAAATCAATTGGTGTTCGTGTCTCACTAAAATTCGAGAACAACTGGGTCGTTTTATCTAATTTTGGTTTTGAAATGTTTGTCGTAGTCCGGGGGAGGTTTTAACGGTAAATTTGTTTTGAAAATCTTGAAAAAAAAATCATCCAAAGCGCAACCAAGTTCGCCGGGACAGTTAGTTGGTGATGTAAATTAATATTTTTCTTGGTTTAAAAAATAAAATAGCCTAGTAATCATTTTGTTTTTTTATACTTTAATTAAATTTAAAAAATAATCAACAGTAACTTATACAATCATGTACGAGTAAGTACATATTCTGTTTTTTTGACAAAATAACAAATTACACAAATTATAATGTAGGTACTTTACTTTTAATAATCAACTTTTACTATTATTCTACTATTAAATACCTCTACTATGAAACTAATTAAAATGTATCACTTACACTTATGAATTTAATACCTAACATTTAATAATAATGACTTTTTAAGTGAGATCAAATGTTATCGCATTTTTTTAATACTTTGCGTTCCATTACACTAGTCAATCTTCCATCTGTCAGGTTAATTACATATTACTATGTAAAAATATCAATTTGGAAACTTTATTTGATGACAATAGTGTTCTACGTTCATTAAGCACTTGACCAGTCGCCGAAAAAACGCGTTCGCAGGGTACAGATGTTGCGACGACGCAAAACCTCTTCAACATGTACGCGTAAACATGAGGGTATATGTGACGACGCTCATGCCACCATAGAAGCGGATCTTCTTTTCGATTTAAATACTCTTCGTTGAGGTATTTATCCAGTTCACGAATTCCAGCAGCAAGTTGGTTATCTGGCTTAGTAATTTTGTTAATTTCTTGATCATATTCGTCCCATATGCTGTTATTTTTACCTCTGGAGATGGAAATAGATGCCGATGAGTCGCTGGAAGTAGGAACAACGTCTGGAGTATCTCGGTTCTCCCTTTGAAATAATTTTACTCGACCGATTTTATTTCTGAGGGCTTGTACCGCAACTTCACCTGCTCTTTGGTTTTTGAACATCCTCAATCTAAAGCGGGGGTCCAGAATTGCACACTCAGCGTAAAGAATATTATTTTCTATATCTTTAAAACGCACATCCATGCCTTTCTTTAATACTGATTGCACAGCAAGTATTTTGGTATTGTTAGAGACATGCTTTTGCAAAAAACTTTGGAGTATATTACAAAAAATAATTACCTTAGACAAAGTAACATTCTGTTCGGCACTTATTTCAACAGTTATTTCATAGAATGGACCAAGGAGAGGTAAAACTCCTTCTATTACCTCCCAGTCACCTTCATTTAAAATCAGGTCAGGACGTAGAAGTGCAACCGTAGTAATCACTGCATCCTTTACTTGTACTATTCGTTTAAGCATGTCAAAGGTACAATTCCAGCGGGTTTGTACATCCTGTTTAAGTTTGAGAACAGGCAAATTCATTTGCTGCTGTGTAGCAGCCAATTTATTTTTTCCCTGTGTGCTACGATTGAAAAACTCGACAATATTTTTTACTCTCCCTAAAACGTCACATATCTCTTTCGTAGCTTCTTGTACAATAAGATTTAGGGAGTGAGCGAAACATGAAATAGATCGCCATTCACCAAGTCTGACAGCAGCTAAGATATTTGCTGCATTATCGCTTACGATAGCAGTAACTTTGTGTGAAATGTCCCACTCTGTCATTACATCTTTCATAAAATTGCACAAGTTTTGGCTGGTATGTCGCTCATTATAATTAATACAACCAAGTAAAGCTGAGTGAAGTTTAGTTTCTTCGTCTATAAAATGGGCTACAATAGCTATATAGCTGTCGTTATTTCTAGACGTCCAACCATCAGTACTGAGAGACATCGCCGGCGCTGCTTGTACTTTTTTTTTTAATACGTCTTTTACGCCGTTGTATACACTTGACATTAAATTTTCTGACAACGTTTTTCTTGAGGGTAGTTTGTAGCCTGGGCATTGCGAAACTAATTCAATTAGTTTACGAAACTCTGTTTCTTCTACAATTCTTAAGGCATGATGACCTTTTGCTACCATTTTTACAAGTTGATTATCAATTTGCTCAACCTTTCGAATTGGCGCCGGTTTACGAATATATTGGCTCATTGATTGTTGGGTGTTGACTGTGCTTGATGGTACTGAAATTATCTTCTCCGATTCACTTGTGCCTTGGTTTGATTGAAGTATGTTTAAATTAGGTAATACCGGTGTTTGTCGTTCTACAGTTAATGGAATCAAAGCGTGTTTAGTTTTCATGTGCCGAGTTAAATTCCCATTCGAACCTCCGGCAATACTTATTAAAGTTGAACAATAGTTACATTTTGCTTTTTTTTGATCAATTTCCTCTGTAAAATGGAGCCATAGGGAGCTATGTTTTCTTTTTAATGACATCTTAAAAAATAACCTTAAACAAAACAAACATTAATTAAGCCTTCACGCAAACCAACAGAATACTAATAGATAATAAAGTAACATACCAACAAATACTTATTATTTAATAGTACTTTGACATAACAACAATAAAATAATTAACTTACCTGATAACAACAGTATATTATACTTTTAAAACAAATAATTATTTATTTTACTTTTGCCGCGGAAAAAAATCTGGTTGGAACAATGTATGTTCAGATTGTTCAATGCTGCCACTACTAAAAAACCATACCATAGAATACATAATGCCAACATTGCCAACCACTGACGGACAGAGCAAACAATTGAGCGCGCATGTGCAGTGAGTGAAAGAGCGGCAACCCGTCCCGTGCGTGACGTCTTTAGTTCGCTTTACATGACACCATCGTTGCTCATTCGGTCATGAACTAAGGAACTAAGGAGCGGAGAATGATATACCTAGTTCGCATGGTTTGTCTATGGGAGCGTTCTTATGAACTAGTTCGTTCGCGAACTACACAAGGCTAACGCATACACTGTACACTTTTGACATTTCTTTTTTTTTTGAAAATTTATAATTTCCTTTTCAATAGCATAATCATTCAATAATAATAATATCCATCTATTATTATTATTTGAGATTTGCTATTATAAATTATAACTTTGATTCGTGTTATGTAATCAACAAAGAGAAATGGTTTTACTTGTACAGCGAAATATTTATTGGAACTTCAGAAAAACTGTTTTTTGCCGTGAGAGTCGGGCATGTCTATTCACAAAATATTCAACGTACAGCATTAAAATGGAACATTTTATTGTAACTTTGTGAATAATAACTTGCAATAAAAAAGTGAAGTTGAGTTATTTTGTTACTATACAAATTTTGTATTGTGGGATTTGTGGTTTAATATTGATAGTTTATCATAGTTGATAGTTAAACTTCAAAGTGCCTAGTGTTAATCTATAATGTTTTTTGATAATTAAAAGCGTAAGACTAAATTTTTCGTGTTCTTCCAAGGAGTCGAATTCCGTCCTTAGTAAACCGACTAAAATACCTACTTTTATCACTTTACTGAGCGAATCATAATGCGACGGGACAGGACAATGCCGTTATAAAAATAATTCTTTTATAGTATTTTTTTACTGTGTGTGGACCAATGACAGTGCCCGTGTCCAAATAAATTATATAAAAAGAAACACTCCGTCCAATCAAACGTCAAACCATACAAACAATCGTGATATAAAAATTTGTCAACAAACATTGTATTTATGAAAAATTGTGAAAATGGTATAACAATTTGAATAAACGTACTCGTTTCTACGTTTCTATTGCGTATTCTTCTGTAGCGACATATAAAGAGATTTATCTGCTTTAAAAAAAAACTAATATTTTTAGAGGTTACATTTATGGTTCTAAATTCAATAATATTCTAAAATTAAAAAGTCAGTTATGTACTCAATAAAAAAAGAAACTGCGAGTACTCCGACCCACTGTCGTGGCTGCCTCAGCGTTGACCGTAATCTCTCTCCATTGGGCGATTACATGGAGTTATTCTATTCTCTTTTACAAGGCCAAAATGATTCATATGAGGTAAAGTATTGGCTAATCGAGTGTTCGCACAAATACAAACCCTTTTGTAGTTCATTATCAACTTATTTCATAAGCGGTCAGATAGCGCCAACAGCAAATATAACGTTGTAGAACAAACTTATTAATACAGTTAAGAGTAATGAATATGAACTTTAAAATCACTACAGTAACTTATTTACTAACGCAAAATATCTTGTAATTATGCGAACGCACGATTTCTTACCACTGTATAGAAATAGAGGCACAAACAATAATATATCATTGAAACGAAAAGAGAGAGGTGAATCATTATAAAAAAACTTTTTGATCTTAGCATATATATCTCTCATCTAGCTCAGTAGCTCAACTAACTCAGTGGTATAGAGCGACTGACAGAGAATTGATTGAGTGAATCTTTCGCTCGCAGAATTATTAGTAAAAAGAATGTTCACAGATCTTACTATGAAAATACTTGTTTTATGTTAGCAACATATTAAAATTTAATTTAATTTAACCACAATATCCCCACATTCTTAGGACTGTCAATCTAGGCAACCTCTTTACAATCTACGATATGGGGTTCTTCAAGAGAGCTGTGAATAGGATTTTGCAAGGACGGCGGCACGCCCGCATACTCCCTGTTGCAGGTGTCTATGGGCGGCGGTAACACTTACCATCACGTGGGACTGCTTGCTCGTCTGCCCACTAGTATAAAAAAAAAAAAAAAAATAAGGCTAATAATTCAAAGCTAAAAACATTCATTCCCCAAAGTTTCAATTTAAGGAATGTTTGTTTACATGGGGCAAACATTGCAAAAAGGGGCCTTCAAGTATTATGTAAGCACCAAAGGTGGGGGGTCTTTGCTTCGCTAATTTTTGATGACATGGGGGATGGGGGGGGGGTCTGAATGGCGATTATGTCAGCAATATTTATTTATTTACTTTTTATATTTTTTTTGCAAAATTTAGTAGATTCTGATTAAATAAATAACAATAAAGAAACCTGAACAGATTTTGGAAAAATTATACCAATGCTTACGTAAGGGGGGGGGGGGGGGGGGCGGATAAGAGCTTTGCTTACTTTCGCTGACAGGGGGTGGGGGGGTTAAAAATGACTAAACTTCTGCTTACGTAATACTTGAAGGGCCCCAAAATATGCATCCACTTGACAGTTCTGCCAGGGAATGTGTGTAGGTACGTGTGTGCTTGTGTATGATGCAATAAAATATGTAATAAAAAAAAAAAATATCTCAAAACATATAGAGTAATGTTCATTTTGTATTTCAATTGATAAATATATCCATTTCTTTCTCCAATGCGGGTTGTCCGCATTCGCATCGCGAACAAGCACTTATACAGTGACTAGATTACTTGGTCTTTAGAGTGGGTGGCCTAAATGATCTACGTATATAATAAGAGTAGCGGTGAGCTAGCTCATAGTTATCTCTCACTTGTGAGCTAATCATCTCAAATAGAAATAGTAAAATTTTAAATTATTGACTTCAGTGGTTTGTTTTGTTGATCATAATCAATTGTTGCTCATTTGGATGTCTTATTATTTACTAACGTAATGGTCCGTTTGCAGGATTTGAAATATTACGACATCAGTTTGTGCTGGGAGTGTAAAGCTCGCTTGAGAAGTATACAAAAGTTTAAACACATTATCCAGAATACGCATCGACTGTTACAACAATCTGTACATAATTTGGTAAAATACATACTTTGTTTGTTTGTTTGTTTTGTTATTATATTTCACCGTGAAACTATTAATATGCATTTCATGATTTTTTACTACATAAATAATAATAGTAATTAATTTACTCACATTTGCATAACTTTCTCTACACTCGCTTGCTCAGGTCTTTGACTTTTGAACGAGTCCGCTTCTGTTAGTGACTATGCATGTAGGTGTTAACTATCTAATGTATTATGCACACATGAGTAAATTAATTAATTTTAATTTATTAAAAAAAATCTTGTAAGACATGTTAGTTTTAGTATACTGATTGAGATAAAATATTTCACTATTTTTGTAGGACCTTAATTTTTATTTTCAGTTCAATGTAAACCAAGTGAATCTATCCACACTAATCAGTACACATAAAAACTATTATGACCTCACTATACAGCATGATGAAACTGATTGTAAATCTGAAACAGAAAACGAAGAGGAATCACTTGATGATAATACCTCAATAACAGAAAATGTTGAACCGCTTAATGATGTAAAGGAAGAAATTGATAATGATGATACAAATTGGACTTTCGATGATATCAATCAAGATACAACGAAACTTGAGGACAATGATTACACGGAAATAAATGACATTAAACTTACAGCTTTAATAGAAATGGGGAAAACCCCAGAAAGGAAAAATACTATTCGGGAAAATAAAACCGCAGACTTGAAATACGTGAATAAGACAGATGTAAAGAAATTATACTACAAAATGGCGGTAAAAACCCAGTGTACAATTGATATAAATGAATTAGATGAGTATTTTACAGAAGTTGAATCAAGTCCAAGTGTGATAGACAATTTCAAAAAAGAGAGAGTGAATTATTTAAAGAAGCCTTTTAAATGTGAATTGTGTATCATAAGTTTTAAAAAAATAAAACATTATAATTATCACATGAAAGCAGCTCATAGAGAAAGTGGTGCTGAGGTATGAATTTCAGTTTGCTTATTGTTTATACTGTGACAGTTTGTGTGCGAATGTATGAGGAAATGGACTTTATTGTCAAGTAAAAATTATTGCATGTTTAAGTTCTCTTTTCTCCCTAAGGCCGCGAGGTTCGATTGCGTAGTTCGATCAATTGAACTTGGAGGATTTTTAGGTCCTTATAGAATTTGTATGCCTACAAGTGATAAACAGCTATGCAATAATTTAACTAGCTGTAAGCCTGTACCCGGCCACGCGTTGCTGTGGTTGCCCAACAGATGGCGCTTACCCTGTTTTTGGGTAAAAAGCATGTTTTTACCCTGTGATAGGTATATATATAAACACGCGCGTATTCGAATGCAACGTTATGTCAAAATTTCAAAGCAATCGGTGCAGAACTTTCGGAGATTTAAGGTTTTGAACAAACGAATGTTTACCATTTTTATTTATATATTGTAGATTTACAAATAAAATTAGAATTTTATATCTATTTTTTTTCAGTCTCAATCGCAAAGACAGTTCTATAAATGCAAACTATGCCGCCGCCACTACACTTATACACAACGTAAGAAACATCTGGAAGTTCCTCATTACATCTATAGCTGTAAAGATTGTCCATATAACTTTGGGTAAGTTGTGTGCGTGAATCACACAGATACAACGTCCTACCACAACAGTGTGAAACAGCGCCGGCTCTAGCTCATGTAGCGCCCGGGTGCAGGGCGCCCTCTAGTAGGCGTTTTGAACTCTTTGGAGGTGTCGCGAGCGGCGCTCGGCGCCCCCTAAGACCCTGCGCCCGTGTGCACCGCACCCCCTGCACCATAGGTAAAGCCGGCACTGAATTCAGCGCTCGACAGGGCGCCCGGGGTGCACCGCACCCCTTGCACCCCCTGGTAAAGACGGCCCTGGTGTGAAATATATTAATGTGACAATCAGTACACTAAAATTATATATACATATATATCTAATTTTTTTTAATAAAATTTTATCAATTATTTATTCATTGCGATAATTGCAGGTGAAGAATGTTACAAGTACAATGGTACGCTCCTCCGTGATGTACCCCATGGGCGTACAACGTAACTTATAATAAAATTATAAGTTATATATTAATAAAATATATAATTGTAATTTTATGAAAAATTACAATTATTAAAATTAATTATTTTATTATTGTAAATTTACAATTTTATGTGTAATAGGTAATGTGAAGTACCGTTACACAGTATCATTATATCAATACAATTCTTTTATTAATTCATCTCTAGTAAATAAAGGCTTCTTTGTATTATGGGGCCCCTTTCAAGTATTACGTAAGCACCAAAGGGGTGGGGGGGCGGTACTTTACTTTGCTTATTTTTGGTGACACGGGGGACTGAATGGCGATTACGTCAGCAATATTTATTTATTTACTTTCGTATTTTTTTGGCAAAATTTAGTAGATTCTGATTAAATGAGAAACTTGAACAGATTTTGTAAAAATTATACCAATGCTTACGTTAGCATGGAGGGGGGGGGGGGGGGGTTAAAAATGACTAAAATTCTGCTTACGTAATACTTCAAATATAAAATTCAAATATATATACATATAAATTAATTATAATAGATTTAGTGTACTGGTTGACATAGAATGTTTTACACCTTATTTATCTTTGTAGGACCTTATTTATGTTGAAAATGCGAAAATTATAAGAGGTATATAGATAGTAGAGTGCAATTAGACATAAAAACTTATATAGCTCGGATGATATAATGGATTTGCATATCGTTTTTTATTCCTATGTTCACACTTTTTGAACAACCCAAGTAAGAAAAAAAAACATAAGCACTAATTTTTAAAGTGTATACTTATAAATACATACTGCAAAAGAAAATCTACCCAGCCGAGGCAAAAACCTGGTTGCACTCGACTAATACCCTCGAATTATTTACAGGTCCGTGCGCGACTTCATTCTCCATTACAGAGAGTTACACACGCGCATGATATGCGATTATTGCGCAAGAGTATTCAAAAAGAGAAAATCTATTGAAACACATATTAGGTAAGTATAATCTGCACTATATTATTAGAACGTTATTTCGGTGACACGTTGTATGCATATATAGGATATAACGAAATTTTATAGGATAATACCTACTATATTTTATAGGATAGTACCTGCTATATTTTATAGGATAGTACCTACTATATTTTATAGGATAGTACCTGCTAATTTTATAGGATAGTACCTACTATATTTTATAGGATAGTACCTGCTATATTTTATAGGATAGTACCTGCTATATTTTATGGGATAGTACCTGCTATATTTTATAGGATAGTACCTGCTATATTTTATAGGATAGTACCTGCTATATTTTATAGGATAGTACCTGCTATATTTTATAGGATAGTACCTGCTATATTTTATAGGATAGTACCTGCTATATTTAATAGGATAGTACCTGCTATATTTTATAGGATAGTACCTGCTATATTTTATAGGATAGTACCTGCTATATTTTATAGGATAGTACCTGCTATATTTTATAGGATAGTACCTGCTATATTTTATAGGATAGTACCTGCTATATTTTATAGGATATATAACGAGACAAACTGCGGAACGCATATCAACGGATTGAAGTGAAATTTGGCAGAAAAACAATTTGTCTATATTTCGGTTATGTTCCAAGATGAGCCAAATCGGTAGTTACAAAATGTTATCTTTTAAAGAATCCAAGGAGAAACATTTCAACGTGTTTATCTAATGAAAGGATATACAAGTCGAAGTTATAAAAAGGCGTTCCAAACTTTGTGGCATAGTCCTAAGTCGCCATTTGTTTTAAACTGCGTCACACGATTTGAATAAGATTTGCCAAGGTCATACGATTATATCGATCTTTCAATCGTAATATCTCGGTAACGTGGCCCTTTAGTAACGTGATATTCTATAACATTTTTTGTTTATCTATACATCCCCTATGTAGGTCACTTCCTGCGACGCAGTTTGATTTAAAAAAAAAAAATGGCGCCTCAGGACTATGCCAACCACCCTAGTAAAAATGTGTAAAATGTTGCTCAAATATTTTTTATTTATAAAACGCACGGAAAATAATCTCCATTTTTAATAACACTAGACTTTTGCAGTTTTTGAAAAGACTTCGTTTTCAGACGCCACCACAGCCCACTCGAGTGTCGAACCTGTAACCGTACGTTTAAAACGTACCACGCACTGGACAAACATTTTAGAGAGTGCCATCATGAAAATTGTGAGAAAGAGCTGGCATATTGTGTCGAATGTGACAAACAATATCCAAGTGTATATAAATATAAACGCCATCTAACGACGGGAGTGAAGCATAAGGCGCCGAAAAAACTTAGGTGGGTTGGCGCTAGTGATGGCTATATCTATAATAATTATCTATTTTTTATGGCTATATCTATAAAAAAATAGATATAATAATTATCTATTTTTTTTGTTTTATTACAAAATCTTATATTTATTTATTGCATTATCTCCCCGTCAGCCTTTGGCCTATGTAGAGATGGCGCCATTGGTGCAATGATAGGTAAGATTAAGTAATACTATAGTTCAATGATTCCCAAAGTTATATGACCCGCGACCCACCTAAAAAAATGACAAAGTTTGGGACCCACCCTACGCTATGCCTTACATGAAAATAGCACTGTGTCGCTGCTGCAGCATGTTGTTCTCGTTTACGTGGCGTAGTTATGGTGAAGGGTTGTACAATTAAGAAAATAAGACAAAATCCAGTATCCAGTGATGATTGAAATTTTTAATAAGTAAAAGTAAAGTAAATCAGAACACTACACTTAAAATTTGATTAAATTTATTTTTTTCGGGGCCCACACAATATTCGCCAGCGACCCACCAGTGGGTCGCGACCTATACTTTGGGAAACACTGCTATAGTTAATAGTGACGCATAGTTGGAGGGGGAGAGTGCACGCCGCAATCCAACAGCCGCTGGGCGCACTCGACTGGCCTCGTTACCCCTCTCTCACAGAACTCTCTCACTACCTTGAAATGTACTGCATTTCCCACTTTATCATATTCCCTAATGTATGTACGTGTTTCGGTAGTGAGTGAGATATGCCAGAGCCCATTCCCATCCTATCCCTTCCCACATCCCCAATCCTTTCTCCAAATTCATTTTTTCATCAACAAAGGTAGGCAGCGCATCCGGGGGCGTGGCAAAGTTTGTCATTTTGGACTAATGTCGGCATGTATTGCGGATGTCTATGGGCGACAGTATCCACTTACCACCAGGTGGACTGTACGCTCGTTTGCCACCTTCTTTCTATAAAAAAAAGTAATTAAACACCAGAATATGAACATATATGTAGGTACATACACACATATATACATAGCATATAAACACTTAAATACCTCCCATAATTGAGCAATATTCTTCACTTTAGTTTGTTTTCCCTCCGAATTCATTGAATTTTTTTTTGTCTCTGCAAGAAATATTTTTTGAGGCCCTATCCTTTATTTTTAATTTTGCCGTGTCATAGTTAAAGGTCGGGATTAGGTAGTTTGATTTATGCACTTGCAATGATATCATAGAGCTAAAGAATAATGTGGATATTCCTCAAATCCCCGAATTTCAGTTTAAAGCGTATTATAAATCCGATATTTAGATAAGATAGAATTGTAGGTTTGTAAATATAGAAACTGAAACCGAATGTTAACGTGTGTAAATCATTAATATATTAAGTACTGTTGAATAATTTTATTTTATTTATCTTATCTCGGAGATATCGATACAACCCTAAAAACCATCACGGCACCTTAGGATAGTAAATATATTATTGGCAATAAATTACGGTTCCCGGGATTATTATTCAGGAAATCCGAGAAATGTCCATGTTCATATCAACATTTCGTTGCAAGTACATACATCACACTACCTAATTCCGACCTCTAGTCATAATACTGTCAAGTTTGATGTAGAGTGCGCGCCACCAAAGAGCCCGCGGAATTTATGGGAACTAAATATGACAGGTCGGCCATTCCGCAAAATAAATATTATTTTGTCCGTTTATAGTTTACTTCCTGATTTAGACATCTTTATTGGTAGGTTGAAATAAAAAATACATAATTTCATAGGGTAAATTGAAATCATTAAGCTGGAAACACTATGTCGGCCGATCACAGCTCCGCGCCTACGGGACTTCTTGTGTACTACTCTAGTCTACTATAAGAATATTTGAATTATACCTAAATTTTGTTGTCTATGTTCGTTTAATACGGACAAATTAAAAATAAAGGATAGCGATTCAACAATCTCTCCCTTGGTTCCTTTTGCAAATTCTTATTCCTAAATTTTCATTGGTAAACGGTACATTTGCAGCTGCCACAATATTTTTGACCGGTGTTGACACGCATCCCAGATGTTCGTAGGCGACAATAATCGCTTGCCATCGACGGATTGTTTACTATCTATACACACTGATATTTTAATAGTTTTACAGCCACGCCCCATTTAAAACCATAAAAAATCTGAGTTTAATGAAATATTTTACTGGAATGTAAAAACTAATTTTAATTAGTATAACTAATGTAAAAAAATAGTATAACTAATGTAAAAAAATAGTATAACTAATGTAAAAAAATAGTATAACTAATGTAAAAAAATAGTATAACTAATGTAAAAAAATAGTATAACTAATGTAAAAAATTAGTATAACTATTTTTTTTCTAGAATCCCATGTCCGGATTGTGGCAAAGTATTCGTCAGAACTACGTATATGAATAATCATTACAGATTGATTCATATGAAGAAATCTAAACACTACTGCAGTTTGTGTGACAAGGTGAGTATTCCGAGACACGTTTTACGTGTGTCCATAAATTTGCTCCATTTATTGACAAGTCCGTGGAAATGATTCACATAAAAAGTAACAAAATGGCGGCTTGCGTTTCGTTACGCATACGTGATATGATTTCAATACAATGTGCTTTCATTACAATATGGCGTTAACAATAAAAAAAAATAAGACTTCACTAGATTCCATATATTTGGGGATGGTTACCATTTATGATAATATTTAATGATTATTTTCGAACAAATGACAGAAGTGTCAGTGACTTTCTTTTACATTCGGTAATAAGTTCGACGGTGACAGGTTGTATTAAACTATCACAGAGTGTCAAGAACCCTGCTGATTGGTTTATGTTTTTATTTGAACCTTTTCAAAGGTAATTAGAATTTTTACCAAAATTTTCTATTTTGTCTTTTTATTTTCTATATATGTACACCGAAATAATATTAATTATGTAATATTTTGCTGTAAATGTGTTTTTATGATTTTTTTTCTTTATGTACGAAGGCGGCATACTAGCATACAGTCCACCTGATGGTAAGTGGATACTGTCGCCCATAGGTATCCGCGATACATGCCAACATTAGTCCAAAATGACAAACGTTGGCACGCCCCCGGATTGGCCCGGATGCGCTGCCTACCTTTGGAGATACAGGAACGGATTTGGAAAATGGGGAGGGATAGGATGCGATGGGAATGGGCTCTGGCACATCTCACTCACTACCGAAACACGTACGTACATTCGTTTACCGCGACAGTGACATTCTATTTATGACACCACTCGTATACACCTTTTTGTCACAAGGAACTATCCATCTATGTATTTTAGTTGATCGGTGCCACCCACATAAAGTGTTCACATTTATTTCAGTACTTCATCAACAGCTACTCTGTAAGGAAACATAAAGAGACGGTACATGAGAAAATTTTATCACCCAAAAATAAAGTGTGCGACATCTGTGGACGTGGATTTAGAGTAAGTTGTCTTTTTCTAATATTTTTTTGCAGAAACAGCTAACAAAGGACCGTGGGTAAAAGTGTCCCAAAAATCTATAACTATCTATCCCACTTGAGATATACCTCAAATGAAAGCTTTTCTTTCAATAACACACTTGAGATATACCTCAAATGAAAGCTATTATTTCAATAACACACTTGAGATATACCTCAAATGATAGCTTTTATTTCAATAACACACTTGAGATATACCTCAAATGAAAGCTTTTATTTCAATAACACACTTGAGATATACCTCAAATGAAGGCTTTTATTTCAATAACACACTTGAGATATACCTCAAATGATAGCTTTTATTTCAATAACACACTTGAGATATACCTCAAATGATAGCTTTTATTTCAATAACACACTTGAGATATACCTCAAATGAAGGCTTTTATTTCAATAACACACTTGAGATATACCTCAAATGATAGCTTTTATTTCAATAACACACTTGAGATATACCTCAAATGATAGCTTTTATTTCAATAACACACTTGAGATATACCTCAAATGATAGCTTTTATTTCAATAACACACTTGAGATATACCTCAAATGATAGCTTTTATTTCAATAACACACTTGAGATATACCTCAAATGATAGCTTTTATTTCAATAACACACTTGAGATATACCTCAAATGAAGGCTTTTATTTCAATAACACACTTGAGATATACCTCAAATGAAGGCTTTTATTTCAATAACACACTTGAGATATACCTCAAATGATGGCTTTTATTTCAATAACACACTTGAGATATACCTCAAATGAAGGCTTTTATTTCAATAACACACTTGAGATATACCTCAAATGAAGGCTTTTATTTCAATAACACACTTGAGATATACCTCAAATGATGGCTTTTATTTCAATAACACACTTGAGATATACCTCAAATGAAAGCTTTTATTTCAATAACACACTTGAGATATACCTCAAATGATAGCTTTTATTTCAATAACACACTTGAGATATACCTCAAATGATAGCTTTTATTTCAATAACACACTTGAGATATACTTCAAATGAAAGCTTTTATTTCATATATCTTTTAATGTTAAAACCATAGACGAACCGCCATATAAACCGTTTTTCTTGTTACGAGTAGACCCCTTTATTTTGTTAAACCTTTTTCATATCATAAGGGCCTACAAAAATAATGTAAAATATTTTAATAAGTATATCAATCATTATTCTAAAAATATTATATCAATAACTAAAAATTGAGATTTATTTAAATTTATTTTTATTATATTAAAAAAAAAAAAAATTGGTGTTTAATTTCCTCGTGTGCGCGTGTGTTCCTCGTGTACTCACTAACAGAGGCGAATGCGGTCAAAGGGCAAAGACCCGAGCAAGTGTGGATAGTGTTATGCACATACGAGGAAATTTATCAACGATTATTTAATTTTAAAACAAGCATGAAATACATGTTATTTTTTAGTTAGATGTAGTAGTTTTAGTGTATTGATTTCAGGCCCCGTTTTAGGGGGGGGGGTGCAATCAAGCATTATTTAAATAAATTAAACAGTAATACGTACGGGTAAAAATAATTAATTTTAGTAGTTAATTTTTATTTTTTTATTCGCTATACCTGTGTTTTTAGTTCATAATTTTCTACAAGATAGATAAATAGCTGAGTAATCAAATGCAAGAATTATATGGATAGAGAATTAAAATTTAAATCAATTTTCATTTTCCTTTACAACAATTTTTCTAAGAGATAGGGAAAACTACAAAGAAATCGCCCCAAAATATTCGACATATTAAAGTGTTTTACATTATTTTTGTGGAACCTTATATTAATCGATCGTGTATTTTTAGACGAACCGCACATTAATACATCACATCCGCACGCACACGGGAGAGAAGCCGCATAAATGCGTGTTCTGCGCGGCCGGGTTCGCGCAGAAAGTCGCTTTAATGCATCATATGAAAAGTATTCACAAGAATATTAAGCAGGGCTAATTGGCAAATTATCTCATCACTCGATTGCTTTCTTTTTTGTACATTACCGTGTTGTTGATTTTACATCGAGCTTACGATTTATATCGTACTGTACAACTTTGATTCTGCGGTTGTCGATATCTAGTTTTCCTACTGAATAAGTTGATAATAAGCTGCAAAGTGGTTTGTAACGTTTAGGCGCATAATACGTAATTCGTGTATTGTGCAATTTGAAAATAGTGATGCAGACGGGAAAATAATTAGACACCATGAATTTGCTATGATCTAAAAATACTTTGTTCTTCTTTTTACTTCACCAAAAAAATCTTTTTTATTTAACGTTAATTAAGGATAATATAAAAAAAGTCTTTAAAATGAGACAAAAATAGTTATACACTTGAATAATACTGTACAAAACTGCTTTTGACAAAAATGATTGCACATTATGCGTCTAAATGATTTGTGATCGTATCCAACAGTCTGAAATATGGATATATATATTGTAACATTTTCTGTGATATTGCAAAAACACCAAATGAATAAAAAATCATTAAAAAAAAAATTTTTTTTTAAATATTAACAAACACTAACCACAATATTTTCTTGTAATCAGTGGCGTGCATTGATTATAAGATTAATTTACTCGGCGAACTATGGGCATCGCCAGCCAATGGGCCAGGGAGGGAGGGGAGAGGGGCAAGATGAGAGAGAGGATGGGATAAATATGAATTGTGTTTACAAATACAATTATTTTTGAATCTCTAAAGGGGGGCAACTGACCCCCCCCCCCCCTGGCGACGCCTTTGTGGAGCGAGCTTGGAGTTATTTTGCCGGGATAGGATCTGAAACGAAGATATTCACAAAAGAACTGAAGTCACCGACATAGCTCGTTGAATCGGCATGTTGAAGTGGGGCCAGGTCATATTTACAGCAGGACCAATAACCGATGGGGTAGACGTGCCGACAAGCGCAGCGTGGACCGCCTGGCCACGTGGACCGACGACTTGTTCGCCGGTGGTGGTTGGATGAGAAGAGCCTAGGATCGTGTGTGGTGGCGAGCCAAGGGAGAGTCTTATATATCCAACAGGCGATATTACAGTTGATTTCGCCCAGGAGCTTGCCCGAACCGCTCCGGGGTTTGTATTTAGCACACACTTTAAACCCCCAGAGCGTTTAGGCCAAGTGAGGCAAGTTTATAATTAATGGAGCTAGTGGCAACGTGGACGCCCCGCAAATTATTAAGTGTTGATGGCGCAGAGCCGGCTCTAGCCCATGTAGCGCCCGGGTGCCCTCTAGTAGGCTCTTTGGAGGCGTCGCGAGCGGCGCTCGGCGCCCCCTAAGACCCTGCGCCCGTGTGCGCCGCACACCCTGCACCATAGGTAAAGCCGGCGCACTGGTTGATGGCATTAAAAAAGGAATAATTTTATGAGCAGCAGAAAATACTGAAAATGGACAGCAAATCGATGGCAACAAATTTAAAGGTGGATTCGGTTTAGGTTTTTTGGTGACTATAAAGATATAGGAGTCCGTGGACTTGGTGATCACATTCTTAGTCATTTAAAATTATTTACTCCAGCTATTCAAAAATTGATTTGTTGATCATTTAGTACTTGATGTTCTATCTATTTGGACTGTACTTTAAGTACCTATGCAAGGTGCACAGAACTCGATATTGATAGCATTGTAGTAATAAATAGTCCACAATAGAGGACCACGACAATAAGGCGACTTTCAGTCAACGGAACTTGTGGGAAAAGAAATCCCATTAGTTCAGTCAACGGAACTGGACAACTGAACTAGCGGGAATAAATTTTTGTTTATTCCCGCTAGTTCAGTTGACTGAACTAATGTTTTTTTTTCGTTTATTCCCGCTAGTTCAGTTGACTGAACTAATGGTTTTTTTTCGTTTATTCCCGCTAGTTCAGTTGACTGAACTAATGTTTTTTTTTTCGTTTATTCCCGCTAGTTCAGTTGACTGAACTAATGTTTTTTTTTTCGTTTATTCCCGCTAGTTCAGTTGACTGAACTAATGTTTTTTTTTCGTTTATTCCCGCTAGTTCAGTTGACTGAACTAATGTTTTTTTTTCGTTTATTCCCGCTAGTTCAGTTGACTGAACTAATGTTTTTTTTTCGTTTATTCCCGCTAGTTCAGTTGACTGAACTAATGGTTTTTTTTTCGTTTATTCCCGCTAGTTCAGTTGACTGAACTAATGTTTTTTTTTCGTTTATTCCCGCTAGTTCAGTTGACTGAACTAATGTTTTTTTTTTTCGTTTATTCCCGCTAGTTCAGTTGACTGAACTAATGTTTTTTTTTCGTTTATTCCCGCTAGTTCAGTTGACTGAACTAATGTTTTTTTTTCGTTTATTCCCGCTAGTTCAGTTGACTGAACTAATGTTTTTTTTTTCGTTTATTCCCGCTAGTTCAGTCGACTGAACTAATGTTTTTTTTCGTTTATTCCCGCTAGTTCAGTTGACTGAACTAATGTTTTTTTTCGTTTATTCCCGCTAGTTCAGTTGACTGAACTAATGTTTTTTTTTTCGTTTATTCCCGCTAGTTCAGTTGACTGAACTAATGTTTTTTTTTCGTTTATTCCCGCTAGTTCAGTTGACTGAACTAATGTTTTTTTTTTTCGTTTATTCCCGCTAGTTCAGTTGACTGAACTAATGTTTTTTTTTCGTTTATTCCCGCTAGTTCAGTTGACTGAACTAATGTTTTTTTTTCGTTTATTCCCGCTAGTTCAGTTGACTGAACTAATGTTTTTTTTTTCGTTTATTCCCGCTAGTTCAGTTGACTGAACTAATGGTTTTTTTTTTCGTTTATTCCCGCTAGTTCAGTCGACTGAACTAATGTTTTTTTTCGTTTATTCCCGCTAGTTCAGTTGACTGAACTAATGTTTTTTTTCGTTTATTCCCGCTAGTTCAGTTGACTGAACTAATGTTTTTTTTCGTTTATTCCCGCTAGTTCAGTTGACTGAACTAATGTTTTTTTTTCGTTTATTCCCGCTAGTTCAGTTGACTGAACTAATGTTTTTTTTTCTTTTATTCCCGCTAGTTCAGTTGACTGAACTAATGTTTTTTTTCCGTTTATTCCCGCTAGTTCAGTTGACTGAACTAATGTTTTGTTTTCGTTTATTCCCGCTAGTTCAGTTGACTGAACTAGCGGGAATAAACGTTTCTTTGCTTCTCGTTTAAATACAAGTCAAAGAAAAATCTTAAACATAAATAAAAGGCACCCATAAAGTATATTATTTATTTTTAATTTTATCTTCAATCTTATAGTTAGTAATCTTGTGTATGGCCCTCACGTGGTTCACGAGCGCTTGTTTCTGAGCGAACGACGCCGAGCATTGTGGACAAGCGAACGGACGCTCGCCCGTGTGCGTGCGAATGTGGTTTATTAGAATGCGATTTTCCTGAAAATAAAGTTTAAATAATTAAACACACATTAGAAACCGCACACTGATCGCGCCGGACAGTGCGTGTAGAAGGTAGAACGATTTATCTGTTCATGTTAATCGGGAAGTGCCTACAACAAACGTCCCGTGTTTTCCCTTACCCGTGTTCTTAGTAAACCGCGTTCTCATTCACTCATAATTTACCCGTGTTCTCATTTATGCGCTTTCTCAATCATCCGCGTTCTCACTCACCCGTGCTCTCATTCGTCCTCACCTCATTCTCACTCACCAGCGCTCTCATTCAGCCGTGTGAGTTAGGCATGTCACTCTTAAATCATACTAATATTATAAAGAGGAAAGATTTGTATTTTTGTATGTTTGTAACGAATAAACTCAAAAACTACGGGACCGATTTCGAAGATTAGTTCACCATTAGAATGCTACATTATCCCTGAGTAACATAGGCTACTTTATTTTGAAATTTTGAAAAAAAAACTCTTATTAACCGAAGCGAAGCGAGGGCGGGTCGCTAGTACTGTATAAATTATTGTTCACGACTGTACATCCACCGAACTGGACGTTTTGCTAATAAGTTACATTTTGCTTTTAGGGCTATAGTCTTGTTGTGCTAATAAGCAAAAGGGACATTTCACGATGTGGATGTTCTGCCACTTGCGTCGTTTCGGTATGTACACCTTCCGATATTAAAGAAACAATGATTATATTGATTAACTAGCGATGCCAGCGACTGTGCGTGAACTTTATGAGTGATTCCCGCGGGAACTCTAACTGGTCGGGATAAAAAGTATCCAAAATGTAAATCCGGCACATAGACTATAACTATACCAAGTTTCATTAAAATCCGTCCCGTTGTTTTTGCGTGATGCGCGAAAGTTGACAAAAATTATAAAAATGGTTGTTTTCGGTTCTGTGCCGTTCGTAGATTCAACGATTTTATCAAAAAATATTTCATGTACAAACACGACTCGGTTAGGATTTTATCATAAAATAGGTGAGCCGACAGACGTTGTCCTGTCCAAATTTCAATAAGTTCATAGAAAAATCCCATAGAAAAAAGCACTCAGTTTTTTCCAATTTTCCGGGCTATTTTCCAATTTTTCTTTCCCTAAAAACTTTATTCGGATTATTACGAACATTTTAAAAAAAAATTAGCCAACACGGTTCAGCCGTTCTGGATGATGCGCTTACCAACGAACAGCATTTAATTTTTATTTATATATAGATGTATAGATTAGCTTGATTTTTAAATTAATGAAAGTTTTACCATTATTCTTGAATGTCATTAAAATGCAATGACTTTTTCTAACGAGAAGGAATGGAATTACTGCGATTGATTGTAAAGATGGATACTTACAGCGAATCCCCGTCCACAATAAGTGCAGATCTTGTTCTTGGGACGAACGACTTTGTCGTGGACACTCGCCGTGTGCTGCCGTAAGCGGAAACCGTTTAAGAAATACTGTGAAAGTAAAGCGGTTATTACAGATTGAGCCCTAATTTTCGCATTTTCGCTTATGTAAAAAGCAACTTTAGAATTAATATAGTCAGCGCCGGCTCTAGCGCATGTAGCGCCCGGGTGCATTCAATACCCTGGCGCCCTCTAGTAGGCGCGCGATCAAAATGGAGTATTTACAGTTATATTATCACCAGTGATCGGAAATTCGGGTGCAGATGGTGCAATTATAAATTTCACGTTGAAACAAAGGCTATTGTGTAGAAGAGGGTGGAAAAATATGACTGAATTATTTATATTTTTAAAGGAGCCGCTCGTGGCGCGCCTTGCTACCGCCGCCGACGTCGGCCATAACATAGGCGCAGGGTCTTTGAGAGCGACGCAGGCTCTTTGGAGGCGTCGCGAGCGGCGCTCGGCGCCCCCTGAGACCCTGCCGCCCGTGTGCGCCGCACACCCTGCACCATAGGTAAAGCCGGCACTGAATATAATACATCCAGGGGCGGATTAAATGGACACCAAGACTTGGCTATTGTTTGCGTCGGGGCGCTTTTAAGTATGAAAAACTCATTTCGACGTCCCCAAATTTTCCAAAACCACGTAACCTTCTTGGATTTGTATAATGCAAGCTCACTTCGTCCGGCTGCCCTGGGTTTGGACGCGTGGCACTCGCTCTCCCCCCCGTTATGTTTGTGACGTTTGCCAATCAGTAGACGGATTCGAAATAAATGATCGAAAATTAGACACCAGAATAATGAATCAAAAAGCAATAGAGTTTGGAGCAAATTTGAATTGATTAGCAGCTAGTTCTTAGGATTTAGCAGCAAGAAGATCGGTAAAGGACAATACTCGAAAGAGTATTCTTACAATGTGGGTTCGTAGTTAAGCTCAAGTTATTGAATTGCTTATTTCGTTCGTCTTTATAAGTCAATAGTTTTCAAAATTTGTTTACTATGAAGTCTCTCGCAATGGGGCCCGTCAAGCTCTTAATCCGGCCCTGAATAGATGACATTGTTTAAAGGTACAGTCACCGTCACGAGTTATTTTACCATCCAATATTGTCTCGTGCATGAGAGATGTCCATACAAACAATAAGATAACGTCACATATTATTGCATGGGATATCTTAAAAATACATTCATTTCCCACTATGATGTCCCTGAACTCTATATACAACACTAAAGCAAACGAGAATCTGAGAGGACCTGCTTTAAGGCCAATGCGAACTATCGCTACCTTCAATCCCTACAAGCACTTCCTGTCAAATATAGTCGACTCGTGTAATAATCTATCACACGAGACAGTTAAAGCAGACGGAGTGAATAAATTCAAAAACTCTTTTAGACTTGAAGACTCGTGCTGCCTGCACGAGTGTATAGACGTAGGCGCCTCAGCGAGCTTCTAGCGAAACATAAATAAATAATAATAATAAAATTCTGCACAGAAATAATTTGGATCCACATCTCGGTCCAGTTTGCAGATGAGCAAAGACTCCGGGAATTTGAAAATTTATCATTTTAATTTTAATAATAAAGAAAATATATTTCTTTCATTTGAGTTTTGCCGCGCTCGGCGCTGTCGGTAGAACTATCATAGTGTCGGTAAAACAGTGTAGGATATGGGAATATGGCGTCAGGTGAAGACAATCGTGCGAACTGTCAAAATGTAGGTCAAGATCAGTAAGACTATTGTAAATAATAGATTGTAGAAAGGATTGAAGAATAAACATTATATGTCGTTTCTTTGTATACCGAAGCAACGCAATATAGTTAGTTTCATTTGACAATCCTTAAAGTGTGAAAATAATCGACATTATATATATTTACATAATGGAGCAATTTTGAACCTTGTTAATAAGCCGCGTGTGTTGTTTACAAAATGCACTCACCCTATTGCACTTGTCGCAGTAATAGCTGGACTGCTGCAAATGTACTAAGTTGTAATGATTATGCATTGTGTACTTTTTAGCAAAAACTTTGTTGCACTCCGCGCACGGCACTCTGTAAACATATGCACATTTTTCTTTATGGACAAAGGCGGCAGACGAGCATACAGTCCACCCGATGGTAAGTGGATACTGTCGCCCATGCACATCCTCGACACATGCCAACATTAGTCTAAAAAGACAAACGTTGGCTTCCGGATACACTGCCACCTTTGCTGATATAGGAATGGATTTGGAAAATGGCATGGCAACTGGATCTGGCATATCTCAATCACTACCGAAACACGTACGTACATTGAGGAAATAGGATACAGTGTGAAATGAAGTTCTTTCAAGGTAGTCTTCTGCGAGGGGCTGTTGGATTGCAGCGTGCACTCCCCCCTCGATAAATACACATTTTTTGCGTAACCAGACCTTTTATAGCCACTGCTGGACTATATCCTCGGGCACCCTATCTCGTGGATGAGAGCCGGTATGGACTCAAAACGGCACGCTGGCCAACCGAATTGGCGCCACTGGGAGTCGACTGGGAAGAAATGGGCTGATGCTGTTCTAAAACCGGCCGACAGCATATGACTTAAAACATTTCTTAACACATTCAAATTTCCAAAATATTCTCTTAAAAAGATTAAGAATTTTCTGTTTTTAAAGGTCAGAATTTGGTTTTGGGGGGTGGGTGAAAATTCAGAATTTGATTTTGGAGGGGCAATCTTAACATTAATAGTTAGGGGGAGACGTAATACACGCCTAGAAATCGATTCTAGCGGTTTGTTTTATATGGATGTACAATTACAACAAAGCCACCTTGCTGGTCGGACAGTTGGGTAAAACCTACCGTCCCAAGTTAAACACACAGGTGAGGTAGGCAATAGGACCGTAGTCAGGTACAATGAAACCAACGAGACATGAGCCTTGCATCTGTGTGAGTGGGTGCTAATTGTCCAATCCGATTGTCGAAATGGTTTCCACTGTACAGTATCGGTGTGGTGCACTCACACAAACGCAAAGCTCATGTCTCGTTGATTTCACTGTACTTATATTATTAATGGCAGTAGAAGAAAATTTTTAAAAAGTCGTTTTGTATTATTAATTTTATTTATAGGAACTAAATGTTTTATGGTTTCATAGAATACGCTCACCATATTTTGATGGCCAAAGGCAGGTTAAACATACAATCAAATCGATTTGTTTTAGAAGCAAAGTAAACTCACGTCTTTTTCCTCGTCGGTGCGTGTTTAACGCTCACTCTCAAATGATTCTTGTACAATATTATATTGTCAAATAGTAGGTCACACTCGACGCAGTATGTGTTCTCGGACGCCTTCTTGACATGCAGTTTGTTATTGTGACGTAGTAATGCATCGAACGAGCTGTATGTTTTATTGCAAATTTTGCAAACGGGCGATGTGTGGCGGATTCTAAAATAATACACAGTTTTACATTATATTATACTAGCTGCAGCCGGCAGACGTTGTCTGTGTATATTTACCTCTGTATATAAAATTACAAATTATTTTGTTTTGCCGTCGATATGATTTATGCGATCGATTGAACGGTATAGAAGTTGATGTGCTGCAGCGCCATCTAGTGGCGAGTTACAACAAAGTGGATAAATCGAAAATAAGTTTCGTGCTCAAATACCTATATATACCAATTTTCATGGCAATGCGTTGAACGGTATAGAAGTTGATTTGCTGCAGCGGCATCTAGTGGCGAGTCACAACAGAGTGGATAGCATAGAAACTTCTCCATGAAAAAATACAACTTTCATGGTGATCGGTCAAACGGTGTCGAAGTCTCAGATATACCAACATAGATTTTTTTTATATATACAGATTATATTGTATATTATACCTACCCATTGAACTATTTAAAATGATGTTACTTCGTAAATGGCTTAAAACTTATTGGAGTCGGGTTTTTTATTCGAGTCCAGGGATATGACATACAGAACTGTCAAACAGAGTGAAATTTGTACGGAGAATACACTTTATTGACAGTTCTACAAGTCAATGTCTCTGACTCGAATAAAAAAATCCAACTTTATACTTTGTATTTTACACTATGTGTATTTTTTAACGCTGTAAATAGTCCGAAATAAATAAATATTATACAAAGGAACGGAACAGTATTATTGCAGAGATTACGACTACATCTCGATTAAGAGCCACCCAGCTGATTACACGCGAATACATTCAACTCTGGCATAATATTGGCAACAAGCGACCGGTAGGTAGTAAACAAAATCTAGATTTATGATCTTACCACAAACAATTACATGACTTACAGGAACTTACTATATAGCTACATTTATAAAATAATTACTAAATGTAACTAGTAATAATATATATTGTAGCTATGTGTATATTGGGCTCCATAACCGTAGCTATCGGATATCCGAATTAAAAAACGTTCGAAACAAAAGATTCTGGTTGTTATTACAAATCTATACTAATTTAAAGAGGTAAAATTGTGTGTTTGTGGGTATGTTGGGGGTAATCTCTGGAACCACTGAACCGATTTCAAAAATTATTTAACAAATAGGAAACTACATTATCCGTGTCTAATATGGGCTATATTTTATTTTGAAATTTTGAAAAAAAAAAAACTTCTAAACCGCAGCGAAGCGAGGGCGGGTCGCTAGTTACAAATAATTTTATTCGTTGCTGTTAACGGCGGAATCTAAACGAGGCGAGTTTCGACAAGTTCTCGCTGCTTGCAGATTTTTAGTTCGTTCCCTATGAGATTAAAGTTACAATGATTCCCTATTTGGTCTATTTTTACTTTGCTTTCAGTTAGTAATACATTTATAATTAATTAAAAGATAATTAAGTAAGTTAATTAAGAAACAGATCCGAAATAATTTCATATGTGTAACCGAAACCGATAAATATTCGTATATGTGTGTGTGCGACCGTCAGCGGTCGCGTGTGTGTACTTACTTTATGTGATTTTTTAATTGTCCTTTCTGCGTGCACTTCTTCCCGCAGTAATCGCAAATAAATGTCTTATGCATTGTCTTGTAGTGTTTGTAGAACTCGCGACAGTGACTGAAATAAATTGGATACCATTCTGCATAACTGACCCAAGCAAGAAAAATGACATTTTACACGAAATGAGATCTTGCACGTGTGTTTGTACTAGAGTATCTTGCAATGCGCTTGGGCTGCTACTAAAATATCGTGTAAAATGTAAGTAAAAATTCAAAAATCTTATTAAGGCTAAATTGGGTCGAATGACGCGAAAAAAGAAACAAATATATCAAATTTGGACTACTTATGCATAATTGTATCCAATTGAGATTACTTATATGACTTAAGGCCTAAGATGGCCTTAAGGTCCAATTGCAGTAATTGCACTGCACTGCAACAGCTATACAGTCTTAAGCACACTATAGCATCTGTCAACTGCAGGGAACTGCAAATACTTCTCACTTTACCAGCGGCGGCAAAGATGCCTACGTGACTGCGAGTATTGCCGCGTCGCTCAAGTATGTATAGCTGCATACAAACTCATATAAATAATATTTTGTTGCACCGTGCAGCGCCGTGAAGATGCGCTAAATTCTTATTTATACTTTACACAGCATTTCAGTAGTATACCAAGTGCCTTGTAAGATAATCTAGTACAAACACCAAAATAAAAGCTTCCTTCCTGTAAAGTTTCATTTTTGTCGCTTGGGTCACTTATGCAGAATGTCATCCATATGAGAAAAGGGGCTACATTTTGTTGATTCTAGTTTCCTATATATTGACACTTTAGTGAAATATTAAACAAATAACTTTAAGGGTTTAACCTAGAAAATCAGATGGTAGAGCCCATATGTAGAGGGATAGATGACGCAAGCTGTGGGTCGCTGCGAGTTCGAAGTTGGCGCTAAGCTCCCACTTCTCGCGCCGCTCGTTCACTCTGTACCGATCCGTGTCGCTAACGAGTCGTTACAATACACAAAAATATCTAATCACGTTTGATAAGTGACGTGGGCTACAAAAATAAGTTTTTCGCACATGACATACAAAAAATGTACGAATTTGTTTATCCATATGAAAACTTGAACCAAAAATATTGATACTCGCTAAGTCTATACGTATAATAAAACAAGAGCTGTGTATGAAATATGTTACGAAAAAGGTCATTGCAATGTAAACAAGGAATGATACAATTATTGAATTTTTTGTGTATGTCTGTTTGAGCGTTCAAACAGACATACACAAAAAAAACGCAAAAACCACGATAGAATTTAATGAAATTTGTCAGTCATACTACTATGTTAGCAAAACCCTGCAGACGTTGTCCTGCCATAGAAGTTGATGTGCTGCAGCGCCATATAGTGGCGAGTTATAACAAAGTAGATAGCTCGAAAATATTCTCCGTGCTCAAATACCTATGTATACCAATTTTCATGGCGATCGGTTGAATGGTATAGAAGTTGATGTGCTGCAGCGCCATCTAGTGGCAAATTACAACAAAGTCGATAGCATAAAAACCTTCTCCATGAAAAGATACATATATGTGCCAACTTTCATTGTGATCGGTCAAACGGTGTCGAAGTCTATTAACATCAGATATATCAACATTCTCTTTTATTTATATATATATAGACAGATATATGACTTGGCTTAACATTTGACTTAAGTACATATACCGATCCGTTACAGAGTTCCCACGGGAATCACTCCAAAATTCACGCGAACGCAGTCGCTGGCACCGCCAGTTAAAAAAATAAAATAAACTCACTCAAATAGGACACCACACTTCAAACACTCCACAAGTCGACGATGCACATACTCAAAATGTCTATACAACTGATCGCGCCGGTACACGCTCTCGTTACACAATCCACACACGTACTTATTAAAATGTTCCCTCACGTGGGTACCCATTTTACACTTCTTCTTGAATCTGGAGTCACATATGTCGCACGTGTACTCACCGATTGACTGAAACGAAAAACGAGTTAAAATAACCCGTTTATTAAATACGTTTTTAATACACGAGTTTGTTACGCTAGAACCCGGGTTTAGTACACTAAAATCAAAGTACATCTCTAGTACACTAAAACTCTAGTCTAATAAACTAGAACCAGCTTCTTGTATAGACTATAGTAAATATGTTTTAACTAAGAATGCTTAGTAAACTAAAACCCTCATTCTAGTACACTAGAACCCGAGTTATATACTGGAACTCGTCTCTAGTATAGACTATAGTAAATATATCTTAACTTCATAATGCTTAATACAGTGAAATCACCGAGAGATGAGCTATGCATTTGTGTGAGTGGGTGCCGAATTGTCTAATCCGATTGTCGCAATGAGACACGAGTTTTGCACCTATGGGAGTGGGTGCCGAATTGTCCAATCCGATTGTAGCAACGACACACGAGCATTGCACCTATGTGATTGGGTGCCGAATTGTCCAATCCGATTGTAGCAACTAGACACGAGTTTTGCACCTGTATGAGTGGGTGCCGAATTGTCCAATCCGATTGTAGCAACGACACACGAGCATTGCACCTATGTGAGTGGGTGCCGAATTGTCCAATCCGATTGTAGCAACGACACACGAGCTTTGCGCCTATGTGATTGGGTGCCGAATTGTCCAATCCGATTGTAGCAACGACACACGAGCTTTGCACCTATGTGATTGGGTGCCGAATTGTCCAATCCGATTGTCGAAATGGTTCGCACTACACTATTAGTATGCACTCACACAAACAAAGATGAGCTCTTTGGTTCCTCTGTAGACTAGTAGACTAGTCGGCTTTAGAATACCCATCCCATCTCTTCCCATGGGTGTAGTAATAGACCGGCTAAGCGGTAACAAAGCCACTACCACAAGCCCTGAGGAACTATAGGTACTTCTACAAGAGTAGACTCGCTAACCCGCTTGGCCAGCGTGTCGTATTAAGACCATACATTCCTTGTGCAAGGGGACGCCCAGAAATTAATGAAAAGGGGACTGGTGACTTGAACTAGAAGACTGGAAGCAGCTTCTACTGGACTATAGAAAATATGTCTCACCTTAGAATGCAGCAATTTATTATGTCTTACAAGGGCTTCTTCACAAGGAAAGCCTTTAATACAACTCTCGCACTTCAGAGCCATGGTCTTATAGTTTCTCATCGTACGTTGCTTCACCAAAAACATTTGCAATTCCTTCTCATCTATACGTACACGTTCATAGTACCTTCTTTTATCATTTTCATTTGATGATATGGAAAATATTCTGTAATTTTTTCCGGATTTCTCATACATTTTACGCTTAGGTCTATTCACACCAATAGATTGAATCTTACAATTAGCATTACGACTGTCTTTTAAATCCGTCGAATTATCAGTTGTGTTAAAAATGTTTTCAGTGTCAGATTTCACGTCTGCATTCGTGTCATTGTTTTCAGTAGAATTTAAAATTTCCGCGGGCACATCAAAATATGTGTAATCATTTTCATCGTCTGGCTTTATGTCGTCATCCAAGTTTTCTAGTTTGATGGAAATTTCAAACGATTCTTTGGTAATTAATTCGTGATCATATTGAGTTTTTGTTGTAATTGTAAGACTGGATAATGAATCTATTTTCTGAAAAGAATAATTTCAAATTTTGGTACTGATGCCTATACAACGTGTCACTAGAATACCGAAAACGCAAAAAACTAGTTTTTTTTTATATACTAGTGGGCGGATTTATTTTTTATTTTTTTATAAACTAGTGGGCGGACGAGCAAGCGGTCCCACGTGATGGTAAGTGTTACCGCCGCCCGTGGACGCCTGCAACACCGGGGGGCATGCGGGCGCGCCGCCGACCTTGCAAGATCCTATTCACAGCTCTCTTGAAGAACCCCATATCGTAGCTTAATGGAAAGTTGTTTAGTATCGAGAGTAGAATCTATCCTACCAGTTTCATAACTTATTGTTCATTTCATTCTACGCAAAACAAATACACATATTGCTATGAGCGCTACAAACGTTTTAGATAGAAGAACAAAACTTTACATGCTTGTAACTTTGATTTATTATTTAAAACTAGCGACCCGTCCTCACTTCGCTTCGGTTTATTAAATTTAAAACAATCGGAATAAGATATTTTCCTGCGGTAAAATGGAGCCTATATTTTAAGTTAGACCTCTAGCAATACATCGGTGAAAACTGCATTCAATTCCATGCAGTAGTTTTTGCGTGATGCGTGTACAAACATACATACAAACAGACAGATAACATTTCTAAAAACTGTTGTTTTGGCTTCTCTTGCTCTAATTAGTTTTTTTTCAATATCTATAATGTACAGACATCGGCCTGTTACAATTTTATTACATATATGTATAGATAACTTTCTTTTACGGTAAAACGATGTTATATATTTTAAATAAGTTACTGTGCATCAAGTTTTTCGTTATTTCGGTGACACGTTGTATACAAGATAAGGGTTAATTGTTATCGACTCCGAGGAGTTATTTATTCCTTTCATTTTTGGATTGTTGAGTTACTTGAACGAACATGATGCAAAGCGAATGAGTCGTTCTCAGGCTCTTATAAAATATAAGTAAGCTCTTATAAAATCAAAGGAGTCAAGGAATCGTTAAGAGGAGTCGGATCCGCGAGCGGAGCCGGATTAAGTGAGCCGAAACACTCCGAGGAGTCGTGAATACCCACGACTAGGTTCCCTACAAAAGTGCCATCATTTTTTAATCGGTATAGTGAATTCTATAGTGATATACCCCCACAAAAAATAGACATATGTATTTAAAGCTTCCCACAGACATCCTAGTGTGGGTAAGAAACTATAATTTGAAAAGTAGATATTTCTTCTACCTTCATGTCTTCAGCTTTTATTGTCAAACGTGTGTGGGCTTGCTGAATCATGTGCTGGAACTTCTGTATTTTATTGAACATCGCTAGACACTCCCAGCAAATCAGTGGGTCTCTGTAGTCAGTCTGAAAATTATGAAAAAAAAACAATTCTAAAAGCTTTGGAATTTAAATTGGTGCATCTAAAAATATCAATTTGGTGCATGCATCTATATAATCCAGAAAATAGAAATGAATTCAATTGCCAAAGAGTGATTTAATTATCGGCCATATTGATTTTATTTTTTATTTAAAATTGAGGTGAATATGATATAACAAAACGTCACAAAGGAAACTTCCTAATTTAATGTTGATAAAGTTCTTCAAGAACATAGACACGGCAATTTATTTGCCACCATATATATCTTCCGGATTTTAATTCCATCGAAACGGGCCCAATTAAAGGGATTGGCTCTAAAAACATAGAAATGAATAAAATCAATGTAAAGAAGCTCTTAATCACGACATTAAATGTGAAGAAGCATTTCTGACACACGAAGAAAAACTCGACATATTTAGTGACAGCTTTATAATTCATGTTTCGATTCAGACAGTGAAAGTGACTATAGTTGATTCTGAAGATGAATACATAATTTTATAATCTTTCCAAAGGTCACTGGATTCGTAAATGTAAGTAACAACTCTGTATATTCATAAGTTTACTGTTAACAAACTACTATCAGGGTGTAGTAGTCATTTTTAATCCCCCCCCCCCCCTTCTGTCAACGAAAGTAAGCAAAGCTCTTACCCCCCCCCCCCCCGCCCCATGCTAACGTAAGCATTGGTATATTTTTTACAAAATCTGTTCAGTTTCTCATTTAATCAGAATCTACTATATTTTGACAAAAAAATACGGAAGTAAATAAATAAATATTGCTGACGTAATCGCCATTTAGACCCACCCGTCCCCCGTGTCATCAAAAATAAGAAAAGCAAAGACCCTTATAATGCCCCCCCCCCACCCCTTGGTGCTTATGTAATACTTGAACGGCCCCAAAGTATTATGCTTGATATTATATTAAAAGGCAGCAATGTACTTCGCATAATTTGTTATAGTGGCACTTCCAAACTGCTCCGATAAAATTCAAGATATGCCGATGATACTTCTTTAGATAATTGTATTGTACACTCTTTGAACAGTACAACGGTTTATGTGAAGTTGTGCACTCACATTTCATTGACTAAAGCCAGACTGAAGAAGTGCCACAGCTTGCGTGGCTATTTCAGGCTCAGTATCTATAATTTTAAGGTCGAAATTGGTTCAAATCTTAGGAAAACCAATTTAACGAAACTTTTATTGAAAAACCAACATAAAAAAAACTGCTCCAATTCAAACATTGTTCGTTATTTTTTTCAAAACAATGAACTGACTGCTTTTCTTCTGTGGTTCAAATTTGGAACTATAACACACCAAAATGATGGTGAATATATGCCAGCTTCAAAACTGCATAAAAACTTTTTCATTGACCTAACATTATTTTTATGTTTCAGACCTTTATACATAGCTAACCTGTACTTAAAGGTTAGCTGGAAGAAAATGCTATATAGCATTATGTTCGCCATTGTACACACATTTTGGTGCAATAAAGAATTTATCTATCTATCTATACATAAAAATGCAGGGTGGCTCGATTCAGGTGTCATTTTGATATAATACTACACCATACCATCAGACTGTTCCTCCACTGCTGTGTATAGGCCTCTCTCCGCTAGTGGCTGGATGAAAAGAGCAGAAGACCGTGTATGGTGGCGGTCCTTGGGAGAATTTAGGTCTTTATATTTATATATTTGAATAGCCTCCCTGATTTTTTTGAATAGCCTCCCTGATGAGCCGCGTGCGGGGCAGTACCAACGGCATTCTGAGCACCTTATTGGACTGCCTCATATTGAGTGAGGCATTGGGTTGGGACGACGGCACTTTTTTGCCCATCTGGCCCGATACCGGGGACGGGCAGTCGTGGGCGATGAGAATAAATAGTTGATATTCTCGCTCTAACGATTATTATTACTGAATGAACAAGTTTTTTTTATGTACATCTAGTGGCGCCATCTAGTTTTCTATCTATAAAAGTTAGTCCACTTACAATTTTTGTATTTATGCGACCAATAAATGATCTATAGATGTAAAGATAAGAATAAATACACTTGTCTTTCAACAAGACGCAAAATAAAATTAATTCTCGGTATAAAATGCAATAAATTTTCTATTTACGGCCATAGTCAGGAAGCCATGTTGTTTTATTGCTAACTTTATTGAGCAAGACGTTTTAAATGAAACATATCCACAATACAAATACAAGTTATTTTTGGCCATCAAAAAATGAAATTTATTGTTGTATATATTAATTGGAATGTGTTATTCCAGAGCAATATAAGAGCAACTTACGACAGGCATTATTTGTCCTTGATCCAGCAGTTTGTAATATAACTGTAAATGTTTTCCAACTGGAGCCAGTTTCCTGTTTGAAGACAAACACCCTTCACAAACAACATTATTTTCTTTCATTGCGTAAATTTATACGCCTAAATACTTATAATTTGGATTAGTTTCCCAATTTTATTTTACGTCAGCCACCTCCTAGTCAATGTGTTTTTTTTTTAATATTCTCAAACATAACAGGCAAAGGCGCTCAATGGTATCCAGAAAATATCTAATGACTCCAGTACACGTTGGCCGAGCGCGCTCGGCGAGTGCACTGCAAATTTAAGTCCGGTGACTCTTGAAAGGCCCCTAGGGCCACAAGAATTTAGTCAATCCGAAAAAAATAAAAAATAATAATGAAACTGTTCACACGTTGGCGTGTTTCACTCTGCGTGATAATTCCTTTTGATTTCTTCACGGAAAACCGACACTCGTCGATGAGCGTCGGCCACAAACGGCAAATACACCCAAATAGCCTCAGTACACGTTGGCCGAGTGTACTCGCCGAGTGCGCTCGGCTAACGTGTACTGGAGTCACTTGCCAATGCAAAAATTGGTGAACATACATTTTGGACAGTGAATGCATTGCTTTATTTTGACATTTTAGGGTTCTTGTCTATGGCGTTAAATGGCGTCCAGTCCAAGAGAGACTGTTATTGCTTTTGCTTTGTTTTTATCAATAATGTAATTATATAGCAAGTAGATTGCAAATGACTATTATCTCAATATTTGATAGTCGTACAACATTGCTGATTGTGTATTTTGTGTAACAAAGACTGTTTAGAGCTATATACATGATGAATGCTCATGAAGTCCAAATGGGCCAGGTGCCTATGCCCCCAATGCAACCTCCGCCTCAACCGGTGCCTAACCAAATAAACACCGCTCCCCCTATGCTTCAAGAACAACCTCCACCGCCTCCGGAAGTAAAACCCGAATCAAAACCAGATAAGAAAAAAAAGGAAGCTATCGACGGGCAGGCAAGGGAAATCATATTCAAAGTGATCAAGTTTTTCGAAAGCGAGAAACAGAACAGAGGCTACGCTTTTCCAGTCGAAAATGTTGTCAAACGCGCCTGTGCTGCTACAGGATTATCTGAAAGCACGATAAAGCGGATAAAAAGAGACGGTTTACGCGCGGAAGCGACTCATACGAAAATGACTGGACCGAAGAAAAAGCGCGTTCGAAAGACAAAAGTTCAACTTGATTACTTCCAATTATGCGCGTTAAGAGGCATAGTCAACAGTTACACAGTCAGAAAGGAGGTTCCAACACTTGGGAAAATATTAGCCGCTGCAAAACACGAGTTAAACTACCGAGGAGGTAAGGAATCTCTCAGGTTAATTCTTTTAAACAAATTGGGCATTAAATTTAAGAAATGTGAGAAGAAAAATAAGAAACCTCCGGAGCAGCCTCCGCCACCTCCTGTGGTGCATCAAGTGCAGAATGTAATGACACATATACCTATGCAACAAATGAAGCCAGTTGAAAATCAGTGCATATACAGTAATATGATACCTCAGGTGCCACCTGTTTCATATTGAAAGTTTATTTGACCTTAAGGTTAAAGTATGAACTACAGATGTAGCAGGATAGATAACACAAGCTGCAGGTCCCTACAGTGTTGCCTCTAAGTTCTTGTACTGCTCATTTAATCTGTTCCCACCCATGTCGCTGGTGAGTCATTACACATCACAAAAATCCCTGATTAAAAATTTATCAAAACTGTAGAACGGAATCAAAGGAGAGGTTTTGTTTCATCTGTAAGTGGCTTCCCTTCACTACAATTTACTCATGATGTGACACATTGGGTTTTCATAAAATTCACAAACTTTATTAAATCATTTTCAACTGTATTAATTAATATATATAATAATTTTAAATAAACTATTTTTTTTTAAATCTGTACTTAAGTAGAATCTCCATATTCAAAACCCAGGATTTCAACTTACAACTTCACAAATGAGTCGAGAATTATCTTATTAGTCACTTGATGTACCAAGTGACTGGTTATTGTAGAGTAGAGTAGTTATTACTGCTATTATCTAGAGCAGGCATTCCCAAAATGGTCCATATGGACCCCTACCTATGTGCAATTGTCTCATCAGAGAGGACAGAATAAAGTATTTTTAGTAGGTTTTATTTATATCATAAAAGTTAATTACTTGGGGGTTCATAGTTACGTTTTTGTTATGGTAAGGGGTCCATGTCTGAAATAAGTTTGGGAATCACTGATCTAGAGCATCCCTTTTGATGTAACCTCCTGAAAAGGCCAAAAGTAGAGTAAATGTCTCAGGATTAATACTTATGTTCTAATTATGTTTTTTATTGCTTAGCGTACCTATGATTGTAAATCATTATTTAATTAATAAAAGGTTTTTCATATATAGGTGATCCATCATATGTAGGTTCATACTGTGACTCCCTCTATTTGCTACCACTATGTTGAGAAACAATGGCCTAGAGATATCTATCTATTCTTGACTCTCGTTAAGTCACGAGTTAACTTCCTCGACCCATACTGCAGAGATGTTACTTAAGTATAGATTTTTAAAATTATCTCTAGCTTGGTGGTGACAGAAAACCGGCATGCTTAGAAATCGAAAAAAATCTGGAGCATGTCTACCCACCAATCCACACTGGGTCCCTGTAATGGATTATGGCCCTAAGTCTAGTGATTTACCAAGTGAGGCCTGTACCCTTCAGTGGGATATTAAAATTTGTAATGGGCTCTTTATTAGAGCAAGCATGCAATTGCATAGTTAAGACCTCGACGACAACGGCATGCAGTCACTGTATTATAATAAGTAACAGTTTTTCAATTTTCAACCTTATGTAGAAGTTAATAAGTTATGGTGACCGTAAACTGTAATCCAGAGATTGTGAGTCTCCAAGAATCATAAAGGGCTCTGCAAGACAGTAATCAGATTGATATCAACTCTGTATAAATTTTAATAGTGTGTAACCCATTAGTATTGATGAAGGTTGAAAATACGGGCCTAGTTAGGATTATTGATTGATAGAGTGAGTCTCGATTTTAAGCAATGTACATAGAGAAATAAGAGTTATTTAATATTTTATGTAACAACAAGAAATTTTTAAATTGTGGACTTTTAAGACATCAAAAACGAGGCGTGTAGTTATATTTGCTGCAAAACTGCTTTTTTTCTAGTTTATTTATTTATTTACTCTTTATGCACTATGTTGTACAGAGGCGGACTTAATGCATTAAGCTGTTATCTGCCAGTCGACAGTTGATTAAATGTGAAAATTTTAAGAGGGTGCAGAAGAACTGGAATAGCAAAATCAAATTGGAGTAAAATGCTGGCATTTCTAAGGAACTCAAAAGCAGGATTTTGTAACTGTTTAACAAACTAATATTATGATAGGTAAATAAATAAAACTTTCTAAACCTTTATCAAAACAAAATAAGACAGCGACCGACACGTGGGACCGCTTGCTCGTCCGCCCACTAGTATATAAAAAAAAATGCACAAAACGGTCTTAACGCTAATAGCGCTCTCTGCCAAACAATCTTAGTATGTTGCCTTTACCTTTGAACAAGTAGAGAGATATTTTAATATTGGTTTATAATTAAGGTTACATTTGAAATGAAACCAATCTATATAGATTTAATTAAAAATCTCAATTAACTTTTAATTACATAGTCTGCCAAATGAAGTCAAGACTGAAAAAGCGCCACACATAAAATAAAAATCAACGTTTATGATTATGAAGGAAAAATAATGTTGATGGGCCCATCAACATTTTTTCAACTATTTTTCCAATTATTTTTAGTGATACAGTAAACTCGGGTACACAGCGAAATAAATTTAGGTATTTAGATAAACTTAGAATATGACTCCCTAGGAAGTACCAAAATCACACTACTTAACCCCCAACCTCTGCTCATAATATAACCAATTGTATTTGCTACGCCTTTCTAATCTTAACTTTCATTTAGCAGACTAATTGAGAATTTGATGATTATTTTTCCAAAAAAAATTTCGTCAGTAAACACAAGTTATGTCATTGGATAAAGTTCATTAAAATCAACGCTGATCTGTTGTGATCAGCTTTCCTTAAATGTATCAGTTTCACCCAATTGAAGTACATATTAAATTAGTTTTCGAATTTTGTACCAGTGCTCCAACATTTTGCAGTTTTGCGGTAAACATATGGCTTGTATGATCTAACTAAATTGTAAATATTATTGATAATTATGATTTTATTTTTATTTTTTTATATTATAATAATTAATTTAAATGTTTTATATTATTTTACTTCATACTTTAATACTTGCATGTTACAAAACAATAATGAAAATACTATTTAAAGACATTATAATTCAGAACCATTTCCAGTATCCAGCGCCGGCTCTGCGCATGTAGCGCCCGGGTGCAATCAATACCCTGGCGCCCTCTAGTAAGCGCGCGATCAAAATGGTTCAAGAAATCTACCGTCTTTTCTTTTAAAATACAAGTTTCAATGTAATTTGTTTCTTAAGACAATAGGTGCCCTGAGCTCTTTTCATGACGTTCTAAAGCTATAGACAAATGCTGCCAATCTTTGTAATCTATCTTACCATTAAAAAGTGTGATATCAGCATCAAAAAGTTTACATCACACGGGCACAGGGTCTGAGAGCGCCGCGAGTGACGTAGGCTCTTTGAAGGCGTCGCGAGCGGCGCTCGGCGCCCCCTAAGACGCTGCGCCCGTGTGCGCCGCACACCCTGCACCATAGGTAAAGCCGGCACTGCCAGTATCAATAATTTGGTCGCATTATTAGACCTCGCACACTAATCGGCTGGTCGCAGGTAAGAGTAGGGTAGGATAATTTGCCTATGGACAGATTCTTAAAGATCGGAATATATTTGTAAACAAAAAAAATTGGGGTTATGTTATTTTTAAATCAATAAAGTAAATTATTCTACTTTCACGATTGCGAAATTATTATTTTTCGAGTATTTTCGAGAATCTGTCCTTTATGCAAATGATCCCGCTGGCCTAATCGAATACTGGTCTACAGCCGATGGCAAGCAGTGCATGGATGCTCAAACACTAGAATTATTTGGTCACATTATCCAGTTGCATGACCGGGCTGCTCGTCCAACTGGACAAAGTGCGCGATAGAAGGAATAGTTACATAGAATCTGGTGTATGCACCCAATGGTCGTTGTCTGCCTACACAGTATGCGAGGTCCTTTGGAATACATTCGACTATTTAACAAAGATACATTGCTATAGAATGATACCGTTTCACGCAACAAAATTATTGCATTACCTAAATGATTCTGATTCGAGCCCCCCCCGTTCAGATTTTTTTTATGATCACAAAATAATCTTTCGATTATTATATTTACAATTATTTAAGAATATTTTAAAATAAGGCTGAATATTAAGTACATGATGTATTATAAATATTTTAATAAAACAAAATGAAATTGTTGAAAAGCTTGTATTCATTCCGTGACTCTTTGTTCCAAGACTGGGGTCGAAAGAGACATGCGGCAGTTGAGACAACGCCGTTTGCTCGGTTTCTATGCATGCTATAAATGTGTGTGTGCCAACAGCACGCACTGTAGAAGTTGCTAGTTGATGTAGAAGTTGCTTGTCGAGAGCAAATAATAATCAGCTTTGTTGGAGCTATTTCATTGCACTACATAATTATAAACTAATCTATCCTAAAGGCGCAGGGAGCACACGCGAGTAGAGCTATTTTTCGTACTGATTGGTATCGTTGCTGCAGACTAATTTATGTCTGCGTTATCGCTGACTCGGCTATGTATGGTTGTGCGCAGCTACATCGTACATGCTCCCGCGCGCGAAATATACACAAATGAGAAGAAAAAAGTTACAAGTCTTCCTTAAAAGTTACTTTTCGTGGTAACGGGGAGGTGGCTATAGTTCGTTTGTTTGTAAACTTCACTTCACTAGGCTGACGATCAGCCGTGCTCTGCTTTCGCGAAAACGTAACCCCACTCACTTCACTAGGCTGACGGTCAGCCACAACCACTACACTGTTCACTTCAGTAGGCGGGGCTGTATCTAACGTGACAGTCCTTTGGTTCCTTCGCCTCCATAGGAACACGGCTGTTGCTACCAACGCTGCCCCCACAAGGCAGTAGCTCACTGTGTACTGATGGACATCGTGAGATGATAATATAACACCATCCATTGATTCCTCTTTGCTCTTAAGTTGCTCTATTTGCTTCCCTAAATTTTCTAAAGAATAGTTGGAGAAATCGGAAGTTTCGCTATAATTGAGTAGTGATATATTTACTAAATGATTTAGTTCTGTTATTTGTGGAGTTATAATGCTAGGGTCTTTTATTATTTTATTTGTTAAGTGTGATTGTGAATATAGGTCGAAATCTGCACTTTTTATTACACAGTTAGTCTCCATACTAATTATGCCGGCTTTTGATACCTTTTCACTGGTAATTTGATCTTGACAAATTATTCGTAGTGAGTATGTGTCACAACAAAAGTATAGATATTTAGACGGGTCATTTAACTCGGTCCACAAGTTCTTACAAGGCGTTCTATTTGTTTTACATAGCTTCGTCCTGGGATCCACCTCACAGAACCTTTCATCAATGCGTAAATAACTAATAGGCTTATTTGTTTCACATAGGTAAGTACTGTCATGATATAGACACGAAGATTGCAGTTCCCATGCCGAAAATGGTATGTAAGCATCTCTTCTTAAGTTTATGGCTATGTTTTCAGAAGTTGGTATTACACTGATCATGTCACTTTGAATTTGATGGGGAATTGGTATGATTTTATAAATGTTGTAGCTATCTCGATGTATTAGAGGAAATTTGATCTCAAATATGAAGTATTTTTTCGTTATTCGTGCCTTTACTTTTAACATGTTATATAAATGATAAAGGTCCTTTTGTATGTCGTCAATTGGCAAAATAAGGTCCTTTGTCAGATGTCCTGATATGACTTGCAACTCGTTTCGCATTTGATATGGAGTTAATAAATGTGTGCTTATTTGTCCATGATATACGTCGGTGATGGTGTCCAGAAGCGTATCTTGAATTCTGTTCAAATTGTACATCAAGTTCATAGCTGTTAATGCTGATAACGTAAAATCCTGTACTAGCTGTGTGTTTTCAACGTTTTGTTTTAGAATATTTGCAGAGTTGTCTAAAGCGTTCAGATGCCTATTTATAAGTTTATGTTGTAACTCTATGGTTTCTTTTGTTCTTTTTAATAAGTTATATTCGACTTCAACGATAGAGGTTTGATTTTTTATTAGAGCTGCTAGATGATGTTCATTGTAGTGAAGTGGTAGAAGAAGTGGTAGTAGTAGAAGTGGCGACCGTTTTGGCTCGAAGGACCATGTAGAAGTTGCTAGTTGATGTAGAAGTTGCTTGTCGAGAGCAAATAATAATCAGCTTTGTTGGAGCTATTTAATTGCACTACATAATTATAAACTAATCTATCCTAAAGGCGCAGGGAGCACACGCGAGTAAAACTATTTTTCGTACTGATTGGTATCGTTGCTGCAGACTAATTTATGTCTGCGTTATCGCTGACTCGGCTATGTATGGTTGTGCGCAGCTACATCGTACACGCACACTACTATAAAATAACCTTACTGTTGTAAGGTTAAAATAATAATGCTCTATGGAATGGTGGTGAGGCCCGTGATCAACCATCATAATTTTTTTTACATTTTTTTATTGTAAACTAAAAATTTTAGCTATTTATTTTAGATTTTCAACTAATCCAGTATTGATCTATTTAAATGGGTCTCAACGCGTATTGAACCTCGGGTACTTACTTATAATTTTATACCTTGTTTAATTTACTCTACGTTAGTCAGCTCGTGACCACGGTTGGTGGAACCAAAGGATAAAAAGGGTAAATATACGCGTTGAGACACGTTTAAACTTGTGTGAAAAACACGAAAAACTCAAATATTATATAATCCAGTTCTTTTTTATTTATTTTTATTCATTTATTTGTAACAGTAATTGATCTCCATAGTAATTGTTAGTAGAAACATAAAATCTATGTTAGTAAAATATAATAATCAAAGTAATATAATAGAATAATCACATTAATAAATCAAATTAAATTAACTGCCCTATCCAGGGTTTCTGGATAGGGCAGTCAAATTTACCACATATTGTTCTCAGGATACTGTCGTCACTGGCACGGATCCTGTTCAGTATTGCGTGAATGCTCAATTTATTAATGTGTGGCGCGCGTGTTCATAACTTTACGCGGCTAAGCGAAATGTGTGGTGCCAGGCGACGATGGCGCGGGCGCAGGTATGTTGCACCCCTAGTGCCTCGTTCCTTCCTCCGTGGTGCAGTTATGGACAGTCAACGACCGCCTAATCGGGATATTTTCCTGAGCGCACGACGCCGCCTCCACAGTGGGACGGTTGTCGCTCACATAGAGGCGAATTAACGTCCCATGAGGTCAGCGCCGACTCTAGCCCATGTAGCGCCCGGGTGCAATCAATACCTTGGCGCCCTCTAGTAAGCGCGCGATCAAAATGCAGGGCCGGCTCTAACCCATGTAGCGCCCGGGTGCAATCTATACCCTGGCGCCCTCTAGTAAGCGCGCGATCAAAATGCAGGACCGGCTCTAACCCATGTAGCGCCCGGGTGTAATCAATACCCTGGCGCCTTCTAGTAAGCGCGCGATCAAAATGCAGGACCGGCTCTAACCCATGTAGCGCCCGGGTGTAATCAATACCCTGGCGCCCTCTAGTAAGCGCGCGATCAAAATGCAGGACCGGCTCTAACCCGTGTAGCGCCCGGGTGCAATCAATACCCTGGCGCCCTCTAGTAAGCGCGCGATCAAAATGGTTCAAGAAATCTACCGTCTTTTCTTTTAAAATACCCGTTTTCAATGTAATTTGTTTCTTAAGACAATAGGTGCCCTGAGCTCTTCGTGACGTTCTAAAGCTATCTAAAGCAAATGCTGCCAATCTTTGTAACTTATTTTACCATTAAAAAGAGTGATATCAGCATCAAAAAGTTTACAATAAACAGAATTTGAGTTAAGTTGATTTGGAGTAAACCTGTTGGCTACGATATATATATTATATATAAGGCGGTGCTCGCGATCGATGTTATACCGCAGGGCCAATGTTGCAGGCCGCACGTTGCCTTCCAACGGGGGGGTGTAGGGGTGAAATACGGAAATAAAACGCTGCTCTAATTCACATTGAACCACAGGAGCGCAGGGAGGAAGCGGCAGTCGGCAGCGAACTCGCTTGTATGAACTTGTTAGGTATCTTCACTATGAGGAGTCTGTTATATCAAGTCACTACTTAGAGTGTTAAGTATAAAACTAGCAGTTCAAGTTACTACTTGAAGTGCTGAGGACGAACTGGCAAAGAGAGGTCGGAACCTATACCTTTTATAGCAAGTTCGCTGCCCGTGCGATCCCCCTGCTCCCTGGGGAAGTTTATTGTGCTATTCGCTCTCCAACGTCATACATAACTTCTGAGCTACAAGTCACTTATCCTAGGGTTTGTCCTCCTCTTATGCGGAGGACAAGGCTATTTTCGATGACGAAGTATGAAGATCTACATTTTTCTGGGCAATTTAGCCCTTTTTTCCCTCCCGCCTTCCTTGAGTAGCAAGGGGAATGGGAGGATTGAAGGTAAGGGGAAGACAGTGGCGCCGATACCGGATTTTCGTCATCTAGCCCGCAACTTTATATGTTTAATTCAATGCTTAATAAAACACACTGCGGGCGGTAGCCTTTATTTTTCCTATACCCTGACCTGTAACCCAGTTTCCTAATACATTTATGGAGAGCGAATACAAAACACATACAATTTATAAACAAGGACAATAATAAAAAACATAATATAAATGTACGTACTAACATCCCATAGTCTCGTAGGAAAGGTGTATGGATTTGTCTCGTACGCTTCTATTAGTGTAATGTGAGAATTCATTCGTCCTCACCTCGCTAGTTGCGTAACCCTTGTGAGACAACCCCCTTTCTTCCCCGAGCCGTGCGATGCCAGTACGTACATATCACGTACACTTGATTCTATTTACATATTAATACACTGCACTTGTGCTACGCTTTCATTCTGTCGTGCACATTCTCCCGCCGTCGCAACACTGCGAACCGACTGGTAGCACGACGATCTTCTTCGTAGGTCTGCGTAGCACGGTGCCGTTGCCCATGGTGATGTCGACGACTCGTACCTCGTTGTCTTTACCCGGGTAGACGTTGGTGACACGGCCTCGTGGCCAGGTGTTCCGGGGTAAGTTGGAGTCGCACACGATGACGATGTCGTCGATCTTTGGTGGTTCACCGGTGCTGTGGGGCTCCCGCCGGTACTGGAGTAAGGGCATGTACTCCCGTACCCAGCGGTGCCAGAATACGTCTGCGAGCCTCTGGGCGCGCCGCCAGTGATGGCGCGAGTTCAGGTCGCCTTCGGTGAAGTCTCCGGGAACCGGCATGTGACAGTTCGGGCCGAGTAGTATAAGGTTCGGCGTTAGTGCTGCCGGTTCGTCGGGTGTCACCGCCACATGAGTGAGGGGGCGGGAATTTATGGTCATCTCCGCCTCAGTCAGCAGTGTGCTGAGCGTCTCGTCACTTGGATGTTGTTCGTGCAGGGTGACTCGCAGGGCTTCTTTAACGGAGCGCACCATGCGCTCCCATGCACCGCCCATAAACGGCGCTGCTGGTGGGATGAACCGCCACTTGATCATGCGGTTCGTGGCCTCGTGCTGGGTTGCTTCAGCTATGGACTGGGCGAGCTCTTTATCAGCCGCCTTGAAGCAAGTTGCGTTGTCACTCCACAGCTCCGTTGGACAGCCTCTTCTGGCTATAAACCTTCTCAGCGCTGAAATGGCTGAGTCAGCGCTTAGGGAGGTCACGACTTCTAGATGTATGGCGCGTGACGTCATACATGTGAAGAGCGCTACGTATCTTTTCTCGCGGTGGCGCGCGACGGTGACTTCTATTGGACCAAAGTAGTCCAATCCGGTGAATGTGAAGGGGCGTGCGTGATGGGCCAGGCGAGCTGGAGGTAAGTCGCCTGTGGCCGGACTTGTTGGTTTAGTCTTTTTTATTCTGCACGCCATACAGCTCTTGATCACGTTTCGCACGGCCGGTCGGATTTTCATTATCCATAGCCGTTGGCGTAGCTCATTTACGACTGTTTCTACGCCTCCGTGATGAAGTTTCTCGTGGATGTGTTGTATATACAATTTTGTGTATATATGTTTTCCATTCAGTATGGCTGGGCTCACAGATTCTGCGTGTATTCCCTCGGCCGCATTTATACGACCCTTTATTCTTATTATGTCGTCACTGTCGATGATAAGACTAAGTGACGACAATAAATCTCCGGTAGGTGGCGCCCTGTTCTCTTTTATGCGCAGCTTTTCTACGTAATAGCTGTCTTGTTGTGCCGCTAGAATCCACAATTTTTGAGCCTTTTCAATATGACGCACTTCTAGGTCAATGGCGCGGCGGGTTGATGAACTCGTGGGAACCATCGTATCGGTTGATTGGGGTCGAGTTTGTTTATCTTTTTTCTTCCAGTCGGGGTCACGTGATTTGTTTGTCCGCGTTCTTTTGTAACGCGTAGCGGTGATTTGGAATTTATTTCCCCGACATAATTCGACAAATTGCAGCACTCTAGCTGTCGCTCTTATCAGTCTGATCCATTTCGAGAATCGTTGGACATCTGGCAGATGGTCATGAGTTGGCTTGTCAGATGTTGCGAGACATTTTTCTCTCTCTTCCCCAGAGTTGTTGACCTTGACCTCGACTTCTCTAGGCCACTCATTCTTAGATAGTAGTAGATAGGAGGGGCCATTGAACCATCGATGTTTCACGTTGAAGTCGTGAGGTGTCGCTCTTGTCGCGTCGTCTGCTACGTTATCTGCCGTAGGCACCCATCGCCACTCATTTTTCTTAGTGAGTGTCTCTAATTCTGCGAGTCGGTGTGCTACGAAGGTTTTGTAGGTGCGTGGTTCGGATCTTATCCACGCCAGGGCCGTACGCGAGTCGCTCCAATATGTTTTATGCGCGACTTCAAACTCGTGCTCTTGTAGCACTGTATCGGCTAGGCGGGCCCCTAGTAGGGCGGCCTGTAGTTCTAACCTGGGGATTGAGACGGGCTTCAGTGGTGTCACGCGACTCTTTGCGGCTGCCAGCGTGACGTGTACACTTCCGTCGTTACGCACGATTCGCCAGTAAACGCTTGCGGCGTAGGCCTCCTCGCTGGCATCGACAAACGTATGTAGTTCGTAAGTGGTTGCCGATTCATAGTCGTAACATCGAGGGATGCGTAGGTCTTCTACCTTTCTTAGCAATGACAGCCATGCGTCCCATCTTTGCCTTAACTGTTCTGGAATGGGCTCGTCCCATTTGGTACCGTAGCGCCAGGTGTCCTGCATAATTCATTTCGCGGGCGTTGTCATCGGCGATAGTAAGCCCAATGGATCGAACAAGGACATTATGACACTTAAGGCCTCCCTCTTGGTTGGTGGGCGTGTGTTTTCAAGCATTTCAGGTGCTATTCTCGTTTTGTTCAAGCGGAAACTTATGCAATCATCTCTTGTGCTCCATAGGAGACCGAGCGTTCTTTCTGTCTCGCTCGCACCTATTGGTATTGCGTTTGTTTCCGTTCTTTCCTTGAAATCTTTTATAACACTCATGTTGTTAGATGTCCACGCCGTCAACTCGAACCCTGCTTGTCGGTGTATAAAGTCGACTTCTTTGATCATTCTGATCGCTTTCTCAGGTGTGGGGAAGCTTTGTAAGTAGTCGTCCATGTAGTGGTTTCTTTCTATTGCGCACACCGCCTCTGGATAGATGTCGACGAACTCGTTCGCGTTTTTGTTCTTTATGTGTATGGCGGTGCATGGTGATGAGCACGCACCGAATATCACCGATGTCATTCTATATTCTTCTGGCGGACCCTCCCGCCGGTGATCTCTCCATAAAAAACGCAGGGCATCTCTGTCCTCTTCTCTTATGCTGATTTGCATAAACATTTCTTTTATATCTGCGGATACGGCGTATGGGTGTTGTCGAAATCGCATAATAACGCCTGGGAGGGACTGTAATAGGTCAGGTCCTGCCAACAACATGTCGTTGAGGCACAGTCCATGCGATTGAGCCGCCGCATCGTGTACCATTCTTATCTTTGGCTTTGCGGGATTGATGACCGCGAAGTGTGGGAGGTACCATATTCTGCCGCTAGTTGGCGCTGCGGGGGCTCGCTCGGCGTATCCGCGTTTGAAGAGGTTGTCGACCCGTTCTTGGTATTGAACTTTCAGCTGTTCGTCGCGATCTAGTTTCCTTTCTAAGTTGTAGAGGCGCTTTAGTGTGTTTTGGTAGTTGTTGGGTATTTTTAGTTCGTCTTTTCGCCACAATAACCCGGTTTCGAATCTGCCATTGGGAAGTCGTCGAGTCGTGTTTTCGAGTATTTCCAACGCCCGTTGTTCGGGATCGTTCTTGGGTTTTCTGGGTTCGATTCCCAATGACTCCAGTTCGAAATATTTCCTCATTGTTTCTTCCATTGTGTCACCCTGTGTTGTGGATAGGTGACCACAAAAGGTTACGGGCTTACTTTTCGACGTGTGGCATCCGTGGAGTACCCACCCCAGTTTCGTTAGTGATGCCACTGGTTGGTCGCGCCGACCCTCTAGAAGATCACGTGACACTATTAGGTCCCAGTTGTCCTGACCGATCAGTATCTTTGGGGACGCGTAGTCGTACGTGAGCTCTTTTCTTATGTTTTGTAGATGAGTGCAGCCCTTCATGTTTTCCTCTGTTATGGATTGCGACGTGAAATTCAGCCTTTCTACTGTTCTGGCATTTTGAATTTGGAATTCTTTGCCGCTGAATTTCCCTTTAATGCCCAGGTTGACACTCCGACTTTGTTCGTGTTTTATCTCTGTCCCACTCACCCCTTGCACCCACATTGGTTGTTTGGGCCCATCTATCCCTAATATATCGGCCAGAGACGCGTCGATAATGGTTACTGTACTCCCCTCGTCCAACAACGCGTACGTCTCTATTTTATTCTGGGGACCGGATAGCACGACAGGTGCTATTTTCAGGTACGCCCGACGTCGCGTATTCGAGTTGGTAGCTACTGTTGAAGTCAGTACCTCTTCTGTTCTTTCTGGGATGTCTGATGGTTGATCGGTTTTCTGGTGGTGGAGTAGGACATGGTGTCTCATGGTACATCCGTCGCGGCCGCATGGTTTGACGCGACACGTGTTTCTTTGGTGCGTACCTTTTAAGCACCGGAAACAAGTATGGCTCTTTTTTGCCATCTCCCAACGCTCGTGTATGTTAGCGTTGAGAAACTGTGGGCAATGCACTAACTGATGTGATTGTTTGCACTGCCAACATTTTTCTTGCCACTTTTCTTGTGGCTTGCGCTTTTCTTTTATTGTGTAAGCGCGTTCGACCTTTTTTCGCATAGGTCGCTCTCTCCCTGCTGACTCGTCGGCGATGTATTCTGGAAGGGCGTAAGCGCCAAACTTATCCGCTTCTTCGTTCAAGTATATTGACATCTTTTTGAAGTCGGATACTTCTGAAAGCTCTCTCGCCGCGTAGTCTACCCATTTACTTCTCAGGGTTGGAGTGAGCTTCTCCACCACGTTGTACAACATCTCAGGGTGGTGGAGGTAGTGTGGTTTCTTTAATGCTTCTATAGCAGCCACGATGTTCGCTAGTTTACTGGCGAATATGCAAAGGTCACGTGGGTTTTCGCTGACCTTAGGTAAACGCTTCACTTTTTCTAGCTCTAAGCGGATGAGTGCCTCTGGCCGCCCGAATCTTCTCTCCAGCGTTTGTAATATGACTGGCGGGTCAGGCTCACTTATTAGTAGGCAACTCACGGCTTCCATGGCGGGTCCCTTTAGACATTTTCGTAGTCGGGCCACATTCTCAGTTTTAGTGAAGCGTTCCTTTGTCTCGTTGTACGCTGCTCGGAAGGCGAGCCAGCTATGGGCGTGTCCACTGTACACGGGTAACTCTTGTACGTACCGAGGTGAGTCCCTATTCTGGCGCATAGCTTGTGAGAAGGCCGTGGCTAATGTAGTCACGTCAATCGCCGGTGGAGAATGGTCTGAAGACGGGACCTCTTTCGTGGGGGTTCCCGCAACACCCGGGTCTCTTTCATTCCCGGCCGATTGTCTAATACTGCCTTTTTCTGACACAGCTGCTTCCTTGGGTTTGGGACTTTTCTCTTTCTCGGCGTCTTTGATGGCTAATATCTGCTTTTGATTGTGTAGCCATCGGTGGACACGCTGAGGATCTGAATCCTGTTCGTCCAGTTCGTCCTCCTCACTCGACGACGAGTCTAGTTTCAGTCGTTCGAGTTTCGCCTTTTCAAGTTCAGCTGCGGCCTGGATTTCTTTCGTTTTCCACTCGGCCTCTCTTAGGTACAGCTCGGCGAGCCGCTCTTTCGCCTCTAACTCCGCGAGGAGTCTCTTGCGTGAGGGTACGGAGCGACGTGACCGAGCGTGGCTCGAGTGTGGGCGCATCGTGTGGTCGGAGCACTCAGGTACAGGTGATGGTGGCCTGGAGCAGACGGCGACAGCGACACTGTCCTTGGCTTGTTTTTTATTGTTTGAGGACTTACTTGTGGTAGTGTCGGTCGCGGTTGCGGTCTGGGCAGTCGTTGCGTACGAGTCTGTGCTCGTTGTTGCGCCCGTGGTGGCCGTAGCTTCGGTTTGCGAGCTCGAGGATGCTTCTGTTGTCTCCTTGTCGCTTTTGCTTCTTGTGGTCGGCATTTTCTAAATTCTCTCCGTATCTCGATAGGCGATCTTCTGGATGATGATGGTTCAGGAGATCCGGCTCGAAGGACCAGATGTTGGTTACGATATGCGATCTTCTGGATGACGATGGTTCAGGAGATCCGGCTCGAAAGACCAGATGTTGGCTACGATATATATATTATATATAAGGCGGTGCTCGCGATCGATGTTATACCGCAGGGCCAATGTTGCAGGCCGCACGTTGCCTTCCAACGGGGGGGTGTAGGGGTGAAATACGGAAATAAAACGCTGCTCTAATTCACATTGAACCACAGGAGCGCAGGGAGGAAGCGGCAGTCGGCAGCGAACTCGCTTGTATGAACTTGTTAGGTATCTCCACTATGAGGAGTCTGTTATATCAAGTCACTACTTAGAGTGTTAAATGTAAAACTAGCAGTTCAAGTTACTACTTGAAGTGCTGAGGACGAACTGGCAAAGAGAGGTCGGAACCTATGCCTTTTATAGCAAGTTTGCTGCCCGTGCGATCCCCCTGCTCCCTGGGGTAGTTTATTGTGCTATTCGCTCTCCAACGTCATACATAACTTCTGAGCTACAAGTCACTTATCCTAGGGTTTGTCCTCCTCTTATGCGGAGGACAAGGCTATTTTCGATGACGAAGTATGAAGATCTACATTTTTCTGGGCAATTTAGCCCTTTTTTCCCTCCCGCCTTCCTTGAGTAGCAAGGGGAATGGGAGGACTGAAGGTAAGGGGAAGACAGTGGCGCCGATACCGGATTTTCGTCATCTAGCCCGCAACTTTATATGTTTAATTCAATGCTTAATAAAACACACTGCGGGCGGTAGCCTTTATTTTTCCTATACCCTGACCTGTAACCCAGTTTCCTAATACATTTATGGAGAGCGAATACAAAACACATACAATTTATAAACAAGGACAATAATAAAAAACATAATATAAATGTACGTACTAACATCCCATAGTCTCGTAGGAAAGGTGTATGGATTTGTCTCGTACGCTTCTATTAGTGTAATGTGAGAATTCATTCGTCCTCACCTCGCTAGTTGCGTAACCCTTGTGAGACAACCCCCTTTCTTCCCCGAGCCGTGCGATGCCAGTACGTACATATCACGTACACTTGATTCTATTTACATATTAATACACTGCACTTGTGCTACGCTTTCATTCTGTCGTGCACACATTCTTTACAGTCCAGATGAATTTAGGAGGGGGAGAGTACACGCTGCAATTCAACAGCCGCTGGGCGCGCTCGACTGGCCACGTTACCCCTCTCTCACAGAAGACTACCTTGAAATGTACTGCATTTTCCACTTTATCGTATTTCCCCAATGTACGTACGTGTTTCGGTAGTGAGTGAGATGTGCCAGAGCCCATTCCCATCCTATCCCTGCCCATTTTCCCAACCCTTTCTTCAAATCCATTCCTATATCTCCAAAGGTAGGCGGCGCATCCGGGGGCGTGCCAACATTTATCATTTTGGAATAATGTTGGCATATATCACGGATGTCTATGGGCGACAGTTACCATCAGGTGGACTGTATGCTTGTCTGTCGCCTTCGTACATAAAAAAAAAAAAAATTGAATGCCGTGTCAGTGACCCCAGGCCGCCATGTTTGTATACATTCTGGACAAATTGGATTGGAGTAGAATATTGGTGTTGACTACAGGCCAATAGCGATCTCTATTCTCTCCAAGGTAATGGAATGTGCCCTTAACACAGCTCCTTGGGTAACTAGAGGATCATTACATGATAAGCGATCGCCAGTACGGTTTCCGTCATTGTCGCTAGGCTGGTAGCTGGTAACATGCGTTGCTATGCAGACGATAGCACCGGGGAAGCTTTGTATAAAGGCCGTGTTAATACTCTCATTAATCATTCGTCAGCCATGTCTTTCTCGCTTACTCTTACTTCGAACATGTAAGTGCGAGTAGCGAGAGACTACCACCAATCACATTGACATAGAATATAAGAATCACTCATACGGATGAGACAATTTCCTAACAACGGAAGTAGGTAGAAAATAAATGTTTGCAGATAGTTTATTGTTATTTTTTTTTTTATGTAATAGAAACCGTATATTTATGAAAATACCGACTTCGATGTTGCAAAAAAATATTCTCAAAGGACAAAGAAGTCTTCCGAGGGCATAGCATTTCATAAGTAGGTACGTATATAATTTACATACTCTTAACTATCATCTGTTATGCATGTATCTATATATATATGTATATAAAAGAGGATGTTAGTATATCTGATGTTAATAGACTTCGACAACGTTTGACCGATCACCATGAAAGTTGGCACATATATGTATTTTTTCACGGAGAAGGTTTCTATGCTATCCACTTTGTTGTAACTCGCCACTAGATGGCGCTGCAGCACATCAACTTCTATACCGTTCAACCGATCGCCATGAAAATTGGTATACATAGGTATTTGAGCACGGAGAATATGTTCGAGCTATCGACTTTGTTGTAACTAGCCACTAAATGGCGCTGCAGCACATCAACTTCTATACCGTTCAACCGATTGCCATGAACATCGGTATACATAGGTATTTGAGCACGGAGAATATGTTCGAGCTATCGACTTTGTTGTAACTCGCCACTAGATGGCGCTGCAGCACATCAACTTCTATGGCAGGACAACGTCTTCGGGGTTTTGCTAGTATAATATATACAAAAAAAACAATAGTATTTAAGTATATATGTATTGATGTTAATAGACTTCGACACCGTTTGACCGATTTGACCTCAACTCCTCCTAATTTTACTTTCCATGTAAACTGAACTTATTTGTGAATTGATTTTGGGTGCAGTGTACATGTAGATATGTATGTATGTATTTATATGTTATTCATGTATTATATATTACGTATATTATATATTATTAAGCTATTTATTATTATATGTATTTATTATCGATATTATTGATAAGTGTATATATATTGAACATGATCCATCTGTAGATTTCGATCTTTTTGCACTACCTATCTATATCCCTTTTGTTTTCCTCTATCCTAAGGTTGCCTGGAAGAGATCGCCTTAGCGATGAGGTCGCCTATTGTATTTTGTCATTTATTTGTTTGTGCACATGTAATAACCAATTGTATGCAATAAAGAGTATTTATTATTATTATTATTGTACTAGCTGAAATTATATTACATTAGTATTTTACTTGAACCCACTATTATTATGTAGGTATAGGTTTAATTCACATTGCAATATATATATCACTAGCGACCCGCCCTCGCTTCGCTTCGGTTTATAAATATTTTTTATCAAAATTTTAAAATAAAATATAGTCTATATTAGAGACGGATAATGTAGTTTCCTATCTGTGAAAGAATTTTTGAAATCGGTTCAGTAGTTCCAGAGATTACCTCCAACATACAAACAAACACACAATTTTACCTCTTTATTATATTAGTATAGATTTCACTACAAATGCGCAACTTACGAGATCGAAAAAAATTAAACAGATTACTCTCAGAGAGAAAATGGAAATAGGCAACGATTGTTTCGTGTCACGTCTGCGCGAGCGTTCCGTTAATCACTGCATTAAATTCTCCCCCACTCCCTCCCCGCACCCCAGCCGAATCCGCGCTAAGTTTTTCTTTAGAACTGCTTGTCTAGAATTATATAGAACATAGAACTTAGAAGTCATTACTTCTGTACACCACTATATTAAATTGTGCTTTGATATGTTGATATCTTGCTTTGTGATGCAACAATAAATGAAATAAATACCATCTCCGTCTTCTTCGATGACATCCCTTCTTGCAGCCATTACTTCAAAGTCGTAGTAACATTGAGAACTGCTGTTGTTGAGACTCCATAGGCGCTTCTTGTTCTGATTATAACTTCTAAACTGAAGTACATTTATATCAATTTTATCTAGATCTATTGTATATGTAGATTTCACCTTTTGATTACTCATTTTATTATCTTAAGGTAAACATACACGTTTAGACCCCTTTAAATAGATACATAAATTTTGTTTCTCTTCTGAAATGACATAACATTAATTAACATTATAGTACAGTGATTCCCAAAGTTGTACCACGCACTGGACAAACATTTTAGAGAGTGCCATCATGAAAATTGTGAGAAAGAGCTGGCATATTGTGTCGAATGTGACAAACAATATCCAAGTGTATATAAATATAAACGCCATCTAACGACGGGAGTGAAGCATAAGGCGCCGAAAAAACTTAGGTGGGTTGGCGCTAGTGATGGCTATATCTATAATAATTATCTATTTTTTATGGCTATATCTATAAAAAAAATAGATATAATAATTATCTTATCTTTTTTTTGTTTTATTACAAAATCTTATATTTATTTATTATTTATTGCATTATCTCCCCGTCTACCTTTGGCCTATGTAGAGATGGCGCCATTGGTGCAATGATAGGTAAGATTAAGTAGATTAAGTTCAATGATTCCCAAAATTATATGAACCGCGACCCACCTAAAAAAAATGACAAAGTTTGGGACCCACCCTACGCTATGCCTTACATGAAAATAGCACTGTGTCGCTGCTGCAGCATGTTCTCGTTTACGTGGCGTAGTTATGGTGAAGGGTTGTACAATTAAGAAAATAAGAAAAAATCCAGTATCCAGTGATGATTGAAATTTTTAATAAGTAAAAATAAGATAAATCAGAACACTATACTTATAAATTAGATTATTATTTTTTTTATTCGGGGCCCATCCAATATTCGCTCGCGACCCATACTTTGGGAAACACTGTTATAGTAGCAAGACATTTATGATTTTTTTGTACTTTATATTATTTTTTTACACGTTCAAACGAAACACAAACGAACAGCTACGACCAGCAATAATATGACATTAGATAAAACACTGGCCAATACAAAAGCGGGTCATAACATTCTCTGTAACAGAGTTGGGGACATATGGAATAAGTTACCACAAAAAATCATTGAATCGCCAACTATAAACAGCTTCTAACAGATAGCTTCCAGGAGAAGAGATATGGCGAAACCTTAACACCAGCTAACACAAGATATAGGCATACCAGCAGTATTGCCGCTCGCCTATTGAACAATAATAATATTATTAATAGCATATGCTATTTTTGTATTTTTAGCACTACCCGAGGGACTAATATAGGACACAAAAGGTAACTAGACAAAATAATTTATGAATTAAATGACGACCACTAAATCTCTTGAGTGTTGCAACGCAGTTTGTTTTCTGTTTATAGACTAGTGGGCGAACGAGCAAGCAGTCCCACGTGATGGTAAGTGTTACCGCCGCCCATGGACACCTGCAACACCAGGGGCTATGCGGGCGCGCCGCCGACCTTGCAAAATCCTATTCACAGCTCTCTTGAAGAACCCCATATCGTAGCTTAATGGAAAGACCTCTTGAGGCAGTTCGTTCCACAGCCTACGGGTTCGCGGTATAAAGTAATTTTTGGACCGAACAGTGCGCGACACCTCCGTATCGAGGAAATGCGGATGGACCGCACTTCTGTGACGGGAGGTGCGGTTATAGAAACCCGAGGTGGGAATTATATTAAACAGTTCTTCAGAGCATTCCCCATTGTACAGGCGGTAGAGCACACAGAGAGACGCAACGTCTCTCCGAATGCTGAGGGGTTCTAAACCGCCCTTGAGAATGGTATCGTCGACAATACGAACAGCACGTCGTTGGATGGAGTCAAATGGGTCCAGTTGGTATTTCGGTGCACCGGCCCAGAGATGAGAGCAATACTCCATATGGGGCCTCATTGTGTGTGCGTCATTCCCTTCCAAGGGCCAAGCGATGATAAGATAATCATCGGTAGCTCCCGGCGCCTGGCCTACGCTCCAGTGAGAGTCAATTCGACTTTTAATTTATAACATCTAAATCACTCTCAATCTAAAGACAGTCAGTCGGACTCCGCAGGTGGCTCAGATAAGTCACAAGGTCACGACCACATTACGATGCTCGTACTGCTTTAAAAATTTCCTCCCGACTGTTACCAGAGTATTACGCCGATGTGTGTTACTCTGACATTAGCCAATTCTTATTAATAAACTGGATAGTCTTCTTAATAACTGCATACGTTTCATCTATGGTCTTCGTAAATGACGACCACATCTCTTCTTATCATTCTCAGCTTAAATGGCTTCCAATCCGTCAGTGAAGGTATATAAGAATACTATGCATTTTCTCTGTACTCGTACTTCACGATCCATCTGCACCTGAAATGCAAATTGCAGTTTCAGGATAACATTCGGAAAGTTGTGGAATGAACTGCCAGCTGAGGTATTTCCGTTACGCTACGATATGGGGCTCTTCAAAAGAACCGCGAACAGGTTTCTACAAGTTCGGCACGCTACGATATGGGGCTCTTCAAAAGAGCCGTGAACAGGTTTCTGCAAGTTTGGCAGGGTATCCGCAAGCCCCTTGCGTGTTGCAGCTGTCCATGGACGGCGGTGACCACTTGCCATCATGTGGCCCGAACGCCCATCTTCCATCCATTTATAACAAAAAACATTCATACTCACTATCTTTGCTCTGATGAGAATTTTTCCTTATATGACCTGTCTTGCCGCACCGCTTTATGCCCAATTCTTTCGCAACTCAGAATATCAAACTGGAACACTTCCCACAGACATTAGGAAAGCCCCTAAATTTTTATTTAAAAACTTCTTGGCCACATTATGTCTATGCAACAAAGTTGATAAATATAGTTAAATATATTTTCTCTGAAACATGTTCACTGGTCTAATGTCTTTCCCTTGTTATGTTTTAAGTAATTCAATTTATAGTGATAATTTATATAATATATATATATGTCGGAATATGGCCATCATCACATGGGTGCTACAAAACGTAAGGATGCAGGAGCGACGCTTTGACAGTCTCGGTGGGCGTGCATGAGAAATAGAAAACAGTTGAAGTTGAAAGGGAAGCTCGTGGTGCGCGCGTCCCGAGAAACTGTACCGTTTTATAGCGTTTGCATACTTTAACTCTACATATATAGCGATAAGGCTATAATTGTGACTATATAGTGTTAAGAATTATTGTGTAGGAAAATTAAAATATAATTTAGTGACTGTATTCCTGTTTATATTTAAAATTCCAATATTAAAACAAAGATGTTGACAATGAAGTTTCAGACTCTTGTTGTGACATGTATGGGAAATAAAAAAAAAGTCGCACAGGGCCAAATCTGGACTATAGGGTGGATGGGGTAACAATTGAAGCCCGTAGTGGCTAAAAAGTCAATGGTTCTAGCGACCATATGAGCGGGAGCATTATCTTGGTGAAAAAGAATGCCACGAGTGCTGCTCCTTGGGTGGTCGTCATTCAACTCCTTTAAGGCTTGGGGCAGGCTAACTACGCAATACCATTCGCAAGTGTATAATGTATCACACTTTTAATCCTTATGTAGCACATATACTGCAATTAATACTATGTACACATAATATCCATCAGGATAACTACATTGGTAGTTTCGTAGTACCAATGTAGTTTCGTAATATCGTGTCGCGGAGAGCCGGCGAGCAAGCAGTGTACACACCTCCAACACCAAGCGAGTTTTTACGCGGCACTGACTGCACTGAGTAGAGTTGAGCGATGCTCCGCCACTCCATCGCGTCTTAGGCGACCCCGACGACGCAATTACTGCTGCCAATGCTCTTGTTACACTACACTCACAGACTTCACATTAACACCATCCCCGCCGGCGGCGACGAGGACGTCGGTAAATCTTTAGAATATGACCGCACGATTTAAGGGGGGAAAAGGGACCGGGGAGGGAGAGGCGGGACGGGGTAACCCCCTGGTACCACTCCCCTGCCGCGGAGATGCTTGGTTAGTGAGAAATATTAATTTGAAGTTTCTTAGAAACTAACCTCAAAATTACGACAAAGGATTTTCATAAAGGCATCGCACGAATTGAGGGGGTCATTGCAACTGCTCCGGCGCTACGGGAAGTGCAGCCCCTTCGCCCTTGCGTAACACAGCATAGAAACCCATGTTCGCCTCCGCAGCTACGGCTTTTTGGTCGCCTTCAGCGACCAGCCTCAACCGCTACGGCTCGCACGGGTTTCTATGCTATGTTACGGCGGTCGAGGGCTACCCTCTCTTCGCGCCTCCGGCTTATAAAAACACTCTAGGGGTAGGGCAGACAAGTACCACGTGGATTCGGGGTTGACAGATTCGGTTCTGTGACATCCACTAAATTAATAAAAGATTTTCTTTATATTAATTAATTTATTTTATAATATGCTTTACAGCCTTTAAAAGTTCAACAAATTATTATTATTATTATTTCCGATACACTAGCAGCTTTAAGCTGATGCCTGTACATTGTTTTGTTGCACTTTTTTTTAATGATTGTCCAGTCTATTTTTGAAACAGTTCACTGAGGGGACACTAATAACAGTCTCCAGTAATTTATTCCAGTCTCACCACATGGTTAGGCAAGGTAGGGAAAAAAGTATTTCCTCGGATTGCTTGTAGTCGGATTGCTTGTGGCCGGCACAGTTGTGAGAAGTGAGTGTCCTCTCAGGTTTTTGTTTTCGTTCATAGTATAAATGTTTGTCATGTATTCTGTGTTGTAATGTCCATTTAGTATTTTGTATGTCTCTATTAGACTTAATATTAGACTCTTTGTCTTCATTGTTCTAAGATGGTTAGACCTAGTTTTTGGAGTCGAACTTCATATGTACAGTTTTTCAAAGATGGGACCATTTTGATTGCTCTGCGCTGTGCTCTTTCGAGAAGATCAATATCCTTCTTGAAGTAAGGATTCCAAATCTGGAATGCATATTCTAGTAGTGGACATATGTAAGTTTTGTAGATCTTTAGGAAGAGATTTTCATCTATGTAGGAGAAAGCTTTTCTTATTGTGTATAGAATGGAGTTTGTTTTTTTAGTTATTTTAATAATATGGCTTTCCCATTTTAGATTCAATGTGATGTGTACTCCAAGATCTTTCTGGCACTCCACAACATCTAGTTGGTTTTTGTTGATGTAGTATTTCATTTTGGGATTTTTATTGCCAATGTGCATTTCATTTAAAGGATGGATCTATACAAATGGATCTCTTTTATTTTTATTAATTGACCTTCGACACACAAATTCTTCTATTACATCCGCAAAGTTTTCTGGGTGGTTATAATTATCTTTATAAAACAACCTTTTAACCACCTGCCATTGGGACTGTTCACTGGGTGTGAGTCTCATCATATCTCATGAGGAGACAATCCTGGCTGCAGCATCAGTTCATGGTGAAGATCATGTTTAGCTATCAAAATTAAATGTATATGCAAAGTTTTGTGTCCGTACTGCTAACCGTTGAGGAGAGCCCTCGTGAGGAGACAATCCTGGCTGCAGCATCAAGTTATTTCTATCATTTTAGTGTATTGTCATCAGAACTGAACAAGCATGCAAAATTTCAAAGTCGTAAGTTTAGAGAAAGTGGTTCAAATTTGGTTTGCAAGATTTGACCCGAACATACATATGAAGTTAAATAAAAGCTTGTAATAATAATAAAAATGGCATTTTTTTAATCAAACATTATTTTTAATGCATTGTTTGTCGCAACTTTGTTATATCTTTTGCAAAAACATAATATTTGGAATATTTTTGTTATATTATTTGTTGAAATGTTGCTCCATTACACATGCACAAAAAAAATATTTTAAAAAAAACCAAACATCTCCGCGGGGGGGGGGGGGGTGTCGTTTGAAAGGGGAGACCTATCCCTTTAAAATGCCACCCCTATCAACCCTAAATTCGTGCGGCCATATTCTAAAGCCAACCCCTGGGCGCTTCTCACAGATTCGCAATCGCGGGGTACGCTCTCAAAGCAACGCCCTGAGCCGAGGTCCGTTCCATCCGCCGGTATACCGGCGGGGGAACCCTTAGGCTCGTTGCTGCACATATTCTTTGCTCCAGGCTGAGCGCCTTCTGCGCTCGCCCTAAACCATACATATCCGGTGACTTGAAAGGCCATTAGGGCCACAAGAATTTAGCTAAACAGAAAAAAAAATCTGCGACTTCATAAAATTATATTTAAAGGTCAAATACAAAGTACTTACCAGAGCATACGCTGATAAAATTATAATTTTATAACAAAAAGAGATTAATTAAAATTGATATGTTCTTTACGACTTTTTCTATAAGGTCGGTGTGTTGTAAATTCAAAATTAGAATTCAATTAAGAGCAAACTAAAGAAAATTCAAAGAGCGACACTGAAAAACGAGAAGTTTATCAAAAAAATATTTCGGTGTTACTATTTTTGCCGTTTTTTTTTGTGGCTCTGGATGTGTAAATGAATTTACCTAGACAAAAATAAGAATTTTTGTTCTATGAAAGAATTTTTGAATAAGAATAAGAAAAAAAATAAGAATTTTCGAATTAGTAGGAAAAAAATACTTTTTCAGTAGTGCACAACGAGTCGTGCTGATGACTGAACCATAAAATAATTTTGGTTGGCGAACCACCGGCAACATTAACTATGAATGAAATTAAATCCTCATTGAATTCCTACATTGAAATCAAAAGGCAAAACAATAAAATATTTATAAATTTCATAAGTGAAGCCTACATTACAATATTCAATTTGATAAGAAGTAGACTTTTTAATCCTTTGGCAAATATAGGTTATAATAGATAATAGCTTGATGTATAAACTGTAGACATACTCGTAAGCCGTTCAAGTATAACGTAAGCACCAAAATAGGCTCTGCTTTGCTTATTTTTGATGACATGGGTGACGGAGGAGGTCTGAATGGCGATTACGTCAGCAATATTTATTTATTTACTTTTGTATTTTTTTGGCAAAATTTAGTAGATTCTGATTAAATAAGAAACCGATAAGTAAGAAAACAAGATCTTGTTAATACTGTTTTAATGTACAGTGCGACAAATAATAAAGGCCCCACTGTCGTGGTGGTGTGTAACAAAGGTATTAACCTCAATTTAGTGGGCCTTTCGAGCTCTTTGTATATCATTCAAAGGACTTTCGCATATTAAATTAATATTATGTTGTTTTTCGAGTCAATTACTAAAATGCACCTAATTACATAATTTAATAAGTACATTTAATATTACGTCTCAATGAAGATTTCCTATTAATAAATTAAGTAATTGTGGTTAACACATTAAAGTTTCTTTTTTTCTAAATTCTTTAAGAATCCTTGTATCCAGAGCAAAAAAATATTTTTAAATAATGGCAACACATTTGTTTGGTCGAACTATAAAAGTTTTCATTCTTTAAGTTTATTATCATTTCTTTGTCATTCCGTATCTCTTTTTTTCCATGTTTATTAAGTTTTTTTTTTGTTCTAATTGGATACTAATTTTGAATTTATAACACACCTACCTACCTAAGAGCTTATATCTGTCTGTTCAATCCATAGAAAATGTAGAATTATTCAGCAACTTATTTTAATTGTGTACTTACTATCATTTTTGGTTATTTTATTATGATAAAAAGTACATTGATTTAAAAAGTGCTAAGTACACGAAATAAATCTGATGATTTTAGAAGCGTATTCATGTGGTAAGTACTTTGTCTTTGACCTTCTTTGAGCATGTATAAAATAATTATCTTATACTTACATTATTTATTTTATTTTTAGTGAGGTAACTATGTATAAAAATAGGTTGTTAGCCAGTGGTGGACTAAAATCTTGCGTAGGGTGCGACTAATTACTAAAGAGGGCATTTTTAAGATATAAAACTAATACTGAAGAAAGTTGTATACTTAAAGGTTTTTCTATGTGAGACAGGGTCTGAACAAATTAATCGAACAAGTGGGAACTTTTTCCTTACTAGTTCTATGAACAACAACACTAATTCTACCACCAGCTTCGACAGAATGATACAACAGCACTACTGGGAATAAAGGATAAAATAACACCTATATTATTATTTTTGTGTAAAATAGGCGAGCAGCATCATTGTTGGTGCCTATATCTAGTGTTACATGCTGGTGTTACAAGTTTCACCGAATCTCTTCCGAAAGCCATTTGACAAATTTGTTTTTAAACTGTCTATAGTTGACAATTTAATGATTTCTTCTGGCAACTTATTTCATATGTTCACAACTGTTACTGAGAGTGCTATGGGCTGCTTTTGTATTGCCCGGTGTTGTGTCTATTTTTTTTATTATTGCAGTGTCCTATCTGTTCCTTTGTGTTTAGTTTGAACATGCCAGTAAAAAAATTATGTAAAGTAAAAATGTCTCGCTACCGTAACATTCTTCTGTCATTTTAGAAAAAAAACAAAATGAGTTATAAAAAGGTGAAATCTATATACACAATAGATCTGGATGAAATTGACATAAATTTACTTCAGTTCAGAAGTTATAGTCAGAACAAGCGCTTATGGAGTCTTAACAACAACAGTTCTCCTTGTTACTACAACTTTGAAGTGATGGCTGCACGAAGGGATGTCATGGAAGAGGATAGAGATGGTAGGTCTGAATATTGCCATTTATTTTAGGATTTGTAATTTATACAAAAATCTGGATGTACTCTTGTAATCATTGGTATGTAAACGGCTTACTCACGATTTATTATTTATCCATTATAGCCCATATTTCGATCTAGTTACATGAAATGTGGTTGTGGTGAGACTGCGGAGGTGGCTGAAGGTGTTGTTGCTATTGATTAATCTGTCCGTCTAAATCTGTCTACCCTCCGTTGTGTGTGTTTTTGATTCACCTGCCCACACTAAACTTGCTACCTTGCTCATTATACTAACAATATCACTACACACACGCTAGTTTGAAAACTCATCTACATACATTTCTAGGTATGCAAAATTAACCATGGCAAAGACAATATGGTTGATAGACAATCAGACAATCTAGACAATCAGACAATCGGCATTACTTCCTTATATAGAATAACCAATAAGATGTACTTGATTGTACTTCTTGTGGCTATTTACAATGCTGCAATGAAACATCATCTCTTTCCAGCAGCTTGGAAAGAAGTGGTTGTTATCAGCATCCCCAAACCTAATAAACACTGCTCGAAACCCTCTAGTCATAGACCCATTAGCCTATTGAATACAATGGCTAAAATCTACGAAAGAATTTTCCTTTCTCGCCTACTGAGTCATGTGATTCAATAGGCGAGAAAGGAGAGTAGTCGAGAGTAAGCCTTTTGAGTTGATGTCAACCCTACTCAACGATAAACAGTTCGGCTTTACATATAAGGTCACGCTGAAAATTTCCGGAGCTAGCCACTTACCTATACAATATTTAAAAAGTATTTACAATATTTGAAATTGGATCTCTTTGGGCGTAGAATGAAGTTTGTTTCATCTAACAGTCTTTTGTTTTTTCATTGAGGCGTCGTTTTAAAAATTGCGTGTTTGCATTACGATGGATTTAACTCAAACATTGTCACTGAACTGCTTTTGGCGATGAAGCACCAAGCAAGACGACAATTTATAGCTGGTTTAAAGAATTCAAGCGCGATCGTGTCAATCTCAGTGACGAATTTCATGAAGGTCGCCGTCCACCGCTGACAACAACAAAAACATCCGAGGCTATGCGCTTTATGTTCGAAACAGACGGGCATGTGACCTACCATGAGATTCGGGCGTCCTTAGGCATTGGGCATACTCAGATACAATCAATCTTAAACAAACATTTGGCTGTGCGAAAGCTGTGCTCACGATGAATCCCACACAATTTGACTGAGGCTCAAAAAACGGAACGCGTCATTTGGTGCAATGCCATGCTTACCAGATTCACCAAAGATACCAAACCAAACAATGCATACCAAAGATGAGCCACCAAAGTGGCGCGTGTGGAAAGTGCCGCGAAGCAGATAATTGCTTCTTTTTTTAGAAAAACTGGACACGTGGCTACTGTTGCTTTGGAGAATCGTCGTACCGTGAATGGTGATTGGTACACGACTATTTGCTTGCCGGAAGTTTTTGACGAACTCCGTAAAAACAACCGTGCACCAACACAAATTTACACGTGAAACAATGTTGCACCATGACAATGCCAGTTCTCATACGACCAAACAGACAAACGACTTTTTGAAGGCTAAAAACGTAGAAATGAGCTATGCTCCATATAGTCCCGACTTGGCACCTTGTGACTTCTTCTTGTTTCCAAAAATTAAGAACCAATTACGCGGTCAACGATTTTCATCGCCAGAAGAGGCTATCGAAGAGTATGAAAAACATGTTTCCGAGATCACCACGGAGGAGTGGAATAAATGTTATGGAAATTGGTTTATTCCTATGAAAAAGTATATTGACGCTCACGGAGAATATTTTGAGAAACAATAAATTGATTTTTGGCCCTTTATTGTAATTTTTTCTTATTCATTCCGGAAACTTTCAGTGTGCCTCTCGTAGAGCTAATCACTCTTGTGTCCAACAGGTGCACCGAATAACGAAGCACATCCTCACAGGTCTCAACCAAAAGAGACCCTTCAAGACACTTGTTGTTTTCTTCGATGTAGCGAAGGCCTTTGATAAGGTCTGGCATAACGGTTAAACTGTACCAACTCATTCTCATCGTCTCATTCTCATCGTTTGAGACTACCTTACCAATCGCACCCTTCGCTACATAATTGAAGGCACTCTGTCCAGTTCTCGCCCAATCAGAGCTGCAGTCCTTCAGGACTCCGTTCAAGCACCCACGCTCTATTTCCTCTACTCTACACCAATGACATCCCCCATTCCTCTGGAATAGAGCTTGCCCTCTTTGCGGATGACACCGTCCTCTACGCCTCCAACGCGCAGTCACCGCCCTAGGGGAGTGATTTGTGAGATGGAGGATTGAGGTGCACCCTGCGAAAAGTGCGTGCCGAGATCTCCGAGAGATCTACGAGATCTTTTCCGAATATGAATATTTATGTCGAAAAAGTCAAAAATTACAGAAATACGCAATAGAGTGTGAAAACCGAGAAATATGCATTTTGCATATGCAAATGCATATAATCCTGTCTAGTCATAATTTACAGTACACACTGATTGAAGACTTTGCACTTCAAGCATTGTGGTATAGGTGATGAAAAGAGTTGACCCATTTTCCCAAATGCTACCCAGCCGAGCTGAATGACTTTAGCTGAATATCTGTCAACAACTCCAAGTGTCGACGTCGATTATCGATCCCCGACGAACGTTATCATAGAACATGCCTTTTGTTTTGGCTATGTTTGAACATTAATACCAGCATGCCGCCATGTTTATCGTACCTTATATATTTATCTAATCTATTTTCTTATTGGAAGTGGTTTGTTTATGGGCGCCTTCATGAACGGTATTCTGTTATGTTATATTGTACAGGGAATCCCCGATTTTATATTATTATTGCTAACATAAGTAAGACCCGTAAATAAAGTACGAAGTTAATTATTGATAATTAATACGTTGATAATAATGACGTCTATGTTTATTTTCTTCATTTTAGTGCATTTGTATAAAAGCTTCTTTTTTAAAAATATTTTTACTTTTAATTTATTTTCATTGCAGCCACTAATAAAATTATTTTTAATTATAATAAATGAATGAAATAATTTCGTATATACATATTATATATTGTATATCAAGTATACGGTAGCTTCTTAAAATGATTCCTACTAGTTTAATTATATGTTATATACGTGTTACGTTTATTATTTCCTATAAGTTTATTATTTATTTCCTAATTAAGGGTAGGTACTTATAATACCAACTTTACAATGCACCTCTCTTAATTAATTCTCCGTTTACCCAAAGGTTGTCTGGTAGTTCTCTGCCATAGGGCATTAAACCTGTCTTTTGTACATTTTGGTCTGTGCAATGGAGTTTAAATAATTGTATAATCTTACGATGGCAACACTGTTTACAGATACTTTGTTTTATTATTTTGTTTCTTATTATTACAGATACTTCTACAAATGACGTAATTTACAAGAACTACAAGTGCCATATCTGCAACATTCATGTACCTATAGCATTTATGAAGGAACATAATAATAGCCCTATACATAAAACCTACGCAGCCATAGCTAACCATGCAATGGAAAGAATAAAACTACACTTGAATCTAGAACTAGAAGTTGCACCCACCAAAACGTCTTCAGTACATTTTTGTGAAATTTGTGTACTTGTAATAAAGAAAACTGATAGAGTTGATCATGAAAAATCTAGAGTTCATGAAATAAGTATGACACATGATAGATTGTTACGAGATTTAGCAAATGTATACTTTAAAGATATTGATAATTTAAAAGTTGAGTCTAGTCAGTTAAATGATCAATATGCAGCTTCCAAAACTAACCATGACGCAAATAAAGAAATTGATCCAAATTACCTGAAAGAGTGGTGGTGGGGAGGAGAGGCAGAGTCACAAGTACTTGAATCAAAAACAAAGAATAAAATACTTGAGAAAAATCCTTACTTTCACTTGTTGGAATCAAATGGAAATCTTGCAGATAATAAGAAGCAACCGGACCACAAAGTTTACCCTAATCTTGTTAATTTTAATGATACTGTCAAAAAAGCAGACAAGGATAATGTAATTATGAGTGTACAAAGTGATAACAAGAAAGGTGGTCAAAAAGATAGTAAAACAGAAGAAACAATAAGCCTCAATAGTGTTGTATCGAATTCTAAGATTCAAAATGAAGTTGATTGGATTGATGTAAAGGCCTATATCGATGACATCAATGCGGTAAATGACGGGAATCTCATCGCTGTAACGGAAGAAGGTCGAATTGTTATTAAAACTCTTAGTGGGGACATGTTAGAGGTTTCTTTGGCTCAGTTCTGTGGGTACATTAAATTTAAAAATGGAAATGAATGGGGATGCAATGTATGTCAATCCTTTATCGTAAACGATGCTAGTGGTGCACACGAGTATATAGAACAGCACGTGAACGGTATTCTCCTGCCGTTAAAAGATAAGAATTGTCTACGAGTGGTGAGTTCCCATTTTTGTTTTTATGTAGAAGAAGACAAGCAGGCAGTCCAGCTGGTGGTAAGTGATGGGTATCCGGGATACGTGACAACATCAGGCCAGAACGACAAATGTTGGCCCCGGGATGCGCTGCTTACCTCCGGAGATTTGGAGATTGGGTTGAGCAAATGGGGAGGGATAGGATAGGATGGGACAGCAATATGACAGGAACTGATTTAAACAAGCTAGTAGTTTCAGAACTAATGTATCAAGAATTTTAAAAATTGCTGTTCTAGGGCCAGCGTAGCGTGTCTTTGGTCAGATTCTAGTGAGCGTTTTTTTTTTGTTACAAGTTACATAGACGCTATACAGCGCACCTAAAATTCGACGATAAAACTAATGTTATCCACATGACCACAAGCTACAAAAATTATCTTAGTCATAAATACTTATTGCACAAATAAGATTCACATAAAACCTGTCTTATTTCAGTTAAACGACGTTTACCAGCACTGCGTGCTCTGTAATCTTTTGTTAAAAACCTCATATGTGTTCCATCACATAACTCTTGAAAGTCACATTGCCAAGGTCAAAGAAGCGTTCATGTACAATGAACTTTTGAGAGAGAGCACGTTGTCTTTGGAACACGAGGATACATTAGTTCCTAAGACTTCAGTCTGTGAACCATGTGGTCGGGACATAGACACACTAAACATGCCTTCGCACCGGTTAGGCAAAACTCATTTGAAAAATGTGGAAAAACTTAAAGGGGAAAATTCAAACTCTCTAAACATAGACCACTGTGGGACGTGTGACACAGACATATACACACATAGCAAATCCCACCAAAATAGCAAGACGCATTTAACAAATTTAAAGAATTTACCTGTTAGGAATCAAAATGTAGACCAAAAGAATACCTCGAAGGAAACACATGAAGATGAATGCGACAAAAAGACTATTGAGGTGAAACTAAATGAGAAAAGAATACAGTCAAATGAACATCTAATGGAAAGAGCTGATGGTAACACCATCAAATGCGAGATATGCAATGAATCAATACCGAGCGACGTAATGGCTGTAGAAGAACACCTCCGCACCTCAAAACACACCCGAAAACGCGATAGTTTTTTACAAAATAACTGTTTTTCCAAAAACGCTAACGGTTACTTTTGTAAAGTGTGCTGCCAAAACGTCCCGAGTGGCATCGAATTGAAACATATAAGTGAAAAAAACCATAAACACAAAATGTCCCAAGCTGACCAATACGGAAGCACGAGTTCCTATTGTGGAATCTGCTGTGTTGATGTCGGAGTGGTTAATATGCTTGAGCATACAAAGGGGAAGAAGCATCAAGAAAATGCCAAGAAGCTCAACGAAAAGCCTCAAGTAAATAACATTCCAGAAATAACAAACAATGACGAAGTAATGCTACAAATGGAGATGACCAAGACACCTAATTCTATGCTCTGCAAAATTTGCAGAGTAAAAGTGCCGAAAAATAACGAGCGAGAGCATGTGTTGGGGCTTAACCATAAACAGAATTTGACCCCCAAGTTACTTGCTAATAAAATGAAGAAAGTCGCAACCGGATACTACTGCGAAGCGTGTAAAATTTACACTCATATAGGCCATATGTTCACCGACAATCACCTTAGTAAACTGAATAAGCCTTCAGAATACGCTTCAACATTCTCCCAAAGCGTGTCCACTGATTCAGATGAATATTGCAATGTTTGCAAATCTTACGTCTATTCCGGTATGGGGAGTCATATAATAGGCAAAAGTCATAAAGATGCTGTGAAGAAACTGAACCAAAAGACCAAGAAGGACAAACAAGAGAATAGAAACGAAATGCATGTGACTGATGATCTGGAAAAAAATAGAAGCCAAATCTGTAATATTAACACGGTGGAGCGTAGCCAGAATTGTGTAGTTGAAGTGGAGAATCGGTTGGAGAAAATCCACAACGTTTACTATTGCAAAATTTGCTGTGTTTTTCTCGCTGATTCTACCGAAATGGATCATATTTCCAGCAATATGCATAAAAAGAATGTTGCCAATGTTAGAAAGGACTTGAAGGCAGCTAACAGTGTCAAAGTGTCAGATGTGTCTACATACTTCTGCGATGTTTGCGAAGTGAGAGTTCCAAATAACGCAAACAATATTGAGGTTCACAACAAAGGATTACCTCATAATGCAAGATTGGAGAAATTAAACGACAATTTTTATAATGTAATGTAAAAACATGAAACACGAGTCACCCTATGTCCTGCTAGATGACTGCGCGATAATATCAAACGCTTGACCGCTCACGCGTGTGTCCTACGTGAGCAGCGCGTCTAGCGCCGCGCGTACATTTAACACTTATTTTGCTCCTCGCCTTTCTAAATATAAATAGTGAAGTAAATTTTTTCACCGAGTAATAAGTTATATAAGTGACAAATTTGATGTGTCGTCATATTAAAATTCGACTAGTACTGACGGCAGCCGCGCGTACAACGCGTCGCGCCGCGTCGCGTCGCTCTGCTAACAGGACAAACCCTAATAAACTTTTGAGGGGTGTAATTATTATTATATCCTCCTGTTTTAAAACATTTTTAAAATAATAAAAAGTAGGTATTATAAAGGAATTCCGTATTGCGGGTATAAACTAGATTTTTAATAAAACCATTGTTCAATTATATTAATTTACAAATTACATAAGTGTATTATTATTTAAAATATATAATAGGAACTATTTTTTTATATATATATATATCTAAGTGCTGTCCAGCTAAAAATTATAAATTAAGGAGTTACTGGCGGCTTGTCAAGGTTTTAGGCTCCGACAGTGCCTTGTCATAGAGCCCATAGATGAAATCAGCCGGCCGCCTTGGCGGTGGCGTTCGCGCTCCCGAAGTTTTGATGCGAAGTCTCTGGATGTTGCGAATCCGACGCTAGAGCGCTCAGTGGATGGACGTCGCTCTTTGACGAGGTGGGTGTTCCTTTTCTTCGTTCCCTACCGAGCAGTCCCACAGGGTCTAGTCTGGGTCTATAAATGCTGACAGGTCAGGAATGACATAATAACAGTAACTAAAACTATAATTGTTAAGAATCTATAAAATAGGTACTTAAGTTTTCATTAAAGTACTTAGTGAAATTAGTTAAACAACTTAGTCTTTATATTTAAAAACTTCGTATACTATTTATTATTACGAAATGATTCTAACTTTGGCTCAACAATCACTCAACTTTGTGCTAACGAATTGTGCCATGTTGGAGATTATTTTATATCGAAAACATGTGTATCGATTATTTTTCTGCCTATAGCAACTTTTCATCTTTTTCTGTGATTAAATCTTTTTTTTTTTACATTCTGATCGATTTAGTTTCGGTCGACTTATACACTGATAAATATTACATATCACAAACATCGCACATACTCGTGTATACTCAAAAACTTCACACAATCGGGAAATAATGGAAACAACAAAAGAAAAAAACTATAATATATTTATATAATGATGATAATACACATTTTAAAGTTTACAAAAAAAAAACATACCTTCAAGATAAAATCCGTTAATTTGATTAGTCAGTTCTATACATGTTCTTATTATCTCTAGCGTTCTAAGGTCAAAATACCTTGTAATTTCGATAATATTTTTTATTGACCGCATTTAATTTTATGATTTGGACAATTGCGTTTCAATAAAATATTTTTACATCTCTCATATTTTGCAAGAAGGTCTTTGAAAAAAACTTTCCATGTTTGCGAAATCATTAAATGCCTGCGATGTCTTTCTAATGCAACTTATTTGACTCTCTTATGCAACTCACTGTTCTTAGTTTCTGATCTTTGTTGCTCTTCAATAAGAGATTTAAAATCATTTTGTTGCTATGTTCTCTTCCATTTGAAGTATTAATTTTATGTTCTCTTCCATTTGAAGTATTAAAGAGTCTCTTTCATCTCGACCAACGTTACTTTCTCTTTCAATTTGGTTGTGATTACCTTCGGACTGTTGAATGTGGGAACATTCTGGATGCTCACATCACAATAAATGTTATTGGTGTCGGTGAGCGAGCCTTCGCTCACGTTATTACCTTGTTCCGATGACATAGCCAACAGAAGACACTGGGGTAACGAAGCTGTCGTCAGCAACGGTACCAGCTCTAGCAGAAAGCATATCTTATTGACGTTGCTATTCAGCTGTCCGAACCACGTCCCAATAAACTTTGAATGCTTTTTAAAAACAATTCTCACCTTACATACTGTTTTCTTTATAAGTAGGTCATCAATTATTTTCTTCCTTATTCAAAACTCTTCAACATGTATTTTTAGCTATTTCTGTATGTTAGATAGCTCAAAAACCAAATTTTTGAACAACCAACGATGTAGCGAATATTTATTAGGTACCTATTAAAGGAATTGTCTTGACCACAGTGCACGCTTATAATATTATTTTTATTTAGTATCTTTACTCCGATTGTTTTGAGAATATCGTGTGTGGTGATCGTATCCACCGGGAAAAGCCTGTATCTAGCAGTGGAGAGACAAGCTGATGGTATGGTATTTTTTATAGTTTTCAAATTTACTCAAAAGCTAATGATTATATGTACTCTGTATCATATAATCATAAAAAATAATCATTTAACAGTGAATTATTTATAAATGATAATTTACCCAAAGAAGATAAAGATAATTTATATAAGTAAAAAGATATTTGGAATTGTTATAATAAATCCATCAATGTCTAAATTATATTGATTACAATCTATGACAAAATAACCTATGTATATGTGAAATAGTGACGTCACTAAACACTAGTTAGTGGCGTTAACGATGTCGACAAACTCTGGCTTAAGGCTGGCTGCGCCGACGAGGAAGCCATCGATATCGGCGCAGGAGGCGAGCTCCTTGGCATTAGCAGCGGTGACTAAACAGCCATATTGAATGCGGACAGAAGCCGCTACGTCAGGCGACACATTGCTTGAGAGCCAGTTGCGGAGAGACGCGTGGATGTCTTGAGCCTACAAAGTGAAAAGAGTTGCAATGTTTGAATATAGTATTACTTTCACAGAATTACCGGTTCCTCTTCTTCATATTTATTGGTGCAAAAGGTATATCACGATACAGACTCGAGAGCATCTGCAACTGGTATTTGAATATGCGTACCGCCAAAAGATGTACAATGATAATGTTGAGCCCTTCAAAGTTAAGAACCAATTTGACTTTTCTAAAACGAAGGTGATTTTCACTTGCAAATTTATCAATGTAATTGTTTAACATTTTCAAGAGTCCACCGTAAAAATACCCCAATTACGTTGTTCGGTCGCATTTCTTTGATGCATTTTATATATTAATTATAACTGCTTAATTGTTTAATTTTGGTAATGTATTTAAAATTCAATTGTACAACCAGTGCCCAATATAAGACCGGTATACTAATATAAGACCGGTGATACCTAGAGCTATCTATACTCCGTAATGTTGTGAGTTTAATTAAACCCTAGCATCACAGAGTTTCTTTTTAATATGAAGTTTACAAGTGTCACTTAGCGGTGAACGAAAACATCGTGAGGAAAACGGCAACAAAGATTTTTTTTTTTAAATGAGCCATTGTATCCTTCAATCTGCACTGGGCTGCACTGTAGATTATGGACCGAAAATTCTAGTAATCAGAAGATTTTCTTCTAGAGAAGGCCTTGCCCTACAGGCGAACGTTATAAGTTGAAATTAGTATATTCCGCCAGTTTCAAGTTTAATTTGTAATTACAGTCTTTAAAAATTTAGCTGCTTGATTAGAATGACAGCTGTCAAAGTGTCTCGAATAGTGCTCTATAAAAATAATCTGTAAAAACCTACAAATCACAGAAGGCTTTTGCCACACGTACGAGTACACGAACGTATTTTTATTTGTAGTTATATCGCTCGTCGATAAATAAACACATTACATCGATTTGATCATTATTGTCCCAGCACTATTAGAGTCACTTTGACAGCTGTCATTCCAATCAAGCTAGATTGAAGACTGTAAAGTAGAAAAAAATTAAACCATATTGTGTCAATGACCAGTGCCGTAGAAGCGAGTCAGGAGTCTCTCAGTAAACTGATAGTAGGTTTACTGAGTACAAAGTTGGACTCCATGGAAGCACACTAGAATGCAGCCTCGTCCTTTTATTTGATTATCACAAACATCAGGACTCACAGGAAGTTTAATAAACAATCACTATTAACCACGGAACCACAGATATTCACATTAATAAAAAAAACATCGTTTCTCGAGTTCCCGTGAAAAAGTCTACAGACTCTTCCGGCACTTATTTCAGAAGATCATACCTCTTGTGGAGTAGCAGCTTTACCGGCGCCAGCGGCCCACAGCGGCTCATAAGCAAGTACAACATTGTCCCAGTTGCTGCCAATAGCTGGTATAAGGGCCTTAGTCTGGCGGAACACCACCTCTTCCGTCTTGCCCGCCTCGCGCTCCTCAAGCGTATCACCGATGCATGCAATAACTTTTATACCTGATTCCAGGGCGTGGGCAACCTGAGACCAATATATATTATTTGAACTTTAATGCACAAAGAAACAAAACACTTACGACTAGTTTAGCACCTCGTCATCTGTTCTCGTGGGTGTCGTGTCGTGATCACTAAGAGTTAACAAAGCCGTTACCACAAGCGCTGAATAACTACCACCTCTAAAAGAGTGGACTCGCCAACTCCCTTGACCATACATACAAAGGACAATGTGCATGAGGTGGCCCATCTTCAGCAGTGGTATCGCTAAAAGGCCTGGTTAAGATTACTACTTAGGATCAAGGGTGTGGTCAGAATCTTATCCAGGGTCGGACAAAGCAAACAATATTCTTATAGTTTTGAATAGGTCTGGAATTCTTCCCCATGCCGGGGAAGGGGGGGCAAGCTTCTAATAAAAAAAAATATACGAAATGCCCCCAGCATAAGATATCTGAGTAAGTAATTCAATCTGAATATCTACGTGATTCTATCTAAAAAATATTGAAACAAAACTACCTATTTATACCTAATTGTAAACATTGGCTTTCACTAAATAAAATAAATTTTACGATTTTTTTTTTGTACCTTCTTAGCTATCAATTCGTCAGTTTCTCCAAAAATTGTCCGTCTCTCGGAGTGGCCCAAGATGACCCATTCAACACCCACTTCCTTGATCATAGCAGGGGAGATCTCGCCTGCAAACAATATTTTCTTTTATCATCATTTTGAATAGTAGGTATTCTTTTTTATAAGTGCCTACATATTTAATTTAGATATACATTATTAGTCTAACAGAGATGTTCCTGTGGTAAGGATGTCGACTAGGACACCGTGACCCCTGCCCTGCCTGTCTAGCGCAGGCCGCTTCTCACGCCATCCCACAATTAAGTAGAGTACCTACATTTTTGTGTTTTCTATTTTCTAGTTTAAAACTACATACGCAAACATTCACTTCACGGCCTGACATAGGTAAGTATACACATAGTTTTTTCGTAAAGTGAACACTAATGACATTGTACTCATACTGAATACTTAATTAGTACAAGGAATTGTGTATAATAATTCATTGTACTGCAGCCTATCAGAGGTAGGTAGATACCAACTTATATCTAATGATGTCAGTCCCTTGTAAGTTGTAATTACAACAAAGTTATTATGCTTAACATTTGCAACTGATAGTAAATTTACATTGTCGGGGGGGGGGGGGAGGCATCCCGAACGGTGAGTATAGTCTTTGTATCCTTCACGGAAATCTCTCGATCTATTGGCCCTTGTTATTTTGAAGTACAATGAGATTTATTGTGTGAAGTTATAAAAGGTTTGTCATAATCAGAATATATGGCAAGGAATAGGAAGGAAATTTGAACAAAGGAAGCAATTGTTTCTGGAATAAACTGGAGAGCAATAATATGTTATAGGTGCTATGCAATAACATAAAATAAAATAGTAACAAAACGGCGTTTGTAGATTTTTTTTAATATCGTTTTAGTGTAATATTGCAAAAATATTGCAATTTTTTGAAAATTTTGTCCGTCCGTACGCGCCTTACACACAAACCACTGGACGGATTTCAATGAAATGTGACATAGTTATAACTTGAGTGCCGGTTTAACATTTAGCGTACTTTTTATCGAGATCAATTAGAAAGTTCCCGCGGGATTCTAAGCTAACATACTCCAAAGTGTATGTGCATGAAATCGCGGGCACCGCTATGTAGTGATCTGATATGGCTAATAGTCTTAAGTCAAATAAAAACAAGTAAGATCCTTGTCTGGACCATAGCTACTGTACTTGTATCTACTGTAACAGCAAATAAACAAACATAAGTACGTTATCAACTTTGTATGTACTAAATAATGCTATGAAACTGCAAGTACCAGTAAGGTCAAAATGTTTTCAACTTACGTATTTCTAGACGTTTTAAAAAAAACCAAATACGTCGTTTTTAATTGTTATTTATCATTCGTGTATAATTTTTAGAGTTCAACCCTCTTTAGTTTTGATTGCTAGACTCTCAGAACAACAGGAAGTCGCAAAATAAATATTTAAAATGTTTATACTGAAATATCGTTCCGTGATTAAGTTCCTTACAATGAACCGATATCATACAATGGTTGCATAATGTGTACGGGGATTCTTCTCCATCATTTTCCACCGTCATAGATTGGTGTAAGCAATTCCGTTAAGGACGAGAGTCCATCGACGACGAACCTCGCTCCGGTCGACCCGTTGAGGCACTTACTCCAAACAACATCAAGTTAGTGGAAGAACAAGTTCTGAGCGACCGACGGCTAAAGACGAAAAAAATAGCAGCAAGGTTAGGGCTTTCAAAAACTACAGTCCTTAGGATTCTTTTTGAACATCATATGAATAAAGTTAGTGCCAGGTGGGTGCCGAAACTTTCTTCAAGTGTACAGCGAAGTGAACGAGTAGCGTGCTCTAAGAAACCTTTGGAGGCCTTTCAGAGAGACGGAAACCATTTTTTGAAGTCAATTGATAATGGAGATGAAACTATGGTTCTTTACTACGATCCCCTTTCTAAAAGGAAGTCGATGGAGTGGCAAAGGTGACTCGGTCCGCCAAAAAGATTATGGCTTCGATATTCTGGAACTGTCAAGGAATATTGATTATATAGATAAAAGAACTCAATGCTACGGTGACTGGAAGCCATTATGCTAACCTTATAGAGCAATTACGAGAAGCATTCAAGAAGAATCGTCGTGGAAACTAAGCAAAGGTGTGCGGTTTCCCATGACGATGCACGCGTCCACGCCGCCGCGGTTGCGAAGGCTGCTGTTCCAAAGTGTGGCTTCACGAAAATTCGCCACCCACCCTATAGTCCTCACTTGGCTCCCAGTGATTACTATTTGTTCTCAAACCTTAAGACGGTTTTAAGGGGTAGAAGACATTCCACTGATGACGAAGTGACCTCTGCGGTTTTCGTCCATTTTGAAGACAACTTCTGACTATTTTTATACTGGGATAAAAATGCTAATTAAACGATCCTAAAAGTGTGTTCAAATAGACGGAGACTATATTGAGAAATAAAGTGTCCTCTTTCATTGTCAGGCTGAAAATGTTTGGAGCTCCCCTCGTATATACATTCCATACATATATATCATAATAAATACATACACATACTGTCATTTAATTTTCATATTTTGTCTGTCAATTAATAATGACATTAAACTTTAGTAAACCTTATAAATACATCGAACTACATTAACAACATTAAAGGTGTTTGGCATAATGTAAGGTCAACTTTTTTTTAATGTATGAAGGCGGCAGACGAGCATACAATCCACCTGATGGTAGGTGGATACTGTCGCCCATAGACATTCGCGATACATGCCAACATTAGTCCAAAATGACAAACGTTGCTACGCCCCCGGATGCGCTGCCTACCTTTGGGAGATATAGGAATGGATTTGGAGAAAGGGTTGGGAAAATGGGGAGGGATAGGATGGGACCATTCCCATCTAGCTCTAGCACATCTCACTCACTACCGAAACACGTACGTACATTGGATAAATAAGATAAAGTGGGAAATGCAATACATTTCAAGGTTGCAGTACATTCTGTGAGAGAGGGGTGACGTGGTCAGTCGAGCGCGCCCAGCGGCTGTTGAATTGCAGCGTGCACTCTTCCCCTACAACTAGGGTAATTGCAAGCACACGTCAATTTATTGTAAATTATTTTTGTGGCAAGTTCACCATTGCAATTGAGAAGAATTACCTGTAAATGCTCCTTTAGGCACCTTCCAGCAGTTCTGTGCAGCGACAGCAATGTTCTCAGGAATTATGGTTTTGACATAAGCCAAATAGATGGCTGGCACACCCACCACAACCTGCATACAATTAATAATTAGCAATGTATTCAAAATTTGTAGGTAGCAACTAAAGTAATTTTTATACAGATATAAGTTTCAAAAATCATGTGAAAACTTAATTCAGATTATTGTGTGAAAAAAAATCAAACTGAAACTATTTAAGTCAAATATAGATCGCGCTGTAGCAAACAAATGTCGTGATAAATTTGACATGATTCCGCGGCTTGACTAATTAAATGTCTCAAGTTTTTTCGGGACTCGCTATTTGTCATGATTTTTTACTTTATTTTTTAACTAGCTATGCCCGGCAATTTTTTTGCACATAATATATAGCCTATGTCCATCTGGAATAATGTATGTACCTTTCAAATGGTGAAATAATTTTTCAAATAGGTGCAGTGGTTCCGAAGATTACCCTCCATATACACACAAACTCACAAAATTCGTACTCTCTCTTTATTATAGATTCACTAACACTAGATATAAGTTTTCCTGTTTACTAACTTCTTCTTCCGGACCAAAATTAGTTTAAATATTATTATTATTAATAATAAAACAATGTTAACAAGAAATAGAGAGGCAATACTCAATAGCAATCTTCGTTTGCCTAAAATATTTAATTATTTGTTTGATTTTGTTGTAAATCTAGTGCAAAGTGGTTCACTAGTAACGAGCGTAGGTACCTACGCACTTTATATGCTGCATGGCTACTATAAGTTTTCGATTATTATTATTTTGTATGTTTCCTTTGTAAACCTATTGAAATAAAATCTGTAATCTGTGTATTCCGACAATCATAATAATCATAATTGTAAACGAATTCCAATCATGATTCGGAGTCAGTTGACATGTAAAGCTTAGGTACATATTAAAAAAAAATCCACTGTATTTAACTCTGTTATTTACTCGGTATATATAGAATCCAAGGAATGTAAAAAGGTTCAATGACAGATAAACGTGTTTCGGTAGCGAGTGAGATATGCCGGCGCCCATTACCATCCCATACTATCCCTCTCCATTTTCACAATACATTCCTTAATCTACAAAGGTGGGCGGCGCATCCGGGGCCATGCCAACATTTGTCATTCTGGACCCATGTTGGCATGTATCGCGGATGTCTATGGACGACAGTATCCACTTACTATCAGGTGGACTGTATGCCCGTCTGCCACCTTTTTTCTATAAAAAAAGAAGATGTATTAAAGTAAAGGGAATAGCTGGTGGTATTATACTAACAGGATTATGAGAAGTAGAATCTCAAAAATATGAAAAGAAAGAATGAGTGGAGACCTTCTTCCCAAGGGTAGTTCAATTTTCAGTAATAGTAAATACCAATATAGTTCTAATTAATTTCAGTTATGTATTGAGTATGTATACAATCTAATTAATTTCAGTTATGTATTGAGTATGTATACAATCTAATTAATTTCAGTTATGTATTGAGTATGTATACAATCTAATTAATTTCAGTTATGTATTGAGTATGTATACAATCTAATTAATTTCAGTTATGTTTTGAGTATGTATACAATCTAATTAATTTCTTGATTGGTTTGTTGGCTTGGAAAGAGTTATTGAGTTGTGTCCCACATCGATTTTTGGTGTCAAATGTTTCGTCCACGACGAAATAATTTTCTTCGACTGTTTTTTACTGTCCCAATTGTAATATACCACTCTGTTATCATCCTTGTTTCACATCATATCATACCAAAACAGATTACACTTTGAAACAGACATTTATAAGCAGTTAGAAGTATGAGTTTTTTTTTTATTTCATTATTGTTTCTAAAAAAAAAAAAAATTTAATACTACTACAATATACAGAAAAAATCCGCAAATCGATATGTCTAATAAATTTTCTATGAAGTCATAAAATATGCTAAAAGTGCCCCGCTAGTTCTCGCGCGCGCTATAGCCCGCTGTAAGTGTTAACTTAACTTACAAGGTACTTTAGTGGGGGAGAGTTCACGCTGCAATCCAACAGCCGCTGGGCGCGCTCGACTGGCCACGTTACCCCTCTCTCACAGAAGACTACCTTGAAATGTACTGCATTTCCCATTTTATCGTATTTCCCCAATGTACGTACGTGTTTCGGTAGTGAGTGAGATGTGCCAGAGCCCATTACCATCCCATCCCTCCCCATTTTCTCAACCCTTTCTCAAAATCCATTCCTATATCTCCAAAGGTAGGCAGCGCATCCGGGGTCGTGCCAACGTTTCTCATTTTGGACTAATGTTGGCATGTATCGCGGATGTCTATGGGCGACAGTATCCACTTACCATCAGGTGGACTGTATGCTCGTCTGCGGCCTTCCCACATAAAAAAAAAAAAATACGAGTAAATAAAATATACCTACATCAACATTGGAATCCAAAGTTCCGTTATTCAAATTGATGACAATTTCCTTTATTTGCTTCTTGTCAATATTCATTTTCCAATTGCCAACTACGATAAATTTTCTTGACATGTTTGCCATCATAAGAGCTGTAAAGACAAACTTTGTTGTAAGCAGTGATAATATATCTTAACTGAAGCATACATATTAATCTAAATGGATGTAACTTAATTTATTTCATCGCAGTTAATTATACCACAAATATTGCACTTAAATATGGAAGGAATAACAGAAAAAGCTACAGATTTATAGAACAGAATGAGTTGATATCGTATTTTTTTCTATAGGGTTGTTGATAAAATAGTAAAAACCTTCAAACTTTTGAAGCTAGATTATAGAGTAAAGTTTATGAAACAGTGTTTGTCACTAAACGATATCACGATAGTATTTTATAATAAAGTACAATTAAATATAGCATATTTTGTCTACTTACATTTCTTCAAAGATATTACGAGCCACCGGCTAGACCCCTTCAATATAGATGATTGTTTTCCTGAAAGAAATCTACTCTATGCTTTCAACTCGAGTCTTGAATACACAGGCGAATAATAATATAAACTCAGTTACAAGTCTCGGCACGAGTTTTAAGCCCTAATAAAATAACGAGTGAGTAGTAAGTGTTGGCCTAGAAGTCATTTATAGGGTTTGTTCGGTGCGGGGAAGTGAGGGGTGGGGTGGCGAAATCGACCGCGCGATTGGATCGCTAGCGCTCGCTGTAGCCCGCTCTGACGTCACGCATCCCGCGGTCTCGATGTACACTCGCGCAGTTTTGCTTACGATACATAGATAAAAATGCCGAGAAAAAGGTTTTCACTAGATAAAAACGAAAAAGGATACAACGGATTGAATACCTGCAGAAGATAAAGAAATTTCGACAAGAAGGAAGATGTATAATATACACTGACGATTCATTTACACATTTATAATTTACACGCCTGGTCGGATGGTACCAACAAAGGGATTAACCTATATCGAAAGGCCAACGTGTAGTTATCGTGCACGCTAGATCTGTGTCAGGCTTTGTGCCCAACGCACTTCTTACATTTAAAGCTGGTGCTAAATCCGCTTATACCACGATAACATGAACTTCGAAAACTACGAGGAATGGCTCCTTAGTCAATTAATCCCCAATATTCCACCTAATTCCATCGTGGTGGTTGACAACGGGTTCTACCACAATATACAAGAAGACCATGCACCCAGCTCGAATATAAAAAAGCGGGCATGCATAGGTCTGATATATAACTTAGTCTGGTCATAAACACCGTTACAATCTATACATATAATAAAATTGTAACAGGCCGATGTCTGTATAATACATTATAGATATTGGAAAAAAAACTAATACGGGGGGGCCTTTATTAGAGCAACAGAAGCCAAAACAACAGTTTTTAGAAATTTTGTCTGTCTGTCTGTCTGTATGTTTGTACACGCATCACGCAAAAACTACTACATGGAATTTAATGCAGTTTTCACCGATTTATTGCTAGAGGTCTAACTTAAAATATAGGCTCCATTATACCGCTGGAAAATATCTTATTCCGATTGTTTTAAATTGAATAAACTGAGGCGAAGTTTTCTCATTTTGACGCCAATCATTATTAAATACTGTACTAATATTAAACTGGAGTGTGGTGATAACGAAAACCGTATTGCTGTAATTGTATTACAGAAAAGTAGGCACGGAGGCAAATGCAATTTTTAAAACTCCCCATCCAGCGCCCGTAGCATCAATAGGCAGGGCCGTCTTTACCAGGGGGTGCAAGGGGTGCGGTGCACCCCTGGCGCCCCGCGCCCGGGGGCGCCTGTCGAGCGCTGAATTCAGTGCCGGCTTTACCTATGGTGCAGGGGGTGCGGTGCACACGGGCGCAGGGTCTTAGGGGGCGCCGAGCGCCGCTCGCGACACCTCCAAAGAGTTCAAAACGCCTACTAGAGGGCGCCCTGCACCCGGGCGCTACATGAGCTAGAGCCGGCGCTGTCAATAGGTAAGTAGTAGCTAGCTAGTTAAAAGCTCTCAACGTGACCGCACCCTAAAACTACTAGCCCCGCCGCTCTTAGATAAGCGTAGAGTGTAGGTACTCGATATGTTTACAAAGAATAAGCACTGTGAGTGTAACTCGCGTGGTGAGTATTTAGGTACTTATTTAAAACTAGCGAACCGCCCTCGCTTCGCTTCGGTTTCGTTAAAACAATATTAAACTATACGTATAAACCTTCCCCTTGAATCACTCTATCTATTGATGAAAACCGCATTAAAATCCGTTGCGTAGTTTAAAACAGGGCTGTGCAGGCCGGAGACGTTCACGGGCCAATACAAATTACAAAATAGACTGGCGGGCCGCAGAAACAAATACAATAAGTTTTCAAGAAAAAAAAAAAGATTCAGGGAATATCATTCATATGTTTTATTATTTCTTCATTAATTTATCTTTTACAATTCTATCAATATCAACCTCAACATCAGTTGTTGCTCAAGCGCAGTGCGCAGTGCGCAGTGCGTGAATAAGTGACTTATCGGACAGTGAAGACCTATATTCAGATATTATAAAATTCATAGTTGAATACGCACTTTCACAAAGATAAGTAGGTACTTCCCATCTTTTAACCCAAAATTCGTTAGTTTGGGGAAACGATCGCCGAGGTGCTTAAAAAAATCTAATCCAGTTTCTGTTTTGCCCTTGTAAAAGGGGTCTGATTCCAACTGGTAATAATTCACATAATTCTAATTGGTAGTCAGTATTTACGCTTTCAATAGAAATCGTTAATGGATGAGTAAAAAGTGACAAATCGCTCCGTAACTTCTTAAAATCCATGAATCGCTGGTCAAACTCAAAAATTACCTCGTCAATGTACTTAATGTGATCAAAAAAGTTGCATCCTTCGAATATTGGTAGATTAAAAATATACATCGTGCTATGGACAGCCCTGGTTTAAAAGATCTAAGCGTACATACAGAGGGACAGACGGCGACTTTGTTTTATACTATGTAAAGATAATCAGCGTAACACAATAACAAACCTTGATTGTTTCAAACAAATGAATTGTTATAGTTAAAAAGTAGCACAAACAAAATTATATTCATCGTCATCTTCTAATGGCAGGTCGAGCTCGGAGACCATAAGAGTTATTAGACAATTAGATATCACGCTGGCGCTGGGTGCAGCACAACCTCACCGAGGCTCGGAATGGTGCCGTGGTATGATAACAAAGTAGGCCAAGCAATAGAACTATTAGCGATTGTGTGACAAAAATCCCAGTAGGAAACCAACTGTGCCATCATATGAAGGACAGTCCCTTAAATGAATTATTAATTGAATCTTCCGGGCTACTTAGCCGAGGTCTTCTGGTATCTCTTCTCTTTCTTCCAAACGTTTCGTCAACAACTGCGGTTGACGCAGTTGTTGCAGTCGTCGAGTCAGTTGCGCTCGAGAAGCCGAAGAGATAACATCACTCCGAAAGTGAACGCAGCCGCCACTGAAGATGTCAACTGCAGTTGTTGACGAAACGTTTGGAAGAAAGAGAAGAGATTCCAGAAGACCTCGGCCAAGTAGCCCGGAAGATTCAATTAATATGGACACCGGCCGAGAAAGTCTACACTCCACTATAGTCCGTAGATGAATTACGTAAATCCAAAAATAGAAACTAATAAAATAGCTTCAGTAGTTGCGGAGATATTTAAATTAAATATTTCAACGTTGCGCGTATATATACGCCTCTCCTTAGCTCACGTTCTATCCCACTACTCGATTTTGGGGTAAATTAATCCGTATTAATCATCTTTACGTGCATTTCCGACCTGTTTCGCAGCATTTTAGGGTAAAATGAAAATATACGATTTTGTTACACTACACTTCTACTTTTCAAATTCGTTTAAAAAATTAAAATCGGACGATCTATAGCGCATCCAGGCCAGCTGCAAAGTAGCGCATCGACAAATTAAAATTATGATTGTGCCAAAACTAATAGTCGGACAGCGTCGGGGTTTTGCACACATAAAGTACCTATAAATTACTACATTTTCGCGAAGTTTCAGCCCTGCAAGTGTAAAAACAGCCGAATTTTGAGATTTATTTTAAAAAACGATCGAGTCGTTCGACCTCTCATTTTGTTCATAATTTTATTCTCTATAAATCGTCTATTTAGATCATTAAGATTACTTCATTAGTTTCCATTTTATAAGCAAAAAAACTAAAAAAACGACCTTTTGTTTAAAAATGTTTATAACAAATGAATAGACAACATTTCCGAGTGGAAAACATAACGCAATTCATCTACGGACCGTCCTTCATATGATGGCAGTCGGTTTCCAACTAGGATTTATGTCACAATGAATTGCTCTATTGCTTGGCCTAAAGCAGGATCGTCTGGGTGCGTTTACGACATTGTCACAGTGACGAATCTTGGATCTAAATACCAGTATGATCCAAAAACGAAGCGTCAATCTACTGTTTGGCTGTTTCAAAGTGATCAAACGCTTACCAAAGTGAAAAGAGCAATAGGCGCTGGAAAAAAATTAATCGCAGGTTTTTTCACTTTAACTGGTACCTGATATCTGACCTTTACGCAACCAAAGCAGCGTTAACGCAGAATTGTACTTAGCCACCTGCTTGCCAACCGGTTTTTCTGCAGTGAGTAACAACCGTTTAAAGACAGCTCTCCGTGGACTGCTGCTGCATCACGACAACGCGCCCACTCACTCAGCGTTTAAAAAAAGGGACATTTTGGACAGTAGCCCGGTTAAAGTATTAGACTATGCTCCTTACGGTCCCAACTTGGCCTATTGAGACTTTTTTATTTCCCAAAATTAAATCCCAACTAAAAGGGAAGCAGTTTTTGTCGCCGGAAAACGCGGTGGCTACATTCGAAGACGCCGAGAAAAGGTACCTGAGGAAGAATGAAAAAAAATGAAAATTGGTTCGGACACATGAAACTTTGTATAGATGCAAGTGCAGAGTACTTTGAAAAAAAAAATGCAATGTAAAAATTGGAACCAGTAGAACATTTTTTTCTTTTTTGCAAATTCCCCACCTAAATAAATAGTTTAACTTGACCATGTCCTGTCTGTCTGTCTGGAAGACTACCCTGAAATGTACTGCATTTCCCACTTCATCGTATTTCCCCAATGTACGTACGTGTTTTGGTAGTGAGTGAGATAAGCCAGAGCACATTCCAATCCCATCCTATCCCTCCCCATTTTCCCAACCCTTTCTCCAAATCGATTCCTATATCTCCGAAAGTAGGCACTACATCCGGGGGCGTGCCAACATTTGTCATTTTGGACTGATGTTGGCATGTATCGCGGGTGTCTATGGACGACAGTATCCACTTACCATCAGGTGGACTGTATGCTCGTCTGCCGGCTTCGTAGATAAAAAAAAAATGTATGTGCTATAGGTGAGGGAGTGTGGATAGTATTATGCGTAAATACCAAGTAAATTCATCTTTTTATTTACTTTTAATGTAATACAAAAAATATGTTTAATACATGTTAATTTTTGGTTAGATATAGATAGATAGATAAATTCTTTATTGCACCAAAATGTGTGTACAAAGGCGAACTTAATGCTATATAGCACTTTCTTCCAGCTAACCTTTGGTGGTTAGACATGATAGTTTTAGAGTACTGATTGACATATTAAAGTATTTCACACTATTTTTGTAGGAGTCCGTATATTTAGTTTGCGGAAGTAAATAAAAAACGCCCAATAAATTTTTAAAATTCCATTTATTTAGCTACACTGACACATCGAACACTAATTAGAGTAGGCGCCACAAGTGAAGTCCCGTAGGCGCGGCGCTGTCATCGACCGACATAATCCTGCCAGCTGATTGGTTTCTTCAATTTACCATAACAAATTATGTGTTTTTATTTACGCCTACCAATGAAATTAGGAAGTAAATTATAAACGGACATAATACTATTTATTTTGCAGAACGGACGACCTGTCATATTTAGTTCCCTTAAATTCCGCAGGACTTCTTTGGTGGCGCGCACTCTACATCACAATATAGTATTTAATACTGTCTGTATCACATTCCCCCGTCCGCTTTGTGGCCGAGCGCCCTCTGGTGGCCCGCGAGCGCGGCGCGCTGCGCGAAGCGCGCTCCGCATGTATCACAGGCGAACGGACGCTCGCCCGTGTGCGTGCGCACGTGGTTTGTTAGGATTTTGTTGCTCTAATTGCAAAAATGAAAAAAAAAATGTTTGTCAATAGTATTTTATTTGATTTGGAAAAACAAACGGCAATACATTACATTTTAATATAACATAGGTACATCTCAATTATTGTACTAAATGTAATTCGCAACTACGAGTACGTTATCCGCAATTTACAAGGAATATGAAATGTCAAAAAAAGGAAAGAAATTAAAAAAGAAAGAATCACATCTATACTTATATATATATAAAAATCTCATGTCACGATGTTCGTTTACGCTAAGCTCCGAAACCACTCAACCGATTCCAATAAAATTGTGTAGGTGTGTATTTTTTGGCCCAACTTAAAAGATAGGATAGTTTTTATCTCGATTAGTGAACGTCAATTTTTTTTATTGCGAATTTAAGGCTTTTTATAGAGAAAGGGATTAATTCACTTCTACGTTCTATAAATTTTCAATAGATGGCGGTAAGAGTTAACAATTTCCCTCAAACAATCTTATTTTTAGGTTGTGTAAGTATTCAATAGATGGCGCTGTGTTTCAATTTCGGATATTTTTTGATGCTCCAATTTAGTACACGTACCTCACATAAATGCAATATAAACAACGTGCGTGTTCAGTTTTTTGTGTAAAATATATTTTATTTTCTTAAATAATTTAGTATAATATTAATTGATTGTATTATAACTGAGCCACAGCAACGCGTGGCCGGGTCAGCTAGTATTAATATAATAAAGAGGTAAAATTGAGTGTTTGTTTGTATGTTGGGGGTAATCACTGGAACTACTGAACCGATTTCAAAAATCTCTCAAAAATGGGAAGCTACATTATCCGTGTCTAATATAGGCTATATTTTATTTTGAAATTCTGAAAAAAAAAAAAAACTTATAAACCGAAGCGAAGCGAGGGCGGGTCGCTAGTCATGCAATTAAAATATTAATATAGTCATGCAATTTTTTTTTACCAATACTTCATGGATCATTCTCTATACAATTGCCTTTAGCAATGGACAAGTCTATACTTGTCCATTAAGTAAACATCTCGATAACACGCGTCCTATATACAAGATCGGACAACGCAAATAAGTCAAAATCCTGTATATTTAGATAATAAACAAAACTATAGATAGATCATCGATCAACCGAAGTACGGAGATGTAACATTACAGCTCTAAGTATTCGACATTAGCATTCCCTTCCCATTTTCCCACCCCTTTCTCCAAATCCATTCCTATATCTGCAAAGGCAGGCAGCGCATCCGGGGCCGTGCCAACGTTTGTCATTTTGTACTAATGTTGGCATGTATCGCGGATGTCTATGGGCGACAGTATCCACTTACTATCAGGTGGACTGTACGCTCGTCTGCCGCCTTCGTACATAAATAAAAAAAAAAAAACCTTGTACAGTCCAATGGATACTTACGGTGAATCCACGTCCGCATATATAGCAAATTTTGTTTTTTGGCGGCAATATTCCTTCGTGAACGCGGCGCTTGTGCTTCACTAGGTCCGCGTTTCTGATGAAGTTCTGCGATAAATAGATTAGAATAATTAAATCTTGAGAAAAATAATGAAATGAGCAGCAAACAATAACTGAGAGCCCTTCCATCACCACATCACGTGGGAGCGCAGAGCCGGCTCTAGCGCATGTAGTGCCCGGGTGCAATCAATACACTGGCGCCCTCTAGTAGGCTCTTTGGAGGCGTCGCCCTCTAACACCCTGCACCATAAGTAAAGCCGGCACTGTGGGAGCGCTTGCTCGTCCGCGCACTTGTATATATAAAAAAAAAAAACAGAATCGGGCGCGGACAAAGACCTACGTGAGCGAGTGTGGACACTGTTATGCACATACGAGTAAATTAATCACCAATAACTTATTTTTAATATTTATATGAATACATGTTAATTTTTAGTCGCATACAATAGTTTCAGTGAATTGATTGACATATATTAAAATATTTTATTATAATTTTCATGGTATGAGTGTGCATGCTGTATTCCCACAGCCGCTAGGCGCACTCCACTGGTTACATTAGCCCTCTCTCACACAAGACTACATTGAAATGTACTGCATTTCCTACTTTATCTTAATATTTCCCCAATGTACGTACGTGTTTCGGTAGTGAGTGAGATATGCCAGAGCCCATTGCCATCCCAATCCTATTCCTCCCCATTTCCCAATCCATTCCTTAATCTGCAGAGGTAGGCAGCGCATCCGGGTGCGTGCCAACACAAAAATATGAGTAACCCTTTTCACACCACCAGACGGTAAGTGGATACTGTCGCCCATAGACATCCGGGATACATGCCAACATTAGTCCAAAATGACAAACTTTGGTCCCCGGATGCGCTGCCTACCTTTGGAGCTATATGAATGGATTTTGAGAAAGGGTTGGGAAAATGGTGAGCGATAGGATGGGAATGGGCTCTGGCACATCTCACTCACTACCGAAACATGGACATACATTAGGGAAATAAGATAAAGTGGGAAATGCAGTACATTTCAAGGTAGTCTTCTGTGAGAGACGGGTAACGTGGCCAGTCGAGCGCACCCACTACATGTCTCCGGGTACTGTACATACCTTAGCGCACTCCTCACATCGATATTTGTAATGTTTCAAGTGTACGAGGTTGTAGTGATCTTTCATGTATATGTTTTTTGAAAATATTTTGTCACAACCAGGACATGGGATTCTGTAATTAATACAAAGAGTCTTCTATATTTATAAAATTAACCTTCTTTTTTATACAAAATCTCACCGTAATACAAAACCTTGTAACATGTAGAATAATTTAAAATTGTTGTAGCGATAAATAAAGTTACTTTAGGGAATACATCGAAATTACAGTGTTACTGAGACCGGGCGCTAGATGGCGCGGGCGACGCGCGTAGAATACAGGATTTACTAGAAACGGGCCGTTCAAGTATTACGTAAGCAGAGTTTTTGTCATTTCTAACCCCCTCCCCTCCCTGTCAGCGAAAGTAAGCCAAGCTTTTATCCCCCCCCCCCCCCCATGCTTATGTAAGCATTGGTATAATTTTTACAAAATCTGTTCAAGTTTCTTTATTGTTATTTATTTAATCACAATCTACTAAATTTTGCTAAAAACTACAAAAGTAAATATTGCTGACGTAATCGCCATTCAGCCCCCCCCCCCCCCGCCCCGCCCCCATGTCATCAAAGATAAGCAAAGCAAATGTACCTACTACAAATTATGAAAGAAATATGCTTCTGTTTATTCTTACCCACCTAATTTTCTTCCTGGGCGTGTGCTTAGTGCTGTTGGCCAGGTGCCAGCGGTAGCGGTACACGTCCGGGTACCGCTTGTCGCACTCCACGCAGTACGCGGCCGGCTTGGGCGCCGTGTGACACAGCTTGTTATGAAGCCACAGGCCGTTGTATCGGGCGAAACGTTTGCGACAGAGCGTGCACTCTATTGGAGAGTGCTGTTTTCTACAAAAAAACAAAAAAAAGAAAGAAATAAGGTGAGTCAAGACTTTTATAATTAACATACAGAAGATTTTTGCAGTTTTTCTGTCAACGCAACTACTACCTATGTACTACAAATTCATTAGAATTTGAATGACCATTACACACTCAACCCATCGCGTCTCGAGGGAGAATGACTGCCTCCCACCACTCCCGTCCCGCCCTTGAGGAAGAATAATGGGAAGAGGACAAGCTCCTCATACAGTTACACTCATTATTCCTTCGTAAACGTCGCGTCGCTAGGTGACAATTTATAAAAATATATACTTAAATATAAACTATGTGGTGCGGGTTGAGGATTTGAACTCACATTCAAACGAATGTGAGTTGAGTATAAATACACTTAAGCTCCTACCGCTCTTACTAAAAAATAAACATTTGAATTTGAAAACACACCTGATATGGTCCTTGATGCAGTACCTCATCTTGAAACTAATCCCACAGTGATCGCAGATAAACTTCTCGTGGGATTCTTTGAAATGTTTGTAGAAGTGCCGACGACAACTACAATGTGAGAATATCCGTTTAAATCAACAGAAACTAAGGACTTAGGCATTTGTTGTTGGGGGAGAATGCACGCTGAAATCCAACAGCCGCCGAGCGCGCTCGACTGACCACGTTACCCCTCTCTCACAGAAGGCTATCTTGAAATGTACCTACTGCATTTTCCACTTCATCTTATTTCCCCAATGTACGTTCGTGTTTCGGTAGTGAGTGAGATGTGCCAGAGCCCATTCCCATCCTATCCCTCCCCATTTTCCCAACCCTTTCTCCAAATCCATTCCTATATCTCCAAAGGTAGGCAGCGCATCCGGGATATGCCAGCATTTGTCATTTTGTACTAATGTTGGCATGTATCGCGGATGTCTATGGGCGACAGTATCCACTTACCATCAGGTGGACTGTATGCTCGTATGCAACCTTCATCCATAAAAAAAACCTTATATATAAAAATACATACCTAAATTTCAACTCACATTTCAAGCACTGGAATACATTTCTATGCTTCCCTTTTATATGTGCGTATATTTCTTTTTCATTACTACATGTAAGTTCACAAACTTTACACATGAATTTATTGTAATGTTTCTTTAAATGCGCCGTTAGATGGCGTTTATTGCGCAACCTCGTGTTGCATATGTCACAAGTATACGTTTCTAGGTCCTAAAAATGAAAGGTTTGTATTTAGACGAGCGTATTTAAATGTATTTAACAAAGCCGGCTACCACAAGCGCTGAGGAACTACACCACCTATGAAAGAGTGGACTCGCCAACCCGTTTGGCCAGTGGTTTTTTAAGGCCATATATACACAAGACAATGTGGATGAGGAGCAGCCCCGGATCTAGGGGGGGGCGGGGGCAAACCGGGGTACTTGCCCCGGGTGGCAATTTAAGGGGGCGCCAAATTCATATATTTAAAAAAAAACTGGTTTCACTAAAGCGCCTAGCACCCAGGGCGCAACGTAATATCGATTGTTCATTTGATTTTGGAACGCATCTAAAGATAATTTTTGAACGCGTCCGTAGTGTGTGATGTCTCTGCCAGGGGAATTCCCGTCGCATCTAGAAATAATCCCGTCGCATTCCGGCAGACAGAAGGGGACGGGGCACCGAAATAAAGCCGAATAAAGCCGATTTCATTCTCCCGGTCACAAAAAATCCCACACCGTATATTTATTTTGTGAGTTTTTTAAAATCATTAATCTCAAATGCTGGAGGGGAATGCTGGCTGGCCAATGTCAAGTTTTTGCCCCGGCTCGGAAAAATCGTAGATCCGGGGCTGAGGAGGCCCTAGTCCTGCAGCGGATACTGAAAGGGCGGATTGCATTTAAATGAGTAACAAAAGACACTAAATAAGCAACAAATCGTGATCCAACTAAACAACCCATTTTCCAATAACTGAAGTAAATAATTTTGTGTTTGGCAGATTTTTAGTATTTTATTTTCCAATAAACATTTATTTTCTAAAACAAAAAAACGTTTTTTAAAAACAAACTTTTATGCAAGCCACGTACTAAAAGGAATAAAATAAGTTTATATTCAATTATTTGTTCTCAACAAGCTTGTCGCGCCAATTGTAAATGGTACCTACTTTTATGAATATTCAGAATATTTAGAATTTTATGAATATTCATGATCCAGAAAAAAATCTAGATTATGTGTATCCACAAATGTGCACTGAGTTCGCATGGTAGATTATGCTAGGGGATGTTGTAACTTTGTAAGCTTATGTTGTACCGTAGTGGAGAGTATGGACTTTACCTGACCATGTTTCCTTTTATTATGCTTCATCAAAGTAGTTTCATTGCTGAATCCTGATAAGCAGTTCTTGGATTTATAATATTCGCTGTGCCTTTCCCGCTCAATACATTTGTGTAATTCTTCTTGGTCTGTAACATGAGAAGTGAGTTTCTTTATCCATATCTTCTATACATGTAAAAAATCGTAAAAAGCCCGTGTCTGTATGTTTTTCTTGTAAAATCGTTGCACTTCTAGAATTTATGTCTGTCTGTTTGAATCGGCATCACGTAAAAACTACTGAATAGAATGAAACTTGGCATAGCTTATGACCTGAGTTAACATTTAGGGTACATTTTATACCAGTATAGTTCTCACGGGTATCCCGAAAGTTCACACGAACGAAGTCGCGGGCATCAGCTATTATGATAATGTAGTTATTATGATCTACCAGAATCATTATAGGCGATTGTAACTAATAAAGTGATGGGGATTTTTTCTTATAGTTAAGTTACTTATAGTTAGTTAGGAAAGAAGTTCTTATAGTCACTTTAAGTGACGAGATTATATGCGATAGTGAGTGATCGGATATTCTAAAAATAGTGATCGCAAATTCGGATGCAAATGGTGCAATTATAAATGATGTTGGGAAGCAATGGCCCGTTTACTTCGCTTGCGGTACGCCGGCGTCGGCCATAACACGGGCGCAGGGTCTTTGAGAACGCCGTGAGCGACGCGGGCTCTTTGGAGGCGTCACGAGCGGCGCTCGGCGCCCCTTAAGACCCTGCGCCCGTGTGCGCCGCACACCTTGCGCCATAGGTAAAGCCGGCATTGGAATGAGGTATGGTTGATTATTTATTTATAACTTACCAATAGTCACTTTCCTAAACAAATCTTCAATCTTCATATCTTCACTTGCAACTATTTTGAATTTCGGTTTTTTATTCTGCAAAGCTCTCTTTTTCGCCCATCTATTATTGCTTTTATTCTTTTTAACATCAATTTTAACTTCCTCTTCTTTTAAATCGTTTTTTACTTCCAAATCAAAATTTACGTCTTCATTATAGATGTCTTCATCCGTAAGGTCGGTGTTGTCATTTTTGTCTGTTTGCGTGTCTTCTTGTTTTGTGTCTGTGTGTATTTGTGTGTTTACGTAAACTGTGTTTAGATGTGTATCATTCAGTACTATTGTGGTTAGGTTTGATAGAGTTCCGTATAAATAGGCCTGGAAAAAACAGATTTCAATAAATGATTTTTTTGTAAAATTATCTTATTATTAAAAAGAGAAAACAGTAATTATTATAACGATGAGCAGCATTTATTTATATTTAAAAAACTTTATTGCCTAAGTAGTCAAACTGAATTCCTTATTTATTCATTGTAACAATTACAAAATTGTATTGAAATATCCTTTATAAATATCATAAGATCATTACTGTTTAAAAAGAATAAAAAATGACTATTAATTGTTAAAAAATAGGTCAAATATTTGGTCAATCAATTTATATCTTCTCGAGAGTAAAAGCAAGCAACCTGCTACAAGTAACTTCTGTAATTTGCATTTAAAATCATTAATATCTTGTGACAACTAGCAACTATTGTTAGTTAGTCTTTAGTGAAAACTATGACTTTCTACACTTTATAATTCAGCACTATTTTTTCAAACAAACCACTCCCTCTTTCCCGCCACATACATAATAGTGAGTAGTACAGAGTAACAAAATCAGAGCCTTCATTTAAATAAAATACTTTATTGGGACAAATATCAGATAAAAATACAATAAAAGTTAATAGTTTTAATGAATCAAATTTATATGATTATAGTGTCTTGGTTTTGTTTACTGGAGTGTTGTAAACTTAAGTTAATCATAAGTTTTTTGGAACAAAGTTACTTTACGCGGCTTGCGGTAGGTGTGATTCGAGAGAAAGTGTAACGTCACGTAAGATTTTTACCCTCTCCATACGCCTTTCTCTCGCTCGGAAACAGTATGGTCACGATTCTCGCGATCGTGCCAGTTCGTCGGTATTCGGTAAATTTCGTCAGCGGGCCGATCGCTAGTTCTCTCTTTCAGAACTATACCTCAGATTTTATTTCGAATTACATACGGAGTTTAAAAAAAATGCGTGAGGATCTTCGTTCCTGGCGAAGGTCCCCTGACCGCTTTTTTTCTCTTTAAGTGAACTATTTAATGTTCTTTGAGAAATAAATTTCTTTTAAGGGAAACCGGAATTCACTGTTAAGATGGTGAAGGCATTATTTATTTAACACTGTATATTATACTAGCGACCCAGACCCGGCCTCGCTTCGCTTCGGTTTATGTTTTTTTTTTCAAAATAAAATATAGCCTATATTAGACACGGATAATGTAGCTTCCTATTTGTGAAAGAATTTTTGAAATCGGTTCAGTAGTCCCAGAGATTACCCCCAACATACCCACAAACAAACACACAATTTTACCTCTTTATTATATTAGTATAGATTGTACAGGTGTGTCTGATTACTTCCCCAAGTCTGAATATAACCAAAAAGGTAAACAAACATACCTGTCTCAACTTCAGCATCTCGTTAGCTCTATAAACACGACATTGGAACTGCATGATCTTTTGTAGTGTCGCTTTGCACTCCCAACACACTTCTATTTGATGCTCGCTCTGTGAAAAATGCATTATTATGTCGAAACTCTGATTTTAACATTATTTAAAAGAGCACTTTAAACTGTACAAACTCATATTTTTTTCATAATTTTGTCGCCAAAATTATGAAAACTAGTCAATAATTAGTTTTAGTTATTTTGTAAACATATATTTTTTTTTAAAGAAGACAAGCATTAATATATCGCTTTAGAGAAAGTAATAGTAATTATTATTTTAACGATATATAATATTTAAAAAAACAAGAAAAACAGTAAAAAGTTATCTGATCCGACATTTTACAGTTATTTTGCTGTACTGAAAAGTTATCATTCCACTGAGGGTGATTTCTCTTTATATGTATAAGATAATTGTAGATACTAGAAACCGATCCGTGAAGTTAAAATCAAAATATCTAGAGTTGTTAAGAGTCTAAGTTTACTTTGTTTGGTACTTACTTGAAATGCATAATCAGATGCAACTATTCTATAAATACTCGCATATTCTCCTAAAGGCTGTAACGTGCGACCGATGCTAAGACAAGTGCTGCATATTATTCCATTTTCTTTATCAAATTCATGCTTAATTTCCGTTTCAGACATCATTTTATCATAATTTTGTGCACACATACATGCAGGTGAAATTTTAGAATATATCTATATCATATTATGAGCGAAATATACTATAATTTCAGACAATTATTAATTATGAATAAATACACGTTTTGATAATTGTAAATAAAAATTATCGGAAGTACTGAAATAAAAACCATAAGAATGAAAAAACAATAAGTTGTTGACATCAGTGACCGACATTGACAGTATTTTTTGTTTACATTTTCATTGTGACGTGCTGTAGATGACACGATTTGTCGGACGATGTCGCTTATTAATAACTATGTAAAGTCAGTCAGTAGTTAGTCGAAAGTCAATATTTAAAAAATAACTACATGGATTTGCAAACACTAGGGTAGACTGCAGATAGACGCAGATAGATAGGGTAGACGGTAAAATACAATAGTGTTCTATGTAGCTCTGGAATTGTTTAATTCGTATGTGAAAATGGAACATTCTTGTACGTAGTACTTAACTGCTTTATAGAGAAGTTGCCAACCAAGTTCCTTTGATAAGAATGTATGATGTGTAATCTTAATTTAGTTTATTCCCATATCGATGCTTCAGAAGCACTAATGATGCAATTGCGAACGAACTTAACACCAAGACTAGTAGCCAGACTAAACCGTGTACCCATAGGCCTGCTAGCATTATTATATGTCACTTTGTAAAGTGCGATTTCACTCTTTAATAATTTAATTATGATGTGGTGCATTCTTTTATATTGTCAAAGGACGGTTATCGTACATTTGGCACTAATGTTCTATTTTGTGTATTTGTTTTATTTTGTTATATGTTGGTTGCTAAAACTCCTGTATTGATTATTCTCTTTTTTCACATATTGTTTTATGTCTACCTAGTTTTATTTACTTTTCTATTTCTATTTGGCCATACCAGTGTCTACATAAATTTAAAAAGATGACAGAGTGATAGTTTATTTATATTGTCTATGGTGATAGTAGAGTTAAGTACAGTGATAATATCGTATATTTGTTTTTATTTATTTATTCTATTTTTCATATGAATATGTGAAGACTTGTTCAGGATTTCTAAAATTATTTTCCATTTATTGATTAGAAATATGTACGAATTTGAGATTAAACCAGAATTTAATCAATATGACGATAAATATTGCAGCGCTTGTCTCAGCTCAAACAGAAAGCTTTCTCCTTTGGGAGGTTTAAATTTGATTTATCACAAAGTTTGCGACAGTAAAGTCACTGTAAGTAATTAGGAAATAAGGATTTTAAACATTTTTTTATATAAGCGACGATAGACGAGCTGATGGTAAGTGGTCACCTTCGCCAATGGACACATGAAACACCTCGGCTGCCCCTTATCAAAACCTAGTAAGGAACACATTTTAAAAAGATATGCTTTAACTGATCCATCTATATCTGTTTTTGTGCTGTACAATAGTGGTCGAGCCTATTTTTTAATTGATTAATATTCTCAGATGTTATGAATTTCTTAGGTAATCCATTGCATTGATTGACCGATATTTGTAATGATTTTTCTAGTACTAATGCTTTGATGTCACAAAATATTTTTGATGAAATTTGTTATATAAAACCAGCCTTGAAAAGACACTCATAATAAGGTATAATATTTATACCTCTGTCTGTGTGCATCCTTTTGAACCATTATAATTAAATTTTATATTTTCAGTCTTTAACAAGAGAATTACTAATGTGTTGGGAATGCACGGCAGTTTTAAAAAAAGTTTTGACCTTTAAAAGAAAAGTTCATGAAGCTCAGAAGATATTGTACCAGTATTATATTAAAGATCAGGTAGGTTTATTTCTTTATAAATCAATAAAGAACTGTGACTGCACTGCAACCACCCCTTTCAGTATCTCCTGTTGGACACAGGCATCCTCAACGACATTGAGGGATGTATGGCCTTACAATGTTACCCTGTCTAAGCGGGTTGGCGAGTCCACTCTTGTTGAGGTGGTCTAATTCCTCTGGGCTTGTGGTAGCCGCTTTATTATCCCTTACTCACCTTTAATGACACCCACTATATTAATTTTTTTTTATGCATTTTATAAAAAACCTTACTATCATGTGGATCACCAACTAATCTGCCATCTCCAAAAAAGACGAATGACCATTGGAAGGGACATTGGCTATTTCCCAGGTTTAATTCATCATCCCCAGTAACAGGGAGGTTGAGAAAGAAGGTACCATCATTTGACAATATACAACTGCAGAAAGTGATAAGCCGCTAATAAACAGACCATATGTAGGATCCATCCTCATTATGGTTCTAATAACACCATAATGTGATGAAGTGATGATAGCTTAAGGGGTATATATGTTTTTTTTATCCATAATCTGTCTAAAATTACTGATATTTAATTTTTTAGCACCCGCCAACCTCTTCACTGTCTAATCTGGTGCTAACAACGACAGATGTAGAAATAGATATTAAATATAGAGAAAATGACGCAAATGAAATAGCAGATACAATTCAAGGTATAAACGAGTTGAAAGACATGATAACTGACATTAAACAAGAAATTGATTCTAATGACAATTTTGCCAACAATAATGATTATATATATCAAGATGATATAAAAGAAGAAATAACTTCAAATGTTGAACCGGAACAATGTCGTAACATTTCAAAAAATAAACGGCCAGTCAAAAGTAATGAACACAAATTTTCAAAATTTCAAAAACTGACAGGTAATCAGAAATACAGAATAATCACCGACATAAAAGATAAAAATTTAAGACAGAAGATAAAGATACATGCGAAGGAGTTAAAGGATTGGCTGGCGAAAGAAAGAAACAGTACTATTTATAGAAGCTTGTCTTTCAAATGTGAGAGGTGTTTTTGTGCTTGGGAAGAGGAGGAAAAACTTATTGCACATAATATTAAGTGTCATGATGAGGTAATACATTTTCACTTTTGTGTGGGTTTGACATCTGATGTCCAATATGAACACTTATGAACTTATGTCCAAAATAGTTGTGGAACCCCAATAGGGTTCCACAACTAATGTCAAAGATGAATAATGTCAAATACACTAAAAATTACAAATTGTTCAATACTGATTTTAGTCCATTGATTTTAGGCCAAAAGAAATATTTGTCAAAGCTACCAATTTTTTGAAATGTATGACGAATTTCCGAATTTCCTTTAGGACAAATTTCATATTGTTTTTTTTGGTCAATTTGCATATTTGACATATTTCATTTTGGCCAAATTTAATATTGGACTTTTGGTCATTGCTTGGGCGTAATTACGAATTGGACAATAATTCAGTTCACCAAGCAAAGTAAGGCAAGTTTTGACGCGTGTTTGTAATTGACTTTCATTAAACTCATGCATCGTTAAGCTCACAAAGTGGGTACTCCACTTTCTGACTCCACTTTCCCAATTTGACGCAAATGAATCAATATCGTTTTGTCAGTTACGCCGAAGGCTGCTGCTAACTTAGACATAGTTTAAGATGAATCTGCTTCCACTATTGCTTTCACTCTGTCATTATCGACTTTGGTCTCCGATCGTCCATGGGTCCAATCATGAAGTCGAAATTTCCAGAACAGAAACGATCAAACCAAAAACACACCGTGCATTCGTATGCGGTGTTTGATCCGTACACATCGTTGATATTGCGTGCCGCCTGTTGCTGCCACGACGGAACTCATGTTCGAAAATAACGCGAATTTTTAACTTGCCCATGGTCAAACATGACGATATCTAAGCAAAAAGTCGTTTGACGGAAAAACAAATGAATAACTGACCTTAAAAAGAATGTCATAGCTTTGAATTGAAATTAATTTGAATTTAGAATTCCAAGCCAAACGCAAAATCACTAAGTTCAGTGTGGGCACTGTGAACTGACAGCAATTTCAAGGACCTAATAATATATTATAGTATATGTTGGGATTATACTGTAATGATTCGCTATGATTCGGTAATGAGTGAGATATGTCAGAGTCCATTCCCATCCCATCCCTTTTCCATTTTCCCAACCCTTACTCCAAATACATTCCTATATCTGAAAAAGTAGGCAGCGCATCTGGGGGACGTGCCAACGTTTCTCATTCTGGACTATTGTTGGCATGTATCGCGGATGTCTATGGGCGACAGTATCCACTTACTATCAGGTGGACTGTATGCTCGTCTACAGTCGTCGTCCATAAAAAAAAATAATGTATCTAAGTAGCACTTGAAAGGCCATAACTTGTTAATCTGTACCTTATAATCGATTCCACCAGAGCAAGATTCTAAACGGTATGTGATTTTTGATAAATAGATCATTTACAGAAGGACCATTTCACAAACAGTTCGAGCGAGAATATTGTATACAATTCAAACCACATACAATTCTCTCCCACAACTCTTAACACGATGATAAAAACTCGACATTAACAGCTATTTAAACTAGCTTTTGACTGACGTTCGAGAAACTCGCGTCCGAGAAGCTCTCCTTGTGTAAATGAACCATAAGGCTGAAGCTACGCTATATAACGGGTTGCGAAGCGAAATGTAAGGGATGTGATCAAATGTGATGATTTTCCTTGTTATTTAAAAAATAATAACCAAGGTAACGGAATCGTTTCTGGGTAGGAAAGACTTTTCAATCGACTTTTACTGTACGCCGAGAAATGCCGAATGATTTATCCGACTGTCCAATCATTTTACAGCTCAAATACTAATTTTATTAACCTCCCGGATGTTTGAAAAAAATCGCTTAAATCATTATTTCTCATAATTTTTAGACTATTGGCGACTATTCTTGCGACATTTGCACAACTCGACTTGCGACTAAGTCGCAACTGGAGTCGCACATCAAAAAACATTATTACATACGACAATGTATGGTGTGTGGTCACAAATGTTACACAAGCAATATTATGGTACGTCATATGGAAGTACATAGAGGTCTTATTCGGTGTTTGGATTGTGGTGGATATCTTAGGTAAGTTTTATATTTATTATGGACCTACCTTTTTTCTAGCCTGGATTTCGTCCTGGAAATGTTTAAAGATCATTTATGTAACGTGTCACCGACATAAGGCAAAAAACTTAAATGCGACAACTAATTTAAATTAAACTAGAGACTCGCCCTCGCTTCGCTTCGGTTTATAAGAGTATTTTTTCAAAATTTCAAAATAAAATATAGCCTATATTAGACACGCATAATGTAGCTTCCATTTGTGGAAGAATTTTTGAAATCGGTTCAGTAGTTCCAGAGATTACCCCCAACATACCTACAAACACACAATTTTACCTCTTTATTATATAGATAAATTATTAGTATAGATAAGTCTTTTAGTAAAAAAAAAGAAATTATTGTAGGGAATGAATCAAAAGGTACAAACAAAGTTTTATTGTTGTATCTAGAGCATTCGTAGCGCTCATGCAGTACAGGTTAATGACCGGGTGTGGCGCTGATGGCGGCGCGCGTAGAACGATAGATATACTAGAAATGAACAATAAATTACGAAAAAAAAAATATGCAAAAAACTGGTAGAATCAAGTCTACCCTCGACACCAAACAACCCATTTTCAACTTTTGCGTTATTTCTGTGACACCTTGTATTTTGTATGTGTTTGTATATGTCGGTATAAAATTCAGTCTAGTGCCTAATTTCATCATTATCTTGTCTTACCTGTATTGGCGATACATGCCAACATCAGTCCAGAATGACAAACGTTGGCACGCCCCCGGATGCGTTGCCCACCTATGGAGATTAAGGAATGGATTGGGTAAATGGGGACGGATAGGATGGGATGGGATTGGGCTCTGGCATATCCCGCTCACTACCGAAACACTTACGTACATTGGGGAAATACGATAAAGGTACGGCTGAGGGAATGCAGCGTGCACTCTCCCTGTTACCTTTCTCATCATTAAATACCACTTTTAGCGACCTACCCTCATATCATCGCCACCACAAAGCGATACACAGCGTGTGCTATTGTGATTACTGCGGACGGAGGTGTATGACTAAGCGCACTCTAGAGAAACACTTCAAGAGGTACGACACTTATTAAATGGATACAGTAAGATTGATTATAGGTATTGCATCTTAATATGTACTCGTATATATATATAAGGTCGATTATTTTCTCTTGTTAAGGATTGTCAAATGAAACTAACTATATTGTGTTGCTTCGGTATACAAAGAAACGACATATAATGTTTATTCTTCAATCCTTTCTACAATCTATTATTTTTCCTTACAATACTCTTATTTATCTTTACCCGCAATTTTGACAGCCACCACGATTCTCTTCACCTGACGCCATATTCCCATATCCTACACTGTTTTACCGACACTATGATAGTTGTACCGACAGCGCGGAGCGCGGCAAAACTCGAATGAAAGAAATATATTTTCTTTACATATATATATTTCTTTCATTTATTTTAACATTCTATCTTAGGTCTAAATACGTTTAAAATTAAATATAAATATTTTCTATTCTCAAAAACAACTGCCACTTTGAATAAGTGTTTTACCTTTTTATCTGAAGTAGCCATAATTACACAGTTTATAAACACTTTTATTCTCTCTTCGTATTTGTCAACCTTCTTATCTGAAGTAGCCATAATTACACAGTTTATAAACACTTTTATTCTCTCTTCGTATTTGTCAACCTTCTTATCTGAAGTAGCCATAATTACACAGTTTATAAACACTTTTATTCTCTCTTCGTATTTGTCAACCTTCTTATCTGAAGTAGCCATAATTACACAGTTTATAAACACTTTTATTCTCTCTTCGTATTTGTCAACCTTCTTATCTGAAGTAGCCATAATTACACAGTTTATAAACACTTTTATTCTCTCTTCGTATTTGTCAACCTTCTTATCTGAAGTAGCCATAATTACACAGTTTATAAACACTTTTATTCTCTCTTCGTATTTGTCAACCTTCTTATCTGAAGTAGCCATAATTACACAGTTTATAAACACTTTTATTCTCTCTTCGTATTTGTCAACCTTCTTATCTGAAGTAGCCATAATTACACAGTTTATAAACACTTTTATTCTCTCTTCGTATTTGTCAACCTTCTTATCTGAAGTAGCCATAATTACACAGTTTATAAACACTTTTATTCTCTCTTCGTATTTGTCAACACCTTAATATGTACTCATATATATATATTTATTTCATTTATTTTTTTACTTTTAATTTGACTACTATACTTTTCCATTTATCCTTAATTTACTTTTGTCCGTGCGTCACCGACGGCTCCACTGAAAATCAGCGCGGTGACTGACACAGTCACAGCGACACTCGGTCACAGCATATGCTGTGTTGGAGAACGCTTCTAGAAGAGAGTTTTCAATTTATTAATTTACATTGTTTTTATTTTAATATTGTAAAGGCGACGCAGTTCATAGTCGTAAGATTATCAATGCTACAAATGTTATGCTTTATGTTGATCTAATAAAGCATATTCCGAAGATCCTGGTTTCTCCTCATGGTAGCTCAAGTAATATACACAAACGAGCAACTGGAGAGCTTCCTCCAACTGGAAAGATTCCTCCAAAAAATGTTTATTCAAATGTTTGTAGAACTTCATGAATACTATTCACCGTTTGTATGTTCATATGTAAATGTATCGTGACGTCGAATGTTGCTCAACACTTTATTAATTTTCAAAATGAAAGATGAAATCCCATGCAAACCATCCAACCAGCCCTGTCAGTATCCACTGTTACTAGGCTTCCTTCATGCACATTGTCTCGTGCATGAGGGATGTACGCTGGCCAAGCGGGTTGGCGAGTCCACTCTTTTAAAGCTGGTCTAATTCTTCAGTTCTTGTGGTAGCGACTTTGTTATCCCCTAGTCGCCTTTTACGAAACCCACCGGAGACAGGGGTGGTGCTATTTGATAGCCACACGACACTGGGATGTGCACACTACGTGCGCGAGCAGTTGAGCTTTGCGGCACGATAATAATCATATTCTATAGTGTCGATCGATATCGAAGTAATTTTCTTACACGTCCGGCCCTAGTGCTCGCTTATCGCATTCCCTCCGGCGCTCCACTGCTCACGCGCCGAGACACGTTACTTTTTGCATTACATCTGCGTTAACTTCAAGGCTGTTCATTTAAACCACTACCAGTTTACCTATACGTGAACATCGGTGTTCATTATTGCATCTATTGTATTTATAATTGGTTGATTCAAATAAATAAACATGCAACTCAGAAAGCCTGAATTTCGTAATTTTTAAAGATATAATCCATGCATTCCACGAAGACGCGCACCACATTTATTTGAAGCGCTTAACAGTGCAAGTACGCGTAACACTGCACGTGTGGGAGTTCTATCGATACGCACTAATTAGGGATATTTGCTCACGCACACTAATATAAATCAGCCAATCAGGAGAGAGCATTCCAATTTAGTGTCGCGGACTGGAAAGATTCTCTACTTCCTTTTATATTTCTTACTTAACATAACTATTATTAATTAGACACATGATGTTTAAATGAAACACGTGTTATATATTATATTTAAATTTAACATACAATTTTACAATTTACTATACAATACTTTGCTAATAATAATAATAATTTAAATCGTTAATCTTTATTAAAACATCATTATTAATATGACAAAAAAGATAAGATTTTAGTCCGATTTGCAAACTATACACGTTTCATAAATGAAATATATTTGAATCATATTGTTCTTTTTTAATTTAATAATAAATAACTATTTTATAATATCTTAAGAATCTTAATAAAAAAACTGAATCTGTATCAAATCATTTAAATTTATACATCGCTACGCGTATTGTAAAAAAAAAGTGGAGCAACTTTCACGATTGGAATTCGCAGTGACGTTGAACTAAACAAACCATGTGGTCTGAGTGGTGGTCGACTCGATACTGAAGTCTGAAGTTCGAGCTAACCTCTCCGTACGCCGCGCATGCCCCACATAGAAAATAGCACGGGGAGCGCCATCGTGTAATTCATGGACTATATCGTATAAAATAATTTTTCAAACCTTTTTATGTAGGTAAGAAATAATAAAAATTGGACAATTGTTTATTTAAACAAATCGTTTATCTTTAGACATCACACTGCAGCTTACGTTTGCAAAATTTGCAACAAACAAATGAAGAACTACAAGACTTTATGCGCACACAACAAGTTGAAACATGTCGTAACGTGCAATGAGAGCAGCTACTGCGTACAGTGCGACAAGCAGTTCGACAACGTCGCGCTATTTAAACGTCACCTGCAGAGCAGTGTCGCGCATGCGAACGAGAGGCAAGCGAGGTATGCGCACATGATTTCTGCCAATTACCACTTTTATCTACCGTTTATGTGTTACTTACAATTGCTGCTATAATTTGCCCTGTTTTTTATATTTTCTACCATTTTTTACCATAATCTACTGCACGGGCGTAGCCAGGTTTTAGTATGGGGGGGGGGGGGGGTCAAGATAATAAAAACAAAAAGGTGCATGAAATGACATTAAAATGAAAAATGTGAAAAAAAAAACAGAAGGTTGATTTGATTCTGTTTTTCTTTCTATTCATGTATCAGTGAATATTCATGAGAGCCGAACCGAATTAATTAATTAGCCAAAAGAGCTAAGAGGTAGAGGTAAAAAAATTAACTGAAACATCACGTTACGCAGCAGGCATCCGTGCGATTTTTAGATTTTTTAAAATCAATGGACGATATATTTCGATTTTTGATTAAATTACTTAAATAAAATCCGTTCACATGTCTGACAAATTGACAATCTAATTAAAAAAATAAATAATTATGTAATTAATGTAAAATATTAATGTAATAATTTATACTACTCGCCTCTCTTTATTTCAACATAATATTAATGTAATATTTTGAACCCCCCACCCCCACCCCCCGGCTACGCCCGTGATCTACTGTTACCATTTCCTACTACACTTTCTGCCAATATTTTCCACCATAATCTACAATTTTCTTTATAACTTTCTTTCTATTTTAAGTGAACAGTAAAATTTATAGATGTGCCTGTTTGCAATTTTTTTTTTTTTAGAAAACGATCCAAAATCCCATGTCCGGATTGTGGCAAACTGTACTCCAGAAAAGTCTATATGACGAATCACTATAATTTTGTTCACGCGAAACGCTCTAAATATCATTGTATTGATTGTAATAAGGTATGTTTAAAATAAACAATATAATAGAGAGGTAAAATTGTGTGTTTGTTTGTATGTTGAGGGTAATCTCTGGAACTACTGAACCGATTTCAAAAATTCTTTCACAAATAGGATGCTACATCCGTGTCTAATATCGGCTATATTTTATTTTGAAATTTTGTAAAAAAAAACTTAGAAAGCGAAGCGAGGGCGGGTCACTAGTTGAAAATAAGCGGTACATATGCTTCTTAAGGGGAAAACATTTGATTAAGGCACAGCTCAATAGCTCTAGTCGTGGGATCGGGCCGGTCTGATGCACTTTCTAAGGGTAGTGTTTTTTACCCTTGAACGCTATCGACACCTTTCATTCTCACGCAGTAGAATGCTCAAGACGCCAACGATGACTTGAAGCGTCATCTAAAAGTAACAACTTTTGTTTTCTTTCAATTTTTTTCTGACCTTGAAGAAAAGTTATTTTTTTAAGTGGCTTTAATAAATGTACAGGGTGATTTCAGTACTTCCTAACACGTACACGATTCAAAGAGCACAGACAATATCAACACGAAGGGATGCAAAAGGAGAGAAATAAACTGTGCAATATATGTGGAAGGGGATTTTCAGTAAGTATTTTTTTTATGGAAGAAGATGGTAGATGGGCACACAGTCCATACTGTCGTTCATAGACATCCGCCATACATGCCAACATTATTCCAAAATGCAAAACTTGACCCCCGAATGCGCTGTCTACCTTTGAAGATATGGGAATGTATTTGGAGTAAAGGTTGGGAAAATGCGAAGGGATGGGATGGGAATGGGCACTGGCATATCTCACTCACTACCGAAACCCGTAAGTACATTGGGGACATTTGATAAAGTAGACAATGCAGTACATTCCAAGGTAATCTGTGAGGCCACTCGATCGTGCCCAGCGGCTGTTGGATTGCGACGTGCACTATTTCTCTTCACACAGGATGTTATCAAACCTTTCCCGAATTTGTTTATGTTATGTTTTGGCATTGGTCAACCAAAATACATAGATTGATAATTCCACGTGATAAAATTATGTACATGAGTGATACCAGTGGTACAAATATAATTACTTACAGTGGTTACTTTCACGATACACGAATAGTAATATTATAATTACGGTTTTTTTTATTAATTAATTTACTTAAAATCAAATACATTACCGCAAAATAAATAATAAAAAATACATTTCGGTTTATATAGAAAAAGTTTTGTTTTCATTTATTTCTAAATTTCTTATATTTTTTTTACATTGTCAACACCCGTTATGTCAAAAATATTGCAGTTATCGTGAAATAAGGTAAACTATCAATAACGTGTTCTCGGTAGTTTTTGCTGGCAAGTGACAGACTGAATTGACAGTAGGTAAATTTGACCGCCTTACAAATGCCAGTCTTTTGAAGCTGTAACGCTACCATCTTTGTATTTTGGTTGATGGAGAGACAATTTAATCTTATCTAAATCAATCGGAGGGAAGTCTACTTACTTGATGGATTTAAAATTGTCTTTAGACAGGAATGATAATGAGGTACCTATATTTATTTTTGATAAATTATTTATCCTTTTTGTTATTTTTAACTTATACGTGTCACCGAAATAACACAAAATCCCAAAAATAATAATTTAAAATATATAACACCGTAACGAAAATTAAAATTATTTTAAGGAACAAATCAATGTAAGGTTTTGTGTTCCTGTCTAAAACGTTCGTAGCGCTCATTACTCGACACACGCTCGCGGCTCCGGCGATGCGCGTAGAATGAACCTATTTTAAAAACTGGTAGAGACGATTCTACTCTCGGCCTATTTTCAGTTTTTGTATTATTTCAGTGACAGCTTGTATATTTATACCTCACATTCCACTTCAATAAAGTTTTTTTAATAAAAAATAAATGTGCTACTCAGCGGGTTTTTTGTTTTTTCAATCAGACCTTCATATTCTTTTTAGACGAACAAAATCCTAACGCACCACATTCGTACGCACACGGGCGAACGACCACATGAATGTGTATTCTGCAACGCGAAGTTCGCGCAAATGACAGCTCTACAAAATCACGTCAAACACATACATATGGGGCTCAAACGGAGCAGTAAATAAATGAGGTTATAGTCAGTTGCAGTTTTATTATTTTCCCAAAAAATAAATACATTACAGCCTAAATAAACTTTTACCGGAACTCGAGAAACGCAGTCGACGGACGTTTAGTTTGATTTTTATTATAAAAAATGTGTACTGTGGGTTTTGTGCTTTGATATTGATAGTTTAATTAAAGTCATACGTTTAACTTTACGCACAAACACTTACTATAGCTATTACATCATAAAACTCACAAAACACATTTTTTATAATAAAAATCACACTAAAAGTAGACTGCGTTTCTCGAGTTCCGGTAAAAGTTTATTTAGGCTGTAATGTATTTATTTTGTATTATTTCATAACGTAAAAAAAATATCAATGTTTTTTTTATAACATGTATAAACCGCGCGCGGAAGGTTTGCCAATAACCTCCCGTCCTGGTTTCCTCGCCCGCGTATATTATAATCTTTTTGTGTTTAATTGTTAGACTTTCTTTTTTGTCCGTTATCAATGCATGTCGTCATCGGCAAACCTTCCGCGCGCGGCTTATAATCTATACTATTCTATACTGATATAATAAAGAGAGTGCGAATTTTGTGAATTTGTGTGTATGTGGAGAATAATCTCCGGAACCACTGCACCTATTTGAAAAATTCTTTCACCATTTGAAAGGTACATTATTCCAGATGGACATAGGCTATATATTATGTGCCATGCAACGCACGCCGGGCACAGCTAGTAAGTTATAATGAGGACATATATGTATACGTATTGAAATTTTTCAGTACGTTTTGAAAAGTTTACACCGTCATAATGTTGCTACTACTGAACCGGTTGGCTTATCTTCGATCGTAACTAAGATTTAAATCCAAACTACATATTTGAACCCAAATTTATATTAAAATCGGGAGTCATTTATTAAGTCCACACGACTCCTATTTTCGCTGAAATCGTTTCACAAATTAATAGTTGCTTTTGACTTTTACTCGTAGGTGAACACGTTTTAGTTAGAATTTTCGCTCGCACATATAAAATCGACCCGTAACAATAATCCTAAATCTACTTTTTCGATGGCATAAAGACGGCTTAAAAATACTAGTATTTAGGTTAACAATTCTCATCAAAAATGGGTACTGTCATATTAAATTGGTAGTTGTCAACTTGTTTTTCTGCATATCTTTTCTTGTAAATATTTTAATTATTTTTCACATAAAACATGAATGAGACATTAGGAATATGTCAGACATGTTTAAGTAGTGAACGGCAGTTGTATTCTCTGCAAAAACTGCAGTCCTTTTTACGAGATCTTAAAATTTGTGAGGTTATTACTTTAAATATTATAACACCACTTTGTAGAGGGAGAGTACACGCTGCATTCCCACAGCCCACAGTTACCCCTCTCTCACAGAAGACTACCTTGGAATGTATTGCATTTCCCACTTTATCATATTCCCCAATGTACGTACGTGTTTCGGTAGTGAGTGAGATATGCCAGAGCCCATTTCCATCCTATCCCTTCCCATGTTCCCAACCCTTCTCCAAATCCATTCTTTGGTAGGTAACAATCCAACAAAGGTAGGCAGCGCATCCGGGGGCGTGCCAAAGTTTGTCATTTTGGACTAATGTTGGCATGTATCGTGGACATCTATGGGCGGCAGTATCACTTACCACCTGGTGGACTGTATGTTCGTTTGCCACCTTCTTACCCCCAGATGTGCTGCCCACCTTTGCAGATTAAGGAATGGATTGAGAAAATGGGGAGCGATAGGAGGATGGAATATCTCACTCACTACTGAAACACTTACATACATAAATGATAAAGTATGAAATGCAATACCGTCCAAGGTATTCTTCTGTGAGAGAAGGCTAACGTGGCCAGTCCAGTGCGCCCAGCGGCTGTAGGAATGCAGCATGCAGTCTCCCCCAGAAATTATCTATTGTACTTCATAATTTATGTAAATATGTATTTATTTAAAACTACATTACAGAATATTTTTTCAGTAGATATACAGTTACTGGTTAATAGAACAGTTCCTTTCAGGGGTGGTAGTGTGGAGTGTAACTTATTATTCACCAGGCCAGATATTATACCCTGGCCAGAAGTTGATAGTTTCGGAGATATTTAAGATATCTATGTACCATCAATAAAACTCAATTATTTTGTTAATTAAAGATTCTCTATTGATTTTTTTAAAGATTAAAGATTTTTTTAAAGCTTCCTTGAGTATTGCAGTGAACTGATACAAAAATAAAACCACCTAGAAGAATAAAGAATAATAAATGAGGGACACTTATTATTATTTTAATTGTGTGCTAAAATAACATAACATTGTGTGCAAACAAAAATAAGTGAATGTGTGTTGCAGTAACAAAAAGGATAACTAATTCAGCATATAGCTGTGAAACAAAAGGAAATGAAGCATTACTGGTGATAATTTGCTAGGGCCTTGTAGTACACCTCGGATTTTCTGCAACACGGGTTTTTTCACTGAGAATTCATGGTTGGCACTTCACCTGCATCTATTTTGTGTAGCAGATGTCTGTAGGCAGTGGTAACAATCTGGTCTCCTATACAAAACCTCATGCACATTGTGCCTTAAAAGGGCACGCTATCCAACCGGCTTGGCAAATTTACTCCTTTAGAGATGTAGAGATGTACGGGGATGTAGTTCCTTTAGAGAGGAACTACATCCTCGTGGTAGTGACTTTGTTATCCCTTAATCGCCTTTTACGACACCTGCGGAAAGAGAGAGTGGTGCTATTCTAAGACCACCACACTGCCACATAAGATAAAAATAAAAAGAAGATAATTACATTACAATAAAAATATATTGTTTCAGATAAATGATGCAGCAGGCAGTGTGTGTTGGGAATGCAGAAGCCTTATCTTAAAGTTCTTTAAATTCAAGGTAAAAATATGTAAAGCTCAGGAGGCTTTGTGTCATATACAAAAGGTAAAATTATTTATAGGCTTTTAAATCTAGCTTGATAACAATGACAGCTGTTAAAGTGCCTTGAATAATGTTGGGACAATAATAATCAAATCGAGGTAATGTGTTTATTGACCAGTGTTATGCACTTTAAATAAAAAATATGTGCATGTTACCTATGGCAAAAACTTTCTGTGACTAGGTTTTTATAGATTACCTAATCATATTTATAGCACTATTCCAGGTACTTTGACAGCTGTCATTGTAATCTTGCTAGATTTAAAAGACTGTAATTTTTTATATTTGACCACTTATACTAATCTCTTCTGAAAAATACACCTATAATGATTAATGCTGCACTTCTAGTATGGGACGCCCTCTAGCAAGGTGGACTGACTACTTGAAGAAGTTCACTGGTGTGGTTGGATGAGAAGAGCTGAAGAGTGGAGGCGAGCCGCGGGAGAGGCCTATATCCAGCAGTGATAAAAAATACCAGATAACCTTTGGGTAGAGGAAATAAATATTTTAATAGGTAGATAGATATGTATGATTTGATCACTCTATTTGTAATGTTTATTTTTTTCAGAACAAAAACCGAAAATGCTTAAGCACGTTAGGAATTTCCAATGATAAGGCTTATAATTATGAATTCCAATACAGTTATGACCCACTCATACATACAATTGATGAACCAAAAACAATTAAACAGGAACGGGATGAAAACATTGATACACTCATCATATATGATGATTCTGAAATGAAAAACCATGTGAAACACAATCTTTCCACAGATGATGATTCTATAGACAATGTAGAAGACTGCGACTATGATAATGTAACCATAGATAATCGAAATGAGTGTCGGGAAATTTTAACCACTGAGAGTAACAAAGGTACTTACAATGAATAATATTCTTCGTTTTGATTGAAGAAAAACATCACTCATCCCGTCGTCATGTCAACGACTCGATGAATTCGATATTTTCCTTTTAAAAAAAATGAAAGTTTAACCCGACCGCAGAAAATTATAAAAACAATAGATTAGCACTAAAAAAAAAAGTTGGAGAAATAATTTTAATACTTGAATTCAATAATCTTTACCCTTCACTTCTTTAACTTACTTTACATGTTACTGTTTTTTTCATTATTATAATAACGTTTAGACCTTTTATTTATATTATATATACTTAAATGATTATTTGTGGAGATTTTAAATGGCATGTCTATTAATTAATTTTTTTCGTTATATTAATTCAACAATATTTTTAACACATGGGAGAGCGTTTAAAGCGTTTTAAAAAAGTGTGTGTAATTTTCCTTAAAAATAAATAAATAGAATTAGCATGGCTAATGCTACACCATGTGTCACTGAAGTAACACAAAGGCTGACAATATTTTAGGTTGTTCAATATTGAGGGTAGAATCGATTCTACCAGTTTTTACGTAGGTTTTGTTTCATAACTAATTTCTCATTTCTAGTATATCTTTTATTCTGCGCGCAGTAGCGTCCTCTGCACGTCGCTCGCAACGCACCCGGTCATTACCCTGTTCTGAGTAATGAGAGTTACGAATGTTTTAGATAGAACAACAAAACTACACTGGATGTAACTTCCGCCTTATACCCTCTATTTAATTATTAATTATTAAATCGTTATTTAATTATTTAACGCTAGAATGGTTTTATATGTTTCAAATTAATCGACGTGTTCTGCGTTATTTCAGTGACATGTATTAATAACTATTTTTAGTAATAACATTATTTTTCTTTTAAATTTGCGCTTTTCCAGACTTATCTATATATTTTTTTTACGTTTATAGTTGTTTCAAGTACACAAGAAAAGACCAAGGAACGCAAAAAAGAAAAACACGCAGGAAAAAAGTTAGCAAAATCTAAAATGCTACAAGAATTTAAAAATGAGGGTTTAAACGATAAATTTGTAAAGATAGTGTTTACGGAAGAAGAGATGAACAGGATAAGAGACGAGAAGAGGAATCAGCCGAATTACAAGAAGATTCCGTTTAAGTGTGACATGTGTGTGTTAGGATTTACAAGGAGAGAGACGTTTGACCTGCATATCGAGAAGAAACACGATGAGGTAAGTTCACAGCATCGATCAACCAAAATACAGAGATGTAGTACTAAGGCCACTACGGCTAAACACCATAACTTCTAAAATCCATCTGAATCATTTTCGTAAATTTCGTTTTTTCGTTGAAACTGCATTATTATACCTGAAGGGATCGGCTACAGTCTGTAATTATGAAATGTGAATGTGAATTTTGTGAAGTGAGTGTGAATCTGTATTATGAATTCTAATGTGAATTGGATAACTTGCTATCCATTATCAAAGTTACAGGTCGTTTTCTTAGAAAATATTTAAAACGGGATGCATTTATCACTTTTAATATATGTAATTATTTTTATAATTATTGTAATCATTTCCAAAAAATCAATCCATTTACAAATACGAAGTCGCCAGTAACAGCTAGTTTCAGATTAGATTCAGAGTAAATTATATTTTGTCGAGTAAATGTAAATTACACGAGCGATCAATGTCCTTTTTCTATTAAATATTTTTTTTTTTTAGAAAATGGGTCCATTCTCCTGTGAAGTGTGTTCGATTCGCTTCACATCGCGCCGCTGGGCGTCGCGACACCGAGAGCGACACTACGTCTGCTACCGTTGTCGCCTGTGCAAGTTCGAGACGTCGGAACTGTGGTCCGCCGTCGCACATTGCCGGGAGAAACATCCGGCGGACACGGCCAACGAGATACACTGCATGCAGTGCGATGCAGTTGCACAGTAAGTGGATAAGTTATTGATTAAACGATTTATCATGTGGTTTTGGTTATTTTTAGATCTTAACCTATCTTTTAATAATGCTTTGTCATACGTAACCTTATCTAACCTAATTTGATGTTAACATATAATAATTTTATGTGAAACAATCTAATCTAACTTTTTTTTATATGGATAGATATCCGCGATACATTCCAACATTAGTCCAAAATGACAAACGTTGGCACGCCCCCGGATGCGCTGTCTACCTTTGGAGATATAGGAATGAATGGCTTGGGAAAATGGGGAATTATTAGATGGGATTGGCCTCTGGCATATCTCACTCACTACCGACACACATACGTACAATGGGGAAATACGATAAAGTGGGAAATGCAGTACATTTCAAGGTAGTCTTCTGTGAGAGAGCGGTAACGTGGCCAGTAGAGTGCGCCCAGCGGCTGTGCGAATGTAGCATGCACTCTGTTATAAATGTATTGAAAATAAATAAATCGTCAGGCTGGCGAAAAATAGTGATATCAAGCATGTTGGAAAAGTGACATTGGATAAGTATTAGTAGTAGGCACCAAACCTCTGCGAGTACTCCTTTAGCTGTTGTTTTTTTCGTAAAATTAGATTTTTCATAAAATCTGTTCGTACAATGACTTCCTGTAAGCTTAATGCCGGAGGGCTGATGTGCGACTCATGCCTCGCATAAGTCATGTACCAAACAATGCACATGGCATGCGAACAACACCTTGCTGTTCTTTTGTACCAGGAATACCACCCTTCTGTTAATAGTTGTGTAATTCTGTTGAATTTACATTTTTATTTCATAAATATCTAAAAAAAAAACCAGTACCGTTCGCTGCAAATTTCCATTTTTCATATCCTTTTTTTATTTTTTTCAATCATTAATAACAAGTGAATAAAACGATATAGAGTGAAATATTTCATATAGAGTACTGTGCAAATTACAATCGAAAAAATGTTTAGGGAACTTCCGAGTTAGAACAACGAAAATGAACTTATATATAAGTTATATATAAATCATGATAATATATAACTCGTTTACGAACGCATAAATAATTTCAATAATTTGTAATAATGCAAACGCTCGGTTGGCCCATGCTCTATATTGTACTGTTCCATGTTGTAGGACACCGGAAGGTCTGGCTGAACACATCCAGATGCAACACACGCTGTATTGCAAAACATGCGGAGAGAAGTTTAAAGGGAAAAACACGTTGAGGAGTCACATGAGGTATCTATCTCTGTCTCCATTTTTTTTTGCATTCTACTTAACAACCGTCAAAATGTATTTTTTTAACTATAAGGCCCTACAAAAATAGTGTACAATATTTAAATATTTCAATCAGTACACTAAAACTTATATTTAATTATGAAATAACACGTATTTCATGATTTTTTATCACACAAAAATATTTGGTGCTTAATTTACTCGGTATGTTGCATAACACTATCCACACTCGTTCGGGTCTTGGCCCTTCGACCGCGTCCGCGTGTCCCGTCGACGTGTTATGCACATACGAGGAAATTAATCACCGATTATTTATTTCTTGTGTAAAAAAACGTAATGAAGTACACATTAGTTAGATTTAATCATTTGAATGTACTGATTCATGTATGGAAATATTTTGCACTTATATTTATTTCCTTTTTAGGAACTTATACAACATGCCACTTTCATTCTATCATTCACTTCATTCTTTCTTTCATTCTACGCGCGTGGCCCGAGCCGCGTCGAGCACGCTACCTAGGCGCTCGGTTTGTGTAATAAGCACTACGAACGCTTTAGACATGTCAACAAAACTTATTTGTAACTTTTAATGTATTCCTTATTTTTCTAACCGTTTTATATATTGGTTGTCATGTTACATACAGGTTTTGAATTATTTCGATGACACGTATGACAGATTAGAGGCCGTTCAAGTATTACGTAAGCACCTAGGGGGGGGGGGGGGGGCGAGGATCTGAATGGCGATTACGTCAGCAATATTTATTGATTTACTTTCGTATTTTTGTGGCAAAATTTAGTAGATTCTGATTAAATGAGAAACTTGAACAGATTTGTAAAAATTATACCAATGCTTACGTTAGCATGGGGGGGGGGGGTAGGAGCTTTGTTTACTTTCGCTGACAGGAGTGGGGGGGGGGTTAAAAATGACTAAAAATCTGCTTACGTAATACTTGAACGGCCCCTTACCCTAAATATGAAATTTATAACCTTTCCAGAAGAATACATGGTGTCAAACGCGAATTCGCCTGTGATATATGCAGAAAAACGTTTAAAACGAAATCGCGGCTAGAATCCCACGTGGTATCCCACAACCCAACCATTGCTAAAAAGCTGGCTTACTGTACGATATGCAACGTGCAGTATAAGGACATATATGTGTATAGGAATCATTTAAAAAACAGCGTTAATCATGTCAAAGAAGGGTGAGTACGTAATCAGATTTGTTACGTTGACGGTAGTGGGTGTGTGGCGTGTGATTGGCTGAAATGATAGTGACGCATTATATTACATTCAATTACGAGCTGTAATTGGATAGATTTGACGTGTGTATGTTGGCTACATTGAGATTTTGACACGTGATATTTTCCCTTAAAAAACATCCATTAGCGTTTTATCGTCGGTTTTTTATACAACTGATCACTTCATCTCATTCGTACAATCATTCGTATTTTATGGAATTTTGTACAATATCAACTTTTTACGTTACGCATAATATATTGATTCGCCTTTTCGTGTTTTTTTCTCGAGCAGAACTTAAAAATAAATCGCATTTAATGGAATTTTTGTAGGGTCCAACACGTGAAATACGGTGAAATATTATTAATGGATTTCTAAGAATTCCACGGGTTTGGCTTTACATATGACGGAACACTTGTGTGTTCAGTAGCTACTTTTTTCATTATCTCAATTTCATCGCTATATAATTTTAATATACATATCAATTTGTGTTTCGATCGCACTGTGATCTCAAGAAAGTATATACTCCTATATCTTTATTGTCACCAGAGAACCTAAACCTAACCCACCTATCAGTTTGCTGAACTCTATTGGAGTGCCCTCCATTTGCTGCCCCTCTTTGCTGCCCCTCTATTTACTGCCCTCTATTTGCTGCCCCTCTTATTTTCTGCCCTCCATTTGCTGCCCCTCTATTTACTGCCCTCCATTTGCTGCCCCTCTATTTGCTGCACTCTATTTACTGCCCATTCAGTATTTTCCACTGCTCATTGAATTATTTCATTTAATTTGACAGGTACCAATGTTCGGAATGCGATAAGAAATTCGCGTCCAAAGTGTATTGGAAAAAGCATTACAATTTCTACCACCTCAAGAAATCCGAGTTCAAATGTGACGTTTGCAATAAGGTAAGATATTTGTTATATTCAAACTTCATTTGCAGCTCGCGTGAACTTGCGATTCCCGTGGGAACTATATAATCGATCTGGATAAAAGGTACATACCCTAAATGTTAACCGGCATATAAGTCTTAACTATACCAAGTTTCATCAAAATTTCATCATCATCCGTCCAGTAGATTTGGCGTGATACACGTTGACAGACAAAAAATCCAAAAGAAATGTTTTGGGCTCTTTATCATTCGTACCTTATACGGCAATAACTTTTTTTCTAAAAATAAATCATGTACAGACACGGCTCTGTTCTGATTTTATTATATGTATACATGCGGGTAAGTGGCGTCGACTCCAAACGTCGACGAGCAAACCTCACGTTGACGGACAGACAAGGACTCGGCGGCGCGCCCGCATACCCCCTGGTGTTGCAGGTGTCCACGGGCGGCGGTAACACTTACCACCACGTGGGACCGCTTGCACATCCGCGCCCTCTTATCTATAAAAAAAAAACATACAAAAAAAAATTGTTTTGGTCTCTTTATCATTCCTACTTTATACTGCAATAACTTTTTGGAAAAATATTTCATGTACAGACACGGCTCTGTTCTGATTTTGTTATATGTATACATGCGGGTAGGTGGCGTCGACGAGCGAACCTATGCATTCATCTGGAGAAACGAAAATATGGACGTCATCATCGCTAGTAGCGCGTTTGAAACTCTAATTAACTATATATCTCGGTCATTCACCAACAGTTTTCAAAATTTTCTTCACCGTACAATTTAGCGAATACATATTTTTATTTAACAAAAAATCCGCTAGTTTTAAACTTAGTGAACTTCTCCATTCTTATTCACACCCAAAACATGTTTCACAGCAGCTTTCCGATTATATTTTTATATGTTTATTTGTTTTCCAATGAACAGGAATACCAACTTTACAATGCACTTCTCTAAAGTCCCCGTTTAGCCAAAGGCTGGCTGGTAGAGAATGCCACAAATAAGGCACTAAGTCCGTTTTTTTGTACATTTGTCTGTGCAATATAGGTTTAAATAAATAAATTTGTAATTTCAGTTATTTATATCGGATTGGAGATTGAAGAATCACCAACAAAAGCATCACGGACTCAGTCGTCCCAGAAATCACTCGTGCAATGTGTGCGCGAAGAAATTCTATGTAAGTATTCCTTATTCCACACCAATATGCATACATAGGTACTTATGGTTATGCACTTACACGTACATATACACTTTCACACACACACAACACCTCGGCACCATAATAATAATAATCATATATAAAGATGTAACTTGTGTATCTATTATATTTAAACGGGTCTTAACGCGAATGTTTACATAATTTATTTTACTCGAATAAATGGGCGATAATGAGCCATGTAACGCCGGTATTAATCACGGGATAGAACTCCATAGTTCAAAAATCCTCTCCACTGATCGCCACTATTTCTCCAGGATTGTACGTGACGCAATTAAAAGATAGAAATTTCAATCGAGACGATTGATACATATTGTCCTCGACATGGAACCAGTGATTAATAAATTTAATGAAATCAAACCTCGCCGATTTTTCGTCTGACGCTAGCTCTGATATTGTGAGTGCTGTGTACAGCAAATTTCCGGACTATGATGCGGGTAGTTGATGAAACCGCTCGCAACTCTCGACGTGGACTTCGGTCAAAGACCCGTTTAAATAGATAAATATGTGTGAGGACCGCGAAAATCTATGTTATACAGGTATTTCTTATGCTTAAACGGAGACCCCACGTGTATAAAATTGTATGATTATGTTAATAAAATAAAAAAGATATTTTTTTTTTTATGTACGAAGGCGGCAGACGAGCATACAGTCCACCTGATGGTAAGTGGATACTGTCGCCCATAGACATCCGGGATACATGCCAACATTAGTCCAAAATGACAAATGTTGGCACACCCCCGGATGCGCTGCCTACCTTTGGAGATATAGGTATGGATTTTTTAGAAAGGGTTGGGAAAATGGGGAGGGATAGGATGGGATGGGAATGGGCTCTGGCACATCTCACTCACTACCGAAACACGTACGTACATTGGGGAAATTCGATAAAGTGGGAAATGCAGTACATTTCAAGGTAGTCTTCTGTGAGAAAGGGGTAACGTGGCCAGTCGAGTGCGCCCAGCGGCTGTTGGATTGCAGCGTGCACTCTCCCCCCTCTAAAATATATTGTATCACTCTCTAAGATATATATTTGTTATAGTAATATTGACATAACATAACTTGGCGATAGGGTTAATGAAAAAAATCTGAATACAACGCGTCACCGAAATAACGCAAAGCCACGCAAAATATATATAAAACCGTTCTAACGAAAAATAAAGTTGTCTTCAGGACTAAATCGAAAGTTACACACATGTCTGTTGCCCTGTCTAAAACGTTCGTAGCGCTCATTGGTCACACCGAGCGACTAGGCGATGCATGTGCTGTGGCGCAAGCGACGCGCGTAGAATAAATAATACACTAGAATTGTACTATAAATCATGAGAAATAAACCTTTCGTGAAAACTGTTAGAATCAATTTCACTCGATATTGAACGACCTTGTTTCAGCTTTTGCGTTATTTCCGTAACACGTATATTAAAAAGTTTAGACCGTAAATTGTTAACGATAAAGTCCATTTTTAAGTGTAGTTCGACTTATATTAATATATAGTCCAATGTCTTTGTCTACAGAATCGGTCAACATTAAAAGGTCACCAATTAACTCACTCTGAACAGCGTACATACATGTGTTCACAATGCGGCGATACGTTCAAGCAACCAGCTGCATTGTACACACATTCAAAACTTGTGCACAAGGGGGGGAACGGGAAACGAAGGGGGAAAGAGGGGAAAACGTCACCCTGATGCAATAAAAGGGGAAAGAATCACACATAGCAAACATCATCGTAAACTGTTAGTAAAAAGGGGGAAAACATCACCCGAAAGTGATTACAAGAGGGGGACAGATCAAATAATACAGGAGGGGAATATATTACACAGGACAATAAACTATTAGTACAAAGCAGACTGGGGAAAACATCCCCTGAAGTGATAAGAGACGGGAAAAGATTATACAGGACAAATAGCATCGTAAACTATTAGTAAAAAGTAGATTGGGAGAAAGATGACTCCGAAGTCATTAAAGGAGGGGAAAGGATCAAAGAACAAACATCATTGTATACTGTTAGTATAAAGATTACATCATCCTGAAGTAATAAAAGAGGGGTAAAAATTACACGGGGCAAACATCGTCGTGAACTATTAGTAGAAAACAGAGTGGGGAAAAAATCACCCTGAAGTAATAAAAGAGGGGTAAAAATTACACGGGGCAAACATCGTCGTGAACTATTAGTAGAAAACAGAGTGGGGAATAAATCACCCTGAAGTAATAAAAGAGGGGTAAAAATTACACGGGGCAAACATCGTCGTGAACTATTAGTAGAAAACAGAGTGGGGAAAAAATCACCCTGAAGTAATAAAAGAGGGGTAAAAACTACACGGGGCAAACATCGTCGTGAACTATTAGTAGAAAACAGAGTGGGGAAAAAATCACCCTGAAGTAATAAAAGAGGGGTAAAAATTACACGGGGCAAACATCGTCGTGAACTATTAGTAGAAAACTGAGTGGGGAAAAAATCACCCTGAAGTAATAAAAGAGGGGCAAAAATTACACGGGGCAAACATCGTCGTGAACTATTAGTAGAAAACAGATTGGGGAAAAAAACACCCTGAAGTAATAAAAGAGGGGCAAAAATTACACGGGCAAACATCGTCGTGAACTATTAGTAGAAAACAGATTGGGGAAAAAAACACCCTGAAGTAATAAAAGAGGGGTAAAAATTACACGGGGCAGACATCGTCGTGAACTATTAGTAGAAAACAGAGTGGGGAAAAAATCACCCTGAAGTAATAAAAGAGGGGTAAAAATTACACGGGGCAAACATCGTCGTGAACTATTAGTAGAAAACAGATTGGGGAAAAAAACACCCTGAAGTAATAAAAGAGGGGTAAAAATTACACGGGGCAAACATCGTCGTGAACTATTAGTAGAAAACAGAGTGGGGAAAAAATCACCCTGAAGTAATAAAAGAGGGGTAAAAATTACACGGGGCAAACATCGTCGTGAACTATTAGTAGAAAACAGAGTGGGGGAAAAATCACCCTGAAGTAATAAAAGAGGGGCAAAAATTACACGGGGCAAACATCGTCGTGAACTATTAGTAGAAAACAGAGTGGGGAAAAAATCACCCTGAAGTAATAAAAGAGGGGTAAAAATTACACGGGGCAAACATCGTCGTGAACTATTAGTAGAAAACAGATTGGGGGAAAAAACACCCTGAAGTAATAAAAGAGGTAAAAATTACACGGGGCAAACATCGTCGTGAACTATAATATTAGTAGAAAACAGAGTGGGGGAAAAATCACCCTGAAGTAATAAAAGAGGGGCAAAAATTACACGGGGCAAACATCGTCGTGAACTATTAGTAGAAAACAGAGTGGGGAAAAAATCACCCTGAAGTAATAAAAGAGGGGTAAAAATTACACGGGGCAAACATCGTCGTGAACTATTAGTAGAAAACAGATTGGGGGAAAAAACACCCTGAAGTAATAAAAGAGGGGTAAAAATTACACGGGGCAAACATCGTCGTGAACTATTAGTAGAAAACAGATTGGGGGAAAAAACACCCTGAAGTAATAAGAGGGTGGAAAATATTACACGGAACAAACGTAATCCTAAACTACCCGCGATATTGTAACCGATTTCAATTACGTAATAACAAACATATTAAAAAAAATCATCAATATTGCATCTGTTCTTGAGGATTATGATGTTTTGATGATTTTCAAGCTTTATTGATTCCACTATTTCTAGTGTTGCAAAAACGAGCGTTGAGCGCTCGACGTTACGCTGAGTAAGCGTTAATAGACTTAAACTAGTGTTAAAGGCTAGTGGGCTTTACAGTCTAAATGTTTACACATCCCGGCCGAAAGTAATACACATCGACTATGGTCGGCTAGCTTCGGTTTTGTAGAGCGTCGTCTCTGTCGTAACGGCACACGACAAAGACGACACTATAAAACCGAAGCTAGCCGATAGTCTCTTTCTAAAGGCCGATGTGTATTACTTTCGGCCGGGAAGTGTAACTACGGTTAAACCATGCAGGTCTTTGTAGTATCTAATAATAATGATTAAAAAAAAAAGAATTTCGTAAAAATCTGATCATGGTAATAAAAAAAAAGATTGTTGATGGTCTTAAACCCTTGTAGTTAAAAGCTACCGCTACAAATAATAAAAGTTAAGGTTCAAAAGCATAAATATAGGGCGCTAACGCTCGTTTTAACAAACTTCTTCTCACTTGAACACACGAACTTGTTCAAGTGGTCAGTCCACGTGGCCGGAGGACGTCCCACTGCACTTCCCGGCACGTTACCACGATTCGAGGACACGTCGCCCCCATCGGTTGTCGGTCCTGCAGCAAATATGACCTGCTCATTGCCACTTCAATATGCCGATTCTATAAAGCTATGTCGGTGAATCTAGTTCTTTGACGAATCTGTGTGTCGGATCTTATCGCGCAATGAAACCCCGAGCATGGCTCTCTTGCTTGCTGATGACAACATTATCTAGTCACGATTATCAGAAATAAGGCAAAACCTTAAGAAAACGGCGGCTGAAACGCATCGAGAACTCCAAAAAGTTTACGGAGATGCTGCTCTAAGTGAAACAACGTGCCGTGATTGGTTGTGTCGCTTCAAAGACGGTGATTTCGATGTTGACGACCGTTCGCGTGAAGGAAGGCCAAAAACCTTCGAAGACGCTGAATTGGAGGCATTGCTCGATGAGGATCCGCGCCAAACGCCCGAGCTAGTCGCCCGAGCTAGTCGTAAGTGGATACTGTCGCCCATAGACATCCGCGATACATACCAACATTAGTCCAAAATGATAAACGTTGGCACGCCCCCGGATGCGCTGCCTACCTTTGGAGACATAGGAACGGATTTGGAGAAACGGTTGGAAAAATGGGAATGGGCTCTGGCACATCTCACTCACTACCGAAACACGTACATACATTAGTGAAATAAGATAAAAGTGGGAAATGCAGTACATTTCAAGGTAGTCTTCTGTGAGAGAGGGGTAACCTGGCCAGTCGAGCGCGCCCAGCGGCTGTTGGATTGCAGCGTGCACTCTCCTTCTCTTAGCGTATCAGGTTTTGCGTCATTTCGGTGACACGTTGTGTATAAACTAGCTAAAAACATAAATGGGTGTGATAATAAACTGGTCAAGCAATTAAACGGACGTTTCATTTTCCATACATATAATTCCAATAGTTAATGTCCCCTCGCGAATCATTGTAGGACTGTCGTAAAGAATTTGAAATGAGTTGCAATTTTCACTCCATTATGTGCGAGTAAACTTCAAAGTGTCTACGGTTAGTTTGATTACCGCGAGAACTTTATAACCTAAATGATTTGGATAAAAATACCCTACGTGTTAGGCTGGTTTTATTGTCACGCTGATCATCAGCGCAGAGAGGTCGGCGCGTAGTCAGCGTCGACCGTCAGCGCGAGTCGTTTTAGTATCGCGCTGATCGCCGTCAAGTACAGACGCAAACAACGAGGAATTTATACGAACTTCGTCGATCACGCCCGGTGTGCATTCAGCGCGACACTAAAAACGCTCACTGAAGACAGGCGCTAAGCGAGGCTAACGCGCGGCGCGTACGCATCAGCGCTGAGCGGTCGACGTTACTCTTAAAACGCTTCTATAGCAACCATACATATGACACTAAAACCAGCCTTAATCTGGCACATAGTTATTATAACTATGATAAGTTTCATTAAAATCCGTCCAATGGTTTCAGCGATACGCGCGCTCAAACGGACAGACACAAAATATTGTTTTGGGTTCTATCACTCGTACTTTCTGCAATGACTTTTTTAGACAAGTATGTTTTCTTATATACTAAATCCGATCTGAACACGTATAGTAAGGTCAACTGGTGACCACGGCTGGTGTGACCCGTGACGAAATGTCGACTAGGAATAAAAGGTAAGCAAATACCTTTATTATACGCGTTCAGAGCCGATTTAGAATATAAACTTGTATATATTGTGACGTCATCGTGGCGAGTGGCGCGTTTTGAAATTGTGAATAACTAATCTGTCATCCAACGGACCTGCGCGAGCGCGATCGTCAGTAATAATGACAGCTCCGAATAGAATGAGGTTATTTTGTTCGTTTTCTTTTTCAGATAATGTCACTAATATAAACAAGCCATTTGGAGATTTCGTATAGTATTATAATAAATGAAACGCCTTTAAAATGTTTAGTTTTTAATAAATTAAAATGTACAATTTGATATTAAATGTAAATAAATATTGTGACATAAATAATATATTAGATCTATTTTTTTTTTTTATATATAAAAATGGAATGCTTAATCTAAAATTCATTTAATTTACAATTTAAACATCTCTAACGATCCACGGTTCCTTTCCTTGCCACTAGATTGCGTTGTTCGCGTCATTCAGCAATGAAAACAAGTCGTAGTTCAGTTTTCTACCACTAGATGGCGATGATAGCGTTATTGGGGTTTAAACGAGCCACTATCGTTCCCTGGCACTAGATGACGTTGTTCGTTACTTTTCATCTTTAACTTTGTCCGCCTTCGCTCGACTGGGCCGTTTTCTCTTGTACCCCTGATGTACGATCCTTGTATGATTGTATAAAGCGGCAGATTGTTTGAAAGTCTTTCCACAATCGGTACACATGAATTTACGCTCGTTTGAGTGAATATATTGATGATTTTTTAACATCTCCATTGACTGTAAAAGAAAAAAAATAAGGTCCTACAAAAATAGTGTGGAATATTTTAATATTTTAATCCTAAGTACACAAGCATTAGATCTTAACCAAAAATTAACATGTAGATTTTTTTATTACAAGGAAAATAATAATTGGTAATTAATTTCCTCGTATGTGCATTACAACTTACGTAGTTGATACCTACTCAGTACGCGTACTCACTAGCAGAAGCGGGCGCGTATAAAGGTCAAAGACCCTGAGTGATTGTGATATGCACATGCGAGTAAATTGATCACCAATTATTTTAATGTAATAAAAAAATCCTGAAACAGGTGTCCATTGTTAGTATAACTGATTGAGATATTAAAATATTTCACACGGTTTTTATAAGACATTATACAGGGTGCCCAGTAAATAGTAGTAAAGCTGGAAACCGTCGATAGCCGAGCTATCGGATGACCACAAATAATCTTAGTATAAAGGTCTCATGGTTTTGGAGATATTGGCCCATATTTGATTTTTTGTTGATTCGGCACCCTTGGTCAGTAATTGGCGTGCTACAACTGCAAATGCAAGAAAATTCACATTCTGTTTTGTGTTCTTTATTCTCCAAGAGTGTGTTCTATTAAACGTAAATCAGTATTTTTTACGGTATTTTCGATAAGTTTACATTTGTCTCGAGGTATACAACCTTCGTTTTTTTTATGAACTGCTAAATTATTGTGGCCCTAATGGCCTTTCAAAAGTCACCGAACAAAAGTCAGAAGTTTTCGAAGATACCATGACAGTAAATGAAAAATACCGATTTACGTTTCACAGAACAACTCAAGTATAAAATACATAATACGACTTAGGGGCCATTCATTTATTACGTAAGACGATTTTTGCCAGTTTTTGACCCCCTCCCCCCCTATGTAAGAAAAAATAAGAATAAGCCGACCCCCTCCCCCCTGTTTAATATTTATTAAGTAAGAATCTAAAGGAAAAAATGAATACACGTTTGGTTTGTTTTAATTTTTACCTATATCGTGTACCTGTACGCATCCGACCGCGCGCCTCGCCACTCGAGCGGATGCCCGCGCTTTTTCAAAGTATAATCTTAACTTTGCGCATTTTTGTGATCTTACGTAACAACTATCAAGACTCCCCTCTCACCCCCCTGTAAGAAAAAATAAGACACGGTCGACCCCCCTCCCCCCTAAATCGTCTTACGTAATAAATGAATGGCCCCTTACAAAAAATTCCTTTCCACATTCTGTGCATGGGTAATTCCTTGGCCTCGGGAGTCCATGATGTTTCTGATTGTGGTTCCGGAGCCGCCAGTAGGTTATGAACACCTGAACAATAAACAACCTTTTTTTATACAGGTGAAGTAAAAGTGGGAAATAATTAAATGAACACCAGAAATATTGAGTGGTGTTGGCGTTTTTAATAAAAAAATTTTTTTTTTTTATATACTAGTGGGCGGACGAGCAAGCGGTCCCACGTGATGTTAAGTGTTACCGCCGCCCGTGGACACCTGCAACACCAGGGGGCGTGCGGGCGCGCCGCCGACCTTGCTAAATCCTATTCGCAGCTCTCTTGGAGAACCCCATATCGTAGCTTAATGTAAAGGCCTCTTGAGGCAGTTCGTTCCACAGCGTACGGGTTCGCGGTATAAAGTAACTTTTGGAGCGAACAGCGTTTATTTCAATATTCCCGTATAATATTATTCAAACCATTTATATTGTTTATTGTCATTTGTATTTTTCTTTATTGATTATTATTGGTTTTTGAAGATGACGTGAACTGTATTCTTTTTTTTATTGCATTCATTGCTTACATTTGCATGTGTTGGATTGTATTTGTTGCTTACATTTGCATGTGTTGGATTGTATTTGTTGCTTACATTTGCATGTGTTGGATTGTATTTGTTGCTTACATTTGCATGTGTTGGATTGTATTTGTTGCTTACATTTGCATGTGTTGGATTGTATTTGTTGCTTACATTTGCATGTGTTGGATTGTATTTGTTGCTTACATTTGCATGTGTTGGATTGTATTTGTTGCTTACATTAAGCATTAAGCTTACATTACATTAAGATTGTTACTTGCTTATATAAATAAAATCAATAAGTGTGTCAAACTAAAACAGACCTACGTCGTGTGAATATAAGACTCACCTTATTGCAAATTTCGCATTTGCTCTGAGATTTCTGCAAGTGAAAGAAGTTGTAATGTTGCTTCCAGTACACTTTAGATGCGAATTTCTTGTCGCAATCCGGACATTGGAATCTGGAAACATGAGATATAAGGTCCTAGAAAAATAGTGAGAAATATTTTAATGTGTCAAAATTAGTACAGTAAAACTTATGTAACAAAAAATTTACATGTATTTCAGGATTTCTTTATTATTACAATAAAAATAAATAATCGTAGATTAATTTCCTCGTGGTCGACATTTACTTACGCGTGCTCACCAACAGAAGCGGACGCGGTCATAGGGCAAAGAGCCGAGCGAGTGTGGATAGTGTTATTCACATACGAGTCAAAAATCATGCAATAATTTTTAGGTAGATATAATCGTTTTAGTTTACTGATTGACATATTAAAATATTTTAAATTATTTTCGTACGATCTTACATAACCCCGTGTTGGAAAATTTGACGAAGCCTAAAGTCATGGATTCGCATCATGATTATGGGTTCGTTGAGATGCATATCATGCTATGTATTGATTCTGTAAAAATAACAATTCTGCTCATTGGTGGTCACCAAATTTGTATGAAAAATTTGGTAAAAGCTCAAAAAATGTATGTTATGCAATATAGATTGTTAAGATTTAATTTTAATGAACTCAGAATCATGAAGTTACATAGTTTCAGACTTCGGGGAAAATTTCGACACAGCCTGTACCCCGCAACGAGCCTACGTTTTCTTTTTCTAATTGTGTGTTCTACGTCTTTCTACGTGTGTGTGCGCGTATGTGTGTAAGCGCGTGGACGAGATTTGTAATCACAGTAAGTGAAACGACCAAAATTCTAGAGTAGCAATTTATTACTCATAGCGATCCGCCCTCGCTTCGCTTCGCTTCGGTTTATAAGTTTTATTTTTTCAAAATTTCAAAATATAAAATTAGACACGAATAATGTAGCTTCCTGTTTGTGAAAGAATTTTTGTAATCGGTTCAGTAGCTCCAGAGATTACCCCCAACATACATACAAACACACAATTTCACCTCTTTATTATATTAGTATGTATGTGTTGATTTTATTGAAATAAACGAACTCTCATTTACCTATTGTGACATTTTGTAGTCTTTGATTTATTCAACGTGCAGGTGCAAAAAGTTTTAATTTTATGAACAAAAATTTACAGAAAAACAGGGATGTGAACTTATTATACCGTGTATATTAAGCTTATTGCCAAAAACGAGTTTCACTATTGCAAAATAATTGTGGGCTTATACGAGTACAATTAGTGCAAAGGGTACAATATGGGCGTTGGGCTTATACGAGTACAATTAGTGCAAAGGGTACAATATGGGCGTTGGGCTTATACGAGTACAATTAGTGCAAAGGGTACAATATGGGCGTTGGGCTTATACGAGTACAATTAGTGCAAAGGGTACAATATGGGCGTTGGGCTTATACGAGTACAATTAGTGCAAAGGGTACAATATGGGCGTTGGGCTTATACGAGTACAATTAGTGCAAAGGGTACAATATGGGCGTTGGGCTTATACGAGTACAATTAGTGCAAAGGGTACAATATGGGCGTTGGGCTTATACGAGTACAATTAGTGCAAAGGGTACAATATGGGCGTTGGGCTTATACGAGTACAATTAGTGCAAAGGGTACAATATGGGCGTTGGGCTTATACGAGTACAATTAGTGCAAAGGGTACAATATGGGCGTTGGGCTTATACGAGTACAATTAGTGCAAAGGGTACAATATGGGCGTTGGGCTTATACGAGTACAATTAGTGCAAAGGGTACAATATGGGCGTTGGGCTTATACGAGTACAATTAGTGCAAAGGGTACAATATGGGCGTTGGGCTTATACGAGTACAATTAGTGCAAAGGGTACAATATGGGCGTTGGGCTTATACGAGTACAATTAGTGCAAAGGGTACAATATGGGCGTTGGGCTTATACGAGTACAATTAGTGCAAAGGGTACAATATGGGCGTTGGGCTTATACGAGTACAATTAGTGCAAAGGGTACAATATGGGCGTTGGGCTTATACGAGTACAATTAGTGCAAAGGGTACAATATGGGCGTTGGGCTTATACGAGTACAATTAGTGCAAAGGGTACAATATGGGCGTTGGGCTTATACGAGTACAATTAGTGCAAAGGGTACAATATGGGCGTTGGGCTTATACGAGTACAATTAGTGCAAAGGGTACAATATGGGCGTTGGGCTTATACGAGTACAATTAGTGCAAAGGGTACAATATGGGCGTTGGGCTTATACGAGTACAATTAGTGCAAAGGGTACAATATGGGCGTTGGGCTTATACGAGTACAATTAGTGCAAAAGGGTACAATAACTTGTTTAATAAGATCGTACTCACAGTTCCTGCGAGTGGTTGCCGCTCTTTCTCAAATGGTCTCTATATACGTATATGTTTTTGTACTGTATGTCGCACTCGGCGCAGTAAGCGAGCTGCTTCGCGATGCTGTCGTTGTGGGTCACCATGTGAGACTCCAAGCGGGTCTTGTTTATGAATGTCTTTGTACAAATATCGCAGATGAAGTCTCTGTTACTTCCGTGTATTCGTCTGTAAATTTTTTTTTAATTTAGATACTTTATTGGACACACATATTATAGTACATATATAAAAATGGATGTCGGTATATCTGTCAGAGATTAATAGACTTCGACACCGTTTGACTGATCACCATAAAAGTTGGCACGTATAAGTATTTTTTCATGGAGAAGGTTTTTATGCTATCCACTTTGTTGTAACTCCCCACTAGGTGGCGCTGCAGCACATCATCTTCTATACCGTTCAACCGATCGTCATAAAAATTGGTATACATAGTATTTGAGCACGGAGAATATTTTCAAGCCATCGACTTTGTTGTAACTCGCCACTAGATGTCGCTGCAGCACATCAACTTCTATGGCAGGACAACGTCTGCCGGGTTTTGCTAGTAGTACTCAAAAATGGTTTAAAAGCGTGATATATAACAGGCGAGCTTATCTACTTAGGAGATTTCTTCTAGCAAACCAGCGACAGTGATCGGGTGTGTAAGAGATAGGTAGACTGAGTGCAACTTACATTATTATATCTATTAATTGTAACTATATGTATAGTATACAAAATATAACATACATATATGCCAATAGATTAACACAGAAAGATAGTGTTCTTTCAATAGTTTCTTGCATATAGGAAGAGAGTGACTATTGCAAATTGTGCAAAGTAATGCGTTCCAAAGACGGGGCCGCTTGAACAGAAAAGTAGTGACCAAAGGAGCAGAAGTTATTAGAAAAAACTTTGAGAGGGGAAGGTCTTAGTTGGTTCATTCTGGGGAATAAATAAGAGAAACATTCAAACAAGTAGCGAAACTGCGACCTGAAATATCTATTGTGACCCCTCTGTGTGTGTCTAGTGTGAACTGACATATGTTGCATGAACTGATCAATAGTCCCGGATGCAAGCAACAATCAATAGTCCTGGATCCTGACTGCAGAAGTGCAGACCATCCGCATTTCCTCGTTACGGAGGTGTCGCGCACTGTTCGGTCCAAAAATTACTTTATACCGCGAACCCGTAGGCTGTGGAACGAACTGCCTCAAGAGGTCTTTCCATTAAGCTACGATACGGGGTTCTTTAAGAAACCTGTGAATAGGATTTTGCAAGGTCGGCGGCGCGCCCGCATACCCCCTGGTGTTGCAGACGTCCATGGGCGGCGGTAACACTTACCATCACGTGAGACCGCTTGCTCATCCGCCCACTTGGCTATATAAAAAAAAAATGCAAGTGCCTTGATCTACTTTGAACTACTTGGTCTACTTTGAAGTAATATAAAACGAAATTTTGGCCTATAGTTCGGGCGATTCCTACCACGAAAACGTTCACTCCGATATAGCGGCTCAAACGAAGTTCATTTTACATTTAATTTTCTTACGACGAAACTTTACTTCGATTGCATGAGACAACGATCGAAAACTCTATATATCCCAATATATAAGCATGAGGGAATACAATAAGATGCGGGCAACAGGATGGGATAGTATCAACATACCTTTTATGATCTCTCAGTGTGTCTTTTCCTTTGAACTTCTCTCCGCATAAATTGCAAGTAGGTTTGTGCACTTTTTTAACATGTTCCGTTAATTCTTCGACGGTTCTGAAACAATAGGATACATTGACTGTTAAAAAGATATTATCCAGGGTTAAATAAAAAAATACCTGCAACCTCTTGACATCTGAATATCTATCGTTAAAAGTAAAACTTTTGTACTACGAAATTATTATCTGAAGTTTAAAAAAAAGATTTTTTGTTCTTTCGGTTCTTTCGGTTCTTTCGGAGCACAACATGTTGGGCGATAGGTATATTACTTTACATCTTGTTTTACCTGTGTTCTCGTAAATAATGTATTATGCGTGTATATAGCATATAATAAGAGAAGGTTAACGGAAGAATAAAGAAAAGCAAAGATTGAATATATGAGTGTTATAATAACAGAAAGAACATATACAGAAAGAAATTAGGTGCACTAAAGTTATTACGACACTAGCACTAAGTAGAAGGGAAAACAATTAAGTGTTTACGAATTAATTTAGCGTACTAAAGCCGGGGGCGGTCTGGCGAGGCGACGACCTGTCATTGCGCAGGCGCAACGTCCCGTTATGTTGCGCGGTTGCATTGTACGCGCCCGCATCCGTACTCGTCAAAACATTCTCGGATACACACAATAAATACGCCACAATAAATAATTTGAATTTGAACAAAACAGAGACTTACTCGACTATCGCCTCGCAGTGCCTGCAGTGGATCTTATTAGCCGTGTCGGATCTATGCTTCCCCGAGCAGTGGCTCAACATGGCACTGAGTACTGAACTCTTGTACTGACACAAATTGCACTGATAGCACTCGTAGTGTTGACTCCTGTGCTGAGTCAACTGGGCGTCCGATGGAACGCGCACCATACAAACGTCGCAGAGAAACGCGCCAGCTTTCTAGAAAAAAATAATCTAAGATATAATCTTCTAAGATTAAGATATAATCTAATATAAGCTTCTGTTAGTAACTACGCGTAAGTAGGTATCAACTACATAACGTGTTATCCGGCAGTCCTCTCTTTTACGTTCTAGAAATGGGCGACGTAAAACGAAACACCCTTTTCCATACATTTCTGTTAGGTTCTCAAACAGGAAAAAGATATTTTTTTTTTAAATCAGTTTTATAATTGAAAAAAAAAAAAGAAATAAAAGCAAGGAATATCTATAGACAAAATAATGCCACACAGTGGGTACTGTACCATAAATATTAATGGCGATTGTGATTTGATAAAATATCATTCTATAATATGAAAATATATTTTAAATCCTCTAATAATATATTTTATATAAAAAATCCCCTATTCTTTCTTTTTATTCTCACGAATTTCTTCTGTGAGATTTACGGGCGAGAGAAATGTTATTAACGTCAAAACTTCGTTCTAAGTTGGCATTATGTAATTGATATATTTACATTGCAGTGTAAATATTTAGTCAATTGTTTACTTTCGATGCTGGAAGAACCAGATGTCTCCTGATCAATCTTCTGTATTTGTTCCTCCAACTAAATTAGATCCTCATTACATAATTCTTGAGAATGTGAAGCTAATAATTCAGTAACGTCATAAATATCAATTTCAATCCCCCGGCAATGTTCAGGATACGTAGCCGCCACCCAGTGCTCTGTGACGCCGCGTGACGCAAACATGCATATATGTCCACTTAAAATGATATATGATATATGATTTTCGTACACGTTTCTGCATGTTTCTGAAGACGTAAAACGAATCAAGAGACGTCAATATGGGGGGAACGGTATCAAAATTCTGCGACGTAAAACGAAACGCCGTAAAACGAGGACTGCTTGTATTTATTTTTAATGTAGTAAAAAAGGCATGAAATACAAGTTCAATATTTAGTTATAATAGTTATTATAATAGTTTTAGAGTATACCGATTGACATATAAACATATTTCACACTATTTTTGTAGGACAATACACGTATAGGTATTGTGACGTAAACAGAGCGTTGGACGTCTGTGGAAGGGACGAGTCCGCGCATCGGTACAGTTGCGCACGAAATTACTTATTTGTTTTATATATTATAATTCAATACTTCCAGAGACATCCGGAGCTTTTATTACGTGACGACACCTATATAGACAACATTACGAAGCCTTATTAAAAAAGAGATAAAAAAAATTTAGATACCTCATCATGTTTCTTCTCCATATGCAAATCGTACTTCTCCTGTCTTGTAAAACCTTGTACGCAATCGCTACATTTCAATGGGATCTTTTTAAAGTTTGGATGACTCCTTTTCAATTCTCTATTTGTTTGCATCTCTTCCTCTGTGAAAATTACTTTTGTAAACTTTGTTCGTTCATCGCTTTCCTCGTCCAACGAGACAGTCTCCTGATTTATTGATTTTTCTGACTTCAATGATCTCAGCAATTTTTTTGCTCGCTTTTTTGGAACTTTTGCATCTTTCTTACATTTAGTCATTTCTCTATCTTCTCTATGGACTAACTCGAGATAAACATTAACATTTTCTATGACGGGTTTCTCGTCATCCGTGTCGCAGTCCATTGCATCGGTTTCTTGTTTTATAGAAATAGGTTCAATTTGGAGTTCTATTTGCTGCTGGTTGTACGTGTATTCATAGTCATATGTCTGTTTGTGTGAGACTGAGAGTGTGGTAAGACTTTTTAGGTTTAAGTTCTGAAAGAATTTAAATATGCAACTGAGATAAATACTACTTAATAATCTATTTACTAGTCACCTCCTATACTCTCTATGACTACCCCGCATTAGTACACAGAAAATTTTGTCCGCTGGCTGACCCGTTCAGTCATAGTCCAATTCGCAAAATGTCTAATGGCCCAAAAAACGACCAATCTGTAGTTGGTCCAATTCGCGGGAAGTCCAAGTTGCAGTTAGTCCAATTTATTTAAAGGTAACGCTTTATAATAATACAATAGAATGTAAATGAAATGTAGTAGGAAATGTCTTATTTATCAGAAATGTAACAAGGTAAATGAATTTATTACCTGTTTAAATTTCAAATCCCACATACTGTCCTGAGCTTTCCTGACTCTTGCCTTGAACTTAAAGAACTTTAACATATGACACCTGCACTCCCAACACACACCTCCACCTCCTCCGACTTCCTTTATCTGTAATATATTCCAATACTTTATTAATGTGCTCAGATATAAGAATACACTTCATTCTGTAAACACGAACATTGGATAATAAACTGCCAACTGCAATGAGCTACAATATGGAGCTCTTCAAGAGAGCTGTGAACAGGGTTTTGCAAAGTCGGAGGGGCATTCCCATCTCTGAGGTGTTGCAGGTGTCTATGGGTGGCTGTGACCACTTATCATGATAGACAATACTTTATTATGACAAACACAAACATAATATACATTGCGATGCCGGAAATAGTCTCCAGTACAGCTTACGCTGTGCTATGATTCACTGAGTGTAAATCACAGCGATGATTTTCCGTGGAGTCATCTGTTGCACAGACAAAAATATATTTAAAAGTACAAAATAAGCATAGTAATTTCTTTTTATTTTAAAGAAAGAAGGCAGCAGACGAGCATACACTCCACCTGATGGTAAGTGGATACTGTCGCCCATAGACGGATGTTTATGTAATACATGCCAATCAGATATGTTCAAAATGACAAATGCTAGCATGCCCCTGGGTCACTGCCTACCTTAAATAACTACCATACCATGCCATCAGCCCCTCTCTCCATTATTATTTTTTCACTTCCTTTTTATATTTAATAATAATACAGTGATGTTAATTCTTGTACTTATTTTAAATTTGCATTTTTATTACATAACTGTCAAAATTAAAAAATAAGATTATTTCTATTTTTTTGCTTTAATGTTTGCTGCAAGTTTCCTAAATGTTGCACATGATAATGCCATACACATGATAAAACAATATCTAGCGAACTATTTATCTATACTAATATAATAAAGAGGTAAAATTCTGTGTTTGTATGTATGTTGGGGGTAATCTCTGGAACTAAAGAACCTATTTCAAAAATTCTTTCACAATTAGGAAGCTACATTATCAGTGTCTAATATAGGCTATATTTTATATTGAAATTTAATTAAAAAAAAATCTGAAAAAAAAAAATAACAGGTATAATTCGAAGAGAAGCTAAACGAGAGTGGGTCCCTAGTACTGTATAAATTTATAAATTTGAGTAAATAAAGTAAATTACTTCCAACAGTTTTAATCGTTTTTGGAAAAGGTGACTGAAAAAGTTTACAAACCCCTGGTTTAAAACAATAAAATGTTAAATACTAGTACTAGATTATAACACTAGAGTGTAAATGATTGTGCACAGCATTTGAGCGTCCAGTGGTCGTTACTCATTTTTACAACACTATTCCCACCTCTATTATAAGATGAACACAAACAAACCACAAATATTAAATAAATTCTAACAACAGCTAGCAAACAAGAATCTGAGAAGACATGACTTAAAGCTAATATACCTCTAATCGCGACAAGCACTTTCTATCAAATAGAATGGTCAATTCACGGAATAATCTAGTTACAAGTTAAAGCATGAGACAGTTAAAGAAGGAGTGAATAAATTCAAAAACTCTTTTGAGAGAAAACGGACAGCACAAGTTTATTGATATGGGCAATCGGAGTAAGCTGCTAGCCTAATAGATGAATAAATAAAAAAAATAAAAATATGTCCCTAAACAAGTGTCTGAGAACCAAATAAAGATCTCTTGAAGTCAGGTCAGGTGCAATATGAACCGTAAGATTTATTAATTTTTTTCAAACACCTACTTACCTCTTCAATGTCCAATTCATGAAGTAAAACCCGTAAAAACTCCAAAGAATACATGCGTCGATCGCTGCTGAGACATGTCTGGCAAATGTTAGATTTGTCGTCCATCTTTCAACAATATTATCATTAGTTAAATATAATTAAATGCTAAACGTAATAGAACACTTTTCAAATATCATATTTAATTCAAGATTGTAACACGCAAAAAGAAAAAACAAATGAAAAAACAATACATAATGTAATCAGTGTTGGGTAGCAGTGGTAGGGATGCGACGAATCGAGTAGACTCATTGTCATACTCGATACTCGGCGATACTCGTTCTAATCGACTGTAGTTCTTTAATCTCACGAAGACGGGTTACGCTTAGTAGTAGTTATGCTCGTATAGTACCTACTTACACTGTATTAGTGTGCGTAAACTTGACAATGCTCAATTGGGTTCCCGATACCACGGCGCACACTAAAACAAAGTACATGTACGAGCTATGCGTACTACTACTAAGCGTAACCCGCCTTAGTGAGATGAAAAAACGATACTTCTGTGATCGTGAAACATTTTTAGTCAAGGGCCACTAAAGATAATGGGGAAAGGCACCTCAGGCCGCATACATGCTCATCCTTACCAATATACAAAATCACTGAAATATACAAAACCGTTCTAGGCTGTCAAGCAATTACCTTTGATCGTTTTATTGTTTGCTGGGATGAAATGATCCTACGCACCGTAATAGCTAGAGCAAAATAAAATTATTTTAAGGAATAAATAAAGGTTACAAACAGTTAAAAGGGTTGGGACATTTTTGTATGGAGCCTGGCATACCTACTTACTGAGATTTTGAAATATTCTCTATTTTATTATAAAATAAAATAGAAGAGAATAAAATCTCTATTCTATTCTCTTGAAAACCCTAACTAAATCTATAGAAAACTAAAAATGTCTTATGGTAAAATCTCTTAAATCGTCTCCGTACTGAGATAATTAATGATCTGTTGCAAATTGATAATTTACGTTGCTATGCAAATGACAACACTGAGGATGTCATGTATAGGCGCCGCGCCAAGATCCTTCAAGTCGTATTGGAAAAAAATCTTATTAGACGTGTGCCTGAAATCGAAGACACCTTAGGTCGAGTCCCGATTTGGGGCTCTCTAAATCTGGTTGATTTCAGCCGCAGTAAGACACAGCGCTGCGTCTTCAACGCTAAAAAAACCTCTTGTCGTAGCGCTACACTTTCGGAGCATAACCCTTAAGATCTTGGAGTGTATGATTCTTGGTGTCGACATTTCCAACAGAGTCCAATTTAGGAGTCATCTGAAAAACAAGGCCATAATGATCTCCAGAAAGCTCGGTGTGCTGAACAGAGCAAAGCGGTACTTTACCCCGGGGCAATGTCTGGCGCTCTACAATTCCGAACCCCATAAGAAGTACTGCTCAGATCTCTGAGTGGGTGCATCGAAGTATCAGTTGGATTCACTTGACTCCATCCAACGACGCGCTGTACGAATTGTTGACGATTCCACTCTCACAGGTGGATTATGACCCTTTAGATTTCGGAGAGACGTTGTGTCGCTTTGCGTGTCCTACCGCCTGTTTCGATTTGAGTAATGATTCGATTTTTTTCCCAAAAGTATCTCATTCGACTCGATTCTCAAAGACGGTGACATGTCACATCATTAAGCTATTGTGCTGACATTGACATGACAACTTTTGGCGGTAACTCGAGAAATTAAATTGAGTTTTATTTAGTTCGATTATTATAAAAATTGTGTATTGCATTTTGTGGTGATACTTTATTAAATTTGCGTGTTTTCCATACGTGGTGTTTATGATAATCAAATAAGAGTGTGGAGCTACGTTTTCATATGCTTCCAAGGAGTCCTCTTCTGTCCTCAGTAAACCTACTATCGTTTTACATAGATTATTAATTATGAGAACCTTACGTGGCCTTATATTACTAGCTAAAGGGCAATTACTAGCTAAAGAGAGAAATGCAGCAAGAATTTATTAAGGAGTGAATTTAGTACATTCTGGAACTTTATTCTGATGTCTGCATTCCAAAACGTGTCATTATCATTGTTTCTTGATAATTTAAATCATCCTGCGGTTCTTTTTGTCCTATGAACACTTATAAAAATGATGTATGGGCGAATATATATCGAAAGTTTTATTTTTGCATGAGATTGATTTATCATAGCGAATATTGCAAGTTTTGGAATGCAGTTCTCATATAACGAAAGTAGAATTTTTACGATCGACTTTTTGGCGGGAACTTGAGCAGAAATTAAGATTTTGTTTCGATTATTACAAAAAATATATGTTATAGGTTTTGTAATTTAATAATGATTCATTAAATTTCTACTTTATTATGAAGTGATTTATTGTGATTGTTACATCCTATAACTTTACAATCATATACAGAACACAATACCAATAAAGTTCAATATGTTATTTTCCTTCTAGACTAATAAATTAGCTCAAAATTTTCTTATCAATTCCTGCTGACTCTTTCGCGCTTAAGCTAAACGTGCTCTGGTTACAGCGCGTCAAGTATAAGTTGGCGCGTGGCAAGAAAACAAACTAATTTTGAGAGTTCTCAGTGCTTCGTTGTTTCGTACGCGTCAGTGCTAATGATCTTTACTTTTATTATGAAGTAGTCGCTAGAAAATATGCTAAAAGTAGTGCGTAGTGCCGCTAGAGAAATTATTCTTGCCGTTAATCGTTTTTGTGAGCAAGAAAAGTGACAGGTGAAATGTTGCCAGTAAATCAGTTCGTTTTCCCCCAATTTTAGGTAAAGTTTTATCTATGTGAATTGATTGCGTATTAATGTTTATTTGTGTTTGCATTTTAGGTGTTTCTCAAAGAATCGTAAATCGCATAGTTTCGGAGGATAAAGCCCTTGAAAACGATTCTACAGCGAGAATTGAAAACCCTTCCTCGAGAAGACCCTAATCAAGCAGCTAAAGGGCCAGCCTGGTCTCGCGGTTAAGACAGTGAAACTAATCACTCCAGAAAAAAACAGAGAAAGAAAATTAACTGTTTCTAATCTGGGTGACTTTGATACTCGACGCAAAGTTCAATCATATTGTTTAAATAACTTTATCCCAACACTCAATAAATTGCATCTTGATTTAAAAGAAGACAGATTTCAAGGGGTCTATCGAATCTCTCAGACTAATATTACTAGTTGGGATTTAGTTAAAAAACCTACGCAATAATTTAGTCTAATTCAACAAGGATTTTTTGAGCCTTGCCTTGGATGACTGACGGTAGGGCGCTGCTACTCTAGGAAACTGAAAAATGACGTCGTTTCATTTGAGTTCCTCAAGATGGACGCGTTAGTTTTTGGCCACGGCTTATAAGATCCTTGTCGCATGTACACTTGACCTCAGAATACCGAACAAACTTGACAACAAAAAACAGTTTCGACCATATTTCTAGGAATTTGAAGGGAAAATATGAATTAGATGTAGCAACACTAAAGCGTAGGAGGCGCCGCCATTGGAACGCCAACTTATATTTGACTTGACAGTTGACAGACAGACTGTATTTTCTGATTCCTTCCCATGGTCTGTCTATATATTTATCCACCCAGCTAATAAAAATATTACTTTATTAGTAAATTTAATTATAATTTATTTACTGTACCTTTTTAAAGAAAATGGAACTAAATGAACAATTAAAAATCGGTCCAATTAATAAAGATATTATATGTATGACTTGTCTAAGTCGCGATAGGAACCTGTACGCCGTAGAAGATCTTGATATGAAAAATTACTGTAAGGATCTTCAGGTACCTATGTTTCAGTTTCAAAGCCATTATAAATTATGTTCTCAACTAGCCTCAATCTTAAACCTGTCCTTATTTCATTTTATTTCATGGGAAAACTTACGGCTAGTACTGAGGCCATTACAAGTTTTCACTTATATTTACTGCAAGATTATTAATAAGTAGACTCAAACAAGCAACGTGTCAGTTATTACAAGAATTTTGAAAATCATGTAACAGTGGAAAAGAAGCGATTAAGTGTAGTTACACTATCACAAAAAATTAAAATCCAAACCACAAGACTCATTAGCATAAGGAGACTTTCTCTACCACACTCGAACATCTCTCAAAAGCTAGTATAAACTACTTTATAATCATCTGATCACTGTTATCCATGTCATTATCATGTGAATGATTGTAGGCAAGTATTGTATGTAGTTTGTTCCCATACATGAATCATATACAATATTCTCCCCCAAACCATTCCCAAAACTCCTTGTGTAAATGAGACTTTATTCTATTGTAACTATCACATGCACACAAAATAAAGGATTTTTGCTCATATCTATAATTAACTAACAGACCTACTTATGGTCAAGATTTTTAGTAATTTTCTAGTTATCAGAGCAAAGAGACCTTATTGTCACTAAAACTTTCTTTTGTTAAGATTTTCTAACTTCAGTTTTAAGATTTTGTTAGAAACATGCTCTCTGAGAATTGAAAACATTTTATTAGACATTTATGAATTTTATGAACATTTTATGAAAACAGAAACATTTTAGAAAACGATGAAAATTGACTAAATTACCATTAATTATCTAGGGAATTAGAGCCCACAATAAGTTATTTGTCTTAATTAAACTCAGGTGACCTGTGAGCCTGTTACCATTTCTTTGATGATGTCATATAAGTCTATGCTAAGAAGTAAAGGTATTAGTAACATTATCAAGGAAAGCATAAGTAACATTATATTGTGAAATTAAAAATAAACAGAGTAACAATGGTTATTCTTTTCCTTTCATCCAAGACTACAAATATTTATCTTGATTTAAAATTAATGTAATTCTAAAATTTTAAATTTCCTTTGCTAACATTCATGTTTCTAGTTTCCTGTTACTTTGGCGATTGACTGGCTGATCGCAATGGCAAGAAGCCAAAGTGCTTTTTTACTTATTCAAATCTAAATCTTGAATACCATCAACTAACATGAACAATATTATTATTATTATTGTGTATCAAGTTTTACCATATCTGCTCCTGGAAGCCATTTGTTATGCTGGCTGTACACACTCGTCGAGGCACCCCGAGACAGGCAGAGAGCGAGTGTGTACATGGTGCTCTCGTCTCGTCTCCCCTCGCCACCTCTTAGTCACGTGTCGGTTTTTTTTGCGCCCGAGTCAAAGGGTCTGATACAGTTCAACTGATACAACGAGTGTGTAGATAGTGTGCTCTCACCCGCGACTCTAGGCGAGAGGCTCTCGCCGAGTGTGTACAACCGGCATTAAGTGTGTATTGCACAGAAATAAAAATCCTTTGTATATAAAAAAATATTTCAATATATATAAAAAAAAATCAAAATTGTGTACCTAACGTATTTTTAATTTGTTACATAACAACTTGCTGAAATTAGGTTAGCACCTTTTGAATAAACATTTCTCAAATGATACGCGACTGTCACTTAGTATCGACAAATAAATGTTTGCACAAATACAACTCCTTTGTAGCTCATTATCAACCTATTCAATAAGCTGTTAGGTAGCGCCAACCTCAGATATTGTAGAACAAACATATTCATTTGGTTACAGCAATGAAAATAAACTTTAAAGTCATAGTAATAACACCTTTGTGAATGCAATAAAGTTTGTAATTGTGCAAATGCTCAGTTGGTCAATGTTTACCGATGGTTTCAGCTCTCGCTCAAGGACAAAGTATGCTGGGAGTGCAAAAGTACCATGTCCAAATTTCTGATGTTCACCCAGAAAGCCCTCAGAGCACAAGCCATATTCGCTCAATGGATTAAGGGCACAAAAGTATGTATAGCATTAATATTTTCACAATGTCCTACAAAAATAGTGTATCTCAATCAGTACACTAAAAATATAAATTAACAGGTACTTCCATAAGTTTTTCATTATATTAAAAATAAATACTTGGTGATTAATTTACTCCTGTGTTCATAGCATGTGACATAGTTGATACCTATTTACGCATACTCATTAACAGAAGTGGTCAAAGACCTGTGCGAAAGCGAGTGTGGATAGTGTTATGCACATATGAGTAAATTAATCGTTAATTATTAATTGTTCATGTAAAAAAAGTAATGAAAATGTGTTAACTTTTTGTTCTTTCGTCTGATTTTATACACAGGATTACTGGTAAATAGAACAGTTCCTTTTAGGAACTGCTCTATTTACCTATATATCTATAAGCAAATTATTCATATTCGCGAATAATTTTTTTGCTATTCAATATGTCTCTGTACAATATTTTTCACGAAGCATGGTGCGGGGTGACAGGTCCCATAGAATATAACCATACACAGAATGCAAATTGTTCACTTCAAACAGAAAGCTAGTAGTAACACATCGTTCAATAAGTCCCGGGACTAGCGTAGAGATGGCGCTAATAATGCCATGTATATACCAAGGTTCAGAAGTACCAACCTTTAGATGAGATGTGTCAAAATTTGATGTAATTCGAAACATAACCAAGAAAGCTATAGTGGTTAAAGTGACGCTACCCACACATGAAGAAGAAGAAAGTCATCTTTCATCAAGACAACGCACCGTGCCACAAGTCAATCAAAACGATGACCAAATTCAACGAATTGGGCTTCCAACTGCTTCCCCATCCTCCGTACTCGCCGGATCTGGCCCCCAGCGACTACTGGCTCTTTGCGGATCTCAAAAAGATGCTCCAGGGAAAAAGATTTGGCTCGAATGAGGAGGTGATCGCTGCTACTGAGGCTCATTTTGAGTCAAGACAAATCGTTCTACAAACATGGCATTGAAAAGTTAGAGAAGCGTTGGAATGATTGTATTACACTTGAAGGAGATTATGTTGATGAATAACAAAGAATTTTGCGGATAAAATGTTGCTTTCATAGTTAGTCCCGGGACTTATTGAACGATGTGTTATATGTTTTATAAAATATAAATAAACAGTTACAAAATGATAAACGCTATAATTTGACTCAGAGCATAATAATAATTTAGTTTATTTCCCTGTCTTCTAATTCTTACTATTGAAAATAAAATTACATATATTAATTCATTCTGTGCCTTGCTTATCCGGTGTCACGCTAGTGACACGACTAAAAAAAATCGCTGAATAATCAAATGTAAAGCAATAAATCGATGGAATCGTTTTTTTTTGTTTCTTATACCAGTATAGTGTTAAGATAATAATCAAAATCATTTCTATACTATGTTCGTGAGGGCGCGACTAAATATTGAATAAAATAATGATATTCACGTAGATGTAGATTTAATTAATGATTTATTTATTTAATTTTATGTTAAATAAAACAACATTTATATAAAGAATTTATTGCTTTTTAATTTAATGGTTGGCAATCTAAAGTCACATGACTACTGTCCTTAATTAATTAACGAATAGTCAAATGATTACAAACATTTCACAACGGAAATAGAAAATAGTAAAACATTGTTCCGACTCAAGTTCCGTATAACTGTTCACAGTCAACACACAGGTGTCACCCGCACCATGCTTCATGAAAAAGATTATAATAGAAACAGACGCATTATACCTCAACTGCATCAAATGATTGCCTTAAGAAATGCCTTTTTGTTTCAGAATAATCCACTACCCATCTTATCAAATCTGACTACATCTTTAACCCACAATTTGATATGTACGGGAGAATACAAAGCAGTCATCGAGAAGGACATAGTTGTAAAATCAGAGCCTGAGGATGCTGACTTAAATGTTAATACTGAAATAACTGAAAATGATCAGTATATACATCGAGATCCAGGTCAAAGTATAGATGAAGAAGAAATAGATATAGAATCAAAAATTAGTGTTAAAATTGAAATTAAAAGTCTAAAGAAAACAGTTGAAACACCAGATAAAAGTCCTCCTGTGAAACAAAGTCAAGCGAAGGAATTATGTGCAGAATTGCGTAGTAATCGCACAGTTTTGACACCACCATTGCCTAAAAAGAAGACATCCTCTTCTCAGGTGATAAATCAAGGTAATTTTTAGTAACAATCTTGAAAACGCATGTAACGCAAAACTAATTCCGACCGATCTTAATCGGTAATCCATCCACTGAGTTTTTAAGGCGAGCAGCATCACTGCTGGTATGCCTATATCTTGGGTTAACTGGTGTTACAAGTTTCGCCATATTTCTTCTCCTGGAAGCCATTTGTCGAGTTTGAAACTGTTATAGTTGTCCATACAATAATTTCTTGTGGTAATTTATTCCATCGGTCCACAACTCTGTTACTGAAAATGTTGTGGTATGTTTTTGTATCGGCCATGGTTTTATCTAATTTTAGATTATTGCAGCGTTAATCTGTTCGTTTGCGTTTAGTTTAAACATGTCAGATAAGTTTTGACAGTTGTATTTCTGTGTTACGATCTTATACGTCTTCTATATTAAATCGCCTCGCACACGGCGGTGATGTGATTTTGTCTCTTCTGTTTTATAGCCCCTTTACGTACCAGAACGAAACCCACTGTCGGAGATACTATGAGCACACATGGAGTCTTAAGGGCAATAAATTTATTCACCGTAAAAGAGTTGACACACAATGAAATGTCGCTGGCCAGAGATAAGTTAATGAGAGCTGAAAAGTCCAAAACCAGCAGACACGTGATACATATCAATGAATGTTCAAGCCCAAAAGGTTTGGATAGTACGACAATACTCTTACAGAAGGCAGGTCATTATAAATGCAGTATTTGCAATCAAAAATTCGGCGCTGAAGCGTTATTACGATTGCATGAGAAAATGCATACGAGGTGAGTCAATATTCGTCCATAGAGAAATGTGATTTTTTCTAATCTTTCTATTCTATATATAATCTGCTATATAACATATTAAGGCACATGACAGTGCGAATGGCCAGAAATGACCCATATCCTTTAAAACCCTTAGGCTGGTAACACTCGTTATAATCAAAATAAACGACCCGTTACAAGTTTCATCCCGTTTCACCCCCCCTCCGTTACAAGTTCCATACCAGGTTTCTTGTATAAGAACGTATGATGTGTAATAATCTAGTCTATTTCCATCTCGATGATAGTCACCCGTGGTCATACAATAAAATATTTAGACTGAGAATGGCACATTTTACAACTAAACTGTTATTTTAATCCGGTTCACAGAGTATACAAGTGTCCGAACTGTTCGGAGGTATGTCCGTCTGCGGCGTTAGCGCAGCGACACTATGAGCGATGCACCGACAAACATACACACGTTTATGAATGCAACGAGTGCGAGGAGCAGTTCACGTAAGTGTGGTCAAGCGCGCGTCGATGGCTTTAGCGAACAAACGTGCAAATTAAAAACAAATTATACAGGGAAATATAACGTTGTTTGAATTATAATAATAAGGTCCTACAAAAATAGGGTGAAATATTTATCTAACTAAAAATTAACACTGATTTCACGATTTTTTTACATTGCATTACACGATTACATTGCAAATAAATAATTGGTGATTGATTAATGTCCTCGTATGTGCGTAACACGTTACCTAGTTGATACCTACTTATGATGTTATCAGATCACCAACAGATGCGGACGCGTTCAGAGGTCGAGGACCTGAGCGACGAGTGTGGATAGTGTTATGCACATACGCGTAAGGGTATGTATATACGAGTAACGTGTTATGCACATACGAGTACATTAATCTGCATTTAAAGGGCAAAGATACCTGACCCCGCGAGTGCGTTTTTACACCAATTATAATATTTATTTTTAATGTCATTATATATAATTAAACGCGTAACAATTTTTAGTTAGATTATTAATGCTCCAATTTAAAAAAAAATATCTCGTGTAATATAACCTAACAACTATCGATTACAAAAGAAATTGGAGTGCCGGACAGTTGTGGCCCTTTTTAGGGCTTGCTTGCTGTAGTATTGAGGAGTCTCAATACTACATCGCGTCATAGACTGGACTATAATACTCACGGGCGTTTACCGCAAGATTTATAACTCATTAGCGCTTTCTTGCGCTCCAGTATCAAGTACACTGCGCTCAATTTCACGTTTTTCGATTTTCGATGCGGTCAGCTATTATATTTGGAGGATTGAAAGACTATGTAGAACCTATTCGAAGGGTACACAAACGATTTCTTTATTTTAGGTAAAATAGGAAAATTGATTAAAAACCAACTAGTTTTAGTTTTGTCAATTTTTTATTAGTTTAAAGTTAGTTTAGTGCGACCCGGCTCCGGCGACGCGCATCCAATAAAAGATATACTACAATCATTAAAAATACATATTGTAAAAACCGGTAGAATCGATTCTAAAGTCTAGGATCAGATATAGTGACATGTAGAACTGTCAAACAGAGTGAATTTTGTACGGAGATGACACTTCATTGACAGTTCTACATGTCATATACCTGACTCCAATAAAATGTCGGACTACACTCGCGACACGGATCAACATATTCTCAGCTTTGGCGTTATTTAAATGACACATTGTATATAAAAACTCGTACGAAAACCAATATAACGTTACGTAACATTTTTCAGTTTGTTTCTGAACTGATAAGTTATTATTCTCGGGTTACGTCTTTATTCCACTGAAGCTGTACAGTTCTTTCCAGTACATATAATGATCGTCGTCGCCACAAGCGCCACGCACACGCACCCATTGTCATCTGCGACCACTGCGGGAGACAGTTCACTAATAAAACCAATCTCGCCAGACATATCCTGTAAGTATAACTTTCGCGTTTGGCACACATTTTATATTGTAAATCGGGCTAAACGCGAAAAATCCCTAAAAAGAAAAAAAAACCGTAAAATGCGCATGAAATCTAGTGATTAACAAATTTTATAACTATAGCGTGTTCTGAAGCGTTAGAACCCGCCTGTGGTAACTGCGCAGCGAGGCGCGCGCTTGGTTGTATTACTTTTACCGTACACTAGGTTAGATACACAGGAGACGAAATATCTCACGATGGGTCGAGCGATAAGACGAGAAGTTGAAAGTGTTGTGTATAATGTTTACGAATATTTCCGAAAAGGGAAATCGGATAAAGACAGCACAGAATTTCTCTGTGATACCAATTTATGTAAACTTGTCGCAGAAGCCACTGCATTTCATTATTAGATATTTTTTTTTATAGACTAGTGGGCGGACGAGCAAGCGGTCCCACGTGATGGTAAGTGTTACCGCCGCCCATGGACACCTGCAACACCAGGGGGCGTGCGGGCGCGCCGCCGACCTTGCAAAATCCTATTCACAGCTCTCTTGAAGAACCCCATATCGTAGCTTAATGGAAAGACCTCTTGAGGCAGTTCGTTCCACAGCCTACGGGTTCGCGGTATAAAATAATGAATAGAGTAAATTGAGTAAGTAAAGAGTGAGAAAATTGAGTGAGTAAGTAAGTAGTAATCTGATTGGAGTAAAATTACATTCTAGAGAAGCCTGTATAAACTATTAAAATCAGTTTTTCGCTCTGAAAGCCCAAAAATTTTATAGCGATAATATATAAATAATGTGGTGTCGGCTGGCTATAGAACAGCACCACCCCATCTCCTCCCGTGGGTGTCGTAAAAGGCGACTAAGGGATAAAGCGGCTATCACAAGCCCCGAGGAACTGCACCACCTCAAAAAACTGGACTCACCAACTCGCTTGGCCAGCGTGGCGTGTTCCGACCACACATCCCCCATGCACGAGTCAATGCCCAGCAGCGGATACTGTAAGGGTTGGTTGTATTGCATTGGTTGCAACTGTAATTTAAACTATATGTGTGTATATGAAGTATGCCGTCCCCCGTTCAATTTATAGACGACATCATCGTTTTCAGAATCCACTCGGGCAATGTACCAATGTTTGAATGTAAAATATGTAAGAAAAAGTGTCGTTGGCAAACGGGGCTCTATATACATATGAAGACGCACGATGATAATGTAAGTGCAAGTATTTTTTTATATAATCATGATAAATTATACAGGGTCCTACAAAAATAGGTAACATGTCAATCGGTACACTCAAACTATTATATCTAACTAAAAATTAACATGTATTTCATTACTTTTTATTACTTTAAAAATGACTGGTGTTTAATTTAGTCGTGTGTGCATAACACTATCCACACTCGCTCAGGTCTTTGACCTTTCAACGCGTTCGCAACTGTTAGTGAGTACGCGTAAGACTACATAACGTGTTATGCAAAAAGGAATAAATTATTTTTAATATAATAAAAAGAAACCTGGAATACATGTTCATTTTTAATTTTATACCCATAATATATTTAGTATACCGATTGACATTTTATATTCTAAATCGGGTCTGAACGCGTATAATAAAGGTGTTTGTTTATCTTTTATTCCTACTCTTTCGGCACGGATTACACCAGCCGTGGTCACAAGTTGGTGAACAAGCGGGTAGTCCAGAATGGGAGCTGCGAGCAGTTTTATCAACTTGATCTTCACATTCGGAAAGGCTGCGACACTCTATACTAATAATGTCCACGGACCTATTCGACGGAAGATCGCAAGGTTTAAATTTGTTAATCACTGGATTCCACGTTGACGACAGTTTATATCCATCTTCCAGATTGACTACCTGCCTCCTCAGTCAATCAGTCCCTAGGGTTGATATGAAGTTTTCCGTAAATATTTTTTGATGGATATTATCATTTAATTCATATAATTAAAAAAAAAATGGAAGGTTCTAGATTTTTTTGCATATTTTTATCAAACAAATACTCAATTTCAATTGCTTCCCACCGGCTCGCCATCCCGCGGTACCCTCCCTAAGCAACGCTCTAAGGCGAGGTCCGATCCTTCCGCCGCTCTACCGGCGAGGGAGCCCTTAGGCTCGTTGCTGCACATACTTTTTGCTCCTGGCTGAGCGCCTTCTGCTCTCGCCCTAAACTATACATGTCCGGTGACTCTTGAAAGTCCATTAGGGCCACAGGAATTTAGCTATTCCGAAAAAAAAATTAATGAACAAATATTTACCGAAAAGAAAAAGTCATGGTAAACTCGGGTCTTATTGCCGCCCAATAGTCGGCTGTTTAAAACTTTTTACTAGGCGCACGCAAAATACGTAGCATATTTACTGTTTTCTTCGATCGAGTCTAACATGCAAATATAGAAATATTTGCAGTATGTTTTGAAGAGGATCTTTAGCCGATTGGAGCCGACATAGATCGTCTCCATTATATCGAACGACTTCCCTTCATGTGGATCATCACACATCTATTGACTTCTATCATCACTCTGGTTGAACTGCTTCACTCTAATAGAACCGTCCGTGACCTTAACCAGTTCATTCCAATCTATGAGGCCGCCGTGGCTACGTATCTTGAGGTTATAGAAGGTAGGTCATCAGCATTCCTCCTCTTAGAAACAAAAACCCCATCGTCGACTCCTTCAAGAGGGTTCAACGCAAGTAAGAACCGAAGTGGAATTGCTCTGAAGAGCTGTTCAGTCTAGTGATTTTTACCATCTCACATCTCGTCATCGAAAAGCGGTGCATCCACTTGACAAGGAGCTGTTGCATACAATGCGGTTTTCAAGACATTTTATACCGCAAACCCAAAAGTTGTTGAACTGCTAACTGAGGTATTTCCACTGACGTGAGTTATAGATTAGATTATATTACGAGATGCATAACTTGGATTGATGCATCGACTTATCTTTAGTGCATAAATGCAATTAAGCATACTTTTATTGCTAAATATGCGACTAGCGTAGATAATACTCGATCGCAATTGCGCAAATTGATATCTGTTGTTTCTTTCCTATTTGCGGCAGCTTTGTTGTAAGCTATTGATTATATTAGATCACTCGTATAGAATATACATGTAATGTAGTTTTATAAGCTTCCTGAATAAAATAGAATGATTATTTTTAGAAAGACGAAGCTGCCTACTGCGCCGACTGTGGCGTCCAGTTCAGGAACATGTATATTTATAGGAATCATCTAAAGAACACTCTGAAACACGTCAAAAAACAAGATTTGAGGTGAGTTTTCATATCAGCACAAATCCTATTCCGTTATGTTACCTATCCCTCATCCTGTCTAGCTCCATCAATTTGGGAGTGAGATTAAGGGAAGTTTCTCGTTTTATAATACTGCCCATCCCGTCCCATCCGATCCCATCGTGTGGGGAATGTTAGTAACATATTCATAGATTGAATATAAGGTTCTAGGAAAGTAGTGTAACATATTTTAATATTATGTCAACCAATACACTAAAGCTATTATTATATTCCACTAAATAATAATAAAATATTAAAAATAAATAATCGGTGATTAATTCCCTCTTATGTTTTTAACACTATCCACAATCAGCTCAGGTCTTTGACCTTGGAACCGCTTCCGCGTCCGCTTCTGTTGGTGAGTACGAGTAGCGACTGTTGGTAACTACATAACGAGTTATACACTTGCGAGTAAATTAATCACCAATTATTTATTGTACATTGTAAATATATATATATATATATATAATACGTGTTATTTTTTTAGTTGCATAAGCATTTGCTTTATTCTCTTCGGGGCTTCATCCGCGTGGATTTTGTTTTAAAATTAATGAACTCCTCTCGAAAAAATACCGGATAAATGGTGTGCATGTCCTTTGCCTCCCTCTCCATTTTATGTTTAATTTAAAAAAAAAAACTCCGATACAAGTGTTTAATTATTTTAAATGAGAAATCTCTATGCTCAATTTCACGTATGACATAAATAGTTTTGACATAAATACATTATTGCATTGCGCATTGCATAAAAAATCTTCTCCCCCTTTTTTCCCCTCATAAAATGTATTAAGTAAAATTTCTAAAAATCCTTCGTTAGTGGATATGTGTATCGTAAAACCCATATTGTGCTAATTTCATGTTACTAGCTTCAGCTGTTTCGGCTCGCCGATGATGAATCCGTCGGTCGGGTCATTTTCTTTTATATATATATGTACATACAGATAGATAGTTTGAGTGTACTATTAATTATATATTTATTTGCATACATATACATGGATTAGGCATTACTGGTAAACAGTGGTTACCCAGGTACAAATCAGCGTATGTCAGCGCGTAGCATCTATACAATATTGGAAGATGTGTCAACAAATGTCAATTATGATAAAATAATACACTTTCTAATTTAAAATTATACTAAACTATATAATTGAGTGGACGCCCGCATTCGTAGCTCCAATTTAATTGATTTTTATATGTATGTATATATATATATATATATATATGTAGATATATTGCTATATTATTATCTATTGAAACGAAAACTGCGTTTGCGTTTCATTTTCTATTTAATCTGGCTCTTGACTGGTAGAGAACGCCACAAGCCATTGAGTCCGCCATTGGTACACGTCAAATACTCGTACAATGAAGTTTAAGTAAATCAATAAATGTACGGGTTTGTTGTATAATGAGCTGCAAAGGAGTTTGTACTTGTCCAACGTTTCCAGGTTTCCATGTCCGCACTGTGAAAAGAGATTCAACATTAACTCATACCTAAAATGTCATATCGAGGCGATGCATTCCAACAAACTGAATCATCCCTGCAACATGTGTGACCAGGTAATGTGTCTTCTTCTTCATTCTTGCAGCAAATTGTAGTGGTCTCTTCACTTGGACCAACACCTTATAACTTGGTGAAACGCTGCATTACCCACTTCGTTTATGAATCTTGTGCCACACATAAAACACCAGTTGACATGTGACGTCACAGCACTTCGGTTTCTTCACTGCCACGCATCTGCTTCACATTACATCTTCACCCGTAGTTCACTTACCCCTCCCTATTTCCCCAACCCTTTCTCCAAATCCATTCCTATAACTCCAAAGGTAGGCAGTACATTCGGGAGCGTGCCAACGTTTGTCATTTTGGACTAATGTTGGCATGTGTCGCGGAAGTCTATGGGCGACAGTATCCCCTTACCATTAGGTGGACTGTATGCTCGTCTGCCGCCATCGTCCATAAAAAAAAATAACTTACTTTCTGATTTTTTAATTTTTTATATAAAAAACGCCAGAACAAAAGTTTAATAACTAAAATCAAAGATAAAATATAATGTTATCTATTTTTAGACCTACAGAGGTGTGTGTATTAGACCTACAGAGGTGTGTGTATTAGACCTACAGAGGTGTGTGTATTAGACCTACAGAGGTGTGTGTATTAGACCTACAGAGGTGTGTGTATTAGACCTACAGAGGTGTGTGTATTAGACCTACAGAGGTGTGTGTATTAGACCTACAGAGGTGTGTGTATTAGACCTACAGAGGTGTGTGTATTAGACCTACAGAGGTGTGTGTATTAGACCTACAGAGGTGTGTGTATTAGACCTACAGAGGTGTGTGTATTAGACCTACAGAGGTGTGTGTATTAGACCTACAGAGGTGTGTGTATTAGACCTACAGAGGTGTGTGTATTAGACCTACAGAGGTGTGTGTATTAGACCTACAGAGGTGTGTGTATTAGACCTACAGAGGTGTGTGTATTAGACCTACAGAGGTGTGTGTATTAGACCTACAGAGATGTGTGTATTAGACCCACAGAGGTGTGTGTATTAGACCTACAGAGGTGTGTGTATTAGACCTACAGAGGTGTGTGTATTAGACCTACAGAGGTGTGTGTATTAGACCTACAGAGGTGTGTGTATTAGACCTACAGAGGTGTGTGTATTAGACCTACAGAGATGTGTGTATTAGACCCACAGAGGTGTGTGTATTAGACCTACAGAGGTGTGTGTATTAGACCTACAGAGGTGTGTGTATTAGACCTACAGAGGTGTGTGTATTAGACCTACAGAGGTGTGTGTATTAGACCTACAGAGGTGTGTGTATTAGACCCACAGAGGTGTGTGTATTAGACCTACAGAGGTGTGTGTATTAGACCTACAGAGGTGTGTGTATTAGACCTACAGAGGTGTGTGTATTAGACCTACAGAGGTGTGTGTATTAGACCTACAGAGGTGTGTGTATTAGACCTACAGAGGTGTGTGTATTAGACCTACAGAGGTGTGTGTATTAGACCTACAGAGATGTGTGTATTAGACCCACAGAGGTGTGTGTATTAGACCTACAGAGGTGTGTGTATTAGACCTACAGAGGTGTGTGTATTAGACCTACAGAGGTGTGTGTATTAGACCTACAGAGGTGTGTGTATTAGACCTACAGAGATGTGTGTATTAGACCCACAGAGGTGTGTGTATTAGACCTACAGAGGTGTGTGTATTAGACCCACAGAGGTGTGTGTATTAGACCTACAGAGGTGTGTGTATTAGACCCACAGAGGTGTGTGTATTAGACCCACAGAGGTGTGTGTATTAGAACCACAGAGGTGTGTGTATTAGACCCACAGAGGTGTGTGTATTAGACCCACAGAGGTGTGTGTATTAGACCCACAGATGTGTGTGTATTAGACCCACAGAGGTGTGTGTATTAGACCCACGGAGGTGTGTGTATTAGACCCACGGAGGTGTCTGTATTAGACCCACGGAGGTGTGTGTATTAGACCCACGGAGGTGTGTGTATTAGACCCACAGAGGTGTGTGTAGTGTAGCGACCTCACTGTTTACGACTAGTTTGTGTGTACGTGAACATAGATGTTAATTATACAATAAGGAAAACACAGATGTAATTTGCATCTATTGTATAATTGTTTGATGTATAATAAATAAAATTTAATACGACCATGAGAAAACACCCAAGTTTCTTTAAACATGTGCCACTGGTCTTTTTAAAGGCCTTTTCTACTAGCCAAATGTTGATCAAATAAGCCAGAGGAGGCGTTATAATGTGAGAGAAATTAAACATTTGTAGAGTTTCAAAACGCGCACCCGCCTCCGTGCGCACACGCGCCGCGCGCACGAGGGCTACGTGCAGCCGAGGAACAACATGTGCAACGTGTGCGGACACACGTTCAAGGTAAGTTTTATTTTATAGAGTCACCAGGGTCGGATTAAAGAGGGACCTTCACGGGCTTATAGCCAGGACTATTTTTACAATTCTGACTTTTGGGCCAGGTGCGAGTCGGGGGCCAATTATCGGAACTGCAAATAAACTATGTTAGCAAACTAACATAGCACCCGACAATCCTTTTTTAGTTAAAAAAAAATCAGTTGAATTTTGGTTGTTTGAACCTACCTCTATTTTGCTATAGTAAAATAAATATCAAGGAAAAAGTTGGACGATAGGTAATGCAATTTAAAAAAATGCCAATTTTTTTTATATATTTATAGGCCCTATATTTATATTTTTATATATTTTTTATATTTTTTTTTTATAGGCCCTTTTATAAATTAAACCTCTGAAATTGCCGTTTTATATGGAAAAAATCAAATATTTCGTTTTGTATGAAAACTATCTATGTATATTTAATTAATTGAAGTATTGTCCATTCTTTTATTATCAATGCACTTTTGTCATTTTAATGGAAGTTGATTGATGCCTCTGCTATAGAACTCCCCGGGGACGGGAATCGGTGAATTATCTGAAGGCGTTTTTCACTGTTATGGGAGTTCAATATTTTCCCTGCAAAAAGTTATCGAAATTCCTAAATGTAAATGGAATGGGGCGGGGTCTGGCGAGTGCGGTGGATGACGCAGGGTACCCAGTCGAAACTGCTGTAACTTTGAGACTAGTCTGTCGTGCAGTGTGCGGGGGCGAGCGTTATCATGGAGATGTTTGGTACATTGTTTGGCTTCGTCTCCTGGGTTCAACCATTGTGATAAACGTTTACGATTACATTCACACAGGACCCACTTCTCACAAGCGACAATACGATTCAGAATACCTTCATTTTTGTGCCGGTTCAGCAAAGTAAGGCAAGCTACGACGCGTGTTTGTAGCTGACTTTCATTAAGCTCATACGGTGCCCACATTCCGAGCTTCTTCACTTTCCCGATTTGACGCAAATTAATCAATATCGCTTTGTCACTTACACCGAAAGCTGCTGTTCACTCAGACGTGGTTTGGGATGAATCCGCTCCCACTATTGCTTTCAGTTCCTCATTATCGACTTTAGTCTACGATCGCCCACGGGGCTTGTTCTTGAGGTGGAAATTTTCAAAACGGAAACGATCAAATCAAAAACGCACCGTGAGTTCGTTTGAGGTGTTCGGTCCGTATACATCGCTGATATTGCGTGTCGTCTGTTGCTGCAACGACGGAACTCATATTCGAAAATAATGCTACTTTTTAATTGTTCCATGTTCGCAAACACAACGATATCTAAGCAAAAAGTCGTTTAACAGAAAAACAAATGAATAACTGATTTTGAAGAAGAATGTCATAGCTTTAAATTGAAATTAATTTAAATTTGGAATTCCAAGCCAAAAGCAAGATCACTAAGTTCAAAGTGACCACTCACTATGAACAAACGGCAATTTCATAGGTAAGGCTTTAATACGTTGAAAGCCCAGTAGTAATGGGGCCTCCTCAACCTTGGTGCTCTGGGCTCCAAGGTTGCCCCAGCCGTACCATGCCTAAAGATGGCCCTGGCTATATAGTCCAGGTCCCCATAGCGAGAAAATTCAAAGCAGAGCAAATAAATTTTGAAAACGATTTACCTAAGGAAGGAGAGCGAAACAAACGGGTTAAGAACTTGAGCTCAACTTCGAACCCACATAACCCAGAGAAAGCGAGCCTAGGACAGGCGAACGAGCTTCTATAATCCTATAGAAATAGTGTGAAATATTATAATATGTTAATCAGTACAATAATACTGTTATATCTAACTAAAAAAGAACATGTATTTCATGGCGTTCGAGTCCACAATGTCCAATGTCTGAAAGTTTTATGGTTGTCTTTATTACATTCAAAAATAAATAATTATTAATTTATTTATTTGTATGTGCATAACACTATCCACACTCGCTCAGGTCTTTGACCGCATTCGCTTCTGTTAGTACGTGTTAGTAGGTAGCAACCATGTAACGCGTTATGCACATATTATGAGTAAATTAATCACCAATTTATTTTAAATGTAATAAAACATTACGTAATACATGTTAACTTTTAGTTAGATTAATAGTTTTTTCTCCTACTTGCTCGGAAATGGCTTCATTATTTTAAAAAAAGAATACGTCAATCGGCTCTTTTCTGTACGCACGCCAGCAATTTCCAACACGACAATAATAGAGATTCCTGGACAGTAGCGAGGTTATTTTTAGTGCACACTAACATAAATTAGGTTTTTTTAGGTACACGATATTTATTATTATAAAGGCTGAATGTGCATTTCTTTTCAAAAGTTTAAAAAAAGAACAAAGACCGCGCGCAGTCCAATTGGCAGGAATGAAACTTCTGTTTCTTGAATTAATTTGTTTATTGTTTCCTCGCAAATTAGAGAAAAGCACTGTACAAGTCTCGGCCGAAATAACAATTAACGGCCTCGTTTATTTAAAAAGGACTCGGCTTCGCCTCGTCCTTCCAATATTACTCGGCCGTCAATTGCTTTATTTCGGACCTGGACAGTAATGTACTATTTTGCACTTGCACATTTAATAAATCAAATTCTAGGCCTGACTACGAAATTTCACAATAGGTAATGATTTTTATCTCACTAAAGTTACAACATGCACGCATGCACACATAAAAACACTGTGGCGATGTAACTATATATATTTGAGTAATAAATTGGTACTCTAGGATTTCGGTCGTATCACTTACTGTGATTACAAATCTCGTCCACGCGGTTACACACGTAGAAAGACGTAGAACACACAATTAGAAAAAAAACCATTATCTACAGTAATGTACCGACTATTATGTACTGATTGACATATTCAAATATTTCACGTTATTTTTGTAGGACCTTATGTATAACGTGGTCGGGTTGGAAGCGTCACGCTGACCCGCTCACAAATCTTTTTATCAATTAGCTCTAGCCGAAGAGCCGAGCCTAGTTGACCCACGTAATATCTGGGAAACTAGACGCAAAAATAATGTCACTCTTTTCTTAGATAATGTCACAATTAATGGTACGTTATGTTCTTAGGAGAAAAGCACCTTAAAACAGCACATGAACTCTCACACGGGGAAACGGCCCTATGTTTGTGAAACGTGTGGAGCGACCTTTAGCTACTCCGGCGCGTTATATACACACAAGACGAAGCACAAAAGGTGTAGAGCGATGTTGGAGCAGAAAAAGGCGAAAGGAGAGACGAACTCCGAGAGTAATGGAGAACAGACCACCAATTAATTGTCGCCTTCCTGCACTGCTGTAATAAAGCAACTCTGTGGGCAGTGAGCCCCTCGCTGAGCGCGACATACCAGACGGACAAACAATTTGAAAACAATGTTAATAAAGATTAGATTTTTTTTTTAAATTTAAGGTCACACCCTTTTACACAATTAAAGGGCTCATGTTCATAAGATCCACTGTGTCAAAATGTCCATTGTATCATGACCAGTTCGCTAAATTGTCCGGTCCCAAAATGTATAGTGTCCCAAAACGACTAGTATCAAAAAGTCCAGTCCTGAAAATCTGGATTGACTTTACAAAAATTAATTTTTATTTATTAAACTGGGTAGTGTGACTTTCGGGAAATAATTTTCCCGAAAGTCACACCAGTGTGTACTGGTGTCCGTCGCGACAAATCAGACGTTACTAGGACATTTTAATACTTTAGACATTTTGAAACACTAGACATTTTGAAACACTAGACATTTTGAAACACTAGACATTTTGGGACTGAACGATTGGTCATTATGGTACAGTGGACATACTGACACATTGGACCTTATGAACCTGAGCGAATTAAAGATTATTCTGCATGATGCCATGTAATGTGAATGGTGATCATAATAATTATTTATAATGAACAAACGCCACATTTGTTGCATCGATCAACCAAAGTACATAGTTAATGACGTGTACATGAGAGATACCAGTCATATAAATATAAAGTTACTGTTACCATACACGAGTGGGAATAATTACGTTTTTAAGTCTGCTTTATGTATTTACTTAAAAATCAATTACGCAAACCTTACAGCTGATTATCTCGTACAAGCTGTACCATACGAAACCAGATTACATACAGCTTCTACTGTCATGCCTTCTCGCTCGCACAAGTGTAGACACACTATAGGAATGGGTGCGATCAGTGAGAGTGGACGCCATTTTGGGTTATAGTTATTTTTATAAGATAGGTGGGTAGGTACCTGATATTAAGCCCATTTTTGAAGTCTAATTCAAAATGGTGCGCGTATGCAGTTCACGGTTTTACCGTACACGTTTTAGCACCCGGGTTTGTTGGATTTATTATTTTAATTTCAATGAATTATTTTTCTAAACTGCGTTATTTGCACACAAAATTGGTACTCGGGTATATATAAGTTCGAGTTAATAAATAGGTTAAGAAAGTAACTTAGATTTAAATTACACTACGTTAAGTATTTAGTTTTAGGTTTCCTTATATCTGTGTGGTGAGTGTGCATGCTGCATTCCCACAGCCCCTGGGCGCACTCGACTGGCCACTTTACCCCTCTCCCACAGAAGACTACCTTGAAATGTACTGCATTTCCCACTTTATCGTATTTCTCCAATGTACGTACATATGTGTTTCGGTAGTGTAGTGAGTGAATGTGCCAGAGCCCATTCCCATCCCATCCTATCCCTCCCCATTTTCCCTACCCTTTCTCCTAATCCATTCTTTAATTTGCAAAGGTAGGCAACGCATCCGGGGTCGTGCCAACGTTTGTCATTCTGGTTTGATGTTGGCCTGTATCGCGGATGTCTATGGACGACAGTATTACCATCAGGTAGACTGTATGCTCGTCTGCCGCCTTTTTTTCTATAAAAAAAAAACTAAATACTAAGTATTTAGGTGTCGGGTAGCGCGACGCGTCCCTGACTGACGCCTTGTATATGATCCAAAACTAGGCTATTATCGCCACCTTGAACGCATACTGCGCGCGAGTTTCGCTTCCATATTGTAAAAAAGATAAACTATCATTAATACCTTCTTGGTAGTTTTTTTGCCGTCAAAGGACGAACTGAATTGACAGTAGGTAAACTTGACCGCCTTACAAATGCCTCGCTTTTGGGGCCGTAATGTCTGCACTTTGTACATTGGTTGATGTATGATATGTTTTTTTTGGAATAAATGATTTGATTCATTTACTTATTTTCATTTTAAAGTTTAATGATAGTATTTTTTCATGGATTACTTAAGACTCTGCACCGGAGACAAATTGGAGAAACGGTTTTTTGAAAATTAGTTATGGGAATCACTGGATAAGTACTTGAAGGATGTAGGTACGTACTGAATATAGCATGTATTGTACAATAAAAACTAGGTACTTTCGTGTGGAACGTTGAATACGTTGAAAAATTATGAACGTTGCACGACAGAACAATGAGTGTATAGTCAATGCGCGTAGTATGTATGTACTGGCATCGCGTATCTCCGAAGGGAAGGAGTGGTCCAAATAGAGTTGCACCCAGGGTTAAGAGCGTACGGCGAACTCCCGAGCATGCGCAGTAGAAGCGTAGTACAAATTCCTTCCCTCCGTGATTGAGCGATGTTAGGTGCATACCCTATTTACTATTGTAATATGATGTAAACTATTGTAAATTGTTTCCATTGTTTATATTTTTATTACTTTTAATGAAGGTATGTCTTTTGTTTTAGCTCTCCATATTTGTGTTTGCCTGTCTGGGTTATAAGTTGTGTTGGTAAGGAATTAAGGATTGTCTAGTGAAATAAAAACTACCGTCGGCTATGTGTTTTATTTCATATGAGATGGAAACAAAGTTGCGGACTAGATGGAGAAGTATAGGTAGTGGCGCCACCGGCACTCGAGGTGCCCTCCCCCGCACTCCTCCCATACCCCTCGGCGAGAGAGGGTGGAACGAAAGTTAAGTTTAGCAGAGGGCTATTAGTTCCTGCACTTCACCATCGAGAATAGTTACTTTCCGTGCAAAAGGGGAACTAACCCATTTATTTTTAATTTGTGACCTAGAACTTACATACACAATATGGATGAGAGAATAGCAATAAAATTCCTCAAGACTGGGGGATACTAACTGCATCAAGTTCCTATAAAGGAGTGACGCTCTGGTCTTTGTCAGTTCGACTCGTACAATCGCCCAGATATCATGTAACAAGTTTAAGTAAAAGTAAGCTCGCTGCCGAATGCCCAATGCGGTTCTTGTGTATCAGAGCGGCGTTTGATTTTCCGAAATTCCAGCCTTACATCCCCCGTTGCCCTTACCACCAACATATACTTTTCTCTATAAGTCGTTTTCGACAACACTGGCGGTTATTTCTTCCTCTTTCATTATATAAGGTAAATACTAAAGAAACTTTCAAAGGCGTTACCGTTTGTATCAGAACTTCAAAAGTCCTCCTAGCAAAGTGTTGCCATGACCCCATGGGCGGAAGTAACCACTTACTATCATTTGGCCCACATATGTACATTTCTGAAAAAAAATCTTATAATCCGGGTTCCGCCAATCTTCTAGCTTAACACTTAGCCCCTGCGCAGATTTTTACAAAAATATTGTAGGTTTTGTATTAGTGATACAATATTAAATTCAGATTAAGTGTTTTTAGAGTGTAATGTTTGTTATAATCAAATAAAACCATAAGACTGTCTGCGTTTTTCGTTTGCTTCGAAGGAGCCCAACTCTGATCCACATATAAACTGCATCAAACAATTCAACAATATATAACAAACTTGAAAAGAACAAGTCAAAACTAACATGGCGATTGATCTCCTATATCTTGTTTCGTCACGCTCTAAAGGTGCGAACATGTTTGAATTTCAATAGACGACACTGATTATTAAAATATATTTTTTTGTGTTGTATAATCTCATAAATATTATATATATATATTGTGTTTAAAATGACTTCCTTGAAATAAAAATAACTTGTGGACCAATAACTATGCCAGTGTCCAACCATATAATTTATAATAAAAAAAACTATTTTACTACAAACAAAATCTAAATAGACCCTGGGAAATATTGTAGTTAAATTCAATTATATATTTTATTTTTCTGTACCTATTTAAAGAAAATGGAAGTAGATAAACAATTAAAAATCATTCCAATTAATAAAGATGTTATATGTATGACTTGTCTAAGTCCCGATAGAAAGTTGTACGTAGTGGATCTCAATATGAAAAATTACTGTAAGGATCTTCAGGTATGTTTCAAAGGCCATTAAAAATTATATTCTCAACATCCTAAATCGTTTATTTTTTAAGATAACTTACGACTATTATCCTCTGACAGCTGACATAAATCTTTAACATGTACCTACTATAATTCATTTTATAACTTGAAAACCATATAAGATTTTTTTTTCCTATTTTATTTTGTTATGTTATTTCCATAAAATTAATTAAAAACAAAACTATTTTAATATTTTAATTGATCTATTTTAATTGATTAAGTACATGAATACTGAGAGCATTACAAGTTTTCACTTATAGTTATTGCACTATTATTAATAAGTAGACTATAACAAGCAAAATGTTGGTTCTCAGTTATTAAAAGAATTTTGAAAATATGTAACAGTGGCGAAGAAGTGCTTAAGTGTAGTTACACTATTACAAAAGGCATCAAACAAATCCATATCACTATTAAAGATTCATTTGCACAAGGAGACTTTCTTGACCATGAGTTTCTCGAACATCGGTCAAAAGCTAGTATACAATCATGTAGTATGGGCAAACGGAGTATATGCACAAATATAAACTCCTCTGTAGCTCATTATCAACTTATTCAATAAGCGGTATGTTAGCGTCGGCCACAAATATAATGTTGTAGAACAAACAACTTAGTTCATTATGTTAGAGCAATGAAAATGAACTTTACAATCATAGTAATAACTTATTTATAAATGTAAAAAATGTTTGTAATTGTGCAAATGCCCGATTGCTTTGTTTTACCAATGGTTTCAGCTTTCTCTCAAGGACAAAATATGCTGGGAGTGCAAAAGTACCATGTCCAAATTTCTGATGTTCATTCAGAAAGCCCTCAGAGCACAAGCCCTACTCACTCAGTGGATTAAGGACAAAAATGTAGGTATAGCATTAATATTTTCACATATAACAAAAATACAAAAATAGTGTATCTCAATTTGTACACTAAAAAATGGGCAAGCCACATGATGGTAAGTGGCTACCGCCGCACAAGGACACCTGCAACATCCGGGGTATGTGAATGTGCTGCCGGCCTTGCAAATTCCTATTCACATCACTCTTGAAGAACCCTATGTAGTATAAAGGGAATAAATACCTCATGAGGCAGTTAGTTCCGCTGCCTACTGGTTCCTGGCAAATAACTATTTTTAGACTGCAGTGTGTGACACCTCCATATAGAGGAACTGTGGATGCATTACACTTCTGTGATAGGTATATTGAACAGTCTTTTGGAAAATTCCCTATTATACAGGCAGAACATGCAGAGGTACACAATGTCTCTGCAGATGCTGAGTGGTTACAAACCGCGTGAGAGTGGGGATTGTTGACAATTCAAACAGTGTTTCGTTGGAGGGAGTCAAGTGAATCTAACTGATACATCAGTGCACCGACCCAGACATGTGAGGGGTCAGATCTGAGCTTTGTAGACCAACAGATTTTGCTCCGAGGTGAAGTACTGCTTTGCTCTGTTCAGCACACTGAGCCTATTTTGGCCTTGTTTTCCAGATGACCAAGAATCCTGATACCCTTCTTGATCTACAACAAAAGGGCCTTTTTTAGCGACAAAAGGGACTTCTTTTGTAGTAAAGGTGCAGACTTATGTCTTACTGGGGTTGAAATCAACCAGATTCTGAGAACCCCAAATCGAGACTTGATCTAAGGTGTCTTTGATTTCGGACACGAGTCTATGCGGATGCGGATGCAACTCTTTTCCACTTCAACTTGAGGGATGTTGAAGGCATCCTCAGTACTGTCATCTGCATAGCAATGTAAGTTATTGTTGAAATGCAGAAGGAACAGAGTTGGGATAGTATGGAGCTTTGTGGAATGCCAGCATGAATAGACATGGGGTCGGAGCAGCTAGTGTCGATAAACAAAACTGTGATATTATATCATTTACGAAAAATAAAATACCTTATACATATAATTATTATAGTATTAATCGCATACCTCTAAGAAAAGTTAACATTGTAAAAAGATTTAGGAATATTATTTGATGAAAATTTATCGTTTCGACCACATTACAGTTCAATTATAGGTAAAGCAAATAAATTACTAGGTTTTTTGATACGCACTTGCAAACCTTTTAAAAAAGCCCTACCATTTCAATTTCTATATGTTTCTTTAGTACGGTCAATTCTTGAATATTGTTCGGTTATATGGTCACCCATGTACCAAATACACATAAATAGATTAGAAACCGTGCAAAGAAAATTTGTCCGTTACTTTTGTTTAAAATTTGGAAGTAATCAAACACTAAAATGTTACGAGGATAAATTAAAATTTTCGAACCTCAAAAGCTTAGAAGTGAGGCGTAAAATCAATTCCTTAAATGTATTGCATAAGATCTTGAATAACCATTTGGATGGGGATCTCTTGCGGCATCTCAATCTGAAGGCACCGAATCGCCCTGTACGTACCGAACAGCTGTTTGACATACCACGGGCTCGAAATAATGTTTCTTACAATAATCCATTTTATAGAATATGTCGTTATTATAACGACCTGGATGTCGAGTTTGACATATTCTATTTAAACAACGCCCGTTTTAAAATTCTGTTAGATAGACATTTTTCCTTTTAGATTATTTATATATATATATGTAGTTTCATTTTACCTATTCTGCATGTTAAGAGTTAAAGTTGTGTATAACTGTAAGTGAATTTACGAACGTACAAATGTTATATAAAATGTGTTTGTAACTAGTTAAGTTTGTAAATTTGTTGTTATACCTAATAAATAAAATATAGATAACGACTTTGATGCTCCGCCCAGTCAGGAAGCTGGCAACCCATTTGCATAACCCAAGTCCTCAAATTTTTACCGGGTTATTTATTTTTAACAGGAGATGTATGACATATTGGCTGAACAGGATATCTATGTCTCCGTTAGGAATGGTAAGGTGGGCTTAACTTTACTTGGTTATGGATGGCATTGATGTTACTGTGTATCCCACACCATCATGTCGCGCCCATGCGCAAAGTAACTCCTTGCAACCGTTGGTCTTCCGTTCCACACGCAACCATCTCTTCCTCGGGTCGGCTTCTTCCGCCCAATGCCGGAACACGATGAGGTGCGGGCCTCGTGGCTAATATGGCGGCGGACTCCGACGGAAGAGTGGTAGCTCTGCCGACGGATAAACCTCGTTAGTTCATAACTACGAGCAGGTGAGATTGGCTTAGGCTCAGAAGATGGTGGGTGAGCCTGTTACACCCCAAAAAACAATTAATAATATATTAACATTTCAACTATTCCTATTTTCAAGGAATACGTATTAATTTAATAGTAAAACCCCAACGTGAGTAGTAGGTAAAAAGAGGTTTTCTGTAAAAAGAAAAAAAATACGTCTATTTCAAAACTAGTTATGTTTGTTTAAATTGAATCGAAAATTATCATACTTATGTATTTACTAATAGAACTAAAAATAATACATACTAACTTGAAATTGATATAAAATGACTTACTGACTAATTTTAAAATTCGCGTGCGTTTTAGATTAGTTACTATGGGGGTATGGTGAGGTGTTTTGACGGAAATCACTTCACAGTCGTTTTAAAGCAATGTATTTAATTGTAACATATTATTACATGGCACACTATAGTCCTTCGGATTCTATTTAGTATGTACTGACAAATCTATTCAAATAATTGTACAAAGCGTATGTATATGAGTATATGGCACCGTTAGCTAGGAGAGCTCTTGACTACTGCGGCGGCGCGGCGCATGCGCAGAACTCCTGCGCACCGGGCCGGCCGGCGCACGCGCGGCGGTTTAACTATAAACGCCGAGCGATTCTACCTTCTAAGGTGTATTATTTTATATGTTACTCCACCACATTACTATTCGTATTTGAATTTAAATTCGCGAATATTGAATCAAATTATTCCTATTCGCGAATAGCATTTTTTTGCTATACGAAACATGCTAATCAGACGCATCATAACTGTGTTAAATGATTGCCATAACAAATGCCTTTTCTTTTCAGAATAATCCATTACCCATCTTATCAAATCTGAGTACATGTTCAACCCACAATTTAACATGTACGGGAGAATCCAAAGCAGTCATCGAAAACGACATAGTTGTAAAGTCAGAGCCTGAGGATGTCGACTTAAATATGAATACTGAAATACCTGAAAATGATCAATATGTTCATCGAGATCCAGGCCAAAGTATAGATGAAGAAGAAATAGATATAGAATCAAAAATTAGTGTTAAAATTGAAATTAAAAGTCTAAAAGAAACAGTTGAAACACCAGATAAAAATCCTCCTGTGAAACAAAGTCAAGCAAAGGAATTATGTGCAGAATTGCATAGTAATCGCACAGTTTTGACACCACCATTGCTTAAAAAGAAGACATCCTCTTCTCAGGTGATAAATCAAGGTAATTTTTAATAACAATTTTGAAAATGCATGTAACACAACTATTCCGACTGATCTTAATCGGTAATCCATCCACTGAGTTTTTAAGGCGAGCAGCATCACTGCTGGTATGCCTATATCTTGCGTTAACTGGTGTTACAAGTTTCGCCATATTTCTTCTCCTGGAAGCCATTTGTCGAGTTTGAAACTGTTATAGTTGTCCATACAATGATTTCTTGTGGTAACTTATTCCATCGGTCCTCAACTCTGTTACTGAGAATGTTGTGGTCTGTTTTTGTATCGGCCAGTGTTCTATCTAATTTTAAATTATTGCGGCGTGTTAGCTATTCTAAACATGTCAAATCAGTCTTGACAGTTGTATTTCTGTGTTACGCTTTTCTACTTCTTTTAATAAATCGCCTCGCACACGGCGTTGATATAATTTTCGGTTGATTTTTTGTTTGTTTTTGTGTTATAGCCCCCTTACGTATCACAACCGAACCTACTGTCGGAGAGACCATAAACACGCATGGAGTCTTAAGGGCAATAAATTTATTCACTGTCAAAGAGTTGACACACAATGAAATGTTGTTCGTCCGAGATAAAATGATGGAAGTTGAAAAGTCTAAAGCCAGCAAACAAGTGATACATTTCAATAAAATTCCAAACCAAAAAAGTTTGGATAGTACGACAATACTCTTACAGGAGGCAGGTCATTATAAATGCAGTGTTTGCAATCAAAAATTCGGTGATGAAGCGTTATTACGATTGCATGAGAAAATGCATACGAGGTGAGTCAATATTCGTCCATAGAGAAACGTGATTTTTTGCATATAATCCGATAGATAATTTATTAAGGCACATGCAAACTCTTAGGCTGGTAACACTCGTTATATACAAAATAAACTAACTTAACACATGTAGTTATGACATAAACTGATTTCAGTATGGATACTTAAAAATGTCACATGAAATCTTGGTATGTGTATATTCATGTGTATCCGTATTGAAATCACTCGTAAAACAACTGTTTTCTTATCATTTTGAGAATTGCATATTTTGCTACTAAACCAAAATAACGTCGTTTCGTTTTACGTCGCTCTTTTGCAGAGCGCAACCTGCCGTAAAAGTGAGGACCTGTATACGAAACTCTTTAATGTCGACATTTTAGAATTTTAATATTTGTATACAATATATTCCGTTTTGTAAATATTATATTAATAAATAATCAGATCACTATTGTACATCTAATTTTATATGTACGAAGGCGGCAGACGAGCATACAGTCCACCTGATGGTAAGTGGATACTGTCGCCCATAGACATCCACGATACATGTCAATATTAGTGCAATATGACAAACGTTGCCACGCCCCCGGATGAGCCTACCTTAGGAGATATGGGAATGGGTTTGGAAAAAGGGTTGGGAACATGGGGACCGATAGGATAGGAATGGGCTCTAGCACCTCTCAATCACTACCGAAACACGTTCGTACATTGGGGAAATAAAATAAAGTGGGAAATGCAGAATGATAATACATCGATTTGAGAATACATACTAGATATGTTATACAAACAAAGGCACGTAAGAACGAGTCTCATAGTGTTCCATGTTTAATCTCTAATTATTTAATTCATGTGTTTTGAAAATGTAACATACTTATTACGTAGTACTTAAGATTCAAAATGACTTTTTAATTATCCCCCTCCTCATCTGCTTCACCCCCCCCCCCCCCTCCCCTGTTACAAGTTGTCAACTAGCTTTCTTTGATGAGAACGTATGATGTGTAATTAATCTAATATTTAGATTTTGAGAATGGCACATTTTACTATTAAACTGTTATTTTAATCCGGTTCACAGAGTATACAAGTGTCCGAACTGTTCGGAGGTATGTCCGTCTGCGGCGTTAGCGCAGCGACACTATGAGCGATGCACCGACAAACATACACACGTTTATGAATGCAACGAGTGCGAGGAGCAGTTCACGTAAGTGTGGTCAAGCGCGCGTCGATGGCTTTAGCGAACAAACGTGCAAATGAAAAACAAATTATACAGGGAAATATAACGTTTAAATTATAATAATAAGGTCCTACAAAAATAGGGTGAAATATTTTAATATCTCAATCAGTACACTCAAACTATTATTATTTTAGAATCATAAAAAGAGACCTTTTGAGAAAACTTTTAGTATCGTCTTTACTCTCGATACTGAACAGACTATTCTCAACTTTTGCCTTATTTCAGTAAAACATTGTTCTCAAAAAAATATCTATCGTTATGCAACATATTTCAGGTATTTTCTGCACTCAAAAGTTATCATTTATTACGTCTTTATTCCACTGAAGGTGTACATTTAATTCCAGTAAACATAATGATTATCGTCGGCACAAGCGCGTCACGCACCCGCCGATTGCGATCTGCGACCACTGCGGGAGACAGTTCACTTCTAAATACAATCTCGCCAGACATCTCCTGTAAGTATAACATTAGATTTTATATTGTAAATCGGGCTAAATGCGCAAAATCCCTTAAAAGTAAAAAGAACAGCGTAAAATGCGCGTGGAATTCAATGATTACCAAATTTTAACCTTGCGATTTATCGTCATCGTTTTCAGAATCCACTCGGGCAATGTACCAATGTTTGAATGTAAAATATGTAAGAAAAAGTGTCGTTGGCAAACGGGGCTCTATATACATATGAAGATGCACAACGATAAAGTAAGTGCAAGTATTTTTTATATAATTAAGATCTATTTACTGACAGCTATAAAAATATACAGGTTCCTAGGTCCTAGGTTACAAAAATAGGTAACGTGTCAATCGGTACACTCAAACTATTATATCTAACTAAAAATTAACATGTATTTCATTACTTTTTATTACTTTAAAAATGACTGGTGTTTAATTTACTCGTATGTGCATAACACTATCCACACTCGCTCAGGTCTTTGACCTTTCAACGCGTCCGCAACTGTTAGTGAGTACGCGTAAGACTACATGACGTGTTATACACAAAGGAGTAAATTATTTTTAATATAATAAAAAGAAACCTGGAATACATGTTCATTTTTAATTGTATACCCATAATATATTTAGTATACCGATTGACATTTTAAAATATTTCACACTATTTGTGTAGGACCTCATATCAGCCCTTAGGGTTGAATAAAATAAAGATTGTATATTCCCCCGAAATATTTCAAACTAGCTGTGCCCGCGACTTCGTACGCGTGGAATTTTAGTTTGATTTATAAAGCTTTGTATGCAGCATTTTTTCTTCTCGTCAGCCGATTCAGCTGAAACAAAGCCTATTTGAAGTGCCAAGTTAAGCTTAATTAATCAGTGGAAACCCCATGAAAATCCTTTCAGTAGTTTTGCAGATTAGCGTGTTCGAACAGACAGACGGACAAAAATTTTCAAAATCTTTTTTTTGTATTCTGATACTCTTCCTTCATCTCCCCCAATCAGTTTTTGGTAAATATATTCAATGTACAGGCACGCTGGTTCTACAGTTTTATTGTATGTATGTATGTATAGATGAAGTCTCTGGCTTTGTTACTCTGTACTACTCATTACACAGTACTGGCGATACAAGGCTGCACACTTTATTTGTAAACTACTGTCAATGGGGTCACGATAAGGCCCACCTTTTGTATACCTATTTCTTTCAACTTTTGTATCACTTTCCACTGCATTCTTTGGTGTGCAATAAAGTCTACTTGTGTGAATATTTGATTTATGGTATTTTTGTGTCTTATTACCTACTTTGAAGGTTATTTACGACGATTTCAACAACTTGGGACATTCAAATTGTCATGCATTCAAAGTTCTCAAAATGTCATCTCCGTGGCTGTCACAAGACCTAATTTTGCATTTTTTTTAAAGAAATTTCGTGAACAAATTTTGAATTTTCAAAATCGGGCAAATATACCCTATTTCAAATATTCACCCGCTTAAATATTGTAGATTTTTATTAAGGGCCTGTTCTGCTTTCAATTGTTTATAAGATGGATGCATCCACTTATTTTTATGGCATACTTTTATTGCTAAATATGCGACTAACGTAGATAATACTCGATCGCAATCTCGCAAATTGATATCTGTTGTTTCTTTCCTATTTGCGGCAGCTTTGTTGTAAGCTATTGATTATATTAGATCACTCGTATAGAATATACATGTAATGTAGTTTTATAAGCTTCCTGAATAAAATAGAATGATTATTTTCAGAAAGACGAAGCTGCCTACTGCGCCGACTGTGGCGTCCAGTTCAGGAACATGTATATTTATAGGAATCATCTAAAGAACACTCTGAAACACGTCAAAAAACAAGATTTGAGGTGAGTTTTCATATCAACACAAATCCTATTCCGTTATGTTACCTATCCCTCATCCTGTCTAGTTCCACCAAGTTGGGGGGATTAAGGGAAGTTTCTCGTTTTATAATACTGCCCATCCCGTCCTATCCGATCCCATCGTGTGGGGAATGTTAGTAACATATTCATAGATTGAATATAAGGTTCTACGAAAATAGTGTAACATATTTTAATATTATGTCAACCAATACACTAAAGCTATTATTATATTCCACTAAATAATAATAAAACATTAAAAATAAATAATCGGTGATTAATTTCCTCGTATGTTTTTAACACTATCCACAATCAGCTCAGGTCTTTGACCTTGGAACCGCTCCCGCGTCCGCTTCTGTTGGTGAGTACGCATAAGTAGGCATCAACTACATAACGAGTTATGCACGTGCGAGCAAATTAATTATCAATTATATATTTATTTGCATACATATACATGGCTTACGCATTACTGGTAAACAGTGGTTACTCAGGTACATGTACCCTGTCAGCGCGTAGCAATTATACAATATTGGAATACGTGATTTGTACACGTCAAATACTTGTACAATGAAGTTTAAATAAATCAATAAATGTACAGGTTTGTTGTATAATGAGCTGCAAAGGAGTTTGTACTTGTCCAACGTTTCCAGGTTTCCATGTCCGCACTGTGAAAAGAGATTCAACTCTAACTCATACCTGAAATGTCATATCGAGTCGATGCATTCCAACAAACTGAATCATCCCTGCAACATGTGTGACCAGGTAATGTCTTCTTCGTGTTTGCAGCAAATTGTAGTGGTCTCTTCACTTGGACCAACACCTTATAATTTGTTGAAACGCTGCATTACCCGCTTCGCTTATGAATCTTGTGCCACACATAAAAAAAACCGGTTGACGTGTGACGTCACGGCAGATTGAAACAGACAGTCGCTACTTGCTCGCGCGCAGAATCGTTGCTTACTACGTTAGTGCTGTTATTCATCATTCACTATTTATATGTAAATATTATCAACTCGCCTGTGATTAAATCTTCGTGGTCATATTCTCATCTGTTCACCATTTATCCTTCATCATCTATCGACTATCAACTTCGCTTCCTTCACTGCCACGCATCTGCTTTATACATCTTCACTTGTACTCCACATGTCCCGTGGGTGAAAATAGGACGCACCAACAAAATCTTTGTTCACTTGTCAGTTTTTTTTTTCACATAAAAATCGCTTGCACATTAATAACTAAAATCAAAGATAAAATATTATGTTATCTTTTTTAGACTTACAGAGGTGCGTGTAATAGACCTACAGAGGTGTGTGTATTAGACTCACATAGGTGTGTGTACTAGACCCACAGAGGTGTGTGTACTAGACCCACAGAGGTGTGTGTATTAGACTCACATAGGTGTGTGTACTAGACCCACAGAGGTGTGTGTACTAGACCTACAGAGGTGTGTGTATTAGACCTACAGAGGTGTGTACTAGACCCACAGAGGTGTGTGTACTAGACCCACAGAGGTGTGTGTACTAGACCCACAGAGGTGTGTGTATTAGACCCACAGAGGTGTGTATACTAGACCCACAGAGGTGTGTGTATTAGACCTATAGAGGTGTGTGTATTAGACCTACAGAGGTGTGTGTACTAGACCCACAGAGGTGTGTGTAATAGACCCAAAGAGGTGTGTGTATTAGACCTACAGAGGTGTGTGTATTAGACCCACAGAGGTGTGTGTAATAGACCTACAGAGGTGTGTGTATTAGACCCACATAGGTGTGTGTACTAGACCCACAGAGGTGTGTGTACTAGACCCACAGAGGTGTGTGTATTAGACCCACAGAGGTGTGTGTATTAGACCTACAGAGTTGTGTGTATTAGACCAACAGAGGTATGTCTATTAGACCTACAGAGGTGTGTGTATTAGACCTACAGAGGTGTGTGTATTAGACCCACAGAGGTGTGTGTATTAGACCTACAGAGTTGTGTGTATTAGACCCACAGAGGTGTGTGTAGTGTAGCGACCTCACTGTTTACGACTAGTTTGTGTGTACGTGAACATCGATGTTAATTATACAATAAGGAAAACACAGATGTAATTTGCATCTATTGTATAATTGTTTGATGTTTGAAATAAATAAAATTTAATACGACCATGAGAAAACACCCAATTTTTTTTGAACATGTGCCACTGGTCTTTTTTAAGGCCTTTTTCTACTAGCCAAATGTTGATCAAATAAGCCAGAGGAGGCGTTATAATGTGAGAAATTAAACATTTGTAGAGTTTCAAAACGCGTATCCGTCTCCGTGCGCACGCGCGCCGCGCGCACGAGGGCTACGTGCAGCCGAGGAACAACATGTGCAACGTGTGCGGACACACGTTCAAGGTAAGTTTTGTTTTATAGAGTTACCAGGGTCGGATTAAAGAGGGCCCTTCACGGGCTTATAGCCAGGACTATTTTTGACAATTCTGACTTTTGGGCCAGGTGCGAGTCGGGACCCAATTATCGGAACTGCAAATAAACTAAATATGCGGCAAACTAACATAGCACCCGACAAACCTTTTCTTATTTTTAAAAAAAATCAAAGGAAAAGTTGGACGATAGGTAACGAAATTTTAAAATAGTATTTTATTTATATATTATAGGTCTTTATATGAAATTGCCGTTTTATATGGAAAAAATCAAATATTTCGTTTTGTATGAAAACTAAACTGGATTGCAAAAATTCCGGGTCGCTAATAAAAACCGTCATATCTCCATAAATTATATACCTAGATCGCTCGAATAAATAATATGTAGTAAGGAGGTTACTAATGCTTGTTCTAAATATCTAAAGAGGTTTCATTTGTACAAGTTACAGATTTAAAAAAAAAATATTCTGCATTTTGAAAAAATTCAAAATTTAAAATTAGCAAAAGAATATTTTTTCTGCTTTTGTTTCAAACGGAGCTGTCATTATAAATGGTTCCTTGGATTGATCAGAGTATTCAATGCAATATCATGTCGTTATCACCTAAAGAATGTACACGGATTATTACCATGGTACAAGAAGGAAGAAGTCAGCGTAGCACTGCTAGAACAGTAGGAGTATCTTTATCAACGGTCCAATGAGTACTCCAGCGATTTCAAGAGACCGGCATGAACATCAGGAGACCAAGAAATGGCAGGCCAAGGTGCACAACTACACGAGAAGACCGATTCATCGTGAGCACTATGTTAAGAAATCGACATCTCACGGCTGTTCAGGTCCGAAACAGTCTTCAAGAAATTCGCCACAACAATGTGAGCTCTAATACGATTCTGCGACGTCTTCGTGAAGCTGATATAAAGCCTTATAGACCAGCAAACGGCCCCAAACTGCTCAGAGAACATCGAGTTGCCAGGTTACGGTTTGCTCGAGAACACATCCGATGGACAGATGAAGATTGGTCCAAGGTTATGTTTTCCGATGAGTCCAGATTTTGTTTATTTACGCACGACGGGAGACGAAGAGTATTTAGACGGCCAGGAGAACGGTATCATCAAGTGTGTTTTGAAGAAAAGGTGCCATTCGGTGGAGGATCAATAATGGTTTGGGCTGGGATATCTTCAAAGGATCGCACGGAGTTAGTGATCATAGAAAACGGTTCTCTGACTGGTGTCAGATACGTAGGAGAGATCTTAAATAAGCATGCTGGTCCATTCTTAGTGAATATGGGTGCAATTTCCATTCTTATGCACGATAATGCGCGACCACATACTGCTCATTTGGTCAATATGTATATTCAAGACGTCGGTATTACCTGCATGGAGTGACCAGCTCGCAGCCCAGACTTAAATCCCATAGAACATGCATGGGACGAGCTCGGGAGATGCGTGAGACAACGCTCTCCTGCTCCCGTTACCTTACACGAGTTAAAGAATGCGCTAGTGGAAGAATGGGCAAACATAGACCAAAATCGTATTAAAAATTTGGTTTACAGCATGCCACATCTTCTTATTGAAGTGATACGGGCTCGTGGAGGAAATACAAAATATTAAATTGACAAAAAAACTTTATTTTTTAAGATTTACTGCGAAGTGTATGTTTGTTGTCATAAGTTAGAAGCGAAATTTTCTTATTTTTTAGTATTTAATTAAAGTTATATAGTGTACAGAACGTGTTACACATTTTTTTATATATATTAATCAGTCATCTACAATATACTATAGTTTCGCAAATTAGTCTTATGTATTTAAGAAACTATCACGCCATTTATTAGCGACCCGGAATTTTTGCGATCCAGTGTATATATGTATTTAATTAATAGAAGTATTGTCCATTATTTTATTATCAATGCACTGTTGCCATTTTAATGGAAGTTGATTGATGCCTCTGCTATAGAACTAACGGGCACGGGTTTCTATCTCTGAAGGCGTTTTTCACTGTCTCATTGGAGTTGATGTTTTTCCCTGTAAAGAGTTATCCAAATTCCGGAAAAATGGAAATCGGTTGTGCCCAGGTCTGACGAGTACGGTGGGTGACAGAGAGTTTACAATCGAAGCTCCTGTAACTTTGAGACTGTCTCTCGTGCAGTGTGTGAGCGAGCATTATCATGGAGAAGCAGTGGAATAAAGCGATCGATCAGACTCGGTTGTTTGTCCATCATCGTTTGCAGTTCTTCACAGTACACGTCTGCATTAATTGTTGTGGCAAATCTCAAAGAAGCTGTAGTGGATAATACCGGCACATGACCACCACACAGTCACCATGAGCTTCTTTTGACTCAGCTTACGTTTGGGACATTGTTTGGCTGTGTCTCCTGGGTTCAACCAATGTGACGACCGTTTACGATTAATTTATCATACAAGATCCACTTTTCATTAAAAGTGACAATATATGATTCAGAATCCCTTCATTTTTGTGTCGGTTCAGCAAAGTGAGGCAAACGTCGACTCGTGTTTGCAGCTGACTTTCACCGAGCTTCTTTACTTCCCGATTTGTCGCAAATGAATCAATATCGTCTTGTCAGTTACGCCGAAGGCTGCTCTTAACTCGGACGTGGTTTGAGATGAATCCGCTTCCACTCTTTAAATTCGTCATTACCGACTTTAGTCTGCGATCGCCCACGGGGTTTGTTCTTGAGGTGGAAATTTTCAAAACGGAAACGATCAAATCAAAAACGCACCGTGAGTTCGTTTGCGGTGTTCGGTCCGTATACATCGCTGATATTGCGTGCCGTCTGTTGCTGCAACGACGGAACTTATATTCGAAAATAACGCGACTTTTTAATTGTTCCATGTTCGCAAACACATCTAAGCAAAAAGTCGTTTGACGGAAAAACAAATGAATAACTGATTTTGAAAAAGAATGTCATAGCTTTAAATTGAAATTAATTTGAATTTAGAATTCCAAGCCAAACGCAAGATCACTAAGTTCAAAGTGACCACTCACTATGAACAAACGGCAATTTCATAGGTAAGGCTTTAATATGTTGAAAGCCCAGTAGCAATGGGGCCTCCTCAACCTTGGAGCTCTGGGCTCTGCCCCAGCCGTACCATGCCTAAAGATGGCCCTGGCTATATAGTCCAGGTCCCCATAGCGAGAAACTTCAAAGTAGAGCAAATAAATTTTGAAAACGATTTACCTGGTCATTTTAATACTTTGGATATTGTGGACCTGAACGTTTTATGGTTGTCTTTATTACATTAAAAATAAATAATTTGTAATTAATTTATTTGTATCTGCATAACACTATCCACACTCGCTCAGGTCTTTGACCGCATTCGCTTCTGTTAGTACGTGTTAGTAGGTAGCAACCATGTAACGCGTTATGCACATATTATGAGTAAATTAATCACCAATTTATTTTAAATGTAATAAAACATTACGTAATACATGTTAACTTTTAGTTTTTATACCGCTAACCCGTAGGCTGCGGAACGAACTGCCTCAAGAGGTCTTTCCATTAAGCTACGATATGGGGTTCTTCAAGAGAGCCGTGAATAGGATCTTGCAAGGTCGGCGGCGCGCCCGCATACCCCCCGGTGTTGCAGGTGTCCATGTACGGGGGTAACACTTACCATCACGTGGGACCGCTTGCTCGTCCGCCCACTAGTATCTATATAAATAAAAAAAAAAAGTTAATAGTTTTTATGTACTGATGACATATTCAAATATTTCACTTTTTGTGGGACCTTTTTGTAGGACCTTATGTATAACGTGGTCGGGTTGGAAGCGTCACGCTGACCCGCTCACAAATCTTTTTATCAATTAGCTCTAGCCGAAGAGCCGAGCCTAGCTGACCCACGTAATAAATATATGGGAAATTAGACGCAAAAAGAATACCCTTTCTTAGATAATGTCACAGTTAATGGTACATTATGTTCTCAGGAGAAAGCCACGTTAAAACAGCACATGAACTCTCACACGGGGAAACGGCCTTATGCCTGTGAAACGTGTGGAGCGACCTTTAGCTACTCCGCAGCGTTATATACACACAAGAAGAATCACAAGAGGTGTAGAGCGATGTTGGAGCAGAAGAAGGCGAAAGGAGAGACGAACTCCGAGAGTAATGGAGAGCAGACCACCAATTAATTGTCGCCTTCCTTCACTGCTGTGATAAAGCAACTCTGTGGCCAGTGAGCCCCTCGCTGAGCGCGACATACCAGACGGACAAACAATTTGAACACAATGTTATTAAAGATTAAAGACATTTTTTTAAAATTTAAGGTCACTCCTTTTACACAATGAAAGGGCTCATGTTCATAAGCTACAATGTGTCAAAATGTCCATTGTATTTACCATAATGACCAATTCACGAAATTGTCCGGTCCCAAAACGACTAGTATCAAATAGACCATTTCCCGTAATTCCCAGTGTTCTAAAATGACTAGTATCAAAAAGTCCAGTCCTGAAAAATCTGGATTTATTTGTCAAACTGGGTAGTGTGACTATCCGGAAATATTTTTCCCCATAGTCACACCAGTGTGAACTGGGGCCTTACCACCATATAGCAGTATTATTTTAACCTTACTTCTCAATTTCGTACCACGGCGTCCTTAATGTAAGCTTATTTTTTAAATGTTTTAATAGAAAGTTTTGGTGACGTCAACACAATTCGATAGCTTACTGTAGTGCAAATCGGAACGTTTTATGAAAGAAATGGCGTTATACAGTTCATGTAGCGTTATCTCCAGCGCCGGCTCTAGCTCATGTAGCGCCCGGGTGCAGGGCGCCCTCTAGTAGGCGTTTTGAACTCTTTGGAGGTGTCGCGAGCGGCGCTCGGCGCCCCCTAAGCCCCCGCGCCCGTGTGCACCGCACCCCCTGCACCATAGGTAAAGCCGGCACTGAATTCAGCGCTCGACAGGCGCCCCCGGGCGCGGGGCGCCCGGGGTGCACCGCACCCCTTGCACCCCCTGGTAAAGACGGCCCTGGTTATCTCGTTTTGTTTTTAGCAGGGATAAGACAAATAATTAAAATAATTCGTTCTTTGGCAGCACTAAGCATTAATACTTTGGTGGAGGTGATGGTACGAATATGAGTAATGTTGTTTTAAGCCTGAAACAAAACGTTCCTGCAACAATATTGTTTTTTAAAAGATGGTGGTAGGGCCCCTGGTGTACGTTGCGACAAATCAGACGTTACTAGGACATTTTAATACTTTAATACATTTTGAAACACTAAATATTTTGGTACTGAACGATTTAGTGTATTGGTCATTATGGTACAGTAGACATACTGACACATTGGACCTTATGAACCTGAGCGAATTAAAGATTATTTTGCATGATGCTATGTAATGTGAATGGTGATCATAATAATTATTGTTCTCTCGGAGCCCGACCAACTGAAACTAGCATGGCATTCTAGTTGGTCATGACGAAAAAAAGAAAAAAAAAACAAAAGAACAATGGCAGACGTCATGACCAACTAGATGTCGATCTAGTTGGCTGGCAATCTAGTTGGCTTCGGCCGTCGGGTTCCTACAGAATTGTATTATATATTTTATTTTCATTATTTTTTCACATTTCCTTATTTGACCTTTGTATTATTTGACATTTCAAAACATTTATCAATTATTTCGTTTTTAATAATCATTTAATTGAATAGTGACATTGTTAACATTATTTATTATTATTGAGTATTATTTAGATTATAATTAACACTTAAGAACTTAAATTGGTAATAAATATGTAAACGTTTGCACATCTATCGAGACAGAACGGAACACGAGATATTTATAATGAACAAACGCCACATTTGTTGCATCGATCTACCAAAGTACATAGTTAATGACGTCATATAAATATAAAGTTACTGTTACCATACACGAGTGGGAATAATTACGTTTTTATGTCTTTGCTTTATGTATTTACTTAAAAATCAATTACGCAAACACATTTACCGCGATATATTGCAAGGTAAATATTATTATTATTATGCCTGTAATCGGCTAAGCAGCGTATGCTGACGCGTCCTACTGGTCTTCGTCTTCGGCATCTGTTTAGCATAGTATATATGCACATAAAATAGCTAACTCTGCAGTTCGATTATTGAGTCGAACCACAAGGACCTAAAAGTCCTCCATGTTCAATTGATCGAACTACGCAAGCGAACCTCGCGGCCCTAGGGGTATTTTTCTAGTCGATTCTTGAACTGGATCACCGAATCTGCAACTATTATTTCGGTTTGTATATAAATCGTTTTGTTGTACAATTATTTCTAAATTACTTATATTTTTTTATATTGACAACACCTCTACCATAAGAATAATAAATAATACTGCGAGTATAGAAGCGAATCTCCTTCGTGCGTGTCAAATAAACAACTTCCCCTCTCAGCCCTTAACGTCCCTCTGTCGCCCACGGATGCGTATTTAAATTTATGCCGCCTAGGATTAAAATATAATAAATTTGACACTCATCACAACATAAACGCACTGGCAGGATACCCCCTTGAAAATTACATATAAAAGGTAATTATAATGAGGTCGATGACAGTTGACGAAAGCAAATATATATTACGTATATAAAATTTATTATCTATTGAAAAAGATATTTTGGAGGTATTAGTAGCTCTATATAAATATTTATCGTGCTTCATGAATTCTATGTTTGCCGAAGATACTCGAATATTCCCTATAGCCAATGTTATCGTGCAAAATCTGTACCTATTAAGTTAGTTAAATTGTATAGTCATTGAAACGTTTAGTTAATTAATTATAAGAAACGTGAAATGTTTTTTTTATCAATATTTTTATAGAAAAGCAAGCTGGTAATGTATCAATTTGTTTACAACCCACACTAGAAACCATTTTATATACGGCTTCTACTCATGCCTTCTCACTCGCACAAGTCGAGACACCAGGAATGAAAGAGAGTGGTCGCCATTTTTGGTTATATGTTAGGGCAATTTTTATGAGATCCTTATTAAATTCCAATTGAAAATGGAGCGCGTATTCGCCATAAGTAGTTCACGGTTTTATACACGCTTTAGCACCCGGGTTCGCTCGATTTATTATTTAGATTTCATTGATTATTTTTTTGAAGTTGCACACAAAAATGGTACTTAGGTATAAGTTCAGGTTAATAAATAGGTTTTAAATTATACTACGTTAAGTATTTAGTTTTTGCCGCCAAATGGCATATTGAAATAACAGTAGGTAAAAGTAGGTAAATTTGACCGCCTTGCAAATGCGTCGCTTTTGAGGCCGTGATGCCTACATCTTTGTACTTTGGTTGATCGATGATTTGTTAGCTGTTTGTTTTTTTGCTAAATAAATGATTTAATTCCATTTACTTATTTTTATTTAAAATGTTTAATGATAGTATTATTTATCGATTAGGTACAACTTTGCACCGGAGACAAATTTGACAACTGTTTTTTTTTGAAAATCAGGTATTGGAATCACCGGATACTTGGCGTAGGTACGGAATATAGCATGTACTATACAATAAAAGCTATATTCACGTGGAACATTGGAATATATACTTTTCTCCACGTTAACAGGCGTTTTAGATAACACTAGCTGTTATTTCTTACTCTTTCCTTATACGACGTAAAGAAACTCAAAAAGTGTTGCCGTTTAACCGTTTACACATTATAGAACTTCAAAGTCCTGCTTTTTTTTTAATAGAAAAATGCGGCAGACGAGCATACAGTCCACCTGATGGTAAGTCGATACTGTCGTCCATAGACATCCGCGATACGTGCCAACATCAGTCTTAAGAATGACAAACGTTGGCACGCCTACGGATGCGTTGCCTACCTTTGCAGATTAAAGGAATGGATTGGGAGTAAGGGTTGAGAAAATGGGGAGCGATAAGACGCGATGGGAATGGGCTCTGACATATCTCACTCACTACCGAAACACGTACGTACATTGAGGAAATACGACAAAGTAGGAAACTCAGTACATTTTTAGGCAGTCTTCTGTGAGGGAGTGGTAACGTGGCTAGTCGAGTGCGCCCAGCGGCTGTGGGAATGCAGCGTGCACTCCCTCTACATTCTTAATATTAAAATTGCTTTCAAATCATACCTTCAGGTGTTGCAAGGAGCCCATGGGCGGCAATAGCCACTTACCATCATGTAGCCAACTTTCCCATCCGCTTACATTACTAAACAAAATCTTATAATCCGGGTTTCTCCAATCTTCTAGCTTAACATTTATAGTCATAGTTAGATATAGTTAAAATATCTAACTAGTTTAGATATAAATACTTACTATAATAATTATTGTGTTAGATATTTATATCATATTTATTAATTACATAATTATTTAATTTCTGTGTTATATATGGACTTTCTCGTACAATGGTAGTTATTGTTACATATATAGTAATTATAATATACTAGCAAAAACCGGCAGACGTCCTGCCATAAAAGTTGATGTACTGTAGCGTCATCTAGTGGCAAGTTATAACAAAGTCGATAGCTCGAAAATATTTATATCATATTTATTAATTACATAATTATTTAATTTCTGTGTTATATATGGACTTTCTCGTACAATGGTAGTTATTGTTACATATATAGTAATTATAATATACTAGCAAAAACCGGCAGACGTCCTGCCATAAAAGTTGATGTACTGTAGCGTCATCTAGTGGCAAGTTATAATAAAGTCGATAGCTCGAAAATATTCTCCGTGCTCAAATACCTATGTATACAAATTTTCGTGGCGATCGGTTGAACGGTATAGAAGTTGATGTGCTGCAGCGCCATCTAGTGGCGAGTTACAACAAAGTGGATAGCATAAAAACCTTCTCCACGAAAAGATACATATATGTGCCGACTTTCATGTTGATCGGTCAAACGGTGTCTAAGTCTATTAACATCAGATATACCAACATCCTATATATACACTGGATCGCAAAAATTCCGGGTCGCTAATAAAAACCGTGATATCTCCATAAATTATATACCTAGATCGCTCGAATAAATAATATGTAGTAAGGAGGTTACTAATGCTTGTTCTAAATATCTAAAGAGGTTTCATTTGTACAAGTTACAGATTTAAAAAAAAATATTCTGCATTTTGAAAAATTTCAAAATTTAAAATTAGGAAAAGAATTTTTTTTCTGCTTTTGTTTCAAACGGAGCTGTCATTATAAATGGTTCCTTGGATTGATCAGAGTATTCAATGCAATATCATGTCGTTATCACCTGAAGAATGTACACGGATTATTACCATGGTACAAGAAGGAAGAAGTCAGCGTAGCACTGCTAGAACAGTAGGAGTATCTTTATCAACGGTCCAAAGAGTACTCCAGCGATTTCAAGAGACCGGCATGAACACCAGGAGACCAGGAAATGGCAGGCCAAGGTGCACAACTACACGAGAAGACCGATTCATCATGAGCACTATGTTAAGAAATCGACATCTCACGGCTGTTCAGGTCCGAAACAGTCTTCAAGAAATTCACCACAACAATGTGAGCTATAATACGATTCTGCGACGTCTTCGTGAAGCTGATATAAAGCCTTATAGACCAGCAAACGGCCCCAAACTGCTCAGAGAACATCGAGTTGCCAGGTTACGGTTTGCTCGAGAACACATCCGATGGACAGATGAAGATTGGTCCAAGGTTATGTTTTCCGATGAGTCCAGATTTTGTTTATTTACGCACGACGGGAGACGAAGAGTATTTAGACGGCCAGGAGAACGGTATCATCAAGCGTGTTTTGAAGAAAAGGTGCCATTCGGTGGAGGATCAATAATGGTTTGGGCTGGGATATCTTCAGAGGATCGCACGGAGTTAGTGATCATAGAAAACGGTTCTCTGACTGCTGTCAGATACGTAGGAGAGATTTTAAATGAGCATGCTGGTCCATTCTTAGTGAATATGGGTGCAATTTCCATTCTTATGCACGATAATGCGCGACCACATACTGCTAATTTGGTCAATATGTATATTCAAGACGTCGGTATTACCTGCATGGAGTGGCCAGCTCGCAGCCCAGACTTAAATCCCATAGAACATGCATGGGACGAGCTCGGGAGATGCGTGAGACAACGCTCTCCTGCTCCCGTTACCTTACACGAGTTAAAGAATGCGCTAGTGGAAGAATGGGCAAACATAGACCAAAATCGTATTAAAAATTTGGTTTACAGCATGCCACATCGTCTTATTGAAGTGATACGGGCCCGTGGAGGAAATACAAAATATTAAATTGACAAAAAAACTTTTATTTTTTAAGATTTACTGCGAAGTGTATTTTTGTTGTCATAAGTTAGAAGCGAAATTTTCTTATTTTTTAGTATTTAATTAAAGTTATATAGTGTACAGAACGTGTTACACATTTTTTTATATATATTAATCAGTCATCTACAATATACTATAGTTTCGCAAATTAGTCTTATGTATTTAAGAAACTATCACGCCATTTATTAGCGACCCGGAATTTTTGCGATCCAGTTTATATATTAAATGGCAACCTATCGCTGAGATGTAAGAATGATTTGCACCCTCTTCTCAATTCAATGCGATTTCCAGAGTATTTAAAATGTAAATTACCGTTTCTGCGTGACACCCATGACCATCATCTTCGTTCCGCTACCAACTCCTTACTCCAAGTCTCTTCTTGCCGTACTGGCGTTATGACCATATCTTTCACTCCACAGGCCGTTAGACTGGAACGCCATCCCCACTGACATACAGAAAGCTCCTAACAAAATCTCTTTTAAAAAGATTCTTCGGGAATATTACTTCTACATTTCTCGTCGCTAGTCAGTCAGCTCCTTTTGCTTTATTTTTCTTTCATTTTCTCTTTGTCTCTCATATAACTTATAAATTTTATTTATATAATGTATTCATTGATTATCTATACCTTGTATGTATACATAATTTATTTTTAGTTATATATGTATGTGTATAAGGTCGTATGTACGTATATGTAATAATGTATTATATTTATTGTATCACAGCATCTAAATTGTGTCTTTCATGCACCTAATTGAACTTCTCTGATCAATCCAAACGCTTAGGGCGGGGACTGCGCGTTGGTGTAGGAGACACGCCGTAGCTTCATATCTGAAGCTTGCCCTCTAGGGCAAGCTCTATTCTAGGGGAGTGGGTGTCATTAGTGTAGGTAGATGGAATAGAGCGTGGCTGATAGAAGGCAGCTCTGAGGGACTCCACCTATGATTGGGTGAGAACTGTACAGAATGCCTTCAACACTGTAGCCAAAGGTGCAATTGGTAAGGTACCTAGTCTGATGGTAAGGATTTTTTTTAAATTACCGCCTTTTTTTATCTCATTTTTCATTTGCTAGACAGTGGTTGGTTTGTATAACGATATTTTCTGAAATTTTTAATACTGAGTATTTTAAGATTATGAACATTACTTTGTCTAAAACCAGGGCCGTCTTTACCAGGGGGTGCAAGGGGTGCGGTGCACCCCGGGCGCCCCGCGCCCGGGGGCGCCTGTCGAGCGCTGAATTCAGTGCCGGCTTTACCTATGGTGCAGGGGGGCGGTGCACACGGGCGCAGGGTCTTAGGGGGCGCCGAGCGCCGCTCGCGACACCTCCAAAGAGTTCAAAACGCCTACTAGAGGGCGCCCTGCACCCGGGCGCTACATGAGCTAGAGCCGGCGCTGTCTAAAACCTAAAGTACCTATAGTCGGATTTTTTTTTCGAGTCAGCGATATGACATGTAGAACTATCAATAAACTGTCATGTCCGTACAAATTTCACTCTGTTTGACAGTTTGACGAAATACCAACTGGACCCATTTGACTCCATCCAACGACGTGCTATTCGTATTGTCAACGATCCCACTCTCACGGGCGGTTTAGAACCCCTCAGCGTTCGGAGAGACGTTGCGTCTCTCTGTGTGTTCTATCGCCTGTACAATGGGAAATACTCTGAAGAATTGTTTAATATAATGCCCACCTCAGGTTTCTACAAGCGCACCTCCCGTTACAGAAGTGCGCTCCATCCGCATTTCCTCGATACGGAGGTGTCGCGCACAGTTCGGTCCAAAAATTATTTTATACTGCGAACCTATAGGCTGTGGAACGAACTGCCTCAAGAGGACTTTCCATTAAGCTACGATATGGGGTTCTTCAAGAAAGCTGTGAATAGGATTTTGCAAGGTCGTCGGCGCGCCGCATACCCCCTGGTGCAATGATGTCAGACGTACCAACTTCTTGGTAAACATACTAGTTTTTAGTGTCACGTACCATGTACCAAGACTACTCGGTCCTTGTACGCAAAAATACTAAGATTGGCCGTTGACTGACAAAAATACACTGACAACATAGAATAACCGACAAACAGAGATGCATAAAAAAAAACATTCCAATCAGATTTCCCTAATGTTATAAAACTTCATTACAACAAGCAGTCTCGATGAGCAGTTACCATTTTCCACCGTCGTATTCTCAGGATGTTAGATTCTCAGGATTTGTTTACGTCGGAGTTATTTTCCATTGTTTGCTCAAGCGAACCGTCGTTTTCGATAAAAATCATCGTTATAAATCATTTATTTATTTTTTTCAATATATTTTACATATTATATCCGAAATGCAATATAATATCAAAAAGAAATGTTAAAAGTGATATTTCTTCCGTGTGTTCAATAATTACTGCCCTCTATTAACGGTATACGAAATTATAATATAATTTTTTTTTACTGGGATGCGATTTCCGACACAGTTTGTCTCTCAGTATTGGCAGCGCTAGAGCGGAGCACAGGCGTACTAGTTTCCCGTCTCCCATACCAGCTTTCAGCCAGCTCGGTACAAGGATTTCTAAGTGGCCGTCTAACATCCCTGCCCTGGTGTTGCAGGTGTCCATGGGCGGCGGTAACACTTAGGTACCATCACGTGGGACCGCTTGCCCCTCCGCCCACTCGTCTATAAAAAAGAAGTTCTATTTGTTATATCATTATCCCTTTATATACCGTCCGCGATCTCGTACCCACTGTACCATCAAATGCAATAAAAGATATTTACTACCATGCTAAAGTTTTCTTAACGAACTCTGCGATAAAATTAAAATGAGACTTCCCGTTGACGATAAATTATTTAAGGAGTTACGGTTTTTGGATACAAAAATCGCTGCGTACAAAAATTTTTGATCATTACTACAATTCTTAGATATGTTTGCAAATATAATAATATTTAAATCTCTGAAACAATTAATCGATGAGGAATACCGTCAAATAAAATTTGACACGAAAGTGCATGAAGTCATGGCATGTTTATCTGGAGGCACAGTAATTGATAGCTAAAAGTAACTAAAAGGCAAAGTATTTTGGCGTTTAGTAGGTAATACGGTTGATGTTAAACAAAATATAAAAAAATATGTAGGTTTTTTTCTTAATGTTTAATGTGCCTTCCTATTTCAAATACACACTGCGAAAGAGTATTTTCGCAAGTAAATTCAATAAAACAAAGCAACGTAACAGATTGCACAATGCACATGTCATGAATTGTCGTTATACTAGGTCCTACAGAAAGCGGTTCTTGTGCTAATGTTGAACCCACGCAAGCCATGGAAGACTTCCAATAATGAGTATGTAATGGATTCCAATAATGAGTATGTAATACTCGGAGTAAACTATATTTTTAAATTAAACAATTTTTTTTATAGCATGTTTGTCAGAATTTTTTAAAGCTTTATTTAAATGGCCACACTGGTCCCACTGTCAGTGTCTTTTAGATTGACTTTTCAAGATTCCTTCAAGGCAATAGCTTTTGCCTAACTTCAGCGTACTCTTATAAAATAATGGTACTAAATAAACAATTAAAAATCATTCCATTTGATAAAGATATAATATGTATCACTTGTCTAAGTCGGGGTAGGAAGTTGTACCCCGTAGAAGATCTCGATATGAAGAATTACTGTGAAGGTCTTCAGGTATGAAATTTTAATAAATTAAAGTAAACTTGGTGTTTGTGTTTGGTATTGCGTGATTGGTGACTTGTAAATAAGTATATTGTTTATTTTAGATTCTATTGACCATAATTAAGTAATTTTGAACCAGATTTGTTTTTTTTAATTATTATTTGTTATATAAAAAGGCACCAGACGAGCATACAGTCCACCTGATGGTAAGTGGAAACTTTCATTCACAGATCCGCCATACATGCCAACATCAGTCAAGAATGAAAAACGTTGGCACACCCGACAGAATGATCCAGATGCCCTGCCGACCTTTTGAGATTAATGTATAATAATATTAAATTATAGCAACAAGTACATATAACCTTTCACCTTTTAATATCAGTTCCTTAGGTCGATTGGCCATTGTTCATATTTCCTTTTTCAAGATTTTGCTAAAATAGAAACATGCCACAGCCAAAAATTAAAGTAGAAATCCTTACTTACGGTCCAAAAATCAACAAATTTCCATTAACAAATCAAGCTATTGTGAGACTGCAACACTTCAAGCATCCTATTTAGAAGGATTAAGAATGGGCAGGGAGTCTAAGCCCCACACAATTGAGGAAAATCTCATTCTACCCACTGCTATTAGTTATTAGGTACCACTAGATAGATGTAGCACTAGATTACAACTAAAAATTAATTATTTAATAAAAGGATTTTTCATATATGTGCCTTATTTTTTTGACAGATTGCGACTCCCGCTATGTCTGATTGCGACCCCCAGTTTGAGGAACATTGCTCTAACAATTTACTTTTAAGTTAAAAGAATAAGAAAATTGTCTTAAAGACTTTGCTGAACTCTCAATATATAGAAAACTAAAGCTGACAATATGGGACTGTTTTCTAGCGGTCCAACTAAGTTGCCGCACTAGTAGGACCAGAGGTACACTTATTTCTTGTGGTCATATTCGTGTTTTCTACCTCATGTATGTAAATTTATAAGGTCATTAAAGTTACATTTTATTTAATTGTCATTGATCTATTAAATTGGTCACTTCACCCATGATTCCTCTATGCCTTTCTTACCAGAAGTAATCATTTCAACAATCACCTATTTGATTTAATATAGCTCAAAATGTCACTTTTTCTTTATTGATATGTATAGGTAATAATGTATTTTTGCAATGTATAATCGGAATGAGACCTGTTTAGAAACATTGTAATTTGAATCTACAGGGTGGGAAAATTTGATGTTTGATTATATTCTTCATGACCATATATTATAGCAGTAGGATCACGAGAAATAAGTGTCCCTTGTTGTCCTACCAGTAGGACAACTTAGTAGGATCACAAGAAAACAGCCACAACAATCCCTCTCCTCATATGATATCACACATGACCTGTCACTATTGTTCCAGCTCTCTCTCGACGACAAAGTATGCTGGGAGTGCAGAAGGACAATGTCCAAATTTCTTATGTTCACTCAGAAAGCCCTCAGAGCACAAGCTCTACTCGCTGAGTGGATTAAAGACAAAAAAGTATGTAAACCTTGTACTGACGAATTTATTGTACAAAGCGTATTTATCTGAGTGTGTGGCACCGTTAGCTATGCGAGCTCTTGACTACTGCGGCGGCGCGGCGCATGCGCAGAACTCCTACGCACCGAGCCGGCCGGCGCACGCGCGGCGGTTTAGCTATAACCGCCGAGCGAATCTACCTTCTAAGGTGTGCGGGATACGTATGCACTAACACGCAGTAGAATGCTAGTGTCTGTACTCCGCACCAACTGGATCGCCGGGGGGTGTGGACTGTATAATAGGTTTTTCCGTGTCTTGAATAAAACAACAAGGCTTGTTCTTCAATAGAGCCGGGGTAGCGCAGAGGTACTTGTTCTTCTTCTTTGTTCTTGTTGTTGTCGGAGTGGATGCCGCTGCGGAAGTGAAGTTGATTTTTTTTTTTTTTTTTTGTTAGGAGAGACAATCAGGAAAAATCCTGCATAGGACACCTGGTACCATCTAGCCTGGCTGGGCCAGCCTAGGTGGTACCAGGTAGTGTCGGACTCTTACCGACTAAAAAACCTGATTGCCTCAACATCGTGTATGTCTCGTTCTTGTGGCCATTGTGGCCTATTAAGAATCACCGGTCGCGAGTGAAGTTGACCGGAAATGGTCCGCCTTTTATTCTATTTATTGGGTTCCTCAACCTCTGGCTAGTTGCGGGATTCCACTACCGGTCAACGACGGGCCTCCCCTCCACTTGTCCATGCATGTACCCCTCCCGCTACCCGCGGGGAATCATTTATTTTCCTTATCGCTAACACGTATTTACATTTTTGATAAGATCCTAGTATGTCCTCAATTACACTAATGACCAACGATTCACGCCGAGACATACTAGGGATCACTCCATTATTTCCATATTATATACATAAAAACTTAACAACTATTTGCGAAACTATATACATGTTTGTCTAAGTACCCTAGCCTTTTCGTCGTCAACATAAGGTGTATTATTTTATATGTAACTCCACCACAACCTTATTTTTATTTATTGTATGTTGTATTGGCGCGAAATATGGCCAAATATTCGGCTATTCGGCCGAGGATCCCACCGAATATTCGGTATTCGGCGGAAGGCCGAATGTACTATTCGTTGCAACACTAGTAATAAGTAATGTTGCTGTCAATTTATTTGTCTCATTGTCCTAATTTGTGTACCTCTTGTATGTAAGTTAAAGTCAATGAAGTGAAATTTTATAATAAACTAGCTGTTGCCCGCGACTTCGTTTAATGCGATAATATAGAAACCTTCGCGGGCGTGCGCACAATAACTCACCAAAGTTTCATCGCAATCGGATGAATGGTATAGGAACACATAGAGGACAAACAAACTAACATTCATTTTTATATATTAGAGAAGATAATATCGCATGAATCGCGCATGTCGCAAGGCGACAGTACCCGTTTACCATCAGGTGAACTGTCTGCTCGGCTGTCGTCTATATTCCATTAAAAAAAAACTGTGATACTTTTAAACTGATACCATTAGATTGTACCTATGATTTGCCTATGTATTTCTTAGCAAGAGTTGTTCGTAATGTTCGTCGCTTCACGTCCGAATTTGGCGCTAAGCGCCTACTTTTCGCGCTGCTCGTCGTTGTTACGAAACACAAAAATTCTAGTTACACTCAAATGGACCGTTTAGAAAGTGGAGCTTGTGGACGCTTTGGCCTCGACTGCTTCAAATGATTGCCATAACACACGCCTTTTCTCTTCAGAATAATCCATTACCCATCTTATCAAATCTGACGACATCTTCAACCCACAATTTGACATGTACGGGAGAATCCAAAGCAGTCGTCGATAACGACATAGTTGTAAAATCAGAGCCTGAGGATGCTGACTTAAATATTAAGACCGAAATACCTGAAAATGATCAATATGTACATCAAGATCCAGGTCTAAGTATAGATGAAGAAGAAATAGATATAGAATCAAAAATTACTGTTAAAATTAATATTGAAAGTCTAAAGGAAACCATGAAAATGCCTGATAAAAAACCCCCTGTGAAACGAAGTAAAGCAAACAAATTATGCGCGGAACTGTATAATAATCGCACAGTTTTGACGCCACCGTTGCATAAACAGGAGGCATCCCCATCTCAGATGATAAATCAAGGTAATGTTTAGCAATCATTTGGAAAATGCATGTAACGCAATGGTTGGATGAGATCAGCCGAGGATCGTGTGTAGGGCTTGAGCTCCGGAATTCCGGAACTGGCCCAATTCCGGAATTCCGATGAAATCCAATATCGTTTCCAATTCCGGAATTGGCGAGAGCAATATCGGAATTTCGATATTGAAAAATAATTATTACGCGGCTTGAGGCGCGGCGCATCCGCGCGGTGCGTCCGCACTCCGCACCTCTCGCCCCGCGCCCGGCGCCATTACGCGTGTGCGGCTAAAGTCGGGATTATAATTCGATTCCACATTTGACATTAGCTACTGTCATTTTGTAAAATAATGATAACACATATAATAGTGTAGTGATGAACACAAAAATCGATAAACAATCGCGATTTATGTTTATGTAATCATAATATTGGTGTGCCAATTAAAGACTAAATTATTGATTTTTATTTAAATAAATACATAATTATTCATAACAATTATTTATTAATTAGTAACCGCTGCTTTATTTTAAGACCAAATAAAGTAAGTATTTGTAAGACCAAACTCAATTGTGGTGATGGATAATGCACCTTACCACTCCCGAAAATTGGAAACGGCACCAAAAATGAGCTGGAAAAAAGCTGCCATTCAAGACTGGCTTTTAAATAAAAATATTCATTACGAACCAGATATGGTTAAAGCTACGCTTTTAGAACTGATTCCACATAACGAGTCTTTTAATAAGTACGCTGTAGACGAAATGGCAGCACAACATGGGATCACGGTTTTAAGACTGCCCCCTTACCATTGCGAGCTGAACCCTATCGAATTGATATGGGCTCAGGTAAAGGGGCATGTAGCTCAAAATAATAAAACCTTCAAATTGACAGACGTGAGAAATTTATTTGAGGAAGGCATTCAAAAAATTACGGCCACCGAATGGTCTAAATGCGTATCCCATGTTGTCAAAGAAGAGGAAAAAATGAGTAGGCTAGATATGTTAATTGACAATATCACAGACACATTTATAATAAATGTTACAGAAAGTGACAGCGATAGCGATAGCGATGACGGCGACGATTTATAAAATAAAATATTACCATAATACATCTATTTGTTTTATTTCTCATGTTCCTTCATGATCACATTTATTTATTTATTTCACACACAATTATTAAAGAAAACTCTCAGATCCGTAATAAAATTAATCGTCATAACTAAATTATCCGTTCACAAATATTTAATTTCCTGATATACTTAGTTTACGAGAATAAAATTATAAACGAGAAGAATCGATCCGGAAATATTCCATTTCCGTATCGAATAATTTCGCAACGTTACTATTTAGTACTTGTCATAACGTTGCAACACTGAAATTGTCAAATCTGGAATCGAATTAAAATTCCGACTATAGTCGTTCGTTCGTTGATTCGTTCACTCCATTTGCTCCCGGAGATCGCGTGAGGCGGACATCACGTCACAGCACAGCCACATACACTCGCAGTTCATTTGGATTGGCGGTAAATATTTTAATACGCAGCTCTTGATAAAAGCAAGAAGTTTGAGTTGCAGAATATCAAGACAGACAATAATAAAATGTAAGTACCTAAATTGATTCTTTTTTGTATCTATATCTATCAATGAAATTAATACAAGAAGTACCTATGAGTTCTGATTATGACCGTTAAGCACAACAACCCACACCACTATTATTGTTTAATAACTTGTGATTGTTGTTATTAGGTACTTATTTTATCTCATTAATCCATGACAGTTTCCTTCGAGGGTACATACCTGTAAGTGGGTAGCTAATACTACCTACTACGCCAAGCAGACAGACAGCATTATCAAAAATCGTAAGATTACTTAAAAATCGTAAGTCTATGTGTGCGTGCGTGTGTTTTACTCAGGTTTTTGGTTCATTTGCTCGTTTTTGCTTTATTAAATTTTATTATTTACGCTTACTCTATTGAATAATTGTGCGCGAAAGCATGTGTGTTTTTGGTAACATTTCGGAACTGTTATTTTTTTTCGTAGGTATAGTAATCGTGTACAATACCTTGGTTTGGATAATATTGTGACCTAGGAACTCAAAGAACGTACGTTATAAACTACATAGAATATCAATAAATACCAAGTCATACTAAATGTGTTGATATATGCCAGAATAAGTGCACTATTATCAGTTCATAATTTTTTATGATGTTTCATGCATAGCACGCACATATCAAACTAAAGTTTTTCTTCTGAACGAACACTTACGCCCCGTACGCCCCACCGCCCGTACGCGGGGCATTTTTGGCATATATATTTCATAAGGTCATAGAATGTATAAGATATCTGTTTGATTTTTTTATATTGTTACTTTATTATTAAAGTAAATGTAACAATGGTAAATAACACACTTTATAAGCAACACTTATGTTGTGTCTTGAATTAAACAGCCAGATTAATTAACACTGACTTATTTCAAAGAGCACACGTTACAAACGACACATTCACCCAGAGCCGTGGGAGGAAGAGAGAGACATCCAGAAGTGACAGCTGCAATGTTGCCAGCCCTGTTAATACGTAACAACTTATTTAAACTTTCTAACCAAACCACTGCTTTGGGCATATGCAACTTTAATACCTAACATAACAGCCTGTATTAATTAAAAAAAAGGTGCAAGAAATTTTTACATACTAACATAAAAATATAAGTTTTAGTTCAGGGCTAACAAAAAATATTGAAAATGATAGGTTTTATTATTTTATGATTACAACATAGTTCAAAGTGTTTTTTAATTTCCAGGTCGTTATCAAAACCGACAAAATATCTGGAATTTGATAAACGAAAGTCCACTGAGGGATCTGTTTGGAACCATTTTCTTCGAGCGGAAGACGGACAATCCGGCAAATGTAAATTATGTTCTAAAATTTTAAAATGCCACGGTGGTGCTACCACAGGCTTCCATGTTCATTTAAAGTCCACCCATTTTATTGATTTAAAAGAAAAAAAGAACCTGCTGCAGTCACAACCAGAATCCAGTACTTCTAGCACCAGTACGTCCATGCCTACAGCTACATCGGCAAAAAAACACAAAATGACAGACTTCTTTAATGCTTCTAAAGAAATGGACGTAAAAGTGTCGAGAATGGCCGCTCTTGATGGGGTACCATTCAGTAAATTTTGCACTTCAGAAGATCTACGTGATCTTTTTCATAGATGTGGATATAAATTACCGGAATCTGGTACCGCCATAAAAGGAATTGTGCTTAACCAATTTAAAATTATTAAAAACCAGCTTCGACAAAACATCGCACAGGATACCACAAAACGTTATTCTGTAACTCTCGACGAGTATACGTCAACACGTAACAGACGATACGTGAATGTAAATTTACACTCTGACAAATTTAAAGATAATTTTAAAAACCTAGGACTTGTGAGAATTGAAGGCAGTATGCCTGCAATGACCGCCTATACTTATCTGAAAGCACATCTCAAAGAGTTTGCTGTTGATCTAGATAAAGATGTAGTTTGTTTGACAACTGACGGAGCATCAGTGATGGTCAAAATGGGCCAGTATTATGAAGGCTATCACCAAATATGTCTGGCGCATGGCATACAATTAGGAGTGACTGATGTTTTGTACAAGAAAAACTCAAACGAAGAAAGGAACAGTAGGCAGGGGGATATTGTGGACCCGACGATTGATACAAATATGTTTGAACCTGAATATGAGAACGAAGAGGAGACATTAGAGGAAAATTATGCTGATGGAAATGAAGAATTTAACAGTGGTTTTGATATTGATATACCAACAATTGAAACAGAAAGAGAACTTAACTTTAAAGAACCAGTGGAGAAGATTCGAAAGTTGGTCAGGTCTGTACGAAAGTCAAGCTTAAAGAACGAAGCTATTCAAAAATATGTTATAGAAGAGTTTGGCAAAGAATTAAACCTAATACTGGATTGTAAAACGAGATGGTCCAGTTTAAGCGACATGATTGAGAGATTTTTGAAGCTGAAGTCCTGTATTACCAAAGGCTTTTTAGACTTGGATATTGTGGTTCCCGTAAGTGAAGAGTCCATGTCAATACTCAAAGAGCTACACGAGACTCTCCATATCGTTAAAATAACCGTGGAGTCACTGTGCACCAGAGATGCTAATCTGATGACTGCTGACATAGCCCTAAAGTTTATGTTAAAGTCATTAGATAGCCAAAATGGTAATATCAGCAACAAGTTGGCACAGAGCCTTAGAAACAGAATAAAGGAAAGACGTCTTCCGTTGGCATCTGTGCTGACGTATCTTTACGATTCTGAAGACTACCATGAAGACAACTTTGACCATGAAACTTTCAAAAAACCAACAGGAGAAGAAATGCTTAATGAAATAATTAAAAGATTAGAGCATTTAGAGCCACAGGAAAGAATCCCAGAGAAAGAGGAGGAAAATACCGATTCTGCTGAAATACATACAAATACAGAAACTGTAAAAAAAGACATGAAAAAAAAGCTACAAGAAACAATACAGAAGAAATTGACAACAAAAAATAAAAGGAAAATAACGTTTTTGATTTAGAGAGCTTGATAAGAGTAGAGATGGCGGTTTTTGAAAACGGTGGCGTCAGAGGACAATATTTAGAAAAATGTTTTCAATATTTGAAAACAATACCGCCAACGAGCGTAGAAGCTGAAAGAGCTTTTTCAGCGGTCAGTTACATTTGTAATCGCGTACGAAGTTCACTAATCGACGACAGCTTAAATGCGCTTACATTTTTGAAATTTCATTACGAAAAAAAATAGTACTTTTGCAGCTGTCGTCCGTTAGTGAGCTTTGTAATCTTCGTATGCGATTTAAATTACTTCACTTTACTTCTTTAATTTCTGGATCATTTCTTTCTTTTTTTTAATTATAGTTCAAAAACTTAATGCTTTTATTTGTTTTATTTATTCATATTTCGGATACTTACTGAGAAAGTAAATCCATAAATCCATATTTAAATAATAAAAATGTTGGGAAAATTTTGCAAATTTAGATTAGAGTAAATAAAACTAACTATCATTGTAGATACAAAAAGATATTGTTGAGTTCCGGAATTCCGGAATTCCGGAATTGAAATACTGAATATCGAAACACAATTCCGGAATTGAAAATGCGTCCGATATTTAAGCCCTAATCGTGTGTGATGGCGAGCCCTGGGAGAAGCCTTTATCCACCAGTGGAGAGATATAAGCTGAATGTAATGCAAGGCTAATTCAGACCTACCTTAAACCACCCACAAAGTTTTTTTTAACTAATATTTATTTAAATGAACACTTTTCTGAATTGCTAGATGCTTTCAATTGGGTTATGAAACCTACTCGTCATATTAACGGCGTCGTTTCTTTCCCTAATACATCCTATTCCGTAACCACTCAATTTCACAACTCGTCTTTTCCTCCAAATTATCTCATTCCCCACCCGTCGGTCGCGCGTGTCATTAAATGACTGTCGCATAGTTCGCTTTACCTCGTATGCCCTCATCTAATCATTGCTTTTCCTCCTTGTTCGGAACCTGATTGATTACGAAGAATATTTTAAATAAGGTATATTCAACCTATTTTATAATATTGTTGCAAGTACAGAAAAAAGTTTGTGTATGTTAAATTTAATTCTACATGGCCGGACAAGTGGGGAATGAAACGGATTTGTGTAGAAGACGACTTATGAAATATACGGAATAGGACCTATTAATTAAAATGACGTATAGGGAAAGAAACTTCTCAGTTAATAGGATGTGTTCATTTCATAACCTTCAATTCGCTTTCGACTATACAGGCGGTCACAAAATTCAACGTCAAGCGGGAACCAGGGAGTGGACCACCTTATCACTACCCCGAGAAAAATAAAAAAAAAAAATATCGGCGTAATTTTTTTTTGTGATTGTTGAAAATCATTTAAAAAATACCTCCTGTGCAACATTTTTAGGTGCTACGATTACAAATTTGCAGATATGACTGACTTTTTCTGTGTTAATAGCCTAGATAACTGCTATCAATTACAATCCAAAATAAAACCAGAACGGGTGCGGTTTTTTTTTAAAAAAAAACATCGAATCGAATATTTTTCTTAAAATTTTGAGAAGTTATTATTTCCAGTTAACTTTGACACTTCATGGTGTAAAAAAATGTACCTACACTACCATGGCAAGTTATCACAAAAGTTGGCGCAACTAATCAAGATTTCAAAATGTCATAATACTTCCTACGCTATGCCCTAAAATAATTTATTTTTGGTACTTTTTTAACAAGAGTAAACAAAAAAATAATACCTTTACTCTGTGAAAATGGGCATTCAGAGCTTTTAGACAAGATTTATGGCGGAAAGTTCGTGCACGTACACGCACACTGTCTTACCGTAAAGTGATAACAGGTTTACCGAGGACAGAAGAAGACTCCTTGGAAGCACACGAAAAACGTTGTCCCATGTTTTTATTTGATTATCACAAACATTACGCACACTATGAAACGACGAAACGTACAATGCACAATTTTTAGAATTAATCAAGCAAAAACTCGACTTCTATAAATCTCACCAAAAAGTCCGAGTGCATGTCGATCGACTATGGGTTGCCAGGTGAAATACATCTGCTATATTTAAGGTAAATGCCGAAGACGACGCCAACTTAGTTATACATTGATTACGTTTAACTAAACATTTGTAAACTTCAAATGTGTATTTTAAATTAATATGGTATTTAAGCAGAAAAATAATGACACTTTTATTTGCAAGAAATTTAAAAAGTAAGTTACGAATAGTCGAAAAATGTATTCTCTCATTCAAAGGTGAAACTGTCACTAGAATGACGTTTCAAGATGGCCGCAATTAGTTCCCTCTTTGACCGCATTCATTAAAAGTTTCGTATTTGATTTTTGCATCGTCAATTTATTTTTGGTTTTACAGACTCCTTACGTGGAACTAAATCGACTGTCGCAGATACCATAAACACACGTCATAGACAATCGAGAGCTATACATTTATTCACTGTAAAAGAGTTGTCACACGATGAAATGTTGGTGGCCAGAGATAAAATGAGAGCTGAAGAGAAGTTTAAAACCAGTGTATTTAAATGTGAAACGTGCATTGAGGTGTTTCCAAGCCAGAATAGCTTGGGTCGGCATAATAAAAAACATAGCGTGGTAATGTTTTAGTAATCTTATTAAAAATAAACAGAAGAAACAATATTTTATATGAACGAAAATATTTTTACAGGAGGCAGGTCATTATGCGTGCAGTGTTTGCAATCAAAGACTCGGTGATGAAGCGTTATTACGATTGCACGAGAAAATGCATTTGAGGTGAGACAATATCCGTCCAAATAGAAACAAAGCGCTATTATACAATTAAAAAAAAATGTTATTAACACCCAACTTATAATCAAAATAAACGAACACGATTCCTTGTATTTTTTTATTCGAAAAACCACTAATTTTCAGTAAAATATAAAAGTGCAAACCAAAAAATAAGGAAATCATGTGGTACTGTTTATCATCTATTTATTTTCCTTCAAATTACAAACTAATTTGATAACGTCTATATTTTAGTGACCGATTTAACAAATATAACCTTAATTATCAAAAGATAACTGTAACAGACAATTATCAAAGGGAGACAATATTAAAATTACATGTCTACCAATCCACGAACATTCGTTGAAAATACAAATATATTGATTTTTTCAAATGTAATACCGAGTTAAACAAACAATAACGAGAATACTTATCTTTTCTTAAACACTACACTTGAATTTACACTTTCAATACTCGGCAATACTTCAATTACAGTGCAGATATTCCGAACGATTCCTGCCACCCTACTTGGCCTCCGCCTTTTGACGGTCTACCAAAAGCTAAAGAGGGTACGAGCGTGTATGTGCAAGCGCACGGGTCTTTTTTTATTTCTTAGGAAATGATTTTTTAATACAATTGATTTATTAATTTATTTAACTTATAATAATTATGTTTATAACAATATATCGTAGTGACACGTTTTGTTAACAGACTAACGTCCCACTGTCCTCACCACGATTACAGTCTTCCCTTTGTAATTATGGGGGTTTCGGGGGGGGGGGGGGATAATTTATTTAAAGATTTTGGGGTGGATGGTCAATAGTGCTTTTTGACACATTGCATTTGTTAAAGTTGCACTTCGTCAAACGACTATTGAGTATTGGCTAAATTCAGTATTGAGTATATGTTAAAAAGCACTTGGCTATCCATCCCATAATCTATTTAAAATCTGTTTACAGACTATACAAATGTCCAAATTGTTCCGAAGTATGTCTGTGTGCGGTATCAGCGCAGACGCATTATGAAGCCTGTACCAACAAACATCCACAGGTTCACAAATGTAAAAAGTGCGAGAAGCAATTCACGTAAGTATTTTCAAGCGAGATTCTTAAAGCTGGCTCTGGACTCGCGCCGTGAAGTCGCTGCGAACATGCGTGACCCGCGAACACCGCTCGACGATTGTTCACAGCTGTATTCATGCACTTGTTCTTATTGGACGTGACAATAGCTGCACCAACTCTTGAATGTATGTAATACTTTCCCATCTGCATGTATTTCCTATGACTCGATATGGTTTTCATTCCAATTGTGGCTCTGAAATCTCCGAGAATCACTTATTCCAACCCACACATTGTGATTTGTGTTGTATAGCGGATAGTTTGCATCCCTTAATATCGGCTCGACTTTGTAATATTCCAACTCGCTAACTACAACTGTTACTCATTTTGAAACAATCAATCATCAAGGCGTAGATTCACTCACAATGGCTTCCCAATGTGGAGGGCGTTCGCGGTTCCCGTCCGCGAACACAGCTTACGTACACCGACCGGTAAACAACGCTCGTGTACGCACGGCAAGTCCGCTAAAACCATCCACACGTTCACGGCTGTTCTCGGGGCTTCACATCGTGACTCTAGGGCATGTCGAAATTTAAGTTATAGTTTACAGTGTGTTCGCTTATGGTCTGTACAAATTCAAAGGGCGTTTGTGTAACGTCGTTAATAGATTACACTTTTGTCTATTAAATGGCATTTTCTTACGTCGACATCGCTTCAACTGACGAACCTATAGTTGTACATTGTGTTAATTATTATTAGCTATTCTCATTGTGCTATTGTGTTTTTAAAACAGTACAGCCATAAGAATAGTAAAGAGTACAAGTAGGCAATCTCCATTGTGCGTGTACTCAAAGTCGCGAAATAAACAAATAAACACCTCACCCCGTGGCGCCCCCCCTGTCGCCCACGGACGCCGTGTGGACTGTCACTTATTTTATAATTTATTGTATCCGTATTAGGTTAGTTAAACTATATTAAAACGTTACTTCATTAATTTAAAAAAATAAGTCATTAGAATGTTAAATTATTTATTAATAACTGGCGACCAGCTCTCGCTTCGCTTCGGTTTATAGGGGTTTTTTATTTTTACAAATTTTTTTGTTTCATAATTACAAAATAAAATATAGCCTATATTAGACACGGATGATGTAGCTTCCTATTTGTGAAAGAATTATTGAAATTGGTTCAGTAGTTCCAGTGATTACCCCCAACATACAAACACACAATTTCACCTCTTTATTATATTAGTATAGATTTGAAATATTTTTTTATCAATACTTTTAAAAAAGCAAAATGCCAATGTATCAACGTGTTTACAAACCGCACCGTAAGAAACCATTTTATCTAGGGTTTCTACTGACTGACGGCTTGTATGATACGACGCGAAACTGTAGGCTATTATAGCGACCTTGAACGCGGTCGGCGCGCGAGTTTCATTTTCTTTTTATGCACGAAGGCGGCAGACGAGCATACAGTCCACCTGATGGTAAGTGGATACTGTCGCCCACGGACATCCGCGATACATGCCAACATTAGTACAAAATAACAATCGTTGGCACGCCTCCGGATGCGCTGCCTACCTTTGGAGATATAGGAATGGATTTGGAGAAAGGGTTGGGAAAATGGGGAGGGATAGGATGGGAATGGGCTCTGGCACATCTCACTCACTACAGAAACACGAACGTACATTGGGGAAATAAGATGAAGTGGAAAATGCAGTACATTTCAAGATAGCCTTCTGTGAGAGAGGGGTAACGTGGCCAGTGGAGCGCGCTCGGCGGCTGTTGGATTGCAGCATGCATTCTGCCTCAACAACAAGTGCCTAAATCCTTAATTTCTGTTAATTTAAACAGATATTCTCACATTGTAGTTGTTGTCGTCTGGAGCCCATTCCCAGGCTCTAGCACAATGTAGAACTGTCAATAAAATTGTCATCTCTGTACAAATTTGACTCTGTTAGACAGTTTTACATATATCTCTGATTCCAATAAAAATCCGACTTTAGGGTATTTGTTTTACGTAAATCCGCGTATAGTCCGTTTCAATCCAATTTGCCGAAAACAAAATCAAATCAGTGAAATATCTCAACATTTAACTTTAAATGTAGCTTAAACTTGTACTCTCATTGAATCAAATTATCGATATATAAACAATTATCACCTCACTATTTAGTTTAAGGCCCCGTCATTTACCTCAGACCGCCACGTTTGTTTACATTTTAGGCAAATTGGATTGGAATGAGTTATAAAATAAAATATATATATTAAAAATGAACAATAAGTTGTTAAAAATAAAAACTTTTGTAAAAACTGTTAGAATCAATTGTACTCTCGATAGCGGACAACCCGTTCGCAGCTTCTGCGTTATTCCACGGACGCGTTGTATGAACCAAGTGTTACATTAACCAAAGTCCATAAATGCACACCGACAATGAGATTCCTTTGCAGCGCAAGACGTAATTACCTGAGGCACAAGCGCCAGAATCACGTCGAGGTCATGATCTGCGACTATTGCGGGAAGCAGTTCAATTATAATAAGACCAATTTCGTCAAACATCTCCAGTAAGTGTTTATTTTAAAACTTCATTTACACAAAATAACATTTAAAAATACGTTGCGGCCCAATAATAAAGTGAAACATTACATTTTAATTGTGAAAAGAAATTATATGAGGTCCCACAAATAGTGTAATTCTTTTTAATATATCAATCGGTACACCGAAACTATTAGCTAACTAAAAGTTAAAATGTATTTCATTATTTTATTATTACATTAAAAATAGATAATCATTGATTAATCTATTCGTGTGAGCATTTCGTGGGATCTTATACATCAACAGCTGTGTGCCCTTACAAACTTAAATGTAAAATTTATGTCACATTTCTATTGATGAAAAACACTTCGTTACAAATAGAGTGGTCATCTGAGAGCTATAATCAGTTCAACAATGGACTCGACCAATATCTCAGCGCAAGCCGCTAATCTATTATGCAATAATAATTTGTTGGAATTTCTTTTTGGACGAGCCCATCGTGTTCACATATTTACACCATTTATTTTTCACGATATCAACTACCGTATTAAGAAAGTAGAATTTAATTGATTTGGATACTGTATGCTCCTGCAATAGAAACCGTCTTATGCTTGTCATTTCATTCAAAGATTAAAGATCTGAGGGGCTTCACAGAAGTGCGCTCCATCCGCATTTCCTCGATAAGGAGGTGTCGCGCACTGTTCGGTCCAAAAATTACTTTATACCGCGAACCCGCAGGCTGTGGAACGAACTGCCTCAAGAGGTCTTTCCATTAAGCTGCGATATGGGGTTCTTCGAGAGAGCTGTGAATAGGAATTTGCAAGGTCGGCGGCGCGCCCGCATACCCCCTGGTGTTGCAGGCGTCCATGGGCGGCGGTAACACTTACCATCACGTGAGACCGCTTGCTTGTCCGCCCACTTGTCTATAAAAAAAAATCTAGCGTTGTAAAAACGAGCGCTGAGTGAGCGCCAATAAACTTTTAAGACTAGCGTTAAAAGCTACTGAGCGTAATAGTCCAAATGTTTAATGTTTGATGATCTTAAACCCTCGTAGCCCTAAGTGTAGCTCGAGTATAAAACGGGTTAAGGTTCAACAACACTAACATAGCGCGCCAGCGCTCAGGAGTTCATCGCTCGTTTTTGTTACTCGAATCCCACAATCGCTTGGCGCACTCGATTGCCCAAGTTACACCGCATTCGCAGAATACCACCGTAACATTTATTTCATTCCCCCACCCTATTCCCTGGACATCGGATGGAAAATGGCAGTACATTTTACGGTGGTGTTGTGTGAAGCGCGTCCAGTTAGGGGTCATCCATAAATTACGACACACGTTAGGGGGGGGGGGGGGTCAACAAAGTGTGACAGGGGGACGGACGGACGAGTCGTAAGCTTCGTGACGTCACATGTATACACCCAAAGTATTAAAATTAACTTCAACTGTAACGAAAAACTTTAAAATATTACCAACTCTATCAATATTATTATAAGGTTGTTTTAAATTAATAATTTCTAAATTTAAAATTGTAAAATATGTGACGTCACACCAGAGGAGGGGGGTGGTCACAAGGACGGGGGGGGACTCCAAAAATCATGAAATTCGTGTGACGTAATTTATGGATGGCCCCTTAGTACTGCAAGCAACCTCCAGAAAGGTGTCAAAAAAAAGGGAAAGTGTCCATAACTGTACGACACCCTAGTTCTTACTTGGACAAACAAGAAACTCGCTCGCCCTTCCGCGCCGTAACGCAGGCCACGTCACTTGGCATGCTTTTTGGAGGTTGCTTGTAGTACTAAGTGGACTGTGTAACGTAGAGCCGTCTCCCGTTCAATTTATAAACGACGTCATCGTTTGCAGAATCCACTCGGAGCCATTGTTTGAATGTAAACTGTGTAAGAAAAAGTTTCGCTTTAAATGCGGCCTCAAGACACATATGAAGGTTCACGATGATACAGTATGTACTGGATTTTTTTTATTTTTTTTTTATAAAAGTGATCTATTTATAACCGCGGCACGCATTGATGCCACTTGTGACGTTTACACGCCTATCCAGTTTCATAAATATTGCTAGTGGCGTGCGAGTATATTATTACTAAGCCGTTCTAAGGGCACAATGTGTTAGGTCTATCTTTAGATCGTACCTGTTTCGTGCTCACGTTCTAATGCAAATACATTTATTATTATACTTCATAGTCGCGGGCGACGGAACTGTGATCCCGCTTTCTGATAACGAGTATTTATTAGATAACGATACTACAGAGTGACTAATAATACTAGTGCTATTGAAACGAGCGCCATTTTATATTTAAAAAAAAATACATTTAAATATAGTGTAGAATATGGTATAGAAATTGATGTAGTTTTCTACTGATTCACATCTATATGTTTGCGTTACTTATGAAAATTTTGCTTCGTTACCTCGATGTAATACTAGCTCTTGGCCCGCAAGTTACAGGTTAATCTTTATTTTTTTCCATTCAAATTTTGACGCCCCGTTTCAACATTTGGAAAAAATAGAGTTCAATAGTTTTTGGGTATTTTTCAAGTGTTGTACCTTTGTGGTTTCGGCACAGCGTTTGTGAGTTCGTTAGTCAATCATCCAGTGGGGCGATTTCTTTATATATATATAGAAAGATATTTGTAGTCCAACAACCGCTACCTTAACAATCTGGTCCCGGATTTATTGCCATTGCAGACCATCAGAACAAACTGTAGCCATTTGAAATCAATTGAATACTGAGACTGTATTTGTGGTACCTGTGGTATAAGCACAGATTCTCCTTTTGAAGAACCAATTTATAAGTAATTTCGATTGTTAATGGGCGCGGAGAACGATACTGTATCCCATAGCGGTCGGGGCGCGTCCTACTGGCCAAGATATTCCACTCTCACAGAAGACTACTATGTATATCGAACTTCTCACCATGACTCACCACGTGTGGAACTTCTCACCATTCTCACAACCTCCCGATAAAGTAACTGTTAACAATCTGATAGATAAATAATCTGCCATTTAAATCTAGCTGATACTGCCTTTCTGACACCTTCTGATAAAGTATCAGGAGGTGGTGAGAAAGGCTCTGGTCGTTCTACTATCATATTATTTTTAGAAAGACGAGGGCGCATACTGCACCGCATGCGACATCCAGTTCAAATACTTACAATATTATATGACTCATCTAAAAACATCTCTGAAACACATCTCTAAACAGGATCTCAGGTGAGTTTTCTTTTCAGCTTCCATCGTTCCCGTTAGATTACCCACCCTCGTTCCATTCGGTCCCATCAAGTGGGTATTTTCGGGTGGACAGTCGAAAATACTTTTTGACAAAATTCTCTATTTCTTACTGACCCGGTTCAAAAAATGACGCTTTATACTTGCAGGTTTCCATGTCCGCAGTGCGGAAAACGTTTTCGAACTAATGCATACCTGAGGTGTCATACCGAGGCGATGCACTCTAACGAACTGAATTACTCCTGCAAGATGTGTGACCAGGTAATCTCTTCTTCATCATTATAACCTTATCTTGTCTAAAAACTGTTGGATGCGCCTCCATTTTTTATCAGTCTTTGATTCACCTACTTATCTATACTAATATAAGAAAAAGGTAAAATTGTGTGTTTGTATGTTGGGGGTAATCTCTGGAACTACTGCACCGATTTCAAAAATTATTTCACAAATGGGAAGCTCCATTATCCGTGTCTAAAATATAGGCTATATTTTATTCCGAAATTTTGAAAAAAAAATAAAAAACTTATAAACCGAAGCGAAGCGAGGGCGTATTGAATATAGTGTATATGTCATACATAACGTATAGGTATTTATTGTGTATTCTCTTGTATGTGTGTTATAATGTGAGAAATTAAATATTTGTAGAGTTTTAAAACGCGCAAGCATCTACGGAAGCACGCGCGTGGCGCGCACGAGGGGCACGTGCGCGCCACGCGCAACTTACTGTGCAACATATGCGGACAGACGTTCACGGTGAGCTTTCTTATATGTATAATAGATTCACTTTTTGTTCGTACAAGGTGTTGCAATAATAGTGTGCAATATCTTAGTATGTCAATTAGTACACTAAAACTAAAAAAAACGTGCATTTCATTGTTTTTTCATTACATTTAAAACAAATAAATAATTGGTGATTAATTTACTCGTATATGCATAACACTATCCACACTCGCTCGCTCAGGTCTTTGACCCTTGAACGCGCCCGCTTCTGTTAGCGAGTACGCGTCACTACTTGCATGGCGCGATAATGCACATACGGACAAATTAATCACCAATTATTTATTTTTAATGTACGAAAAAAATAATGAATGCAAGTTAATTTGTTGCGCGCACTGATTGAAATATCTAAATATTTCACACTATTTTTGTAGGACGTTATATTTTTATTTTCCTGCATAATCTTCCAAAAACTCGATACAAATTTCCATTTTGTCTGTAAAGGCCCTTTATACCCTTATTTTATTTGATGTATACGTTTCAGTGAAATAACGCAGAAGCTGAAAATTGGTTGTTCAGCTTCCAGACTAGAATTGATTTTAAAAGTTTTTACAAAAGGTTTTATTTTTCATGACTTATTGTTCATTTTTATAGTATGTATATTTTTTTACTTTATAACTCGTTCCAATCCAATTTGTCTAGAATGTAAACAAACGTGGCTACCTAAGGTAATTGACGGGGCCTTAAACTAAATAGTGAGGTGATATCGTTTACATATCGATAATTTGATTCATCGACATATTTTTTTTTTGTAACTTATTTATATACTAAAGATCAGCAACAAATCATTTATTTAAATGTCAGTTTACTTAAAGACAACGACAATCGTCTCTAGTATTCAGTTCGCCAATATTGTGCATTGGAGTGCATTGCCCGCCTGCAGTGTGCAATACTTTATACAAAACATATATTTTGTATATTTTTTTTATTTATAACTGACGTACGACTACGCCATGTGTAGGAAGCCTCCTAAAGAACCCAAAACTTATTTAAAACTAAACTTGATGTTTTTACACTGTTACGCGCAAACCGGGACACCTGGCAACACTATTTATAACTGACGTTCGACTACGCCATATGTAAAAAGCCTCCTCTCCTTATAAAGAACCTAAAACTTATTCAATGCTTTTGCGTAGTCGGGTTTTAGTTTTTAAACTTTTAACAACACTTTATGTTCTCAGACGAGAGCCTCGTGGAGACAGCACATGAACTCTCACACGGGGAAACGGCCTTATGCCTGTGAAACGTGTGGAGCGACCTTTAGCTACTCCGCAGCGTTATATACACACAGGAAGAAGCACAAGAGGTGTAGAGCGATGTTGGAGCAGAAGAAGGCGAAAGGAGAGACGAACTCCGAGAGTAATGGAGAACTGACCACCGCTTAGTAGACCTCTGTCGGTGTCCAAACACGTTTTTTAAATTTAAAACATTTTGAAATTCAATTTCACTTTTTATTCTTCAGTAACTCAATAACCGATGCAAGGACCTATTCTCGATCTGTGTTAGTGTGTGTTTCTGGACCCACGACACGGGCGCTACGTGATTGTAACATTGTTTAAAACTTTCTTTGGGCGTTTACAAATTTGTATGGGTATCACGTGACATCGCGAACCACGTGTTTATGTTAAAATTGATAATAAAACAAAATAAGAAAATGATATTACACGTATTTTCTTTATTTGCACTCCTAAAATACACTGGATTGCAAAAATTCCGGGTCGCTAATAAAAACCGTGATATCTCCATAAATTATATACCTAGATCGCTCGAATAAATAATATGTAGTAAGGAGGTTACTAATGCTTGTTCTAAATCTCTAAAGAGGTTTCATTTGTACAAGTTACAGATTTTAAAAAAAATATTCTGCATTTTGAAAAATTTCAAAATTTAAAATTAGGAAAAGAATATTTTTTCTGCTTTTGTTTCAAACGGAGCTGTCATTATAAATGGTTCCTTGGATTGATCAGAGTATTCAATGCAATATCATGTCGTTATCACCTGAAGAATGTACACGGATTATTACCATGGTACAAGAAGGAAGAAGTCAGCGTAGCACTGCTAGAACAGTAGGAGTATCTTTATCAACGGTCCAAAGAGTACTCCAGCGATTTCAAGAGACCGGCATGAACACCAGGAGACCAGGAAATGGCAGGCCAAGGTGCACAACTACACGAGAAGACCGATTCATCGTGAGCACTATGTTAAGAAATCGACATCTCACGGCTGTTCAGGTCCGAAACAGTCTTCAAGAAATTCACCACAACAATGTGAGCTCTAATACGACGTCTTCGTGAAGCTGATATAAAGCCTTATAGACCAGCAAACGGCCCCAAACTGCTCAGAGAACATCGAGTTGCCAGGTTACGGTTTGCTCGAGAACACATCCGATGGACAGATGAAGATTGGTCCAAGGTTATGTTTTCCGATGAGTCCAGATTTTGTTTATTTACGCACGACGGGAGACGAAGAGTATTTAGACGGCCAGGAGAACGGTATCATCAAGTGTGTTTTGAAGAAAAGGTGCCATTCGGTGGAGGATCAATAATGGTTTGGGCTGGGATATCTTCAGAGGATCGCACGGAGTTAGTGATCATAGAAAACGGTTCTCTGACTGCTGTCAGATACGTAGGAGAGATTTTAAATGAGCATGCTGGTCCATTCTTAGTGAATATGGGTGCAATTTCCATTCTTATGCACGATAATGCGCGACCACATACTGCTCATTTGTCAATATGTATATTCAAGACGTCGGTATTACCTGCATGGAGTGGCCAGCTCGCAGCCCAGACTTAAATCCCATAGAACATGCATGGGACGAGCTCGGGAGATGCGTGAGACAACGCTCTCCTGCTCCCGTTACCCTACACGAGTTAAAGAATGCGCTAGTGGAAGAATGGGCAAACATAGACCAAAATCGTATTAAAAATTTGATTTACAGCATGCCACATCGTCGTATTGAAGTGATACGGGCTCGTGGAGGAAATACAAAATATTAAATTGACAAAAAAACTTATATTTTTTAAGATTTACTGCGAAGTGTATGTTTGTTGTCATAAGTTAGAAGCGAAATTTTCTTATTTTTTAGTATTTAATTAAAGTTATATAGTGTACAGAACGTGTTACACATTTTTTTATATATATTAATCAGTCGTCTACAATATACTATAGTTTCGCAAATTAGTCTTATGTATTTAAGAAACTATCACGCCATTTATTAGCGACCCGGAATTTTTGCGATCCAGTGTATATCTTCATAACAAATATAGGGTGTCCCAGATTGAGCGCCGGATTTAATTTAGAAAAAAAAAATACGACAAAAAAAAAAGTTTATCGTATTCTACTCGTGGAATCCTTTCATTTGATAGCCAACTCGAAAGAAACCATTAACATCAACGTAAGTCCAATTCTCAAAACAGTAATCGCATCACTTATATTTGATTTGTATAAAGCACTAAACCAATAAAGTCATTAAACATTGATGTTTTCATTCATTGATGTTTTTTGGTTTCTAAAAGGGCCCCAATCTCCGTGTGCCCGAGGGCCCCTGCATGCCCTAAGACTGCCATGAGTAAGTATTTACTTAATATTTTCGGGCGTGTGGTGTCGGCTGGTTTTAGAATAGTACCGCTGCATCTCCCGTGGGTGTCGTAAAAGGCGACTACCACAAGCTCTGAGGAACTACACCATCTTGGGCGCGGGCGTTTTATGGCCATACATCTTTCATACAGAAGACAATTTGCATGATAAGGCTCATGTCCAGCAGTGGTCCTCAAAGGGCTGGTTACGGTATTACCTACAAAATTTACATTCTATTACAAGTGTCTCATTTGCATAATACTAGTAGGGATCTAGGGATAATGTTGTTACATTTAATCATGTCTAGAGAGAATAACTAGACATATTCTGACCCACGGACTTTTTAACAGGTATTTTGACTTTTGATCATACAAACCATACATAATGTTCTTTGTATAATATATATAATATTTAATAACACATATATATAACATGTGTTATATATTTAATATAACACACGTACTTACTCCATTGACTCGGCGACCCGAAGTGCATCCAGGGTCCCGAGCCGCTCCACATCGCACACAGGCGCGCCGCGAGGCGCCTCTGACTGAGCTCAGGTAAAACTGTCGGCACCTTTTAATGAAATTAAATATTTACTTATATCCTTGGCTTTTAATTTACATTTGAATTAGCCCATTGTTTCTTATCTGTCCGATAAGAAACAATGGCATTATACATATTACCTATCAAATGAGCTGCGGTTGTCGCTATCTATGTCTTCATAAGTGCGACAAGGAGTTAATGCAAGCCGGCGCGAGCACGTAATTGCGCCGGGAATTTCCCATTTCTTGCAATGACAGCCAGCAAGAGAAATGGGGAATCCCCGTGCGTTGTCGTCGGGTATTTACGCACCGCTTTGACAGTCAACCAAAACGTATTATTCAATAAAAAATAGTGTGTGTGAGAGCGCGCCGCGCGTCCTGCGTCTACATACCGTCACCCTATTATTTATTAAATGAACGTTAAACTACTTTAATTGTATCTTATTACTTATTAATAATTATTTTAAAATGTGTGATGGTAAAGAAAAAATATCTGGTTACCAAAAACTTGATAAGAAACAAAAAGAGAAATTTATAATCAATTAAATATCTCCCAAAATGAAACATTGGTTCGTGATTCTGTAACGGCCCGTTTGTAGATTATCGCAATTTCCTACGACTACATTTATATTTTATGCAGAGCCTCTATTTACTTCGCGAGTCATTCGACAGTTTATATCAAAATTATAACTTTAGATTTATTCTCATTTCTCTTGATTATTTATAATGTTAACCATTGAAAATATATAGAAGAGAACATTTAGTTTTGGTGCTGTCAGCCTCTTAACGTTCAAGAACACTATAGCGCGCCAGCGTTCAACACTCGTTTTAACAGCACTAAAAGGACCTTATTGTCAATACTGATTTATTGACTTTCTAACTTAAAATTATTCTTTGAAGATTATGTTTAAAAAGAAACGGTTTTTTTTTTAAGGTAAAGCAATAAAATAAGATTTTTTAAAATTTAACGGGCATCTGATAAACTGGAAACGACAATAAGGTCCTTCTACTCAAATAATGCCAACAAATAAGTTTATCAAAATAATTTTAATAGAAATTTCACATAAAGGTCCAACAAAAATAGTGTAAGTTACATTAAAAATAAATCATTAATGATTATTTTACTCGTACGTGCATTACACTATCCACACTCACTCACTTAGGTTACTGACCTTTGAACGCGCCCGCTTCCGTTCACGTAGTTCATACCTACTTACGCTTACTTATTAATTTACAGGTTTTTTACATTTTTAATACAATCTATACATATAATAAAATTGTAACAGGCCGATGTCTGTACATTATAGATAATGAAAAAAAAACTAATATATGGGGGGGGGGGGGTGTCTTTATTAGAGTGTGGCGCGACTTATCCGACAATGTTATGACGAATAGTAATTACCATGACAACGGATAAACAGTCGTGTCACTGTGATGTGTGAAAAATGATGATGAATCAGTAAAATTAAAATAATTTCCGCAGTAAATGATACGTTCCTTGTTTAATTGAAGTGTGTGGCTATGTAACGTTTATATATAATAAAATCCTTCAAACTGCAACATACTATGTACTTGTATTCATTCTACAAGAGCAACAGAAGCCAAAACAACAGTTTTTAGAAATTTTGTCTGTCTGTCTGTCTGTATGTTTGTACACGCATCACGCAAAAACTACTGCATGGAATTGAATGCAGTTTTCACCGATGTATTGCTAGAGGTCTAACTTAAAATATAGGCTCCATTTTACCGCAGGAAAATATCTTATTCCGATTGTTTTAAATTTAATAAACCGAAGCGAAGTGAGGGCGGGTCGCTAGTCTTTAATATATATGTTTAAACACTATCTAACCCACTAAATGTCACACTAGAATATTTAACACTATTTTTGTAAGACCTTATATTTGTTATGAAGATATATTTTAGGAGTGCAAATAAAGAAAATACGTGTAATATAACTTTCTTATTTCGTTTTATTATCAATTTTAACATTAAACACGTGGTTCGCGATGTCACGTGATACCCATACAAATTTGTAAACGCCCAAAGAAAGTTTTAAACAATGTTACAATCACGTAGCGGCCGTGTCGCGGGTCCGGAAACACACACAAACACGAACACGCGCAACACAGATTGAGAGTAGGTTCTCGTATCGGTTTTTGATTTACCGAAGAAAAACTAGTTAACATGGGAAACAGACTGTTATTTCGAATATTTCGACATTTAATATTTTTGGTGTATTTACGTCATTTTTACAAATATTATGACTACAACCCACTGAAAAAGAGTTTTTACCATTTACATTTTTCTACCGTTCCAGTTGACGGTAGTTTCTATTATTCAATACACGCTATATGTAGTACTTGAACTGATGATACCATTCTCAAGTGAAATAAACTGTTTTCGGTGTAAATCCTTAATCTAGAATAATAAATGATTTGGAATTTGAATTTTTTTTTTAAATTAATAAAAATTCGTTTTTGGACACCGACAGACGCCTCTACTAAGCGGTGGTCTGTTCTCCATTACTATCGGAGTTCGTCTCTCCTTTCGCCTTTTTCTCTTCCAACATCGCTCTACACTTCTTGTGCCTATTCTTGTGTGTATAGTAAGCGCTGGTGTAGCTAAAGGTCGCTCCACACGTCTCACAAGCATAAGGCCGTTTCCCCGAGTGAGAGTTCATGTGCTGTTTCCAGGAGTTTTTCGCCTGCGAACATAGTGTTGTTAAAAGTTTAAAAACTAAAACCCGACTACGCAAAAGCACTGAATAAGTTTTAGGTTCTTTATAAGGAGAGGGGAGGCCTTTTATATATGGCGTAGTCGTACGTCAGTTATAAATAGTGTTGCCAGGTGTACCGGTTTGCGCGGGACGTCCCGATTTTCAGAGGTCTGGTGACACGTCCCGATTCACCCTTGATCGGGACGCCGAATGTCCCGTTTTTTCACTAACCTCCTTAGTCTGTTTTTTAATCGAGAATTTTGACAGGAAAAACGAATATATCTGTAAGCTGTTACTCCATAAAAATATTTTTGCTGTGTATTTTCTCACCACAACTCGGACTAAATAGTAAGGTGTTGGCGAGATGAAGATGATTATGATTCGATTTATTTAGTGAAAACGGTCAATTTTGTTATATTTTAAACAAGTCTATCCAGGTTTGTTTAAGTTCTATTTGTTTTGTTGGTTGTACTAACCGATGGTAACATACCATTATAAAAAAAAATGACAATAGTTTAGGAGCTACGAGGGAACAGATGAACATACATACTAACATAGACTGCTAAAATTATAAGACTGTTTTGCCTTTGGCGTAGTCTGGTAAAAATGTCGCATTTGATTAATTCGCTTTACCTCAGAATACTCCCAATACCATTTGCCGATTGTTCGGCATTTGATTGAAAGTAAAGAACGTTTAGAACAAATGCGTATATTCAACCTTCTTTATAATTTTGTTGCAAATACAGAAATAGCTATTTAATTTCTGCTCAACTGTACGAGTGGGGAATGCACTAATCAGTGCAGTAGACGAATTGAATAGTTACAGAAAAGGTAGGACGTATTAATTAAAATGACGTGTTGGGAAAGAAACGACTTTGCAGCGCTCGTACACTGAAACTATTGTTCAGTCTACTCCAACACGCGTATTGGCGAAAACACTCATTTCCACATCACCACGAGGTAGAGTAAGTGGCGCGTTTTAATACGCGTGTTCGAGTAGACTTTGCGGCGCTCGTACACTGAAACTATTCATTTTACAATAAAAAAGGTCAGTATATAAATTATAGAAAATTTTCTCTAGTTTAATTTAATAACTATTTTTCTCGTAGAATGAGTCGGAAAGGAGATATTGTCATAAAATCGTTTTTGGGCGCCAATTTTTCAATATGGCGGCGCGAACGGCAAAGGAGAAATTTGAAAAGAGCACGTCGAAATTTATAAAAACACCAATTTTCAAAACTCCCGGAAAACTTTCCGGGTAAAACTCCCAAATGACTGGACTATACATCAAATAAAATAAGGGTATAAAGAGCCTTTCCAGACAAAATGGAAAATGTATCGAGTTTTGGGAGATTATGCAGGAAAATAAAAATATAACGTCCTACAAAAATAGTGTGAAATATTTAAACGTTTCAATCAGTACGCTCAACAAATTAACTTGCATTCATTATTTTTTTCGTACATTAAAAATAAATAATTGGTGATTAATTTGTCCGTATGTGCATTATCGCGCCATGCCAGTAGTGACGCGTACTCACTAACAGAAGCGGGCGCGTTCAAAGGTCAAAGACCTGAGCGAGCGAGTGTGGATAGTGTTATGCATATGCGAGTTAATTAATCACCAATTATTTATTTTAAATGTAATGAAAAAACAATGAGAAATACATGTTATTTTTTTAATTTTAGTGTACTAATTATTATATTAAAATATTTCACACTATTTTTGTAAGACCTTATATAAACAAAAAATGTAAGCTATAAGAAAGCTCACCGTGAACGTCTGTCCGCACAGGTTGCACAGTATGTTGCTCTTCGGCCGCACGTACTGGTCGTGCGCGCGACGCACGTGCGTCCGTAGACGGTTGCGCGTTTGAAAACTCTACAAATATTTAACTTTTTACATTATAACTTACGAGTTTACAATTTACGTTATAATTTACGTAAACGAAAGAATACGCAATAAATATATATTTAGTTCTCTGTACTTTTCTCCCAATATTTGTTATGTATTTATATATGTGTACAGTATATGTATAATACGAGGTATACCTATAACACCTATGTACACATTATATACATACATAACAAATAATGGGAGAAAAGTACAGAGAACACAGTGTGGGAACCACACTTCATCTGACAAGTGTAAACCCTATGTTAAAATTTATATACATTTTTAAAAAAAAATCAAAAAATATTTTGGTAATGAGCTCCTGGTGTTGTTTACAAGTGTCCAAAAGTACTGTGTCCTGTTTTGCCTTAATCAGCGCCCTCTTACGCGCTTCTATGGATGAAGATGGCGATTTAACAATCGAGGGCGGACCGTTGGCCTCTACTAGCTACCCTCTACCTAGGGTTGGCTACCCACTGTTTTCGGTCGCGGTGCAATATTTTCCTTGCATGCACAATTTCAGATTGCACTCGACTTGGGCTGATTGCAATGGGTCCTTGTTCTCTCTCTGGTAGTGACTGGCCCTCCAACAGTTGGCGGAGTGTTTTAACCACGGTGCGCGATGGAACATCGCCGCGCTGCAGACAGCTCTGCTCGACTTCCTCGGGTTGTTGGATCCGGTTAAGCGGCCGAAGAACCACAGTGTAGTAGATCAAAGGGTCATCTTGACTCTTTATAACGAGATTTTTTTATAAGTGTCAAGTGTCGCGTATATGTATCTCGCGACAGCGGTCGACAGAGGGCGTGCAGGCGGCCGCCCGGTAATAATATCTGCACTTTTATATCGTAAATTTTATATCGTAAACGCGCAAGCACACACGCGCAGCCCATTGCATTGAACAGATGGCGCTGGGCAAGTTCATGTCTAAATATATTTATATTTTATTATTTATTTATTTTAAACTATTGCTTTTATATAATTATTTTTTTACCGGTCGGTGGTCATCGCGGAGCTCGTCAGCAATAATCAATATATGTAGCTTAAAGAATGAAGTTCTGTACGGAGAAAACATACAGGCACATACAAAAGTATATAGATAAAATATGCTGTAAGGATGAAGAAGGATACATTACCTGGTCACACTTCTTGCAGTGGTTATTCAGTTCGTTGGAGTGCTTCGACTCGGTATGACGTTTTAGGTATGATTTAGTGGGAAAACGTTGTTCACAATGCGGACATGGATACCTGCAAGTGTACAGGGTCTTTTTTTAGACAGGTCAGTATGAAAATAACTGAAACTATTCGAATAACCATCGATTTTAGTGTTATGAAAAATTGCATTCAAATATTTTCCTTTAAAGAAATCGTAACTTATTTTATTGCGTTGATTACTAGTGTAGGTTGTAAGCAATAAATCTTTCGAGGGATCCTCGCTAAGGAAACCGACAAAATCACTTAAATAAGAAAAAAAAACAGTCTTTTTTTACTATTTTTAGCCACTGTGACACAAATGGTTATTAAGGAAGGGGTCGTGACTCGGAAATAGGACGGGATGGGCAGCAAGGATTATAAAAAGATGAGAACCTTCCCCTATCCGCTTGATGGGACTGAATGGGATGGGGGTTAGGGAAGATTTTGAGGTGGGTGGCCAATAGTGCTTTTTAATAAAATCGTCCATTTATTGAAGGTTAATTTCGTCAAAAGTCTAATCGCCAAAGGTGCGTTTGATCATACCGTTTTTAGTCAAAGGTGCGTTTGATCATACCGTTTTTAGTCAAAGGTGCGTTTGATCATACCGTTTTTAGTCAAAGGTGCGTTTGATCATACCGTTTTTAGTCAAAGGTGCGTTTGATCATACCGTTTTTAGTCAAAGGTGCGTTTGATCATACCGTTTTTAGTCCAAGGTGCGTTTGATCATACCGTTTTTAGTCCAAGGTGCGTTTAATCATACCGTTTTTAGTCAAAGGTGCGTTTGATCATACCGTGTTCAGTCAAAGGTGCGTTTGATCATACCGTTTTTAGTCAAAGGTGCGTTTGATCATACCGTTTTTAGTCAAAGGTGCGTTTGATCATACCGTTTTTAGTCAAAGGTGCGTTTGATCAAAGGCCGCTCGACTTTTGTTGGTCATGTTTATTTTTATGAAAATATGTGAAAATGAAAATAACTTTATTTTGTAGAAACGCAATTTTGATAAACAGCAAAGTTTGACGAAACGCACCATTGGAGAATAGAGTATTTCGTCAAAAAGCATTTTTGGCTGTTCACCCGAAAATCTCCACTTGACGGGACTGAATGGGATGAGGGGATGTAGGTAATGTGTTCACTAGTAGGATGTAAGTTGAAAAGAACTCACTTCAAATCCTCTTTAGTGACGTGCTTCAGAGACATTTTTAGATGAGCGTTATAATATTGTAAGTATTTGAATTGGATGTCACATTGGGCGCAGTATGCGCCCTTGTTTCTCTAAAAATAAAAGATAGTAGAAGTTTAAGGGCCTTTCTCACCACCTCCTGATATTTTATCAGAAGGTATCAGAAAGTCAGATATATGTACTTTATAACAAGGTCAGTATCAACCAGATTGTTTGTTAACATTTACGTTAGGAGATTGTGAGAAAAGCCCTAAATGTTGATCGGTTACACAGCCTGTATACTCTCACAGGTTGTGACCAGTCAATATCTGAAAACTAGATTTTGCTGATGGTTCCGGCCGAAATTTTCTGACCTTATTTAAGTCTAATTATCATGCTTCAAAAGTGATCATGGGGTGGATGGTCATTAGATACATATTTTTATTTCATACACACGTGATCGCATATGGCAATTTTTTATTCTAAAATGTCATTAAACATAGATAAGCGAACAAAAAATTAAACAAGGCGATAAAACTGCGCGGCCGCAAGTGTGTCACAGGGGTATCCGTCTCAGCACAAGCTGTATAGCGCACAAACGGCATACAGCGCTGATTTATCAGACGGAACCAAGATGCGTTTAACGAATTTAGTCTTTAGATTACACGAAACGTACCTTTACACAAGTATTTTGTGTCAAAAAGCACTATTGGCGATCCACCCCAAAAATGTCAAAAATCGATTATAAGTATACTTGCCTAAATTAAAGTATTATACATACTTGCCTAATTAAAATGTTTGGCAAGGAAAATTCGCGTCCTTAGTTTATTTAACAAAGCAAGTAGCACATTAGGTAGGTATTTTATCATTATTTACGAGTATTTAAACTGCACGTACGCAATTAATTTTTTTTATTATTTTATCGCAAAATTTGAGAAAATTATGGTCAAAAATTCGTTTGTATTTTTTTTTTATAGAAGTCCCGAAATATAAAACACTCCTATGAAAAATAATGAAGGCTATCCAACATTTTAGTATTTTTTTTGTGTTTAAACGAGCGACAACAAAATAGTAAAATGGCAGCAAATCATGATCATCAAAACCATCTTTGAATAACTGGAATTAACGATGTTTAATAAGACTCCTATATTTTATCGCGACGAGAGAACCTAAACCTAATCTACATTTAAATTTGCTGCCACTTTCAGTGTTTCTGCTGTACATTTCATTATTTCCCATCTTTTACTTTATTAAATCCTAATTTTACTGGGATAATATATTTTCATAGCTGTCACTAAAGTCGAGGCAACGAGTGATGGCACTTGTGACAGTTGACAAGTAATGTTGCAACGGTCAAGTGTGAGCTGTCTCTAAAATGTTCTACTCTTAACACGTTGACTGCCAAGGCAATTTTCAGAAATCTGGCCAAATTAATTCATTTTTATAATTATATTTTTTGTTCGTTTTTTAATAAATTTTCTGTTCATGCAAGCCAGCATTGATTTTTTGTTCTTTTCCCAGAAGCCATCTATCGATATTACCACTGATATATTCCGAGTTTAATCGTAGCTGCACAAAAATGGCAAGTAAACAAGGACGAGATATCTCGTAGTCGGCAGTCAACGTGTTAATGATCTTTCTAAAATGTCCAAAGAAATGTATGCATAATTGTACCTATACAGGGCGTCCCATTTCGATGAACATGAAGGGAGAGTACTTTAAATATTGAAGATACTAAAATTTCACTTAATGGAGACTTCATTTTATATTTAAAAATAACTGGAACTGCAATCAAGGATTTTTGATAAATCTGTCCGAACCGGGAATCGAACCGGCCAAATGTGAAAAAAAAATATGTATCTGTATTTTTATGACATCGATCGAAAAGGTATCAATTCATAAGGATCAATTCTTTCTAAATAACATAGTAGGTATCTTTAATTAAAGGAAGACCATAAAAGTTAACATTTTTTAATTACAAAACGATTCATTGGAACACGTATCCCTGAAGAATTCAAGAAATGAAATTTAAAATAAACAAAAAATTAATTTTAATAATAAAAATAAATACCTATTTTTTTAACAATGATTTGCACAAGTAGATACATACGTATCCGCTAAAGAATAATTTAAAAAAAATATATATACTGGGAAGAGGGAGATGAGGGGGAGTCGATTTTTATGCAATGCGTGTATGTCAAGAACGATTTAAGTTGGGGACATTAAATTTAGTATATAGACCTATTCCTTTAAAATAATTAATAACGTACGTCGGCGTTTTTTCATATTTGACTTAGAAGGGAGCAGGGAGGGGATGACTTTATATGCAGTTTTAAGGTAGAGACGTGAAATTAAGTAAATAGACTTACCGATTACAATTATAAACCACGTGTATTGGCATATTTTGTTATTATAATTACATCGAGGTAACGAAGCAAAATTGCCATAAGTAACGCAAACATATAGATGTGAACCAGTAGAACTACATCAATTTCTATACCATATTCTACACTATATTTAAATGTATTTTTTTTTAAATATAAAATGGCGCTCGTTTCAATAGCACTAGTATTATTAGTCACTCTGTAGTATCGCTATCTAATAAATACTCGTTATCAGAAAGCGGGATCACAGTTCCGTCGCCCGCGACTATGAAGTATAATAATAAATGTATTTGCATTAGAACGTGAGCACGAAACAGGTACGACCTAAAGATAGACCTAACACATTGTGCCCTTAGAACGGCTTAGTAATAATATACTCGCACGCCACTAGCAATATTTATGAAACTGGATAGGCGTGTAAACGTCACAAGTGGCATCAATGCGTGCCGCGGTTATAAATAGATCACTTTTATAAAAAAAAATAGAAAAATTCAGTACATACTGTATTGTTGTGAGCCTTCCTGTTATGTGCCCCCAGTGCAGATTTATGGCGATACTCTTTATTACAAATTGTACATTCAAACAATGTCTTATTGTCCGAATGAGTTCTGCAAACGATGACGTCGTTTTTAAATTGAACGGTGGACGGTTGTACATTACACGGCTATGCATTAATAGTGCAAGCAACCCCCAAAAAGGCTTACAAGAACAAGTAGCCAAAACTGTCCCCCTTGCATAGTTGACTTCATTACCAAACCCACGAAAATTAAAGATATAAATCTTTAATTGAAGATCTAAATCTCTAATTAAAGATCTAAATCTCTAATTTTCGAATGAAATGACAAGCTTATGACGGTTTCTATTGCAGGAGCATACAGTATCCAAATCAATTAAATTCTACTTTCTTAATACGGTAGTTGATATCGTGAAAAATAAATGGTGTAAATATGTGAACACGATGGGCTCGTCCAAAAAGAAATTTCAACAAATTATTATTGCATAATAGATTAGCGGCTTGCGCTGAGATATTGGTCGAGTCCATTGTTGAACTGATTATTGCTCTCAGATGACCACTCTATTTGTAACGAAGTGTTTTTCATCAATAAAATTGTGACATAAATTTTACATTTAAGTTTGTAAGGGCACACAGCTGTTGATGTATAAGATCCCACGAAATGCTCACACGAATAGATTAATCAACGATTATCTATTTTTAATGTAATAATAAAATAATGAAATACATTTTAACTTTTAGTTAGCTAATAGTTTCGGTGTACAGATTGATATATTAAAAATAATTACACTATTTGTGGGACCTCATATAATTTCTTTTCACAATTAAAATGTAATGTTTCACTTTATTATTGGGCCGCAACGTATTTTTAAACGTTATTTTGTGTAAATGAAGTTTTAAAATAAACACTTACTGGAGATGTTTGACGAAATTGGTCTTATTATAATTGAACTGCTTCCCGCAATAGTCGCAGATCATGACCTCGACGTGATTCTGGCGCTTGTGCCTCATATAATTACGTCTTGCGCTGCAAAGGAACCTCATTGTCGGTGTGCATTTATGGACTTTGGTTAATGTAACACTTGGTTCATACAACGCGTCCGTAGAATAACGCAGAAGCTGCAAACGGGTTGTCCGCTATCGAGAGTACAATTGATTCTAACAGTTTTTACAAAAGGTTTTATTTTTAACAACTTATTGTTCATTTTTAATATATGTTTTATTTTATAACTCATTCCAATCCAATTTGTCTAAAATGTAAACAAACGTGGCGGTCTGAACCAACTGACGGGGCCTTAAACTAAATAGTGAGGTGATAATTGTTTACATATCGATAATTCGATTCAATGAGAGTACAAGTTTAAGCTAGATTTAAAGCTAAATGTTGAGATATTTCATTGATTTGGTTTTGTTTTCGGCAAATTGGATTGAAATTTATTATACGCAAAAAATATACACTAATTGTAAGAGGTTCGGCGCGGTCGCCGCCAATGCGTTCGGGAATTAGCCTGTACCATAAGAATAATTAATAAATATTACAAGTATACATGTAAACAAAATCTATTTCTTCGATTTTAATTTGCGGCTCATTCCGGGCGCCATCGATGTAAAAGGTTATCGATCTTGTATATCGATGTAGGGTAATCTACGATGGTCTGTAATGTCTGGGTAGATGACGATGGCGTTGTTGATTTGGATAGTTTAATATTGTGAATTTGTCTGTTGTCTGAAGCGAAAGGGATTGACATTTGAAGAATAGACTTTAATGTCGTTTCTTTGGTTACAGGTAGGATTTTTACTAAAGAATACTGTGCTAAACCCACCATTATGGTCAATAATTATATGTGAAAGAAACAATAAATGGTTCTTTTGTTACAGAGAAACTCAATATTGTTTATTTTATAGTGTCAATTCCCTGAAACTATTATATACAGATAAAACTCGCGCGCCGAACGCATTCATGGTCGCGATAATAGCCTACAGCTTACACTTGTGCGAGCGAGAAGGCATGACAGTAGAAGCCGTATATAAAATAGTTTCTTATATTGCTGTTTGTTGGCAATATCGGCTTTAATAAAACCACCTTCCATTTTGTGTAGACCAATACGATCAATTAAAATTGTGTTGTGACGTCACGCGGTAATCAATCATGGCTTCCCACGTTTCAGATCTCGTAAAACACAGTTATAAATGCATAAAAAAAAATACATTTGTAATTAGTTTCAATGCAAAAAACGCAATTATTTTTGTTACAATAATGTACTGTAATGTAGCTGTACCCGGCCACGCGTTGCTGTGGCTGCCCAACAGATGGCACTTACCCTGTTTTTACCTGTTTTGGGGTAAAAAGCATGTTTTTACCCTGTGATAGATATATAAAAATACGCGCGTATTCGAATGCAACGCTGTGTCAAAATTTCAAGGCAGTCGGCGAAGAACTTTCGGAGATTTAAGATTTTGAACAAACAAACGTTTACATTTTTATTTATATAGATTTTTATATCTGTCAAATAGTTAATTACTGAATGATTATTTTTTATGATTTAAATAATAAAAACAAGAGTTATAAAATTTTACGTTTGATAATAACGTATTATATTTATATATTTTTTAACTGGGAATAAGACATAATGCTCCGAAGCGCTGACCGCCACTAACGTTTTACACGGAACAACAAAACATTACATGTTTGTAACTTTTGATTCATTCCCTACAATAATTTAGTTTCTCGCTAGAACAGCGGTATATATTCTAAATTAGTTGGTGTTTCATATTTTGCGTTATTTCGATAACACTACGTATAAGGTCTTAGTGTAAAATATTCTAGGTGGGTCATTCAGTGGGTTATAATGATAACATTTATAAGAAAAACCAACTGTGAATCTGTGAATAAATTTTAGTTCAAAGCATACAGCATAACACATCCACGCGCGGAAGTAGGTGTGGCGTATCGACATTAGCGCAGTGCTGCATGTCCACGTCACTATGCTGACAGCTACACATGTCCCGGCGCCTTCATCGCGGCCCCATTCGTATCTGGCTGCGTCCACATGCAGCCGCACCTGCCTCCGGTTGCACCCGCATTCACAACATGAGTGGACAGCGTGCAACGGTGGCCAGCACGGACCACGGCACCATGCAACGCCATATAACCTTAACGAAATGGGCGGAAGAGCTGACGAAGGAGATACTCCTTACCGTCATCGATGGCTACACACGATGGCCTGAGGCAAACCGACTCACAGCGCTGCTTTCTGGGTAGATAACCCGATTCAGCTGTCCTCATCAAATGGCCACTGACCGCGGACGACAATGCAAGTCTCATCTCTTCGAGCATCAAGCAGCGCAACTCTACAAGCAAAATCATAGCACCCACTCCCCAGCGAACGGCATAGTCGAGAGACACATCGCCAGCTCAAGGCAGCCATTGTGTCATGGCAATCCAACATGGACAGTTTCAGAACTTTCCGCTCCACCTACCACATCACCACACACCCTATATAGGCAGGAGTTACGTAAACAGAAGCGGACGCGTTCAAAGGTCAAAGACCTAAGTGAGCGAGTGTGGATAGTGTTATACACAAACGAGTAAATTAATTTATAATTTAATAAGAAAATCATTAAATAAATGTTAAGATGTTTTAGTATTTGGTGGTGATTGACATAATAAAATATTTTACACTATTTATATATGACCTTATACAGTGTGTTTGGATACAGCGTGTACAAATTCTAATGGCAGGTAGTACACTCCATTTTATCAATAAATATATGTAGGCCATAAACCAACTCCCTCTATAGTCCAGTCGGGGCAGACATTTAAATAGAAAAAATGTCTGCCCTTTGTCTGTGTATCGACCCTTTAACGTTGGACCACTATTTACGACACACCCTGTATATATATATTTTATGTATACTCAGTTCGGGGGTTTTCCAATATACGTTACAATATATAAACATATATATATATCCGAAAATATTGATCGTGGAGTAAACACAGTGCGAGAACCAAAGTTGAAGAAAATAACATTCCACCCATTACGATTTTTTTTATAAACTTGATAGTATACTCTGCAAATATTGATCCTAGCATAAAAACGATAATGATCAAACTTGTAGGAAATTAAATTTCCAACAACTTTGGATACCACCATTTTTGTAAATTAACAAGTTATTTCAGAAAAACGAAAAAAATGAACTTTAAATCAAGATGGCGGCGGCGGCGGGATTGCGCCGAAAATCGATATTTAGACTTCCAACCACCCCCCCCCCGACGTTTAAAAAAAAAAATCGCGGCCTCTAATTTTTTCTATTTCAGGCTAGTTTTATGTCTGCCCCGACTGGACTACTAAATGACGACCATTTTTATTTTTAATTCGGCGTGTTAGAATAAAATATAGTTTATTTCGTTTTCAAATCCCGACACATGGCACAATGAGGATAGCTAATAGTAATGTACAACTATAGGTGTGTCACGGGTGTGTGGGTTCACACAGCGATAGCCTCGACAGTTGAAGCGATGTCGACGTAAGAAAATGCCATTTAATAGACAAAAGTGTAATCTATTAACGACGTTACACAAACGCCCTTTGAATTTGTACAGACCATAAGCGAACACACTGTAAACTCTAACTTAAATTTCGACATGCCCTAGAGTCACGATGTGAAGCCCCGAGAACAGCCGTGAACGTGTGGATGGTTTTAGCGGACTTGCCGTGCGTAAGCTGTGTTCGCGGACGGGAACCGCGAACGCCCTCCGCATTGGGAAGCCATTGTGAGTGAATCTACGCCTTGATGATTGATTGTTTCAAAATGAGTAACAGTTGTAGTTAGCGAGTTGGAATATTACAAAGTCGAGCCGATATTAAGGGATGCAAACTATGTGTGGGTTGGAATAAGTGATTCTCGGAGATTTCAGAGCCACAATTGGAATGAAAACCATATCGAGTCATAGGAAATACATGCAGATGGGAAAGTATTACATACATTCCAGAGTTGGTGCAGCTATTGTCACGTCCAATAAGAACAAGTGCATGAATACAGCTGTGAACAATCGTCGAGCGGTGTTCGCGGGTCACGCATGTTCGCGGCGACTTCACGGCGCGAGTCCAGAGCCAGCTTTAAGAATTTCGCTTGAACATACTTACGTGAATTGCTTCTCGCACTTTTTACATGTATACGCTTGTGGACGTTTGTGGATACATGCTTCATAGTGACTCTGCGCTGATACCGCAGACAGACATGTTTCGGCACACTTTGGACATTTGTATTGTCTGTAAACCGAAATCGATTTTGGGGCGGATGTTTTTTGACAAAATACTGTCAAATGTCAAATTGACATTTGACATTGCCCATTCCCATCCTATCCTATCCCTGCCCATTTTCCCAACCCTTTCTCCAAATCCATTCCTATATCTCCAAAGGTAGGCAGCGCATCCGGGGGCGTGCCAACATTTATCATTTTGGACTAATGTTGGCATGTATCGCGGATGTCTATGGGCGACAGTATCCACTTACCATCAGGTGGACTGTATGCTCGTCTGCCGCCTTCGTACATAAAAAAATAAAAAATAAAAAGAAATACATTTGTCAAATGACTATTCGCCAAAAATGCGTTTCGTCAAACGGTCTTCAGTCAACGGTGCGTTTGGTCAGTCCTCGAGAGTAATGAAACTCCGTTTAATATTTTAGTTGGTAGAGGACATTGACCAAACACTACTTTGATTAAATTACTATTGACCAGTGTTTAAGAAAAAATAAGTATTATTAATATTGTTGGTTCATCTCAAAGTAACTCAGCATTAGCTTCAAAAATTCAATTGATTTGTAGTTTCAAGGAATGCTGGTTTAATTAATTTAATTATTAAAAATATACGAAATTCTTCGTTTCGGCGATGTAGTTTACTTTCTTAGGCCACATTCTGACTAGATCACTTACTGAGCAGTTTCTTTCCGCATTCATTTATATTTGTAGTTTTATATTTTAATAAAATTTAGTAGATTTTATAATAAAAAAAATAATATAAGGAATCATGTTCGTTTATTTTGATTTCAATCTGTGTTAATAGCATAATTTTAAATTGACACACTTTGGCATGTTTCTCTAAAAGACGGATATCGACTCACCTCAAATGCAGTTTTTCATGGAATCGTAATAACACTTGATCACTGAATCTTTGATTGCAAACACTGCATGCATATTGACCCGCATCCTGTAAAAATATTCTCCTTAATACAAAATATCGTTTCTTTTAATTATTATTTTTAATACTTATTATTTGCTACAACACAGGTAAAATAAGATGTTCAAGTTTAATATGTAATAATAAAACATTACCATGCTATGTTTTTTGTTATGCTTATCCAAGCTATTCTTCCTTGGAAACACCTCAATGCACGTTTCACATTTAAATACACTGGTTTTAAACTTCTCTTCAGCTCTCATTTTATCTCTGGCCACCAACATTTCATCGTGTGACAACTCTTTTATAATCAGTAAATCTATTGGCCTCGAGTCTTCATGTGTGTTTATGGTCTCTCCGACAGCTTCTGTAAAACCAAAATAGACAGTAATCAAATACGTCAATTGAAATGCGTATAGTGCGACCAAAATTTTAATGAATGTGGCAAATAGGGGAACTAATTGCGGCCATCTTGAAACGTCATTCTAGTGACAGTTTCACCTTTGAATCTTGTCAGGAGAGAATACAACTATGCACTATTTTTCGATTATGAGGTAAAGTGAACTAGAATTGATTAGATGGGGGCATTACGAGGTAAAGTGAACTAGAATTGATTAGATGGGGGCATTACGAGGTAAAGTGAACTAGAATTGATTAGATGGGGGCATTACGAGGTAAAGTGAACTAGAATTGATTAGATGGGGGCATTACGAGGTAAAGTGAACTAGAATTGATTAGATGGGGGCATTATGAGGTAAAGTGAACTAGAATTGATTAGATGGGGGCATTATGAGGTAAAGTGAACTAGAATTGATTAGATGGGGGCATTACGAGGTAAAGTGAACTAGAATTGATTAGATGGGGGCATTATGAGGTAAAGTGAACTAGAATTGATTAGATGGGGGCATTATGAGGTAAAGTGAACTAGAATTGATTAGAGGGAGGCATTATGAGGTAAAGTGAACTAGAATTGATTAGAGGGGGGCATTATGAGGTAAAGTGAACTAGAATTGATTAGAGGGGGGCATTATGAGGTAAAGTGAGGAGATAATGGGGAATTGATTAGAAGACTAATTATGAAAATAGTTACAGTATGACGTATTAATTAAAATTACGTATTGGGGAAAGAAACGACTCAGTTAATATGACAAGTTGATTAATATGGCGAGTAATTATCATAACATCTTACAATTCGTAAAGGCGCTCTTTTAAATAGATATTAGTTAAAATGGATGGATTAAGGTAGGTCTGAATTAGCTTTGCATTACGTACCATACCATCAGCCCATGTCTCTCCACTACTGGATATATCCTCGACTCTTCTCATTCAACCATTGCATACATGCATTTTAAAAATTATTGCTAAAAAGTACCTTGATTTATCATCTGAGATGAGGATTCCTCCTTTTTTAGCAACTTTGATGTCAAAATTGTGTGATTACTATACACTCCTGCACATAATTCCTTTGCTTGACTTTGTTTCACAGGAGGATTTTTATCAGGCATTTCCCCTTTTTCCTTTTGACTTTCAAATTCAATTTTAACAATAACTTTTGATTCCATTTCTTCTTGATCTGTACTTTCACTTGAATCTTCTTCTACATATTGATCATTTTCATTTATTTCAGGATAAATATTGAAATTACCATTTCCAGGCTCTGATTTTGCAACTACGTTGCCTTTGATGACGGCTGCTTTGGGAACTTTGTTACATGTTAAATTGTAGATTGAACATGTAGTTAGATTTGATAAAACGGGTAATGGTTTATTCTGAAAAGAAAAGGCATTGCTACTAATGCAAGAGGTCGGAATTAGGTAGTGTGATTTATGTACTTGCAATGATATCATAGAGCAAAAGAATAATATGGATATTCCTCAAATCCCCGGGATTTCAGTTCAAAGCGTATTATAAATCCGATGATTGTGCAAACTGGAATCGTAGGTTAATGTTTGTAAATATAAAAACTGAAACTGAATGTTAACGTTGTGTAAATCATTGATGTATTAAGTTCTATTGAATAATTTTGTTTTATTTATCTTATCTCTGAGATATATCGAATACAACCCTAAAAACCCTAAAAATACAACCCTAACGGTATCTTAAGATAGTAAATTAAGATAGATAGTAGATACAATTGGCAATAAATTACGGTTCCCGGGATTATTATTCAGAAAATCCCAGAAATGTCCATGTTCGTATCAACATTTTGTTGCAAGTATTATATATAAATCACACTACCTAATTCGGACCTCCGTTAATAACTCATTTATAAATACATAATTTATTTTTTTCCTACATGCTCGGAAATGGCTTCATTATTTAAAAAAAAGAATACGTCAACGGCTCTTTTCTGTACGCACGCCAGCAATTTCCAACGCGACAATAATAGAGATTGCTGGACAGTAGCGAGGTTATTTTTAGTGCACACTAACATAAATTAGGTTTTTTTTTAGTTACACTATATTTATTATTATAAAGGCTGAATGTGCATTTCATTTCAAAAGTTTAAAAAAAGAACAAAGACCGCGCGCAGTCCAATTGGCAGGAATGAAACTTCTGTTTCTTGAATTAATTTGTTTATTGTTTCCTCGCAAATTAGTAAAAAGTACTGTACAAGTCTCAGCCGAAATAGCAATTAACAGCCTCGTTTATTTTAAAAGGACTCCGCTTCGCCTCGTCCTTCCAATACTACTCGGCCGTGAATTGCTTTATTTCGGGTCTGGACAGCAATGTACTATTAATGTACATGTATATATTTTCATGTTTTATATATAAATTGTTGTGATCTTGTAGTATGTATGCAGTATAGGGGCCGTTGAAGTATTACGTAAGCAGAATTTTAGTCATTTTTAACCCCCCCACCTCTTGTCAGCGAAAGTAAGCAAAGCTCTTACTCCCCCCCCCCCCCATGCTAACGTAAGCATTGGTATAATTTTTACAAAATCTGTTCAAGTTTCTCATTTAATCAGAATCTACAAAAATTTTCCAAAAAAATACGAAAGTAAATAAATAAATATTGCTGACGTAATCGCCCCCTCCCCCGTGTCATCAAAAATAAGCAAAGCAGAGACCCCCCTACTCCCTTTGGTGCTTACGTAATACTTGAACGGCGCCATATCATTAGATATGTAAGCTTTACATACTTTTGGGTCTTTAATCCACTGAGTGAATAGGGCTTGTGCTTTGAGGGCTTTCTGGGTGAACATAAGAAATTTAGACATGGTCTTTCTGCACTCCCAGCACACTTTGTCCCTGAGAGAGATCTGAAACAATTGTGACAGGTCATGTGTGACATCATCTGATGGTACTAAGTTGTGCCACGGGTAGGACCACAAGGGACACTTTATTTCTCGTGGTCCTACTGCTATAATATTGTATATGGTCATGTAGTATATCATGTAGTCATGTAGTCATCAAACATCGAACTTCCCAACCTGTAGATTCAAATTACAATATTTCTAAAAAGATCTCTTTCTGATTATTCAGAAATTATTCTAAATAATCAGAATGAGAACTTTATTATTATCAATAATTTATTAAGTATACATTTTTAATAAAAATAAAAGTGACGTTATGAACAACAATCAATCAAATAGGTGATGGTGGTTTCCATGATTATGAACAACTTCTGCTGAGAAACCCACGGGCGACTTGAGGGTACAGTCACCAGTTTAAAGTATCACAGTTTAATAAAACATAACTTTATTGACCTTATAAATTTGCATACAAGATGTAGAAAACATGAATAGGATCATGAGAAATAAGTGTACCTTAGTAGGAGCACTAAAAAGAGTCCTCTATTGTCCACTCTAGTTTTTTAAGTAAATTTACTACTTCAACAAAATCTTGAAGCTAGAGTATATTAATTTAATGTAAAATTTTAACCAAAAAGATAATGACAATAGGCAATAGGAGAGTGCACGCTGCAATCCAACAGCCGCTGGGCGCACTCGACTGGCCTCGTTACCCCTCTCTCACAGAATACTACCTTGAAATGTACTGCATTTCCCACTTTATCATATTCCCCAATGTATGTACGTGTTTCGGTAGTGAGTGAAGTATGCCAGAGCACATTCCCATCCTATCCCTTCCCACGTCCCCAATCCTTTCTCCAAATTCATTCTTTCATCAACAAAGGTAGGCAGTGTATCCCGGGGCCTGCCAAAGTTTGTCATTTTGGACTAATGTTGGCATGTATCGCGGATGTCTATGGGCGACAGTATCCACTTACCACCAGGTGGACTGTATGGTAAGTATGGTAACACCTGATGGTAAGTGGATACTGTCGCCCAAAGACATCCACGATACATGCCAACATTACTCCAAAATTGAGAACACTTACGTACATTGGGGAAATACGATAAAATGGGAAATGCAGTACATTTCAAGGTAGTCTTCTGTGTCGTGATGTAGTGATATAGTAGTCGCAACTGAAGCCCTTCCAGGTGGGCGGACCAACGTCTTGGAGAAGTTTGCCAGTGGTGCTTGGATGAGAAGAGCCGAGAATTGTGTGGTGATGAGCCTTGGGATATGCCTATACCCAACAGTAAATAGATATAGGCTGATAGTATGGTATGGTGATTGCAAATGGTGTTTAAAGGATTTTCATTATACATATTAGAATTTGATGCGGCATCACATGGCACACTTAATAAATAAAGTAACAGATTCGCTAATTAGTCAAAATTGAGTTAGCCACACGCAGATGCCTCTTTTGAGGACACCTATAAATCTATTGTACAATTAATAATTAACATAAAGACTCGGTTTCATCAACCCACTATGTTGATAAGAACAGGTCTATTTGCACTATAATGGGTTTTCATAAGGACTTTTCCTTTTCGCACTACACTTGTATTCTCCCTGGGTCCCCCCAGTATAATTGTAGTCCCCCTGGGATTGGGTGTAATGGGGAGCAAAGAGTATAATGAAATTTATCCCATTATACTTACTTACATATATTGTTTACTCTTCTTTAGAAAGGGGACTAGAATAGCAAGGGATGGGATGAGAATGATCTCTGGCATTATATGTAAGTAATAAGTACATATATTAACACAACATGTATACAGAACTTTCTTGAAAAAAAAGTTTCTCATAATTACAAAATTTAAAGTTAAATTGGTCAAATGCACACTTATCAAAATAATAAATAGTTATATTACAAAATAATTTAAAACACTAGTTCGATTTATTTTTTAGCCATTTATCTAAAACCCCCCATTTTAGGGCCATTTTATGTACTGTAATATTCTTTATTTAATTGGTGTTATCAGAATAAAGAACTCTCTGGTATAGAAATAAGCAAAAGTATTTTTTTTTATTATTAAATTTTAATAATACAATATTTTGTGGTAAATTAGTTCGTGTAATTTATTTAAATCGAAAAATTAAAGGCTCTTAAAAATGTAGTTTTTGTTACTCGCTTTTCATAATACAGTAATATTTTATAAGCCACTTGTATCACTCATTGACACATGTCGATCACTTTTGTCACAAACACCAGCTCTGTATTTTGGTTGATTGATAGTTATATTATAGGTACAGTTATGGTCAATACAATGTAAAATAAACGATATACTTACAAGTTACCAGTCACGCAACAAGTAAGACAAAAATCAAGAGTACATTATTTTTATTAAAATTTCATACCTGAAGACCTTTACAGTAATTTTTCATATCGAGATCTTCTACGGTGTACAACTCCCTACCACGACTTAGACAAGTTATACATATTATATCTTTAACAAGTGGAATGATTTTAAATTGTTCATTTAATTCCATTTTCTTTATAATAGAAAAAAGACCATGGGAAAGGGTTATAAAGGTAGACAAAAGTTATTCATTTGCAACCACTTTGATAGAGATGTCGATCTGAGATAGATTAATCGAAGAATCGATTTTTTGGGGATTTTTTAAATCGATATTATGTAATGTATCGTTCCAGTGAATCGATCTCAGATAGTTAAAAATCGAGATTCTATTTTTTCTGTTTCGATAAGAATGCAACCATAAAATTATTTACAATTAGTTGAACGCACCCAAAAGGACAGTTTTTCACATAATTAACCATAAACTCGATATTTGGCGATACTGTGTTTTATCGCTCGCTACGACGTTACCATATAGTTAATTTTTATTTAAATGTTGTAATTATTTATTATGTATTAGGCTTAGTGAGCTACGCTTAAAGCCACCTTTTTATTTTCAATAAAAAAGCTAACGTACCACCCTGAAATAAAGATGGGCTAAAAAATAATACTGTTACATATTTTGTTTTTGGTTGTTTGTGATCAGTGGTTATGTTTGATATTGCGTTGCTTGTTATTTACTGCGAATAGCGAAATAAATGCTGATTTTTATTTATTACAAGCTAAAAAGTAATCGAAAAAATGATCGATTCTCGAGAAATCGATCTTCTAGACCTCGTTTTTTTGTGAATCGATTTTTAGACTTCGTTTCGAATCGATTTAAAAATCGATCTTTTTTCGGAAGAAACGCCATCCCTACATTTTGAAACGTCAATCTAGAAAGTGGTGGGACACGGAAAGTATCGACACCTCAGAACAGTAACTAATATAGTTAGTTATTGTTCAGAGATCGATACTTTCCGGTATTGAGTAGTTTTTAATACTTGAGTACTCAATAATTTTACTAATGCGATACTTTAAGGCAGGTATGGTATCGATCTTTTAATATTACTTACTCATTATGACATATCTCCATATATAAAAAAATGTTACTGAAAATTTTGATCGCAAAGTATTTTGGGCTGTCGACGTTTTGTCGTCGAAAGTTACCTTGTGAGTTGTTGACTTTGGTATTATCATAAATTGTTTAGGAAAAATATCGAATGCGAAGAAAGGTATCGATAGCTTGGAGTATCGATACATTGATGAGTAGGTTTCTCTAGGCAGTGATGTTGATGTACATATTTTTTAACTATTTGATTTATGAATGATATAGGAATTATTGAGGAAGCTTCAATCAAGAGAGTGGTACGGTTCAGGTACTTGGGGTAGGTGTACATTTCGACTGAGGATTTTCATCATGGAGCGTGAGCGCAGAGCTCTGGCCGTGCAGGGTAATATGCTCGCGCGCAGTTTTATACGTTGTATTAGAGAAGTGAAGATGAAACTTTTTAGAGCATCCTGTGAATGCTTCTCTATACCTGTCAGCTTTGGATTTACTGTACTGTGCACGGAGTAGTATTAGAGTGCAGTATAATGACGCATTCTAATGAAACTGCCTAGCTATTGCAGAGCATCGGGTGTGTTTGCCGAGGCTTGAGTCACCGACTATTTCGCATTAATTAGATCCCGAGCTACGGCGTTCTGATCGCGTATCCGAGAATGCGTTAATCAGGTCCTCCGTGCCTTTTCAGTGCCTGGACAGAAATTCTTAGATACTCGCTATCTGTGGACCGCGACAACAATTGAAAGTACTACTTGCATTATGTTAAAATACATCTTATTAATTTTTTTTCTTTTTTTTAAGCCTGTTAATTTTTTTATATTTTTATTTTAACTAAGGGTGTATAACTGAAAATAAATGACTACTATTATTACAACATCGTCGTCAGCAGTGTATAGTGCAACATTGTATTTAAGGCAAGTGAAGCATTATAATAAGAAGATAGATTTAAATCAATTATAGAACTGTCGTGTTGCAAAGACGTTGTCTTTTCAAAAAGTCTATCGTGATCCTGAAACCTGAGTACCTATATATTACAAAATATATTATGTATTGTATATTATGTCATTAGCATTACAAATTGGTACAAGTCAAATAGTTTTCCCACTAATTGATACAACTTAAAAATCACACTAAATAGTTTTATCAATATAGGGATGTTGTGAAATAAGGTAATCAATTTGATAATCGATTGTGAATAAGGTAATTTTGCAAGGTCGGCGGCGCGCCCGCATACCCCCTGGTTTGCAGTCCATGGGCGGCGGTAACACACCATCACGTGGGACCGCTTGCTCGTCCGCCCACTTTTTTAAATAAAAAAAAATCAAAAGCGATATGTCAGCTTTCAGCCAACAAAATCAAGCAGGCGAAAATTCAAATTGGCGAAATATATTCTATAAATAATTAAATATTTTCTTTGATTCTCTCGAGCATCTCTTGATGGCCACCAACATCCCTAGTCCTTTTTAAATCACGGCCGTGTTCGAAAACGTGCAATTTCGATTTTGACATTGATCTTACAACTCTTTCTGTGTTTAATAACTTAACAAATAAAATTGAAAAAATATATTTTAGATATTCAAGTGATAGACTTTTTGACGGGAAACCTTGGTATAAAGTTGTATTTTTTATTATTTATTGGAAAAAAATGTGTTGTGGGATTTGTGATTTCCTCGATACGGAAGTGTCGCGCACTGTTCGGTCCAAAAATTATTTTATACCGCGAACCCATAGGCTTTGGAACGAAGTGCCTCAAGAGGTCTTTCCATTAAGCTACGATATGAGGTTCTTCAAGAGAGCTGTGAATAGGATTTTGCAAGGTCGGCAAATCCTATTACTATTACTATTATCCTATTACTCTGGTGTTGTAGGTGTCCACGGGCGGCGGTAACACTTACCATCACGTGGGACCGCTTGCTCGTCCGCCTACTAGTATATAAAAAGAAAATAGTGATAATTTATTAAACTTCAACGTGTCTAGTGTTAGTCCCTTGTTAGTCTATTAATTCTGACGCATTTATTTATTTAAGAACAACAGCGGAAACAGTATTTAGACAGACAAATTAAATAAAAGTTATACAATAAAGAGGAAGATCCTATTTACTATCTACGTAAATAACACAAGCCAATGCGACTCACGTTAAATATAAGTAGATGCTAAATATCCGTTTACCATATTCTTTATAGCATGCAATGCAACAAAAAAGCCAGAAGTTTTAAAACTTAATTCCTTACACAAGCATTTTCCTGGGATTACGCTTGCATGTTACTAATCTTCTCTATATATATATATAAAAGAGGATGTTGGTATATTGGTGAATAATAGACTTCGACACCGTTTGACCGATCACCATGTTTTTTTTTTTTATGGTCGAAGGCGGCAGACGAGCATACAGTCCACCTGATGGTAAGTGGATACAGTCGCCCATAGACATCCGCGATACATGCCAACATTTGCCAGCGCCTAGGATGCGCTGCCTACCTTTGGAGATATAGGAATGGATTTGGAGAAAGGGTTGAGAAAATGGGGAGGGATAGGATGGGATTGGAATGGGCTCTGGCACATCTCACTCACTAGCGAAACACGTACGTACGTTGGGCAAATACGATAAAATGGGAAATGCAGTACATTTCTAGGTAGTATTCTGTGAGAGGGGTAACGTGGCCAGTCGAGCGCGCCCAGCGGCTGTTGGATTGCGCGTGCACTCTCCCCCTCAAAATGTTGGGACATATATGTATTTTTTCATGGAGAAGGTTTTTATGCTATAGTCTTTGTTGTAACTCGCCACTAGATGGCGCTGCGGCACATCAACTTCTATACCGTTCCAACCGATCGCCATGAAGATTGGTATACATAGGTATTTGAGCATGGAGAATATTTTTGAGCTATCCACTTCGTTGTAACCCGCCACTAGATGGCGCTAAAGTAGATAAACTTTTATGACAGGACAACGTCTGCTGGGTTTTGCTAGTAATATAATAAATTCGAAAAAATGACCCCGTCCCTTACCTTTTCACGGCTAAACCACTGAACCGATTTTGATGAAATTTGGTACGGAGATACATATACAATATACAGGGACGGACATAGGGTACTTTCCAGAGACGGACTTGGGGTATTTACCGCGATAACCGAATTCCACGCGGGCGAAGCTAATAAATAGCCTATATGTTATACAGAAGTAGAACTTAAACAATAACTAAAGACTCAGCCTAGGCTCCAATTTAGATAAAACATAGAGATTTCTATTAAACTTCCATGAATAGAGAATAAACTCAAACACACTTTTATTTATTTACTTATGGAATTAATTAAACGTAAAAAAAACCCTTTTAAAAACAAGCTTTTATTAAAATGCACTAAAATAAAGAAAATAAACAAATCACCCAAATATAATTAATTACAAATAAAATAATTTAAAAACAAATCTCATGACGAAGCTTTTAAATCGCATAAAAATATTAACACAATAATTAGATTTCTGTAATATATTGTTTTCCTACATTATAGTGCTGAATAAAAGTTTTGTTTTTAAATGTCTTTTTTTACGTTCTTTAAATACACATACATACAATGACTTTAAATAGAATTCTTTACGTTAAGTATTACGTAACGCAATTTGGGGGGAGGGGTGGGGGGGGGGTCTTGTAAAACTTTACGATGCGTTACAGGGGCGGGAGAGGGGTTCAAACAACGCGTTATGTAACATTGTTTTTTTTTTTTTTTTATTTAAATAAAAAACTAGTGAATTAAAATCTCCCAAGTTGGCAACCCTTTTCGTTTATGTTTCACGGGGTATTTTAGCGACTTTCCGGTACTTTGCGTAACATAATTGTGACTTTTAGGTAAAAATGGTACATAGGGGGGTACAGAAAAACGTTACGGCGCGTTACATGGGGGGAGGGGGAGGGTCAAAAATCTTCAAAAATTGCGTTACGTAATACTTGAACACCCCCTTATTCACTAGTTTTTCGGTGTTTTAATTTGCAGCTTTTCTTCTGGACAGGTTATATACCAATAATAACGACGACCTATATCGCCGAACCATACGGTCCGGCTCATGTCACTAACTTTTTATCGTCAAAATTGCGAAGCCATCAAATGGAGCTCAAACACGACGTGTCTACTGTTCACCGTTGAAGAGTTCCCCAGTGTACTGGCCTTCCTAGCTGCAGCGTCAGGTCAAGATGATCAGATTATTGTATTGTCATCGGTTTTATATAGATTGGTAAAATTTCAAGGCAGTCGTACAAGTGGACGTGGGTTAAAATCGACTTGCAAGATTTAACCTGATCAAAAAGTACGTGAAGTTGAAGCTTGTAAAAACAGGCGACACGGTTTGACGGACAAATAGAAAAAGCCATATACATTTTAATGTCTTTAAACAATTGTCTTTAATCTTTAAAAACATTGTGTTCAAATTGTTTGTCCGTCTGGTATGTCGCGCTCAGCGAGGGGCTCACTGGCCACAGAGTTGCTTTATCACAGCAGTGAAGGAGGGCGACAATTAATTGGTGGTCTGTTCGACATTACTCTCGGAGTTCGTCTCTCCTTTCGCCTTCTTCTGCTCCAACATCGCTCTACACCTCTTGTGATTCTTCTTGTGTGTATATAACGCTGCGGAGTAGCTAAAGGTCGCTCCACACGTTTCACAAACATAGGGCCGTTTCCCCGTGTGAGAGTTCATGTGCTGTTTCAACGTGCCTTTCTCCTGAGAAAACATGGCATACCATTAAACGTGACATGACATACATTATCAAAGTGGGACCTCATCGCAAATAAACTTTCTCAGATATATATATATTGTACAGTGAATTTAAAACAAAAAATGCTTTGGGATCGTCCATTAATCACGTGAGGCTCGAAAGCGGGGGGGGGGGGGGGTTTCCGGAAAAAATCACGAAATATCACAAGGATGTAGTGAGATATCACATGTATTTATCACCAGTATCAACGGGGGGGGGGAGGGGGGTGTGTGTTAAAAAAATGCTAAAAAACATCACGTGATTAATGGACGACCCCTTTATTGATAAGTCATCCATTATTGATAAAATGAATGTCATTTGAAAAAGAATGTCATAGCTTTAAATTGTAATAACATTGAATAATGCAAGATAAGTTCAAAGTGGCCATTATGAACAAACGGCAATTTCACGGGTAATGCTTTAACATTTCGAAGGGACACTAGCGACACATAGAAATAAAACTTAACAATAAAGGGGGGTTGCGACTCTAAAACCATGAAAATAAATAAAAATATATTAATATAAATAACTCACAAAGAATTCCTTTCCACAATCATCGCACGAATAATTCCTTGTCCTCTCGACTCCGTGGTGAGTCACATTGTGCTTCTTTAGTGACCACTTCGTTTTGAACACCTAAACAATATGTGTTATCTTTGAAAATGGACCTCATTGTCGGCGGCAAACGAGCGGACAGTCCACGTGGTGGTAAGTGAATACTGTCGCGGTGCGACATCCACGATACATGACCACATCAATACAGAATAATGTGTTTTTAGTGACCACTTCGTTTTGAACACCTGAACAATATGTGTTATCTTAGAAAATGGACCTCATTGTTGGCGGCAAACGAGCGGACAGTCCACGTGGTGGTAAGTGAATACTGTGGTGCGACATCCACGATACATGACCACATCAATACAGAATAATGTGTTTTTAGTGACCACTTCGTTTTGAACACCTGAACAATATGTGTTATCTTAGAAAATGGACCTCATTGTTGGCGGCAAACGAGCGGACAGTCCACGTGGTGGTAAGTGAATACTGTGGTGCGACATCCACGATACATGACCACATCAATACAGAATAATGTGTTTTTAGTGACCACTTCGTTTTGAACACCTGAACAATATGTGTTATCTTTGAAAATGGACCTCATTGTCGGCGGCAAACGAGCGGACAGTCCACCTGGTGGTAAGTGGATACTGTCGCGGTAAGACATCCACGATACATGACCACATCAATACAGAATGATGTGTTTTTAGTGACCATTTCGTTTTGAACACCTGAACAATATGTGTTATCTTAGAAAATGGACCTTATTGTCGGCGGCAAACAAGCGAAGAGTCCACCTGGTGGTAAGTGAATACTGTCGCGGTGCGACAGCCACGATACATGACCACATCAGTACAGAATGACAAACGTTGGCCCCCGGATACGTCGCCTAGCTTTAGAGATTTAGGAATGGATTTGGAGGAAGGTTTGGGAAAATGGGGAGGGATGGAATGGGGATTGGGCTCTAGCATATTGCACACACAACCGTCGGTGAAGGGAAACATCGTGAGGAAACCCGCATGGTTTCCTCACGGGGATAACAACTAAGGGATAACAAAGCCACTAACACAACCGCTGAGGAATTACACCATTTAAAAAGAGTGGACTCGCCAGCCCGCTTGGTAGCGTGCCGTTTCAAGGCCATACATCCTTCATGCATGAGACAATGTGCATGACGAGGCCCGTGTGTCCAGCAGTGGCTGGTGATAGTGAGAAATGCCAGTGAAACTGTAACAAGACTCAACATCTATTGATCTATTTAAACGGGTCTTAATGCGGATGATTACCTTATTTATTTTAGTGGAATAAATCGGACCGTGTACTCAACAACGCCGGGACCAATCAATGGATAGGATTCCATAGTTCCAAAATCCTCTCCCTTGATCGCCACTATTTCACCAGGATTGTGCGTGAAGCAATTGAACAGAAATTTCAATCGAGAAGATGGATACAAATTGTCCTCGACATGGAAGCCAGTGATTAATCGATTTAATATACAATAAAACTTCGCGATTTTTTGTCTGACGCTACTTCTGCTATTGTGAGTGTGTGGCGCAACTATCAAGACCAAGTGCGGGTAGTTGATGAAACTGCTCGCAAAGCCTCTTCAGTTAGCTCGTGACAATAGTTGGTGCAAACTGCAACCGAACCGTAATAACGCCGAGTGAAATACACAAGGTTCGCGTTAAGAATCGTTTAAATAGATAAATATGTGTGAAAAACGCGAATATTTCAAATGTTATACACACCTCGTTGCAAAGCTTACATTTTCTCTGCCACTTGCGCAGGTGCACGCAATTGCGGTGTTGCTTCCAGTACGCTTCAGATGCAAATTTCTTGTCGCAGTCCGAACATTGGAACCTGAAGTTAAAATAAGCACAATTAAGCGCGGTCAAGTATTGCGTGTAGCGTGCGCGGTCAAGTCTGCGATCAACCGCCAACTACTGTCCCGGTACGAGTTGAATGCGCGCGGAAGGAATGTGATCGGTTTTTTTTTTTTTTTTTTTTATATACTAGTGGGCGGACGAGCAAGCGGTCCCACGTGATGGTAAGTGTTACCGCCGCCCGTGGACACCAGGGAGCATGCGCCCGCATTATTTAGTTAGTATCTACTATTTAGTATCTACGCAGATATTTAGTATCTACTTATACTAAACGTGAGTCGCATTGGCTTGTGTTATTTACGTAGATAGTAAATAGGATCTTCATCTTTATTGTATAACTATTATTTAATTTGTCTGTCTAAATTCTGTTTCCGTTGTTGTTTTTAAATAAATAAATGCGTCCGAGTTAAGTAGCCATTGTATGACTATTATTTACCTAATTTGTCTGTATTAATTGTTTCCGCTGTTGTTTTAAAAATAAATAAATGCGTTAGAATTAATAGACTAACAAGGGACTAACACTAGACACGTTGAAGTTTAATAAATTATCACTTTTCTTTTTTATATACTAGTAGGCGGACGAGCAAGCGGTCCCACGTGATGGTAAGTGTTACCGCCGCCCATGGACACCTGCAACACCGGGGGGTATGCGGGCGCGCCGCCGACCTTGCAAAATCCTATTCACAGCTCTCTTGAAGAACCCCATATCGTAGCTTAATGGAATGACCTCTTGAGGCACTTGTTTTTAGTGTTGTACCTACTAAAATAATCTTACTGAAAGATCGATATCGGTTTCAGTCGATATTTTTAATTTAAATGTCACGGTCAAAAGTAAAACGCACAAAAGAATTATAAAAAACATGACTTATTTTTTACCATTTTTATTTACTTTCATTATTTATTTATTTATTATTTATCACACATTAGATAATATAGTAAGTAGGTATACATAATTTTTAGTTTTAAACAGATATTTAATGTTTAGTTTTGAGAAAAAAAAAAAAAAGAAAAAATTACTAATTGAGAGAAATATAAAAAATCGAATCACCGGTCGTTTTTTTAAATAAGCTTGGTCACTCATTTTAACAAGTAAGTATGTATAGTAAAAATCTACCGAACACGTGTTATATCGATGACGCAAGAGAAACAATAGAAAGTGAGCAAGCGCATCCCTTAACTAGCCGCCACAAGTGCGGCGAGGCGGCCGGGAGGGGGGTGTGCTCGTGTCCCCACACCCCACACCGCGCGCGCATTTAGCTCATTCCGGGACTGTAGGTGACCAGGGCGTGGTGGAAACTTGATTTTAGTGGAAATTATAACTTTTACATCATAGATGAAGGAATGATATGAGTTCCCGATTGTAATCGGGGAAGGAATGAAAATGAAGTTAAGTTAATCTTAAGTTCCAAAGGTGATTTTTAATGAACCCCTCCACATCTGCTTCACCTCCCCAAGAAGTTGCCAACCAGGTTTCTTTGATAAGTAACCTGGTCATCTAGATGTGTCATTCCTAGATGACCGGTAACGGGGAGAGGCATTCCTATCGGGGACATAGGTTAGGCTGGCAACTACTAGGGGGTTGGGATGGTGGGGGACTCTGTTGCAGTAGCATCGGGCTGAGCCTTTCACGTATTTGACGATGGAGGGAAAGTCCAAGTCCTCGTGGAGGTCGACATTGCGAGAGTACCACGGGGCAGCCACGGCCTTGCGCACGAATATATTTTGGAGAGATAGCCACACCAGCAGTAATGCTGCTTGCCAATTACATGATAATAATAATACATATAATAAAATTGTAACAGGCCGATGTCTGTACATTATAGATATTGAAAAAAAAAACTAATTAGAGCAAGAGAAGCCAAAACAACAGTTTATAGAAATTTTGTCTGTCTGTATGTTTGTACACGCATCACGCAAAAACTACTGCATGGCTATGAATGCAGTTTTCACCGATGTATTGCTAGAGGTCTAACTTAAAATATAGGCTCCATTTTACCGCAGGAAAATAACTTATTCCGATTGTTTTAAATTTAATAAACCGAAGCGAAGTGAGGACGGGTCGCTAGTATTAAAATAAAAATACTGTTCCAAGATGTTGAATTCAATATGTGGAGTCGTTATCGGGAGTAGATCTGTGATCGTTGCCTGTTTGCGTAATCGTATTTTGGGTGAGATGTGACGCACGCTTCGCAGCGGCTGCTTGTAGCTAGGGTTGTTGTTAAAGTATCGATATTTATGAATATTTTTGGAACGATATATCGATAGTTCCGATATAAAATCTTAGTATCGGTGTCGATATTTTTTTACACGATATTTGTGGGGGAGAGTGCACGCTGCAATCCAACAGCCGCTGAGCGCGCTCGACTGGCCACGTTACCCCTCTCTCGCAGAAGACTACCTTGAAATGTACTGCATTTCCCATTTTATCGTATTTGCCCAATGTACGTACGTGTTTCGGTAGTGAGTGAGATGTGCCAGAGCCCATTCCCATCCCATCCTATCCCTCCCCATTTTCCTAACCCTTTCTCCAAATCCATTCCTATATCTCCAAAGGTAGGCAGCGCATCCGGGGGCGTGCCAACACTTGTCATTTAGGACTAATGTTGGCATGTATCGCGGATGTCTATGGGCGACTGTATCCACTTTCCATCAGGTGGACTGTATGCTCGTCTGTCGCCTTCGTACATAAAAAAAAAAAAAAACATTAAACAACGAGTATTTTTAAAAACTTACCAACAAGTATTGGTACACATATTTTTTTCAATCTGACAGTATTGGAGTTATGATTGTCATTATGAGCTCTCAACAATTTTAACCGACACGATTATATATTTAGCAGAATGCACGATGATCTACGGACAACGACAACCCGAGTGAGCAGTGCGCGAGAGACTGCTCAGTACCATACACATAATATTAACATTTACGGAAAATACACTGATTTAACAATTTTCTTTATTTGTTGATTTAATTTATTTAATGAATGTACTTTATTATTATAAAAAAAAAATAGTTTTTGAATAGAAACAATTATTTCTTTTAAATAAATCCGATATATCGAAATATCGATATTTCTAATCTAACTAGATATACATAGATATGATATATTTAAAAATACCGATATATCGAAAGTTCGAAATTTCCAAAATTATCAACAGCCCTAGGAGCGTTGGAATGCAGTGTCGTCCGTCGCCGGCGCAGAGCGGCGGCCGCGGTGACGTCACAGCTCAAGTGCGCGTTCACTTTAGCTCCGTCCGTCACGTCACTCGACAAATACAATAAAAGTACGTTAAATAAAAAATAGACTTACAATGCCGTGGAATGATTAACACTTCTCTTCAGATGATCTTTATACACATATATACTTTTGTACTGCACGTCGCACTTGGCACAGTACGCTAGTCGCTCCGCGACACCGGCGTCGTGGGTCACTATATGGGACTCCAGACAAGTCCTGTTCCTGAAGCTTTTTGTACAAATATCGCAAATGAATTTTCTTTTTTCTCCGTGTATTCGTCTGTAAATAATGAATGGAAAATAAGACATTTTTTTTTGGGAAAATATTGCAATGCCAGAAAATATAGATCACGAGTTGGTGATCTATATTTTCTGCTCTCTTGTGTATTATACAATAATATGCGAATATATGGTTTTTTTTTTATGTACGAAGGCGACAGACGAGCATACAGTCCACCTGATGGTAAGTGGATACTGTCGCCCATAGACATCCGCGATACATGCCAACATCAATCCAAAATGACAAATGTTGGCACGCCCTCGGATGCGCTGCCTACCTTTGGAGCTATAGGAATGGATTTTGAGAAAGGGTTGGGAAAATGGGGTGGGATAGGATGGGAATGGGCTCTAGCATATCTCACTCACTACCGCAACATGTAATGTACATTAGGGAAATAAGATAAAGTGGGAAATGCAGTACATTTCAAGGTAGTCTTCTGTGAGAGAGGGGTAACGTGGCCAGTCGAGCGCGCCCAGCGGCTGTTGGATTACAGCGTGCACTCTCCCCCTCTTAAGTATGTATATATCTAGGTATATTTTATATAATGTATCATTTTGTATTCAGTCCTATTATTCACTTTACATAGTCTTAACTCGGCACCACCATATTGCATTTCTGTTTAACCAAAGCACTAAATTAAGTAAGTCCATATTAAGTAAGTAATTTTTTGAAATAAATATATAACTCACTACCTTTCATGATTTCCCAATGCCCATTTTCCTTTGAACGTCTCTCCACATGTATCGCAAGTGTGTTTGTGCGTTTCTTCAATGTGTTCCTTTAACTTTTCGACGGTTCTAAAACAATATGGAGTTTGTTATGAGCACGCTGCCATTCCACAGCTGCTGGGCGCACTCGACTGGTTACGTGCGCACTAAGATAACACTACCCTTAAATATAAGTCACATTTTTTCCCCACAAACAGGAAAACAACAAAATGAAACAATACACTATAACTTATTTGACAAAAGTTCTAATTGATCCCTCCCCCTCAAATATATTTTAAGAAGAAGAGGTGACAGACGGATGGCACACGAGATGGTAGTGGTTACCGTCGTCTATTGGATGGGGGGGGGGCGCTGCCCTTTTGAAGAGATTCATATTGTAACTAAGTGGAAACGTCGGTGACGATAAGTGCGATGATAACAGCTCTTCCAAATTATAAAGGCAGTAGAAAACGCAGAGAAGTACTACGTCTCTTCGAATGCCAAGCGATGGACATGGAGCAAATTTTTCTTATTGATTCGTCATTTATTAATTTTTCGAAAGAATTAGACATGTACGTACAACATGTCAGTTTTTTTGATAAACAACTAGGAAATTATAGTGAGAAATATTTATATAGGCAATGTTCACTTCCGGTTGTTCAACTCTTTCCAACACCGAGTACTTGCATAGGATTTTGCACGGTCGGCGGCGCGCCCGCATACCCCCCGGTGTTGCAGGTGTCCACGGGCGGCGGTAACACTTACCATCACGTGGGACCGCTTGCTCGTCCGCCCACTAATATATATATATAAAAAAAAAACAAAGCGGCCAGAATTGTCCACCAAGAGCTCGGTACACCAGAATTGTACCAAGGGTCCTGAACACCGGCCGACTGTGCTTCCGCCGAGGGTAATACCGTCTTTCACTCATTTTACCTTATCGAGGGAGAGACGAGAAGGTTTAAAATCATTCTTTTAATAATAATAATAAACGAGTGAAACAAACTACAGAAACTTACTCAACTATCACATCGCAGTGCTTGCAGTGAATCTTGTTGGCTGTATGCATCATGTGCTGTCCAGAACAGTGGCTCCGTATAGCTCTGATTGCTGTACTCTTGTACTGACACAGGTTGCACTGATAGCACTTATAGTGCTGACTCCTGTGCTTAGTCAACTCGAAGTCCGATGGATAGCGCACTTTACAAATATCGCAGAGTAATGGACCGGCTTCCTAGGAGAAGATTAATGGTGATGCAAGTGGAAAGAGATTTAGAAACAAAATGTTTTATTTGACAACAAATTATGATACACTTTAACATATTTCTTTTTATGGACGAAGGCGGCAGACGAGCATACAGTCCACCTGATGGTAAGTGGATACTGTCGCCCATAGACATCCGCGATACATGCCAACATTAGTCCAAAAAGACAAACGTTGGCACGACCCCGGATGCATTGCCTACCTTTGGAGATATAGGAATGGATTTGGAGAAAAGGTTGGGTAAATTGGGAGGGATAGGACAGGAATGGGCTCTGGCAAATGTCACTCACTACCGAAACACATACGTACATTAGGTAAGATAAAGTGAGAAATGCAGTACATTTCAAGGTAGTCTTCTGTGAGAGGGGTAACGTGGCCAGTCGAGCGCACCCAGCGGCTGTTGGATTGCAGCGTGCACCCTCCCTCTACCAAAATTATGCATATCATTATCGAACATTATCAAATTATAAAATGAAGAGACAAAAAATATTACCACACCATGTTTCTTCTTCATATGCAGATCGTAATTATTCTGTCTTACAAAACCCAGCACACAATCATAGCACTTCAGTGGCACTTTAATGTAATTTGGATGACTCCGTTTCAATTCTCTACTCGCTTGCATCTCTTCTTCCGTGAAAACTGTTTTACAAAACTTTGTTTGCTCATAATTTTCTTCATCGGAATATGCCATCTCAACATCATCCAATTTTTCCTCTTTTGGAACTATTACAGCTTTTTTATCACTTTGGATCGTTTCTTTGTCTTCCGCATTAACAAATCCGATATAAACATCTCCGATTTCTATGAGAGGTTTCACGTCATCCATTTCGCAATCTGTTATATCAGTCTCTTGTGTCATGAAAGGGGGTTCAGTTTTGATTTCTATTTCTTCGTTGCATGTGTATTCGTAGTCGTATGTCTGTTTGTATGAGACTGACAGTGTAGAGACACTATTTAGGTTTAGGTTCTGTAAAAATGCAAATGTTATATGAATCTAATCCCAGTACCTGGATTGCAATCGATTGGTTGAGTTACCCAACCCTCAGATCGTAAAATGTACTTTCCCACGCTATTCTGTTATCTCCAATGTACAAGTTTTTCTATATCAAGGGTAGAATTGATTCTACCAGTTTTTGCAATAGTTTTTTTTTTCATAACATACTAGGAAAACCCGGCGGGCGTTGTCCTGCCATAAAAATTGATGTACTGCAGCGCCGTCTTGTGGCGAGTTACAACAATGTCGATAGCTCGAAAATATTCTCCGTGCTCAAATACTTATGTATACCAATTTTCATAGCGATCGGTTGAACGGTATAGCAGTTGATGTACTGCAGCGCCATCTAGTGGCGAGTTACAACAAAGTGGATAGCATAAAAACCTTCTCCATGAAAAGATACATATATGTGCCAACTTTCATGGTGATCGGTCAAACGGTGCTACTTGACGACAGATGGCACAGATGGATGAGTCTTATCGTAAAATAAAAGCTAATGTGAACGCACTGGACACAATCGACTTTATTTAAGTCGTGAAATAGTAATTTTTAACTGATATATTTCATTGAATTATCTTTCATAACAAGCAAACAATTAGGATATAATTATAATAAAATACGATTATGAAAGATGTTGTCGACAGAAGTATAATTCAGTGTTTAAAATTTTGATACTAAATGTAAGTACAACAGCACTATTGCATACAAGAAAATTAGACTCCAGCCTTAAGAGGCTAGAGTTGTAGAGGCCACGACAGCTCACTTATTATTTACTTACTCACTCATTGATATGACAATACATAGGTATACTCATATCAATGAGTAACAATCATAGTCTTTTTTATAGTAGAGATGTCATGGGCATGCGACCCACATGAAGATGGTAAATGAACTTGTTACCTTTTTGTTAAATTTCCAATCCCACATAGTGTCCTGAGCTTTTCTGACCTTCGCCTTGAACTTAAAAAACTTTAACATGTGACTTCTGCACTCCCAGCACACACCACCAATGGATTCTTTTATCTGTAATATCCATAGACAACAGGAATAAGTTGATAATTCCTCATGCAGTGAATTTCAAATAAGTAACTAAAATAAAAACTATGGTTATAAACAGAAAGTATGGTTTTTTGTATTTGGTGACTCGATATGCCCTATATAATAAATAATAATAAGTATAATAACTTAATAAGGTCCTAAAAAAGAGTGTGAAATATTTTAATATGGTCAATCAGTAGGTACACTAAAACGCGGGTACGAGTTAAGAGTACAAAGAATTTGGGCGACATCTAACGGGAAGCCACTTCGCCGATGCGTCTATATCTGTTTTTGTGTTCTAAGATATTCTTCTTCTTCTTTTGGCACCATCTCCTAAGAGAGCATGGCCATTCTCACACGAGACTGCTGCTCGGAGCAAAGACCTAGTGTTCATCCTAAACCATTCTTTAAGATTTCTGAGCCAAGATGTCTGTCTTCTGCCAGGTTTACGGGAACCATAAACTGAAATATTGGTGGAGTCTATCTCTGAATTGATTAATGTTCTCAGATGACATGACTTCCTCAGGTAATCCATTCCAAAGATTGACCACTCTATTCACCATATTAACTAAAAATTAGTTAATTAGGTCTCTCCACTGCTGGACATATATCCACCACACATGGTCTCCTGCTCTTCTCATCCAACCACTACTGTCAACTTTCTTCAAGACGTCTGTTGACATGGCTGGAGGACATCCCACATTCAATGCAATGCAACCAGCTCTTTCAGTATCCACTGCTGGACGTAACATGAGGGATGTAAGGCCTTGAAAACGCCACGCTGGCCAAGCAGGTTGGCGAGTCTACTCTTTCAGAGGTGATATAGGTCACTGTACCTACATACTTATTATACCATATTACATCCCACATTATGTTAAACCTTAAACATTCTTTTTGAAAACCAAACCTGGGTTCAAAACTCAAGGATTGGTTAGTGCTATTGAACCTTAAAAATTTGGACTATAACCCTCACTAGCCTTATCGCTAGTCTTAAAAATTAATCATCGCTCACTCAGCGCTCCAGCATCAAGTGCTCAATGCTCAATTTCACTACACTAGTCTGAACCCAAGAAATGGGAAGCCTATGGTGAGCCTGGGCCATAGTGTGGTCTTATTTATTTATTACTAGCTGTTGCCCATGACTTCGTTCGCGTGGTCTTCAAGTACTAATTCAGAAACGTTCACGGGTGCACACCCGCGAAGTCAACAACTCACCAAAGTTTCATCACAGTTAGATGAATGATATAGGGACGCATATGAGACAAACAAAGAAACATACATTTTAATATATGTATATAGATTATTGTGTAATAGGCGTGAAGCATTACTGCCGATAGGCCTATATCTTGTGTTAGCTCGTGTCACAAGTTTTGCCATATCCCTTCTTCTGGAAGCCACTTGTCAATTTCTTGAAACTGTTTATAGTTGGTGATTCAATAATTTCATACTATGGTAACTTATTGAATCCAATGTCCACAAGTGTTACTATGTTGTGGCCTGCTTTTGTATTGGCCAGTACTTTATCTAATTTTAGATTAGTGCAGGGTCTTAGGTGCAATAATCTAAACTTGGCACAGGAAGCAGGGTGTCTACTCTGATTTTACGCTTCCAAAGTTTCAGTCCTGACCAAAATTACTTTCCTTCCTTCCGATCTCAATATATATATCTCCGATTATTTATGAATCAATGAATGAATGGTTTATCTATACTTAATATTATAAATGCGAAAAAGTAACTCTGTCTGTTACCTTTACACGGCTAAACCATTGAACCGATGTTGATGAAATTTGGTACAGATATAGATCGAAATCCAGGGACAGACAGGGTATTTGCCGCGATAACCGAATTCCACGCGGGCGAAGCCGCGGGCACAGCTAGTTTGTTATAAAGCAACCCACACAACTTTTAAACATTTCGTTTGAAGTAACTATAATTTTCATGCACTTACAAAGAATAACAAAATGATAACAGTAAGAAAGTATGTGTGAGGCAAATGTTGCAATAACAAAATGGTTGTATAATCGTTTTCATGTAGCATGGTGACTGGTGCGGGTGACATTTGCCAGTTATAGGTGTGGAAATTGAGTGGGAACGGTGGTTTATGATTTTCAAATTATCCATTGTGAATTATTTGTAATGGATTGACTATTCGTTAATTAATTAATTAAGGACAGTAGTGACACAGATGTGAATTTACGTTGCCAACTTCAAGTCCGGTGACTCTTGAAAGGCCACTAGGGCCACAAGAATTTAGTCAATCCGAAAAAAAAAAATACGTTGCCAACCATTAAATTAAAAAGCAATAAATTCTTTATAAAGTATTGTTTTATTCAACACTAGCGAACCCGCCCTCGCTTCGCTTCGGTTTATAAGTTTATTTTTTTACAAAATTTCAAAATAAAATATAGCCTATATTAGACACGGATAATGTAGGTTCCTATTTGTGAAAGAATTTTTGAAATCTGTTCAGTAGTTCCAGAGATTACCCCCAACATACAAACAAACACACAATTTGACCTCTTTATTATATTAGTATAGATAAAATAAATAAAACATGAACTAAATCTACATGTACATGAATATTATTATACTATATAAATTATTCACTATACAGATGCAGGCTCTAACGTAGTATAGAAATGATTTTGATTATTATCTTAACACTATATAATCCGATAAGAAAAATAAATCTGATTTCATCAATTTATTGTTTTACATTTGATTATTCAATGTGACAGGTCACATAAGATTAGAACCATACACAAAATATTTTAGAAAATACTAGGAAAACGCCGCAGACGTCCTGCCATAGAAGATGATATGCAGCGCCATCTAGTGGTGAGTTAAACAAAGTCGATAGCTCGAAAATATTCTGTGCTCAAATACCTATGTATACCAATTTTCATGGCGATCAGTTGAATAGTATAGAAGTTGATGTGCTGCAGCGCCATCTAGTGGTGAGTTACAACAAAGTCGATAGCAAAACCTCCATGAAAAAATACACATATGTGCCAACTTTCATGGTGATCGGTCAAACGGTGTTGAAGTCTATTAACATCAGTTAAACCAATATCCATTTATATATATATATATAGATAGATAGATAAACAATTACAAAATGCTATAATGTGACTGAGTATAAAAATAATGCTTTATTAAAATTTCACTGTCTTAATTTTTACTAGTCAATATTAATTTATTTTGTCCTACAATAATAATATATAACAAAATACGATTATTTTGTTTAAAAGGAGAGATATTGTAATCACAAAATATAATATTTGATCACAAAGTATTCAATGTCAAAATCTATATTTAGATCATTTTTCTGTGGATCAGAAGTTTTAAAATATATTCAAATGAACTTTTCACATTTCATATTAATCTACCAAAATATTGACCACAAACATTGTTTTCTGTTTTTAGAGTAGACCCCCTGGTGTTTAATCTTGTTTACACTTATGCCTGGTTTACATTTTAATAAACTAAGTAGCAGGTGCAGGTGTAAAGTGCGGGTGTTAAGTGTTTAGTAAAATCAAGAACAGACACCATTGTTAAGGTGATAAGTGCAACTGCAAGTAGTGATTAGAACTGTGGTCCATATTTGCTGTTAAGTAGCCTCCCCCATACACCCCTCAATCGCAGTGCTGCCTGAGCTTAACACTGTACAAAACAGTTGTTTTGATGAGTGCATAGTGCTGACAATATCATGAAGTGGGCACAGGAGCAGACAATTTTGTTAAAGTGCATCAAATATGAGTCTATATAATGTGAATTGCATTGAATATACAAATGTCACTTCGCGATGTGGCTCTTTTAAAATTGAGTAGAAGTATCATCAATAATTCATTTTCAATTTCCGATGTGATCACTGCAAACTGCAACTATCTCTTTAATAATAATCCATCGTGCATTTTGGTCTTGATTAGGTACCGCAAACAGGCACTTTGAACTTTAGTCTCACAAGTACTGAACAGTGTGAACATTGAGATTACACTTACCATCAAGCTTATCACTCGTCAGCTGCACCTGCTACTAATCAGAATGTAAACCTGCCTTTAGTCAACGTGCTCTTACCTCTTCAATGTAACATTCCAGTTCAGGGAGTAAATTTCGCAATACTGACAAAGGATATAATTGTCGATCGCCACTAAGACATGTCTGGCAAATATTATATATGTGGTCCATTTTTGAATGGGATGGGATTTGAATGGGATTTTTGAATTCCAGTTCCATTTGAATGGGAATAAATGTTGAACGTAAAAATAAATATTACATTTTTGTAATATCGCAATAATTTGGTGCAATTCAAATTGTAATCACATTGTCAAGCTGAAGTTTCTGTTGATAGTAAAATGGGTTTTTATAGTCAGTGTTGCCACCTTGCAAACTATTGTGTCGTTAGGTTTAGTCCCAAAAGTAACTAGATTTCGATTTTTCGTTTTTCTCAGAAATCCCTAAAAATCACTAAATAAAACAAGGGCAAAAAGTAAATAAGTATATTGTAATAATAATCGACATTTACCAAGGGAGAAGAAAAAGCAATCAAAATGGAAACAACAATTAAAATTCGACTTCAAACACTTCTGGAGTTATTTCTTCGTCATCATGGTCAATTTCAGAACTTGAAGATGTCGAAGGTTGGCTTTCAGGCTTTCTTGTTTTAAAAGAATACTTTGAATTACTGCCAATAGCGCTAATTACATTAACCGGAAGCTCATAATTATAACAGTTTGATTTCAATATCTTTAGCTGATTTCTTATAAACAGAATGCTATTCAGTGTGTTTACCGCCATCTTATTTCGTAGTTTATTTTTTACAATATTCATGGCACTGAATGCACGTTCTACTGCGGCATTGGAGTGCGGGAGCGACAAAACTGCTATGGCTAAATCGGCCAGCTGCGCAAAAGTGTTTATTCCTGCTGCATTTTTGTATTTTCGGACTTCAGCCCAGAACTCGATAACGTTTGTGGAATTCCATCTGACGTAATTTATATTATGCCACTGTTGTAGCAGTTTGTCAATCTTTGTATCTTCAAATCCCAATTCTAAGGCAAGATCCACTATTTTATTGTCTTTGCCCTGGCGAAGAGTATTTTCGACACTTAACATGGACATTTTTTCCAAAATAACGTAATTGGAAGGAAGTCTCTGTTGAATTTCTTTTGCTAATTTAATCGTGAACTCAATGCATCGTTTTCTGACAGAATTAGTGACTACGCTGGGCAGTAAACTCTTTTGAACTTGGGATTCGAAAAGAAACCCCAGATACGGTACCGGATTCAAATGGTCTTCTACGTTAATCGACAAATAATCTTTATCAGTAGTCGCCACTGAAGGCATCAAAACCCTGTTACATACAGAGCGAAACAACGTCATAAGAACATTCAGTAGTGCTACTGGATTTGTGTCTTCAGCTTCGAAACTCTTCACTCCTATTTGTACGTCATTCAAAATGCTCCTTAAAAAGCACATATATAGTCGATTAGCTTCATCAGCATACATAGAATAAAGCAACTCTGCCGTGTAACAATTTTGTCTGTTCAATGAAAAATGCAATTTCAGTTCATCCCATTGAGACAAAATTCTGGTAACCGCTCCTTCAATAGACAGCCAGCGAGTGTTACAAGCCCGCAATATTTTTAATGGCTTCTCACCACAATTAATTGTCTCAAATATGTCTCTATATTCATCACACCGTTTGGGTGAGTGTGAAAACCAACTGTAGGTCTCTCTTACAAGGAACTCTATATTCCGAGGCAATGTTTGTTCAGAAGCATGTGAAACAGCCAACTGTAGTGAGTGGCAAACGCACCGCACCAAAATTAAATTGGGTAAACCATACTCGGTTTTTAATATATTATGTAATCCATTGTTTATGCCAGTCATGACAGAGGCATTGTCTACACCGATCCCTATTAGGTTCTTTAGTGATAAACCATGGGTTTGCAGGCAATTCACCAAAGCAGTGGCAATTCCACGGGCGTCTGCTCTCTTCAGCGGTTCCAATGCAAGGAATGCAGATACTACATAATTATGTGTACAGCTAAAGTACCTAATCACTATGCCCAATAATTTTGACACACTGAGATCAGTCGATTCATCTATTAGAGCACTGTACGGTTGAGACCCGATATCATCCACTAGGTTCTGTATGAAATGTGGGGCTAAGACATTTTTTATTACCTCAGTGCACTTCGTTCTGTGCATTTTTACATCCATGACAGTCTTTGAGTCTGTTATACATTTTTTTAGTGCCTCAGTCAAATGGTCAATCTGTGCAATAGCTGTGTGTTCAACAATAAATAATGATAACGTACCTTCTATTTTTAAAGAGCCTGTATTATTTTTGGTTGCTGCTGGCACAAATTCAATTCTTCTGTTTTTTGAAATTGCGTCACATTTATCCTTATGTTTTTTAGTCTCATTGTGTTTTTTTATATCGTTAATTCTTGCAAAGATTTCACAGTGACAATAAGTGCAAAATGCTTTCGTAGAATTATTTGCTACGGGCCGTAACCACATTTTAAACTCATCGTGAGTTTCCCATTCCTTCCGATATTTTTGCAAATAAGTACTCTTTTTTTTCAAAGGGCCATCCATGGCACTCGACGGTAGAAACACACACTTTTGGTTTAAGAAAAACAAGCAGGCTAAAGTACGTATTCGATCTCTGAAAAATTGACAATCACTAACACGAATTGAAGAAATAGTACGTACAATCTAATGAAATTGGGAACCCCCTATTACTCTGGGAATCCCCAACTGATGGAATGCGAAGTAGGTACAATAATATAATGAAATTGGGAATCCCCTTTTACTCTGCGAATCCCACGCGTACGATTGTGTATGCTTACATAGGTATCTTTCATCCGTGTGTGGCGTATGTATGTCAGCGTAATGTAACCCCTAAGCATAATGGCTGGGTGATAAAATTATTTGACCAAACTACCAGTATGTTTATTAATAAGTCAAGCAACATTTGATTATCACTAAAAGTCACTAAAGTAACTTTTAGTGACAACATATTAAAAAAGATCGCGACCAACCCCAGAAATTCACTAGATCTAGTGATAAAATCGCTAAGGTGGCAACACTGTTTATAGTGCTCGCCACCAAAGCCCTGCGGAATTTAAGGGAACTAAATATGACAGGTTGCTCATTCTGCAAAATAAACATTATTATGTCCGTTTATAATTTACTTCCTAATTTTTATGGTAGGCGTAAATAAAAATATACAATTTGTTATGGTAAATTGAACAAACCAATCAGCTGGCAAGATTATGTCGGTCGATGACAGCGCCGCGCCTACGGGACTTCATTTGTGGCGCCTACTCTAGTTTACGACTTTTCCGATTGATGGCAGTATTAGTCGTCAATTATTGTGACTTTTTTAAATGGCAATGCTGCAATTACCACATTCTGCTAGTGTTTAGTGGTAGTGTATTCTGTCAATATCTAATCCCGTCGATATATAAGACTATATGACAGATACATTAGGATAACATTGACCATCGGTAAAATATATGGTACTGTTATTTTTGGAACTGTTATTTTTCTTTGAAAAACTAATGACATTATATCTTTAATGCTAGTTAAGTAATCGTATTAAATTTTTTCTACTTAGGTTATCTATATTGTGTAATTTAAGTAGATATAACTTTATATTGCTTTTATTAGCCTTATTCACAAAATCAACACCTATGTCACAGCACCTATTTATCAATCATCACAAAACGTTACAGATCATTTAGGAGATTTTGGTGGTATTCAATATCTTCCATTTCATAATCAAAATAAAAGTAGTCTTTATCGTCACTTTCAGAAGTAATTATTATCCTATCCGTAAAATATTTTCATATTTTCTATATTCATCTTCGCAGTTATAAAGACTTAAAGACTTTTATTTTTTTTACGTACTGTCCGAACGCAACACCTCTCAAGAAAACGTTTAAACATCCTAGACGTTCAATGAACGGACAGTTTGTACATGGTTCAATGATGAGGGCCGAGAGTCGAATGAGACCACAAAACAGCTTAATTTGTTATGCCATGAGCGAGACCATGCGATCTCGTGCGGAGATAGCGGAGGGTGCGCGCGAAGAAATGCATCCGCCCGCATTCTGCGCTGTCTATCGACAGCCGCTAGATAAAACCAAGAACAAAGAACAAAAGAAAAACTAAGTAGAACCATGATTATTTGTTCACCGGTACATAGGGCGGGTGAACCGACATGACCGGGACCTAAATTCTATAAACCACATGTGAAGGTGAAGGGACATACGTCCCTACTCCTACTCCTAAGATGAATTGGTTGATCAATAGCTACAATACAGTCGTCATATTGCTATCAGTTGTTTGAAAAGTCACTGGATGATGCACAGGAATTATCTGCATGTTAGTGATTTGGAACACAGCTCAAGGCAATTTGAAACTGACATTTCTTCTATTTCTATAACGATTTTTGTAGGTTATCTTATCAGTTTCGTTTGTTTTTGGCAAAATACATCCAGTTAAAGTAAAATTATATATGAAATTATATTTTTAATTCAGCTAAAATAGTGCATAGTCCAATGGATACATATCTCAAAACGACCCAGACTTTATTGGTACAGTATTTATATTCATAATTCTTTTTATCAAATATGTTCGGAAATCATTGTAAGTTTTGAGATATTTTATTAAAACGTTTACTTAAAATTAATTCATTATTACAATTAGCAGTTACTGATTTGCTTTAAAATCTTAGTAAAAAAATAAGTATAAGAAAAGAGGTTATTTAATAAATATACATGAGAATATATTAAATATAACATTTATATTGATGGTAGAAAAAAATATATTGTATATTTTTCCTTTACCAAATCGCTGTTGGCACTAAAGCAAACCATACCATCAGCTCATAGGCTTATAGAAACATATTTCACCACTGCTGCATATAAGTATCTCCTGCAGGTCGCCACCACACACGATCCTCGCCTTTTCTCATCAAACCGCCACTGGCGATCTTCCTTAAGTTGTGGGTTCATCTAGCCAGAGGGCGTCCAACACTGTGCTTCCGATGTCATTTTATTAAATAAATTCTTTATTTGCCATACTCCTTCATAAAAAACACAAAAATATTATACGGCTCTCAGTGGCCAAAAGGATGCAAACTCAGTGTATGCTGCACTCGCCTACACAGCGTTATCAGCAGACATTATTACAATGTTTCCAAAATGCTATATGTGGGTAGTCATATCTTTCATTTATAAAGTAAATTTATGTGTACAACTATAATTCAGAGCAGTATTGTTAAACTAGTTGTTTCTCAATAATCCAGTTAATTTTTATTCTTTATAGTGTAGAATGACACAAGGTGGACTGGTCAACCTTTGATCAATGCAGTGATGGCTGTGATAGATGCAGCAACAGTTTAAACTGAGATAGTTATTATTTTTTTCAGAAAACCCAATGCTTTGTTGAACTAAACATAGTCTTAGGCAATGAAAGTTGTGACTTGGACTCTGTCGTTTGTTCTATAGTTTATGCTACATTTCTCTACTGGAGACACTACCAGATTAAATGTAGAATCTGTACAAAAGACCGTAGAGATGATACAACCTGTGTTGATGATGTTTTCATAGCAGTGCTGAATGTTGATAGAGAAGACTTTAATGCAAAAACTGAAGTTGCATTCTGTCTTAGAGAACATGGAATAGATGAGAGTAAACTCATTTTTAGGTAAGTCTAAACACCTTAGTTTCAAATGCTTTGAAAGTACGCTCAATAGAATACAGGGTTAAATAAAGAATACATACACTCTCTTAAAGCTGAAGATGGCAACACCGACAGGCGACACTAACGGGATGGGACAGTATAGTAAGGGAATGTACTGGTATGAGAAACCTTTCTTACATCACACTATAAGATAGGAGAGAGAGTAATAGGAAATGGGGACTACCTATTACTCTTATATTTTTGATATTGGCATGAAGGCGTGAATGGAAACAGATATTATAATGAGATTTATTGTCACATTATATATTAGACTAACTCTTATGACTACTACAAACTCACATACTACACTCCCTTCCTATCTATGCACACCACTACAACTTGATGAGATGACATTGGATAGGAAATGGAGTCTAGCATGTTTCAGTCCCTTCTAAAATACGTAAATGTAATGGCAGTCTGTTAAGTACAAATAACTATTTTTTTACATAATAATTTTGCAAGTGGTTTCCGGTGTCGACCGGCTTTCGAATAGCACCACCCTATCTCTTCCCGTGGATGTCGTAAAAGGCCACTAAGGGATAACAAAGCCACAATCACAAATGCTGAGTTACTACACCAGCTCCAAAAGAGTTGACTCACCAACCCACTTGGCCAGTGTGGCATTTTATGGCAATATGTCCCTCGTGTACAAAACAATTTGTTGGTGGAGGCTCCTGTCCAGCGGTGGGTACTAATTGCATTGCATTACATAAATGTAACGCAATGCAGTTCTATGGTATCAGTATCTATATAAATAAAAATGTAAACGTTCTCCTTTGTTCAAAATCTTAAATCTCCGAAAGTTCTTCACCGATTGCTTTGAAATTTTGACACAACCACAACGTTGCATTCGAATAAGCGCGTGTTTTTATATACCTACCATAGTGTAAAAAACATGCTTTTTACCCAAAAACAGATAAAAAACCGGGTAAGCGCCAACTGTTGTGCAGCCACAGAAACGCGTGACGGGCACAGCTAGTTTATTAATATTATTGGATCACCTGTATTTTTCAGAAACGACTTTGACATCAAAACATTAACTCGCCATAGAAAGACCAATGTGACATTGGTCGATCACCATGTTTTATCAAGACACGACGAGTTCTACCGACCATTTGTGACTGAACTCATAGACCATAGACAAGTGAATAGTGCTGAGTGGAATTTTAATGCAGATACAAGAAGTACTATAGAATTGGTTGGGTCGTGTAGTTCGTTGGTAACTCATAGGATAAAAGATATGAGCATATTGTTGAAGAATCAAAACTTTTTTGACGAGTATCCGGTCTGTGCAGAGTTGTTGCATTGTAAGTCGATTTATTTATATCTTTATTTGAGAAAATGGTCCTTGAAAACTCCATATAGATATGTACCTCAGTAAAAGAATTATACATTTTTATATGGTTTTATCCTAAACAATCAGATGTTGTGCTGCGGTGTCAGCCAGCTATAACACCACCCCATCTCTACCTGTCTGGCTGTTGCATTCTGGCGACTAAGGGATAACAAAGCGGCTACCTCAAGCCCCAAGGAACTACACCTCTACAAGAGTGGACTTGCCACAACCCGTTTGACCAGTGTGGCGTTTTAACACAATACATCCCTCACGCATGAGACAGTGTGTATGGGGAGGCCCATGTCCAGCAATGGATACTGAAAAGGCTGGTTACAAGAATATCAAGTTATATTGTCAAAGTTTTTTCTCTCTCAGGTACAATAATACTAGATACAGTGAATTTCTCAAGAGAATTGGATAAAGGGAGACCACGAGACACGGAAGCGATTGAATTTTTGGAAAATGTACTCAAACCTAAAGATTGGAACGCTGAGAGGTAAAAAAAATATATGTATTGGTATACAGACAGTATACACTTACAGTGCTACCAGCTTTCATGAACGTAGCCAAAAAGAGAATTAAGTGCCGCCATCTTGAAATGTCTTATTTACTAATTGCCTATTAAACTTATTACTTACTTGCTTATTAATACTCTATTGCACTGAAATGTTGTACAATAGGCGGACTTAATGCCTTAAGCCTTATGGCATTCTCTACCAGTCAACTTTTGGGCAAACAGAGAAACACACAAGGTGCAAATAACTTACCATCATGTGGCCCTCGTGTGGCACGGCACTCATCTGCCATCAGTTCTATAAAGAAGAAAATGAAAACTTATGATGTATATATATCGTACATTATATATCACGTAATAATGTATACTGAACACTATTTATTTAATTCGTCTCTAGCCAAAGGTTGTTTGACAGAGATCGCTTTTAGCGATAAGACTGCCTTTTGTGCATTTTGTGTCTACAATATCTGTTATTGTTTGGTTTTATTTTTGGCGTGCAATAAAGAGTTTTATCTATCTATCTATGTGTTTTTACAAGGCTTGCTGACACCAGTAGATATACTATAAGATGTACAATGTCAGCCTAGCAGAAATAGTATCTTACTCAAGTGTGCGTGGTTCGTTATAATAGTGTGCGTAACAATACCTACTTTAACAAATAAGCCATTTCACGAATTCACATGTAAATTTTGGTTGGAACTCCGGGCCTCTAATTGAAAATGTGTACCATTTGATAATTGGCTTTAGTTTCAGTTCTCGTTTGCACAATTATTAATTACTAGCGATGACTACGACTTCGTGTGCGTGAACTTCAGAGTGATTCCCGTGGGAACACTATAGATCTGGATAAAAATAGCCTACCCGTGACCGGTATGTTGACCCGGTACGACCCTTAACTATGCCAGGTTTCATTAAAATCTGTCCAGCGATTTTTGCGTGATGCTCGTTCAGACAGACAGACAAAAATTCTAAAAATTGTTGTTGTGGCCTCTGTAACGTTTGTAGAGTACCTACACTGCAATGAATTTTTTTTTTTCAGAAAATATTTCATGTCTTGCCACATGAATTCTGTTACGATTTAATTATATGTATAGATTCACTTATACATTATTGCATTTACTTTACTGCATTATTGTATACTTTATTGTGCAGAAATATTATACAAAAGGCGGACTTAATAATGCCATATGGCATTCTACCAGTCAACCTCTGGATAAACAGAGAGAAAAGGGTGCGTCACTGCCATTATAATTAAAAAAACAAACTGTATTATTAAATTTAATTAAGAATAATTAAACCCTTTTCTCTTTTTAATAATAATAAATTATTGAATAAACTCTCTGTTTAATATCTACTACACCCATTTTAGTTTATCTCATTTTAACCAACCAAACTACTAACTGATTCAAAGACGTAGCTTCTGTCTACTTGAAGCGTGAGAGATCTATTTTATTCCACTATACTCTCTTTTTGATGCACAAAGAGTTCTTTTATCCCATCATACACTTTGCGCTGAGAGATTTCTTGGTTGGTCGACTGGTAAATGCCTTTTAAGGCAATAGCTTCCCCTCTGTACAATATAGCACAAAATAAATTGCCAGATATTATAATGATTAAAGCACTAAGATTATAGATATATAAGCAATTTAATTAATAAGTCATGCTAATTGCAAATTTCCTGGCTAAATTAGCAGCCTAAAGATGCATGATAAAATCGGAAATAGAGTATTTCTCACATTCACTTATTTCTGCCCAATTACTACTTGCATTTGTATCAATTTGAGAGGAAGAGTGCACGCTGAAATCCAACAGCCGCTGGGGGCATTCGACTGGCCTCGTCACCCCTCTCACAGAACACTACCTTGGAACGTACTGCATTTCCCACTTTATCTTATTTCCCAATGTACGTACGTGTTTCGGTAGTGAGTGTGATATGCCATAGCCCATTCCCATCCTATCCCTTCCCATGTCCCCAACCCTTTCCCAAAATCTTTCTTTCATCAACAAAGGTAGGCACATCCAGGGGCGTGCCAACGTTTGTCATTTTTGATTAATTTCGGCATGTATCGCGGATGTCTATGGGCGACAGTATCCACTTACCGCCAGGTGGAATGTATGCTCGTTCTTTCTATAAAATAATAATTTAAAAAAATGTCATGTAAGATAAAAAAAATGGGCTGATCTATGACAGACTTTCTTTAGGCCTTCGGGCTCTATTGTCCTACAATATATTATCATTATTTGCATTACAACTATAAACTAGTTATTATTATTAAATTTCAGAAACTGCAAATTAGAAATATTAACAAAGGCCCGCTCAGACGTGTCCAAGCTCTCCGCTGTCCAATTAGTGAAGAAAGATCTGAAGATTGTTGGAGATATCTTAGTGCCTAGCTTTCCAATATTGATTCGAGTAAGTTACACTTTTATATTTATTTATTTATACCCACTTACTATACTATACTTACTATACATATGGATATTTCCTTTAGGTAAATACAATCTATTTGATGCACCGAGAAATGTAAGAGTTTCATATTCCCATGTTTGATTTGATGCAATTTGAAATTACCATATAATAATAAGTGTATTTTAACATCTGTAACGTTTCTTCAGGAGTTCCTATCCCGACCGGGTGCTCTGAAAGCCATCGGCGAAGCCCTGGAACGTGACGATTGCAACGTGGCCCTATTATTAGGCATGAGTCTCACTGGTCAAGTACAAAGAGACACTGCTATCTATGCTACGAAACATCACGCCAGGGCCGCGCAGGTATGAATACACATAACTCGTCACTGAAATAACGGAAAAGTTGAAAATAGGTCCTTCAGTATCGGAGTAGTCAATTCTACCAGTTTTTACAATAGTTTGTTTTTTCATAACTTATTATTATTTATTTAGTTGATGGGCCGTGTGGTGTCAGCGGGCTATATAATATCAACACCCCATCTCTTGCCGTGGGTGTGGCGTAAAAAGCGACTAAGGGTTAACGAAGCCGCTACCAGCCCTGAGGAACTGCTCCACCTCTAAGAAAGTGGACTCACCACCCCACTTGGCCAGCGTAGCATTTTAAGGCTATTCTTCATACACAAGATTGTGAATGACTATCCAACAGTGGATGGTTCTACGCACAGTTGCACTTTACACGCCGCGCCCGGTCACTACCCTATACTAAGTAATGATCGCTACCAAAGCAACGCGCTAACCAGAGGTCTGTTCCTTCCGCCGGTCTACCGGAGGGGAGCCCTTAGGTTCCTTGCTGCACAGACTACTCGTGGTTGAACGCCTGCGCTCGCCCTAAACCATACATGTCCGGTGACTCTTGAAAGGCCACAATAATTTAGCTATAACGAAAAAAAAAAACGAACGTGTTTAGAACAACACTTTACACATCCCGGTCGAAAGTAATACACATCGGCTATGGTCGGCTAGCTTCGTGTGCCGCTACGTCGCTGACTTGTTGAGACGACGCTCTACAAAACCGAAGCTAGCCGATAGTCTCCTAAAGGCCGATGTGTATTACTTTCGGCCGGGAGGTGTACATGTTTGTAATTTCATATAGTCCCTAACATAATCTTATTTGTCGCTAGAACGGGTATCAAATAACGGTTCCACTATGGGGTATTTAATCTGCAATAAACCGTTTTATTATTGTCGTTAGTAATTACCAATTATTTATTTGTGATGTAATAAAATAGTACATTGCTGTCCACGCCCGAAATAAAGCAATTGACGGCCGAGTAATATTGGAAGGACGAGGCGAAGCCGAGTCCTTTTTAAATAAACGAGGCCGTTAATTGCTATTTCGGCCGAGACTTGTACAGTGCTTTTCTCTAATTTGCGAGGAAACAATAAACAAATTAATTCAAGAAACAGAAGTTTCATTCCTGCCAATTGGACTGCGCGCGGTCTTTGTTCTTTTTTTAAACTTTTGAAAAGAAATGCACATTCAGCCTTTATAATAATAAATATCGTGTACCTAAAAAAACCTAATTTATGTTAGTGTGCACTAAAAATAACCTCGCTACTGTCCAGCAATCTCTATTATTGTCGTGTTGGAAATTGCTGGCGTGCGTACAGAAAAGAGCCGATTGACGTATTCTTTTTTTAAAATAATGAAGCCATTTCCGAGCATGTAGGAGAAAACCATGTTATACGTGTTAATTTTTAGTTGGATACAATAGTTTCAGTGCACTGATTGATGTCCCTTGCCCCTTTTTCTCGTTTGCTTGGATGCAGAAATCCTTATGCCACCGTAAAAGTTAAAATATTCTACACTATTTTTGTAGAACTTTATATAATTGTTTTATTACTTTTCAGTTATCGAAGTTCATTCAAGAATGGAAAAGTCCACCGCTGGAGTTAGAATTACAACAAACTCAGGACGTCATGAATTTCTACTATTATTTGAAACAATTAAACATCACCATCTCTAGAAAACAATACATACCGTGTCTCAACGAATTTCTAAATACTTTTAAAATATAAATGTCATAAATTAATTTTCAAAATATCTTAAGGTTTAAGGCTGTTTCCTTTCACCAAAGAAATTCCGTGTTTTTTTTTTTTTTATATCGATATACTGACGATAGTGTCGAGACGCTATCGATAACATTGATTGTATAGAAATAAAATTGATTTAAAGTCCAAAAAAATATCTACGTTACCTGGCATTATACGTCAGGAATTCCAATAATCTTTTACTTTTACTAACAAAGAAACTCTCAAAATAAATGAATATATGCTTATGCAGAATATACGAATATAAAGTACTAGCGAACCGCCCTCGCTTCGCTTCGGTTTCGTTAAAACAATATTAAACTATACATACAAACCTTCCTCTTGAATCACTCTTATCTGTTGATGAAAACCGCATTAAAATCCGTTGCGTAGTTTAAAAGATCTAAGCGTACATACAGAGGGACAGACGGCGGGAAGCCACTTTGTTTTATGCTATATAAAGATACAGGACATATCTTGTTTGTATGAAGAGAGCTTTACGTCTGCGTGCTTATTCTCGTCCACAGCGTGCCACGTGTATGCCGGGTGCTATCAACTATGAATTATTGAACTCAGTATTATTTTAATGTTTAAAAGCTTTTGAAAATAAAATATTGATTTATTATGAAAATGGTGCTTAATTAAAAATTGTGATTTAATAAAGAGAAACTTATTAATAGGTTTACCTTCATAGGTGCGTGTGATTGTATACTTTTGGATAAAAATAAAAAAAGTCATTGCCTGAATTATGAAGTTTTATTCGTTTCTCTGGGATTCTAAGATCGAGAGGCTCGCATAGACTATCCCACTGTATTGTGCAATTTTACGGATTGCGCAATATTTTTCATCGTTTACGCAGTGTATTTAAACTTGTTTGGGTATAGCCTGACCAGGAAAATAAAAAAAAAAACCTTGGCTTATTGAATATATCTTCTACTGACAACACTAACCAGCCATGAAAAAAGCAAATGCGGCACCCCCAGAGCAAAGTTTTTATTTTTCTGGTCGGGCTTTACAAGATGCGATTCAATAATATTGTACAATTAAATTGTAAGTCTAGGGCACGCTTAAAAATTTTTTTTTTAAAACTTGAAAATAATTATAGCTATGTATCCTTAAACGAACATATAATTAAGACTATTTGAGGTGTAAAACATAATTACTATGATCAAAGAGATTGTTATTTCAATTTAAAATTTTAGATTTAATGCTTGTAAAAATGTTTTTAGACCTTAATTATCAATAACAAATACGAGAACATACTGTGCGCAAAAAAAAGATTCGCATACAGACATAAATTTCGCACAAAAACATGGAAGACATCTGTCGACCTTATCATCTATACGGTTTTTTTTTTTTAAATTATATATTTTGGTGTAGATATTTTATATTTAAGCCAGCATAAGGTCTTTTTACGTGTACAGAGATACTCATCGATACAATCAAGAGAGACACGCTAATATTTCTGATGATAACTTTAAATTGGAATACTTAAATTAAAATCAAAATCAATTACAGATTCAACGAAAGAAACACACAATTACACTTAAAACAAATTATCCTACAAATAAGTTAAGGCATTACATTAAGATAAAATAACTCATTTATTTCTAGTTGAGATTTGTTCTGTGATGTTCGTTTTTTTTCCCAAAGATTCTACCAAAGTTATAATTTACAGTATTCTGTGTAGTCATATTACAAATAAAGGCCTGTTCAGATATAAACGACTAGCGACCCGCCCTCGCTTCGCTTCGGTATATAAGTATTCTATTTTTTTTTTATTTTTTTTTTCAAAAATTCAAAATAAAATAGCCTATATTAGACACGGATAATGTAGCTTCCTATTTGTGAAAGAATTTTTGAAATCGGTTCAGTAGTTCCAGAGATTACCCCCCAACATACAAACACACAATTTTACCTCTGTATTATATTAGTATAGATTATACGCTGCCGTCTGTGATAATGAATCTAAAGTAGGCGCCACAAAAGAAGTCCCGTAGGCGCGGCGCTGTGATCGGCCCACATAAGACTTCCACAGCTTATTGCTTTCAATTTACCATATCAAATTATGTATTTTTATTTACACCAACTAATAAAGACGTGTCATAATTAGGAAGTAAATTATAAACGGACATAATACTATTTATTTTGCAGAACAAACGATCTGTCATATTTAGTTCCCTTAAATTCCGCAGGACTTCTTTGGTGGCGCGCACTCTACTATATAGTCGGATTGTTTATTCGAGTCGGGCATATGACATGTAGAACTGTCAATAAAGTGTCATCTCCGTACAAATTTCACTCTGACAGTTCTACATGTCATATCTTTGACTCGAATAAAAGAACTTTACGCGATGTGCCGCGGGGTATTTTGTACGGGTACCGCAAGCCGCACGTAATATCGCCTACGTGTTTTACCGCTTGGATAAGCGATAATGTTCACAATGGGTCTGGGCCGCTATACGCGATAATCGCTACCCGAAGGCGGTTAACGAATATCGCCTATGTCAGAACGAAGGAATTATCCTTAAAAATATATATTGGTATCTTGAAAACATAAAAAAATACAGACCCATTTCAAAAACTTAAAAATATTAACATTGCCATCTATATATATTCATATAAATTTGTCAGAAAGCTTCCCCGCCGCTGTACGAAACTAGAGGACCTTCCTCGACGCACTATGGACTAGGAAATGATAGGAAGAAATAAAATTGTACTACCTCAATCAAAACTGAAGTTGTACTGGTCCATATTCCATGTTTATTAAAATTTATAATAAACTTCCGTCTGTTATAAAAGATGAAAAAAAACTATTTAAAACTAATTAAAAAGCTAAATTATTTTTTAATCGAAATATGTTATTATAATAGGTACTATGAAAATCTTAACATAAAATATTAATTTAAAATGATAATATATTAATAATAATAATGACAGTTATGAAAATAATAATAACATTTAATAGTTAATAATAACTCGCCTTTATAATTAATAATGATTTACTAATTCAAATAAAATGAAATTTTATCAAATAAGATCGCTTTTATCCGAACAGGCCTTAGGAAAGAAATGTAGTTTTTAGTTTTTGTACAGCACTTCAACATTCATCGTTCCCATTCACAGAATGCTGAATACAGTATACCTACAGGTGAAATAAAAAATACCACCGCCCACTTAACAGTTACTTTCTTTCATGAAACTAACTAATATTGTTCTTCGACTTTCTTCTGAACTTGATAGGTCCGCGGGCGTGCCAACGTTTGTCATTCTGGACTGACGTTGGCATGTATCGCGGATGTCTATGGACGACAGTGTCCACTTACCATCAGGTGGATTGTATGCTCGTCTGCCGCCTTTATCTATAAAAAAATTCCTCGATAAGGAGGTGTCGCGCACTGTTCGGTCCAAAAATTACTTTATACCGCGAACCCGCAGCCTGTAGAACGAACTGTCTGAAGAGGTCTTTCCATTAAGCTACGATATGGGGTTCTTCAAGAGAGCTGTGAATAGGATTTTGCAAGGTCGGCGGCGCGCCCGCATGCCCCCTGGTGTTGCAGGTGTCCACGGGCGGCGGTAACACTTACCATCACGTGGGACCGCTTGCTCGTCCGCCCACTAGTCTATAAAAAAAAATATATATAATATGTTCCCCAAAATTATTATTTTTTTAAAAGAAATCCTTTTCTGTTACTTTATACTACTCACCAGTGTCACCACACACCACTATTGGCGCTAATGGAACCTATTAAACGCCAACGTGTATGTACACCGGCGCGAGTGTACAATCGCGTCCACATCACCTTAACGTCTAATATTGCGTGGCAACGTCCGAGCTCCAGCGCCCCCTACAATCTCCGGTCGTTCAATAGGAAAGCGTACGCAGAGATGGTTCTGGAAAGCCGTGCCATGCCCCCAAGTTCGTCAAAAGAAATATCGTCTTGATGATTGGCGGAAACGTAAATATGATTTCCGGAAAAAGGGAATGTCCACATTAATCTTTCTTACCGCAAATATCGAAATCACTCCGCTGATCAGGTGTAAATGACCGCAAAAGTACGTACTCGGCAAGAGTGAGTGTACTGTGTGAAAAATATTAAATATCAAAAAGTCGCACAACTAAAAGTGTTAGTTTTCTCGAAAGAGATTCAGTATTAAGAAACTGCTGTATTTTTTATTTCACCTGTATATCGATGGAGACTGTCACTTTACATATGCTGTCTAAACATGGCTGTGATTTCCTCCGTCGTTTTATTCTTTGTCTCGGGCACTTTGAACGCTATGAAGACAAAGAATAGGAACTGGAATACTGCGAATATCGCGAAGACGTACGAACCTAGGTTCATCTGAAAAACAAAGAGAAATCATTTTATAGCTTGTATTTAATCATTTTATAGCTTGTATTTAATTATATTCTATTTTCTTCCCATGATTCTGGCCATTCCTCACAGCTGTGATGTGTTCTTTGACCGTTTCTGCTACGGTGCGCTTAGTTTGTTTGACTCATGTACGATTTTTCTATAAAATGCCGCGTTTTTCTAAAAACAATGTTTTAAACACCGTTGACGTTGCAAATCATAAATGTTAATTTTTAAGATGCTAGATCATCAGACAGAATGATATTTAGTGTAAATAGTGCACGTGTAGGTAACATAATAAAAAAAATCTCTAGAAACAATTTTGAAGCATTTTTTTCCCCGAGCATCAAGACTGCTAGATTCGTCTAACTCAACGTAAGTCATTGATAATTGTCTTATCTTTAAAAAAAATCTAACAAAAGATACTCCCAGATCTTTATCTCAAGTGCATTGTAGTCAATTGCTAGTGGACGTACTATATAGGCACGTATTTTTTAATTTTTGTAGTGCATCAGTCGATATGTAAACACGTTAATCTCGATTTGATCATAATTGTCTCAGCAGTATTCGAGGCACTTTGACAGCTGTCATTCTAATCAAGCTAGATTGAAAAGACTACTGCTGAGTTAACAAAACACTGTGTCTAGCATTCGACACCGTGTCGACACTGTGTCGCTTACAAAACTAAACCTAACCCAATAATTATAACAAATTTGTGTCGCTGCTCATTCGGTATTTTCTGCTGTTAATTATTTATTTCTCAATTCAAAATACTAACCGATAGCAAGAGGAAGCTGAGCGATACAATAAAGTTGGCTGTCCAGTTGACGGTGACCGCTACCGAGGACGCGGCTGGTCGAGACGACTGGTTGAACAGTTCTGCAAAACAAATACTTATGTTTATTAATTACTCTCTACCAGCTTTAGCCCGCGAATTCCTTCTCGTGGTCTACATGAAAAGTGGCCTGTGTTACAAACCGAATTACAATCTATTTTTCAAGTTTCAACGAAATCGATACAGCAGTTTCGATGTGATTGAGTAACAAACATCCAAACTTTGTCCGGGCACACTGGACAGGCAGGCGCATGCTTCGAGTTGACGACTTCTTGCAGACAGGGCCTATGCTCTATGCAGTTCAGTCATGAACCTCGTTAAGCGTTATAACAGTTGCAGACAAGGTCTGCCACAACGCGCTTTCCTTGGTATACAACCAGCGGCGACAAGGTTAAGTCAAAGGCTCGAATCAGCGGAATTGCAGTCGTGGACGATCGCGTGGTTTCCTCGCTGACTGGCACACAACCAGCGGCGACGAGGTTGGATCGTAGACTAGCAGTCATACACCAGTTTGGACTTAGGGGCAGGAGCAAATGTGTAATCAAGATTTTATCCAGGGTGTGGCAAAGCAAACAATTTTCTTATAATTTAAATTGAAATAGTGTACCTAATGCAGAAATTCTGTTATTTATTCTTATCTATGCCGGCCGGGGGGGGGGGGGTGTCAAGAGCCCTAACCTGCCCCATCGTGAGACTACGCCCCATGGGCGGGAGTAAAAAAGATGATGTACGTCATATGCGATGGAAATGAAATAATGAATAATGAAATGAATAATGACAATGCGCGACTTGGCGCGAACAGACCTTATGACGTCACTTTCCTGACTTTCGCCCATTTATGTTCCACTTGGGTTTCCGCCGTTTTGCGTATAGTATAAAAGCAGCATTTAGTACTTTTACTTCAAATTTTCAAGCAGGCCCCGAGTGATTTACAAACTTTGAACGTTCCAAATTTTCCTAGCTTACACACATTCCCCACCTACCACTATTCTTTCCGCCCTACGGACCCAATAAAAAAGGCCTCCATCTCTCGGTCTATATATAATTCACCAAAAAATCGTCTATTAACTACCCACCATTATTTTTAACCTTTATATCTTTCTTAAACTTACGCAGGGCTGTCTTTACCAGGGGGTGCAAGGGGTGCGGGGCGCCTGTCGAGCGCTGAATTTTTGGATATTTCATTGAACTTAACGCCATTGCACAGTTTTATATACTTGTTACTTACGACAAATATGTATGCGCAAGCAAAAACAAAATAGTCATTAACAATAATATTTTTGTTACTTTTATTACGCTTTCGGCGCTTGTCATACCGCATTACTACACTACACAAATAACAATTTTATTTAATACAACACGCGCGCGGCAAAATCTCTAATCCAAAGACAGTGTATGTATGTACGTTTGACACGTTGCCGCCCGGTAGCAAAATGATCTCTAAGTCAATAGAGTGTAAGTTCATTTGAAATGGGCGCGCGGGCACTTATGGTGCAGGGTGTGCGGCGCACAGTGGCGCAGGGTGTTAGGGGGCGCCGAGCGCCGCTCGCGACGTCTCCAAAGAGTCTACTAGAGGGCGCCAGGGTATTGATTGCACCCGGGCGCTACATGGGCTAGAGCCGGCGCTGAACTTACGTATTATATTTATATTTAGTACTTCCTTAATCGAGTAATTAATTGCTCACGGCTCGAAAACCATTAAAACTTCAGCGTGTATATACAACGTGCCAGTGGAATAACGCATTTAGCTGAAAATAGGCTGTTCCATATCGAGGGTAGTACTCATTATATCAGTTTTTACAATAGATTTTTTTTTCACGATTTATAGAAAAATTCTAGTGTAACATTTATTCTACACAAGTCGCCCGAGCCGCGAGCGCGCTGTCTGAGCGGTGAGCGCTACGAATGTTTTAGACAGGGCAACAAAACCTTTTGTAACTTTTGATTTATTGATTAAAATAATTTTATTTTTCAAATTTAAATTATTTATTCGCCAAATTATTCACGGCTGGCAAAACTATTCTCTCAAACTTGTTCATTATAGAAATGTCAGATATTAATTATAATTAGGTCCTAATATGTGAAGATAATTTCAGATTAAAATGTCATGATGAGTTCACATTATGATTAAATCATGATTTATGATTAAATATATGATTTTGTTGTATAAAATCATATATTTAATAACAAATCTTTCAATTTTCTTTTAAATGTTTTTTCGCTAGACTTATTTTAAAGGATTTATATATTTTAAATTGGTCGACATGCTTCACGATTTGCGTTATTTCATTGACACGTTGTATATTAAAGTAGATAGAACTGACCAGTGACGAGAAACCAGGGTATGGAGCCGGGCCCCACCGCGAACATCACCACGAACAGGATCACCAGCGTGGTGCATAAGTACGACACCCACAAGTAGTGCGTCTGCGAAAGAAACAACAATCAAATCAAATCAATTATTTTGCACTAGCTTCTGCCCGCGGATTCGCTCGCGTCGACTGAGCAGCTGTAAAAGATTTTCAACACCTGCAAAAGCACCGACATGATGGACGTGATGAAAATCTATCCAGTAGTTTTTGGGTAATTCCATTAAGTATTTTTTTTTTTTCTCAACTTCCTTGTGTCATATGAAGGTGACACATGCACCAGTTTTCGTGAAAACTGATACAACAGGCCGCCTTTTTAGCCGTATAAGACAGACACAGAATAATAGTTACATAATAATAATAAATATAAAGATGAAACTATTTCCTAAGATGATTTCCACTAAAACACAAAAAAAATGGTTTAAATGATAGACTAAAGTTAACGGTTTTGATACTTACATATAAATTGGCGACGCACAGAGACACGGTGCATAACAGCATCCCCCCAAACCCAGCTAACAGCAGAGTTTTTCGGCCCGCAATCTCCACCAGGAACAAACTGATGATTGTCATCACCACATTCATGGCTCCCATGCCTGTGTAGTTGGGGAAGTCAATTCACAAAATTAAAAATTGCTTAGACAATAAATTATACAAAAAACAAGTATTTATACAACGCGATACTGAAATAACGCAAACGCTGAAACATGCCAATCAATTAAAAATATATGAAGCCGTTTTAGCGAAAAATAAAATCTGTTTAAGGAATAAATCTAAAGTTACAAACGTGTAAGGTACTGATGTTCTGTCTAAAACATTCGTAGCGCTGGTTACTCAGTGACGCGCGTAGAATAAATGATATACTAGATGCAATGCAATGCATTCAGCCCTTTCAGTATCCACCGCTGGACATGCACATTGACATGAGCATGGGGGGTGTAGCTAAAGGCTTAAAACGTCACGCTGGCCAAGCGGACTGGCGAGTCCACTCTTCTAGAGCCGGTGTTGTTCCTCAGCGCTTGTGGTAGCCGCTTCGTTATCCCTATACTATACTAGAATTACACTTCAGTTATTGTGTTACTTCAGTGACACACGAATATCAGTATGATATACTCGTACGAGTATAGTCTCTATGTAGGTATAGACGTCGTATAATTTTGGCTTTTTTTTAATTTTACGCCGTCACAATTTTGGACCCACTGAACCGATTTGACTTATCTTCGAACTAAACCGAGATAAACACAAAGTAATTTCTTGATAAATAACTAATTTCCCAACGGCAATTTCGTACTCTACGAGTATTTTTTCAACAATGAATAGGGACCTTTCTCGAGTACTTTACGTATTATCGAAACTCAAGCGCCTTCTGTATTTTCCGGATGAAGATATTTACTATCGGTAGCGGGCACGCATGCGCCGTTTAGTATAAAACATCGCGACATATATTATAGATAAACTTACTATTAATGTCAAGGCTCTACCGCCCCGGGCCGACCGGCCACGATATATATTTTTATTGAAAAACTTACTAAAATAGTTACAATTTGCAATTTAACTGAAAACAATACCTACTAAAAGCAAATGTTCCAAAATATCATGTCTACGATTTGATATTAAGAAAAAATCGATTCGATTTTTGCAGTTCTAAGATCAATTCAATGCGATCTTAAAATCGATTTTCCGATTAACCGATCTCAGATCGCCATCCCTATTAACACTATATTCTTTGGTGTGCAATACACAGTGTACTTACATAATTAGTTCAAATCTTAAAAAGCATTACTAACCCAAAGTGGCGTATTGACTGTGCAACTCATTGAGTCCAGACTTGTTAAAGATATCGGTGGAGAAGACTATGACAGCGTTGATCCCAGACAGCTGCTGGGCGACCATCACCACCATCGCGATCAGTAACGGTTGTCGGAGTTGACGGTTCGCGAACAACTCTCGGAGAGTTACTTTTTTGCTCACTTTGTTCTTTTCTGCTTCCTAAAAATTTTGAAATTTGCTCACAAAAATCTCGCACATGAATAGAAATAGTCTTGTTGTTATGTTGTACTCATATCAGTACATTAAAACTATGTAGGGGGAGAGTGCACGCTGCAATCCAACAGCCGCCGGACGCGCTCGACTGGCCATGTTACCCCTCTCTCACAGAAGACTACCTTGAAATGTACTGCATTTCCTACATTATCGTATTTCCCCAATGTACGTACGTGTATCGGTAGTGAGTGAGATATGCCAAAGCCCATTTCCATCCCATCCTATCCCTCCCCATTTTCCCAATCCATTCCTTAATCTGCAAAGGTAGGTAAAGGTAATCCGGGGGCGTGCCAACGTTTGTCATTCTGGACGGATGTTGGCATGTATTCTGGATGTCTATGGGCGATAGTATCCACTTACCATCAGGTGCTCGTATGCTCAGTATGCTCGTCTGCCATCTTCTTCTATATTTTTTTTTCCACATCTGGGTGTGGTGCGATTTAGGTAGCTATTTTGAGACTTAGGCAATTTGCGTATTCAGTCCCAATATATATATATATATATATATATATATATATATATATATATATATATATATATATATATATATATATATAGATAGCCTGAGGTCAACCGTAGAGTGCCAAAACGGCGCATCCTGGTGTGCGTCAACGTTTGTCACTATTGATGTTGACACAAATTGCGTATGTTTCGAGGCGATCATACCACTTACCACCAGATGTACCATGTCTGCACATAGACACCAGCTTCGTATAAAAAAACCTACCTGATGCATTTCCTCCATTTCCCCGTGGACAGCCACATCACCTCGCAGCCAATTGAGAGCTGGAACGTATCGTAAAAATATTTACCAAAAATTATCATCAGCTATACGTGGACTTTATTAACTTTACATTAATTTTGTGTGTGTGTGTGTGGGTGTGTGTGTGTGCGAGGGTGTGTGTGTATCAGTTGCTATTTTTATTTTTTCCCTTATTAGGAAAACTAACATTGATACATGGGTATATTAACTATAAAGGAGTATATTTCATTGAATCGCTTACATCATTGTCCACAGACTACTAACAATTTTTAAGTAAGGCACGATATAAGTGTTTATCATAAGCTACTAAGCAGTATAAATAAATATATATATATATATATATATGTATATATATATATATATATATATATATATACATATATATATATATATATATATATATATATATATATAAATTATATATATATATAAATTATATATATATATATATATATATATATAAATAACTTCTAACTTGGAGCAACCCGTATAAACTAAAGTATGTAGAATTAAACCGATCAAGCAATTATCAATTTGACCTAAAATACATTATACTTTGAATACTACAAAATAATCAAGTTTAATTTTGGGCTTTGCTACATTACATATCAATTGAAAATGTATTTGCTTCCCAAAATCTTATGCACCCCTGAGCGTTTGTTTACATTCATTATCTCGGCTCGTTGGCCTTCCTATAACTGCCCGAAAGCGAATGTGCAGTGCCGTGGATAAACTCATAAAGTTTTATGGCACCAAGCAATAGTTCTGTATGTACACTTCATTTGTAAATGTTAAATAAATAAAACAAAAACAAAAATACATTCGTCAGTTACAAAAATACATACAAAACAAAAATACATACAAAAAATACATACAAAACAAAAATACATACAATACAAAAATACATATATAAAATACATACAATACAAAAATACATATATAAAATACATACAAAACAAAAATACATACAAAACAAAAATACATATTATACATAAAATACATACAACACAAAAATACATATATAAAATACATACAATACAAAAATACATATATAAAATACATACAAAACAAAAATACATACAAAAATACATACAAAAAAATACATACAAAAAATACATACAAAACAAAAATACATATTATAGGTACATAAAATACATACAATACAAAAATACATATATAAAATACATACAATACAAAAATACATATATAAAATACATACAAAACAAAAATACATACAAAACAAAAATACATATTATACATAAAATACATACAACACAAAAATACATATATAAAATACATACAATACAAAAATACATATATAAAATACATACAAAACAAAAATACATACAAAAATACATACAAAAAAATACATACAAAAAATACATACAAAACAAAAATACATATTATAGGTACATAAAATACATACAACACAAAAATACATATATAAAATACATACAACACAAAAATACATATATAAAATACATAGAACACAAAAATACATATATAAAATACATACAATACAAAAATACATACATAAAATATATACAAAACAATAATGTAACATACATTCGTTTCTTTCAGTAGTGATTTCTATAAACGCCTCTCGAGACACGAGAGAAACTCAAAATAATAATTATTTGTACCTCTCTGCGCGTGCAACTCCTGTCCCTTATTCAACAGCAAGTACTTAGGCGACTCGGGGCACAAGGGCAGAGTAGCGCACTGTATGGCAGCAGCCAGGACACACACACCCAGGAGCCAAGGCCAACCCGAGGCCGTGCCTAGGACCGACTCCAGGCCCAGGACTTGCGATAAGAGAATGCTGACTGTGATAACAAGCTGGTAGACTGTGCCGATCTGGAATGTTTGAAGTTGAATGATATAGGTAGGCTATATATATATATATATATTTCTAAGCTGTTGAAGACAATTAAACAAAAAATAACTAATCAATTTTCACACATATATAACTATTTAAACGGTTCTTAACGGTCTCGCGTTAAGACCCGCTTAAATAGGTAAAAATCGATATAATAGTTTAGTCTTGAAACAAACAGGCAGACAAATACACGTTGGCATTTATAATACCAGTATTGTGTGAAAGTATGGCTTATAAGATTATATTATTCACGTTTACAATGGAGAATGATGCTTGATCCTGCAATCACATTCGCTTGTCATTGTGTACTTGAAGTTGGCATAAAATGCGCATGTCCATGGCCGACAGTATCCACTTACCATCAGATCAATTATTACAATAAGACACTACAGTATTAACATAAGTATAAAGATGGACTTATTTCTAGAAGGAATCTCTTCCATATTTCTAAAATGACTATGTCGTAAAAGGTATTATATTTCTAAAGGCAATGTTCAGTATTTTAATGCAAATTGTTAAAAATTAAACGTGAGACTCAAAATATAAATGGAAATTAAAAAAATGTAAATATTTCATAAACAAATGTAGCGTAATACCTACTAGCGACTACATACTGTGTTACGGAACTGAGAAAACGCCTGAAAAAATTTTAAAAGCAAGATAATTTTTTTTTATAGTGTTGCTATTTACAATGTACAGGCGTTAGATTTACGTTGTATCTTATACAACAGTGTTTCTCAACATAGAGACCACGGACGCCTGGGGGTCTGTGAGTCTATCCGTGGGGATCCAGGTCCATAGCCACATCTCTTAGTTAGAATATACAAAAAATAGGAACGTATATGAAACAAATTTTATTTATCACTGCGAAGACGGAATCTAGTATATCTTTAACTCTATGAACAATTACGCAAAAAGTACACGCATTGCGTCCACTAACCTATACTGATTAATGAGCGCTACGAAAATTTTAGATAAAACAACAATATTTTAATTGTTTGAAACCTAATTCACTGCCTAAAATAATTTCATATTTCGCTACAACGTTTTTATATATTTTTAATTCGTTGATGTTTTTCGGGTTTTGCGTTATCTCGGTGACGCGTTGTATATCAACACAAATTAAATACTCACCGATCCGCGTAGAGAGACTGGTGATATTTCAGCCAAGTACATCGGAGCTAGGCCTGCATTTAGACCGCTGTTCACGCCAAGAAGTAGTCTGTAACAACGAGAAATTTAGTAAATTTCTTATATGTATTTTATTAAATGACAAATTAGCCTAGCATTTGATAGGCTAACAATAATAAAATTAGCCTAGCATTTGATAGGCTAACAATAATAAAATTAGCCTAGCATTTGATAGGCTAACAATAATAAAATTAGCCCAGCATTTGATAGGCTAACAATAATAAAATTAGCCCAGCATTTGATAGGCTAACAATAATAAAATTAGCCCAGCATTTGATAGGCTAACAATAATAAAATTAGCCTAGCATTTGATAGGCTAACAATAATAAAATTAGCCTAGCATTTGATAGGCTAACAATAATAAAATTAGCCTAGCATTTGATAGGCTAACAATAATAAAATTAGCCTAGCATTTGATAGGCTAACAATAATAAAATTAGCCTAGCTTTTGATGGGCTAACAATAATAAAATTAGCCTAGCATTTGATAGGCTAACTTTATTATCGAACTAGAGGTGGCTAGCCAGCGCCGGCTCTAGTCCATGTAGCGCCCGGGTGCAATCAATACCCTGGCGCCCTCTAGTAAGCTCTTTGGAGGCGTCACGGGTGGCGCTCGGCGCACCCTTGTAAGACCCTGCGCCCGTGTGCTCCGCACACCCGGCACCATAGGTAAAGCCGGCACGGCACTGGTGCTAACGACTTCATTCGCGTTAACTTTAGAGCGATTCCCGCGGGAACTCTAGAACGGACCGGGATAAAATGTATCCTAAATGTTAAGCTGATACATAGACTATAGTTATAGCAAGTTTCCTTAAAAAATCAGTTCAGTGGTTTTTTAGTGAAGCCCGTTCAGACAGACAGACGGACAGACAAAAATTCTAAAAAGTATTGTTTTGGGCTCTATCGCACTTTATATTGCCATTACATTTTAAAGAAAATATTTCAAGTAACAGACACGGTTCGCTTACGATTTAATTTTATTTGTAAGTCAAGTATCAAACACAGAAGACTACCTTGAAATGTACTGCATTTCCCACTTTATCGTATTTCCCCAACGTACGTTCAGTGTTCGGTAGTCCATTCCCATCCCATCCTCCCCACTTTCCCAATTCCTTCTCCAAATCCATTTGTATATCTCCAAAGGTAGGTAGCGCATCCCGGGGCGTGCAAAACGTTTGTCATTTTGGACTAATGTTGGCATGTATCGCGGATGTCTACGGGAGACAGTATCCACTTACCATCAGGTGGACTGTATGCTCGTCTGACGCCTTCGTACATAAAAAAAAGTTATTGACATTTCAGTATTATTAAGTGTCATTTTTTTTAGTTATCAATGTTTATTTCAATTTTGTTTTAACATTTCCTCGCCAGCAATGACAGAATGTGTGAAACAGGTTTGAGAGGGCTTTTCTTGCGTCATGACAATTCATCATCTCACAAAGCAAAACTTGCCCAAGATTATTTGAAGACCACAGAGATCCAAGAATTGCGCCACCCTCCTTATAGCCCCGATTTAGCTCCATGCGGCTTATTTCTTTCCAAAAGTGAAGCTTGGACTCCGTGACGCTCGGAATGATTTTATGGCAGCTGTTGAGGACATTATCGCCAGTGCTATAAATCTTGATTTAGACGAATGACTCGCTGTATAGAGATTAACAGAGAGTATTTTCAGAAGTAAATAAAAAATTGTGTTATGACCCTAATATATCTCGAAATTTACCTATTCCTATGTATATAAACTTAAGACTGTATACCACATTTTTGGAAATTAATCTATATATATAAAAGAGGATGTTGATATATCTGATGTTAATAGACTTCGACACCGTTTGACCGATAACCATGAAAGTTGGCACATATATGTATCTTTTCATAGAGAAGGTTTGAATGCTATCGACTTTGTTGTAACTCGCCACTAGATGGCGCTGCAGGACATCAACTTCTATACCGTTCAATCGATCGCCATGAAAATTGGTTTACATAGGTATTTGAGCACGGAGAATATTTTCGAGCTATCGACTTTGTTGTAACTCGCCAATAGATGGCGCTGCAGCAAATCAACTTCTATACCGTTCAACCGATCGCAAAAATCATATCGACGGCAAAACAGAATAATTTGTGATATTTTATATATGTGAGGTAAATAAATATACACAGGCAGGACAACGTCTACCGGATGCAGCTAGTTTATTATAAAAATAAACAATATAATTTTTACCTTCCTATAATAAGCAGTATCGCAGTGTTGGCGGCCTTGGAAGACACCTCGAATATGACACCGATGAACAGGAATACATTGTTCAAGAGCAAACCGCCTTTTCTGCCTAAACTGGAATCGGAGACATCACCTTTATTAGTTCTGAATAAGAACATTAATGAATAAGGTATAACACTTTTTTATGGAAAAGAAGGCGGCAGACGAGCATACAGTCCACCTGTAGTCGTCAATAGACAACCGGGATACATGCCAACATCAGTCCAGAGTGACAAATGTTGACACGTCCTCGGATGCGCTGCCTACCGCCGGAGATATAGGTATGGGTTTGGAGAAAGGGTTGGGAAAATGAGGAAGGATAAGATAGAATGTGATGGGAATGAGCTTTGGCATATCTGTCTCACTAGCGAAACACAGTCGTATCCTTTGTATGAGCCTATAACGTCCCACTACAGAGCACGGGCCTCATCTACATAGTGAATCGCCTTGGGATCAGGCCGTATTCCAAACGGCATGTTAACGTTCGTCATTCCGGACTGATGTTGGTTGGCGTGTATCGCTGATGTCCACGGGCGACAGTAAGTCAGCCTTTGTACTTGTGCCATATAAATAAATTTAAATAAATAATAATAAATAATTAAATATTACTTATGTAAAATCAAATAAATATTGTTATTACGCTACCACAAGCGCTGAGAAAATACACCACCTCTGAAAAAGTGGACTCGCCAACCCCTTTGGCCAGCGTGAGCGTTTTCAGGCCATATACCCCTTATGCATAAGACAATGTGCATACTGATCCACTGCAGGCTAATTGCATTGAATTACTTACGTATCAGCAATGAATCCAGTGAGCACTCCACCCACCATGCCTCCAAAGCAGTATATGGCGACAGCTATGGACCACACACGGACCACCTTCGGGTCTTTGGTGGCGTTTAACGACAAGTCGGTGTCGTTCATGGCCTCCTTCTGAAGCCATTCTGACATTACCTGAAACAAACAGACATTTTTGATTCATTGGGTGTTTTATTAATTTTTGCGGCAACGGCACGGCAACGGCACGACACGATATCACGATTTAACGGGGAAGTAAAATGTTCGGCGTAGTTAGACATTTTTAATTTACATTTTTTTTTTTTTTTATATAATAGTGGGCGGACGAGCAAGCGGTCCCACGTGATGGTAAGTGTTACCGCCGCCCGTGGACACCTGCAACACCGGGGGGTGTGCGGGCGCGCCGCCGACCTTGCAAAATCCTATTCACATCCAAGCTCCCCGCAAACTGTCGCGGCAATTTTGAAATGAACGTTGAGATTGTTTAACTTGAGTGATGAGCAACTCCGGAGTTAATGAATCAAAAGAGTTGAATCCGCGAGCGGAGCAGTATCCCTCAATTGTTCCATCGAATTGTTATTCATTCCGATTCCGACGCCGATCATGATCGTGAGTGTAATCGAGCATCGGCACTTGTCGGGGGCACAGAATCGAGATGCAACGATGGCATGACCTTTTTTTTTGCTTATGCAACAAGCATTAGAGAGAGGGAATGAAACGCTCTCGGAAGGTGATTGAGTAGGTGACTCAAAAGAGTTAAGGAGTAACTAAGAGGAGTCGGATCCGCAAGCGGAGCAGGATTAAGTGAGTTAAAACACTCCGAGAAGTCTTGATTACCCATCATTAATGACAAGTGTTTAATGTGTTAGTTTTAATTCAGTTTATATACTCGTATTTACAACAAAAAAAAATTTATATACTAGTGGGCGGACGAGCAAGCGGTCCCACGTGATGGTAAGTGTTACCGCCGCCCATGGACACCTGCAACACCAGAACTCCATATCGTAGCTTAATGGAAAGACCTCTTGAGGCAGTTTGTTCCACAGCCTACGGGTTCGCGGTATAAAGTAATTTTTGGACCAAACAGTGCGCGACACAGTATCAGTATCGAGGAAATGCGGATGGACCGTACTTCTGTGACGGGAGGTGCGCTTGTAGAAACCCGAGGTGGGAATTATATTAAACAGTTCTTCAGAGCATTCCCCATTGTACAGGCGGTAGAACACACAGAGAGACGCAACGTCTCTCCGACAAAATGAATAACAATTAATTAATGCACGCCTCTTGGGGCAGAACATAGGTAATGGTCGTGTTTGTTACCTATGTTTATCTATCTATAAGTACATACAATAAAACAGTAAAAGGGTTGAGCCTGTACACTAACTTAATTTAAAAACAAATAAATTAGTGGTCTCTTTAGAAGCTACAGAACCAAAATCAGTAGTTTTTAAAAATATTGTCTGTATCTGTATGTCTGTTTGTTTGAGCATCACTTAAAAACTACTGAACGGATTTTGATCGGGTTTTCACTAATGTTTAGCAATGTATAGTATGTATACATTAGTCACTAATGTATATACTCCTTATGTAGGTATGTCACATAAGTATACATACATGTATCCGGAAGTATCCGGAAGGAAAACTAGAAAAAGCGCAAGGAAGTTGTTATAGAGGAAAATAAAAAAATGACTTAATAGAATTACTCATAAAACCACTGGATGGATTTTCATCCGTGAAATCCAGCATGTCGGTGCTTTTACACGTGTTAAAAATCTTTTACAGCTGCTCAGTCGACGCGAGCGAAGCCGCGGGCAGAAGCTAGTAATACAATATAATACGTCCAAGTCCAATATAATCCAAGTATTTTAGTTTTAGTAGCAGATGCCGTCAATATCTTCTCGTTATTTATCTTATAAATATAGAATGCGAAGTTTTTGCTTTGAGACGATAACATCCGCACTCGAAACTTCACAAATGGCGTTAACGGCCACGATATATAAATTATAAAATCAATCAACGGTAAAATATGCTGTGGACGTCCACGATATTATCGTCCCGTGACTAAGGTTACCGTTTTATAGGCATCTGCCGCATTCGACAGGCATTCAAAGCTTCAGACCGGCGTGCGGAATGCCGCAATGCTGGAACAGATATACAGATAAACATACAGACAATATTTTTAAAAACTACTGATTTTGGTTCCGTAGCTTCTAAAGGGACCCCTTAACTAATGGGTTAGAAACAGGCATTTTGAAAATTCGCTGTGCTTTTGTTTTGATTATCACGAACACAACTCACGAGAAACACTATGAAGTTTAATAAACTATCACAATTAAACACAAAACGCTTAATACACAATTTTTACCATAATCAAACGAAAACTCACAACTCGAGTTTTCGCCAAAAAGTGCGTTAAAATTGCTCTCCTCTAGTACCATTTTAGACTGACCCACCTTTCTTTCCTCTCTTCTCGTCTGTTCTCTCTTTAAAAAACTTACCCCTTGAGGTGCGTTGAGGACGCCCGTGTTGTACCCATGCTGGAAGGCCGACCAGCACGCTGAGGATATTACGGCGAAGACCAATCGGGAGTTTATAGCCTGCAAGTAGATAAACATACTTATTACAATGTTTTTTATAGAATCAGAATTAGGGTACCTTAACATACCATCAGCGTATGTCTCTCCATTGCTAAATATAGATATTTTCCAAAGATCGTCGCTACACACGATCTTAGTATGTTCAGATCCAACTACCACCGGCGAACTTCTTCAAGTCATCGATGCACATTGGGGTTGTTAAGGATATGCTATTTCAGATCCAGATACGGATACTCTATACTCTACTATACTCTATATATTGTATACTCTTTTACCGGTTTGGGTTACCTGGTACTGGCAAGAAATAGTTCTGAATTAGGAGCATGTGAGGCATGAAATAGTTCTGAACCTATAGGGTAGACAGGGTCTCGAATGGTCTCGAATGCACCGAGAGCTTAAAGTGGAAGACGTGTCAGTCCACGTGTCCCACTATAAACTCTAGAAGGCTAGAAGAAAGTAACCGGTAGGGACTGCACGAGAAGAACAGAAGACCGTGTGTGGTGACGGTCCTTGGAAAAGGCCTACCTATATCCAGCAGTGGAGAAACACACGCCGATTGTGAGCGCCTTCTGCGCTCGCGCTAAACCAAATATTACTATAGAAAGACTACGGCCACAAGAATTTTAGTCATTTTGAAAAATAACACATGGTGCGGTATGGGAAAGATATTGTACAAGTACGTACACTCGGTGTACAATGAGGTACTGGCAGAATATCTACGCTGCTAATGTAAGTTACATTGACAAATCATTGTACGCCCGTGGGGTATATTTCAGCGGAGCTTACCATCAGAGTCGGCTCTAGCCCATGTTGCGCCCGGGTGCAATCAATACCCTGGCGCCCTCTAGTAGGCTCTTTGGAGGCGTCGCAAGCGGCGCTCGGCGCCCCCTAAGACCCTGCACCATAAGTAAAGCTGGCACTGCTTACCATTATATGTATTTATACTGCTTACCATGTATAAATAAATCATTAGATTCTGCTCCGTAGCATCATAATGAGTCTGATAACCTTATCGTCACCGTGACACACAGTCAAGGATTGAACTGGATAAGGTAGTATAAAATTTATGTATGTCTCTGTGTTGTGTTGCGTCAAATAAAACATTTTCTTTCTTTCTTTTTACTAGAAAATAAAAACCAGAAGTTTCCCCTCACCTCTTTTACCTTTTGCATGTTATTTTAGAGCCCCCTCACGTTCACGTGAGGGGGCTCTAAAATAACATGCAAATAAGCGGGCAATTTAATACAAAGTGTGTTTACTTGTTGGAGACAGGAAGTAATTGATAATGCGAATAATATCTGTGCCCCCCTGTACGTACGACGCAGGTCGAGCTATACTGTTGGTGAGTGCGTAGATGGATTACTTATTATATGTTAGATTGCACTTTATTCGGATGCGTACAATTACTGGAAGCTAAAAGAGCGGAAACTGTGTTGCCAAAACAATGATATTTTTGATGTTGCAAACACTGGTAACAGCACTGACTATTATCTTCGCAAGTCTTCGACGGAAGTACGTACGTTGCCTTGTGCATGCGGGATGTATGACGGCGATTCCACTCTTTTAGAGGTGGTGTAGTTCCTCAGGGCTTGTGGCTTTGGTCATAAGTAACCGGGGGAAGTGATTGAATGGCCCTGTGGTGTATGAATGGCCCTGTGGTGTATGAATGGCCATGTGGTGTATGAATGGCCCTGTGGTGTATGTGTGGCCCAGTGGTGTATGAATGGCCATGTGGTACATGTGTGGCCCTGTAGTGTATGTGTGGCCCAGTTGTGTATGAATGGCCCTGTGGTGTATGAATGGCCCTGTGGTGTATGTGTGGCTCAGTGGTGTATGAATGGCCCTATGGTGCATTGATGGCCATGTGGTGTATGTGTGGCCCAGTGGTGTATGAATGGCCCTATGGTGTATTGATGGCCTTGTGGTGTACGCCAGCTTTTATTTAGAATAGCACCATTCCAATCTTGCCGCGGGGGGGGGGGGGGGCGCAAAAAGTGACCAAGCGACAATAAATCCGGCTGGCTACCAGCAGCACTGAAAAACTACATTATATATTTATGAGTGGACTCGCCAACCCGCTCGGTCAGCGTGCCACAAGCAGCAGTGGAAATTTAATGAGCTGGTTAGGGTTATACGGATTTTCACTTTTTTGGAAATTTTACACGACAAATTGTCAAGTGGAAATGCATTCTCAGATCCGGTCATTTATAATTAGCTCGACTCCGGCGCCGACTGCATAACATAATAACGTGTTTGCTTTATAATAAATTCCACGCGTACGAAGTCGCGGGCACAGCTAGTCTATACTAATATAATAAAGGGATAAAATTGTGTGTTTGTTTGTGGGTATGTTGGGGGTAATCTCTGGAACTAGTGAATCGATTTCAAAAATTCTTTCACAAATAGGAAGCTACATTATCCGTGTTTAATATAGGCTATATTTTATTTTGAAATTTAAAAAAAAAAACCTTATAAACCGAAGCGAAGCGAGGGCGGGTCGCTAGTCTACACTAATATTATAAAGAGAAAAGATTTGTATTTTTGTATGTTTGTAACGAATAAACTCAAAAACCACGGGACCGATTTCAAAGATTCTTTCACCATTAGAATGCTACATTATCCCTGAGTAACATAGGCTATATTTATTAATAGAAAAATTAGGGATCCCTCAAAATGAAATGGCTATATTTTATTTTGTAATTTTGAAAAAAAATCTTATTAACCAAAGCGAAGTGGGGGCGGGTCGCTAGTGTGATATAGAGAGAAATGTGTCGACTGATTGTTTCTGAAGCGAAACCGCTGAAGCTACCTATAAAGAAACATTGGACAGTACTATACATCAGGGCCGTCTTTACCAGGGGGTGCAAGGGGTGCGGTGCACCCCTGGCGCCCCGCGCCCGGGGGCGCCTGTCGAGCGCTGAATTCAGTGCCGGCTTTACCTATGGTGCAGGGGGTGCGGTGCACACGGGCGCAGGGTCTTAGGGGGCGCCGAGCGCCGCTCGCGACACCTCCAAAGAGTTCAAAACGCCTACTAGAGGGCGCCCTGCACCCGGGCGCTACATGAGCTAGAGCCGGCGCTGCTATACATTGTATACTTAAAAGCAACTTACTAAATAGATTTCCCAAAATTCATCCCTTGAAGCGATAACGAAAAAGTGATAACACTGCAGTAACAAACAAACGGGAAAGATCTCTACTCTGACGTCATCAAATGTCGCATATTTTATTGAACTTAACAAAAGATAACTTAACTTAACTTGAAATAGATTGTGACAATAACACAGCAACAATGGAGAAATCCACCGAGTTCAGAACAAGCGGATGTTTGTATTAAAATTAAAATATACGATAAAATGGTATGGTGAAATGTTTGGTTTAAATCCGTTGGAAAATGACCGAGATTTAAAGATTCGCTGCGATTCTCGATCCGTCCACGCGACGCGCTACTCGCGATGACGTCACGTTCCCGTTATCGTTAAAAGATCTTATCTATACATATAAAAAGAGAAATCGAAACCGCTGCAGCTAGAAACATGAAATTTGCACGGTGGATAGGCTTTATAATTTACGAGCATACGGCATACGAGCATACAGTCCACCTGGTGGTAAGAGGATACTGTCGCCCACAGACATCCGCGATACATGCTAACATTAGTCCAAAATGACAAACGTTGGCACGCCCCCGGATGCGCTGCCTACCTTTGGCAATATACGAATGGATTTGGAGAAAGGGTTGGAAAAATGGGGAGGGATAGGATGGGAATGGGCTCTGGCACATCTCACTCACTACCGAAATACGTACGTACATTAGGGAAATAAGATAAAGTAGGAAATGCAGTACATTTCAAGGTAGTCTTCTGTGAGAGAGGGTAGTAACGTGGCCAGTCGAGCGCGCCCAGCGGCTGTTGGATTGCAGCATGCACTCTCCCCCTCAAGATCCACTATTGAATGATTTTTAGAAATTCTTACCGGGAAAAGAGAGAAAAAAATGAGAACAATTTTTTTTAGTAAATGCCTGTATCTCGAGAACTACGAGTATGTAAGCTAGAGACGTGAAACTTAACATACAGTTTTCTCATTTGAAATAATTAAATACGTGTATCGGATTTTTTTTGATATGGATCTATAAAATGGAGGGGTGGTTTTCGACGCAAAATCTCAATATCTCAAGAACTACGTATTTAAGTTAAAGACATGCAAATTAGCATTGTGTGTTTGTTTGTGGGTGGTATGTTGGGGGGTAATCTCTGGAACTACTGAACCGATTTCAAAGAATCTTTCACAAATAGAAAGCTACATTATCCGTGTCTAATATAGGCTATATTTTATGTTGTAATTTTGAAAAAAAAAAAAAAAAACGAAACGTAGCTAGGGCGGGTCGCCAGTTTGAAATACACGTGTTTTAATGATTTTCAAAATTCTGTCAGAAAGCTAAAATCCACATTATATATGGAATCATAATTAAAAGCAATTAAGATTTGGGCAACAACTAGTCTGTTGACATAAATATAATATGTAAATGGGTAGACTTACTGGTGGTGTGTTTAAGGTCACTGCGGGTATTGCAGGTACCAAGTTACTGAAAGTTATCCGACAACATGGGATAGCCTGGTGAATAAGTAGGTACCAGGATAAACGTGCTCTAGGTATACATGATTTAAACAATATTCTCGACATTAAGTTGTCTAATATTAGGTACTAATTTGTAGTCACTCTACTCAGTATCTACACGTTTTCGCAAAAGTTGTAGGATTGATATATTATTAAATAGTGGCTCGATAAACAAAATGACTCACCTTATAGAATTTTAGTTAAGTTTGTACTCGGCTATAGGCCATAGGTGCCATAACATACCTACTATTTGGGAAACCAGCGACTTCAAAATGTAACTTATTATATAAAATTCATTCATTTATTTAAATTATTATTCTTATTATTAAAAATGTATTCAAAATGTACTCGAAATCTATGTATATTTCGAAAGTGTTCTTTTTTTGCAAATTCTAAGAGAAGCAAAGTCGAATTTAGGGGTCATCTGGAAAATAAGGCCAAAATGGCATCCAAAAAGCTCGGTGTGCTGAACAGAGCGAAGCGGTACTTCACCCCTGGGCAACTCCTTCTGCTTTACAAAAGCTCAGGTGAGGCCTCATATGGAGTATTGCTCTCATCTCTGGGCCGGCGCACCGAAATACCAACTGGACCCATTTGACTCCATCCAACGACGTGCTGTTCGTATTGTCGACGATCCCACTCTCACGGGCGGTTCAGAATCCCTCAGCAGTCGGAGAGACGTTGCGTGTCTCTGTGTGTTCTACCGCCTGTACAATGGGGAATGCTCTGAAGAATTGTTTAATATAATTCCCACCTCGGGTTTCTACAACCGCACCTCTCGTCACAGAAGTGAGGTCCGCATTTCCTCGATACGGAGGTGTCGCGCACTGTTCGATCCAAAAATTACTTTATACCGCGAACCCGTAGGCTGTGGAACGAACTGCCTCAAGAGGTCTTTCCATTAAGCTACGATATGGGGTTCTTCAAGAGAGCTGTGAATAGGATTTTGCAAGGTCGGCGGCGCACCCGCATGCCCCCTGGTGTTGCAGGTGTCCACGGGCGGCGGTAACATTTACCATCACGTGGGACCGCTTGCTCGTCCGCCCACTTGTATATAAAAAAAAAAATAGTGAAGGGCTTAACAGTTATTACAATATAGTTTCTTCTCTAATTCGTGATGATATCAAACATTTAAAATATATAGGTACGGTACCATTATTTTTTTGTGCAACAGTTGTGTTACGTGCACTTTAGGTAAACAACCAAAGTAGCTACTAAAAATGAGCGGTTCCAGACTTCCATTTAATGTGATAACTGAGATCTCGGTAAACCTCCACTATGATTCAGGGCCACCTTTCAAATCGTTATAATTTCTTTAATTTGCTTTTACAAATTGCTTCCACGTTTTTTTTTTCAACCGTTGCTAAATCCTGTACTTAATTCGTTTATCGATTCTCAGGTATGGCCGGCCCTCAATCGAAACTCACATATTGAAAGATATTGCAAAATACACATGCATTTATTTATGAAAATATATTAAATGGCATACGTACATATTTAAAGAATATAGGATAAAAAAAAACGTGTGCGGTCAGGGGATCCCCGTCAGGATCGAAGATCCTCACGCATTTTTTTAAACTCCGAATGTAATTCGAAATAAAATCTGTATGTGTATACCGAAATTTACCGAATACCGACGAACTGACACGATCGCAAGAATCGCGACCATATCGTGTCCGAGCGAGAGAAAGGCGAGAAAGATAAAGGCGTATGGAGGATGTAAAAATCTTATGTGACGTTACATTTTCTCTCGAATCACACCTACCGCAAGCCGCGTAAAGAAACTTAGTTCCAAAAATGAAATTATTATAAGCCTATGTCTCTCCACTCCTGGATATAAGCCTCTCCTAAGGCTCGACACCATACACAATACTCCGCTCTTTTCATGCAGCTAGCACCGGTGAATTTCTTCAAGTCGTCGGTTCACTTGGTCATTATTAAAAGGTTGGAAATTATAAAATAACATTTGTTACGTAATCATTTGCTAAAAATGGAGAAAAACCAAATGTCAAACACACGTGACATGAGATCATTGCCTAAAATTTTATGTTAAAAGAACATGTGTTCGGATTATGTCATCGACGTGCACGAACTTTCGGTTATGGGTTTTAAGTGTTTTGCAAGATAATACTTATATTACTTACACCTAAGCTTCTTTTCAAATTGTAAGTAGTTTTTAATTAGTTTTTCTGTTTACGCTAATTCCATTTCGCGTAAAAAGAACTTGGGGTCTTATTATTCATCTTATTAGGGGTGATGAGGGGCCGTTCAAGTATTACGTAAGCACCAAAGGGGAGGGGGGGGGGGTTCTTTGCTTTGTTTATTTTTGATGGCACGGGGGACGGGGGGGTTAGAATGGCGATTACGTCAGCAATATTTATTTATTTACTGTCGTATTTTTTGGCAAAATTTAGTAGGTTCTGATTAAATAAATAACAATAAAGAAACTTGAACAGATTTTGTAAAAATTATATCAATTGCTTACGTAAACATGGGGGGGGGGGGGGTAGGTGTTTTTTGATAGTTTATTAAATTTCAAAGTGTTTTTGTGCGTTATGTTTTTCATGTGGTTCCAAGGAGTCCTCTTCTGTGCTCAATGAACCTGAACGAATCCTTTAGAAAGTATGTATATTCATCACCTTCTCGTATAATATAATGTAATATTTTAAAAAATATAAGCGACTAAAACCTTTAGATGTCTAAATTTCTAAACCAGAGGTAGGTACATTGAAAATTAAAGCGTGCATTGGATTAAAGTACAGCTCAATAGCTCTAGTCAACGCACGTATTTGAAAAAATGAAAAAAAAAAAACATTTTTGGTCACAAGTAAGAGATGAGAAGTGTTAAGATGAAAATTAAGAAGTTTTACAAAAAATAATTGTAAATTTTATAAAAATAAACAACAGAAAATACTGAAAGTGGCAACAAATTTTTATGTGGGTTAGGTTTAGGTTCTGTCTTAGGTTATGGGTAACTCCGGATTCAATGAATCAAAAGATCAATTCCGGCTAACTGTTATCGACTCCGAGGAGTTGTTTATTCCTTTCATATTTGGATTGCTGAATTACAAGAAAGAACGTGATCCAAAGCGAATGAGCCGCTCTCAGGCTCTTATAAAATTTATGTAGGTGAATCAAAGGAGTCAAGGAATCGTTAACAGTCGGATCCGCGAGCGGAGCCGAAACACTCCGAGGAGTCGTGAATACCCACGACTAGTTCTCTGGTGATAATAAGATATAGGAGTAGGTACGGCGATTTGGTTTTAATATTTTTAGTAATTTCTAATTATTTACTTTGTTGTTCAAAAACAGTGTATGCTTCTTATTTAGTATTTGTTTGCTGCTCGTTTTAATACAAGCCTTAATACGTTGTAATACGTTTTAATTTTATAGGCTTCTATTTAAACATGCATTAAAAAGATACAAAATGAGCATTTTATATTCTAAATCGGGTCTAAACGCGTATAATAATTATTATTATTCCTTTATTATACGCGTTCAGACCCGATTTAGAATATAAAATGTGTACAAAACGCGAAACTTTAAAAAGATATATCCAACAATTAATACAATAAATTGTGTAATAAATGTTCGCGTCTATGTAAACAACGGTAGTTTAGGTGAACGGTTTTATCGCAGACGTATGTAGAGCAAACAGTAAGGAGTTTACATTACACACCCCTGTGAATTAAAACAAAGACAATAAGATTTTATTGTTGATTTTAAGTTCTTAAATAATACATTGAAAATACTCGTTTGAATCTGCCAGCTGAGAGGTTAAGTATACCAATAGATAGTAACTAACAAAATGCGACTTTTGTCTATATGAACATTGGTGCACGCGGGATTCGGTGCGGTTCTTACACTACTCTCACAGACTACACATATACACCGTTCCCGCAGGCGGAGACGAGGACGTCACCATCGCTACACCGTGAACGCACAGCGGCCATCAGCCAACACTTTTACCAGGTATCGGCACGTGCCTGGGCGCTTTTCATCTACTCGCGATCCCGCGATACCCTCCCAAAGCAACGCCCTAAGCCGAGGGCCCTTCCTTCCGCCGGTCTACCGGCGGAGGAGCCCTTAGGCTCGTTGCTGCACACTCTTTGCTCCTGGCTGAGTGCCTTCTGCGCTCTCCCTAAACTATACATGTCCGGTGACTCTTGAAAGGCCATTAGGGCCACAAGAATTTAGACATTCTGAAAAAAAGCGGGAGCCGGCGCTTGCGTATTATTATCAACAAAACAACTTATTAAAATTATAATTATTTAATTCCATATTTGGATTATACACTTATTTTCTAAAATGTGAGAATACAAATTAGGTACAAAACGGTCTGGCCCAGAATCACATATAATCTCCTATTCTAAAGTCTTGTTTCCAACCATAAAATCCCTCCTTTTATCTTGACAGCCAGAACAACGGTAACCCGCTTTCCAATTGTGTTGACATAACAAAAAATATATTCTAAGAATTATTTTTCACAGATATTATAATGAAACGTTTTAATGGAAACATTTATATAAAAAATAAATGTCTTACATAAGAAAAGATCTTACTTCCGACTGTCCGATGCCTTTTTTCTCTGCTACAGATTATATAAACATAACTATGCTGAAAAAAAAACCTTTGACGTAAAGGCAATAGACTCTTCTATTAAATAAAATGTATATTCAACAATCTGCACTGGGCCAGTGTGATGAATTGTGTCCTGAAACCCTCTTGTAATTACTAGGGGAGGCCTTACAGTGGGACGCTATAGGCTTATATGGACTATCGTCGCTTTGAAATAAGTGCACTGGAAATTAATGGCATTCTTGTATGCGGTCGCGATCCGATACTAAGAAGTCGTATCAGTCTCCGGATACTTGAAGTATCGTATTACTGGCGGTTTAGTCGACTGCGAGCAAGGATATAATTTTGTGGTGGAAGAACGGCGTTGACTTTTCTTGTTCATTGCCGAAACGCTTCTTTTTTTCTCATTAGCCGAGGATGACAAATAATGGCACGTACCTGGATGCGCCGTCTACCTTTGGAGATTAAAGAAAGTATTTGGAGGTCAGGAAAATGGGGAAGGATAGGATATGATGTGGGATGGGAATTGACTCTGGCATATCTAGAACTCACTACCGAAGCACGTACGTACATTCGGGGAATAGGATAAAGTAGCTGTACAAACCGCTTAATATAAAATTACCCGTGAGTTCAAAGTGGTGGAAGCACGGGTCGTGATTATCGTGAACCTTATACCGTGAACAGATAAGTTGTGGAACGAATTACTCTGTTCATTTCTGAGCTATTCGGCATATTTTAAATAATCTATACATATAATAAAACTGTAAAAGGGTTGAGTCCGTACATCGACTTAATTTATAAAAAGTAAAATTGGGCGCCTCTTAAATTTTAAAAACAGTAGTTTTTTAAATTTTTGTTCGTATATTTGAGCGTCATGCAAATACTACTGCACGGATTTTGATCGGGTTTACACCAATGTATAGCTAAGTATCCTGAAGGAAAACTGTTATCTGTCATCTTCATATGACACAAGGACGTTGAGTTATAGAGGAAAATAAAAAATAACAATAGAATTACTCAAAAACTGCTTTCATAGGTGTTAAAAATCTTTTACAGCTACTTAGTCCATGCGAGCGAAGCCGCGGGTTGAAATTAGTTATAAATAACGCCACACTCAATGACCCACATTAGGATTCCCTGTGTCGTGGGCCCAGAGATATGTATACACAAAGACAAACGCACACGGTGGGATTTTTCAAATGTGTCCGGGTTTTTTTTTAAGAAAGGCGGAATTCACGACAACGGTGCTTTTTTTCGAAATGGCTAAATTCTTGTGGCCCTAATGGCCTTTCAAGAGTCACCGGACCTGTATGGTTTAGGGCGAGTGCAGAAGGCGCACAGCCAGGAGCAAAGTGTGTGCAGCAACGAACCAAAGGGCTCTCCCGCCGATAAACCGGCGGAAGAAACGGACCTCGGCTTAGGGCGTTGCTTTGGGCCCTCCCAAAGCAACGCCAAAGCAACCGACCCCGGGATCGCGAGCCGGCGAGAAACGCCCAGGCACGTGCCTATACCTAGTAATAGCGTTGGCTGAAGGCCGGTGTGTGTTCACGGTGTGGCGAGGGGGACGTGCTCGTCACGACGGTGACAGGTTGTATAAACAATTCCAGATTGTCAACAAAAAAATAGTTTATATTCAGTGCGTCCGGGATTACGAACGTAATGTTCTGGGTATTTGGGTCACGATTTTAGTTTCTTTAATTTTGGATTGCAACCTTACATACAGTTTCCCTTTTTAATACTTAGTTTTATAAGCATTACTTACTATTTACTATTCTCGTGTTTATTTGTAAATTCCTATTACATTTGCGATACCTATTATTTTCTAAATAACCCCTGCAATTTGAGGTAAATTTACAGTAAGTAAATTCTTACAATTTTTCCTAATAATCTATATACGCGGGTGACACCGATCAGCTTTGAAAATTTAATGGCGTTTGACAAGCAAAGAGTTCCATTTTCAAAATTCGAATTTGTTTTTTTTTTCTATCGTATTGTACAGTACTCAGTTCTAAGAACATTTAGTTTGACCTATTGTATTTAAAGAGAAATGTCCCGAGTGATCTGTCTGACTACCGGTGACACTTGAAAGGCCACTAGGGCCACAAGAATTTAGCTATTCCGAAGAAGAAAAAAAGGATCTGTCTGACTGATTGATTCATCATCGCTGAGCAGACATCGTTGAAGCAAGAAACATGAAATTTGGGCAGTAGTTTCCTTTTATGACGTAAGCATTCACTGCCAAGGGATTTCTTGAAATTCAAGAACCTTTAGGGATAAAGGGGTGAATGTCAGTTTGCATAAAGATTAAAGAACGGATTGGGAGAAAGGGTTGGGAAAATGGGGACTAATAGGATGGGATGGGAATGCTGACATATCTCACTCACTACCGAAACACGTACTTTCATTGGGTAAATACGATAAAATACGATGAGAGAGGGGTAACAGTCTAGTGCGTTCAGCAGCTGTTGGAATGCAGCGTACACTTTCCCCTACACAAGTACTAGTGTAGGTACTATATTAGGGTAATTTCTTAAAACTATATACCACAAATAAACAAAGTAAGTATATGTTATTTTAAATAACAAAGTAATCACTTTATTGAACTGTAACGTAACAAGGATCCGGGCCGGTCACGTGCACTGATAACGCTTATCATAAATGCAACGTTGCGTCTGCTCCGGTCGGTGCTGCGTCGGTGACCGTCACACATGGCCCATAGGGACAAGACTATGGTCAACAATTTTTTTTTTTAATATTCTTGACTGGAATGTGCTATCAGATTTAAATCACAGCGCCAAGGCTCTGATGGAAGGTCAGTCAAGAAATTCTAAGAAAGTTAAGATAGAACTTAATCCTAAGAAAAGTAAACTTTTTTTTACGAAACGTTACGTTAACGAATTTTTAACGAACGTTACGTTGCGTTTTTTTACGTAAACGAGTTTTTTTGGAGGATAAATGTAATTGTTGAGAATGATGAGTTACTGATCAGAGTTTTCAATGGTAAATGCATTATAGTTATTGCAAATCTCTTTTTTGGGTTTTGTCTTCTTCCTTGTATGAAGGAGTTCCAGTGTGTGGCAGTTCCTAGTAAACGACATAATTAATAAAACGCGCGTGTATTACATACTTGTATATCAATAACAGCTTACATGAATAAAATTCCCCGCAGAACACTGATAGGATTTAAAGGCAGATAAAAGAAAGAAAGAAATTTATTAGAGCCGGGTGACATTACACACTATTAATAATAATACAATATAGTCCATTGAACACAAAGGTGTCACCCATCAGACGGGCCAAACTCAGCATGTGTTGCAGCAAGAACTGCAGCGATGATTTTTTAATTTTTTTTTATAAACAAGTGGGCGGACGAGCAACCGGTCCCACATGATGGTAAGTGTTACCGCCGCCCATGGACACCTGCAGCACCAGGGAGTATGCGGGCGCGCCGCCGACCTTGCAAAATCCCATTCATAGCTCTCTTGAAGAACCCCATATCGTAGCTTAATGGAAAGACCACTTGAGGCAGTTCGTTCCACAGCCTACGTGTTCGCGGTATAAAATATTTTTTAGACTGAACAGTACATATTTTTTTACATATTTCTAGAATATGTCTAACTGGACTTATTAGCTTGCGAATATCCTGAGCTGGACTTATTCGCAGACGGTTTGCTCACTTTCAAGAACAACTTTTGAGGGGGAGAGTGCACGCTGCAATCCAACAGCCGCTGGGCGCGCTCGACTGGCCACGTTACCCCTCTCTCACAGAAGACTACCTTGAAATGTACTGCATTTCCCATTTTATCGTATTTCCCTAATGTACGTACGTGTTTCGGTAGTAAGTGAGATGTGCCAGAGCCCATTCCCATCCCATCCTATCCCTCCCCATTTTCTCAACCCTTTCTCCAAATCCATTCCTATATCTCCAAAGGTAGGCAGCGCATCCGGAGGCATGCCAACGTTTCTCATTTTGGACTAATGTTGGCATGCATCACGGATGTCTATGGGCGACAGTATCCACTTACCATCAGGTGGACTGTATGCTCGTCTGCCGAATTCTTACATAAAAAAAATAAATAAAAAAATAAAAAAAAAACAGTCAACCACGCTCTGACTATAGAGTATAGAGTATAGAGCGTTATTATCACCTCTCCTTTTGCTCTGTTCTCACTCATTTCACTTTCTTTTTTTATATACTTTTAATTATCCACTAGCTCGTTTATGATTAAATTATGTTAAAATGTTAATCACGCTGTCGTCACATTATTGAGATGTCAATGAGATTACAGACGTACTAGATTAAATTATGCATTGATACGTTGGTAACTTTTTTTTATAGAAAAATTCGTCAGACGTGCATACAGTCCACATGATGGTAAGTGGATACTGTCGTCGATAGACATTCGCGATACATGCCAACATCAGTTCAGAATCAGCCAACGGATGCGCTGCCTACCTTTGCAGATTATGGAATGGATTGGGAAAACGGGGAGGGAGAGTATGGGATGGGAATGGGCTGTGGCATATCTCACTCACTAACGAAACACGTGTGGGAATGCAGCATGCACTCTCCCTCTATCAGTTTGTTTTGTGATGGAAAATAAATACAATAAAATAGTTGATGTATTGAAGATTTTGCGTCATTTCCGTTAAAACTGGGCAATAAACCTTTTTTTATGTATTTTTAATTTGTCGTTGCAAATATTCTCCGCAACGCGGGCCTTTCTTTTTTTAGTTTTTTTTTCATATATAATCGGTCGCCACGTATAGAAAAACGAAACAAATCTATACTAATATAATAAAGTGGTAAAATTGTGTGTTTGTAGGTTAGTTAATCTCTGGAACTACTGAACCAATTTTAAAAATTTAAATATTAATTAAATTTTAAAAATTTAAATGTTAATTTAATTTTTAAAATGGGTAATGATAATGATTAGACACGGATAATGATCTGTATCTAATATAGGCTATATTTTACTTTGAAATTTTGAAAAAAAAAGAAACTTATAAACCGAAACGAAGCCAGGGCGGGTCGCTAGTTATTAATAAATTAGTGCGATGACATATATACGAAGTAAGACACAATTTCGTTTTTCTATAATTTCGATAACACGTTTTACGTAAACTGTGCCAAAGTCTTCAAGTCCTTGTTACTTACGGATCGCTTTTATCGTGTCTGCATACTTTTATCAAAGTCATATTTTACAGTTAATTAGTAGAGCGTGAAGAGATTGTAAATAAATATATATTATACTTACTGAACAATGGCCTACAAGTTCTACTTACAAATCAAGGTTTTTGTATCCTACACCGCCTTTGGCTTTGTCTGTAAATACTTATGTAGTTATTTATTTAAAAGTAACTGTCTTTGCAAACATTTTTCGCTTAGACTTTAAATTTAATAACTTCCGCGGGTTCCCGGAATTCTAAATTTAATTCCCGGAAAAGCGGAAGTTATTCAAAATGATTAATTTGGTTCGTTAGAAACAATAAAAAATATAAATAGGTACTAATTTATTTTAATACTTCGTGTACTTTATCATTAAATATCACGAACCGTGAACTATTGAAAAAAAAATGGCTACGATAATAAAAATATTATAAACTGGACGTTACCAAGACTACATACAATAGGTAACTGTACGCGTATAATTTAAAAGTAAAAGTAGGTAAACAAACGGATTGAACGGAAGACGTGGGCTGTATGTAAAAACAGACCTTTGCTTCACAAACATAAATCTATACCATATAAATCGTAAAATATATGTCTGTACATGAAATATTTATTGAAAAACGTCATTGCAGTGTAAAGTACATGTGATATATTTAAAATGTTTGAAATTTTTGTCTGTCTCTCTGAACGCGCATCACATAACAACTGCTGTACGGATTTTAATGAAACTTGGCATAGCTTATGTGGTGAGTTAACATTTAGGGTATATACTACATTTTATCCAGATAAATTATAAGATATCCAGTTCCTAGAGAAATAATAACAAGTTCACGCGAACAAAGTCGCCGGCACCGCTAGTTACAAAATAAAAGTAAACAAAAAAACTTGCCGTCATCCTGTTCTTGGAAAAAGTTTATCCAAACAAGTTCGACCACACACACGGGAATCTATTAAACGTACTTTTGTAACACAAAATAATACTTTTCCAGTTTTTTTTTCACTATAAATATGTAGTTAAATAAATAGTATTTTTTAACTGTCACTTTTGTGTCTTTTTGTTTTTTAGAGTAGCCCTCGCGTCGAACGTTCGTTTCGAATGTGATTCGAATTTCAAATGGAATCGCGCGGGTCGGTGGAGCGTCGCGGGAACCGTGAATGGTGGAATGTGACGTCATACTACAACCGGTTAGTCAACTTGGTACTCTGTTGTCTCAGCTATGTAGCGCTTGAAATTGTTGTATAATTTACTAGCTTTCACTTGCGTCTTTGCTTATTAACAATTATTTTTATTGTGTAATGGGCGAGCAGCATTACTACCGGTATGCCTATCTTTTACTAGCTCACCAGCTAGTAATAAAATATATTAATATATTTAACACTGAGAAAGACGGAAGATAGTGGGTGATGGGCTGGTGGCGAACTGTGGGGCAGGCCCATAACCAGAAGCGTCGTCGGGATACCGCGTGACGGTGTGACCAATAACTCGAAGAGTCGTATAGGCTCGCTTCAAAATGTACACACGGCGTTGTTCGTGTGATCGATCAGGCAACACGGTATTATGAACACCAATTTATTTATAAGAGAGCCACACTGAAACTTTCCGAAATGAATAAGAATAAAATTCAGCGAATGGCCAAAAATCAATTTATTGTTTCTCAGAATATTCTCCGTGAGCGTTAATACACTTTTTCAAACGATTAACCCAATTTCCATAACATTTATTCCACTCTTCCAGCCTCTTCTAGCGATGAAAATCGTTGACCGCGTAATTGGTTCTTAATTTTTGGAAACAAGAATTAGTCACAATGTGCCAAGTCTCTATGGAGGATGGCTCATGAGTTCTACGTTTTCCGCCTTTAAAAAGTCGTTTGTCTGTTTGGGCGTATGAGAGCTGGCATTGTCATGATGCAAGATTATGCGGCGTTTACGGTTGTTTTTACGGAGTTCGTCAATAAAGCAAATGGTCATCTACCAGTTTTTCTAAAAAAAGAAGCGATCATCTGCTTCGCGGCACTATGCACATGCGCCACTTTGGTGGGGTTCCAAATACTTGAGACCCAAATGGTCGATTGCTGCTTTGTTTCGGGGTCGTAGCTGTAAATCCATGTTTCGTCACCTGTTATTATGTTCCACACCAAATTTGACGCCCCTTCGTTGAATCTGGTAACATGGCATTGCACCAAGTGACGCGTTCCGTTTTTTGAACCTCGGACTAATTGCATAGGGTCCACCGCGAGCACAGCTTTCGCACAGTCAAATGTTTGTATAAGATTGATTGTATCTGATTCATGCCTATGCCTCAGGATGCCCGAATCTCATGGTAGGTCACATGCCTGTCCGTTTCGATCATAATATGACGCACAGCAACGATGTTTTAGTTGTTGATAGCGGTGGACGGGCGACCTTCAGGAGAATTTTCACGAGTTAAATCCATCGTAATGCAGCCATGCAATTTTTAAAATGATGCCGCAATGAATAACGAATGACTGTTAGATGAAACAAACTTTATTCTACAGCCAAAGAGTTTTATTTTCAAATATTGTAATTACTTTTTAAATATCGTTTATACAAGTGGCCAGTTCCGGAAATTTTCAGTGTGACCTAGGTATGTATACGTAATCTACAATCTTTTGTAACTTATTTAACAAATATATTGCTAGTGTTTATGTCAAAATACAGATTACACTAACAATTAAATACAGTATTTAACAGATTGTCGGCAAGTAATAGCTGATTTTCTCATTAATTATACACGTTTGTGTTTGCATTAGTGTGCCCGTGCGCGTACGAGGGTGTGTATGTGTGTACTTATTGAAGATGAGTTTTAAATTATTTGTAGGGAAATGGGTTTTAGGAGTTATAATGATTTTGATGTTTTTTAACGACTTCCATTTTTCATTTTTACTTACTTAATAAAAATATATCGAGGTCTGCCTAGTATTTATCGTAATTTTGCAGAATGCGAGAAAGGACTGAATTTCGGGGGTACCTTGTTTTGATCAGAGGAACATCAAACAACTCTGTATGCCTAGTAAAGGATGATTCACGTTACACCGTGCCGGGGTCGGGCCGTGTCACGGACGGGGCACGGTCAAAGATTTTCAAGGGTGATTCACGTTACACCGTGCCGGGGCCGGGCCGTGCTCGTGCCGTGGCGTTACCACCTTGCGTGAAAATTCTGTGAAATTCCACTTACCGATGGTATGATATGCCATACCATGATATGCTATTAGTCACATTTTGTGTGCGGCTATAGTGACACTATATATAAACCGGGCCGGGGCGGGACAGGGAAAATAATACCCACCGACATTTTGACGCCGTGCCCCGGCCCGGTCTAGCAAGGCATGGTTCATACAAAAGTATACTATAGATCTTTGACCGTGCCCCGTCCGTGACACGGCCCGGCCCCGGCACGGTGTAACGTGAATCATCCTTAATACGGTTAGTAAGGATGCCGGATACTTCGGTCAGTAGCTGAGGACAGTCGACAGTCAAATACTTTCATGAAATCTGTGTAGATCACATCAACCCAATGATCCCCATCCATGTTTTGATAAACACGGTAACACTTACCATCACGTGGGACCGCTTGCTCGTCCGCCCTCTAGTCTATAAATAAAAAATAATTAAAAAAATAATGTTTTATAAAATAGGGCCGAGGGACGGACCGCGCGAGCTGATCACGCCCGAGGGCGCGTCCATTGCTGAGGCTTCCTAAGCCGCCGCCTTCGCTGGTCGCTCACTGGGCTTTCTATAAGCGGAATTCCCCCGGTGGGCTACTACAGCAAGGGCAGTGTGAATTCTGAGGCGGTGCCACGGCCCAAAAGGGCCACTCCAGGGATGTCCGTATTGGGGGACAGAGGCGCAACTACAGAAAGGCATCCAATTGCGGTACTGCTTCCTCCGCCCCCCCTAAAGGGAGCGCGAGATGATCCCATACGCATCCAGTATCATTGTTTGACGATCATGGCTTTAAGGTATGGTATTTTTATATTTGTATTTATTTCCATGACACTGGCTTTTTTATGGAAAAATAGGCGACAGACCAACATACAGTCCACCTGATGGTAAGTGGATACTGTCGACTATAGACATCCGCGAAAATGACAAACGTGATGAAAATGACAAACAAAAAGAAAATGGGGAGGGATAGGATGGAGTGGGAATGGGTTCTGGCATAACTCACTCATTATCGAAACACACAGGTACATTGGGGGAATAAGAATAAAAGTGGGAAGAGCAGTACATTTCATGGTGGTCTTCTGTGAGCAGTCTGTGATAGTCTTCTAGCCGGCTGAAATAAATAAATAAATAATAATAATTGATTATTAAACATGATGTAGCTGTTTTTAAAGAGACAGTAAGCTTCATAAACTAAATAAGAAATCATGACTGTACAACCTTGAATAATAAAGATAAATATATACAGCGCTTTAATCGCTTATTTTCTTGTAGAGCAAACATGGAGGTGTGTGGGGGCTCGTCCTGACGTCAGACGCTCGTGTGCGTTTGGACCATTCAAACTTGACCTATACATATACTAGTTTTACTAACTAATGTATAAAGTGCAAAGGTCTTCCTAAACTGGTAATTTCGTCTCACCTGCCAGCATGACTGCGCGTTCTTTTTTTAAAATGTTTGCTTTTTTTATATATTCCTACGAGCAAAAACCGTAGGCGTACTACGAGAACATTTTGTAATAAAAGGCTCTGCGTCGATTTCAAATTTTTTTTAAATTTATTTAGAAAAAAGTACAAAATACGGTTTTGAGAAGGTCGTTGACTCGCCCAGTTACATTGTACAATCGACAACAGATCAGCCTATGTTCTTAGGAACTTTAATACATTGATAATACGAGTTAAATTCGCGTTATTAAATAATAATAATATACCTGCAGGGTATCACCGGATACCCTAGGCCCTAGAGGTATCTATACTTGATTCACATACATATGATCGTAAGTTCATATGTATGTGAATCCTCGGCCCATCCTATCAGATTAAATCAAAAGTATTTTGCTTTCATCTAAACTCGTACCACTGAGTGTTCTGCTAAAGTACAGATTTTTAAGAACTGTCACTAGGGGTCCGTTCAAGTGTTACGTAAGCACCAAGGGGGGGGGGCTTTGTTTTGCTTATTTTTGATGACACGGGGGACGGGAGGGGGGTCTGAATGGCGATTACGTCAGCAATATTTATTTACTTTCGTATTTTTTGGCAAAATTTAGTAGATTCTGATTAAATGAGAAACTTGAACAGATTTTGTAAAAAATATACCAATGCTTACGTTAGCATGGGGGGGGGGGGGGTAAGAGTTTTGCTTACTTTCGCTGATGGGGGGGGGGGGTTAAAAATGACTAAAATTCTGCTTATGTAATACTTGAACGGCCCCTAGGTCGGTAGTGAGGGAAAAGATAGATAGATAAATTCTTTATTGCACCAAAATGTGTGTACAAAGGCGAACTTAATGCTATATAGCATGCAATATAAAAAAGATCGCGAGGAAACCCACATGTTCCAGAAATAAAAAATAACGAATATGCGTACCTATCCACCCTTTCGCACTGGGCCTGCGTGGTGGATCACGGCCCGAAGCCCCCAGTCATTTACTAGGGGATGCCTGTGCCGTGGGTCATTAAAGGCTGATATTGATCTTACATAATTAATAGACATAATTAATAGACTTAGGCTGATATTACATAATTATTAATAATTCGTAGTTCGAGTTATTTAATAATATAATATGATCATTATTATTAAGTTATATTCGGAGATCGGAGTAGGTAGATTGATTTTTCGTACTTGCACCATGTCATACAGAACATGGACATACCTCTTTTCCCGAAAGGTCCGGTATTTATGGGATTGAATTAATTATTATTATTTAGTAACACTAGTTTTTTTTTTTACTTAGAATGCCGGTCACCTGTGCATGGCGTGGAGTGTTAAGAAAAAAAATATTGCTCATATTGATTCATGTCCCACCTTGCACCTAGTTCCACGTAATAATTTTGAAATTCCGTAAAAAGAGTTGATAATTTTAAAATTCCGGAATCCCGGAGGTATGTCCATATTAGCATATACGTTTGAGATCATTGACCCTAATTCAATCTACCTATTCCGATCTATGGTTATTATATTATGTAAAATTGCATTATCTATCTATTTTTTATATTGTTATCTGTTGTCTCCTTACCACCCAAAGGTTGGCTGGAAGAGATCGCTTTGGCGATAAGGCCGCCTGTTGCACTTTTCGTGTAATTGCAACATTTATTGGTGTAAAAATAAGAGTTTATCCGTTCTATCTAAATTCGATTGGTTTTCGCTACAACCTTAATGCTAACTGTATCTGAGAAAATGTTGGCTCAATTTATTGGAACGAAGTTCCTTTACGCGGCTTGCGGTAGGTGTGATTCGAGAGAAAATGTAACGTCACGTAAGATTTTTACCCCCTCCATACGCCTTTCTCTCGCTCGGACACCGTATGGTCGCGATTCTCGCGATCGTGTCAGTTCGTCGGTATTCGGTAAATTTCGGTATACACGTATGTGTATACAGATCTTATTTCGAATTACATTCAGTTTAAAAAAATGCGTGAGGATCTTCGTTCCTGACGGGGGTCCCCTGACCGCACATTTGATTTCTAGATTTATTTATTTATTCGTGGACGATACATTCCGCTCGACGGTCGTGATTTTTACAAAAAAAAAACCAATAAAATAGTAATAATAATAAAAAGTCAGTCTTAAATGTAGGTCCAGTCATAAATCAAAACATATTGTGAAAAATTATAGTAGAGAAAGAGTCGGATATATATATATCCGATATATATATATCCGGATATATATATATATATATCCGACTCTTTCTCTCTCTCTCTCTCTATATATATATATATATATTGAGGGGAGAGTGCACGCTATAGATATAGAGGAGATTCCTATATCTCCAAAGGTAGTCAGCGCGTGCCAACATTTGTCATTTTGGACTAATCTTGGTATGTATCGCTGATGTCTATGGGCGACAGTATCCTCTTACCATCAGGTGGACTGTATGCTCGTCTGCCGCCTTCGTACACATATATATATATATATATATATATATATATATATATATAATATACACGTTACTGAAATAACGCAAACGCTGAAAATAGATTATTCAGTGTAGAGAGTAGAATCAATTCTAAGAGGTCTTTTACAATAAATGACAAAACAAAAAAGTACAACTAGCGGTGGCTGTACTGAGCAATGTGCGCTACGAACATTTTAGACGGAACAAAAAAAAAAAAACTACACGTTTGTACGTTACATTTGTTCCCCAAGATAAATGTATTTTCCACTTGAGCACTTTTATTGTATTTTAAATTAGTTGAGGTGTTTCTAGTTTTACCATTACGTCGGTGACACGTTTGTATAAGATAAGGGATTTATAATTATTTATAAGGGAAAATGTTATTTATAACGGTATTTATATGTTCCGAGTACTCGAATTCGTTTTGAAGAATACTCGCCAATTTTCAAGTATTCTTATTCATCATTTTTCGAAACGAATACTCATCGAATAGTAAAGCCCAGTGCGAATAGCAGGCAAAACGGCCTTTCTACAAAAAGAAATACCTTTGAAGAGCAAACGTTCATTTGAAAATATGATTTTAAAGTATTAATAGGGGATTTTTTTACTTTTGGTTAATTGGGCACCTAATTTTAGATTAAATCAAAAAGGTAACTTGCCACTCACTCACTTTCACTCACTATATCACACGTGAGTGTGTAAGATCTGTTGAAGTGAGAAAATGTGAGGGAGTGAGTCTTTATTGAAGTGAGAAAAAGTGAGTGACTGAGTTTCTGTTAAGGACAAAAGTCAACTAAAAATGAACTAAAAAATAACACTATCTTTAAATTGCACTACACGTGGCCTAGATTAGGTACTATTCGTATTCGTTAATAGTGGGGCAAAATATTCGTATTTGTATTCGCGAATAGTGATTGTTTTATTACAAATGGCCCCCTTATTCGACTCGGGGACCATCTGTTATTATTGTTGTAAATCATCCGATCCCAATGATCGACAAATGAATGTAGAATCACTCGGACCGAATGACTCACAACAACAATTTTGTTGGTGGGGATGACTTGAAAACACACGAACGGCCCCTTTGAACCGTCCGTATGCTTTCTTGTCTCCAGTCCCTTCAACGGCGCCTTCTTCGTGGTTTGTGATCACCCCAGGGCGCGGCTGAACGGGACGTTGTGCTCGTGGTAGGTGTGGTTCTGATTCACCGGACTCGTAGAATGGCGGCGCAGGAACCAACGTCTATGGAGGTCTTGAAATGAAAGTCTTGATATTTCTTCAAAATAGCTTGAGGGCTTGCGGTGGTGTTTTGAGGAGCGAGACGGCGGTATTTTTCTTCTTCTTCTAAGTTGACGTTTGAGGATCACGTAAATTTACGCGTCTTACTTCATGCTTATTAGGCCCGCGGCAGTACCTTAAGGAGAGTCGCGCGACCTCATTTACCGCTACACCCGTCTCCTCACCACCCCTCCCCCTCAATCGTCTTTATTCATATTTACATGTACCCATTTATTTACATTTTTATTCACATTTACCCACATATATATTTACTTTTAAAAGATCTGCCATTCCACATAGTACAAGGGTTTTCACAATAACCCCTCGCCTATTCCTTCTCGGAAGATAGGCGATATGCTTATTAAAAGCATTGGCAGAGCTTTATCTCTAAAGATACCTGTAGCAGGCACACATCTATACTATTTTCCTAAACAATTTTATCTACTTTTAAAAGATCTGCCCTAATCTACATGGGTTTTATTCCATTAACCCTATTCGCTATTTCTCACTGAAAATAGACGAATGTGCGTGCTTAATTTCATCCCTTAGGGAAAATAAAAGACAGGCGGGGGCAAAGCTTTATTTTTCTAAATGTATAGATGTGTGCCCGTTTGTACATACGGACTTTTGCTACAGGTTTTTTCTTTTGCTGACATATTTTTCCCCATTGTTCTGTTTTCTATTCGATTTTATATGGAGTGGATATTTATATTATCCCCACTCCTTTTCCATTTTACATGGAGTGGATATTTATATTATCCCCACTCCTTTTCCTATACAAATGATTCTATACATAAACTATTATAACAATCGACAGAACAATGGATACTCATTTTTCTTATTAACTACTTAAAGTTAATATTTTCATTATTCATATATTTACAATAAACATATTAGTACAACTAGCTTTTACAATACAATACATTAACATTCACTTCAAGACATTTATTAGCTAATAAGCTCACTCAATATGCTCGGCAAACAACTGTCTAGTTGCACAACTCGAAATTCTACCTTATCGATTATTTACGAGCAAGGTTTAGGGGGCGTGGCTTCGTACTTATGAAATCTTCATACTGGGTGTGCATTGTTAACAGTTTGCTATTCGGAACATCCCTAATGCGTATGTGTTCGTGGGTGTGTATGCGTGTGTGTGGGTTCGTGGTGGGTGGGTGTAAAACAAAAAATGATTTAATTATTAATTTAATTCGCAGCTTCGTGAATGCAGCGAACGTGTTTCTTCAAGTTGCCGCCATTTGAGAATGTCTGCAAATAATAATTTTATAAAATTAACTAGCGACCCGCCCTCACTTCGCTTCGGTTTATTAAATTTAAAACAATCGGAATAAGATATTTTCCTGCGGTAAAATGGAGCCTATATTTTAAGTTAGACCTCTAGCAATACATCGGGGAAAACTGCATTCAATTCCATGCAGTAGTTTTTGCGTGATGCGTGTACAAACATACATACAGACAGACAGACAAAATTTCTAAAAACTGTTGTTTTGGCTTCTGTTGCTCTAATTAAAGACCCCCCCCCCCCCCCCATATTAGTTTTTTTTGCAAAATCTATAATGTACAGACAACGGCCTGTTACAATTTTATTATATGTATAGATCAGCCCTCTTATCGACGACCGCTGTATACGGGCCGCTTCTTGTACATTGTCTCGTGCATGAGGAATGTGCGGCTTTGAAACGGCACGCTGGCCAAGGGGTCATCCATAAATTACGTCACACGTTAAGGAGGAGGGGGGGGGGGGGTTTTAACAGTGTGACATCGTGTGACAGGGGGGGGGGCGAGTCATAAGCTTCGTGACGTCACAAAAGTTATTAAAACTAAACTTCAACTCTAACAAAAACTTTAAAATATTACTAACTCTATCAATATTATTGTAAGGTTCTTTTAATTTAATAGTTTCTAAATTTAAAACTGCAAAATGTGTGACGTCACACCAGGGCCAGGAGGGTGGGGGGGGAGGGGGCATATCTCGCAGATGTACATGTGCGTACATATCCAATCCACTCACTGTCGCACACGTGACTGTGTAAATTTCTATTGAACAGAGGGAAAAAGTGAGTGAGTAAGTCTGTATTGAAGTGAGAAAAGTGAGTGACTGAATCTCTATTGAGGAGCGAAAAATTGAGTGACTGAGTCTTAAATGAAGAGAGAAAAAAAGCTTAGAAGGAGATATACAAGAGAGAGGGTGCATTAGAACGAGATACAAACATATATCATTCGAATAAAAGATATAAAAATAACATAGGTACCTTAATACAAAGATGACAGCTATATACAGGCTGTTTCAAATGTTTAGTATTCACATGAGAATTTAACGCTTTTTCTGAAGTAAACCGCTTAGGACACTCTGGACACGATAATCTGAAATTAAACGCTGAAATTAAATGGGTAATCAAGACTTCTCGGAGTGTTTTAACTCACTTAATCCTGCTCCGCTTACGGATCCGACTCCTCTTAGTTCCGACTCCTTCCGAGAGCGTTCCATCTTACTCACTACCGAACGCAGCGCATCCGGGGGCGTGCCAACGTTTGTCATTTCGGACTAATGTTGGCGTGTATCGCGGATGTCTATGGGCGACAGCATCCACTTACCATCAGGTGGATTGTAAGCTCGTCTGCCGCCTTCGACCATAAAAAAAGAAGATTTTACAGTGAATGAACGTGTGTAGAAATTGGAAGTATGAGATGGAGATTTCAGTACAGTTTTTTTTATCGTATAACGTAGTTATCCGACTCTAATAATAAACAGATTATTATAATTGCACTGTAACGTCGCGTAATTCACTGCGACATTGTGACGTCACTGTATGTTTATTTAGCACTAGCGACCCGCCCTCACTTCGCTTCGGTTTATTAAATTTAAAACAATCGGAATAAGATATGTTCCTGCGGTAAAATGGAGCCTATATTTTAAGTTAGACCTCTAGCAATACATCGGTGAAAACTGCATTCAATTCCATGCAGTAGCTTTTGCGTGATGCGTGTACAAACCTACAGACAGACAGACAAACTTTCTAAAAACTGTTGTTTTGGCTTCTGTTGAATCTAGTGAATATTTTACACAAATACTTGTATTAACTATAAACCTACTTAAAAATAGTATCATATTATTATATTAAGATTCTAATTAAGTAGAAACATTTTTCTCATAGAAACAAGAGGTTAGACGAGCATACAGACCACCTGATGGTAAGTGGATACTGTCGCCCATGGACGTCCGCGGTACCTACGTCCCAAATGACCTACGTTTGGAGATGTAGGAATGGATTTGGAGGTATGGTTGGGAAAAATTGGGAGGGATAGAATAGGAAGGAATAGGAATGGGCTCTGGTTTATCTCACTCACTACCGAAGCACGTACGAACATTTGGGAATACGTTAAAGTAGAAATGCATTACGTTCTGTGAGAGGGGGGTAACGAGGCCAATCGAGTGCACCCGGCGGCTGTTGGATTGCAGCGTGAACCCACCCCCTACTAAAATAATTATATGATTATAATTATCCTAAAATCATAAGAAAAATCAAGCAAATTGAAACTCACACAACTCCATTCGCATGTCGGCTGGATTCGGAGAAATGTCGTTTTAAGCTTTTTCCACTTTTATAATACGTGTTACACTCGACACAATAATGCTTTTTCGTGTTTATGTGGACAATTCCATGCGATCGAAGATTTGAGTTTGACGCGAATTTTCGATTGCAGTTATCACAGGCGAACGGTTTTTGACCTGTGTGGGACCTGTGCAAAATATAAACTGTAAGGTTCTGTCTACAGAATTAGTGTGAAACATTTTAATACGTCAATCGGTACACTAAAACTATTATACGTAACTAAATATAAATATTATTTTTATTTTGTTAAAAATAAATCAGTGATTAATTTACTCGCATGTGTATAACACTATCCACACTCACTCGGGTCATTGCCCTTTAAACGCGTCCGCTTCTGCTAGCTAGTGAGTACATGAAAGTAGGTATCAACTAGGTAACGAAGAAATGCACATACGAATGCACATATGCACATACGAAGAAATTAATCACCTGTTTATTAATTGTTAATATAATAAAAAAAACATTGAATATATGTTAATTTTTAGTTAATAGTTTTAGTGTACTTACTGATAAATTTTGCACATACGAAGAAATTAATCACCTGTTTATTAATTGTTAATATAATAAAAAAATCATTGAATATATGTTAATTTTTAGTTAATAGTTTTAGTGTACTTACTGATAAATTTTAGACTATTTTTGTAGGACCTTATACATATGCTTACCTCGTATGTATAGTGAGGCGTTGTTTACTGATAAATGCCTTTTCACACTGTGTGCAAGCATATTTTCTTTCTCTCTTGTGAACACCCTTTACATGGACATTTAGAGAGTAATTATCGCTGAAAAATTATTAAATTTAGAAGCGAGGAGAAGTATGTATCCAAGCGTATGGTTACCATTTACTATCCTCTTTTAAATGCATACAATATTGAACGATTGTTTAGTTACTCGTTTATTTCTTCACTCGTCAACGCTATTAGTTCAGCCAAATATAAAACCCAATACGACCAACATTAGGGGAACATATGGATATTGGAATTAGGAAAGAAGGTATGGGAAGGACGAGGACCGAGAAAGGAAAAAGCGATGGAACACGTACTCCCATCTGCAATCGCTCTACCTTTCATGAAAAATTAACGATGAATCTACTACTGATTTATGTTCGCCTAGTACCTATTTGCTGGAATGAAAGAAAAATAATAATACTCATTTAATTGTAATTTATGCAAAGGGGCCGTTAAATCCCAGCACTAGTTATTGTGACCACGGACCCTTCACAAAAAAATTATTATTGTTTGTCAGTATCCGTACATTACGAAAGTATCCACTTACCACCAGGTGGACTGTTTGCTCGTCTGTCACCTTTCCACAAAACAATTTGTTCTTACCTAAACAGCTTATTACAATCATCACAAACAACGTTTGTCTGTGGCATCCCACACTTATGTCTATGGGCGATACAATGAGACCACCTATTGAACACAGTGCTGCATAGAACACATGTAAACCGACGCTTATGTGCTAATATATGTTGGGAAAGTACATCTGCAGATTTAAAGCGGAGATTACATATGTCACATTTGTGGGGACCGGCAATCTAAAAAAAAATAAACAATAAATCGATAAAAGGCAACAGGGTTTGCGGGTTTAACCGAATACAATTGGAATGCATTGAAAACTAAACTTGAATGTCAATGTATTGTGGTTTATGTTTTAAAGTAAGTAAGTTTTAACTGGCACACAGTTAAGCCCTTTTGCTTTTCATCTGTCGAAATGCTATACTCAATGGAATAAGAATTTCCTGCCCTGGTTTCAAAGAGAGAAAAACAAAATAACAAAAAAAATCGTATACACACCCGCACGCACAAGCACACACAGTCAAGTATCCTCACACATCATACACACCCTTGAAATATCTACCCCAACCCTTTTGCTAAATTTGGAGTCCACATCTCCAGCAAGTAGACAGCACATCTACATGTCAATATCTGTCACCATTGATTGATGTTGACATGTACATAGTAGGGATGTTAATGGAGCTCCATAACCGCAAATAAAACTATCAAATATTCAGTATTCGAAATTGAAAAAATATCGAAACTGAATCCGAAGTAAAATAATTATTTTATGCATTGCTGTTAAGGTTAACTGCTGAGCATAACCTGCCTTGGTGAGAGAAAAAACTATCATCACTGGACCCATGACTCAGGTAGTTCTAGTGAAGACCTATATATACCAAGTATTCCAGTAAAGTTCTATACCAAATTACGCGGCTTCATACATGACACATCATTATAGCAAACCCGCATAACCCCAGGTGCTGCAGGTGTCCATGGGCGGCGGTAACACTTATCATCACGTGGGACCACTTCGCACTTGCTCGTCTGCCTACTTCACTATATAAAAAAAAACATATCTGAATACAACACTGCATTGAAAGTAACTGTCTCAGGCGACGTCAAACAACAAAGAAGGTATTCTACAAAAACGTATTAGTCGTAACAATGTTACGACATGCCATGTAGCCAGGTACTGTACATGATATTACCTCTCCATGCCTTCTGTTGTGTTCTTGAAACACATCATTTGTGAGAAAGCCAATTCCACAATCTGAACAATTAAATGCCATGTTCTTATATTTATCACTTCCTTTCTTATCTCTTATGTTCTGTCTCATTTCTCCTTTACTGAGGTATTTCACTTCAAACTTCAACTCTGTACACAGCCGTCTCATTTTTTCTTTCTTAGAATCTATATTTCCATCTCGTTCGATGTCTGTTAATGTTGTTTTCGATTCAGGAATTGGCTCATAATTTTTATCTTCAACTTCTTTATATAGACATCTCTTTTTCTCTTTAGAATTATATATATTTCCATCTCCTATTTGTATTAAAGTTGATTTTAAATCAGTTTTTGGAACATAGCTTTTGTCTTGCTTTTCTTTATATAGACATCTCTTTTTATCATGTACATAACTTATATCTATTGTGTCTATTTCTAATTGTTTTGACTCCGTTTCATATTTGTCATTTGAATTTGAATCTGTATTATCATCAAATTCTAATTCTTCTAAGTATAAATTTTCTATTGAACGCGATTTTAAGAAATTTTCGTTTTCTGTTGTAGAATGCATAACTGAATTATTTTCATCTATGTTGGGAGGTATGTCCATATGGTCATAGTGATAAGACATTTCAAGCAATTTTGATTTGGTTGGTTCCTAAAAAACACTTTATTTAGTAAATTTGTGACAACCTTTGTATCCAAAAATGTGACATCATCTAAGCAAATGGAATGGACCTTATTGTAGGTATGGACTTATCGACTTTAATATTCGAATTTAAAATTTCATTTGTTCAAGATTTTTTTTAATAAAAATATATCCAAACTAAATACGTGAATAATACAACTAGCAAAATATTACTATAATGTAAGCATTATGAGAATGCCCACATCTTCCAGAATTAATAAAAAATCTAGAGTAATCCCACTAATCCGCACTGGGCCAGGATGGTGAATTATGGTCCTAAGTGATTTACTAATGTGTAGGAGGCCCTGCCCTGCAAGGGGGAAGTTTAGAAGACTACCATCAACTGCATTTCCTACTTTATCCTATTCCTCCAATGTATGTATCTGTTACCAGAGCCCATTCCCATCCTATCTTATCCTTTCCCTCTCCACTTTCTTAACTCTTTCTTTAAATCAATTCCTAAATCTCCTAGGTGTAGGGTATCTATAGTAGGTGGTGCATTCGGGGTCCTGCCAATGTTTGTCATTCTGGACTGATGTTGGCATGTACCGCTTATGTCACAGGGCGACTGTATACACTTACCACTAAAAGGGCTGACTGTATGCTCGTCTGCCACCTTCTTTCTATAAAAAAGATTACATAACATTACTTTAATGTCTTATTAAACGTTTGCATTTTGTACTCATTTTATATTCTAAGTTGGATTTGAAGTCATATAATAAAGGTATAATAAACATTTTATTCCCAGTTGACATTTCGGCTTGGGTTACACCAGCCACCAGCCGTGTTCATTTGACTGAAGAGGTGGGTAGTAGGAGCTGCGTAGAATAACATGTAAACAAATACCTTTATTATATAAATTGTCTGCAACCTTTCAATGAAAATATATTCACCTCTTTATTATCTTCCTGCAAAATCCTCTGTGATTCTTTTACCATTTGTATGAAGTGGATTGTCTTCTTCAATATGGCTTTACACCATACACATAAATACATTTCTTTTGGCATGTCCTACAAACATTTGTTACTGTTTAATTATATTGTAAAGCACACATAAGGTCAAACGAGAGTTCCAAAAATTTCTAATAACTTGTGTAGAATGTTCGTAGAATGCCGCAAAATGAAAATTAATACCTATGTAACACATATAAAAGGAGAAATTTTCTAATATAAAACATTTACATACTTTTGTGCTGATCATTTGAATGAAAAAACCTTTGTAAGGAGAAATTTCCACGATATTGATACTGTTATCACTGGTAAAACATATTCCGCACTGTTTTAGCGTTGACCTGTTCATTTTTAATAAGTTTAAAGTTTTAAATACATACAATGTGAAAAAATAAACAAGTGTTTTTACTTTGAAACTTGACAATATAGAGCTTTGACAGTAATGACAGTTACGTTCGTAATTCGGAAATGTAAATCTTTTTTGATCTACGGATTCTCTTTACGCAGATGTGAAAAAAATAAGACTATAATGTTATGCTAAAAATATTCTCTACTGATGTCATGCTCAAAATAAATAATTATGTGTATTTTAATCATTCATTTTGCAAGTACACAATGACAATAGTCATTATTTAAAATATGTTACCCGTTAACATAATTTAATCGCGCTAACCAAGATTAGTGTACATTGCTCCTTAATTAGTTACTTTTAGTTTATTAGTTTTCATTACAACAAATTATTCTATGTATTAGTGACATGGTTATTTACATAAGGTATCGCTTCAGCACTTGCAAAATTTCAAATCTGTTCAATGCTTGATTTCATAGTATGTTACAAAATTAATATTATTTTTTTTTATCAAAAGGACTTTGTTGTTAAATTGTTTTTAAGCTTCAATTTAAACGTTCGTTAGATGTGCCCATAAAAAAATATATAATGAATCTTCCGTTTCTAAAGCTAATAGTAAGTAAGGAAATTTATAAAAATCCCTTTACAAAGCATCTATTCACAAGATCTAATTCTATTTTATATAGAAATTAGATATTTTTATTTTAAAACTGAAACCAGTTGTTGACTAGAGATTGTATTACTAATGCAATATATTATTCAAATTTGTTTCTACATAAAACGGAAAGCTTGAGAACAAATTCGTACAATAGTTCTTCGCTAAAAGGTCCAATACGTTCGGCACACAGACATGTGACAGACCACAATTCGAATTTGGGCAGGGTTGTAATATAATGAAATATTGGGAGAGTCACGAAACGTTCGCTTACAATTCGTCGTTTATTATTCGTCGCCATTCATTTATTACGTAAGACGATTTAGGGGGGAGGGGGGTCGACCGTGTCATATTTTTTCTTACAGGGGGGTGAGAGGGAGTATTGATAGTTCTTACGTAAGATCACAAAAATGCGCAAAGTTAAGATTATACTTTGAAAAAGCGCGGGCATCCGCGCGAGTGGCGAGGCGCGCGGTCGGATGCGTACAGGTACACGATATAGGTAAAAATTAAAATAAACCAAACGTGTATTCATTTTTTTTTTTAGATTCTTACGTTATAAATATTAAACAGGGGGGGAGGGGGTCGGCCTATTCTTATTTTTCCTTACATAGGGGGTAAGAAAGGGGTAAGGGGGTCAGTTTTTGTCAGTCAGGGGAGGGGGTCTAAAACTGACAAAAATCGTCTTACGTAATAAATGAATGGCCCCTAAATGTTTGTGTGACGGAATTATTGTGGCTGTCACAATAAAGGCCAGCCAAGTGAAAGTTGATGTGTATGTGATCTCACATACACTTCAACTTTCACTCGCTCGCTTGCGGACTGGGATAGATTTGTCCCAAGCGTCAACCAATCAGAGCGCCCCGTTGATTTCTGCTAGGCAAAATCGCCCCTACGACTACGGAGTCGAAAATCACGTCGATCTCTCTTTAGTTCGAAATAATTCATATAATTATAATTTGATTTTTTTTTTTTAATTTTAGCGTGCACATTTACTTAGGGATTATGGGATATGATTTAAAAACATGTTCGTTTAGTTCAGTATTTTTATTTATATCATAGATAATAACCTGTGTGGTTGATACTCTTAATCTACAGCCAACAATTACACCTGTTAACAAGGGGACAAGCAACATGCACTTCAAAGGCCTACATTGTCATGGAACAGAGTATGGGCCTGAGTTCTTGAGTACCTATTTCAAGATGAGGGAGAGGATGGGAGAACTATGAATTATAGATACAGATACAATTTTTTTCGAATCTCTAGAGTGGGGCAACTTCCCTCCCCTGCCCCCCCTTGGCGACGCCCTTGAATATTACATGATATCTCGACACAAAGGAACTAAATTTTCTAAATTTAATTTAAATAGTTAATTATTATTAGAGATGGGATTATATGCAATATCAAGCTGGCATTTTTTTTTTATATATACAACAAAAGCGGCAGACGAGCATACAGTCCAGAATGACCTTTCACCTTCGATAGGTACTCAGGGAAATTCTGCATTACACTACCTTTATTTAAATTATAAGAAAGATGTTTGCTTTCTCCCCACCCTGGATGAAATTCTGACCACGCTTCTGTTTGTATAGATTGTCTTTCTTAGGTATAGAATCCGCGATCCGCGACAAATCCGCCGCACTAACTAAAATCAGTCTTCGCGTATACGTCCAATTTATCCGCAATTCAGTGCGGTCCTGTTTTGCAATTGTATTTTGATTTTTTAATATTTGATTATTTATCCTTCAGATTTAAAGTTCAGATCCAAAAGCAGTGTTTATCTGGATATCAAAGCAGAGCTTTTAGACATATCTCGCTAGCTTTTACTCTACTAAAACTTCCACTGATAATAATTAATATAAATCTAGTAAGGAGTCTCCTTTTACTGCTTCCACTTTATCTGTTCCTAACTCATTCTGACGAAAGTCGACGCATCGTGGATCAACTGAAACAAATACATATTTATATTTGATATTTAAACTTAGTATAACTAGGTACTTCAAATTTATTGGCGAGAAACCCGCCAAACAATTTGAATTTTTAGTTCCTGAAGTAAATCCAAAATTCCTTTCTATAAATATTTTTATGGGAATTTACAAGACAGTTGTGAATCGAATTTCTATCACAATGAGTCATGCACGATCCTGTATATGCACATGACACATGTAACACGAGTGTCTAATCACTTTTCATTATAAAAGCCTTAAAATTCTTTTCTTTTCCTTAAAATATCTGGCGTTGACTGCACCCAGGGACGTATTTAAAGGAGGAATTCGGGGTGTCTGAACACGTTTTAAATCCTGGAAACTATCTGATCAAAACATGAAAATAATGGACGTCAAAAGGAAGTCTAAATATGGTAAGTCTGATTCGACGCAGAGGTATTAAAAGTAAGGTACGGTCTTCCGCCTCGACGTAGCGACCTCGACGCAGTGAAACACTACACTAAGATATAAATAATTGTAAAAGTAATGACCCTTCTATGTTCTGTAATATAAATTTTCTTCCCTAAAATTCCTTTCAATACCGAAATCAAATCCGCATACGTTCCTGACTGTACCTGTTATGGATTTAGCAGCGGGACGGTGGTTGAGCTGCATCAACGGATGGTGCCACCGGCAGTATATGAACCTGAGGATCCTGTCGTCATCCACATGCTCTGGCGTCTCGCTTTCAGGTGCAGCCTTTTGGGGAAGATACGGTGCCGTCAACACACATGGCTGGCGGGATATCAGTTGCAATTCTGTAATGACGAACAAAATAAATAGGTTCATTGGAAGTGATTGGAGTAATTCACTCACAAGAGAAAATTACAATAAACGTTTTAGATAAAACAACAAAACTTCACATGTTTCTAACTTTCGGTTTATTATCTATCATTCAAATCCATTTAGTTCTATAAAATGTATTCACATTTCTTTAGTTCGGAGCAATATTGATATCATTGTTGTTGTAATGCATGTAATGGAACGGAATGACCGACCGACCTCTACTACCCCAATGCAACGCCCTAAGCCGAGGTCCGTTCCTTCCGCCGGTTTACCGGCGGGGGAGCCCTTAGGCTCGTTGCAACCACACTTTTTGCTCCTGGCTGAGCGCCTTCTGCGTTCGCCCTAAACTAAACAAGTCCGGTGACTCTTGAAAGGCCACTAGGGCCACAAGAATTTAATCAATCCGAAAAAAAAACGACCTCTACTATTGACACAAAGTTTTGACATTGACGTCGATTTAGCAAAGTAACCTACTAAAACCGAGACCATGTAATATAAGATAATATAAGATAATAAATAAGACCATAATATAAGATTAATAAAGATATAACTCATAACAACAATTGTAACATTGTGTGGCATCCCCCCTATCAAAATAATTTGGAAAGAATTGAGAAAATCCAGATGTAAAATGTTAAAAACATTATTTTGTTGAACATGTTAGATTACTAATTATAATAAACGTCTTAGCAACTTTAAAATGAAAATTTTGAAATGTCTTCAAACATAACACTAGAGCACTCATTTTCATAAATTAATTCACAAACCTATTGATTTTAAATCTGTGCGTAGATAAATCTTAATGCAGTTAGGCCCTGTACAAGACTACAACACTAAATCCCTTACAGCGTCAATTTTTATACAAATGATACGGTTAAGATTCCCCAATTTCGTCTGTTTTATCTGAATATATATTGAAATCTATGTAAATAAAATAAAATGGATGTTGATATATCTGTCTGAGATTAATAGACTTCGACACCGTTTGACCGATTACCAACGAAAGTTTGCACATATATGTATTTTTTATGGTTTCTACGCTATTCACTTTGTTGTAACTTGCCACTAGATGGCGCCGCAGCACATCAACCACTATAACGTTCAACCGATCGCCATGAAAATTGATATACATAGGTACTTATTTGAGCACGGAGAATATTTTCGAGCTATCGACTTTGTTGTAACTCGTCACTAGATAGCGCTGCATCACAACAGCATCTATACCGTTCAACCGATCACAAAACTCATATCAACTGTAAAACATAATAATTTGTGATTTTATATATAGAGGTAAATAAATATACACAGGCAGGACAACGTCTGCCGGGTGCAGCTAGTATACTATAAATGTGACGTAGATATTCTCTCTGATAAAATAAATTATAGTCTGATAACTAATTTACCCATTCTTTTGTATTAATTTTATTGTTACGAATTTTACTAGCTTCTTATATATGCATTATGTTGTAATACTCATATAGTTTTATTTTAGATACGGCATTTAAGTTTAGTAGCTTTTAATCTTTTCTTCCTTCATGTTGTAAAATTAGGCATTTTTTTCCTGTAGTTTCTGTTCGTTTACATTAATGTACACTATTAATGCGTATGTATAATTTAAGCACATATAGAAAAAGATTTTGTTTCGTAATTTAGTTATTAAATGTTTTGTGTGTATTTATATAAAAAAAAAATATATTTTTCGCTACTACTTGATTTACCTTCATCGGGGTACTGGCAATGATACATTCTCATGTGGCATACGCTCAAGAATGTTTCATGGAGTCCACTCCTAGAGCGCGCGCACACGTCCCGAACCGGGCAATTCTCGGGACAACTCGATCCGCTCTGATCCTCTTTAAACATAAGTATCGTATTAGTAAAAAAATAATGAAAAATTATAATAAATAGATAAAAATACTCTTTTGTGACTTCACTGGTAGGTATTTAAGACTAGACTTATATTATAATAATGCACGCTGAAATTTCAATGATTTTAGAACCGCGACCCCTTTCTTATGAAGCATTAGTAGTATCAATATATAAGGTCTAATTAAAAATAAAACCATAAAAAATGTAGCATAATTAAAAATTATAATACGAGAAGAGTAATGAGAACTCGTAGTAGCGCGCTGGTGACATTATCCATACATAACCTGATCTTTTGAAGTGCCGAATTTTTATACCTACTTTGGTGGGGCTTACAAAAAAGATAAAAATATTTTCCGTAAGAATTAGAAGATATCCAAACCGTAGGTACATGGCCTTCATTGTAATCCCTATGATAACTAAATAAAGAATTTTACTCAATCTGTCCCACAGTGGCTACGTCCATGCAGGTTTATCTATAGGTACTAATGGTTTAACTAAAGCTACGGGATTTTCATAACTTCCAATAATAGAATTTGCTATTCACTTAAATCATAGCACATTTCATATATATATATATATATAAATATAATAAAATTGGAGTCTACTTATTTCTATATATTTCATGTAAGCAATGTATTTCTTAAATTGAAAATTCAGAAAACCTGAACCATTTTTTAGTTCCTTTTACTAATATTTAGTTACCCCGTTTAGGTCCAATAAAGTAGCAAAAAACTTCATACCGTTACTATTGCTTCTTTTATGTCTTAGGCCCTTCGTCCACGCGTCGACTCATCTTGGACTCGTTTGATACGCGACTGAGATTACTTTATGCGTATGCTACTTGTTCTCGACCAACACTCGTACACGCGTCGACCTAAATATTCGCGACTTTCCCACCGTTTAGGATGTCTGATTCAGAAGAGGAAATTTTATTACTTTATATTGCTTATAAAAGGGCAATGAATATTCCGGGAATATTCTGGCAAGTTATAATTATATAAACATGCATTTTTCTCCACTTCTTGCACAAATAATATATTATTTTGTTCGTTCGCCATAATTGCTTACGTCATTCGTATGATACTCTAGTCGCATGCGACGAGCACAACCAGTCGCGCAGAACTAGTATCCGACGCGTCGCGTCGAGAGCGCGTCGCGTCGACACGTGTACGAACGTTACCGAAAATATATGGCGGAAACTGTCGAGCGACACGTATGACATCCGTATCATACTCGAATCGGGAGCAAGTCGACGCGTGGACGAAGGGCCTTATTGTACGAGTATCTATCGTAGTTGATAGTATGTCGTTGCCTGTAGATTTTTCTGCAAAGTCGTTTATTCGTGAAAACAATTAGTAATAACAATCAGATTATAAAATAACTTAACTTGAAATAAATATAATGGGTTTATTATTGTTCAAATTAGTTGTTGTATATTATTATGGAGCGACTTAACCGTAAGCGAAACTACCAGATAATCGAATAAAAAAAATATATCGAAACCAAAATAGAATTTTCGGATATTATTACAAATAACTTTATTCATTGCCGCAAATTGCCCGAATTTAAACGAGGCGAGTTTTGACAAGTTCCTGCTACTTGGCATTTAATTTGATATTTTTTTATTCGTTCTTTATGACAGTAAAGTTAAAAAAAACGGTATTTAGTTTTATTTTTACTTGCTTTCAGTTAGTACTATATCTCTTAAAAACTTCATTAAAAACATATTCGTAACCGAAACCGAATCCCATATCCGAAATAATTTCATATCCGTATCTGTAACCGAAACCGGTAATTTATCAACATTCGAATAACACGCAAAATGTTACACTCACGACGTTTCCGGCGATCGTGCCGACGACAATTCTCCATGGAAACAGCAATTGCTTTCATACCTGAAACATAAAATTAATGTAAAATAGCTAATCTTAATTTTAGAGCAGAAAATATAGGTATCAAAATATTTTTTGTAAAAATGAGTATAAACAGCCAGACATTTTTTTAAATTTATAGTTTCGCTTTTCTTTTGACAGACCATAATTATTTTGTCTCCATAAATAATAAGCCAAAGACTTTTTGGCTGGAATTTAAGAAGACAAGTTGAGTTTGTTTTGTTTTCTTTTTCTTCATATATGGGCATTGTAGCAATTAGCATTTTTTATTAGAAACAAAAATAAGCAAAAATTTAAATAAAAATTATTTAAAGATTAGATGAATTACCTTTATGACATTTCACATATCCCATTTCACATTTATTAATCACGATTATCTTTAAAGTGGTATTCGCTAACTCGGGCGCCGTATACTTTATCTTCGCACACACTGGTTCTACCACAGGCTCACATTTAAATTTCTTACAGTTCAAATCTACATCCTTTGCGTTTAAAATATTTTTCGGTTTTAGAAATGACCATTGTATACCGACAGCTGTATGGTACACTGTAACGGAGATGACACTTTATCACAGTTCTGTGTGTCATATTTCTGACTCGAATAAAAAATCCGACTTTGTCACTTTACAGTGAAATCAACGAGAGATGAGCTTTGCATCTGTGAAAGTGGATGTCGAATTGTCCAATCCGATTGTCGAAATGGTTTGCAATGTACATTATCAGTGTGTTTTTACACAAAAGCACAGCTCATGTCTCGTTGATTTTTGACTGTACCTAATTACGTGCAGATTTCATTTAAACTCCGTGCAGCAAATGACAATAGCGACGCGTGCGACTATAGTGCACGAACACTAAGTAATAACCGGTAATTATAGAACCGGTGTGTAGAATTAGAATAATTCTGGAACGGTCTCCCGTCAGATGAAATGTGCCGGTAGTGGCTGGATGAGAAGATTGAGAAGACCCGGTGATCGTATTCAGTGGGGTAGGCTCATTATGCTACAGTGGAGAAATATAGGCTGATGGAATGAACAGAAAATAGAAATAAAAGTCGTAGGCAATGATAATATTAACATAATAAAATGTATAATTATACAAACCAAACAGGAACGTTAAAATCTCAAATTTCATCATTTCACTTATTTTCTGTAACTTTTGTGCGCTGACGAGTATTGCGTAATTAAAAAGCATAGAAAATTCTATGCATGAATGATGTTCAATTATATTTTGTGATTAATTCAATCATTGTAATGACACTGCATACAGATTATATGCTATTACAATTAATTATCGTTAGACGGAATGTCAACGTAAAGCTTTGGATACACTAGGATACAAATGGAGCGACATGTCCCTCAACAACTACGTGAATGTGCCAGGAACAATGTCGCGGAACATTTTGCTTGCACACACCAGGCAGCTTTTGTAGAAATGTCGCCCGAGGAGGTAGTGTCGATTAGTGCTGCGTACATACTTATATTGAATAGTTTAGCGTCGCAATCTTATCGTACACTTTGTTCTCTATTTCTTTTCGTGGTAATTTTAATTTTACGGCAATATCCTCCCACGCGTCGTTTTTCTTTATTTTATTTCTATAGTCACGGTTTGAAGTGTCCCACAACAATCTATAACTCTGGTAGAGCTCGTTCAGCTGCAACACCATTTCGTTTCCCCACACTGCTGACATGTTGAGCGGGATGTTGCGCACACGACTATACTCGGGGACAAATGACGCGGGACTGACGCGCGGCACGTGCGTTCGCTCTCGAGGCGAGAGCTTGCAACGTGTCCCGCGTCACGTAGATGTTCCGCACAATGTTGCGCGGAACGTTGTGGGACAGTGGGCAACGTTGCTGCGTCACGTAAACTTAATGTTGCGCGTCATGTTTGGGAACATTTTGTCCCCTAGTGTATCCAACGCTTAAAAGTAACGTTGTACTTTGCAGTTGCATGGTCTGTCTGGAACTCAAATAAATCTAAAGCAATTTCTCCACATACATTGTAGGATGGCAGTATCTCCTGTAACGAGTCAATGTATTCTAAACGTGTTCGTTGTGAAAAAATTATTGAGGTTTTAAAATAATTCTGAATTTGGAAGCTGTCAGTGTAAAATTGTTTTACCCCACGGTCTCTTTCGCTATATGTAATTATGTGATCGAAATAGGTAGGGCTATTTCGAAGTTGGTGAGAATGTATAACATAGGAGTTGTTAAAACCACGAAATTTATCTTTTATCGAAATTTACCACAGGACTCGATAAATCAATCTTCTCCCAATAAATTCTTATATCTCGAAGGGTAGGCAGCGCATCCGGAGTCGCGCCAACGTTTGTCATTTTGGACTAATGTAGGCATGTATCGCGGATGTCTATGGGAGACATTATCCACTTACGATCAGGTGGACTGTATGCTAGTCTGCCGACTTGATCCATTAAAAAGTCTTACATTTTATGAGTGGTTCTGTACAATTGAAGTATAAATGCCCTTTCTCAGGGGAAATTAAAACAATTGGGGAGGGATAGGATGGGAATGGGCTCTGGCACATCTCACTTACTACCGAAACACGTAACATTGGGGAAATAAGATAAAGTGGGAAATGCAGTACATTTCAAGGTAGTCTTCTGTGATTGTATTTAAATCGTCACAACACGATAGGTATTAATTTTTTTATACCACCAGAGAATTTCTGGGATAATGAATTAAACAACATATTATATTAGTTTGAACTTTATTCACTTTATTCATCTTATTATTAAATTATAATGTAGGGACCAGGGCTACCGACATTTTTCTACCCTGTCCTTGAAGTTATACTGGTAAATAATCAAAAATACCCAGTATTTATAGTGATATCGGTATATTTTTACAAGTATTTATAAGTCACAAATGCCGGGATATGTGTTGAGCCAACTGTGTTCATATCAGTATGACACAAATGACAACTGATGCCACACATGCAATCTTCAAGCAAGACTCACTATAATCCACACAAGCCGTGTTGAGAAACTCCATGCTTTCAGTAACCAGAAACACATATTGGCTACGTCGCAAAATAACTTTAGCGGCAATAAAAAAAAGGTATTAATGTTGGTATGAATATACCAACATTAATATTTGTAAATGTAAAAAAATAACGAAAATTGATTGAAGGTATTTCAAGCTCCAGTGAAGACCACATTGGAAAAGATATTTTTATAAAAAAAACTATTGATAAACTATTTTTAATAAACGAAAAACAAAACTGCAATATTGCTAAGTTACTACTATAATAATCGTATTTGGTGTCTAAAGACGTAATCTAAGTTATATTACATGTTTAGTTGCCATGTGCAGCTGCTCGCCGTAATAGCACATACATCTTCTCCTTCATCCAATCTTTATTGTAAGGGACGTAGGTGTTGGTTGATTTTTGGTACACAACGCAGCTTAGGTCAGCCAACTGGAAAGATTTTATGAAACATGACGGTCAGTGTATTCTAGGTGTGAAACAATAAAAATTCGTTACAGTGCATGATGATTATGATGAATTAATGACTAATATGCCTATCTAATGAGAACAATTGCAAAAAATTACCAGTTACATACAACCTATGTGCGTAATGACTAGATATGGGATTATATTTTTTTTTTATAGACTAGTGGGCGGACGAGCAGGCGGTCCCACGTGATGGTAAGTGTTACCGCCGCCCATGGACACCTGCAACACCAGGGGGAATGTGGGCGCGTCGCCGACCTTGCAAAATCCTATTCACAGCTCTCTTGAAAAACCCCATATCGTAGCTTAATGGAAAGACCTCTTGAGGCAGTTCGTTCCACAGTCTACGGGTTCGCGGTATAAAATAAATTTTCGACCAAACAGTGCGCGACACCTCCGTATCGAGGAAATGCGGATGGACCGCACTTCTGAGACGGGATGTGCGGTTGTAGAAACCCGAGGTGGGAATTATATTAAACAATTCTTCAGAGCATTCCCCAATGTACAGGCGGTAGAACATACAGAGAGATTCAACGTCTCTCCATTTTTATTTGCATTTGCATATGCAAAAGGCATATTTCTCAGTTTTCACACTATATCTATGATTTTTCATTGTGTATAATTCTACATAAAAAGGTGTAAATTTATAATAGAATGCTAGACATGTTCATTAGATGTTGGAAGGGCGTCTATTGCAATTTTAGAAAAACTGGTGGCACATCCAGATGCTGTTCTTGTTAAATATGCAAGTATTGATGTAATTAAACAAATAAATGCGGAATTAAACAAATAAATGCGTAATTAAACAAATAGATGCGTAATTAAACTAATAAATGCGTAATTAAACAAATAAATGCGTACAATAATGCCACAGGTCAAAGCTTGTCAGACTTTATTTCTCATTGGCTTTATTTCTGTGCACATGGACAACATATTTCAAATTTTGCCCAGTCACATCAACTTTTCATTTTCGCCCTACAAATTAATTCTAACTGACAAACATCACAAGTTTGAAATTGATAATTTAGAGAAGTGTATTGTAGTGTAGTCATATAATCTACATATTTTGTGCAATAAAAAAATTATGTCACACGGAGTTGTTTCTTGTCTGATAGTGCACATATAATGCATATTTAGACCTTTTTTGTGCATGTTTTGACACTTTGCTATATCTAGTAATGACCTAGAGGCGTAACAACCTGTATGATGCAAATGACCTGATCTATAGATCATAGATCAGATCTATAGATCAGGTCATTTGCATCATACATAATAGAATGCTAGACATTGCTAGACATGGTAGACATTGCACATATAGGTTATTGCTTATACGCAATATTCTTTCAAAAAGGCTGTCACATATTCTTTATTATGTGTATTCTTTCACAAAGGCAGGTTATGCTTATTAGTGGTTGTGCTCATACATGTACTTTATTGTAGTGTGCGTACACTTGAGAATGCTTAGTTGGATTCCTGGTGCACACTAAAATAATGTATACATAGTAGCAGAACCACTACTGAGCATAAACCGTCTCTGTAGGATGAAATAATTATAACACCCTGTATGCATAATGACCTATACCTAAACTACATGAAAAACAATTAAAATGCCTACTAATCTTGTCCTTACTCGGACATTGTAGAGAATGTTCCATTCCAGCATAATCGCTCAAATTTATTAGCTTGTTCCTTCGCCACTGGAACATTCAGTGTTACTCATTCCGGTGTACTATACAAGTGAAGGCTGAAAGTGTTTGTGGAATAGTTTATTGTAGTACAGTGCTAGGAATTAATTGATAGTAGGTGCTTAGTACATGTACTAAACAAGACTAATGTCTATGTCTATATAAAAGTTCACAGGTAGCCAAACTTTTCCTCTACTCTGATATTTAATGATGATTTTCTAAAGGAATAAGGTTTTCTGGTTGTTATGCGTATCTATTCCACGTTTTGGTGTAACAAATGGCAGTCTTAATGCTATAAATAAAGCCTTACCTGATCAACGAAATCAAATAATTGTGAAATGTCGTATGTGATAGTCGGTGTGTTCGGTTTTAGCCTCTTCAAATGTTCTTCATATATTTTACAGACTCCTTCTATACACTCGTTGACGCTTTCATAGTCGGCATAAGTCCTAGTATCAGGCCTTGGACCAGGCTGAATAAACAAAATCGTATGAGACTGAAAAAATATAGACATAACCAATAAAAGTAACCGGCATTCTATTGCACAGAAATAAACATTTTACACTTATATTTACCATTTATGGGAGGAAAATTTAATTGTACGTATTATTCGGTGATAATGGATTGTTAAAAGCAGGCGAATGTTTGAAAATATAAAAAAAAAAATAAGTAAAAACAAAGAGTAGCTAATAGCAGCTGGGAAATAATCATTATCAGTGTGACCGTTTTAAAAAATGGTGATCTACTAAAACTACAAGGTGCCAGTACTAAATAATACCAAAACACATGCTGAATTATACTAAAAATATACTAAAATAAAAATAAAAAGTAGAAGAGGAAAAATTTATTAAATTTATTTTAGTTAAAACACTTATTATCAGTTACTTTTTTTAATTTTACCAATTACACACCTTCATTATACAGACATATTAAAATAATAATAAATATTTACAATAAGTTTTATTACAAATAGTCAGTATTCGACGGATTATTTTTTACCATATCTTTCGATGGGTCAAATGAGACACAACCTACACTCCCTTCACTTAGACCTTGCTTAACATGCAGCAGGCACGCAATATGTTTAGCTAGAAACCTGTTTCTGTATTTAGTTTTTATATGATTAACTTTTGAAAAAATTCTTTCGCATTCAGCGTTTGAAATGCGTATGCACATTAGACATTTTACAAAATTAGTCAAATTTTTGTACTTAGGAACATTTTTACTGTTAACAATACAACTTAATTTGCTCCAAAACTGTTCAACATTTACAGCACTAGCACTACTACTAGAACCACACATCAGGTTTTGTACCTCTGAATCATACTTAATTTGACGATATTCCTCGTCAATTAATTGTCTTACTGTATCATTTGTAGTAATGTTCGGAAACCTGTTCATAACGCTGATAAGAGATGTAAAATTATCATAAGCCACTACTTGTGGGTCTATGAAACGTAACTCGGAAAATATTTTTTCATTAATGGGAAATCGACATTTAAGTTGAGTGCATAACTCTATCAAAAAGCTTTGACACCTTTTTAAAAAGTCTCTAATTACGATACTACTGTTACTTGGTTGATTTCTTAACAGCGCTATTTCATTAGATACTTTTATACCTAAGTATATCTCATGTAATTCTACAAAATTTATATTACTATTAGGATCTATGTCCTCAATAGCAGTGGCACGAATGTAGCTGCTTTTCATGTAGCAACTTAATATTGTTTTAAACATGTCAGTCAAATCCCGATAAAAAGTATGAACAACACATGCATTACCTTGAAAAATTATGTTAAACTTGTTGACTATATGCAAAATATAATCTAAAAACAAAAAGTAGAGCTTTATTTGTTTATTTTCGAAACTTTCATGTAAAAAATCGCCGAATGGCTAGGGTTATGTTCTACGAGATGTTCTTGCTGAAAATACAGCTGAAGTGCATTCCACTGTTCTACTATGCGATTACACAGCCGTGTAGGGAGAGCCAACGTATGTCGTAGTGACGTAAAATATTGTGATGCTCTGATTCTACAAAGGTCTGAAATTCTGCAAATTCTCTTTTGCGTTTGCTACTATGGCCAAAATAATTATAAACTTCTTTCACAATTTGATCCAATGCTTTAGGCAACTTTTTACAGGCATAACTTACAGCTAATGCTGATGAATGACATGCACATTTTACAAAAATACAATTAGAATTGACCGACTTAATCTTTGCAACCACACTATTATTTCTGCCAAACATTACATTTGTTGTATCAGCTGCAAATCCTAAAATATTTTCAATGTTTAAATTTAATTCTCGCAAACTTTTACACAGTGAGTTAAAAATATTTTCAGCAGTTTCACTTGATAGATTCACAGAACATAAAAATTTGGTTTTTACTGTATTATCCTGAACGCTATAAAACTTTATTGCAATGGCAAGTAATTTTTCTGTTGTATAATGTCTGTGCTTTCATCTATAATTAATAAAAAGTAGCAGCATTACCTGATAAACTTGACGTATTTTTTATATCGGTTAATAACTGCTTTTCAAATGATGGCGCCATTACGTCGTAAACTAACTGAGCAGATTTAGTGCGTTTGCAGGAAAAACCCTTTGCAATTTCCGAATCATAAAACATTTTGCTGAATAAATCGCTGAGATGATCCATGGCCCGAAATGGTATGTTATGTTCTGCCAACGCTGCACAAAATATAAGCTCTGCTTTTCTTACTTCTTCAGATATGGGTCCTTTCCTTTGAAATAATTTATCGATCTGAAAATAAACAGTATTTGATTAATTTTCCTATTGTAAAAAATAAGTAAAATAACTACCTATTTCTTATCTTGGGAAACTAGTGTCTCATTCAGTTGAAAATTAATATTCTTGATAAAAATATTACATTGTTTGAACCCTGCAAAACTATCTTTCCATCCCACAGAACCAGTTCGGCATGTATGTATACCTACACTTTAATTTATGAAAATTTCAAAATTCAGCTTTATGAAATCGCTTGAGAATTGATTATACATGTGTGTACAACTGTACATGTACACTGGCCGAGATCCATCGGACATCCTGTACAAGTAGGACAATTAATTTATGTGCCAAAAAAAAATAAGGGACACAATAATCTTATAAATATGTTAATGGGGGCATAGCTTTCTTACCTTGAATTGTCCACTATAATGTATAAGTTTCTGCCGATGTTTTTCAGAATCTGCATGACTTTTAATTGTTGCGATTCTGCTCAAAAATGTTGGTCCACAAGTTTTACACAAGGCGTTCTCACTATTTTTATCTTTTGTCAACCATGAAGAAAATTCAGGATTTTGTTCCCACTCAGATCTATATTTCTGATCGTATTTGCGCTTCATTATCTTCACTACACACGCACGATAACACAGAGAGACATAAATAAAGAACAAAAAAATCCGTGGTCCCTTTTATACTTATTGCTAGGAATCATTTTTTAAGTTTCAGTAATTCCCCGCGACGTAGAGCATGTAACGTAGATATGTAGCTAAAGCACGATTCGCGGTTTTGTTAGCATTAACCGTTCGAAAGAGACAAAATGATACAGTTGCGGTAAACATCAGACAAAGACAAAATTATGTGAACGAAATACGAACGAATGGAAATTAGTGTTGCCCGCCCAACCCAAAAATATATCAATAATGTGTTTAAAAATGTTGAAAGTTTAAAAATGTACCAAAAAATACCAGAATATGAAAGGATACCAAAAAAAAAACTAAATTAGTTTTACGGAGCCCAAATTATACCAATTTGGTACTGAATATACTAAAAACGGTCACACTGATCATTATGATAACTAAATATTTTTGAAATATTTTTGATGGAGGAAACGTCATCTCATTTTATAGCCGAGTGAACATAGACGAAAATTATGATTATTGTTTTAAATGTTAGAGTAGACTACCGATTTTATTTTTAATTTTCACATAAATAATGTGCATTCAGTAATTCAATTTAAATGTATACTTAATGATTAATTACTGAATAAATAATTTGTTTTATTTTTAATCTCAATATTATGATTAAGACAAATCTCACATGCACTATAATAAACTACGAAAATGAGGTTTAACTTCCAACTTTTACCTACAGGCAGCGATTCCAGGGTCGTGCAGTTTGTCATTTTGGACTAATATTAGCATGTATCGCAGATGTCTATGGGCGACAGTATGCACACCATTAGGTGGACTGTATGTACGTCTGCCGCCTTCGTCCATAAGAAAAGATGAACAATGACGTAGAGCGCAAATTTGGCGGGAAACAAAATATTCAGTGCGCTTATATAAACACCTTGTAATAGTTGTTTACAATGTCCGCGCATTTGCAGCAAACTGTTGTCAAGCGATCCGTCTCAGTAGTCTCTATTTTGAAGCAGACATAAATCTTCGCTTTGGTATCGTTTACCAAGCTGTAATGCCCATCTTCTAACGGTAAATTGCACTCGGTCTTTGCTAATCGTAAGCACAAACAGCAAGACTTTAATTTTTCCATTTTATAACAAATAAAAGTAGTAAGAAATTGTCAATAAATTTAATACCAAAGAAACTATTTACTTAGAAATTTACTACCAAAGAAATATACACATAAGGTGTACATAAGCGCAGTGCATATTTTGTTCCCGTCAAATTTATGCTGCTAACTATAGCTTTAAATACTCCTGGCTGAGCGCCTTCTGCGCTCGCCCTAATCTAAACAAGTCCGGTGACTCTTGAAAGGCCAATAGGGCCACAAGAATTTTGTCCTCCCGAAAAAAAAAAAAGCTTTAAATACTGCAATGTTTGCAAAGTCTGTGGGGGTTCCTCAAAAAATAATACGCAGTCCTCACTTCAGCTATTTATTTCCGAGTACCTACCTAAATCGAGTTTCGGTCAATAACGTGCAATTCATGAAATGTACAAATATCGAATGTGCTTTTCGCAAATTGTGCAGAAAATTTATAGGTATGTACAATTTCTGCACAAAAATTTAAATACTGCAAATTCCTATATTCATACATATACTTTATTCTTATTAAGCGCCAAAACGCCTTAAATCAAGTTACTCTAGGATTATTTAAAATCAATACTCGCAGATATAAATACATTGGTATTTATAGAAATTAGAAAAGTAAAAAAACAAATAGCTTTATTACTTAAACTCCTAACTAGTACACTAAATAGTAGGTTGGTATGAGTATTAATAAAGTGATATTAAACAATATAGTAACGTTTGTAATGAGAAACTGAAAAATAAAACTGGTACAAAAATATTACGCAACATTTTAAGTCACAAATGAAGTTTTTGATCCTAAATTAACACCAAAGTAATATTCTGATAAATAACTTACCGTTACATTACATACTAATTAAATAATGCCAGTCGACCATCTTCGTATTATCGACCGCGAGTCCGTGACCGAACACAGACTGTACCCATATAACATACGAGTGGTTACAAAGACTTATGTCAGTTGAGGCGGACGCATGTCACATTGGAATTCTATCAGGAGCACAGAACATTTGTGTGTATATTCTGTTCAGTCAGCGTCAGTGCAGACTTAACAGTGGAGTAATGTAAATGTCGACACAGGAGCGTATATAGTCATTAGACTCCGCCTCCTCATGAGAGTTTGAGCCTCCTAATTATCCTAAACTACGATTTTAACCTATAGCACAAATAATAGCCAATATGCGGTAAAAATGATGTGTCTGTGACTAGTCGTGGGTATTCACGACTCCTCGGAGTGTTTCGGCTCACTTAATACGCCTCCGCTCGCGGATCCGACTCCTCTCAACGATTCCTTGACTCCTTTGATTCACCTACTTATGTTTTATAAGAGCCTGAGAGCGACTCATTCGTGAGCCGCCGTTGGTATGTTTTCGCGCACATTTAAAAACTTGTCAAATTATTTTTGTTAATAAATTAATCACATATATCTAAAGTGACTCGTAAACGGGCTATAACAATGGCATCTTGCTGGCAACTATAGCCCAGAAATATTTACGACGATACTGTGCGGGATACGTATGCACTAACACGCAGTAGAATGCTAGTGTCTGTACTCCGCACCAACTGGATCGCCTGGGGGGTGTGGACTGTATAATAGGTTTTTCTTATCTTGAATAAAACAACAAGGCTTGTTCTTCAATAGAGCCGGGGTAGCGCAGAGGTACTTGTTCTTCTTCTTGTTCTTGTTGTTGTCGGAGTGGATGCCGCTGCGGAAGTGAAGTTGACCGGAAATGGTCCGCCTTTTATTCTATTTATTGGGTTCCTCAACCTCTGGCTAGTTGCGGGATTCCCCCACCACCGGTCAACGACGGGCCTCCCCTCCACTTGTCCATGTATGTACCCCTCCCGCTACCCGCGGGGAATCATTTATTTTCCTTATCGCTAACACGTATTTACATTTTTGATAAGATCCTAGTATGTCCTCAATTACACTAATGACCAACGATTTACGTCGAGACATACTAGGGATCACTCCATTTTTATCAAATTATATACATAAAACTTAACAACTAGTTGCGAAACTATATACATGTTTGCCTAAGTACCCTAGCCTTTTCGTCGTCAACAGATACACTTGTTGCAATTTAATGGTGCAATAGATTGCAGAGTGAATTACAGCGAGGTTACAACAACTGCATTGCCGGGCAACACTGGAGCTAGAGCATCTGAAAGTATTTATCGTAATTTAAACAAACAAATCTAAAAAGAGAAGAGAGGTACATTCCAGTGGTGGATAATCACTTCTCGGAGTGTTTCGGCTCACTTAATCCTGCTCCGCTTGGGGATCCGACTCCTCTTAGTTCATTCCTTTTCCATAATGGTCGTTGCATAAGCAAAAAAAAAAAACAAAGTCATGCCATCGTTGCATCTCGCTTTTGCTTGGGCCTACGACAAGTGGCGATGCGCGATCACACGGCGCCGGAGTCGCAGTAACTTATTAGTACCTTAATTTTAACATTTATTATTTGATTGGTGTATTTACAATGGAAACTGCAACTAAATATGATTTATTAGCATATTGTGAATTTTCACATTTTGGGTGATATACACAGATATCGTCGAAGTCATAATAACGAGACGTATCGTCTACCAGTTACTTTTCAGACTCACCGTTGATAAACAAAATTAAGTATATAATCCAATTAAATATATAATCCAAACAGTTTTATCGCAAAATGTCCAGGTATTTCACTAATGCGAACATTTAAGAGCTGACTGAACAATTATGAACATTGAAAAGATGCGAATATTTCTATAAGTATGCGGGGAACAGTTTACAATATGCCAACAAATCGAACTTATATTAAAAAATGTGACCATGTCAAACATTTCAATTCTACCATTGTACAGAGTTTTGTTCGCCACACTGTAGTTAATTACCCTATTATAGAGGAAAAAAAAACTTTGTGTGGGTACGCATTTACGGCAACCAGTCCTCACCAGCCTAGCGTGATGAGAATGGAAAGCTAAATAACTTTCATGTTGCTTCTTCCTCGCCGGTGGTCTCAAATTCCAGCTTCACTTCATTTCCTAGGCCTTCAACATCCACTTCGTTCTCCGTGGCGTTCAACATGTTCAGGGTCACCTGCCAGACACACGCGAGTTACCACTGAGCTCACTTTTTAACACGGTACAGACATTTACAAATAGTGCAAGCCCGTAGCCAGGTACGAAGGTTTCGGAAGACATTTTAGATTTCACGCATGGGCGTAGCTAAGGTGGGGCGCTGTCCCCCTCGCACAGGGAACAATAAGTGAGACTTTCTGCATTACATATAATGTATATTTAAATTATAAGAAAATTGTTTGCTTGAAAATTGAAAATTGGGGTCCATGGATAAAATTCTGCATACGCTCTTGATTCCACGAAAACATCTTCAGAACCTACGCGTCGGATACGCAATTGATATACACGGTTGAAAGGCAAAATGTCTTCGACATACAAAATATATTAAAGTTATGTTAACATTAAAGTTATGTTTTGAAAGTAATTATTAAGCCATTTTGCCTGTCAACAGTCGATATATTTTTCATTGATACACGATGTAACCGTGTTAATTAACATATACGAGGGAAAATCAGAAAGTTTTGCGAAAAAAAAAAACACAATCCCCTGGTGTTGCAGGTGTCCATGGGCGGCGGTAACACTTAGCATCACGTGGGACCGCTCGATTGTCCGCTTACTTCACATAAAAAAAAAAAAACATCTGTACAAAGTTTCATGCGTTGGAACTGATTTTGAAAAAGATTTTTTCCTCAGGTACATCTTTGTAGGGACGTCAGATAGTGTAAAAGAACAATGCGACTGTTCAGTATAAGAGCCGATTTATTATTGAGACCAAATCTGACAAGTTTCCATATCAATGCTTATAAACTACATCACACCTTATATTATACTAAACACTACATCACAGCCTCTTCGAAGGTAGCCAACGCCTCTTCCAGGGACGAAAACCTCACCTTTTAGTTGGGATTTAATAACGCGTCTTCCAACGACGAAAACTCCTCACCTTTTAGTTGGGATTTAATTTTGGGAAATAAAATATAGTCACAAGGTGCCAAGGGCCAGGGAAGATGACCTAACACTTTAACCGGGGTACTGTCCAAAAGTCCCTTGTTTTAAGCGCTGAGTGAGCGGGCGTGTTGTCGTAGTGCAGCAACAGACCTGTTCGGACGGTCGTTATCACTGCAGTAGAAACGTTTGGCAGGCACGTGGCTACATACCATTCTGCGTCAATGCTGCTTTGGTTTCGTAAAGGTACAGATATCAGATATGAAAAAACTTGCGATTAAAATTATTCCTGCGCTTCTTGCTCTTTTCACGTTGGGTAGGCGTTGGAACACTTTGAAACAGCCAAACAATAGATTGACGCTTAGTTTCTGGATCACACTGGTAGATCCAAGATTCGTCATCTGCGACAATGTCGTAAACGCGCCGAGACGACCATGCTTCAAATTTTGTTATCATGGTACCATTCGACACGAACTTCTTGAGCCTCGGTGAGATTGTGCGGCACCCAGCACGATATCCTCCTGACTAGTAAATGGCCATGTTTCATACACACTCCTCGATGGAATCTCTCCTGAATCTTTTCGTATATAATTAGCCTGTTTTCACGAATTTAATTTTTCATTGCCACCACGTTTTCTATCGTAACAGTCGTTAAAGGGCAACCGCTTCTTTCTTCGTCAGCTATACTCTTAGTCGACCACGCGTAAATTCATTGTACCAACGATACACAGTTGCCTTAGGAGGGCACTTGTCTGCAACATTTAAAATCATACAAAATAATAGGGCGGAAATGTTTCAAGTCGAATATCCATTTTTTAATGAGACACGATAATTTAATTCAGCTCTTAAAAAAAATATGAAGGAAAATTGAATTTGGAATGTTTTGTTTTCATTGTCATAGTTTTAATTGACATCAAAACCAGTCAGTGATCCATAGATAAAAACTTTTTGTCGCAAAACTTTCTGAGTAGCCTGGTACAATATTACGTATTTACTTATACAAATATCAAATTGGTGATGTATGATCTAGAGTTACGGAACTGTGCCAATTAAAACCATTTCCTGGCTACGGACCTGAAAAGTGCATCTTGACACATAGTAAATGATGAATTTCACATTTAAAAATACTACACTACACTAAGAGACTACACTGAATAAATGTGCACACTACATTTTCAACACGACTAGTGATAGGTATCTAATTGTTTTTTTCTAGTACGCTCGCAGGAAATAATTGTTGAATCGCTATCCTTCATTCTTAATTTTGCTGTGTTATAATAATGATACACATATTGTCGATATTTGTTTAATACTGACGAATTAAGAATACTGCATAGTGTGAGTCAACAATTAAACATTGTGACTGTACCATATATATGCCAGACGAGACTTTTAAAACCAGACAAACGTTCTACTGTTGACTCGAGGCAAATATTCAACTAAGGTGTTTTCAATGTGTACTATTGAGCACAGAAATCGTCAGATAATTCTAAATTATCGAAGCATTAAAACGGGTACAGTTAACAAGTTAACTGTACCCGTTAACAGTTAACTGTACCCGTTAACAGTTAACTGTGTCATAATTATCAAGTTAATTATAATTAACCGTATTAGCAGATAAATTAGACTCGTACTGTACTCGAATTTAACATAATTGTTCAAATACCAACCTTAGCCAACCGCCTACAGAACAAAGCAAATTACGTCCAACGAATAAATGATCATTTTACGTTGCAACGCCAAAAAGCACGTAGGGCTAGGGACAAATCTAGCGAAAAATTAGCGGCGGAATTTCACGCGTGGAATTTCGCTCCATCGTCGTGGCATGTTGAAATATACTGCAAGCACCCTAACTGGGTGAACAAAACGTCCGCGCGTGTCATTCCGTGCGTCCGCGACGTTGCCACGCTGACGTTGTAACTAGTGTTTCCAGGTGTCCCGATTTTCAGGGGTCTGGTACCACGTCCCGATTCACCCTTAATGAGGACGCCGTATGTCCCGATTTTTTACTAACCTCCTTAGTCTGTATTTTGATCGAGAATTTTGACAGGAAAAACGAATATATCTGTAAGCTGTTACTCCATAAAAATATTTTTTCTCACATTTTCATATTTTCTCACCAAACGGACTAAATAGTCAACATAAAAGTTTTAAACTTCGCGGGTATCGTGTTGGCGAGATAAAGATGATTATGATTCGATTTAATTAGTCAAAACGGTTACGTTTGAATTTTGTTATATTTTAAAGAAGTATCTAGTTTGTTTAACATACCATTATAAAAAAAATTGAGCGACCGATAAAAATAAATGATGATTCACAAAAACTCAGATTTTTTGTAGCTGTCCCGATTTTAAAACCTAATTCCCGATTATTTTAACCTTCCGTCCCGATATTTGACACACTGGACCTGGCAACATTAGTTTTAACATACCTGTTGTATAGGACGGTAGTGTATTTGTAGGTTATTTTGAGTTGTACTGAGGCGAAATTTCCGTGTGCTCTGCTCAGATTTGTCGAGTGATGGTTGGAGCGGAAATCGTGTTGTGATATTCCTCGCGCGAAATTTCCGCTAGATTTGTCCCTAGCCTTAGTCTAATTTATAACATAACTTATACGATATGTAAAACTGTGCTATAAAACAGGAAAATATAATAATAAATACATACGTTCGTTGAGATTAACATCCTTATACCGTTTTTTTTTTTTTTTTTTTTTTTTTTTATAGTCTAGTGGGCGGACGAGCAGGCGGTCCCACGTGATGGTAAGTGTTACCGCCGCCCATGGACACCTGCAACACCAGGGGGTATGCGGGCGCGCCGCCGACCTTGCAAAGTCCTATTCACAGCTCTCTTGAAGAACCCGATATCGTAGCTTAATGGAAAGACCTCTTGAGGCAGTTCGTTCCACAACCTACGGGTTCGCGGTATAAAGTAATTTTTGGACCGAACAGTGCGCGACACCTGCGTATCGAGGAAATGCGGATGGACCGCACTTCTGTGACGGGAGGTGCGGTTATAGAAACCCGAGGTGGGAATTATATTGAACAATTCTTCAGAGCATTCCCCATTGTACAGGCGGTAGAACACGCAGAGAGACGCAACGTCTCTCCGAATGCTGAGGGGTTCTAAACCGCCCGTGAGAGTGGGATCGTCGACAATACGAACAGCACGTCGTTGGATGGAGTCAAATGGGCCCAGTTGGTATTTCGGTGCACCAGCCCAGAGATGAGAGCAATACTCCATATGGGGCCTCACTTGAGCTTTGTAAAGCATTAGGAGTTGCCCGGAGGTAAAGTACCGCTTCGCTCTGTTTAGCACACCAAGCTTTTTGGAGGCCATTTTGGCCTTATTTTCCAGATGACCCCTAAATTCGACTTTGCTGGAGATGTCGACACCAAGGATCCCGATACTCTCCGAGATGTTAAGAGGTATGCTCTGAAAGCGAGGTGCTACGACAAAGGGGGGACAAAGTATTTATTAATGTAAATAATTGTGGGCAATTTCAGTTTTGTTAATACAGGTTTAATTGCATAATACCTATAACCACACCGCAGTGGTTTCGTGAGGTCACAACAATGGATTATTCTAATGCAACTATATAATTATTCAGCATTCCTTCCCTTGTTTATATTTTTGTATTAGTGTGTTCTGATAAGTATTTAGTATTCCGAGATAAATAAAAGTTTGTATGACCATTTCATATCTTAAGAGATAGATTAGAGTAGTTCGAAACTAACCTGTATACAGATTGCACAAGGTCCTATACATTCAGACTAATTCTAAGACCGAGGGACGTTAATTTTTCCGGCCCTAAGTAATGAATAGATCCCTCTATAGCGTGCTTTACCACATGCTTACCAGCTTTATTAGTAAATAGTAATCAAAAACACAATATTTTTTAGAAAGACGTTATAAAAACAGTTCTTGCTGCGACGTTATGAATTGGGAATCAAAAGTTGCCAGTGCCTTTTCTATAACTTTCAATATGATAGACCTCATTTTCTCCAACCTCACGTCACGGCGCGCTGCGTCAACTAGTTCCTTGTATTTTTTATAGTGAGTGAAGATTATTTTCAAGATAAATATTTTAGATTTTTCCAGAATCCAGTTCTGCAGTATCCAGTATCCGTTGAAGGGCATTGGCTAGACAAATTTTAACCATATAGGTATGTTGGAGACAAACGTGTGGTGTCGGCTAGCCACCTCTTCCCGTGAGTGTAGTGTCGTGGTGACTAAGGGATAAGTAAGCGCTACCACAAACTTGTCAAATCTCTTGGCTAACATGCCGATTTAAGGCCATACATTCCTCATGACGCAGTTGGTAAGAATTAGGCCTAAGGTAAAAATAGCATAAATTGCCTAAGGCCTAAAATTGCAAGTAATATTGTACTGAGAATTATAAGAATCTTCCTCATCATAAATAGCAATTTCAACGCGAGTAATAAGTCCAGAAATGTGGTCAAGTTTCTGATGGACGTGAAATGAGATCAATGAAGATGTGTAACTACAGCAATGGCATAATATTTATATATATATATATATACTTGTATATATATTTCTTTCATTTATTTTAGTACTTTTATTGTCATTGTTGTCTATTGTCAATTTACAGGGGATGGAGATAGCAGCTCTCGTTTGATACCTCGGCGTGGTCACCTAGTCGTCTTTTCACGTTTTTTTTTTATACTGATGTAAGCGGACGAGTAAGCGGTCACACTTGATATAATGGTTACTGCCGCCCATGGACACCAGGGGTGTGGAGGTGCGCCGCCGACATTGCAAAATCCTATTCATGGTTGATTGCAGTATTTAGTATCACAAAATCACAAAGGGATCAAAATTATATATTCATATATGTATTAAAATATATCGTACCTTACCAGTTTATTGTGATAATAAAATAATAAAAATAAGTCCAATTAGCTATTTTATGTTTTTAGAATGACAATTGTCAATTTTATTTTAGAGGTAATATATTTTGTGATTTATTACAACTATGTATATGTACTAAATACTCCTTAAGTATAAAAATATTGTATTACATACATTGCTTTTTGAAGATATATTAATTTGTATTCATATTTTCAATAATGAATTCAAATAAGTACATTTTAATTGAATAATCGTATTTGACTGTCACTTTGAAATTCCTGGTAATTTTCATTTGTAAAAAATAAAATAACGTTTAGCGCATGCAATCAACAGCCGAGAAGCTAAAATCAATTCAAACTTCACTAACCATAAAGACAACACAGCTACTGGTAAAAAATAGGGTGTAAATAGCTGATTAGTTAGTGAATGTTTGAACCTCAGCGTTCTTTCCTAACACGGGTTGGTTGAACACGCTCAGTGGAGGAGGCTGGAGTACCTGGGGCGGAGGCGGCGGGGTACTGGTCACCGTACTGCTTACCTGCCGGTGCACATCGCTACGAATACCTGCCTCCTCAAACGCTTTCTTCTTTAAGGTTGCACGGATTTGAGAACTAGAATGAAATGAAGACAGATGTCAGCGACAGTTGGAAAAATGATTTTGCTATTTTCCATACCATAATCAGCTCTTCTATCAGCCCACTGCTGGATATGGCTGGAACAGGATTCTGCAAGGTCGGCAGTGCACCCACATGCTCGAGGTGTTGCAGAGATGTCCAGATTAGAGGTGGTTTATTCCACAGGACTTGTGATAGTATTGTTATCCCTTAGTCGCCATGACTATAATATGGATATAGAATCGTAGATATGGATTTTTCTTGGAATTTTTGACTTTACAACATAATAATTTTGGAACTACTAAATCAATTTGGCTGATCTAGCAACTTAACCTGTATATAGATTAAATTTCCTTTCAATTATAAGTCTGTCTTTTCAAACAAGGCAAAGCACTGTTGGTTGCATTGCTTTGCAACCACATATAGTAAAATGAATTTGGAAGGTATAATGAACAAATAGTACAATGAAACAAATTAAATTATCCTATCCCTATAAATTTTCCTAATGCTTCCTCCAAATCAATTCCTAACTGTCCAAAGATTGATCTGGAGACATGCTGGGATTTGTCATTCTGGACTGATGTTGTCCTGTACTCGTATCACAGATGTTCATGAATGACAGCATCCACTTGCCACTAAGTGCACTGTATACTCCACTGGCCCATCTTTCTACAATATAAAAAGGATTATAGTATGTGCTATTTAGCATTGCAATAGCGAACTTTCACACAACGTTGAGATTGCACATGGCTGCTACCACAATACACTGGGGATAGCTATTTTCACTCATAATGGGGAACATTGGCAAATGTCGCTATCACAAACACGAGTACATTTGTACGGGGCCAAAGTCGAGGCAATGACCGCTATTGCCATGCTAAATGGCACAGAATATAATGTAAATGATAAAAACTTACACCGTTCTGTCTTTTATGTGTTTGCTGAGTGCATTCAGGTCCAAAGCGAAACGATGTACACAGGCTCTCAACATCTCTATCTCATCATCAGTCCATTTGCTACTGCTCAAAAAAATGTGTATTATAAGAGTTACAAGTTATGTTATAATAATACTTATATTTGTCAGTGGTGGTTGGATGGGAAGAGCTGAGGATTGTGTATGATGGCGATGGTGTGTATGATGTATGAGGGAGAGGCCTATATGCAGCAGTGGAGAGGCATAGGCCGATGGTATGGTACCAGCTTGCTGTCCTCTGATGTATTTTAATGATTTCCTAAAAGTTTCATTTTGAATCTCCCCACTCCATCAGATTAGCACAGAAGATGAATCATGGACTCTTCCTCCTCATTATGGGTTGTACACTAAATTCATCATATAGTGGAGACTTTGTACCAAATAGGCCTATAAATACTCAAAGGCTCTCAAAAAACAATAAATTCTAAGAAAGAAAATACATTTAGCTAGGCAGTAATATAAAAATTGTGATAGTCAAAGTGGTAAAATGGGTCAGCGAGTCCTATTTTAGAGGTGTAGTTCCTCGGGGCTTGTGGTAACAAATTTTTTTATCCCTTAGTCAGCTTTTATGACTGACGGGAAGAGGTTAGTTGGTGCTATCCTATAGGCGGTCGACAACACACGGCCCATATGAGTTATTGTAATGTTCCAGTTGTGGATCAAGAATTTAGAGAAAAATCACATAGGTACAAGATATAAAAAAAAAATACCCTGGTTGGGTTTCGGCGACCGGATGCAGCATAATGGTCATGTCTGAAAGCTGATGGAAAGCTACGCTCGCCTCTTCAAATATCTCGCCAACCTAATACGAGAAAATATTGTTTAACACACTGACATGAAATAAGTAAAACCTAAAATAATTTTGTGTTAAAATTTATTATTTAGATTGCCTTCAGGTTTACCTTTACAGCTGAATTTTGCATTGTGAGTTCGGAATATTATATTATGAAGAATAGATTCTTGACTATTTTAGGTTGCTTTCTATTATTTATATAATATGAAACAGAACAGAAAAATAGGGGAGATTGGAATAAAAATAAAAGTAAGAACGCAGAAATAAAAATGAAGTGCTGAAATCGAGGTTATCAAACAAAATTATTGTCTATGGAATTGAAAAATATAAAGCAGTATGTATTGTAAATGTATAGGAATGACGATTTTACTACTGGCCACTTTGAGTTTCGATATCTTCTGTTCTGTCATAATCGAATTTCAAAATAAAACAAAATGCATCTAATAATTCTAATAGCTACGATATTCTTACTTCAAAATTAGTATTTCATTAGTTTTTCTGTACCTACCTAAATTTTATTCATGTGATTGTCTTGAAAACAAAATGGATAAATTGAAAATTCGTGCTAAATATTTGCTAATATGAGCTTCGTCGCGGCACTAACGCAAGTCAGACTGCTCACAATTAGTCGATGGTTTGAATGCTTCCGTTCTGGTAATTTCGATCATAAGAATGAGGCCCACCGACAACCTACGACCAATGTTATTAACGATGAATTATAGCGAAGCAGATCCATCTCAAAGTACAGCTGAGTTAGCAGTAGGGTTTGATGTTAGTGTTAAAACTATGTTGGTTCATGTGTCACAAATTAGCAAAATAAAGAAGCTCGAAAAGTGGGTACCGTATGAACTGAAAAAAAGTCAAGCGACAACATGTCGAAGTGTGCACGCACTAAGAAAAAGCTACTGGTATCAGTTCGGTGGTCCTGTGGCGGTATTGTACAAAATACCGTACAAAACAATTTTGATTGGGAGAGTCCACGCTGCAGCTGCAATCCAAGAGCTGCTGGGTGCGCTCGACTGGCCACGTTATTCCTCTCTCAGAGAAGAATACCTTGAAATGTACCTACTGCATTTCCCACTTTATATTTCCCTAATAATGTACCTATGTACTTGTTTCAGTAGCGACTGAATGTGCCAGAGCCTATTCCGATCCTACCCCTCCCCATTTTCCCCAACCCTTTCTCCAAAACCATTCCTATATCTCCAAAGGTAGGCAACGCAACCGAGGTCGCGCCAATGTTTGTCATTTTGGACTAATGTTGGTATGTATCGCGGATGTCTATTGGCGACAATATCCACTTACCATCATGGAGACTCAGTCCCGGATCTACGATTTTTCCGAACGGGGACAATAACTTGACATTGGTGCCCCTCCCCTCTAGCATTTGAGATTAATGATTTCAAAAAAACTCACAAAACAAATATACGGGTGGGATTTTTTTGTGACTGGGGTTTATTCGGCTTCGTTGGTGCAGCCTCGTCGCCTTTTGTCTGAGGAGAGGAATTTTTCTAGATTGCGATGGGAATTCCCCTGGCAGAGACATCACACAATAAGCAAGCGTTCAAAAATCATCTTAGGATGCGTTCCAAAATCAAATGAACAATCGATATTACAACGCGCCCTGCATGCTAGGCACTTTAGTGAAACAAGTTTTTTTTTAAATAAAGGGTTTTCCAATAAGGACTTGACAACTTTTTTTCAAAATAAAATGCAAACCATTTGAGATATTTCAAAAACTTTATTATCGGGTTGAAGTACAATCAAAACATTTATGAATGGAACTCGACTTCGTTCATATGGCCACCGCGGGCACGTTTGCAGCGGTCGATTCGTTGGACCCAATTTTCGATGACTCGGCCACACATTTCGGCCGAAACGGCTGCTATTTCGCGTTCAATGTTGGCTCTGAGCTCTTCCAACGTAGTCGGCTTGTTGGCATAGACCAATGACTTGACGTAGCCCCAAAGAAAAAAGTCTAGAGGCGTTAAATCGCACGAACGAGGCGGCCAATCGACTGGTCCATTTCTTGAGATAACACGCTCATCAAACTTACTCTTCAATAAATCGATTGTAACGTGTGCTGTGTGGCTTGTGGCACCGTCCTGTTGAAACCACATGTTGTCCAAGTCCATATCTTCCAATTCGGGCCAAAAATAATCGGTAATCATGGCGCGATAACGATTACCATTCACAGTAACGTGACGATCATTATCGTCGACGAAAAAATATGGCCCTATGACGCCGCCGGCATGCAAACCGCACCAAACAGTTATTTTTTGTGGATGAAGTGGTGTTTCATGAAGCACATGTGGATTTTCACCCGACCAATAACGCATATTTTGCTTATTGACGAACCCATTGAGCCAAAAATGCGCTTCGTCACTGAAGATGATTTTGCGATGAAATTGATCATCTTGGCGCATCTTTTCCAGAGCCCAATCGGAGAACGTACGTCGCTTCAAATGGTCCATCAGCTTCAATTCCTCAGTCAGCTTGATCTTGTATGGGTGTAAACAAAGATCCTTACGCAAAATTCGCCATAAAGTGGTCTGGGCGATGTCCAACTCTTGAGAACGACGTGGAATTGACTACTTTGGATCATTTGCTACGGACGATTCAACGGCAGCGATATTTTCGACACTTCGACCAACCCGTTGTCTCACTGGCACGGCAAAATCACACAACGAATATGTAGACTCAAATTTTTGCACTAAACTTGTTACTGCCTGTCTACTAGGGCGAGAATTACGACCGAAAATCGGAGTTAACGCTCTTAAAGTAGCGGTCTCCGACTCCGAATTTCTGTAGTAAATTTTTATAATTTGCAGACGTTGTTCGTTCGTGTACTTTACCATGATGAAAATGTTAAGTTTACTGAATAAATTGACAGTGACAGTTCGATGATTAGTGAAAGGGTGCGTTCACAAATTGAATTCAAAGTTGTCAAGTCCCCATTGGAAAACCCCTTATATGAAATTGGCGTCCGCAGGTACCGCTGTTTGCCCCCCCTAGATCCGGGGCTGTGTGGACTGTAGGTTCATATGCCGCCATCGTCCATAGAGACGGATTTTTTTTCGAGTCAAAGTTAAGACCTGTAAAACTGTCAGAGTGAAAGTTGTACCGAGATGACACTTTATTATTGACAGTTCTACATATCTTAGCCCTAACTCGAAAAAAAATCCGACTACATAGTAAAATTTTATGTATGGCAATGGTGCAATTAGTATATAACGGAGAATTGTTATCGTGCATGTTTTTAGAAAGCGTGACGTCAGCATTGCTGACGTCACCATTATTCGCGTCCCTCATATTCAACAGATAACGAAATAAAACAACTATACACTTGAAATAAACTCGTTGTTACAATCGTTTTATAATCAATACTTTTCTTAACTTATAGATTCAACTAAGATCTTAAGTCTACCCTTATTTTCTATACAAAAGTAAAAATAATTTAGATAGCAATATTTCAAAAAGCACTCACCAAACTACCGTTCTCAGCAGCTGCCACGTGAAAAGTGAGCCAACAACATGGTGGCCTCCCACCATGTTGCTTCTTTACAATCATTTTTAAACAATGGTTTTAATACGAATATTTCGTTATAGTTATTCGTGAAATAATTTTAAAACATTATTTAAACACTTATAAACGCAAATAATTTCATAAAATCACGCGTGGTTTTAATCACTCATCGTTCAAAACAATCTCCAACGAACATTCAAAAAGCAACTATTAAAAATCAATCTAAAGAATTATTAATGATTAAATTGTGAATGTGTTTTGCAAATTAAAGATTTGATTTATAATTAATTTTGAGCTAAACTTATTAATTTAAAGTTAACTTTTTGAATGTTCGTAACTTCTAAGGAAGTAAATACAAATGTTAACAAACTCATTTTAAAAATTATTTGATTTAGGTTAAAAAATGAAGCTTACCTATTTCATTGGTAATAAAATAGGTTAAAATTAATTATCATTCTTAAATAGACTATGTAATCAAACTTAAAATCTAAAATAAAAGATGTTGACTGTTTTGCGTCGACATATATATTCTGCCAATGATAACTTTTAAAGTACCTAAATAAACAATTTTAAAGTTTAAAACGTATTCTGTCAATGTCAAGTAAGTCCGAACTTAGCATCGCAAATTTTTATTGTTCGCCCATTCCGTACGGTACGGTTTAGAAATTTTGAGGGTGATACTAGAATTACCGTCCGTAGGTATTCGCCTCGTATGAGTTTGAATATTAATATTCTCCATTTTAATCTATTAACTATTGGATCATTCCATTCCAATTTATATAGATAGGTAATGAACAACAGGAATGTTTAGTTACAAATAACGTTAATCAGGGTTCACCAATGATATATATCAGTAGTGGCGAAGGGGTAAGAAATTCCGTACGACACTACTAAGGGGGTAGGGGTACGGTCGGGGGGGGGGGGGGGGTACGGATAAAAAGAGACCTTATATTCTTCACATTATATTGTGTACGGTATACCTTTAATACAATGATTGCAAAGTCGGTGGGGGTTCTTCGAAAAATAATAAGCAGTCCTCACTTCAGCTATTTATTTCCGAGTGAATCGAGTTTCGATAAATAGCGTGCAATTCGCAAAATGTACAAATCTCTGAATGTGGTTTTCGCAAGTTGTGCAGAAATTGTACAGGTATGGGGCCGTTCAAGTATTACGTAAGCAGAATTTTAGTCATTTTTAACCCCCCGCTCCCCTTTTCAGCGAAAGTAAGCAAAACTTACCCCCCCATGGTTACGTAAGCATTGGTATATTTTATACAAAATCTGATCAAGTTTCTTATTTAATCTGAATCTACTAAATTTTGCCAAAAAAATACGAAAAGTAAATAAATAAATATTGCTGACGTAATCACCATTCATGTCATCAAAAATGAGCAGAGCAAAGACCCCTCCCCTGGTGCTTACGTAACACTTGAACGGCCCCTATGTACAATTTCCGCACAAAAATTTAAACTATGCAGACATAACTATGTAATCAAAAAACAAGTATTTATAGTAATAAAAGTTAACAGATTTATTACTTACACTCCCAACTAGTACACTAAATAGTAGTTATAAGTATTACCAAAGTGCTATTAAACAATATAGTTGTAATGAGAAACTGAAAAATAAAACTCAATATTTTAAAGTCACAAATGAAGTTTTTGATCCTAAATTAACACCAAAGTAATATACTGATAAATAACTTACCGTTACATTACATACTAATTAAATAATGCCAGTCGACCATCTTCGTATTATCGACCGCGAGTCCGTGACCGAACACAGACTGTACCCATATAACATACGAGTGGTTACAAAAACTTATGTCAGTTGAGGCGGACGCATGTCACATTGGAATTCTATCAGGAGCACAGAACATTTGTGTGTATATTCTGTTCAGTCAGCGTCAGTGCAGACTTAACAGTGGAGTAATGTAAATGTCGACACAGGAGCGTATATAGTCATTAGACTCCGCCTCCTCATGAGAGTTTGAGCCTCCTAATTATCCTAAACTACGATTTTAATCTAACGTACCTATAGCACAAATAATAGCCATTTTACATTTTACTGTTTTAACATTGAACGTTTTACTGTGCTACGATCCCGGTTCGCAACCTGTTAACAATGCACACCCAATATAACCATTTCATAAGTACGAAGCCACGCCCCCTAAACCTTGCTTGTAAAATACACGATAAGGTAGAATTTTGAGTTGTGCAACTAGACAGTTTTTTGCCGAGCATATTGAGTGAGCTTATTAGCCAATAAATGTCTTGAAGTGAATGTCGTCTGTTAATGTATTGTATTATAAAAATGCTAGTTGTACTAATATTATTATTGTAAATAAACAGAATATTGAAAATATTAACTTTAAGTAGTTAATAAGAAAAATGAGTACCCATTGTTCTGTCGATTGTTATAATTTACAAAATTGATTATGTATAGATTCATTTGTATAAGAAAACAGAACAATGGGGAAAAATATGTCTGCAAAAGAAAAAACCTGTAGCAAAAGTCCGAATGTACAAACGGGCACACATCTATACATTTAGAAAAATAAAGCTTTGCCCCCGCCTGTCTTTTATTTTCCCTAAGGGATGAAATTTAAGCACGCACATTCGTCTATTTTCAGTGAGAAATAGCGAATAGGGTTAATAGAATAAAACCCATGTAGATTAGGGCAATCTTTTAAAAGTAGATAAATCGTTTAGGAAAATTAGTATAGATGTGTGCTTGCTACAGGTATCTTTAGAAATAAAGCTCTGCCAATGCTTTTAATAAGCATATCGCCTATCTTCCGAGAAGGAATAGGCGAGGGGTTATTGTGAAAACCCTTGTACTATGTGGAATGGCAGATCTTTTAAAAGTAAATATATATGTGAATAAAAATGTAAATATAAATGGGTAAATATGTAAATATGAATAAAGACGATTGAGGGGGAGGGGTGGTGAGGAGACGGGTGTAGCGGTAAATGAGGTCGCGCGGCTCTCCTTATGGTACTGCCGCGGGCCTAATAAGCATGAAGCAAGACGCGTAAATTTACCACACCACAGTGAAACCACAGTGTCAACAGAGGATTCGACATCATCCTCCTCGTCGTCGGCAACATCGTCCGCCTCTGTAGTTATGGAGGAGGAGGAACCTGCTGCCCCCCCCCGTGGACTGGATAGCACCAGCTATGCCACACTGGGGACAAACCGTTCGCAACCAACATATGCTGCCGCCGTAGCCTCACCCTCGCCCATGGCACAACCACGTGCTACAGCCAGCGGTGAGAATGCGCCCACAACCGCGCCTACAGCCCAGCAAGTGCGCAGCTACCCACCGATAGTGGTGGAGCGGCTGCCAAACTGGACGCGCCACTTTGCTGCCATTAAAGCAAAGTTGGGACATCCCCCCAACGCAAGGCCATTCGGAGCAGGTGTTCGGTTTATTCCGCGAACACCTGAGGAATACAGGGCAGTGCAGGCGTACCTAGTGGAGCTTGGTGCGAAGGAACCCGCGCTGTCCTGGTACTGCTACGCGCCATCGGAAGAGCTTCCCACCAAGGTGGCCCTGAGGGGGCTGCCCCACGACACCCCACCGGAGGAGATTAAAGAGGCGCTGGAACAGTGCGGATTCACGGTCCGACACATCCGCGCCTTGCCACCGAGAAGAGGACGTCCCGACTGCATGTTTCATGTGCAGCTGGACCACCTGACGCCACAGGAGCTAGCCCGGCTCTACAGCATAGATGAACTCCTATACATGCCGGGAGTGGTGATAGAGGCATGGAGAGGAAGGGGAGGGCCGGCCCAATGTCATCGGTGCCAGGCCTTCGGACACGCCTCGTACAATTGCTACCGGCCACTAAAATGCGTCCGTTGTGCTGGGGATCACCCAGCAGCAGAATGCCCCCGGCCCAGAGACCAGCCGGCAACGTGCGCCAACTGCGCCAAAGACCACACGGCGAACGACCGTCGTTGCGCCGTATTTCGTCGTGTGGCCCGCAAGATGGGTGCTCCAACACAAGCCCCACTGCCGAGACCGAGATCCGCACCACGGCAACAACAACAAGTCCGTCGTGCAGCTGCACCCCATGTTCAGCCCGCGCAAATAACTGCACCCCCGGGTGCAGCTACTCTAACCGCACAGGCGAATATGCCAATAGAGCGTGGCGCCCCTCTACCGCAAAAGAGGAGAAGGCGCGGGGGTCGCATACATAGAGCGGCCACAGCGCCCACCACCTCAACGCCTCAACCCCCTGCACCGAAGCCGAGGACACAGGCTCAAGCAGTACCTGTGCCCATGCTCAAACCTAGCATGGCAACGACGCAACCTACAACAATACCGATGGCAATACCAGCGCCACCGGTACTAGACAGCGCAGCGCACCAACGTGCGCCAACAACAACAGCAGCCGGACAGCAACAACAACAGCATGTTGTCCCAAGCACGAGGGAGCCGTCTGGGGAACCGATCCATGTGTTAATCGGGGCCCTGGCGGAGTTCTTCTCGGCCGCATGCTCCGGCGCCGATCTGGCCACGGCAGCAGCGCGAGGACTAGCCCAACTAGCCCCCTTCATTTATGGCCCGAGATAATCTGCGGGTCATCTACTGGAATCCGGGGGGGATATTAGGACACCTCCACCACCTACGAACCCTCGTCCAGACTCGTACTACACCACTTGGCTTCAGAGAGGAACCGCGGCAGATACACGGTCGGTGTCTTCTTGGATATTGAGAAGGCGTTCGACCGTGTCTGGCACGACGGTCTGATCTACAAACTCCTGGAGACTGAGACACCGCCTGCGATAGTACGCCTAGTGGCGTCATTTCTCGAAGACCGGAGCTTCTTCGTGTCGGTAGAGAACGCATTCTCCGAGCCTCACTCCATCGCTGCCGGCGTTCCACAGGGCAGTTGCATGTCACCGAGCCTGTATGCTGTATACACCAACGACATTCCCACACTGCGTCACCAGTTGCAGGAGTGGGAAGAGGATGCCGTGCTCGCGCTGTACGCAGATGACAGCGCGTACTTCGCATCATCTCGCCGAGCCAACTTTGCTGCTGCAAAAATCCAACGCGTGCTGGACCTGCTGCCGGATTGGCTGGATAGGTGGAGGATGGCCGTCAATGTCTCAAAGACGGCCGCTCTACTTACCAGCCAAAAACGTATCATGCCGCCACCACTCAAGTTCCGAGGCCAGGACGTGGGATGGGAGTCCTCAGTCCAATACCTCGGATGCCACATCGACCGCTCGCTGCGAATGATACCGCAGGTAAACCATGTGGTTCGCCTGGCGAAGGCTGCGCGAGCGGTCCTTCGCCCCGTGTTGGCATCCCGTCTTCCGCTGAAAGCGAGACTGAGGATCTACAAGGCCTACGTCCGCTCACGGCTCACCTACGCTGCACCGGCATGGTACGCACTGTGCTCTCCGACACAGCGGAAACACCTGCAGACGCAGCAGAACGTCGCCCTGCGAGTAATTGTAGGAGCAGGACGCTATGTGCGCAACGACGTCATAGCCCGCGACGTGCAGATGCCTACAATCGAAGACTTCGTGACCCAGTTGGCGCGTGGACTCTTTAACCGCGCCGATAACGGACCACACACCCACTTGAGGAACCTAGCGCCTCTGCACGCGCGGCCGCCGGACGGTCGTCCGCTGCCTCGCGAGCTCCTACAATGGCGAGATGATGCCAAATAAGAGAAGAGACATACACAAGCTGACATAAGAATCAGTAACCAAAGACCGGGGGAGCTGTTGCCCCCTGAGATGAAGCCTGAGTACGAGGGTATCCTCACACTCAAACCTGCGCTCGCGCGCTGAAGCGCGCAAGAGTGCGGAGGACCCGTGGTGGCGTAAATTTACGTGATCCTCAAACGTCAACCACAAGAAGAAGAAGAAAAATACCGCCGTCTCGCTCCTCAAAACACCACCGCAAGCCCTCAAGCTATTTTGAAGAAATATCAAGACTTTCATTTCAAGACCTCCATAGACGTTGGTTCCTGCGCCGCCATTCTACGAGTCCGGTGAATCAGAACCACACCTACCACGAGCACAACGTCCCGTTCAGCCGCGCCCTGGGGTGATCACAAACCACGAAGAAGGCGCCGTTGAAGGGACTGGAGACAAGAAAGCATACGGACAGTTCGAAGGGGCCGTTCGTGTGTTTTCAAGTCATCCCCACCAACAAAATTGTTGTTGTGAGTCATTCGGTCCGAGTGATTCTACATTCATTTGTCGATCATTGGGATCGGATGATTTACAACAATAATAACAGATGGTCCCCGAGTCGAATAAGGGGGCCATTTGTAATACAACCCTATGATATCGTGTGATTAAACGCAGTTTGTAGTAAAAAAAATTGTATTTTTAGTTTTACCTTTTTTAATAACAATTGGACAGTTGCATGTTAATTGATCCTCATTTTTTATTAGTTCAGTTGTCCATTAAATTTGGGTAAAGCAAGTCGTGGCTTTTCTTTGGCTGGTTTCGATTATCCCTCTCCCATCCGCAAAACATGTTTTCTGCTCTTAAACCAGTATGAAACTGCAACGTAAATTAATGCAGAGAGAAATTAGATAATTGTATCGAAATCTTATGGCACGTTCGTTTTAAACATCTGAGCGGTTTCTCAAGTCTCAGTTATTCGTTTCTAAGTTTATTGTTATTTTCTCAAATTAGTTATTTCCATAATAATCTGCAGTTTGTAACTTAATTTTAACATTTATTATTTGATTGGTGTATTTACAATGGAAACTGCAACTAAATATGATTTATTAGCATATTGTGAATTTTCACATTTTGGGTGATATACACAGATATCGATATTATCTACCAGTTACTTTTCACTCACCGTTGATAAACAAAATTAAATATATAATCCAAACGGTTTTATCGCAAAATGTCCAGGTACTTCACTAATGCGAACATTTAAGGGCTGACTGAACAATTATGAACATTGAAAAGGTGCGAATATTTCTATAAGTATGCGGGGAACAGTTTACAATATGCCAACAAATCGTTTATGCTACACTCTTAATTGAACTTATATTAAAAAATGTGACCATGTCAAACATTTCAATTCTACCATTGTACATAGTTTCGTTCACCACACTAATTTGAAGTTAATTACCATATTATAGAGAAAAAAAAAACAAAACTTTGTGTGGGTACGCATTTACGGCAACCAGTCCTCACCAGCCTAGCGTGATGAGAATGGAAAGCTAAATAACTTTCATGTTGCTTCTTCCTCGCCGGTGGTCTCAAATTCCAGCTTCACTTCATTTCCTAGGCCTTCAACATCCACTTCGTTCTCCGTGGCGTTCAACATGTTCAGGGTCACCTGCCAGACACACGCGAGTTACCACTGAGCTCACTTTTTAACACGGTACAGACATTTACAAATAGTGCAAGCCCGTAGCCAGGTACGAAGGTTTCGGAAGACATTTTAGATTTTACGCATGGGCGTAGCTAAGGTGGGGCGCTGTCCCCCTCGCACAGGGAACAATAAGTGAGACTTTCTGCATTACATATAATGTATATTTAAAATATAAGAAAATTGTTTGCTTGAAAATTGAAAATTGGGGTCCATGGATAAAATTCTGCATACGCTCTTGATTCCACGAAAACATCTTCAGAACCTACGCGTCGGATACGCAATAGTTTTGAAAGTAATTGTACATTAAGCCCAATTTGCCTGTTAACCGTCGATATATTTTTCATTGATACAACACACGATGTAACCGTGTTAATTGACATATACGAGGGGAACTCGAGAAAGTTTTGAGAAAAAGAAAAACAATCCCCTGGTGTTGCAGGTGTCCATGGGCGGCGGTAACACTTAGCATCACGCGGGACAGCTCGCTCGTTGGCCTATTTAAAAAAAAACCTATACCAAAATTTCATGCGTCAGAACTGACTTTGAAAACATTTTTTCGACTCTTCTTCGGGCAGTCTTTTTATTATTGAGACCAAATCTGACACGTTTCCATATCAATGCTTATAAACTACGTACACATTATATTATACTAAGCACTACATCACATCTTTCACAGCCTCTTCGAAGGTAGCCAACGCCTCTTTCAGCGTCGAAAACTCCTCACCTTGTAGTTGGGATTTAATTAAGGCTATAGAGAAGGTACTGGCAACTTTCAGTTATAGTCTGCAGGTACTGTTTGGACGGTCGTTATCACTGCAGTAAAAACGTTTGGCAGGCACGTGGCTACATATCATTCTGCGTTTGTGCTACTTTGGTTTCGTAAAGGTACAGATATCAGGTAGCCAGTTAAAGTGAAAAAACATGCGGTTAAAATTATTCCTGCGCTTCTTGCTCATTTCACTTTGGTAGGCGTTGGCACACTTTGAAACAGCCATGGAGTAGATAGACGCTTAGTTTCTGGATCTTATTTCTTAGTTCCATAGATAAAAACTCTTTGTTGCAAAACTTTCAGAGCAGCCTGGTACAATATTACGTAAGATCTGGAATTTCGGAAGGGGACATATTAAAACCATTTCCTGGCTACGGACCTGAAAAGTGCATCTTGACACATATTAAATGATGAATTTCACATTTAAAAATACTACAGTACACTAAGAGACTACACTGAATAAATGTGCACACTACATTTTCAACACAACTAGTGATAGGTAATTGTTTTTTTCTAGTACGCTCGCAGGAAATAATTGTTGAATCGCTATCCTTCATTCTTAATTTTGCTGTGTTATAATATTATAATAATACACATATTGTCGATGTTTGTTTAATACTGACGAATTAAGAATACAGCATAGTGTGGGTCAACAATTAAACATTGTGACTGTACCATATATATGCCAGACGAGACTTTTAAAACCAGACAAACGTTCTACTGTTGACTCGAGGCAAATATTCAACTAAGGTGTTTTCAATGTGTACTATTGAGCACAGAACTCGTCAGATAATTCTAAATTATCGAAGCATTAAAACGGGTACAGTTAACAAGCAGGTATTTGTAATAATTATAATTAACCATATTTGCAGATAAATTAGACTCGTACTGTACTCGAATTTAACATAATTGTTCAAATACCAACCTTAGCCAACCGCCTACAGAACAAAGCAAATTACGTCCAACGAATAAATGGTAATTTTACGTTGCAACGCCAAAAAGCACGTAAGTCTAATTTACATACAATATGTAAAACTGTGCTATAAAACAGGAAAATATAATAATACATACGTTCGTTGAGATTAACATCCACATTCCAAGTGTTTATTAATGTAAATAATTGTGGGCAATTTCAGTTTTGTTAATACAGGTTTAATTGCATAATACCTATAACCACACCGCAGTGGTTTCGTGACGTCACAACAATGGATTATTCTAATGCGACTATATAATTATTCAGCATTCCTTCCCTTGTTTATATTTTTGTATTAGTGTGTTCTGATAAGTATTTAGTATTCCGAGATATTGTATGACCATTTCATATCTTAAGAGATAGATTAGAGTAGTTCGAAACTAACCTCTATGCAGACTGCACAAGGTCCTATACATTCAGACTAATTCTAAGACCGAGGGACGTTTATTTTTCCGGCCCTAAGCAATGAATAGATCCCTCTATACCGTGCTTTACCACATGCTTACCAGCTTTATTAGTAAATAGTAATCAAAAAACACAATGCTTTTTAGAAAGACGTTATAAAAACAGTCCTTGCTGCGACGTTAAGAATTGGGAATCAAAAGTTGCCAGTGCCTTTTCTATAACTTTAAATATGATAGACCTCATTTTCTCCAACCTCACGTCACGGCGCGCTGCGTCAACTAGTTCCTTGTATTTTTTATAGTGAGTGAACATTATTTTCAAGATAAATAGTTTAAATTTTTCCAGAATCCAGTATCCGTTGAAGGGCATTGGCTAGACAAATTTTAACCATATAGGTACGTTGGAGACAAACGTGTTGTGTCGGCTAGCTTTAGCTAGGCTAGCCATCTCTTCCCGTGAGTGTAGTGTCGTGGTGACTAGAGAATAATGAAGCAGGTACCACAAACTCGACACACTTGACGCAGTTGGTGAGAATCAGGTCTATGATTAAAATAGCATAAATTGCCTAAGGCCTAAAATTGCAAGTAATTGTACTGAGAATTATAAGAATCTTCCTCATCATAAATAACAATTTCAACGCGAGTAAGAAGTCCAGAAATGTGGTCAAGTTTCTGATGGACGTGAAATGAGATCAACGAAGATGTGTAACTACAGCAATGGCATAATATTTATATATATATATATATATATATAATTATACGTTTACACAAAAATCTACATACGTAAATAAAAATTATAAATATTGTTTAGTCATGAGTCATGACTCATGCATGAGAGAAAATAGGATATGAAGTGTTAATTGTGGAGTATTTAATGGAGAAAATTAGCATTCAGGATTTTTATTTAATTTAAAACCGGTTTCAAGTTAAATCCACCAATTAACTCTCCAATTAATAATAATTGGGCACTAATTTGTTTATACAACGTGTCAATGAAATAACGCAAAACCAAAAACATGTCAAGTAATATAAAATATATAACACTGCTCTATAGCGATGGGCAACTCCGGATTCAATTAATCAAAAGATCCGAAAGTGCGAGCGGAGTCGAAACTCTTAATGATTCCGGCTAACTGTTATCGACTCGTAGGAGTTATTTATTCCTTTCATTTTTGGATTGCTGAGTTACATGAACGAACATGATGCAAAGCTCTCAGGCTCAAGGCTCAGGTGAATCAAGGATTAAAAAAACCTATTTTAAAAACTTTTAGAATCTAATCTACCCTCGACAGTGAACAACTCCTTTTTAGCTTTTGCGTTATTTCAGTGACAAGTGCGAGTTTACACTAGTCGTGGGTATTCAAGACTCCGCGGAGTGTTTCGGCTCACTTAATGCGGCTCCGCTCGCGGATCCGACTCCTCTTAACGATTCCTTGACTTCTTTGATTCACCTACATATATTCTATATAAGAGCCTGAAAGCGACTCATTCGCTTTGCGTCATGTTCGTTTATGTAACAGCAATCCAAAAATGAAAGGAATAAATAACTCCCCGGAGTCGATAACAGTTAGCCGGAATCATTAAGTTTCGGCTCCGCTCGCGGTTTCCGATCTTTTGATTCATTGAATCCGCAGTTACCCATCGCTAGTTTACACCACTACCACCGGTTAAATGATCATAATTTATATTTGAAAAAGTACAAAATACGAAAGCAATTCATCACCTCTCTTGACTAATGACGTAATGTAGAATGAATTGAATTGAATGAACCCGCCACTTGAATTGAAAAAACTTATATCGTTCCGTCATGATGCAAAAGCTATCATTTCCACGAAAAAACAAGTTGCCACCTCGCCGTGGTCACCTAGTCGTCTTTTCACAGTTTTATGGGGGGGTCGATTGCAGTACTATTACAAAATCACAAAGGGATCAATATTATATATTCATATATTAAAATATATCGGTTTCTTACCAGTTCAGTGTGATAATAAAATGATAAAAATAAGTCTAATAGCTATTTTATGTTTTTAGAATGACAATTGTCAATTTTATTTTAGAGATATTTTGTGATTTATTACAACTATATGTACTAAATACTCCTTAAGTATAAAAATATTGTATTATAATATATACATTGCTTTTTGAAGATATATTAATTTATATTCATATTTTCAATAATTAATTCAAATAAGTACATTTTAATTGAATAATCGTATTTGACTGACACATTGAGATTACTGGTGTCCACCCTCAAAGTAATTTTCATTTGTAAAAAATAAAATAACGTTTAGCGCATGCAATCAACAGCCGAGAAGCTAAAATCAATTCAAACTTCACTAACCATAAAGACAACACAGCTACTGGTAAAAAATAAGATGTAAATAGCTGATTAGTTAGTGAATGTTTGAACCTCAGCGTTCTTTCCTAACACGGGTTGGTTGAACACGCTCAGTGGAGGAGGCTGGAGTACCTGGGGCGGAGGCGGCGAGGTGCTGGTCACCGTACTGCTTACCTGCCGGTGCACATCGCTACGAATACCTGCCTCATCAAACGCTTTCTTCTTGAGGGTTGTGTGGATTTGAGAACTAGAATGAAATGAAGACCAATGTTAGTGACAGTTGGAAAAAGTGATTTTGCTATGTTCCATACCATAATCAGCTCTTCTATCAGCCCACTGCTGGACATGGCTGGAACAGGATTCTGCAAGGTCGGCAGTGCACCCACATGCTCGAGGTGTTGCAGAGATGTCCGGATTAGAAGAGTGGTTGATTTCCACAGAATATGTGATAGTATTGTTATCCTTTAGTCACCACAACTCAGATGGAAACAGATGGGATTGGTGCTTTTCTAGAGACGGCTGACACCACACAGGCACTTATTTTGTACCTGTGGTAATATTGTAATGTCCTATTGTACCAATTCATTATAAGTACACTAAAGATCAGCAACGACAACATTTTAGAAAATACTGTTTGATTCTTACGAGTTTAAGTCCTTCCCAACGACATACATATAATTTAGGATGTATGTGTAGATATGGTTTTTTTTTGTGATTTTTGAGTTTACAACATAATAATTCTGGAACTATTAAATCGATTTGGCTGATCTTCCAGCTTAACCTATATATAGACTCAAATTTTGAAATTTCCTATCAATTATAACTGTATTTTCAAACAAGGCAAAGCACTGTTGGTTGCATTGCTTTGCAACCACATATAGTACTATGAATTTGGAAGGTATAATGAACAAATAGTACAATGAAACAAATTAAATTATCCTATCCCTATCAATTTTCCTAACGTTTCCCTCAAATCAATTCCCAACTGTCCAAAGGTAGGCAGGATCTGGAGACATGCTGGGATTTGTCATTCTGGACCGACGTTGACATGTATCACAGATGTCCATGAGAGACAGCATCCAATTACCACCAAATGAAAAGGATTATAGTTCGTGCCATTTATCATGGCAATAGTGAATGTTCACACATTGTTGACATCGAACATGTCTGCTACCACGATACACGCCAGTAGCTATTTAGTTCGGGGAACATTGGCAAATGTCACAAACACGAGTAGACATTTGTACGGGGTCACAGTCGAGGCAATGACCGCTATTGCCATGCTAAATGGCACAGAGTATAATGTAAATGATAAAAACTTACACTGTTCTGTTTTTTATGCGTCTGCTAAGTGTATTCAGGTCAAAAGCAAATTGATGTACACAGGATTTCAGCATCTCGATCTCCTCATCAGTCCATTTGCTACTGCTCAAAAAAATGTGTGTTGTGAGAGTTAGTTATAACAATAATTATAAAAAATATGACTGTTATTTATGATTAATAGCTGTCATAATAGCTAATTATACGACCAGAACGCACAGTCAGCATAAATGCGGCTGCAGCCCAAACCGTTTAGTTTGCATGTTTATTAGATAAGGCCCTCGGGCATAGTTATTAGAAATAAAATAAAATTAGTCTCATATCGACCAGCACACGACTCGTGCATCTATTAGTTTATAATTTTTGTCTTTTTAAAAAGACTCCAACCCGCTCCCGCGTTTGGACTAGCTAGTGTCACTTCCCGTCAACAAACTCAAATATATATATGTTAATATGGAATATGCCTTCGAAATTAAGAGATTTTCAATTTATAAAATATGTTATACATATTAACTATAAACACTACCTTTATAATATGATTATACTCAATGATACATATATGTAATAAATACACTCCAATTTTATTATTGTATAAGTGGATTATGAAAATTACTTTTTTAATTACTCATACAATTTTTGGATCTTTCCAACTAGATATGATTCATAGTACACAGTGTGAGCTCTGCAGCGTTGTACCCTAGGCATTGTTCAATCCAATGCAATCTTTTGTGTATCCCTAACCCTATCTTCCATTTTTGGACCACAATTATGATATCCACATATTAATTTAGGATATCCAGTAGTTTACACAGGGCAAAATATATCTATTTTGGCTATCTAGTTTGCAGAGAACTAGCCTCGCCCGCTACATACTACAACATACATACAACGTTAACTGATTCACTGATTGTGTAATAAATACTGATAATTCTCAGTAGCTCAGTTGGTTGAACATCTGGTCTGTGAACAAAGTTTATTGCATGCAAACTTATCTATTGTACCATGTGCCTGCAACGTGATCTCTAACGGTAGGCCTGATACATATGTTCAGTCACTCAGCAAGCTAAGGAGAGAATTATGCTAGGAGTTTCTTTAGGGGATTTGGGTAGGACCGATAACCGATGGAGGAGATGAGACCTTGAGAAGAGGCCACGCACCAGGAAGCGCAATGTGGGACATCTAGACAGGTGGACCAATGAATTAAAGAAATTCATTAGTGGTGGCTGGATGAGAAGAGCCGAGGATGGTGTGTGGTGGTGAGCCTTATGAGAGGCCTATATCCAACAGTGGAGACATAGGCCGAAGGTATGGTACCAGCCTGCTGTATGTTAATGATTTCCTGGAAGTCTCATTTTTCATCTCCCCACTCCATCACATACCATTCATTATGGTCTCTATGCTAAATTCATCATATAGACTTTTAGTCCAAATTGCCCCATAAATACTCAAAGGTTCCCAAAAGAACAATAAATTCTGAGAAAGAAAATACATGTGGCTAGGCAATAATATATAAATTGTGATAGTAGTATAAACAAGTACATAAACAATCACACTGAAAATTTCCAGAACTGGCCTCTCACATAAACAATATTTAAAAAGTAATTACAATATTTGAAAATGGAACTCTTTGGCTGTAGAATAAAGTTTGTCTCATCTAACAGTCATTTGTCACATCATTTTAAAAGTTGCATGTCTGCATTATAATGGATTTAACTCATGAAAATTTTAATTGTATGACTAAGTGTAATTTGACAGCTTCGCAGAGCTTCGCTTGGTTTCAAACTGCTTTTGGGGATGAAGCACCAAGCAAGACGACAATCTATAGCTGGGTTGCAGAATTCAAGCACCGTGGTGTCAATCTCAGTGACCGCTGTCAAGAACAAAAATGCTGTGTGTCATATGATCGAAACAGACAGCCATGTGACCTATCATGAGATTTGGGCATCTGATACAATCAATCTTATACAAACATTTGACTGTGAGAAAGCTGTGGTCGCTTTCTCACAGAATTTGACCGAGGCTCAAAAAATGTAACATGTCACTTGGTGCACGAAGGGGCGTCAAATTTGGTGTGGAACATAGTAACAGGTGACAAAATATGGATTTACAGCTACAACACCGAAACTTCTGATCATCGCTTCTTTTTTTAGAAAAACTGGACACGTGGCTACTGGTGCTTTGGAGAATCGTGGTACCGTGAATTCTGATTGGTACATGACCATTTGGTTGCCGGAAGTTATAGACAAACTCCAGAATAACAATCATAAACGCTGCATAATCTTGCACAACGACAATGCCAGCTCTCACACGGCCAAACAGACAATGGACTTTTTGAAGATGAAAACGTAGAAATCATGAGCCATCCTCCATACAGTTCTGACTTGGCACCTTGTGACTTCTTCTTGTTTTCAAAAACGCTTTGGTAATGTGATGCTCAAATATTACCCACATTATAATGTAATGTAAATCGTAACTAACCGGCCGTTGTTAACTCCCACCTTAAACGCCAGTGGGAAAATGGGTTAGCGAGTCCTATTTTAGAGGTGGTGACAGACACGGGAAGAGATGGGTTGGTGCTATTGTATAAGTGGTCGACAACACAAATATGAGTTATATATTTGAAATGTTCCAGTTGTGTACGATAAGAATTTAGAGAAAAATCATGTAGGTACAAGATTAAAAAAAAATACCCTGGTTGAGTTTCGCCGACCGGATGCAGCATAATGGTCATCTCTGCAAGCTTGTGGAAAGCTACGCTCGCCTCTTCAAATATCTCGCCAACCTATTAAGAGAAAACATTGCTTAACACACTTGAACATGAAATAAAGAATGCCTAAAATAATTTAGTGTTTAAACTTATTATTTGGATTGCGTTCAGGTTTACCTACCTTTAGAGCTGAATTATGCATTGGGTTTGAGTTCGGAATATTATATTATGAAGAATACTCCTATTATTTTTAAATTATGAAAAAAACGGAAATAGTGAATTGGAACAAAACCAAAAGCAAGAAGCAGAGTGAATTGAAGTATAGTGGTAATGTATTGATACTAATAAATGAAGTGTTGGATTGGAATCGGACTCAAAGAAAATTATTGTCTATGGAAGTAAAAATTATAAAATATTATTTGGTGTTGTATCTATGAAATGACCGATTTTATTACTGGCCAATTTGAGTTTCGATATCTTGTTATATAATTCGAATTTCAAAATAAAACAAACTATATCTAATAGCTACGATATTCTTACTTCAAAATCAATATTTCATAGTTTTTCTGTACTTACATTTTGTTGATGTGATTGTCTTGAAAATAAAATGGATAAATTGAAAAATTCGTACTATTTTTTTTTGAATATAAGTTTCGTCGCGGCACCAACGCAAGTTAGACAGCTCACAAGCTATAGTGGAAGCAGATCCATCTCAAAGTACAGCTGAATTAGCAGCAGGGTTTGATGTATTAGTGATAAAACAGTGATGGTTCATCTATGTCAAATCGGCATAATAAAGAAGCTCGAAAAGTGGGTACCGTTTAGACTGAAAGAACGACAATGCGACAATAACGTGTGAATTGTGAATTGAATATTGAACCCTCACAAAAACGAAAGAATTGTGAATCGCATCATGACTTGTGATAAAAAGTGGATCCCGTACGATAACATCAAACCTTCGTATCAGTGGCTGGATCCAGGAGTTGCAGCCCAACAATGTCCAAAACACAAATAACTAAGAATAAGCTACTCATATCAGTTTGGTGGTCCTGTGCCAGTATTGTCCACTACAGTTTCTTGCCAGACAGACGAATGCTTGATGCAGATGTGTACTGTAAGGAGCTGCAGATGATGATGGAAAAGCTGGCAACAAAGCAACAGAGTTATGATGACTCAAAGATATTTGGAGATGAAATTATAACATTTTGGGGTACAACCCTGTAATTGCTATGGCATATTGCACACATCACGAGTGTTGCAAAAGTGAGAACTGAGAATTTTTTTTCTTCATTTATATAAATGGTGCAATTAGCAGATATTTTTTTTATACACTAGTGGGTGGACGAGCAAGCGGTCCCACGTGATGGTAAGTGTTACCGCCGTCCATGGACACCTGCTACACCAGGGGGTATGCGGGTGCGCCGCCGACCTTGCAAAATAATATTCACAGCTCTCTTGAAGAACCCCATATCGTAGCTTAATGGAAAGACCTCTTGAGGCAGTTCGCACTGGCAGAATTAGCACATTCTGCCAGTGTCAAGTATTCCTCGTAAATAAACGATTTCAAAGTCTGAAATGTATCCAGTCAATGTGCAGTCCTTTCAAAGTAAGTTAGGAGACGTTCAGTAAAGTGATACCGTAGTAGGTTTACTGAGGACAGAAGAGGCTGACACACGAACACTACCTATAAGTTCTACCTTTTATATGAGTCATGATCTTAAATGCAACTCTAAATGCGGAGGATTTATTTTAGGCGGATTTATTCCTTGGAAGCACACAAAAACTGCAGTCACATGCTTTTATTTGATTATCACAAACAGCATGCATTAAAAATACTTTGAAGTTTAATAAACCATCACTATTAAACCACAAAACGTTTATTACACAATTTTTACAATAATCAATCAGTAACTTCACTTCTCCAGTTCCCGCCTTAGAGGACAAAAAAAAATGAAATGTCAATTTGTACAATACAATCATTAAAATTATGCTGAACTAATATTGACCTCGATACTTAGACGTTGGAGTATGTGTAATTGATTAACTTGATTTTCCTGGGAACTTCGCTATGAGTGAACTAGGTAAAAAGGACAATAAGCGTCAAATCGACACATAAGCCATGCAAAGTTTTATTAGGATACATTAAGCTTTTGAATAGAGCGCGTAAATAAACCTTGAATAAACAGACAAAAATTCTAAAAACGTTTTGGGCCTGCACTGCAACGTATGTTTCAGAATTTTCAGACAAATATTTAAAGTTCAAACACAGCGTTGCAACGACTTTACTACAATAAGTAATAGATCTAATAGATTAGTTTCTTATTGTTACACAGTTGTGGGTTAATAAAATATAATTTATTCTTCGATAAATGTTCAATAGATTTCGAGAATCGAAATAAGCTCTCGATATCGACGATTAACAATGGCCATCACTATGTAGTTTTCATGTCATCTGAATTTGTCAATATTTATCAAAATATTTTGTCCTTTTTCATTTTAGATTAATTTTTATAGTTCAAAAATAAGTTTTTTAATTACATTTATAATTAAATCCCGCAATAAAACACAACAGAAACCATTTAAATTTTATTACAATATTTAAGACAGTTTTGATCTCAATAATAACATAACCTCAAAATGAGTTCTATACAAGAACGTTTGCAGTTAAAAAGAATCCCTTTAGACATATGGAATATACGTGAAAAGCTATGTTTAGCGTCCGCAGTGGTCAGGAGTGGTGATCAAAACTGGATGTCAGTATCAAGGGCCTTAAGGACTTCTGGGGAATCCAATCGGCCAGCAGATTGGTATTCGCAGAAAAGGTTTTAGTTTTTTATTTTACATGAAACAACAGCATGAACATAGAATAATAATTACATTATAAACAATCATAAACACGTATCTATTAATGTTTCAACAAAAGATAATTTTGCGTATAATTACATTAAACATAGATAACTACCTGTAAATTCTGGTTCTAACTTGATGAAGATAAATTATCAAATAAAATTTGTAGTGGTAATAATGCATTTTTAAATGTGTATATGTTAATTCAGTGAGTATGTACGATTGATTAATATGATACATTAATATAAAAGGTATTCTCTAGGTACCTTTTATAAGTCGTAACTAGTAAGTCTCAACTTCTTGATAATCTTCTGATCGTAATTCAAAAAACAAATTACATTTTATAAATATAAAAAAACTGACAATCACTAGAAAAAAAGAGTTTAATTAGGTATACCAGCCAGCAACTTCCTTCGCCTTTATAGTTTCCATATCAAAATAATTAGAGCACTCAAGGAAACACTATAAATATTTTCAATGTGATCACACATATTTTTATAATTGATAACTCAGTGGAAAAGTATCCCTATTCATATTGAAATTAGGAAAAAAAATCCATTCTTCCCTACCATTGGGGATTGGCCGGTATGGATAAATGGAACAGGCTCTGCTTATTTTTGATGACATGAATGGCTATGTCAGCAATATTTATTTATTTACTTTTCGTATTTTTTTGGCAAAATTTAGTAGATTCTGATTAAATATGAAACTTGAATTCTGCTTACATAATACTTGAACGGCCCCAAGAGGATATGACGAGACCTGCAATCCAGCACAAGATATAGCCATACCAGCAGTAATCCTGATTGCCTATTACACAATAATAATAATAACAAATGGTGGCATATGTGCCAGGGTTGATAAAAATCATGATTATTTATTTTAATCAGATTTTTTTTATTTAGGCAACATTTCTTCATTAAAAGGGGATAAATTAAGCTGGGCGGCTAGTGAGTTGTCTGAGTTTATCACTGCCACCAAGTAAAATCTGTGTATTTTGTTGTCATTTTCTATTTTTGATTGTTTACAAATACATACACATAAAAACTTGTTTTGGACTTGACAACTAGTTTTGAATGTGATTGACTATACATAAATGTTGAGTAATTTTATTTTTAATTCATATTTATGTCATTTTCTTTTTTTTTTTTATGGAAAAAAGGCGGCAGACGAGCATACAGTCGTCCACCTGATGGTAAGTGGAAACTGTAACTCATGGATATCCGTAATACATGCCAACATCAGTCTAGAATCTAGCTAGAATGACAAGTGTGCATGCCCACAGATGCGCTGTTCACCTTTACAGATTAAGGAACGGGTTGGGAAAATGTGGACGGATAGGATAGGACGGGTTCTGTAAGATCTCACTCACTACCAAAACATGTACATACATTGGGGAAATACGATAAAGTGGGTAATGCAGTAAATTTCAAGATAGTCTTAAGTGAGAGACGGGTAACATGGCCAGTCGAGTGTGCCCAGCCGCTGTAGGAATGCAGCGTGCACTCTGCTGTAATCAACGGAATTTTGCTCTCTTCTTGATTTAACATCTGATTGATTTAACATCACTTATTAAAATAAAGAAATCACTTGATTTTTTATCATGATAAATCAATAATCCCTGATATCTGCAGATTTCTACCTTTGGGAATTTAAATATCAGGATTTAGAAAAATTTATAAAAGATAAGGAATGGATTTAAAATTGGGAAGAATTTGAATATCAATTTTAATAATCTGACAATCCAAAACAGACTTTCTTACTACCCCCTATAAAACTATTCTTGATTGTAGTTGTGCTGCACAGTATGGTTCTCTTTTGGAACATGTTGAGACCCCGAAACGTAAAAAACGCAGCTCAGAAGGGGCGGTGGAGACTCCCCAAGAGAGCATCCTGAAGAGGTTGACCCAAGAGCGCATTGTTGAGATACAGAGGACTATAGCGGAGATGAATCAAGAATATGAGCAGTTGAAGGTAAAATTCAACCGTTTGAGATTCTCACAGACTCGCGATGGCGCGGTACCCTGCCAAAGCAACGCCCTAAGCCTAGGTCTGTTCCTTCCGCCGGTCTACCGGCGAGGGACCCCTTAGGCTCGTTGCTGCACACACTCTTCGCTCCTGGCTGAGCGCCTTCTGCGCTCGTCCTAAACTATACAAGTCCGGTGACTCTTGAAAGGCCATTAGGGCCCCAAGAATTTAGCCATTCTAAAGAACAAAACAACTAACACAAGATATATAGGCATACCAGCAATGATGCTGCTCATCTGTTACCAATAAATATCATTTAAAATATAAGTTACATGAAAAGTTCAACAGGTGGCCTTATCGCCAAAGCGATCTCTTCCAACCAACCTTTGGGTGGTAACGAAACAACAAATGTATGTATTATAGACGGTGCAATTTTTTTTACAAAATATCATCATAATATAACTTACAATATATATATTTTTTTAAATATACATACACTTGTGTTGAATACGATACATAGCATACTTACATACGGCAGCTTCAAGGAACAAATTTTTCTTTGCAATTATCAGTTGTTGGCTATGTATCCTTCAGGCTAATGTCAATGACATTTTTGTGTCAGAACGAATTAACAGAAGCCAACAATGCTTCAACATCAGAGGAGCGATTGCGTGAGATGTGGACAGAGATAGAGGTAGCAAAACGGGCGAAAGAGAGGGAGAACCTCAAGCGAGCTGCCTTGATGAAGGAGAGGGAAGAGAGACGGGCGAGAGCTGAGAGGAATTGGAAACCGACACCACCTATCACACCCACAGGACCTACAGGTATATCTCTATAATAATTAACTAGCGACCCGCCTTCGCTTCGCTTCGGTTTATAAGAGCGTTCTTTTTTTCAGAATTTCTAAATAAAATATAGCCTATATTAGACACGGATAATGTAGTTTCCTATTTGTGAAAGAATTTTTGAAATCGGTTCAGTAGTTCCAGAGATTACCCCCAACATACCTACAACCACAACAATTTTACCTCTTTATTATATTAGTATAGATAACTGTAATTATAATACTTTTCTTTGTGTTTTTTTTTATCTTATATGTGCGTGCACGCATGACCGCTACTTTATTTCTAACCATATTATTTCATTTTTTTTATTTATTGTCAAAATGAAACATTACATAATGGGGCTTGTCTGTGGATAACATACCCTTCGTCTAATAAGATATAGCCTATATTTAAAAAAAATCGTTTAATTTTTAAAACAATACAGGATATTTAAGCACAAAAGAGATCTTTAGTTAAATTGTTTAAGAATATCAATTTTTAGAATATTTTTATAATTATATTAAGGCGATTGTAATAACGTTTACATCCAATAAACTTGGGAGCTCAATTCAGCCTAATTACGATAATTGCATTGTTTGCCAAGCAATATATGTAATAATATATTCAAAGGACAAGGTAACTTTTCATAGACTAAATTTATATTATTTTATTGAAACAACATGATAGTTCAGCCGCTGGGCGCGCTCGACTGGCCACGTTACCCCTCTCTCACAGAAGACTAACTTGAAATGTACTGCATTTCCCACTATATCTTATTTCCCTAATGTACGTCCATTTTCCCAACCCTTTCTCCAAATACATTCTTATATCTCCAAAGGTAGGCAGCGCACCCGGGGCCGTGCCAACGTTTGTCATTTTGGACTAATGTTGGCATGTATCGCGGATGTCTATGGGGCGGCAGTATCTACTTACCATCGGTATGCTCGTCTGCCGCCTTTGTCCGTAAAAAAAAGTATGCTTCAATTTATCTGGTATGTCGCGCTCACTAACTATCAAATAATACAATTTTAAAAATATACAGATTGTTTCAATATTGTGATGACTAATAAAGCGTTTTAAAGACGCTATTACAAAGTCACAATGATTTTGACAGATCGTGGGCGGAAGTGCCACGGGGTCCGCTAACTAGTGTTGCACCGCTACCGCATATTGCGGTAGTGATGGGACACCATCACAGTTTGAATATCCTAAAGGGTTGTTTGCGTAATACTAGCAAAATCTTGTGCTGATGTTTTGTCCTTATGTTTTCAATTTATTTCGTCATCTAATTAATGACATGCCTTCGAAACTTTTACAACATTTTTACGGGAACAACGTGGCAGACGAACATATAGTCCACCCGGTGGTAAGTGGGTACTGTCATTCATATCTGCGGTACATGCCAACTTCAGTACAAAATGACAAAGGTTGGCGTGCCCCCGGATGCTCCGCTTACCTTTGGAGATGTAGGAATGATTTTGGAAATAGGATTGGGAAAATTATCTGGATATTCGCCATTATCTGTATTAAATTGTTTGCCTTGAAACCCTGGAAAAAATCTTGACTACGCCCTTGAACCTATTAACTGATTCAATTCATAGTGATTTTTCTCATATCTGTCCGAGTTGTTACGCCCGTGAACTAGGCTATTAACTGATTCAAATCACAGTAATTTTTCTCACATCTGTCAGAGTTCTTACGCCCGTGAACTAGGCTATTAACGAATTCAAATCACAGTAATTTTTCTCACCTCTGTCAGAGTTCTTACGCCCGTGAACTAGGCTATTAACTGATTCAATTCATAGTGATTTTTCTCACATCTGTCAGAGTTCTTACGCCCTTGAACTAGGCTATTAACTGATTCAAATCACAGTGATATTTCTCACATCTGTCAGAGTTCTTACGCCCGTGAACTAGGCTATTAACTGATTCAATTCATAGTGATTTTTCTCACATCTGTCAGAGTTCTTACGCCCTTGAACTAGGCTATTAACTGATTCAAATCATAGTGATTTTTCTCACATCTGTCAGAGTTCTTACGCCCTTGAACTAGGCTATTAACTGATTCAAATCACAGTGATATTTCTCACATCTGTCAGAGTTCTTACGACCTTGAACTAGGCTATTAACTGATTCAAATCACAGTGATATTTCTCACATCTGTCAGAGTTCTTACGCCCTTGAACTAGGCTATTAACTGATTCAAATCACAGTGATATTTCTCACATCTGTCAGAGTTCTTACGCCCTTGAACTAGGCTATTAACTGATTCAAATCACAGTGATATTTCTCACATCTGTCAGAGTTCTTACGCCCGTGAACTAGGCTATTAACTAATTCAAATCACAGTAATTTTTCTCACCTCTGTCAGAGTTCTTACGCCCGTGAACTAGGCTATTAACTGATTCAATTCATAGTGATTTTTCTCACATCTGTCAGAGTTCTTACGCCCTTGAACTAGGCTATTAACTGATTCAAATCACAGTGATATTTCTCACATCTGTCAGAGTTCTTACGCCCGTGAACTAGGCTATTAACTGATTCAATTCATAGTGATTTTTCTCACATCTGTCAGAGTTCTTACGCCCTTGAACTAGGCTATTAACTGATTCAAATCACAGTGATATTTCTCACATCTGTCAGAGTTCTTACGCCCGTGAACTAGGCTATTAACTGATTCAATTCATAGTGATTTTTCTCACATCTGTCAGAGTTCTTACGCCCTTGAACTAGGCTATTAACTGATTCAAATCACAGTGATTTTTCTCACATCTGTCAGAGTTCTTACGCCCTTGAACTAGGCTATTAACTGATTCAAATCACAGTGATATTTCTCACATCTGTCAGAGTTCTTACGCCCTTGAACTAGGCTATTAACTGATTCAAATCACAGTGATATTTCTCACATCTGCTAGAGTTCTTACGCCCTTGAACTAGGCTATTAACTGATTCAAATCATAGTGATTTTTCTCACATCTGTCAGAGTTCTTACGCCCTTGAACTAGGCTATTAACTGATTCAAATCACAGTGATATTTCTCACATCTGTCAGAGTTCTTACGCCCTTGAACTAGGCTATTAACTGATTCAAATCACAGTGATATTTCTCACATCTGTCAGAGTTCTTACGCCCTTGAACTAGGCTATTAACTGATTCAAATCACAGTGATATTTCTCACATCTGTCAGAGTTCTTACGCCCTTGAACTAGGCTATTAACTGATTCAAATCACAGTGATATTTCTCACATCTGTCGGAGTCTTTCCTATAATAAACGTACTATAGTGATATAAACTGAAACTTTGTAGAGGGGTGATATATAATTTACTCTCCATTCCCCCCGTGGACACACAATTGTTTTTCAGGTAATATTTTGTTTCCAGTATCACCCGCACCACCGGCTTCTCCTCTCTTAACATCTCTACTCAAATCATCTCCAGTAGTAACCACTCCACAGCACATATCACATCCTGCCAATGTTGTTGGTAAGTCTTATAGTATGAGTGGATGTTGAGTGGTGTTTAAAAACGCAAAGGCTTGTCGCAGCCTTTCCGAATGTGAAGAAATGTGGGTAGTTGATAAAACTTCTGCCAGCTTCCATCCTGGACTACCCGCCTTTTCAGTCAACCCGTGACCATGGCTGGTGTTACGCCTGCCGAAACGTCCAGTTGATACTAAAGGTAAACAAGCCTTTAATTTTACGCGTTCAGACCCGATTTACAATATAAAATGTGTACGAAACGCGAAAGTTTCAAATGTCACACACGTAACTGGTTTTGCACTCTATACATATGTTAGTTTTCATTATTTAATTGTTCTTAGTGTGCTTATTGTGTTTGTGTTTTTGTAATAAATTCTAAATATCTATTTTTCTTTAAACCTGTGTGTGTATGGGGCTTTCAAGATACAGATTTTTAATCTAGTTTGAGAGTCAGAGAGTCACACACAAATCTGGGTGTGTAAAAATCGAGAAAAATAAAAACAATTTCAATTTTAAAAGATTTCAAAGATTCCATAGATTTTTTTTTACCCCGTTAATACACGTGTTTAGTTATTTTGTTCTAGAATGTTCACGACAAGTTTCAAGTTCATAGGACTATCAAATAATTTTTTGCCATACAAACTGATACCGGTTTCATTCCTTTGGGGGTTGAATTTCAAGAATTACCCTCTTCGCTAAGAATCTACGTCATAAAAGTAAGCTGTAGTCCAAATTTCATATTTATAGCTTCAGCGGTTTCGGGTCGACGTCGATGAATCAATCAGTCACTTGGTCAGCGAGGATACTTCTCTTTATATGTATAGATATGTATTCTAAGTTAAGGGTATATTCTAAAAAGGCCTTAGTTGTCTAAAATAAATAGATAAATAAAAAGTAAACTCAAATACTTTTGTCGACAGAGACAGTGTCGCCATCTGCAGGAGCGCCAACTTTATCTATGCTTCTGGAAAAGCCAGGAATGCCTGACGTCACTTCCCTGGAAAGCAAGAACGCTATCGAACATATAAAGAGTCAATTAGTACAAATTGAACAACAGCTTAAAGGTAAGATCGAGGGTGTGCCACTCGAAGTTGTTGACCATTATATCTATGTTGGATTGGGCAGAACATCCACCGAAAAAAGTCCAACTTCAGCAAGGAGGCCGATAGAAGCTCGGCTGGGCAGCATTTGGGAAAATGTGTTTGTTTTCTTCTCGTCGCCTACACCACAATGCTTGAAGACAACAGTCTTCAATCAGTGCGTCCTGCCAATTATATGGTACATATATGGTTCAGTACATATGGTGCTGAAACGAGGCCTCTGATCTATGAGTACAAAGTCGCTCAGCGAACTATGTTCGAAGTTTATTTCTGGGATAGGATCCGAAACGAAGAGATTCGCCATTGAACTAAAGTCACCGACATAGCTCCTAGAATGAGTGAGCTGAAGTGGTAATGGACGGGTTACCCATTATTCCTACTCTACTCCTACTTTATTTGATTAAAATTAAAATAAAACTGTTCAAATAAAAAGAGCACGATTCTTATGAACCCTGCTAAGCTTTGTATTAAATTTAACATTCCCCAGCAAGCCCCCCGCCGTTATTAGACATAGACGATATAGAAATAAAAGCCGAAGACGTATACGCGTTCAGAGACATGGAGCTGCACATACCGCCGGTCACCAGCATGCATAAACACAGGTAAGTGACCACATACCATCACGTAACTCACTCGTGAAATGTCTCTGTAGTATTTTATTATTTCATTCACAAGCAGTTGTTACATTGTCGTTGTTCAATCAGCAGTTGTTGTAAAGGCGTAAATTATAAGATTTTAATCATAAATTGGATATACCTGTAAAGGCGTAAATTATAAGATTTATATCGTAAATTGGATATACCTGTAAAGGCGTGAATTATAAGATTTATATCGTAAATTGGATATACCTGTAAAGGCGTGAATTATAAGATTTATATCGTAAATTGGATATACCTGTAAAGGCGTGAATTATAAGATTTATATCGTAAATTGGATATACCTGTAAAGGCGTGAATTATAAAATTTACAACCAGACAAAATTATATATTCTTTTAATTTCTTTAAAAACTTAGATTTTGTAGTTTGAACATAAGTAATGTAAATAAAAAATAATAAAACTAAAATATTGGAATAGAGTTCCAGAAAAGCTCGTCTTCAAGAAAGAGGAAGAGGAAGTGAAGTCACCGCCTACTGTTAGTGACGTCATGGTAGCCAGCGAGCCAGCGCCCGGAGAGGACAGTAATGTCAAGGTAAATTTTTAGTTGAATTATTTTAATTTCGATTAGTGTTGATTAAAAGTAAATTAAAAATCAAAAGTTTAACTATTGTCAAGCTTAATCTGTCTTCTCTTTTTTCTCTACTTTATATATAAGGTCTATATATAGTGTAAAATATTTGAATATGTGAATACAAATAATTGGTGATTAACTGACTCGTATGTGCATAAAACCATCCACACTCGCTCGGGTCTTTGACCTTTTCCCGCGGCGGCTTCCGTTAGTGAGTACGCGACAGTGTTATGCACATATCTGTAGGACCTTATGCAAAATATTTTTACAGGAACCAGAGACAGCGATAGAAGCACCAATCGCAGAAGATGTTACTACAGAGCCTACCGGAATTGAATTAGTAAGTTTATTAAAGAATTTGACTAATTTAAAAAAAAAAGGAAAATGGCCGTCGGGAATCATTTAAAAAGGAGCTAAATTCGCTAAAATTATCAGTTAAAATACCTACAAAAAGCATCTAAAAGGGGAATGCCAATTTTTCATATCTATGTTGCCATAACATAGTGTCTCTAACAAAAATAATATTTACGCCAATAGGGTCCTTAAAAAGTCTTTGATTTGCATTTTTTTTAAAGTATATACTATAGCAACCAGCGGCGCCTGCGACTACGTCCACGTGATTCCCGTGGGAACGCTACAATCGATCTGTATAAAAAGTATCCTAAATGTTAACCGGCACATAAGCTACAATGCGCGTTCGGACAGACGGACAAAAATTACAAAAATTGTCGTTTTTAAGCGCTGTATCATTGGTACTTTTTCACTTTTTTGAAAAATATTTCATGCATAGACACGGCTGCTTCGGTTTTTTTTTTATAGAAAAGAAGGTGCAGACGAGCAATCCACCTGATGGTACGTGGATACTGTCGTCCATAGACATCCGCGATACATGCCAACATTAGTCCGGAATGCCAAACGTTGGCCCCCGGATGCGTTGCCTACCTTTGCAGATTAAGGAATGGATTGAGAAAATGGAGAGTGAGAGGATGTAATGGGAATGGGCTCTGGCATATCTCACTCACTACCGAAACACGTACGTACATTGGGGAAATACGATAAAGTAGGAAATGCAGTATATTTCAAGGGTAGTCTTCTTTGAGAGAGGGATAAAATGGCCAGTCGAGTGCGCCCAGCGGCTGTGGGAATGCAGCATACACTCTCCCCCTAAAATGTGTGTATAGATTATTTTTTTTATAATTCAGGTACCAGAAGAAACACCAATCGAGGAACCACTTCCGCAGCCGGAAGCGAGTGAAACGCCACCGGAAATGGTTGTGAAGGTATCCATCCCGGAAGTCAAGGTATCCTTCCCGGAAGTCAAGTTTCCCACGCCGGAAATTAAGGTCATACCGCCTGAAGGCATAAAGGTAACTATTAAAAAGTTGCTAAAATACATCACGTGATTAATGGACGACCCCCTAAGTTTTATGTCTAATCAAAATTACCTGTATTCCGTTCCAATACAATCTGTCTAAAGTGTAAACAAACAACCGCTAGGTACGGGGCGGGGGGAGGGGGGTATTCGTGTTTTCTACTTCGAAATTACGAAAAACCAAGTTTCGGGTCGATATTTCCCTAGATTCCTACCACAAAAACGTTTACTACGATATATTGGACCGAAAGAAGTTCATTTGACATTTGAATCTGCTCCAATCACGAGACATCGAGCGAAATATAGGTTTTGATAAGAGACACTCGCAAATTTCACGATAACAATATCTCACTCAGCTTTCAAATAATCGGAGATACCCGATATATAGAGCTTCGAACGAAGAAAAATCAGGGTGGGGTTATAGCACTTCTTTCGTTGGAACTTCGCTCGGGTCCAAACTAGAGATGATGAATATAACCATCAACCATTAAAATTAACTAATATTAAAAATCAACCATCCTATTTAATAAACAAAATTAACGTTATTGAATAATAATATCAACTTCAATCTGGGTTGATGACCTCACCTTACGCTTTGCCTGCCTGCCGCTGCATTTAAATTTCAACTTTAAGGTTTCATTGTTAGGGAACATTTTTGTACGCTGGCATATTTTACTTCCGTCTTTTTCCGACACGATAGTAGGTACCGGTGACCAGACTGAAGTTGGCCGTTCTGAAGAATATTCAAAAAGTTAAGTGCATTCAATTGCATGGCCTATCGCTCTTAAAATAAAGCACATTTTTTATTTATCCGCTGATTTACTGTTGTCGATATTTTTATTCTAAACGTAGGTAATGTTATTGGTTATTGGTTGGTTAGATGCGCGTCGTTGTTGTTTTTATTAGTTGGTCAGTTTTATTAAGTAGAAACAAAGTCGAGTCGTTGTTGTTTTTATTGGTTGGTCAGTTTTATTAAGTAGAAACAAAGTCGAGTCGTTGTTTTTATTAGTTGGTCAGTTTTATTAAGTAGAAACAAAGTCGAGTCGTTGTTGTTTTTATTAGTTGGTCAGTTTTATTAAGTAGAAACAAAGTCGAGTCGTTGTTTTTATTAGTTGGTCAGTTTTATTAAGTAGAAACAAAGTCGAGACGTTGTTGTTTTTATTGGTTGGTTAGTTTTATTAAGTAGAAACAAAGTCGAGTCGTTGTTGTTTTTATTAGTTGGACAGTTTTATTAAGTAGAAACAAAGTCGAGTCGTTGTTGTTTTTATTAGTTGGACAGTTTTATTAAGTAGAAACAAAGTCGAGTCGTTGTTGTTTTTATTAGTTGGTTAGTTTTATTAAGTAGAAACAGTCGAGTCGTTGTTGTTTTTATTGGTTGGTCAGTTGTAATAAGTTCATTGAATTCAACATACATGAGTAGAATATTCGACTTTATCATCATTAACATCAACATGTTTTAGGTACTTGAATAAGAATATTAACTAATATTTTCAACCAATAAAATTATCGATATTTTTTTTTTTGTCAATTAACTATTAACTAATAACCAATTGCCATCTCTAGTCCAAACTTCGGATACGTAAAATCAGAATAGATCTCCTGACACTGCGTTAAATGTAGTAGTGACGTGATAATTGTTTACATATCCACAATTTGATTCATCGAGAGTACAAGTTTGTCCGGGACTTAAAGCTAAATGTAGAGATATTTTTTAACTGTAAGACCGTCTCAGTTATAATCAAGTTTATTTGTTTACATTTTACATAAGTTGGATTGGAACGCAATATAAATGTAAATGATCCTTTTAAATGCTCATTTACAGATAAAAGAGGAAGTCAAAGAGCAGTTAACAGTGAAAACGGAACCGGAAGTTAGTGTAGAACCGGAAGTTCAACCGGATGAAGCGGCCGTAACTACGAAAGTTGCAGAAGAAGAAAGGTTATTGAATTGTATACAGTTTATTATTGAATGTAAACCTTATTACAATAGTCTTGTTGATAACTACTCGATTTTTTGGACACATTATATATTGTATTTATCTATTTACAGTGATATATCGCCGGAAGCGATAAGGGAACCGGTGATAGAGACACCGGAGGAGCCCCCACTTCCGCCGGTGGTGCTGGCGGAAGTGAAACAGGAGCCGGAAGTACCGCCGGATGTGGAAACTATACCGCTACCACCCGACCCCACGCCGCACATACAGGATGAATTAATTACAGGTATGTAACAACACTGTGCCGTGATGCGGGGCGGGCTGGATTTTGATTAGTAAACACATTGCAGGAAAATGTAAAAAATCTTTTGGTTGAATTTTCGTTGATTTAAAATCAAATTAAAATTGTTGATAAAAGTGTCGTATTGTGTATTTTAGTTTATAACTAAATATGGATAAAAAGAAAATAATATAGTAATAATAATAAATAGATGCTGGTAGAAGTCTCCCAAGGAGACGAGCTCGCCCTTTTTTAATAATAATACATAGGCTCACTAGATAGTCGAATCTCCATAAGAGAACACATTTAAGCTGTACCGTTTTTGAAACATTTATCTGAAATTCGAATTTCCAAAAGCAATTTAGTCAAAAACGAAAAAAAAGAAAAAGTTGTATTCACTTTTTTTACTGCATTTCGCGCACTTTTCTGTGCAACAATGGAATTCGGATGGTTTAAATATATGTGTGTGTAAAGATAGATCGGCTTTCGCGGACCTCGCGGCGCGCAACAATTTTTGAGATGGTTTTCTCAATTTAAACAAGAAGAAGGAGACAGATTACATCTTAGGGCGCCGTTCAGCAGAATTTTAGTCATTTTTAACCCCTCCTTTCCACCCCCTTGTCAGCGAAAGTAAGCAAATCTCTTAACCCCCCCCCCCCCCTTCCTTTCCACCCCCTTGTCGGCGAAAGTAAGCAAATCTCTTAACCCCTCCCCCCCCGTAAGCATTGGTATAATTTTTACATAATCTGTTCAAGTTCCTCATTTAATCAGAATCTACTAAATTTTGCAAAAAAAAAATACGAAAGTAAATAAATAAATATTGCTGACGTAATCGCCATTCAGAACCCCCCCCCCCCCCTCCGTCCCCGTGTCATCAAAAATAAGCAAAGCGAAGAACCCCCCGACCCCCCTTAGTGCTTACGTGACACTTGAACGGCCCCCTTAGACGTTTTTCTGAACATGATTTTATCACCTAAAAGTGTTTTGTCCTTCTTTTCCCTTGTTTTTTTGTCTAAAACACCGTCCGCTTGCAATTAATTTCACTTTTTACAGTACCCCTACTCCCACCGGCCCCGGAAATCCCCCTCCCAAATGAAGAGGAGGAGAAAGCGGAAGAGATCGTAGAAACGAACACAGATCAGAAGGAAGAAGAATTAATTCAGAAGGAATTCAAGGATGACGACGCTGAGGTATAGTATTAAAATGTATTATGAGAGGGAGGGTGCACGCAGCAATCCAACAGCCGCTGGGCGCACTCGACTGGCCACGTTACCCCTCTCTCACAGAAGACTGCAAATGTAAGATTGAAATGTACTGCATTTCCCACTTTATCTTATTTCCCTAATGTACGTACGTGTATCGGTAGTGAGTGAGATGTGCCAGAGCCCATTCCCATCCCATCCCTCCCCATTTTCCCAACCCTTTCTCCAAATCCAATCCTATATTTCCAAAGGTATGCAGCGCATCCGGGGGCGTGCCAACGTTCGTCATTTTGTACTAATGTTGGCATGTATCGCGGACATCTACGGGCTACAGTATCCACTTACCATCAGCTGGACTGTATGTTCGTCTGCCGCCCTCGCCCTTAAAAAAAAAAAGTAATAATCTGTAACAAACAAACGTTGAGCGCTCAACGCTCGAACCCTAAGTGAGTGCTAATGATCTTTTAAGACTGGCATTAAAAGCTAGTAAGCGTTATAAAACAATTGTATCGCTTATAATCAAAATCGGCCAAAACCAAAGAATACATTTTTTTAACCAATAACCATTTTAACCTCATTGTTTTCTAATAAATTGCTATGAAGTCATTGAATAATGCCAACTCACGAAGTCCTTTTAATACTAACCTTAACTATTGCAGGTATGTGCAAGGAGTTAAATATAAAAAAAATTGCTATACCCACAAATATGGTCGAAGGGAGATGACCATTTTTGATTTTAATCGACTCAATTGTTTGATGGTCTAAGCCCGAGTGTTAAACGATTACGGTTAAGGTTCAATAGCACTAACGTAGCTCGTTTTAACGACACTACTGTCACGTCAACAGTTATTATATCGTCCACTAGCGTCCCCATGCACATTGTCTCGCGTATGTGGGATGTATGGCCTCAAAATGCCACGCCGCCGAAGCGCGTTGGCGAGTCCACTCTTGTAAAAGCGGTGTTGTTATCATTTAGTCGCCGCGACACGACAGCCGCCGTGCGAGGGTTGATAATGGCAACGTACACTGAACTGGAAGTGAGGATTGAACTGATAACGAGTGTGAAATATAAGAGAGGGCTGAATTAGAAGTGTGGATTGAACCGGAAGCGAGGGTTGAACTGGTTGCAAATGATCAACTGGAAGTGACGCTTTGACTTGGTAGCGAGAGTTGAACCGGATGCGAGGGTTGAATTTGTAACAAAAAAATGAACTGCAAGATTGAACCAGGAAGTTAGGGTTGAACTGGTGGCAAGTGATAAACTTGTAAGGGTTGAACAGGAAGAACAAAAATAACCCTATTGGTAAAAACTGTTAGAATTGATTCCACTCCCGGTACAGAACAACCTATTTTCAGAATTTGCATTATTTCACCGACACGTTGTCATACTGATAATATAAAGAGGAAAGATTTGTATTTTTGTATGTTTGTAACGAATAAACTCAAAAACCACTGGACCGATTTCAAAGATTATTTCACCATTAAAATGCTATGTTATCCCTGAGTAACATAGGCTATATTTATTACTAGAAAAAATTAGGGATCTCTCAAAATAAAATGGCAGTATTTTATTTTGAAATTTTTGAAAAAAAAAATCTTATTAACCGAAGCGAAGCGAGGGCGAGTCGCTAGTGTACAATAAAGGAAATTATTATTATTCTCATCTTGCTTTTCAGGACTCAATACCACTAAAGGAGATGATAAAAACCGAAATCGAAACGGAGACCAAAGAAGAACGGCCGGAAACTGAAGACACGCACACGGAGACAGATGACGACACACCCATGGAGGTAAGAAATGACAGTTCATCCACAAGTTTAGGTACAAAAGTGGCTGTGATGCAGCACCCATCGCTGGTCTTATCGGAGAAAAAGGAAATAGCTCAACAGTAGCTAAGTGATGCCAAATTAGCGATTTTGTCGTCAGATGTAAAGATATTTCATCATTTAAATAATTGATGTCTCCAAGCAGTCCTCTTCTGACCTCAGTATACCCACTATCATTTGACTGAGCGACTCCTGACTTGCTTCGACGGGACTGGACGTTGACAGGATACGTTTTAGACTTTGAAATTGTTTATTACGAAGGAAATTTAACACTGGCAGGATGTGTTAATTGCTCCGTTGCCATGTATGTATAAAAAAACATTTTTTAAATATTTTATTTAGACACTGGCATAGCTATTGGTCCACACATAAAAAAATATTAAAGAATGAAAGATTCATCTATGAAAAGAAAAAAGATTAATATAATTTCATGGAACTATGAAAATTTCGGTTGCATCGGCAGTATATATATTTCCTTTTCATTTCAGTTGAGCCGCGAAGAAGAGAAGGATGGAAAAAAGAAGAGGGATTACTCGCGCAAGAAGAAGCCGGATTCGAGAAGTGAGTGATTTTCCTTTATCGATGTAGTGTGTGCGGTGGGTAGATGGATTTAATTTTATTTCTGAAGAAAATACCCACAGTAAACCAGCGATATGAACTTACTATACATACCAATAAAGCTTATTACCAAATAACGCATTTTACTATGTACACAATGCAAAATAGATAATATGTACGAGTAAATAATAATATTGATATGTGTACGAGACACATATCGTTAGATATATTCCGTTCCGAGTCAATTTGTCTAAAATGTAATCAAACATTAAACAGTGAGGTGATAATTGTTCCCATGTACATGTTGGCTCATCAAGAGTTCAAGTTCGCTCTAGATTTAAATCTTACTTAAATGTTGAGATATTTCTTTAATTTAATTGTTGAGGGGGAGAGTGCACGCTGCAATCCAACAGCCGCTGGGTGCGCTCGAATGGCCACGTTTCCCCTCTCTCACAGAAGACTACCTTGAAATATACTGTGTTTTCTACTTTATCGTATTTCCTCGATGTACGTACGTGTTTCGGTATTGAGTGAGATATGCCAGAGCCCACTCCCATCCTCTCCCTCCCCATTTTCCCAATTCATTCCTATATCTCCAAAGATAGGCAGCGCATCCGGGGCCGTGCCAACGTTTGTCATTCTGTACTAATGTTGGCATGTATCGCGGATGTCTATGGACGACAGTATCCACTTACCATCAGGTGCTGTGCTCATCTGCCGCCATTTTTCTATATATAAAAATCTGCGATGTTTATACAGCATGTTCCGGTTCTGAGAGCCCTGCGGAAGCATCGGCACCGGACTCGCCCAGCACCAACGATGGCGAAAGACAGCATCGACTGTGGAAGAAGTCAGTCATGCTCGTATACAGCAGGTATGAATATACAATCTACCCTCTATTTGTACAGAATAATGTTATTAGTACTTTATCCGTTATGGGATTGATTGCACTTTGTCATAGAATTTATAGGTATAGGGGGTATTAAGGGTATAGGGGAGATATTTATTAAGGGTTTATAGTTTGTAAAGGAAATGTACGTAGAGTCTATAGTCTGTGAAGGGATTATACTTAAAATTACATCCAAAAAAATCTATTACATTACCTAATTAAAAACTGTTACTTACTGTTTTTTAAATGTCAGTGTGATCAGCATTTGGCCATTATTGATTTTTGCCTCACAAAGCAAGATATTAACATATCAAAGCACAATTTAATTATTTTTTTTATTTATGTACGAAGGCGACAGACGAGCATACAGTCCACCTGATGGTAAGTGGATACTGTCGCCCATAGACATCCGCGATACATGCCAACATTAGTACAAATGACAAACGTTGGCGCGCCCCCGGATGCCCGGCCTACCTATGGAGATATAAGAATGGTTTTGTAGAAAGGGTTGGGAAAATGGGGAGGGATAGGATGGGAATGGGCTCTGGCACATCTCACTCACTGCCGAAACACGTACGTACATTAGGGAAATAAGATAAAGTGGGAAATGCAGTACATTTCAAGGTAGTCTTCTATGAGAGAGGGGTAACGTGGCCAGTCAAGCGCGCCCAGCGGCTGTTAGATTGCAGCGTGCACTTTCTCCCTCAAGTGTGTGTACAGAAGTGTTAAATCTAATTGACATCTCAATAACAGCGTGATCGACATTTTAGCAATAAAATTGTAAATAAGCTGGTTTTTAAAAGTAAGATAAATAAGAACAAAACAAAGGGAGACGCAATGTTGACGCTCTGTAGTCAGAACGCGTTTGACAGTACTTGAAAGTCAGTTGGTATATATGTGGGTAGTTGATAAAAATGTTTTATCTGTATACCTTCTTCAATTAATGATCAGTCTCGTAATACGCGAGTTTCGTTGTCTACAACCTTGCCATTTAAATTAGATACATACTATTTTGGCGAAGAAGATTGTATGTATCTAAATAGTATGAAGAAGATATACAGATAAAACATTTTTATCAACTACCCACATATATACCATCAGTTAAAACCATCTGCCAATTGGTTATATTTTAATACACATTCTAGAAATAGATTTAAATTAAAGGGATTGCGATTATTATTAATATTAATAATAAAACTTTTAATAAGTAACAATATAAAAATTATCCGTAGGTTTTCATTCAAATCACTATTTATTCCCAGACTATGCGGCCATAAATACGCATCCCTTTTCCTGCGACCAATCAGCGACGAGGAAGCCCCTGGCTACAGCATCGTCGTAAAAAGGCCCATGGACCTCTCAACTATTAAGAAGAACATAGAGGCGGGCATTATCAGGTATTGGACCTTTTTTTTTTATATCGAAACACACTAACAAACAGACACGGCACATCTTATTACGGTATAATATAGGGTTTAATAATAATAATCGTTCATTTATTTCAGAAATGTGCCTTCTATGTCATTTTAAAAGTATCAAAATCGATTCAATTTACAAATTAATTAACATCGACCGTGTGTTGACCAGATTTTTTTGTGTTCCTTACATCGATACATCGAATTTCATTATTATTGACCTCGTTTATTAGTTATTAATAAATAGATTTATTAATTTACCTAATAATTTATTATGATATCATAAAAGTCATCGACATACGCATATATACAGGGGAAACTTACTGAAACTACTTTCATTTCATTATACAGGACGTCCCATTTCGATGCAACATGAAGGGAAAGTACTTTAAATATTGCAGATAAGAAATTTTCACTTAATGGAGACTTCATTTTGTTTTTAAAAGTAGAAATGCATTCAAAGATTTTTGAAAAATCTGTCTGAACCGGGAATCGAACCGGCGAAATGGAAAAAAAAAAGGTCTGTATTTTTATACCGATCGAAAGGGTCAATCATAAGGATCAATTCTTTCTAAATAACATAGTATCTTAAATTAAAGGAAGACCATAACAGTTAATATTTTAATTATAACGGAACGGAACACGTGTACCTGAAGAAATCAACAAAAATTTAATTAAACTGTACTTATTTTTTACAAATGTACAATATTGATGTACAATATTGATGTACAATATTGATGTACAATTTAATTAGCTATCTATGAAATGATAATGTGGATAATGTTAGAAGTACGATAAAGTCGATTAATTCTGTTGAACAAAATTTTAAATTGAATGTCAAGGTTCGATTTCGGGTTCGGACAGGAGATTTTTCAAAAATCTTTGATTGCAGCTCTACTTATTTTTAAAAATAAAATGAAGTATCCATTAAGTGAAATTTCCTATCTGCAATATTTAAAGTACCCCTTCATGTTGCATCGAAATGGGACGCCCTGTATAAATGTACATATAACTGTTTCTGTACCAACTTTGTTTTGTACATTATAACACTTCATTTAATTTATTAAATTTACCCTAAATTTATTATTTCGCTGACTTTATTAGCAAAATATCCAACATTTGCACGCCATTTTGCAAACCATAGAGAACTGACTGCATGCGTCACGCTTGTAACACCCTTATACCTATGTTTTACAAATAAATAAATAAAATGATTCTCCGGAGAGCTCACGTACTGTAGAAGGCGGGTAGTTCACGTCGTGTAGTTTTTTTTCAACTACCCACATTCGAGTATTTATAGTTGGGAACGATATCGATAGTTGTTACGGCAACAATTCCGTTGCAACAGGTCTACAGCGGAGTTCCAGCGCGACGTGCTGTTGATGCTGTCAAACGCGCTGATATACAACAGCAGTGAGCACAGCGTCTACCAGATGGCCAGGGACATGCAGCAGGAGGTGAGGGGACCGATGATACACTGCTGACACTCCCCACATTTATTTTTTATATAAAAAAGGCAGCAGACGAGTATACAGTCCACTTGATGGTACGTGGATACTGTCGTCCGTGGACATCCGCGATACATGCCAACATTAGTCCGGAATGATAAACGTTGGCCCCCGGATGCGCTGCCTACCTTTTTAGGTTAAGGAATGGATTGGAAAAACTGGGACGGATGGGATGGGAATGGGCTCTGGCACATCTCACTCACTACCGAAACACGTACGTACATTGGAGAAATAAGATAAAGTGGGTAATGCAGTACACAAGGTAGTCTTCTGTGAGAGAGGGGTAACGTGGCCTGACAAGTGCGCCCAGTGGCTGTGGGAATGCAGTGTGCACTCTCCCCCACAAACGTGCAAATGTTATGGTATAGTCAAATTACTATATAGAGCACAATGTACATGTCGGCAAAAAAGGATGCCAGGCTTAAAGTACCTAGCACACTACCCCTTTCCCGCGTCTTCCCGTGCCCACTAAGAGGTAACAAAGCCGCTGGTGTACGTCAATTTTCAAATTTGACTTTGTTAATGAACCCCTCCTTTGATAAGTTCTCCTTTGTGCCTTTGATAGGAATGTATCATCTATAGTCTTGTTCCCATATCGATGTTACCACCCAAGGCTGGAAGAGATCGCTTCGGCGATAAGGCCGGTTGTACTTTTCGTGTTACTATTGTTATTTTTCATCATGCGTTAGTTTACAATAAAGACTATCCGTTTCCGGCCCACGGACTCCAGAAGTTGGTCCGTGGGCCGGAAACCAGTTTCTGTATCTATCTATTATCTATGTATCTAAACAGGCGAACAGTCAGCTGAACATGTTGCTAGCAGCGCAGGCGCACGCGGGCTTGTGGGAATCACCGCCCGCGAGGCGCAAGCGCCGCCGCGACCACTCGCTCACCGCGCCCCACAAACGGCAACACGTCTAATGCCTCGTATACAATACTTATGATTAAACACACTTTCAGAGTTTATTACGTTGCGTTGCAACCACTCTATGTTATACAACGTGTCACCGAAATAACGCAAAACTTGAAACACGTCAACTAATCTAAAATATCTGAAACTGTTCTAGCGAAGAGTAAAGTCATTTTAGGGGATGGATCACAAGTTACAAGCAAGTAGGTTTGTTTTTTTTCAAATCGTGGTTTAAGTCAAATTTTGTTATCCTACCCACAGGCACTTTGAGGAAGCGCAGCTCCTGACAGTCCGACTCTTGTACCTGTTGAGGGTCCCTCACTCACCATGAGCTATTCATGACATCTAATAACAACTCACTTGTCCAGAGCAGACGCCTCAGTTCATCTAAACTTGAAGTGGTCTGTATTCGCGCAGCGTTTCATCGCTTCTCCCCTTCTCTTCATACGAGCAAGTTCACAAAACATTGCGACATGAAACATCTCTGACAGCTCTCCAAATGAAGCGCGCTGTTACAAGGTGGCCTTGAACACTTGACTATGCAACTACACAATTTATCTATATATGTATATATAAAAAATAATGTTTGTTTGTCCCGTATGCGTTCCTATAGCATTCATCCGATTGCGATGAAACTTTGGTGAGTCGTCGTGCGCACGCCCGCGGAGGTTTCTGAATTAGTACTTGAAGACCACGCGAACGAAGTCGCGGGCAACAGCTAGTACATAATAAACAGAACGTGCCAAATCCATATTTCATGAACTACGTAATTTGTTCACATATTTTATCACTTTATTGAATATTTATGAGATTGTAACAACCAACCGTACCATCGTACCATCTATGTACGATCAATATTTGTAATTGTTTGTGTATTTCGCAACGTGGGCGCCTGTGGGTTTTAGATACATATTTATTCTATCTAAAACGGTTGGCGGCCCTCAATACTCAGTACAGGCTAGTGGCCAAGCGCCACGCTCAATACATACAGGCTAGTGGCCAGGCGCCACGCTCAATACATACAGGGTAGTGGCCAGGCGCCACGCTCAATACTCAGTACAGGGTAGTGGCCAGGCGCCACGCTCAATACTCAATACAGGGTAGTGGCCAGGCGCCACGCTCAATACTCAGTACAGGGTAGTGGCAAGGCGGGACGCTCAATACTCAGTACAGGATAGTGGCCAGGCGGGACGCTAAATACTCAGTACAGGGTAGTGGCCAGGCGGGACGCTCAATACTCAGTACAGGGTAGTGGCCAGGCGGGACGCTCAATACTCAGTACAGGGTAGTGGCACGGCGGGACGCTCAATACTCAGTACAGGATAGTGGCCAGGCGGGACGCTAAATACTCAGTACAGGGTAGTGGCCAGGCGCCACGCTCAATACTCAATACAGGGTAGTGGCCAGGCGCCACGCTCAATACTCAGTACAGGGTAGTGGCAAGGCGGGACGCTCAATACTCAGTACAGGATAGTGGCCAGGCGGGACGCTAAATACTCAGTACAGGGTAGTGGCCAGGCGGGACGCTCAATACTCAGTACAGGGTAGTGGCCAGGCGGGACGCTAAATACTCAGTACAGGGTAGTGGCCAGGCGGGACGCTCAATACTCAGTACAGGGTAGTGGCCAGGCGGGACGCTCAATACTCAGTACAGGGTAGTGGCAAGGCGGGACGCTCAATACTCAGTACAGGATAGTGGCCAGGCGGGACGCTAAATACTCAGTACAGGGTAGTGGCCAGGCGGGACGCTCAATACTCAGTACAGGGTAGTGGCCAGGCGGGACGCTCAATACTCAGTACAGGCTAGAGGCTAGGCGCCACGCTCCGTAACTACCTGATTGCAATTGCAATGAGTATATTTGTTTTGCGTGTCTACGCGTAAAATAAAAGATACTAGAAATGAATAAGAAGTAAACTTGTAAAAATTGGTAAAATCGATGCTACCGTCGACACGAACAACCTATTTTCAGCTTTTGCGTTATTTTCATGACACGTTGTGTAATGTTTGTATTTCCGACCACAAAGATGACCAACGGACATTTTTTAATTAATTAGTTTAGAACTGTTTGTTCTACAGATCAGCTTTTTTTTTCTGAAATAAAATTCAAATTACTGTTACCTACACATAGTCGTATGGTCCTAGTCTACAATAATAATAGCAAATTTACCGGTTTCAGAGAACGTTTTGGCATTTCGTTCCATATAATGTTCTTCGAATGACAAATAAAAAGCGATTTAGTTTCAAAAATGTTTTGGTAAATTTGAAACCGGTTTTAAACCTTAGTAAGATAAACAATCCATGTCGTCGAAAACAGAAGCTACATTGAAATATTCGGGGGACTACTCTGATTTTATACCTTCTATTTTATCTCCCCTGTTATCGTGAAATTAGACGTTTGATCATCAAATCTCATCAAAATCTATATATAATTCGATCTATATAATAAAGTTGTCTTCTGCGATCGTTGTAGTTTCGACGACGCTAATGAACTTCGTTCGGGGCCGATGTATCGGAGTGAACGTTTTCGTGGTAGGAATCGCACGAAATATCAGGGCCGAAATGTAGTTTAGACCGCCCCAGAGGTTCCAATTTTACTTTTTTGTTCCGTGCAAATGATTGCAGTCAACATTGTAGTATTAATTAACTGAGCGATAATTTTGATATTAAAGCGAAATAACAAAACTTTTTTTATGTTTTATTTGATCAACGCCAAATAGCGAATTGTGACGTCATCTGAGCAAAGGGAATAAAATAGGTAAGATGGATAGAGAGGATGGGAGAAATATAAATTGTAGGTACAAATACAATTTTTTTCGAATCCAGAGGGGGGCAACTGCCCTCCCCTGCCCCCCTTGACTATCCCCAAAACCCTTCTCGAAATAATCGCTAAACTCTACTCAAACACTCGGGACTGTACGGTTTCTGTCGTTATGAGAATTTGTCTTTACGAGAATTTCTTTTTGAGAATCGTGTCCTTGTGTGAGCAAACCATAGAAGGTAACAGACAGGAAATAAAACGCGAAAATCGTCTATAATATACACTTTACTTACACATACGAGTCATACAACCTTTCGGATTACCGACAAACGTTTTTTTTTACAATACATAAGAACCGACCACTATTGAATATACGATACTAACAGATACAGGGGGATCCAAAAATCGCAAGCTTACGGCTACGTCACGTCCGGTGAGGCCCGTACAGGGGACTATTTGTTGGCATAAATATGGCAACACTGTGGTAATTACACAATCGGGTAACTCTTATTGCAATGTAACTACGGGTTACAAAAGTGGTGAGATTTATCAGAAATAAAAGTTCAAAACTGCACGTTTTCTTTGTCATACGTGTAGTGTTATAAAAATGAGCGTTGGACGCTCGACGCTTGAGCACCGAGCGAGCGCTAATTAACTTTTAATACTAGCATAAAGGCTAGTTCAAATTATAAATATTTGTTGTTCTTTCGACTCTAAAACGGTTAAGATTAAGGTGCGCTAGCGCAGCAGCGCACAAACGTTCAGCGCTCCTGTGTACATTATCCGCAGTATAATCATAAATTTACCTTCTGCATGTGAATCATTCAAGAGCAACATATTTTACAGCATGCATATTTGCATTATCCAAGTGAAGATTTCGCATGATACAAAATTATTTTGCGTTCGTAAATGAATTATTGCGTAGAGTTTAACGTTCACAATCGCAACTCTAACTGAACGTACACGTTTGTTTGACAAAGTTATACATGCAGCGGCCGCTAACTGGCCGCATATTGAATATGTTCATAAGGAGCCGCAAAGGAGTTTGTATTTATTAGAACTCACCCGGAAAGTGCTATAATTGGAAAATACAAATAACTAGTCGGAGAAATGTCGACTTTCTTGTGACAAGTCGCGTGATTTAGTCGCCTTGCACGGGCTTTCAGTGAGATATATCTCACTTGTAATCGAATAGTCATAAGTAAGTGATAGACGATTAGAAAAGTCATTTACAAGCTTTTTTTTATCGATTTTTTTCAATATCGATTGATTTATTTTGGAAATTCGTTAAAATCTTAATTACATCCGATAGGTTTGATAATTATTCTATTTTATAGATCCTTTCATGATCGTCCATCACTAAACCTTTTTTTTTCTCTACGTACAATAACCGGCCATTTAATAAGAAAGAGACGATCGGAGAAGACGCTGTGCAGATAGATGCAAGATAGATGACTGTCTCTTTCATATCACGACGTGCCATATACATTGCCGGGTACTGTACATGAAAAATAGGCTTTTTTTTTTAGTTACAATAGTTGTTTCAAAACTCATACATTTTCGAGTTTTTTGACATAATACAAATGTACCATTTGAATGATGGCTTTGGTCACTTCGTTCCTTTGAAATTTAATGAAAATGAAGTATGCCTTTATTACAAGTAAATATGTCAAAATACGACACCTAATTTCAGGTAAATAATGGAGAAGTTCACTATGGACAATGGACAAGCGTATATTTTAAACTACCGTATTTAAATTTACACTAAAATACGGCATAATAAATGTAATTTAATAAATGTAAAACTTTAAAATCCGTTGGAAAACGACCGAGGTACAGGCGATTCAATGTTTCCAAGGCGCTACTCGCGACGACAACGTCACAATATATACCGTCCTTAATTAAAGGGGCCTTATTTTAGAAAAAATAATCTGTAAAAGTGAGATTTATTCAGAATATTAAAAAAAAAAAAAAAGACATTTAGACAAACGTAGTTTCACAAACGCTATATATCGTGACGTCACACTCCGCTCGGAGAGATCGTAGAGAAAATTTAGAGATATTTTGTAAATTATTCTTAGAATAAGAAATAAACATAAATGGGTGAACTTCTCCATTCGACTCATTCCAGTTAATTACTTTCAGGTAATTGAAGACATATTATTAAATATTCCCACATTTTAGGTAAGTTTCCGTCAACGCCGATATACATTTGTTTTTTTTTATAAAATTAATAACAAACGTTGCACGTAGAAAGAGACCTCATGGCGATATCGTTAAAATCGTCTAGTCTAATAATGTACACCAAATCTTGATACCAAATTTCAGAATATCATGGAAAAGGTCTCTTAGGGGGCGTTCAAGTGTTACGTAAGCACCAAGGGGGGGGGGGCTCTTTGCTTTGCTTATTTTTGATGACACGGGGGACGCGAGGGGGGGGGGTCTGAATGGCGAATACGTCAGGGGGGGGGGGGGGATAAAAATGACTTCAATTCTGCTTACGTAATACTTGAACGGCCCCTTATACGTGTTACTGAAATAACGCAAAGCCAAAAACTCGTCAACCAATTTGAAATATATAAAACCGTTCTAGAGAAAAAATAAATTGTTTTAAGGAGAAATGAAAAGTTACAAATATGTATATAATTTTATTGTTCTATCTAAAACGTTCGTAGCGCTCGTTACTCAGTACAGTGTAGTGACCGGGCGACGCGCCTGGCTGTTGCAGTGAACGAATTTTGTTTTGCGCAATGTAGAATAAAACATACACTAGAAATAAACAAATAAATTTTGAAAAAAAAAGAAACTTGTAAAAACTGGTAAAATCAATTCTACCCTCGATACCGAGAGACTTATTTTCTGCCTTTGCGTTATTTCTGTGACACGTTTCTATGTGGGTAGTCATGTAATTAGTAATTAGTGGGTACCATTTAGGTACAACTTGGTTAACAGGCTAATGTTTCCAAAATCATTCGATTCTAAACTTTATTATACTATGACTATAAGGTCGTAGAAAAATAAGTGTGAAATATTTCAACATGTCAATCGGTACAGTAAAACTATTTGTATCTAAACAATAACACGTATTTCGTGTTTTTTATTAATTTAAAAATAAACAATTGTATAACACGTGACGCAATTGATACCTACTGATCACTAACAGAGGCGGACGCGGGCAAACGGCGAAGACATGAGCGAGTGCGCGGATAGTGTTATGCACATACGAGCCAATTAATCAATAGTGATTTATCTATACTAATATAATAAAGAGGTAAAATTGTGTGTTTGTATGTTGGGGGTAATATCTGGAACTACTGAAGCGATTTCAAAAATTCTTTCAGTGATAGGAAGCTACATTATCCGTGTCTAATATAGGCTATATTTTATTACGAAATTTTGAAAGACTAAAAACAACTTATAGACCAAAACGAAGCGAGGGCGAGTCGCTAGTATTAAATAAGCATGTGAACTGTATGAAGATCAATCTGTCTCGAATAATCAAAGGTGAACACCAGTTTGTGTTTTAATTAATTTTAACTTTTCAAAAAGGACTTTCCCGACCATCAATACATATCTGTTGACATATTAAAATATTTCACACTATTTTCGCGGGCGCTCATTGTATGTTCGTTTTACTTGTGGTGTTGCCTCAAAGCGGCGACATCCAGCTGTACCTTCGGTTTATGTCGCGGCGGTTCGAAGTAGAAGTCGAACCTCTTGAACGACTCTATCTCCCTCTCTGACAACTCTAGCGAGGATAGGTTCGTGATGCTCCTGTCTGGTAGAAACACGCTGGATTCTGTAAGTGGGGAAAAATATAATCTTACTTGTGTGTACTTGGAGGCGAGCCGTGAAATTTGAATCAACGTTTAGTAATTGCTTTACAACTACTAAATTCGGAAAACATCGAAATGAACGTGATCTTTAACATCTGTGCGAGTGGGTGGGTGTTCGCACTGTAACGCTATCGGTGTGCACTCACACAAACGCAAAGCTCATATCACGTTGATTTCACTGTAGAATTGTAAATATAAATTAGCAAAAAAAATCCTATCGCAAAAATGGATTCTACTCTCAATACTGAACACCTATCCAGCATTAGGGTAGTTTCACTGCCTCGGTATTTATTGTCCTACAAAAATATTATAAAAATGTTTTAATATCACATTAAAAACTATTGTTTAACAAAAATAACTTAATAAATAAAAAAAACGTAAATATATTAACTTAATTAACAAACGCACAGACGATGTAAAAAAAAAAATAACAACACGGTGGTTACCGAGTCTAAATTATGCAGATTCTGAGCATTTGCTACGTGTAACCAAATAAATACGAACCTGGAAGTTTTGCCTCCGAAATTTTCCTTAAATGTTCTACGGTGGCAAATCGTCGGTTAAGTTCTAACACAACGTAAGTTGCAGCGTAACGTAACGTCAAAATTAGCAACTTTACAGGAGAGCGAAAAAACTGCATAATTTTGCCTAGGATGCCATTATAACGTGCTGTTTCCAGAGGTTAGAATTGTTTGATGGATACCGTGCTCTTAGTTTATTCCATTTTCATGAGTTTCTATTGCACGTTTCTTGTTTCTGATCGGCCGAAACGCCGCGTCTTTCGATTCTCTAGCGAATGCCATCAATACTGCCAAAAATGACTTACGTGGTGTTAGAACTTACGCGACGATATAATAAATATTCTTAGAGCAAGTACGTTTGTAACTTTTCCTAGATTAACTCATAAGAAAATGTATAGATACTTTTCTTGCACTTTCTAAATAAATTACCTACATTAGCTTACAAAAATATTGGCACCCCTAGTTATTGATAATGATTTCTATTTTAGGTAAAGAAAAAGAAGCTTTTCATCGCTTGTACTGCTAATTGTTTTATTTTGAAACTTATGGTGTGTATAGATATATGTATGTGTTATATTTATACTAAAAGGCAGGAGAGCGGGTGAAAATAGTCCGGTACCAAAATTTTCAATAGCTAGCGATTATTATCGCTTTTGTGTCGTTTACATAGAATATAACGATATAACGATAGTTTACATAGTTTCATGGTAGAAATGCCCATATTGCAAACCTTTTGGGAGAATGTAAAAAACGCTGAAAGTATAATTATCATGATTTTCTCTTGCAAGAGAAATCGCGACTTGTATCCTCTTCTTGCGAGGCGAAACAATGTCTTTCGAATAACTGGGTTCGATTAACAATAAACCCAACTAAAACGACAACGAAACAAAACAATAACAATATCTAAATACACTTATATAAATAAAAATGTAAACGTTCGTTTGTTCAAAATCTTAAATCTCCGAAAGTTCTTCACCGATCGCTTTGAAATTTTGACACAACGTTGCATTCGAATACGCGCGTGTTTTTATATACCTATCACGGGGTAAAAACATGCTTTTTAACCAAAAACGGGGTAAGCGCCATCTGTTGCGCAGCCACAGCAACGCGTAGCCGAGCACAGCTAGTAACAAATAATAATACTTATCAAGGTAACAACTACTTATATTCAACGTCAAAAATAAAAATAAAAAGAACACTTAACACATGAAAACACGATCGCGTCACAAACACAATGAAATAAAATGGCCGCCGCCAACATTTCACATACTCGAGCCAATTCTCCATCGTATAACAAACGATACGTAAGCGATAGGGCGTTGGCAATTTTTGTGTAACAGAGTACCGGTTTATTGCGTCCGCTACCATGAAATCTGTAATGACAATATTTTATCGTTATATTGTATGCAAACGACACAAAAGCGATAATAATCGCTAGGTGTTGAAAATTTTAGTACCATCGCTGCTCTCCTGCCGTTTAGTATATGTATACTGTACACAATATACCTGTGTGGTTAAAGTATTAATTTCCTTTCTACCAAAAGGTTGTCTGGCAGAGGTCGCTACTAGCGATAGGACCGCCTCACGTGCTTTTCATGTGTTACAATGTCTGTTACTGTCTCGTTTTGTTTTGGTGTGCCAATAAAGAGTTATATCTGTCTATAAATGGTATGTATATGCCTCACCGGGCGGTCGCTGCGCGTGTACGTGTGCACGCGTGCCCACGGCGCCGAACCCGGCTTCCTCCTCGTGGGCACTCTCGCCAGCAGACCCGCCTGGAGATGCGTCGGGACCCACGGAGCCCTCGCCGGTAACACACCCTGAAACAATCATTTTTATGAGGCTTTTGGCGGAAACTCGAGAAGTCTATCTTTTGTTTGATTATTATAAAAATTGTGTATTGTACGTTTTGTGGTTTAATGCAATGCAATCAGCCTTTTTAGTATCCGCTGCAGGATATGGGTCTCCTCATGTACATTGTCTGGTGCATGAGGCATGTATGGTCTTAAACTGGCACGCTGGTTAAGCGGGTTGGCGTGTCAGATCTTTTAGAGGCGGTGTAGTTCCTCAGGACTTGCGGTAGACACTTTGTTATCCATTAGTCGCCTTTTACGACATCCGCGGGAGATGGAGGGGTGCAATTCTTTAGAATGGACCATCACCACACGGCACATTGGTTTAATAGTGATAGTTTATTAAGTGATACTTCAAAGTGCCTAGTGTTTGTGATAATCAAATAAAAGCATAGGACTGCGTTTTCCGTGTGCTTCCAAGGAGTCCTCTACTGTTCTCAGTAAACCTAAGCGACTCCTGACTTACATCGACGGGACTGGACATTGACAGGATGCGTTTTAGACTTTGAAATTGTTAATTCCGAAGAAAAACTTGTTAACAGCAGAATGTGCTAATTGCACTATTGTCATATATGAAAAGAACGAAAATGATTTCAAAACTATGTTTTTTTGGAAGAAGGCAGTAATAACGTAGAGCGTTTCACAATAATTAAGAAGAGGAATCTTTAAAGGAAATCTAATTAACTTTCAAGTGTTTCACAAATAATGTTAAAACGAGCGCTCGAACGCTGGCGCTATGTTAGCGCTAGTGAACTCTAAGCGCTTTAGACTTGAGCTTTTAACTATAAGGGTGCAAACATTAAACATTAGCACTAGTAACTCACACTAAGCTTTAACGCGAGAGTTTCTTGATCTATACTCGTTTTCACAACACTAAATACAAGACAATGGAAACATCCAGTTTTGAACTATATTCGTTTGTAATAAAGCTCACATTTGGGTGACTTCGCTAGGCTCAAGGTCTAATTAACCAAGTTCAACGGCTTGCGGACTTGGCGCCTCACGATGTGTGTATGTCTGTATATGTGTTTACATGCTGTGTATACGTACCCGCGTTCCCGTTGCCGTGCGCATGTTGCGAGTAGGCTTCAGGCCACGCGCCGCGGTACATGGACTCGCCACGACCGGCCACCACCATGGGTTCCTAGCAATAAAAAAAACATATTTATTTCACACGTTGAACAAAATTCTAAGCGTAGTTATTTAATGTTTTCAAAATTTTGATTTATAGCCCAGAAATGATCTAACAATATTGCATATACTACACAAGTTCGCTGGACGGTTTCCAGGGATGAGAAATGATACCTTGCCGTCATACAGTATATAACTAGTATGGAGGGTAGAATGACTTTTAGTTTCATTAGAATGGAACGATAAATATTGGAAATATATGTAGATACGAGGGGCGGTCAAAAAGTTCCCGGAATGGAGGGGATGGAAAGGGGGTGCCGGATCTCGTGTTTATATAGTTTATATAGCAAGCTTGTATGTACCATTTGTACCATTGTACTAACATATTGTACCATTTTTGAGGGGGAGAGTGCACGCTGCAATCCAACAGCCGCCGGGCGCGCTCGACTGGCCACGTTACCCCTCTCCCACAGAAGACTACCTTGAAATGTACTGCATTTCCCACTTTATCGTATTTCCACAATGTACGTACGTGTTTCGGTAGTGAGTGAGATGTGCCAGAGCTGACGTAATGATTTGCTGACGTAATCGCCATTCAGAACCCCCCCCCCCCCTCCGTCCCCGTGTCATCAAAAATAAGCAAAGCGAAGAACCCCCCGACCCCCCTTAGTGCTTACGTGACACTTGAACGGCCCCCTTAGACGTTTTTCTGAACATGATTTTATCACCTAAAAGTGTTTTGTCCTTCTTTTCCCTTGTTTTTTTGTCTAAAACACCGTCCGCTTGCAATTAATTTCACTTTTTACAGTACCCCTACTCCCACCGGCCCCGGAAATCCCCCTCCCAAATGAAGAGGAGGAGAAAGCGGAAGAGATCGTAGAAACGAACACAGATCAGAAGGAAGAAGAATTAATTCAGAAGGAATTCAAGGATGACGACGCTGAGGTATAGTATTAAAATGTATTATGAGAGGGAGGGTGCACGCAGCAATCCAACAGCCGCTGGGCGCACTCGACTGGCCACGTTACCCCTCTCTCACAGAAGACTACCTTGAAATGTACTGCATTTCCCACTTTATCTTATTTCCCTAATGTACGTACGTGTATCGGTAGTGAGTGAGATGTGCCAGAGCCCATTCCCATCCCATCCCTCCCCATTTTCCCAACCCTTTCTCTAAATCAATTCCTATATCTCCAAAGGTAGGCAGTGCATCCGGGGGCGTGCCAACGTTTGTCATTTTGGACTAATGGTGGCATGTATCGCGGATATCTATGGGCGACAGTATCCTCTTACCAGCAGGTGGACTGTATGCTCGTCTGCCGCCTACTTACATATAAAAAAAAGACAAAAAAAAAGAGGTCCGTTACTTCTGCCGGTCTACCGCCATAATAAATAATTAGAAGTAAATAATTGTTGATTAATTTTCTCGTGTGGTATAACACGTTACTTAGTTAATACCTACCGACGCGTACGCACTAACGGAAGTGGACGCGGGCAAAGGTCAATGACCCGCGCGAGTGTGCAGTGTTATGCACATACGTGTAAATTACAGTAACACCCCGCTTTACACGACTCCGTTAGGCGCGGTTTCGTTTTTAGCGCGAATTTCAAATTTCGCGCTAAAATGCCTCGCTTTACGCGGACTGGTTACATGCATGTATTATATGTACATATTTTAATTTCCTAACTTGTCTTTGATCGCGGGAATTCCCACTTTCTCTGATCATTCAGATAAAAGAATGGGGAATCCCCCCAGAGTAGGACATTTTGTCTTAGGGAATCCCCTCTTTTGTTTCGTTCGTTTGTCTTACATATGTACATATTTTAATCTCGGCTGACAGTCATGTTCTAACCTTTGGTGAAAATAATTCAACGCTACGTTAAAAATGCCGTCCGAGAAGAAAAAAGAGCGTAAAAGCTTTACTTTGGAATTGAAGTTAAAGGTGTTAAGAAGAATGGAAAATGTAGGCAAAGCAACAATAGTTGGCAGAGATTTTGGACTCTCAGAATCGACTGTGAGAACGATTTTTAAAAATCGGGAAAAAATTAGTAACTCTGCACAATGTGTTTTTATAATTAAAGTACATATTGATTTGCATTTTGTACTGACTTTTGGCTATGTTTAAACGCAAACCCCTATATACGCGAATTTCACTTAACGCGAGTTTTTGCGGAACGTATCCCTCGCGTAAAGCGGGGTATTACTGTAATCACAAATTATAGTTATTTACTTTTAGTCACATATAACAGTTTTAGTGTACTGAATGACATATTAAAGAATTTTACACTATGTATTTTTGTAGGAACTTATACATATACAAAACATGCTAATAGTTTTACTCACCTGTCCTTTATAAAACTTGGACTCCGTCACGTGATGTATAGTCACCTCATTATTCAATTTCGACCCAACCCTCAACCTCTGAAAATACGGCAAAGGGTCACCATTTACCAAATTAGCGCCAATATCGTCTAAACGACCCACATTACCCACGTCCACCTTATCACTGAACAGTGCATTTCTGAACACATTCCTATCTTCATGACCAAATGGTGTGTACAAAGACCCACTAAAGTCAGATTCTTCACGTTTTAAAGGAGTCCCAATCGGTTCCGGTCTTTGAATCGGGTTTGCAAACAGACTTTCGTTTGATTCAAACCGATTTTCAGTCGGTCTCGTTCCAATTGGATTCGGAGAAACAACCGGTTTCGGACTAGGATCTTCAATATAATACTCCGATGTTAAGAAGTTTCTTTGTTGATTTTCCTCGGGAGGCTTAAATAGAGAATAGCCTTCATCGTTTTTTTGAGTAAATGAAGCCAAGTTCATGAATCTGTTTTGAAAATCAGTTTCCGGGTTCTTTTGGGTCTTCGGGTCCATATATGTTGGGTTTGGTTGGCTCGGGACAGGGTTATACACGTTTGGGTTCGTGTAAGTGTATTGCGGTTGCCCGTACATGTTTCCAACTTGTTGGTTCGGGGTTCGTAAACCCATGAGTCCTTGTTGATGCATCATGGAGACCAATGGGTTTCTAATGGTATACATCCCGTTGGATGTAGGGGTTATTGTCGCTTGGCAGGGATTCGAAGGTATCTGTACGGGATCAGGGATTCTAGTCTCTGGTTTCTTCGGTGGTGGCGCGGCGGTGATCTGAACTGGTGGTAGGTTGGGATGGAACATGGGGTTTCGTAGGGTGACCATTTTGGCGCCTTCGTGCTCTTCGGCAACGGCCTTCTTGGCGCGCTTTTTCGCTTTTTTCGACTTGCCAGTGCCTGGGGCAGGTTCGGTGATGACGTGTGGCTTTGGTGGCGCGGTTACGTTCACTGCAAAAACGAAATGGAATATTATATTATTATTATAATTTGGTAAAAGAACATCATGTTATTATTATTATACGGGTCACTGAAATAATGCAAAAGCTGAAAATAGATTGTTAAATGTCGAAAGTAGAATTGATTACACCAGTTTTTATAACTTACTAGCAAAACCCAGCAGATGTTGTCCTGCCCTAGAAGTTGATGTGCTGCAGCGCCATCTAGTGGCGAGCCACAACAAAGTCGATAGCTCGAAAATATTCTCCGTGCTCAAATACCTACGTATACCAATTTTCACAGCGATTGGTTGAACGGTATAGAAGGTGATTAGCTGCAGCGCCATCTAGTAGCGAGTTACAACAAAGTCGATAGCTCGAATATATTCTCCGTGCTCAAATACCTATGTATAACAATTTTTATGGTAATCGGTTGAACGGTATAGAAGTTGTTGTGCTGCAGCGCCATCTAGTGGTGAGTTACAACAAAGTCGAATATATATGTAAATATATGTATCTCCATGAAAAAATACATATATGTGCCAATTTTCATGGTGATCGGTCAAACGGTGTCGAAGTTTATTAATCTCAGATATACCAACATCAATTTATATATACATAGATAGATTGTGCATTTTTAGTAATATATATCATTAAGTCTACGTGCAGTCGCACTCCACGCGCGCGGCCTCGCCGCGCCCGGTCACTACCCCGCACTAAGTAAAGAGCACTACGAACGTTTTAGATAGAACAATAAAACATTACTAGTTTGTAACTTTATGAATTTATCTAGTTTGTATGAATATATTTGTTAGGCTTATAGGCGTTTAAATCAATCAATGTTTATTTTAATGTAAAGATTAATCAAATGAAATTAGTGGAAATACACTTCTCCCAAATATATGTAACAAATGACGCAATGTATATATTATTTTAGTTATAAATAAATTTGGAGACAATTTTTCAGTTTCATTTTGAAACAAACTTATTAATAAAAGTATTTCTACTTTTTTTTTAAATATAGCACTTGGCACAAGACGGCAGTTTGTTTAAAAATGTATACAGACACGGCGGCCGGAGGTTTTTGACACGGGCTTCAATTAAAGAAATATCTCAACATTTAACTTTAAATATAGAGTGAATTTGAACTCTCCATTAATCAAACTATGTACATGTAAACAATTATCAGCTCACTGTTTAATTTTAGAAACTGACACGCAGTTATCTCAGGCCGCCATGTTCGGTTACATTTTGTACAAATTGGGTTGGAACGCAATATGTAAATATTTGCCTCATATTTGACCGGTTTGATACATTCTTTCAACGATTGATTCATTGATTTGCTTCAAATAACTGAAATTTTGAGTTGATGATTATATGAACTACTAGCAGTGCTCGCGATTCTATATTGGATTTGGATAAAGTGCTGCAGCGGGTCGTACTGCAAAAGTGTGACAACGCACACTACACACGCGGCGGGCCGCAGCTCAACGCAATAATTTAACTCGGTTAGCTGTTGACATTCACGTCACGTGGTCGCACAGCGATACAACTCTCGAAATACGTCCGTTAATTGCGCTCGATAAACGCACAATGAGGCGGGCCGCGTCGCAGCGCATAACATCAGCGCATAAATACGGTTCAAGTTTGCGATCGTTTAAACCAGGGGTGTCCAACTTACAAAGCCTCAAGGGCCAAAATTAAAACCTTGAACGTAGTTGCGGGCCATATAATAATACTTTAATTTAAACTTTAAATTAATGTATTATTATATACTTTTAATTTTAAAGTATCAATAAGAACCTATGTAAGGTAAAGTTATTAATAAAACCAAAAGTAAATTATAAACCAGCATATTTGGTAGAAGTTTGTTTATAATAAATTATAAAATATTTTTCAAAAGGAAGGCATTTCAAAGTAATTTTCTGATTTTTTTTTGTCTCTTTCGGGGGCCGCACAAAACGGCATCGGGGGCCGCATGCGGCCCGCGGGCCGCCAGTTGGACAACCCTGGTTTAAACAAACTGGTTTCTATCAATATGCCAAGTATTATTAAATTCCATCCACTGGTTTTATGAAATGCGCCTTCAGACAGGCAGGATCAAGAAATCCAAAAATTGCTTAGGGCTCTAATATCATTCGTATTTTGGCATTGCAAGGACTATTTTTTTTATTATTAAAATTACTTATATGTATTGATTTATATCGCTATCCCCCAATTGGTGGTGCTATAGATGTAGTGATGATATAAAGGTGTCTACTCACTGGGCTGGTGGGTGGAGAACATCATCATGGTGGGGTCCGCGTTGATCACCGGAGGGGGCACCGCCACCGGCGTGGGGGTGGCCGACAGCTGGTTGCACTTCCACAAGGGCTGCACGATATATATTTGTATTATTTTTTATTTAACCTTCATTGCATAATTGTACAAAAGGCGGACTTAATGCTATGTGGCATTTCCTACCAGTCAACCACTAGAAATAGGGAATAACAGAAATGGGAACGCGGGTGCAATTTAGTTATTAATAATTATACATAGTGTTAATAATAATGTAAGCTGCATTCCCACAGCCGCTGGGCGCACTCGACTGGCCACGTTACCCCTCTCTCACAGAAGAATACCTTGAAATGTACTGCATTTCCTACTTTATCGTATTTCCTCAATGTTCGTATGTTTCGGTAGTAAATGAGATACGCCAGAGCCCATTCCCGTTACATCCTATCCCTCCCCATTTTCAATGTCCTTAATCTGCACAGGTAGGCAGCGCATCCGGAGGCGTGCCAATGTTTGACATGTAGCGCAAATGTCCGTGGGCGACAGGTGGACCATCACTTACCATCAGGTGGACTGTATGTTCGGCCACCGCCTTTTTTTATAAAAGAAAAAAATCCATAGATAATATTGTAATACATACGGGTATATAATACACAAGAGAGCAGAGAAAACATAATGGAACGTTGAAAAGCAGGGCAAAAAATATAGAACTCTGAAGTAGTAAATAATGATTTTGAAGCACTCTTTTAAAACATCAATCATTAAGTGTTTTCCTAATGTCAGTGGGAAGCGCATTCCGGAGAGTTACTGCTTGAGCAGCGGAAGAATGAAGCCGCTGAGGCGATTGTTTAATAGAACACGAAAGATGCCATTTAATACAGTTCATATTTGTCAATTTTTATTTGCAGTTAACGAGCACACCTCCCGTGAGAGAAGTGCGGTCCATCCGCATTACCTCGATATGGAGGTGTCGCGTACAGGTCGGTCTATACCGCGTATCCGTAGGCTGTGGAACTGCCTCAAGAGGTCTTTCCATTAAGCTACGATTGCAAGGTCGGCGGCGCGCCCGCATACCCCCTGGTGTTGCAGACGTCCATGGGCGGCGGTAACACTTACCATCACGTGGGACCGCTTGCTCGTCCGCCTACTTCAGTATTAAAAATATATATATATGACAGTAAGATGAGTCTGTCAATTTCATGATAATATAATGGGCGTGTGGTGTTGTGTTGTGTCGTGTCGTGTCGTGTCGTAGCGACAACGAAGCCCCTGCCCCAAGCACTGGGGTACTACACCAGTTCTACAAGAGTGGACCCGCCAACCTTCTTGGCCAGCGTGGCGTTTCAAGGCAAAAGGAGTCCAACCGGTTTTATCAATAAACAAGAGCGACATACCACAGACTTTATAGTGGCTGTTTCTTTCTTCTCACTGGGCTGTACTCTTGTTAATGTGATGCCCGGGGGTAGTTTTAAATCTGCCACCTGCGGACACACACATACATTTAATAATAACTTGTCAGGGGGAGAGTGCACGCTGTAATCCAACAGTCGCTGGGTGCTCTCGACTGGCCACGTTACCCCTCTCTCACAGAAGACTACCTTGAAATGTACTGTATTTCCCACTTCATCTTATTTCCTCAATGTACGTACGTAAGTGTATCGGTAGTGAGTGAGATGTGCCAGAGCAAATTCCCATCCCATCCTCTCCCTCCCCATTTTCCCAACCCTTTCCCAAATCCATTCCTATATCTCGAAAGGTAGGCTGCGCATCCGGGGTCGTGCCAACGTTTGTCATTTTGGACTAATGTTGGCATGTATCCACTTACCATCAGGTGGGCCGTATGCTCGTCTGCCGCCTTCGTACATAAAAAAGAACATATAAAAAATACTCTTTATTGTATACAAAGATTATTTTATTACATGTGGAGACAGAATACAACAATAGGCGAGTTTATCGCTAAGTCGATCTCTTTCCGGAAAGTGGCCTGTATGTATCTATGAATGTATATAAAGACGTTATTTCCTTATTGCATCATCTACCTCTATTTCGTCTGCTGACTTCTCTTCACCACCCAAAGGTTGCCTGGAAGAAATCGCTTTAGCGATAAGGCCGCCGGTTGTACTTCGATGTACTTTGTATTTCTCTGTATGTTTTTGGTGTACGATAAAGTGTATCTATCTATTTGTACTAGATACAGTACGCATACTTTGGTCCTACGAGCCGGATTTGAAGCAACGACCTATAGATACACGTGCTACATACAGTACGCACATTTTACGCACCGAAATGTGCGTACTGTATGTAGCACATGTAACGTTTGTAATTAAGGTGTATGTATGTATTGTGGAAGGCGAATAATACATGTTCAATGAAATTTTAATGTGAGTAAACATTCATATAAAAATGATGTACGGCCTGACTGTACATATTTGCAGTGGAATTTAAAAAATATATAAATAGCCAGAAGACCAATGGAGGACGATTCACTCTTGGATTTAGAGCCGTAAACATATAATTACCTGCACGCCACAGCTGAGTTGCTCCATAATACTGCATGACGCTTGTCTTACAGGCTCTGACATGTCTTGACATGACGTTTGCTGGAATATCAAATATTTATATCAAAACAGACCGATGGCAAGGAGATATCGCTGTTTTCCGTACGTTTTAGAAGAAATTTTTATTAAGAGAAAAGTTGTATAAACCAGTTTGTATGGCATAGCGCAATTAGCACATACCAGTGTCGAGTTTTATTCGTGTGCACGACAGAACAATGAGTGCGTAAGCAAGTGAGAGTGTAGTGTCCATTGTGTGTAAATAGTCAGTGTGCGTAGTATGTATGCACTGGCATCGCGTATTTCGGAAGGAAAGGAGTCATCCAAATGGAGTTGCGCAAAGGGTAAAGAGCGTACGGCGAACTCCCGAGCATGCGCAGTAGAAGCGTATGAGATAAGCGCTATATGAGGGCGCGCTTGACTGGCCACGTTACCTCTCTCTCACAGAAGACTATCTTGAAATGTACTGCTTATCCCACTTTATCTTATTTCTCTAATGTAGTACGTACGTGTTTCAGTAGTGAGTGAGATGTGTCAGAGCCCATTCTCATCCTATCCCTTCCATTTTCCCAACCCTTTCTCCAAATAAATTCTTATATCTCCAAAGGTGGGCAAGCGCATCCGGAGGCGTGACAACGTGTCATTTTGGACTAATGTTGGCATGTATCGCGGATGTCTATGGGCCACAGTATCCACTTAATAATGCAACAAGCCACTTCAGTATCCACTGCTGGAGATGGACCTCATATAGTGCTTGAGGGATGTAACGCTAGCCAAGCGGGTTGGCGAATCCACTTTTTAGAGGTGGTGTAGCTCTCCAGGGCTGGTGGTAGCCGTTTTGTTATCCCTTAAGTCGCCTTTTTCGACATCCACAGGAAGAGATGGATGTGGGTGGCAATATTCTATAGAAAGCCGACACCACACGGCACTTCGCAAATAAACCATTATTATTATTATCAACTTCTCTCCGTAAAAAATGTACAATCTGCTGGTATGTGGTAACTTACCTTATTGCTGAGCACCTCAATGGTGGTGTCCGGTGTGATATTGATGATCTGCTTCTCTTTGTTCTTCTTCTTGCCGCTCTGCTGAACTTGCGTCTGTTTCGTTTGCTTCGTAGCAGCTAATGGCGCTGCAAGATATGTATTTATTTATACACAAAAGAAGGTGCAATTTATAAAAACCAATGCGTACAATGATTTCTCTAAGAATTCAACAGCATACCTGTTCAGAACCCGCTCGTTTGAGAAGAAAACATCGATGTCATTAAACGTATAGCACGTGACAGTGGTGCATTACCTTGGAGGTTAGTACGAGATGGCACCATCCATTAGGTGACGAGTTTGCAAAATATAGAGGGATAGATAACGCTGTCCGTCGCTGCGTGCCCGGTTTGTTTTATACAGACGAGTGGGCGGACGAGCAAGCGGTCCCACGTGATGGTAAGTGTTACCGCCGCCCATGGACGCCTGCAACACCAGGGTGCATGCGGGCGCGCCGCCGACCTTGCAAAATTCTATTCACAGCTTTCTTGAAGAACCCCATATCGTAGCTTAGTTTGCGTTAAGCTCCCACTTCTCAGTCTATTCCGACACGTGTCGCTAGCGACTGTTTGATATAAAACGCAAAAATGTCTAATTGCGCTATAATAAATTGTAACAATTCGTTGTTAGTGTTGAACCGTGTCAGGGGAGATGTTTCGTTTCATCGGCGAGTGGTTTCCCATCGCTACAGGTTACTCGTTTCATAGATAACAGACTCTTTGTAGCAACACTTTCTGAGTACTCTTATATATTGAAATTATTCTCTTTTATTGAGGCGAAACAAATAAATAGATTCTTGTGTTCTCAGTGAGAAATGTAGGAGATTGACTAAAATTATTTGTATAATACAATTTTATTTCTCTGTATTTTCTCCTTAATAAATAAATAAACCAATTAATAGTACAACGAACTGCCTCAAGAGGTCTTTCCATTAAGCTATAATACGATATGGGGTTCTTCAAGAGAGCTGTGAATGGGATTTTGCAAGGTCGGCGGCGCACCCGCATACCCCCCGGTGTTGCAGGTGTCCATGGGCGGCGGTAACACTTACCATCACGTGGGACCGCTTGCTCGTCCGCCCACTAGGATATAAAAAAAAACCATACTAATTATTTAATAATAGGAGAAATATGAGGTATACGGACTATTTCCTTTTTAAGGAAAATATAGAATTCAGGAAAGAGTGGTACAACCAAATTTGTTAGTTTTAATGATACAAATTCTGTGTAAACAGGGTGCTGGTATTTTTTATTTCAACCTGTATAATAAAAAAAAAAATCATCTAAATAGATCAGGATACTGTAGGAACTCGCATGCTCCAGAAATTAAAAAAAAAATCTGGAGTATGTTTATCCACCAATCCGCACTGGGTCCGCGTGGTGGATTACGGCCCGAAACACCGCAGGGGAGGCCCGTGGCCTGCAGTGGGACATTAAAGGCTGATAAGAGTACAAGTACGATCAGCACACTTAACCCTTAATAATTGTAAAATATTCTAAGAAAACAAGCATTTCCACAAAATTGCAACAATACTTACCACTCTTCTCCGGCTTATTCTCTTTCCCTTTCTTCTCCGTCTTCTCGGCCTTTTTCTCTTTCTTGCTCTTGGCGGGCTCAACAACAGTTTTGATCTCCGCCCTTTTGTCGACCTTCCTATTGGATGTCACGGCCTTTATCGGTTCAGCTTTTTTTGCGTGAACCTTTTTGCTTTTCGCCTCTTGTTGAATTCTCTGCTGTTTTTTCCTTTCTTCTTCTTCCGCCTGACAACAAAATTGGAATATTTGACAAGTGTGTATACATTCCGCGTGACTGCAGTTTGCATAGACTCGCTTGGCACGCAGATTGAATAGAATTTATCTAAAGGTTTAGATAAGTCACAGTTGGATGCCACTAGGATCACTAGGATGCCGTGTCGTGAGGAGTTCATTCCGCTCATCAACAAATTTGAACATTATGCATGCATATTAATAAAATTAAAATTGATAATGAAAAAGCATTATTTTTGTGTGTGTATGTGTCTGTGTGGGTGTCAGTTAGTGTGTGTGTGTGTTTGCGTGTGTGCATGTGTGTAGGTTTGTGTCAGCATATTTTATTTATTGTATTATATTAATGACGTGCGATGCCATCGCATGGAAACTCCAGTGTGGATTGTATAATGCAGAGTATTTTTTTCCTGAAAAGTGACATTAATGTTTCATGTAAATAGTGACCATAATTTATGTAAGATTAAATTTACCATTACAAATGCACGATTAGAACCCTCGTGTTGCACTAAAGTTTATAGAACTGCACACAAGTTTATAGAACTGCACACAAGTTTATAGAACTGCACACAAGTTTATAGAACTGCACACAAGTTTATAGAACTGCACACAAGTTTATAGAATTGAATTTCAAGAATAGGTCTATTTATACAGCATTTGTGAAAAATATGTACATCCTTAAAACTGAATTAGTTTAATGAAAAATAACTTTTGCTACGACTTTCTAAAATTCAACATTTTTTTCAATCATAACACATTTTTGTTACCTGTGAAGCGAAACGACACGCGCGACGTTGTCAACTGTTCAAAAACTGAAACTGCATGCGGACGGTGTGTTGGAATATACAAAAGAACTGGGACGAAAAAAGATACCTTTCGAGAGAAAAATATCATGTTCATAAAAAGTCGTATAACAAAAGTTGTTAATTGTAATGGTAGTTATTTGTCGACTAAACCGTATTCTCTAGTCACGCACAATTTTTTTTTACAATATCAGCAACAATTATTGTGTAATTGCCCATTATTTAGCCAACAGTTTCCTCTGCTTCTTGCTGAGTCTTCGTGGCAATCATTGGCCTTTGACTCCCTTAAGACTCGTTTTGTTTTGGCGTGCAATAGTTTTATCCATCTATCTAAAATACATAAGCAAACGATCATTACCTGTTGTTTAGCCAGCAGTTTCCTCTGTTTCTTGCTGAGAGTCTTCGCGTCAGTCAATGACTGTGATCGCTGCGGCTCCTTGGTTTTAGATTCCGATTTAGGAGTGGGCGCTTCTTTGGATTTCTTATGGAACAAAATAATCCGTTGTGGGTAATTATTTCATGACAATCACACACTTTTTGAGGATTATTACTAGATCAAGAATTTTTAATGTCGGAAAAATATCATTTCATCTCGACTAAGGGCCATTAAATAAATACAAAGAAACAATCAATTGCGAGGTTTATATACGATCATACCTAGTCTAGTAGTAGATATTTGGATTTTGAAAATTTGAGCTGGAGATAAAAAGAAAATTCTGATTTTTTTCTTACATTATCATTTCATTATAATCATTATTTTATTGTTACTTGGTCCGCAGTGAGAGAAACATCGTGAAAAAACCCGCATCCTCCAGAAATTAAAGTAAAAACCTGGAGTATGTAATCCACTGATCCCCGCACTGGGGGCGCGTGGTGGATTACGGCCCGAAACGCCCCCGTGATTCACTAAATAGAACGCCTGCGCCCTGCAGTGGGTACAGGCTGATACAGACGTGTTGATCTGTGTATAGATTACCTTGGTCTTGTTGGAGCCTTTAGCGAGTTGGTTTATGTGCGCTAGCGCCTGCTCCCAGGTTTGCTTGCGCTCCTGTTGCTGTTTACATATGGGCGGCGCTGTGGTCACGTCTTTTACGTTGTGTGCTGCGAATAAAATTATATATTAACTAAAATGAATTTGATATTTTTAATAATTCCTTTCCTAACCTCAAAAATATTAGTTTAAACTACTCTTAATAGAAAGAAAAGATAATGTTAAGGTAATGTTATAAGGTAAGGCTATAATATAATTTATACAAGTGTGTATTTTTTTTTTTATGTACGAAGGCGGTAGACGAGCATACAGTTGATCTGATGGTAAGTAGATACTGAAGCCCATAGGCATCCGCAATACATGCCAACATCAGTATAGAATGACAAACCTTGGCACGCCACCGGATGCGTGAATCTTTGGAAATATAGGAATGGATTTGGAGAAAGATTTGGGAAAATAGGGAGGGATAGGATGGGATGGGAATGAGCTCTGGCACATCTCACTCACTACCGAAACACGTACGTAACATTGGGGAAATACGATAAAGTGGTAAATGCAGTACATTTCAAGGTAGTCTTCTGTGTGAGAGGGGTAACGTGGCCAGTCGAGCGCGCCCAGCGGCTGTTGTATTGCATCGTGCACTCTCCCCCCCCCCTCAAATGTATAATCTTTTTTGTGTACATTATTTATTTAAAAACTTTAATGCACATAGAAACATTGCAGAAACAGTGTACAGACAACCTTTGCTTAAACAGATATACGAAGGGCGTATTTCTTTTTTTTAAATAATAACAATTATAGAATCAGTTCCACTGTGATTTATCCAAAGGGTGTACAAATCTTTAGTCGTACAAATAACGTACATATATATCGTAAATAACCTAACGATAAACATAGAAACAACATTTCTGTTTCTACGTATTTCTGCTTAAGAAATACATTGCACCCGCGTCCCTATTTCTCGTGGTTAACTGGTAGGAAAGGAATTATTTGTGCAATGGAGTTTATATAATAAATATATTAAAAAAAAAACTTTAATTTCCTGCATTTGGACCTTATTTACAATATAAAATGTGTACTGAACGCGCGAAGTTAAAATTAAAACTGTTAAAATTGGGTAATGTAACCCCATTGGGTATTACAAGTATAATAGATATATTTAAAAGGTTTTTTTTTATAGCAAATACGCTATTCGTAGGTATAAAAAACACTAACAGTGTGCATGTTCGTGTAAGCTGTATTCAATTCCATCACGATGAAGCCGACATAGCTTACAATAACTTAATTCCATCACGATGAAGCCGACATAGCTTACAATAACTTAATTCCATCACGATGAAGCCGACATAGCTTACAATAACTTAATTCCATCACGATGAAGCCGACATAGCTTACAATAACTTAATTCCATCACGATGAAGCCGACATAGCTTACAATAACTTAATTCCATCACGATAAAGCCGACATAGCTTACAATAACTTAATTCCATCACGATGAAGCCGACATAGCTTACAATAACTTAATTCCATCACGATGAAGCCGACATAGCTTACAATAACTTAATTCCATCACGATGAAGCCGACATAGCTTACAATAACTTAATTCCATCACGATGAAGCCGACATAGCTTACAATAACTTAGAGATATTCATCTTGTTTTTAAACAATATAAACTAAATAACAGTTTATAAATATGGTAATAAATATCGCAGAGTTTATAATAAGTTACGTTTGTTCAAAAATAAGTGTAAGCACTAAAACATCACCGTTGACCGTTGTGTGCACATTTATTTAAGAAAATAAATGACATGAATGTTTGCACATAACTAATGATTGTAACATATTTTTATGTTAAATTCTTTGCGATCAGTAAGTATATCAACTTGTGTACTTTATTAGTTTAGTTTTTTTATATGAATCCATATGCGGTTACAATTGGACTCATATTCAATCATCTCTTTCAGTTTATACGTGACGTCATTGACATTAGAGTGTTTAGATAATGTTGACGCGTAGGATGCTCACGAGTAAATTGAATACTTTTGCTGTGTAGATACAATTATTGGTTCTTTTGAGTGGGTTTAATTATTTGAGTACGTGGACTGCTCCCATATATCTGATGATAAATAAATGATATATAATTATTAGATAATAGATGTATGAGAAGACACTTACTGACAAGATGTTTGTGGTTCTGCAGTAACTGTTTAAGCGGACCGTCCGCGTTAGATGTAACGGTGCGGACCAGATTAGCTGTAGCGGCGCGGACCGGATTGGCGGTAGCGGCGCGGACCGGATTAGCGATAGCGGAAGCGGACGCTGAAATTAAACATGGAGACAGTTATGTTAAATGGGTCCTATGTATAAGAGCTGACTAATTGAACTGTGAATAATGAAAGTTGTAAAAGCTTGTGTTATCCAGAGATTGGACAAATTCCTCTAATAACTTTTATGTGCAAATATTTCTAATTTAGCTTTGTGTGATATTTCTTTTTAATCTGGATTTTAATTAAAGGTTTTAATTTAAAATTAATGAACCTTCAAAAAAAAGTTAAAAATAAAATATATATGTATAATAAAATCAAATAGGTCTTAATTAATATTCTTAAAAGAAGGCAAATTAAAAGTTTGAATTATTCAAAGGCCTATTAACAGTCAAATAACAGTTTATGTTTCAAATATTTATCCTAAAATTGAAAATCTATCTGAAAGACAGAGACGCTGTATAAACATATGCTCACTCGTGTTCTGCGTTTGCGGTGTCTGTTTGTCTTTCTTATGTTTGTTCGTCTGCTTGTCGTCACGTTTGTCTGTCGGCTTGTGGGTAAAGCGCTGCTGTTGCTTTTGCAGAAACGCCAACTGTGAAGAGGAATTTATATGTAATTTGCTAAAATATGGCACAAGTCCCATATTTATTGCATTCCTTTTCATCTCATTCAATCAAGTAAATATAATGAAATAAAACTGCCACACTGCACCGCATAACATTGCAACAATCCTCCTGAATCATTTTCATATTGTGCATCTGTTTAAACGATCGCAAACTTGAAGCGGGTCGCATCGCATCGCACTGCCGGATCGCTTGCCAGCCGTATTCATGCGCTGCGACGCGGTCCGTCTCAATGTGCGTTGAACGGGCGCCGTTAACGGACGTAATTCGAATACGTTCGTATTCGGTGGACGGACGACGTGAAGAATTTAATGTCAACAGCTGACTTATTGCGTTGAACTGCGGCCCGCCGCGTGTGTAGTGTGCGTTGTCGCAGTTTTGTAGTGCGACGCGCTGCGGGTGTAATTTGCGCGACCCTCAATAATGACAAACATTTTCTACCTTTATTTGATATCGTTTATCTGTCAACATTTGAGATTTGCGTGTTTTTCACACACATTTATATATTTAATTTGATGAAACTGCTCGCAGCTCTCGACGTGGACTAACCCCCGCCTATGCAGTCAGCTCGTGACCATGGTCGGCGCAATCCAACCGAAACGTCGTGTCAAGTAAATAAGGTAAACATACGGGTCAAGACCCGTTTGTTACCTGTTGTCTCCTCACCACCCAAAAGTTGGCCGGAACAGATCGCTTTGGCAATAAGGCCGCTAGCAAGATTCAGTAGATTAGAAAGAGATTCGGGATGTGGGAAGAGATGAGTATTTTGTCACTAGAAAATCCCGTTTTTATTCCACCCCGTCTCAGATTATGGAAGTCTTATTTCATCCGGAGGATATATTTTCTTTTATTTCTATGGCCATAAAGAACTACATTTTTTTTTAATTCACTATGTAGTCAGTTTATATGTGAGTGGGGAGTCGTTCTTGTTTCTTACGTTAATTATGTAACATTAATATAAAATCATTAACAATTAACATGAATCACTAATTCTACGACTAAGTTTCTTCAAAAAATTCCCAGCTTTTTCAAGAGAGCCGTGTATAAGATCCTGTGAAGTGCCACATTTCCATTTGTTCCAAGTGTTGCAAGTGACCACTTACCATTTAGTAGGTCGTCCTGCCTGCCACCTGCACAATTGTGAGACCATAGAATATTATAAGTAAAATAATTAATTATCGGCCTCACGAACTTTCCCCATATTAGTATGGTAACACCGATCTCTCTCTCTCTCTCCCCATCGCTCTCTTTCTGTATGTGTCTAGTTGATGGCGTCGGGCGGTCGTATAATTTGTGCCTGATATATTTAATAAATCATTTGTGTATGAAATACAGACGAGTCAAAAAATAAAAAGTGTTCGAGAGAACCCATTGCGTGTGCAAAAGTTATAAACAAGTACAACTCACGTGGTATTCATCGGGCATGTCCTGCAAGGCCCTCGCTTCGGCAAGATGTCGCACGTTCTGCTGCAGCTGACGAGAACATTCCAGAACTTGCCGTTCTGCTGTTTGCACCTCCTGTACACACATGTATATACTAATATCATAGACTGTTAGATAGCTACGTAGTTAGAACGTAAAACGAAACTTGTTGCATAACTTATTATAGCGCGAAACGAAACATAACATTTATATTTTGAGATAATTATGATAATGAGACGCCTGTTTATGGGGTAAGTGGGATTTTTTCCCTTGCTACCACCAATCACTCCCTAGGAACGGCCTTTGTGATCGCTGTTTGCTGTGGCCGTCAAGACCGTACTACGATCATCCGTACACGATCGTTCCTATAACCATTGAGGATCAGAACATAGTGTTGTAAAACATATGTAAGGTGTTAAGTGCTCGATGCTCGAGTGCTAAGACTCTATCTAGCGTTAAAGGGTAGTGTGTTATACTCCTAATGTTTGATGGTCTTAAAAGCTAGTAAAACGGTTAAGATTAAGGTTCAATAGCACTAACATAGTGCGGTAGAGCTCAGCGCTCGTTTTAATGACACTACCAGAACATTACCTCCGCTACGTACACACCATACCAAAAGAAAAACAACCTGGATCGGGAGAAATCGGAAGACAGAAAGACAAAGTGCATGACAACAATCGACGCCTAAAAACCAGCGGAGCTGTCGTTAGCTTCGTAAGTTCCTTCCGTTTCTTTTTCCCTCTCATCCATAGTTTCTTTACCTTTAAAAGTCCGTTCAAGTCCAATTTGCCGAAAACAAAACCAAATCAATGAAATATCTTAACATTCAGCTTTAAATCTAGTGAAAACTTGCACTCTCGATGTATTATATCAAATTATGGATTTGCAAACAGTTATCACCTATACTCAGTCCACTATATTTTCTCGATGGCAGATCTGTTTAGTGATGTCCGAATTGTTTCATACCGATTCGATTATCGATACAATAACGATTAAATCGATCAGATTTACTAAAAATATTTGTCGTTAATAATTGATTTATTAATCGCAATGTAAACTGTATTATATGATATGTAAACAATAAAATCATTAGTATTTTTTTAACATAACTATTATTTTCGATTTATTTTACGTGTGATAGTTTATAGTCTGTGGGTAGGATTCAGAGAACGTCACTATTTCTTCGCCCTCGACAATAAAGCATGACATTGTTTCGAGTACACTTGACAGTCAAGAAATACGGAATTTAATAGGCGTGCAAACGTCAAATAGAAAATAACATAGTGGACGGAGTGTAACTAATTTATGACCGTGTCTGTAACGTCTAGCCGCCATGTTTCTTTACATTTTGATCAAATTGGATCATCACACTTAATATCCCGCTAATTCTAAAACTACTGAATTTCTTCATTTATACAAAATTAAATAATCTTCATGTAAGTGATACCTTGGCCGTGGTATTCATCAGTGTGGTCAGTTCTCCTAACTGCTCAGCAACTAGCTGCACCTTCGCTTGCTGCGCTGGACTCAGCTTGTTTTTCTTGCCTGCGAATAAAGAAACGTAGGCATTAAAGTAAGTAGGCACTTTGAGAAGGTACAAGTGCACGCAAAAAAGGAAAGATGGACAGTGTTATGAGAGACCTGGATAGATAGATACACTTTATTGCACACCAAAAACTTACAGAGGAATACAAAGTGCAAGTAATTAGAAGTACAACCGGCGGCCATATCGCTAAAGAGATTTCTTCTAGGCAATCTTTGGGTGGTAAACGTGCAAAAGGATTTTTGCTCAGAAAATGTGAAAACCATTTTTTATTTAATTTCATTTTAAAACAAATATAAAATTGTGTTATAAAATGAATAAAACTACCAGAATTAGTTGTATTATAATTATGTGTGACACACCTTGCGATTCACGCACGGTGTGTCATTGTGTGCGTGACCATATGCGGTTCAGTGTAATAACGCTTTTCTCCGATGCGGATAGGATTCAATTTAGCTGGGGCTGAAAGAAATTTTATTTTGTAGGTATGTTTGTAGGTTCGTTGGGAGAGTCTCCTCTACCTGTATTATTAGTTATTCTGTGGTTTAACTCACCCTTTCTCTTGCCCTGGTGGTGGTGGTGCGCGAGCGCCTGCCGCGCCTCGTCCACGCGGCGGCGCGCGGCGGCGTGTGCAGTTTGTAACGCATGTGCATTGTTTCGCAGCTGGTTCAATTCTGCTGTTAGCAGTTGGTGCTCCTCCATTAGCTTGCTTTCCAGCTAAAAATGAAGAAATTGAACTCTTTTTTCATATATGGCAATGGTGCAATTAGCACATTCTCCCAGTGACAAGTTTTCTTCGTAATAAACAAGTTCAAAGTCTAAAACGCATCTTGTTAATATCCAGTACCGACGAAGTAAGTCATGAGTCGCTTAGGTTTACTGAGAACAGAAGCGGACTCCTTGGAAGCACACGGAAATTGCAATTCAATGCTCCTTATTTGATTATCACAAACATTACAAAAAAAAAACTATCACTATTAAACCACGAAACGTACAATACACAAATATTTTAATAATCAAACAAGAATCCAATTACACTTCTCGAGTTTCCACTCAAAAAGCCGCGAAATTGCATTCTGAAGCCGCTAAATAGTGTTGTTAAAACAAGCGCTGAACGCTCGAGCGCCAGTGCGCTACGTCGGCGCTGTTGAGCCTCAACCGTTTTACACTCGAGCTTTCAACCAAAAGGATTTAATACTTTAAGACCATTAAACATTTGGACACAAATACAACAAAATCTATCGTAATAGCATTTAATAATCGATATGTCAAGGAAAATATTTATTGGTCAGGTCATAATTAAATATTAAAGTGGCGCAGAAACAATCGCCAAAACACTTAGTTGCGCCAAATACTCTGTAGTACATTATTTTTTCAATCATATTAATGTAAGGTTGCTTGCAAACTGCAAAAAGATGTTTTAAATGTTCAAATGCCGACGTTATAAGATCATCTATAGAAATTCGCATTTTGTGTCAACCGTTCTAAGATATTCCTGCCATATTTACAATGAAATCAACGAGACATGAGCTTTGTATCTGTGTGAATGGGTGCCGAATTGTACCAATCCGATTGTCGAAATGGTTCGCACCGTACACTATCGGTGTGCACTCACACATACGCAAAGCTCGTGTCTCGTTGATTTCACTGTACCTACCATTAGATACATAACCTGAGAAAAGAGATGGAGAAGAAAAAGATAAAGATTAACCGTAAAATACCTTTTTAAGTTTCTGTCGTTGTTTCTTAGCCCGTTTCTTGCCACGATCAGTATGACGTGATGGCCCTTCTATATATTGTAGTAATGCGTCGAGATCCCTATGGTCTTCAGCCCTGGAACCATTCCAACAGGAACCACTGTGGATAAAAATAATTGATACTTTGTAAAAATATCAGAATACAACGTGCCACTGACAACGCAAAAGCTAATTGGTAGCTAAGAGTAGAATCGATGCTACCGTTATTACAATATGCTTTTTTTCAACACTTTTTGTTCACTAGTCTCTGATCGCAGCTTCGCTCGCGTGGACTAAGCGGCTGTAAAAGATTTTTAACACCTGTAGAAGCACCGACATGATGGATTTCACGGATGGAAAATCCATCCGGTAGTTTTTGAGTAATTGTTTCTAGTATATTTTTTTTTATTTTCATATGAAATTGTCATGTTTTACAGATTTAGTGAGAGCATGTTTACATTTTTATCTCAACTCGTTGGCTTTGCTAGTTACAGTAAAATGCGTGAAATATAAAAAAAAACGTGCGCGGTCAGGGGATCCCCGTCAGGAACGAAGATCCCCACGCATTTTTTCAAACTCCGAATGTAATTCGAAATAAAATCTGTATGTGTATACCGAAATTCACCGAATACCGACGAAGTCACACAACCGCGAGAATCGCGACCATACCGTGTCCGAGCGAGAGAAAGGCGAGAAAGAGTATGGCGTATGGAGGGAGTAAAAATCTTACGTGACGTTACATTTTCTCTCAAATTACACCTACCGCAAGCCGCGTAAGGAAACTTCGTACCAATAATTTTGTAATTTATCAAGTATCCCACTAATATTATAAATGGGAAAGTATAAATCGTCGCTTAAGTTCTAACACCACGTATAAAGTCAAAATTAGCAACTTTACAGCAGAGCGATATAACTGCATAATTTTACATAGATACCATTATAATATTGATACCATTATAAACTGACTGACTCACGCGCTGTTTCCAGAGGTTAGAATTGTTTGATGGATACCATGCTCTTAGTTTATTCCATTTTCATGAGTTTCTATTGCACGTTTCTTGTTTCTGATCGGCCGAAACGCCGCGTCTTTCGATTCTCTAGCGAATGCCATCAAAATCTCAAAACTGCCAAAAATGCCTTACGTGGTGTTAGAACTTAAGCGGCGATATGTTTGTGTGTTTGTTTTACCAAATCACGTCGAAACGACAGAAGAGGTTTCGTTGGAAACTTGGCAAATAGGTAGATTGTAAAACTCACGCAGAGCATCCGGACGACGTGGAAAACACACTGGACTCCCGACTGGTTGAAACCGACATGATTGACGGACCGGTGCGGGCTTGTCTCTGCTGTTGCTGTTGGTTTTGTTGCTGTGGGTTCTGTCGTTGTTGCTGTTGTTGTTGCTGCTGCAAAAAGTATACGAGGTTAAGAACGCAATGAGATATTTTTGGCAGTTGACATATTTCGTAAACAATACAAACATGCGAATGAGATACAGAAAGCAAAACTTTTTGGCTGTCTGTCTTTCTGAACGCGTATCACGCGAAAACCGCTGGACATAATTTAATGAAACCTGACAAAGTTACAGCTTATGACGTGGGTTAATATTTAGGGAACATTTTATCCCGATCGGTTACAGAGTTCCCAAGGGAATGACTCTTAAAGTTCACGCGAACCAAGTGGCTGGCACCGCTAGTTACAAAATAATTATACATACGGAATGACAAATACAAACTAAGAAAAAACGATTATTTACAAATATTAGTAAAAAAAATATATATATTCCCCGTACAAAATAAAATGTCTATTCTTACCTGCATCTGTTTCTGTTGCAACATCTGCAGCTGTTGTTGCCGTATCTGCACCTGTTGTTGCGGGGTAAGTGTCGGCTTGTTGTGGATGGGTAAGTCGTAGATCGGCTCCGGTTTCTTCTGTTGTTGTGCCAGCGGCTGGGGTAACTGGGCTTTTTGTTGTGGATAGATTGTTGACTGTAAAGAAAATACGAAACATTTATGATCAGTGAATCATAACAATTTTGATAATACAGTAATGGAATGTCTGGTGTCCAAATGACATATAGACCGTAGAGATTTAAAATGGTAGTATAAAAAAATCAAACAATAAATGACTGTACCGTACTAACAATTCATGGATATACAGACAAATACAAACTACGTCCGAGTACCGTTCTGTATATATCGTGAGCACAAAATAAGTACCGATAAAATCATGTGCAATACAATATTTCAATACGTAACAGGTACACCAAAAATAGATACAAATACGCGAGAAATATTAAAGATAATCAAAACAAAATGCCATTGAAAATTAATACGGTGGTGAATCCATCTCGGGTAACCGAAATAGACAACAAAACAGGTAACTAGATATTTAACTCACAACTCAATTGATAACAATAGTACATTACTGTCCACGCCTCAAATAAAGCAATTGACGGCCGAGTAATATTGGAAGGACGAGGCGAAGTCGAGTCCTTACGAAGTGATTTTAAAAGGACGAGGCGAAGCCGAATCCTTTTTAAATAAACGAGGCCGTTAATTGCTATTTCGGCCGAGACTTTTATATTTTTGTATAGTATTGTGAGGAAACAATAAACAAATTAATTCATATTAAAAGTTACATTGCAGTTTTTTTTTAAAACTTTTGAAAAGAAATGCACATTCAGCCTTTATAATAATAAATATCGTGTATCTAAAAAAAACCTAATTTATGTTAGTGTGCACTAAAAATAACCTAGCTACTGTCCAGCAATCTCTATTATTGTCGTGTTGGAAATTGCTGGCGTGCGTAAAGAAAAGAGCCGTTGACGTATTCTTTTTTTAAAATCATGAAGCCATTTCCGAGCAAGTAGGAGAAAACATAATTATTAACTTGGAGGTAGACCCGGTACAATAGGTACAGGCCAGTCACTAGCAAAGGAATGTGAATCAAAAATACCCACCACCAAAAGGTTACAATATTAATTTGGTTTTTAAGTTTAATATTTCGAATATTGCACGATAACAAAGGAATTTAAGATTAAACACTTAAAAAACGAGTCGACCTTGGAATATGACACTAGTAAGAAGATAATAATGTAGTAAGATGTAGTAAGAATGTATGTAGAAATAAAAATGTAGTAAGAAGATAATAATGCGCTGCCTACATTTGGAGATATAGGAATGGATTTGGAGAAAGGGTTGGGAAAATGGGCAGGGATAGGATGGGAATGGGCTCTGGCACATCTCACTCACTACCGAAACACGTACGTACATTGGGGAAATACGATAAAGTGGTAAATGCAGTACATTTCAAGGTAGTCTTCTGTGAGAGAGGGGTAACGTGGCCAGTCGAGCGCGCCCAGCGGCTGTTGGATTGCAGCGTGCACTCTCCCCCTCCTTCACTGTTTCACAATATATGATCCACTAGCGACCCGTCCTCGCTTCGCTTCACTTTAGTTTCGCTTTAGTTCGCTTCGCTCCCTCGGTCTAACCGCCTGCGGTCTTTCAGACGCAACCATCTTGGCCATTTTGCGTGACACGTTCTTTTCGATATTTCAGTGACATGTTCTTTTGCGTTATTTCAGTGACACGATCCTTTGCGCTATTTCAGTGACACATTCTTTTGCGTTATAGTGACATGTTCCTTTGCGTTATTTCAGTGACACATTCTGTTGCGTTATAGTGACACGTTCTTTTGCGCTATTTCAGTGACACATTCTTTTGCGTTATTGTGACACGTTCTTTTGCGCTATTTCAGTGACACATTCTTTTGCGTTATAGTGACACGTTCTTTTGCGCTATTTCAGTGACACATTCTTTTGCGTTATAGTGACACGTTCTTTTGCGCTATTTCAGTGACACATTCTTTTGCGTTATAGTGACACGTTCTTTTGCGTTATTTCAGTGACACATTCTTTTGCGTTATAGTGACATGTTCCTTTGCGTTATTTCAGTGACACATTCTTTTGCGTTATAGTGACACGTTCTTTTGCGCTATTTCAGTGACACATTCTTTTGCGTTATTGTGACACGTTCTTTTGCGCTATTTCAGTGACACATTCTTTTGCGTTATAGTGACACGTTCTTTTGCGCTATTTCAGTGACACATTCTTTTGCGTTATAGTGACACGTTCTTTTGCGCTATTTCAGTGACACATTCTTTTGCGTTATAGTGACACGTTCTTTTGCGCTATTTCAGTGACACATTCTTTTGCGTTATAGTGACACGTTCTTTTGCGCTATTTCAGTGACACATTCTTTTGCGTTATAGTGACACGTTCTTTTGCGCTATTTCAGTGACACATTCTTTTGCGTTATAGTGACACGTTCTTTTGCGCTATTTCAGTGACACATTCTTTTGCGTTATAGTGACACGTTCTTTTGCGCTATTTCAGTGACACATTCTTTTGCGTTATAGTGGCACGTTCTTTTGCGCTATTTCAGTGACACATTCTTTTGCGTTATAGTGACACGTTCTTTTGCGCTATTTCAGTGACACGTTCTTTTGCGCTATTTCAGTGACACATTCTTTTGCGTTATAGTGACACGTTCTTTTGCGCTATTTCAGTGACACATTCTTTTGCGTTATAGCGATACGTTCTTTTGCGTTATTTCAGTAACGTTCTTTTGCATTAGTTCAGTGACACGTTCTTTTGCGTTATACTCGTATCAGTGACAGATTACTTTTGCGTTAATTCAATGAACCGTATAGAAATAAAATCGTGTACAATGTAAAAGTTCGACTCACCCTCGGTCTGTCCGGCTGCGGTCGTTCAGATACAACCATCTTGGCCATTTTGTCCGCTAATTGTCTTTGTGCAGCGTCCGCATTTTGTTTTTGTTGCAATTGCGATGGAGTCAGGCTTGGCGGCTGCGTTTTGGGTAGAGCCTGCAATAAACATGATTTTTTTTATAAAATTCCAAATGAATATAATTATATATAGATGAGTCCAAGCGCCAAATTTGATACTTTTTTTTTTGCGTCATTCGACTCAATTTAGCGTAATCTACAAGAATGATTAAAGGAAAGGAATTCAGTAGTAATCCAAGGACCTTATAAAATAATCTAGTACAAATATTGTCACTTCGTTTAAACCGGTGTAGCCTGAACGAACTACTTCAAGAGAGGTCTTTGCCTTGTGCTACGACATGGGGCGCTTTAAGAAAGCTTCAATCAATACTGTGACGGGTACGACGCTTAATGACCAAATGACCACTACGCATAATGGGAATATGCGTAGTGACCAATAAACACAATGGGGAAACGTTGGAAAGTGACCAATACATATAACGATCTATACTCATAATGACCTGTACCTGCAAAGAATTCAACTTTACTGTTTTTTTAAGGCGTTTTTACTGTTACTAAGAAAGCGGTAGACGAGCATACAGTCCACCTGGGAGTAAGTGGATGCTGTCGCCCATGGACATCCGCGATACATGCAAACTTCAGTCCAGAATGACAAACGCGGATGTGCTGCCTACCTTTTGAGATGTAGGAATCGATTTGGAGAAAGTGTTTGGAAAATGAGGAGGGATAGGATGGAACAGCAATAGGCTCTGGCATATCTCACTCACTATCGAAATACGTAGGTACGTACATTGGGGAATAGGGCATAGTGTACAGTGCAAGGTAGTCTTCCGTGAGGGAAGGATAACGAGGGCAGTCGAATGCGCCCAGCGGCTGTTGGATTGCAGCGTGCCCCATCCAAAAACACAAAATCTTTATGAAAGTATAAAACATTCGCCAAATGTTATTTTTTTCTTTTCACACATTGTACAGTGCAAATCAAAGGACGGGGTACACACATGGAAAGTAAAACGTATTATTACCGGTGGTTTGGACGTCGGTTGTAGCGGTGGTTTCTGCTTTGGAAGGTCGTTTTGCTGTATCTGTTGTTGCGGTTGTTGTTTCACTGCCGTCTGTTGTTGGGTTGGCTGTTGTTTCGCTACCGTTTGTTGTTGCGGCTATAGCGAAAACAAAAATGTTGTAGTTCGTGTGCAAAAAAATATTTAAATAATTTTTATAGATTAATTTTTTGTACGTAAAAAATACAGCATTTTGAGTCAAATGAGACAGGTAAAATTGAAAGTTTACTTTCGTCTTATTAATTAAATATGAGAATGGATTTAATGGGTTTTTTTAGTCGTTTTTTAAGAGTAAAACATCTTTTTGAAAAAGGAGTCTGTAAATATAATAACCATACAAACATCACTAAGGAGAAAACGATTTTATTATTATTTTTTTCATTGGGATTTTATTATTTTAAAGATGTGTCACCGAAATAAGGCACAAACCTCAACATGTCGACCAATTTAACAACCGTTCTAACGAAAAATAAAATTATTTCAACTAATAAATCGGATTTTTGTACCGTCTAAAACATTCGTAGCGCTCATTACTCATTACATCCCGAGAACAATAAGTGGTAAATTTGACAGTCCTATCCAGAAACACTGGATAGGACTGTTATTTTAATTAATTTGTAACTATATATTATTTTACTTTGATTTTCATATTTTACTAATAAGATAGATTTTATGTTTCAACTAACAATTACTATGGTCCGAAATAAATGACATTTTTTTATTTTTAAATGTGGCAACGGTGCAATTAGCACATTCTGCCAGTGTCAGTCAAGTTTTCTTCGCAATAAACAATTTCAAAGTATAAAACGTATCCTGTCTATGTTCAGTCCCGTCGAAGTAAGTCACGAGTCCCTCAATAAAGCGATAGTAGGTATACTGAGGATAGAAGAGGACTCCTGCTTCTGTGCTTCCAACGTGAAAAACGCAGTCCCGTGTTTATGTTCGATTATCACAAACATTACGCATTAACACTATTAAACCACAAAACGTATAATAAACAATTTTTACAATTAATTAAACAATAACGAAACTGCACTTGTCGAGTTCCCGACAAAAGTCTGAATTATTATTATTATTACGCGGACGAGGCGCGGCGCGCGCTCGCGGCTCGGGCGCCCGAGGATTGTCTCTATAAATCATTTCTTTTTACATAAAACTATATCTTTCCTCAATATTGAACAATATTTTGCGTTATTTCAGTGACACCTTGTATAAAAGCTAATTAAAAAAAAAGTTATTCCACTTTTGACAGCATATATCTTTATTCATATATATGTAAAGAAAATCTTCGAATTTAATTTGCGGCTCATTCCGGGCGCCATCGATATACAAGGTTATCGATCTTGTATATCGATGTAGGGTAATCTGTAATTTATAATCTATGATGGTTTGTGATGAATGGGTAGATGAAGATGGCGTTGTTGATTTGGATAGTTTAATATTGTGAATGTGTCTGTTGTCTGAAACGAAAGGGATTGACATTTGAAGAATAGACTTTAATGTCGTTTCTTTTGTTACAGAGAAACTCAATATTGTTTATTTTATAGTGTCAATTCCCTGAAACACTATTATATATATATATATATATATATATTTCGGATATATCTTTATTTCAGTGAAGGTGCGATGTGAATGTTTCTAAACATCAAAGAGACAAATTATTACCTGTTGCTGTTGTTGAGCTACCGGCTGTTGTTTGGTTGCCGGCTGTTGCTGCGGTTTGGCCGTTGTCGGTTGCTGTTGTTTCACTGGCGGCTGTTGCTGTTGTTGAACTTGTTGCTGTGTTTGATTCGGATGTTGTTTCTGTACTGGTTTCGCTTGGGGAACTGGTATTGGTTTCTTTTCTAAGATATCTTCTCTCTCCTATAAAATATTCAGGACTTTTGGGTTGGGTTTTCAAAATATAGTCGGTGACAATTTATTGACAAAGGGATTCGAAACTTTGTGGCATAGTCCCAAGCCGCCATTTTGTTTTTTAAAACTGCGTCGCTCGATGGCACCTACATATATAGATAGGAAGATGCATAGACAAACAAAAACTGTTATATAATATTATGTCCTAAAGTGTCACGTTACCGAGATATTGCGATTGAAAGATAGATATATAATCGTATGACCTTAGCGAAGCTTACCTCAGTGTATAAACAAAATGTACAAATGGCGTAGATACAGTACAGATTCTTAATAATTCTTTATTTTTACCAACAGATACGAAAGTTAGCAAAAATAGTTATTTAATAACAATTTAATTAGTAGAAGCACGTGATTTGTATGTTATGTTAGTATTAACATAGTGTATATTAACAACCTCAAGTGTACACTGAGGTAAGCTTTGCTAAGGTCATACGATTATATATCTATCTTTCAATCGCAATATCTCGGTAACGTGACACTTTAGGATATAATATTATATAACAGTTTTTGTTTCTCTATACATACCCTGCCGATATATGTAGGTCCCATCGTGCGACACACAAAAAAAAAAAGTCGGTTCGGGACTATGCCAACCGCTATAGTAAAATGTTCGAACGCCTTTTAATGTTGGAAAAATGATCTTTTTTCCAAAAGAAAAGTATTTAAAGATTTAAAAACAAACGTGAAATCGTGTAGGGAACATATTTTAATAGCAAGTGATAAGTAATGGTCCGGTTATCATAGGAAGATTTAATTCATTTTATGGAAATATCGTTACTTTCTTAAGTCATAACAACATATCACAATAGAATAGAAAAAATATTTAAAAAAGGACTATCGTGTTTTAAAACGACTTTCACTACATGTTAAAGATTTATGTCAACTGTCAGAGCTCTTCCTATAATAACCGGATCATAAAAAAGTGTATGGCTTCCGATCCTATCTCATCGTTTTTCCCTTTGCTTTTTTCAACCTTGATTCCTAAATCGCTAATTATCATCAGGACTGTGTACTCGTCTGTCACCTTCAATTGTGAAAATAAAAAATAAATTAACATGACAATGTGTTCGCTAAGAGTATATGGTGAAAAGCAGATGTTGATCCACGTAGACTCATCAGGTTTTCTTTTCATATATAGCAATGGTGTAATTGACACATTCTGCCAGTATCAAGTTTTTTGGTAATTAAATTTAAAACACATTTTGTTAATATCCAGTCACGTCGAACCAACTCGGGAGTCTCTCAGCAAAGTGGTAGTAGGTTTACTGAGGACAGAAGAGGACTCCTTGGAAGCACGGGAAGAACGAAGTCCTATGCTTTTATTTGATTATCACAAACACATTGAAATTTAATTAATTATCACTATTAAACAACAGATACACGATTTTTACCACTTCTATGTATTCTGCTAGACGAGCTAAAGAAAAACGTCGCAGCGGCCGAGGTGCGGGGAGCGGGGGTGATTAACCGTACGCTCGCGCAGATACGACACGAAACAATCTTTGCCTATTTCCATTTTATCTCTGAGAGTAAACTATTTAATTTTTTTGATCTCGGCAGAGTGCGAATTTGTAGTGAAATGATATATGTAAGTATTGCAATGTGAATTTAACCTATACCTACCTACATAAGAATTTAACCTACCATCGGTAGGGTAAAACTGACCTGTCTCACGACGGTCTACGCCCAGCTCACGTTCCCTTTTGAAGGGTGAACAATCCAACGCGTGGGGAATTTTTCTTCGCAATGATAGGAAGAGCCGAGATCGAAGGATCAAAAAGCGACGTCGCTGTGAACGCTTGGCCGCTACAAGCCAGTTATTCTGTGGTAACTTTTATATAGATAGATATACGCACACACATACCTACTTAAATTCATATCACTATTGTTTTTATAGTATACTAGCTGCATCCGCAGATGTCCTGCCTGTGTATATTTATTTACCTCTGTATATAAAATCACAAATTATTCTGTTTTGCCGTCGATATGATTTTGCGATATAGATGCTGATGTGGTTCAGCGCCATCTAGTGGCGAGTTACAACAAAGTGTATAGCATAAAAACCTTCTCCATGAAAAAATACATATATGTGCCAACTTTCATGGTGATCGGTCAAACGGTGTCGAAGTCTATTAATTTCAACTCTATAGAGCTACTACTATAGTTAATTCATGTGTGGGGAATTCAAATTTAATGAAGTGCGAAGATCTTCATTTACATAAATTTAATTGTGTATATATATATATATATATACAGGGTGTGTCGTAAATAGTGGTCCAACGTTAAAGGGTCGATACACCATATATTCAGCTATCACATACCAGAATTTGAAATTATTTTTTTCCACGGGTCTCTGTTTTATTCATTATTATTATTATTTTGAAAAATCGATACCTTGCGTTACTAATTTGGCTGTTATTTCAACAAATAACATTATTTTTTTATTTTGTTTCTTGTTTATTATTGATAAATACATGTGCTATCACATGCAATCATTTTTTTAATGGAAACTTAAAAGATATTAAAGAAAAAATGTGTTTATTTCAAATTTTAACTCTAATCTGTCGCAAATCATGTGAATTCGGAGGCGAATGGTGTAAAAAAAATGTACTACACTATCTGTGCCCATTTTTTTAAAAACTTGTCCAATAAATGCAGATTCTAAAATGGTATTAATAATAACCGATTTCGTAATGAAAAAAAAGTTATTGCCATTTCAACGGAGAAGGAGCCGAATTCAAAAAATATACTTTTTCATTTTAATTAACTCACCGGTATTGCAAAATGTTTTGAACCCAATTAGAAGTAAATTTTAACTTAACTATTAACAGCTGAGTGTTATTTGAGTCATGCACAAACATATCACCGGTTAAGAAATGTGTCCTAGGTAATAAAAGGGTAGGTACTTGGCCAGATACCAAAAGATTCATTGAAACGTTTCGGTGTAGCGCGCTACTCTACTCATGTAGTGAAAAAAATTACTAGGGTTTTTTTTATTGCTATTCTCTTAAGTATAAATGAGACAGACTATGCCAAGTAGAAATTCGTAATAATCTTATCAGTTAAAATGCTTCAGTGTGATCCCGTATGTCGCATGCGCTTCTAGTTTCTGTGTGTATCTCCTCCGTTGAATTGCTTGTTTTATTCCAGGACTCTGATTTGCTTCTGTTTGGACTTGTAGGTTTTTGTAATCCCTACGACATCGGCTACGTTATCTGGACTTTGATTTGCTCAACGATTTCGACAAACGTGCAGTGAAGTGAAGATTAGGCGATGTCTCAGTACACACCGCGTGAATATGCTGACATGCATTTTATTTATGGCGAATGCAGAGGCATCGGTAGAAAAGCAGCCCGACTTTATCGGGAAAGATATCCAGATCGAAGACATCCAGATCATCGAGTATTTGGTAGAGTGCATACCGCATATTCCGAAGGGAGAATACTAGGCAGATGCGTAGGATCTTAATGGACAAAGATACTTGCATTTTTTACAAAACAACCTGCCCCAGTTGCTAAGAGACGTCACTCCGGAAGTACGAGATGAAATGTGGCTGCAGAATGACGGCTGCCCCGCTCACTATGCAGTTGAGGTGCGGGAGCACCTAAATGCAACATATCCACAAAGATGGATAGGGCGACTAGGTCCAATATTGTGGCCACCTCGCTCACCGGACCTCAATCCCCTGGATTTCTTTTACTGGGGGTGTTTAAAAGAAAAAGTTTATAAAGAAGACATCACTTCTGTGGACCAACTAAGAGAAAGAATTCGGTCAGCAGCTGAAGAAATTAGTATAAGCGGATTTACTCGACGAAAAAAATGTTCATTTATCAGACGGTGCAGAGCGTGCATAGCCGCTAATGGTAGTCATTTTGAACATTTAATGTAACGATGATGTGAATAATTTAATAAATAATAGTTGATTTATGGAGAATGTTTTTTTTTACATAACCTCACTCAAATACTTATCTTAAAAAGTGTAAAAAATACTTCTAATTGGGTTCAAACCGTTTTCTACCGATGCCTCTGCATTCGCCATAAATACAATGCATGTCAGCATATTCACGCGGTGTGTACTGAGACATCGCCTAATCTTCACTTCACTGCACGTTTGTCGAAATCGTTGAGCAAATCAAACTCCAGATAACGTAGCCGATGTCGTAGGGATTACAAAAACCTACAAGTCCAAACAGAAGCAAATCAGAGTCCTGGAATAAAACAAGCAATTCAACGGAGGAGATACACACAGAAACTAGAAGCGCATGCGACATACGGGATCACACTGAAGCATTTTAACTGATAAGATTATTACGAATTTCTACTTGGCATAGTCTGTCTCATTTATACTTAAGAGAATAGCAATAAAAAAATCCCTAGTAATTTTTTTCACTACATGAGTAGAGTAGCGCGCTACACCGAAACGTTTCAATGAATCTTTTGTTATCTGGCCAAGTACCTACCCTTTTATTACCTAGGACACATTTCTTTACCGGTGATATGTTTGTGCATGACTCAAATAACACTCAGCTGTTAATAGTTAAGTTAAAATTTACTTCTAATTGGGTTCAAAACATTTTGCAATACCGGTGAGTTAATTAAAATGAAAAAGTATATTTTTTGAATTCGGCTCCTTCTCCGTTGAAATGGCAATAACTTTTTTTTCATTACGAAATCGGTTATTATTAATACCATTTTAGAATCTGCATTTATTGGACAAGTTTTTAAAATAATGGGCACAGATAGTGTAGTACATTTTTTTTACACCATTCGCCTCCGAATTCACATGATTTGCGACAGATTAGAGTTAAAATTTGAAATAAACACATTTTTTCTTTAATATCTTTTAAGTTTCCATTAAAAAAAATGATTGCATGTGATAGCACATGTATTTATCAATAATAAACAAGAAACAAAATAAAAAAATAATGTTATTTGTTGAAATAACAGCCAAATTAGTAACACAAGGTATCGATTTTTCAAAATAATAATAATAATGAATAAAACAGAGACCCGTGGAAAAAAAAAATTTCAAATTCTGGTATGTGATAGCTGAATATATGGTGTATCGACCCTTTAACGTTGGACCACTATTTACGACAGACCCTGTATATAAGATACATGCAGAACAGATGATACTTAAGAGTAAGTATATTATATACGTACTTATAAAATGCTATACCCGCAGAAAACTTATTTCTCCTTTGAGAATATTGTTTTCCAATATCGAAGTATGCAATTCGACATTTTCATAAACATGACTGTTTCCAAATTATCAATACCAATATTTAAACAACTAATTTAATCCAATATATCTAAACAAAAAAATATAGATAATTAACTATTTGCAAACATTGATTTTCTACCCACCATTACTTCCATTTATTAGGAAATTGTCTCATCTGTATGATTGTTTCTTATATTCTGTGATTGGTGGGTAGTCGCTCTCGCTACTCGCTCTTACATGATTCAAATAAGCACACTAAGATAGCTGACGAATTACTTTAATTTACGACAAAATGATATATTTTGGTTTTGTAGGAAAATACAAAATAAAATTGGTTAATTACGTGAAATGAACTTCAAATCAGTTAAGAACAGTGCACATGTAACAAATGACAAACAATTAAGAACAAATAACAACGTTATATATCCCACATTAAAAGAAATATGTAGTATTTTGTCGATTGCAGTGTTTGATGTCAATTTGATGTATTACGAAACAAAACACTTTTAAGTGTCGCTTCCACTAACCGCTGGTACATTTATGAAAGAGAAAGTAAGATACTTATGGTGCGGTTGGTTGTAATCGGATTTTGTATAGGTATTATTATATTTATGTTAGAACAAAATATGACAACGTTTCGTATGGGTAGAGCGTTTAATAAAGGTGTTTAGGGTGTTTTTCAACTCCGTCTCGATGGGTAGTATATTACCCGGACCGCAAGCAACGGGTTTAGTTGCGCTTGGGCACTATAGTACCCAGCGCGCAACCAAGCTACTGAAGAAATTGTGGACAATTGACCGTGACGTAATGAGCAATTTTTTAGTCTAGTAGAATACATAGAAGTCGTTGATTTTTACATTAATCAACCAAAAACTCGAACATTACTTTTAGAGTTCCATTAAAAAATAAACTCCATCACGAGGTTTTATTAATGCACATTAAAAATTATAAAAACAAGTACCTGAGCATTAACCGGCCAATCCTGTTTCTTTTTATCCAAAATGGTTCTCAAACGATCTCTAGCTTGATGGTAATGACGTGGGACAGGAGCGGTTAACGGGGGCTGTAAATTTTAACAACAAAACGTACTGGCAATTTTTAAAAACGACGATGTTAATACAATATGTCTAACCTAATTTTAATTTGAGATTATTTTCTCATAAATTCTTTATATGCAACGTGTCACCGAAATAACGCGAAATCTGAAACACGTCAAATAATTTGAAATATATAAAAACGTTTTAGCGAAACATAAATTAATTTAGGGAATAAACCGGTTACAAACACGTGAAGATTTGTTGTTCTATCTAAAGCGTTCGTATCGCTAATTAATCAGTACAGGATAATACTCCCCCAATGTGGAGCCTCTGATCTATCATCGGGCAAGTGCGGGGGCGGTGGATAGGGGCACTCCGTCCAGGAGTGGCCGGGTTCCCCCGGTAACCCGGTGCGAACAAAAACCAGGAAGTGGCGTTTTTCTGCCTGCCACCGCCGTACATCGTAATCCAGTATGAGGACGGGACCGAGGGTCTTGGCTTAAGCGCCTGGAAGACGAAACCTCTATAAAAATTCACCAGACCGGGGTGTGCACCAGTTAGCTGGTGGCCAACCCTGCGATACCGCCCGGCCTCCCAGTGGTATTAGGGTTAGCCAGGCACAGGGGACACTGCCTGGGTGGAGCATTTCTCCCATTGGCCCAGAAATTTAAACCGAGGCCCGCACTAGGGGATCGCCATCGCGGACGACTCCCGTAAGTCCAGCACAAGGTGGCGAGACGGAACACCTAGCGGGAATGATGCGCGTAGGATAAGATGAAAAGAAATGATAAAGAAAATTATGAAAAAAAACCTATTGTAACTAGTGGAATCGATTATTTGATATTGAACAAACTATTTTCAGTTTTTGCGTTACAACAGCGGCACGATGTATAGAATAATGTCGTTATACACTCACCGCATGTCCAAACACAGTGCAATAGCAACAGGAACAAGAGGGATCTCTTGCGTCGTACGAATTGTTGCCTCCGTGACCTACTGCGGGAAATAACAACACTCTTGTAACAGATTGCACGAAAACACTGGCTATCGGGAATATTCGGGTATCTTCGGCAAACATCGAATTCATAAATACATAGAGCTACTAATATTTTTTCTATAGACAATAAATTTTATATATATTGTGACTCATTTAGTAAAGATATAATGTCATTAGTTATTCAAGGAAAACAGCTCCATATACTCGTATTTCTCCGCACTGATTCGTGACATGTTCATAAAGTTTTGTATTTATATAATAATATATAACGTATGCAATTAGAGGTACGGTAATTCATAGATATGGATGACGTCGTCCGGGTGTTTGCGGATTAACCGATGGCCAATGTTTTCGTAATGTATCTGTACACACATTTGAGTCGATAATAAAAAATAAAAATATATATAGGAAGATGACTTATTAGAGCTATTAGTGATTTATTTTTAATATTATTAATTATACATAGATTATTTATAAAATTATCTGCTTTTTATTGCAACATCGGTCGATATATAGATATAATGTTCTTTATTGAAATAGGTCAGTATGGAAAAGAGTGAAACTATTAGAAACAGAGAAATTTGTTTTAAGGAACCGTGGCGTAGATTTTAGTTATAAAAAACTGCATTCAAAGATTTTCAAAAACTCATGTACAATCGCGAATCGAATCCGCCCATTTTCGTTGGAAAGATCGTAAGTTACTTTACGTTCGAAACGAGTTCTATCGTTAATCTAAAAAGTTTAATTTTTTTTTTCAATAAATCCAAAACAATTAGAATTTCTCGACATATGGCACATAGATGGCAATGCAGAAATGTGAAACATCGCGAAGTGGTAGCAACTTCGTATCGTCCAATGTAAATGAGCCTCTATCTGAAACCAACTCACCTCGACATATATGCTGTTGCTGCATCAAATTGTCGGACATCTTCTTCATATGTCGCATTGTCGGCTTACTCGTCGGCTTCACCTCTTTCTTCTTCTCCTCCAACCCATTCTTATCTCGCTTCCCCTCACTGTCGTAGCATTTTGTGACTATATCTCCAAGACAAACTGAGCCTGGCTCGAGATTTTTACAAGTATTACATATGCAGTCGTTTGTCCATTTGCATTCTGTTTTGGGAGTGTCGCAAGCGTCGCTTTCGGACTTCGTTTGGCCGTTTCTCATCATGTTCCTGAAAGCGACTGTGTTCAACGTCTGTTTTGCGTTTCGTAACGCTTTCGCTAAGAGTTCAGAACTTTGCGCGATCGTTGACAGGTCTCTGTTCGCTAATTCCGGATATTCGACCTTCAATGTCTCCTCCATATTTGCGTCTTCGTCTAATAATTTCGCATCTATGCTTGAACAAATTGATATAACGTGATTCTTGTACATTTCTGGGACTGGTTTGCCTTGGGTTATATAGTGCTTTATCGCGTAAAAGCTGTCCAGAAGGTGCGTGTCTCCTTTAGCGGTTAGTATCGCTTCGCACTTGGCAAGTAACGCTTCGTTTTTAGATTTCTTATCATCGGCTATTTTTTCGTCTTTCGCGGGCGGTATTTCAGGTTTTTCGGTCTCGGTCGCTTTCTCCTCTTTCTTTTTCTCGGGCGTCTTTTTGACGATACGAACGGTCGCTTTGCCGATGATCTTACTTAGGCCTTTAGCAGCTAGTATTTCGGCTTCGCTCGCGCTTTGCGTCGACTGTTTCGGTGGATTAGCTTTCGAAAACGCATCTTTTAGTTTCGCCTCCAATTGTTCTAATCTGTACAACATCACCAACCATTCGTCGCCTGTCAAAGCATTCTTGGGCAGTGTCAGCATATATTCCTTATTCATCTCTCTTAGTCGCTCGAGAAAGTATTCCTTCTTTCTTTCGTTGAGCATCGAAGCGAAATCGGGTACGACCTCGGCTTTCTTTATCGGCAACCCTGTTAGTTCTTGAATTACATTCGATGCTATTTCTGGGTCTAATAATATCCAACCGACTAGTTGTTGAGATTCGGCACATCGGCGAATAACGTCCATGTATTTAAATTTGAGACTTTTCACTGATAGTTTTTTATCTTGAGACATTTTTGAGAGCTTCATTATTAGTAAATCGAAAGTGTTACACGCGGATGTACTGAGTAATTTGGTCATGTGTTTCAAAGATTCTTTAGAGACATAGCAACTGTCAGAATCGGAATCTTTTACTTCTTTGCTATTCTTAATTTCGTCGAGTTTTTCTACGATTTTGTCACTATCATTAACGCATAGTTTTTCCGCCAAATCTTGAATGTAACTGTAAAATTTATCAATCATTGCTTCTATTTCGTTATCGAGTAGTTCTATAGGTATGCTCTTGAATTTAGTCGCAACATAGTGCTTCCAAGAATTAAATCTGGATTTCACTAAGCTTCTTAACTCGTTCATACTTAATACGTCTTTGACAGAATTATCAAATAGGGTTGATGCTTTAGTACAAATCTCCCAATTGATGCTGCTTTTATGAAAGGCGAACAAGTCCTTCTCTTGCTCTATACATTTAGCTAAATCTGTGCTTTTGTTGTTATTGAGATATTCAAATACTTTATTGATAACTACTTGAGCGGATATAGAAGATAGCAAGTCTTTGAAATCTTCTTTGCCAGTTGTTTTATTTTTCAAAAACGCATGCAATTCCTTATCGTCTTTAAGCAGTTCTGATATGTCCTTACTATCTAATTCAAATGTCATTGTGCTTATTACGTCACTACTGTCTATAGAATTCTTGATTTTACGATTCATTTTACGCTTAGCTGTGTTCTTGGTCACTTTAACGCTATCCCTATTCTTATTAAGCTTAAGTTCTCTAATCTGTTTCAAGGTTTCAGGGGTCAACTGAGCTTCATTGTTAACATCGGGAAGACTACTCATGATTGAAACGAATTCTGGTAATTCGAAAGACGCGTTGGCGAATTCTGATAACTTAGAAGCGATCTCGGGCATGTTGGCTAGAATTTGAGGCATATTTTCTACTAATTCGGATAGTTTCGTATTGGCAGTGTTTAAATCTATCAACTCTTCATCGTCGATTTTATCCAAAAACTCCGCGGAGTTTTTATCTAACTTCATCATGACCTCGCAAATTTGCTCCAAGGAGAGAGCACTTTCTTCGCTACCGACGTCTTTTTCCTTCACATCTTTAATACTGTTGTAAGAATTGATTATATTCTGGCGCTCCTCCATTGCTTTTTTAATTTCTAAACCGAACGTGACGTATTTGTAGATGTTTGGGTCTTTTACAGTCTCGAGTACGAGCGGCTCTTCTGTAATTTTTAAGTCTTTTTCAGACTCGTCTTTGACTAAGAGAGGCATGCGGCGGGCATTTAGTGGCACGTTGATGATTTCCGGAGAAACTTGCGTTTGGAAATCTATAAGTTTATCATTGAACTCAACATTGTTTCGATTCAAAAATTTATTAACCGCGAGTAGTCTTTGACTCGGTTTTGGCGTATACACGGGCATAGGCTCGGAAGTTGTCGGCGATACTTCCTGTAAAGGCGGACTGACGGTTTCCGGATATTTCACATCCCGTTCCGCTTGCATATTATATTCCTCCTGTAGATTACTATCGGGACTATTTAGAGCGAAATTCGCAAATTTAGCGAGACACTCCTTCATTTCTTTGCACAGATCTCCCGACTCCTTTTCTCCTACTATTGTTTCTGTATCGCTTATATTGTATTCTCTTTCTAATGGGAAGGCTTCGGGGGGTTCTGCTTCAGATTTCACGGGTTCTTCGTCTTTTAAATCATCAGTTTTCATCCCTTTGGTTAGTAATTCAGTGGTTTGAGCGGGGGCTTTATGTTTTAGCATCTGTAGAATTTTATGTGGCTTGGAGATGGATGGTGAGATGGGTTTGAGCTTTCTTTTAGGTGCGGTGGATAGACGCGGAACTTTAGGGCTGAGTGTGCGTCGTTTGCGCCGGGGCAAGTCGTCTACTAAAGTTACATTGCTTTCTGGAAGACTGGAAATAAACACGATACACAATATTAAATCCTATTGCCGTGGCAATAAAAGTCTTAATTGATTGGTGATACTCCAGGGACTTTCAGAAATGCTTTATGCAAATTGCAAGAAATATCTAAAGATGTTAATTTGTATTTATACTCCAATGGAGAAGTTCGCCTATTTCTTTTTTTTTTCTGTTGAGAAATAGAGTAGCGTGTGATGTCACGATCCATTTATACACAAACTTACATACAAACGATATGTCGTATAGTTCATGAAGCTTTATCACTTTTGTGTATAAATTTTTTTCTAAAACATAGAGAAAAATAACTGAATCTTCCTTTTAGAGATTGAAAAGCCCTTTAAAGATTGTAACATATAATGTATATATTGTGACGCCATCATCGCGAGTAGCGCGTGTGAAACTTTGCATAGCTACATCTCAGTAATTTTCCACAGGATTTCAAAAACTTTTTCACCATACATAATATTTTAACGTACATTTTTATGTGAATACGAAAAATGCGCTGGTTCTAAGTCTAGCGAACTTCTCCATTATATACATAATAATCGAATTATATGCCCCGTGTCGAGCGGGTATAGCATCACCCCATCTTTTCCGGTGGGTGTTGGAAAAGGCGATTAAGGAACAACAAAGCCGCTACCACAAGCGTTCCTCTAAAAGAGTGGACTCGCCAACCCGCTCAACCAGTGTGATGTTTTAAGGCCATACATCCCTCATGCACAAAATAATAAGCATGAGGAGGACCGTGTCCAGTAGTGGATACTGAAAGGGCTGGTTGCAAAACAATGCACTGAAACGGATGACATATAAAGAAATACATAGAACGGATAAAAGGGTAAACTTATGCAATTACCTTTCCCTCTCGTGGCGCAGCTGGTCTTCGAGCCACCTCCTAAGTCGGTGGTAGTACAGTTGCTGATCACGCATGTGCATCACTTTGCGACGTACCTACATAAAAATATACATATATTAGAGACTAGTCGGTGGCCGCGACTTGGTTCGCGTGTTCGAGGATCACTCTCGTACGGAAAATTGCGAAATTACCCTTCGGATTGAAGACTGGTTTGAAGCAGTCTTCGATTCAAATTTCCCAACATTTATTCAAAGTTTTGAGTGTCACAAACACATTGAACGTTAAAGTTTAAAGTATTTGAAATAATGTCAATGTGTTTCAAAGTATTTTGTTGTGGTACCTCCTTGAACCGTTGTAAGTGGTACTCCGGGCAGAGGGAGCGCGCGGCGGGCGCTGGCGGCCCGGAGGCGGAGGGAGGGGGCGAGCCCGGTGGAGGTGGGGCCGGCGCTCTCCCCCCAACCAGCTGCATACATACCTGAGGACAAAGGATACATTTATGAGTGCGATTAACGGTAATTTCCATCTGGTAAGGTCGGAATAAAAAGACGATTCAAAGATCGTGCTTTTGCTTAGATTTAGACCGCGTGGTGAGAAACTAACCTCCATGCAGACTGCATAATGTGCTGTAACACATAACTGTGACTAATTCTAAGACCGTGAATCGTCTATTTATGCCGACCGTAGACACCAAGGTAATTGCACAATTCACGAGAGCAACACAAGACCTAATTATAGTGGATTCAATAAAATAATAACAGAGACGAAGACCATTGCACCACACGGAACGATCAGAAACAATTTGTTAAAAGATCACTGCGCCATAATCCGGAAACACCCGAACGCGTCGTCCACGTCTATGAATTACCGTTCCTCTAATTGCATACTTTATTAAGAGATAAATACAATTATGAACATGTCACGAGTCAGTGTAGAGAAATATAACTTGCGCTAATTCACGCCAAATAATTGAACAATCACGAGAGCGTTTCAAAATAGATCATAGTGAAATCGAAGGTAGTTGAACAATATAGTGGATCTGAAGGTAGTTGAACAATTCACGAGAGTATTTCAAAACTTATAGCAGTGAATCGGAAGGCAATTGACGACTAATTGAAAAATAAAAAAACCTTACCGTAGACAGTTTCTTCTGCTTCCGGTAGACTTGCAGCTGCCTGCGGTGCACTTCCGGCAAACGACGGTACATGGCCATCAACTTCCGGTCCACTTCCGACAGACCCATGTCCACGCGTTTCCTGCAGACAACACGAGTCTTAAAAGTTTATTAACGTACACTGAGCACTCGAGGGTCGAGCGCTCAACACTCATTTTTACCACTCTAATCCCTGGCACAAATGTTGTACTTCTGTTTCTGGATTACGTAGGTGACTATATAAATTTTGAGAGCAACAAAAATTATGCCATAGAATTTTATTATTTGTATTACTATATCAAAATACTCTCCATCATGCTCTATATACATTTCACAAACACATCACACATCACAAACCACAAACAAGCAGTAACTCGTACAGATTTTGGTCCTTCGGGCCGGATCGGAAGCAAGGACTTATGTATGAATCAAAATTGTAAAATTACCACCCACCTAGCTTCCTGCGCCAAATGACTCGGCGGTGCGGGCCACTCGTCACAATGCTTCAGCACTCTGTCCATCAGCCTCTCTATAGAGGCTATAGACCTCATCAGGTGGCGAACCGTCCGGCACAGTTCCCCGGGGGCTGCTTCTCCCTCAGAGCCCCCGGATTCCACCGCTGCTGCCGCAGCTAGAAGTAGTTCTGAAGCGGAGTCGAGGGAAGATGAAGTGGACAGGCCAAGAGAGGCTGTGCCGGAGTTTACGTCGGAATCTGTCACTGGAGGAAAGAAGGTGTAAATTTTGAGAACTCATAACTTGTATAGTGATCAGTGTTGCTAGAAATATAGCACGCTAAAGTTAAAAAAGGTCGTGAACTTTTTCGACTCCCTATTATATACCTAAGTACCTAAATAAAGTTTGTATTAAATAAATTTATTTATTTATTATTATTTATATTTTGTAAAAATGAAATTAAATAACGAATTTCGTAAAAGTTCAAATAATTCGTAAAACTAAGTGTTTTTCAAGCAATTTAATAGTCTATAACAGCAAGCCATCTCTACCCGTGAGTGTCGTAAAAGGAGACGAAGGAACAACAAAGCGGCTACCACAAGCCCCGAGGAACTACACCACCTCTAAAAGAGTGGACTCGCCAACCTTGAAATTTACTGCATTTCCCACTTTATCTTATTTCCTTAATGTACGTACGTGTTTCGGTAGTTAGTGAGATGTGCCAGAGCCCATTCTCATCCTATCGCTCGCTATTTTGCCAACCCTATCTCCAAATCCATTCCTATATCTCCAAAGGTAGGTAGCGCATATGGGGATGTGCCAACGTTTGTCATTTTGTACTAAGGTTGGCATGTATCGCGGATGTCTATGGGCGACAGTATCCACTTACCATCAGTTGAACAGTATGCTCGTCTGCCGCCTTCGTCCATAAAAAAAAACATAGATTACTAACATATATATATACGTCTGCGAAGATATTTCAAACATATTGATTTGAGTCACGTTCGATGACACGTTCGAAGGTTTAGGGGTATGTCTGGTAAATAAGATTATGTTCTGAAACGTGCAAATATTGCTCATTGGCAAAATACTGTACATCTTTTTCTATCTTCACAATAAAGAAAGAGAGGCCGCATGGTTATTATCAACAGCGAATATCGCACATTTTGAACGGCACTACATGATAAGGTTTATTTCAAACGGAAGCCTTGACTGAACTTTGCAGATTTGATTGTATGTTTGCATGTCACTATGCTAGTTATAATAATGATGGTTCATTCAACTTTCAACTCTATTAATCTAGCAGCAGGTTTAATTATAATAATGATAGTAACTTACTGTCATCCAGGTCTCCGGACTGCTGGTCATCGCTCAGCTTATTGCCTTCACACACATGATCATCCTCCTTCGCTGGCTGACCTTCTACATTGTCTGGTGGTCTGAAATATAAGAAAAGTTGTGTAGTAAATAAAGATTTTATAATTTTTATCTTTACCCGTGGCTGTCATAAAATACGAGTAAGAGATAACAAAGCGATTAACACAAACATTGAGGAACTTCACCGCCTCTAAAAGAGTAGACACGCGCTAACATGCTTGGCCAGCGTGGCAATTAAGGTCATACATAAGACCGTGTGCAAAGGAGACCCATAAGGACACTGACTGGGCTGGTTGCAATTGCAATTATTTTTATTATGTCATCGTTTCACCGATTTACGTCTGTTATGAAAATTTCTTTTCATAAAATTAGAAAGTAAATTTGTCATTCGTTGCCAAAAATACTTTATACAATATTGAAAACATTATTGAATAATAAAAACAATATTGATTGTCATAATTGTAGATGATTATTTTTAGAATGTATGTTAAATAATAATCAGAATCCTTTACATATGTAGTTTAGTTTATTTTTCTTTAAGCAGTTCAAAACAGAACTGCAACAAAACACAAAAACGTGGTTGGGGTCAACCACTAGCTTAAATCGAAACTAGACTAATTGTTGTCGGAGCAAGGTCAATGCATACACCGGCACAAGATATAGCCACATCAGCCGCTGGCTATAAATAAATATGTACTGACATCAAGGCCAGATAACAATTTCACCAGTGATACATACAACTGTGAGCATAGAACAGGGCTTGCTAAAATAACGCAATCTTTGCCTAAGGGGGCGTTCAAGTATTACGTAACGCAATTTGGGGGGGGGGGGGGTCTTGTAAAACGTTACGATGCGTTACAGGGGCGGGAAGGGGGTAATCGAACAACGCGTTACGTAACATTGTTTTTTTTAATTTAAATAAAAAACTAGGGAATTAAAATCTCCCAAGTTGGCAACCCTTTTCGTTTATGTTTCACGGGGTATTTTAGCGACTTTCCGGTACTTTGCGCAACATAATTGTGACTTTTAGGTATAAATGGTCACTTGGTTGTTACGTAACGTTTAGGGGGGGGGGGGGGGGGGGGGAGGGTACAGAAAAACGTTACGGCGCGTTACATGGGGGGGGGTCAAAAATCTTCAAAAATTGCGTTACGTAATACTTGAACGCCCCCTAAACTGCTTTTTTCTAAAATGTCCAGAAAATAGCGATCCTGTTTCCCGATTGGTTAATGCCATGGGAGTAATTTGAAAAATAAACTTACTTTACCCCGGTGCCGTCCCCTTGCTGCAACTCCGCTGCTGCAGGCTGCGCTTCGCAGGGTGTCTGTAAATGTTATTTCCACATTAGAACAGGTTTACTATTATATCTGTAATAATAGTGTTGCAGTGGTCCCCTGGTGTTGCAGGTGTCCACGGGCGGCGGTAACACTTACCATCACGTGGGACCGCTTGCTCGTCCGCCCACTAGTATATAAAAAAAAAAACACATAAATCACAATAATAGGGAAAATTTGACATTCAAACACGAATAACGATAATAGACAAAGCGGTGTGTATAGTCGAATTATTTATTTGAGTCAGGGATATGACATGTAGAACTGTCAATAAAGTGTTATCTCCGTACAAATTTCACTCTGTTTGACAGTTCTATAAGTTCTATATGTCAATCCCTGACTCAAATAAGTAATCAGACTTTAGTTCAGTAAATGTGGTTAAAGTGACTCGTGGACAATCTGATGGGTATAAAGTAGTCGGGTAAATAAGAAACGCAAAAAGGATCCATTGAAATAGATATTAGTCAAAATAGTCAGTAGTTGAATTAAAAATGGAGGTTCTATTGAATAGAGAATGTAACGTTATAAAGGAAAGCCCATTATCACATTTTTTTATTTATTACGTACTAGCTCAGCTGACAGACCTTGTCCTGTCCAAATTTCAATAATACTATGTTTATATAAGAGAGTGCACGCTGCATTCCCACAGCAGGTGGGTGCACTCGAATGGCCACGTTACCCCTGTCTCACAGAAGACTACCTTGAACTGCATTCCTACTTTAACGTATTTCCCCAATGTACGATACGTGTTTCGGTAGTGAGTGATATATGCCAGAGCCCATTCCCATCGCGTTCTATCCCTCCCCATATGCCCAATCCATTCTTTAATCTGCAAAGCTAGACAGCGCATCCGGGAGCGTGCCAGCAATCATTCTGGACTGATGTTGGCATGTATCACGGATGTCCACGGACGACAGTGTGCACTTACCATCAAGTGGACTGTATGCTCGTCTGCCACCTTTATCTATATAAAAAAAAATGTTGTTACTGTGACATTTATTATGATATCAAAGCTATTATTTTCATTGTAATATTGTGATATTAAAATATAAATGATTAATGCATGTTAAAACAAAAATAAGTTGTGTAAATGGCTGTCAAACTTATGCCTAGTGAGTTTACAAATATATAATTTCATTTAGATAACAAGAGAAAAATATCTTTTACCTTGTCTTCCCCATGGGGGGAGTTGTCATTCCCGTTTGTTCCCTGCATCGTGCCGAAGAATGATATCCTGGAGCAAACACTAGAAATTACTGTGTTAGTCACGATACTGGTGTTTTACGTTGTCTCCATGATTGGAGTGAACAACAGCTGGGAGTGAAAAAAATAAATCCCGACTTTTTGTTGACATTCCCCGTCTATAAGTTATATTCTACCTGGCCGGATTATGGAATTATTGAACATTTTTATAGCATTGAGTGGGATAGAAAAGATCGTTGCAAACGTGAATAATATTTACCCCCTTGTATTGGCGTCCTAATATAGTAACGAATCTGAAAATCTTTAAATCAACCTCGTCCCCCCCTCCCTCCAGCTTCTCCACTCCAGTTTAAATATAAATATTTTATTGATATGCAGAGAAACAAAGTTGGGGCGAGCCAAAGATATTGGCTACTGTGGCCAATGGACTTTGATGTTTTAATTTTTTTTATGGCAATCAACTTCTCTGACCAGTTTGAGCTTCCCTGACTTTCCAGAATGTGGATACCCTGTAGTCAATGTGATGATACGGGACTCACATTCGTGTGATCGTGAGTTCAAACCCTCGGCCCGTACCACTGTGTAACTACTAGTTCGTCGGTGACGGATAACATCGAGGGGAAACCCGTATTACTCGAGAAATAAAAAAATAAAAATATGTGTATCCATATTCACGATGATAATATGAAATATGGGCCGTGTCGTGGATTATGGCCCGAAACCCCTCAGTGATTCACTAGGGGAGGCCTGTGTCCTTCAGTGTAATATATAGGCCCATACACTGTAAAAAATAATCGCCCAGCTCCTGTATATACAAGTAATTTGAAACCATACATGCGTGTCACGTACCATGGAAATAAATTTCATTTCTTTCAAAAACCAATTATTAACTGAAATATGTATTTCTTTTCCCGTCAACAAACGACTTGTAAGACATTGAAAAAAATAAAATTATCAATAATTTATCTCATTGTAATTATTTACACATAATTAATAAGGTATTTACTTCTATTGAATCACAAACGAGTAAACAATTCCAATAAAGGGCGCGTCCAGAGAGAGATAGAGAAAGAGAGTACATTGGAACGAGACACCAATATATATACCAATATAATACACACTGTCACCGGCCCGATATTTCAAGAACTTCCCCACTATTTATACACGTGACTTTGAACACTCCGTGCATTACCTTAGCAGCTGTTTCCGCTGTTCCGCGCACAAGGTCCGCGGGGTTCGACAATCGCAACGATGCTTGTAGCCCACCCACGCATTTACTGTGAACAAATATTCAAACTGTAACCAGTCCTCGTATCGTCCACTGCTGGACCGGGGTGCATCTCGTGCAGATAACCTAACGGCAGCGCTGTGGCCATGCGGGTTGGCGAGTCCACTCTTGTAGAGCGGCTTTGTCGCCACAATACGACACCCACTAGAACAGATGACACCGCCGGTATTCCAGCGACGATGCGGCGCTAGGTAACGGGCCAGGCGACGGCAAGCCACCTCCCACATGAAGGATACTTTTTATCTGAGTAGGCTTTACAGCGTTCCCACCAACGCGCCTGCTCAGAGCCCCTTAAAATTTTACTTATGCTAGCAAAATAAGTAACAATAAAACCACTTCCATACAAACGTAATCAGCATTAAGTATCCATTGCCGCCCTTTTTCCTATTCCCTCCAATAGAGGAGGGGAGTGAAAGGAAGCATGCAGGAAGAGAAAGAGGAGAGGTGGGAAGCTTTTATTGCACACTCTTTCCAAATTGACGAGTGTGAAAGGTGTAAAAACCTTGGGAGCTCTTGAAGATCACATAAGCAGCGACGGAGGGACGCGCTCCGGTCAGATAGTCAGATATCAAACCGGACGGTATGGATACTCCCCTACACGGGACCGGACTCAAATCGTCCGGTTTATTCGCACAGTTTGAAAAAATAAATATAATTGTTTTTATTTAAAATCAGTTATAATTTTTGGTGATTGTTATGCCTAATTCCAATTTTTCGTTTCCACATATACAATATATATACATATATAAATCTAAAAAAAAAATAGCACTTCTACGTTTTTTGTTTATATAGTGCAGTAGGCGGACGAGCAAGCAGTCCCACGTGACAGGTACTAGCGCTGGGAAGGGGTAGCTTTCATTTCATTGCACACCTTTATTAATGTAAGGGGCCGTTCAAGTATTACGTAAGCACCAAAGGGGTTTCTTTGCTTTGCTTATTTTTGATGACACGGGGACGGGGGGACGGGGTCTGAATGGCGATTACGTCAGCAATATTATTTTATATACTTTCGTATTTTTTGGCAAAATTTAGTAGATTCGGATTAAATAAGAAACAAACAGATTTTGTAAAAATTATACCAATGATTACGTAAGCATGGGGGGGGGTAAGAGCTTTGCTTACTTTCGCTAACAGGGCGGGGGGGGGGGGATTAATAAAATTCTGCTCACGTAATACTTGAACGGCCCATAAGGAGTGTGAGGAAGTGATCATTAACGCTAGCTATGTATGTTCCTATGTGTTCGCGTTACATACGGTCTACGTGTTGCGTGCGCGCGATCATCTCCCGCAACCGATCGCCGGTGTTCCCGCGACGATGGGGTGCTAGGTAGCGCGCGAGTCGATGGCGGGCCCCCTCCATCCACGGGGGATTGTCGAGACCGGTTGGCAGTAGCTCCACCTGAGGACGGTAATGGGCAACTTGGTGAACAACATTCAGACGCTCGCACACACATATGTTGCTACAGTATCACCAGCCCTTTTAGTATCCACTGCTGGAGACGGGCTCCTCCATGCACATTGGCTTGTGCATGGGGGATGTATGACCTTAAAACGGCGCATAGACGTGTAGGTTTGTATGTAAATGTATCATAACATCACGCGATGCTGGGTCAACATCCAACTCTTAGTTATAACTTCGTAATAGGGGGATTTAAGAGATATTGAATCGGTAAACATTATGCCAGGTGGTCATTAAATTATATCAATTGATTTTTTTTAAATATTATTAAAATATAATTATCCATACTCAAGTGTATAATCAACTAATAATAATTAAGTATTACAATAATTTCTTTTTTATTTTAAATTAAGTCAGGTTAATTTAAAAATAACAGTGAAATCTAACAAAGCTCACCTGAAAGTTAGTCGTGCTCGCAACTTTGAACGTCTCCAGGATTTTGCAGAAACGTTCCACGGCGTACCTGAAACAATTTTGACTTGAAAATCTATTCCATATTGTTAACTTGGAGCTTGAAATGAAGGTATAAAGCATTATATACGGGTCAATAAAAAGTACCTGGACCATATTCACACTTTTCTACGTTTTTTTGTTTATTTCCAATATTAATATTAGACATTTTTATATTTGGATAAACACATCATAAAACTGAAAATCGAATTGTGTGCGATGCAGTTGAAATTATTTTATTCTATATAAATAAAAATCAAATGCTGTTCGTTGGTAAGCGCATCACTTGAGAACGGCTGCACCGATTTGGTTATTTTTTTTTTAAATGTTCGTAATTGTCCGAATAAGATTTTTAGGGAAAGAAAAATTGGAACAGTTGCCCGGAAAATTGGAAAATTCGGGAAAAACTGAAAGTGCTTTTTTCAATGGGATTATTGTATTATTCAAATTTGAACAGGACAACGACGGTCGGCTCACCTAGTTTATAATATTTAAGGTAATATTGGTTACGATTAACTAATTTACATCGTCTATCTATAATAACTATGGATGTGAAAACGAACAACAACGCGGGTACGTCTGAGCCGGTCCCACGATCCAGTTTCAACTATTGTATACGGGTGGCTTTTTATAATTTGTCTATTAAGATACTTTTTATATATTTAGGTGGGCATTCTACATGACATTGTCTTCCAGCCAACCTTCAGGAGAGGTAAGATTATAATAGACGGCGGCGTTGTCAAGGAAACGGAAAATAACATTAAATGAAAAGAATAATGAAAGTATTATTAAAATAACACTATGAGTAATTAACTCTATGATCCAGACATACTTCGCCTTGTACACACACACAAAAAAAATATATCAACAATATACTGACTGTTTCTCAAACGGCTTGTCGTATTCCCGACAGAGACAGATCTTGTTCACTATCTCGTTTGCTATCTCGCTCTGTTCCGACAACCGACGCAATTGCTCGTGGATTATTTCCTCGCCTGTGGAAAATACCGATTTTATTTTTCTTGATAATAATGTCTCGTAAACGGACAGTCCATTCGAAATTATCCGGATAATTATTCTTGTTGATAATTATCAGATGATTATCGATTTTTAGCATCTGAACAAACTGTGATTTGGACCAAACGCTCCCGTTCTCTGTTATAGACAAGCGTTTATGTGTTCAACTCACCACATCGGTGTAGTTGATCCTCCGGAGATGCGGCAGGTTCCACGTGTCGGGGTGGGTGTAGTCCGCGCCCGCGCAGAGCCCTAGGACTGTTATCACGTCCGCTGTCACCGGGAAGCTACTCCCAGCAGCTATTATAGACAAGTGTTTATGTGTTCAACTCACCAGCATCGGTGTAGTTGATCCTCCTAAGGCGGGCCAGGTCCCAAGTGTCAGGGCGGGTGTTGTCCGCGCCCGCACGGAGCCCTAGGGCTCTCATGACGCCCGCGGCCGCAGGGACACTGCTCCCACCAGCTGTAACATGCATACAAATACGTTTTCAATCTTACCATCACTTGCATTACTATTTTTGACTACTTTGTACATATATAAGGTTGTACGAAAATAGTGTAGAATATTTTAATATGTGAGTCGGTAGAGCGGTGATAGCCTAGGAGTATCTATACTCGACTAACATTTGTGTGATCATGGGTTCAAGTCCACGGCCCCATACCACTGAGTTTATACGTACGGATTTTAAAAAATTGACACCTTCTCGGCGGAGAGGGAAAACATCGTCAAGAAACCAGCATGCTCCAGAAATTAAAAAAAAACTGGAGTATGTGTATCCACCAATCCACACTGGGCCTGCATGCTGGATTATAGCCCGAAACTCCCTAGTGATTTACTAGGGGTTGCCTGTACCCTGCAGTGGGACATTAAAGGCTGATAAAAGTAGGTACATGTGAATCAGTACACTAAAACTAAAAATAAATCATTGGGGAATAATTTCCTTGTATGTGTGTAACACGTTACGTAGTTGATACCTACTTAGTACGCGTGCTCACTAACAGAAGCAGACGCGTTCAAAGGGCAATGACCTGAGCGAGTGTGGATAGCGTTATGCAATAAAAAAAATCATGAAATACATGTTAACTTTTTAGTTATCTCACACTGAACCCAAAGAGATATTTTTGTGGTGAATTTAATTGAAATCGGTGCTGCAGTTTAGTCGTGAAGAAGTAGCAAACTGACAGACAGACAACACACTATTAAGTTTACAAGTGTGGATAAGGTAGTTGACAATACTTATTCTATGGCTTATTCGATACCGAATATCAGAAATCATTTTCAAATTCGTTAGAATTTGAAAATGATCCAAGTACTTAGTAATCTTCCAAGTACTTTACTACTTTGTGAGGCAGTAGTAACGTGAACTGTACAGATACATATTTTTGCTACAGAAATATGTGCATGTGCCCGTGTGTACGTGCTTGTGTGCGTTACCGCGTGTATATGTCAGCGAACGTGTGAGTGGAGTGTACATGTATGCGGTTGCATAAGTTTGTGCGCGTGCCTTCGTGTATATGCGTGTGTTAAGTGCCTGTGTACGTATGTGTATACACACTGACCGTGCGCCAGCGCCCACACGAGCTCCCTGAGGAAGGAGGCGAGGGCGGGCGCGCCGCGGGCCAGGCACAGGCACAGCCGGCAGTGGCACCCGAACCGCCCGCTCCACACCCACCCGCCGAGTAGTTGTACCATGCTCCTGTAAATACACCCATCGTTACACCGCTTGTACAAATGTTTTTTGTACAATGCTTGAAGTCGAGTCTTCAATCAGTGTGCCGTGCCAGTTATGACGCAAGGTGGCGAAACGTGGCCTCTAACAAGCCTGATCCATAAGTTCAAGGTCACTCAGCAAGCTATGCTAGGAGTTTCTATGCGGGATAGGATCCGAAACGAACACATTCACCGAACTAAAGTCACCGACATAGCTCGTAGAAGAAGCATGTTAAAGTGGCAATGGGAAACTCATATGGGAGACCACGCACCGGGAAGCGCAGTGTGGGACGCCCTTCGACCAGGTGGACAGACAAGTTAAAGAATTTCGCCAGTGGTGGTCAGTTCGCCAGTTAACTTTATACAGATATTATAATAGCATATTCTCTTTTTCATTAATTAATACCGTATACTCTTTTTCATTAATTAATACCATATACTCTTGTTTCATTTCAACACACGGGGATCCGATAATTAAAGTAACCTTTCTTTTATGTCGATTTTGGTTTGTTCCGTTTCATTAATTACATAGAAAATCATAGCAAATTTAGTGTGGTGCGGGCGCGGCCACGCGCTCTACAAGCGCTGCGAGCACTTGTCGCGGAATCATGATTTTCGTGTGTCAAACAAAAATAATAATTTCGTCTACAGTTGTGTGTGTTTTTTAACTTTTATTAACGTTTTATTTATGTAATAAATTTCCTGTATTTTCGAATGGCATCATTAGTTTTTGAAAAAAAATAATAACTTTTTTTTTCTATAGTGATGTAGGCGGACGAGCAAGCGGTCCCACGTGATGGTAAGTGTTACCGCCGCCCGTGGACGACTGCAACACCAGGGCGGTGTGCGGTGCGCCGCCGACCTTGCAAAATCCTATTCACAGCTTTCTTGAAGAACCCCATATTGTAGTTTAATGGAGAGACCTCTTGAAGTAGTTCGTTCAACAGCCTACTTGAATAGGTATTCGCCAAAAACTGGTATTTTACAACTTCTTATTTAACTTTGTTAAATAAAAAAAGGAAGCGTATAATATACTCTATGGTAGTAAACTTTTTATGTTTAAAAAGTGCTCACGAAAGTTGGGATTTTTTTTTACCAAATTAATTAAATGTTAATTAATTAATTACGGGAATGTTAATTAATTAAATATCTAACTTTACTTCTAGCTATCTAATCTGTAACATGCGACAATTATTTTAAATTATTGCTCAACCGGCTCTGTCAGTATCCATTGCTGGACACGGGCCTCCTCATTGTCTCGTGCATGAGGGATATATGGCCTTATAACGTTAGGAGAGCCAGGAGGTTGGAGAGTCCACACTTGTATCGCCGGTGTAGTTCCTCAGGGCTTATGGTTACGGCTTTGTTATCCCTTAGTCACCTTTTACGACATCCACGGGAGCAGTTCTATAGGCACACGACGCCTTCAGTATAAATACATATGTAATTGTAATGTGAATAAAATAACATGACAAATGAATTCAAGAATTACACCCAGGACCGATAGTCCTTATAAAGATATACTCACATGTTGGCGCCTACGAGTGTGTATATAAGGGCGCTGATCTCGCACCACGTGTGGTACACACCCATCAACCACTCTTCCACGGGAACCAACTGTGCTGTAGTTGATTCACATGCCAGACGTTCCGTTTCTGAAGCAATTTGACAATAAACACTTACGATTTTCACCAATTTTATGTCTTCGATTATATATATGTATATACCTCGTTCCAATACAATTTGTACGAATTGCAAACATGGCGGTCTGAGATCTAACTGATACGGCCTAAAATTAAATGACGCAGTGATAATCGTTTATGTATACATAATTTGATTCATCAAGACGGCGAGTTAGTTCATTTATTTATATAGTTAACATTAAACTTATATATCTAATGAGATACAACACCCATGTAAGTGCACAGCAATTCAGATATAAAAAAAAAGCATACCCCAGATTTGAAGCTAAATGTTGAGATATGTTCATTGATTAGATTCTGTTTTTCACAAATTGGATTGGAATAGACTATACAATTCAGAAATTTCCGTTTCAGATTATGCATAATTCAGATTATGCTATGCGAGTGTCAAATCACAGTGGTGATTTTCAGTGGAGCCATAGGACACTAGTGTTGTTAAAACGAGCTTTAAACGTGTTATAACGTTGTTAAAATCGTATAGGGTTTCACAAATGTTTGTATGGAGCCTGGCATGCTTATTTTCTGCCATTTTGAAAAATTCTCGATTTTGCGGCCACAAACAAACAAAAAAACCTTTCAAGCACCGAAAAAGTAACTTTGACCTTAGTTATCTCAGTTCTGAAGCTTTAGAAGTTTTTACCTAAAGGCATTTTTTGTTTGTCTTATATCGATTTATTAAGGTTTAGTAGATGCCAGTTATGTCAGATGCCCTTTTCATGACAATAAACTTAGAATCATAAACGAAACAAGTTTCAGGCTTTGGGAAAAGTTTGGACACACACAAATGAGCAAAACGCAAAAAAAAAATTAGACATGCCCTTTCAAAATACTTACCACAAACATAGTGTAGAAGCCCTGCTTCCTCCTCAGGAGTGACAGTTGGCTCTTCGCTTTCAAACACATCGTTGCTAGGTAACCTGCAACAATACCGTTTTATAATATACTAGCGACCTGCCCTCGCTTCGCTTCGGTTAATAAGATTTTTTTTTCAAAATTTCAAAATAAAATATAGTCATTTTATTTTGAAGGATCCCTAATTTTTTCTAGTAATAAATATAGCCTATGTTACTCAGGGATAACGTAGCATTCTAATGGTGAAAGAATCTTTGAAATCGGTCCAGTGGTTTTTGAGTTTATTCGTTACTAACATACAAACATACATACAAATCTTTCCTCTTTATAATATTAGTGTAGATTAGTATTAGATTGAATATTATAATAATAGAGCACACACTGTCAATCAAAAAATATCTGTAAAATTGACATATTGGGTACATGTCAATTGACATATTGGGTACATGTCAATTGACATATTGGGTACATGTCAATTGACATATTGGGTACATGTCAATTGACATATTGGGTACATGTCAATTGACATATTGGGTACATGTCAATTGACATATTGGGTACATGTCAATTGACATATTGGGTACATGTCAATTGACATATTGGGTACATGTCAATTGACGTGTATTAAACGAAAAAAGAAAAAAAAAGAACATTTATTTAACTACGGGCACGGTACACACGAGGTTCGTATTCGTTCTGGGGAATACTCGAATACTGATTGAATAGTTGATGAAAGAAGTTTTTTTACAAACGGAAATGCTTGTAAGAGTAAACGTTCATTTGAAAATTGGTTACGTACTGTCCCGGAACGAGTTGAATGCGCGCGGAAGGAACGTGACCGTTTTCTGTCACTTGTTTTTAGTGTTGTACTGCAATGATCTTACTGAAAGATCGATATCGGTTCCAGTCGATATTTTTAATTTAATAGTCCCGGTCAAAAGTAAAACACACAAATAATTATAAAAAAACATGACTTATTTTTTACCATTTTTATTTACTTTCATTATTTATTTATTTATTATTTATCACACATTAGATAATATAGTAAGTAGGTATACATAATTTTTAGTTTTAAACAGATATTCAATGTTTAGTTTTGAGAAATAAAGTTACTGAAAAAAAAAAACAGAAAAAAATACAAAAATTACTAATTGAGACAGATATAAAAAATCGAATCACCGGTCGTTTTTTTAAATAAGCATTGGTCACTCATTTTAACAAGTAAGTATGTATAGTAAAAATCTACCGAACACGTGTTATATCGATGACGCAAGAGAAACAATAGAAAGTGAGCAAGCGCATCACTTAACTAGCCGCCACAAGTGCGGCGAGGCGGCCGGGAGGGGGGGTGTGCTCGTGTCCCCACACCTCACACCGCGCGCGCATTTAGCTCATTCCGGGACTGTACCTAGGTGTTTTTTTTTTTAGTTTAAATAGTAAGTGATTCGATAGTTTAATTTATCAATCACTGGTCAAACCAAATAAAAATAATCTAGTAGCACTAACTTTAAACTGGACTAAAATTTTTACAAATGAGTGTGTAGTAGATTAGGTATTCGTATTCACGAATAGTGAGGCAGTTTATTTATATTCGCAAACAGTGATTTTTTGCTATTCAGGATAATCCCTAGTACATTAGGGTGAAAGAGGAGTATAACGTGAATAACGTAACGTAAATTGTATTCATAAGGGTATATTTAGGGGTAGAGTGCACGCTGCATTCCCACAGACGCTGAGCGCACTCGACTGGCCTCGTTACCTCTCTCTCACAGAATACTACCTTGAAATGTACTGCATTTCCCACTTTATCGTATTTCTCTAATGTATGTACGTGTTTCGGTAGTGAGTAAGATATGTCAGAGCCCCATTCTATCGTATCCCTCCCCATCAATTCTTTAATCTGCAAAGGTGGGCAGCACATCCGGGAGCGTGGCAACGTTTGTTATTCTGTACAGATGTTGGCATGTATCGCGGATGTCTATGGACGACAGTATCCACTTACCATCAGGTGGACTGTATGCTCGTCTGCTGCCTTTTTTCTATAATAAAAAAAATATATTGTGAACACAGTTGGAGATTTAGGAATAGATGTGGAGTAGGGGTTAGGAATGTTTTTCTTTAGAATAGATGACAAGACGAGCCGGCCACGTGATGGTAAGTGGCCACTACCGCCCGTGGACACTTGCAACACCAAGGGGCATGCGGGTGTGGACCTTGCAGAATACTGTTCACGAAGACATTATACTTACACGTCGGGCTGAGTCTCTAACGGCGCGTCGTATTCGGGCGGCGACTCATCCCTGACGCTCTCCTCGGCGGACGCGAGCAGCTGGTTGGACAAACACACGAAATGATCAAAAGATTTAATCCGGTAGTTTTAAACTCATAATCATAATCAGTTTACAAGAACCACAGGTAACTAAACACTAAAGATATATCTTAAAATTTAGTTTTAAATCTAGGGCAAACTAACCACTCTCGCTGAATCAAATTATGTACATGTAAATAATTATCACTGCACTGCAATGTTTGATTACATTTCGGACAAATTGGATTGGAACGGTATATACGTATTAAAAACACATATGTTTATTTACCTGTGTTCTTACGAAATAAATGATTATTACTTAGATACATACCAATTTAATTGGCAATTATTTTATTTGAAACAAAATAAAAAAAGAACAGCAATCTCAAATAGCATGAATATTTTATCCAAATAGTAATCAAGACAAGTGTACCTGCAGTATATCCTCGTGTCGAATGAAGCATTGATCGGACTCTTCTGTACCGAGCAGAGGTAGTAGGAACTGGCCCATGGTCGGTGGTTCTACGCTCTGAAATAGAATAGCACAAATTAAATATAATAATAATTTGTAGATAATTATTATTACAGGGTCGTAAAAGGAAACCAAGTGGCTAGGGGCCGTTCCAGTATTACTTAAGAACTAAAGGGGGGCGGGGGGGAACTGAATGGTGATTACGTCAGCAACATTTATTTATTTACTTTCGTATTTTTGTTGCAAAATTTCGTAGATTCTGATTAAATAAATAACAATAAAGAAACTTGAACAATTTTGTAAAAATTATACCAATGCTTACGTAAGCATGGGGGGGAAGAGCTTTGCTTACTTTCGCTGACAGAGGGGTGGGGAGGGGGGGTTGTGTTAAAAATGACTAAAAATTTTGCTTACGTAATACTTGAACGGCCCCTAAGTACAAGCCCCGAGGAACTGCACTGTGTAGTATAGTATTGTGTAGTTGCATTATTTCACATAATTAATTTTAATATTTTGCAACTATTATTATTAATGACAAGTCATTGTACTCCCATGAGGTATATTACAGCATACCCCTGTACTTGTGTAACATTTCTTCACCTGTAATTATCACAATGAATAAATAAATGATTAAATGTCGTTTGAGCGAAATGATCATCACTCCATCAGTCTTCTGCGGCCGACTTCCTTCTACATAAAAAAGAAACGAAGGTATGAAGTTAATATTTTCTTCATACTTACAAAGCTCTTATGTTGAAACATGGTACAGTCTAGATCGCCAACTGCAGACGTAGGCACAGGCGAGCAGTCAGACGAACCTGTTAAAGGAATTTAATTATTACTTAAATAATAAGGTTCAATTTTTTTTTAGAGAACGGTGACAAACGAGCATACAGTCCACCTGATGGTAAGTGGATACTGTCGCTGTATGATATCTATCCACAACACTTACATGTATCATCGAGCTCAGTCCACTGGTCGTCGGAGTCGGATTCGGCGCCGACGTCGGACGCGTCCGATCCCGCGCGTCTTATGCGCAGGGTGGGCGCACGTCGGCCGCCACGTCGAGATATCTGGAAAGATTGGAATATATCTTTCAATGTAGGCAAGAGACCGGGAGGGCGTTGCCCTATGCGATGAACTGATCCAGGGGCGGATCAAGCGTGTTTAGTGGCCTGGGCGAAAAATCTGCAGCGTTTTTCGCGCATATAAAAATAGATTGAATATTATTTTTTAATTAATGCCTCTTTTCGCCCATGTAAAATACATATATAAGTGAGAAGCGGCAAAAAACCGCACTATATGTCGTACCTCAACTGCATATGAACAACAATACAATTAACTGCAATATGCTGTTTTATTTCATACTAGCTGTGCCCGGCATGCGTTGCATGCCCGTCATTTTTTTTGTACATAATATATAGCGTATGTCCATCTGGAATAATGTACATTTCAAATGGTGAATTAATTTTGGAAATTGGATTTTGCAGATTACCTCCTACATCCAAACTTGACCTCTTTATAATATTATAGTATAGATTAGTATATAAAACTAAATGTACACAATGCTATATTTCACTGAATAGCAATGAAAAATAGTAAGGGTGTGGGCAGTTCGCGAGTTACTGCAAGCGGCTATAACTGAAAATCAGTACTTGAGTTTTTGCTGCAGCTCATACTAAGTTGCAGCCTGTTGTACTGGTGGCAATGCACACCTTTTGGGTTAAGAAAACTTATATAGTTTATCCTTTGTGTTATTAGTGTGTACTACACCGATAAATTACTTTCTTTCCTTCACCGGAACGGATCCTATGAGTAAACGCCTTAAGTCATTACCTCCTTTCCCCTGGTAAAAGGTCGTCCTCTTCTCGCAAGTTGCGGACGCATCGGACGCGTCGCGCGTCCGTTCCGTCCGCCCGACCACGATGATGACGTTGACGACCCACTGCCTGATCCGCGATGACCCATCTGTAACGATAGGCTATTTGAATAACAGTAACTTTTGAGATTTTTACGTTTTAGCACACACATTATTTATTGAACAAGTTTTAACATGAATGTTTTTCTTTTTTATTTTACTCGACAGGTTGTGTAAGCACAGACAACAAAAAAAATTGAGTGTACTAACTGAGCATTAGTACAAATACAAACTACCTTGCACCTCAGTACAGTGAAATCAACGAGACATGAGCTATGCATCTGTGTGAGTGGGCGCCGAATTGTCCAATCCTATCGTTGAAATGGTTGGCACTGTACACTATCAGTGTGCACTCACGCAAACACAAAGCTCATGTCTCCTTGATTTCACTGTATCGACTTATTCTATATGAGGTTAGGTAGTGCCAACCATAAAATGTTGTAGAACAAACCTGTTTATTCACTTAGCTTAGAGCAATAAACATATATGTACATACATACAAACTTACACACACATATAAATAAGAATAAATGTAATGCATAATCAATGAATACATTATAAAAATAATATATCTAGGTAAGTTATATTAAAAGAAACAATTAAAAAATAAACATGTTGTGGAGAGCCACTAGGGATAAGAAAGGACAGGTAATGTTCCGGAAGCATCTTTTTGTGTTGGGATCCTCGCGTCGCCCTATTTACTTCTGGCGTCGCCCTATTTACTTCTGCGGCAACATCGGCAACATCGGAATGAGTGTTGACATTGCCGCCCCCCATATTTCTTTCGTGTTCAACGCATGGTAATGGAGTACGTAGAAATTGCTGCCGCATCACAATAGAAAGATGCGAAAATTGCAAGTACTTATTTACGAACAGCACGTCTGTCGCCATACAGAGAAAGGGCGGGGGGGGGGGTTACAACTAGAAGAAAACACATTTTGAGGAAAACAACAATATTGTATTTTCTACCATGTTTACTGAGTTACATATACTTAGATATACAACTGACATATATAATAGCAAATACAAATAGATATATATCCCAAAGGCACAATTAGCCATATGTGTTCATTTTAGAATTTTTTGGATTTTTTACTAAGGCATATTTTTTATAATGTATAATGTATTTTTTACTATTTTTTACAATATACTAAGGTGAAAAGTTACAATTATGTAATTGAACCTTTATAACTCAGCACTAATAAGGAAAATAAAAACATTCTATAATAAAAATGACAGTTGTGCCCTTTTTCTTATGAGAAGTAAAGGACAGAGGTGTATCCGCCTGTTACAATTTTATTATATGTATAGAATAGATGATAGAATATAATTATGACAATATTAATGTGAGTTTAATATGAAATATGGTATCTTGTAATGTATGAATTTGATTAGTTAGAATTTATGAAATTACAATGGCCTAGCAGGGCCATGTACTTAGTTTAAGTTCTTGCCTGTCTACATGGTAGCAATGAATAAATAAAGAAATAACGCTATAGGTTGAATTCCTATGTCATTAGAAGGTCACACTCCTATGTCAATAAAGGTCAAGTTCTCATGTTTGTTTATCTTCTACATTAATAACTGTTACTGACAAGAAATTAAAAAAAAATGCAGTCCAAAAAGTATGTTGATCATGTTTACATTAGATAAATAATGCATAGGGTGACTAGGTAAATGTTGATATACTCAAATTTCAGAAAGAGAACTAACTCATTTGAGGCCTATTCGAAATTCGAATTCCATAAGGCATTTTAGTCAATAACAATAAAATAAAAATGTTGTATTTACTTTTTTATTGCATTTTGCATGCTTTTCTTTGCAACAATGGAATTCATAATGATAGATTACGAAATGATAGATTATTTTTCTAAATTAATACAAGTAAAATTTTCCTTGAAAGGTGATGAGAGAAGTGGCCGTACTGGGGCATCTGGGGAATGAAAACATTGTGGAGGTAAAGAAAATGTTGCACAAAGACCCAAACCCTAAGGAGACTCTTAAGATTTCATTGATGGTCAGTCATGACATTCAAATCAAGAAGCGTTACTCCCATTGGGTTTCTCATTCACTGACTGCTGAACAAAAACAAGCTAATGTCACATGGTGCAGGGGAATGATTATAAATGTTCGAAAATGGGGATGGATGGAATATACCTATTTAATAATAGGTAGTCGTGATAAGTTCTGATAAGCCTTTTAAAATGTATGATTTGAGCATGCCATATTTCTGGCAACACTGATCACTGGCAAGAAAGTGATATACCATTTGACAGCTAACTTTTTTGTAATGGAGGCAAATTAAAAATCACAAGATTTCTTTTCATATTTTTTAACAATTTTAAAATGGTAAGGAGAAAATTAGATATATTTTACAATTTTTTTTGAACAAGGGTATGTATGCTTCTTAGTGCTCGAAAAGAGATTTGTGGTGTTTATGGAGCAGATGTTTTTTCAAAAAGTACTGCAAAAAAATGGTTCAGTTGATTCAGGTCTAGTAATTTGATATGATAACAATGTTTGAAAACAATCTTGGTCAAAGGTCAGAGCCACCACAAATAGTCCCAAAGGCAGGCTTTACTCTGAACAAAGTCATGTTACAAACTTTTGCCACATGGGCAAAGGATTAATTCTGATTAGGCCATGATAGAAAGGTCTCATTACAGAAATTATATTATCTGAGCAAAGGGGACTTTATTGTCTGTATAAACATATTGAATTTACCTAAGATTTTTTAAATTTAATATTTAATTATTTCAAGAAATTATTCTGCTTAAGCAGAAATAATAAGCACTAACATATGATTGCTATAAAGCAGTAAAACAATTATTTTTAAAGACACTAAAGGAAATATTTATCTGGGAAAATAAATAAAGTATGGGATTCTTTTCTCATATAATGTTACATATAACCAAATAGTTCTTTTATTGTAGAAAAGTCTGAGAAGTTTTAGCAAACAAAATGAAAATTTTCGTCACACATTACTGGAACGCGTTTGTGTTAAAATTGCAAGTTTTTGGCTAAAAAGCAATAATTATGAATGAAATGTCACATCATATAATTGAATCATCTCCAAAAACGTGTATAGGTAACGAACAAGACAAAGGTCAATGACATTATGACGGAAAAATGGGAAAACTATAGCACTTATTTGACGTGCAGTTTTCATCGTATGAATTAAGCGAGAAAATGCATTTGATGCAGGTAGTTATATGTCAGCCATATTGGCGTACTTACTGCTATATCGAAGAGTGACGGGAAGTCAGGTTGTGGATCTCCATCAGCTAGACCTGCAAGTAGACCGAGCTCCGCGCTTAAATCAGCAAGCTCAGCGCCAATTTGGTCAGCTCTTTCCCCGTCAACGAGTTCGTCTTTCAAAATGTCACCGATCTCATCTGACACAGCCGCCACCGCGGAAGCCACCTCGTCCGAAGCCACACCTTCCTTCCCAAGGGCTTCGCCACCGCCGGTAAATAGCTCGTTGTCCTCCGAGGTGGCCGTGCCACTCGCACCAGTACATTTATCCGTAGAAAACATCATTTACAAATCAAATCACAGAACGGACGCGACGAACGAAACATCGAAAGTCACCACAGAATATGTTGAATCACTCAAATGATCACGACTCAGGAATTATTGGGCGAGAAACCATTTTTTCCTCGCCTTCAGTATAATTCGTAACTTTTGACAATACCAATATGGCGACGGTATTTTTAGGTATTTGTGACCAGCCGCAAGTGGATAGCGGATTAATAATTGTTATGGCAACATTATTATTATTCCAATAATTTAAGATTAACTATAACCAAACCTGATGTACTTGAAATGAAGTAATATTTAATTATTTTAACTAACAGGAAAATTTATCGTCAATATCGAATTGTAATTTCATGATAGTAAACTTAGTTTGGGCTATTTAAATTAGATTGCTTAGTTTAGCAATTATAATTAATTTACTTATATGTATACTATGAAATAATCGACTTTCTAAAAAAATCACTATTCATACTTTGTAGGTAAGGCGATGGCGATGGCGAAGGCCATCTTCTAATAGTAGATGGCGTTTTAATACCAAGCAGTTGTTTCACCTAATGCCATCTAGTATCCAAAAGCTGCACAAATTTGTTGATACCAGTTTAATATTTTTTTGCTTTGTAACATTACTCACAAAATGTCATCACGAATACTGTCATTGTCATGTGTTTGACTTTAGACATCCTGCGCGAATTTCCTAGTCTATGTCCACATCTAAATATATTTTTTATATGAAAAATTCTAATGCAGGTAAAATGCCGCAGTGCCATGCACAGTAAAACATACACACGACAGTTTAGGCGCGGAAAAAATCACCCGGTTAATTCAATTATTCGTAATTAGTCGATATAGTTCAGTCGAACTAAATCGACTAATTTATTAGGCGATTGTTGTTTAACATGAATGTTTTTCTATATTGACAAATGCTAAATAATATAGGTAATTTTGCATGTAATTACTGAATTAAGTGAACCGAATGAAGTTATGGCTGTACAAAATAAAGTTCTTTACGCGTTTCGCGGTTGGATAGCGTTCGTTGCTTTTATGGATCTAGGCACGGCTGGCCGGTCGTATATAGAGAGGCGATCGTTTCTAAGCAATAATGCTGATAACGAACACTTAGAAGGTAAGTTATGCAGCTTAATAAAAAATATATACTAATTTATAGAGAGAAAAAAAAATGCAACTTGTAAATCAAAAAATTAAGGAGGAAGAAATTACCTCCTTTTGGTATTGACCTATATACCATTTACTAACGTGTATCGCGTACATACAAATTGTAATATTTCTGCATTTATTATTTTTAATATGTCAGAAAACTATTTGGACACAAACACTCGCATCACATACCTACATGCCATCAGCTTTGGTGTAACCCTTCACTGCCCCACTAAATTAAAAAATCTGTATATAACTCAATGGTTTATGTACATATTGCTTTATTGACTTGCAGGGGCTGTCCAATTGTTCTTGCCCCACCCTGGATAAAAATGTTTGCTTTTGCCCCGCGCCCCTGAATAAAATGCTGACATATTAATCATATTTAATCCTCCATTACATAAAAAACAGTGAACAGGTTCTGCATTTAAGCTCCAGTTTTTCAAAATCATGTTTAATTCCTAAGACATCACCCGTGTGCCGACCTTCAAGCTGCTCACACCTGAGTATAACAGTTACTCTCTCAAAACCTTTGTGTAAGCGTGACCAGTTAGACTCAGTAAAGAGACATTGACTGTTCCAACCGAATATAAGTAGTAAAGGCTGTTTTTTCGAATTATTGTACTTGTATTTTAGTTTTCATATTATTGTACAAGTCAGTACAAAATCAGTAAAAAAAGCCCACCTCTTAAGTTATAGTGGGGTAATCCAAGACCTTCCACAAATTTGAAAGGTAAATTTTACAAATTAAACATTTCCTATCAAGGGATTAATTTCTTATTGTTTAGGGTCATAATCATCCCAGTGACTTTTATTATTAAATTAATCTTTTATTAAGACCTGTTTCTTCACCTCTTGCAAAGGTGACCCTTGTTGAGACTTTTGTGGTTTTTGTTGGCTGTCCTTTTGAAGCTGTAGCAATTCCTCATATTTATCGTTGTGTAGAATCAAGTTTGAGGGAAGTGGTTCCGCTGCCTTTACGTGAAAAGTTTTTGTAATTCTGTTTACATTTTGCGATTTCATTATTCAGCGCCTTAGATGAAATCGAGGAAGATACGTTACTCACCTACCGCACGTGGTCCTACAAAACCGAGTCCAATAGACCTGCTTCGTTTAGTCAGCGATAGAACAGTGACTTGCTTACACGTGATACACTCACACAGTTTTGTAGTGGAAAATACATTATAAAAATTACGAGTTTGTGTGCATTCGAGCCCATTATCAGTTGACACAATGTAAGAACATTCTCTAGCTTCCCCTATTACTTTTATCTAATTTTAGCGCATTGAAATAGGTCCACATAAAATTTGATTTAGGTCGCATTTTACACAAAACCAATAATACCGTCACAGTCTCACTATATTTTTACACGAAAATGTAATTCGAAAAGTAATTATCACAAACAGGACTCATGCTGCTACATAAAGAATGAACGAATTTCCAAAAAAATATTTAAATAAATGCAAAGAGCAGAACTTGTCAAAACTTGATTCGCTTATTCTCCGCCTAAGACAATGTATAAAATTATCTATATAAATAAAAATTGAATGCTTAAACTTAAAACGGCTGGACCGATTTGGCTATTTTTTTTTTAGAAATGTTTGCAACAGTCCGAATAAAGGTTTTTAGGGAAAGAAAAATTGGAAAAGTTGCCCGGAAAAACTGAGTGCTTTTTTCTATGGGATTTTTGTATGAACTTATCGAAATTTGGACAGGGCAACGTCTGTCGGCTCAGCTAGTTTGTAATAAATAACATCCCGAAACTTTTATTTCGTCTTCAAATTTTTTTTCAGATAGTTTCGGCTGCGGTTACGGAGATAACAATCCTAATTGCAACCTAGGTTCAAACCGTGTTTGTATACTACTTTTCTAACAATGTAATTCGTTAATTACCAGGTGACTTCACGATATCTCGGATGCTGGGCATGTATTCTCTACTAAAAGCCCTAGCCTTGATACACTGTACACTATATATACATTATAGACCGTGAGTATTAAGTTATGTACCTATTTGTTATTTTTTTAAGTCATATATTTGTTATTTTTTATGTTATGTATTTGTTATTTTTTATGTTATATATTTGTTATTTTTTATGTTATGTATTTGTTATTTTTTATGTTATGTATTTTTTATTTTTTATGTTATGTATTTGTTATTTATTATGTTATGTATTTGTTATTTTTTATGTTATGTATTTGTTATTTTTTAAGTTAACTTTGGCACGCCCCCGGATGCGCTGCCTACCTTTGTTGATGAAACGTGGGACGACGTGGGAAGGGATAGGATGGGAATAAGCTCTAGTATATCTCACTCACTACCGAAACATGTACATACGTTGGGGAATATGATAAAGTGGGAAATGCAGTACATTTCAAGGTAGTATTCTGTGAGAGAAGGGTAACGAGGCCAGTCGAGTGCGCCCAGCGGATGTTGGATTGCAGCATGCACTCTCCCCCTCCATTATTTGTTATGTAATGTTTTTGGGTTTTAGATTTACCACTTTTCTATTATTTGGTAAAAACTGAAAAAGATATTTTTTTTTTGCATAAAATAATCATAATATTTTTACAGTAATGAACTCAGAATCATATGGTTTTCTGGCTTCGAAAAATATTTGGACAAATCCTGTATACTAGCATATAAGTCAATATAACAATATAAGTGTAACATATTATGACAAATCTAAAACAACAAAGGCATAACATGAAAATACCAACTTTACGAGAGAGCGAAAAAACTGTTATTTTTGTTCTAAATTTAAGTAGAGTCCTTTTCATGAAAGAAGTCCCCCAGACGCAGCGCTGTACTCGCGTGACATAATGTTGCCATTTATGAGTAAAAAATTTACCTATTTTACATTTAGCATATGTAATTTATCAAATAATACTATTTCCTGCATACTTCGATGAAACAATATAAGCTCTTAAATTGTATTAAGAAATAAATACATTTTAGATGGGCTGTAATTTCATTACTCAAGCCCATACTATAACAATAGTTCAGATTAGTGAATCATGTATATTTCTGATAAGTCAAAAGTATATTTGGGCATTTTTATCAAAATGTCTACCAACCCACTCATGGGATGACCCATGTAATAAGTCCAAATAACTAACGTTATTATGACTGTAAGTGTCGTGTTATTATTAAATAGTTTCAAATGACTAAAGTTTCGTTTTTTACTATGTTGTTAGGTGCGAAACTTAAAACAATAATAAGTCATAATAACGTTAGTTATTTGGACTTATTGCATGGGTCATCCCATGAGTGGGTTGGTAGACATTTTGATAAAAATGCCCATTTACCTATATTTCTGTTATGTAAAAAGTATATTTTTATTTACTTATATAAGCGGTGTTCTACCTACTTACATGTAAAAGATGAGAAAATAGGGTAAAGAAAAGCATTACAATTTTTTATTCAGAGTTTTATTGAATAATTGTGATCAGCGGCCATAGGAACATCACTGTCTGAAGAGTGGATGGAATCAGAATCAAATTCTGTTTCAGTATCACTAGCCGTAGATATAATTATTCGGTCCATCTCTTCATCCATAAGGCCGTCATTTTTTAAATATTCCTCCTCTAAATGTTCGACATGCGTGCACTGAGCTGTCCAATCTTCCGCCGTAATAGACTCAAAGGCCTCTTCAGTTAATTTTACAATTTCTTTTGGATCTTGTGCCACGTTCTTATCCGCCACCTTTCTTTTTACCTAGTTTCATCACGTTTGGTATTTGTTCAATTTTATCGCAAAAATGAATTTATATCCTAAAAGTCCCATCAATACAGCAAAAAATTATTATATGGCAACTCTAAAAAGTACCTGTTATGGCGGCGACTCTCTTCCGAACATTGTTTAGTGGTATTAAAACACCTTGATTCTTTTGTTCCGCTTCACAGAACTCTTTCACCTTCAATATCATTTCTCGAGCCGAACTTTTTACAACTTTTGGCATTGTAAACAATCTTTAAAATGCACTAAGCTAGTTACAAACTCACAAAAATCTACCACAACAAACGAACTTGATAACATCGACGAACGACAACATGGCCGACCTGTCAAATTTAGTTCCAAAAATCACCGCGGGACTTCTTTCATGAAAAGGACTCTATCTCTTAGCTCTATCTTTTAAATCAAAAGATAGTTTTTAAATTTAGAACAAAAATAAATAGTTTTTTTTTTTCGCGCTCCTGTAAAGTTGGTATTTTCATGTTATGCCTTTGTGGTTTTAGGTGTGCGATATAAATGGTTGAGTGTGTAGGTCTATACTATAGACCTACACACGTAACTTTGCGGGTGGTCAATTTAGGAACTAAATTTCACATTAAAATTTAGGAAATTAATTAATTAAATTTAGTAATCATTAGATCACTGAACGTAACATCTTGCTTAAAATATCAATGATCTATAGCCATTAATTGAGTAAAATGTTTATAACAGTAACACTGTCGTCGATAGCAGCGACATCCTTCATCGGCAAAGTTATGTGTGTGTAGGTCTATAACGTGTAACGTGGAATTAATAAAAAACGTAATTTGTGTTTATTTCAGAGTGGTGTCCATGGGCTATTGGTCGCTAACATTAACAATTATTTTATACTTCACGGAGGCCTTCTATTTCCATTCAACGAATCTCAACTTCTATGTTGTGTTCCCTTGTATACTGAACAGTGAGTATATATTTTTTATTTATAGAACGGCTGCAGACGAGCGTACAAGTGGCAAGTGTATACTGTCGCCCGTGGACACCCGCGGTACATGATGATATCAGTGTAGAATGGCACGCCCTGGATGCCTACCTTTGGAGACTTAGAGAAAAGTTTGGGATAAATCGAGAGGGATAAGATCGGATGGGAATGGGCTCTGTCATATGTCAATCATTACCGAAACACGTAAGTACATTTGGGGAAAGAAGTAACAAATGTAGTGTTTTGTGAGTGACAGCCAAGTGCTCTTGGCTTTTCTCCCAATACCCTGTTTAAAGGGATGATACGATGAAATTTTACATTATTAACCAAAATCAATAATTCCACACCAAAATAAGGCCCATTTGCTGTTAGAAAACACCACCTTTTAAAAGGTCTCTTCTTTTCACAGTAATCACTCTATTGGGTCTTATCTATCTACCCGCAAAGCTAAAGTTATGGGGCACCGTGCCGGGCACCTCCGGCATGGACAGACAGGTAGACGACGAAAACGCACAAATCCTGCGACAAATGGGCAACTTCCGCCGGAGGAAACCTGGCAACACTGTCAAGAACAAGCATGTTTGATTGTGGGGTTGCCATATTAAAAATTGTCTAGGGTAAGATTAGATTTTAAACAATTTTGGCAAGATTTAAAAAGGTGTGCTAAAATTTATAACTGATTGAATATTTGGCAACACAGATGGTAACTGTCACCGTTAACTGAAAAGTTTGAACAGTAAAAGTTACACGTGGTCGTGACGGAATTATTGTGGCTGTCACAATAGAAGCCAGTTAGGTGAAGTTGAACAGTAAAAGTTACACGTGGTCGTGACGGAATTATTGTGGCTGTCACAATAGAAGCCAGTTAGGTGAAGTTGAACAGTAAAAGTTACACGTGGTCGTGACGGAATTATTGTGGCTGTCACAATAGAAGCCAGTTAAGTGCAGTTGAACAGTAAAAGTTACACGTGGTCGTGACGGAATTATTGTGGCTGTCACAATAGAAGCCAGTTAGGTGAAGTTGAACAGTAAAAGTTACACGTGGTCGTGACGGAATTATTGTGGCTGTCACAATAGAAGCCAGTTAGGTGAAGTTGAACAGTAAAAGTTTATTTTCTTATACAGTGTTAATAAAAAACACCCGCTTGATACCGAATTTCTATTTATTTATTTTATTTATGAACAAAAAATCCACAGGAAAACATTATATGAACTTATTATACGAGGGAAAGTCCAAAAGTTTCCGGCCTGACATAGAAAAAGGAGACTCAAGTACATGGAAACTATTATTATTTTTTAATATAGTCTCCGTCTATTTGAACACACTTTTCGGATCGTTTAATTAGCATTTCTATCCCAGTATAAAAATAGTCAGAAATGGGCTTCAAAAGTCTTCAAAATGGGCGAAAACCGCATCGGTCACTTCGTCATCAGTGGAAAATCTACCCCTCGAGTCCACCGTGAGGTTTGAGAACAAATAGTAATCACTGGGAGCCAAGTGACGACTATAGGGTGGGTGGCGAATTTTCGTGAAGCGATACTTTGAAACAGCAGCCATCGCAACCGCGGCGGCGTGGACGAGTGCATCGTCATGGAGAAGCTGCACACCTTTGCTTAGATTTTTGCTTGATTGCTTCTCGTAATTGCTCCATAAAGTTAGCATAATAGCTTCCAGTCACCGTAGTATTGCGTTCTTTTATGTCTATAAGCAATATCCCTCGATAATCCTAGAATATCGAAGCCATAATCTTTTTGGTGGACTCAGTCACCTTTGCCTTTCTAGATGGTGCTCCACCAGAAAGACGCACCTCCATTGACTCGCTTTTGGAATGGGCATCGCAGTAAAGAACCATAGTTTCATCCTCTATAACAATTGACTCCAAAAAATGTTTCTGTTTCTCTGGAAGGCCCCCAAGAGTTCCTTAGAGCACGCTACTCGCTCACTTCGCTGCACACTTGAAATAAGTTTCGGCACTCACCCATGAAAAATCCTAAGGACTGTAATTTTGAAAACCCTGTCCTTGATGCTATTTGTTTCGTCCTTAGCCGTCGTTCTCTTGGAACTTCTTCCACTAATTTTATGTTGTTTGGAGTGAGTGCCTCAACGAATCGACCGGAGCGAGGTTCGTCGTCGATGGACTCTGGTCCTAAACGGAATTGCTTACACTAATCTTTGACGGTGGAAAATGATGAAGAAGAATTCTCGTACACATTATCTAACCTTTGTTTTATGTCGGTCGGGCTAACACCTTGAATGGTGGGCGCAGTGTTTCAATTTGAAATTAATTTTTAAAAATGTTTGCAATCGCTCTAGGACCGCTTTCACCATCTACACTCACGGGTAGACTCGGTTTTATGTTTAATTTATTTGTTGACTTCCAAAACTCTTTATTTTTTTTATTTGAATGATGTAAGGCAAATCTTATCCATCGTTATTTGCTCTTGACGGTTTTGACACAATTTAAACATTGTTTTGAAAATTTTCCTACGTACTTATGGTATATATGGCCAGACTAAGTACTTATATAAAGCTTATTGCCAAAAACAGATTTAACTATGTATACAATAGAAAATAGATAATATGGGCGATGGGCCTATACATGTCGCGTAAGTGTGTATGGCTGTGTGTGGGCGTGTGTGTGAGTGCGTGAAAAAATGAAATCGGTATAAATTGAGCGAGCCTTAAATGTACTATGTGAATATTCGGTGTCGCAGCGGGTTTACACGGCGACATATTTATTTATCGCTGCATTTCGTATCAGTATTATTATTAGTATTCAGTACTTTTTTTCGACATAGATATAGGGTATTTCATAGTTGGCGTTCGATTACCAGCTGTTTATTAATACAGTATGCTGCGTTGCTGTTCGTAGTTTATTTTTATGGACGAAGGCGGCAGACGAGCATACAGTCCACCTGATGGTAAGTTGATACTGTCGCCCATAGACATCCTCGATACATGCCAACATTAGTCCAAAATGACAAACGCTGGCACATATACATAGACATCGACATACATCATAGACATGATGCACGTCAAACATGTCGAACCCTATGGTTCGAAGCGAACATGTTTGACAAAACTAAATGAATTTGCAAACCCTTAAATTTGCACAGGTTAAGCGATGAGACGATCGAATACGTTCCATTCAAACCGTTTGACAGTCTTAGAAGCTCTTAATACTTCTTCAATGTAGAACAATAGAAAGCAAGTGACAATAATAATTAATAAAGTTATATAAATACAACAAACATACATAAATTATTACATACATAAATTATTACATACATAAATTATTACATACATAAATTATTACATACATAAATTCATACAAGTCGGGCCGCTTATTGCTTCTAATTTTTTTTTCATTACAATAAAATTGCCAGACTAGCATACAGTCCAACTGGTGGTAAGTGGATACTGTCGCCCATGGACATCCACGTTACACGACGACATCAATCTAGAATTAGACCTACGTTGGCGTGGCCCCGAATGCTCTGCCTACTTTCAGATATTTGGGAATGGATTTTGAAAAAGGGGAAATGGGAAGTGCCGGGAATGGGACGGGTTTTCCTCGTCCTATTACATCTCATAATCCTCCTTGGGGAGATGGGGAGTCAAAAGTATAATGGAGTAAGGAGTTTCTTCTATTCAGTTAAAAATAATTAAGAAGTATGAGAAATAGCAATAACAAAGACGTATTTGAGGAGTTTTAAGTTCTCAGCTCTGCTATCTTAGATAGCTCAGCTATGTAAGCTATTTGGTAAGAATAATTCTAAAAAAATCAGTTCAGTCAACATGAACTTTGATTGAACATGATTTAAAAACATTGAATATAAAAACATTGATCCGGCCCGAAGGACCATAGTCCTTCGAGCTGAATCGCATTACATTTTAACTATAAATAAATAATAACGAACGTGTATTGTGCTAACCATAATTAGAGAAGTACTTTTATAAGCACGACCTTTTAAACTTTTTACTCATGAGCTGTTTTACAAAGATTTTTTCAATGCTTCCCAAAGACATGCCATCGATTATCACAATCGAAAGTAATTATACAGGCTGTGTCCGAACTGATTGTAAATTTAAACATTTACAATATTTTTTGGGGTTTTGTATTTAGTATGAAAAATTTGGTCAGAAATTTGCGTCCTGTCAATGGAACTCTGAATCGTGGGGTCTTCTCGGCCTTCGCGAATGTTTCGAACACAGCCTGTACGTATCGATCATCTATGAAAACAAATGAATTGGGCACGAAACATATAAACGTACACCAACGGAACGAACGAATTGCAATCTTTTCTTTGCGTTCGTAAACAAATTATTTATTACGGCAACTTTAATGACCATATTCGTTGCTCTAACTGAAAGAATAAGTTTGTAATGCAAGGTTTTATTTGCGGTTGGTACCACGTAACTGCCTATTGGATATGTTGATAATGGGCTGCATAAGAGTTTGTTTGATAGCTCTATCGCCCAAAACATATCCGATGGTTGACATTATCTTGGGAGCATAATATAATATCGTAAATAATTTAGATCTCTCACTATCGTTATGTTGAGCTATATACAAACTTAGCGTTTTGTGCACGTTGGTAATTCTTGTTTAAAAAAAAATATTTGTGGATTTGCTAAAACTTTGTAATCTATTTCCTAAATCAATCTTAACCCTTAACATGTACCTCGACGCGTTCTGCATAATATGTTAGTATGTCTGGTATGATTAAGGTATTAAGCTCAATACAATGTGCTTTCTGTAGAGACCTAGAGGTAATTATATCTTTAAGGCTTTCGTCTTGGCTGGAGAGCGCGTTGCGTCGAACACGGGACTCGTGGACGCGCGATTGCCGTCAATACTATCGAATTATAATATGAAAACACATAAAATTTGTAGCTTATTTATTACTAAGTGAAAATATTTAGTTAGTGTTTGTATTTAGAAAGTCAAGGAGCAAAATAAGTCTTAAACGGATGCGCGTCGTTTCACCGCAACGCTAAACGCACTGCTCACGTAGGACACACGCGTGCGCACGTTTGGTATATTCGCGACGCGACCTTTCACATAGGTTTAGTATTTCATATGCGACATTATTAAAAAAAAGGGACTTTTCCGCTTCTAGTTTCTCGGATGTTGACTAATGAAATCTTTAAAAATAACTAAATTTTTATTGTTTATTTTTTTTTAACAATTTAGAGCATGTTTCTATTGCAGAATCTTGAAACAAAAAAAAATGAGGCTTTAGGCTCATTTCTGCACACACTTCTCCGGGCTGAGCGCCGTTTGCGCTCTCCCTAAAACAATAAATGTACGGTGACTCTTGAAAGGCCATTAGGGCCACAAGAATTGAGCCGTTCTGAATTTAAAAAAAAAACCGTCTAACTCACAATTGTTACAATATCAAACAAAAACTCAACTTCATTTCTCGAGTTCCCGAGATATTGTAAAAAAGGAAAACTATCAATAATACGTTCTTGATAGATTTTTTTTACCGCCAAATGATAGACTGAATCCGCAGTAGATTAATTTGACCGCCTTGCAAATGGCCCATACTCCTAAATCTCTGTGTTTTGTTTGATCGATGGTCGTATGTTATCTTAGCCGTTATTTTCGTTATTAAATACTATATAGCATTTCTAATGGTTTAATTATTCTACTTATGCATTTCTAAAACATTCTACGTATGTTTCGTTCCGAGTTTGAGTGTATCATGTAATAATAATAAGAGTATTAAAATGGTGTGGAAATAGAAACAAACACCATAATAAGTACAATACAATAATTGCGATAATAATATGTTCATCATAATACAATACAATAATTGCGATTATAATATGTTCATCATAACATTTACAATACAATAATTGCGATAATAATTTATTCATAATAATATTTACAATACAATAATTGCGATAATAATTTATTCATAATAATATTTACAATACAATAATTGTGATTATAGTATGTTCATCATAATATTTACAATACAATAATTGCGATAATAATGTGTTTATAATTCCGCACCATTTCAGTGTTTGCTAGTTTTAGGCGAAGGACCACACGTAAATAGTGCCATATCAATTATATCTTAGGGGATTGTTGAATTTTAAATAAAACTCGTTTTAAAAATAAATACTGTCTTTTAATCACCTTCACACCGTAGAAAAATATTGGAATACATCGTTGAGGCATTCAACTCGCCCTTTACACAATGTGCTTTTTTTTTAAATAAGTAAAAATCAATCATTAACAATTATTTAGTTCATATGTGCTTTGAAAATGGAACATTCTTATTACGTAGTGCTTAAGATTCAAATTGGACTTTTAAGTATAATACAATAACAGTTAGAACACGTGTTTATATCAAAATAAAAAAACAGATAAATAAATATATATATTATATATATCTATGTATATGAATGAGTCAAAAATTGTTTTAATGTTAATAGTAATCCGGTACAGGGGCGCAGGATATTTTGACAAAGTCTTCGTATCTCACCGTACCGTTGTTGGACACGTTGGCCTCGCGGAATATGTTATCCACCTGTCACAGATCAGACTCCATTCTTATTAAAGAAATTTTTATTATGTACGAAGCCGGCAGACGAGCATACAGTCCACCTGATGGTAAGTGGATACTGTCGCCCCTATACATGCCAACATCAGTCCAGAGTGCGCCAGCGGATGCGCTGCCTACCTTTGCACGTTAAGAAATGGATTGGGGAGGGATAGAATTGGATGGGAATGGGCTTCGGCATATCTCACTCACTACCGAAACACGTACGTACAATGGGGAAATACAATAAAGTAGGAAATGCAGTACATTTCTAGGTAGTTTTCTGTGAGAGGGGTGACGTGGCCAATAGAGTGCGCCCAGCGGCTGTGGGAATGCAGCATGCACTAATTTACACACAAATTTATACCGTACAATGTTTATAAAATTATTGTAATTTGACTATGGGAAGCAATTCATTGATTTAAAAAGTAAAATTATTGACTTTAATTGTTGTGGCATGTCCATGGACGACAGTATCCACTTACCATCAGGTGGACTGTACGCTCGTGCTGTCACCTTTTTTCCTATAAAAAAAACCATTTCAGTAGTATTAGTCATAATTGAGTATGGTGTATAATCGGGGGCGGACTGTGGATTTGGGGGACCCTGGGCTAATTCTACTTGGGGGCCTACCTAATTAATCAAACCAATTGCCATTTTGTCAAAAAACTGTTTTCTATAATTGGCACTCTAATGGTTTTTCTAATATTTTATAAATTCACAATATTGTCCATTGACTTCAATGGGGTCTGGGGGCCCTTTATATCCACGGGGCCCCGGGCTGCAGCCCAAACAGTCCATAGGTATATAGATCCGCCCCTGTTTTAAGTACTTGTATAGTACAAAGACAAACGATAAGTACATATATTTTTTTAAGTTTTTCTGAAAATGATCCACGTCTTACCTCTCTAGAAGACAATCCTTCACCCCAAGTTTGCAGCAAGTTACGCAACTGTCGCGCTGGCAGCACTCCCCTCTTGTCGGTGTCGCCGGCTTTGAACGCGTTTACCACCTGCACAGAGCAATTCACAGTAACCAGATGCAGCAATGTGGTAAGATATCAATTGGTTCTATATTGTATTGAATTATATCGTTCCAGGTCGAAGTTCAGCTGAAATACTAGAAAAAGATCTATAATTATAATAATCCATACTTAACCCAGTGCAGATTGGTGGATGTACAGGTTCCGGTATTAAATACTTTTAATTCAGCCCTTTCAGTATCTTCTGCCAGACAAAACTCTTCATGAACATCATGAGGGATGTATGGCCTTAAAACGCCACAGTTTTGCGACGCGGCTGTAATGTGCGTTGTCGCAGTTTTGCAGTGCGACGCGGCTGTAATGTGCGTTGTCGCAGTTTTGCAGTGCGACGCGCTGCGGCTGTAATGTCCGCAAGCATTTATGGCCACTTTTCCTTTTTGGGGGTTGCATGCAGTACCACTGTATGTTGATATTACTAACCTCATTAGGTAGATTTTCAGCCCGCGAATGTATGTGCATCACCTCCAAAAAATCAGCAAACGACATCTTACCACCCTTGCCTTTCAAGTACCCTGCAACAAATAACAACTTATTTTTTTAAATATGTGACAGACAGGTAGGAGAGGAGAATGAGAGTCATAATATTGGATTTAGAATAGCGCATCTCTTTCCGTGGGTGTTGCAAAAGGCGACTAATGGATAACTAACCTTAACATAGTGGACTCGCCTACCATTTGAGCAGGAGATGTTTTAAGGCCATACATCCCTTGTGCACAAAACCATGTGTCCAACAGTGGACGACATAGGGGCTGGTTCGTTTTTAAAAATTGTTTAATAAAGTGGTATTAACCTAAGTGTATCTTATTGTAAGGTGATGAGTTCCTTCAACGTGTACCACTAACCTTCCTTTAGTTTTTTATTAAGGTTATTTCACATTTTTTTGTATTTATAACTAGCTTGGCAGTGAAGGAAAACATGGTGAGGAAATCCACACACCCAAGTTATAAAACTCAACTATGCCCACATGTTGGATCATGGCCCGAAACCCATTCATGAATAATAGGGAAATGTGAAATTATTTACCCGTTAGCTCTTGTATGGTGGGACTCATTCCAAGTGACCTCATGACCACCGTCAACTCATCCAGCGATGTGATCTGCCCAGACCTCGCGAACAAGTAAAAGCACTCACGGAATTCTGCAAGAATCAATAATTGTTTTTTTTTTTTTATAAAGAAAGAATTAGAAAATAGAGATCACTTGAAAATAATGTAATAAATCAAATCATTGTGGACCATAGGTTGATAAGTTGTCATGTTTAAAATTTATATAGCACCGCCATGTCCCGACCTATGGGCATACAAAAATTATATACAAGTGAACAACAATCTTACATCTAAAGTTTTACAAAAATATCAACAATTTATATTTTTCTTATTTATTATAATATAATTATAATTATATTTATTATAATTTATATTTATTATTATTCATCATTATTTATTTTTTATACCGTCACTTAAATACATACATATATAAATAAATATACATACAAGTAGTACACATAGTATAGGAGGGTGAATCGAAAGTTCTTAGAATCGCCATTGAAACACAAAAAAATTGAAATAACATTTCATTTCTCTACGTAATCTCCTTGCAACTCAATATATTTTAGTAAGTTTTTCTAATTTCCTTATTCCTTCCAAAAAAAAAAAAAACATTATTTTCTTGAGTCTCAAAAAACTCCTCTAGGGCAGCCATAACCGCATGATGATCATCAAATTGGACATAAGTGAAAATCACCGGTAATTGACCGACCAATTGGTGCAGTTGGTAGTGACCCTGCTTGCTATGCAAAAGGTCCCGGGTTCAATCCGAGCCGTATATACATTTGTTTTTAAAAAAAAGACATTTATGTTTGGGTCAAGGTGCGAGTTTGTGTTTGTCTTTGTATGTGTCTCTGGACCCACGACACAGGGAATCCTAGTGGGCCATTGAGCCGAATGTGTGAGGCCGAAGATGCTTTTTTTTTGGTTAAGGTGGCCGAAGCCGGAGCTTCGGTCAGCCTTTAGTCTTTATTAAAAACATTATAGATGAGTGTAAGAATGTTACAATTATGGCGAGAATGAATAACTAACAAACAATAGGTGAATAGGTCAAAAATAAAGGGAATAATCAAGTTTTGGAGACACTCAAGTTGATTCAGTTATTCAGTGGCATCTAGAAAGCATACATCAGCATAATCAATAATTGGAAGGAGAGTTTGAGCAACATTAGTCTTGGCTTTAATAAAGAGAGCACTAAAGATGTTTCAGAGAGTGGTTAGAATAATGAAATTTTTTGCTGATGTCATTGATGGGACAGTCCCATGACAGATTATTATCAAATATAATACCCAAATTCTTAGCGAAGATGATTAGCTGTATCTGTACATTGTCATATAGTATAGGTGGTATATATATATATATTTTTAATACTAGTGGGTGGACGAGCAAGCAATTAAAAAATAACAATTGTTCCCACCAACATTATACTAAAATATGCCAACAATGACCTTAAACTATTTAAGCATTGCAATACTTTACCCCTTCATATTAAAAGCACATATAATATATTAAAAGAACAATATTTCAATACCAAAATTCAAATGTTAATATCACATCCTACAGTTACTCGTAGTATAACGCATAAGCATTTGGTAACCAAGCCGTGAACAATATATACGGTCAGCGGACCAGCGCTTACTCTGTTCCCAGGTTAATAAATGAATTAGATCCTAAATTTAAAAAAGATATCAGGGAAAATAATTTAAAATATCAATTAAGAACATATTTCTTGTCCAAATTATAATTTGTTCACTGCTCACAGGTAGGTTTTTAATGTCTCCACTACTGATTCCAGCAGTACTTGTATCTTAGACAAATCTGTATGGTTTATTAGATACAATTATGTTAGCTATATACTTAATCTTTGTAAAATTGTTAATAATAAAAAAAAAGCCGTCCTACGTGATGGTAAGTGTTACCGCCGCCCATGGACACCTGCAACACCAGGGGGTATGCGGGCGCGCCGCCGACCTTGCAAAATCCTATTCACAGCTCCCTTGAAGAACCCCATATCGGAGCTTAATGGAAAGACCTCTTGAGGCAGTTCGTTCCACAGCCTACGGGTTCGCGGTATAAAGTAATTTTTGGACCTAGTTCTTGTTAGAAAGATCTAAACGATCATACATATATTTACTGCCAATAATCAAAGTTTTAGACTTTGCAGGGTTCTTCTTTCTAGAACTAAATCAACAACTGCTAAAACACCTCATTCAAACTCATTTTACTAGATAAAAAGTAAAACAAACTTTTTAAAAGTTGCAATAAATGGTTTGTTTTGTTAACATGTTCACTACACCTATTTTGTTAGAAAAATTAGTGCTGTGGAGTGTAAGCGGAATAAGTGTAATCAAGATGTGGAATAAGTGTAATTAGTGTAAGCGGGGGCTTAAGATTGACAAGTCAAACAACAAATTCATTTGTTCCTAGGATTATCCAAAAATGCATCAGCCTATATCCAGCAATGGAGAGACAGGCTGATGGTATGGTATACATCAGTCAAAATACAAAAATGATTTGGGCTTTGACTAAGAGACCTTGTCAATCCTCAGGTTTGACCATCAAACCTAAGAGCGATCATGCGTCATCCTTTGACTATAACACATACAACAAAATTGAATAGAAAACTGCAAGTAGTACAGATGAATTGAGAAAATAAACCACTAATACTGTATAAAATGATGTTCCCGAAGCAATCTTTTAAGTCTGTTTTCATTGGCATTTTTATTGTTTCAATACTTTATCTTGTTGTATACTTTCTCAAGAACTAGAGCGTTATCAGAAAAATGAGATCATTCATTACATTACCATCGATATCTTGTTCTTTGAAGTAACGTGCCTGTAATGAAACAATACATAATTATACAGTTATCAATACTAATTTGGGTAATTTAACGACCAATAAACAATTTAAATTACCATTAATAAAAGAAAAGTAAACAAAAACAGCTGAAAGAACTGGAGTTGGGGGATTTCTTGATATTTGACAGTGACACGTGAAATGTGCTGATAGTGTCCATAGAGAAATTAGTAATTTTTACAAAAATGAATACGGTAATATTAGGACGCATTGCTACAGACTAATGCGCATAACATTATGAACGGAGACCTATCACTTTCGGCGATGGAGTCTCATAATAAAAATTAAAGGCATAAAAATGCACGCTTATTAATAAAAAATTGTTATATTACCGTTTTTGGCGTCTCAAATAGACACAATTTTATTACCCGTGTATTTTTAAGAGCCTTACACACCGCGCGTTTCTGACGTTCTTAAAATTACAAATGTTATCTAAAAATAATTATGTGTCCTATATTGATTATTTTTATGGATCATTTCAGTAATCATTTAGTTGTAGGCAATATGAATAATTTAACAATATATTTATTTTACATTTATTTTTATCTTAAGTCAATCGTTATGTATTATAGCATCGATCGATTCGTGCAGAAACGAAATTTTAGTGACGGATCAGCTGACAGCTATCAAGGTATTGTCCATATTTTTCCATGGTGTAATTACTAAATTCTGTAAATTATTACATAAATCACCTTTTCTAACACGTACATAGTAATTAATTCTGTAATAACACGTTGATTTAAATTTTTTTTTACTAATGGAATTCCTATATTACAGTAAGTACACAGGCGATGTTAATTTAATTTATTATAATAGCTATATATCGTTTCTGTTACTTATTTTTAAATAGGCTTATTCTTTGCCTTGTCCAGATAATACGATTGTTATAGAGTCAAAATATATATAATAAATTATATGCATTACATATAGAGGTTACCATTTCTTTCATTTACAAAGTGCAATCAACTTAACTGCACTAATTATATATTTTTGTATGTCAAACAATAATATGTTTGTATATAACACCAGTAGGACAAGTTTTTGTTCAATTACACACAATGTGCAGTTTTCAAAGTCACCTTACATTTTATTTGTTTTGTTTCATTCAACTTTATTTGGAGCCAGTCTACTTAGACATTTTATAGCATTATTACAGATACATTGAAAAAATAACTATACATTGAATCACAATTCTGATTATATATAAAACAATAGTTTTATGATAGTCTTATGTACCACTACTGCAGGGCAAAAACCTCTTGTGTGCCACAATGTCCTATCCAGTGTAATTTATAGAAAATTAATAATTGATATGATTAACTATGTTTCCATGATCTGCCTAATTGCTTGCCTACCTGAAATAACTACCAACTATTGATTGATGTTTTTATATATACTTAATTTCTTGTAACGAGACCTTTCAGTATCCACTGCTGGATGGACCGTTCCCAGTAGTCTTACCAGATAGTTCTACTAGTAAGACTATTGGTAAAAAAAATCCCATTAATTATGGTAAGACTATGCTGATCTTAATTTGTTCTCAGCAGTCTTACCAAAAATAAACTAAAACTAGAATAGACAATGATAAATGGCAAACCAAGAAACTAAATTAAAAAAAAACAGACATTTAAAAGGAAAATTTTGTTAGCTAAAAAGAAAATATCTAGTAAGACTACTGGAATTCTTTATTCCCTATGTATCTCCCATATGTACGTACGGAACCTATCCCCCGCGAATAAGGAGCTTTGACTGACTGTGCTTTGATAATACTGTCTTGCCCTGTAAGATGCGCATCTTACAGGGCGAGACAGTATACACTTAACACTAGGTGGACTGTTAGTTTGGAAAATAAAACTATGCCACCAGACAGACCTGGCGGTTAGAATACTCAGAATTTAAAAAAAAAATATTGTTAATATTATGGCTTTAATAGGTTAAGAAGGTATGGGCCGAATCTTGTTTTTCCAGCCAGTTCTTGAACAGCATCACAGAATCTGCTTCTATAAACATTTTCTAGCAACTGGTTACACTCAACTAAATGTTTCAATATAATATGTTTAATTTATAGGAATCATACTAATAAAGAGGAAAGATTTGTATTTTTGTATGTTTGTAACGAATAAACTCAAAAACTACTGGACCGATTTCAAAGATTCTTTCAGCATTAGAATGCTACATTATCCCTGAGTAACATAGGCTATATTTATTACTAGAAAAAATTAGGGATCCCTCAAAATAAAATGGCTATATTTTATTTTGAAATTTTGAAAAAAAAAAATCTTATTAACCGAAGCGAAGCTATATAATTTTATATATAATTATTAATTATATAATTTAATATAAATGAATATTTGGTTTATATCTTATGTCCTATTATCTGACCTCAAAATTGATGAATAAAAATACCAAATTTGTGCAATAAGTTAATAACCATTATCAGTTAATAGCCCTTGATCTCTAGAATGAACAGACAGTGACCTCACACTAGGTAATTACAATAGATAATATCAATCAGTCAGTCAAAGCTCTGTCAAGTATCCCTACAGAAAAAGTATCACTACATTTTGGTATAGAGTACTTTTTGTTTCATACTGATGCTTTATATACTATATGGCAGTATCATATCAAAATTAATAATCAATACTTTTAATATTACTCATAAGGATAGTATGCAGGGTCGGAATAATACGGGGTGGGGGAGGGGGCTCGTTGACGTGCTATAGTCCAGGCCCCCTCAGTCTAGACTAGAGGGCCCATGTGAACAATTGTACAAAACGATTTACACAAGTAAGGCGAATGAAACAAACAGTTTAAGAATTTGAGCTCAAGAGAGCCCAGTCCCCTGTGGGATTGCAGCATCAATCCCCTCCCTCCTCCCTTGCACCCTCCTCCTCCGTCACTATGATTTATTAATTCAGCTTTTATAATCATGAATTATCATTTATATTTTCAGGATTAGGGGACATTTAAATAAAATGTATAACTAAAAAAAATAAACCATGGAAGAACCTCCTAGAAAACACAATATATGTAAAACATATAGCAACTATTTGAAAAATATTTAATAGAAAAATAGCCTATTTAGAGATCTCTAGTCTAATTCTGTTATTTAAAAATATACATTATTTATTTTTTTATAAACTGTGAGAAGTTGTTGAAATTCCATTTTTATTTTGTATAATTATAATGGTAATGTCATAGACAAGATTTTTATTGTTGACAGTTATAAAAAGATATAGTGACCAAAGAGTTTGTAAATATAGCGATAAAATCGTATTGACGTAGATGTTAGGCTTATGGAATATCGCTAGTAAAGACAAGGATAGAAGTAGCGCGGGAGAGAGAGACGCAGTGATAATGGCCGCGACTATGGTGGAAACGCCCCCACCACAGCTGATTACCACAATAGAATGGAGTATGATGGACAAAAGCAAATTTTTCCCGCTGTACACACTGAGCAGTTTTGCAGGTAAAAATAGGGTATTGAAACATGCTGATAATAATATTTTTTTTTAATTTAAATTAAAGTTTTTTTGTTGTGATTTTTTTATAAGTACACCATCATAATTTTGAAACTACTGAACCGATTCGACCGTCTACAAACTTAATCGACATAAGCCCAAATTATAATTATGACAAATTTCATTTTGATCTATTTTGAGTTTGGCTCGTCAGTCTTGGAAGGCAACTGTGCTGACCATTACACTTTGGCCATGTGGTGTCGCGTGGCTATAGAATCCATCTCTCCGCCATCTCTTAACGTGGGTGTCGACTACTAAGGAATAACCAAGCCGCTGTCACAAGCTCTGAGGATCTACACCATCTTTACAAGAGTGTACTTGCCAACCCACTTGCTCAGCGAGATCGCCATACATCCCCTGTGCACGATACAATGTGCATGAGGATGTCCAGACTATATGAGGCCTGGTTACGGTTACCTAAATGATTATTCCAATAATTCCAGTTCGCTGTGCCCTATACCCTCTAACATTGGTGAAGACTCAGATCCAGGTGCAGCGCAAGAAAGAAGCATATGATGGAGTTACTGATGCTATTAGAAAGATATACCACAATGAAGGCGTTTCTGGACTTTATAGAGGGTTCTGGCTGTCTAGTGTAAGTATAAACCATAGATATACACAGCGCAACTTCGTGAAAATTGTATGTAAACCGCGCGTGTCGCCTCACGGATACATTGTACGGAAGGAAAACCACTCGCCGATGAAATGAAACATCTCCCTTGACTCAGTTTAACGCTGAAGACGAATTTTTGCAATTGCATGTAGTGAAATTTGGCATTTTCGTGTTTTGTAACAACTTTCTAGCAAAACCTGGTCCGAGCAGTGCGAAAAGTAGGTGCTTAGCGCCAACTTTGGACATCTATCCCTCTATATCTGTGGTATAAATCATACATTATGTTGTGCATAGCTTTTAAGTATGTATTTAAATATGTTATATTTTAAAAATGATGTAACAGCTCCGCAAATAAATAAAAAAAATATCAAATGGACCTTATTGTTGATATGGACTTACTGACATCACTTAACAAGTACAAAGCTTGATTGTCCGCCCACTCATCTATATAAAAAAAATTCGTTGTTTTGAGATTCCGTTTATAAAGAGTTAAATAAAAAATGGCTGCACCCTCTTGATACTAAATTTTTATCATTAAAACTAACAACTAGTATCTAGGATTTTTTTTGAACATTCCCTAAAAAGTTAACTTTTTCGTCGCGCTTCTTTTGTATTCATTGTCAAACGCACCGCTCACTTGCAATTTCTCTTTCTCAACAATTAGTGTTGCATAGTTTTTCACATCACAGAGTAGATTACTTTTAAATGGAGCCTCCGGGCACATTACCTTTGTCATCGCAGACTTAGCGCTTTTGTATTTGTATGTATATATTCTTGTGCTCTAAGATGTTGGTCGAGTCTATTTTTTAATTGATTAATGTTCTCAGATGATATGGCTTAGGTACGCCATTCTTTTGATTGACCACTCTATTTGCATTGAAGTGATAGTAAGGCTTTATGTCGCACAAATTCTTTGTAGCCTTAACTCTATGGTACTCTATGGTTGTCGTTTCGTAAATATATATATTTATGATGTGTGAATGTGTATTTATTTATTATGATATATATCTATGTATGTTATTATACATATTAATTCACCCTGTTTGTCGTTTAAGTTATATATTTATACCTCTCATTGCACCTCGCAATGTATCTCTCTGATCAACGAAAGGGGTTAAGAACGCCCTAATAGAATACCTCAAGGCTAAACTTGCCTTTTGTACCATAATGTGTAATAAAGTTTATTTTTAATAAAAAATAACACGCTTTTAGGTAACACAGTTTTTTTACATTACAATTGTGTTGATTTTTAGAAAAACTTACAACAAAAGTTAATTTAATTTTTACGAAAGGGATTCAATGTTTTTTTTTTTTATATATCTACTAGTGGGCGGACGAGCAAGCGGTCCCACGTGATGTTAAGTGTTACCGCCGCCCGTGGACACCTGCAACACCAGGGGGCGTGCGGGCGCGCCGCCGACCTTGCAAAAACCCATTCACAGCTCTCTTGAAGAACCCCATATCGTAGCTTAATGGAAATTGTTTATTAATCCCTGTTAAATATTTATTATTTTCGTATTATTCTATTTATTTTTTTAATAAATCCTTATGAATTATTGACAATGTTATTGTTTGTACAGTTTCAGATAATATCAGGTGTATTCTATATCTCAACATACGAAGGTGTCAGACATGAATTGGGAAAATACGAAATCAGTCCCAGAATGAAGGTAATGGCTGTTACACGATTAATCCTTCTTTAATTTTGCAGACTGATGAAAAATTGACGTAAATCGATAATGGTTTAACAATAAATGATCATCGTGATAAGATCAATAATATCATCATAATAAAATCAATAATCAGTGTTGCTACACTCAGTTGGAAAACCGATTGTCTGACGACATCGTGAATTTGAGAAAACTATTTTAAAGTTTGACGACTAGAACAGTTTTTTTTCGACTATCAATCAGTTTGAATAGAGAAAAATACATTTTTGTATTCCGTGCCAAAAATTGAAGAAAAACTTGAGTATGAAACAAAAATGAAAGAATAGAAAATTGAACATAATAGGATTTAATCTTTTCTCTATCAATATCTGCAATCGTAGCAGAAAACCGATTTTACCAGTTCGTTGGAGCTAAAAAAGCTGAATCTTTTGGTATATTTGGTATTTCTGGCTCCCACGATACATGATGTCCCAGTTCGGGGTCCCAGAGTTTTATTTAATTCATATTTAATTTAAAGGATGTGGAAGAGATGCGTTTTGAAATGTTTAGACTTAAAAATGATGAATTACTAAGGAAACTCGACACGCACATTAATCCTCTACCCTTAGCCTGCTCTCAACCACCGAAGGTTAGCTGGAATAAAATGCTATATAGCATTAAGTTCGCCTTTGTACACACATTTTGGTGCAATAAAGAATTTATCTATCTATCTAATGCTAATGGCACCATTGCCCTATAGGAAAAAAAATTGCATGTGTCACTTTCTAAAGATGAGTGTGTTATCTCTCTCGCACCTAAATAAACTGTGTCCATCTATTTCAGTCGTTCATAGGCGGCGGGTGCGCGTCTCTGGTGGGACAGTCCATAATAGTGCCGTTTGACGTGCTCAGTCAACATCTGATGGTGTTGGGATTAGTTAAAGGAAGGGGAACCGGTGGGAGGAATCTGGTGAGAGGTTTTATAACATTTGGCATTTACTCGATATGTCACATTAAGCATCTGATAATATGAATAACTAGCGACCCGCCCTCGCTTCGCTTCGGTTTATAAGTTCTTTTTTCAAAATGTCAAAATAAAATATAGCCTATATTAGACACGGATAATGTGGCTTCCTATTTGTGAAATAATTTTTGAAATCTGTTCAGTAGTTCCACGAGATTACCCCCAACATACCTACAAACACACAATTTTACCTCTTTATTATATTAGTATAGATATACAATATTTTGTGGTCATATTAATGTTAAATCAAATTTTAATTTATAATTAGCGCCGTACGCGCATGTGGTACATTACAAACTATCATACCAACGTGCCTACTTGAAAGCTCTCTTCACTTGTAATTATCAAAATGAATAGATATGTCACATCATTCATTCTATATGTCACATTACTCATTCTCTATTGACATACTCTTTCAATATGTCACATTACTCATTCTGTATTGACATACTCTTTAATTATGTCACATTACTCATTATGTATTGATATACTCTTTCAATATGTCACATTACTCATTCTGTATTGACATACTCTTTCAATATGTCACATTACTCATTCTGTATTGACATACTCTTTCAATATGTCACATTACTCATTCTGTATTGACATACTCTTTCAATATGTCACATTACTCATTTTGTATTGACATACTCTTTCAATATGTCACATTACTCATTTTGTATTGACATACTCTTTCAATATGTCACATTACTCATTCTGTATTGACATATTCATTTGATTGAACATTCATAAGAATAGCGACTTTCTTATAACGTCGAAATTTTTAATTGTATCCCAGAAACTCAATCCCCTCGGGTTGAATTTGGACAAAGGTGTGTCCAAAGCAGCCTTAGCTCGGGAAGTAGCGGTTCGCGTGTACCAAAAACACGGGGTTCTGGGATACTACCGCGGGTACGCGGCTTCACTTGCCGCTTATGTACCAAATTCAGCACTCTGGTGGGGACTGTATACAGCGTATCAAGGTAAGTGTACTGGCGATGATATTTATTATTGTGTAACAGGCGAGCGGCATGTCTGCTGGTATGCCTGTATCTTGTGTTACAAGTGTTGCCATATCTCGGTCACCTGGAAGCCATTTGTTAAGTCTGTTCTGGAAACTGTTTATAGTTGGCAATTCAATGATTTCTCGTGGTAACTTCATCCATATGTCCAAAACCTGTTACTGGAAATGTTAAGGGCTGCTTTTGTGGTGGCCAGTGTTTTATCTAATTTTAAATACATATTTGATCGATGCAATGGTTTTAGGTTATGATTATAATTGTGCCAACAATGTTGGCATGTATCCCAGATGTCTATGGACGGCAGTATCCACATACCATCAGGTCGACTGTATGCTCATTTGCCGCCCCTTTTCTATAAAAAAAATATGTTTATCGGTTTTTTTATATTAAAGAAAACAGACGGTCAAGCGGCCTACATGATGGTAAGTGGCTACCATCGCCCATGGCCACCTGAAACACGAGAAGGTATGCGGCTGCGATGTTGACCTCGCAGTATCCTGTTCACGATCACTCGCACAATGACCAATTTCGGTAAACGCAAAACGACCAATATGCAGAATGACCAAAAATCATTCCTATCTTTATTCCCATTTATTCATTATTCCCATTGTGTACTGGTCATTATTCCCATTGAGCGTATTGGTCATTATTCCCATTGAGCGTATTGGTCATTATTCCCATTGAGCGTATTGGTCATTATTCCCATTGAGCGTATTGGTCATTATGCGTCGCACCCGTCACAGTATTGGTCGCAGCTTTCTTAAAGAACCCCAAGTCGTAGCTCAGGGGAAAGTTCTCTTGAAGTAGTTCGTTCAGGCTACACCGGTTTAAACAAAGTATTAATAATCAGCGACCCGCCCTCACATAGCTACGGATTTTTTTTTGTTTTCAAAATATCGAAATAAAATATAGCCTATATTAGACACGGATAATGTAGCAGCCTATTTGTGAAAGAATTTTTGATATCGGTTCAGTAGTTCCAGAGATTACCCCCAACATACAAACAAACAAACACACAATTTTACCTCTTTATTATATTAGTACAGATTAAACAAAACAAGTTGTGTGATTGTATGAAACGTTTGCAACAGACGAACTGCTCCGGATATGTCCCACATGGATCTCCCACTTGCTGATCCAGTGTGTAGCGGGCACGCTCGGTGGATTTACCACAACCGTACTAACGAACCCGCTGGATATAGTACGAGCGAGATTACAGGTACGTCAGATTTTTTTTCTTCATATATATGGCAATGGTGCAATTGGCACATTCTGCCGGTGTTAAGATTTTCTTCGTAATAATAAACAATTTCAAAGTAAAACGTATCCTGTCAAAGTAAGTCGGGAGTCGCTCAGTAAAGTGGTAGTAGGTTTACTGAGGACAGAAGAGGACTCCTTGGAAGCGCGCGGAAACAGTCGCACGCTTTTATTTGATCATCACAAACAGCACACACGAACACTTTGAAGTTTAATACACTATTAAACCAGAGAATACAATTTTTACAATAATCAAACGAAAACTCAACTTCCATCGCACATCGTACAGGGCGTGAAATATAAAACAGTTTAAACGACTTTCTTAAACCGATGCGATATATTATTATAATGTATTATACATAGGGCACATTTTTTCTCAAAGTACAGTGTCTACACGGCGCCTACGCACACTTCGCGCCGGTGTACACATGTAGGTGTCCAATATTAGCGGTTCCATTTGCAGCCGTTTTGTGAATGTAACGACAGTACACACGGGGCGTCGCCAGCCAATGGGCCCGGGGGAGGCAAGATGGGAGAGAGAGAGGAATTTTTTCGGAAGGGGGGAAGGGGGGGCAACTACTACCCCCCCCCCCCCGCGACGCCCTTGCAGTAAGAGATAAGTGAAGGGGGAAAATATAAAGTTCAGAACAAACTCGTAAAACATAAGTTGTTATTTGTCACGAAAGAAATTACATGTTGAGAGTTTCACTCTGTATACAGTGTGTCCAATTATTACCCCAAGTCTGTATTCATTAACATTTTCCCAAATTGTTCATTCGTTTCATCGTTTTGAATGTTAACGAGATTTTTTGTAATTTTTCAACACACTGTAGTTTTTAGTAATAAATAAAAAAAAAATGGCGAACCTGTCCATTGTTTTTTTGTTGCCTTCGAAACTTTTGAGAGCTGTCAAACATGTGCACGTAAACTCGTAGTGTATTTGCAATAAACATTGCTTTTTATTGCAGGTGGAAGGCGTGGGTTCAATGAAAAAGGTGTTTTTAGACTTATGGCGGGAAGAAGGATTTACGGGTGTATACTGCAAAGGTCTCTCCGCGAGACTAGTTCAGTCCGCTTGCTTCTCTTTCAGTATCATTCTAGGGTATGAGAGTATCAAACGGGTGTCGCTCAGCGAACAGTACCGACCTCACGTGCGCTGGTAACAAATACAATAATTTAAACTTGTCACATTGTTTTATTTACAATCCTTTATTTGTTTCTAATAACTGTAGGTTTACAACTATTGTTGTAAAATGAGCACTTAACGCTCGACGAGAATGAGCACTATCGCACAACGCTGAGTGAGAGCTAATGGACCTTTAAATAAACTCTGTGAGTTCTAAAAAGTTAAGAACTGGTCTGTTTCAGATACAAATATATAAGCCACGCTGGCCATGTGGATAGGCGAGTCCACTCTTTTAGAGATGGCGTAGTTCCTCAGGGGTTGTGGTAGCCGCTTTATCACCGAGATTCCGTTATCATACGAGTAAATTAGTCACCAAAATTATTTATCTATATAAATAAAAATGTAGACGTTCGTTTGTTCAAAATCTTTAATCTCCGAAAGTTCTTCACCGATTGCTTTGAAATTTTGACACGACGTTGCATTCGAATACGCGCGTTTTTCTATACCTATCACAGTGTAAGCGCCATCTGTTGGGCACCCACAGCAACGCGTGGCCGGGCACAGTTAGTATTTAATAAAAATCATGAAATAGATTTTTAGTATACATACCGATTGACATATTAAATATTTTATACTATTTTTGTAGGACCTTATACAATGTGTCACTGAAATAAACCCTTCTAACACTTTCTAAACTTATTCCTAAATCTTCAAAGGGTTAGTAATAGGTGGTCATAAACACAAATGGCCTATGATAGCAGTGGCCTAAACACGAATGGCCTATGATAGCAAGTGGCCTAAACACGAATGGCCTATGATAGCAGTGGCCTAAACACAAATGGCCTATGATAGCAGTGGCCTAAACACGAATGGCCTATGGTATGATAGCAAGTGGCCTAAACACGAATGGCCTATGATAGCAGTGGCCTAAACACGAATGGCCTATGATAGCATGTGGCCTAAATACAAATGGCCTATGATAGCAGTGGCCTAAACACAAATGGCCTATGATAGCATGTGGCCTAAACACGAATGGCCTATGATAGCAAGTGGCCTAAACACGAATGGCCTATGATAGCAAGTGGCCTAAAAATCAAATCTATTTGTTATATTTATCAATTCATCTAAATTGCAGGTAATTATTTAATAAATAAGATGACAGTAAATCTACTGTCATCTTATTTATTTGCAGTGTGCGTTACTGCAGCTGGTCAATAGATAGTCAGATCGACACATTTGCCAATAATTCGTTAAGAATTGATAAATATAAGACGATTTGATTTTCAGAACAGTTGCTATGATGGACCACTTGCGTTTCTGAACACCTCATACTAACCAGTTTCCAGACCTATATAGTTCCCCACGCGGAAAGCCGCGGGGACTGCTAGTATGTATTACATATTTGTTGGGATGATAATATATTTTAGCAGTATATAAATAAAAGAAATCACTCGATATTGTTTATTTCATTAATCATCACATTTTTAGAAAAGGTGTTAGACACATACCTTGTGTCGTGCCAACAAGGCAGACAGCCGACAATTAATTGGTGGTCTGTCCAACGTTACTCTCCGAGTTAGTCTCTTTCTTCTTCTTCTTCTGTTCCAACATCGCTCTACACCTTTTGTGCTTCGTCTTGTGCGTATATAACGCGCCGGAGTAGCTAAAGGTCGCTCCACACGTTCCACAAACATAAGGCCGTCTCCCCGTGTGAGAGTTCATGTGTTGTGTCAACAGGATTTTTGTCTGTCAATATACCATTTGATATTTTAAAAAAAACAGACATATTTATTGCAATATTTGATCAGACGTTAGAGCATGTTTCTATTTAAAACAGAAACTTGAAACGAAACTATAACTAAGGCCAATCGGTGACGACCGTTATGACGTTTGAATGCCCATGAAGTTTCGTAATTACTGTTCCCGTTTTTCTTAGCGTATAATTTGAAATTCGGAACGACTTACTAGGGATGGGCATTGTTTGCCGACATGTTTTGATAAGTTCGAGAATCGTAAACTGTTTTGATAGAAATTGCCTCGTGATGTGCAGTCTTTTCTCGACTTAATTGCGGAGTGAACGAAACTACGTTTTTATTATTTGCAATTTTGTTTTTATTTTAGTCGTTGGCACGTTTATTTTAAAAAAAATCAACATCCATTTTTAATTTTAAACTAATAATTTTCAGTTATTTATTGAATTGAATGGTTTATGTAGGTCACAGGAAATATAGGTACCTACTCACTGGTCACATTTTTATCGATAAGAAACGCAAGTCATGTAACATCACTATCGGTAGCTGTCATAGTGGTCATAACCGGTTGGCCTTAGTATGGAAAATTTTAATCATAGTCAACGGAGTCGATATCGACAATAAGGTATTTTCCTCAGATAACGTTACAAATAAATATTCATATTATATGTACATAAAAATCGACAGCACGTGCCTTTCGGAAAATTACATTATTTTCGTGTTTTTGAAAAAAAAAAATTGGCTCATTTATGGACTTTACGTTGTGTAAGAGTTCCAATCACTATCGTACGCCTCTCGGTGATGTAGGTCACTTTCTGTGAACGTCACATTCTGACTAGGTCACTTCCAGAGTACCTACGTCATGCATCTGTGCAGTCTATTACAATAATTATATATTTAGTTTTTTATGGTATAACTACCCTATAATGCCACAGCCCCATCCCATCCCTCCCCATTTTTCGAATTCTTTCTCCAATTTCCATATCTCGAAGGTGGGCAGCGCATCGGCGAGCGTGCCAACGTTTGTCATTTTGGAGTAATTTTGACATGTGTTGCGGATGTCCATAAACGACTTTTAACTTACGACTATTATTTCCACATGAAAAATAAAAACAATTAACTGCTTTATTGCCATTTTGAGAATTTGTCATTATGAGAACTTGCCGTTTTGAGAACTCGTCATCTTAAGAATTTGCCATTTTGAGTATTGTACATTTTGCTAGTAAATCAAAAGAAAGCTCACCGTGAATGTCTGTCCGCACACGTTGCACATGAAGTTCTTCGGTTGTACATATCCCTCGTGCACACGGCGTACGTGCGTACGTAGCCGTACACGCGTTTTGAAACTCTGCAAGTATTTAATTTCTCACATTAGAACGCCCCCTCAATGTTTATTTATTTATTTAAATTAGGCTTCGCAACTGTAGTTCATACGGCAACATTGTATTACTACATTACGTATGGTATGCCCCTTACTTCACATGGTATATAGACAACTCCATCTAATTATTTAAAAGAAATGTGAATTTTAAATTTAATATAATTTTATTATTGAATTTCATGTTATTCACTCAAAAGCTGTTTTATCGTCTGTTCCCACTGGTTACCGTCTGTCGTCCCCACTGGGAACAGCCGGGGAAAACACTTCCCGATCGTTCCTAGTAGCAACAAATGACACAAAATTATTCCCGTTTGTTGCGCTACTTTTTATTGTATATAAACAGTTATTACAAGTTTTTTTTTATAGAAAGAAGGTGGCAAACGAGCATACAGTCCACCTGGTGGTAAGTGGATACTGTCGCCCATAGACATCCGCGATACATGCCAACGTTAGTCCGTTAGCCCCCGGATGCGCCGCCTGCCTTTGTTGATGAAAGAATGGATTTGAAGAAAGGGTTGGGGACGTGGGAAGGGATAGGATGGGAATGGGCTCTGGTACATCTCACTCACTACCGAAACACGTACATACATTGGGGATTATGATAAAGTGGGAAATGCAGTACATTTCAAGGTAGTATTCTGTGAGAGAGGGGTAACGAGGCCAAACGAGTGCGCCCAGCGGCTGTTGGATTGCAGCGTGCACTCTCCCCCTCCAGAAATGTGCAAATATCATGAAACGCCAGAATACAATAGGCGACCTTATCGCTAAGACGATCCCTTCCAGGCAACTTTAGGATAGAAAAAAATAAAAGGGATATAGATAGTGTAAAACGATTGAAATTTACAGATAGAACTATGTTATATCTCTACATCTGCATTCAATATTAATTTGTAAGAATCAAGGTTGACAAGAACTGAAAAATAAGGCAGAATTGTAGTCTCCTAAGAATCGACTAGAACAGATTAGAACCAAGATGACGGTGAGAGGAAATCACTTAGTAAAGGAAGAAACTAGGAAATTAATGTAGGCCAGTACAATGATTTCTAACTTGCCTTTTAAAACTAGACAGCGACTGAACATATCTATACATATAATAAAATTGTAACAGGCCGATGTCTGTACATTAAAGATATTGAAAAAAAACTAATATGGGGGGGGGGTCTTTATTAGAGCAACAGACGCCAATACAACAGTATTTAGAAATTTTGTCTGTCTGACTGTCTGTCTGTATGTTTGTACACGCATCACGCAAAAACTACTGCATGTCATTTCACCGATGTATTGCTAGAGGTTAAAATATAGGCTTCATTTTATCGCAGGAAAATATCTTATAGGTAAATATGAGGGCGGGTAGCTAGTTACAAATAAATTAAATAAGAGACATTACCTGGTCGCACATGTTACAAGGATGATTCAGTTTGTTGGAATGCACCGAGTCGATGTGATATGTTCGCTGTGTATTAGTTCTGAAACGCTTCCCACAGTGCGCACACGCAAACCTGGAAAAGATTTAATAGCAAAATTCTCAAAATGGCGAATGATTCTTAAAATGTCAAATTCTCAAAATGGTAAGTTCTTAAAATGGCATATTCTCAAAAATGACAACAAAATATATAGCATGCAAAATCTATAAGCATTACGGTGTAATTTGTTAATTTACATTCATTAAAATAGTTGATTTACACAGTCAGTCCCCTGGTGTTGCTGGTGTCCACGGCGGTAACACTTATCATCACGTGGGGCCGCTTGCTCGTCCGCCCACTTATATATTAAAAAAAAAGTCAAATAAGTTCAAAGACAATGTAATCATAAGGCTTGGAAAATATATAATTAATAAATAAAATGATATATCGGTCAAACTCAATATCCTAATTCATGTTAAATGTTCGTCATTTTAGATTAATGTTGCCATGTATCGCGGATGTCTATGGGCGACAATATCCATTTACCATCAGGTGGATTGTATGCTCGTCTGCCGCCTTCGTACATAAAAAAAAAAATTGAGTAGTCGAGTAAAATTATTTGAAAGTACCTAGTTGGGGGATGTTTTGCGCCATTCTAGATACTTAGTTTACTTTTTCAGTAATTTTAATCTACTAAAAAACAACGGGGAGTTAATTTATACTTAAAACACCCCAATAAACTTTAGCAATTTTTTTTTAAATTTCTTCCCGTTATCACAGGCTACAGGATGGGCAGGAAGGATTATAATAATAATTTTCCCCTTATGCCATACACTTCCCACTCAATGGGACTGAATGGGATGTAGGGTAGGGAATACAACGGGATAGGACCTGTACGACCTGTGTGACGTGAGCTGAAAAGAAAACTCACCTGAAATCCTGTTCCTTGACGTGCTTCAGATTGGTCCTTAGATGATTTTTGTAAGAATATAAGTCTTTGAACTGGATGCCGCATTCGACGCAGTAAGCACCTTCGTCTTCCTAGAGGAATATCATAGTAGAAGGCTTGATTGATCAGCACCAAAGACTCAACCATATATTTGTTTAGTAGCAAAATGTGCGATTCTCAAAATGACAAATGAATCTCAAAATGACAAATTATACTAAGAATCTACATTCTGCTCATGATTCAGAGTCAAATGACATATAAATGTTACGTATTTCTTTGCAAAGATATCAATTTATTGGACGTTTATTTAGCAAAGTTGTTTAAATAATTTGGTAAAAACTCTATATTTTTAAAGCTATCGCTAATGGTGTTTATATAAAATAAGAGTACATACTGTATCGTTGTGAACCTTCATATGTAACGTCAGTCCAGCTTTCCAGCGATACTTTTTCTTACATATTTTACATTCAAATATTGGTACGTTGCCCGAGTGGATACTGAAAACGATAATGTCGGTTATAAATTGAACGGGGGACGGCTGTAATGCATCACACAGCCGACAGGGAGCGCCCGACTGGTCGAGTTGGTACAGAAGACTTGTAACGTACCACATGTCGAGAGAGGTTCATGGAAGTGTGTGGGTGAGAATTGAGTTTAGTAGCAAAATGTACAATTCTCAAAATGGCAGGTTTTCAAAATGCCTACGGATATACATGAATATTAAAAAAAAAATATGTGTGATTTTTAAGTATCCATACTGAAATCACTTCGAAAAATAAGTTGTTGTCATTTTGAGAATTTGCTATTTTGAAAATCTGCCATTTTGAGTCACATTTGCCAATTTGAGAATTGCACTTTTTGCTACTAAACCGAGGGTTAGTCATTGGTCATCCATTGTGGTCACTATGCGAACTATGGGTTAGGGAAGGTGCGCGTAATTCCACAGTCACAGGGCGCACCCGATTGAGCCTACATACCCCACAGAAGACTACAGTAAAATATACTAAATTTCCTATCGCTACTCTATTTCCCTCAATGGAAGTAAGTTTTCGTAATATGTAAAATACGCTAGAGTCCATTCTATATAAGGTTTTACAGGGGAAAAAATTCAACTCTGACGAGGCGGTAAAAAACGCCTTCGGAGAATTTATCCCTCATCAACTTCCATTGAAATAGCAAAAGTGCATTGATAAATAGTGGACAATACTTCGATTAATTAAATATAAAATTTTCATACAAAAAATTTTCTTTTTTTTTTCATGTAATACTACAATTTAATACCCCCCGCGTCCTGGAGCAATAATTAAAAAAATTGCTTTCTATATTTGCCCAAATTATTTCTTAAATCGATTACACCAGATTGATATATTGTAAATTTTACAAATTCGTATAATGGTCGACTAGTAAGTGAGATTATGTACCTACTTAAAAATCGATATTGCATCGAACGAGTCACGTCCCCACGTGACCTTGACGCGTTCATCCCGGCGGATTCGCAATCCTCTTACATACTTTTAAAAATCCTTTTCTTTCTAGAATATAGGTAGTAATTCGGAGAGACATTGCGTCTCTCTGTGTGTTCTACCGCTTGTACAATGGGGAATGCTCTGAAGAATTGTTTAATTCCCACCTCGGGTTTCTACAACCGCACCTTCCGTCACAGAAGTGCGGTCCATCCGCATTTCCTCGATACGGAGGTGTCGGGACATTACTTTATACCGCGAACCCGTAGGCTGTGGAACGAACTGCCTCTCAAGAGGTCTTTCCATTAAGCTACGATATGGGGTTCTTCAAGAGAGCTGTGAATAGGATTTTGCTAGGTCGGCGGCGCGCCCGCATACCCCCCGGTGTTGCAGGTGTCCATGGGGGGCAAGTGTCCCCGCTTGCTCGTTCGCCCACTTGTCTATAAAAAAAAAAGTAGTTGACGGAAATACTTTGCGAAATATCTCCTGTCTGGCCGTTAGGGATACAAGACATATGTTATAAAACATATGTTGTAATTAATTATTATGATATTTAAATCAGTACTGTAACCAATGTTAAAATTTTAATGATTGTATACTAGCCGTGTGCTCGATGAGAAACCTCATCGGCAACATCTCAGGAACTTTTACACCATTAACCTCTCTCTGGCCGAGTGTCGAGCGCTATCAGTAATGGCGTGCCCTTTGTACGCCAGACGATTTCGCGCGTAGTTGTGCAATTAATAATAATTGTTTATGAAATTGAATTGTATTTATACAAAAATCGAATTAGTAGATGTTACTTTTTTTTTTAAGATAAATGTAATTTTTACGTGAAAAGCAGTGCACTATAATTTTTACGTAACCGTTCTGAAATCGTAAAATAAGTCAATCAAACTAATCAAGCACCAAATGAGTGCACGCTAACGTGCTCCGGCGTAACGGAGGTTAGGGAATGAATTTTCAAAAATCCTTTCTTAGTGCTCAGTGCTCACCTACGGTATATAAGGACCTCGTGTGCAAAGTTTCATGCTTCTAGAGTATTCTAGACTCACCGGTTTAGGCTGTGCTGTGTTGTCAGTCAGTCAGTGTTAGATTTTGATTAAGTAGATTACTTACAGGAGATGTGTGACGAGATGACATTTCGTAGTGAAATGTTTCCCGCAGAGATCGCAGGTCGCAATCGGTCCGTGTGCTTGGCGCTTGTGGCGACGATAATGAGGTATTGTACTGTACACAAATATAGCAATGAAAGTTTACAACATAGATATAGAGGGATAGACAACGCAAGCTATACGTCGCTGCGTGCCAGAAGTTGGCACTAAGCTCCTACGTCTCGCGCTGAGCGGTCAGTCTGTTTCGACCCGTGTCAATGTAGCCGAGTCAAGGCAGATGTTTCACCGGCGAGTAATTTCCCATCGCTACATTGTTCTCGTCACGTGACACGCGCGGCGACACATACAACTTACCTATGTCTATGTTAAGCAACAACTTCACGAACTTGCATTGTCTACCTATGTCTATGGTTTGTATCGCATGTTAGGCAATCAAAACTTTAATTTCGACTAATTCGACTACATTTCGGCTACGGGCGACCAGCTACAGTCTTTTAAATCTAGCTTGATTAGAATGACAGCTGTCAAATTGCCTCAAATAGTGCTGAGACAATAATGATCAAATCGAGATTAATGCGTTTATCGACCGAGTGTTATAATACAATTAAACAATACGCGCGTGTACATATGGCGAAAAACCTTTTGTGACTTTTATAGATGAATTTTGAACAAAATGCAACAGAATCCATTGTGTACCTAGTAAATAGAGAATAATGGGACCGTAGACCAATGAAATTAAAGGAAAGAAATGTGTACATTGGACTGTATAAATTTAATCACAAGATGGTGTACAGCGCCAATCAAGTGTCGACATCATGATCGGTGTCGACATCATCATCGGTGTCGACATCATCATCGGCGTCCCGAGGAACAATCCTGCAGATTAATAATGAATTCTTGATCACATAGATTACCAAAGTGAACATCGCGCTCCCAATTTTCTTTGATGATTTTCCGAGTCCTGTTCACCACCTATTGATGTTCTCACGATACATGTTCACATGCGCACCGCGCCCGTTTACTGCCTTTATACTGATTAATAAGCGTTACGAACGTGTCAGATAGAACATCAACGTTTATAAGTCTTGATTTATTCTCTAAAATATTTCTTTTTCTCGCTAGAACGGTTTTTCGATGTTTCAGGTCTTGCGTTATTTTGGTGACACGTTGTATATTCAACATCACTCAGATCATTGCCACAAAACAATGCCAAGTATTAGAAACGCCATCTATTATAAGTCCTTAAAAATTAAGTATCATACATTACATTAAATTATTGATTGACTCGTATGTGCATAACACTATCCACACTCGCTGAGGTCTTTGACCGCGTCCGCTTCTGTTAGTGTGTACGCGTAAGTAGGTATCAACTACGTATCGCGTTATGCACACACGAGTAAATTAATAAAATATTTTCCAATGTTTTTGTAGGAGCTTATAATTTATGAATTACACTCACGTGAACTGCTTCTCGCACTGGTTACAGTTGTGAACTTTCAATTGTCTAGTGGAGCACTCCTCGTAATGACGCAGCGCCGACATGGTCGTGAGACATTCCTTGGCACAGTTCGGACACACGTATACTCTGTAAAATACGTTTAAATATGTAAGAGAAAATGACCGATCAGTTCACTACACAACATAGTCGAAGAAATACTGCACATTATGACACACAATCTCTATCTAAATGGTTTACGACTCTCGAACTTGTACGTAGTAAGTCGCTCCCAACAGAATTTGTCTACGTTCTTTAAAGTACCGTATTTATGCACTAAGAAAAATTCTGGCAGTAAATACGCAACTTGATGAGCATTCAAACGTCATAGCAGTCCTCACCGATTGGCTTTAGTTTAGGTACAACTATTTAATTTAATCCTACATTCAATTATGTTTCAATTTCATATTTTTGAAAACAAACGTACTAAGTTCGTTAATTAAAATTAAAACGAGTGTAACCAGATCAAGAATTCTTTAAATTTGCCGTTCTTATGCAGTGTTTGTCTATGGACGGATACCGACTCACCTCGTATGCACTTTCTCATGAAACCGTAATAACGATTCATCACCGAATCTTTGTTCGCATACACCGCACAAAAAATTACCTGCCTCCTGTAAAAATATTTTCATTCATAAAATCTTCTTTTCAAAACGAAAAACAAAATACTTGAAGTAAAAAATTACCGGGCTATGTTTTTTATTATGTCTATCCAAACTTTTCTGGCTTGGAAACTCCTTGATACACGTTTTACATTTCAACGTACTGGTTTTAAACTTCTTCTCCACTCTCATTTTATTTCTGGCCAGCAGCATTTCAATGTGTGTCAAGTCTTTCAAAGTGAATAAATTTATTTTTCTCGAGTCTTCATCAGTGTCTGTGGTCTCTCCATCAGTGGATTGAATTCTGGTACGTAAAGCGTCTGCAATAAGGTACTTACTCGGTTTTCATTAAAAGATAAATGGGGATTGATACGAAAAAAATACAAATTTGAAAAGTACAGCTAAAATACATCCATGAAAACTAAGTACTAAAGGTGAATTCTCTCTCATACATGAATACTCTCATACATACTTTAAGTCACTTTTCAGGTTCATAATACTTTTTATATAGTTACAGCTGTTTATTGCACACTTCAAAACAACATAAGACAGTAACACTTGAAATGCACAAAAGCCGCTCTGATAGCTAAAAGTGATCTCTGCCAAACACTTATGTATTATAGGAAATAAATATATTAATCACAGGTATATTAATACCTATGTAATATATTAATACTATATATACAACATACATAACATAGTCAAATAAGTAAAACCAATAAAACAAATAGAATAATAGGAAAAATACTCGTACATGCGATGATAAAATTGAAGATATTAAGAGATTTCTTTTTATAGAAAAGGTGGCATATCGACGGGCGGCCCATGAGACGGTAAGTAGTCACCACCGCCCATGGATACTCACAACATCATGGGGATGCAATGGAATAGGAAATGTGCTTGAGCATATCTCATTCACTTCCGAAACATGTACTTTACTTTCTGTGAGAGGGCCAACCGGACTAGTCGGGCATGCTCGGTCGACTGTGGGATTGCAACGTGCACATTCCCCATCTAGGCCACAGTGGAGATTTTCAAAACGAGTCTAGATAAATGGATGTCTGAGCAAGATCTATGCGTACACCAACACAAAAAATATAGTTTTATGAAAAAAACAAGGTGGCAATCTATCAGTTTACAAACCGCATCATACGATACCATGTTATATACGACTTCTACTGTCATTCCTTCTCGCTCGCACACTTTAGGAGTGAGAGTGGACCCATATAAGGTTATAGTCAAAGACATTTTTTTGAGATACCTGATATTAATCCTATCATTATCAAAGTCAAATTCAAAATGTTGGGCACAGGTAATTCACGGTTTTACTGTACACGTTTTAGCACCGGGGCTTGCTTGATTTATTATTTTGAATTGATTGATTTATTTTTTTAAACTACATAAGTTGCACACAAACATGGTGCAGATAATAAGTAGGTATGTTAGATACTTAAGTATAATTTCAGGTAAGTATCTTAGATTTAAATTACATAATGTTTCCTTCCTTAAAACTAAATACTGAGGTGTCAGGCGGCGCGGCCCTACTGGCGGCTTGTATGATACGACGCGAAACTGTAGGCTCTTATCGCGAACTTGAACGCGTTCGGCGCCCGAGTTTTTCGATACTATACTTCTAGTATTATTTATTAATCTTATGAATAGGTTCTCTGACAACAAAAAAGAAATAAGAGTCCCAGACTCGATTGACTTATGATAACAGAAATAAGAATCCCAGACTCAATTGACTTATGATAACAGAAATAAGAGTCCCGGACTCGATTGACTTATGATAACAGAAATAAGAGACCCGGACTCGATTGACTTATGATAACAGAAATAAGAATCCCAGACTCAATTGACTTATGATAACAGAAATAAGAGTCCCAGACTCGATTGACTTATGATAACAGAAATAAGAGTCCCAGACTCGATTGACTTATGATAACAGAAATAAGAATCCCAGACTCAATTGACTTATGATAACAGAAATAAGAGTCCCGGACTCGATTGACTTATGATAACAGAAATAAGTCCCGGACTCGATTGACTTATGATAACAGAAATAAGAATCCCAGACTCAATTGACTTATGATAACAGAAATAAGAGTCCCGGACTCGATTGACTTATGATAACAGAAATAAGAGTCCCAAACTTGATTGACTTATGATAAATTTATGTAATTTGAAATTATTTACTTCAGAAATAGGTTTTACTCATAATGATTTACCTTCACTTATCATCTGGCAGTTTGATGCCTTTATTTCTAACAATGCTGGTGTCAAAGCTGTGCAATTATTATACACTTTTGTACACTTCTTTGCTTGACCTTGTTTCACAGGAGGATTTTCATCAGGCATTTTGTCGGTTTCCTTTAAATCTTCGATATTAGTTTTAACAGTAATTATTGATTCTATATCCATTTCTTCTTGATCTTTACTTTGACTTGAATCTTGATCTATATATTGATCATCTTCAGCTATTTCAGGTTTAATATTCAAATTAGCATCCACAATTATGTCACTTTTGATGTCTGCTTTGGATTTTCCCATACATGTCAAATTGTAGGGCGAAAATGTGGTGAGATTTGATAATATGGGTAATGGATTGTTCTGAAAAAGAAAGCAGGGTTAAATTATCCAGATAATTTTTTTCACTGATGGATAACTATGACCTTTTAACATAAGCTACATTATAATGAGTCAAAATTGAATGGGAGAATGTGAATGTGTGTATGTGAAGTGGCAAATGAGGATTGTATCAGAATATCAAAGCTGAGGTGCCTTTGTTTTCGCATGGGAACTAAAAGAACCTAATATCTTATGCAATCAGATGTAATCAATCATGCTGTTATTGAGATGTCAATTAGATTTAACACTTCTGTACACACTATATTAAATTGTGCTTTGATATGTTGATATCTTGCTTTATGTAAAATAAATAAATTAATAATTTTTTTTTTCACTATATAATTATTGTTTTGAACCTCGGTTAAATGTTGCCAGTATTATCAATATAAATGCTGTACATACTTTTGTGTTTTTAATCCACTGAGCGAGTAGGGCTCGTGCTTTGAGGGCTTTCCGAGTGAACATCAGGAATTTGGACATGGTTCTTTTGCACTCCCAGCATACTTTGTCCTTGAGAGAGAGCTGAAACAATTTGTGACAGATTATGTGTGACGTCGTCTGAGGAGAGGGACCCTGTTGTCGGCTCCAGTCTCCTAGATATTAAGACTTCAGTGAAATCCTGAAACAGTAAGATACAGTATGGTGTTGAATAGCTATAGAATGGCGCCACCCTGTCTCTTCCCGTGGGTGTCGTAAACGGCGACTAAGGGATAACAAAGTCAGTTTGTTATGACCTTGTGGTAGACTTGAGGAACTACATCACCTTTAAAAGAGTTGACTCACCAAGCCCAGCTTCCAAGAGTAGAGATATGGCAAAACCTGTAGCACTAGCTAAGACAAGATATAGGCATAAGTACTAGCAGTAATGCTGCTCATTATTAGACAATATGTAATAATAATAAACATTAAAGTATGTGATTCCCAAGCATAAAATATAATGGATATGGATAAAAAGTACCCTTAAGTTTTCATTAGAAAGTTTCCTAAAAATCTGTCTATGGTTTTTGTGTGATGCGCGTTTCAGACAGATGAACAGACAGACAAGAATTCTAAAAATTGTTGTTTTCAGCTTGTCATCCATTGTCATTTTGTTGCCATTTGAAGGGTGTTCGGGGGCAACGGATTTTTAAAGTGTGTCTGGGGTTATTAAAAATTGCGTAACTCAAGACGACAAGCAAGGCTAGCTCTCAGCTGTAGGATTGGCATCGTTTCTTGCTCTGAAATAAGTATCAGGAGATACATTTTCTCCTACCACATTGAATTGTGGCTGTATTTTTTTTTCGCTGTTATGAATGCACGTTGTCAACAAGAGTGGTTTATATTTTTTATGTTCAGTATGTTTGGGAGGATTAGGACACAATGTTCGGGGATTTTTGGTCACAATTTCTAGTTTCTTTAAATTTGTGATGGCAACCTATCTGCATTGATTTTTTTTTAAAATATTTCATGTACACAGCCGGATCTGTTACAATTTCAATATATTGGTTGCTTACCTATGAAATGACCGATTTTATTACTGGCCACTGAGTTTCAATATCTTCTGTTGTAATTCGAATTTCATAATAAAACAAAATGCATCTAATAGATAGGTTGTTCTTATTTCAAAATGAATATTTCATTTGTTTTTCTGTACCTAAACTTTGTTTATGGCATTGCCTTGAAAATAAAATGGATTAATTGAAAATTTGTGCTATTTTTAAGTATGAGTTTCTTAGCGGCACCAACGCAAGTCAAACAGCTCTCAATATCAATAGTGTGTATGGGCCAAATACCGTGATCCCACGGTGTGTTGATGGTTTGAAGCATGTTGATGGTTTGAATGTTTAAGTTCTGAAAATTTCGATCTTAATGATGAGCCCCACAGCATAGGTACCGTGCATAACGGTGAGTTAAAGGTTATAGTGGAATCATAGTGGAATCCATCTCAAAGTACAGCTGAGTTAGCAGCAGGGTATGATGTTAGTGATAAAACAAGGTCAAACAATTGATGTTGATGTGTACTGTAAGGAGCTGCAGACGATGATGGAACAGCTGGCAACAAAGCAACCGAGTTTGATCAATTGCTCATCTCCACTTCTTCTTCATGACAATACCCGTCCACGAGACTATTGCAGAAGTCGCATCAATCAACTGCCGATGAGGTGACGAAAGTGTATAGATAATATGGGTCAATATTTCAAATAACAATAAATATATTTATTACAAAAAAAAATCAGTTTCTCATACAAATCAGTCATTTCATAGGGAAACAAGTAAATGTTTAGATCAGATCTGATTTTACATGTTTCATTATAATTATACAGGAATTTTACACAACTAAATTGTAAGTTAGAAAATTTTAACTACATCGAAAATAACGTACCTTCGACTCGATAAAGTCACATTTAACTAGTTAGGAATTTAGAAATTTCATACCTGAAGATCCTTACAGTAACTTTTCATATCAAGATCTTCCACGGCGTACAACTTCCTATCGCGACTTAGACAAGTCTTACATATAATAGACAAGTGTTTATTAATTGGAATGATTTTTAATTGTTTATTTACTTCCATTTTAGGTAAATATAGAAAAGTAAAATGTTTCAATTCAAAAGAGTAATAAATTTTTTTCTTCTTCATATATAGCAATGGTGCAATCAGTACATTCTGCCTGGGTCAAGTTTTTCTTCATAATTAACATTTAGCCTGATAATGGCAAAAATATATTGATATTAATGAAACAATGCTTCGATTACATTATTTCTAATAGCAGATACGCTGTAGTGTCAAACATAGATTTTGTAGTAACATATAAGACAGTGGATCGTCTTATTTTTTAAAGTTATCGAGTTAGGGATGTGCTGCTGGAACTACTCGAAACTTTTCATACAATATTGCGACCATGTCGGTAACACCAGAGCATGATGAGATGAGAAAAGATCAGACCAAGGAACACTTACGGATTTTATAATAGCTTCACAATTATCTTTGAAGAAACAATATCTTGGTACATCGTTGCTATATAGAAAAATATCTGTTTTTCGGTGGAGCAGAAAATATTGAAAGATAGTGGTGTCAAGAATATTGTGTCGTGAAATTTATTCAATTATGAATTCATGGCTTGTGTGATTTACGGCTGTAAATTCCATAGTTCGCAGAAATATGATTATGGCTGGGATCACCGGGATGTAACATTTTACAGATTTGTGTATTGGGCTATTTGACAACAGCAAACTGATACAAAATATTAAAATATAATAATGTTATATTTATGTCTTACACTATCTATGATTAATGGAAGGGTTTAAATTTTGGCCTTTTTAGACCAAAAATATGTGTTTCATCTGCTCGTTAGCGTTATTAAAGACCACCAGAAACTTCGGTTGTTCGTTCGCCCGACCAACTGAATCACTTGGTGATTGAATCGGTCGGTTTTGAATTATTCATGGCGGCGTGATTCAATCAGTCACTCAGTTGGTAGAATTGAATCGAAAACATTGACACCTCTAATTCGCAGTTCATTCCACTGAGCAAAAAAATTATTTTATAATCATTCTGTTGTCCATTGTCAAACAAATATAAATGTCATAAAATATTTACAATTTTCTGGCTGTCACAATAGAACCCAGTTGTGAAAGTTGAAATTATTTTTCTTTATTTACCAAAAATGGAAGTAAATAAACAATTAAAAATCGTTCCAATTAATAAACACTTGTCTATTATATGTAAGACTTGTCTAAGTCGGGATAGGAAGTTGTACGCCGTGGAAGACCTCTACATGAAAAGTTACTGTAAGGATCTTCAGGTATGAAATTTCTAAATTGATCTTAAAAAATATTTTTCCAACTAATATAAATGGTTAAATGTGACTTCATCTGGGCAAAGGGACCTTATGGTCGATGTGTGAAAATTATATACAATTTCTTTGTATCCAGCTTCTGTACCTATTATTAATATAAATTAAAACAAGAACTATTGTGTAAGGGGTGCCACCGGAAGCAACTTTTGTCAAAGTTGCTTTTTTGTCTGCGAGGGTTGGGTACCCCTACCAAGCTAGGGTTGAAAATCCATGTAATATAAATACCTTATTTACCAAAAATCCTTATATAGGTACTAGATACACAGAGTTGCTATTGAGCCCCCACACTAGGATAACCTGCGGTCGTGGGCACCCACTTTTTTGAATTACATAAACAATCATAAATATTGATTTTTAGTTGTTTGTTACAATTCTTATCTTATTCATAAATCTATATAATAAAACAGAAGTAAAACTTATAACTTATAAATAACAAAGTAATAAAATATGTGAACAAATTATGTATTTCAGTACCTATGGATTTGGCTAGTTACCACTGTTTATAAAGGTATAAATTCTGTAGTTTTATACTCGTTTTAAAAGCTTAAAAAAAAATTATGTCCTAATCTTTGTTAACTTGGACATATATGAAGGGAAGAGAAAAAGAGGTGAAATTCTGTGCGAAAACAGACTTCACTTTAGGTCTCAATAACTTGAAACATCTGCTCTGGATAAGTGAGTTGCAATTAGGAGATCATATCAGCTTATGATAAGTATCTTCAACAGATACAACTCAGAGTGTTAGGAGCTACACTTTAGGATGTCTCAAAAAATTAGAATTTACCCACTTATTTTTTTTGTCTTATATCAAATATACGTAAATCAAATTTCATGATGATTGGACTACAACAAACTATACTGACTTGCATCAGTACTTGCATACTTAGGCAAGTGCGCTTTCCTGTCAATGTGCATGTGATTTCCAGATGTATTGTCAGTAAATTTATTGCTTTTAGTCAATAAACATGTCAATGGAATTGCACAGTTCTAAAAAGGGTATATTTTTAGTAGGGGATGTAAAACATCAAGTAACAGAGTTAAAACTTCCCTCCAATGGACAGTACTTGCAGTTTTGTTTTATAACATCTGTGGAATCATTTGAATCATTTGAAATCATTTGAATTTGAAAAGCTAAATAAAACAATCAATTTTTATCCCACTTACTAAACACAGGGGAAGAGAGTTCCACAGACAAATCACTTGCACAGTAAAAGAGTAAAAATATGAAGTAGATTGGTGACACACAAAACTAAGAAGAAGATTATTAGAAGAATGAAGGTGATGTGAGTGAGAGCAGAGGAATTGAAAACACTCTTTTAAACACATATATTATGATAAAAAAATTCTAAGGGAAATTTTTTATGATGCTGGATTATCCTGCCTGTACTGCAATAACTGTAACTAACCCTTTTTTGTCCACTACTGGACTTGAGCCTCCTCATCATCTCGTGCATGAGGGATGTATGCCTTGAAACGGCACGCTGACCAAGCCAGTTGAGGAGTCAATGCTTGAGAGGTGGTGTAGTTCCTTGGGGCTTGTGGTAGTGGTTTTGTTATCCCTTAGTCGCGACGACAGACACCTACGAGAAGAGATATAGTGGTGCTATTGTGAAGTCTGCTTACACCACACAACATTCTGTATCCTACTCTTTGAAGATTTCATTTAAGTTTCAATATAAGGAACCAGAGCCGACAATAGGTGCCTCTTCTCAGATTACGTCACACATGACCTGTCACAATTGTTTTAGCTATCTGTCAAGGACAAAGTATGCTGGGAGTGCAGAAGGACTATGTCCAAATTCCTGATATTCACTCGGAAAGCTCTCACAGCACGAGCCCTACTCGCTCAGTGGATTAAAGACACAAAAGTAGGTAAAGCATATATATTAATACTGGCAACCCTTAATATGTAGTATTATTGTTTTAAGGAAGGTCAAGGAATACATCATTGAAAGCCTCATTAAAATCTGTGACATTGCTTATACAAATATATTTTTTTTAATTAGCAGTATGGGCTTCATTTAATTAGCAGTATGGACTTTATTTAATTAATAGTATGGGCTTCATTTAATTAGTAGTGTGGGCTTCATTAATTAGTAGTATGGGCTTCATTAATTAGTAGTATGGGCTTCATTAATTAGTAGTATGGGTTTCATTAATTAGTAGTATGGGCTTCATTTAATTAGCAGTATGGACTTTATTTAATTAATGGTATAAATAAATGTTTGAAATCCTTGAAAATGATCAGGTATAAACTAAGGAATTACATAACAGAAATTGAATTAGAAAGATTATATGATTTTGAAAATATTAACCTGTCGAGTTCTATTTGTCTTGTTTATCGTGAGAGTTAACAGCTGAAGTTTGTTTATTGTCATTCCTTTTTTGTGCCACGTTGGCCAGACTAATAGTAAAGCATATTTTTCCATCTGCATCAAATGATTGCCATAAGAAACGCATTTTCCTTTCAGAACAATCCATTACCCATATTATCAAATCTCACCACATTTTCACCCTACAATTTGACTTGCACGGGAGAATCCAAAGCAGACATCAAAAATTACATTGTTGTAAAATTGGAGCCCATGGATGCTAACTTAAATATTAAATCTGAAAATGATCAATATATAGATCAAGATTCAAGCCAAAGTAAAGATGAAGAAGAATTGGATATAGAATCAAAAATCACTGTTAAAACTAATATCGATGATTTAAAGGGAACCGTTAAAATGCCTGATGAAAATCCTCCTTTGGAACAAAGTCAAGCAACGGAGTGTGCAGAAGTGTATAATAATCGCACAGTTTTGACACCGCCATTGTTAAAGATTGAGCCATCCTCCTGGCGGATGATAAATGAAGGTAAATTTTAGGCTTGTATTTAAACGAGAACCAAAAAAAAACTAATATATTTTTTTTATAGAAAAGTGGGCGGAGGAGCAAGCGGTTCCGTGATGGTAAGTGTTACCGCCGCCCATGAACACCTGCAACACCGAGGGGCATGCGGGTGCGCCGCCGACCTAGCAAAATCCTATTCACAGCTTTCTTGAAGAACCCCATATCATAGTTTAATGGAAAGACCTCTTGAGGCAGTTCGTTCTACAGCCTACGGGTTCGCGATATAAAATGATTTTTGTACCGAACAGTGCGCGACACCTCCGTATCGAGGAAATGCGTATGGACCGCACTTCTGTTACTAAACGAGCAACAAATCATTATATAAAATAAACTATTTCTGAAGTAAGTAATTTTAAATTAAGATTGTTTTCACAATTAAGTCATTTGAGTTCAGGGGCCCTACCACCATCTTTTACAAAACAATATTGTTGCAGGAAGGAACGTTTTGTTTCAGGCTTAAAACAACATTATTCATATTCGTACCATGACCTCCACCAAAGTATTAATGCTTATTGCAGAGAAAGAACGAATGATTTTAATTATTTGTTTATTCCCTGCTAAAAACAAAACGAGATAACGCTACATGAACTGTACAACGTCATTTCTTTCATACAACGTTCCGATTTGCACTACAGTAAGCTATCAAATTGTGTTGACGTCACCAAAACTTCCTATCAAAACATTCATAAAATAAGGTTACATTAAGGACGCCGTGGTACGAAATTGAGAAGTAAGGTTAAAATAATACTGCTATAAGGAATGGTGGTAAGGGCCCAGAACTTCTATTCCTTTATTATCGCCAGAGAACCTAAACCTAACCCACTTTAGAATTTGCCAAGAACAGCTAAGACGTTATTAAAGTCGATTCTATAATTAGATAAAACGCCGATCAATACAATATCAGGCCATAACATACCCAGTAACAGAGTTGTGGACTAAGTTACCACAAGAAATAATTGAATCACCGGTTAGAAACAGTTTCAAGAACAGACTTGACAAATGGCTCCCATGAAAAGAAATATGGCGGAATTTGTATTACCAGCTAACACAAGATACAGGCATATAATTATAATAATAATAATAATACACAATAATAATAATTATAAGCTTGAGAAAAACATTTGATCTGCATTTTCTAAATTATATTTTTTATATGAATGCTCCTTTGTCTTTTAATGAAAACAAAGTAAATATCTTATTACAGACGCATTACGTACCAGAATTGAACCCACTGATGGAGAGAGCACAGACACCGATGAAGACTCGAGGATAATAAATTTATTCACTTTAAAAGAGTTGACACACATTGAAATGCTGCTGGCCAGAAATAAAAATAGAGTGAAAAAGAACTTCAAAACCAGTATGTTTAAATGCAAAACGTGTATCAAGGAGTTTCCAAGCCAGAAAGGTTTGGATAGACATAATAAAAAACATTGCGCGGTAATTTTTTAGTAAAGGCATTTATTTTTCTTGTAAAAACTAAAGGAAATAACATTTTATGGACGGAAATATTTTTACAGGAGGCAGGTCATTATGTATGCGGTGTATGCAATCAAAGATTCGGTGATGAATCGTTATTACGATTTCATGAGAAAGTGCATACGAGGTGAGTCGATATCCATCCATAGACAAACGCAGCACAAAAAGGCAAATTTAAAAAAATCTTGATCTGGTAACACTCGTTTTAATCAGAATTAACGAACTTGATACTTTGTACTTTTGTTTTGTACTTTTGGTCATTTACTCAATCATTAAAACTCATTGGAATATTTCTCTTACATATTTAAACGTATTTTACAGAGTATACGTGTGTCCGAACTGTGCCAAGGAGTGTCTCACGACCATGTCGGCGCTGCGTCATTACGAGGAGTGCTCCACTAGACAATTGAAAGTTCACAACTGTAACCAGTGCGAGAAGCAGTTCACGTGAGTGTAATTCATAAATTATAAGCTCCTACAAAAACATTGGAAAATATTTTATTAATTCACTCACACGTGTATACAGTGACATCAACGAGACAAGGGCTTTGCGTTTGTGTGAGTGCACACCGATGGTGTACATTGCGAACCATTTCGATGACTTGGACAACTCGGCACCCACTCGCACGGATGCGAAGCTCATGTCGATGCTTTCACTGTAACACGCTACGCGCTCGTAGTTGATACCTACTTACGCGTAGTCACTAACAGAAGCCGACGCGGACAAAGGTCAAAGACCTCAGCGAGTGTGGATAGTGTTATGCACACACGAGTAATTTAATCAACAATTTAATGTATTTAAAAAGTCCTGATATATATGATATTTTTTAATTACATTAATAGTTATAGTGCACTGATTGGCGTATTAAAATATTTTGTATTTTTGTAGGACCTCTTTTTCGGTTTGTATAAATGTGATCCTGTTTGTTTTCTGTGTATGTATAACAACTTAATTTTAAAGGATTTCTAATAGATGGCGTTAATACAATAATACCTGGGAAGGCTTTTGTTACAATAACTTCTGTGATTTTAAAACACTTGTTATAATATACAACGTTTCAATGAAATAACGCAAAACCGCAAAATAGGTTGTTAACTATCGAGATTGGAATCGATTCTACCAGTATTTTACAAAGGGTTTATTTTTTCATAACTTATTGTTCATTTATAACATATCTTTATTTGTACGCACGTCGCCTAGTTACCTGTACAACCCCGTACTGAGTAATAAGCGCTACGAACATTTTAAATAGAACAACAAATCTTTATATGTTATTATCTCTTGATTTATTCCTCAAAATAAATTTATTTTTCCCTAGAACGGTTTTATATATTTTAAATTAATTGACTTGTTTGAGGTATTGTTTATTTCGGTGACGCCTTGTATATACTTCGAAACTGACCGTTGTTTTAGATTTTAGTTAGGAAGCTGGTGGTAGAATTTTTTAAATATTTTGTTCGTGTGCCAGAAGTGGAAAGTAGTGTCTATTTTTAAGAAACGTTAATAACCACGTCTGGCATTATGTTATCGCTGTGTTATCAATTAACAGCTAAAATGTAAAAAATGCGGTCAATAAATCATTTACTCGCATCTGGCATTTATTTGAACACTTATTTCTTAGTCTAACATTGATACAAATTCAATAGCCAGACATGTGTGTTTCTGCGTTAATGAATAATTATTATTTTAATTTTTTAATATATGAAAATTTAAAGTAATTTACAAATATTTATAATAATCAGCGACATACACGTCGGGCAATAATCATTTCTTGTTGTAGGGATAAAAACCAACAAATTAAAACAAACAAATGCGACGTGCAAATGATTTAATAAAGAAGTTTTTTTAAATATTAATCATTATTATTATTGAAAATTATAAATGCAGCGAGCTGGACGTCTGGCGGTGAGTGGTATTTCTGGTATCTAGGTACCTAATTTAATGCAATAAATAAATGCCAGATACGAGCAAACAATATTAGGGTAGCTTTAATAATGCAATTTCGAAACTAATTTATTTAAAAAATCAGAGACATCGGAGCTTGAATCCTTTTTTCCCAAGTCGTATCGTCTAAGACTATAGGAGTACAAATATTGACAACAAGCAAATCATATACCTAAATTGCCACCAGCTACTTAACTATTTAGCTAGTCGCCCTTAGTCGAAACATAGTCGATTTAGTCGCCATTAATAGTCGTGATTACCTAATATACTGTGCAAATCAGAGACAGATAGACAACGCAACTTCGTGAATTTGAACGTAAATTTACTCGCGCGTGTCCCGTCACGAGTAAATTGTACTGAAAGAAAACTCCTCGCTAATGAAAGGAAACATCTCCCTTGACTCGGTTCAACACTGAAGACGAATTTTTGCAATTTATTATAGCGCAACTTGGCATTTTTCTGTTTTGTAACAACGACTTGCTAGCGGCATGGGTCGGAACAAATTGAACGAGTGGAGCCGGAGTTTAGCGCTAACTTGGAACACCCAGCGACGGACAGTTTGTATGTCTATCCCTCTTTATCTGTGGGGAAAATATTGATTGCTATATGTGTGTACAGTACATTACCTCATTATCGTCGCCACAAGCGCCAAGCACACGGACCGATTGCGATCTGCGACCTCTGCGGGAAACATTTCACTGATAAATGTCGTCTGGTCACACATCTCCTGTAAGTTACACACACATTACACACTTCTCATAATTAATTTCTAATAATAATAATAACAATCGATAAATCTGTCGATCTAATCTACATAAAATGATATGCATTTTCTTTTTTTTCCGAATGGCTATATTCTCGTGGCCTTTCAGGAGTCACCGCTCGTGTTTAGTTTAGGGCGAGCGCAGAAGGCGCTCAGCCAGGAACGAAATGTGTGTTGCAACGAGCCTAAGGGCTCCCCCGCCAGTAGACCGGCGGAAGGAACGGAACTCGGCTTAGGGCGTTGCATTGGGGGGGATACCGAGGGATCGCGAGTCAATCTTAATAATAAATCCCCTTCCCCCGCCACCTTTATATGACCTACAAATTGAACAGAAAATTTTCCTTCCTGTCAACTTGAAACTTTTCCCCATAATTATGTTGTATTTATATAAGGCTCTACAATGGGATGGTAATGGGTTCTGGCATATCTCACTCCTACAAATAAACATAAAATTGCAGTATGGTACGTCACGTCTTCTGTGGCAAGTCGACCAGTTGGGCGCGCCCATTCGGCTGTGTAATGCATTATAGCCGTCCCCCGTGCAATTTGTGAAGGCTTGTATTTTAACGAGCACCAAAAAATACTAAATCATACTAATCAACAAAATATTGATAGTAGTGAGTGAGATGTGCCAGAGCCCATTCCTATCCCATCCCTTCCCATTTTTCCAACCCTTTCTCCAAATCCATTCCTATATCTCCAAAGGTAGGCAGCGCAACCAGGGGCGTGCCAACGTTTGTTATTCTAGATTAATGTTGGCATATATCGCAGATGTCTACGGGCGACAGTATCCACTTACCATCAGGTGAACTGTATGCTCGTCTGCCGTTTTCCTAGATAAAAAAAAAACCTAAATCTAACTCACCTTTAAATTTGTTACCATTGATTCACCGCCACTGAGTATTTCTGGTAATTATTTAATTATTTCCAATTTACAAACGACATTATCGTTTTCAGAATCCACTCGGGCAATATACCTACGTTTGAATGTAGCATATGTAAGAAAAACTATCGCTGGAAAGGTGGTCTGGCTTCACATATGAGGGTTCACAATAATACAGTATGTACTCGTATTTTTTATAAACATGATGTATTCACTGATAGCTTTAAACACCCTACGTAAATAGTGGAAATTATTTGAATATATCAATCAGTACAATAAAAATGCTCTGAAGAATTGTTCAATATAATTCCCACCTCGGGTTTCTATAACCGCACCTCCCGTCACAGAAGTGCGGTCCATCCGCATTTCCTCGATACGCAGGTGTCGCGCACTGTTCGGTCCAAAAATTACTTTATACCGCGAACCCGTAGGCTGTGGAACGAACTGCCTCAAGAGGCCTTTCCATTAAGCTACGATATGGGGTTCTTCTAGAGAGATGTGAATAGGATTTTGCAAGGTCGGCGGCGCGCCCGCACGCCCCCTGGTGTTGCCGGTGTCCACGGACGGCGGTAACACTTACCATCACGTGGGACCGCTTGCACGTCCGCCCACTATTATATTAAAAAAAAAAATACTAGAATTTGATTACTAGAAAGAGGATGGCGCCTACTGCGCCGCATGCGACATCCAGTTCAAAAACGTATACACTTACAAGCACCATCTAGAAAACACACTGAAGCACGTCAAGAAACAGGATTTGAGGTGAGTTTTAAATTCTCTACCCTTCATCCGGTCCAGTTCCAACAAGTGGGGAGTGTGATTAACGGAAGTTTCTCATCTTATAACACCCCGCATCCCGTCCTATCCAATCCCATTGCGTGGGGAATGTAAATAGCCGATTCAAAGATTGAATATAAACAAAATATTTCCCCGAGTTTCAATTCACTCAGAGCTCTGTTTATCGGTTATATATATCGGTGTTTGTATTTGTACGACGTTTCCAGGTTCCCATGTCCGCACTGTGGAAAACGATTCGATTCAAATTCATACCGAAAATGTCATATCGAGTCGATGCATTCCAACGAACACAATCACTCCTGCAACATGTGTGACCAGGTAATGTGTCTTGTTCATGTTTGCAGCAAATCTTTGTCCATTTGCCTGCAGATAGATTATTTAGATAAAAAACTCTTATACTTCTTTTTTCATATGTGGCAATGGTGCGATTAGCACACTCTGCCAGTGTCAAGCTTTCTTTGTAATAAACAATTTCAAAGTCTAAAACGTATCCTGTCTATGTTCAGTCCCGTAGGAGTAAGTCAGGAGTCGCTCAGTAAAGCGATAGTAGGTATACTGAGGACAGAAGAGGACTCCCTGGAAGCACGCGGAAAACGCAGTCGCACGCTTTTATTTGATTATAACAAACATTACGTACAAAAAATCACTTTGAATTTTAATACACTATTTAACCATAAAACGCACAATACATATTTTTGATAAAAATTAAATAAAAACTCAATTTCACTTCTTGAAGTTCACGCCAAAATGTCCCATTCCTTTGTTCCCCAGTTACTTTGGATTTTTTTGATCTATTTACTGTTTAATAGAGTTTCAAAACGCGCATACGTCTCCGTGCGCACGCGCGCCGCGCTCACGAGGGGTACGTGCAGCCGAGAAACAAAATGTGCAACGTGTGCGGACACACGTTCAAGGTAACGTTTTTTTTCTTTTATACGGGGTCTTTTATAGAGACTGGCTCAGTATAGAAAAGTCTGAAACTATTAGAAATAGAGAAATTTGTTCTAAGGAACCATGGCGTCGATTTTAGTTCTGAAAAACTGCATTCAAAGATTTTCAAAAACTTACACAATCGTTAATCGAACCCGCTCATTTTCCTTGAAAAATCTTCAAGCTATTTTATTGCGCTGACTGATAATGTAAGTTGTTAGGTATAAATCTCGCTAGGGAACCTCGTGTCTAGTGTTTTCTAATTTATACCTACTTTACAACCCACTTCCAAATTATTTCTTGAGCGTTTCTCTTATATATTCCCCAGCATGAAACTACTTCTTCCCTTTTCAAAACACTCTTTTGGTTCCTTTACTGTTCAGGTGACTTGTATAGAACGCAATACTTTGCACGTCTCTTCCTATATTTACAAATCAAATCAATTTATTTGCTAAATGTGGTTGGAAGGTTTTACAAATGTAAATTCAATCATTACAGTATATATTTTGATTAATTTCCAATGTCACATAAATTATAATTTTGACGTACCGAAGTAGCGTTTCTATATAAGGTTCTATAAAAATAGTGTTAAAATATTTTAATACGCCAGTCAGTATATACTAACTAAAAATCAATATCTATTTCCTGACTGTGGATGTGGGTTTGGGGGGCCCTGGGCTAACACTACTTGGGGGCCTACCTAATTAATCAAACTAATTGCCATTTTGTCAAAAAACTGTTTTCTATATTTGGTATTTCTAATATTTTATAAATTCACAATATTGTCCATTGTCTTCAATGGGGTCTGGGGGCCCTTTATATCCACGGGGCCCTGGGCTGCAGCCCAAAAAGCCCATATATAAATTCGCCCCTGGATATAATAGTTTTAAGGCTCATTTACACAAGAATAGTTTCTCGAATGCGTCCAGGAGAGAGAATCGGTCAAAAATATGACTTGCCTAGTATAAGCTACGATATGGGGTTCTTCAAGAGAGCTGTGAATAGGATTTTGCAAGGTCGGCGGCGCGCCCGCATTCCCCCTGGTGTTGCAGGTGTACATGGGCGGCGGTAACACTTACCATCACGTGGGACCGCTTGCTAGTCCGCCCACTAGTCTATAAAAAAAAAAAAAATAAACAACTGCTATTGTCATGTGATCACTGCTATCATATTTATCTTGTGAACAGTATCAGACGACATGGTAATGAATATTGGTGAAATACGACAGTCGTACAAAATATTCTCGTGCGAACCGTCCGAAAAAAATCTTGTTTATGACCCTTTAGTCTACTGATCGACATTAAAATATTTCACACTATTTTTGTAGAACCTTATACGCGGCTGGGCTGGCTTGAAAACGTAGCGCTGGCCCGGCCACCTTTAAATGCCTAAAATCATTTCATCAGAGCCACTTTGAAAATGATTGCGGTACATATTCTCAGGAGAAAGCCACGTTAAAACAGCACATGAACTCTCACACGGGGAAACGACCTTATGTTTGTGAAACGTGTGGAGCGACCTTTAGCTACTCCGCCGCGTTATATACACACAGGAAGAATCACAAGAGGTGTAGAGCGATGTTGGAGCAGAAGAAGGCGAAAGGAGAGACGAACTCCGAGAGCAATGTCGAACAGACCACCAATTAATTGTCGCCCTCCTGCACTGATGTAATCAAGCAACCCTGTGGCCAGTGAGCCCCTCGCTGAGCGCGACATACCAGACAGATAAACAATTTGAAGACGTTTTTAAAGATTAACAATTGTTTAGAGTAGGCATTTTTTTAAAAAAAATGTATTTTCTTACATTGAATCTATTAAGCTATAGGACCGTCGAGGTGCAATAGTTCTCTTTTTTGTTGACCAAATTTCTGAAAGGAATTTTTAAACGTACAAAGACATTTTAAAGATTTTTAAATTAGAAGGACAACTTTGAATTTGAATATAATTTTTTGCTCTCTATTACAAGTTTAAGTTCAGAGTTTTGAAAATTCGGAAATTTTGTTAATATTTTCACAAATATGTAAAGATTGTACCTATGTTAATTAATAAAATGGAAAAAATTACTTATTACATAATTTCTTTTAATTGCTCTCCTAAAATATCTTGTCATCCCAATAACTATGTAAAACTAGCGACTTGGTCACGTGTACTTTACTGTGATTCCCGTGGGAACTATATAGTAAATTTGAAAACTGGTACTAACCATAGACCACTTGCGTTTCTGACCTCATACTAATACTAATGAAGGTGGCCAGTTGGTCTAAAAATGAAATCGCTTACGGCCTTTCACACCACAGAGGTATCAGAAAGTTAGTATCAGCTATATTTAATTGGTAGATAATTACTTTATTATGGAATAAAGTATCAGGAGTAAAAAGCCTCCTGATACGTTTTCAGGTGGTGAAGTAGGCCTTTTAAGGTTATATTTATAAATTTCTAAGTTGCAGCGGGTGGTCTCTATATCGACCGATTGGCGCAGTTGGACTATGAACTGGCACCAACAGGGACGCACTATCCCCTGCGTGCTGTGCAAAAGGTCCCGGCTTCGATTTCCGGTCGGACATTAGTGACGTTTCGGGTATGTGTGTGCGTTTGTCTCTGGACCCACGACAGAGAATCTTACTGTGGCGTTATTCGTTTCATTATCTATACACAAATTAGAGACATCGCCTTGGTAATGGAAAATAAAACTACCTTATAAAATTTGCACTGGTGTATATTAAAACTTCACATCTTTTACAAAACACTAAATATACATGTATAAATACCCGGGTGGTACGCGTTCTTAAACACAATACACATCTTACACCTAACGATACAAAAATTACATACATTTATCAGGGATTTTACAATACGTATTACAATACAATACGTATCACAATTGGCATCACCAAAATCATTACTATATAAAATCCCACATAAATAGTGTGAAATATTTTAATATGTCAACACTAAAACTATTATATCTAACTAAAATATAAAATGTATTTCATGATTTCTTTATTGCATTAAAAGTAAATAACAGGAGATTAATTTACTCGTACGTGCATAATACGTTACGTAGTTGAATCTACTTACTATTTACTAACAGAAGCGCATCCGCTCAAAGGTCAAAGACCTAAGCGAGCGAATGTGGATAGTTTTACGCACATGCAAGATAACGAACAATTATTTATTTTCAATGTAATAAAGAATCATGAATTATAAATTATATATATAATTTTTAGTTAGATATAATTGGCATATTAAAATATTTAATACTATTTTTGTAGGATATACATAGGGTACATACATTGGGTGACTAGGTAAATTTAGAGATACGCAAATTTCAAAAATAGAACTCATTTGAGCTGTTGAGGACCTCGCCAAATAATAATGTCGCCAATCCTTTAAATGTTGGATTTGACGAATGAATCGCTGTATAGAAGAGACTAATGAAGAGTATTTTAAGAAGTTGTAATTAAAATTTGTATTTGAAAATTTACCAAGTTACCCACATATGGTATATGGAATTAAAACCGACAAGCACCTTACAGCTGGCATTTACACATACATACAATTTCATGATATTTTTACAATGTAATTGCACTTTTTCAGATCAGATGATTACCCAATCATCAAAACAGGTTCGTTTTCTTTCTGGCACTTTCTCAAACCTTCCATTCTGAGAAACAAAAGAAAAAATAAATTAGATTGCGAGTTTTTTTTCTTTCAATAGTGATAATGTGATAACTTCCAAAAATTTACTAAAGGATAAATTATATAAGCTGCAACCCAAACCTTTTGAACGCTGAACGCTCGAGCGCAAATGAACTTTAAAAACTTTAACAGTTTTAGACTTGAGCTTTTTAACCTCAAGAGTTTAACACCATCAAACTTTTTAAACTTGCTCAGGAGCGTTGTGACGCTAGCCTTTCATTAGCACCTAACTCAGCGCTCGAGCGCGATCAGCAGTTATTTTTGCAACACTAAACTAATTAAAATTATTTCTATCGTGACGGAACATAATATATGTGTAAACTATTTTTATTTATTTTGTTGTAGATTAAAAAACGAGCAAGACGAAGGGTAAACAGATTTGTCTGTCAATAGCAACACCTTAAATCTCCACCGCAGGTCTCGCTGTATCAGCTACACAAAATAAATAAAAGTCGTCAGTAATCTTTAAAATGATTTAGTTACGCGAACTCAATTTAGTCTAAGTTACCTTACAATTTAACAATAAACATTTATTCTTCGAGAAACATCACAAATTCTTATTTGGAATAGAAGTTGCATTTTAAAGTAATAATTATATACAAAAATAATTCAGGACAATAACACAATATTTGCACACAATTTATAGTTAAATTCTATTCAGTTTGAATGAAAAACTGGTAAGAGCAAGAAAATTTAAAAAAATTGGTTATCACTAAAATTAGTTGGAAAAATAATTTTGATACTTGAATTCAATGCTAGGCTAAATTTATTATTGGATTCAAGTATCAAAAATATATTTTTCCCACTATTAAGTCGATAACCTATTTTTCTATTTTAAATTGTCACGTTTTAAAAGTCTCAACTTTCATTGGCCAGACACTAAAACGCTCACTGACTACACATTCGTAAAAAACAATGAGAACTACCATAGACACTAAATTTAAATATTTTTCGTTTTTACGTGACATTGGCAACTAATGCACAAACCGGTGCCAGTTTTTTTGAGGAAGGTTCTCCGCTCTTCTCATCAATCATCATCCACTCACTACCGTCGACTTTCAAAAATGTGTAATTGAAAAAATAATTTAGATACTTGAATTCAATAATAAAATTATTTATTGCCTACCATCAAATTCAAGTAACTACACTACCTCTAAAGGATACATCCCGCATGCACAAGACAACGTGCATGAGGAGTCCATGTCCAGCGGTGGGTACTGAAAGGGCTAGTTGCAAAAAAATTGCATTGCAACATAATGAAAGATTACAAATCTATAGTGTTTACTAAGTTTACTTTTGAAGCTGGATAAATAATGAGCATGTTTCATGTTGAGGAGTCTTCTCAGCAGAAGCGGCGCTAGACGTGGGCGACGTGGGCCACCGCCTACGGCCTCGCGCCTCAAAAGTTCATGCCGCTTTGATTCGTGAAAAATGTGACAATCGGCTAACCCTGTGGGCCAGCCCTAGAACTTCCCGCTGTGTACGAGGTTTTCAAGCTCGCAACATTTTTTGTTTGTTCCTGATTATAATATGTGAAAATGAGAAATACAGTAATTTTTTAAATTTCGCCCACATCAAATTTAGGTCTTGCCCCGCCGCTGCTTCTCAGCATAAAACCATAATGGAACTGCTTGAACAATAAAAAAGTAAGAATAGCAAGTTGAATGGTGTTTAGAGCAATTACACCCTTTACATGATCATACAACATGTTGGTTTGATACCGATGGCCACACTGGTCAGGACAATGGAGATTGTAGACAAAATGATTACCATTGTACTCACTGTAGTTGTTAGGGAAATATCCTGTTTTTTTTTGTTATGGACAACCACGGCAGACATGCATACAATCCACCTGATGGTAAGTGAATACTGTCACCTATAGACATCCGCGATACATGCCAACATTAGTACAAAAAGACAAATGTTGGCATGACCCCGGATGCGCTGCCTACCTTTGGAGATATAGGAATGGATTTGGAGAAAGGGTTGGGAAAATGGAGAGGGATAGGATGGGAATCGGATCTGGCTCCTCTCACACTACTAGTGGGGATAATCAATCAGCACAATGGTACCAAACCACCATGTCTACTGTTTTAATCCATTTACTGTTGATACATAAAGGATAACACAATGCAAAGTCTGAGCAAGGCAAGTGACTAATTTTATTATGCTTAATTATGACTAACAGCCACTGTTGTTGGTTGATAAGACCCACACACATGGTATTTGCTGATATGTTAGTGGGTATACATACAATGAATGTGTATCCATATCCAATGAATGTGTGCACACTGAGCAACTTTGGTGAATTTCTCCACTGTCTAATCTTATCTCACAGACTGATAGCTATGACATACATAGATATATAATCTGCATGTGGAATAAGATGTATGACATACATAGATTATATGTTGTAGCCTGATTATACTCAAATGTGGGTTATTCTAAGCATGACTGGAAGAAATTCCTTCTAGAAATTATTGTTACAATTTGTTATAAGTACAATAAAGAGCAACAATAACATACATAGATAGATAAAGGCTGTTTGATGAATAAAATCAGCAAGTGGAGAAATTCTATATTATTATAGTGTATTGATATAGGCGCATCAGTAGAGAGCTGCTAGCCTAGTATATAAATAATAATAATGCACCAAAATTCCTTAGTGGCCTATGGAGAGAATTATGCCGCTTCCTTGTGGGACCACATCCAAACAAAGAACAAGTCATCAACATAGCTCATAGAATCAACATGCTCAAGTGGCGATGGGTGGGTCGTAACCTTGTTGTATGGAGGATCAATATCTTAAAAAAGTTTAACTGATAATGGAGACCCTTGTGAGAGGTCTATATCGAGCAGTGGATAGACATATGCAGATGGTACAGCATACAGTATTTAGCAGTAGTGTTCATTGGTTATAAAACTTAATAAACTGTAGTGGCCTATGCAGGTCTCCATATAAAGATTGGTTTTAATAGACTAGAAAATACACTAACAACACTATTTTTTGCCTATTGACTTCACCCAGGCTAGTGTAGATAAGTATAATGGTAAGCTCAGTTATATCACACACTGATATATAAGTTTATATCACACCAATAATCTACATCAATAAGATGATCATATAGAAAACCAATACTACCTGCGCTAATTGCACTAGATCCTTTGAAACTGGTCATCTTGACTGCTGCTTAGCCATTGTTGTCAACGCCTGGCCGACCATCACTCGGTCACCAGCTGAGAAATCAAATTTAAAGTCCTTTGGAGCTTCAAACAGCAGAATTATAGTACTTCCCATATTGAACTGACCGAATAATTCTCCTTTCTTTATATTTAACTGTCCTAGTCGTAGTTCATCTACCCGTGTTCGCTTTCCTTTTGTATTTGTTCGTAGTTCTGGATCACCATATATTTCTATTGAGCCAACATTTGTTGCTCCAACTGCTGTCATGCTGAAAAAGCCCTGCTGCCATTCACCGACATACACAGCCCTTTCATTCATCGTAAAGAGCCCAGGTATGAGACTGGCCATCCATGGATTAACTGATAGAAGCTTTCCGGAAAAATGGCGTCGAAAAGTTGCTGTCCAGTCGCATGGAGAATGGAATCTGTGATAGTCTCCTGGAGCTAAATATATGATGCATTGATGCAATATATTATTTTTGTCTTTTAACAGCGAGTTGTAGTAGTTACCATCCTGTTTTTTGGACCATTTATTTGTTCCTAAGAATTCTTCGAGACTGTATGTGACTCCCTTTACTTGGTCGATTTTTTCAGAGTCTGCTGGACCGCAGTTGAGTACAACTCCATCACAAGGCGATACACAAGGTGACTGAGATATGTATCGAGCTCCATCCCTTAAAGGGCGCGTAAAGAAAGCTGAGAGACTTTTGTAGTATGTAAGGTCCGTCACAGCCGCATCGCTCATTCTAACATTGAACATCCTTACATACGTACCATAGACTAAGCTTCTAATAGACGTAGGCAGCTCGACAGCAGCGAGGCGGCCCCACAAACGACTAGTTATTCTAAAAGGGAACATTTCGTAAAACTTAATTTCCACTTTCGACACTTCATAGTTGACGCTAGCTCGGATGTAACACCAGCCGACGTATATAACACTCCCAAGAGGTACCCAGCGCGTTATAATCGCGCGTAAACTCATCCATTTATTTTTCGCCAACTGCGAATTTGTCTTTGTTTGATTTTGGTTGTGAAGAGTAGAAGTCTGTCTAAAAGGCCTGTGAGGTCGCAACCGTTGGCGAAACACCGGATTTATGACTGGAAGGCAGCTCCGAATACGCGACGGTGAGAACATTTTACGCTCGGTTGCCTTCCCAGTTTATAAATAATTATTCGCTACGATTTCGCGAAATGATTGATTACAAATTGCGTAGGTAGGTAGTAGAAGTCAAATGTTCAATGAATGAATGAAGGCCCCAGTCTGCAGTGCGTTCTGAAAATAGGTACTAACTGATAATAATGGAAGCTAGATTAAGAAGCCTTTATTTATTTATTTAAGATCAATTTATTTATTTCAAATATTTAGTAACATACTGTAATGTTACTAAATAACATACTAAGTATGTAACATACATAGTAACATACTAAATTCACAGCTTTTCATTTCAAGCTCCAAATCTATATGACTATGTTTTTGAACACAAATACTATCTATTCTAAAAACTGAAACAATACTTTTTTATTATTTCAAATAATAAAATACGCACTGTTGTATGTTTACTACACTTTCTCATAGTTTTGTATGTTTTAAAAACTGGGGAATACTAAACCGCTTTCATAAGTCATAAAAAATGAAATTGTTTCGGTTAAAATCGGTCTTCAAAAAAGTATTGTAAAAACAATAACATGAATGACAGGTCGTACAGTCTAGCGGCAGATGACATTTTGCGTTGTTCAGGTTTTTTGGAATATTTTTGGTTTTTTCTCTTATTTTATTCATTTTTGTTCTCCTTTTTTTCCCCCTTATGTTCATAGTCAGTGATGGAACCAAAGAAGATTCGTATCGTACCTTTAATAGTGTTGATACGGGAGTCAAAACAGGTCGTCATACCGAGAACTATAAAGAAGAAAATTTCCCGGCTAAAGCCTGTTTACGCGGTTTTAATAAATCACCGATAGTGTTATTACCTCGTACGGACATATCGCGGTATTTGAATGATACGAAATCAGGTCCTACATGGCAAATCGGTCCTAAAATAAGGTACAATCGCTGGAACGACAGTGCTATAGATTTGAATAAATTTTCTAAGAACAGTATAGTTAATGTATTTCGTCAAGACTTGGAGGAGCTAAAGAAGTCTATGTTCAACATTTCGCCTAACTTTGATTCGCAGGTAAACAACAAAACTACAACTATGAGTTACTTGAAATGTAAAATTTGTGAAAAAGTATATTCGAACGAGAAAAGACTACATAATCATCAGAAAAATAAACATCAGATAATTTATAAGGCGCCAAATGGCAAGGCGCAAAAGCGCGTTTCTTTCTCGGACCATGTAATTGTTCATGAGGTGAAAGAATACCACAAATGTCGTAAGTGCACCAAGGTATTTGAAGATTACAGTACTTTGAAAAGTCATATGAAGGAATGGCATAAGAAACGCAAGTGCTACATTTGTAATTATTGTGCTAAAAGGTTTATGGATCGTATGTTCTTTAAAGTTCATATAAAACTACATTGTGACCTTTGCGGTGTACTGTTGTCTAATAGAAAAAAATATGCTAATCATAGACGAAACGCCTGTGGAAAACCAAAGTGTAATGAGAGGCATCAATGCAAAGAATGTGATAGCACATTTTTTCAAATCACAGACCTACAGGACCATAGCTATGAACATACTGGCACATTATATGTTTGTGACAAATGTAAAGACAAGTTTGATACGAAATGTGCCATCGCACACCATCTCTCATTCCTGCATTTAAGGAAGAAGAAGCGTCCAAAGTCTTTGCATGGCATGCGAAATTTAGGCAGTGAGAGGCTGTACCTTTGCAATTTTTGTGACGAAAGCTCTGTAGAGCGAGATATAATAGAGAAGCATGTCGAGAGACTCCCTGATCTAACCAACCGAGTGATGAAAGGACAGAAAGATTACTATTTCTGCGATGAATGCTTAATGAAGTTTGATACAGAAAAAGACATGTTATCTCATAAATGGACACATTATTTGAAAACCAGTGATAATTCTCAGATACGGGAAAAGGAATTGGCATCCAAGGCTATGAAGAGAATTAAAACCACATTTAATGTGAATGAAAAAGTTCCTGATTACATGCAGCCTAAAGTAGTCCTCGAACATATTAAGTTTGGAGGGGGGAATGTGTTGACAGATTGTATAAATTTTGTCGATGTTGAAAATTTTGATGTCCTTAATGCAGATTTAAAAAATGCCATTGTTGAAGAAAAAAGTAAAAAGGCGGTCATATCTAAGTATCAATGTGAGGTTTGTATAACGTTTATCTATAAAATGTGGTATACATAGCAATATAAAACAAATAAGTCATTACCTAGGAAAAGGGACACTATTGTTGGTTCTAGTTTATTACATTTAATATTGAGAGTTCAGTGAAATCAAAATCTTGAAAAACCAATGCAAATAATGAGGCCATTATATACTCACTATTTTAACCTTAATCTTTACTTTGCGGTTCACTACAGAATTCACATCTACCCCCATCTATCCTGTCACACTAAAGTCGCAGTACTCTCAATTGTTCAATATATAACATAGGATAACCAATTCCAATTTTTTTCATACTGAAAACCTAATTTGTACTTATTGTATGTGATGATTTGCTAAACAAATATATACCCTCAAATTGTCATGTTTGTTCAATACATTTGGAACCCAGTGTTTCGGAATAAAAAATAGTCCACAATGTTGTTCCTTCTCTTCACAATAATATAACAAACACTTCCGAATCATCAAAAGTTGCTAAGTCCAAACCTTTAAAATAAATAAAGAATGTCAAATAAACTAATAATTATTACAAAAATTATTATTGCAAAATAATTATTAATACACATCAAACAAGAATTTATGCCGAGCAATCCAACAATATTGTAGTACCCACCCATAACCATCTTGCCTATTTTTGTTTAATTACATTACCACTTAAATGTTAGTATAAAACACAAGTACCTAATTTTATGACAGTGGCAACCCTCATGTGGCTGACAGGCCAGCACATAGCAGTGAGGGGGGAGAAGTAGATATCCAGTTAACAAACACCAGGGCCATTACTAAAGAGTTTCCCTTCTACATATTACTTATTCCCACTATTTATTATGGGCACTAAAAACACTACGGACATTATCATCACAGCACTTGGCCACCAATTACTCTATTTAATACTCGGATTCTCCAAAATATATAAAACTATACTGAGTAGTTCATTGTAAACACAACTAAGTGCCACTCCCCACCGGTAGAGATGAGGATGTCCCACTCGCTACACTGTGAACACACACTGGCATTCAGCCAACACTTTTACCAGGTATAGACACGTGTCTGGGCGCTTCACTCCGACTCGCGATCCTTCGGTACCCTCCTAAAGCAACGCCCTAAGCCGAGATCCGTTCCTTCTGCCGGTTTTCCGGCGGGGGATCCCTTAGGCTCGTTGCTGCACACATTTTGCTCCTGGCTGACCGCCATCTGCGCTCGCACATGTTCGGTGACTCTTGAAAGGCTATTAGGGTCACAAAAATTTAGCCATTCTACAAAAAAAATCAACTATATTTTTTATATCAAATTTTAATCTTAAGCTGGTTAAATCAACTATTGAAAAAACTTATGTAGATGACTTATTGCTGCTTTATACAATACTTATTTTTAATGTAATGTATTGTCATAGAATCAATGACGTGGCTATAAAACCTTTCCATAAGGATAGTTTTCGTATTCGCCTATTTGAATTTTTGAATAAATTAAATATCATCTTTTTTCTTTTTTCGGATTGACTAAATTCTTGTGGCTCTAGTGGCCTTTCAAGAGTCACCGCACTTGTTTAGTTTAGGGCGAGCGCAAAAGGCGCCAGGAGCAAAATGTGTGGCTGCAACGAGCCTAAGGGCTCCCCCGCCGGTAAACCGGCGGAAGGAACGGACCTCGGCTTAGGGCGTTGCATTGGGGGGATACCGCGGGGTTGCGAGTCGGCGAGAAGCGCCCAGGCACGTGCCGATGCCTAGTGAAAGTGTTGGCTGAGGGCCGGTGTGTGTTAACGGTGTAACGAGGGGGACGTCCACGTCTCCGCCGGCAGGGACGGTGTCTGTGTGCTGTGTTTGAGTGCAGTGTGAGAACCGCATTGGCAGCGGTGATGGGGTCGTCGGGATCGTCCAGGATGTGCTGCGGGCGCCGATAGCGGGGAGGAGCACTCCTGTCCGGTATGTAGGTGAGGGAGGAGACAATCAGAGGATTGGGATGGTATGGTATAGCGTCATAGTAGCGTCGGGCGGTATCCATAAGGATAGTTTTCGTATTCGCCTATTTGAATTATTGAATAAATTAACAATCATCTACATTCTACATAAGTTCAACAGTTCATTTCAATATCTTAGACTAAAATTTGAAATTATAAAGTATAGTCTTGGCGCTACCATGCTCCCCGATGATTGTATTCACAATAAACTACTCTAAACCCACAAAGTTACATTTATTTAGGAAAATCCGCATGTGGAAACATTTCCGAAACCATGTGATGATGATGATGTCATATCTTTTTAATATACCACTGCAGGACACAGACCTCCCTTAACAGACCATAATCCACCATGTGGGCCCAGTGTGTTTTAATATGTTTGTGTTTGCAATACTTACTCACTTATTTACTCTATATACCTACAAATATTAATTTATTTTGAAGTTACGAGTATGAAAACTTCCTAGGTAAAAAAATATAAGGTCTTGGATTGTTTGAATTAAATGGAGTATTTTTCGAATTTTTAATATATTTTTTATTTCGAATTTAACACACGCATACGTAGACACAACATACACCTCGCCATTTATAAAATTGTACTTTTCATATGATCACTCTCTTAATCATCTAATTTAGCGATGTGAAATTGTTACGGAAGGGTGGTCTCTTAACAAATATTTTTTAATATCTAAAAACCCCCTACTACATTTATTTAATTGTATGACTAAATGAAAACGTTTTTAATAATTGTTTAATGGCCGTCATTGAGGGGCCATATTTTTTATTCTTTTCGGCCCTAGACTTGCATTCTTATCTGTTTTACATCTTTCAGACATGTGGAAAGTACTATTCATCGAATTATTGTCTTAACCGCCACATAGTATCTCAGCATAGCGATTATCAGAACCTCCAATGCGAAGTCTGTGAAGAGACATTTGTATGGCCATCTCTCCTACAAACCCACAAATGCATCCGCTTGCAAATCCCTGAGATGCCCTTTGAAGACGCCAGACCTGAGATACACTTCGACAACCTCCACGAGATCACTCAGAATGGTTTCGATGATTTGAACATCATGGAAAGTGATGATTATACGAATGCTATAGACTTTGAAATACCTGCGCCTATTGTCGAGTTAACTGAGTATGAAAGTAATTATCAGAGTTCTCAAGTCAACCAGAATGTAAGTAAATCTGTTGATAGTAAAACTGTAAATGATAGTAGAAATTATGTAGCCCCTCTCCAAAATTCAGGTTATAAGGTGATTATGCAGGAAGTACCAATTGAGTTTTAGTTTCGATATACTGTTTATGTTTAAAATGTATAAATTTTGGGAATCTAATAACGGTGCATCATTTTAAAAATTGATAATAGAGGCCTATGTTTTGTAACATAGTCCATAGACATAATTAGACGACGTAAGCTCGTGAAATTGTAAGGAAACCAATCATGTCGCGTCACGACATAATTTTGTTCACGGTTCACCAGTTTTAACCAATTCGACTTGCGGGCGACACGGGTCGGAATAGACTGAACAAGCGGCGCGATAAAGTGGGTGCTTAGCGCCAACGACGGACTTGCGTTATCTAACCCTCATAATCTGTTGTCGACATATAAGTCTGTGCGATGCGTTAGCGATACCATAGTAAAATATCTAAATGCCTTCTTTTACACTACAATCACATAAAACTTCCATAAAAATAATATAATACTAAATTTAGAAAAAATAAAATGATGTTGTCGCCAACAGTAATGCAAATGTGTGCTTATTGTCTGCCCATGTGTGTATCGTTATCGAACATCGCGCTTCAAAGTCCTTTAGTGGTATGTATGTATGTCAATTTCGTATTCGCTTATAATATTTCACAATACATTAGTTCATATTTATATTTGAGGGATTATTAAACTACTGGAAAAAGAGTAAACCCATAATAAAAGGAATTTTTCGAATTCATTAGAGAAGGTTAGCTGGTGGAGAATACCAGAAATAAGTGGTTAGAGAATGGCTTGAGGCGAGCCCGCCTTTTGTATGATATTTTACAATAAAGTTTGTTATAGGAAAAAAAAAAAGAATTTAGTAGATATGGGCTTGAGAATATTTGAGGTGGGACGATATCGCTTTCTGTCGTTCAAAACTATTGCATTTCATAATGTTTTACAATTCAGTGAACTTAAAAGCCATGCGATCATTGTGGACCCTCTGCCATACATAATCTATATATATACAAATTAAATGCTGTTCGTTGGTAAGCGCATCACTTGAGAACGGCTGGACCGATTTGGCTATTTTTTTTTAAATGTTCGTAATAGTCCGAATAAGGTTTTTAGGGAAAGAAAAATTGGAAAAGTTGCCCGGAAAATTGAGTCCTTTTTTCTATGGGATTTTTGTATGAACTTATTGAAATTTGGACAGGACAATTTCTGTCGGCTCAGCTAGTTTTTTAATGAATTTGAAAAATTATAATAAATATAGGCTAATTTTTTGAATTTTTTGCTTCACTACGGTATTCTTAATACCAGTATTTTTTTCTTTTTATATAAAAAAGTGGGCGGACGAGCAAGCGGTCCCACGTGATGGTAAGTGTTACCGTCGCCCATAGACGCCTGCAACACCAGGGGGTATGCGGGCGCGCCGCCGACCTTGCAAAATCCTATTCACAGCTCTCTTGAAGAACCCCATATCGTAGCTTAATGGAAATACCTCTTGAGGCACTTCGTTCCACAGGCTACGGGTTCGCGGTAATAACGCAGTTGCCATATCACAATAGTGAACCACTAATTTGTTTATAATCCGGAGCAAATTTCGTTTATGCTTATGTTATACACAGCATAATGTACACATATTTTCTATAAAACAGTATAATCGCATAGTATTTATGCTCGTTCTAAATATACATAAAATTAACTCAAGTTTAATAAATTTGTATTCGTATAACAGCGTACAGTAGCCGGCGCTATATTGCACATTGTAAATGAGAAATCTCTTTCTCATAAGCATGCATGTATTTTCTAGGTTAAGTATACAGTAGTTGATAATAAAAAGAAGTCCATGTAACGTACATTGGGCAAATGAAGATTAATTACATGTCATCTAAGTATATCACCGAATACTGTACATACATAATTACAAACACTAATTTATTATTTTAAAGAGTCAAGGAGTAATACTTGTCGGAGCTATAGTACTAGTTATGTTACGTTGGAAGTTGTTTAAACAAATAAAAATTACTCGCTTGAACTTTAGTTCCTAAGCGCGCAATTCGAATGCACTTGGCCTGGTTCACTGTCGTGCACCTAATTTTGTGTGTATGATTCGCGAACGGTTTTTCTCTTATGTACGAAGGCGGCAGACGGGCATACAGTCCACCTGATGGTAAGTGGATACTGTCTCCCGTAGACATCCGCGATACATGCCAACATCAGTCCAAAATGACAAACGTTGGCACCCCCCTGAATGCGCTGCCTACCTTTGGAGCTATAGGAATGATTACTATGGTTATTTTAAATTTCTTAATGTTATTCTTTGATATTTCAATGTATTTCTTGTTAGCACCGTTACTATACTTAAATCTGCCATAGTTTGACATATTAGAGTAAAAAAAGGCCTAGGAGCCTAAAAACACCAATTTTTTGTTAATACGTTAGAATAAATTGATAATTAAGTTTATAATGATCACAATATAATGATTTAAATATCACAAAATATCCTTATTAGGGTATAGTAACGGCCTGTTTTGATTGATAATAATCCGATAGTGATTTACGAGTGGACGTTTTGACACTATAGGCATTAAATGAGTGTACATCTACTCGTGCGAGCCTTAGTGATGTCATGTACACGATTATCACGAATTTGAAGTGGTACATGTCATGCACTTAAATTGTGTGTTACTGTATGACACGTGCGGACTTGATAAGTTTATTACTATTGTATACATTAAATTTCTTTCTATTGTATACATTAGAGTTCTTTAATGTTTCTTTGTGTTTATTCATTTTCACTGTTACTATACTTAAATCTGTTGTAGTTATGAACATATAGTGCTAAAACAGCTTTCGAGCCATGCAAACAGTTCATTTTTTTGTTAATGTTAAAATAAAGTACCTAATCATCGCAAAATAAAAAACGAGAATTATCGCAGATAGTTCTAAAAAAATGTTTTTATAACGACCTGTTTTCATTAGGTAATGATTGATGAATTACCCAATTATTATTAAATATATTGAGAATAAAAATCTCACCGGAGCTTTATTGGTGTCTCAAGCGCACCATTTGCATTGGGTTATTTTTTCTCCACTGCATTGTAAATTTGTCACGTTTTAAAAGTCCCTACATTAATTGGTATTAATGTGCTTGTGTATATTCATCACAAGTAACAATCTATCTTGTATACAGTGCCGGATTAAGCCAGCGCGGGGCCCGTAGCAAATTCTATCAAGAGGCCCTTGGTTTGCATTAGGTTCTTAAGTTCTTTCTAAATATTTTTTTACGCTCAGACACGTGGATGCGCGGGGCCCGTAGCATCTGCTACTCTTGCTACGCGGGTAATCCGGCACTGCTTGTACAATTAGCAGAAAAGTGATTTTTCTACTTACTACAATACTTTTCAAGCTTAGTGGCGTAAAGATAAACCCCGTGACGAGTTAACACACAAAATACTGGCCTCTGGTGAATTTCCATATATTTTTTCTGTGGAGAATTTACAACTGCAGTGAGTATATGCCTTTTGCATTAATTGGACCTAGAGCACTGTCCTACATCTAGTTTTGTGTGTTTGTTCATTTCATTACATTTTGTTTACATTTAATTTCGTATTTTGTGTTCATTTATCTGCATGTTAATAGAGACATGTAAATAATAGGTATAGATCTCTAAATCTATCATAGTTATGTATATGTATATACAGAGTCGCAGCTAGGGTCATGAGCGCCCTGGGCAACATGGAATTTTGCGCTCTCAACTGGAATTACTGATTTGACATTTACATTAAAAAAAACACTTCTAGCTTTTTCTGCAGCCATTTTGTCAAATACCTGTGCTGTATATTTTTGTATAGACGTGCAGTTGAAACTTAAATACGCCGCCGCAAAAAATATTACTTTTAAATTCGTAAATTACAAACAGAATTCCTATATCCCTAGCTTTATATTGAGTATAGATTGTATGAACATTTTTGACTAGGTATTTTTGATAGGTTTGCTAGGAAAGAGTCGAAATTTGCACCCCCTGGCTTCTGGGGCCCTGGCAGTCGCCCCTGCCGCCAGCCCCTAGCTACGACGCTGTGTATATATTGTAGGTACTAGAAATAAATAAATCTTTCATATTAAATTCGGTTTTGATTTTTATGTCCTTATTTGTCATTCCTACAATCTACATCTCGCTAATATTGACGCAATATTGGACTTTTGGATTTTTGGAAAAGCCCAAATATTTGAAGAAAAAATTAAAAATATAGCAAAAGAATGCTGCAACATACTACTTCATTTACTTATGAAGGTACATATATGCAAATAAGTAGGCCAAGCAATAGAACAGTTCATTGTGACATAAATATTAGTAGGAAACCGACTGTGCCATTATATGAAGGATAGTTCGTAGATGAATTCCGTTATGTGTTCCACTTGGAAATGTTGTCTATTCATTTGTTATAAACACTTAAACAAAAAATCGTTTTTTTTTTAGTTTCTTGCTTACAAATTGGAAACTAATGAAGCATTCTAAATAGTCGATTTATAGAGAATAAAAATACGAACAAAATGAGAGGTGGAACGACTCGATTGGATAATTAGCAACGGAGAAAACCCGCAAAATTCAGCGTTTTTTAAAAAAATAACAAATCGGTCGTTTTTACACATACAGGGCTGAAACTTCGCGAAAAAATAGTAATTTATAGGTACTTTAGGTGTGCAAAACTCCGACGCTGTCCGACTATTAGTTTTGGCACAATCGTAATTTTAATTTTTCAATGCGCTATTTTGTAACAGGTCTGGATGCATTAGAGATCGTTCGATTTTAATTTTTTAAACGGATTGGAAAAGTAGAAGTGTAGTGTAACAAAACGTATATTTTAATTTTTCCCTAAAATTCTACGAAACAAGTCCGAAATGCACGTAATGATGACTAAAAACGGATTCAGTTATCCTAAAATCGAGTAGTGGCGAGAGAACGGGACCTAACGAGAGGGTTATATATTCGCGCAACGTTGAAATATTTAATTTAAACATCTCGGCAACTACTGCAGCTATTTTATTAGTTTTTTTTTTTGATGTAACTGAATTCGTTTTTAGTCATCTTTACGTGCATTTCCGACCTGTTTCGCAGCATTTTAAGGAAAAATTAAAATATACGTTTTGTTACACTACACGTCTACTTTTTAAGCGCAAAGCGCTTTGTAAACTAAATTAGTTCTAGCTTTATATAATACATTGTAAACAAATATATAATCTTTCTGTCAAATTTATTTTTTGTCGGTTGATGGACCAATAGCTACGCATGTGTCCAAATAAAATATATCTAAAAAAATATTAACTGTTTATCTGTCAAAAGTCTGCTTGGTTCTATTATCTATCTACAAAATAAATATTCTTTTTATCAATCAATGATAATTAACAGCCCTAAATAACCAAAAACTCTCTAGTACATTTAGTTTGCTAGAACAGTCTAAAGTGCATAAGATACAAGAAAACTTCTAACATCCGGCTGCGCCTAATTGTGCGATCCTCAATTTTACGTTGATTTTTATCCAATAAACATGTCTGTGAGTGAGAAAGTGTCGCTTTCTGATGCTTTGAGTAATGTCGACGTACTTGATGAGCTCACTTTGCCCGGTAAGTGTATTGATGATTTAAGAGCTGTACATATGATTCATCTATACCTCATTAATAGTTGTAATACCTATTGCATCTTTGCTGTTTCTATGCTCGTTTCGCTGATGCGTCTATTTGAGAGGAAGTGCTTGTAGAGATTAGAGGAGATTAGATGGTTCGCATTAGCTCTTAAGTCATCCTCTTTCAGATTCTTATTTGCTTTAGTATATTATAGATATATAGAGTTCAGATATGGAACATCATATCTTCATCTTCTTGCTTCCATTATTTCAGTATACTCATGTTATGACATAATAATTTTTGTTTAATAATTGGAGTTTTATGTAATTTAATATTTTTTTACCAGATGAACAACCCTGCATAGAAGCGGCTCCATGTTCAATACTCTACCAGGCAAATTTTGACACCAACTTTGAAGATCGGAATGGGTTTGTCACAGGCATTGCTAAGTACATTGAGGAGGCCACTGTTCATGCCAACTTGGTATGTATTTATGCATTTGTTGCAACTTTTTATTGTATTTATTACTAGCCACCTGCCCTTGCTTTGCTTTGGTTTGTTTTTTTTTTTAAATTTCAAAATAAAATATGGCCTATATTAGACACGGATAATTAGCTTCCTTCAAAAGTTTTTTCCAAATTTCAAAATAAAATATAGCCTATATTAGACACAATAATGTAGGTTCAGTAGTTCAAGAGATTACGCCCAACATGCCTACAAACACAATTTTACCTCTTCATTATATTAGTATAGATTATTATGTTATAATTGGCAAGCAGCTAGCAGCTGATAGGGTATCTTGTGGTGGTGTATGCATTGGTGTATCTTGCTCCAACATCTGTTTGCCTAGTTTTGATTTGAAAATCTCCACTGTTGAGGAATCCACCACTTCTAGTGGCAATTTATTCCAAGTGTTTACCACTCTGTTGTTCAGAGCGTTATATGTGACTTTTGATTAGGTCAGAAACCTTTCCAATTGTTTATCATTGCAGTCTCTGGTTCTGTAGTCTGTTCCGAGCTTGAAGGTCGACAGCAGGTCTGGAGGGTCATATTTATTAGTTAGAACTTTATATGTCTCCAGAAGTTCCCCACGCAGTCAACGCTAACTCAAGGACTGCAGCTTAAGAATTTCCAACCTTTTACTGTATTTTTCTTTAGAATGATAGGAATCTTCGTAATTTTCCTTTGCACATTCTCCAATAACTCAATGTCCTTGGAAAAGTGTGGATACTCTAGTAGTGTACGTACCTATATTTTGTGGATTCTAACCAACATTTTGGGTGATAGGTACTGAAAGGACTCTTACTGAGTACAAAAGTGAATTCTATGGATTTAATATATGTATTAAGCCCATTTCAGTTTGTGTGTGGATTATTTTGTCAATCATTTTACCAACCCTTCATCAATTCCTACATCTCAAAAGGTCAGCAGCGCATCTTTGCCAGCCTTTGTCTGGACTGATGTTGACATGTATTGCGGAAGTCAGTAGGCTACAGTATTCACTTACCACTAGGTGGAGAGTATGCTCTACTGCTGCCTTTTTACTATACAAATAAAACTGATTCGTAAAAATTACTCCACAAAGTATCATATGTTATCATCACCACCATAATCAGCCTGCTGCAGTCCACTGCTGAACTAGGGCCTCTTCCTGTGAAATCCATGAAATTGTCTGTTGGTCGCTTGCTGCATCTACTTCGTTCCCACCCCTTTGACGACATCGGCGCGCCAAGGGCCCACCCTCCTCCATTATATGTTATACCTAAACAAAGTTTGTGATAAATAAACATAACCTATATGAAACTAAATAGAACTTTTGTAGTCTTGGATTATCCGCTCCACGGAACGAGAATGTCAAAATTATATAAGGAAAGATATTTTTAAGGACTCTTTACTTTTAAAAGTATTTTAAAACTTTTACTTTTAAAAGAAAGATCTTTTAAAAGTAAATTAAAATTACACTTTTTACACCAATACTTCTTTTAATATGATACCACAGTCCACACTTTTCCTTTATTTTTTTTTTTTTTTTTTTCTGAAATTACATAATTTTTTTTAGTGCTTAAAAAAGGGTGTAAGCATGTTGAGTTAGCCTATAAGTATGCAATGCAAATGCAACCAGCCCTTTCAGTATTCACTGCTGGATATGGGTCACCTATTGCACTTTGTCTCTTTCATAAGCAGGTTGACGAGTCCACTGTTTTAGGGGTTGTGTTGTTGCTCAGGGCTTGTGGTAGCTGCTTTGTTATCCCTTAGTCGCCGTTTACGACACCCAGGGGATGAGATAGGGTAGTGCTATTCTGCAACCAGCAGACACCACACTATAAGTATTCTATGTACAAATTGTAAATTAGTGTATTTATCATAATATAATGTTTACTATGCATGTATCATGTTGGCTTTCTATTTAGCAAAAAAAACATCTTTCAATTAAAAAGGGCTCATTTACAAACATTCTCTTCAGAACGAGCTGCTAGAAGAAGGCAACGCGCACGCAGTAATGCTGTACACATGGCGTTGCTGCAGCCGTGCTATACCACAGCCACGCTCTAATGAGCAGCCGGATCGAGTTCACATATACGAGAGGACTGTGCAAGTGTTGGCTCCGGAAGTCGATAAGCTGCTGCAATTTATGTACTTTCAGGTAACATATTTTTATTTTCATCCCAGTAAGAGACCATAATCTTTGTACCTTTGGTTTTGTAGCGAGTTGTCTGCTAACTTTTTGAACCTCAAAGTAACCTTTAGTAGTTATTATTTTATATATTTGTATGCCTATTGAGGCAATCTTAATAATAGGAGATACATTGTGCAAATAAATTAATGAAATCTAATCTTAAGTACTCCAACCGCGCGCGTCGAAAGCGAAGAAGATAAAACCGAAATATATTATTTTAATAATAATAAAATACAAATAATTATTGTTAGTTTTGTAAAACAGCATCGATTTTACATTGACCCTGAAGATTCATACTTTTTACTCCCCGGACCGTTTCTGCAACTGCCAAAAGAGTCACAGTCGGGTAGAAGCATAGACTTTAGAATACTAAAAACGTAACGTCGTCGTCTTTAGATGAAGTCACATAATTATGTTGTACATGCGGCACACACACATACGAGTATGTAGTGTTGATATGCCAATTGCTTCCATTACGACCAATAGCAAAAAACTGAAACGATTTTAAACATTCTTACGCAGCCTGTATCAGTTGTTCATTGACAGCCCGTCTAATGGTCTATGCGTGAAAGTGGCCAAAGGTCTGACAATCCTTGAAGTATCTTCAGTTTCTCCTGTCTCCTGTGACGTCACTTTTTATTCCTTTTTTTCAGCGTAAAGCAATTGAACGCTTCTGCGCAGAAGTCCGCCGGCTGTGTCACGCGGAGAAACGCCGCGATTTCGTCTCCGAGGCGTATCTATTGACCCTCGGAAAGTTCGTGAACATGTTCGCCGTTCTCGACGAACTTAAGAACATGAAGAGCTCCGTTAAGAATGACTATTCGACATATAGAAGGTACGGTGTTTTTTAAAGAAATATGCTTGTACTCACAACTAACCAAGGAAACTGTCATTTGAAAATTGAGGAGGGGGAAGATGCACGCTGCAATTCCATGTACGGTACGTGTTTCAGTGAAATATGCCCGAGCCCATTACCATCCCATCCTATTTCTCTCCTGTGATTCCCGTGGGAACTCTTTAATTGATCGGGATAAAAAGTACCCTAAATGTTAACCCGGCACGTGACCTATAACTATGACAAGTTTCATTAAAATCCGTCCAGTGCCTTTTCCGTGATAGAAATTGAGAAAATTTCCAAAAAATTTTATTTGAGTTCTATATCACTCGTATAGCAATCACTTTTTTCAAAAAAATATTTCATGTACAGACAAGTTACGATTTTATTATATGTATAATGTGATATACTACATATTATAAATTAAAGTCCCCCGCCGCGCTGAGTTTGTGTTTGTTCGGGTTAATCTCATAAACTACTGTACGAATTTTTATACGGTTTTCACCAATAGAAAGAGGGATTATCTAGGAATGTTATAGCCTATAAATATGAACATTTTGCGAAAATAAGCTACCGGTATGATGATATTATCCACCAGAAGTCATCCGGCTATAGATAATTAGTGCTACCCGTGTGAAGCCGGGGCGCGGGTCGCTAGTAGATAATAAAATAAATAAAATATTTTCTTACAATATGAATGTATCCGTGTCTTCAGAGCGGCGCAGTTCCTCAAAGTGATGTCGGACAGCCAAAGCTTGCAGGAGTCACAGAACCTCTCCATGTTTCTGGCAACACAGAACAAGATCCGAGACACCGTTAAAGATGCACTTGAGAAAATTAATGGTGAGAATGAACCAATAAATGCATATGGGGTGTACCAACTTGAATAATAATTATTATGGGTGGCATAGAAGTGCATATCCTGCATAGAACATAGAAGTGCATAGAAGTGAACTACTATTATTACCAATATTAATTAATAATCTACCTAAAACAACTAAAAGTGAATATAATTAACTTTAAATACAAACTAATAATATATTTCATTGGTAAACTTTGAATCACACATTTATAACCGGTTTATGGCATATATTCATTCGTTCACGGCGCGTATTTTATTTTAGTTGTCTTGCGGGTGGGTAGGTCGCAAATCAGCGCAATTAATTTTGTAACATACCCTCAAAATTGTTTTGTAACATACCCTCAAAATTGTTCCATTGTACAAATCAATTATTTATTTTATTATATTTTTAAACTACGGAACTGGTTAATGGACCGAAGAGATGGAAAAGGTGAAAAACTAAGTTGCATATAAAACCTGCAGGATTTATGTGGTATAAGAATGAAGGAAAGTGAAGGAGGAAGGTGTTTTTGTCTATGTGTGTGTGTGTGTGTGTAAGTCTTGTCCCTGTGTGTATTGTCTTGTTGATTTGAGTGACATGCCAAGTCTTTGTGTGCAGGTTACGAGGACTTATTAGCAGATGTGGTGAACATCTGCGTTCACATGTTCGAGACGAAGATGTATTTGACGCCATCGGAGAAACATATGCTTGTTAAGGTGAGTGTTTGAGATTGGGAAATTTGGAGGGGGGAGTGCACGCTGCAATCCAACAGCCGCGGGGCGCACTCGACTGTCCTCGTTACCCCTCTCTCGCAGAATATTACCTTGAAATGTACTGCATTTCCCACTTCATCATATTCCCAAATGTATGTACGAGTTTCGGTAGTAAGTGAGATATGCCAGAGCCCATTCCTATCCTATCCCTTCCCACATCCCCAACCCTTTCTCCAAATCCATTCTTTCATCAACAAAGGTAGGCAGCGCATCCGGGGGCGTGCCAAAGTTTGTCATTTTAGACTGATGTTGGCATGTATCGCGGATGTCTATGGGCGACAGTATCCACTTACCACCAGATGGACTGTATGCTCGTCTGCCACCATCTTTCTATAAAAAAAAATGGGAAAAATATTTAATGAGCATCGGAAATAATGGAAGTTGCAGCAAATTTAAACGTGGGTTAGGTTGACGTTCTCTGGTGACAAGTAAAGGTGTAGGAGTCCGTGGACTTGGTGATCACATTCTTGGTAAATTAAAATTATTTATATCAATTATTTATAAAATAGTTTCGTTGATCCCGATTTGATTTGTTCTTTGACTTTGCTATAGTGCGCTTTGTTTGGATGTATAGGAGCTACCAACCCAACCGATTTAAGACCTGTTTAAATAGACCAATGAAATACAAGTGTTCTTACATTTAATTGATTTATGCACAGAGGTAAAAGTATTTAGTGGTTTTGTATAACAAAATTTTAATGGTAAATTCTAAACTATTCAACATTATGCCGTTTCTCCCCTTGGTGTCTCTCTTTCACCGCTAGTGTTCATGCATACATAAAAGCGAATTGGCTTTTATGTGTTATTCCTTAGTCGCCTTTTACTACACCCACGGGAAGAAATGGGGTGGAGCTACACTACCACGGGCTGTATCGTGATGACCAACTTTAGAGATTTAATGTCGTGAAATTTCATAATTAACTTTTTTCAGGTGATGGGCTTCGGTTTATTTTTAATGGACTCCGAAGTGTGCAACATCAACCGTCTCGATCAGAAAAAGAAGTTGCGTTTGGATCGCATCGACAGGATCTTCAAGGTAACATACTTATGAACTAAGAACAAAGTACACTATCCGTCGGTATTACAGGATGGTTCAAAATCTTTCTGGAAGTCTGTAACTGGTTTGTTGACGTGAAAACTTTACTGATATTTTTGTGCAAAAAAATCTTTTCCCTTTTCACCAAGCCCAAAAAGCTATATTTTTATAAAAATACGTAACGTTATATGTTAGTAAACTTAGAATCACGAGCATAATCCAAGGTTTTAGGAAAGGTATGGACATCCTGTACATATATATATATATATATATATATATATATATATATATATATATATATATGGACATCCTGTACATATATATATTAATCCAAGGTTTTAGGAAAGGTATGGACATCCTGTACATATATATATATATATATATATATATATATATATATATATATATATGGACATCCTGTACATATATATATAGTATGTTGTCAGTTAGAAGTGTGTTTTAAACAATGAGAATAATTATTTTGACAGCACTAAGGGGCCGTTCAAGTATTACGTAGGCAGAATTTTAGTCATTTTAACCCCCCACTTGTCAGCGAAAGTAATCAAAGCTCTTACCCCCCACCCCCATGCTTACGTAAGCATTGGTATAATTTTTACAAAATCTGTTCATCTTTCTTATTTAATCAGAATCTACTAAATTTTGCCAAAAAAATATAAAAGTAAATAAATAAATATTGCTGACGTAATCGCCATTCAGACCCCGTCCCCCCGTCCCCCGTGTCATCAAAAATAATTAAAGCAAAGACCCCTTTGGTGCTTACGTAATACTTGAACGATCCCTAAGGATGTATTCAAATGTACTTATTTCAATTTCAGAATTTGGAGGTGGTGCCACTTTTCGGCGATATGCAGATCGCACCGTTCAACTACATCAAAAGGTCCAAACACTACGATCCCAGCAAGTGAGTCTTGTATATTTTGACATCTGTAATCTATACATATAATAAAATCGCGTATGTACAGATGAGGAACGAGCTTAGAGAACGATGTGTCCGTCACGTCTCTGTTGTCTATAGTGATGCGAAACGTTGGAAGTACGCCGATATCGAGGAAATTCGAAATTCATATTAATAATTAAGAAATATCATTTTAATATTTATATTTGTAACAATAATTTTGAGATGACTATTATTGGAGACGAAGTTTAAGCCCCACCTGATTGCAATTTTTTTTTTGTTACATTTGCTTCATAAAAATCATGATCATTTGTGCTATTCAATTTAAACCAAAACCAAAAAAGAAAAGAATATCGAATATATCGACACAAAACCATGCGATAATATCGTACATATATATCGATACAATGACCTGCAATACGCTTCAGTACAATATATCGATACAAACGAATATTTTAGGAATCTTTACCGCGCGTCACTAAAGCGGGCGGGTGAAGGACGGGAACATCAACATTCCCCTGCACCTCAGGACCCGAATTCATTTAGCTCGTTCCCCATCTGTACATAATTTATATTTTTGAAAAATGTTTTTTTTTTGAGAATAAGATGGCGATAGACGTGCGTACAGTCCACCCGATCGTAAGTGGATACTGTCGTCCATAGACATCCGTGATACATGCCAAAATCAGTCTAGAATGACAAACGTTGGCACGCCTACGGATGCGCTGCCTACCTTTAGAGATGTAGGAATTGGTGTACAATATTACATATTTAAAAAATAACTGGTTTTTGGCCTTTATATTAGACTTTTTTTTTTTTTGAATAATGGGGAAAACACCAAAGGTAATTGAATATTTTGCAAAAAAAAAAAGGTTTATAAAATTTTCACATCAATGAACTCAAAATCGTGAATTAAATCATGGCTTCAGGAATAAACTTGATACATTCTGTATTTGTTTGTCAATCACTCCAATTCAGATTCAGATTCAGACAAGTCTAATATAAGTATTTTATCGTATATTTCAGATGGCCTCTTTCTGCTAGTCCAACTCCGCTTTCTCCCCAAGCGGATCTCATGGTGCACCTACCCCAAATCAGGGAAGAACACCAGAACTATATCTCCGAACTGGCCAGATACAGCAATGAGGTGAGATATCAATTGGTTCTTTATTGAATTATTTTGTTCCAGGTCAAAGTTCAACTGAAAATACTAGAAAAAGATTCAGTATTATAATAATCCATAATTGTTGTCTCGTTTATAGTCTTGTACATTGTCTCGTTCACGAGGGATACATGGCCTTAAAACGCTACGCTGGCCAAGCGGATTGGCGAGTCCACTCTTTAAGATGTGGTGTAGTTCCTCAGGGGTGTGGTAGCAGCTTTGTCATCCCCTTTTTACGAGACGTAAAGCACGTTTTTTTTTAGCAGCCTTTTACGAGACCCACTGGGTGAGATAGAGTGGTGGTATTCTTTAGCCACACGACACAAATCATTAGTATTTCAATACTTTTAATCGTAACAGTCGTGTTGAAGTATTTCTTGAAAAAAGTGATTGCAGTACGGATGATACAGAATCTAAAAACACTATTTTTTAGATTTTTGTTTGTCCGTGTGAATGTGCGATCTCAATAACCATTGCACGGATTTTAATGAAACTTTCATGCTACTTTTCATCCAGATTCGTTATAAGACTTCCCACGAGAATAAGTTATCGTGAAACGAATTCGTGGGCACCACGTGGTACTTAATTAAGATAGTATTAAATTGCTTTTATAAACGAGCATCAAAAAATACTAAATGTGCGGCAAATAATTTCCAATGTGTGTCCGGAATCAACAGGAAAAGGAGGCGCTAGCGAGGGCTCTCGATCTGAACAGGAATGATGTTTGTACGTTCCATAAGATACTAGGGGAACCTCATTCACGAGCAGCATTTAGTTTGTACAGATTCGCGAGTCCTCACCAGGGCTGGTATATTGGTATCTAAAGGGTGTTTTTTTTAGAGGTATAGAACTTTATGTTGGCAACACTGTTTTAACTGGCGGCCATTTTGTCAGCTGTCAAGTGATTTGTGTTTAGTTTGGTTTGGTATTTCAACATGAATAGACTGACGCCTGAACAACGCTTCCAAATTGTGCAAATTTATTTTGAAAATAATGGTTCTGTTCGAAATACATTTTCGCGCACTACGTCCATTTTACGGTCAACATAATCGTCCATCAGAGCAATTAATTCGACTAACTATGGACTGTTTTCGCACCACGTTTACTCTAAATGATAATACGCATCTACAGAGACGTCGTACAGTCCGTACAGAAGAAGCCATTGCTGCTGTAGAGCGTAGCGTAGAGGAAGACCGGAATTAGTCTATCCACCATCGTGCACAGGAATTGGATATGTGTCCATCCACTTTATGGAAGATTTTGCGGAAAGATCTTGGTTTGCGTGCTTACAAAATCCAACTCGTGCAAGAATTGAAGCCACGCGATCACCTAGCAAGGCGTAGATTCGGTGAATGGGCCCAAAACAAGATTGCCGTTGATCCCGATTTTCATAAGAGAATTTTGTTTAGCGATGAAACTCACTTTTGGTTGAATGGCTACGTCAATAAACAAAACTGCCGTATTTGGAGTGAGGATAATCCTCAAGTGTATGTTGAGACACCATTACATCCAGAAAAACTGACTGTTTGGTGTGCTTTATGGGCTGGTGGAATCATTGGTCCGTACTTCTTTAAAAACGATGCTGGCCAGAACGTTACAGTCAATGGTGACCGCTATAGAGCCATGATTACGGACTTTTTCGTTCCTCAATTGAACAACCATGATGTGCAGGAGCTGTGGTTTCAACAAGACGGCGCAACATGTCACACAGCTCGTGCCACAATTGATTTACTGAAGGAAACGTTTGGTAACCGCATAATTTCACGTTCCGGACCCGTGAATTGGCTTCCAAGATCGTGCGATTTAACGCCGCTAGACTATTTTCTGTGGGGATATGTGAAGTCGCTAGTCTACGCCGATAAGCCCGAAACGATCGACGATGACATCGAACGATCGACCACGATCGAAAGGACAACATTTGCCGCGTTATTGCCGATATACGGCCACAAACGTTGGAAAAAGTTATTGAAAATTGGACCTCCAGATTGGATTACGTCCGAGCCAGCCGTGGCGGTCATATGCCAGAAATCATATTTAAATTATAATGCCAAAAGATTATCTTTTGAATAAAGTAAATTTCATGTCAATTTTAAAAATTCATCCTTGTTTTATTCCATTTCAAAGTTCTATACCTCTAAAAAAAACACCCTTTACATAAACGTTGTATAATGTAAGTTCAGGGTACGATGGAACTGACATGCGCCAAGGCATGAAAGTTCCTTAAAAAGAAGGAAAAATAAAATCATATCCAACAAGAGAAACTATTTTTGAATAACCGAAATAAACAATTATTAATTACTGAGAATGTCAACAGACTCCTATATCTTCAGTTTCACCAGAGAATCTAAACTTTTTTTTTAATGAGAAATCCTTCACGAGAGACCCTTCCGCTGGGGACAGGCGGAGGGTTATACCGGACTCTTACCGGCCAAAACCCCACGGTGCTCCTCCTGCTCACTTCGCGCCAGGGTCACGGGAACGCTATTTACATTTACTTGGGTGTGTAGGCGTCGCACGGGAACACGCGTGCAAAGCGACCATTTCTCCTGGCCCAACTTCAAATTTGCCGCCATTTTCAGTATTTCTGCTGATGGTTTAATTATTTCCCATATTAAACTACTTTTGATACTAAGATTTGATAGGGAGATTAATTTTCATATCTTTTTGTCCACCAGGTGACAACAACCTTCAAAGAAGCAGGCTCTGATGCTGAAAACAAGGCTGTAACTGAATTATGTCTCCGAGGACTACAGTTGCTATCCTCCTGGTGTTCAGTTCTAACCGAACTATGCTCATGGAAGCTACTACATCCTACTGATCATACAGTCAATCCACGATGCCCGCCCGACGCCGAGGAATATGAGAGGGTAAGTTCTAAATTAAGGTTCAATAATATGAGGGGTCTAGTAAAGTTTTATTATGGACGAAGGCCGCAGACGAGCATACAGTCCACCTGATGGTAAGTGGATACCGTCGCCCATAGACATGTGCGATACATGCCAACATTAGTCCAAAATGACAAACGTTGGCACGATCCCGCTTGCGCTGCCTACCTTTGGAAATATAGGAATGGATTTGAAGAAAGGTTTGAGAAAATGGGGAGGGATAGGATGGGAATGGGCACTGGCACATCTCACTCACTACCGAAACACGTACGTAAATTAGGGAAATAAGATAAAGTGGGAAATGCAGTACATTTCAAGGTAGTCTTCTGTGAGAGAGGAGTAACGTGGCCAGTCAAACGCGCCCAACGGCTGCTGGATTGCAGATTTAATTAATGCCGTCTTGTTCAAGCTACTCATTAGTCGGGGGCTTAAACGAAACCGTATTTGTCATTTTCATATATTAAAATTATATGTTTACTAACAAAACTGGAATTCAGTTCTGAATTAAATGTATAATTAAATTAATTACTTCCCTTTACTAAATCAATCCCACACTTCTTACCCCCCTTTCCCTCCAGGCCACTCGCTATAACTACACTTCAGAAGAGAAGTTCGCAATGATCGAAGTGATCGCCATGATCAAGGGGCTGCAAGTGCTGATGGCTCGCATGGAGACAGTATTCGCGGATGCAGCGAGACGTTGCATCTATGCAGAGCTGCAGGACTTTGTGCAGTTAACACTACGGGAGCCGCTGCGGAAGGCTATTAAGAATAAGAAGGATTTGATTCGCAGGTCAGTGACAACTACCATTTTTCCACCATGTAATCATTTTAATTTCTGTTTTGTAGTCCGTTAGATGCTTAGGTAATTTTAGGTAGGTCGAATCACTGGTGTATCGCTGATGTCCATGGACCATCTGCTGGTCTACCGCATATCCTTAAAAAAATACCCTTGGATTTACCTTTGAATGGGCAAATATCTGGGATAACTTAGGATTTACGTTCAACAGCTTAATATCTGGTGAGGGATAGGATGGCATGGCAATGGGCTCTGGCATATCTCACTCACTACCGAAACACGTACGTAAGTTGGGGAAATACCAGAAACTAGGAAATGTAATACATTTCAAGGTAGTCTTCTGTGAGAGAGGGGTAACGTGGCCAGTCGAGTGCGTCCAGCGGCTGTGGGAATGCAACATGCACTTTCCTACTACAAAATACCTATTTCGTTGTAATTAAAGTCAAAACAATTTAAAAATACATCCTGTCAATGTCCAGTCACGTTGAAACAAGTCAGGAGTCGCTCAGTAAAGTGATCGGCTTTACTGAGGACATAGTTAGACTCCTTAGGAGCAGACGAAAAAGCAGTCCCCATGTTTTTATTTGATTATCACAAACGTTATGCACAAACACTAGGCTACATTTTGAACCTTAATAAACTATTGTACATAATTTTTACATTACTCAAACAAAATTTCAACTTTCATTTCTCTAGTTCTCGCCAAAAAGTCCTCAAATAAAGTTTCAATTCAATCATTTGTTCAGAATCCTATAAATAGTATACTTTTTCTCCACAGTATAATAGTGTCGGTACGTGAAACGTGCGGTGATTGGGCTCGAGGGTGTGAACCTCAGCAGGATCCCGCTTTGAGGGGGAAAAAGGATGCTGGCGAAGCGAGTTTCACCATCAAAGTGCCCAGGAGGACTGTTGGTGAGTTCAATTGTCATCTGGTTTTTTTAGGTAGTCTCCGAAAATAACAATAGTTTTGGAATATGTACTTCATATCGTTGGATAGAGCGCGTGGTAGCTTTCTAATTTATAATGAAACTTGTTTTTCGTTATTTTTCTTTAACGTAGGTATAATAGAAATTTGTCTGTCTGTCTTGACTACTGCTATTGGCTTTCAATTCAATTATTATTATTATTATAATTATGTAAGAAGGCGGCAGACGAGCATACAGTCCACCTGATGGAAAGAAACAAACTGCAGTCAGTTCAGATTATCGCTGCAATTAGAGGTTATGTGTTTGTTTGTTTAGCTCGATGACAGGTGACAGTGACGTTTATTTTGATCTGTGGTGACATTACTTTTTTATACATTATGATAGAAGTGCTTCTAATCCATACATCCATAACTATTAATCATATTTTCGCCATAAATTACTAGTCCTTTGTTAAAAAAAAAAAAACTCGTACATATCCACTTTCGAAAAGTATGTATATAAATAATGAATCATTAAAAAAATTGGCTTATCCCCATTGAAAGTGTGTGTGTGTGTGTGTGTGTGGATCGTGACAAAATGAGTATTTTTACCATATTAGCATTTGATACATTAGCCTACGATTATCTTTGCCTACCCACATACACGACAAGCGTGTCTAACATGTATTTTGTCCGTAGGTCCATCATCAACCCAATTATACATGGTGCGGACTCAATTAGAAGCACTAGTGTCTGATAAGTCCGGCGGTCGGCGAACACTACGCAAAGACCTCGACGCGACGGCACTCACGCAGATTGAAGCTTTTCACAGGCAGAGCTTCTATTGGAACTACCTGCTCAACTTGCCGGGTGAGTCTGGGTGATTTTAGCGGGGCAAATTCAGCGCCGAAAGCTGGGGGATTTAGCGTACGGGGGACGCCTAACGTCCGGGGGAAATTTGTAGTCTCTAAAAGTTTATAATCGTAACCATATTAGGGCTTCTTAATTTGTCTGATGAGATTGGGTAGCTTTTATTTTACGCGTTTAGAAATTTATAGTCTTTACGATTTAGGATTATTCTGATGTGCATGGGATTAATTAAATCGTTTTACTGCCTCAAGAGGAAGTTAAAGTTTGCCATTGAGCTACGATATGGGGTTCTTCTAGAGAGCTGTGAATAGGATTTCGCAAGGTCGGCGGCGCGCCCGCATACCCCCTGGTGTTGCAGGCGTCCATGTACGGGGGTAACACTTACCATCACGTGGGACCGCTTGCTCGTCCGCCAACTAGTATATAAAAAAACGAAATTTGTTGTCCCATAAAACGGGTAAACCTCATAAAACTTTATGCCATTCCAAATGTTGTGAACTCGCCTAAAAGTATAAATGTCGAATAAGACCTCTGGGGTACTCTTACTTGTCGTAATTTGGCGCCTTAGAAATTTATATTTGTGACGATTTCATGGATTTTCTGAATTAAATGTTTGAAGGTATTCTCATTTAATGCACATTAGATGAGAGTTACCCGCTCAACTTGCCGGGAAAGTTTTGGTGAATTTTGGCATCTGAAGGAAAATGAGGTTTTTTTTTTTTTTTTTTATGCACGAAGGCGGCAGACGAGCATACAGTCCACCTGTTGGTAAGTGGATACAGTCGCCCATAGACATCCGCGATACATGCCAACATTAGTCCAAAATGACAAATGTTGGCACGCCCCCGGATGCGCTGCCTACCTTTGGAAATATAGGAATGGATTTGGAGAAAGGGTTAGGAAAATGGGGAGGTATAGGATGGGATGGGAATGGGCTCTGGCACATCTCACTCACTACCGAAACACGTACGTACATTGGGGAAATACGATAAAGTGGGAAATGCAGTACATTTCAAGGTAGTCTTCTGTGAGAGAGGGGTAACGTGGCCAGTCGAGCGCGCCCAGCGGCTGTTGGATTGCAGCGTGCACTCTCCCCCTCACAAAGTGCTTTTCGAGAAGTGTTTTCGTGATAATTAAGCTTTTGGAATTGCATGGATGAGATAGAAGCATTTCATTTCATAACTGGAGTTTTTCCAGATGAGACTGTGTGGGTTTTGGCGTCCGGGGGGTAATATGACTCCTCTGAAAAGTATTTGCATAGATTGAAATTATAGCCAGTACTAAAAATACCATTTCATTGAAGGCTAGTGCTTACTAAAGACCGACCGAAGGTTCGGTTTCGGCCGAAACTAGCGTTCTTGAGCTGTCGGATGAAGTCGGGTCATGTTCGGAACGGGTTCACTCATTCACTCGCGTATATCGCTTAACCTCGGTCAGTTCGCCGGCCCGTGTTTAATTGTTAGTTGTGTCTGTTCTCGCGCATAGATAATGATTTACTAATAAACTGAAGTCTTTTATTTAACTTAATCAAAAAATCTGTTACAAAGCTAGGAAAAACACTAGGTTTCAGGGTATAATGTAAATTTAACTAAATTTTAATTTAACTACATCGGTTACGGTTTCGGCAGAAACTAGAAGAGGAGCCGAATATTCGGTTACGGTTTCCGTTTCGACTGAAAATTGTGTTTCGGTCGGACACTACTGCTTACTATATTTGGATATATTGCGATCCTGTTTTAAACGTTTTTTATTTTAGTTATTTTTAAGATTAAATTCGCGAATTAAGCTTTAATATGGCAAATAATTAATTTTTTTAATATACTTTTTACAGTATTTTTTTTTTATTATCATTTGCAGATTCCCTCCAAAAATGCTGCGATCTATCTCAGCTGTGGTACAGAGAGTTTTACTTGGAGATGACGATGGGGAGAAAAGTTAACGTAAGTTAATTCAAACGACTTTATTACTTGCCACGTGGCGTTAATCGTTTTTTTAATCAATCGTATGTAAAGTCCATAAACAGGTCAATAATGCAGATTATTTTGGGATGGGATTGTATGCAACGGGAAGGGAAACAGGCTCCTGCAATGCACAGATAGACAAACAGAAACAATATATATACATATATATTTTAAACTGCAACAATTAAGTGTAATTAGTCAATACATTAATGTCGTTAAATGAAATTTGAAAATTATCATATTTAATTAATAAATATGTACCATATGTATTCATTATCAACAAAATGAATGCCATCTACAATAAAAAATAAACAACCCGACATTGTTACTTAAATATATTTAAATAAAATCTTTTCAAATTACCCATTGAGAAATATTACACTATAGACGAGTTTTCAAATGAATAATCTTTATAATAATAATCTTATGACGTTCGACAATTTTAATAATTTATTATTATGAACAATGTTGTATTTTGTTTTTATAATGTATAATAACTTTTTAAACTTTCGCGATTTGTATACATATTTATATTCTAAATCGGCTCTGAACGCGTATAATTACCTTTTATCCGTACTCGACCTTTCGGCGCGGGTTACACCGACCGTGGTCACGGGTCGACTGAAGAGACGGGAAACGTCGAGTAGGAGTAAAAGATAAAGCTTTATTATACGTGTTCAGAGCCGATTTAGAATATAAATATGTATACCTTGTACGTATTATATTTATTCTTATGTATATATGTATGTGTGTAAGTTTGTATGTACATGTAATTACCACACCATCTGAATTGTGTCTTTCATGCACCTCGTAGTTGAACTTCTGTTATCAACCTAAGGTTGGCTGCTAGAGAATGCCTTAAGCATTAAGCTCGCCTTCTGTACGATATTGTGCAATTAAGTGTAAATAGACAAAAAATAAATATTTATTAAGTACTGGCGACCCGCGCTCACTTCGCTTCGGTTTATTAAATTTAAAACAATCGGAATAAGATATGTTCCTGCGGTAAAATGGAGCCTATATTTTAAGTTAGACCTCTAGCAGTACATCGGTGAAAAGTGCATTCAATTCCATGCAGTAGTTTTTGCGTGATGCGTGTACAAACATACAGACATACGGACTGACAAAATTTCTAAAAACTGTTGTTTTGGATTCTGTTGCTCTAATAAAGACCCCCCTATCAGTTTTTTTTAAATATCTATAATGTACAGACATCGGCCTGTTACAATTTTATTATATGTATAGATTAACATGTAAATTATAGTTTGCGCGTGTCGAAACAGAACATAATAGGAAATATTTACAACTAGTTGTGGCCGGTCACGCGTTGCTGTGGCTGCCCAATAGATGGCGCTTACCCTGTACTTACCTGTTTTTGCGTAAAAAGCATGATTTTACCCCGTGATAGGTATATAAAAGCACGCACGTATTCGAATGCAACGTTGTGTCAACATTTCAAAGCAATCGGCGAAGAACTTTCGGAGATTTAAGATTTTGAACAAACAAACGTTTACATTTTTATTTATATTTATAATGTAACGCCTTATTATGCTATATTCTTGCAAAAAAAATATGATTTGATTTGATAGTATATGTCGACTAACACAGAATATAGTGATAACCAGAAATCTCAGTAATTAATCTGTATAAACATTATCCGTTATATGTTAATTATTGCAGAAATGCACAGTGCGCCATCAGCACAACGAGGAGTGCAACGACCTGGTGACCATGGAGAAGCGCATACAATTCCCCATCGAAATGTCTATGCCGTGGATACTCACCGACCACATCCTGCGCAGCAAGGAGCCCGCTATGATGGAGTGTGTGAAGTTTATATACTTCAACTATTTGCAGATGCGGTTAAGATGTTGTACACCGTAGCAAAAGGAAAGGGAGGGGGGGTGCACCCTGCAATCCAACAGCCGCTGGGCGCGCTCGACTGGCCACGTTACCCCTCTCTCATAGAAAACTACTTTGAAATGTACTGCATTTCCCACTTTATCGTATTTCCCCAATGTACGTACGTGTTTCGGTAGTGAGTGAGATGTGCCAGAGCCCATTCCAATCCCATCCTATCCCTCCCCATTTTCTCAACCCTTTCTCCGAATCCATTCCTATATCTCCAAAGGTAGGCAGCGCATCCGGAGGCGTGCCAACGTTTCTCATTTTGGACTAATGTTGGCATGTATCGCGGATGTATATGGGCGACAGTATCCACTTACCATCAGGTGGACTGTATGCTCAAAAAAAAAATACTAATATAATAAAGAGGTAAAATTGTGTGTTTGTTAGTATGTTGGAGATAATCTCTGGAACTACTGAACCGATTTCAAAAATTCTTTCACAAATAGGAAGCTACATTATCCGTGTCTAATATAGGCTATATTACATTTTGAAATTTTGTAAAAAAAAATTGGTAAAAGAACAACTTATAAACGGAAGCGAAGCGAGGGCGGGTCGCTAGTACCTAATAAAGAGGTATTACATTTAAAATTACGATCTAGCCACGATACTAAGGCTAATGAGTAATTTAAATTTGGACTAAGTTGCTAAGTAGAGTAAAACTAAGAACGTATCCAATGACACTTTACATATTATCTTGTGGCGGATCTGGAATAGAAACACATAAATTATACATAAAACATTTCTACAAACTAAATAAAATTATAAAATATAATAAATACCTACCGAATGAGAAGATGCAATGGAGACACGCATTCTACGAAACCCGCGCGACGACGTCCCCTGTGCGCGTGCGCGGGACCGGCGAGCTCGCGACGCCGACAGTACAACTTGAGACACGATACTGACACCGCGTCGCCCTATGCCACTACCTTGCATTCGCGTCAGTGAACCTTCTTCTACTTTCTCAACCCTTCTGTACCGTGTACAAAGCAAAGCCTGCGATTTCACTCGTCATTGAGTTCGAGCTTGATGGAGCGCCACGTCAACGTCACCGCAAGTCGCCGCGACCTACAGACCTGGCGCTCCATCAAGCTCGAACTCAATGACGAGTGAAATCGCAGAGTTGAAGAGACAGGTGAGGGAATTGACGGTCCAACTACACCGTAGACCGCAGCATAGAACGAGCAGATCAGAGACCAAGTTCAGAAAACCAAGCCACTCCAGATCCGCCACAATCTCTATTAAGGGGAAGTCGCTTTGTTCTTGTGATCTTTATTAAGAGCACTTATTTCACTAAGTACCTACACAATATAGAGACTACACTAACTCAAAAGGTTTCATCATTTTCAGTCTTCTCACTATGTCCGTGTTATCGAGCAGCTGGATGGCCTCAACGTTCACATGGTGATGAAGTCTTCGTGAGCTTCCATGTATTTTTTAATAACGTTGGTAACGAGGTCCACTTTAAGGTCAAGATGGAGGTCGATTTGACATATGTCTTTTCTATTCTAGATACGTCCTATACCCCCTGGACCTATACAACGACTCTGCCCAGTATGCACTCACGGTATTCAAGAAGCAGTTCCTCTACGACGAAGTTGAGGCAGAAGTGAATCTTTGCTTCGACCAGTTCGTGTACAAACTGTCCGAGCAGGTGTATGCTCATTACAAGCAGAGGGCGGCCAGGTTGGTGCATAAAAATATTTCAGATAACATTAAAAAAAAAAAAAGCATTTAACACCAAAATGAATGAAACCTTAGAAATATAGTGGGGCTTGAGGGCAACCGGGTGGAGCCACGAAAAAAAAAGAAATTTCAGAATTTGTTTTTTTAAAAAAACCATTGCATTATACATGTATCATCAAACTTCTCCCCTATTTTTTTTAAATGTTCAAACACCCAACATACAAGTTGAATTTTTAACTAAAGAAAAGAAAACAAGTCCGTTATCATTTCGGCGTATTAAGATTAGATGTGATTTTGGAAATTTTAAATAATTTGGACAGGATACATATATATGGTGTCATATTTTTGTAACAGCTAATGTGTATAACCTATGGTTGCAAATAAAATAGGAAAAAGATAAGCGATTATAAAGATTAGAACTTTTCCCAACCCGTCCTCCAAATCCATTCCTATATCTCCAAAGGTAGGCAGCGCATCCGGGGACGTGCTAACATTTATCATTCTGGACTAATGTTGACATGTATCGCGGATGTCTATGGGCGACAGTATCCACTTGCCATAAGGTGGACTGTATGCTAGTCTGCCCGCCTTCGTCCATTAATTAAAAATAAATAAATTAAGAGATATTCGCAAAAAAAAACATTTTTGTTAACTTTTGACAACCTTTGTTAAATTTCATTCAGATGGATAGTATGAAAGCTCACAAATAATTAGCTCCATCGTAATTATTCCTAGGTGTTATATCTAATTTGACTGGACTACCAAGTTCACCTCAAATACTTCAGCTCAGGTTGACTGTACAGTTTCTGTCATTATGGCAATCCGTCTTTTATGAGATATACTTTTTTAGAATTTTTCTAATGTTCAGTGCTAATAGCTTGAAACCGTTTACAGCATGCTGTTAGACAAGCGGTATAGAGCTGAGTGCGCTGCTCGCGGAGCCTCCACCGGGCCGACAGCCGGCCGCTACGCGTCCCTCCTGCGGCAGCGACACGTCGCCCTACTCGGACGACACGTCGACCTGTGCGCGTTGGTATGTATAACCAGTGGCGACCTCTATAGAAGCCCAAATAGTACTGCCATCAAAAAGCTGTCAAACGACGTCTAGGTGACCACGGCGACGTGGCAACTTGTTTATTTGTGGAAACGATAGCTTTTGCATCATAGATGAAGGAACGTTGTAGTAACGAAAAACGTAGTTCCATTAATGTGGTAACCAAACGCAGTTTCGGGGCGTCCTCTGCGACCGGAGCTGAGACGACCGGACGGAACTACAGCGTGGAAGTAAAGAAATACCTTCGGTGAAAGATCATGTCCAGTGCTAAATGTGAATGTATTTAATAAATATACAGCTCACACGTTACAACAAACGTAATGAGATTTTTCAATATAAGCGGAGGAAGGGGTGAATCACCCCCTCAAAACTACCCGCTTTTACTCTCCTTTATATGCGATAAATGGGCTTAACAATGAGTTCCAGTGTTTTTTTTTTGGATTTCTGAACTCTAGTCCGGAGTCAAAATTAAGCTGCACCCCTCTTAATCTCCCTTTATCCACGATGCAAAAGCTATCATTTCCCAAAAAAAAAAAACAAGTTGCACGTTGTCGCGGTCAGCTGGTTGTCATTTGACGGCTTTTTGGGGGTGATTGTAGTACCTGAAAAGATTGGCTACCGAACAAATATCAAGCCAGTCAACCTATATATAACAATTCCATTCTTTATTTCACTCATATTGTTAACGTAAGGATCTTAAAAACTACTTGAATTTACGTTCAATATGTATCCAATATATTAGACATTTATATAACACTAGCTGTTGCCCGCGACATCGTCCGCGTGGACTTTAGTTTATAAACATTATATAGCATTATTATCGAACAAATGTTCGACGTGATTCATTAAATTAATGTAACTTTTTTATTTATGAACTGATTGAAATAAAACAAACACTAACTTACCACAATACATTAGTGAAAACCGCACCCAAATCGGTTAAACAGTTTCTAACATTAGCGCGCACAAACGCACAGACAAACGGACAAGAATTCTAACAATCATTGTTTTGGGTTCTATTGCGTTGATAAAGGCCCCTTAATAATATTTTTCTCATATATCTTCCATGTACAGACAGCGATCAGTTACATTTTTATTATATGTATAGATATAGATTAATCAAATAACATTTAAAACAAATTATTTTGAATAATCATTCTGTAACTAAGTAAATAAACATTATTTATAATAATTCGGCCAGTCGGCTGTGGGATTGTAGCATGTACCCTCTTCTGTCTTCGGCCAGTCGGCTGTGGGATTGTAGCATGTACCCTCTTCTGTCTTCGGCCAGTCGGCTGTGGGATTGTAGCATGTACCCTCTTCTGTCTTCGGCCAGTCGGCTGTGGGATTGTAGCATGTACCCTCTTCTGTCTTCGGCCAGTCGGCTGTGGGATTGTAGCATGTACCCTCTTCTGTCTTCGGCCAGTCGGCTGTGGGATTGTAGCATGTACCCTCTTCTGTCTTCGGCCAGTCGGCTGTGGGATTGTAGCATGTACCCTCTTCTGTCTTCGGCCAGTCGGCTGTGGGATTGTAGCATGTATCCTCTTCCGCTCGAAATATAAAGTCAGACACTTGCATTTACATAGTACATAGTTTTGTTAAAACGAGCGCCGGCGCGCTCTATAACCTTTCCTTAAACCGTTTCTTACACTCGCCCTTTTAAACATTTGCACTATAACGCTTACTAGCCCTTAGCGGAAAAGTTAAAAGTTTATTAGCGCTCAAAGCTCATTGTATACCGTTGTATTGTAGCTCTGTTGTATACAACACTATTTCTAAGAGATTTGCGCCTTATTACGATTGTAACAAGAGTTATATCTGTCTGCAGGTGGCCCAGCGCATCAATGCAGATATGCACCGCGCTTTGGACGCAGCGGTGGCCAAATTTGAAGCGGGCGACATTACCGGCGTGGTGGTAAGACTTTTTTTAAATATTTAATAGTAATTTCTTGTTTCTTTTAAAAGTAACCTATTTATAGGAGAAAAAGCAGATAACAGTTTAAAAATATACAAAGACAAAGCAAGAAATCAACGATGGGCAAGCCGGAATCCTTAATAATAATATTTAATTAATAATTTCTCACTAATATAATCGCACGATCATGCACACATACACATACGCACAAACACACGCGAGTACACATGCACACGCACATAGAATTTAAATATATATAATAGAAGTTATTATAGCATCATAAATAGTACCACTGCAATTTGCTGTTTATTAATAGATATTAATAACTATTTAGTGTAATATTGTATTGTCCTTGGATTGTATTGTATTGTCCTTGGATTTTTAACTTTATTTTAAAATATGATTTGAAATGAATATCACAATGAGATATAATTAATTCTATCGAAAACTTAGTGTGGTTAAAGTAATTTTGTAGGCCAGGGATGGCGAACCTTTATTGATCTACGCGGCATTTTTTTCTAAAGAAATGTTTATTGAGGCCACGACGTGCCGTCAAACAATCTTGACTTAGTGATTAATGGCGAAAAAAAAAAATAACTAAATATTATCAACTTAAAACTCTTTATTTGCAACCAGAAATATATATTTTGTACGAAAAATGAAAGAATGAAAGAAAAAATTCGTGCGACTTGTGCTGTTGCCGTTCCGGCACCGGCGGCCCCGTTCACAATGAACTTTGTTACTGTGATCTCAAATGTAGACGAAAAAATAAATAGTTTCGATTAAGGTATCTAAATTCCTTAATTAACGCCGTGCCCAAAATATTTTGTCGCGTGCCATCGGTTCGCCATCGCTGTTGTAGGGTTCATCTGTGGGAATATAGGTTAAATTCCCACTATGTTATTTCCTATTTGTGCGTTTGCACGCCTATCAAGTTCCGTATTACTTGACAGTCAAATGTTCTCGAAACAATGTTATACCTTATTGTTGTAAGCGAAGAAATAGTGACGTTCTCTCGGCGTCATACCACAGACTATAAGCTATCACACGTAAAATAAATCGGAAATTTAATCGAAAATTATTTAGATGAAAAATTCTTAGGTAGGTACTTATTTGCAAATAAAACTATTAAAGTAATGTGTTATAGTTATTTATTATTCGACATAGCCAGTGTTGCTAGAATAAAAAACATCTGCGATTTATTACGATTTTTTTACATATAATACAAGCTATTTATTAAATTGATTTCGTATTAAATACATTTTTGCGATTAATAAATCAGTTATTTAAGACAAATATTTTTAACAAATCGAATCTATATAAGCAAATGCAAAGCAATTGCACTAGAATTGTATCGATAATCGAATTGGTATGAAGTAATTCGATTATCACTAATCGTAAACCCATCTATTATAGAGAAAATAACACACTGGAATGTATCTGAGAAATTCGTACCAATTTCATATGGCCCTGTGGCGCAACGGATAACGCGTCTGACTACGGATCAGAAGATTCCAGGTTCGAATCCTGGCAGGGTCGTTAGTGATTCTTGCTTTCATTTTATTGACATATTTATATGTCATTTTTTTTCATTTGGTATCTTTAAAAAAATCGTACATATTTTGATATCCCTCAAATTGCCTTCTATTTAGTTTAATTTAAATTATTAGGTAAAACCAAAATATACCAAGTGATCAGAACAACCTATTTTTAAATAACTTTTAACTTAATAATTCTAAATTATTAAAAATGTCACCACCAAGTCGGGTGTTCGAGGACTCCTTATTTCTAATCACCGGAGAACCAAAATCTAAAATGACCTTTAAATTTGCTGCCATCAAATTTGCCCATTTCAAATTTCCGCTGCTCAAATGTCAATAAAACTTCGTTTAATTAAAAATCAAAAATCGCTTTGCCACACATTTCAATACAAGCATAATAATTGCATCTCTTGTAGGAGCTGGAGGGTTTGATCGCAGTGAATCGTCTCTGCCACAAGCTGCTGAGCCGCTACTTGACTCTAGACGACTTCGAGGCGATACTACGCGAGTCCGACCACGGAGTGCTGGCGCCGTATGGCAGGATCACTTTACACGTGTTCTGGGAGTTGAACTATGATTTCTTACCGAACTACTGCTACAATGCGGCCACTGACAGGTGAGGTTTTGTAATTTCAAGTCAATAATCTGCAAAGGTATTCGGGGGCGTGCCAACGTTTGTCATTCTGGACTGAAGTATCCACTTATCATCAGGTGGACTGTATGCTCGTCTGCCGCCTTTTTCTATATAAAATAATAATTTGAAGACTGCTCTGAAAAAATGAAAAGATGGTTTTCAAAATAAGTATTGTGCTTTAAAAAATATTTTCCCATTGTAGGTTCGTAAAATGCCGCGGCATTCAGTTCGCGGCGGGCGTGCAGCGCGAGCGCCCGCAGCAGTACGGGCACGCTCTGCTGTGGGGCTCCAAGCAACTCAGCCTGGCTTATTCAGCGCAGTATGCACAGTATGCCGGTGAGTATCCTCAACACTGTCTCTAAGGAGTAGGGATTTATTTACTGTACACAAGACTCTAGAAAATACATAACAAAGCTTATATATGAACTATATATAACACTATATATAACTATATAACACTATATATAACACTATATATAACTATATAACACTATATATAACTATATAACACTATATATAACACTATATATAACTATATAACACTATATATAACTATATAACACTATATATAACTATATAACACTATATATAACTATATAACACTATATATAACTATATAACACTATATATAACTATATAACACTATATATAACTATATAACACTGTATATAACACTATATAACACTGTATATAACTATATAACACTATATATAACTATATAACACTGTATATAACTATATAACACTGTATATAACTATATAACTATATAACACTATATATAACTATATAACACTGTATATAACTATATAACACTGTATATAACTATATAACACTGTATATAACTATATAACACTGTATATAACTATATAACACTATATATAACTATATAACACTGTATATAACTATATAACACTGTATATAACTATATAACACTATATATAACTATATAACACTGTATATAACTATATAACACTGTATATAACTATATAACACTATATATAACTATATAACACTGTATATAACTATATAACACTGTATATAACTATATAACACTATATATAACTATATAACACTGTATATAACTATATAACTATATAACACTATATATAACTATATAACACTGTATATAACTATATAACACTATATATAACTATATAACACTGTATATAACTATATAACACTGTATATAACTATATAACACTGTATATAACTATATAACACTGTATATAACTATATAACACTGTATATAACTATATAACACTGTATATAACTATATAACACTATATATAACTATATAACACTGTATATAACTATATAACACTGTATATAACTATATAACTATATAACACTATATATAACTATATAACACTATATATAACTATATAACACTGTATATAACTATATAACACTGTATATAACTATATAACACTATATATAACTATATAACACTGTATATAACTATATAACACTGTATATAACTATATAACACTATATATAACTATATAACACTATATATAACTATATAACACTGTATATAACTATATAACACTATATATAACTATATAACACTGTATATAACTATATAACACTGTATATAACTATATAACACTGTATATAACTATATAACACTGTATATAACTATATAACACTGTATATAACTATATAACACTGTATATAACTATATAACACTATATATAACTATATAACACTGTATATAACTATATAACACTGTATATAACTATATAACACTGTATATAACTATATAACACTGTATATAACTATATAACACTGTATATAACTATATAACACTGTATATAACTATATAACACTGTATATAACTATATAACACTGTATATAACTATATAACACTGTATATAAATATATAACTATATAACACTATATATAACTATATAACACTATATATAACTATATAACACTGTATATAACTATATAACACTGTATATAACTATATAACACTGTATATAACTATATAACACTATATATAACTATATAACACTGTATATAACTATATAACACTGTATATAACTATATAACACTGTATATAACTATATAACACTGTATATAACTATATAACACTATATATAACTATATAACACTGTATATAACTATATAACACTGTATATAACTATATAACTATATAACACTATATATAACTATATAACACTATATATAACTATATAACACTGTATATAACTATATAACACTATATATAACTATATAACACTGTATATAACTATATAACACTGTATTTAACTATATAACACTGTATATAACTATATAACACTGTATATAACTATATAACACTATATATAACTATATAACACTGTATATAACTATATAACACTGTATATAACTATATAACACTATATATAACTATATAACACTGTATATAACTATATAACACTGTATATAACTATATAACACTATATATAACTATATAACACTGTATATAACTATATAACACTGTATATAACTATATAACACTATATATAACTATATAACACTGTATATAACTATATAACTATATAACACTATATATAACTATATAACACTGTATATAACTATATAACACTATATATAACTATATAACACTGTATATAACTATATAACACTGTATATAACTATATAACACTGTATATAACTATATAACACTGTATATAACTATATAACACTGTATATAACTATATAACACTGTATATAACTATATAACACTATATATAACTATATAACACTGTATATAACTATATAACACTGTATATAACTATATAACACTATATATAACTATATAACACTATATATAACTATATAACACTGTATATAACTATATAACACTGTATATAACTATATAACACTATATATAACTATATAACACTGTATATAACTATATAACACTGTATATAACTATATAACACTGTATATAACTATATAACACTATATATAACTATATAACACTATATATAACTATATAACACTGTATATAACTATATAACACTGTATATAACTATATAACACTGTATATAACTATATAACACTGTATATAACTATATAACACTATATATAACTATATAACCATACCATTTATATATATACCATTTATTTTTTTCCACAAAACGGGACACCTATCAAATCTTAAGTAAATAAAAGTATATATTATGTCTATTAAAAGAAATGTCAAAAAATGTCTATATACGGTGTAAACTCTATATAGCGAACCTCTATTTAACGAAAAACTCCATAAAACGTGTAAATTACCAAGGTTTGTGTAGTCTCATTGTTCGTCATACATTGAAATTAGACTATACATTACACTCTATATAGCGTAACAACTAGTCTCGATAGCGTAACAATACGACCTTATTTAGACTTATTTATTTATTTAGACCTATCTCTACTAATATAATAAAGACATAAAATTGTGTATTTGTATGTTGGGGCGTAACCTTTGGAACTACTGGAGCGATTTCAAAAATTCTTTCACAAATAGGAAGCTACATTATCCGTGTCTAATATAATATAGGCTATATTAGGATAATATAGGCGAAAGAAATATAGTCTAATATTTTTTTCGAAATTTTGAAAAAAAAGAACCAAAAAAAAAAAAACATCACAGTCAAATTGTCGTGATTTTAAATAAGAATGGCCCGACGGAATTTTGGAATATTCATAGGAAGTAGCATTGCATTGAGAACTGCAGTTCAGTTCTCAATGCAGAGATACGGTTTCGTTTTTCCGCCGTTACTTAAAAATACTGTTAATTGCAACAAGTTAGTAGCTTGTGAAAATGGGATATTTTGCCATCCCGAAGCTAAAGTTTGATACAAAGGGACGGATCACCTGAAAACGAAATGGTTCCGTTTAAAATGGTACGTATATATACGGCATGTTTAAATGTTTTGTTTTCTATACGAAATCCAAAATTCGTGTTCAGTAGTTTTAAAATTATGAATATTAAAAAAAGCCAAAATGTGTGTGCTCACACAGGGAACACTTCACGTTTACAGGGAACACACAGGGTACACTTTGAAATTCCATGTGTGCTCACACAAACTATATGCCGATGTACAGGGCTCGTCGGGCACTAAAACTTTTATATAAACACATTTTTTCCAAAACGTACCGGAAATATTGAAAATTTCCTTCGTACTGACCCTGCTATTGTTATTTTTTTTTATTTATTTATTTAAACATAACGGAAGGTACACTACAGTCTATATAAACCAATGCGTACATTCTCTATAATGATTCCTCTAAGAATTCCACAGCATCAGCTGCAGCTGCTCAGAACCCGCTCACTTTGAAAAGAAATGACGGATATTCTTTGTTAATTTGTATTGAAGGGTCAAGAGATTTTCCTTTTTTCCAATAAAAGTCGTTTATTGGAATAAGAGTCGTTTTTTCCAATAAAGGTCACTTTTATATTCCAATAACCTGTAAGTACATAAATTGTGATTGATCAGGTTTCGTCGGCGCCCCACATCTCCACGCCCTTGTCCGTCTCCTGGGGTACCAGGGCGTGGCGGTGGTGGTCTCCGAGCTGCTCGGCGTGGCGCGCGGCCTGCTGCACGGCACCCTCGCGCAGTTCACGCGCGCGCTGCAGCAGGCCATGCCGCGACACTGCAAGCTGCCCAGATACGACTACGGCTCGAACGGTGAGTGGGCGGCGTGGGCTACACAAGCGATGTACACGGGGGTTGTTGTACAACACGCGATACACACGGTGAATATACGTCACGTGATATATACTGGATTACACAACAGGTATACATACAATGCACACGGTGAATATATAACGTGCGATACAAACTTGATGTAAATACTAGAAAACGTAGTTATACAATTTTTCACGAAGCGTAATTCATAATTTATTTCATAACCATTCGTAATAATTCATAACTATATACAGAATGTAAATCGTATATAAAGCGTATATCCTTATATATATAAAAATCTCATGTCACGATGTTCGTTTTCGCTAAGTTCTGAAACCACTCAACCGATTTCAATAAAATTGTGTAGATGTGTATTTTTTGGTCCAACTTAAAAGATAGGATAGTTTTTATCTCGATTAGTGAACGTCAATTTTTTTTATTGCGAATTTAAGTTTTTTTTTTTTATAGAGAACGGGTTTAATTCACTTCTAAGTTCTATAAATTTTCAATAGATAGCGGTGAGAGTTAACAATTTCCCTCAAACAATCTTACTTTTAGGGTGTGTAAGTATTCAATAGATGGCGCTGTGTTTCAATTTCAGATATTTTTTTGATGCTCCAATTAAGTCCATGTGGCTCACATAAATGCAATATAAACAACGTGCGTGTTCAGTTTTTTCTGTAAAATTATTTTATTTTCTTAAATAATCAATTAATAATGTAAAATTATTAATTGATTGTATTATAACTGAGCCACAGCAACGCGTGGCCGGGTCAGCTAGTATTATATATATATTTTAAGGAAATGTAGTTTATATTTTAAGAAATTTAAACGGTTATAAAACGCTATAACTCGGAGCATAAAAATAATGTGTTTATTTCCCTGTCTTCTAATTTTTACTAGTGAAACTCAAATTACATATATAATTTACTCTGTGGTCCGTTTATCCGGTGTCAAACTAGTGACGCGCCTAAAAAAAAATCGTTAAATAATCAAATGTAAAACGATAAATCGATGGAATCGGATTCCATTCTCCCGCGGACCCGCGCCGTCGCGTGCTGTACGTGCTACCGTTGTATCACCGACACGTTTGTTACCAGGTGTGCTGGGATATTACCACGCACAACTGACGGATATAATACAGTATCCAGATGCCAGGACCGAGCTGTTCCACGCATTCAGAGAGCTCGGCAACATCATACTCTTCTGTATGCTTATTGAACAGGTAACAATTTCTATCATTATTGATTCATCTATCATCCACCCACCAAGTCTTTCCGTCATCTATCCATCCTTGACTTATTCATTCATTTTCCACTTATTCATTCATTTTCTACTTATTCATTCATTTTCTACTTATTCATTCATTTTCCACTTATTCATTCATTTTCTACTTATTCATTCATTTTCCACTTAGTCATTCATTTTCTACTTATTCATTCATTTTCCACTTATTCATTCATTTTCTACTTATTCATTCATTTTCCACTTATTCATTCATTTTCTATTTATTCATTCATTTTCCACTTATTCTTTCATTCGTTCCTCCAGTCATCCATCCGTCTGGATATAATTCTCTATATAGTTCTGTATACTTATCGAACACGTGTGAACCTTTCTAATTTTTTAGCATTAGTAAGTGTAGTCAAATTGTCATTAAGCAAATTCATTCATACACATACATCTTTTAATTCATCCATGTCTCCAACCATACATACATCCATCATTTTTTCATTCATTCACCCATCCCCTCATTTCGATCCGATCATTTGATTTATTGTCGCCCGTACAACTCGGTAGTATTCTAAGACCCTCACTCTAGAAACTTGCCACACGAGCAGATGTAGTTGATGGTAAGTCGACACTGTCGCCCGGCGACATCCACGATGCATGGCAACAATAGTCAAAAATATTACATTTGCGTCTAGCTAGCTAAAGCTAAAGTCTTACGCTCTCATTAAATATATATAAGTATAAATATCTTCTTTTATAACATACAGGCTTTGAGTCAAGAAGAAGTGACGGATTTGCTGCACGCGGCACCGTTCCAGAACATTCTGCCGCGGCCATTCACCGCTGGTAAGTTATTGTCAAGATTTTGGGAAGTTTTATTTAATGATTGTGTGGTTGATATATCTGTCTGAGATTAATAGACTTCGACACCGTTTGACCGATCACCATGAAAGTGGACACATATATGTGTTTTTTCATGGAGAAGGTTTCTATGCTCTACTTTGTTGTAACTCGCCACTAGATGGCGCTGCAGCACATCAACTTCTATACCGTTCAACCGATCGCCATGAAATTGGTATATATAGGTATTTGAGCACGGAGAATATTTTCGAACTATCGACTTTGTTATAACTCGCCACTAGATGGCGCCACAGCATATTAACTTCTATGGCAGGACAACGTCTGCCGGGTTTTGCTAGTATTGTATGATAAAAAAGAAAATACTAACGTAATGAATATTTATTTAAGGTAAACACATATACGTCGGTTTTAAAATTATCAGTCAAAATAATGTTACATTCTTATATAAGGTCCTGCTAAAATAATGTCAAATATTTTAATAATGTCAATCGTCTGACTAAAAATGAATAATTGGTGTTTAATTTACTTGTATGTGCATAACAATGTCCACACTCGCGCGCTTAGGTTTTAGACTTTTGTACGCGCTTCTGTTCACATTATTCGTACTTACTTACCCGTACTTAGTAGGGTAGGGGGAGAGTGCACGCTGCATTCCCACGGCCGCTGAATGCATTCTTTATATCCTTTTATAGATATAATATTATCACTATAACCCACTGAACGACATACTTGAATATCTCACACTATTCCTGTAAGACCTTATATATGCACATTTAAAGGTGATCATAACATCTATATATATAATAATACTAGCCGTGGCCGGCCACGTGTTGATGTGGCTGCCCAACAGATGGCGCTTACCCTGTTTTTGGGTAAAAAGCATGCTTTTACCCTGTGATAGGTACATAAAAACACGCACGTATTAGAACGCAACGTTGCGTCAACATTTCAAAGCATCTGTGAAGAACTTTCGGAGATTTAAGAATTTGAACAAACCAACGTTTACATTTTTATTTATATATAGATAATATGTAATTTGTGAAGTAGACTTGTATGTACTTTTATATATTTTCCATATGTAAAGAAATACTAAAAAATAAAAAAATAGCACTCAAGTGTATTGAAATATTTGTAAATAGAAACAAGATAATTAATTATAATCTCGATTATATTGTTACACGTAATACCGGCGCAGGCGGTTATGACAGAGAGAGTCAGTTTAATGTTGACAGGTGACAGCTATTCACTTTTGACATTAATAGCGTGTTTACGTTTATAAACATTCCAACAAAGTGAAAGATGGCTTGGCATTTTATTGTTGGAATAATTTTAGTCATTTCGTAACGGAATCGTTTTGTTAATGTGTAAAATAAATTAAACGGTTATACTGAACACTGTCTTTTGTTATACTGCATAACTAGATATCGGATATTCGGGTGCATATTTACCTAAAGTTGTGGTGTTGGATAAATATGGAGTGCACTTTTGTATCGGGCGAATCCCGCTATCCCGGCATCGACTAATTTTATGTTGCGACTATAGAATACGATGCATATACCTGAAGTTGTAAAGGTAATCCCTAAGAGCATCAGAATTGCATTCCTACAAATTTCCATTAGAACTAAGAATTTTAGTCCAAATCCGAAGTTTATATCTTCAATAGTGCCTTAGATCTGTATACTTATCAAACACGTGAACCTTTCTAAATTTTTAGCATTGTAAGTTAAATTGTCATTAAGCAAATTCATTCATACGTCTTTTAATTCATAAATACATAATTTTTTCATTCTGAATCTGAATCTGTCCTGGTCACCATCAGACCTTCAAAACCGCTGAGGAGTTTCATAAATAAGCATCCTATTAGTTGTGAAATCTCGGGATTTCGGTTTTCAAATAAATTCTTTTAAGAAGCCGCTTCCATACTTTTACTTGTGGATAAAAATGCACCCGAATATCCGGTCTATACACACTGTTATACTACATTGAATACAAAAAAATAAGTCTTTGTTTATTACAGAGGGTGAAAAACCAGAGACAAAACAGAAGCGTCTGGAAGCAAAGTACTCGGCGCTGCAGATTGTGCAGAATGTCGACAAATACGGCACCGCTAAGGTACTATTTTCAAATAATACATTGTATACAGGGTGTATACAATAAATGTGTGCCGCGTGATGTCGGCCGATAACAAAGCTGCCACCACAAGGTTTAAGGAACTACACCGCCGCTAGAAGAGTGGATTCGTCAACCCCCTTGGCCAGCGTGAAGTTTTAAAAGCATACACCCCTCATGCACCAGACAATGTACATCAGGAGGCTCGTGTCCTCCAGCAGTGGATACTGAAAGGGCTGGTTGCATTGCATAGCATGCAGGATGTGTCCAAACCTTTCTTGAAGCCATTTCTTTCAATTCACGCAACATATCAACTTCCTCAAGGTCGTTGATACAGGTTGCCCCAACATTACATCATAATTTAATATTTATTAAGAATCTGACTTGATAAAAGTTAGAACTGTACTAACTTTTATCAAGCAGGCCATATCGCCAATATCCTTCGAGGAACGCTCTTTTCTCTTTAACTAGTAAAATTTGTCTTGTATCCCGCCGCACCTACTGATAAAATTTGTCAAGTATCCCGCCGCACCTACTGATTAACTTTGTCAAGTATTCCGCCGCACCTACTGATTAAATTTGTCAAGTATTCCGCCGCACCTACTGATAAAATTTGTCTTGTATCCTGCCGCACCTACTGATTAACTTTGTCAAGTATTCCGCCGCACCTACTGATTAAATTTGTGAAGTATCCCGCCGCACCTACTGATTAACTTTGTCAAGTATTCCGCCGCACCTACTGATTAAATTTGTCAAGTATTCCGCCGCACCAACTGATAAAATTTGTCTTGTATCCTGCCGCACCTACTGATTAACTTTGTCAAGTATTCCGCCGCACCTACTGATTAAATTTGTCAAGTATCCCGCCGCACCTACTGATTAACTTTGTCAAGTATTCCGCCGCACCTACTGATAAAATTTGTCTTGTATCCTGCCGCACCTACTGATTAAATTTGTCAAGTATTCCGCCGCACCTATTGATAAAATTTGATGTGTTATTTATTGAAACATGTACATAAATGTACATACATGTACACATGTATCTATTATCATAACAATTTGACTGTTTGTTTCCGAAATGTAGCGAAATAAAAATATATTTTCAGCAATCTCAATTGGCCCGCGAAGGGGACCTGTTAACCCGCGAGCGCCTCTGCTGTGGGCTGTCCCTATTCGCGGTGGTACTGAGAAGGTTAAGGGCGTGCCTCGCCGCCCCTCACTGGCCCGCGCCCCCCGCACCCCCGGCGCACGCCCCCCACCACGCGGATGACACCAATGAGTTTCACAGGCAAGGGAAAAAACCATTTCAGAGCCAAGAACAGCTAGAATTCTGAGTGGCTACTATAAATGTGATATGTAGAACATATACGGCATTGTTTCACATGTAAACATACCGATTTATGTACGCCTGGTACCTGTTTACCGGAACATCTTCAGCGGCCTAAGAGAATACGACCAATATTTGGGAGTACATGGACAATGGGATTACGATTAGGTTAGAAGGTATGGGAAGGATGAGGACCGGAGAAAGGAAAAAGCGATGGAACACGTACTCTCAGCTGCAACCGCTCAATCTTCCACGGAAAATTAACAATGAATCTTCTACTGGTTTATGTTCGCCTAGTACCTATTTAATGAAATGAACGAAAAATAGTTTTAATCGGAATTTTGTAACAGGCCGTTAAATTTATCGGATATTTTCCAGTGACCGCGTAGTGCTAGGGTGACCACGGACAGTTCACAAAAAAAAAATTGTATGTCACCGGTAGTATGACTGACGGGAAATGATTAATGTTCTATTGGTGGCCAGATTTCTCTTCCTACTCATACAAAAGTAGTTTCTACAATTTTAGCCATTTCCAGAATTGTTCTTTTTGAGAACTGGCCATTATTGACTTTTTATCGAATCGGTCATTTAGCGTAGTGGCCATTTTGTGAACGGCTACATGTATTTGTGGATCAAACCGTATAATCTCCTCTTAACACGTGTATGGCGTTCTTACGGAGTACAATATAAAGTTGCTTTTCCCTTGCAGACTGTGGTCGGCTCTTCAGTTCCTGTACTGCATTCCAGTTGGCGATACGCAGTTCACTGTCGAGTGAGTATATTTATATATCTATATACACATGTGTATTGTGAAAAAAATGTCGAACGAGTGGAGAATGAGAGGAATTGGTCCAGAAGAATATTTGAAGAGTATGAAGACGAGTTATGGAATGTGACGAGGACGAGTATGTATTAATATTTGATGTTAATTAATTAATTGAGGGGGAGACTGCACGCTGCCATCCAACAGCCGCTGGGCGCACTGGACTCGCTCGCCACGTTACCCCTCTCTCACAGAAGACTACCTTGAAATTTACTGCATTTCTCACTTTATCTTATTTCCCCAATATACGTACGTGTTTCGGTAGTGAGTGAGATGTGGTAGAGCCCATTCCCATCTCAACCTATTCTATCCCTCCCCATTCTCCCAACCCTTTCTCCAAATCCATTCCTATATCTCCAAAAGTAAGCAGTGCACACGGGGTCGTGCCAACGTTTGTCATTTTGGACTGATTTTGGCATGTATCGCGGATGTCTATGGGCGACAGTCAATACTTGATGGTAAGTCTATCCACTTACCATCAGGTGGACTGTATGCTCGTCTGCCGCCTTCATCCTTAAAAAAAAGCTTTTTATATTTCACTAAAAATTAATTTAAAAATAAATCTAAATTTACCAACTAAAAATTCGACAAACTCGTTGAAGGGTATCTAGAAGAACGAACCTTAGAATAACCAAGACATTTATTTGTCCAGGGAACTGTTCGGCGAAGGTCTACACTGGGCCGGGTGTACAATAATAGCGCTTCTGGGCCAACAGAGGCGCTTCGAAGCGCTCGACTTCTGCTACCACGTGTTGCGTGTACAGCGCGTTGATGGCAAAGACGAGCTCGTCAAGGGGATCGTGAGTATATCACACACTGTACATGAAGTAGGCGGTTGGAATTGTCTTTATATGTTCACTGGGTCTCCGAGCAACCACTCACCCCCGTGTGAAGCCGTTCTATTACTATTTTTATATCTCGTGCAATGGGGCCGTAAGCACCGTAAGGTGTCTTTGCTTTGTTTATTTTTGATGACACGGAGGTCGGGGGGGGGGGGGGGGGTCTGAATGGCGATTACGTCGGCAATATTTATTTATTTACTTTCGTATTTTTTTTGCCACAATTTAGTAGATTCTGATTAAATGAGTAACTTGAACAGATTTTGTAATAATTATACCGATGCTTACGTTAGCATGGGGGAAGAGCTTTGCTTACTTTCGCTGACGGGGGGGGGGGGGTTTAAAAATGACTAAAATTCTGCTTACGTAAGTAATACTTGAACGGCCCCAATTTATCAAACAATAAATAAAAGAAACCCCAATAGTGATACACAGTTATTTTACTGTATATTTGTACATTAACATTCGAGTATATATATATATATATCCGCCGTGGACGTGAATGAGCTGCTAAGGCAAAATTATGTACTTTTTGGGCATCATTTATAAAGTTTACTTTTTATGCAAAATCCGTTTTTAATTGTATTTCTGTTTTTATAACAAAATTTGTTTTTTAGACACAAATTCAGTTATAAAAATTCAAACTTATCTGTATCTTTTAGATGATGTAAAGGAGATTGCTAACTTACGTATTGTTCTGCTACAAAAATTGACTTATTCAATCACTCACCGATCACTTGTCAAGTTATTCACACAAGTAGATAACAATACCACGTGTCAAGTGCGTTGTTAAGTTTAGCCAGGGCCGGACTGTGGATTTGGGGGGCCCTGGGCTAACACTACTTGGGGGTCTACCTAATTAATCAAACTAATTGCCATTTTGTCAAAAAACTGTTTTCTATAATTGGCTTTTCTTTTGGTTTTTCTAATATTTTATAAATTCACAATATTGTCCATTGTCTTCAATGGAGTCTGGGGGCCCTTTATATCCACGGGGCCCCGGGCTGCAGCCCAAAAAGCCCATATATAGATCCGCCCCTAAGTTTAGCGGTAATAATTTGATGACTCAATATAATCTGTTTTGATATTAAAGCAAGTCGATTTATATAATAACTATAGATCGGATATTCGGGTGCATATTTACCTAAAGCTGTGGCCGATACAAAAGTGCACTCCATACTTATCCAACATAAGTATGGAGTGCACTTTTGTATCGGCCGAATCCCGCTATCCCGGCATCGACAAATTTTATGTTCCGACTATAGAATACGATGCATATACCTGAAGTTGTAAAGTTAATCCCTAAGAGCATCAGAATTGCATTCCTACAAATTGCCATTAGAACTAAGAATTTGAGTCCAAATCCGAAGTTTATATCTTCAATAGTGCCTTAGATCCTATCGACTCTGTCCTGGTCGCCATCAGACCTTCAAAACCGCTGAGGAGTTTCATAAATAAGCAGCCTATTAGTTGTGAAATCTCGGGATTTCGATTTTCAAATAAATTATTTTAAGAAGCCACTTCCATACCTTGTAGGTAAACATGCACCCGAATATCCGATGTCTAATAATAACACCACGTGGCAAGAAAGTTGTTTAAAAATTGACAGGTGTGGTTAAACAAAAATATAAAATGTATCGCAATAATCAACAATAATCATTGAGCTACGACATGGGGTTCTTCAAGAGAGCTCTGAATAGGATCTTGCAAGGTCGGCGGCGCGCCCGCACGCCCCCTGGTGTTGCAGGTGTCCATGTACGGGGGTAACACTTACCATCACGTGGGACCGCTTGCTCGTCCGCACACTAGGATAAGAAAAAAAGAAAATTCATGCCATAGATAATAGATAAGACAGCCCAAATTATGATAAATCAGATTAATATGCAAGTCGACTTGTCCATGTATCCACGCTCACCGGCGATTATTATATAGGCCTTTGATGCCCGATGTGAACTAAATAAATAAAATAACCAACGTATTTTTTCGACAGCCTCTAAAGCGTATGGTGGACCGCATTCGTCGCTTCCAAGTGCTCAACTCTCAAATTTTCGGCATTTTGGCGCGCCATCTAGCGGCCGACGATGAAAGGGCGGGCGTTGAACACGTGCGATGCTTCCCGCCACCGCAACATACAGTTAATTAGGTTCAAGAGCCGACGGAGCGGATGTCCCCTTAGTGGCGAAACTGAAAACAGTATACATTGAAATACAATAGACGTTACAAATAATAGTTACACATGTTTTGTCACTTTGTTGTGATGTGCAAAGGACATGGATCCATCACTAGGGAATAAAGGAAAAACAATGTAGATTGTAAAAAAAAACAAAAAAAAAAATCATTTTCACATCTCACCATCTTCCAAACGTTTCATCCTAGCAAAATCTCGATAGCATTAGTGATCATAGAAAGAGCTCAAAAATCTGAATTTTGGTATAATTACCTCATGTTTGGGAAAATTGACAAGTAAAATCATCGGTTTTGCTCCTAATGGAACGATAGAAGATATGTAGCGTAATCAATATGTAGCGTATTTATATGTCCTACATACTGTGAAATATTTTAATATGTCAATTGCTATACTAAAAATATTTATATCTAACTAAAAATTAACATCTATTACATTAAAGATATCTATGATTGGTGATTACTCGTATGTGCATAACACTATCCACTCACTCTCCTAGCTCTTTGACCTTTGAACGCGCTCGCTACTGTTAGTGAGTCCAACTATGTATGTAGAAATAAATTGCGTAACACATACGAGTAAAATAATCATCAATTAATTATTTATTTTTAATTTAATGTGTCTTAATTTAATGTGCGTTAATTAAACGCGACAATTAAATGCGCGTTGATTTAATGCGCGTTAATTAAATGCGACAATTAAATGCGCGTTGATTTAATGCGCGTTAATTAAATGCGATAATTAAATGCGCGTTGATTTAATGCGCGTTAATTAAATGCGATAATTAAATGCGCGTTGATTTAATGCGCGGTAATTAAATGCGATAATTAAATGCGCGTTGATTTAATGCGCGGTAATTAAATGCGATAATTAAATGCGCGTTGATTTAATGCGCGGTAATTAAATGCGATAATTAAATGCGCGTTGATTTAATACGTGTTAATTTGTAGTTGGATATAATAGTATACTAATTGATATATTAAAATATTTCCCACTATTTTTGTAAGACCTTATACAACATATATTATACTTATATACATATAAGTATAAAAACTTATATATATGCACTTATACATCTGTTGCATACCGCTGATTGTCCTAAATAACATATTATTATAATGTTAAGAATAATAAAAAAAATACTAAGCAACAGTATCCAAATGTAGTATAACATTTGGATACTGTGCTTAGTATCTTTTAGTTAGTTAGTGGTTAGTTATTGTCGGACCGAGCATTCGTTTGATTACCAGCCTGTTCACATCAACTGAGCTGAATGTCCAAACTCCTTGTTCTGACTGAAAATGCAGGTTTGTCGTACAGCATCATGTATTGAGTGGTCGTCACCCGGCCGCGTGTTGAACACATTTTTATCATGTAGATAAAAATGACGCGAATTTTCATACTGTAAGTGGTTTTAATGGTTGTCAAAATTGTTGATTAGTGGACTTATAAATAAGAGTTAAATTAGAGTTTGAGATTAAAAATGAGTCTTAATCAACATTCAACTAAATTATAATCTTTAGCGTTGGATCAGTGGCGGTGGTCATAATTTGTATTTATAATTAACAATTTAAAAGCGTGGGATCTGCCAAAATTATAGTTTGGATGATAAATATCAATTGATATATATCCGCTGATATATATCAGCGGACCCTGATGTATGTATGTTGACAATGGACTGCAAACTAATGGACTGTCCTAACTAGTTCGTCATCTATAGTTAATCTATCTATAGTTAATCTATCTATAATTAGTCTAACTATAGTTATCTAACTATAGTTATCTATCTATAGTTAATCTATCTATAGTTAATCTAACTATAGTTAATCTAACTATAGTTAATCTAACTATATTTAATCTATCTATAGTTAATCTAACTATAGTTAATCTAACTATAGTTAATCTATCTATAGTTAATCTAACTATAGTTAATCTAACTATAGTTAATCTATCTATAGTTAATCTAACTATATTTAATCTATCTATAGTTAATCTAACTATAGTTAATCTAACTAGTTAATCTATCTATAGTTTATATATAGTTAATCTAACTATAGTTAATCTAACTAGTTAATCTAACTATATTTAATCTATCTATAGTTAATCTATCTATATTTAATCTAACTATAGTTAATCTATCTATAGTTAATCTAACTATAGTTAATCTAATTGTAGTTAATCTAACTATATTTAATCTATCTATAGATGCGACTGATGATAGAAACAGGTATAAATCATTGTAGATTGTGTCGCGCCACGTTTGCATCCGGTTTATTACATTTAGGAGCGAGCGAAGCAGAATAGAAATACCGGATTGATATAAGATACTAATATATATAGAACCAGTGAATTAAATAGATGACTATGTAAACGAATGCTTTTCGCTTAAAAAAATATGCCGTGGAAAGTATATTTCCATCCGACGTTTTGGCGCGGGTTTGCGGCCGTGGTCACGTGTTGACCGGGCGTGACCACGGTGCGTATAGCCCACATCGAAATGTCGAGTAGAAATAAAAGGTAATCTTTCATACGCGTGAAAAATAAATTGTTAAAATGTAAGCACGATGGTCTGTGCAAAAATAAGCACAAGCAAGTTATTTTTCATTCACAAAACACGAGATTAATTTTAGATTTCAATCATAAAGAGTGTACCTTTTAATCAATTTGTCACGTGACGTAAAGTATCAGTCGCCATGATGTATTCGATTGTGACGTCATCCGTATAGCGATCTTGTTTTATAGCGCACAGGTTTGTCACTACAGCTCGCGCCACGAGCACGGAGAATTTCGGTCATCGATATAAATGAGGTCAACCGAGACTCGAAGCTTTTATATTCAAAACTGTTTAAAGATTTTTAATCCTTATAAAAACCATGACTTTTTTTTATTCTCTTCGCGAGTCCAGTCCTTGACTGACTTGTCACATTTTAATGACCGAAATTCTTCCTGCACTTGGCGCGTCTTAATTAAGATATCGCGCCAAAAAAAAAAAAATGCTGCTTTATGGTATTTAAATTTAAAATTTACATTACCGTAGATTCAGCACAGATAGCTTACGTGTCTATAGTAAACTAGTGCATTTAATCGTGAAGTATAAATTTATGTTTATTCATAAGAAAGGTATTGTATTAATAAATGTATTATTATATAATGTTAGTTTCATTTCTATATTTTTTGCAATCATTTCGACGAAGCGTCGGCTCGCTGTGTGGATTCAGGCAGCGCTCTAAAACGTGCGAAAATAGCTCTCTGACAATATACTTTATTTTCAAAATACAAACATTTCTGAATTTTTTTGCGAAAATTTTTCTAACTGTCTTGAGAGCTGCTGTTTTTAAAATTCACTAGTGTGACGGTGTGATCGATATCAGCATAAAACGTCCCACTGCAGGCCACGGGCCTTCCCTACTATTTACTAGGTTTCGGGTCGTAATCTGACACGCCGGCCGTCTGGACGGACGGTACATTTTTTTCTATTCTTGAGCATGCGAGTTTCCCGACCAAAGTTTTTATAATTAGTTTATTCAGTGCTTAGAATCTTATTTAAAAACAATACAAAATATGATGAAAAACCATTATTTTTGATGGATAACATTTGAAACGAAGAAATTCGCATCCAAAATAAAAAAAATCGTGTGCGGGTCCCCACCCGCACACCTGACCCCCGTCAGGAACCAAGATTCTCATGCATTTTTTAAAACTGAATGTAATTCGAAATAAAATCTGTATGCGTATACCGAATACCGACGACCTGACACGATCGCGAGAATCGCGACCATACCGTGTCCGAGCGAGAGGAAGGCGTATGGAGGGGATAACAATCTTACGTGACGTTACATTTTCTCTCGAATCACACTTACCGTAAGCCGCGTAAAGGAACTTCGCTCCAAAAAAACAAGTCACCGAATAGCTCATAGAATTAGCATGCTGAAGTACATACAGTGAAATCAAAGAGATATGAGCTCTGCATCTGCGTGAGTGGATGCCGAATTGTCCAATCCGATCGTCGAAATGGTTCGCACTGTATACTATCTGTGTGCACTCACACATACGCAAAGCTTTGAGCAAAGCGTTAATTTGAGACTGTAGCAAGCTAATATATGCCGCAGGACCCGCGACCGACGGGGGAAGTCCTCAAATGGAAATATAAAAATTAAAATAAAACTCAGGATGAAGTTTAAATTTTTTTATACCATAAAACCTTAGACTATGTTATATACTAATTAAACTTACTTCTTATACATCTTATATGTTAAAAAAGAAGAAACTAAGTAAGTAATAATATATTACAACAGATATTGCCGGATATTTTGCTTCAACTATCTCACGATGTATAAAAATATATAAACTGTACGCTTCAATCCACCGGCTAAATACATTTTTAGTACGCAACTAAAGGACATTTAATTTTAAATTTTTAACCTCGGAAATAGATACATTTTAAAGAGTGATAATGTTTTTATAAGGCTCTGCGCATACTATAGACAAGACAGTCTTTTCTGGCGACAGTCAACTGTAAAATTATTTGAAAACGCAAGACGTCTTCTATCAATAAATATTTACTCGTATGTCTTGCATTTTGTCTATTTTTACTACAGCAGTTTAATGAGTAAAATTTTCGTCCATTTGTCACAGTAAAAATTTGCAGGTTTCTGTAGTAAGTAAATAATGAATTTCGAAAACCTCAAGCATACTTTCACCTCTAAAATATTTTCTAGATTAAAACGTTAAAAATGTAAGATTTCTATTTACGCGCGCGCCAATAAATGGCGTATATACAATAGTCACTATTCTAAGACTGTATTGAATAATAGAAAAAACTCCTTTGCAATGAAGAAATAAACTATTTTGAGATGTGTATCTAAGAATTAAATACGTGCAATTTCTGTATTTCCCGCGGTTGTTTTACTAACCGCGAGAAAACGTGCGAGGATATTGAAAAAAAAAAATATCAATGTCAAAGGATTCGTGTATTCTTTTTAAATTACTTTTGTTAAAAATTATTTTTATTTTGTTAGAAACGAAATTAATAGTTTTAGTTGAGATAGTCTAACTATGCCGGCAAAATAGCCCACAGCCTTTTTGCATAACAGTAAAAACAAGCAAAATATTTGTATACTTTATATATTAAAAACATATTTGTATTTTATCATCGGCGACACTGCCTTCGAAAAAAATAAAAAACTGAATTTTTAAAAGCTTTGAGGGAAATATTTCTTTTAAACTGGTTTGATTAAAAAATGAAATGCACGAAATACGTTTGTTATCATTTCTTGCGGCACAATTTCTTGCGTTGTGTTACTTAAAAAACTTATATCCCGCTGTTACCATAATACCCTAAGATTACAGTATAAATATCGTAGTTAAAATCTGAGAAATCAGTTTGGAAAAAAGAAAGTACATATTTATATCTGATTTTTCAAATTCTTGATCTACCTACACTAGATAACATTTTATCTACACATAAAAAGAAAGCAGATTTATATTCTCCATTTTATTTCAGGTCTATAATTTCATTTTTATTGTCTACCACTTTTAAATATGTATACAAGGTGAAATAAAAATTTCTACACAGACTGAAATAAAAAAATGCCAGCACCATCTTAACAGTGAATTTTGTTCTGTGACTTTTTAAAATTATTATTTTTTTGCCACAGTACACACTCACTCACTCGCGCCGCGTACGTACACTCGCACCGATTTACATACATGTAGGTGTCGTTACATACATATTGTAGCGCTTCCATTAGGAGCTTTTTAAGAATGTAGTGTGTTACCGTTCGTATTAGCGTATAGTGAGTAGTACAGAATAACAAAGCCAGAGACTTCATTTAAATGTTATTCTGGGGTAAAATATTAAGCTCAGAAAAAGTAAAATAAATTTTGATGATAGATATACCGTGTGTTAGGTCGCTGGTATTTTCATATAATCCTGTATATATATATTTTTTATACATGGACTGTAAAATGAAAAACAAGTTTCTTGTTGTATTAAAAGTTTGACTTAAATTTTCAAAATACACTAACAAAATTTATTATTGTTGTGCTCGAAAATAAGTCAAAAATATGTTTTCTTCTTATGTGTAGATATAAAAGCACTTACCTCCGAATTAATTTTATACATTCAAAATCTGTCTCGGTTTTTGTACTTGTTTCCAAAATATCTTTGCGAAAATAATTATATATGTAGTTCTATGTAATCGATTTTATGATAAATTATATACAGGGTGTCTCCGAACCACTGACGATGGCTGAGAAAATTGACATATTGGGTTAGATATTTCTTTGTAAAAATAGCCTAGTTTTTGGCCGTTTTTTATGAAAAATTCAGGAAAAAAATACATATTTCAGTTTCCGTAAAGATTGGAGCACAGGCTGTATGTTATTACAACACACTTATCAATATATACATAACCTAAATATAGGCAAAAACGGACAATTAAAAAAAATACATAATTATCAAGCAATGGGAAAGGTAAATATATATATATATATAAATAAACTTATATAACCAAGTATATTACAACAACAAAAGTATATCATAACCTTAAATTACTTATATTATTGCAACGATACGATGCTATAAACATCAGATTTTTTTTTTTAATTTTTTAGTCTATTTTTTAATATATCAGTCATTTCTGGTAAAAGCATCCACTCACGAAACGATTTTCTCGCAAAATATGCAAATCCGCATGTGAGTGAGCGCCTTAATCTTTAGTTTTTTTTTTGTGTAGCGTTTAAAAATAAAATAAGATTTTTCCAATCACTATTATTTTCTTTTTGAAACACAAAACTTTAAGAACTAATAAAAATGGAATCTTTTTTTCTATCACATTTTTTTAAGATGATTTTCTTGTTAGCAAAACGTATAAATGTAGCCGTTTAAATCATTCTAAAGAACTATATACAAATAGTTGATGAAAAGAATACATACAAAAATAATGAAAAACACAATGCTACGTAATTTTCACTATTTTTCCATTCAATTTCAATACAAGGGCATTAACGAAATGTGTGATTTCACATGGTGATAATAATATTGCGACGTTGTTATGCGAAAAAGTACTTTATTGTGCAATTATTAGAGTTCATTTAACTTTGTATTTAATTTAGTTCTTCCTTACTAATTTTTACATTGATTTACAGAAAAAAACAGAAAAGAAATTTATTTAGTCAATCTATGTACGTCGGTACTTTAAAATTTGCAATACAAAAAAATCAAAGAAAAAACGAAATAAACCCTGGAATTGAATAGATTTGAGTACATTAGCGTGTACATTACATGTGTACATTACATTTACTTATATTATACACATATTGATTTGTTACAATTATTTATAGGTACCGACATATAATATATAATATAGCACTCTAACAGATAGTATACAATATGTAATAAGTAAAGATATTTGAAAAATGTAAAGGGTTTCGAAGTTACAACTTAAAAAAGGACGGCACTACGGTGCTAATGACGTCACGCATGAGCAGCCAAGATGGCGATATCCTCTCATTTCTCGCACTTTCTGAAGCTTGTATGCATTTAATTTTCCAATAAATTTGATTTTTTTTTTAAATATACAAACGTACAGTTATTATATTATATAACATTATATAACGAATAAACTATATTAGAAATCAAAATAAATATATTGAAAAATATATGAAATGAAGCTATAAGTTCGAAAAGGATCACTATTGTAGTAATGACGTCAGACACGAGTGAAAGAGACGGCGATATCTTTTCAAATATTAAAATAAGAATTTAATATTTTTTAAATAAACCTTTGCCTTAAGTCTCTAATAATCAAATTTAAAAAAATATGTTAACTTTACAATCAACTGCTCTACTGCCATAACAATAAGGTATATTTTCGCTTAAAAAGTCACATATAAAGCTATTTCAACTGAACTAAGTCCAACCAGTGAAGGCCGCGATGACGTTTGAATGCTCATGAAGTTTCGTAATTACTGTCGCCATTTGTGCACAAATACTGTACTTTAAGGTTGTAGAGACTTACTCGGAATAGACATTGTTTTAGAACAAATTAAATTTTACATAAAAATCTAAAATTTTACGTACAATAAAAAAAAATCCACATTGATGACAGCATTCGTTAAATGGAAAAACATAGTTATAATTCAATTAATCACTGACTTTTAAATAAGTTTAATTGTTGATAATAAATATCTGAATTAGTAAAAATGTTATATTTTTTAAGATGTTAAGCATGACAGCGTATTTTTCTTTTAATATATGGCAATGGTGCAATTAGCACATTCCGCCAGTGTCAAGTTTTCTTCGCAATAAACAATTTCAAAGTGTAAAACGTATCCTGTCAATGTCCAGTCCCGTCGAAGTAAGTCAGGAGTCGCTCAGTAAAGCGATAGTAGGATAACTGAGGACTGAAGAGGACTCCTTGGAAGCACACGAAAAACGCAGTCGCACGCTTTTATTTGATTATCACAAACACTAGGGTACTTTGAAGTTTAATAAACTATCGCTATTAAACCGTAAAACCCAAAACACATAATTTTTCCATTAACTAAACAAAAACTCAACCGTCCTTTGTCGAGTTCCCGTCAAAAAGTCGACAATACAATTTTAAAAAAATGAATTGCTAACATCAGACGAAGCTCTGAAGCTTAATAATATGCATATAACTGATTAAATAAACTCAATTGTACCATAATATTATTTAAATGCGTTTCGATTTTTTTTTTGTGTAGTTCAATATCTATTATTTTTAGATACACAATTTAAAAAAAAAAATACGTGTTTTAAATCCGTTAATTGATAATAATGTTAAGTTATTACTTAAAAATTAACACGAAATTTAAATCGATAAATTTAACTTTCAATGATTTACTCAATTTTTGTAGGTGACACGAATTATAGGCACCGACTCACACTTGGCCGCATTTTTATCGATAAGAGACACAAGTCGCGTGTAACATCACTACCGGTAGCCATCACTGGTTGGTTCTAGTATACAAATTGAAACTCGGTAAATAATTTGTAATATTTAATGGTCCATAATAAACGATGGCAAGAACATGTCACGGTGTGTCTGTATGTTGCATACCATCTCGGGAACTGTGTAATGTCACTGGTCGAATTTAGTTTTGCGGTCCATTTCGTCGTCCGATGTGCGGTTCATGGGGTGATCTGGGACAAACAGACAAACTAAATTGTTATAATGTCGCTTGTAAATATTTCAGTATGGAATTAAGGAATGCATCAACGTCGGTAGTATAATCATAATCGCCCGCGTGCTCACAATCCCACGGGATTTGTGCTCTTTATCCCACGGATAAAAGGACTGGTTACTGCTTATAACATTTATAATTTCTTTTTGTGACATTTTCAATAACTATCTTAAATTATTTTCGTTATATACTTGTATAGCATTATTTTTATTGAATTGTCAAAATTTTAATCTATATAAATAAAAATTAAACGCTGTTTGTTGGTACGCGCATCACTTGAGAACGGCTGCACCGATTTGGCCAATTTTTTTTTTAAAATGTTCGTAATAGTCCGAATGAGGTTTACAGAGCAAGAAAAATTGGTAATGTTGCTCGGAAAATTGGAAAATTCGGGAAAAACTGGAAGTGCTTTTTTCTACGGGATATTTATATGAATTCACGATTCGAACGATGGATATGCGTAATTCTTTTTTTTGTTTTGTTTCGTTCGTTACGGCCCTGGAAAAGTTTTCAAGAAAATACCAATTATTTATTGAAATTTGAAATTATGGATTTTTTTTATAGAAATTTGAACCCGACAGCGTCTGTAGGCTCAGCTGGTATAGTATAGTATATTCAGAGGGTTTCCATGTTGTTTTTTTAGCTTTGAATTTGTTTGAAATTTAACAACAAATTTGAAATAATGCTGTTAATATTATACAATAGAACAGTTTCATCATTGATTTGATTCACAAACAACTGTATGTCTGCGAATTGTTTATCTTTGTTTTGTGTCGACGTTACCTAGGTAACGTCCCCCCTTCATCACCCAGCCACTAGTGGAGATGAAGATTTTTTTCAAACAAATTAGTTTTTTTATTGATGCAATAATTTCTCAAACTTTGGCCCCGCAATGAAACATCACCCTGTATAGAGGTAGAGAGGTGTATATATAGTGGTCTCACCGCCGGGATGCTGCGACATCTTAGGAACGAGCACGACGTTACCATCAGCCGCCTGTTGCAGGGAGAACTGGTTGGAGGACAGTGGGCGGCCCTCCGCGTCGCGCAGGTTCTGAAAGAGTTCGCACAATTACAAACGGTTTTTTTCTTCGTAAACGAAGTATTGTAAAAGGCCTCCCCAAGGAAATTACTGTGGTGTTTCGGGCCATAAACTACCAAGCGGGGCCCGGTGCTGATTGGTGGATCACAAACTGCAGATTTTTTTTTCTGGATCATCGGGTTTCCCGGCGATGATTTCCTCTCACCGCAGAGCGACTGTCAATTTTTAAAAATCTGTACTTTAGTACAAACTCAGTGGTACGCGCCGAGGATATGAACTCACGATTACACGAATGTGAGTCGAGTATAGATAAGCCTAGCCAAGTGCGTCGTCAGCCAATGGCCCAGGGGGTGGGGGTGGGGGAGCAGGATGAGAGAGAGAGAGGATGGGAGAAATATGAATTATAGGTAGAAATACAATTTATGTCGAATCTCTAGAGGGAGGGGCAACTGCCCCCCCTTGGCGACGCCCTTATCCCAGGTTATCACCGCTAAACGAAGTATTACAGAATCTTAACTGATCTTATCTGGATAAATCCGATGTTATTTTGGAGAAACCTCATTGTATGTGAGAAAAATGATTGATTTTACGTTGAAATACCCGATTGGGGATGACCTAGTCTTGCATAGAAAAAAAAAAAAGAATCTAACCTGGAAAAACGCGACTGTGTGGAAAAAGGTGGGTCTTACCAGGAAAACATGTCTGTATAAAACCATACAATAGTGAAGTGATGTGATCCAGTTTGGACTCAAAAATGAGTTTGTCTTTATTATTTTATTACTGGGAAAAATGCGATCTTACTTAGGAAAAACCTTGTATTTAGTGGGGAAAACCTGATCTTATGTGAGAAAACTTGATTCTATTGAGCAAAGATCTGACCTTACGTGGAAAAACCCGGTTCTTACTTGGGAAAACTAGATGTTAGATGGGAATAGCAGAATCTAATCTGGAAAAACCTATTACTACGTAGTAAATATGGTCTTACTTAGGAAAAACTTAGGATCCCAATTTTTTCAGTCTTAATTAGGAAAACCCCGGTCTTACGCGGAAAACACCGAATCTAGGCTGGAAAAGCACAAAACGTGATTTTACCTGGAAAACATGTCGGTACAAAGCCGCAAACCGCTCTTTGACTCTCTGTCGCTCCGCCGACAGCGCGTGGTGGTCTCTCTGCGTGCGTTGCTTGCGGTCGCGCATTGTGCGCACTTCATCAGCCAATGACGTGATCTGATCCAGTTTACGTTTGCGGCAGTTTTGGGCTGCCACCTGGAAAATAAGGAAAATTTAGTGGTTTATGATCAATAAAACTTACCGCTATATTTTACCATTACACAGGCTGTAACTTATCTATTTCCCAAGTTTAAAACTTTAGATTACGTTCACGATTGAGTATAAAAAAAAAATCATGCAAATCTTTATTTGCAAGAAACTACAACTATTTTAGTTCGACTCACCGATCTGATGAGAATAAATACTAGATATGTTATACGGGCACTCGGGGGCAGGCGCGGTAGAGTTATGTAATTGAAAATGTGGTATGAAAATGGGAGGGGAATTGAATGTAATTGAAAATGTGGAGGGGGGTCAACCAGGTCTCGTTGATAAAAACGCATGATGTGTCCATTCCCATATCGATGAGTTCAGTTAAATGTTTCATACATATTTACTGAATATCTGGTGATACTGACTTGTTTTTTTATAAAAATACGTACCTAATATTTATTAATTATTAATTCATAAAATCAATTATTAATTCATAATTATCGAGTTAATTGCAATCAACAGTTGACGCGTTTTGATTTTTTAATGTTGTTAAGGTGTGCGTGTGCGCGCGCGTCACCTTGTTCTTGCCGCGCCGCCGTATGTCCCGTATGAGTGACAGCTGCGCCTCGCTCAGGTCGTGCTTGGAGAGCCGCTCGTTGAACTCGTCCATGGGCAAGTTTATTATGTCCTGCACCTCCAGAGGTATGCCTGACGAGAACAAAACTAGATATTACATTGTGCATGGTCAATTTATATGTATGGATTGGCGACAAAGCGACCAGTTCGCGTTCAAAGCTACACGCCAACATCATAACGATTATTTACATCCTCTCCCTCTCCATTTTCCCAATCCATTGCCACCGTCCCCGCTGGCGGAGACGAGGACGTCCCCCTCGCTACACGGTGAACGCACACCGGCCATCAGCCAACACTTTTACCAGGTATCAGCACGTGCCTGGCCGCTTCTCACCGACTCGCGATCCCGCGGTACCCTCCCAAAGCCGAGGTCCGTTCCTCCCGCCGGTCTACCGGTGGACGAGCTCTTAGGCTCGTTGCTGCACACACTTTGCTCCTGGCTGAGCGTCTTCTGCGCTCGTCCTAAACCATACATGTCCAATGACTCTTCAAAGGCCATTAGGGCAACAAAAGAACCATTCCAAAGAAGAAAAAATGAGAATTATAATTACATGCCTATTAATGTTACAACAAAACATAAATGATTTTGCATATAATTATACTAAATTTTATACTAGTGCCTGTTTAAATGTGCGCGTGTGTGTGAGAGGCAGATGTGTGTATGTGTGAATTGAATGAGCGTGTGATTGAATAATAAATGAACTTTTATTTCTCAATTTATTTGTTTAAAACTTTGTACAGATGACTCGCAACGAGACATGAGCTTTGCATCTGTGTGAGTGGGTGCCGAATTGTACCAATCCGATGGTCGAAATGGGTCGCACTGTACACTCACACAGACGGAAAGCCAGTGTCTCGTTGAGTTTACTGTAGCATTTTCTTCAATAATCATACATATTTTTGTGTGGTTATTTTTAAATTTTAGACATTTTGTCTGTCCGTCTCAACTCTTTCTGTACATTAATATTGTTTTATTAATGCTTAGTTTTCCATGTAACAGAAAATAAAGTAAACACACACACACACACACACACACACACACATATATATATATATATATATATATATATATATACTTCCTGTTCACATGCAAAAGACATTGTAATTGTTCCAGGTGTATCGAAAAAAAATGTATTGATAACTAGCGGCGCCAGCGCCTTCGCGTGAACTTTAGAATGATTCCCGCGGGAACTCTTTGATCGATCTGGATAAAAAGTAGTCTGAATGTCAATCCAGCACATAAGCTATATCTGTACCAAGTTTCATTAAAACCCGTCCAGCGGTTTTTGCGTGATGCGCGTTCACACAGACAAAAATTCCAAAAAATATTGTTGTGGACTCTACAGCATTCGTACTTATTATTATCGCCAACATTTTTTTTGTTTTCAAAAAACATTTCACGTTTGGAGGCGGCTCTGTACATTTAATATTTTTGAAAAAAAATTCGTTGCAGTATAAAAAGCACGAACGATACAGAGGCCACAACTGAACGTCATGCAATAACTATTGGATGGATTTTAATGAAACTCGGTATATTTATAGGTCATACGCTGGGTTAACATTAACGGGGTCACCTACAGCGTTCCCGCGGGAATGAGTCTGGTGTTCACGCGAACAAAGTCGCTGGCACCGCTAGTGTATAAAAAACATAAATTACCCAAAGCCTTGGCTCGCTTTTCGTCCCTGGAGAGGTGTCCGCCGCTGGCCGTCGAACCCCCGTCCGACACGCTGCCATCCGTCAGCCGGCGGACTACACACACACATATATATATTTATACATATACTAATATAATAAAGAGGTAAAATTGTGTGTTTGTAAGTACGTTGGGGGTAAGTATGTAATCTGTAATACTACTGAACCGATTTCAAAAATTCTTTCACAAATAGGGAGCTACATTATCCGTGTCCAATATAGGCTATATATTTTTTTGAAATTGTGAAAAAAAAAACCTTATAAACCGAAGCGAAGCCAGGGCGGGTCGCTAGTAATATATATAACGAATATTTTTTTTTACATGTACAAATATATTACAATTTATTTCAAAATTACAATTATTTTAGCCATAAGCATGTATGTATGGTATGCACCAGCCTGTAACGTCCCACTGCAGCGCACAGGTCTCCCCTAGTAAATATCAAGAGGCTTTCGGGCCATAATTGGATTTTTTAATTGGTGTGAATATTGAGATAGCTACAAAAATCCCGTAAAATAAATTTACCTATCCTAACCCATGTCCCCGATAGGAATGAACCTCCCCGTTGCCGTCGTCCTCGGCAAGTGTTGGACGACCCCAACGACCCAAATACTGCTGCCAATGCCACAGACTACACATGTACACCGTCCCCGCCGGCGGAGACGGGGACGTCCCCCTCGCTACACCGTGAACAGACACCGGCCTTCAGCCAACACTTTTACCAGGTATCAGCCCGTGCCTGGCCGCTTCTCACCGACTCGCGATCCCGCGGTACCCTCCCAAAGCAACGCCCTAAGCCGAGGTCCGATCCTTCCCGCGGGGGAGCCCTTAGGCTCGTTGCTGCACACTCTTTGCTCCTGCCTGAGCGCCTTCTGCGCTCGCCCTAAACTATACATGTGCGGTGACTCTTGAAGGGCCATTTAAGCCCACAAGAATTTACCCAGTCCGAAGGAAAAAAGACCACCTATTCCGGTTATTCGTAGCAGAGTATAAACATCCAATGTATGTAACTAAAACTAATCCTAAATCCCAGAATCCACATGCAGGCGGGTTCAGTGGTTTGCGAGCGTTATATATGTTTAATATCTCTTTCTTATTGAGGTAAGACCCCCTATCTGTCTCCCTATCTCCCCCCCCCCCCCCCCCACCACCACACATCCCATGTGACACTGACCTCGCTTGTCCCGGCCGGCGGCGGGCCGGTGGTCCGCGGGCGCGGCGGGCGCGCTGTACGTGTGGTTGTGTCTAACGCGCTCCGGGGTCGCGTACGCGTAGCGCCCCGGACTGCCGATGCCGGTCTGCGAATGCACAATTATTGTTTAATTTTGTGGGAGATTTCAAGTGATTTACACGCACAATGTCCAAATGTCTAAAGTACAAACTATAATTAAAATAACAGGTATTTATTTTTAAACTATGGTAAGATTTCAATTTAATGGAGGTTTTGGTTTTGAACAAAATTGGAAAAAAAGAAACAAGCCTTCAACATAAATATTTAGACATTTCAACATAATTATGTAACATAAATATTGAAGTTTAACTAAACATACATTAAACATACACATCCTAAACCATACATTTGTATATCGCATACTGCCATACTGCAATATCGCAGAACATACATTTGTATTTGCTTTGAAGCGCCATCGATAGAACACCCTGTACATACCTTTGATAATAATTATCATAATTTGATTCATGGAAAGCGCAAATTTGGCCTAGATTTAAAGCTAAATATTGAGATATTTCATTGATTTGGTTCTGTTTTCGGCGAACTGGATTGGAATGGACTTTATTTAGCACAGTTACCTGTAATAAAGCATGGCTGGAGTGTGCCGTGTTGAGGTCCAAAGCCGGTTGTAGTGACGTCACGTGCGGCGGAGGTAACTGGTGACGACTGAACTCAGCTAGAAAAGGACAAAAAATATATTGTTACACGTGACGTTAGTTACGAAACGTGCGGAAAGACATTTGAAACAGTTCAAGCCTTTCTCACCACCTCCTGATAAAGTAACTGTTAACAATTATATAGATAAATTATCTGTCAATTAAATCTAGCTGCTACCGAGTTTCTGATAAAGCATAACTGACTTACTGATACCTTCTGATGACGTATCATGAAGTGGTGAGAAAGGCCCCTATTATTATTATCTTTTATACAGGTGTATCCGATATACACAACGTGTCACAGAAATAACGCAAAAGCTGGAAAGAGGTTGTTCATAATCGAGAGTAGAATCGATTCTACCAGTTTATTTATACAATAGATGTATTTATACAATAATTGTATTTATACAATAATTGTATTTATACAATAGATGTATTTATACAATAGATGTATTTATACAGTAGATGTATTTATACAGTAATGTATTTATACAATAGATGTATTTATACAGTAGATGTATTTATACAGTAGATGTATTTATACAGTAATGTATTTATACAGTAGATGTATTTATACAGTAGATGTATTTATACAGTAGATGTATTTATACAGTAGATGTATTTATACAGTAGATGTATTTATATAATAGATGTATTTATACAGTAGATGTATTTATACAGTAGATGTATTTATACAGTAGATGTATTTATATAATAGATGTATTTATACAGTAGATGTATTTATACAGTAGATGTATTTATACAGTAGATGTATTTATACAATAGATAGATGCATTTTTTCATGTTTTATATAAGGCCCTACAACACTAGTGTGAAACATTTTAATACGTCAATTAGTAGACAAACTATTGCGTGTCTATCTACAAACTAACACGTATTTCATGATTTTTTTATTACATTAAAAAATAAATAAACGGTGATGAATTTACTCATACGTGCATAACATTATCCACACTCGCTCGCCCAAGTCGTTGACATTTGCAAGCTCCGATTTCTATCAGTAAGTGGGTATCAACTGCGTAATGTATTATGCACATACAAATAAAATAAACATCAATTATTTATTTATAATGTAATAAAAAAATCATGAAATATACATATGTTAATTTTTAGTTAGATATAATTTTCAGTTTTAATACACCGATTGACATATAAAAATATTACACGTTATTTTTCTAGGAGCCGAGTATTGAGCGTTACGAACGTTTTAGACAGGACAACAAAACCTTACGTGTATGTATTTTTGTATTTATTCCTTAAAACAGTTGTATTGTTGGTTAGAAAAGTGTTATACATTTTGAACTGATTGCTATGTTTCAGGTTTCTTTATTTCGGTAACACGTAGTATATACTATATACGTAGTATATATAAATGTAGTATATACGTAGTATAACAAACATAATTATATTATACATATATAATAAAAATAAACTCACGGTTATGCAAGTGCATGTTGTCATGATGGTAAGTCTGTTCAGGACACTCATATTTGACCACACCAGGTCTTGGTGGCGGAACTAAAGGCTCTAAGGTTGGTTGAGTTTGTTCCTGTGAATAAAAGATAATTTGTGTTATTCATTTATAAAGCACACATGGCGGAATTTAGACAATACATGTAAGGAAAGTAATCAAACATCAATATAGTACAGTACGAGACAACTCAGAGGTGCCATCGGCTAACCTCGTCAAATCGAACTTTAGCGAATGTGTCATTAACGTATGTTTGTCCGACGAGCTCAACGCGACGACGGATAAGACGTTGAGGCGGGAAATAAATCGATTACCATCGGTCGAGCGATTAGGGGCCGTTCAAGTACTACGTAAGCAGAATTTTAGTCATTTTTAACCCCCCCTCCCCCTTGTCAGCGAAAGTAAGCAAAGGTCTTACCCCCCCTCCCCCATGCTTACGTAAGCATTGGTATAATTTTTACAAAAACTGTTCTAGTTTCTCATTTAATCAGAATCTACTAAATTTTGCAAAAAAAATACGAATAGTAGATAAATAAATAGTAGAATGACGTAATCGCCATTCTGCCCCCCCCCCCGTGTCATCAAAAATCAGCAAAGTAAAGACCCCCCCCCCCCTTTTGGTGCTTACGTAATACTTGAACGGCCCCATAGGTACATCGTTGGAACCTCTGAGTTGTGTCCTACTGAAACAACTGAAGATTTCTAATGCACAAATGAACATTCAACTAAAATTTTAGAAATCCCTATCAAGGTGAGTGAAGTAATGCAATAATTATTTGAAACAGCGCTAAACAAACCAAAGCAATTATCAAAACTACAGATTTTGAGAAGACTGCATCTGAATATATTCAATATCGAAATACAATGTGACACATTGTAATAATGGGATTGTTACAAGCAATATTGCTATTACATACAAGAAATACAAAAGAAGTGGTTGATGTCATTTTAGAAGAAGAAAGAGAAGAAAGGAAAAAAATTATGTGAAGATTATATAAGAAAAAATAAAAGACAAATCATTTAAATCCGTGATTAAATGATTACAAATTGTTTATAACACGTATCACTTTTCATTAAGGAGCTGAATTTATTGGAGAATTCCAATTTTATTTTTCACAAATGTTTTCAATTTTCGATTTCAAAGATGTCAGTCTGATAACTGAGTAACTAAATATATTATCAGAAAAGTGTTAAAAAAACATACAATTTCGATTATACCAACAAATGACCTCCAAATACACCTCAGTTTGTATGAGTAGTTTATTTTTAATTAAATATCAAAAAAATCTTTCAACTAAAATATGTTCTGAACTACTCTAGAAAAGCAAATTGGTTAATTTACACAATAATATTTTTTACAAGACAAACTGCACCTATAAAAGTAGAGGACCCAAAATTCAACCTTGAGGAATACCAAAAGTTTTCCTCAAACTTTTGGTATTCCTAAAGTAAAGAATTTTGGTATTGACGTTTTAGAAAAAACTGAATTAATTAATACCCACAGTTGAGAAATGAAGCGCATTGAAATCTAATATTGTTTAAATGTTCAAATCGAAAATTTAGTTAATAATATCAATACAACACTATCAAAGGCTTCCCAAAGATAAGTATTGATAAGTATCTTATCTAACTCCACCGTCAAACAGCAATGATTCAGTGTGGACATTCCAATTTGTTCTCCAGTCAGGATCACAAATAAAACCTGGTGAAATATATGTTACTTTAATGGTACCGTTCCATCTAATTCCATCATTGGCCGTGTGATATTGGATGGGTTTAGTATACCGCCACTCCATCTCGTCCCGTGGGTGACGAGTCGTGGTGACTACGGGATAACAACGCGGCTACCACAAGCCCTGAGGAACTACACCAACTCTACAAGAGTGGACTCGCCAAACCGCTTGGTGCGACCCCCTTTAGGTGTGCCAACAACCTAAAGTTGATTAATTGATATTGTAGTACTCCAATCAACCGACACAAAGCCATTAAAATATGACTAGGTGACCAAAACGAGGTGGCAACTTGATTTTTTTTTGTGGCAATGATAGTTTTGAATCATAGATAACGATATAAAGTTGTTTTGTCGATGCTTATCAACATTACGTACCACTGACGCCATCTTATGGGTGTGGTTAGGGTAGAATAAGATTTATAAAAATAAAGTCAGTCTGGTGGTAGAAACTCAAAACGGCGTTTTATTAGGTGATGGGCCCAGTCCCGTTTTTAGTGTAAATTATTAGTTTTTTCGTAGTAAAATAGCTGAAAATTATATCGTAAACGTTCCTAAGCTCAAGGGGCGTGAAAATTTTGATGAGTGGGCGTTTGCGGCCGAGAATTTTTTTGATATTGGAAGAATCTACCGTTGACGTTCATAAGGCGAAAGCGAAATTGATAAGAAGTTTTGGGCCGAAGCAGTTCATACGGCTGTGTATCTGAAGAACAGGTTTGGACCAAAAAACCCCTCATGAGCTCTGGACAGGCAGGAAGCCAGATGTCAACCGCATACGTGTTTGGACCAAACGACATTGGAACATACGACCAAAACGAGGTGGCCACTTGTTTTTTTTTTTGTGGCAATGATAGTTTTGCATCATAAAGTTGTTTCGATTCATGTGGGGGAAGGGGTAATTCACACCCTTAAAACTACACGATTTTATTATCTTTTTTTAATTGCGATAATTTGGCTTAAAAATGAGTTCTAGTATGTTTTTTGGGCTGCTAAACTCGGATCCAGTGTCAAAGGTCAGCTGCACTCTCTTCAACTCCCGTACTCCCCGACACAGGGGGTGTTTAGTGCAATTTACTGGAGATTAAGAGGGTAGAGCTCAATTTTGACACCGGATTCGATTCCAGCAACCCAAAAACCTACTGATACTAATTTTCAAGCCGATTTATCGCACATAAAGGAGAAAATTAAAGCGGGTAGTTTTGAGGGGGTTATCACTTCTCCCAATTTAATGGAAAGAAGTCAAATGGTTCCTTCATATATGATGCAAAACCTATCATTTCCAAAAAAGAAACAAGTTGCCACCTCGTCATGGTCACCTGGGTCTTCTTTTGACAGCTTTTTGGGGGTTGAATGTAGTACTATTGAGATGATTTGAAATGACTCATTATTTATTTACATGAGAAACTAAGAGTGAAGTTATCAATTTGAGTATAACAATATGTCAAAACGAAGAAAAGAAAGGAAAATAAATATTTTTTTCTTATAACAATAGACACTACATTACCTGGAAGCATCTTTTTCCAAACATATGATGTTTCTTCTGCGGCGCTAGCGGCGCGGCGCGATCGCGCCCGTACGAGCTGTCGTACGGACGGAACTTTGAACTGGAAATGAAAAAAAAAACTAATTTAAATCTGACTATTTTCAGAAAATTAGATAATTCCTTGATTTAGAATACTGGAAAGCAATTTGTGAAAACAAAATGTAAATATCTTTAAAAATGACCGAGATAAAGGGCTTAGAAGTCGCAAGTTAAGAAAAAGGTCACAATATATAGGAAGTCCCAGATTGAGCGCCGGATTTAAATTTCAACTCTGGCAATTCTGCTTTGTTTATAGATGTCACATATGACAGTTGCAATTAGTCAACATGGAACGCTACACGAAAGAACGCAGTATGAAAAAAAAACTATTTTTTTAAACCTCTATATCTGGGAACTGGAACTGGAAGTCCCTGTTCCCTGTCAAAGGAATTAATAAATGCATACCTGTGAAACTCCTGAGCGGAATCACTGCCATCGCACCATTCACCATCAGAAAGCGATGGTACACGTTCAGATCCCATCGAGGACACTGCGCTGTCCGACGCAGAGTCACGTTCCGCTGTCACAAACATGGTAAGTGGTCAGATAATAAGGGAAAACAAGCCTAAAGAAGTCTAAAGATGTATCTAGACTGCGATCGAACGACATCGATTGACGTGACCGATTTTAGGATCAACTGTTGATGACGTATGATTCACCATCTCTAAAGAGTGTACTCGACAACCCGCTTGTGATCAGTGTGACGTTTTAAGGCGACGGACCCGTGGTCACTACAGGTGACAAACAATATATATTTTTTCTTGTGAAGGGTTCGTGGTCACACTAGTTAGCTGGGAAATATCCGACAGATTTATCGGCTTGTTACCCTCAGCATAAACTCCGATTAAAAGAAAATTATTATTTTTCGTTTATTCCTGCATATAGGTACTAGGCGAATATAAAACAGTAGAAGATTCATTGTTAACTTTTGGTGGAAGATTGAGCGGATGCAGTGTGACGAACCGCTGTGACCACGGTTCCTTCCCCCGTTTTAAGGCCATACATTCCTCGGGCACGAGGATAGTGTGGTGCACGGCACCAAACGATGTCCACGATCGACAAGTCGATATTTACAGTTCGCCTAAACAGTTGAAAATTTTATCAACGCTTTATCAACGCCACATTCAATGTCGCACACTAGGATTCTCAGTCCCGTGGTTCCAGAGATACATACAAGGACGAACACGCCGCCCAGACCCAAAACAAACATTTATCTTTAATCAAATGAATGTTCGACCAGGGATCGAACCATTGACCTTTTTTTTTACAGGAGACAGCGGCACTATCAATTGGACTAATCGGTTATCTAATGTTGATAGATATGTGGAATGAATCAATCAATTTGATTATTTATGAATCGATCGTTGGCTACTCGATGATTCGTCGATCGTCTTATGGTCTCGTCAATTAAACCAATGTGTTTATGGTGATTAATATCGACTAAAGATTTTGAGGGGGAGAGTGCATGCTTCAATCCAACAGCCGCTGGGCGCGCTCGACTGGCCACGTTACCCCTCTCTCACAGAAGACTACCTTGAAATGTACTGCATTTCCCATTTTATCGTATTTCCCTAATGTACGTACGTGTTTCGGTAGTAAGTGAGATGTGCCAGAGCCCATTCCCATCCCATCCTATCCCTCCACATTTTCTCAACCCTTTCTCCAAATCCATTCCTATATCTCCAAAGGTAGGCAGCGCATCCGGAGGCATGCCAACGTTTCTCATTTTGGACTAATGTTGGCATGTATCACGGATGTCTATGGGCGACAGTATCCACTTACCATCAGGTGGACTGTATGCTCGTCTGCCGCCTTCTTACATAAAAAAAAAAAAAAGCGCACGCCACGAGCAGGAAGAATTTCGGTCATTGACATGAGGTCTGAGAAGACTGGAGATTTGTATGAAATCGTCGCACACCGACCACTTTACTAGACCCCTCATATTAAGGTTCAATAATACCGTCAATGATCGAAATTCTTCGTTTTCGTGGTGCGCGTTTTAGTTGACATCGATCGACCGCCATCTAGGTGCACTGTTAAACGTTATAATATATGTTAAACAATCATGTAATTTAATGTATTGCTTCCGCAACAATGCCTAAAGCCTTATTTACACAAAGAGAGTTTGTCGAACGCGTGCTGGAGAGAAAACCAATCAAAAGCTAGCATAAACAACTGTTATCGTCATGTGATCACTGTTATTATCGAGTTTCTATCTTCATGTGAACAGTTGCGGGCAAGAAATGTATGAAGTTTGGTCGCATACGACAATCGTATACAATATTCTCGGCCGAACAGTTCCAGAAACTCTTCTTGTGTGAGTGAGCTTTTAGTTTTAAAAAATGCAAACACAATAGAATTTATTTACACTGACATCAAAATTACTTGTTCTTGTTTTTATATTTTTCTTAATTCTTTGGTTCAGTTTAATCCCGCCAATATACAGGATGTCATAGAAGTATTCCAGGAGCTTGATGGATTTTGCTCATGATTCTATGTTAACTGACATATGTATTTTGCTCATGATTCTATGTTAACTGACATATGTATTTTGCTCATGATTCTATGTTACCTGACATATGTATTTTGCTCATGATTCTATGTTAACTGACATATGTATTTTGCTCATGATTCTATGTTAACTGACATATGTATTTTGCTCATGATTCTATGTTAACTGACATATGTATTTTGCTCATGATTCTATGTTAACTGACATCTGTATTTTGCTCATGATTCTATGTTAACTGACATATGTATTTTGCTCATGATTCTATGTTAACTGACATATGTATTTTGCTCATGATTCTATGTTAACTGACATATGTATTTTGCTCATGATTCTATGTTAACTGACATATGTATTTTTTTATAAAAATAATATTTTTCGTGTTTTGTATTAATCAATGAAGTATGTATAATTTGGTAAAAAATTCAAAAAATCTGATTATTTTGAGTATTTTTTTAAAAATTATGTCTATAAATTTAGTGTATGTATGTATTCGTATGTATGTATTATATACAGAGTGTAACCTATCTAATCCTTGAATTAAAAAAAAATTACAAATTCATTCATTGAATTTATTAAAAACCTCAATCTTTTCTTAATTAACGCCTCCATTTTGAACGAAGACACCCCTCATAAATTAAATTGCCACCTCATTTTTGAAAATCGGTACAGTCATTAACATAAGCTGATGATAAACTCATATCCATTTCTTTTGGACTTCGCTATAACCGGGTAAAAAAGAAAAACGGTTTCTTTTTTTTGTGAAAATTTAAATGATAATTTAGTACCTTTACGTGATATTGGCATTAATGAACAAACCCCTGCTTTTGTCATAAATAAAAACTTAGTATCTTACCTGTCATCATCATGTGCGATGAATGGTTGTGGTGCGGCGCGTGGTGGGCGCTGGCGCCGTCCAGCATGCGCATCGTGTACATGCCTGCAACATTACATTACATGATTCACATGACTGCTGCACTGCCATCCTTAGAAAAAGCACAATAGTATTTTGATGAGATTCCAGAAAAATGTAAAACACAAAAAAATTATAAACCATAAAAAAAGTTTGGCCAAAACTAAGTTTTATCTGGAAAGTTTTCCGGGAGTTTTGAAAATTGGTATTTTTATAGATATCTACGTGCTCTGTTCGAATTTTCACTTTGGCGAAAAACTCATTTCCACACCACCGTGAGGTAGAGTGAGTTTTAATACGCGTGTTGGAGTAATCTTTGCGGTGCTGGTGCACTGAAAATATTCATTTTACAACAAAAAAGGTTAGTACATAAATTATAGGGAGTTGTCTCTAGTTTAATTTATCACATAACTATTTTCATCGTAAAAGGAGTTGGAAAGGAGATATTGTCAAAAAACCGTTTTTGGGCGCCATTTTTCCAATATGGCGGCGAGAGCGGCACAGATACGAGGTGGCAAAGTGAAAATTCGAAAAGAGCACGTAGAAATCTATAAAAATACCAATTTTCCAAACTCCCGGAAAACTTTCAAGGTAACCCCATTTTTGAGCACCAAATGACTGTATTTCGTTAAAAATGCTTTTTCTTCTCCGTACCGACGGAGCGTTTCTGTTCACATGACTTTGTGTTTTGATTATTTTGATGTTTCTCATTTGTTTTAACTTTTGAGTTGTGAAGTGTGAAATATATTCGGTATTTATAGGATATCTTTTTCAAAATACGAGTATATAAACTGGCAACTTTTTCAAATTTTAATGTCTAATTTTTAATAATAAGGAGGGAGAACCCCTGTTTCAACATTTAAATTTAAGTATTCTCGTAAGTATTTTAAGTATTTAAATTTAATTTATTCGGGGGCTTATTAACAAAAACGAGCCTTTAAAACAGTCGTAGCAAATTAAGGTACCTATAATTGTTTTAACCGACACGAATGTTTTAAGAGAAAATTGTATCGTTTTGTTAGATAAGTTATATTATACAATTGGCGAGTTATTAAATGATAAATTGAACAGAATTAGGTATTGACATACTGTAATACATTTGACATTTTGACCATTTTATGTAATATATTTAAATATATTACATAAAAGTTGTAAAATTTTTTGAGAGGGAGTGCACGTTACCCCTCTCTCACAGAAGACTACCTTGAAATGTACTGCATTTCCCATTTTATCGTATTTCCCCAATGTAGGTACGTGTTTCGGTATTGAGTGAGATGTGCCAGAGCCCATTCCCATCCCATCCTATCCCTCCCCATTTTCCTAACCCTTCCTCCAAATCCATTCCTATATCTCCAAAGGTAGGCAGCGCATCAGGGGGCGTGCCCACATTTGTCATTTTGTACTAATGTTGGCATGTATCGCGGATGTCTATGGGCGACAGTATCCACTTACCATCAAGTGGACTGTATGCTCGTCTGCCGCCTTCGTACATAAAAAAAATAAAAATAAAGAGTGCAATTACATTTATACCTATTATCATACTGACTAGAGTACCACACATGTACCTTTCTCTAGAGAAATAAATTATATTATTATTATTATTAAAATGTTAGCCGATCGCTCGCGGTTCGCTCGCTTGAGCGTAGATAATAGTTGCATGGCAAGATCTGCTCGTCTGCCTGTTTATATTAATCACACTGTTTTGATTTAGGCCATTTCACGACTTTCAATCTTTTAAAAATAAAAAACAATACATCAACAATAATCTGTACACGAGTCAAATGACGAAAATTGACAGCGTATCCTAGCACGGGCTCTTTGCCTTTTTGGATAGTTATGGTTTATCTGCCCGTCTGTCTGTTGCCGTGTACAAATTGTGCGTAAATTGGTCAGTAAGTTGTTATTGAAATAAATAAATATATATATTTATATATATGGCGGTGTGCCCTTCAAACATATTAAATGAGATGCATTACCGCTAGCTTATAATCTCATACCCACAATTAACAAACTACCCACAATTCGATTTTTCTCTATTTAAATAAATGTTTACGCGACCGAAATGTGAATCGATTTGTTTCATTTTAAGCAAAATTTAGATATACACTTAAAAATTATACTTCATATGAATAAATAAATATTTTCTTGAGTTCTTGAGTAATTTATTTTAAAGTAAACTATTTAAGACATTTTTAAAACTTAAGATACAGTAAACGGCCGAAAGTAATACACATCGTCTATGATCGGCTGGCCTCGGTTTTGTAGAGCGTCGTCTCTGTCGTCAATCAGTAAGTCCGACGGAGACCGAAGCTAGGCGTTCATAGTCGATGTGTATTACTTTCCGCCGTTTACTGTACATATGTTTACGATTCCCCCAGATTTCAACGAAAATATTATTTCTCTAAATGACTAGCGAATTGAAACTATAGGTGTCATAACAAGGATAATAATAGCTTTATTGTGCGATAGGGGGGCGATAAAAACGATAACCGAATCATGTTATCTAGAGATATGAATGACGTAGCAGAAGCGTTATGTGTTTCCTTTGCTTCTGTATGTAGCTGTAATTAAGTGTACACACTACTTATGTAAATTAATTAAAATGATTCATGTACACAAAATTTCCTTCATTTTTTTAATCAAATTATTAATGATTAAATTTAATTAATTATTAATTTAGGAGAATCAAAAGAAGCTACAACACTTCCAGCTGTATATAAAAGTTAAAATTTTACATTTTCCTCTAATTATAGATTGTCACCGCGCGAGAATCACAAAATACCATAAACAATTATTAATAAATACTTGCCCATTATTTTTTTGCTTTTTAAACCCTTAAACCAATTAATATTAAATTTAATTAAAGTAATTTTTAAGGGATTTATCAACTAGTATTTTCTATGTTTATCATTTCTTTCATTTTTATTTTAGTTTTGTCGACATGTTTTTGGTTTTTTGTTTCCCTTAATATAACTTATGAACCTACCTATATTTTTTTTTTTTACGGACGAAGGCGGCAGACGAGCATACAGTCCACCTGATGGTAAGTGGATACTGTCGCCCATAGACATCCGCGATACATGCCAACATCAGTCCAAAATGACAAACGTTGGCACGCACCGGGATGCGCTGCCAATTTAATTTGATAATATTAATTATCAAATGTATTAATTGATTATGTATACCATGTATGTATTATATATATTTTTATGTATATCTCTCTCTGTGTGTGTGTGTTTGTATGTACGTATATGTAATAATGTTTTATATTCATTTTACACTCTAAATTGTGCCTTTCATGCACCTCCTAGTTGAACTTCTCTGATCAACCCAAAGATTGGCTGCTAGAGAATGCCTTAAGACAGTGATTCCCAAAGTTATATGAACCGCGACCCACCTAAAAAAAAATGACAAAGTTTGGGACCCTACGCTACGCCTTACATGAAAATAGCATTGTGTCGCTGCGTGTTCTCGTTTACGCAGCGTAGTTATGTGAACGGTTGTACAATTAAGAAAATAAGACAAAATCCAGTATCCAGTGATGATCGAAATTTTTAATAAGTGAAAATAAGATAAATCAGAACATTATACTTAAAATTAGATTAAATTTATTTTTTTCGGGGCCCACCCAATATTCGCTCGCGACCCACCTGTGGGTCGCGACCCATACTTTGGCAAACACTGCCTTAAGGCATTAAGCTCGCCTTTTGTACGATATTGTGCAATTAAGTGTAAATAATTAAAAAATAAAGTTTTATAAACTAATCGTATGATTTAGTGTGTGTGGGGAACCCCCTTCATACAACAAAGCTCACACGCTACACACACAATATGTGAAACGTGTGGTTTGTGTAGCAGTGTGTATCAGTTATGTGTGGGTGTGATAGTGTGAGTGGTATGTAAGATGAATTGCTGTGTGCGAGTTGCAAAGTGAAGATTTCATATTCAAATTTCGGAAAAAAATCACAGCATATCGAAATTTGTGTAGCAACTGCAGGGCGCATATCTTAACGGATTGAAATGAAATTTGGCAGAAATACTTTGGGTTATGATGAGTCAAATCGGTTCAGTAGTTCCAAGATTAGGGGCCATCCATAACTTACGTCACACGGATTTCATGATTTTTGGAGCCCCCCCCCCCGTCCTTGTCACAGGTGGTCACATTTGTGTGAGCCCCCCCCCCCCCCCCCGGGTGTGACGTCACATATTATGCCATTTTAAATTTAGAAATTATTAAATTAAAACAACCTTATTATTGATATTGATAGGTAATATTTTAAAGTTTTTCGTTAGAGTTGAAGTTTAGTTTTAATACTTTAGATTTATACATGTGACGTCACGAAGCTTATGACTCGTCCCCCCCCCCCCCCGTCACAGTTTGTTGACCCCCTCCCTTCCCCTTAACGTGTGACGTAATTTATGGATGACCCCTTATGACGGTGTCAACATATCTAAGAATCCCAAAAATATTCCCGTGTATACATTGTTTGTATCAGCCTTTAATGTCCCACTGCAGGACACAGGCTTCCCCTAGTAAATCACTAGGTTTCGGGCCGTAATCCACCACGCGGGCCCAGTGCGGATTGGTGGATACACATACTCCAGATTATTTTTTTATTGCTGTAGCATGCTGGTTTCCTCACAATGTTTTCCCTCACCGTCTAGCTAGTGACATTAATTATAAGTATTAATTCAATAGTGACTTGAGGATTTGACTTGAAGATCACATGAATGTGTCCTCTGGGCTATCACCTGTGTATATGTGTGTGTGCATACTACAAGCTATATATTATTGGATGGCGCTCGTAAAGCTAAAACTTTAAGCGTCTAAAACTTAAGAAAATGGGGAATCTCTTCCGACTGGTGCTGCCATCTTTCCTTTAGTTTTTTTTTATTTTTTAAAAAGTGGATACATCTTTGAATAAAGAAAGGAATCGTTGTAATGATTTTAATGACATTACGTAAAGGCCTTACAAGCCGACTCATCATACTACGAGTAGCGTCATGATCAATTGTGTGGTCCATCGTTTCTCAAACTGGAAGTTGCGATCAGGTATGAGATCGGTCGCAATCTGTCAAAAAATAAGGCACGTATACGAAAACTCCTTTTACTGAATAATGAATTTTAAGTTAACATCAAGTGTTACATATATAATACTAATAAGCTATAGTGAGGGGGGGGGGGGGGTCATAAGGTTTTTTTTACATTAATTTTCGGCTTTTGGGGGTCGCAGTACTAAAAAGATTGAGAAACGATGGTGTAGTTCACTACAGAAGTCTCTAGTTTATCAAAACCAAACTATGCAGAAAATGAAACAAAAAATCTAGGAGTGCTAAAAAACTAAAATATCAGCTACAAGTTCAGGAATTAAAGAAAAATAGTTCAATTTTCTAACGTCTTTTTATCGATGATTGAAATTTCCGCATAAGCTTAATACTATAAAAAAGCAAATGGTGGCGTTTGCTAGCGGACTACTCAATTGGTGTATTCAAATGCGACATTTCATTTAATATTGTGTATAGCTGCCATTTTATTGCCCCGCGTTTTCGACCTATAGTCTATGAACTATATGAACTATGAACCTATGAATGAACTATGAACTACATTAATTATGTCTATGACTCCGGAATGTGTAGCTGTTATAACTTTAGAACATTCTTTTAATTATGATAATTAAAATGATTTGCTATGAAACTCACCATCATAAAAGCTGCAGTATGTACTCAAATATTCGGCAGGATCCGGATACAATAAAGGACCTGTCAAATATGGCGTCATAGGGTACAGTGGACGCACTGGCAACGGATAACTCGCTATTGACAGATCCATTACCTATTCTACGAAAATCTTTGCAATCCTAAGAATTTTGGCGGTAATTATTATCTAAATTACGAGTTTAAAGTTGTATTTGCCTAGCTGTATAATTATTTCTAGTTTTTTTTTTTACACAAATACATATATTCTGTTGTTATCTCTAATTCGATGTCACTATCAATGACGAATGGATTATTTTGTTTTAAAAAGATAATTTTTCGCGTATCTACTGGCAGTTCCCTCGTGTTGCATAAAATGTCTCTTGACGACAGAAGGTAATTATAATTTTCCAATTGCTTTTTACTCCTGCAGATCTTCTCTTCGCATGAAACCTTTCCTTTCTTTTTTCAAATATTTGAACAAATGACAAGATTTCTTTTTTTTAAGCACGAGCTTCAATCTTCCTTCTATTCTTCCACTGTAAACGTTTCGTTCGGAAATTTCTATGACGTATTCGCAAACAGTTTACAAAGGTAGAGCAAATACAAGTCATTTGACTGTAAAGCCCATAATACCTTGCCAAACATTCATATGGCTTTCCATTGTCTTTGTATTGACTTATCTCTTAAATAAACTAGAATGTACTCTGGTAATAAGCGTTCATATGTTTACTGGATCGAAAAATTGTCGGTACTTGAAAGAGCGGAGGCAAAAATTGTATCTTTTTAGAACAGCGAATGAGACTTTGGTCAAAGAATCGCAGGTTGTCCTTGGCCGTCGTAGAGCACAACAAAATCTGCATAGGCAAATGCAACAATCAGTATTGTGCACCTTTCTATTCTTCGAAATACGTTTATTCGGGTAGAATGGCATATGTAGGCTTTTATTTAACGGTACAATACAAAGTAGAAATTGATACGTTGATTTAGTACTTTTAGGCAAACTGATTCACTTTTTAATAGCTTCTTTATAGTTCAAAATAACCTCAATTTTAATTAAAAAGTTCTGATAATTTTCTCACGTTATTTATTTTAAAAAAAATAATAATCGTAATTCAACACTTAATAATGTTCAAAGGTCACTGTAAATTTAAGTTAATTAGTGATAATAATTTATAATAGTATTTTATCGTCACTTATCGTCAAATCACTTAATAGCTTTAATCTGCATAACAAATAGTCTATAAACATACGAGTAAATTTCCATGTTGAATGCAATTAAACGATAACTTGATCAAAAATAAATTATGAAAACAACCGATAGAAGAAAAACAATTTCCCTTTCACCGTCCTAACCTTCGTACATTATTCAGAAATGGGTACGATAAAAGATCTCTTCTCAATGTAAACAGTTTTTAAACGAATGCAGTTGACAGACGCGACGGCGCGAATGACAATAATGCCGAATATCACATCGTTACATATTAATAAAGACTTATAATGTAAATAACAACACTATCTTCTGAATTGAGATAACGTCTGATAGTGACATAAGGATACAAACAGTTTAAGTGTTTGAACAAGTTAGTTTGTCGCATGATGAGAAAACGTAGGGGTTAAGGTTCCATTTCAGTTTCAGGAGAAATCTCTTTCTGCCAAATATCTTCAATGGTTTGCTTCTCTGTGATGGAAACACTTATATACATCTGAACTGTGTGTTTCACTACACGGCACATTTATGTTAATGACTTTTTAAATTCACAGCTTTGCGCGGAGTAAATGCAAAGACAAGAGTTTAAAGTTCGCACTTCTGTTAGTGACGTCACTAGTGTTAAAATAATAAATTTTATTTTGATCATTGTAGCAGAGAGTGCGTGTACACTGGCGCGTGGTTCGGCGATGACTAATCAGTGTTTGTTGATGAACGATGACGTCATCAGGGTCAAGCCGATAAACGGATGATAAAAATTATGCTCAATTCAAGATTGTATTTCGAATTTTTAAGAAATATGTGTACTATAAATTTATTTCATTTTCGGGTGTATCATTCAGTTTTTGTACATTTTTAGTGACTATTATACCTATTATATATAATTTAAAATAACTACTAAAAATAATATAAACATCCTTAGTATCTGATTTAATTAAATTATTTTTTTACGTAATCAAAATATAAACAATTTCATATGACTTGATGGACAATGTCGGACTTAACATAACAGATGAGATTACTTGAACATAAAATAATTCCTCTTATGTTTAAGTAATTTTATGTTATTGAAGAATGTAAATGAGAAATGTCGAATAATTAAAAAGATATTTTAAATTTTTCAAAATTGAAATATATTGTAATTATAAACTAAAATACTTCGGTATTTTGGCGGGAGCTCAATAAGTAAAGGTTCAGTAGTTGGTCGATTATTGTAAAAAAATAGGCTTTGTAGTTTAATAATAATAATAATAAATACTCTTTATTGCATACAATTGGTTATTACATGTGCACAAATAAATGACAGAATACAATAAGCGACCTCATCGCTCAGGCTGAGCGCTTAGCTAAGCGCTAATAGCGATAGTTTATTAAACTTCAAAGTGGATTAATTATTAAATAAGTATAAGTCTGCATTTTTCGCGTGCACGGAGTCCAACTCTGTCTTCAGTAAACCCATTATCACTTTACTGGGCGACATCTAACTTGCTTCGACGGGACTAGACTTTAAATGTATTTTAAATTGTTAAAAATGTTTTAAAGTTTAAATATGGAGAAATGTCGACACACTGACAGAGTGCTAATTGGGATATTGCCCTACAGGGAATAGAAAACCTTGGCACTGGCACAATGTGGTAATTGCACAATTGCCATAGATGAGAAGAAAAATCGTCCGAAACCAAAGACACATTACAATTTTCGTTACGAATACACTTAATTGATGTTGTCAAGCGAATGTAAACACTACATTTATGAAGGTTTATTATAACGACCAGTTGTCATGACAGCTGATTCTGTCTTCTGTCACAAATACGACAATTGTTCAAATATTTGTCGATACTCTCAACGGATGTCAACTATTTGCAGGAAGATTTATATTGGCGCGCATTTGATATTATAATGAAGCATATTTTTAAACACTGACCTTTAATAGAGGTGAAGGTAATACGTAAAGTTTTAATAAATAATGTAACGTAACATGAGTAAATTACAAATAACAGGTGACGTAACGCAAAAACATACGATTTTTTTCTCTGAAAAATTAAAAAGGCAAACGAAATAGTTACTTATGTGCCGATTAATTTAAAAAAGACAAATAGCGCGATGTGTTTAAAAATAGAATACTCACGCGTGTGACCTTGAAGCGGCGTCATTGATTACGTAATTAATTTCGAACGCATCTTAAAATCGCAAGTCATTGTCGCGAATTTTTTTTAACCACAAATTGCTAATACAAGAGCACTTTATTCGTGCAGTATTAATTATAGAAAGACATTTTATGCCAAAATCGGAGTGACAAAGCAACTACGTTATCTTTTTGTCAAGTATGTTATACGATAGATAATGAAAATCCAAGATGGCGGGTTGGTTGGTTATTCATGCGTACGTCAAGTGCGAAATTTTGCTCTGCCTGCGCTAAATACTATTTGGTAGGTAATTAAAATTTATATCGTGTCTAAGTGCGCGTGCACTTAAAAACTAACAAAATTTATTTAGCCCTAACCAAAATTTTATTTGCATTATTTCTTTTTATCTGTACATATTTTCAAAGGGTTTTTATTTATGTACTCAGTTATTTATATATGTATGTAACAAATATACATATAACAATATTGTAATCTAAGACTAATCCTATTAGAGCTTTTGTGTATACCTACAACAGGTGTACATAACATTTATAATAGAGTAAAATAATCGCTTTTTAAAAAAATATATATACATATTTCAAGGTTTGTTATTTCATTCAAATAGATTAAGATTTTCTATCTTTGTTATTCCAAGATTCTGATACAAACATGTCTAACATCTGATTTTTATGATAAAGAATTAAAAATTGGTTTGTTTTAGATTTCACTAAATAGTCCCTTTTTTCGGAAATTGACAATAATCTTGAGTAACTTTGTAGCTGGGCCAAATCAGTTCCGTATAGTTTTTTTTTCTACATATATGGCAATGGTGCAATTAGCACATTCTGCCGGTGTCAAGATTTCTTCGTAACAATTTCAAAGTATAAAACGTATCCTGTCAATGTCCAGTCCCGTCGATGTAAGTCGGGAGTCGCTCAGTAAAGCGATAGTGGGTTTACTGAGGACAGAAGAGGACTCCTTGGCAGCACACGACAACCACTTTTGTTTGATTATCACAAGCACAGTATTCAAAAGTTCAAGGCACGTACAAACATAACGATATAATATCACGGAGCTTCGGTCACCAGCTGAATACGAAAAAAACAGTTCCAAAACAGGAAACAAACCCCGCGGGGCGTGTTTCTTGACAGATTGAAAGGACTTTTTGGCGGGAACTCGAGAAGTGAAGTTCAGTTTTTGAGTCTCCTTCTGTCCTCAGTAAATCTACTATCGCTTAGTTTTGATCACGATTTGCTGCCCATTTAGTATTTTTGCTGCTTATTTAAGTACAAGCCTTATAATATATATTCACCTTCATTCATAGCCATGTCCATGAGCTGCAGGTCCTCATCGTTGAGAATGGACTGAAGGAAACCGTCCGAATTGGTCGGTGCCATATCCGCCGATGAGTTCTGTGAAGATAAAACATATAGTAATAAGGGGCTAATAGCATCACCACATCTAAGGGGCCGTTCAAGTATTACGTAAGCAGAATTTTAGTCATTTTCAACCCCCACCCCCTCCCCCCCCTTTCAGCGAAAGTAAGCAAAGCTCTTACCCCCTCGCCCCCATGCTAACGTAAGCATTGGTATATTTTTTACAAAATCTGTTTAATCAGAACCTACTAAATTTTGCCAAAAAAATACGAAAGTAAATAAATAAATATTGATGACGTAATCGCCATTCGGACCCCCCCCCTCCCCCCCCCCCCCGACTCCCGTGTCCTCAAAGATAACCAAAGCAAAGACCCCCCCACCCCACTTTGGTGCTATTGTATAACAATCGAAAGACGACTGCTTTGAGTTCTGTATCGTTCGTAAAGTAAATTGCAATCACTTTTTTCAAAAAATATTTCATGTACAGACATGGCTGTTACGATTTTGTTTGTATAGATGTAAGCGCCATCGTGTGGCAAACGATGGAATTAACATAGATTGCGCTAAGATTAGATTTAGCATTTTGATTAGTTCCACAGTTTGTCACACGATGGCGCTCACAGTTTGAGTAAGTGCCAATAAATTGAAATAGCAAGTTTAAAAAAATTCAAGTTAAAGTGTAAGTACGCTTTATACAGCATGTGGCAAAGGATTATCCTTCAGTAGTAGCTAGGTCTGATAGCTACTTACCATAATACGAAAATTTTACTTTAGTGAAAGCCGGTTTTAGAAAATGATTTTTTCCTAAAACGTATATTCTTGGCAAGTCATTTCGTCACCATTTTTACAAATGATGGAAATTTTACTGTCTGTTTTAGCTTATTAGTCCTATGGAGGTATAGGTACTTACAAATATGTACCTATATTTACTTTTCAGCAAACGGTGTTGTCTAAAAAAAAGTATATTTAAGTATCAAGTGTCAGTGGCGGCTTTATCTATGGTGCAGGGTGTTAGAGGGCGCCGAGCGCCGCTCGCAACGCCTCCAAAGAGCCTACTAGAGGGCGCCAGGGTATTGATTGCACCCGGGTGCTACATGGGCTAGAGCCGGCTCTGTCAAGTGTATTAGTTTGTAACTTACCTGATAGTACATGCCATCGTGTTGCGGTGGGTGATGGGCAGACTCAACTTTGTAAGCGCCATCTATGGGGGCCGCAGCGCCTGTACAAAAACATGAAGATTATACATACAAAGTTATTATGGAGTCGACTGTAAAATGTCGGTAGTGTCTACCCTAAAATTGTTCCTTTGTTTGCGTTTCTAATTCCTATATGTCAGTGCTCGGCAACCGGTGTGCATCCGGAGGCGTGCCAATGTTTGCCATTCTGGACTAAAGATGGCGTGTATCGCGGATGTGCATGAGTGACAGTACCCACTTTCCATCAAGTGAATCGTATTGCTCGATTGGCATCATGGCTAATTCACATGTTCAAAGTTGCTCCTCGAGCGATGCAAAGAGCTCAGTGCTATGCTCGGAGTCTGCTGGACAAAATCCGTAACGAAGAAATTGGATGAAGAAATAATCGAAAGAATGAGTAAGCTGGATTGACCGAGCAGGTCATGTATGCCGCGGGACCGATAACTGATGGGTGAAACGAGTCCTCGGATCGTCGGAGCGCTCGGAAACGTAGCGTGGGTCGCGCGATGTGGACACGTGGACTCACGACTAGAAGAAAATCGCCGGTAGTGGCTACATGAGAGGAGTTGAAGACCGTGTGTGGTGGCGAGACAAGGGAGAGGCCTGTATCCAGCGGTGGGGAGACACACGAGGATGGTATGATATTATTATATTTATATGTTATTATAGTTGTATGTAGTAGTATTTATTTATTTTTTACATTTCACTGCATTTATTTACATTTTATTTGATGAAATCAATTTGTTAAATATAATTAAACCGTTTAAAACTTATTATTAATAGTTCATTTTAATTTAAACAAGTAAATAAATGTTTTTGTCTATCTTATTTAATTTGGGTATAAATATGTATTAAAATTTAAATATGTAAACGCCGCTCCAACGCGCAACGGCAGAAAGTGTAAAGATCTCGTTGTAATACCAATTTTAATGTACCCGCATTCTGACACAAATAATTTTATTATTATTATTGATGTGAAACATCTAATGCGGCGGGTCAAAGCGGCTGTTGCCATGGCGACGCGTCGCCACGGCACGCGTCGCCACGTAATACCGTCAAAGGCAATATCGAATATAATCACAGAAGTCACTAATTAAGAGAATTAATTTGTTTCCATTTAATTTTTGTATTAAATTATATAAATGTATATTAAATAAACAATCATCTTTTTCTTTAAAAAATCTGATTATTATATTTTTAATTGTGCTATATTTATTTCCTTTCACAAGCTATCCTTTTATGCTCATTATTTCTACAAAATAATTTCGTTGTTTCACATCTGCCAGACGTCCCGCGACGGCTCATTTCTTTTATATTATTAGTGGTATAAAGCATTAGGACCGCTTCGTTGTATTCTATACTTACAATTGTTCTTAATTTTGTCATAATCTAACAATTATAGAGTTGTATCTATCTATTCGGTGATTGTGATGTTTTATAACACTTACCGTATGCTTCTGGATGTTTCTCCGGCACAGGCGGTATGGGGGCATGGGGGTGGTAGTTGGGCGCATACCCGCCAGGAGCGCCGTGGGCGCTATCGACAAACAAAATCAAATTATAACAAATAAAAAAAAAAGGTTATGACAAATATTGATAAAAAGATAACAGCATTATACTCATAAATGGACTTGACTAAGGCGTTTGACCATGTGGATCATGATCTATACTTTATTAAATGCATGCATATATGGTTACGAGGCAACGTTCATAGGCTTATACAATCCTATTTACTACACATCACTCAAAGTAGATTATGTACTAAGACGAAAACAGAAATCCTGTATACATCTGACCCTAGAATAACTCAAATTGGTATTCCACAGGGAAGCGTCTTGGGACCGCTTCTGTTTCTTGTGTATATTAATGATCTACTTAAAAGCATTAGCTATCCAATGATGTTATTTGCTGACTATAGTACAGTGATTTTCACGAAAAATAAAGTGGATTGTTTCGAATCAGAAATTAACAACGGTTTAGGAAAAACTAACGCTTACACATCTCTCTACTTGATATAACACCAGGGGGGGCAAGAAGCATAAATACTAGATCTAAAGATGACCACATCGTCAAAAAGTATAAAAATCGCATATTGACTAGGTGCCAACAAGAATGACTACATCGCTACATTATAAAAAGACTAAGTCATCTACATCGCAAATGCTCCTGACGCCACCATGCGGTCATGCGGTCCCATGGTATGGTATGCACTACCGACTTTACAGAACCTATTCACAGATTTCTTGAAGAACTTTATATCGTAGAGTAATGGAAAGACCTCTTGAGACATTTCATCATTGAGCTCTTCTTGAGATGCATGTAGCGTGCATCAGAAGTCTATTAGAAATAAAGATAAAGTCTTTTCGTTACCTGATGTTATGCGGGTGCTGATGGTAATGCTGGTACTGATCGGGCGGGGGCGGGATGGTCAGCAGCGAGGCCAAGTCCTGCCACCGCTGCTCCACTGACATGGAGCGCATCAAGGACTGGAAATAAAACATTTTTAATAGTTAAAAATACGACAAATACATTTCATTAAGAATAGCTTGTTTATATTTCGGTTAATTTCGAATATGAGTCTAATCAGTTTAATCTAATCGTCTTAGTTGCAAAATTTTTTCAAAAATACCTATAAGAATACAAATTATATGTCGTTGAATAGCGCTTGTAAAATACAACTTTTACACACGGAAACGTACGTACACCTTTGACTGGCGCTGCAATCGGATTTTTATTTTTTGGCCGTCTCTCACTGACTCGCGATCCCGCGGTACCCTCCTAAAGCAACGCCCTAAGCCAAGGTGTGTTCCTTTCGGCGGTTAACCGGCGGGGAAGCCCCTAGACTCTTTGCTCTACATACTTTTGCTCTCGGCTGAGCACTTTCTGCGCTCTCTCTAAGACTATATATGTCCGGTGACTCTTGGAAGACCATTAGGGGCACAATAATTTAGCCATTTGCTAGTTATTTCATTTGCCAAATAAATAAAGTCATAATAGAGAAAGTGTTTAACTATGGTGGTCACGTATATACCTTAAGGCGTATTAATATATATGTATTGGAAAGATTGGAATTTTGTTAGTAGCAGCGAAAATTCACACATATTTGTCAAAAAACGTTCTTTGCTCATAAAATCGGAAATCTGGTGAAGATTCACCGTTAAAGTGACGTTTGTTTTATAATATTTACTAGAAAAGTCGCAAAGTTATTGATTTACATTTAAGGTTAGTTTTCGTGGCAACTATAGGCAGTTTTATAGTCTATGGTTATGACTTGGATACTAGTCTCGTAAGTTCAAATCATTGGCGTATCTTACAAATTTGAAATTATTTAAATGTAAACATTAGGTATATTTGTAACTTTTGTATACGAATTTTAAAATCAATATTTCTTTCTATTCCATTTGCCAGGTGGATCGATGACTTAAAGAAACGATAGTATGACTAGCACCGATTATTAAAGTCTGGCAAGGGAAAGTTGCGAGTGAAAAAGCGCCGCAAATTAGAAAAAAAAAAAATTTCTCTAAATTTTATCACTAAAAAGTTATTGAATTCAAGCATCAAAATTATTTTACCAGCTATTATTATATCACTAATAATTATTTTTTAGAATTAGCCGCTTCTTCAGTGATGTAATGCAATGCAACCAGCCCTTTCAGTATCAACTGCACGTGGTCTTGTGCATGAAGTATGTATGCTCTTAAACGGATTGCCGAGTTCACTCTTTCCATTAGTCGCATTGTTATCCCTTAGTCGCCTTTTACGACACCCACGGGAAGACAAATGGTGGTTTCTATAGCCTGGCGACACCACACCGCTTTTCGCTCAACTATCAATCACTAGACTATGACTATTTTAGGAGAGAATGCTTAAAGATAGTGGGTAGATAAAAAGAGCGGAAGACAGTGAGTGGTGGCGAGGCTTGGTAGAGGTCTGTATCCGGCAGAAATTGAAACAAAGAACATTTATTTCACTACAGCACAGTACACACAATCATCGACAGACTTTAATCGGTATGGATTAAACACATTATATACTTTTGTCATAACAAAGAATTTTGTGACAAAATATTAAAATTTAGCGCATATTTATTGAATCAAAACTCTTCTAAAATTTCAATTAAGACCTTGGAATTCATATATAACACTTTTTGTTTTTATATTTTGCAAAATACTCAAACCATCTTAATGTTGGTTGTATCCATTCTGATTAAAGCTGGTCAATTAATCGACAGGATCAGAAAAGATAATAACAAATGAAGTTCAAAAAAAAATTCCGTGTCACAGCGCTGAAATGACGGGGGTGTCCAGCTCAGCAATATGTCGGAAAAAACCACTAAATGATTTCCGACGCCGATTAGTATGGTATAGTAGCTAGAATTTTGTTCAATTCTGTTCAAGTGCCTGCTTGTATACAAGAAGCCATGTAATGTCAATGTTTAAAATTCTTAATCACAAACTCGAAAACGAAACACTCGAGACTATTACCGTTTTCTAAACTTGTCGTAAACCGGTGAAAATCGAAGTTTGTTAGCACAGCACTTGTGAACCGAGCGAAAGACTGACAACAAATCGTCTATACACTATGTGAATATTTGCTTACTAGCACGCGAGCGAAATGAGAGCGGTAGTTGTTTGCCTATGCCTCTACAAAGAAAAAAAAAACAGGAATCTTGAAATTTTTAATTTGGAAAAGTCGATGTTTTTCGTTTAATGTTTAAATGATTTTGATAACGACATCGGAATCGGAATGTTCTTAGGAAAGAAAATATATTTATTCGTTGTCTCAACACCATAATTATGTAGTACAGTTTAATTACACACAATTACACTTTAATTACATTAAAGATATATCTCTAAGTGTATTGTGTCGCGACAACAAAATGAATCTCGCTCAGCAAATACTGCAGATAATCTACAGCACTGATATTCTGCCAGCACCTAAATACACATATGCTCACGGACAGAAAGAAGTAGACAACCCTACATCAAATTAAAAATTAGTGATTTTATAAGTAAAAAAGTGAAAAAATACAGTAAAAATAAAAGAGATTATGTAGTTCTTATTCTCATCCTGTTTTTCTTTATAGGAAGAAGGTGGCAGAAGAGCGAACGATCCACTTGATGGTGAGTGGATACTGCCGTCCGTGGACATCCGTGATACATGCCAACATCAGTCAAGAATGTCGAACGTTGGCACGCGCCCGGATTCCTTTATTTATTCTTTAAATTGGAAAACCTGACAACACATCTAATTTTACTATACAATACTTAGACCATAGAATTAAGAATACATAGATATGTTATACAAGCACTGTAGGCCAGACACGTTACAGTCTAATAATGACCTACGTTCAGTGGCTCTCGAATTATTTAATTCATATTTGTTTTAAAAATGGAACATTTTTAGTACGTAGTATTTAAGTTTCAAATTTTATTTTTTAATTAACCAAAAGGAAGTTGCCAACCAGGTTTCTTTGATAAGAACGTATGATGTGTAAACCTAGTCTATTCCCATATCGATGACTTAGTTAGGCGGCCCCTAGACAATAAAATTGTACAAAATAAGTTTCAATGACCTCCCTAAACGAACAAATACATTGCACAACCCATAAAATTGCACAATATAATTTATCGTCGAAGTAGCCCCCCTTAGAGCTTGTGGGATTACGTCTTTATGGAAAAGCTAACAAGTACATGACTTTTAAATTTTAACCTCTTAAGATAAAGTGTTAACGGTGAAAATAGTGCTCAAATAGAAACTGAATTAACAATTCACAGTATCACTTGTAGGTACTTGTACTAAATAACCAATAGAGGGTAATTTGGATAACCAACAGAGGTAACAATAAACAAGTGTACATATAAAAAGTAGTGGTTACATTATAATAAACATGACTACATGAGATTTAAATTACATCCATAGTAGGCCAAATCAAAATTTGTACTACATATATTATAGGGGAGAGGGGGGCATAGTGGGGTAGCGGGGCATAGCGGGGTAGTAACAAAACACTGTAAAGAAACAGTTGTACGACGATTTAAATGACGCGCTGTGATTGATGTTTAGTCGTCGTATGACTTTCGCTAACCTTACATGCAGTCGCGACGACGGTTGCAGCGCTCACAGCAAAAGTAATAATATTACGTATTTGTTAAAAAAATTGTTGTTATTCGTGTGATATTTAATGTATGTTCTAGTAATGTCTTGTTTGTGATTGTGTGCTACATTTTGCTGTAAACTATACCGGATACGAATACGAAATAGTAAATTGGATTAAAATCAAAGGTAAGATGTAGTTGTTAATATTTTATCTTGCAATGTGGGTCGGGGCAAAGTGGGGTATTCTAGATGGGGCATAGTGGGGTAGTCAATCGTTAAGGAGTTTAGTGTCACTTTGCCTCGTATTAATTCATAATGATCAAGTTTATTTATACAAACAATTGTTTGTTTCAGCTAACAACAAATAATGCACAATATCCGGAAGCATCTTATGACCCACAAAATGCCTCTCACGTTCCACTTACTGTTAACGAGACACCACCGCCGACAGGGTCAACTACAAATCTCTCAAATCGAGAACAAAGATCTCCGGAATCCAGGCAAGGCTCTCCACAGCCTGGATGTTCTTGGATGAATAATCCACAAAAAGTTCTTTTTTGACGTCCCCAGATCAAATTATGCCTTTGCCGAAGGAAAACCGTACGACACAGAGGGTTGTAAGACGAAAAGGGAAAACAGCAATCCTTACAGAATCACCCTATAAAAATGAGCTTGTTGCACTGAAAGAGAGCAAAGAATTGAAAAGAAAGGTCACCAAAACTATCGATTTAAGGGCTAATAAACAAAATAGTCAAAAAACAAAAAAAGATAAAGGAAACCGTAGATGATGATGCTGAATGCATTTATTGCGGTTATTTATGATCACAGTCTACGGAGGGTTGGATACGATGCATAAAGTGCAATCGTTGGGCACACTGCTCTTGCGCAGGAGAAGATGATGAGGATGACGAAACCACACATGTATGCACCATATGCGTTGTTGATTAATAATCAAGGGTTTTTAATGTTAATTCATTTTAGGTTTGAAATTTTAACTAAAAATGTTTAATTTTGTTTTAAGAAGATGTCAATTCATATTTTGTTTTGAAATTTTGAGCAAAAATGTTTAATTTTGTTTTAAGAAACTTATAACAATTAAAAGTTTATATTTTGATTACAAAAAACTGTTGACAGAATTTCTATACAAATGCCCCACTGGTATCTTGTACCCCTGGTACTGGTACCCCACTTTACCCCGCTGTACGGGGCAAAGTGGGGTAAACTTCACTTTGAATGTATTTCGTTCCGTGAGCTAAACTGCTACTACTAAATTAGAAAATGGCGTGCCAAATAATGATAGACATGCTGTACAATCAAAAAAAACCTTATAGTCAACCTAACGCCAATATTAGCTGAGAAATTATCCATAATATCTTAGATACCCCACTATGCCCCCCTCTCCCCTATTTGAAAATAATAAGTTAATTTAGATGAAATAAAAATAATAATTATATATTTAAAAAAGCTATAAAAAAAGGAAAAGTTATAAGAGGTACGGCACGTTAGCAATTTGAAAAAGTTTTTTGTTTAAATTTATACAATTTAGCATGAAATTATATCAAGGCTGACCTTAAATTTATTTCGAAAATTGCATCGAAAATTTATTAAAGGTACGTGATATCCGAGATACAGGGGAATGGTTTCCTAGATTAGTCCTGTGTTTGTACGTCTGAAACAGTTCGACTGAGTAGCGGGGTGTTCTGGTAGGTACTCTTGAAGTAAATTTACTGAACAGAATCCGATAATCAACAGCATTATTAAATAATTTGAATAATAATGATATTTATTCTTGATTCAAGAGAATGCATATATGGGAATTTTTGAGACTGTCAACATACGATGTTTTGGGTTTAATTCTATATCGATAGGTTATATTATTTGTATTCAATTTATAGGTTTAGAAAATTAAAAAAAAAAGGAAAATAATAGCCTTTTAGTACGTCGCTTTATCTGATGCAGTTTCCTAACTTATCAATCCTTAACATTATAAATTTTGGTACCTACTTTTATACCAGCAGCGATAAAATATCAAACATTAGTCGACAAAAGAAACCACGACATTATTTTACGAAATGAAATCTTCAATTGCTCGATAAATTTGGCGCGCTTCAGAACCGCCATCTTGTTTCATCAAACGTCAACTGAAACTTCGCCATTTTACTTTTAATAAGGCATCTACACATATGCATAATTATAAGTCGTAGTACGAACTCGTAACATCGATACTTTATACAAAGCGTTATAAATTTTATTGCATTTACAATAAGACACAATATGACGATGCTAATGGAGTCTTAGTGGAGCGGATCGCGTGCCTTAAATTACTATATGTGTGTCTATGCGTGTTATGGAGTGTACTGTAATTTTGCAACGCCTTGAGGGAGACCAAGGTCGCGACAATATGCTACTATTAATTTACTTCTGTATTTAATTTGTGTAAATAAAATTAACGTGGCACTTCTCGAACGCAATTGCAATGGTTTTTTTCTACTGCAGGTGTTTTTTTAACATCTGTGCATTCTCACATTAAAACTGCTGGATGTTTGAAAAGTAATATTTTTAAAAACTAAAGTTCAGAAGTGTAGATATACCTATGATTGTATAGGTATATCTACAAGGCAAGGCGCGGTATGAATTTCAAAAAGGGATAGAAATTTTAATCTGACCACTAGTTTTTTACATAAGTAGGTATTTTTAATTATTTCTGTAATCGGACAACACAGACCCACAAGCCAGTTAGTATAATAAAAAGAAGAAAAATACCTACAAACTAAAAGATGTTAAACTAACAAGTGACACAATCACTTCAGCTCGGATGTCTTGATCACTTGATCAAGATCCGAACGAAATGCCTAATAATAGGGGAGTCTACTGTTGCAGCTGGCACTCTAAATAAAAGAGATGCAATTTTTTTGGGCAGAATGGTGTGAAAGCCATCCTGCGCGAACATGCCCGAGGCGCTGCCGATGCGAGGCAGCCCCACCAGCACCCTGACCTCGTTGTTGTATTGGACACGCAGGGCATCGAGCGATCTGCGCGTATAGCTGGTTCACAAGCCGCCCGTGAAGAAAGTCTGGCAGTAGGCCTTAAACAGTGTTACCTTGACTTCTTTGCTGCAACACCGCCGCCAACGCCATGCGTTCCCTCTCAATTATTATGCCTAAAGAAACCTGCTTGCTCAGAAATTAAAAGAGGTCGGAAATGTTATGATCCACCAGTTCACACTCCATGGTCACTAACTAAATGTAACGGCTACGAACCTTGAAAAAACTTTGAGGAAATGTTTACTTAAAACCACCTAATTCTGGTGACAATTCTAATAGGCACCCGCGGCGTATAATCTCCTTTATAAATTGCCACGGTCATGTCAAGGTTCCAAGTTCGATTCCCGGGCAAAACCGTCAATTACATAATTGTAGCTAAGTACACGGGCTGCGTATTACCAAGCCGACAATTTTGGGTAATTGGCGTGTGTAAAAAATAAACATTCCGTGAATAGATTTTTTTGTAAAAATTAGTTTTTTTTTCTGGATGAAAAACTGCGTCACGCGATTGTCTTTGTTGTTGTTGCAAGCACACTTGAAAATAGGAATAAATAAAAAAATCGGAGAAGTTTGGAAAAGTTTTTAGTAACAGGAATACGAATAATTCTCTTTTAAATTGGTATGCGTAGATTTTAAAGAAATTTTCCCACGAGTATCGACTATCGAATTTTGCAAAAGTAAATTCACTATATCTCGACTAAGGGGACCAGCAGATTCCAAAAAGTCACGGGCACATTTCTTAGGGGATTAAATTAAAATTCTGTGAAAATAGTGGTTAATCTGGTAGTTGATTTGTAGAAAATGCCTTGGGGCATTAAGTCTCTCTTTTGCACATGTCAGAAAGAAAGAAAACCTATTTATTTATCAGAACACGACACACAAGACAACAAACAAGTGTGCATTAACAAAAATCAGTGTGCGCATGCGTGTCGCGGCGACAAAAGGGATATCTAGCTCAGAATAAATCTGTGGAACAAACGCCACAGCGCTGATATTCTGCCAGGGCCACGATCAACGACGAGCAGTGGATTAAATCAAATTAACATATGTGACTCCTAAAAATTATTAAATAGGTACTCTAAAAGTTAAAACTCCATTTAGTGTTTATTTGCAATACAGCAGAGAAGACATGAAAATATGAAATTGAAAATACTGTTTAAATAAAAGGAGAATGAATACGAGTATAACTGTAGGTGTGTGCGTCGGCCGGCTATGCGAGTAGAATAACATCACCCTATCCCTTCCTGTGGGTGTCGTAAAAGGCGACTAAGGGATAACAAAGCAGCTACCACAAGCCCTGAGGAACTACGTCGTGTCCAAAAAAAGTGGACTCGCCAACCCGCTCGGCCAGCGTGGCGTTTTAAGGCCTTACATCCCTCATGCCCAAGACAAGCTGTGGATACCGAAGGAGCTGGTTGCAATTAATATTTTACAGCTGGAAATAAATTACAGTTTAGAAGTAATAAATCAGGATGTGGTTATATTCACGACGCACTGGGCCCGTATTAATTAGGGCCCGAAACCCCCCATGGTTAGGAGGGGAGGCCCGTACCAAGGGTTATATATATTTCGAAAATTAAAAATTAATACCCATATGTAATAGCTACAAATCCATTCAGATTTCATAGAAACTTAATTTCTATGAAATTTATTTCGTGTACAATAAATAACTCACCTGATATTCATGAATATCCATCACTAAACCACTACATATATAAAATAAAACTAAAAACTAAACTACACTAAAATATTGCACTGAATCAGACTGTCCACACGCGTGGATTATTGCACAAAAAACATCAGGTACATTTAAAAAGGGATCACATTGTCTATGCCCCGCGCATTTTAAAAAAAAGTAATGTCAATTTGACTGGGCGCGCCTTTTCTCGCGCCATATTCCAAGCGCGCGAACTGCAGCGCGCCACAACCGTCACTGTATGGCTCTTTACCGTATCTCGCGTTCCGTTGTAAAAAAAAAAACCTAATATCTAATATGCCAGTGTGAAATCGGCAGAATTACTCCGGTGCTAGCCGTCATTTTCTAACGGTATATGGTAAGGAGGCTTCGTTGCTTTCGAGCTTTTGAGAGAGTGCTTGAGATTGTTGCAATTAGAAATAGTTGTACGGATGTGACGCTATATATTCTTATAAATGAGGATCTGATAGATGTCATGATTTACTCATTTGCTCAAAGGCAAGCGGAAGACACATCGGTATCAAAATGTAATCTATCTGCGGAAAAAACAGTTTTGTCTTTCGGCAGCTTCAAACACAGCATTTGACTGCTCTAACAATTGACACGGCTGTGGCTTATTCCACAAAGATTTTATATTTATAGAGAGATTTTATAAAAATATGAGCCTAATGGTATTTGAAATGGGGACGTATTGGGGACCAGTCACTCACGTATGGTTTTAATGGCACTATAGACGAATGCAATCCGTGAGAGTAACCTCACAGCACCATACACTTGTCCCCCGGGTATTGTTAAATGGGCAACACCACAAACGCCGAATATCGCGCGGCAATAACCTGACACCCTGGCTTGCCAGAGCGGCTACCACAAACCGTGGAGTCTGAATAATTCCTGGAAAGAGTGGACCCGCCAACTCACAATGGCCAGCGCGGCGTGTTATGGCCTACGAACGTTTCATGGCACAGCAAGCCACACGACAACCTCCAGTACCTATGACAGCGGTTACCGTTATGAGGAGAGTCCAGAATCGTGTATGGTGGCGAGCTTTGGGAGAGGCCTTGGGCATGGTTGCAAATGGTTACACGGAATGTTGCGACAAGAGCGAGACACCTGACAACTAACATTTATTATATTGTTGACTGTTGGGTTTTATTGTTGTCTAATTTTCAATAGTTGTCCAGTGATTTCAACTTTTACACGCTATCAACTCTCTTTGGACGGGACGGTGGGCTTTTCCAATAATCAGTATAATCCTTTGTAAATCTTTTGCTATCCAATTTGCATACAATATCATTTTGATTAAAGTTTGATTATTCATAAACATAGAACTTATTGAATCCCGCTTTTTTTAGTCGAGATCCAAATTAGCTTAGATGTCTGGCCAGTTTTTTTTCACTTTACGTATATTGCACATAGTAACACAACGTTAGACTTTCTTCTAATTGAAAGAACTTCTATTTAGTGTATAAATAAGAGTGAAACTAATTAGGACATGGCCAAAATACGGACATTCAGGACAAAACTCTTAAAAAGTTCTTCCTTGTTATCTTTAACATTTGGGCATTTTGACGGGAACTCGAGAAGTGAAGTTGAATTTTTGTTCAATTTATTATAAAAATTTTAGGCCGAAATAATCGTTTATTACAAAGAAAGCTTGACACTAGCAGAATGTGCTAATTGCACCGTTGCCATATATGAAGAAAAAAAAACTTTAACCTGCAAACATTTTGCTAAATAACGACTACAATTGAATAAAGATTACTTTTGTAAGATAATTTGGTCCAATGACCTATGGAGTAGAGTAAAACTTTTGGACCTCGTAGAGGAAAACATATAAAGCGGCCCAAGAGTAAGCGAGACAACACCATTTCCAAATCGACCGACTATTGAACACATTCACGAAGACAGTTATGCGGTTGATCTTTAATCAATGTCTAATTATTTCCTCGTTGTCGAAATTAAAAAGTAGTTGTATGTATATACATTATTTCTACGTGTTTGAAAGTGAAAGCGTATGGACGCTTCTAAGAAATGTCCATAAAACCAGACTGACCCGCCACACTGCTCGAATTACGTTCAAAAATGAGAACTAAGTTTGTTCTGAATTCCTAAACTGCGGAAAAAGTCGAGCAAACACTTTTTTTTCTGTTAAAAAAAACTTGTATTTGGCATAACGTTTATGTTTCCATGGTACAATCTTGATATTAAAATACTTGTTCTGTCAAAATTGTGATTAAAGTGGAAGCTAGGATTTTATGGCAGTTTGGATTATAAAAAAGTAGGTATTGAGATGTAGGTACACTTAATATTTTTTTTCCAAAATATATAAAACGTGCATTTTTTTATATATTATCCGTTTTCGGCAATAAGCTTAATTAACACGTGTAATAAGTTCACATTCCTGTTTTGCTGTGGATTTTTGTTTATACGAGTATATAAATAAACCTTTCATAAAAATTATAACTATCTATAACCAAAAATTATAGACAAAAATATGGCTTGTACTCAAAAGAGCAGCAAAATATACTAAATAGGCAGCATAATCATTTTTTAATTATCGAAATAAACATTATTTAATTAATAAGAATGTCCCGTGTCTTTATTGTCACCAGAGCCGCATGGGCCCTGGTGTTGCAGGTGTCCACGGGCGGCGCACAGTGGGACAGAACCGTGCGTACCGTCTCAAAAATCTGTAACTTTTTTGTTGATTGAAGTAAATCGCTGAAATTTGGTATGTAGTGTCTCCAGAGTACATACAATCCAATAATGAATGTATCATTGTCAAATGTTTAATAAATAATATAAAATAAAAATAAATCAAAATAAAAATGTATTATTTTAATATTAAACCATGGTTTGGTTAACTTATTGAATTATAATTTTACAGTTTTATGATATTAATAAACCTATTTTATGTTATTTTATATTACATATGAATCTTACATTTAAATAAATGACAAATATATAATAACCCACTCCAAAAATATGTTTTACAAATAATGTACGAAATTATTTCGATTTAAATAGCTAAGAGGTTCTTAGCTTCCTCTAACAATTTCTTGGATATAGTGACTGATGGTTTTCTGATACTTGATATATAAGGATCTGACGTAAATAGAAGACCATGAAATACGTCTTCGTTTGTTGCGGACCTAGAGCATTTTCTAGCATGATGCAATCTGAATTTTTTGTAATCTTTATTACGCGATTCTTGGGCATCCTCAGAATAAACATAGAATAAACATTTGCAGAATAACATAGAACCTTTTAATAAGTTCCTCGTCAACCCCTGTAATTTCTGAAGCGAAGTAGTAGTTCTCAAAAAAACGCCGAGCTGTATTGCCGTCATTACTGTTTCCACTTCCTTGTCGGGGCTTATCAACGTGCAATCCCATCCGGCTTCGAAACAAACTTTGTACAAGCTTTTTCTTGTCTTCTTTACTTTTTTTATCTTCCGAAGTTCTCGCAGCCCATTTTTGAAATGAAAGGTTATATGAAATATGTAAAATTAGCTCCATGCACCTGATCCACGCGTGTAACGTAGACAAACCGTATTCGTAAGCATTTATATTATCTGGCTTTGATGCAATCTTCTCCAAATTATTCATTTCACTTGGCTTAGCCCCACACACTGTACATACAGCTCCAGAACTTGTGTCAGTAAGAACTTGTGTAACTTTTCCATCCACCATAGTTAGAAATAGATCGTGACTTATTTCAATTACCTGCGTCTCCTTGTGTATCTTTGATGTTTGCAAATTATTAATTTGACCCCGAATATCACCAACCACTGATCGGGTTTTCTCGGGCGTTTCTTTTTCAAGTTCCATCAGGATTGGTCGGCAATAACGAATAGAAGAACAAGCCGGATTTTGCCAAATTATCTCATGTGTTTCTGTGTCAGTCAGCTTTATTGGTACCAAAGACGCTATAAATAAGTTTGTATCTGAGACTAAGTCACTCTCATCTGTTAAAACTTGTTTATATTCGCTTTGCCCCGATGAACCATCACATCCCCACTTGGTAAACAATTTAAGAGATTTTCTTCTTGGGTTGTAAACATTTTCAATCTTTAAGATGCGAGCACAAGTGTGATCCAACAAATCTTGTAGATTTACTTTAGCACTTATATCGGTTATTTGAATGCTGGATAGTGGAGGATAACACAGTTCTTTGGCGTTCGTCAGTATATTATATGATGGCAATATGTCGAAGTTTTTGTTAATCAAACTTGCTCGAAGAAATCCGTATTGTGATTTCGAAAGATCTAAATCTGCAAACATACTTAAAGCTTCATCCACCGTAAAATCTGTTCCATTGCGACTTTCATGCAATAATTTTTCCTTCATGATCCTTTTTTCATTTCTTTCACAATTCCGCATCATTGAAACAACAGTAGCTTCTTCGATTTCTCCTTCAGCCCGCAATCCTTGAACGTATGCATTATGTATATACTCGAGTCCATATTCTTGTACCAATTCCATATTCTTTCTTTTTTTCGATTTCTCTGATAGATCTTCATAAGACTTTGGTGGACGTCCACGTTTTTCAGATGTTGTAGGTGTAATATCCATCGGTGCTTCTTCGAATTGTACCTTAAATTCACCGTCTAACCACGATATATTATTACTAAAGAAACGTTCTTTAGTTCGGTTAGATTTGGTCCACCGATCGTTAAACGCTGTTATAAGCGTTTTTTGAATACGTTTCACAATTAATTCACTTTTTTCAGACGACAAATGGTGGTGTTGTTCTAAGTATTTTTGAATATCTTCTGATTTTGTTCCATGGCCAATAAAAAATTCGCATAATACTCGTCGAGGCACAACAAATTCACTCATTTTGTTTTTATTTTTAACTACTTTTTTTTTACCGAGGTTGGTGAAGACTATATTATGTTAAAGCACACTAAAGTACTGGTAAATGACAACGTAAATCAATAACTTTTATACTGAAATTTCGTGTGAAAAAATATTACTATCTAGTGTCATTATCAAGTTCCTAACCACTATCTATGAAGGTGGTTAGTAGTAGGTAGGTACTGATAATGTACACTAACAACTATAACTAGATACCACTTGCTCCCTTTTCCTTCACCGCGATAGAGAAATACATAAACTATATGAGAAACATGTAATTCACACAGTGATAACAAAACATTAACCACATCTGACCGCACGATAAAAAAAATATACTACATACTAATACATTACCCAAAACTCCCACTTTACCTAAAGATTGAGTAAATAGATAATATTGTTTAAGAAAAAAAGGTCAAAAGTGATCTAAATATCCAAAAATCTCATTAATCAGAACTAAAATAATTTTTGGAATATTTTGTATTTTCTCCCCATTAGCCATTTTTAGTTTCATTTCAAGGGGGGCAGATTCGGGCACTCAATTTTTTTTGCCCTACCTTTAACATTAGCTGCTCTATACGATGCTATCAAAATTACGACATGGGCAGACACCGCTAACTGTCAAAAGTCTATGCAAAGTTTCTAATAAGGATAGAATATTAGGTCCTGAAATAAAAATTCTTTACCTCCCCAGGTTTCACATAATGGTTCACTTAAATTATTTTTAAACAGAGTACTTCATCACCATTCTAACCATATATCACACTTACAAATTTGCTGGTAAAGTAATGCAGATATGACCATGTAAACTGGTGGAATTGTGTTCTACATAATTGACATAATTTTGAGCGTCAACTTGCAAGCCTTATTCTAATACAAAAAATGAGAAATAGTGTATTTCAACTGCTATATAATATGCATTGAACATTCAGTTAGACATATGCATTAACAAAATATTCAATATAGAACATTACGAAAAGCTATTTTTGAGACGGTACGCACGGTTCTGTCCCACTGTGCGGCGGTAACACTGGTCACGGTCCGACCGTTTGCTCGTCCGCCAACCTCTATATAAAACCTTTATTGTCACCTTTGTGAACCTAAACTTAACTCAACTTTCAATTTGCTGCGGTCGATTTGCTATCAGTTTCAGTATTTCTGGTGCTCATTTAATTATTTCCATATCAACTGGACTTGTTGGCGAGAATTCGAGAAGTGAGCTTCAGTTTTAGTTTGATTACTGTAAAAAGTTTGTATTAGGCGTTCTGTGGTTTGATAGTGATACCTATCACTATCAAACCACAGAATACTTCAGTGTTTTTTGTGGGCAATGTTTGTAATAATTAAATAAAACCACGGTACTACGTTTTTCGTGTACTATTCTGCCGTCAGTAATCTACTATCGCTTTACTGAGCGACTCATGACTTACTTTGGCAGGACGGGACAACAGAAATCGAAATGGACATTGACAAGATACGTTTTATACTTTAAAATTGTTTATTACGAAGAAAACTTGACATTGGCAGAATGTGGTAATTGCACCATTGCCATATAGGAAGAAAAAAATATCTGCTTGAGAATTGTTCCTTATCGTGGAGACAAAGGTTTTCTAACCTATACAGGCGTAAGTGAACTAATTAAAGTAGATAATTATTTTTAATTTACCATAAGTAAATTAAAAACGAAACTCAATTCTAAGAATAAATTGGATAAAAACATCCATTACCCGGTTCAGGTTTTTTTTAATGTCACATACGATTGATTCTCGATTAGTTTTTGATTCCATCCTTAGTGCCAAGGAACTACACTGAGACGGATATTATAAAGAACCTTGAAAGTTATTTATTGTTCTAGCGCGCGAAACTGATTTATTTTTTTACTTAATGACGGCAAAGCCAAAATGCAGTAAAATAAAAAATGTTGCCTAATTTAAACCCGATCCCAGACATGTGCACTCACGTTCTGTCAAATGCATGAGAGCGTTTGCGATGGACTCTTATAACCACCTTTTTGACATTTGGGAGGTCCTTACTGGTCGAAACTTCCGTTTAAAAGTTTATACCATGTTATGTCATCTCTCCACTGAGGGATATAAGCCTCTCCCAATGCCTGCCACCACACCAGGTCGAGAAGTGAAGTTTAGTTTTCGTTTGATTATTGTAAAAATTGTGTATTAAGCGTTTTGTTGCTTATTTAGTCGAGTTATTTAGTTTAGTCGAGTCGAGTGATAGTTTAATGAACTTCAAAGTGTTTTTCGTGCGTGGTGTTTGTGATAATCAAATAAAAGCGAGGAACTGCGTTTTTCGTGTACTATCACTTTACTGAGCGACTCCTAGATTTACTTTGACGGGACTGGACATTGACAGGATAAGTTTTTGACTTGAAATTGTTAGTTGCGAAAAAAACTTGACGCTGGCAGAATGTACTACTTGCATCATTGCTATATATGAAGGAAAAAATTTCTATTTCAGAGGCAATCCAGCTATGCAAATGGTTGCATTTGCATTCAGCCCAGAGACCGATAGACGCATCCAGCTATGCTGGACAGCATTTGAAAAAGAAAGTGTTTTAATTTTCTTGTCACCTATAAAGTAGATTCTTTAAGTAAGTATGAGTTGCCAGTTATGACGGCGCCTACTGTCAGAGACCACTCTCTGACGGTAGGCCGCAAGTTCAAGGTCCCTTAGCGAGGGCCCAGCGTGGGCCAGCGGCTGTTGGATTGCATCGTGCACTCTCCCCCTCAGAGACAGCTGGACATGGGATTACCCGCAGGTACACGAGACGGTGGTATTCTAAACCACAGGGTCAAACTATTAAACTGTTATTGATAACGGTCAATGTCGAACCATCCATTATTATCACCATCATTAACACACTTTATCAAAACTGTAGCCATGATTAAGTTGATTTGATAAATTGAAATGTAAATTCCATGTTAGGTTACAATGACAAAAAAAAAAATTGTAAACACGACGTAACTACTCAATGACTCGAAAAGACGCAATTGAATTGAAGCCCGTTCAATAAAATATAATCATTATTTTTTTTTATACCGAACTCGTAAATAAATAATAAAACAGTTAACTGGGGAATGAAAGTTTAAAATTGCACTCCTACCATACAAGCGTACGGTTTCTCGTGTCGCGGTCAAAGGTCAAACTCGGATGTTCAGTGAAATTTCTGGGAATGGTAGCAAACTTAATTTTCTATTCATTTGTATTTCAATAAAAAACCAACCATTATTTTTTTATTAGCTAATAAATGCCCTTGAAGCAGATATGCAAATTCATTTTAGCGTAAGCATTTTATGCAAAGTTTAAGAGATGTACTAAAAATAAAAAATCGTCCATTAATCACGTGAGGCTCGAAAGCGGTGGGGGGGGTTCTGAAAAAATCACGAAATATCACAAGGATGTAGTGAGATATCACATGTATTTATGGCCAGTATCACTACGTATCACGGGGGGGGGGGGGGTTAAAAGTTGCTTAAAAACATCACGTGATTAATGGACGACCCCTAACTAAACAATCAATATAAGTAGAAAAAAGTTTTTAGGCGAGCACTCTTTTAGTGGTGGTGTAAATCCTCAGCGCTTGTAGTAGGCGCTTTGTTATCCCCTTTACGACACTCGCGGGGAGAGATGGTATGGTGCTGAATATAAATAAAAAAATAAAACGAAATCTGTAAATAACTATAAAAAGTGAAGATTGGTTGAACTAAATAGATATTAAGAGGATTGTCAATAATTACAGTTTTGCCGCGACATAATGATATATAATGCTCTGGCGTCCAACTACGACTGAATAGGACGGTAATTGCCGCGCCTGACCCCGCCGATCTATAGATCCTCACCGATCTATAGATCATTGATCGATAACTACGACATGGATTGTGTGCGTATGAAAGTAGAAATGTTCATTTTGTGATTTTCGCTATTAATAGGTGTTTTATAATTGACACGTAAATAGATTTTAATATCATAATTGTTGTCGATTTTAATAACTTTCAATTTTGGATCGAGATTTAATGATTTGACGATTGATTAGTACAGTTGGAGGGGGAGAGTGCACGCTGTATTCCCGCAGCCGCTGGGTGTGCTCGACTGGTCACGTTATAAGCTTACGACGCCTACGAATACGCTGCCTACATTTGAAGATATATAGGGATAGATTTGTAGAAAGGGTTGGGACAAAGTGGGAAATGCAGTGCATTTCAAGGTAATCTTCTGTGTGAGAGGGGGTAACGTGGCCAGAAGTGGGAAATGCAGTGCATTTCAAGGTAATCTTCTGTGTGAGAGGGGTAACGTGGCTAGAACTGGGAAATGCAGTGCATTTCAAGGTAATCTTCTGTGTGAGAGGGGTAACGTGGCCAGAAGTGGGAAATGCAGTGCATTTCAAGGTAATCTTCTGTGTGAGAGGGGTAACGTGGCCAGAAGTGGGAAATGCAGTGCATTTAAGGTAATCTTCTGTGTGAGAGGGGTAACGTGGCCAGAGGAGCGCGCCCAGCAGCTGCGGGAATACAGCGTGCACTCTCCCCCTCAAAAATGTTGTTGATTTTGCGTTATTTCGGTGACACGTGTATCCACAGTTTTGTTCATTTAGAATCGTCTGAAGATGGAAAGCCTTGTTAGTCACAACTCACGTTGAGCACTCTCTTTATAGTAGATATAAATTGAAGTAAATTGGTTGGTTTACTTCAGGACCCATACATTTATTCTTTCTCTTCTAAGCGTGCCTCGCTCGTTTTTGAGCATGAAATTTTCCGTTTGTGACGTCCAAGAACGCAGTTTACCAGATCAGATGTACAAAAATGCCGAAATTTTCTTGAGGATTGCCGGCAAATTCTATTATCTATTGTTTTGTTATTGTGTTCACGGGCACGTGTGCTGGCTTTTGAAGTGGTTTTTACGGTTTTGTGCGATACAAAATGTTAGGATAATAATGACCTTTGCTAACTTCCTGGGATTTCTATTTTACCTAAAGGTTCAAGCGTTAATTTTACATTTAAGCATACATACATACATACATATTAATATTAAGTAACTATATACATACCTATTCACATTGTATTTAATGTAATAAAGCCAATGATGAAAATATAATTACAATGTACATATATTATTTCTCTACTTTCTCTGTTAGGTACCCCCTCTATTCTATTTTCTATATATAAAAATGGATGTTGGTATATCTGAGGTTAATAGACTTCGACACCGTTTGACCTATCACCATAAAAGTTGGCACCTAAATGTATTTTTTCACGGAGAAGATTTTTATGCTATCCACTTTGTTGTAACTCGCCACTAGATGGCACTGCAGCAAATCAACTTCTATACCGTTCAATCCATTGCAAAAATAATATTGACGGCAAAACTTGAATAATTTGTGATTTTATATACAGAGGTAAATAAATATACACAGGCAGGACAACGTCTGCCGGGTGCAGCTAGTATATACTAATATAATAAAGAGGTAAAATTGTGTGTTTTTATGTTGGGGGTAATCTTTGGAACTACAGAACCGATTTCAAAAATTCTTTCACTAATAGGATGCTACATTATCCGTGTCTAATATAGGCTATATTTTATTTTGAAAAAAAAAAATCTTATAAATAGAAGCGAAGCGAGGGCGAGTCGCTAGTATAGTATAAAACGTCACGGTCCCTTGAAATACTATATACAGAGAGAGTACTGTACTTGAATTACGAAATTACAAATTTAATTTGGTAAAGACATATTATTGTAGCATAGCTCAATTAGCAACTATACTCGTACAACGGAAAATACAAAAAAAAAAAAAAACGATAAATCAAAATAAATTACTGTGCATCATCTGTCCAGTTATTTGTAAAATTAACATATGAATCGAATTTTTTGTTCTAAATACAACTCATTACACTGCTATCTCACGCGAGACAAGAGAAACTTGAAGACTTTTAGATATCCGCATGTTTTTTTTTTTTTAATATGGAAAAATGGCGGCGGACGAGCATACAGTCTACCCGATTTGATGGTATGTGGATACTATCGTCCATAGACATCCGCGATACAGTGGTTTTAGCGTTTATACAGACGGAGAAACATTCTAAAAATTGATATATTGGGCTCTGTATCATGCGCAATTAACACTTACAGCTACTTTTTACAAATCGTACCTCATGTACAAACACACTGCTTTGTTATGATTTCCTTATATGTGTAAATATCTTATACTAGCGACCCGTCCTCGCATCACTTCGGTTTAAAAATTATTTATTTTCAATTTTTTTTTTTTCAAAATTTTAAAATAAAATATAGCCTATATTAGACACGGATAATGTAGCTTCCTATTTGTGAAAGAATTTTTCAAATCGGTTCAGTAGTTCAAGAGATTACCCCCAACATACATACAAACACACAATTTTACCTCTTTATTATGTTAGTATAGATAGGTACCTATATAAGATGAGGTACGGTTAAAGTCTGAAAACTTCACAAATTCGAATTGCAGTACAGTACAGTACCTACAGTAGACGTAATTTTATTTTTTATTATTATTCCAGCAAAATATTGTTAATAATTAATCATATTACAGCTAAAATCTCAAGTGTGTTAAAGAATTTACCGCCAAAAGAAAGCAATATGGCGGATTTCATTACGACAGAAGTCCAAAGATGTCATTATATCATTTGTCAAAACTTTCTACTTTTGTTAACCAAGTCTTTGGGGAATTAACATTCTTTGAATGTAGCAGTTGGTCGGCAGACGCAGAAACGGCGGATTTGACAATCAATAGGGGTCAGTTGGAATCGGTTGTCAGTTAAATTGTAAAGATTATTAGCAGTTTGTATAAATGGCAGCATATATAATTTTATTCAGTTTTCTTTTTTTACAAATAACAAAAATCCAAAAGCAAGGTATCTATCTATGTAGACTTAATAATAACATAACTTAAGAATTAGCAAAATTATATTGTTTATACCGATTATATCACAGGCGTTATATCATGTAGATCCGTTTATTCAGTAATAAACATGTAGATCCGTTTATTCAGTAATAAACATGTAGATCCGTTTATTCAGTAATAAACATGTAGATCCGTTTATTCAGTAATAAACATGTAGATCCGTTTATTCAGTAATAAACATGTAGATCCGTTTATTCAGTAATAAACATGTAGATCCGTTTATTCAGTAATAAACATGTAGATCCGTTTATTCAGTAATAAACATGTAGATCCGTTTATTCAGTAATAAACATGTAGATCCGTTTATTCAGTAATAAACATGTAGATCCGTTTATTCAGTAATAAACATGTAGATCCGTTTATTCAGTAATAAACATGTAGATCCGTTTATTCAGTAATAAACATGTAGATCCGTTTATTCAATATTTAATGAATAAACATTTCATAATCAGTATGACTGTAGCAATGGTATAATGACGTCAATTACAGTAGTTTAAATAAAATGAAGCGAAGTTACTTTTTTTAATTATTTTTTTTATATACTAGTGGGCAGACGAGCAAGCGGTCCCACATGACTTTTGGCGTATGCAGATATTTATCTAAAAGCAATGGCACCCCGCGCCTGAGTCGCAAAAACTATACAAATTCTGTAAATTTTAAATTAATAACTCCATGCCGTTATATTAATATTTTATTTAATTGTCTATATAAACGGAGACATAAGAGTAATATTTACAAAATAAAAAAAACAATAATCGGCATAGATTTTGTAATATCAACACACCATTAATATGTAGGAGTGTGTTGAAAAAAACAAATTTTGTTGCCCCGTTTACCTGTAAGCCGCAAACTGTCAACGCGTCATTTGTCAAAATGACGTTTCGAAAAAAAAGAACGTTGTTATGCCGCTGTTCCTTAGAGATACTCGAGTCATAGACTTTAGAACAGTAAAGACGTAACGTCGCTAATCGATGCAGTGATGTACTATGGTTTACCATCAGCCTATCTCTCCACTGCTGGATATAGGCCTCTCCCAGAGCTGCACGCTAACTTCAGCTTATCTCGACCGACAACAACCGGCAAACATCCTCAAGACATCGCCGTCGGTCCATCTGAATGCATCCCGCGCTGCGCTTCCCTGTACGTGGCCTCTATTTGAGGACTCGTGTAGGCCAACGGTCATCAGTCCCGAGTCCAGCGGCAAATGTGACCTGCCCATTGCCACTTCAGTACGCTGATTCTATAAACTATGTCGGTTTCTATTTAAACAGAATCTTGCAACATTTATGTTAGGATTTTCAATAACGAAAACCTTGCCCACAATGACATTTCTATAGAAGAGATGGGAGACGGGCCATGAGATGGCAAGTAGACCCACCCGCCCATGGACACCTAACACTAGGATATGCTGCCGACCCTGTAGGATCCAATTCAGAGCCTTCATGTCGAGCCCCATGCCATAGCAAAGTGGTAAAACCTGAGCAGGTAGTTCATATCACAACTTTCGGATACACAATATAGCGTCTTGAAGGCCGCATTGTACGTAGCAGATCTCTGTCAGCTTAAAACGTATTGAATGATACAAGTACTTATATATATATATATAATAGTGTTTCAGGGAATTGACACTATAAAATAAACAATATTGAGTTTCTCTGTAACAAAAGAACTGTTTATTGTTTCATTCACATATAATTATTTACCATAATGGTAGGTTTAGCACAGTATTCTATATTAAAAATCCCTTTCGTTTCAGACAACAGACAAATTCACAATATTAAACTATCCAAATCAACAACGTCATCGTCATCTACCCAGACATTACAGACCATCATAGATTATAAACCATAGATTACCCTACATCGATATACAAGATCGATAACCTTGTATATCGGATGGCGTTCGGAACGAGCGGCAAATTAAAATCGAAGAAATAGATTTTCTTTACATATATATATATATGTTATATAGAGAATTAGCAGTTTCATTTTAATGCCATTAAATCGCTAGAATAATAGTTGTTAATTACTATAATTCTCGAACAGTTGCAAGCTACGTAAATTACAACTTTTAAATAAGTAGAAATTATACTACATTAGTTATAACAGTCGTGTCGGTTGGTTTTATTACCGCCCCCCCCCCCCTCGCACCCCCATTTGTGAGGAGACTAAAGGATATCAAAGTCACTACCGCCAGCCCCGAGGAACTGCATCACCCCTAAAAGTGTGGACTCGCCGTGTGATGTTTTGAGGCCGTTCATCCCTTGTGCACAGGACAATGTGATTAAGAAGGCCCGTGTGTAGACAAGGGTACACCGTCACCCAGGAGTTGGACGTTATAGGCCGATAACAAAGCGCGTGGAGTCTGGGTGCGTGTTTAGTACAGTCGGTGATGTACAAACGTTTTGACAAATGGGCTGTTTGGACAGGTGACGCCGGCCCACCTGCGCTGTGTAGGCACGCAGACGGACAGTGATAAATTACTTTATTAGTGCCAGTAAACTGGTAGATTTAGGCGGATTCGCTCGTTTTAGACTACGAGATAGCTAAATTGTTCTAGATTTAGTTATATTTCTTTGTTTTGGTAGTGTTGTTCCTCAGGGCTTCTGATGGCAGCTTTGTCATCTCTAAGTTACTTTTTACAACATCTACAAGAGTCGGGGTGGTGGTATTTTAAGGCCTGTTCAGATATAAGCGACATTCGCTGCTGCCTGCGTTAGCGATAAAATCTAGGCGATACCCTACCGGGTAATTTCGCGAATATCGCATGTCGCGTTAATTCGCCAGCGGGAGCGAATATACTGTTAACATTGGGCCTAAGCCGCTATACGCGGTATATCGCAACGCTACCCGAAGCGGTTAACAACATCGCCCAAGTCTGAATGAAGGAATTCTCGCGTACCCCATGCAAATATCGCTATATCTGAACAGGGCTTAACAAACAGTCTCCCTTAACATACTATTTCTTAAATTCAACGAGTAAATACTGGGATAAATACACAGCAAGTGTGTATAATCGATCGGGCGGACGTACTGTTATGTATCAACACATAAATGGACCGCAGGGCGGCGAGATGAAAGAACAGATAGCCGATCGCGACTTGTACTAATGAACTGAAGTGTGATATAGGGTTGGCAGTACAGAAAAATACAGGTTTTTTTTTAAATCTACAAAATAGTTATCTTAAAGACGAACACGATTAGGTTATTGTTTTAATAAACTTCTCGGTGAAAAATTTTATAATAACCACGTGTTTTTAATACATTATCTATTTCTTATATAAGTTATTCTAATTTGTGTAATTGGCTTGATACTTATAACTATTATTATATTAGTAAGGAATTTCTCTACCTAATATTGTAAAAAAAATTCTATTACGATCTCATTTATGATTTATTAGTTACAATACGTTTATGACGATTTAGGAATATGTTATTTTATTATGGTCGTTATTTATGTATATTGTTATAAATGTATGTCTTTTAAACATATTATATGCACGTGGCGAAACATGCACGTGCATAATGATCAACTGTGACACGTGACAATACAAAGATTTATTATTATTCTTTCTTGTAATACATTTTAAAAATGCAAGATTAAAATAGGTAAGCAAAACTGTTGAGAAGATCGACACTCAATCATTCAATGTTTATACGGTATAATTAAAATTTCTCACATTAGTAACATAAATTAATATGGCTACCTAAACGCAGCTGACTCAAAGGGCATCACGTCTCTTGAGACGTGATGCCTTGGGCTGGTCTGCCCTTGGGCAGACCACCGCTTCTCCTCTTTAACAAATACGGTGGCGTTAGGATTCCTACAATGTACATACGTGATTCGGTAGTGAGTGAGATGTGCCAGAGCCCATTCCCATCCCATCCTATCCCTCCCCATTTTCCCAACCCTTTCTCCAAATCCATTCCTTTATCTGCAAAGGTAGGCAGCGCATCCGGGGGCGTGCCAACATTTGTCATTTTGGACTAATGTTGACATGTATCCTGGATGTCTTTGGGCGACAGTATCCACTTACCATCAGGTGGACTGTATGCTCGTCTGCCGCCTTCGTACATAAAAAAAAAACATCCCGCAAACAATAAAACGACAAAGGTCATTGCCCGATTGGTTTAAACGAAGCACCATGTTGAATCAAGGACATGATAGCTGCCGTAGCATGTACTGTATTACTATAATTACTGTTTAAGTACTGTATATTCCGTTGCGATAAATAAATGTATTTAATTTTTTTTAAAATATAACACTACAAGTGACAACCCTACTGAAATTATGCGAGCGTCCATTTTCGGTCATCCAAAGAATTCGTAGCTTTTGTTCACGAAGATTTCTCATTACAGATTATAGCTTCAACAACCTATCCACAATTGATAATATGTATGAGTATCACTTGCGGTTTGCGTGAACCTGTCACAAATGACCCGCTGATAGCATTCATTCCTGTTTCTGAAGTGGGTTGTCAAATAAACCTGATGTTACTGATGTTCTGATACGAGCACTGAGTCCCTGCTCAGTGTTTACTTGATAGTGGGATTTGCCTGGATGGTATGGTATTGGATTAGGTAATAATAATTCGTATCCTTTATGCCTATCAAACCTTTTTCAAAAATTGTAATTTATATTTGAAACCACCTGCCGGAACCCTTGTTCTGGATACGTGTCTAGTGTTAAAGACGAACATCGGGATTTATTGAAAGGTTTACACTGTCCTTAATGTAACTACTGAACCCATTTGGTTGATCTACGAACTGAACCAAGATAGGAACCCGAACTATTTTTCTGTCAAATTTCAATTCTATTGGTTAAGAAATGAAACCTGCAGTTTGTAGACAAATTGTTCACCTGACGGTAAGCGGATACTATTGCCGATATCCATGTGCATGCCATGCCATGTGTCAAGTTTTTTTTACAGAAAGAAAGCGGCAGACGAGCATACAATCTTTCTGATGGTAAGTAGACACTGTCGTTCGTGGACATCCGCGATACATGCCAACATCAGTCCAGAATGACAAACGTTGACACGCTACCGGATGTGTTGCCTCCCTTTACACATGTACGAATGGATTTGGAGATAGGGTGGGATGGGAATGGGCTCTGATATCTCACTCTCTACTGAAACACGTACGTACATTGGGGAATAGGATAAAGTGGGAAATGCAGTACATTCTGTGGTACTCTTCTGTGAGACAGGGGTAACATGGGCAGTCGAGTGCGCTGAGCGGGTGTTGGATTGCACGTGCACCCTCCCCGTGCTGACAAGAATGACCATCTTTATGACTGCCTACGACTGGAATCGAAATTTGACAGAAAATATGGAGAAAATGTGGAATCAGGCTGGGAAATTTGGAGGTGAGTGGTAGAGGGGGGTGGAAAGATACATTTTTAATGAAAGCATAAGTAATATTATATTCGGAAATTAAAAACAATTTAATAAAATTGCGTTTTCATCGAACGTCCTCAAAATGCACTTGTGATTTCTAACCCTTGGCAGTTTTTATGTTTAAAACTCTGACGGCTATATACCCTTTCATATATTTTTATAACTATATATAGGTATATACAAAATAATGTCATACTATTCTTTATTTACTGTTAACAAAAATATATTTTTACGTCTGTATATATCTGCATAATTAAACTTGAGCAAGCACTCTGCAATAATCGTTTCCGTTCAAAAGAGTAGCACTCGGGAGGACAGTATACTTTAAGCCAAGTCACGAAATATCGCTAGAGTTCAATTTAGTATACTTGTGAGTGCACTAGAAAGTGCGAAGTGTACTTAAAACTTTAAAATATTTATTCTTCGCTGAACTTTGACATTGAGATCTGCAGATAATTTTTAAGATGAAAGTTCAAATTATTGTACTCCTTCGCTTTTGTGATTTTGACTGCATTTATCTTAAGATAATATCGCACGAATGACTTTCGGCATATTTTTCTCTTATCTTATCTTTTTTTTTTGAGAAAGAATGTGGCAGATGAGTAGACAGCCAGAAGGTAGACGGTTACTGTCGTCAGAAACCTAAATTTGGTATAAGGAATACGGCTTATAATCCAATTCTATGGGAGTTCTATGTCCATCAGTGGGACGTTATAGTCTGATATCGATATATGGCTGATAGCCTTCAAAGCCGCCTGAATACCTTCACGATGACTAAACACGCCTGTCACGGACCACATAAAGGGCCCACGCCCATTCCCTTTCAGCTGTCCGTCCGTCTGTCTGTCTGTCTTTGCTCTGAAATGTTAATGCAGATTTGCGCTTGCAATTTCGCAATTAAGTTTCATTGTGTTAAGATAAAGGAGAGTTATATTTTAAGATAAATAGCTTATTAACAATAATAGTTTATTTGTGAAAATGTGAGTACAGGAAGAGCTTTCAGAGGAGGAGAGTGCACGCTGCAATCCAACAGCTACTGGGCGCGCTCGATTGGCCACTTTACCCCCCTCTCACAGAAGACTACCTTAAAATATACAGCATTTCCCACTTTATCTTCTTTCCCTAATGTACGTACGTGTTTCGGTAGTGAGTGAAATGTGCCAGAGTCAATTCTCATCCTATCCCTCCCCATTTTCCCAACCCTTTCTCCAAATCCATTCCTATATCTCCAAAAGTAGGGATCGCATCCGGGGGCGTGCCAACGTTTGCCATTTTGGACTAATGTTGGCATGTATGGTGGATGTCTATGGGCGACAGTATCCATTTACTATCCGGTGGACTGTATGCTGGTCTGCCGCCTTCGTTCATAAAAAAAAAGGTGACAATTTTAGTCAATTGCTACATATTCTACTGTATATATAACAACCCTACATATATACATTAACATATATATATACATTTATATACAGTAACATATACCCTACATATATATATACAGTAACATATATACATGTATACTGTATACCCTGTTATATAAACAAAGATTTATTTATATTTAAAAGGAATAATAAGCCATACTCTAATTGCTCTTTAACGAAAGCGCGCTGAGTTGGCGTTAATAAAAGCAGTAAAAGCATATTTTTCGAAAAAACGCGCTAGATCCAAGAAAACATAATAAACATTTAAAAAAAAATTTTCATACTATCAATTTTTAATCAAAAATTATCAGTACCTTAAGTATTTGACGGCTCTGGTTTCTTGTCCTTTACAGCCAGTCTATATTTCATTTGCAATTACATTCCGTTACAAGTTACACTTACTCATTTCAATGAATGAGTAACTGAGTTGGCTGATAAATGAGTTGGCATCGCTGACAAAGTCTGAACTATATTAAGTAATATTTATATGAAGGAGGAGTGAACGTTAATGTAATTAGTTTAATACTAGCCGTGGCCCGATGAGAAACGTCATCGGCAACATCTCAGGAACCATCCGACTTTTCTCCCATACAAACTTTCGTCCCTTATTTTACACCCTTAGGGGATGAATTTTCAAAAATCCATTCTTATTGCTCACGTACATTATGTAAGGAACTCCTGCGCAAAATTTCATGCTTCTAGACCCACCGATTGAGGCTGTGCGTTGTGTGACAGTCAGTCGGTCTTAGATTTTTATTAAGTAGATTAATGTCAAAAATCATGTCATGTAGCAAAATGTCAAATTATAATTATACTTTCAAGGCAGTCTTCTATGAGAGAGGGGTAACGTGGCAAGTCGATTATTTAAATTAGTTATTTGTAGCAATTTTTTTTTTCTTTTCGTTGTTTTCCGGTATATCTTACTCGAAATGTCTCGTGAGACATAGGTACCTTTTTTGAGGCCGGTCAAAAATATTTATTTAATAGCAATACCCGCGACTTCCTGCGCTCGATGGCTCGATGTTAATCCGGCACGTATATGCCAAGTTTCATTAGAATCGTGCAGTGGTTTTTGTCTGATGCGCGGTCAGAGGAACAAAAATGAAAATAATGTTATTTTTGGCTTTGTATCGTTCAGTGTAACATATATGTATTATTTATGTACCACCACGGCTTTGTTATAATTTTATTATAGGTATAGATAAATAAATTCAACAAAATCAGGGTTCTTAGTAAACGAAACTACAGGCAAATGCTAGCGTAAATTTATTTCCAATATCTGACTCACAGAGACAGACAAAAAGTGCACTTGACATGTTCAACGCATGCGCAGTGAATCTCAAGTGCGGACCTAAATAAATATGCGTAGGAACGAATTCCGAAGGACTGAGCGAAATTATTGTGTGGCTTTAGAGATGGGACGACTAGTTGTCGATATCGATAAACAAGAATAAATAATAATATGATTGTATGTATGTATAATCCGGGTAATTAAATAATGGAATTGAAAATGGCGTCGCTTCTACTCGCACGCTATCTCCGTCTATACTAGCATCTGCCGGTACCGGCAACAAAATAGACATCGCATCACTTCACGCTTCCGACTTCAGTCCGGTTTTGCACAACACACATCTGATTAAACATAAGCAAATTATCATAAAAGAGTAAGAAAAAAAAAACATTTTATGGCTAATTACCAGTATCAACAATTAAAAAAAATGTAAAATACCCAACAAAAAATAAAAGTGGCTTTTTTCTGCTGACGGTACAGTGTCAAAGGGGCGTCATTTTCAATCCATTTCAGTACATACATATACATTTCAGTTGGATGTATATGTATATAATTTCTCTGTTAATATTTTGGCAACTACCTTTCTTAAGGTTGTATTGGCTTCTATTTCACGGATTTATTTATTATACAAAATCTGAAACGCTGGACAACTATATCGAACAATATTAATATAGCTTGGTATTAAAATGTTATTAATAAAACTCCTCTGGGACTGAATGCATCTAGACAATGTAAATAATCTAGATATCTAGATAATAAACATTTCAATGGTAAACTTAATTTTAATAAATGAATCGTTATGAGAAAAATTACGGGTTATTCCAACAAGGAATCTTTATTTTTATATTCAACATAATATATTCAATGTTTGGAACATTAAATTTGTAAAAATTAAATCGTAAATGTACTTTAAAGAAACACAAGATTTTAAATAAGAGTTAAAGACGCTAAACGTGTTTGGAGAAATTACAAAACGCTCTTTTATCGATCATTATCGATACGAATGTCACATCACTAAGTACGCACAAAAAACGTCATTATTAGCTACCGTATTCCTATGCACACTTGGAGGTGCATATATTTGTAAATTGTTAAAATTCTTCGCTTAAACAAACACGCGGTGACAGGGTTCTACCAGATTAAGGAATTTTGAAAAAAAAAAAAGGTTATTTTTGATTGTAACTTTGGTTATAACGAACACCTGCAACGCAGACAAGTTGCACGAAAACGTCGTATTTGCAATGAATATTTGGATTGCATTCAGGCAGGAACGATGCTATCTACCTATATAGGGAGATTTCTAGGGAGGTTTTAGGGAGAAATCTATCTGCTGCGAAGATCATGATTTCAGAGGTTCGGAAAGATTTCGATTAAACCAATTCAAAAATTTTGTTCATCCAGCTGGATCCAAAATGAAATATGACAGGGCGCATTTTGTAACTGATTGCAATGTTTGACACAAAAATCGTTTTGAGACTACATTTCGGTTGAACAAATGTCGTTTCCCCGACTGAGAATCGAACTAAAGGCCTTTTGCACAACAAGACTGGGCTATTTGACCGTCAATAGAACATTGGCAATTAGATAAAAAATTCCTATTTCAAGAACTCCTATTTCGATTTTCTACTACATATAATTTCTAGAAAGTAAGAAAACTAACGGACTCACGGACAATCTAAACTATCTAAGGACGAAGGGCTTGGAATGGAGCATTTTACCAGCAGCAAGACACCCTTCTAAACAGTCCTTTTATCATCCGATGCTGGAAACATTGTGTCGTACACAATGTTCAGCACGCTGGCCAAGTGGGTTGGCGAGTTCATTCGTTTAGAGGTGGTGTATTTCCTCAACGCTTGTGACAGCGGCTTCGTTGTCCCTTGCCGCGTGGTGTGGTCCACGAGAAGAAATAGGACACACTGATTATAGTGAGATTCACTATGGCTAAATACAAAAAATATGTCAATTATATATAGACAAAATCGTCAGCATACACTGCTAGAGAAAATGTCGGCAATTTTACTAGACAGATTTAATCAAATATTTGCCCAAGAATGTTGTATCGAATCGCGGGCAACCATTAATCGATGTCTGATTCATCGATACATCGGTGAGATAGTAATCGATTTTTTACTCCGATTGTAAAGCACGCGTTTGAGAATCGTGACTGATTTTTTGAGATTTCGAGTTTGTTGTACTTTTATAACTAAGTAGATGAGAGAAGAAAATATGTGAGATTATTTGAGAAAAAGATCTTATTTACGGTTCTGATTTCTCAGATATTGAAAACTTAAAAAAAAAAAATATATTGATTTTTTCTTTAAAATCCGATGTAGCGTATGTTTATATTCAAACAAAATTTTGAAACGTCGAAGTTTTAAGTTTAGAAAATCTTAATCTAAGTCAATAAGTGAATAACTGTACTGAAAAAGTGAAGTGAATAATGTAAGTAAATAACAGAATTGATAATTATACTTGCTATGGATGTGTGTTTGTCTTTGCGATGACACAGGGAATCCCACACTCAATATGTGGCGTTATTTATCTCAGAAAAACTCCACTTTGGCAATGACTTATCTTCAAGATAATTTTATATATGACAAATTATTGTTGTACGTATTTCTATAAGTACAAATAAATATATTATATATGTAATACATATCCAATCAATATATTGTATGTGGAAATGTGTATTGTATTATATGTATTGCTTGTAATTGTGTACCAGAATATACTCGTACTTATTGTTTACTGCCAATGTTCGCGACGTCTTTCGCGTGGCTTTGAGGAGGATTCCCGTGGGAACGCTACAATTAATCTGGATCAAAGTATCCTAAATGTTGACCCAGCATATTATGCCACAATTCATTGAATTTCCTGCAGTGATTATTACGCGCGTTCAGTCAGACAGACAGACAAAAATTCTAAATATTTTCTGTTTTTTTAGCCTTTAAAATTCGTAAGTATATAGGTACTATGGAAATGACATTATTTTTAAATAAAATTTTTAAATATTAATTTTTTAAGCTTTATTACGATTTATTTATATGTATAGTAAATAAATAAAATAAGTAAATACCGACAATGTCCCTTCGCTCTGATAAAGCCATTAAATTAATTAGGATTTAATTTTGACATTGAAAACGACACCTAATACAAGACACTAAAACAAATGCAATGGTTTTTACAGAAGTCACAGACAATAAATAAAAATTAAAAAGCTATAAGCAATTTGTCCAAACATTAATATTGTCACGGATTTGATTAATGCCCAATCGGCGCGTCTGCTATAATACAGTGCTGTTTAAGTAAAATGTGTGGTGCAAAATTGAAGAGATAGCGAATTTCGTTTGATTTCAGCGGAAAGTGAAAATGTTTTAATATTTTTGATGTTAAGTATGTTTTTTTTTTGAAGAAATGTACAAAATTGTGCTACAGCAGAAGCTTGTAGCTAATTAACAAGATTGTCGGCGGTTTCCTTCGGCTGGATTTAATTAACATAATAATTTTAATACATACAGCATACTATTTACAGAATGTGAATTAAAAATATATCATGCCACCTTAGTGATTTTACACAAAATTGAACACCCGTATTTTGGCCCCTTGACACAATTTTAAAATTTGAAAATAAATATTTGTAATAATAACAATTTCGGCTAAATGCAATGATACTAATAATAAGAAGAATGTAGATCGCCAAGGTGGAATTGTAAATCGCCACCAATTTAAAGTTTATTTATTCTTGTTTTTTACGAAAACTCATTCATTTATATAAATACATAGTCTGTGACGTGTAATGTAATTTTATATTGTAAATCGGGTTTGAACGCGTAAAATTAAAGGTGTTTGTTTATCTTTTATTTCTACTCGATATTCCAGTGCGGGATACACGAGCCGTGGTCACGCGATCACACCCGATTTACAATATAAAATGTGTACAAAACGCGAAAGTTTAAAAAGTGTTATGAAATGCTTGTTTTCAATTGACAACTGCAAAAACTCGAAAACGTAATTTCGAATTACTTATTTTTAATGTTTTTCATGCTTGTTTTCAATTGACAACTGCAAAAACTCGAAAACATAATTTCGAATTAAGTACTTAGTTTTAATGTTTTTCAAAGCTTTATTTGTTGTTAATTGTATCAGTTAACAAATAACTTATATTTATACTAATTTTTAATAGCGGAAAATTAAAAAAATAACGCCGGTGGCATGCGTTAGTCGGATAAGTAGATTATGCTATTTACAGTAGGTTACAGTAATTATTTACAGTAATAATTTGTATACACGTCTAATTTTTCACTTTACTTTTTGAAGTTTACACCGTTATATTAACATGCAATACTGATGCAAAACATTTTTGAACGTTCTTTTATGAATTAGACCATACACTCAACCCTGCCAGCACTACGTGTGTGGTATTTGATCCCAGTGACACGTGTTCATTTATCACTACTTAGTGTTCGAAAATTGTACGCACTATTTTTATTTTTATTTGATTTTGTAGATACCGCGGAGATGTTTTGGGCTTTGACTTGTATTTTTTGTAAGGTGGCAAACTAACAGGTGCCTATGGATGATTCCGCGGCATTTTAAAGCATGTTGCTCAATGTTGAGAAATGTTGCGTCTTATATTGAATAGAATACATTTTAAATTGTATATTGTAATGTTGAATATTGTAATTTGTAAAAATAAGTAAAACAATCAATGTGTAAGTTTATAACAAAGTCAAAAATCGTAATCAAAGGGACTTTCTTTTCTTTTATTACCGTCTTTCTAAGCAGACGACGTTGTGTGTGAATTCAGCGTTACTCGTATCTAACCATAAGTATCATTCCACCAGCCTACATCTCTCTAGTAAGCCTCTGCATAGGCGCATAGGTCATACGGTATCTCCCCCTGCGATAGCGAAGAATAAGTAATAGAGTTCCTGCATTACAACCTCTATTTAAAATTATAGGAAGTTTTTTGGCTTCGCCCTTCCCTGGATATAATCCCAAATTGAATCTCTCCAAAAACTGATCACCGCACACACTCTTCGCTTCTCTCATCCAGCAACGACCAGCAAGTAGTCACTTCACGACACGTAGGACTCCATTCATGGACTTATCAATCGGTTGTCGTTCCTACAGATATGACCATATCATCGTCATGACGGCTAGTTTATAGAAAATTAAAAAATTGTTCTCGAGTAACTCTGTTCCCAATTACCCCTCATTAACCCTATTCTCCATTACCTCTGATTAACCCTATTGGCAATAAAAGCTATTACCCTTTATAAGTAAATGTTCACTAACCTGGTTGTGGTAGTGTGCGAGTGGATGATGCGGCACATGCCGCATCGCCGGGTGCAACATCTCGCCTCCGCTGCTGCTGCCCTCTACCTTCTGCGGGAGAAATACATCAGCTTGAAAACTGGGAGATGACAAAAATCATCGATCAACCAAAATACAAAGATGTAGCTTTATGGTCCTAAAAGTGAGGCAAGGCGGTCGAATTTACCTCCCGTCAACACAGTCTGTCATTTGACGGCAAAAACTTTCATCAAGGAGAACGTATTTATGATAATTCACCTTTTGTACGAAAACTGCAATATTTCTTATATAACAGTGTTGACAACAAAAAAAAAAGTTAAGAGATAGAAATTTCGCGGTAAATGTGTTACGTAATTGAATTTAGTTAAATAAAGCAAATCTTTTTAAAAACATAATATCCATATGTCGTGACAGTAACACTATCTTTATACCCCTGGTATCACTCATGTACAGATACATTACGAAAACATTGGCCATCGGCTAAACCGAGAAACACGAACGCGTCATCCACGTCTACGCAATGAAGTATGCAATTAGAGGTCCGTTCTCTCACCTCAGGTTGTTCATCTTTAGCCTCAGCCTCGTCTCCTAGCTCGACGAGCTGGAGAGCTTCTTCGAGAAGGTCGAAGCGGGATTCCTCGCTGTTAACCAGTTCACGGGGAAGTTCGCCTTGGAGAACGTATTCACCTGTAAAAGGAGACTGCTGTTAGAACTCTTTATCTTCGATCCAGTTATTAGAATCAACATGACATGTCGCATCTGATTTTTTTTACAGAAAGAATGAGGCAGAAGATCATGCAGACCACCTGGAAACGTTGCAATGAAAAATCAACATTTTAATGCTTTTGAAACAACATCAGATAAGAAGACTCATCGAGAAATTCAAATGTTATCTTGAATTGATTGAAATGAAACTTGTCATTGTATTTTTTTTTTGGGATTTCCAACATCTTTGTCGAGTTAAAATTTCATTTTAAATTGAATTTATTCATGTGTGTTAGATAATATTTATGTACAGAGTAATTAGTGGCAGCTTCAGAGAGGACGATGAGCGGAAGCGGAATGACGACAGCAGCGTCTTGTCAATAGAAACGTATTCCCTTCTTTTCTCCCTGAATTCTGGCAATAGGGCAATTATTTTTTCGTGTTACATACATCTACCATGAGCGTGTACCCACGTTTTGATTTTTTTGATTAATTATTTCTTATAGCAGCAAGGACATCCCCCACAAAATAAATAACAAAAAATGATTTCAGAGGGTCTTTGCAAAAAAAGAAGAAGTATGCAAATTTAACAACTTGTATTAAAAATCAAAACGTACCGACATAAAGACACCATTCTTTAATGCAAATTAGAAAAAACAATCGATTCATTTTTGAAGGAGGAAACGGGGCGATAGGAAACCTCGATTTTCTAGTAAGGTTTTTTTTTATTTTTTTTTATTATAGATGAGCGGATGAGCAAGCGGTCCCACGTGATGGTAAGTGTTACCGCTGCCCATGGACACCTGCAACACCAGGGGGTATGCGGGCGCGCCGCCGACCTTGCAAAATCCTATTCACAGCTTTCTTGAAGGTATATGTATTATCAGCTCGAAGTGCAACCGTCCCTTCCTTTAAAGAAGTTGCATCGTTCGCTACCGAGACACCAGCAAAATGTAATAATACCTATTTTTGAAATCCGCTTCCACTCATTCTCCCCTCTAACTGGTGTATAAATTATTAATAATTTTATGTTTAATATTATACGTTTGTGCTCAAATGAAATAAAAATAAATATAGAAATGATAGCACCATGAAGATCGAAAGGTTCTTAAAATACTCTGTCCAACTGCGTATACCTACACAGAATTTTGCAAAACGCAACAAATAACATTGCAAATTCTCTAGAGACCAACTTCCCGAAAGCTTTTCAATATACACCATAAATCATCACACTTTGTCTTAAAGCGGTTGACCACAAAAACTTAACCCTTTAATAGAGGTAGTCATAATCGCGTTAACTGTCAATGGGTCTTAGAGGCCCGGACAATGAATGTGTCCGGCATATCTAATTATACACAGTAGCGGAGGGTTAAAACCAGTAAATCATAATGCTGATTGACAAAAGGTTTTGTGGGATCAGAAGTTTGTCAATGTATTTTGAAGTTTAAGTAAGTACAGTTATTTAATTGTAAATAACTGGTTTTATTAGTTATAGACATTTTTAAGCAATTTCGAACCTTTCGTGTTAATACAAACACATTTATACTTTAAGATTCACTGCCGATGTTAAATTCCAGGAAAGAATACTCCATAGATATGTACAATGCGAAACAAATCAATCTATACTCATTAGCGTCTTATTGCGTTGATAATAAGAGCCAGTTTAGAATTATTTTGAGTTCATTATCGTATTGCTGGCCGTAGGTGAAAAAAATATTAAGTAGATAATAAACAAGGTTCGGCCGGGTGGTGTCCGGCTTCCATCCCATCTCTCTCTGTGGATGTCGTAAAAGGCGACTAAGGGATAACACAGCGGCTACCGCCATCCCTGAGGAACTACGCCTGTGTGTTTATGTCTGTGTGTGTATTCCAGTTAACAATGGAGATGTACGTAAGAACTATCAGTAACTATTATGAAATTTATCACTGGGCTCAAGAGTTGTTTTTTAATACAAAAATCTTATAACTGCAATTTATTCCACTTTTCAGACTAGCTTTGCTGTTTTCATATGAAAATGCTGACTTGCTAAAATATGCAAAAAAAGAGTCATTAGAAAGTTTATTTCAGTTTCAAAATATCTACCGTCATTTGCACTAACGGGATCTGAATTTGATTACTTTTTAATCATATTTATAATTTACGTAAATGATTGTGGTGGTGTGGTGTCCACCGTTTATAGAATAACACCACCATATCGTACATCGTGCTGTTGTTAAAAGGCGACTAAGGGATAACAAGCCCCGATAAACTACACCACCTCTAAAAGAGTGGACTCGCCAACTCGCAGCGTGGCGTTTCAAGGCAATACATGTTCCATGCACAATTCAACGTGCATGAGAAGACCCGTGTTCCGCAGAGGACGAAAAGAGGGTTAGTTACGTAAAGGATTGATTGGTGAACGAAGCGCATGATTACAAACTGTTTTTGCGTTCATGGACGACTTATTACGGTGACTATAAAGTTCATATTTCGTCGCTCTGAATGCACAGGCTTGTTATACAACATTGTATTTGCGAGTGGCGCTACCTAGCCGTCTATATAATAAGTTGATATTGAACTGCACATTGGTTTGTCGACTCTTCGTGAAAGTAAAACGTTTGTGGCTTAGGGCTCATTTGCACAAGGTGAGTTTCTGTAACGGTTCGGGCGAAAATAGTATACAATTCTCGTATGCGATCAAACTAGACACAAGAAGCAACGTTCGAGAACCTCTCCTTGTATAAATGAACTATTATTTGAAAATTTAGAGAAGAAAACAAATCAAACTCAAACAATTCATTCGCATAATATGGGTACCTACAACAAGTTATTCATAGATTCAACATTATTCATGAATTAATAATTATTCATAAATATATTAATAATAATAGTCATAATACATATTATCATTTATATATTAATAACAATATATAGTCACAAATTATATGTTAATAAAATCGTCAAAAGTCATGAGATTTATCCAAAAGAAATTCGTTAATTTTGTAATATGCTCTATTGACCAAAAAAATGAAAAAGAATTTTCTAAATTCGTTAGAAAATTACGTAGATATATGAGCTTGTGAATATCGGCTGTCTAAATCAACAACCTTGTGAGAGTATTAAATCCAAATTTTATACGAGAAACTACACAGTCAAAAATACCCTATCATATTTGTTCAAACGCTGCAATGACCAATGTATTCAGTTTTAACTTAAACTTTGGTCACTTCATTTGGCCAATGTATTCAGTTGTAATTTAAGCTTTGGTCACATCAATTGGCCAATGTATTAAGTTTTAATTTAGACTTTGGTCACATCAATTGGCCAATGTATTCAGTTGTAATTTAAGCTTTGGGCACATCAATTGACCAATGTTATCATCAATCAGTCAATCAATCAATCATCAATGGCACATCAATCAGTTTTAATTCAATTTACTCAGCTTTGACCAAATCAATTTTTTCGTTTCAAAATTCCGAAATTGTAGATTATCTAATAAACTGTCAAATGACGGCTTTTAATCTCGACCACTTTATCTCATCAACGAATTGACACCATACTCGAAAAATGACAAAAAAACTTTTTTCTATAATACTTTTCGGTTTACCGCAGTGGCATAATTTGACAATTGTGGTGCAAACAATAGGACTTTGAAAGGTAATCCGTGCTTTGTATTCGTCTGGGGTCTTTTGGACCATGGCGACATTTTTTCTGATGTCCAAACTAACGGTAGTCGAAGGGTTACTGCTGACAGGTTTTTTTTTTTTAGATATTTATTGCGACGTTCACAGCAAGTTCACATTTGATCAATTTATTAGTGGTAAATTTAATACAAATAGAAAATACACTGAAGCAATTGATAGAACTTACGGAAATAATTATTAAAACGTGATCTCTGTGCATGTAAAAATCTGTCTATATAAAAACTACTTACCCTAATAAGGTGTTTTTTTTAATATATTTATACTTATACAGAAGTTGAGTAACATGCTCAAACAAGCGATACATGTCGGCATGTATTGGAACCAATGTATTGGAATAACAAACGTTGGCACTCCCTAGTGCCAACGTTTGTTATTCTCGACCTCTTTACCTCTACAAGATTTTTACCACTTTACCTCTAAAAGCCACACTCCAAATCCATTCCCAAATCTCCAAAGATCCGTAGGGACGGATCTTTGGAGATTTGGGAATGGATTTGGAGCAAAGGAGAAAAGAAAATAAGGAAGGACACGATAGAATGGGGTAGAAGTGCCTGATATATCTCACCTACTACCGAAACCGGTACGCGAATTGGTGGAATAGGATAAAGTGGGATATGCAGTATATTTTACGGTGAGTGAGAGAGGGGTGTAACGTGGCCAGTTGAATGCGCTCAGCGGTTGTGGGGTTGCGGCGTGCACCGCACCCAAATATTGTATCAAATTATTCGTAAAACGTTGTCTGTTTCCCAAGTAAAATAAAATAATGGAAATAAAGCACGGATTACTCAATACAAAACAACTACCGATCTATTCTGGGGCCGCATGGTCGATTATGGCCCACAACTTCCTTATTATTACAAGAGAAGGTATGTCCAGCAGTGGGCAATTACAAACGACAGCTAGTTGAAAACAAAACAAAATATCTATTCAATTAAACTCACCTGTAAACGAAAATAAAAATATAAATAAACGCAACAATACGCGGCAATGTCAAACCGAAACGGATCCGGTGATCCATAGATCAGTGATCTATAGATCAATTCACTTTCGACACTCTTGCCATGACACTGCGCAGTCATTGCCAAGGCTACTATGCTTTGTTGTTGTTATGTAACTTTTTAACCGACAGCGAATAGAAACTATAGTTTATTTCAAGAGCAATTTTATTCGATATGCCCTGGATTCGCTCAGGCGGCAATGGATATTTCCTATGGAATCCAAACAGCCATGTTTATCTGCAGTAGTTTATATTGTCGTTAATAATGAGTGAATTAGAGCAGCGGAAGATCGTGGGAGAGACAGTGGATACAGCTTCCCTTCCTTAGTGCCACCCTCTTCGGTACTGCGTTGTTCGTCTAGCAATGTGATCTGCCCAATTCCATTTGAGATCCATAACTCTTTTACCAGCATCATGTACGTACGTCGCCAGATTTCGAGATTAGGAAGCGGATCTTCTAATTTGATGTAAGAGAATGGCACGCTCCATGGGTCTCTATGACACTGGTAGTAACATAAACAATGGCGCAAAACTTTCAGTGTCATTAAATGGATGTTATCATAATATACAGTTTACCTGACTTGAGTATAGAACCTCGTCATCTCTTCCCGTGGGCGTCTAAAAGAGAGAACAGAGTCGCTACGGTACGGTAGTAGTAACGACTCCGTTATCACTTTTAGACGCCTCATCGCCTAGCTTGTAGACGCCTTATCGCTGGTAAGCGATGAGGAACTACATCACCTCTAAAAGAATGAACTCGCGTAAATGCATCCCTCATGCACAAGAGGGATCTGGTTACTGAGTAAAAAGATCTGGTACTGCAAATGATAAACTTTATTGACGGCAAACAAAACAGTTCAGTTTACACCAAAACAGCAAATCATTTGTTTGTAAGTTAGATCATAATCAATGCGTGTGGCATAAATTTGGTCCCTGTGGTAACCCCCAATATGTTGGGGCATTATTAGGATTATGCATCGATATCGGATGCAATAAAAATGCAGGTATGCATGTAATGTTTACATTACCATTAGCCATTTCCGTGCAGGCCTCTTCCAAGGCTCACCACCACCATCACTATCTTGTGCTTTTCTCATCTAGCCACCACCGGCGAAGTATTTCAAATTGTCGGTTTCCATTACCGCAACCCCACGGTACACCCCGGTTACAAATATGACCTTCCCACTGCCATTTCAGGTTACTGATTCTATAACCTAAGTCGGTGACTTTTTGTCTTTGGCGCATGTTTTAACAAATGTTTACATTAAAATATATATATAGATTTAGTTTAAATGTAAGTAGAGTACCATCACGTCCGAATTCGCCGTCCTGTGATTGGTGGACCATGAAGGACACGCCAATATGGCCGCGTGTAAAATGGCGACTGTATTTTTTTGGCGGCAAAACAAAATAGGTATTTTATTTTGAGACCGGACGAAATTTTAAATGGTAAATCGATTCAGTTTAGGTACGGCATTTTTTTTGTCGTATGTGTTTTTTTAGTTAAAAGGAAATAAGATTGGTTTTTACGAATCGATTTTGGGATGTCGATACATTGTTTAGTTTTTTTTTTAAATCGTGTTAATTATGCAGTGTGCCTGTTCTTTTTTGTAGTTAACCAATTTAAATAAATGTGGGTACTTTTAAATAATTATTTTTTATTTAATGAGAACATAGCAGATGAGCTGATAGTTAAACAACTAATAAACGAGGTAATTTGAACCAGCCTCGAGAACAAACTGAGGTGGTTGAGAATTGCAAAATGTGCAATTAAAGACAACAAAACAGTTATTTTTCGAAGTGATTCCAATACGGATACTTAGAAATCGCACATGATTTTTTTTTCTGTGGCGGCTGCCTCTTGGACATGTAGCCAGATGGAGCAAAACCCTAAACGAAAGGTGGCCCAGAGCTGGAGAAACAAGTATATCCCGTGCAGCAGCCAGGTGAGTCGAGGACATAAACAGCGTCCACACAATATAATGCGACTAGGACAAGACATAGCCAAAGAGCATAAAAGAGAGAGGCTTATAGACTGCTGAGGGCTATATAAGCTGAGAATGATGAACGACGATGATGATGATGATCGACACCGTTTATTTATTTAATGTGCTCTCGGCGAAGATGCAGAAGGCGGTGTTTCTGTCCTAAGGGCCCTGTGAAGCCCGGCCACCTGTCTCCATTTCGGTTCATCGAGGGAGAGACATTTTTTTTAATAATAATAGGTCTATACTACCTACTTAAAGAGCAAAGGAAGGTACTTTAATAAAAATACATACTGCTGAGATGTGCACTTGGCCTTTAGCACCTAAGAACGAATTTCAAGGAAGGGATAAAGAATTAGCCCAGGTACAATAGACTAAAATAGAACATCGTTTCTGAACCTGGGGGTAGAGACCCCCGGGGGGTTGCGATCACATGTAGAGGGTATCAGAAACGATGGTTAGTAAGGAAAAATGGAGCACTTATACTCGTATGTACGAAAAAACCTTTTATTATTTTTTCTATATATAAACAAAAGTCGGCAGACGAGTAGACAAACCATCTGATGGTAAGTGGATACTGTCGTGTATAGACATCCGTGATAGATGCCAACATCAGTCCAGAATAGGGAAACGTTGGCACGCCCTCGGTGCGATGCCTACCTTTGCAGATTAAGGAATGGATTGGGAGAAAGGATTGGGAAAATGGGGAGGGATAGGATGGGAATGGGCTCACTACCGAAACACGTACGTACATTGGGAAAATACGATAAAGTGGGAAATGCAGTACATTTCAAGGTAGTCTTCTGTGAAAGAGGGGTAACCAGACCAGTCGAGTGCGCCCAGCGGCTGTAAGAATGCAGCGTGCAATCTCCCCCATTATTAATATTTTTTATTATTAAGTGCATTATTAAGAGGGAACGACAGAATATAAATGTATTCCCCTGTTTTCTTCCTGAATTCTGGCAATAAGACAACTATTTTTTAATATATTACATATATCTACCATGAGAATGTTCCTACGTTTTGTTTTCTATAGGTATTAATTGTTTCTTACAGGAGCTAGGGCACTCCAAAAATATTATTATAAAAAAAACATTTCAGCCATCCTCCCCTCTCCATGTATTATAATCAAATGTTAAACAGTTAAAAACGTATACAAGTTTTGGCAGTAGAATACAAATTCCACGCAAAGCTTACAAGCTGTAAGAATAGGTAAGAATAACAGTACCTAATTCAGTGTTTTGAGCTTTCTACAGATTATAAATTTGATAATGAGTTTATTAAAGTTTTAGTTCATGAAAGCGTGGGAATACATTACTGTAGAATTACCGAGATTTTTATCTAATATGCAAAAAAATGTTAGTGATAATTTGTTTAGTGGTTTCAGAAATGAATAGAGCTGAATACGTAACTTTTGTAAAATGAAACGAGAATAAATGCTAGTATAAAAATATATTAAATAATTGTTGCCTCACTTGCAGGCTGATATCGCGAAGTAAAATTGGAAACTTAGATACTTATTAAGTGTACTTATTACTTTTTTTTATAATGAAGTAGGCGGACGATCAAGCGGTCTAACGTGATGGTAAGTGTTACCGCCGCCTATGGACACCTGCAACACCAGGGAGCATGCGGGCGCGCCGCCGACTTTGCAAAATTCTATTCACAGCTTTCTTGAAGAACCCCATGTCGTATTTTAATGGAAAGACCTCTTGGGGCAGTTCGTTCCACAATCTACGGGTTCGCGGTATAAAATGATTTTTGGACCGAACAGTACAGTACTTTTTTTTTATGTACGAAGGTGGCAGACGAGCATACAGTCCAGGTGGACTGTATGCTGGTACCATCAGGTGATGGTAAGTGGATACTGTCGCCCATAGACATCCGCGATACATGCCAACATTAGTCCAAAATGACAAAAGTTGGCACGCCCCCGGATGCGCTGCCTACCTTTGGAGATATAGGAATGGATTTGGAGAAAGGGTTGGAAAAATGGGGAGGGATAGGATGTGAATGGACTCTGGCACATCGCACTCACTACCGAAACACGTACGTACATTTGGTAAATAAGATAAAGTGTTAACTGCAGTACATTTCAAGGTAGTCTTCTGTGAGAGAGGGGTAGCGTGGCCAGTCGAGCGCGCTTAAAATACGAATATAAACTAAAATAGGTCGAGATGTTAAGTACTATGCAATCGAGTACCTACTGCCTACGATTACAATCTACAGGAAAAGAAATAATTTATATATGTAGGTATATTGTATAGAACGTTATGAGGGGAAATGGAATTGTCTGTATGGCCCTACTGACTGGTTAGGGCGATCATTAAGACTACAAAAAAAAAAATAGTGTCATTGCACAATATTATTGCATCACGTCTTACACTCGAACATCAATTGTCTTTACACGCAGTAAACTTGACATGTCTAACAAAGAGTTGGCTGCTACTCTCGCGTTACTAGTTGCGACTAAACGTAATAAATGAGAGTCGCTGGCCAAATATTGGTACAAAAGGGCGACGTATTTTATTTAAGAAAACCTCAAAAGCCTGGCTTTACGAGTTGAGGAAAGTGATTTTAAAAATTACTTGAGAATGGATATAGTAAAATTTCAATATTGCCCAATATCAGTCCACCTTTTGAGCTCAATATCAAACATTGAGCAATTAATTTTAAATTACCTCAAACTGTTGTTCAATCATTGAAGTTTGAGCGTCTCAATACACCTGAAGTTTGAGTTTTAGTTCGATTATTATAAAAAAAAAAATATGTATTGTGGGTTTTGACTCCAAGTGCGCCAATGTTTGTGATAAATAAAAACGTAACACTGCGTTTTTCGTGTGTTTCCAAGGACTTACTTAAGTTATTAAAGGAGTTACTTGACTTATTTAAGTAGAACTTTACTTTACTTTACGACTCGTAATTTATTTCGACGGCACTGGACGTCACGTCAACGATTTGATTTTGAAATCGTTAATAACGAAGAAAATTCGACATTGGCACAATGTGCCACTTGCGCTATTGCCATATAAGGAAAGAAAAAGAAAGTGTGTTTAATACTAATTTTCATTTGATTTTTTGCTACAATTTGTCACTCCCCAGTATGCAATCAACAAATGTGTTTCAGAGAATCTTATGTTAATTTCTTATATTGTCTATGAATACAACAAATGCTTTTTGGTTCAAGCAATGAAAATAAATGGCGCAGGCTAATAAGCAAATAGAAACCATAGGCGATAGGTAACAAATTCCTATCAATCATAATATATTATTGTTCCAATGTAGAGCATTAATATCAATTTTACGAAACAATTGTGTCCAATTTTACTTCATTAAAACGACGGCGGCCATCTTTAAAATTGCGCCCGCCTTCTTGAACCACATTCCATTTTTAAATTGACCCAAACGACAAGCCGTTCCAACCATCTCTGTCACACACGCGTTATTAAAGCGAGACCAGAGATCCTTTGAATTTCCAATCATTTTTAAATTACTTCGGGTTAGAGCGGGAGGATCGATTGTTTTTTTTTTTTAATTTTTTGAGGCGAAGACCCGATCCTGTACAACTTTGTGGTTTGCCGACTGTTTTTGAGGTTCAATATAGTTTATTTTGAAGTTTCTGCGGTCAATTAATGGTTAGGTATTAAGGTTTTTATTCATATTATTTTAACCCACCTACCTGGACTTTTGACAAGTTCATTTTAGCGAATCACTTCAGATAGGTAGATATTATCTCCAACTGGTAGGTAGGTATTATGTTGTTCGATGATAAAGTACAAAATTTATGTCATTATTTGTCCAAAGGGAGTTTTTGTCGGTTCTAGTTTCCAACATATTGACAATTTAATGAAATATAAATAATTATGGTACACGTTAAAAACAACAAGTTTCCTTTTAAACAGAATATTGAATATATTTAACTATATTTTAAATCGCACCCCCAAACGTGAATGTCTGTTCAACCCATAGGTCGACTGGCGGAGAATGTCTCCAGGCATTAAGCTCGCCTTTTGTACGACTAAGTGCAATATAGTTTAGAAATATCAAAAACTCCCCACTAACCTTACAATCACAAATGTGAACTTAAAAGGGTGTGAACACAAGTCCGGATCAGTTTTTTCAATGCTCATTCAAATTCGGTATCCCGTAGCGCGTACCACAAAATTTAAAACAGGTATTTTGGTATTATGAATTATGTATGCGCATGTCTTTTTCCTATGTTAGGTACTCCTGTGTAGGCAGGATTAGCGGTAAGTCTTGAAGACAATGAAAATATTAGACTGGCTTCAAACACTTACCTACGAAGAGGATTCATCACTATAACCAGATAAAAAGACTAAGATATTCCTAAACGAATACTTAGTTATTGACGCGAAATTATTTTACGCCTTATTGAGTATTAATTATTTATTTAACTATTAGTATTAATTATTTTGATACACATATTTAATAATAATTTGTATAATGTCTAATTTTTCTAACTTTAAACCTATGTAGGCGAGGCAGTGGTTTTTCGAGATACAGATTTTCAATCTATTTTGAGAATCAGGGGTTCGTTTAAAATTTGATATATAAGTATATGCAACAATTGAGAGAAATAAACTTAAGATTCGCCGCTCTAAATGAAGCAACGAGTTTGTTTTACAACGTCATATTTTCAGCGTCATTTTTGACCATTGATTGTTTTACTAAGACCTCAGAGAACCTATGAGAATTTTCTAAAAGAAACAAGTCATCGACATGGTTCGTAGAATCGGTATGTTGATCGGCAATGGGCAAGTCATATTTGCCACAGGACCGATGGTCGTTGGGGTAGAGTCCTCGAGTATTCCACGTATCGGGAAGCGCAGCGTGACGCTCTCCGGGCGATGACTTACCGGTGTTAGTTGGATGAGATGAGCCGAATATCGTGTGTAGTGGTGAGCCTCGGGAGACAGGCTGATGGTATGGTGCATCTCCCCTATATGACCAGTTTATCACAATCATTCTAATTAGAGCGGTGATAGCCTCGGGGTAGCCTCTATTCTCGGCTCTCATTCGTGGGATTGTGACTTCAAATCCTCGGCTCCTCATAGGTAAGTAGAAATGTTACAAAGTTGGGTAACGTTTAAAACCTTAGCTGGTATTAAACGAGAAAAGAACCTTAGAGTTATTGTTAAATAACAAAATGCGTAGTATTTTTTACCGGCGACACGCCACGGACACAGACGGTACCTCTTGAAAAGTACAGTCAACCGAATAATGTATAACAAAGTAAGATAGACTGCGACTGTTGCATAATTTTATTTTAATTTTAAATGTTCATCGGGAGGCTGAGGATGCACGCTGCTGGATTGCAATCCAGCAGCCGTTGGCCGCACTCGACTGGCCACATTACCCCTCTCTCACAGAAGACTACCTTGAAATGGGTAGTGAATGAGATATGCCAGAGCCCATTCCCATCTCATCCTGTCCGTCCCCCATTTTCGGGAAGTTTTTTCCAAATCAACTCCTAGGTCTCTAAAGGAAGGCACAGCACATCCGGGGGCGTGTCATTCTGGACTGATGTTGGCATGTACCGCGGGTGTCCATAGACGACAGTATCCATTTACCACCAGATGGACTGTATGCTCGTCTGCCGACTTCTTACTATAAAAAAATGTAAAGATGGTAGTATATATGCAGACAACTCATCTGATGGTAAGTGGATAAGAGGTAAAAACAGAGGTAAAATACAGGTAAGATACAGATTCCAAACACAAGTTTCTAGCTTGATTTACCTATACTAGTGAAATTTTACCAAAACTTATTGCATTTTTCTCGAATGTCATCAAAATGCGCTTGCCTTTTTTCTAAGGAGCGCAGTATAACTACTCTCAACTCAATGTGACAGGAACAAAGAAATACAAAGAATCTCCCTTGAACCGCTTACAAAAATAGTCAAAAAGACGACTTTTATCGAGTTCAATATATAATCTGATTCTATTTTTTGAAAAACTGCTATAATCAACACATTGAAGATCATCGAAAACAGATGATCTTCATTTTACAAAAAGGTTTTTTCAATCCACAAAGACGTTGAAGCCGACTATACCTCTTGAATTTCGAACGCTCAAGTGTGGGATGTTCTCATTTTAAATTTCTTGTCGTTACGTTTTAATTTTTTTTAGTCCGCTGCAAACGTGAGGTTTCTACAAATACCTACAAAGAAGTTTATTTTCTACGAATGTCATGAAATCAAACTATATATAACCCGACTTTATAACTGTAAAATGTTCACCGTCATGACCACTTTTACTGTCGACTGTTGAACATGGGCTTCGTTATACACATTGGTCTTGTGCATGCGTGATGTACGGCCCTTAAACGCCACGCTGGACACGTGGGGTTGGCGGGTCTACTCTCTAAGAGGTGCTGTAGTTCCTCAGGGCTTGTGGTAGCTTCGTTATCGCTTAGTCGCGATACTACACGGTCAAAAAAATGGTAGTGATAGGTATTTTAGTCGATCTCAGAGATGAATGTATCCATTAGTTGTGGCAAAAAATATCAAATGTATTTTGAATATATCCTTTCTAATATTTGAAAAACTTTGGGTTCCTGTTGAATTTTAAATGGATTTATTAAAAATCTTATCTAAGGCCTCAAGTAGCCATAGTTTTCCAAATAATTTAGTTCTTCCATCCTACGAAGGCTGTTTATGCTTAGTAGTGTTTGTACTTGTACATATACATTGTATTAGTGTGCGTAAACTTGACAACGCTCAGTTGGGTTCCCGACGCCGCGGCCGCACACTAACACAATGTAAGTACATATACTTATGTACGAGCACAACCACTAATAAGTGTAACCCGCCTTCGTGAGACGATAGAACTATACTGACAAGCATTCCTTTTGTACATCTATTCTTTTTCTTCCTATTTATTTATTGTTCAAGTTATGTACACACATTATGTACATAACTTTTTCAAGCAAATACTCGTACGAGTATTTGTTTGAAAAAGTTGGATATCCTGAGTCAACCGAATTGTATTGATGCTTTATAGGTAACTATGTCGATAAAAAGGGTCGACATCTTATGATTGGAGTGAATCATCAATAAATCCCGTGTAGTGATCACTTAGGAATTTTACTCCGGATTCGAAAAAGTTTCAAAGCATAGTTATTGTAATGACGTTGCTCGAATATTTTTATCAATAATTTTTAAAACGTTAATTTTATAACAAGGTTAAAATGCAAGGAAAGTATAAAAAGAAAATACGTGAATTACGACAGTGTAACATGCGGTCACTCGGTCCCAGCGCTACTGTCAGTACTGGACCCCGAACTTTAGGGGATCCCATATAATACGATACATGTAACATAGCTCAATAATCAGTTGCTTGACTACATACTTAATTACTAATAACATATTTTGATTACGAAATGTATGTGTATACGTAGTAAATTTTAGTATGAGAATTGTGTAATCTGTATATGTGTAATATTAATATGCTATGTATATAATTAAAAATTGGTCCCTCGTCCCGTCCCGATTTAAAAAGCGCCCCGATTTCACCACGGGTTCCAGCAGCAAATCAGAGCTGTATGTCGTTATGGTCACGCGGCTAAAGCTGGGCTGGACGCTCATTCAGGGCAGTCACAGGACACACGGACATCAGACTACGCTATTTCTTTGTGTCGCTGGTTGCTATGTGCTTAAATATGTAAGTTTGTATATTCTTTTGTAACTGTAGTGTCTTGTAACTGATTCCGGAATAAAGGTTTTATCTGTCTTTTTCCGAATTACATATACTACCAGCCGTAAACTAGGGACCAGGAGACGCACATGGAAATCAGAGTACCGGGCCTCAATATTTCTGTTGCTGGGCCTGCAGTCACTACCGGCCAATTTCTTAAAATCGCCAGTCCATATAGCTGGAGGACGCCCCACGGTGTGCTTCTTGGTACTTGGCCTCCATTCAAGGTCTTGTCTGGCCTGTCCATTGTCACTTCAGCATGCTGATTCTACGAGGTATCAGCTCACTAATTCTGTGGGCTATATCGGTGACTTTCGTTCTTTGGCGAATCTCTTCGTTTTAGATCTTAACCCGCAAAGAAACTCCGAGCATAGCTCTCTCTATAGATAGCCGAGCTTAAAATTTATGAATCAGGCCATCCGTTAAAGACCACGTTTCGGCACCTCGCGTCACAACTAGCGGGACACACTGATTAAAGACTTTCGAGATTAAGCAATAGCTGATGAGAAGAGCTGACGCATTTCTTCGATTCCCCCGGGGGTCACGTGTACCGTAACCATCGTACCGCAACCGGCGGGTCTACTCTGATTTTACGCTTCCGAAGTTTCGAAACCGACCGAAGTTCAAACGAACGAAATGCTGTAATCCTGATCTGACTTTCCTTTGTTCGGAGTTTTATATATTGGCTATCTCCCGAGTATTTAAAAGGCAAGATATTATTATAATGAAATTTGAAGTTTGATCCCCAAGTAGCTCTTGTCAAAATCTAATTTTCGATCGTTGTCTTGTACGATCGGAGTATTTCAAATGTCAAATGAACTTCGTTCGGGTTGATATATCGTAGTGAATGTTTTCGTCGTAGTAATCTACCAAAATATCGTTCGGAGTAGGTTCGTTTTTCGTGTTTTTGGAGTAGACTCCCAATTTTTGTACCGTCCACTGCTGGACACGCGGCTCCGAATGCACATTGTCTCGTGTACGAGGGATGGAGGGTTTTAAAAGTCGCGCTGGTCAAACGGGTTGGCGAGTCCACTCTTTGAAAACGAAATATTTATACACAGAAAACACCATAATACTTAAATTTAAAATACAGCACGGATAAAAGATAGTGCGGTGTAATTGCGTGTGGACAAAAAGGTCTGTAGGTCAGCATATGCTGTAACACCAAAGAGGATTACAGCGCTGGTGAAAATCAGCGAAAAAAAAAGTAGCTGTAAAGCTACATACTGGAATATAGCGTGACTGACGGACCATTTGATGGGCGTAAAACACTTAACGGCTAAAACAGAAAATATAATTAAAAAAAAAACCCGAAGTAATCGCATTGTACATATCAGTCTTATTTAATAAAAACATGGGAATACGGATAGCACGCATTGTGCTGTCACTCAAGTAGCAAACTTTTATCGCTCCAAATAAAAAAAAAGTTTGGAATGGAAGGTGGTGTTTGTTCCTCAACGCTTGTGATAGCCGCTTTATGATCCCTTAGTGGGTATGCACGTAGAAATAGGTAGCCAACCTTAAAATATAAAATCGCGAACGCAAAGGTTGTATTCTCCAAGGACATGACTTTTCTCATCAGTTTCGTAATAAAATATTTTGACATACAATATGTCACTTTTGATCGATCGATCAAGTGACAGATTGGAATTGTCCAAGTCGCCGGGGGATTATACTACACTAGCTGTTACGCCCGACACCGTTTAAAGCTGTATAAGCATTTTTTGGATTCAATTATAGATGGATACCTAACCAGTTGGCTGTAGTGTCGACTGGCTTTTAAGCGCCGTCGCATCTCTCCCCGTGGGTGTCGTAAAAGGCGACTAAATAAAATAAATACTTTATTTGCCATACTGTAAATTACACAAAATAAAAGCAGTGGCATCCAGAGTTAATTAAATTGATATTATCTCAGTCGCAAGCTCCGCGTATGCGTATGAAGACTCGCCTACACAGTGCTGATATTCAACTTGCCCCTGTCGCATTATTACAATGTTTCCGAAATGCTATGCGTGTGGGTAATCGCATCTCTTATTTATTTTTTATTATTTTTATTAACAATTTTACAAAGATTAGGTATATAGCTAACATAATTGTATCTAATAAACCATACATATTTGTCTAAGATACAAGTACTGCTGGAATCAGTAGTCGAGACATTAAAAACCTACCTGTGAGCAGTGAACAAATTATAATTTGGACAAGAAATATGTTCTTAATTTATTTTTTAAATTATTTTCGCTGATATCTTTTTTAAATTTAGGATCTAATTCATTTATTAACCTGGGAACAGAGTAAGCGCTGGTCCGCTGACATAGCTTGAAAATAGCATTGTGTACAAACTAAAAATTGGAAACTAAAAGGGAGTAGACAATATAATAATCCATTCTAAGATAAGTACTAAGGTATAACACTTCTGAAAGAGTGGACTCGTCAACCCACTACGCTCACGCACAAGACAGTTTGATTGAGAAGGCCCGTGTCCAGTATTGGATAATCAAAAGGCTGGTTAAGGTATCCAGTACACGATCTCCACTTGAACACTCGTTTGCTCCAGCGATTGTCAGTTTTACAACTAGACATATCTAATCTAACCACATGTTCACTAGTTCAGACTTTTTTTTATGGACGAAGGCGGCAGACGAGCATGCAGTCCATCTGATGGTAAGTGGATACTGTCGCCCATAGACATCCGCGATACATGCCAACATTAGTGCAAAATGACAAACGTTGGCACGCCCCCGGATGCGCTGCCTACCTTTGGAGATATAGGAATGGATTTGGAGAAAGGGTAGGGGAAAATGGGGAAGGGATAGGATGGGAATGGGCTCTGGCACACCTCACTCACTACAGAAACACGTACGTGCATTAGGGAAATAAGATAAAGTGAGAAATGCAGTACATTTCAAGGTAGTCTTCTGTGAGACTCACTTAATTGAAGGAATTTACTTACTGGCTAGTGATATTTGTAAAATCCGCTCTTATCTAAGTAGAAGATTACTGGTGTGGGCCGGCTTTTATCTCTAATGAGTTATAAATGTGAGTAGTGAATAAATATAAGTACCCACCGAAACTAACTCTCTTAATTCACAAAAAAAAGATTCGTTTCATTTTCAATTGATTCGCGGCAAATTGTTATTTTAAATATAGGACAATCGTTTGAGTTAAAGCCATTTATGGACAATATCTAAGTAGGTACGGTACAGCTTCACACAAATTCTTCGTGTCATGGGCAAAAAAAATTGGTAGATAGGTACAAAGACATTCGTAACTAATCAATAAAAATAAACCGAAGCAAATGATTACTGATATGATAAAATATTTTAATTTATTAAGGGTATAAAACATTTTATAAACATTTATCAATGTCGGCAGTAAGTCAAGTAAGTAAAACACTGCGCGTTGAAGTCTTTTCTATGCATGATTTTTACTTTTTATCAGTATGGATCGGAAACTATTATAAATTGCTTCTTTTTTCATATTAACATATGATGAAAACGTGGGCACTCCATGTCAATGTCAAACTTTAATGTCGCATTGCAGGTAAAAGCTTTAGATAGGTATTATTTAGGTATAAGCCTTCCCTAGTAATTACGAAGATGTTTCAGGCTATAAACCTGAATGCGGGGCCAGTAAGGATTGGTGGATTATCTTCACCAAGTAGTGTCTTTTACATAAATAGTTGAAGAAGCACATGAGCACACAATTTCCCTGATGGTAATTGGAAACTGTTGTCTATGTTGCATATTCGGTACATGGATACTGTTGCATTTTCGGTACCTACACGGCAATATCGGCCAAAAATGACAAACGTTGCAAACGGCAAATGCCCTCACTACTCTTCATTTTACACTGCAATGTATCATTTTTTTTTTATGTACGAAGGCGGCAGGCGAGCCACCACCTGGTGGTAATACATGATACCTGATACATGCCAACATTAGTCCAAAATGAGAAACGTTAGCATGCCCCCGGATGCGCTGCCTACCTTTGGAGATATAGGAATTGATTTGGAGAAAGGGTTGAGACAATGGGGAGGGATAGGATGGGATTGGAATGGGCTCTGGCACATCATTATCTAATCAGCTTCACCGACTCATATACCGCCCAAATGTTAAATAAATCAAGTTTCAATATATATCAAAATCTTTTGCAAGTATTGGGTAAGTATTAATTATTTTAAAAAAAAACTAAGATAAGGTTTGTTTTTATACTCTGATATCAACCGATTAATTAACAATGGAAACAAAAACTATTTTAATTACTTAGTTAGATCTTTCCTAGTGTCTAAATGGAACGTAGGCATTCACTTTAATAGGAGATAGATTGATAAAGCCTTTTTACTGCTTGTTAGCACTAAAAACTGTAGGTACTTTTGTCATCCTTATTAACAAATGTTAATTAAGATTTTAATTACACATTCTTCTTAAAACTTATAGAAATTGAATTACGTGTATTAGGTATTTACAGTTAAAAAAAATTGCTTTATTTGGCCGTGTGGTGTGGCTAAACGGCGACTAAGGGACAACAAACGCTAATGAATTAATACCATCTCTAAAAAAGTGGACTCGCCCACCCGCTGCGTGGCGTTTTAAGGCCATACATGCACAAGACGATCTGCATGAGATGGTGTGCAGCAGTGGATGGTAAAAGAGCTGGTTACGGTAATGGGCTTTATTATTTAAATTGCATTACATTTTTATCCTTTGGAATAGCAATGTTTATGCCCCGGGCGAGGTAATTGCCAGCTCTGACGTCACCAGTTGTATGTATTAAACACCGCTTCGCCAAGTCTTATACGAATTATGCTCATTAGAACGCTAGGGGATAGCTTGGATTTCGACATCAAAGGGATAATGCCGCCAGCATACTGCCAGCGTATTGCCACAAAGTCGTATTCTTGGACATGGCACTCTTTAAGAGTTGTATATTGCCGGCGGATTTGCATACCTCCTGGTGTTTTAGGTATTCGTGAACGGTGGTGACCAGTTGCCAGATAGACCGCCCTGCCACTGCTACTATACACTAACATTTTGGGCATAGTTTTGATTTGACTAAATCAATATAGAGATGAAGACATTTAATTCAATAAAGAAAACTTGTATTTAGAGTATATACTTGATTACTTCCTGTCCCAGAAAAACAGTTCCGGCAAATTATAATAAATCCATAATCATCTAATTATAATAAGAAGGCATACCTAATTAAATGCTCCTGGATTCCACAAAACAAATCACTAGTATAAGTCGCACTGAAAATATTAGTTCCGCAAATACTATCCAAAAAAAAAACCACACTGTCACTACCAAGTGAAATTGTCCAATTTTTTATTCAATGACTGGCCATTTAAAAATGCAGACGGCTGATGACCTAGCAATTTTAGGCGCACTGAATTTCACTTTTTGAAAGGTCCGAGGCAAGGATACCGCTCCTTGCAGGCACAGCAGAATAATGGTGGCGGGATTGAACCTTTTTGTCCCTTGCGTTGTACGGACTGGCCGTATTTTTTTTCTACATTGTCTCGCCCAACCGGTATGACTGCCTACGATAAAACGCCTGTAGGCGGAGCTAAACGGCGCACGCATGCCGCCTACCCATCTCATTCCGATCGCATCCGTGTTCGTAAGTCGGAGAGAGATGGCTATATGTTTGGATGTAGCGGTTCAAAATCAGGTTTTGCGTAAGCTTTTTTCTTTCCGGGCAAAGGATATTATGCGTTATACAGCTCCGTATATTTTAGGCCGGTTTAGGTACCGCGATGTGTAGGTATCTTTATAAGTTGTATTGTTGGAAAGGATACCAAATATTTGTCCCTTATTGAATTAACGTCGGTGTTTTGTACGAATTGTGTACGAAACATTTTTGTTATTTGTAAAATTGTTTTTCCTTATTTTCTTGTGGGTTCTATAACTCCAGTACGTAGGTAATGAATTCAAAAACAAATCCAGTTACCATATATAGGTAAATAATAATCATAAATGTAATTAATAATTTAATTTTATGAATCAAATATGAAGTTACTACATTGACTAGTAGGACATTAGCAAATAACCTTATTGTCGGTATGTTAAAGCAGTTTTCTATTTAAACTAAACCTTGAAACAATGAAATTTTAAATCACATCGTATAATTAAAACATGTACGTACTTGTTGATCTTTATTGTAATTACAATGAGTTGTTACTTTACGACATTACAGTGTTACCGTAAGTACGAAGGCGGACTTATTCCTATGTCTTCCAGTCAAATGTCATTAAAAGGCAGGTTACATAGGATATATATTTGTGCATAGACACATGTATCCCTAGTACAAGATATGTCATTCAGTATCTCTCAGTGTGAATTATTGACAATGGCATTATAATACCAGTTGGACCCTTTCTACTCCATCCAACGGCGTGCTATCCTAATTGTCGACGTCCCCATTCTCACACGCGGTTTACAATCGCTCAGCATCTGAAGAGATATTGCGTCTCTCTGCGTTTCCTACCAAATGTATTAAGGGGGATGTTTTGAAAAGCTGCTCAGTTTGATGCCAACTTCGTATTTTTAGCATCACACCTGCCGTTATCGTCGTGCGGTTCATGCGCACTTCCTTGATGCTGCGTTCAGCGGTCATCAAGACACTTTATACCGCGAATACGTTGTGGAATGATCTGCCAGCTGAGGTTTCCCGCTATGCTACTACATAGGGTCCTTCAAGAGAGCTGTGAACAGGATTATGCAAGGTCGGCAGCGCATTCGCACGCCTCCTGGTGTTGCATGGACACCCATGAGCCGCGGTGACCACTTATCACCATGTGGGTCGCCCGCTCGTTTGCCATCTCTAATATAAAAAATAATAATAAGTGTTTATAAACCAGACATTTCTAGATTAGGCTTTAGGCATATATCGGATATATATCATGATATATATCAATTGATATTTATATTGATATATATCAATTGATTGATATATATCAATTGATATATATATATTTATATATATAAATACGCAATTGATATTTATCGTCAAAACTATAATTTTGGCAGATCCCACGCTTTTAAATTGTTATACTGACATAATAAAAAATATGACCACAGCCACTCACTGCCAATGAGCCAACAGTAAATAAAGGTTATAATTATTATTTAGTTGAATGTTGATTCCGTAGATTGATTATTTATTAATCTCAAAGACTAATATTTCGTTGCTATACTTTTCCTCTTACATTTTGGTTTTATCTTATAACAAATAAGTCTATTAATCAAACTCAAAGTTTCGTTAACAATTTTGACACATTACAACCACTTACATAATGAAATTCGCGTCTTTTCTATATATACATGATATATATCGGATATTATGGTATTTATTATATATATCGAATTATTACGAGCCCTAATGGTGAACACTCACTCGCTTCGACGCTGCCGCAGAAATATTTTGGAACGGAAATACGGCAGCGCGAGGAGTGGCAGTGGCTGCATGTAAACCGAGTACTGAAGTATCTGTCAAGTGTTCAAGAATAGGTACAACCTGTGTGAATCGTCTGAGTCTATGCGAAATACTTGTAATCTATTTTATAATCTAGGAACGTGTGCGTATAAATGGTAGATGGAATTACGGAGGTAAACTTCGACCGATCCAACGTATCGATGTCAGTAGCGATCATTTTGTTGATTATTATCTTTCATAATTCTGATTTAGCCGGATTTATCCTAGTTTGGAGGGCGTTCGGGGTGTCTAAGCGAGTTTTTTCTTTCTTTTTATATATATGGCAATGGTGCAATTAGCACATTCTGCCACTGTTAAGTTTTCTTCGCAATAAACAATCCTAAATTCTAAACGTTTAAGTCAGGAGTTACCCAGTAAAGTGATAGAAGGTTTACTGAGGACAGAAGAGGACTCCTTGATAGCGCACGGAGACCGCAGTCCTATGTATCTATTTGAGTATCACAAACATTATGCACAAAAACACTTTGACGTTCAATAAACTATCACTATTAAATCACAAAATGCTCAATACACGATATTTATAGGATTCTATAAAATATTTATAGGATTATAGGATTTATAGGATTTATAGGATTTATAGGATTTATAAAAACTCAACTTCATTTCGCGTCAAAAAGCCCGGCGGGGTTTTCTATAGCGTTCCAGTTTTAAAAAAATTTCGACTACTTTTGTCGCCACTGATCACGGGGGATGCAAGTCTTTAAAACGCCACGCTGACCAAGCCCGTTGGCGAGGCCACTCTTTTAGAGCTGGTGTAGTCTATCAGGGCTTGTGGTGGTGGTGGTTTTGTTTTATCCCTTAGTCGCCTTTTAATACACTCACGGGAGAGATATAGAGTGGTGCTATTCTAAAGCCAGCACGACACAACACGACACGACACACCACGACACTTTGGAGACACAAACCAGAACCCCGTAAAAATGTTAATAAAAACTTACAGCCTAGCTATTTCAGTAGGTACATGGATAGGTACTACCTATCCGTGATAGATGATATACAGACAGAACATAGATACATATAATCACGTGAAAGTGACCTTGCGTGTGCGCTAGCTATACTCAATTATTCCGTAATTAAGTATGTTAAGTTGCATTTTAATTTACACCTAACATACCATCACTATACAGTCCCAAGGTTCGCCGGGAGAAAATGCTTTTTAGCATTAAGTCCGACTTTTATTACAACAATAAAGTGTAAATAAATAAATAATTGTAGCTTTTTACCAGCTATGAAAATACCCACTTAATTATGTATCTATTTGTAGAATGCGTTTCATTTGTGGAGAAACTACAGCGAAAGAGATACCTACACTAATTATAATTAAAATAAAAAAGTACCCACGTCTAAGAAATGTAATAATTTCTTTTTAGGTTTCAACATGCAAAAATATATATCTTTACATAGTATAAAACAAAGTCGCTTCCCGCCGTCTGTCCCTCTGTATGTACGCTTAGATCTTTTAAACTACGCAACGGATTTTAATGCGGTTTTCATCAATAGATAGAGTGATTCAAGAGCAAGGTTTATACTTATAGTTTAATATTGGTTTGTGTTAATTCGTTAGTTTAACGGGCATGCAACGCCGCCGGGCACAGCTAGTAAGCATATAAGCAAATAATGAAAAATTTATACAGAATGTTTTTCAATTGAATTCTGATGAGATAAAGTAGATAATATTAGTAGGTTAGCGGATCTTGTTTCTGAATTTTAGTAATGAGTAATTATTTTATTTATGGACGAAGGCGGCAGACGAGCATACAGTGCAACTGGTGGTAAGTGGATTACTGTCGCCCATAGACATCCGCGATACATGCCAACATTAGTCCAGAATAAGCGCTGCCTACCTTTGGAGATATAGGAATGGATTTGGAGAAAGTGTTGGGAAAATGGGGAAGGGATAGGATGGGAATGGGCTCTGGCACATCTCACTCACTACCGAAACACGTACGTACATTGGAGAAATATGGTAAAATGGGACATGCAGTACATTTCAAGGTAGTCTTCTGTGAGAGAGGGGTAACGTGGCCAATCGAGCGCGTCCGGCGGGTGTTGGATTGTAGCGTGCACTCTCCCCCTTCCATTGACTAATAAATCTATTGACAGTCATTTATTATTATATGTACAGCATAGTGGATGTGTTGCGTGTGCGCAAAACATGTAGGTTGTACGACAATGTATTGAACGTGTGAAATTTCACTTAAATTTTACTTTCACTGAAAAATACAGAGTAATTTTTTCAGTGGGTAGTTACAAAATGTGCTGATATACTGAAAAATTATAATTTAATTGAAAGCAACATTTTACGGGAAGATACACGATTACAGTCGTTAGGAGTAGGTATCAATGCAATGTGTTGTTTCAATGCAATCAGTGATCGGCTGCATTGATTCTAATAAATAATTTGATCTTCTCCGTATTTATTGTCAACAATTACTAAACACGTTGAAAGTTTCGAGTGTATCGAAAACCGCTGATTGGTGATGACTGGCGGCCATGTTGTGACGTCACCGTGACTAGAACATGTCCGCTTCCGGTGCGGGTGCATGGTGAAAGTGCACAAAATATTGTTGTTTAAAAAGTATCGTTTTAAAGTTTCATAGCTTAGTACGTCCTCCAGTTTGGTGGACTGAGGACCTAAAGACTTGACCGGTGTTGGAATGAGAACATCAGATGACAGGAAAGACACTTATAATTTAAACAGTTTTGTGTGAGGTCAAGATGCTGATGTAATCGATAGATCCAAGAGCAGCAGCAAAGTCACGAGCTGATGATGGTATACTTAACTGATAACTTGACACAAAAAGGTGGGGGGCGATAGATCATGTATTGCGTGGAGAGAAGGGAGATAACTGTATCCGGTAGTGGCGTAACAAACGCTATTGGTATGGCCGGTGACTTAATCTTGTGTAGAGCATGCATGAAGAGAGCGTCAGAAGATCAGGAGCGTGTGTCGTGAGGACGAGGGTGTAATCGACATTTATCTGCCAATGGATCGATAATTTATCTAAAGAAAATCTTGTTCAGTGCGGGTACTCATGAGGACAGCATTAGATCGTGTACGGTCTGGAGTCACCGGAGTGGACTGAATACAGCTAGGTGGATTTATTCCTCTCCTGTGGCTACAAATACTGCAAATGCAACGTAGAACAAACCCGCTCACGCAATTCAAGCAAGGAATATGAACGTTACGTTTAAGAACGTAATAGATAGACAGACTCTTTATACACATGTTGCGAAAAGACAATTTAAGTAAGTAACACGGAAAGTACAACTATCAAATAAAGATAGATGGTGCAATTGTTTTTATACATATACATTTACTTGAGACGAATATAGACATACAAATAACATACACAAATGCTTACATACCTATATATACACACATACATAATATGGGCAATACAAATTTGTAATCGTGAAAATGATCTAATATGACAATTTAAAAAAAATTTAGTTTCATTTGTTAGCGTTTCCATATTTCTGATTTCCTCTTTTGAATTCAATCAATATATTTATGAAATTGATTAATGTTTTTAATCCTAGGTACCAGGTCTGTTTTTTCTATTAAAAAACGTTCTAATAACGTTTTAAAAGCTTAAGGCGCCAAGTGAAGTTTATTTTGGCGCGTAAACCGCTGATCGGTGATGACGTGGCGGCCATCTTGAATCGTCATCATGACACGCGGGCGGAGAGCAGAGCAATAGTATTGTTGGCATAAAATTAGAGAATTTAGGGTGTTTTTATATAGCAATAACTCAGATTAAGAAAAATGGGAACAATACAGATGTTAAAATACAAATAAGTATATTATGTAGGTATCTACAGAAGTAGACTAAGTAGACAAACAATAGAAGAAGATAACTGAAATAAGTAGAAGCCTACATGATTTTGAGGTCGCTAAATACGAATCTGAAGATATTTTTTAACAAAAAAATGACATTGAACATTGAAAATGACATGGGACATTGAACAAAATGATGTTTAATTGAAAAATACGAGGAAAGAAATTTGTTACTTTTTTATCTTCAACTCTCTATATATCTGAAAATTATTTATATCTTTTTCAAATTTTAACTGGATAATCTTCAAACTATTCTGAAGGAAACAAGACCTGTCTAGACCTTCTAAATATTTTTTGCCTGTGTGGCGAGTTTTTAAATATTTCTCATACGATTTTTACAAACCATTAGTTGGAAATTATTACCTATGTATTAAAATGAATGAATGAATGAATGAATATTAAAATGAAGTCTTCTGGAAAATTTCAGACATTAATATGGAATAGAAAAATATATAAGCGATTTTAAAGATTAATGTTAATTTTAAGATTATGACTCCGAGCGCGCGCGACTAACGCGTGCGGTACACCATAATGGACTTATCGAGACGCGTGCACTCCAATACCAACTTTCGTTTTAATATCTTGTAACTATAACGTCATTGAGAAATATAGTATGAAAAATCTGTTAAAAGAATGAACTAAAATATACTTACAGGACGTAAGCGAACCTCTCCCGAGACAAACCAAGGATTCTGCTCGTAATTACGAGTTGATTGACATAATTATAGGGCGATGTTACTTATTTTTCGTTATGTTTTTTTGTACTTTGTATTTAGTTTATGAAATAAATCATATCCAGCCTTGCGTGGCGTTTTAAGGCCGCATATCTCTTATGCACAAGATAATGTAGGTACATGAAGAGGTCCTATGTCTTGCAGTGGCCTTTTAAATGGAACAACATTATGGCACGCTGCGTTTAGTTTGGCTCGGTTAACATAGATTTGTAAGGAATTATCTTATTAATGTAAGTACCTAATCAAGTTTGTTTTTAATCAAGTTTAACAAATACCAACTTGTCAATTAATTTTGAAGCCCCAATTATTAACGTATTTATAGGAAGGGAAAACTGAAATTATTTTTCCTGGAAAACTGGTTTTCGTTCACACGGTTCTGGACACATTAATGAAGATAGAAAATAACACATGCCTCCTAGTCTAGTGCGTGAGGGAAGCCTTAATCCGCCACGCAGGCCAAGCGGGTTGACGAGTCCACTGTTTTAAATTGGTGTAGTTCCTCAGGGCTTGTGATAACGGCTTTGTTATCCTCTAGTCGCCTTTTACGAGACCCACGGGAAGATATAGGTGATGCTATTCTTAAGCCGGCCGACACAACGCTTGACCACCGTGGCGTTATCAGACCATTCATCCCTCATGGACGAGACAATGTGTGGAGGAGGCCCATATGTAGCAGTGGGTACTGAAAGAGCTGGTCCCATTGCATATAAGTATTTAGATATTCCAATGACAAAACCACCACTGCATTTCTGAAATATGATGAAAGGAAAAACAAGGCAACGCCGGGTGAGATAGCTAAAAGCGTGTTCTTAGCCTTAATTGTTTTTTTTTAAATTCCTTTTCGTCAAGGTTAACAAGGTGATTAACAAAGGGATGAGGTCCAAAAGTTTCTGGCCTGACAAAGAAAAAGGACACTCAAGTTCATGAAACTATTTTTATTTTTCAATATAGTCTCCGTCTATTTGAACACACTTTTCGGATCGTTTAACTGGTATTTCTATCCCAGTATAAAAACAGTCAGAAATTTTGTCTTGAAAATGAGCGAAAACCGCAGCGGTCACTTCAACATCAGTGGAATATCTTCTACTCGTTAAGTCCGCATTGAGTTTTGAGAACAAATAGGAATCACTGGAAGCCCAGTCAGGACTATAGTGTCGGTGGCGAATTTCCATGAAGTCATTGAAACAGCAGCTTTCGCAACTGCGGCGGCGTGGACACCTGTCCAACGTCATGGATAAGCCATGGAGAAGTGTGGACGGGTGCAACGTTTCTGCTTGATTCCTTCTCGTAATTGCTTTTTTATAAGGTTAGCATATTAGCTTCCAGTCACCGTAGTATTGCGTTCTTTTATACCTACAAGCAACGCCATTTTAAAGTCATTTTGAACGCCATAAGAGGTCAAGACAAAGAAAAAATGTTTCGATGTCTTCTATCGATTTATTTTGGTTCGGCGGCTGCAAAATCGAGAATTTTTCAAAATGGCGGAAAGTAGGTATGCCCACATGCCCTTTGATACTTACCTAATGTAAGGAAAGTAGCTAGATGAGAAGAGCTGAAGACCGTGTGTGGTGACGGTCCTCGGGAGGCTTTTCACCAGCAGTGGAGAGACACACGGTGGTGGTTTGAATAGGATTTGATCAGGAAAGTTTGAATACGTACAGCCTTACCATAACAGGGTTTCGGTTCCCGATGATCTCTAAAGATTTGATTTTCTGCAAGAACTGCAGCATCACTTAAAGGCTTTTAGAGAAAAAAAAATATGTAAAATTACGATCCATTAACACATTTATGACCACTAAAGATTTAAGAAGGGTTCGCGCCTTTTTTTTTGCAATATGGCTACCTGGCTTGATCACCTTTGACAAAAAATATAACAATTATTAATGGAAAAACATAAATTTCGACATAGACTTACGGCTTTGTTAAGCAGAGCGTGAGATTTCTCATTATCTCTGTTGAAAAAAAAAATAGAAAATATTAAAATACCTCTTGAGTATGTAGACTAGGTATTGGTGTTTTTTTTTTAAATTCCGAATAGCGACAATAAACAACGATTATTGTTTTTGTTACCTCTACATTAATAAAAAAATATATATAGATAAATGGAAGATATTAATATTTACTTGGCTTCCTTTCAGTAGGTAGATACATATTTTAGTACAATCAAAGGTCTAGAAAATGCAATCCATTATTTATCTCGACCTGTTGTAGGTAGGTGGGTATAATTTCGATTCGATCCCAAATGAAAGACACGGAATCCTTAGTTTTTTCTTTACCGACAGTTCCTCTTTGTTCTAATATCTTTAAAGTTACCAACCAAAATTTAATTCTACGCATTTTAACATAAGGTTAAATATTCAGTTGTTCTTATATAAAGGCGGTTAGGACCTTCTGCGTCTAATTTCGAATGATATTGATTACCAGCGAGCCAGCCAATCAGAGCTCGCCCCGAAATAACATGGCGGACGAGGGTAGCGCTCCCTTTCGTTGGGAATATACATTTAATTTATTACACATTGTTGGTCGGGCATTAATCTTTCTTTTATTAATGGTGCCGTGCTGTTTTATTTTAATGAAACCGTCCGCTTTCCCGCGCATTTTCGGCCGCCATCTTGGATTTGGGCGCGTATTGATTTTCCTGGGAGAGATTAAATTAATTGTTCTCTGCATGAAATTACGTACTCACTTATCTACTTCTAGGTAGATAGTAGGTACCTACATGTAGAGTGTACTTACAAGTTTTTTAAAAGGGAAAAATTGTCAAAATTAAAACCCGATTATTTCTCTTGAAATCAGCCTACGTCTCTCCAGTGCTGGATATACGTCTCTCCGAAGACACGTCACGACAATCTTCGGCTCTTCTCATCCAACCACTAGCGGCAAACTTGTTCAAATAGTCGGTCCACATGGTTGGAGGACGTCTCACACTAGGCTTCCCCGTACGTGGTGTCCAATCGAGGACTGGTCTAACCCAGCGGTTATTGTCACTTTACCATGCCGATTCTACGAGGTATGTCTGTGACCTTAGTTCTTTGGGGAATTTCTTCATTCTCTGCATAGCTCGCTGCGTGACTTTGAAACATATGAATCGGGCCTACCGTTAGAAGCCACGTTTCGATATCATACGCATACGCTTAAAGTATTATACCCACTTTTTTATATTGAATAGATAGCAGACGAGCGGTCGGGCCACATGATGGTAAGTGGTCACCGCCGCCCATGAACACCTGCATAAGCGGGGGGGCTTGCGGGTGCGCTGCCGACAGCGCACAATCCTGTTCACCGCTCTCTTGAAGAGCCCATATCTTAGCGTGGAAATACCTACCTTAGCTGACAGATCATTGCGCAACTTTCGGGTTGGCGGTATATAAAGTGTCTGATGTTAGAAAGGACAGTTAATAATTTTACGATATCAGCCTATGACGTTCCACTGCATAGGCCTCCTCCAGTCACTACGAGGTGGTGACGACCACACCAGCCCAATACACATGCTTTTAAATCCTTTTTAATTTTTTGCTTTTCTTTTCTTTCTTTAATTTTCTGTCACGGTCGAATAAGTAAATAAGTAAATAATGATTAGAACTGTAAATTGAAAGAGAAAATTCAATTTCACTTCCATATTTATCCAAATTGAATATTTTCTTGTACTTGTAATAATGAATAACGAAACAAGCAAATGAGAACTACCTAGGTATTTTTAAAACAAATTCAAATTTAGAAAACATCCGAATGAAAATTACAATTAGCTTTTTAGATAAATTTATGGCTGTTAATCGGGAACACTAAAATAATTAGCGGGAAGCATTAATTTTTGCGACACATTTGGGCAAACATCATCGCCGCTATACAGACACTCCCGGAGGCCTTTTGGAAGCCAAAAAAAGCTTCTGCGTTTCTGGAGACCTGGGATGGCTGGTGTAGCCGCAATCACCGAACATCCATACTGGGAGTGAACGAACACGCCGGCGCCGGTTCGTTCTCTCAGTGTGGAGGCCTGCCAGTTGAACGAAGCATCAACGAAATAAGTAGGTATGTAACTCTATCATCGTATCTAGAAACCTATCATCGGCGGCTTGCGGTAGGTGTGATTCGAGTGAAAATGTAACGTCACGTAAGATTTTTACCCCCTCCATACGCCTTTCTCTTCCTCGCCTTTCTCTCGCTCGGACACGGTATGGTCGCGATTCTCGCGATCGTGTCAGTTCGTCGGTATTCGGTAAATTTCGGTAGCGGGCCGATCGCTAGTTCTCTCTCATGCCTCGCTCGATCCGAAACGAAAATATCCGATTAGACTACATCGCCATCGTTGATTCGCTGAATCGTATAGTTGTTTTTCGATGTAATAATATATCGCATAGTGACATCGATGTTAGAACGATATATTGAAAAATACATCGATATTTGCAATACATCGATTGTTTTTAGAATTTACTAAGATTATGGTTATAATAACATGCCTGAAAATGAAAGTATACGGATGCGTGAATTACATTCGGAGTTTAAAAAAATGCCTGAGGATCTTCGTTCCTGATGGGGGTCCCCTGACCGCACACGTTTTTATTTTTTTATATATAATACAATAGATTTAAAAAACCCTACCAATTGCAGAAATCACGAGTTTCGAATTTTGTAAAAACTTCTAGGTGGTAATTGTGTTTTCTCAACTTGTGGTAATCGATAAGCTCTAAAACAGTTTCCAGTTTAATAACGAAATTTGTGGACAAACTTAAGAGGTCATTTATACATATAATAAAATCGTATCAGTGCATAGTCAGACAAATATTTGTTTAAAGACGGGTGTTGCGATTGTTGTGCTCGTCTTTGTATGAGTCTCTGTACCCACAACACAGGGAATCCTAGTGGGCCATAATGAAAATAGAAAGCTGTCCGTCGCTGCGTGCCTGAAGTTGGCGCGCTAGGCTTCTACTTTTCCCGGCGCTTGTTCAATCTGTTACGACCAGTGTCGCTAGCGAGTGCTTATAAAACACAAAAATGCCCAATTACGGTATAATCAATTGTAAAAATACGACAAACATGGTGAACCGAGTCAAGGGAGATGCTTCGTTTCATCGGCGAGTGGTTCCCATACAATTTCACGAACTTGCGTGGTCTATCTATATACAAAACTATCCAATATCATTGCTTTTAGATTTCATAGGTGAGTCGGGGTTTTGAAGTCCAGTTCTTTCATCTCACGAAGGCGGATTACCCTTAGTAGTGTTTCTGTTTGTTCAGTACATGTACTTACATTGTTTTAGTGTGCGTAAACTTGAGAATGCTCAGTTGGGTTCCCAACGGCGCATCGCACACTAATACGTCTACTGGTAATTGACAACATTCTACTTGAGAAAAAGATTTGGGGGCTACCTTTTGTTATCAAAATTTAAAAGATAAGAAATAATTATCAATGGAAAATATGACAGTAGTAAAACTTACGTAGGACGGACCTATCAGTCTTGATGCTTAAGAAAAAAAAATGTTTTTAGCGATATTTAATTATTTTACACGCGAAAGTGTTATTTTTACACTAAACACTAATTATTTACACTTATTTACACTAAATATCATTCAGATGAGCTGGGATCTTCAAAATTAACATTTATGACAAATCTATCTATATGCTCTTATGATAGATGTGAATTTCCAACGTCAACATCGTGTCTAAAATAATTACGAAAAGTCCAAAAAAACGGATCAAAATTGGTTGTTTCGGGAAGTGCAGACACAGCTGGTAGGCGGTAAAGTGATTTTATTATCCGCAATGCAACAAACAACAGGCAAGTTAGTCACCTATCGCGAGCGGAATCTTTCCAATTCCTAGTGGACGTACCCACTATACGAGCATAACCACTATAGTACCTTGACTGATGATCTGATGGTAATCCAAGGTAAGCTAGTACCGAGTCTCCAGAACTGCCCTACACAAAACGCTTCAACACCATGAGTGATCATTTTACGGCGGCGCTTTCGTAAAAATTTTGATAGTCATCACAACAATGATAGGCGGACAAAATTAGTAAGGGCGATGACCCTTTAGCTGGCAAAACTTGTTACAACTAGTATAACAACATGTACGCTCTACCGACAAATTTCCTCTCTGCACGTCCTTATTCGCCGTCAATACTGGCTTTATCTCTAAGAGTCGTAATACACATGCGTTATTCGCATAAAGTCATACAAATGACCTTGCAAATGCCTGCTACTGTTTTTTTTAAATATATACAAAGGGCTATATATAAATTGGAGGGGGAGAGTGCACGCTGCAATCCAACAGCCGCTGGGCGCAGTCGACTGGCCTCGTTACCCTTCTCTCACAGAATACTACCTTGAAATGTACTGCATTTCCCACTTTATCATATTGCCCAATGTATGTACGTGTTTCGGTAGTAAGTCAGATATGCCAGCGCCCATTCCCATCCTATCCCTTCCCACGTCCCCAATCCTTTCTCCAAATTCATTATTTCATCAACAAAGGTAGGCACCGGGGGCGTGGCAAAGTTTGTCATGCCAATATCAGTCCAAAATGATAAACGTTGGCACGTCTCCGGATGCGCTGCCTACCTTTGCAGATTAAGGAATGGATTGGGAAAATGGGAAGGGATAGGATGGGATGGAATGGGCTCTGGCAATGTGTTTTACAAGTTAGAAGCATGCGTTTAAACAGTACGTCAGTAAATCGCCAGGCGTTTGATTTTTCGCGTGCGCGTGTACCCCACGGTGAAACGGGGAACTAGAAACTTACAAGCCTCCATTTTGTGGTCTTCAACCGGCACCCGCGTAACGTTTCTACTAACTATCATGCGTCTCACTGGCATGTGTATTCAGTCGTCATCACTTGCTAGTTATTAGAATGCCAGGTACATCTGGCATGATTTTTTTACTGGCATGTTGTGACGTTTAGCTCAGACTGTATAGGTGTTCTTAGGAAATAAATTACACCCAGTATTCACTCCAGCAATTTATTTATCAGTAAAAGTATTAAAAGAAAACACCGAAACAAACGAAAGAAGCACTCAAGAAACTGATTTTATAAAAACAAACCGTGTGTGTAAAAACGGACCATTAAAAACTACTCTGAGGGTAGAGTGCACGCTGCAATCCAACAGCTGTTGGGCGCGCTCGATTGGCCACGTTACCCCTCTCCCACAGAAGACTACCTATAAATGTACTACATTTCCCACATTTATCTTATTTCCTTAATGTACGTACGTGTTTCGGTAGTGAGTGAGATATGCCAGAGCCCATTCCCATCCCATCCCTCCCCATTTTCCCAACCCTTTCTCGAAATCCAATCCTATATCGCCAAAGGTAGGCCTCATATCCTATATCCGGGGGCGTGCCAACGTTTGTCATATTGCACTAATGTTGGCATGTATCGCGGATGTCTATGGGCGACAGTATCCACTTACCATCAGGTGGACTGTATGCTCGTCTGCCGCCTTCGTACATTACCGAAGTGTAATAGGCACGTCTTTACAGATCGAAAATTAGACAGCAGAATGAATCAAAAATCAATCGAATCAAAGAGTTCGAAGTAAATTTGATTTAAGGTTTTTCAGTAGCGGCCAGTTGTTAAGATTTAGCAGTTGATGTCGGTAAAGGAGAACACTCGAAAGAATATTGTTACAAAGTCTATCACGGCCTTAATTCCTTCGCTGTTCAAGTAACAAAGAAAAATATTTTTAAAAGAATGCTTCGGGGTCACCGTTTAATGCATCAAAATATTCTCAGTTCGATTTTTATCTGTCTCCTTAATTCAATGTTTGTGATTTATTTATTAATACTTTATTGCACATAAACAATGTTCCTACAAAAGGCGAACTTAACGCCTTATGGCGTCAACCTTTGAGTAAACGGAGAATCACAAACGGGGTGCATTATACACCCCATACATATATGGATTATAAAGGCAAGTTAATAATATAAAATTTATACATATGTATAACACTAAATAAAATAACAATACCTACATTTACATATTAATTGCGTTGGAACACAATAGCACACCAAACTGATGGTGACTATGCCAGCTTCAAAACTGCATAAAAACTTTTTCTTTGACCTAACATTATTTTTACATTTCAGGCCTTTATACATAAAAATGCTGGGTGGACCGATTCAGGTGTCCGGGAGTGTAATAATAAATATATTAAGTAAGATATAAAAGCTACTAAGAATATTAGGAGTCGTGACAGCCTAGGTGTATTTATACTAGTTTAGGAGTTCAAATCCTCGACCCGTACCACTGAGTTTATATACAGAGGTATAGATTTTTAAAAATTGTCACAAGCTCGGCGGTGAGGAAAAACATCGCGAGGAAACCAGCATGCTCCAGAAATTAAAAAGAAATTGGAGTATGTGATTCACCAATCCGCATCGGGCCCGCGTGGTAGATTACGGTCCGAAATCCCCAAGCGATTTACTAGGGGAGCCCTGTGGCCTGCAGCGCAATAAGGACTATACTAATATATACCTAAAGTATGCGTGTATGTATATTTGTAAGTATATCTATACTAATATAATAAAGAGGTAAAATTGTGTGTTTATAGGTATGTTGGGGGTAATCTCTGGAACTACTGAACCGATTTCAAAAATTCTTTCACAGATAGGAAGCTACATCCGTGTCTAATATAGGCAATATTATATTTTGAAATTCTGAAAAAAAAATTTGAAAAGAAAAAAAAAACTTCTAAACCGAAACGAAGCGAGGGCGGGTCGCTAGTTATGTATAAATTTGGAATATTTCGGATTAAGAGGCTATGCTGAATGAAACCCGATCTGGATCAATACGCTAACGCACTAAGTTTACCGGTAAATTAGACATATATAGTAAACTAGCGACCCGCCCTCACTTCGCTTCGGTTTATTAAATTTAAAACAATCTGAATAAGATATGTTCCTGCGGTAAAATGGAGCCTATATTTTAAGTTAGACCTCTAGCAATACATCGGTGAAAACTGCATTCAATTCCATGCAGTAGTTTTTGCGTGATGCGTGTACAAATATACAGACAGACAGACAAAATTTCTAAAAACTGTTATTTTGGCTTCTCTTGCTCTAATTAGTTTTTTTTTTCAATATCTATAATGTACAGACATCGGCCTGTTACAATTTTATTATATGTATAGATTAGATATATATATATATATATGTATAAGATTGTGTTGTCGGCCGATTTAAGAACAAAATTACCTCATCTCTCCCCGTGGATGTCGTAAAAGACGACTAAGGAATAACGAAGCCGGATACACAAGCTCCGAGGAACTTACACCACCTAAACAGTAGACTCGCCAACTCGCTTGGTCATCACTCGTGCAGTCGAGTAATCGAGGAGGCCCGTCTAGCACTGGATGATACAAGGACTGATTAGGGATTGTCTGCGCGCCGGCCACCATACGCTGATTCCGTACGTTTTAAAAGAACACGTTCAATTAGAAACACACAAAGAGAATAAACAATGGTTATTCTTTCTCTTTGTTTCTAGTTTCATTTTTAATTAGTGAAAATCTTGTGCTAAATGCACTCGTGGCTTTTTTCTAAGGAAGGCAGAATCGGAGATTCTAAGAAAATGTCTTCGGAGATCTCCCTATAGATTCAACACTAAGCGACAATTAATCTATCAATCTATTTTAAACTGCTGGGTTGCAATACCCAAAAGTTTGTACATAAATTTCGATATTTCACAACTGATTATTGTTTTAGACTCAGCTAGTGACCCTTGACGGATCTAGTGAAAATTTTCCGATATTCGTGATCACCGCAATATCTCCTAGATCTAAATCTACCTATATTTCTTCGATATCCAGCCCCGATACCTCTATGCGTTTAACTTCAATCGCATCTGCTTTGTAATAAACATATCAAACACGTACAGTATCCACAATTGAACTTCCTGCTACAATACAAATACTTATTGTCATACATTTTATGATTAATGATAAATCATTCCTACATCTCTATCCCCACAGGAGTATGATCATTAATTTTGTTATTGTTGCATTAAAATCGATTCAGGCTTATGTGGGGTGGGGTGGACGTGTTCCCATCCGTTTGTTAGAACCACATAGCGCTTATTTACCAGTATAGTGAAAGACAGGATTAGATAGGTAAGTATAATACATTTTAACGTCTGTGGCAATACAGTACAGAATTCCAAGCATAGCAATTTTAAGAGATTGCTCTATTAAATACCTTATTTTAGCGGGATTATTGCTTCAAAAATAGAATTTCAAATATCTTGGGAATTTGTTTGTTACCGACGAACTGTTCTTAATTTAAAATAATGCAAAATAATTCGGTGTATAATTAATATTAATATGTAATATTAATTAGTAGGTACTAACTCTCAATTATTTTTTTAAGTTTTCAATATTTATTTTGTGAAATATTAGTCCAATTGATTGGCTATGGAAACTTGAAACGGTCATTAAAATTAGTTAAAATTATTAAACGGTTAAACCGTATAGTTACAAGAAATAAGTGTAAATAATATTACTTCTTTTACTTATTTGGACAAATTAGGATAAGTCGATGTCGTAAATTTTCATATAGAAAAACAATGTTACATATGTATTATTTTTAAAACTGGGCCACAAAAGGCAAAGGGATGATATGATAAAAGCGCTATTATAACACAAAAGGCATTTCATAGCCATCAAAAAGAGCGAACATTCGAAAAATCCATAATATCTCCAATTTGGAACTGTTCTCGAATGAAAAAAGAACGTAGTACAATCCTGCATGAAAAAAAGGCCCATAGTATTAATCAAAGAGAACACTGGCCGATACGATGACTTGTGGAAAAGTCGAGTTCGAAAAAATAAAGATTCTTTTTGAAATTCGAAGCGCGGCTGTCACTCTGGCCTGCCAGCCGCTTTTGGCGGACCTTTGTAAAACTGAATCATTGTAACTCATAACATAACTCATTTAAGGAAACATAAAAAGTTATAATTAGAAAGAAAATTATATAACTCATTTGAGGAACAATAAAAAAGTTACAATTAGAAAGAACATTATCGCAAATAAATTTCGAGTAAAGACAGTTTACATACATGGAAGTGTTTAAGAATTAAAGTGGGATTTCGAATTTAAAATATTGAATGTAATCAAATTCGGATACGTCCTTAGAGAGTGACATAAATATTGGGTTATTGACATAATGTCTACAGTTTGTTATAATATTAGCATCTACATCATATTAATAGTACTTTTTAATAGCAGATACCGACATTTTGTTTTATAGTTTTATAGAACAGGTCATGGTGGTGAATATTGTCGCCCATGAATATCCGCGATACATGCCAACATCAGTTCAGAATGACAAACTTGACTTTGACGCGCCGCCTACGCATTGGAAACTTAGGAAACGATTTAGTAAATGGGAGGGGGGTAAGGATAGGATGGGAAAGGGCTTTGGCATACCTCACTTATTGAGGGAATAGGATAGGATACGTATAAGAATTACGAAACAATTATTAAAAAGCACAAAGAAAAATCGGCATCAAACCAACTTGTTTAATACTCATAAGAGAATAACGAGTCAATCCCTCATTTTCTAAGACGCCACACTCAATGCCAGGTCTCAACTTATACTGGTCATATCCAACCTCATTATTGTAGACGCCGCGTCCAGAAACGTGTCCTTTTCCAAATTTGAAAGATAATCGACTTTTATTATTGACTTTTTTTTTTCCTTTGTTCGAAAACAGTTTCAGATCATAATTCAAGTATTTTAATGCATACATTACGAACTTTCGCTCAAGTTTAACGAGAATAGTTTTTTTGGGGAATTTTATATTGTGACTGGATGAAAATCAAAATTTTGAGATGAAATTGTCTTGTGGTAGATTCATTCGCATTCTATACTGTATATCTATAACGATATATGAAAATCAGTCTCAGTGCAGAATCTATGTACATACATATTTACAATGTCAATGTAGTCACATTTATTGTTAATAAATAGTTATTTATTTATATACTTTATTGTACACACAATTGATAAAAGTAGTTAAAGGCGTGCCTATCCTCTTAGGAGATTTGTACCAGCAAACCTGGGAGAGCGATGGGTGAGCAATGAAACGGGCACACACTTTTATAATACGATTATTACGTACTAATTAGTAGAATGGGTTGGGGAAATGGGATGGGATTCAATGAGCTCTGGCTATATATCTTCTACTACCGAAAAACGGAAGTATATCGGGTAAATAGGATAAAGTGGGAAATGCAGTACTTTTCAAGATAGTTTTCTGTGAGAAAGGAGTAACGTGGCCAGTGGAGTGCGAACAGCGGCTGTGGGAATGCAGCGTGCACTCTCCCTCTGAGATAGCCAGCAGTGGATGAAAAAAAGGGCTGGTAACGGTACATCATTCGGATTAATCATTGCTGAACTGATATTTCAATCATTCTTTCTATAAATAAATTATATTCATTAATCCACGTGAACACGTTTCCAGCGCTGAGTGGGTGCCGAAGAAGCTGTGGCGTGCGCCGTGTGTGCCCACCCCATCCCATCCCGTGGGTATCGTAAGAGGCGACAGAGATAACAAAGCTGCTACCACAAGCCCCGAGGAACTGCACCACCTCTACAAGGTGGGCTCGCCAATAATTATCTTGGCTGTCTTCTAATGTTTCATGTTTAATGTTTCACTTGACTTCATTTCAGTGGATATATACGTACAGTAGGGATAGCAAATAACAAATACGAATAATTTGCCCCACTTATTCCGAAATACAAGTACGATTAGTACTTAACCTACTACGCACGTACTTGAAAAAATAGTAAGCAGGAAATTTGTAGTTCAATTTAAAATTAGTGCCATTTTCTAGTTCAATCTGTAAGCACCTTTTTGGTATAGTCTAAAGTTAAAAACTAAAAAATCACTTAATAATCAAAGTAAAAAATGAAAAACGTAACTGATTTTCAAATGAATGATTTCAAAGATATACAGCGATATAGTTTACCATAAGTGGCAGTATTAGCCACAGCTAGAGTGACGTTTTAAGGCCATATATCCCTCATGCATGCACAAGTGGATACTGAAAGGGTTGCAGTTGCATTGCATTATTTATTTCTTCTCTATTGCACGCTGACAATAGGCGCATTTAATGTTGTAAAGCGTTATCTCTCCGTCAACTTTCGGGCCATACCGAGATTGTGTGGTAAGTGCTCGATCAACCAAAGTACACTTCCCGGCCGAATACACATCGGCTTTTAGAAAGAGACTATCGGCTAGCTTCGGTTTTGTAGAGCGTCGTATCTGTCGTGTGCCGTTACAAAACCGAAGCTAGCCGATCATAGTCGATGTGTGTTACTTTCGGCCGGAATGAGTACAGAGATTTACCTACTGTCCAATTTAGTATGTCTTTTAGCGGCGAAAAACTAATAAGAACGTATTGATTGTTTACCTTCTTTTTTTTACAGTAACTGCAATATTGTTGTCAATTTAGAGAAATAGCTGAAATAAAAACGTTTTCTATATAATCCGAAATACAATATGATACAATGTATAATAATATTTCGCGTTAAATGTGTTTGCGTAATTAATTTTAAGTGAATGCAGTCTCTTAGGCCACCGGCATCACCCATGTACATAGTTTTGTCACAATTACCCATCTATGTATTTTGGTTGATCAATGGTTAAAATTATTATACTATGACGCGAACATTTCAATACGATAATATAAATATATAATTGGCTCACTACTTTTCTTGAGCACATACAAATATGGCATATTATCGGTTTAATATTAAACTCCGATCGAAACTAAAGCGGGAACATTTGTGGGACAAAAATAGCTGACTCATAAGACTAATGGTACACCATAGCGCGCGGGGGGTAACACGCTGTAAGGGATGGAAACGACATATCCCTATGAATGTTACACTAGGTTACGCCCGCGGCTTCGCTCGCCGGAACGTGACTTCAGTACAGTTAGCTCAGTTTAAGTGACACCAGCTAAACCAGTAAGCGTCAGTCAGGAGGGATCATTGATTTGAGAATACATACTAGATATGTTATACAGGCACTCTAGGGCATATACGTTACAGTCTAACTATGTTCACTAACTGTCGGATTATTTAATTCATATGTGGTTTGAAAATGGAACATTCTCATTGCTTAGGTTTCAAATCTGACTTTTGAATGAATCTTTTGAATGTTTCTATCTAAGCAAAGTACGTGATTTGAAATCGAGTAAGTAAGCCTGCCAGTTACACATATTTTTTACGTTTGTATATTTTTACTTTTTTACACATATTTTTTACATTTTTTCATTACATATATATAGATATATAGATTATTTCAACGTTTTTTATGATTATTTTTTTCAATTTACCGCGCTTTGCCAGTATCAACTGTCATTTGCCAGACTAGTAGTTATTTTTATTCGAACATGAAACTAATAAAATAGGAAAAAAAAAATGTAGGTAGGTTTATGGAGGTAGGTGTGTCAACCTTTGAAACTTATATCCCTCGTTCATTATAGAGGGTCTCTTCCCCCTTGTTATATAAGTAAATATATAAGGGTTGCAACCCTTAGGATGAGGGGGACGGCGATACGGCTTATGGAGCAAAAGTAGCTGTATTGCTGTTCGGAGGTGTAACAGAGGTCAAAATTCTGTTTCAAAACTACCTTTGATTTGCATAGAGACACCCATAAATGTTCACCCAGGCTATTATGCCAGGTTTCATTAAACTCTGTAGTAGTTTTACATGCGCCTTCAGACAGACAAAGATTGCAAAAAATTGTTGTTCTGAACTCTATTTTACTCGTACTTTAAACGGCAACGACTATTTTTAAATATTAAATGTGCAGATTTGACACGGTTTTATTACATCTATATCAATTTCTGTAATTCTTATGCGAGTTTCCTAGAGAACTTTAAATTGTAGCGAAAAAAAAAATGATTTAAGTTACTGACATGTAAAGTGTTGTTCTTCTATCTAAAACATTCGAAGCACTCGTTACTTCGTACGGCGCAATGATCGGGCTACGGCAGAGCGCCGCAATTCATTGCGTAACTGCGCGTAGAGTAAAATATATGCAAGAAATGAACAAGTTAAGAAAAAAAAAAAAGAATCTTAATCCTAACTTACCTTTAAGCTTCCTTCGTGTTTCTTCTCAATATTCTATGTAAAACTTTAAAAATACACAATACCCTATAATACATAATAATACAACTATAATATATAGCGGCCTGAGGTAAGTGACACGGCCTTAGACGTTGTAGTTGTACAACGTTGTATTTGCGGCTGGCGATACCTAGCCGTCTATATATGTATTTGTTCGATCGGCTAATACTATACAATTGTGCTTTCCTTGCTACAAGAATAATGGCACATTTACACAAGGAGAGTTTTACGAAAGCGATTTTCTTTTAACATCAGTCATAAACTGTTATTTTCATCTAATCACTGTTATGCCTGTTATCGTCAACATTTTACCATCATGTGAACAGCTCACGAGCGAATTGTATGTATTTTGGTCGCATACGAGAATCGTATACAATCTTTTTGACCGTTCGAGGAACTCTAATTGTGTAAACGAGCTTTAAAGAGTTCGTGCCGCTTCGCTGTAGTCGAAACCTTATTGCTATGGTTATTACCATCGGAAAATCTACTAAAGTAGGATCCTCAATACCATACCATCAGCGTGTGTCTCTCGACTGCTGGATACAGGCCTGTTCCAAGAACCGCCGCCACACACAAATCTTCAGCTGGTCTCATGCAGTAACTGTAGCACTGGCTACTTTTTTCAAGTCATCATTTTTCATTTCAAGTCGCTTGTGCTGTCCACGTAGCGTGACCCACGCTACGTTTCCCGGTACGTGGCCTCAATTTGAGGACTCTCGTCTCCGCCATCGCTTACATGACCTGCTCAGTCACTTCTGCTCGCTGATTCTAGGAGCTATGTCGGCGACTTTAGTTCTTAGTCGAATGTCTTCGTTTCGAATCCTATCCCGCAAAGAAACTTCGAGCATAGCTCTCTCCATAGCTCGATGAGGGACCTTCAACTTATGGATCAGGTCTACCAGATAGAGGCTGATTGGAGACTCGTCTTCAAACACTTTGGTAATATTAAAGAAGCAGATTCTTTGTTTTGGAAGAATGACAAAAACGTACTTACCGGTTTCAGTATCCACGGTGTACGAGAGTCCGGCCCATGGATCATCCTGTTAAATAATTTTAATAATTTGATATACAAGATTTATTGTAAAACTAGCGACACCAGCGACATTGATTGGGTGAAGTTTAGAATGATTGCCGTAGGAAGTCTCTAAAAGATCCTTTTTTTTAATAGACAAGTGAGCGGACAAGCAAGCGGTCCCACGTGATGGTAAGTGTTACCGCCGCCCGTGGACACCTGCAACGCCGGGGGGTATGCGGGCGCGCCGCCGACCTTGCAAAATCCTATTCACAGCTCTCTTGAAGAACCCCATATCGTAGCTTATATGGGCTGCGACGCGGTCCGCCTCAATGTGCGTTGAACGGGCGCAGTTAATGTAGGGGGGGAGAGTGCATGTTGCATTCCCACAGCCGCTGGGCGCACTCGACTGGCCACATTATCCCCCTCTCACAGAAGACTACCTTGAAATATACTGTATTTCCCACTTTATCGTATTTCCCCAATTTACGCACGTGTTTCGGTAGTGAGTGAGATATGCCAGAGCCCATTCCCATCCTATTCCTCCTAATTTTCCGAACCTTTTCTGCTAATCCATTCCTTAATCTGCATTTGTCATTCTGGACTGATGTTGGCATGTACCGCCTGTGGGCGACAGTATCCACTTACCATCAGGCGGACTGTATGCTCGTCTGCCGCTTTTGTCTACATATAAAAAAAAATGTACGCAATTCAAGGAGTTACTCACGACCGGTGACTCTTGAAAGGCCACTAGTACACAAGAATTTAGCCATTCCGGAAAAAAAAATCCAGGATGTTTTCGCCGTGCGACGACGTGAAGGATTAAATGTCAACAGGTGTAATGTACGCGAGCCTTAAGGGTCAACTCCCACTGAAAGAGCAGCGGCGCGCAGCGGTTGAATCTTATCTATTATCTACATTTTGAATCTTATCTACTAAAGAAAAAAGTTCAAATTTATTTGAAGCAATAGAATGGGTAGCGTGGCGCCGCGAGCAGTCGCGAGGCCGCTCGAGACATGTAGCGACTAGTTAAAAGAGGCACCGCGCGACTGCCCGCGGCGTAGCAGACAGCCGCGCGGCGACGCGCGTCCGCGCTCGCCTACCCGCCGCCTGCGCACTGCGCGTCATTTTACTACAGGGTTTTGACTTGCTACTTCCACGAGTGATGTAGATCGTACACTAGTGTTTTCAACAGTAGGAGACCCCGCAAGGCCCGGGTGGAGCCGCGTTACTCTTTCAGTTGGAGTTGACCCTAAGAGTCACCCACCGGAAATTCTGTTAACTACATACCTCCTTAACTTCAGGGTTGAGCAGAGTCTTCTTCACTTCCTCGATCTTCTCACACTCCACTTTCTTCTGAATCTTCTCCTCGGCCAACTTCAACTCCTTGTCTATTTCATCATCCAACTCGACCTTGGTGGCTTGCGGACCATCCTGTATATATATACAGTAAGGTTGAAGCGTTATATATAAATCACATTAATATTTATTTAAATAATAACTAGATAAATAAAGAAGTTGTGCCGTGTGACGTCAGCCAGCTACAGAATAGCATCACCGATCTCTTCGCGTGGGGGTCGTTAAAGGCGACTAAGGGATAACACAGCGGCTACCACAAGTCCTGAGCAACTCCACCAGCTCTAAAGGAGTGGACTCGCCAACCCGCTTGGCCAGCGTGGCGTTTTTAAGCCCAAACATCCCTTGTGCATAAGACCAGTAGTGGATACTGAAAGATGAGATAGCATGTAGATATATAATAAAATTTATATAATTAAATATTTATTTCTTCTAGCCACAGGTTCTCTGGCTGAGATCGCTTTTAGCGAAAAGACAGCCATTTTGTGCATTTTTGTATCTAAAGTATCTGTTGCTTTTTTTTCTTTTGTTTCTAGTGTGCAATAAAGTGTTTTGTATGTCTTATAATATTTGTTGTTTCAAAGTATTAAATTATTATTTGAGGGGGGGAGTGCACGCTGCAATCCAACAGCCGCTGGGCGCGCTCGACTGACCACGTTACCCCTCTCTCACAGAAGACTACCTTGTACTGCATTTCCCACTTTATTTTATTTCCCTAATTTAGGTACGTGTTTCGGTAATGAGTGAGGTGTGCCAGAGACCATTCCCATGCTATCCCTCCCCATTTTCCGAACCCTTTCTCCTAATCCATTCCTTAATCTGCAAAGGTGGGTATCGCATCCGGGGGCGTGCCAACGTTTGTCATTCTGGACTGATGTTGGCGTGTATCGCGGACGTCTACGGACGACAGTATCCACTTACCATTAGGTGGACTGTATGCTCGTCCGCCGGCTTTTTTTCTATATAAAAAAATGTATGTAAGTATATTTGGATTCATTCTAAATTTTATTTTATATGATATTATTCACTTGTACCTACTTTCACTATACAGGTTAATGGGAGAAAATATTATACTTTTTAGCATCAAATTCGTCTTTTGTTAAAACAATAAAGTATAATTAAATAAACAATAGTTATAATTTATTGTTTCTCACCGGTTTTGTAGGATCCTGTAGCGAGTAGCCCATGTCCACGTCCTGCTTCCACAGCACCTCGATGAGGTCCATGTCCTGGGAAAGAAATAAACACTGACATTAGTCAGTTTTAAGATTCTACCCACATAAAAAAATATCGGGGTTTGAAGTGTATATGAGAAAAAACAAAAGATTTCATAATTTTCAGTAGGTACCTACAAATTAAAAGAAAATGTGTTTGCAATATTAGGATTTATAAGTATTTCTGTGTGTTTAATATAAGTGTAACATCGTTTTCCGTTTTAACCAACACAACTAGGTGACCAGACTATATAGTTGTAGCCAGTTTGAATGAGGTTAGACTTAGGTATAGCCAATTGCGACCACACTACAGCTTCTTGCCGTTACTTATGCTAGGTAAGCTGTGGCTATGTGCACGAATGTAATCTGTACACAAAGAAGTCAGAAAGGGTTAGATAATGAAAAAAAAAAACTAATTTCATTCAGATCGCAGCAGGGATCAACCCACCCGATGATGTAGGCGTATTTAATTATTATTAGGATACCTATATATGCTTTATGTATATATATATATATATATATATATGTCTGTTATGACAGTGATGCATAGCTAGATAAGTATATCTAGTCATTGTCCAGTCAAGTGCATGTTGGCCCAATAGGGCCATTAATTTATCTTAACGTATATTGTATACTTTAATTTATATTAATAAATAAAATAAGCTTATTTATAAGTAACAATCGACCTGTGATAAAACACTTTTTTAAAGATTTACATAGTGAGATTACCTAGCGCGGGGCTCTCAATACTGCCCTCATGCTGCCCTAAGAATTATAAGAATTAAGATATTTTTAACGAAATTATAAGTAAAATTATATTCGGAAATTAAAAGTAAACTAAATAATAAACGGTGGTTATTCTATTAGTTTTATTCAAAACTCTAAGTAGCTTGATTTTAAATTAATGAAAATTTTACAAAAAATCCTTTTTCATAAGGAGGGCAGAACAGCAACTTTGTGTATCTACTTTGTAAAGCTTTTGTAAATAAATAAATTTAGTAAAAAAATCAGTAATACAAAGGAGAACATTTGAAGGTAAATTCTTAGAACAAGTCGGTAGAACAAACCCCTGACTTACTCCGACGGGACTGAACACAGACAGGATACGTTTTAGACTTTAAAATTGTTGATTGGGAAGAAAGCGACATTGGCAGAATGTGCTAATTGCACCATTGTCACATTTATAAAGAAAAAAAAACAAAACAAATAAGTTCATTCTGTTAGAGCAGCAATCTAATATGATCATAATAATTAGGTTATGAACGCATAAATATTTATAATTATGTGAATTATAAATATTTATGCATGATGTTTGTAGAAATTAAATTTGTAAATAAAATAAGTCACATTGTTTTTAAAATTTAAGGTCGGTAACCCATTAACTATCCCACCGATGTGAATTCGGTATAAATAAAATTTTGTTCGTAGCTGGATAGCCAAATCTTCCGTGTAATATAAATAATAAGTTTGTTTCGAACCCAGTATCTAAAAGTACATACTAATTAAATTTTAAAGTAATAAAAATAACTATTGACAATAAGCATCTACAATGATGTTGTTTATATTGTATTATCACATCACTGATTCTTGCTGGGGGGTCACGTGCTGCCATCTAGTACAGAAGAAGTGATCTAATATGTTGTACAGAGCATTCTACTGACGCTTTTGAGTACTAAAATAACGTTCAGCGCCATCTATTGAACGACGCCAAGAATACATAGTATTTGAGGAAGAGACTGCTATTTAGTAATACTACTCGACAATAGGTGACGCTACGATACTTTTGCGAAAAAGAGCAGTATGATCGAAGAATGGCTGTTACTTTGCGGAAGTGTATCAATGAGTTTAAATTATACGGTAATCTTAAACAACTTGCATATTAATTGTAGGCAATTACATTATTGTTTTGTATAAATGTTCGTTGCTGCCAAAACCTACACACTAAGTCGAGAGCCTGAGGTTGGGATGATGACATTAACGTTTATATCTGATACGCCGAATTGAAATAATAGATTTGTTTCAGAAACTAGTTTTTGCAGTTAGTCACTTCTGTGTGAGAAAAGTTCTTGTTTTTGCCAGTGAACTACACATAAGTATTTGTATTTTATTTGAAAAAAAAAAACTATTGCACGTTACGGTACAGAAGGAGAGTTCTCTACCAGCTAAACTTTGGGTTAAACAGTGGAACACGTTGGAAGGTGCGATCAGAGGTTTAAATATATAACTTAAAGGATAAATTGTATAAATAATTTTCCTACGAGTATTATGATGAATACATATATTAAAATATTATTAGGGAACGCCTTTTTCGCTTCTCTTGGTATTAAAATGAGAAGAAATTAACAGAAAAGTTTATACATTGATGAGTAATACCTACATATATGGTTTACATCGTGACTATTCATGGCCTATGTATGGCACTGCCATCTATAAGTTTCTGACAAGACCACTTGAACATTGTTCTCGTTTTTAAGGGCTTTTTTTAGTCCAGCGACGGAAATAAATGTAGTCGGACAGTGCAATGTCTGGTGAGTGAAAAGAACATGGTAGAACCGGGACGAAGCCACGGTGGGGCAGGGTCCCAGGCAAGCAGGGCAGGCTTGCCCACCGCTGGCATATGGAAGAATATGTAACACACTTTCTGAATTACATAATCTTGATTTAATATTATAAGAAAATTACTCGGTCCCTCCTGGGGGTCTACTCTGATTTTATACCCGACCCGTTTCGGGCCCGACCGAAGTTCAAACGAAGAAAGTTATTATAACCCTACTCTGACTTTCTCTTGGTTGGAGCTCTATAGATACATCGGATATCTTCTAGTACCTAAAAGGTTCTATATATATTCCTTCTTATTATAAAATTTCACGTTTGGTCCCGAAGTATCTCTCGTCAAAATCTATAATTTGATTGTCTCGTGCTAACGGAGGAGTTTCGACGCAAATGAACTTCGTTCGGCCCAATATATTGGAGTGAACGTATTCATGGTAGGAGTCGCTCGTAATATCGGCTGAAACTACGTTTTTTTGGGATTACGACCCCATTAATTACAAGTCTATACTAATCTATACTAAAATTATAAAGAGGTAAAGTTTGTAAGTTTGGATGTAGGAGGTAATCTCCGAAACTACTGATCCGATTTCAAAAATTCTTTCACCATTTGAAAGGTACATTATTCCAGATGGCATAGGCTATATATTATGTGCAAAAAAATTGACGGGCACAGCTAGTAGTGTATAATAACGTAGTGTTATTTAAAAAAAAAAATATATTTGAATTGCTGCACCCTTGCGGGGTGTTGTGTCAAATGATGTAAGTTTTTACCTACAACATGATATAAATAAATAAAGTCCTGATTACGCACTGGCCCCATTCTACACTCCATTTAAAACGAACAAGAGACATTGCCCTATTATATTCTAGGATATGTGTTTTTCGAGGAAGTCTTTCTCGTTTGTTTTTGGAACCAACTGTGGCAAGGTTACGGCCGGTCAAGGCGCAAGGCCGACTTTGTGAGCGAAAATAAACATCTCAAGTTTGTTGCGACTTTATACGCCTTTGTGCGTCTTTATACGTCATTGAGATTCTGGTATTGATTTGAATAGACCGTGGAGAATTTGAGAATACGCATTTTGACACCGATTATGCATTTTCTTTTTATGGTCCGGTTACCATAGGAAGAGGTCTGACAGTTCTGTATTTAATTCATTTTATGCAAATACCGTATCTTTCTTATGTCATAGAAAAACAAGAAAATTCTCAAAGGACTTATCGAGCTGTAAAATGATTTTTACACATGTTAAAGATTTATGTCGGCTCTCAGCGCTCTTCTTATAATAACCGGACCATAATTGAATTAATATAAACAGAGTTGGGGCAAATAAAGGCTCTATCAAAGCGACGCAATATACTGGTCGGTATTATCGCAAAGCGATATAGCGTATTTAGCGGCTCTCCACTTTTACCGCAGTGCGATAATCGTAGCTGTGTGTAAGATTTCATGAAGTATCATACAAAATGCACCAAAAGATCAATTGGGGGTATAGAATCAAAACCAGTCATATCCACGAAGAACGTTTTTTTGCAAAACGTAATAAATGTTTCAATTTTTTTTACATCTGACAAATTTGGCTGGAATAAAGCTTGTATATAGTTTCAATCGAAATGAACCGTAGAGTACAGTAAAAACATCTGTCCTGAGTAGATTACAAATTGCATGTTGATAAAGTATGACATTCATAGTTCATTTTGTGATAGGTATGGCTTTTAGCTGTTTTTGATTGTACCCCCCTCAATTATCGCATTACCACGTTGCGATATCACCGATCGGTATATCGCAGCTGTGTGGTATGACCCGAATATAATTGTGGAATCCTGTTTTTGTCAGTTTGCATCAGCGGCACAGGGGGTGGTTACGAACGTAGAAGCAAGTAGTGCGATAATTCACTTAAAGAGAAAATTTATGATTAACTTAAGTATACAATACTTCAGTATACAAAACAGAGACTTTATTATATATAGCCTACTAGCTGTTGCCCGCGACTTCGTTCGCGTGGTCTTCAATTTAATGCGATAATATAGAAACCTTCGCGGGCGTGTGCATAACATCGCACAAAAGTTTCATCGCAATCGGATGAATGGTATAGGAACGCAAAGAAACATTCATCTAACAATCACCAGAGATAATGTGTAGGAATCACGAAATCAAAACTAAATTGCGTTGCTCTGGAAAGAGGTTATTTTAATTAATTCCAATGTGGATACAATTTATACATTCGACATCAATTTAACACTCTTACAATAAAAATCTTACCTGGAAAGAGAAACAACATTAAAGCCATTGATTTCTATTTAATTATCTCCAGGAAGATTATTGAGACACAAGTAACCTTTGTTGTATTCAGTCACTAGATTGAACTGTCAAACGTCCATATAGCCACCACCACCGGGTCACCACAGACTGGCACAAAGTCCATATAGCCACCACCATGGTGAATTCCGTGAATGACCATTTACATATATTAGAAAATTGTGGGTAGTTATAATATAATAAACGAAAATAATACTTATTCAAAACTAGGGGTGTCTACGACTTCGTTCGTGTGATTCCCGTGGGAACTATAAAATCGATCTGGATAAAAAATACCCTACATTTTTACACGATATACCTATGAGCTATGATTATACAGTTTCATTAAAATCCCTCCAGTAGATTCCGCGTGATGCGCGTTCAACCAGACAGACATAAATTATAACAAATGTTTTGAATTCGGTATATCACTTGTACTTTATAATACAAATACTTTTTTCGAAAAATATTTCATGTAGAACACGGCTTTGTTACGAAATAATTGTATTTATAGTTTTCTATATTTCGTCCCCATTGCATATTGTTGGGGGACGAACGACCAATTTAACCAAATATCAAGTTAATTTTGTACAGACTATGTTAAGTTATATGTTAATTGTTAAGTTTAACAACAGAATATTTCTTGTGGCACGATTCGTTAATAACCGTCGCTGCGTGCCCGATGCTGGCGCTATGCTCCTATTTCTCGCGTTGCTCGTTCAGTATCCTACCAGTGTCGTTAGCAAATCGTTGTTACAAAATACAATAATGCTTAATGGGCTATATTCAATTGTAAAAATTCGTCAAAAGCGGTGAAGCGAGTCAAGGGAGAGGTTTCGGTTCATCGGCGAGAGGTATCCAATAACTCGTGACCTCACGTGACCTTGTGTTTGGTTTACTTATGATTACACGAACTTGTAATTATCTTATCTTATAATTATCTGTAACTTGTAGTTGTCTATATCTATGTTGGAAACACTCTAAATGAGTGTACAGATACATTATGAAAACATTGGCCATCGGCTAATCCGGAAACACCCGAATGCGTCATCCACGTCTACTAAATTACAAAACCCACAATACAAGATTTTTATAAAAATCAAACAAATACTCGGCTTCACTTCTCGAGTTCCCGCCAAAGTTTTGTGGTAGGTAAGTGAAAAGCATAGACAAAATCTTCCTCAGAACATGTGACAATCATGACAGCGCTACAAAACAGCCTTCAAATAGGAAATAAAGAAGGTTCAACTTCAGGGGTTACCAGAAGGGCAACGCCCTAGACGTCTAGATCAAACCGTTCACCTACGTTCCCGGACATTGTTCCTGCTATCCCTAAAGTTCACAGACAGGACAACAGACCGACATGAACAGATAGGAACCTCTTCTGTCCTCAGTAAACCTACTATCGCTTTACGGAGCGACTCCCATATAAAAATCCCATATAAAAATCTGGTTGAATCTGGCTCCCCCAATCACAAAACTCTAAATACAATGGTAGGAGCCCTGACTAGTCTAGACGGGGGCTATAAAGGTTCATATTTAAACAAAAAATAATTAATAATTTTTACAAGTTTCGTGCAATATTTTTTTTTAATTTTCGTTTGAATCCGTATATATCCGACAATGCCGAAAATCCCGATATTGTCGTTAAATCGATTTCGAAATTTTCGAGTCTAGAATAATTCCCGAATCTCGGAATCCCGGGACTGTATTCTCTAATGGGATAGGATGGGGAGTCATGAGTATAATGGAATACCGAGTTGCTTTTATTCCATTATACTCTACATTCGAATGGATAGTGGAGTAAAGGATAGGATATGATGGGTATGGACTCCGGCATATCTTAATCGCTAGCGAAACACATAACGTACATACCTACATTGAGATATAGTGAAATTCCAAAATTCGTGATCTCCCCGCAATAGGTACATTTTTTTCGGAATCTCCCCGAGACCTCAGTCTCCTTTGTTCTACTGCAATTACTTGAAATCTACAAAAACCTCATACATTTTAAATGTGAACATTTACGTGATTTTAGTTTGCATTTGAAATCATTATAAGGTTTTTGACACGAAGGTCGTTGAACTGAATTCACAATACAATACCGACCATTTTCCGTGGTGTGAGTTAAATTATCATTTCTAGTCAATTTAATACAATAGTCGAATGCTTTTGAAATGTATATCAGGGGGAGAGTGCACGCTGCAATCCAACAGTCGCTGGGCGCGCTCGACTGGCCACGTTATTCCTCTCTCACAGAAGACTACCTTGAAATGTACTGCATTCCACTTCATCTTATTTCCCTAATGTACGTACGTGTTTCGGCAGTGAGTGAGATGTGCCAGAGCCCATTCCCATTCTTATATCTCCAAAGGTAGGCAGCGCATCCGGGGGCGTGAGAACGTTTGTCATTTTGGACTAATGTTGGCACGTATCGCGGATGTCTATGGGTGACAGTATCCACTTACCATCAGGTGAACTGTATGCTCGTCTGCCAACTTCGTACATAAAAAGAAAAAAATCATGGTTTTTTCGAAAATTACGATATAACTCAAACACGTGACAAAAATAATTAATTAGGAAGACAATTAATAATTCAATCAAAAATTTATCGTTTAATGTAATAACATAATCTATATAAATAAAAATGTAAACGTTCGTTTGTTCAAAATCTTAAATCTCCGAAAGTTCTTCACCGATTGCTTTGAAATTTTGACACAGCGTTGCACTCGAATACCTATCACGGGGTAAAAACATGCTTTTTACCCAAAAACAGGGTAAGCGCCATCTGTTGGGCGGCTGCAGCAACATGTGACCGGGCACAGCTACTATTATAATAATAAAGTAATTTTGCACGAACATAGATTACAATAAATGGTGTTTCTGTACATACATATTATTATAGGTTATACCTGTTGTGCTCTGCCTATAATGGGCGTACAAAATAAATATTTTACACAAAATAATTAATGTGTAGAAATTAATTTAATGTAATTTATAATTTAATATTAAAGTATTTATTTTAATTTTTTTTATATGTGAATTGCAGGGTGTTTGTTGTATGTCATTATTTCATTGGATATATAAGTTTAATGTTATCTAAAACATGCAATAATTAAATATTTTCTTCAAATTCACTGTCCGTCTCGCTCGCTGTCACTATGAGTTTGGGAGGGTGTGAGTGCATGCTGCAATCCCACAGCCGCTGGGCGCACTCGACGAGCCACGTTACTTCGCACTCACAGAACACTATCGTTAAATCAACACTATATACGATAGTGTTTGTTAACACTATCGTATTGAATTTCCATCTCTATCCTATTCCCCCAATGTACGTATGTGTTTCGGTAGTATCCTATCCCGAACCACTTTCCCAATCCTTTCTTTAAAAAAAATGTAATTAATACGGTAATAAGCTCTGTATCTCAATAATTTTCCAAGATAGTTTCACGTGCCACATTAAATTAAAATTATGGCTATATTTAATTAACTATTAAAAATCCACTTTCCAACTGGCATAGCATAGACACACCTATCCAACCTTCTTGGACAAGTAATAAAAATAACTACAACATAATGCACACAAATGGACTGATCTCACGATTGCAGGCGTGACCCAGTTTCTGTTGCATCGGCCTTGCGTCGGGTGAATCATAAGTTTATTCGTTGCTATGGGATTGATCCCGTTGCCTTGCGGTTGGTCTTAGAAACTTGTGCAGAATTAGACTTTAGAGAGTCTAAAAATCGCAAAGTATTGCACAAAACTTACTGGATTTTAGGGATATTTTGAAAAATTGTCCTTTGATACGTACGGGGTTGGCTTTAGAATAGCATCACCATATCGCTTCCCGTGGGTTATAAAAAGAGACTATCCGGTCGCGAAGCTGCTACCAGGAGCCCTGAGCAACTACACCACCTCCACAAGAGTGGACTCGCCAACACGCTTGGTCAGCGTGCCGTTTTCAGGCACGAGGCATCCGTCATACAGGAGTCAACGTGCATACACTGGTTACAATAGGACTGGTTATGTACTAATTGTGAACGACAATTGGGTGGGATACGTACTAATTGCAAACATCACAAATTCCAATTTCGAAAAAGCTTTGCTATTTATACTTTACTAGCAAAACCCCGCAGACGTTGTCCTGCCATAGAAGTTGATATGATGCAGCGCCATCTAGTGGCGAGTTATAACAAAGTCGATAGCTCGAAAATATTCTCCGTGCTCAAATACCTATGTATACCAATTTTCATGGCGATCGGTTGAACGGTATAGATGTTGATGTGCTGCAGAATAATTTGTGATTTTATATACAGAGGTAAATAAATATACACAGGCAGGACAACGTCTGCTGGGTTTTGCTAGTTTATTATATTTATAAGTCAAAACAAATCATGTTAACAGTAATTAATGTTAACTGTGGCCAGCTAATTCACCCAGATATCACTTTAACGATGCGCTCTGTTTTCTTAGTAACAGAAAATCATGTATCGGACAACAATATCTACTTTTGGCATTGTGAATCGGGTTACAATAACAAACGCTTACAATAATAATTATACGCCTTTGTTAAACTTTTATTTCTATTCTACGTTTCAGCACGTGTTATACTGGTCGTGGTCACGTGTTGACTTATCGGTGTAACACATGCTCAAACATTGTGCAGAAACAAAAGGTAAACAAGCCCCTGATTACTATTGTAAGCGTTTGGACCAGTAAAAAATGCAAGTCTAAGTTGGACAGTATCCACTGGTCACCAGGTAGACGGTCAGAGGATAAAAAAGTCAATATCAAATTCAGCAATATGAACAATTTCGTATCTATATGATATGAAATATTTTTTGATAAAAGTGGCTGCTGTGTTAGCTGTGTAAGGTAACATTTGATACAGAGCCCAATACATCAATTTTGGATTTTTTGTCTCTTTGTTTGAACGCGCATCATGCAAAAGCCGCTGGACGGATTTTAATGAAACTTGGCACAGTTATAACTTATACGGTAGGATAATATTTAGGGTACCTTTTATCCAGATTAATTATGAAGTTCCCACGGGAATCACAAGTTCACGCGAAAGAAGACGCAGGCACCGCTAGTTACTAAATATTAGGATTGTCCTGATTAATGAATTTATTTGTATTTACGCGTATCAACGTTATCTATAGGTACATATAATAAAATTGTAACAGGCCGATGTCTGTACATTATAGATATTGAGAAAAAACTAATATGGGGGGTCTTTATTAGAGCAACAGAGGAGAAAACAACAGTTTTTAGAAATTTTGTCTGTCTGTCTGTCTATATGTTTGTACACGCATCACGCAAAAACTACTGCATGGAATTGAATGCAGTTTTCATCGATGTATTGCTAGAGGTCTAACTTAAAATATAGGCTCCATTTTACCGCAGGAAAATATCTTATTCCGATTGCTTTAAATTTAATAAACCGAAGCGAATTGAGGGCGGGTCGCTAGTTTTAAAAATAAAAACAAACGAACTACTCTAAGAACGAAATTAAATTTATTGTTTTTTTTAAGTGCACGGGTAAAATCTATTTTCAAACGACCTAAATAACGTAGACATTTTTTGAGCATATAGACATTATTATCATACACTTTATTTTTTATTTTCTCTTAAAACAATGGCAATGATTTAGTGCCGCTACGGCCTTGACTTAGGCGTAATAATAATAAAATAAAATGTGTGCCATTATGGTTTATGGACATAATAGTAATAAATAATGTCGTTTATTGTATTGTAATTTTTATTTCTACACTAAATTTACAAATTTATTAATTGTTATCAGTCTAGAAAACTGGCACATTGCACATTGCGATTTTAACGTAACCGATGAAACAAAGGCAAAGGTTTAATGCCGATACAGCCTTGACACAGACGTAATAATAACAATAAAATGATCACTATTTGTAATTTTTTAAGATATAAATTTTTATTTCTACGATTACAAATTTATCTATTATATATTTTATACACATAATGAAATAGTAACGAACCAGTATTTAATATTTTTTGAAAAAAGTCGTCGATTGATGCGGAGACAAAAACCACATTTTTTTGAATTTTTGTCTGCAAAAGTGTCTTTTGGACGGATTTTAATGAAACGTAGACAGTTGTAGCTAATGTGCCCAGTTAACATTCAGGGTACTTTGTATCCAGATCCATTAGGGAGTCCCCACGGGCATCAAGCTAACTGAACACATTGTAACGTTTACTTACACGTACGGTAGTTTCTGAACTAAAATTACTTTATTAATTTATAAAGTATTATTATGTAATAGGGATGTTCCGAATAGCACAAAATCACTATTCGCGAATACAAATGTAAATACGAATAATTTGCCTCACTAATCGCGAACCTATTACGCACTAACTTGTAAAATTTGTAATTTTTGGTGCAATTTAAAATTAGTGCTACAAGATTTTTTTTTGGTTTGGTTTAATCTATTATAGATAGGTACCTATCTTAGTTTAAATTAAACCAACAAATCACTTACTAATTGAACTAAAAAAACAGCTATGTAACGGATATTCAAATGAACGTTTAATCTTATTATTTTTGTAGAAAACTTCTTTCACCTACTATCCACATTGGGCTGTTACTATTCGTTTAGGAAACGCGAATACGAACACTTATAAATTGACGAACATTCGCAAAAACGAATACGAATATTCGGAACATCCCTATCTGCTATGTATACGTACGCACAATGTCTGCGCATTTCATTGCTCGCCTATCGTTCTCGCAGGTATGCTGGTAGAAATCATTTGTGTGTACAATAAAGTATAAAAATAATAAAATAAAATAAATGTAACACGTATTATGGTGGCGACATTAATGTAAACATGTTGTGTATTTTCTCTGTATTTTTAATAATGATTTTTCTATTTATAACAGAACGTGTCGTTTTAAAGTGACGTAAACACGCCATGTTGTTCACATCGCGCAATTTTTTGTCTATAGAAATATCTTCGTTTTTATCTATAGATTGGAGGAAGCCCCTCTGATGTTTTTTTTTTTTTGTTCTATATATATATGGCAATGGTGCAATTAGCACATTCTGCCAGTGTCAAGTTTTCTTCGCAATAAACAATTTCAAAGTCTAAAACGTATCCTGTTAATGTGCAGTCCGGTCGAAGTAAGTCGGGAGTCGCTCAGTAAAGCGATAGTAGGATAACTGAGGACTGAAGAGGACTCCTTAAAAGCACGTTGAAAACGCAGTCCCACGTTTTTATTTGATTATCACAATCACAAACACCACGCATGAAAACCAGTTAGGAGTTTAATAAACTATCACTGTTAAACCACAAAACGTCTAATACATAATTTTTACAATAATCAAAGAAACGCTCAACTTCACTTTTCCGAGTTCACGCCCAAAAGCCTCTCTCGGATGATATCTAATGCTTCGCAAAAGAATAAAGCTGCGGTAAAATGGAGCCTATATTTTAAGTTAGACCTCTAGCAATACATCGGTGAAAACTGCATTCAATTCCATGCAGTAGTTTTTGCGTGATGCGTGTACAAACATACAGACAGACACAGACAAAATTTCTAAAAACTGTTGTTTTGGCTTCTGTTGCTCTAATAAAGAACCCCCATTTTAGTTTTTTTCAAAATCTATAATACATTTCCCATATTGTGAAACGGTTCTAAACTAGCCTACATTTCCAACTGATTGACCGTACAGTATCATATTCACCGTCACCAGCTCAAGTACATTGTCTCGTGCTTGAGTGAGGCCAACGCTACGCTGGTCAAGCGGGTTCTCTTTTAGAGGTGGTGTAATTTCTGACTCAGTCGCGTTTTACGACACCCGCGGAAAGAGACCGAGTGGTGTTATTTTAAATCCACATGACACCACACGGGAAATATGTATTATATTACATATCGTCCATTATTAAGTGTCTTAAATTTGAATTACAATTTTTTACGTGATACACAGAGTTTGCTATTAGCACTAGGACTATCCTAGCCCACCAGCACTAGGATAACCAGTACAGCGGCCGCCCACGTTGCGAATTAGACAAACAATTACAAATATCGATCGTAGGTTGATCGTTACAATCCTTATTTTAATCATAAATATTCAATTAAGTGATTAAAATATGTGAAACGAAATTATGTATTTCATGAAATATGGATTTGGCACGTTATCGCTGTTTAATAAGTATAAATTCTGTAGCTGTATGGTCGTGTTCAAAGCCATCTTGTAACAGTGTGCTTGACTTGGGGAACTGACAGATGTTTTAAGTCACAATGTTCGTTGAAAGCGGTAAAACGCTGCGCGAGAACAGACTTAACTTTAGGTCTCGATAAATTGTTTATTTTCGGAAAAATATTATGCAAACTATACAATTATTTAGTACTAGCTGTGCCCGCGACTTCGTACGCGTGGAATTTTAGTTTTCAAACTCTAAATGGAGATATCTTTTCTTCCCGTCAGCCGATTTCGATGAAACAAGGCCTATTCGAAGCGCCAAGCTAAGCTTAATTAACCTGTAGAAACCCCATGAAAATCCGTTCAGTAGTTTTGTAGATTATCGTGTTCGAACAGACAAACAGACAAAAAATTTCAAAATAGTCTTTTTGTATTCTGATACTCCTCCTTCGTCGCCCCCAATCAGTTTTTGGTAAATATATTCAATATACGATATATATTTTAATAGACGATATATATTTTCTTATATTTATTTTAAGAAACAGACAGACAAACAAAATAATAGTTTAACAACCGGGATGAAAAAAATAAATAATCCCTAGTTAAGATTTAAGTGAGATTAATAGAGTAAAATATTTTTATGCGTGTCTGTATGTATTGTCCGTTTCAATCCAATTTGTCTAAAATGCAAACAAACACGGCGGCTTGAACATGTCCCCAAGTACATCACTAGAGGGCTTTCAGGTCATAATCCACGACGCGGGCCCAGTGCCCCGTTGGTGGCTGCATATACTGCAGAAATTTATTTTTTATTTCTCGAGCATGTGCTCCTCACGAGTTTTCGCTGACGAGCTGGTGAGCAACTTCTTAAAAATCGGAATAAACACATGGTATACGGGCCGAGAATTTGAAATCACGACAACACGTATGTAAATTGATATTAAGGCTTATACTATTTTAAACAAAAAAATACATGTATATTCGATAACGACTTCGCAGTAGACTACCATCGAGTCCCCATCAAAAACAAGCGTCTCCTTGCCACGGTACTGCTAAATTATTCATGCAACCGACACAAGCGCAGGAGAACGTGTCAAATGTTACCAATTACCAATTATAATGGAGTCGACATCGAATAAACAATCGATACGAAGTTACTTTTTTTTTAATTTATGAAAATGTAACGAATGTATGGGCTCCGCGTTTTTTAATATTTTAAAAATCGAATGACTGCACAAGGCACAGACTGTCGACCCTGCACAGACAAAAACGTTTTAAGCATAGACTTTAAAATAAATTTAAGACGTAACGTCTCCTTTCAATGATGTGACGTACGGAAACTATGCCGAGTGAGTGTCGACTATGCCGATCACTTGCAATACAACTAATAGCAAAGACACTCGTACATTCGGCAGCCTGCTTCAGTTCATTGACACAACGTCTATACTTTTACATTTTATACTTTTTAGTCTATTGTTTTAAGGACCATACAATTATGACGCAATTGCGTTTGTACTTATGTCAGAAAGTATATAGCAGATTTCAAATTATTATGATATAGTCCCTATTAAAGTTGTGCAGACAATTGCTGTTGTGAACAGGATTCTGCAAGGTGGGCATCGCAAGCCCCCTGGTGTTGTAGGTGTCCACGGGCGGCGATGACCACTTATCATCATGTGGGCCGCCCGCTCGTCTGCTATCTATTTTATAAAAAAGACATACCTCTGTACCATGTGAAAAGTGAATAGAAAACTTAGAATAAAACTTACCTCCTGAGTCAACTCATCGCCAGTGTGATGCCCCTCATCAGACTCCAGTTTCATATCCGAAGCAACTGAAGACACATCCATCTCGCTCACTCCACTAGAACTAGCCGTAAAGCTGGTGCTTGCCCTCTCTCTCTTTATATCCAACACCAATTCCTCCTCAAACATTGGAGCCAACTCGTATACCTCAGCATCTAAAGGTGTGTTGTCGAGAAGGTATTGCTGCAAGTTCTCCTGCTTCACGTCCAAATCGAAGTCGTGTTTCATTTGCTCTTTTATTTCGAACAGCTCCTCGTAGTCTTGTAAATCTGATATGTTTTGATCGATTACAGAATCTGATTCTTTTATATCGAGTTTATCGGATTTCGCCGCGAAATACGGAACGAAATCGTCCATAGCGTTGTCGCTGTAAAGGTCATCATTATGCTCCGTTTTGACTCTGATATCGAGCTGCTCAGATTCCTCCGGCTCCTTTTTAATCTGCATGTTTGGATTTATCAAGAAATCATCGACATCAAAAGAGCGGGTCGCGATATCAGCGAAGAACTCCTCAGAATGGTTGCTCAAAAATCCGGGTGATAATGTAACTACAGCATCGATTTGTGGCTGTGCGTCGATATTTGATTCAGTCTCATCGGGATCCTCGGTCCGGTCCGGTAGAGGCACGTCCGATTGGCTGGTCTCGTCTTCGACCTTCACTTCTTGGGCCACATTATCGTCAGCCGACACGCCATCCTGCTCGTGCTCAGCTACCGACTGAACCGCCTGCGCCGGCGCGACTGTGTCAGTCGCAACGTTGTTAACTAAATATGTATGAAGTACTGGTTCCCTATTATTCCATATCCGGTCATTGTAGTCGATATAGCTGTTCCCGTATCGGCCCAGGGAATTTAGCTCCTCGAAAAGCTGCCGCTCGTAATTTATCAGAATGTTGTCGAGGGATTTTGGATGGACAAAGCGCGGACGAATCAGCGTCCGCGCTTCATGTTCAGAAGACCAATCGGATCCGTTGGAGATGTGTCCAGCGAGCAGCTGCTGCGTTTCCCTCTCCAGAAAATCTTCGGGATCCGCTTTGAGCAAGCTCAATACCAAAGCAAGGCGAAGCAATTCATCGCCATATAGCTTCTTCAACGCAATCATTTTTGTTCCGGTGAATAACTTTTGAAAGTAATATACAGTTATCAGTCTTATATTAATCGTTGAGCGCTAAAATACTGAGATCATGTGGTGGATTATTTAAAAAAGTAGATTGGCTAAAGTTTTTGAGTCCATAAATTTTTATTACTACACTTTTCTTCCTCGTTCCTCCTTTTGCGTTTATCGGGAGACATGTTTGTGTTTGTCAGTGCACAGCACAACCCCGACGCTTTGCTGAGCACATTTTGCACGAGAACATTGTCACTGAGTCACTAGTATAATAAAGTTTTTCACAGTTTTTTGGTATTCTGCCAGATTGCTCACCCCCGCTTCTTGTGAAATTATCTAAACTGGGACAAAAAGAATGGCCTTGGTTTAACTACAGCAGTCTGATAAAAAGCAACCCATGAAGTTGATTTGCTAGTGCCTACTTCTCACTACTTTCATTGATACTAATGATAACTTATAGTGAAGGTTCTTTTGTAAGGCAGTTCTATTAATTCGTTTAAATTGATTTGAATTGAACAGTATAAATTACCCACTTAAAACAAATGCGAAATTTGCATCGTGCCAAGGAACTTAATTGACCCGCAGTACTTAGAAATAGATTACAATAATTAATATTAATAAAGCTATGCTGATTTAATAACACATTAATACTGTACCTAGAGTTAACATTCCTAAGTTTATCTACCATTAACTAAATGTAAATTTAAAAAAAAAAGGCAAAATCAGTTATCGCACACGTAAAAATTTAATTTTCCGAAGGAAATTATCACAGCAAGTTTTTTAAAAATCGAATGTCATTTAATTTTCGCGCGGATTTTTCTCTCGAGAAAACAATAATAGTCTTTGTTTACGGTTACGTTCAGAAACATTTCACGGGCGCACGGGCGGGCGTATCGCGATCAACTGCGCTGCGAAGTTTTCAAAACGTAGTCGCGTCAGGCGAATGACCATTGAGTCACGGACCCGCGCATCTCGCCACATTAGTGTTGACAAACGCATGATGCGTTTCAAATGAGTTCTGAAGGCTCATGGCCACGGAAGATTATTAAGGAATTATCTCAAAAATATTCAAGGCACCTACTAAAATACAATGTAGGCTGACACAGTTAAGGAGTATCTACTATCTACAAATCTCTCGTCATTATCTATTAGGCAGATTTTTTATAGAATTCTACGCGTTTATTTGTTAGATTGTTAGAGGTTGTTTCTAGAAAGTTCACCAACACTTTTTCTTTCTTTTCTTATATGACATTAGCACATTGTGCCAGTATCAAGATTACTTCATATTTAACAATTATAGAGTCAAAACAATTCAAAACACATCTCGTCAACGTCCGGACCCGTCGAAATGATTTAGGAGCTGCTCAGTAAAGATATAGTAATTTTGCTGGGGACAATTGCCAGACTTGGGTAGCACACGAAAAATGCAGTCTTATGCCTGTTATTTGATTATCACAAACTTTACACATAAAAAACACTTTGAAGTTAAGTAAACAATCATTATTAAACCACAAAATACACATTGTTTTAATGATAATCAAAAAAAAAACTCTCGAAGTCCTGCCAAAAAGCCATCATCAACAATTTTAAAGGGATTTTGTACAACAGCAAAGAGGTACGAGTAAGTACGATTACAAGATGCAATCATGCAACGCGTATTTGTTAGCCTTTCGCGCCATTTTGAAGTTTGATCTCAAACAAACTCTCATCGTGAAAGACGTTATGACCTCTGTTGCCCTAAACATATAAAAGGTGAATTATCACATGTTCAAGGAGGTGCTCAAACGGAATGGGTACAGAGCGAGTGGAAGGCAACCAATGGGCAATCGGAGGGAAGAACATCCTGAGGTTAACAGACAGTCAGCATTTATGGCATACGTGAAAGGAGTGACGGACATAGTTGGAACAGTATTGAGAAGATACTCCATTAAGACTGTATATTAAACTCCGTCCTCTAAACTAACGGAAAATTTACGCACACCTAAGGATGTTATACCTTACAAACGATAGGTGACTATAACATAGACTGCAGCTGTGGTAGTTCCTATATAGGCCAAACTAAGCGGAGAGTTGCGGATAGGGTCAAGGAACACATCGCAGCTGTAAGAAACCGCCAAACTAGTAAATCAGCGATAGCCGAGCACATTCTCAACGCTGGAATTAATCACTGGATAGAACTCTGCACTACTAAAATCCTCTCCACCGAACGTCACTATCCCAGAATAGTAGGTGAAGCGATTGAAATTATGAATTAATATAAAAATTTCAATCGGGAAGATTGATATAAACTGTCGTCGACGTGGAAACCAGTGATTAACATTTTTAAACGGTTTAACATCGAATACGTCCGCGGACATTATTAGTGTAGTGTGTTCAGCCTTTTCAAATGTGGGTAGTTGATAAAACTGCTCGCAGCTCCCATCCTGAACTACCCACGTCTTCGGTAAACCCGTGACCACGGCTGGTGTAACCGGTGCCGAAACGTCGAGTAGGAAAGGTAAACAAATACATACCTTTATTATACGCGTTCAGACGCGATTAAGAATATAAACTGCGTAAGAACGAAGAGTCAACTAAAATTGGACGATAATTCTAGGTCATACAATAAACGATAATGATTATCAATTGAATTACAAAAATGACAGGATAATAAAGAATTTGTATCGATAAAACTGGCGTTAAGTAATTATTATGATAACGCCTTCAATTGCAAAATTACAGATTTGATTATATCAAAGTCCGAAATGATTCATATATATCTTGTTTAATATTCTAGTTCAGAACAAAAAGGAAGTATGTATATATAACTATTGTATTTTTTTTCTTTTCATATATGGCATTGCGCATTTCATATTAACACTGTGCCAGTTTAGAGTTATCTTGGTAATTAACATTTTTTAAGTCAAAAAAATTCAAAACGCATCTCGTCTTACCGTAGGAAGGTACGAGTCAATCAGTGAAGTACTGAGTACAGAAGAGTTAGGCTCTTTGGAAACTTTGGAACTTGCTTTTATTTGATTTACAATTTATAACAAACATTAACACAAAACAAAAAATGTAATACAAAAACTCGGACTTCCCTTCTCGAGTTCCCGCCAATAAGTCGTTTTGTAAAATTTAATTAGCATAAATACAGTCAAGAAACATGGAATCAAGCGATGACAAAAGACTTCAGATTTGATGGTCTTCCTTCGCCTCACTTTTTAAGAGCGCAACGATCTCGACTGCGTTGTGCCAAATTAAAAATGCAATGAACTTTCCTTTGCTTCTGTTTTTTGTTCGTCTTTGAGATGACATAAAGGCCATTTCCCCGCCATGGCGCGATTCCAAATTTAAAACACATGTACATGTCCAAATTGCACTGGCACCTGTCTGTCTTACAACATAAAGTGGTGGGGGATCTTCCCAATTTGGCCGTTGTGTGTTTGCTTCTGTGAATTTTGCGTCGTTATCACAAGTCCGAAATGGCGTCCTACTTTTAAAACGTAGAAAGAGAGAAGCGTAATTTCTGTAATCAAAATATTTCCTCGTAACAAATAATAAGGCCGGCACCACTAGACTCACGCTGTGAAGCCCCGCGAATGGTGAACGCGAGTGTAGTTTTCGCGGACTTGTCGAGCGTTCACGGCGTTTCCCGGCCGGAGTCGATAAGCTTTGTCCGCGTTAAAGGGTTCGCGGGCGCGTACCGCGAACGCTCTCTACATTCACGCGTCGTCCCCAGTGTGGAGCGAGAAGCAACTACGAGGAGATGTACGTCTTGCAAAACGAGTAACAACAGTTGGAGTAATGAATTATAATATAATTAAAGTATTTGGAATATTATCAAGATAAGAACCGATATTATGCGATGCAAAATATACGTTATACAAGAAAAATCACAATACCTGGGTTCGAATAAGGGTATTTCTGTAGATTTCAGAGCCCGGATTGGAATGAAAAACATTTCGAGTTATAGGAAACACATGAAGATGGTGAAGGATTTCATATATTCAAGAGTTGGTGCAGCTACTGGTGAAAAATTGTGATAGTAGAGAGGTGTTCTCGGGGCTTTTTTTCGGCTTGGCTAAATTCTTGCGGCCCTTCAATGGCCTTTCAAGAGTCACCGCACATGTGTGGTTTAAGGCGAGCGCAGGTGCTTAGCCAGTAGCAAAAAGTGTGTGTAGCAACGATCCTAAGGGCTCCTCTATTGGTAGACCCGCGGAAGGAATGGACCTCGGCTTAGGGCGTTGCTTTAGTAGGGTACCGCGGGATCGCGAGTCGGTGAGAAGCGCCCAGACAAGTGCCTATACCTGGTAAAAGTGTTGGCTGAAGGCAGGTGTGTTCACGGTGTAGTGAGCGCGATGTCCTCGTCTCCGCCGGCGGGGACGGTGTATATATGTAGCCTGTGAGTGCAGTGTGAGAACCGCATTGGCAGCAGTAATTTGGTCGTCGGTGTCGTCTAGGGCGCGCCGAGGATGACGGTAACGGGAGGATATTCCTATCGGGGACATAGGTTAGGATATGGCATCGGGAACATGGCAACTACTAGGGGGTTGGGATGGTGAGGCTCTGTCGTAGTAGCGTCGGACGGAGTCTTTAACGTATTTGGCGATGCCGGGAAATTCCAAGTCCTTGTGAAAGTACCATGGTGATGGGGCAGACACGACCTTACGCACGAATCTATTTAGGGGGCTTTCTCGGGGCACGTAGGTTCACGGCTTGAATTCTCGCCGCGGCTTCACGGCGTGAGTCTAGAGCCGGCTTAATAGCGAGATAGAATCAAAACAAATATATTTATAGATTAATAAAATTGTAGCGGTCAAGCTGTCTTTCTATCGGGCACCTTCCAAGGAATTGATGATGCAGTTGAAAGGTACACTCAGCTTCTTTATTTGCTAAAGTACAGTTTACAAAAGATGTGATATATTAATTGAATCCATACATACTTTGCCTCTTCGGCGCAAATTCTAATATTTTACTAATACTACGTATCTATATATATTTAACATTTGTCACAAAGGGTGTAACTTACCAGTGCCATACACGATATAAACGCCTCAAATTGTCAACCGTATACAATGGATACAAAGGATTCATTAAATTAACGATGTCAAATATTGTCATAAGTGACATTGTCAATTATCAAATTAATAGAAAATACATGTCAAATAATATTCAGTCAAATTCAGTTGATGTAAAAAGTGAAATATTATATGTAAGACAAATAATGTTGCTTAATATACATATACTCGAATTTATAAATGAATGTCAAAAGATAAAAAATAGTATAAAAGTACTTAATCGTTCAAAATTTATTATTATAATCGTTAAGATCATTATCGGGCGGCAGACGAGCGTACAGTCCACCTGATGGTCAGTGGACACTGTCCTCCGTGGACATCCGCGATACATGCCAACACCAGTCCAGAATGACAACCGTTGGCGCGGCCCCGGGCATGCGCTGCCTACATTTTGAGATGTTATCATTTAAATCGGGCGATTTAAATGATGTGGTGTGTCCGGTACATTTTTGATTATAGTTTGAAAGTCAGACGAAAAACTTTTTGTATTAGGATTTTAATTATTATTAAAAGAAATAAACTGAAGTTTTTTTTCTTCATATATGGCAACGGTGCAATTAGCACATTCTGCCCGTGTCAATTTTTTTCGTGACTAACAATTTCAAAGTCTAAACGTATCCTGTCAATGTCCAGTTCCCTACGAAGTAAGTCAGGAGTCGCTTAGTAAAACTATAGTAGGTTTACTGATAGACACGAAAAATGCAGTCCTGTTTTAATTTTATTATCAGCATCACAAACAGCACGCACGAAAAACACTGAAGTTTACTAAACTATCATTATTAAACCACAAAACGACTAATACACAATTTTTACAATAATCGAACACAAACTCAACTTCACTTCTCGAGTTCCCGTCAAAAAGTGATTGTCCAGAGTTGGACCTTTGTTTAGTTTTTTATTTTTTTTTATTAAAAGCCGGTTGCATAATCCAGCAGTTTAAGAAAAAAAAAAAAGCTAGTTACGGTTACACTGTTGATCTTTGCGATATTTATACAAACACTCCAGGGCAATCATGTTGGTCTAATTGTGTTCTAAATATATTCACTGGCACTCGAATGCTTCAATTCACGTGTGGTTTGAAAATTGAACATTCTTATTACGTAGTAAGGTACTTAATTTACAAAATTGACTTTTCAATGAACCCTCTCCACATCTCCTTCACGAAGTTGCCAACCAGGTTTCTTTGATAAGACCGTATGTTGTGTAAATCTAGTCTAATCACATATCGCTGTATAGTGTCTATGTATAATATACAGTTGCGTGCATTTGATGGCAACCATTCAAAGTAAATATGAACAGACTAATTTTTCACGAGTAGTCAATTTATAACGACAAATATTTATAAGCTTGTTACATAGTGGCAACCCTTATTTTGTAATCGTTATAAGTAAAGTAAATACGTTTAGTTAGTAGATACATTAGTACATAATTAGTAAATGAGTTAACACTTATTTTGTAATAGTTATAAGTAAAGTAAATATGTTTAGTTAGTAGGTACATTAGTACATAATTACTAAATGAGTTGTTCCTTATCCCTTCCTACACACCGACCCGATATATACACCCGTTCCCCGAAAACCCGAGCAGTCGATCCAGCATCCTCCTACATTCAAAATATTGTTGTAAATTAATATTAAGAAGTAATAAATAGTTTGTTGTTTTTAAAAAGCAAGTTTTCATCACTACCACGTAACAAGCTGTTGCACGTCTCTTGTCTCTTTCTAACCACGTGCCACACTGTAGTATATTATTAATTTATACACCGACATTAGACATTTAATTTATTTGTTTATATGTCACATTATTTAAGATAATGGACCTTATTGTCTTAGCCTTAATAAAATTAATTAAAACAACACCTAAATAAATAAATACTTATAAATTTATAAATCTTATAAATTGCTGCCGAGCTTCAGCGATGTTTGCTGAAGCGACTGTTGATGGCTTCTTTGTCATAATGGGCAAACGTTGTATTCGACTGCTGGCGCGAATCGGAGCAGCCACGTGCGAGAGTCCAATGCAGCACCGACGGACACGACTGCACGCTAGCCGATACATGTATGCAGGGTTGGGTTGTCGCATCCATAATCTTATTTTATGACAATTTAGTACTTTGTCTTTGGTCTAATCACTTTTTATTTTTAAACGTATTACTTTTATAAACGCATAGTATGGCCGCCGGCATCCTCTGAGCAAGTTTCTTTCGTCTTTAATTTTTTTTAAATATTGGTTTGTATCCCGCTGCACGTACGATAAAATTTACTGTTTTGTATTGGAACATGAAGGCCGTATTACCCGTTTATGATTTTTGTAACATTAATAATGTGACTGTTTCCAAAATAAAGTAAAGTAAAATAAATAAATTACTAAATACGACTAGGTTAAGATTTATGGTTACTAGGTAACACATATCATGGACATTTTGTCTGAAAATACAAATTATTATAAGTCAGATCTTAGAGCGCAACTCGAAAGATAGCGCATCCGGGAGCGTGCCGTTTGCCAGTCTGGACTGATGTTGGTGTGTATCGCGAATGTCCACGGGCTACAGTGTCCACGTACCACCAAGTGGACTGTCTATAGACTATAAATTTCTATTAAAAAAAAAATATAAAAGAAAAAAAAGTATGAAAAACTATAAATTTAGAATAATAAATGTTCCCATGTAAATAATTTCTAATTATGTTGGCCAAACTCTATATAGCAATGCATCGACATTTTAAGCCTCAAGTAATCTAATTCCCAGAAAATCCACGAAACCTAGCCGAATATTTTATGTAAAACTGTTTCCCATTGACTTGTATCTATTTACATTTGAAAATAGACACGTAAACTTCGCGCCCGAAAGTAATACACATCGGCTATGATCGGCTAGCTTCGGTTTTGTGGAGCGTAGTCTCTGTAGTGTGCCTGTATGACGACTGACAAGTCAGACAAAACGCTCTACAAAACCAAAGCTAGCCGATAGTCTCTGTCTAAAGGCCGACGTGTATTACTTTCGGCCGGGAAGTGTATGCGTCTATTCTTAAATGTAAATAGATACAAGTCAAGGAACAGTTTTACGTAAAATATTCGGCTTCCGAATGGTGCTGTCATCTTGCTACCAACCTTGAACTCTGAGCGGTCGTTGACGAAATAAACAACTTTGGCACGATGACGTAAATATGGAGGGAAATCGGTGTGATTTTTCTCGTTATAAGTGGCTTCGGCTTGTAGTTTTTGTCCTAGCACGGCTGCCAAAAATGTATCTATATTTTCTGGTATGCCTGTAACGCATGTTTCAATTACCTTTGAAGTAAAACTTTGGTAAGAAAACGAAAACAATTTCTAAGATATTTCTAAAGCCTAAGTTATTTTTTGAAATGGTGCAATTAGTATATTTTTTTGCGTGTGTCAAATTTTTTTCGTTACAGTTAAAACAATTTTATATGACACATTTCGTCAATGTCTAGAGACACGTCGAATGAAGTCAGGAAGTCAGGTGTAGTGATAGAACTGAGCGACTCCTTGGAAGCACGCCATATCCAGTCTCATGATTTTATTTGATTATCACAAGTGTTTCTGTTATGCGCAAACACTAGGCACTTTGAACCACAAAATCCACAATACACGATTTTTACATTAACCAAACAAACTTAACAATCACTTCTCGAGTTACGGCCAAAAACTAAAAAAAAATCATGCAGTCTCAAAGGCAATGACAATAGCATCATACAGACTTGACAAACATTTTTATTGCAATTTTTATTTTTATTGTTTATTACAAAAACCAATACTATTATCGCGTTAATTCCCGAAGTGATACTTTTTTGGATTATCGTTCGCCATCTTTAAAAACGAGTGGGTATTTTAACATTGACAGATCTCTAAATGGCGTTGAACCTTGTACTGCATTATTAGCTCATGGCCTACAAAGGACAACATATTACAAATTAATTGTATAGATAAGATTACATACGTATATACATATGTAGTATTGTATCAGCTTATAACGTCCCACTGCAGGGCACAGGCCTCCCCTAGTAAATCACTGGGGGGTTTTGGACCGCAATTCACCACGTGGGCCCAGTGCGTAATGGTGGATGACATACTCCAGTTTTTTGTCATTTCTGGTGCATGCAGGTTTGCTCACGATGTTTCCCTCACCGTCGAGATAGTTACAATTTTTTAAAATCTGTATTTAAGTAGAACTTGTGTGGTACGGGTCGAGGATTTGAACTCACGATCACACGAATGTGAGTTGAGTATAGATACCCCTACGCTATCAGCGCTATGGAAATAGGTAATATAGAAATGGATTTTTTTTCTATTGGTTTTTATTTACCAACGGATATCTATGTATATAAACATTTTTAAATGAAAAAACTAGTCTATGATCAGAAAAACCTATTTTACCTCATATTTTACCCCGTACTAAGTGCTCCGACTGAATATCTGATTATTTTATAACTTTCCACAAAAAATATAGTACGGTCGGCCAAGAAAGTGGTTTATCACCGTTAACTAAGGTTTAACAGTCCGTTGTACGTCACAGAACGATAAGGGCTATTTTCGTATGCAAGAACAATCTGACATTTATTGTAGCTGTCTTTATAATTTATTGTAAAGATGTCAGTCATCATTTCTATGTGCATCTCTTTCAGTATTAGAATTCAATTTCAAAGTTCAACCTTAGCGATATTTTCAATAGATAGAATATTCTTTAAAAACAACTGGTGAACCACTTTGTTAGCCGACCGTACCTAATTACTATACTTCCTGAACGAATAAGAAAAGTTGTGACAGATGACAACCTAAATGTATAAATAAAAGATTTCCCTTGAAATCGTGCAGATGGCAACATAAATTGTACGGTAAGAAGCGAGTGGCAACATGACAAGCCTTTTATGGTGTTCGACCGCCATAAAAATTCTATTATGCCACGACCTGAATTGCTAGCAAATAGTTTGAACTAACACAGAGTAATGTCAAGTGCTTTTTTCACATGGTCAAAGGACTACGTCCTTTTTGAGTTTTATTTTTCTTTTCATATATGGGAATAATGCAATTAGCACATTCTGCCAGTGTCAAGTTTTCTTCGTAATTAACAATTTCGAAGTCTAAAACGTATCCTGTCAATGTCCTGTCGCGTCGAAGTAAGTCTGGAGTCACTCAGTAAAGTTAGAAGTCAGTGAGAACAGAAGAGGACTACTTGGAAGCACACGAAAAACGCAGTCCCATGTTTTTATTTGTTTATCACAAATATTGCTCACAAAAACACTTTACAAACTATCACTATGAAACCACAAAACGCACATTACACATTTTTTATAATAATTAAAATAAAAACTCCAGTTCACTTCTCGTACTCCCGCCAAAAATACCTAGATTATCCGACATGGAAATTACTTGCCTAACAACAGAACAGACTACAAAATTCAAATAATTAATATTTAGGTACATTGTGCATAAACAAATTAACATGTCTCCTAGTGCCTAGTGGAAACCTTGCATAAATTTTATCCAGAGGACAGTGGAAACGTCATCACATGACAACAAATATAATCGTGTGAATTCATGAAATGTCGCGGAATTTAGGTTTTCACGTGCATGTCTCCGGCGCCTTGGTGGGTTATTTCGGGAACGCCACGCCATCTTTTCTTTGTTTGAGTGGAGTTGTTGAAAGACATTTTTAAATTTTAAAGTATTGCACCCACCACTCTTACTAAAAAAAAAAGTAATGTAATTATGAATTAAGTATATGAAAGATTTAATCTTGGTACTTCTTTGGCGGGAACTCGAGAAGCGTAGTCGAGTATTTATTTGATTATTTATTATAAAAAATAAATTTAATTAATTGTTTAATTTAATTTAATTTAATAAATTTAATTGTTTTGTGGTTTAATTAATAGTTTATAAAACTTCAAAGTGTGATAATCAAATCAAATCTTAAGACTTTGTTTCTAGTATGCTTCCAAAGAGTCCCAACTCTTCTGCACTCAGTAAATATCATTTTCCTGAGGGACTCCCGCCTTACTTAGACGGTACTGGAGATTGACCAGTTGCTATACGAAGAAAACTCGACACTGAGACAATGCGCTATTGCCAGAAAAGAATCAGAACTGAAAGTACATTATAGTCGGAATTATAATTCGATTCCACATTTGACATTAGCTACTGTCATTTTGTAAAATAATGATACCACATATAATAGTGTAGTGATGAACACAAAAATCGATAAACAATCGCGATTTATGTTTATGTAATCATAATATTGGTGTGCCAATTAAAGACTAAATTATTGTTTTTTATTTAAATAAATACATAATTATTCATAACAATTATTTATTAATTAGTAACCGCTGCTTTATTTTATAAAAAGTTAATATTTTTGTTTTTTTTTTATATTAAAAACAAAACTTATAATAAAAGAGCCTAGATAGTTTTCTGTATTGGCAACCCGTGCGCGCTCGTGCAGCTATCGCCGTTTTGTTTATCTTGTCATTCGGCTTCATTCTCCTAGTCTGACTGCACGAATATCTCGTTTCATTGCGAATCGATATTTTGTTATTTTGTTGGGTTTTTGTTAAAGTTTTGTTACGTTGTGTTTGTTGTTACGTTTATAGTTTTTTGTGAACTTTGAGTGAATCTATTTGTTTTGGTTTTCCATCAAAATGGATCCTCCGCCAAGTACATCACAAAAAGACGTGGATGTTTTCTTGTCTCCAAGAAAAAAACGTCCACGAAAAGCTTTCACTGTTACTGAAAAAGTAATGATCCGCAACGCATATAAGTACGTGAAAAATGAAACTTCTGCGCAATTGGAGGCCTTTGAAGTTGTGGAAGAAAATGAATGTATGAACAAAGTTGCTCACATATTGGGAATAACCTCACGCTCTGTTTGTAACGTTTTGAAGGAAGTAAATAAAGGTGCGCCGCCAACTCCCCCTAAAAAAACTGGACCAAAGCGAAGTTTCATAGATAAAATTGATGAATTTACATTCTCCGCAATACGACGAATAGTTCATCAGTTCTTTTACCGAAATGAACCTCCAACCATTGCAAAGGTTAGTCAATCAGTCAGACAGTATTATTTTATACCTACATCTTTTATATATAAGTAATGATTCCAAACTATTATAAAATTTACTATTTCAGATTTTACAAGTGATGAACGATGATCCAGAAATGCCCAAGGTTTCCAAAGACACCCTCAGAAAAATTTTGAAGCATCTTAATTTTAAATTTGTTGCACGGTCACGCAAGAGCACACTTATTGATCGAAATGATATAATAACATGGCGCCAGCGTTACTTGCGATCTATATGTCAGTTTCGACGAGAAGGGAGACATATATATTATCAAGATGAAACTTGGGTTAACGCAGGTAAGGCTAACATTTTGAATTAATATACATTTACATTAAATTTAATAGTAATATTGAATGTTCATGTACTATATGTGATTTAAGGTCATACTGTAAAAAAAACTTGGGTGGACAAGCAAGTCACATCATCTCGGCAAGCGTTTTTGGAGGGACTGACCACTGGATTAAAAAACCCATCTGGAAAAGGCAAACGTCTCATAATTAGCCATATAGGTAGTGAAGAAGGCTTCCTGGAAGAGGGGCTCATGATTTTTGAAGCAAAGAAAAATTGTGAAGATTACCACGATGAGATGAATGCAGTTTGTTTTGAGGAGTGGTTCGCTGGAGTCTTACCAAAATTAAGACCAAACTCAATTGTGGTGATGGATAATGCACCTTACCACTCCCGAAAATTGGAAACGGCACCAAAAATGAGCTGGAAAAAAGCTGCCATTCAAGACTGGCTTTTAAATAAAAATATTCATTACGAACCAGATATGGTTAAAGCTACGCTTTTAGAACTGATTCCACATAACGAGTCTTTTAATAAGTACGCTGTAGACGAAATGGCAGCACAACATGGGATCACGGTTTTAAGACTGCCCCCTTACCATTGCGAGCTGAACCCTATCGAATTGATATGGGCTCAGGTAAAGGGGCATGTAGCTCAAAATAATAAAACCTTCAAATTGACAGACGTGAGAAATTTATTTGAGGAAGGCATTCAAAAAATTACGGCCACCGAATGGTCTAAATGCGTATCCCATGTTGTCAAAGAAGAGGAAAAAATGAGTAGGCTAGATATGTTAATTGACAATATCACAGACACATTTATAATAAATGTTACAGAAAGTGACAGCGATAGCGATAGCGATGACGGCGACGATTTATAAAATAAAATATTACCATAATACATCTATTTGTTTTATTTCTCATGTTCCTTCATGATCACATTTATTTATTTATTTCACACACAATTATTAAAGAAAACTCTCAGATCCGTAATAAAATTAATCGTCATAACTAAATTATCCGTTCACAAATATTTAATTTCCTGATATACTTAGTTTACGAGAATAAAATTATAAACGAGAAGAATCGATCCGGAAATATTCCATTTCCGTATCGAATAATTTCGCAACGTTACTATTTAGTACTTGTCATAACGTTGCAACACTGAAATTGTCAAATCTGGAATCGAATTAAAATTCCGACTATAGTTCTACAACTTTATACTTGTCGTTGGCGGGACCTATTCGCCTGTTGAAAACAGGGATGAGTTTTTTCTATGAACGAAAGGCGGCAGACGAGCATACAGTCCACCTGATGGTAAGTGGATACTGTCGCCCATAGACATCCGCGATACATGCCAACATTAGTCCAAATTGACAAACGTTGGCACGGCCCCGGATGCGCTGCCTACCTTTAGAGATATAGGAATGGATTTGGAGAAAGGGTTGGGAAAATGGGGAGGGATAGGATGGGAACGAGCTCTGGCACATCTCACTTACCACCGAAATACGTACGTGCATTAGGGAAATAAGATAAAGTGGGAAATGCAGTACATTTCAAGGGTAGTCTTCTGTGAGAGAGGGGTAACGTGGCCAGTCCAGCGCGCACAGCAGCTGTTGGATTGCAGCGTGCACTTTCCCCCTCAAATCATGTGATTTAAATCGTGATAAATCAAGTGTTTTCTTTTATTTTATTAATCAATTATAAAGTCGAGAAGGAGGCAAAAATCACTGGATTACAATAGAAAAATGATACAAATATGAATTAAAAATAAAATAAGTCTTTTCCGTTATTCGTCATATTGTTATGTATATCCAAATATGATCCAAATCTCTCTCTTTCGTCCTACAGACATTGTCACATCCAAAACTAGTATTTATTTGTATTGGAAACAAAACAAAACAAAATTACAAATGACAGCTGATGCGACAGGACTCAGTGTTACCAGCCGCCCAACTTGATTTACCCACTTTAAAGCAGAAATGTAGCCTATGTTAAAAAAAATGACTTTTTGACAACAAAATCTGATGAAAATAAAAATATTACTCTTATTAACCCTGGTTGAAAATGTTAATAATAAGCTGCAAAGGTCTTTGTTCGAACACCCAGTTGTTATTAGTCAATCGAGCATATACTTGTAAGTTGTATAGATAGGTATCAGACATATAAACTGTAAGTATATTTTTTATTTATGCAAAAATCGCAACGAACTCATCCAGAACGTTAACTCGACACCTACACGTAAAATTCGTCATCTGTACCAGTACAGTCGGCCACGTAATGTTCTTAAATTTTAATTAAACGTGGGCTCAAATGAGAATCATAACTTAATTGTTACTGGCCGCAACATTGTTGTAAATACGAGTGTATGTCAATTTATAACGTTTGTATGCTCAAACTTGTCATAATTAGAGGGCTTAAATCCGGTCCCAAAAATAACATAAAACTGATGTTTAAAAAATGTATGTACGTGTATATTACAGATTTATATTATGTATATATACATAATATAATAATAGTATTATTGTATTGTATACTAGTGGTAAGAGGAAAATTGCTTATGACGTGTTTTGACGTTTCATATCGTGGACTGCCTCCTTTTCATGGAGGCAGGGGGCTCAATTCGGAACAATTTTACCATTTGGACTCATTGGATGCACACGAAAAACAGTTTAATGCTTTCATTCGATTATCACAAACATTACGCACTTTGGGAGTTTAAACTAACTTATCCCTATTAAACCACAAAACACGCACACAATGTTTTTAATAATCAAACAAAAAGTGGATTTCGCTTCTCGAGTCTCGACGAAAAGTCCCGGCAGATAAGTTGCCAGTTTTGTGGAAGTTTAACACCAACTTATTGTGCCGATTGTACATTATTACTGTGATGCCATCATCAATAAATTAGTTTCGCTTAGGTGTACGACCCGCCGTTCAATTGGTGAGTCAACCTCCACCTTTGTTTACTTCGTTCTTAAATACAATTACATTCTTATGAAATTTTGTTTCCGGCCAGTACATGATTCTTTCATATCTGTTACAGGACACAATCGACACGGTAGATGTGCCCTTAAAAGGAGACCTTGTACTGAAAAATGTGATTTGGGACGCACTTCGGCCTGGTAGCCATAAAGAAATTCAATAGTAGTAGCTGGATGCTTTGCCATAAGGCCATGTATCGGGAAACGTAACGTGGTACGCCCTGGCCAGGTGGACTGATGCCTTAAAAATGTCCTCAGTTGCGACTAGATGAAAAGAGAGGAAGATCGTATGTGGTGGAAAGCCTTGAGAGAGGCCAATATCCAACAGTGGATATTGAATAATGAATAATGAAACAGTGACGAAATAAAACATACCTACCGTTTTATTTAAGTAAGATAAAACTGATGAAAATTAAACAACAGAATAATAATTAGCACGCCATATCTACAAGTTTACATAAAATGAATAAAGTTACCATAGATTAGATAATGGAAACTACAAACATTTACCGCGCGTTCTTTTTTTTTAAACATTCAGTATTTTTAGGCGATACATCAAAGTCTAGGACGTACCGATGCCGTTGACCGATTGATTGTACGACATTGAACGGGCAAGGACGTTCTATTTTCAAATTTATGAAAAAAAATACTAAATAGCAATTTATGTCGGCCCGTCAGAACTGCGGAGGCGCTAAAATATTCGCGAAAACATTTTTCTTCTGAGAAAGATAAATAAATAATCAAAACCAGACAAAACAGTTTTGGATCTACTGTCCATATTTGAATGATAAAAGTACAGGATCTACTTCATAATTACACTGCTGCTACCACAAGCGCTGAGGAACCACACCACCTCTAAAAAAGTGGACTCGCCAACCCGCTTAGTCAGTGTTAGGGCGTTTTAATGCTATATGTACATCTCTCATGCAGAAGTCAATGTGCATGAGGAGGCCAGCCCATTTCTAGCAGTGGATACTATAAGGGTGTTTGATGATCATCATCATGGAAGTCTAAAAATATTGTAATAATAGAGAACTGACAAGACTCAGTATGTACTTAAAAGTATAAAGTAGTAGAGCCTTAAACATTTACTCAAACTCAATTACTCCTAGGACTTTTTGGTGGAAGTTCCAGAAGTGAAGTTGAGTTTTTATTTGATAAATAATTAAACAAAATGTTCATTGTGGGTTTATAGTGAGTTTATTAAACTTCAAAGTGTCAAATAATCATAGAACCATAAGCTTATTTCTGGTGCTTCAAGGAGTCATGTCCTTGGTAAACCTACTATCATTGGCACAAAGCGTTAATTGCGCTCCTGCCATATAAGGTGTAAGTGTCGTAAGAGGCGACTAAGGGATAACAAAGCCGCTACCACAAGGGCTGAGGAACTGCACCACAAAGAGTGGACTCGCAAACCTGCTTGGCAAGTGTGGCATTCACAGGCCATATATCCCTTACGCACAAGTCAATGTACATGTGGAAGCCCATGTCCTGCAGTAGATACTGAAAGGGCGGATTGCATTGCATTTAGAAAAAGAAAAAAGAAGAATTTCTCAAAGATAAAGTGATTAACTTTCAATCTAATTGATTTGATATTTTGATTAATATTTCATATAAAAAATCCTCAGTATCCTAATTAATTGATTAAATACAACACTACTTTCTACACTTTTAGTGAGATAATAAATGCAGTAATTATAAAAATATAATTACTTTCAAACATAGTGCGCCAGCCGCAGTGCATTAAAATAACTACTCTCTCTGCATTATGCGTCGAGGTCGACACGTGTCCGCCGATCTAGTGCATCACACGTGTATAAGTAAGACAATGTATTTTTGTCCTTTACATACAAAGGACCTAGGAACTAGGTCAAAACTATTTAAAAAAAATGTATCCACAAATCCACACTGGGCAAGCATGGTGAATTATTGCTCGAAACTCTAAATAATATTTCTTAGGAAGTGCTTTTAGGGATTAGAGAGGTAGTGATTTCCTCTCAGATTCTTTTTATATTGTAAAATGGATCTGAATGTATATTTTTTTTATGCGACGCGATGCGACAAGCCCTTTCAGTATCCACTGCTGGATATGGGCATTGTCATGTGCATGAGGGATATATGGCCTCTTTTGATAATAATTATTTATTTTCTTATTTCTTTGGATCTTTTTATTTATACTGGAGGACTCTCAGATTGTTTGTTTTAATATTATATATTGTGTGATTTAGAATTTGCTGTTTGTATTTCACAATTTGATTTTTATTCTCGAGTTTTACGGTAAGAATGTTAAGGTTGTGGTATCCGGCCAGGTGGACAGACAACTTGAAAAAGTTCACTGATGGTGACTGGATGAGAAGAGCCAAAGATTTTGTATGGTGGTGAGCCACCAGAGATGCCTATATCCAGCAGTGGAGGATCATACACCGATGGTATGGTATGCTGTAAGCATTTGTTAGTAATATACTATGGGGCATCAACCATCAACAGAGTGTTTTAGATTGAAATCCTTGAAGAATTTTCAGGTTTGAGTTGGAAGATGTGTCCCGAGAAAGAGAAATGACAACTTTTTACAGAATCATCATTCTATTTGGAGTACCTACATAAAGTTCTGCTTTTAGGGTAAATGGAAAACATATTTAAACTAACAATCTGCATTAAAATGTTCTTTAGTTATTTTTAGGTCAGAAATTAAATAATTAAGATGCTATTTTAATATTAAGTTCCCTATTAAAAGAAGTTAATTTTAAAAAATTGATTCAAAATCAATAAATATCCATTTCAGTACTTTGGTTCATATTCTAATCTAATGTTTATTTTCATTTGAACTATGGATACTGCAAGGTTAAAACTATAATAGGTATATAATTTAGGTATCCTATAGGTATCCTATCAGGTCTTTTCTTTTCATCCTAGTATTATAAACATATATCTAAATAACAATGTTAATATAATTAAAATGAATATATTGATACCTACATTTTAATAATATAATGAAGCTTTATCTAACTAAATGTAGAATCTTAGGTTTAATGTCTATTCTTTCATACAGAAAAGATTTGTCAGATATCTTTAATACAAAACTGAACATCATAGCATGAACTACATCTCAGTGTAAACAGCATCACAATCTAACATTGAAAATGTGAAGAACTATTGCTGATATTACCTACCTAATGATTATAGCAAACAGGTCTATTGATTTGCCTTCACTCCTAGGTAATATCTGTAAATGTGCCTAAATTATTATTTAGAAGTCATATTTTTTTGCACATCCCAACTTGTAGGTAGTACTATCGGAAAATGCGTTCTTTTGTGCTCTGTAAGCAATCTTTAAACCTTGATTTGTTTCATACCAAGCCAAATGAAGTAAGAAATTTACTTTCAATTCGGGTTTTTCTGTTTTCCACCTCTCTAGAATACCTTTCAATAATCAATATTTTTTGTTTCCTTATTTTTCCTTACTCTTGTCTGCATTATATAACCATCTGTGAAAATTTATTAGCTTTTAGTTGCCTTCCATGTAAACAAATAAATAAAATGAACAAAGGATGTAGGTAGGTAATCTGTAAGACAGAATCTAATGGAAATTACTGATAAGATAATGACCTAAGAAAAACTTAAACAAAGACTCCTTTAAAAAGAACCTTTTCACTTGTTTCTTGAATAAAACCTTTGCATAAATCCAAACCAAGCAATAATAAAAGTTCTTATAAAAACATAAGTGACGCATTGACACAAGGTTGTATTCAGCCAAAGAGGTTAAGTTTTTTGTTTTCATAGTATTGCAGACTGCTGTAGTAGGTATTACCAACGTGAAGCACTCTACTCCGTTACCTTAACGGAAGATATTCACAAAAAGAGGTAAAAGTGAAGGAAAAACAGCAAGTTTTACTGTTTCTAGCGACCCGCACTACACTTGACACAAGTTAACGTTTAAATACACTGAAATCCAAGGCACAAGTCTCACCGTTATTAAGGCAAATACAGTTTTTTACGTATTATAACACTATTATATAGAATTTCACAATCATTCTAAGTTTAACGCAAAACAGGCAATATAACACGAACATACGATAGTGTAATTGGTTTGCGACTGACTTCCGATCGAAGAACTTGAACAGTTGACACGTCATGCTGACATATAGAAAGGAACAGCGCTATAGATTAAAGCGAAACATGCGATTCTTTAAGTGGCTATAAGCCGACTGAATACAGTAGATTATTAACCTTTACTTTGTAGTACGTGCGAAAGATAGTGTGTAATTTGTTATGATAAATCTCAGATTCTGATTATTATTAATAATTTTGTATCATGCATGCATTGATATGCCGATCGTTGATTGGCGAGGTTAAAAGTCCATTATAATGAACATTTAACTAATTATTTTCCTTTCAACAAAAATCATAAACACATTTGTATTTACGTCGCCATCTAGTGTTGCGTAACTTGAAAAAAAGTATACACTGCTACTTCTCACAAGATGACACTACACTCGTTAAAAAAATATTGCCCAATATATTATTGTAGTCGTAACAATATTGTGTTTAAATTATCGCGGGTATATGGTGAAGGCCAAGGTCTGTTAACATACTCAAGTGGACACAAGCCCTTATCTAATAATCTCTATTATTGATTGAAAACTATTGAAGACACGAGAATCAAATGATTTTCTATACATATAATAAAATTGTAACAGGCCGATGTCTGTACATTATAGATATTGAAAAAAAACTAACATAGGGGGGGGGGGTCTTTATTAGAGCAACAGAAGCCAAAACAACAGTTTTTAGAAATTTTGTCTGTCTGTCTGTTTGTACACGCATCACGCAAAAACTACTGCATGGAATTGAATGCAGTTTTCACCGATGTATTGCTAGAGGTCTAACTTAAACCATAAGCTCCATTTTACCGCAGGAAAACATCTTATTCCGATTGTTTTAAATTTACTCAACCGAAGCGAAGTGAGGGCGGGTCGCTAGTTATAAATATAGGAACAATTGGTATAGAAGAATAAATCAATGACCATAGAAACATAAAATTCTAAAAATAGAGTACTAAACTTTTGTGTCGTGTTATTTCTATCCCGTGGGTGTGGTACGATTAGCGGTTTAATAAAGCGGCTACCACAAACACCGAGGAAGTATACCACCATTACCATCTTTAAAAGTGGGGACTCGCTTGGCCAGCGTGGCGTTTTTAGACCATACATCCCTCATGGACAATACAATGTGCACGACGAGTGTCCACCAGTTGATACAGGTACTGTAAGGGCTGTTTGCAGACTTATATAGTCCGATAAGAATTCGTATCTAATTTCTATTACCTAGTTAGATACGAATTAGATACGATACGAATAACAAATGCGATAATATAGGTAGATAATACCTACCTATATTGTCGCATTTGTTATCTAAGAATTATTATCACTCATGAAAAATGATCTATCCACCTCTTTTTAACTATCGCATTAGGTACTAACTGACGACTATGGAGAATAGATATCTACCATAGCCACTGTATAAAGCTATTTATTAGCGCAAGTGTGTTTATTTCGCTGTATCGCCATACTCGTTTGAAGTAGTTTAAATAAGGAAAAACAATGCTTGTTATATAAGTACTTATATTGATGTTATTTTAACTGTGACTTTTGTAAATTTAGACGTAATAAATATACAGTGTGACACTTATAGTTTCTTCTGCTTCGTTTCTTATATGGCAATAGCACAATTGCCGTATTGTGCCAGTGTCAAGTTTTCTTCGTAATTAAAAACTCAATGTCCAGTTCCGTCGAAGTAAGTTAGGAGTCCCTCAGTAAATTGATTTACTGAGGACAAGACTTGGACTCCTTGGAAAAAGGCGCACGAAAACAGCAGTCTTATAAATACTTATATACAAACATTACGCGCAATACACAATTTTTACAATAGTCTTATAGAAACTAGGTACCTTTACTCCACGGGTTCACGCAAAAAGTTAAAAAAAAAAACTTAAGAAGATGTTAATCTTCATAACCTTCAAAGTTAATTGTATTATTAATAAAACAAATAATTATAAGACGCCATAAATAATCGTGCTACGACGTAATATTAATAATAAATAATTAAACGCCTCGTCGAGTCTCTGATAAGGGCTTTTTAATTACTTAATTATTATTTAGTTACGAAGTTACATAAAGAAAGATATGTTCGGATAAATACAAACACTTTTGCAGCTCATTATCAACATATTCAATAGCCGGCGACGTAGAGCCGACCGCAAATATAACATTGTAGAACAAATATTTATAAGTACATCCAGTTAGAGCGACGAATATGAACTTTACAGTCATTATTTACTCTTTTACGAACGAACTGTCCGTCAGCTCCATAGTATTGGTCCATAAAAGTGAAAGCATTTCCAAAGTCGGTTCAATGGTTTGTAAATACGCAATAAAATAAAAAATAACAATCAAGTAGTATTAGTATTTACTATAATATAAATGTTAAGGCTAGAAGCCGAAGTGTGTAGCCGGCTAGAACTAGAAGCATCTAGCAGGTCGCCTAGGGAGAGGCCTGTATCCAGCTGTGGAGAGACATAGGCCGACGATATGGTATGTCAGATGTAGGTGCACGGCTTCATAAAGACCTCCAATCGTTTTTTTTTCTTAACCAATAAGCATAGTTAATTCATATTATTGTAAGTACATTCGTATTTTATCAAAGTCTCCGTATATTGATTCCGATGCGATTTTTGCTAAAAGCATTTTGTTTAATTAGTTATTAGTACAAAAGGAGAAATACAGTATATATTTACATTTTGTGCGGGATACGTATGCACTAACACGCAGTAGAATGCTAGTGTCTGTACTCCGCACCAACTGGATCGCCTGGGGGGTGTGGACTGTATAATAGGTTTTTCTTATCTTGAATGAAACAACAAGGCTTGTTCTTCAATAGAGCCGGGGTAGCGCAGAGGTACTTGTTCTTCTTCTTGTTCTTGTTGTTCTCGGAGTGGATGCCGCTGCGGAAGTGAAGTTGACCGGAAATGGTCCGCCTTTTATTCTATTTATTGGGTTCCTCAACCTCTGGCTAGTTGCGGGATTCCCCCACCACCGGTCAACGACGGGCCTGCCCTCCACTTGTCCATGTATGTACCCCTCCCGCTACCCGCGGGGAATCATTTATTTATCTTTTCGTATTTACGTATTTACATTTTATAAGATCCTAGTATGTCCCCAATTACACTAATGACCAACGATTTACGTAGAGACATACTAGGGATCACTCCATTATTATCAAATTATATACATAAAAACTTAACAACTAGTTGCGAAACTATATACATGTTTGCCTAAGTACCCTAGCCTTTTCGTCGTCAACACATTTAAATGGTTTAACTTGATTTATTTTCATTTCTAACTGTCATCCAATCATTGGATGAAATAAACAGACTTCAAAACTGACTTTAATAGGCTGTTGATGTTTTTTCTCGCTACAATACATCGGAGTGGAAAATTATCGTTAAATATGTATCAATAGTTTTCATTGGATACTTTGATCTGTACGATACTTTTTTTTTGTGGTACTAATGAGTAACTATCAGAACTTTTAATTTGATACAACTCCCTATTCTATTTCGATTCTCTATTCTCGCTCGACATGACATGTTATATTGTACGACATGTGATATTGTACGACACGTTATATTGTACGACACGTGATATTGTACGACACGTTATATTGTACGACACGTTATATTGTACGACACGTTATATTGTACGACACGTTATATTGTACGACACGTTATATTGTACGACACGTTATATTGTACGACACGTTATATTGTACGACACGTTATATTGTACGACACGTTATATTGTACGACACGTTATATTGTACGACATGTGATATTGTACGACATTTGATATTGTACGACACGTTATATTGTACGACACGTTATATTGTACGACACGTTATATTGTACATGTGATATTGTACGACATGTGATATTGTACGACACGTGATATTGTACGACACGTTATATTGTATGACATGTGATATTGTACGACGTGTGATATTGTACGACATGTGATATTGTACGACGTGTGATATTGTACGACATGTGATATTGTACGACATGTGATATTGTACGACACGTTATATTGTATGACATGTGATATTCAGACCCGATTTAGAATATAAAATGACGTCTCATATCTCAGGATTAGTCAATTAAAACTTTACATCGTGTACGTCACTCTACAACGTCACCCCGCCTCCACCCCCCCCTGCAACCGCGCGGCTAGGACTCACTTATCTTGGTTGTCTATAGCACGTATAGACAAACATACATAGACATTGATCACCGGACCAATCACAGTGTCACGCCCACATTCCCTATTTTTATCACATATTGCATGCGCGGCAATTTTTTTTGCTCATAATATATATATATTATATATATATAACATACCCTATGTCCATCTGGAATAATGTACCTTTCAAATGGTGAAAGATTTTTTCATATAGGTGCAGTGGTTCCGGAGATTACCCTCCACATACACACAAACTCACAAAATTCGCACTCTCTCTTTATTATATTAGTATAGAGTTTTGTTCCGGGACGCAGATCCCTTTTGTCATAGAAAGGTTTTTTAAAAACAGATAAATATTTCCCCCAATCACAATGAAGTACACATGCAACAGACTTTAAGCCTATAATTATGGTAACCACACGCACGCTTCACTTCACTTCACGTGAGACCAATTTCATGCGCTTCTGATATCATTGTACGCCGGCCAGGTTTGCTTAGGTCGCCTGAGGAACTAAACCAAAAAGAATAGACTCGTCAACCCGCTTGGCCAGCGTGGTGTTTTACGGCCATACATCCCTCATGCAAGTGACAATGTGCATGGAGTCCAGCTGGACAATGTCCAGCTGTGGACGATAAAAGTGCTGCTTACAAAAAATAAATGAAAGAAAGGAACAAAGTTGGCAAAAAATATCGTTACCGGGTAGGAGAGGCAAATTACCGGCTTTGTTAAGAGGGAAAAATCTCGCTGCAATGATGATATCATCACATGACGTCATCATACCTTTCAAATATTCTGTAATACCCCAATGGACATCCGATGGTAAGTATTAGCAAATCTATTCTTTACTGCGATAATGATAAAGTTTATATTACACTAACCGTAGTGTTTTAGGAAGAATATGTGATAGTTGTTAGGCGTTATATTGTGAACCTCTATTAAGCAATACGTTAGCATTGCAGTAATGACTCTGGGGGTCTACTCTGATTCTATACTTCCAAAGTTTCCGGCTCGACCGAAGTGCTATAACTCTATTCCAAGTTACATTCGGAGCCCTAAATATCGACAATCTCCGATTGTTTATTGACAATTTTATTAATAAATAGCGACCCACTTCGCTTCGGTTTATTAAATTTAAAACAATCTGAATAAGATATTCTCCTGCGATAAAATGGAGCCTATATTTTAAGTTAGACCTCTAGCAATACATCAGTGAAAACTGCATTCAATTCCATGCAGTGGTTTTTGCGTAATGCGTGTACAAACATACAGACAGACAGACAGAAAAAAATTCAAAAAACTGTTGTTTTGGCTTCTGTTGCTCTAATAAAGACCCCCCCCCCATATTAGTTTTTTTCCAATATCTATAATGTACAGACATCGGCCTGTTACAATTTTATTATATGTATAGATTATTGTTACTGTGAGATTTAACGTTTGATCCGCAAGTATCTCATGTCAAAATTTATATTTCGATCTTTGCCTTGTGTGATTGGTGTAATATAATAATACTAATATAATAAAGAGGTAAAATCGTGTGTTTGTATGTTGGGGGTAATCTCTGGAACAACTGAACCGATTTCAAAAATTCTTTCACAAATAGGAAGCTACTTTATCCGTATCTAATATAAGTTGTATTTTATTTTTGAAATTTTGAAAAAAAAACCTTATAAACCGAAGCGAAGCGAGGGCGGGTCGCTAGTGTAAAATGAACTTCGTTCAGGCCGATATATCATAGTTGAACATTTTCGTGGTAAGAATTGACCGGAGTTCCGGTCGATATTAGGTCTACCCGCTGATAAGTTGTATTAAAATAAAGGCAGGATGTTCGGAGTGGAAAATTACATTTTTGTTACTTGGATCAGTTATGCGCAATGGTATCCAATCGATGATTACTATAATTTTTATCATAGTGAGCATTTCCGGGACAATCTACATATATTCCATGACACGGGACATTTTCCGGAAATCCCAAACACCACGTGTTCGATTGCCTTATTGTATAAAATGCGCACAAAACGCGACAATTTATGAAGATACATTGAACAAACAATATATGTAAATGGAGTTACTCGGGATTTTTCTACAGTAGCCGGCGACCGATATAACACGTCGTAAACACAGGCTACGTACAGAAAGTGTTGGTGTGTGTCAATATGAAAGTCGGGAAACGCTGAACAGATCCAATGAGCAAGTGTGCTTAAGAATGTGCGAGTGTTTAAAAACTTTGCTATTGGTCGCAATGGAAGCGATCAGCATAGCGTTGACTTATCTATTAATTTTAACATTTCATTGCACAAAGTGATTTAATTTAATTCGATAATTCTCCAAGAGATTGTCTTCCAGCGAACCTTCTCTAATTAATCTGTGTCAATACAATCTATATATAATAAAAATGTAACTGATCGCAATTATCAATCAACGCAATAGAACCCAAAACAATGATTGTTAGAATTTTTGTCTGTTTATCTGTTTGTCTGTGCGTTTGTGCGCGCTAATCTTAGAAACGGCTTAACTGATTTGGGTGCGGTTTTCACTAATGTATTGTGGTAAGCTTTACTTAAAATTTAGTGTTTGTTCTATTTCAATCAGTTCATAAATAAAAAAGTTATAACAATTTAAAGAATCACGTCGAACATTTGTTCGATAAAAATGATGCTATAAGAAATAATGTGTGTGATCGTTTTTGAAAATACCAAATACACCTAAGAAGGTAAAGACGGTGTTTATAAACTAAAGTCCACGCGGACCAAGTCGCGGGCAACAGCTAGTTAATAATATAATTATTGAAATATTATCTCTACAATCAAATGACGCAAATCTTTCCTACATATTCCCATAAAATATTATTGTAATTTATATTATAGTTACCTTACTGTACTCTTCCGTAAAAGAGGGAGCCTAAAATGAGCATTCTCCTTTTAATTCACGATATGCCACTCAATATGCCGGGCACTGTAATTTGTTTACATTTTTATAGAACGATGTTAACAAAGGCAAGACGCGCCAAACAAGATAAGCATTAGGTACATAATTAGCAAAGATAGCAATTCAGATGGTTTTATTACATCTTAAAACGTTTGGGGTGTGTCTGGTAAAAAAAAATGTAATTTGATAAAAAAAACTAGATTTATTCTTAATTTTTTGGAAGAAATGTTAAATTAGTTAATGAGCTTTTGTACACAGTTCATTATATTTTTTAGCAAACGTATTTATTGAAAATACACATACTTGTGTAACATTAAAATGGATTCTGTGACATTTTTAAGTTACCAGTTTAAATTTGCAATTATTATTATTAAAACGTTATAATAACATACAATTTTTACGAGTTTACCGACCACTGTGAGGAGTGACGTGCATTACTTATGATGTGCACGATGATAGCGATGTGCGCGTGCGATTGTTTTCCGCGTAAAGCTAAGAACGCACTGGAGTTTTTATCCGCCGCAGAAAAAATCCGCAAACAGTGTAACCACGTTACGCATTGCGGATTTTTCGACCAATTTCTATAATTACCTATTTTCTATAATGGACTTTGAGAAACAGCGACGTCCCCGTCATTGATTCTATACAATTAGATCATTATTGATATCAATTATATCATATTTATTGAGGGGGAGAGTGCACGCTGTAATCCAACAGCCGCTGGGCGCGCTCGACTGGCCAAGTTACCCCTCTCTCACTGAAGACTACCTTGAAATGTATTGCATTTCCCACTTTATCGTATTTCCCCAATGTACGTACGTGTTTCGGTAGTGAGTGAGATGTGCCAGAGCCCATTCCAATCCCATCCTATCCCTCCCCATTTTCTCAACTCTTTCTCCAAATCCATTTCTATATCTACAACGATAGGCAGCGCATCCGGGGGCATGCCAACGTTTCTCATTTTGGACTAATGTTGGCATGTATCGCGGATGTCTATGGGCGACAGTATCCACTTACCATCAGGTGGACTGTATGCTCGTCTGCCAGCTTCGTACATAAAAAAAAATCATAACATGAAGGACAATGTCTATTTATACATTTCAAATGGGTCCCTATATAATTGACATGACTCACAAAATCCGAGCGTGGATGTTCGCTGTGCGTACACCGCTTATACGTTACGGGGGTCTACTCTGATTTTACGCTTCTCGGACCCGATAACAAACGACGACAACAAAGTTCGAACAAACAAAGTGTTATAACCCTACTCTGACTTCCTTTCGTTCGGAGCTCAACTCCGATTATTTAAAAGATGAGATTTTTAATTACACAATCTATATTTTTTTAAATTTCAGGGCAACAACACTAATTTACTTATAGGTCTCGTATAGTCTTGTCTTGTATTGTCTTGTGTAATCTTGTACCTTTAGAAGTTTTAACAATTAAAGATCTTAGGTACCAAATTATCTCTAGAATTTTTATTTACTGACAATATACCTACTTCCTAACGGCCATCAAGCAAGTAAGTTCTCTAAGTAAAACAATATCACCGAGTTTCAAATTTGATTTTCACTTGTAATTACTTGCTTCTTGGTTGCAATTCAGATAAATTATTACTATATAAATTGTAACCAATATTTCTGTTTGATTTGAGTTATTTTCTTATATAAATTTAGTCTATTTTCCACTATATTTAAGCTATTGGGCTCTGGTATATCTAATATCGGAGAACCAAATCAAAAAATGTGTTTGTGTTAAAGAAACACCAACACAACTATATCACTCTTAGGTGCATACATCTTTCTCCCCATTTTCCCAACCCTTTCACCAAATCCATTCCTATATCTCCAAAGGTAGGCAGCGGATCCGGGGGGGGGGGGCTGTGCTAACGTTTGTCATTTTGGACTAATGTTGGCATGTATCACGGATGTCTCGGGGATTCAGTATCCAGGTGGACTGTATGCTCGTCTGTTGCCTTCGTCCATAAAAAAATTAATTAACGACGTACCATAAAATATAAAAGATAAATACACGAGGACGGAAAGAGCGACCGTATATTAGTTTAGTATTTACACAGACTGTTAGCACAGACTGTTTGGTTTTACCCGCGCCCTGTCTGCTGTGAGTAAGACCGGGCGCAGACTACAGTCTATTCGCCCGTAGACAGTTTAGTCGTAATGAACTATGGCATAGAAGTGTATGGAGCAGCGCACTTTATAGGACACGACATCAGACCGACACTGCTACCCTTTACTGATCTAGAGCCTGTCTCACGTACCGCGATTACTGCACGGAGACTGTCGGGCACATTAATATAAGCGGCACTGCATTGAAGGCTTCTCCGAAGTCTAATATGCACGTCTTTGTGGATCGAAAATTAGACAGCAGGATGGATCAAAGAGCAATCGAATCAAAAAGTTTGGAGCAAATTTAAATTTAGATTTTACATGAGCCGCCAGTTGTTATAATTTAGGAGCAAGAAGTTCGCAAAGGGACAATACTCGAAAAAGTATTGTTACAAAGCTACAAAACGCTTCAAATGTCCCGTTTAAACGCTACTTAAAAGAAGGCCAGTGTGCAAATTTAACAACCCTTATTTAAAAAAGCAATACGTATCTACCGACACATTCTTTAATGCAAATCAAAAAAAATATCGATCCATTTATGGAGGAGGAAACAGGGGAATACGAAAGCTCGATTGTATCGCATTTTTATAGGACGTGGGATCAGCTCGAAGTCCAATTGTCCCTTTCTCTCAAAGAAGTTGCATCACTCGCTGCTGAGACAGCAACAAATAGTAAAAATACCTATTTTGAAACCCGCTTCCGCTCATCCTCCATTTTTAATAATAATCTCAAATTTTATTTCAAGGGCATCACATTTGTCGATTTTAGATATGTATTGTAAATTAGTTGACGTGTTTCACGGGGCCTACTCTGATCTTATGCTTCCGAAGTTTCGGGCCCGATCGAAGTTCTAACGAACAAAGTGCTGTAATAAAGTTATCTGACATTCTTTCATTCTTTCATATAGAAATATATCGCTTATCTCTGATTATTTAAAAGGTGAAATATTATTATTATGAAATTTGACGTTTGATCCCCAAGCATCTCTTGTCAAAAATCTATATTTCGATCGTGATCTCGTGCGTTTGGAGTAGTTTCAAATGTCAAATGAAATTCGTTCGGGCCGATATATCGTAGTGAACGTTTTCGTGGCAGGGATCTACCGAAATATCGGCCGATACTTCGTTTTTCGTGTTTTCGGAGTTCCCCATGTGTAGTTCCCCCAGAAGCGGGCGCGTTCAACGAAGGTTTTGCGTTATTTCGGTGAAACATTTTATAAATATTATGAGCATCTTACCTGCACACATTTTTTATTAACAACAGCCAGGTCTTCAGGGTCAGGACTCAAGCTCCTCATCATCGGCATCATGTCTTCCATCATTACAACTTATACACCCAAAGGGTTTTAATTAAGCCACCAAAAAGTTCTGGTTCTGGCAGCAATGATGGCGGTCAGTAGATCTGAAAAAGAAAATGTATTTTTTTAAAAACTATTCTCCATCAATTCGCATTGGGCTCACTTGGTTGATTAAGATCTGAAATCTCCTAGCTAGTGGTTTACTAGGTGAATTTCGATTTCAATTCATTTATTATCAAAAATATTGTTTTTACAAGGTCTTAAGTTTGTATATTCACACATTGTCACACATTCTGCCATTGCTGGCGTAGACATATTAGGTGTTTACATATGAAATGACCGATTTGTATGAAACTGCCAATTTTTTTTCTTGCTATAAAAATGTTCATAATGTTAGTCGAAATATTGACCCATATTGTGTACACACCTTGGCTACCTCACGGGCAGTTGATTGATGTAAAAGTCTCGTGGACGGGTATCAATGAATTCTTCAAAAGCCCTAATCACAGCTAATTCACAATCAAAGTATTTTTTTAATACTTTGATATTAATAAAAAATCAAAAAGTATTTTTTTCTTGCAAAAAGTTGTCTAAACTTCGAAAGAAATCTGTCGTGGCACGGTCCGGTGAGTATGGTGGGTGAAGGAGAGCCTCCAGGTCCTGCCAGCTCTTGAAGTTTTAAAAATATACAAAAATAGCACGACATCAATTTATCCATTTTATTTTCAAGACAATCACATGAACAAAATTTAGGTACAGAAAAACAAATGAAATACTGATTTTGAAATAAGAACATCGTAGCTATTAGATGCATTTTGTTTTATTTTGAAATTCGAATTAGAACAGAAGATATCGAAACTCAAAGTGGGCAGTAATAAAATCGGTCATTTTATAGGAAAGCACCTAATATTGAGATAAAATTGTAATAAATATAGATAACTAAAAAATGACAATTAACTCCGGGGGTGTGGGTGGCTTACCCGTAGGCAACTGATGACCTCCTTCTGGTGCACCTGTACACAATCCTTTACCGCTTTCTAAATATATTTTTTACTACATTAACACTATAATATTTCACACATATACCGGAACTTAATCTGATTGGTTCCTACGTATTCTACCGGAAATAACACGACAGAAATATTTTTCCATTTTGACAAAGAACCAATTAAAAATTTGAATTAAGAACTCCGTTTATAATAAATCTGTTAAGAGTGTTGTAAATAGTCAAGTGTGAGTTTGTTTGGTTAGTTTATTACGTTGTTGTATATGGTAGAAGCGATTTAGACAATAAGTTGTTAAATGATAAAATAATATACCTAACGGTTTTTTATACGTGAAGAGTGATAAAAAAATACGTGATAGAGGGCAGGATTTAAATGAAGAAAATTTTCAATTTGATGTGTAATATTGTCTTTTTTATATAGTAGGTACTAGCTGTGCCCGGCATGCGATGCAATGCATTAGAATTTTGTTTTTTTTTTGGAACGAAGTTCCTTTACTCGGCTTGCGGTAGATGTGATTCGAGAGAAAATGTAACGTCACGTAAGATTTTTACCCCCTCCATACTTTTTTCTCGCCTTTCTCTTTCTCGCCTTTCTCTCGCTTGAACACGGTATGGTCGCGATTCTAGCGATCGTGTCAGTTCGTCGGTTTTCGGTAAATTTCGGTATACACATACAGATTTTATTTCGAATTACATTCGGAGTTTAAAAATGTGCGTGAGGATCTTCGTCCTGACGGGGGTCCCCTGACCGTACACGGTTTTTTTTTGTCAGAAACCTTCGCGGGCGCGCGCACAATAACTCACCAAAGTTTCGTCAAAATCGCATGAATGGACTAGAATACGAACGAACAGACATTATTTTTTATATATTAGAAGATAAATATTAGCTTTTATATAGTTAAGAAAACATAATTGTGATAGTCTGTGAACTCCAGGAAAATATGGAATTTTAGATAGTGGTATTGCGAAGTAAAACAAAGTAAAGCGAAGTTTATCTATACTAATAATATAAGTAAAGAGGTAAAATTGTGTGTTTGTTTGTGGGTATGTTGGGGGTAATCTCTGGAAATACTGAACCGATTTCAAAAATTCTTTCACAAATAGGAAGCTACATTACCCGTGTATTTTATTTTGAAATTTTGAAAAAAAAAATTGATAAAATAATAATACTCATAAACCGAAGCGAAGCGAGGGCGGGTCGCTATAAGCCGACCGTTTAACTCGCGTATCGCCTGCGCGGTAAGAAGGGAGCGGGGGGAAATGTTAGCGGATGGGTGAAAGGGGTGCGCGGAGCAGAGAGCTTACGTCAAGTGCGGCAGTGCGCTGGCTGTGGTCGCAGCGCGCGGTTGGTATTTTTGTTACGGACGCTTGGACATTAACGCACAAGGTATACGACTGCCAAGATAAATCTCAAGATGAATCGCTCTTCCAGTTTTGCGAACAAAATTAACAAGCAAGCTAAACAAATAGCATACAATGTATATTCCTTTTTTAAAGCCAGAAAACAAGATCATAATTCTACAGAGTATCTTGAAGACGTAAACGTAAACAAACTTGTTGCTAAAGCTACAGGACTTTCGGTGACTACCATATGTAAAATAATAAAAGAAGGAAATGAACTGAAAGATGAACAAAATAATGTAAATTTTAAATCACCAAAAAAAATTAAACAAATCCGAAAGAAAAAAATTGAAGTTGACAATTTTACAGAGGGCGTTGTTAGAAGAAAAATAACTCAATTTTATACGGTTTTTAAGAAGGTTCCTACATTAAAAATTTTGAATGCGAAACTCAGAGAAGAAGGAATTTTAAATTGTGGCCGAGAATATTTGAGAACATTGATTCATAAACTTGGCTTTCGATTTAAGAAATGTCAATCAAAAAGAAAATTACTGATTGAACAACCAAACATCGTATCGTGGCGGTGGCGTTATCTTAATGCGATAAAGAAGCACAGAAGAGATCAAAGAAACATTGTTTACCTCGATGAAACATATGTCAATTCGTCATTAAATGTACCGGCGTGTTGGCAATCCAATGAAGAACGAGGGGTGCTGTCGCATATTGGCAAAGGGCCACGTTTAATTATTGTACATGCTGGTGGACAAGCCGGATTTATCGATGGAGCTCTTTTAATTTTTAAATCCAAAAGCAAAACCGGAGATTATCATAGCGATATGAATTTTGTAAACTTCAGCAAATGGACTAGAGAAAAGCTATTGCCAAATTTACCGCCAAGCTCAGTTATTATTATGGATAATGCCGCATACCACTCGGTACAAGAGGACAAAAAGCCTACAATGACATCCACCAAAGCCACCATGCAGACCTGGCTGCAAAGACACAATGTTGAATTTGATACGTCTTTAAGAAAATGTGATTTATTGAATTTAATTAAACAACACGCGACAGAAAATACTTACAAAATAGATGAAATTTTAAAGGCGGCAGGTCATGAAGTCTTACGACTGCCTCCATATCACCCAGACTTGAACCCAATCGAATTGGTTTGGGGGGATATCAAAGGACAGCTCGCAAAAATTGAAATTGATTCTAATTTAGACAAAAAGAAAAATACACTGGAACAGTTATTTGCCGAATTCTCTGTAGAAAAATGGGTTAACTGCGATAAACATGTACAAACTATTGAAGATGAATATTGTCTGCACGATCGCATCGTTGATGAAGAGATGGACCGATTTATTATTAATTTGCAAGATTCTGACTCCTCAAGCTACACAGACAGTGATGATGATTCAAGCGATATGGATATTAGTGACGAATAGTCCTATAAAAATTTTATCTGTGGTTAAATATTTCTTAAACGGAGTTAATTATTGTTTTATGATTTTGTACCTATGAAGCTATTATAAAATATTTGTAAAACTTAAAAATAAATACTTAAAAAAAAGATACTTATTATTTTATTCTTTACCAACAATGTCTATCTCGAGATAAATCTTTGGATTATTGACTCCGTGTGTAGCGTTACCCGCCCCCGCTCCCTTCTTACCGCGCAGGCGATACGCGAGTTAAACGGTCGGCTTATAGTAACTAATAAAAGAATGTCAATTAATAATCAATGTTATGCTACCAGGGGAGGCCTTACCCCGCAGTAGGATTTTTGGAGATGGAGGATGCGTCCTACAATGCTACAGGCACTGAGCCACATTACCCCGCATCACAGACTATATAATTCTAAACCATGAGCGATGCCAGTGGAATAAATATAATGCTGCTGTAACGAGAAGTAATAATTACATTTTTCAAAGCCTTCGATTTATTTATTTACCAGACGCCAGGTGTCTATAAGATAGACTGAAGCTGTGGTAGTTCCTATATAGGCCAAACTAAGCGCACAGTTGCGGAAAGGGTCAAGGAACACCTGTCAGCTGTAAGAAACCGCCAAACTATAAATCAGCAATAGCTGAGCACATTTTCAACGCTGGGATTAATCACTGAATAGAACTCTGAATCCTCTCCACCGAACGTCACTATTATCCCAGAATAGTAGGTGAAGTGATTGAAATTAAGAAATATAAAAATTTCAATTGGGAAGATGGATATAAACTGTCGTCGACGTGGAAACCAGTGATTAACAAATTTAAACCTTGCGATTTACCGTCGAATACGTCGCGGACATTGTTAGTCTAGCGTGTCGCAACCTTTCCGAATGTGAAGGTCAAATGTGGGTAATTGATGAAACTGCTCGCAGCTCCCATCCTACACGCCTCTTCAGTCAACTCGTGACCACGGCTGGTGTATACCGCGCCAAAACGTCGAGTAGGAATAAAATGTAAACAAATACCTTTATTATACGCGTTCAGACTCGATTTAGAATATAAATGTGTACAAAACGCGGAAGTTTAAAAAGTTATAACAGCTAGTAGTATTATACAATTACAAATCAGTCGATCGAATTACTGTAAGTATTTCAAACTCTGCCTACATACAATATTAACTCAATTGGACCCCTCAATTGGATTAATTACAATCGTTTTAAAGTGAATTATCAAAAATTGCGTGTTATATTATACTTTCCGTCGCCTTTAACCTCATATCTTTAAGATAATTATTATAATAATAATAACAATAAATGTGTTACGTAATTATCTCTTTTAAGATGAGAATGACGAGGTAGATTATGTAACGATACTGCTTGTGGCATCGTGTGGAATAAGTACATAAGTTATAGATGTTATAAAGTAATAAAATGAAGTGTTAAAAGATAAATAATAAATACCTACATCTGATAATTAATTAACATACCGATTATAATAGGTAGTCGGACAAGTTCGCGACCTTTTTGAACGTATGACTTTAGCGTGCTATATTTCTAGCAAAACACCGATCACTAGCGGGAAAGTGATATATACTACCGTTTGACAGCTCACTTTTTATAAATAATGGTGGCAAATAGAAATTACAAGTTAAAAGTTTCATCCTGTCATTTCTTTTTAACAATTTTAAAATTGATGTTAATAAGGAGAAAATTAGATATGTCTTACATTTTTTTTCGACAAGGGAATAAATGCTTCTAGTGCTCGAAAAGATATTTGTGGTGTTTATGGAGATCTTCAATTTATATAGAACTACAAAAAAAATGGTTCAGTCGATTCAGGTCTGGTAATTTTGATGTGAATGATGGTCCTCGCTGTGGTCGTCCTATTAAGACAAATGTTGATGTTATCATAGAACAAAAGGGTGCTTCCTTCATCAGTCATCAAATTGCGGAAGAGCTTACCATTTACCACTCAACAGTTTTGGGTCACCTGCATAAACTGAATTTTGTAAAAAATGCTAGAAGTCTGGGTGTAGCATGATTTAAATGACAGAAACTTGGTGAATAGAATTTTCATATGCGGGATGTTGCTAAAACGAAATCAAATCGATCCGTTTCTGAAGAGATTGGTAACAGGCAATGAAAAGTGAATCACCTACGATAACAATGTTCGAAAACGATCACAAATAGTCTTAAAGCCAGGCCTCACTTCAAACAAACTCATATCATTGGCAGGATTGGAAAGCCATTGTGTATTACGAGCTTTTGCCACATGGCCAAATGATTAATTCTGATGTCTACTATCAGCAACTAGTAAAATTTAAACAAGCACTTGAAGAAAAACGCCCAGAAAAGGTGTAGTTTTCCATCACGACAATGCTGAACCACATACCACATAAACAAAAATTGATGGACCTTGGCTGGGAAGTTTTAATGCATCCTCCTCTATACAGTCCAGACATAACACCTTCGGATTATCATTTTTTCCGCTCTACAAAATTCTCTAAATGGAGTAAAATTACATTCAAGAGAAGCATTTAAATCAGTTTTTCGCTTGGAAACCCCAAAAATTGTATAGCGATGCGATAATGGCTCTGTGAGAAAAATTGCGAAAGATAGTCGAAGCTAGTGTAGTGCTTCGTGCTCGAACTTCGATCCCTTTGACACAGGCGCAAAAACACTCCTGTGTTTCCAAGTGATCCATCCTGTGTGATCCAAGTCAGCCGAGGCGAGCCGAGGTAGCTCAAGGTACCCCTCTACACTCTCAACTTCGACTAACTTCGGTCAATTTCGGCCAGTGTAGAGGTGCCAGTACATTTTCTTGTTGTCTATTTATGAAATGACATTGAAGAAATTAATCGATCCCTACAATGGACGTACAACTGATAAATAATATATGTATTTTGAACTCGCTCAAGGTTGTATCTAAGAGACTAAATATGTTATTCTTTATGAGGATTTCACTAAATTCTGGCAAACTAGAGCCGACAATAAGGTCCTGTTTGTCAGATAATGTCACAAACAGATACAAATATTCATCATGTCCAGCTTGTTGCCAGGGGCGAATTAAAGGTTCATGAGGCCTGGGCTATACGTCGGGGGCCTTTTAAAAACCAAAAAAGTCCTTTTAGAATTATTTCTTTCGTCAATTTCTTTGTCACGGATTCTGTCCAATAAAGATATTTCGAGCATAAAGGCTCGTTTACACAAGGATAGTTTCTCCAACGGTTCCGATGAAAATATTGTACACGATACTCGTATGCGACCAAACTTATTAAGCTACGATATGGGGTTCTTCGAGAGAGTTGTGAATAGGATTTTGCAAGGTCGGCGGCGCGCCCGCATGCCCCCTGGTGTTGCAGGCGCCCATGGGCGGCGGTAACTCTTACCATCACGTGGGACCTCTTGCTCGTCCGCCCAATAGTCTATAAAAAAAAACTACATACAATTCTCGCGTACAACTGTGCACATTTGATGATAAAAACTCTATGATAACAGGGACTCAGTGAACAAGATGGATGATAACAGTTGTCTAAACTAGCTTTTGGCAACGAAAAGTTGTTAGATTCCTATGTGAACACATTGATGCTTTTTAAATAGGAAGTCTGGGGTGAACAATTTGGGAAGAGATGCATGTTACGCAATTAGAAGTTTGCGTGATGAGTTAGATATAACGTAGGTAAAAATTATTTACTATGTAGGTACTAATGGAGGTGAGATTGCAATACACCATATTGTGTTGGGGTTACAGTTACAAATATATTGTTCAGAGAGCCATCATACTACTACATCATACTACAGGGCTATTCGAATAATAGCTCGTATTCCACAACAAGAATCATGTAAAGAGTGTTTCAAAACGCTTAAGATCTATGACGGTTCTCTTATCTACGTTTCATAAGTCCATTTATGATGAATATGAAACGAAGAAAGACAGAAGGGGGAAGGATCACGTAGAAAAAATTTTAATTGCACAGTAGCTCCCAAATTAAATATAGTGAAAAATATTGTTCATATTATTTAAAATCGTATAACATCATTGCACGAACATGTTCTCGTTCGAACTCCATTGTTGCAAAGAAAAGCACGCGAAGTGCGATGAAAAAGTGGATTTTATTTTTATTTTTTTCGTTTGATTTCGGAATTCGAATTTAAAATACCTAAATGATGTTTTAAAAACGGTATAGCTCAAACAAGTTCTCTTTCTGAAACTTGAGTATCTCAAAATTTGCCTAGTCACCCTATGTATATATCAGTTTCATTTTTTAATAAGGTGCCGGCTCATATAAAAGAGTCTTTATCAATGATTTTAAACGCCAATTAAAGAAGTTTCTTTTAGCAGATTGATTTTACTCTCTTGAAGATACCCAAACTTAACTGATTGACTAAATATTTGACATATTTTTTTAACAATTAATTAACACTTTTGTTACACTACGATGACATTTACAATGAATATTGGAATACAATTTTGTAATTGTTACAATGAATATATAAATAAAACCCGCGTTCAAGGAACTCTCCTTGTGTAAATGAGCCCTAACTCTTCCCATCGCACGCTGAGCGACTTTAAATTAAAAATAAAAATAATTCACAGATTGTAACTACTGCTTTTTAAGACTTGCGTGTTGATTTTACTATTTGATAAGATCGTTTTTAATCATCGATTTGAGAATACATACTACATAGATATGTTATACCTACAAGCACTGTAGGGCAGCCATGAAAGTGTTCTATGTTCAATAGCTCTCCAATTATTTAATACATATGTGTTCTGAAAATGGAACATTCTTTTTTCGTAGGACTTAAGTTTCAAATTTGACTGTTTACTTAATCCCTCCTCATCTGCTTCACACCCCTAGAAATTGTTAACCAGGTTTCTTTGATGTATGAATCTGGTCAGTACCCATATTGAGGTTTCTAAGCGACTGCAGAATGTGAGGAAAACTAACAATATTAGCGATCGCTCATGATTTCGCTCGCACTAGCGTAAGTTTAGCGTAGATAAGTATTCGTTATATGATCATTTCCGCTTATTTGCCTCTATGAGACGCACGCATCTGATAAAGAGCATGCATGCACCTTGTTTCTATTGTTAAAAAGCGATTTTAGCACGTTTCAAAACGCAGTCCTAAAAAGGAACTATGGACTTTTCGGTGCGAACTCAAGATGTGAAGTTGTAAAGTGAAAAAAAAAAATGTATTCTGGGATTTGTGGTTTAATAGTTTCAATTAAATAAAAGCGTGATACTGCATTTTTCGTGTTCTTCCAAAGAGTCCAACTGTTCTCAGTAAACCTACTTTAATGAGCGTGATAAAAACAATACTGTATTATTATTTTCTGTGTGTGAGACCAATAGCTATACCAGTGTCCAAGTAAATTATACATAGATAATCTAAAAGGAAATAAGTATTGTAATTGGCGTTTTTTGTAACAAACTTGAAGAATAATTTCCAGTTATTTAGTAGTCCTATTACGTAGAATAACAAATTTGATGTAATGACAGATGCATACTAAGTGGGTAGTTGACTGTAGTGGAAATTGGTATGTTTTACGGCTTTTCATCAACTAAATAAAAAACAAACTTATAATTATTCAAGATGTTTGAAAAGTGGTTTCTATTGGCCACATAATATGTTTTTATTACTCTCTTGACTGGTTAATTCATAAGCTGTGCCATAAGTCGCTTAACGAGCTATGGAGAGAGCGATGCTCGGAATTTCTTTGCTGGATCCAAAACGAAGAGACCGACAGAAAGAAATGAAGAGAAAGTCACTGACATAGCTCACAGAATTACCCAGCTAAAGTTTGCGTAAAATAAAGCTAAAGTTAAAAAGACTACCAGAAGACTACCTTCTCCTAGAAGACTACCTTGAAATGTACTGCATTTCATTACCTATCCAAAGAAGAAGAAGCTAGTACCTACCTAATAAGCACACCAGTAATCGGTCGCTGTTTCGTCCGTTTGGGAATCGATTTTATCCGTAAAAATAGTTCAAATTGACATCCTTGACTTACAAAACCCATTATATAATATCGTCCAAACCACGAACATTGTACGGGATACGTACCAACTGGATCGCCGGGGGGTGTGGGCTGTATAATAGAATTTAAATAAAATGAAACAATTACTACTCTTTAATAGAGCCGGGGTAGCGCAAAGGTACTGTCTTCTTGTTCTTTCTCGAAGTGTCGCTACTATGGAATGCCGCTACGGAAGTGAAGTGGAACCCAAAATGGTCCGTCTTATATACAATTTCTGGCTTCCCCCCCATTTGTTTATGTGTACCCCTCCCGCTACCCGCGGGGAATCATTTATTTGTCTTTCACGTGTACACAACATTTACTTATAATCTAATTAAAATCTAATAAGAATCCAAGAAGAACATAAGTATTTACATAGGGATCCAATAAGATCCTGATGCTATGACGTCCGGTTGCGAGTGGACGGGGCGCGCGGGTGCGCGACATATTTATACAATATTACCCCGTCCCCCGCGTCAGGAGTATAAATATTCGTTGTTGTATAAATAGGACCATCAGTTGTTCTCCGGACGTCATAACGTTCAACTACATTACGCAACCTATCCCTAGTATGCCTCACCTATGCTATCCACCAACTTGTATCCTGATAGGTAAGTAAAGACACACCAGGGATCATTTTAATATCAAAGACACATAATAACATATTTTAAACTTATACACTAGGTGAGAAACTAACTATACATATCTATACGCGTACCCTAGCCTATCTACATTCCGTTGTTAACAAACATATTCTGATAAAAAATTCGATAATATACCTTAGAACTTTAGATTACTTATAGACTGATTGCGATTGTGATTACTAAGATAAAAGTATACTAAGATACTAATTGTAATTACTAAGTATCCTATGCTAATCGATCAGGCGACTAGCGTCCAAACTTACTTGTTTTGTTTACGATAATACTTATTTTTTATATAATAGAAAAAAGGTGTAAGACAAGTAGATAGTACACCTGATGATAAGTGGATACTATCGCCCATAGATATTCGCGATAAATGGCGACATCAGCCCTGAATGACAGATATGGCGCGCCCAGGGTTGCATCGCCTATGGTCCGGTTCAAACACTTATACTAACGTAATACTTAAGAAGTCTTTGCTCCATTTATGTCTTTGATTCATTTTATGTAAATACCCTTAGCATATTAAGTCACACACGATACACACGCAATGAAATAATTACAATTATTAACACACACACTCACACTCACACACACACACACACACACACACACACACACATACACACACAATTAATAACACAATGAAATAAAATAAAAAAAATTACAGGACTATCGAGTTGTAAAATGATTTTTACTTCATATTAAAGATATAGATGGCATATAGATGGGTCGAATCCAACTTAGATGACAGGCAACAAGTTACAAAGGTAACGAAATTAAAGTTGGACACAAATACACTAGAATGATCTCTCTAGTACTAGAATCAACATGTTTGGAGTTCCCCAGGGAAGTATCCTGGTACCGTTGCTTTTCTTATTTTATGTTAACGACCTGCTTAGATTCATTATCATGAGATAAAAACGAAGCGATGGTGGAAAATGATATAAATAAAGCGCTCAGTGACGTCGCTACATGGCTTAATAAAAATAACTTGAAAATAAACTTTTTTAATAACGAACTACATCCAATTAAGACCAAGTACCTAAATCAAATTGTAACAGGCCGATGTCTGTACATTATAGATATTGAAAAAAAAACTAATATGGGGGGGTCTTTATTAGAGCAACAGAAGCCAAAACAACAGTTTTTAGAATTTTTGTCTGTCTGTCTGTCTGTCTGTATGTTTGTACACGCATCACGCAAAAACTACTGCATGGAATTGAATGCAGTTTTCACCGATGTATTGCTAGAGGTCTAACTTAAAATATAGGCTCCATTTTACCGCAGGAAAATATCTTATTCCGATTGTTTTAAATTTAATAAACCGAAGCGAAGTGAGGGCGGGTCGCTAGTAAGGTATAAAAACGAGTCACTCAAACCTATTGCAACACAATTTTTAGGAATCACGGTTGACAAGAATTTAAATTGGAAAAACTATATTGCTAACATAAGTGACAAACTTATCAAATTTGTTTACGCCTTAAGAAAGATAAGAGATGTTATTTCTATGAAAGCAACCTTGACAGTATATCACGCATGTCTCTTCTATAATCAGATATGGCGTTGTCTTTTGGGGTAACTAGTCGAATGCAGTATTCACAGCACAAAAGAAATGCCTGAGAGATATCTAAAACATCCATTGGTCGGAATCCTGTTAAGATATATTCAAAACGCAGAAATTACTAACCGTACCCTGTATGAATCTATTGAAATGGCGACATGTGTTAAACAAAACATGAATCTCTATGTCAGAAAAATGACAACTCTAGCAAACGTCTAAGTAACGCATCCACCATTAAAAATACCAGCTCCGTGGTTAGAATTATATAGGAAAAATTGCTTTCGTATGACGTCATTAATTGTATTCCAAGATAAATAAGAGATCTGTCGTGTACTAAGTTTTATTGTGCCTCTCGTAAATAGGTAATCCTAGAAAGCTTTTATTCTATTGAAGATTTTCTTAGGAAATATCCGTGTGACTTTTATAGGTTAAGGTAGATATAACTACAATTCTGACATATTATTATAACATTTCAAGTTTCTTAGGGTTTTTTTTTATGGACGAAGGCGGCAGTAGAGCATACAGTCCACCTGATGGTATGTGGATACTGTCGCCCATGGACATCCGCGATACATGCCAACATTAGTACAAAATGACAAACGTTGGCGCACCCCCGGCAGCGCTGCCTACCTTTGGAGATATAGGAATGGATTTGGAGAAAGGGTTGGAAAAACGGGGAGGGATATGATGGGAATGGGCTCTGGCACATATCACTCACTACCGAAACACGTACGTACATTAGGGAAATAAGATAAAGTGGGAAATTCGGTACATTTCAAGGTAGTCTTCTGTGAGAGAGGGGTAACGTAGCCAGTCAAGCGCGCTAAGCGCTAAACATTAAGGAATGAGCATTTCCGCAGAATTGGCGTTCGATCAGCAAGCTATCCTTCTGGAAGCTGAGCTGCTGAGGTAACTTCTGTCAGTCGTCTCTCCCACCACTGCGGAAATCCGATGGCTCCCTGGCCCATGGGGCGAAGGAGAAAGCCGATCTCCTGGGCTATCTATTTACATCAAACTCGACTCTGGACGATAGAGGTGCCTCACCGCCGTCTATCACGCGGTGCACAAGCTCCATGCCGGAAATCTGTTTCACCCAGCGTGAAGTCCGGCGGGCTCTAGAATCTCTTGATATCCGAAAGTCCGGTAGGTTAGATGGTGTTCCTGCCGTGGTGCTCAAATACGCTCCCGAGTTATCTCCGGAGCTTACGCGATTCTTTGGGCTCTCATACTCCACTCCGCCAGGCATACTCCATAGGTTCGCTAGGCATAGGTTCCGAAGAAAGAATTAATATTTTTAAAAACAAACTTATTTTTTTGATGTGGTAAATGCTATAATATTATTCTATGGATGATTTCTTAACTGACAAATCATAACATGTTATTACAAAAAAATACCCGGTATAAAATTATTTTATACCGCGAACCCGTAGGCTGTGGAACGAACTGCCTCAAGAGGTCTTTCCATTAAGCTACGATATGGGGTTCTTCAAGAGAGCCGTGAATAGGATTTTGCAAGGTCGGCGGCGCGCCCGCATACCCCCTGGTGTTGCAGGTGTCCATGGGCGGCGGTAATACTTACCATCACGCGGGAGCGCTTGCTCGTCTGCCCACTAGTCTATAAAAAAAAAATGCCCTGTTGTCGCTTTCGCAGTAGATATGTCCATTGTCCACTGCATCGGTTGGTATACCGTAGTACTACCAGATTATTAATTTATAGTGCAGTGGGTCCACGAAACCGGTTGGTATACCATGCTCCCACAAGATTATTAATTTGTAATACAGTGGGTTCCACGGCAAGGGTTGGTATATCGTGGTCCCACCAGTGGGACAAAATGGTGGAACCACGGGTAGAACAGGATTTATTCTTATGCCCATATACCTACGTATGGACAGTCAAATACTGCCTTGCGTTTCTCTGCTTCATCTGTTAAAATAATTATCAACTCACGCGAAGAAATCTTATCGCATAGATAATATAATACTACAATCTGTAGTAGGTGTATAGTTGCGCGTGCAATTTTACGCTTATCTATTATAACTCGTGCTATAAGAGCGTGGTAAACCAATAAAGATATTTTTTGATTTATATTAATGTATATATACCTAAATAAAATAAAATGAGGTGATGTCCGACAAGGCTTTCAATGAACGTAGCGAAAACAGGTTCTAATGGCGGCCATCTTGAAACGTCAGTCTGAAAGATCCCTTTGTACCCAGTCAGGGCCGTCTTTACCAGGGGGTGCAAGGGGTGCGGTGCACCCGGGCGCGGAGCTGGGTTCCTCGACTGTAAAGAAAACTGTCGAGCGCTGAATTTTTGGATATTTCATTGAACTTAACGCCATTGCACAGTTTTATATACTTGTTACTTACGACAAATATGTATGCGCAAGCAAAAAAAAAATAGTCATTAACAATAATATTTTTTTTACTTTTATTACGCTTTCGGCGCTTGTCATACCGCATTACTACACTACACAAATAACAATTTTATTTAATACAACACGCGCGCGGCAAAATCTCTAATCCAAAGACAGTGTATGTATGTACGTTTGACACGTTGCCGCCCGGTAGCAAAATGATCTCTAAGTCAATAGAGTGTAAGTTCATTTGAAATGGGCGCGCGGGCACTTATGGTATTTACTTATGGTGCAGGGTGTGCGGCGCACAGGGGCGCAGGGTGTTAGGGGGCGCCGAGCGCCGCTCGCGACGCCTCCAAAGAGTCTACTAGAGGGCGCCAGGGTATTGATTGCACCCGGGCGCTACATGGGCTAGAGCCGGCGCTGTACCCAGTGGTTCTTTTCTGAAGTTCTGTACACAGAACTATAGTTTAATTTTTTATTCGAGTCAAGGATATGACATGTAGAACTGTCAAACAGAGTGAAATTTGTACGGAGATGACACTTTATTGAACGTTCTACATGTCATATCCCTGACTCCAATAAAAATACGACTTTAGTGACACCTTTATAGTGAAAAAGTAAAAATATAAATTTTCGGGTTGCGTATTTGACAAATTTTGTATGAATAGTTTCTGTTCGTGAAACTACAATTAAAGATGAGAAAATAAAGTACATATATAGCGTCCTAATCTACTGACAAACATAAAATTAGTGTCAATTGGTAGATTATTCTGTCAGATTCTTTTATAAAATGAATATTAAACTTATTATGTTGATTTATATTATTTTGATAATGAAAATAAATTAATTTTACCATTGTATCACTTCCGGCCGAGACTCAGTACTAGCTGTTGGCAGCATTGACATAATCGACTAATCAGAAACTGGCATGACAATAGAATTTACGCGGGATTTCACTCATCAATCAAGCACCTGCAACTGTTTCTCGTTGGTAAACTTCTTCATTAACTTGTAGTATTGAATTGTTAAAGTCGTGCTTACAACTATTGTCATTATTGGAAAATAGTGTAAAACTATGGGGCCGTTCAAGTATTACGTAAGCGCCAAAGGGGGAGGTGAGGGTCTTTGCTTTGCTTATTTTTGATGACATGGGGGACGGGGTGGTGGTGGGGGGGGATTGAATGGCGATTACTTCAGCAATATTTATTTATTTACTTCCGTATTTTTTTGGCAAAATTTAGTAGATTTTGATTAAATGAGAAACTTGAACAGATTTTGTAAAAATGATACCTATGTAAAAATGATACGCCATTAGCATGGCGGGGGGGGGGGGGGGGCAAGAGCTTTGCTTACTTTCGCTGACGGCGAGGGGGGGGGGTTTAAAAATGACTAAAATTCTGCTTGATAATTAAAGCTTGATGAGTGGATCGGCTGTTTTGTTTCTTTTCACAAGAAAAATAATTCGGACCAAGAGTGGAAGATTTCACACAATGTATTTGTTAAGATCTACCATAATCGTTATAAGCAGTCGTAACTGTTAAAGCGAACTATTTAATTAATAGAATATAAAAAAGGTTTTATCAATTATAAGATAAGAATAGCAGAGCGGTTTATGTCGTGGCTTACCCATGGCTTAACTGCCAGATCTATAAAATAAAAGCTTTTATTTGAGACTAGCTGTTGACCGCGACTTCGTCCGCGTGGAATTTACTTTATAAACACCGACTTTACCTTCTTAGGGGTATTTGGTATTTTCAAAAACGATCACACACATTATTTCTTATAGCTTATTTTTTTATCGAACAAATGTTCGACGTGATTCTTTAAATTGATATAACTTTTTTATTTATGAACTGATTGAACACTAAATAAATAAAACAAACACTAAATTTTAAGTGAAGCTTACTACAATACATTAGTGAAAACCGCACCTAAATCGGTGAAGCCGTTTCTAAGATTAGCGCGCACAAACGCACAGACAAACAGACAAAAATTCTAACAATCATTGTTTTGGGTTCTATTGCGTTGATAAAGGCCCCCAATAATATTTTTCTCGTATATCTTCCATGTACAGACAGCGATCAGTTACATTTTTATTATATGTATAGATATACTTATATACGTTTCCATGTTTTACATGTTTGATTTTTTTTGAGGATACTTGTAATCATCACGACACACATTGCTCGACACGATGATGCTGTATGATGGTATTTGTAACGACAGTTTCGACTGCTCCGACATTGTCACATCCGTCCTGTGTTTATTCGCGCTCAAAATTCGCACATTGCATGCTGTTTGTTCTCTTTGATGAGCTTATTGGTCGCACAAAATACACATACAATTCTGTCGCTCGCCGCTTACAGCGTGCTTATAATAAACAATTCTCGTACGCAGATCCCTTTTGTATTAGAAAGGCTTCTTTTAAAAAAAAAAAAATTCTTTCTCTCAAACTGCAATCACAATGAATTAATTACACACAACAGACTAAGCCCGTAATTAACCACTCACATATATACATTCTCAATACTACACATTGCACAAACAACACACACGACCGCACGTAGTCCTAATTAATCTGTATTAATTGTTTTTTTTAATAATATTAGTTCGTAATTGGCCTAAAACTTGGTAACATTGTTAAACTACACTTTCCAGAAATTGTAGCCGTAAACTTTGAAAACGAACATAGTTCCAGAATTGTTTTCAACATAGTTCAATTTTTTAATATGAATTGCTATCAACAACATTTCAATCAGCTGTTTCAGTATCCACTGCAGGACGCGGACCTACTCATACCCAAGATATATACCCTTAAAACGTCACGCAGTCCAAGGGCGTCCAGTCCAGTCTTTCAAAAGCGGTGTAATTCCTCAACGCTTCCGATAGCGACTTTGTTATCCCTTCGCCTCTTATAACACTTTAAGAGATGGGCAAGAGCGTCGCCAGCCAACGCCAGCTAATGGGCCAGGAGGCGCAAGATGAGAGAGAGGATGGGAAAAATAGGAATTGTTGGTCAGATACAATTTATTTCGAATCTATAGAGACGGGGCAACTGGCCTCCCCTACCCCACTTAGCGATGGGGTTGTGTTTATGCTATAACTGGCCCACACTACACATATATATAAATAAATATAATATAAATAATACACGATTATTGCAAAAAAAAAAGTTGCGTAAAGCCAGTCTAAACGTAATCTGGTATACTCAAGGTAAACGAGATTCAGAGCTTCAAATTAAATTAATATTTTATTTGTATCTGTGACGTCGTAATTCAACGATGCCGGAATGTTATTTTTGCAAATGCCACAAAGTATTGTGCAATCATGCGTTTGCTCAAATACAAACTCGTTTGCAGTACATTATCAATATACCATTTTGTACAAAAAAGAGATTTTTTATTTTTATAGAAAAAGGCGGCAGACCGAGCATACAGTCCACCTGATGGTAAGTGGATACTGTCTTTCATAGACGGATGTCTATGAACGATTGTAATCGTAATCGATTGTAATTGTAATGTAATGTTTGTGATCGCGCGAGCGCTCGGTTTTTATTTTTATAGAAAGAAGGCGTCAGACGAACATACAGTCTACATAGCGGTAAGGGGATACTGTCGTCCACGGACATTTGCTATACATGCCAACATCAGTCCAGAATGACAAACGTTGGCACGCCCCCGGATGCGCTCGCTGCCTACCTCTGCAGATTAAGGAATGGATTATGGATTGGGAGAAAAGGTTGGGAAAATGGGGAAGGTTAGGATAGGATGGGATGGCAATCGGCTCTGGCATATCTCACTCACTACCGAAACACATACTGTTGGATTGCACGTGCACTCTCCCCCTTATAAAAACCTTATACGCGACCGGCGTGGCGGAGGGCCACCGGTGAAATTATAAGTAAACATAAGAAAACAATACAAGAGCATAGGTCAATTGTCTGATTTGTGTGCGTAATATTTGTGATAAGATAATCAAATGAAAGCATAGCGTTTATTGAAGCATCTACGAAGTATCCAAGGAGTCCTCTTCTGTTCTCAGTAAACCTGCTATCTATTTACTGGACTTTTCTGGCGGGAACCCGAGAAGTAAGGTTTATTCTTTGTTCGATTATTGTAAAAAATGTGTTTTGTGGAATTTGTGGTTTATTAAACTTCAAATTGTTTTCCGTGCGTGGTGTTTGTGATAATCAAATAAAAGCGCGGGACTGCGTTGTCGCGTGCTTCCAAGGAGTCCTCTTCTGTCCTCATTAAACCTACTAGGTATCGCTTTACTGAGCGACTCCCGACTTACTACGACGCGACTGGACAATGTGACAGGAGGATACGTTTTAAACTTTTAAATTGTTTTTTACGAACAAAACTTGACACTGGCAGAATGTGCTAAATGCACCATTGCCATGTATGAAATAAAAAAAAAGAGCATACAACAATTGTACGAATGATAAAATACCTATATAAAATTATACAAATTAACAATAATATTTTACTAAGTTACCAATTTCTATTTAATATGCTTATTATTTCATATGTTTTTTTTATGTACATGTGTTCACTATAAACTATGATATATTATATTGGTCAGTTTATGAAGTGATATGAATCAAAATAATGTTTGTATGAAAAAAAACGAATTTAACTCGGCTGTCACACGTTATTATGAAAAATCGCGTACATTGAAATAAGATTTTTTTACGCACGTCAATATTTGTCTTGTAGAATGTCTGTGGTATAAACAAAATGTTTCATCTCCAACAATCTGCCTGTAGTGCAGAGTTTAATGTGTTTTGTTTACGTATTATATAAAGACAGCACTGTTGGTTTCATTTATGTCCACGTACCGTTTATAGACTAGCATTGGCTAACCGACCGTTCGCGCGTTCGCACGATAAAAAAAACATTTTTTCGTCGGTAAACAAGTTACCGTAGTGGTTTTAAAGTTCATATTCGATTGCTCCAACTGTATAAATAGGTTTGTTCTACAACGTTATATTTGCGGCTGGCACTACCTAACCGCTTATTGAATAAGTTGATAATGGGCCGCAAAGAAGTTTGATTTGTGCGAACGCTCGTTTGGTTGAGACTGTAATAAACATACGAAAACTTTGTTGTTACTAAAATGAAGTTCTGCCATTGAAAAGTTAGTTATGAACTGCAAATTTGAATTAGAACATTAAACATTTAAAGTGTACATTTGCTCTTATTGTACCTGTAGTTTTTTTTTGTGGCCTGTGGCCTTTCTACGGTCACTGGACATCTATGATTTAGGGCGTAGAAGATGTTCACCCAGGAGCAGAGTGTGTGCAGCAACGAGCCTAGGGGCTCCCCCGCCGGTAGACCGTCGGAAGGAACGGACCTCGGCTTAGGGCATTGCTTTGGGAGGGTACCGCGGGATCGCGAGTCTGCGAGAAGCGCCCAGGCACGTGCTGATACCTGGTAAAAGTGTTGGCTGAAGGCCGGTGTGATTCTTGTGGTCTAAATGGGCCTTGTGTTCGAGTTTAAAGGTGATTTTTTTTCTAGTTTTAATAATAATCTATAATATTTATAGTGCTTTTTTTCTTTATTTATTTCAGGCATATAAGGACCATACAATATATACATATAATATAATAATCTTAATTACTAAAAGGTACTTTAATTATACGGTTTTGATTTTAAAATTCTATATGGGTACATGAAGGACGTTTATCTGTGTTGTTAGAGCTAATCTCAAAGTACTAGGCGAACAATTTTATTCCGTTTTCACTGTAGGCTTTTGAGGGCTATTTATTATCAATACTTATAAACAAACGTCGAATGACCGCCTTATAAATAAAGAAAATTAACGACATTTCGTATGAAATCATTTGCAGGTAAAACTTGGGCAAATGCAAGTGTACTAAAAAATTGACAGCCCTAAGTAAAATCCCAATTATTATATCAGAAACATACAAATTAAAATCGTTTTTAAGTCCATGCAATACAGTTTATATTTCTAGTTCAACGGGATAAATGATTACATACGTCACTGCTATGTTTTCGATTTATGAATACAGTTTATTCGAGTCATGAATGAAGTTTGGCGCTAGTGTGCTACTAAAATATAGTTTGATAGAAAAAGACCGAGATCACTGTCACATTTCAACAGGTCTTTTTATTCAGTAAGGTTAAAGGTAAGGTACATATTTGCGTAAATTCTTCGAAACAACTATTTTAATAAATTATAAAGACGTAGCCGATATGATAACGTGAAAGAATAAATACTTTTAATTGTTGATTTTGTATACAAGTTTTACTTTAATACTGATATTGTTAATATTTCAAGGCTTTGACATTATTAGTACCTAGTAATTGTTCTCAATATAAAATACTACTCACTCTTTAATAAGTATTGAACATCCAATTCAACACAACTGTCACAACAGCACTATAAGTAAACACTTCTTAAAAAAACATACACACAGAGTTTATGAATTTGTAATAGAAAACAAAGTTTCTATTAATAAAATATGTAAACAACGAAAACGCGATCTGTCAACACACGCGGGAAATGTAATCGTTCAGAAAGGGAAACAAACTTTTATTATGAGCTATTCGGACATAGAGACGAGTTCTCACAGTAGCGGCCACTGTCGGACTGAAACGACGGGAGAATTATGGCGAAATAGTTTGTCATAACCTAATGTTATGACACAACTTGATAATGATAACGAATAATAAGATGTATTGTACTCTTGCGTGCATCTAATTACATTTAAATTGTGTTAATAATATTCTCCATACTGTTTTTATTAGAATTAGATAATATTAGCGGCCATAATTGGTAATGTTTTTTTTCTATTTACAGCTCTGACGTTATGTAATATACAAAGTGACTGATAATAAGTGATAAGACTGTGACCTCTTTGATTTTAACCAGTACTTTTTAGCAATAGTCTTCGTTAGCCACGGCATCAATATATATTTCTAAGATTACATTCATATTTATAACTTTCATATGGTGTCCAATACACAAATAATTCTTATTATTGCATTATATTTATAAGGCGTGGCAACAAGCCTTGTGAGAGGTTTACAAATATATATTTCCAAGGATGTAAAAGGCGACTAAGGGCTACAACAAGGCCTGAGGAACTACACCAACTCTAAAAGGGTGGACTCGTCAATCCGTTTGACCAGTGAGCGTGTAGTTATAATGCCATACATCGCTTGTACACGAGACAATGTGGACGAGGTGTCCAGTGTCCAGCCAGCAGTGGACCGTAAAAGGAATGGTTACGATGACTGCGATATTGACGACGCGCGCGGTTGAAAGTATAAACAAAAAAAGAACAAGATACAGATAAGCAATTATAGAGTAGATTGGCGGGAACTCGAGAGAGAGTTCTCCAGTTGAGATTTTATTTGACTATAATAAAAATTGTGTATTGTGCATTTTATGATTTAATAGTGATAGTTTATTAAACTTCAAAGTGTTTTTTTGTGCATAATGTTTGCGATACTCAAGGAAAAGCAGAGGTCGGCGTTTTTCGCGTGCTTCCAAGGAGTCCTCTTCTGTCCTCGGTAAACCTACTATCGCTTTACTGAGCGACTCCTAACATATTTCGACAGGACTGGACACTGACAGTATACGTTTTAGAGTTTAAAATTGATTATTACGAAGAAAAACATGACACTGGCAGAATGTGCTAATTGCATCGTTGCCATATATTAAAAGAAAAAATATATAGAGTAAGTAAGCTGTAGGCGTAGACTAACCTATAAGTTAATAGATATAAGTAAAAACAATTGTATGCTTTTTCAGCAGTCAATGAATGAGTGGTGGCGTGTCTTTGGAGAGGCCTATATCCAGTAGAGACAAAATTAATATAATTAATTAATAAAATTAAGAAATAATTAAATAAGCAGAAAAAGAAAAATACAGAATGGGCAGCAAATTTAAACGTGGATTAAATTATCTAGTGACAGACCATAAAGGTATTTGTACTCCGTCCATTTGGTGGTAGTTCCTAATAATCTAAAATTATTTATTTTAATTATTCAATAATAAGTTATTTTGTTGATCGTTATTTGCGACCTCAGTATTTTTCCTGCTCGATTAAATACAAACCCATCTATCTGTTATCGTTACTAAAAACATAGGGAAAGAGAAATAAAAAACAAATCTGAATTTATGTTTTATTATTAAAATGACGTCACCAATACTCGATAGACCAACCATAGTCCAGAGGCCAGACACTAAAAAAAAAACGATTTCACATTTAACTGTTATTCAGTCGGTTAAAGGTTCGTTTTGTTGTGATAAAATGAGCCTATAACGTCCCACTGCAGGGCACAGGTCTCCCTTAGTAAACTACTTAGGGGTTTCGGGCCATAAGCCATCACTGGGGTCCAGTGCGAATATACTTCAGACAGATACTCCAGATTTTTCTCGCGCATGCACGCTTCTCCACTATGTTTTCCCTTATCGCCTAGGTAGTGACAATTATTTAAAAATCTGTATTAAAGTCTAAACTCAGTAGTGGTACGGGCCAAGGACTTTTTATGTTCTTTTTTATGTACGAAGGCGGCAGACGAGCATACAGTCCACCTGATGGTAAGTGGATACTGTAGCCCGTAGTCATCCGCGATACATGCCAACATTAGTCCAAAATGAGAAACGTTGGGACGCCCCCGGATGAGCTGCCTACCTTTGGAGATATAGGAATGGATTTGGAGAAAGGGTTGAGAAAATGGGGAGGGATAGGATGGGATTGGAATGGGCTCTGGCACATCTCACTCGCTACCGAAACAAGTACATACATTGGAGAAATACGATAAAGTGGCAAATGCAGTACATTTCAAGGTAGTCTTCTGTGAGAGAGGGGTAACGTGGCCAGTCGAGCGCGCCCAACGGCTGTTGGATTGCAGCGTGCACTCCCCCCCTCAAAACTCACCGCTTTGAACTCACCGCTATCACCGCTCTAATAAATGTAATGCAGCATTTTAGAACAAAGCAAAATCTACAATGACGGTGTCTAAGGCTACGAAAAGTGTGTACGAATTCTTGTAGAGCACAGTTTATACCCGTGTTAAATCTAAATCTAAAAATCTAATTTAAAAAAAATCAAAAAATGACCGATTTTGGGTTTTTTATTGTTGGTAGCACTTTTTTTTTTTAAAAATATCTCTTTAGATACCTGTAAACCTACAAATATTACTACTGCCATATGTATATATTTACGAAGTAGCTGTATTCACTTTATTCTATTTATTTGACAAAGTTGAGTAGGTATATAGCACCGAGGAACGGACGTAATATCAATAAAAACAATCTACTGCTGCCGGGCTATAAATTGAAACTGAATCAAATGATTGGATACATAATGTGCAAGTGTTTAATAAACTGACTCACCCCATCAAAATGTTGCCAACCAAACGTTTTAGAAAGCACTGTTTGACATGTTAATCGATAAATGCTTTTAGACAATTATAGAATATCTATATAAATAAATCTATATAAGTGAACGTTCGTTTGTTCAAAATCTTAAATCTCCGAAAGCTCTTCACAGATCGCTTTGAAATTTTGACGCAACGCGACGTTGCGTTCGAATACGCGCGTGTTTTTATATACCTATCACAGGGTAAAAATATGATTTTTACCCAAAAAACAGGTAAGAACAGGGTAAGCGCCATCTGTATGGCAGCCACAGCAACGCGTGGCCGGGCACAGCAAGTTTTTAATAAAAATTATGTTATTATCATGAATGAGACTGGTTTCCTTTCTGACCTTACGATTTTAGGACATATTTATTATTAATATTTAAATATTAATATTAATATTTTTTGGCGGGAACCCGAGAAGTGAAGTGAAGATTACTATAAAACTTTGTGGTTTAATAGTAATACTCGTAGTTTATTAAAGTTCAAAGTGTCATGTTTGCGATAATCAAATAAAAGCATAGGACTTCCAGGGAGTCCAACTATACTCAATAACTTAATTGAGCGACGCCATTTTTACTTGAAATTCATTTACACGTAACATTGGCTGATACTGTCATCAAACCGAAAAAGAAGAAGTATTATTAAGTATTAAGAAGAAGTCCGCAGAGATTGTAATTTGCATGATCATAATTTGTAATTTGTATTTGCAAATGTTTTTTTAAAATTTGCAGCCACTTCGTCGCGGAACATTGTACGATTTATTATTACGTAACAACCAGTTGACATATTCTATGCAAATAAAATATCTATCTATCTATCATGAGGTGGTATACTATTGGGTAGAAATACTCTCCCTATTCCCCACCCTTGCCCGTGTTTATTTTTAATCCTAATTCCTGGATATTCAAAGATCCGTAGTGCAGCTCCAGACATGCCAAAATTCGTCAATTTTAACTGATATTCAAAGATGTATATTGGCAACGATTTCCATTAACCATCAGGTGTTTCTTCTCGATTGACACGTCCTTTCTACCATACCATATCATCACCCTGTCCACTGCTGGATACAGTCCTCTCCCGAGGCTTCTGCCTTTCTCATGGAGCCACTGCAGCTTTCTTTAAATTGTCAGTGCACCTAACCGGAGGGCGGCCCACGCTACGTTTCCCGGCACGTGGTTTCCGTCCGAGGACTCGTCTCCTCCATCAATTAATCAATTATCGGTTCTGCGACAGATACTGTCTGCCCGCTGATTACTGAATCATTTTGCAAAAGAAGAAAACAAGCTTCACCCTGTTATCCTTCGTTTCCGGGTGGTGGTTGACAGCATACCCAATTTTGCGAGCATTTTCCTTTTCTTCCTCATCTCTTTTATTTTCCTCTTTCTTTCCCTCTCTCTTCTCTTTCGGTAAGCTATTAGGGCCATCTCTTTGGTTTTTTGAGAACTATCGTCAGCTATTGTGAAAAAAAAAATCTATTAGTAGCTAAGACCGAGAAAGCGCGCTAAATTAAATATATATATATATAGGGGTCATCCATAAATTACAAGGGATAGGGAGGGCGACAACAAAATGTGACAGGGGGGGGGCATGTCATAAGCTTCGTGACGTCACACGTATAAATCTAAAATATTGAAACTAAACTTCAACTCCTAAGGAAAAACTCCAAAAATCATGAAATTCCTGGGACGTAATTTATGGATGAGCCCATATATATATATACATATATATATTTTAATTTAGCGCGTTTTCTTGCAGTGTACGTACACTACGAACAATAAAAAACAAAAAAACAGTAATATTTAGATTTTTTGTCCGTCTGTCTGTTCAAGTCTGAGTAAAAGACGCACTGAAAATGGTTGGAATAAAAATGTAGATACTTGAACTGACAGACAGCCCGTGCCTGCGGCTTGATTCCCGCGGGAACTCTATAAAGGATATGCTGAGTTAATTTTTATGGTAGGAATTATTTATACAGATCCATTATAATTTTTTTTTTATGTACGAAGGCGGCAGACGAGCATACAGTCCACCTGATGGTAAGTGGATACTGTCGCCCATAGACATCCCTGATACATGCCAATATTAGTCCAAAATGACAAACGTTGGCACGCCCCCGGATGTGCTGCCTACCTTTGGAGATATAGGAATGGATTTGGAGAAAAGGTTAGGTAAATGGGGAGGGATTGGATGGGAATGGGCTCTGGCACATCTCACTCGCTACCAAAACACGTACGTACATTAGGGAAATAAGATAAAGTGGGAAATGCAGTACATTTCAAGGTAGTCTTCTGTGAGAGAGGGGTAACGTAGCCAGTCGAGAGCGCCTAGCGGCTGTTGGATTGCAGCGTGCTCTCTCCACCTCAAATACTGGCTACCAATATACAGATTTTTTTCTTGTTTTGGGAGTCACATCTCACAAAGTGTATCATGTATGTTTAATACAAATAAAGAATTTGAATTACAGAGCTCCCACAAGAATCATACAAAAGTTCACTCGAATAAAATTACAATAGAGCCGTGTCAGAACGTGAAATACTTTAAAAAAAAGAAATGAGCCGTCGCGGGACGTCTGGCAGATGTGAAACATCGATATTATTTTGTAGAAATAATGAGCATAAAAGGATGGCTTATGAAAGGAAATAAATATAGCACAATTAAAAATATAATAAACAGATTTTTTTAAAGAAAAAGATGATTGTTTATTTAATTTATAATTTATAAATTTATATTAATTTAATACAAAAATTAAATGGAAACAAATTATATTCGATGTTGCCTTTGACGGTATTACGTGGCGACTGTTGCCATGGCGACGCGTCGCCATGGCAACAGTCGCTCTGACCCGCCGCATTAGATGTTTCACATCAAAAAGTGATTGTAAGCGCTCTTATCTATAAAGTACAATTGATACAGAGCCAAGCGCGATATTTTTGGAAATTTTGTCTGAATCACGCAAACACCGCTGGACGGATTTTATTAAAACTTGACACATATGTTGTAATTTATATGGGTTAACATTTAGGGTACCTAGTTTCTATCCAGATCTCTTTTCGGACACGAATCGTACAGAACAATAATTGTTAGAGTTTTCCAATGAAATTTTGCACGGTTATTATTATACACATATATCTGTTCCGATTTTATCATCTGTATGAAATTCTCCCCCGAACCGTTCCAGAAACTCCGACCGTGTAAATTGAACTTTAATTCTAGGAAAGTCTCCCAAAAAATCTCACCGTCGGCTTTTTTCTTTTCAATGTGGTAGTCATCGAATACCCCTTTGTGTGGTGCTGATGCCAAGTATTTCTGTTCAATCTCGTGCAGCATGTGACATAAATGCATGATGACGTTACACTGTTCTAATATGTTCGTATACATGTAGAACATGTATGATATTGGAGCGTACGTAATCGGATAATTGGGATTCCATTTAAAAGCCTGCTTAGCCAACGCCATGTGGTGTAATTCAACGACCGTTCGATAACGTATAGTTATTTCGTGAATAACGTAGCCCATTTCGTATTCTAGGTTCTTTACGTAAAGGGTACGAAATTCATAGTAATTTGTAAGGTCTCGGAGACTGAAACAAATTGTTTACGAACTGTGTATCGTGTCATGACATACGAGTAAATTAATGATATATATATATATATATATATATTAATTTTTAATTAGATATAATAGGTTTAGTGTACAGATAGACATATTAAAATAATTCACACTATTTTTGTACGACCTTAGGGGCCGTTCAAGTATTACGTAAGCAGAATTTTAGTCATTTTTAAGCCCCCCCCCCCCCCGTCAGCGAAAGTAAGCAAAGCTCTTAACCCCCCTCTTGATTACGTAAGTATTGGTATATTTTTTACAAAATCTGTTCAAGTTTCTTATTTAATCAAATACGAAAAGTAAATAAATAAATATTGCCGACGTAATCGCCATTCTGATCCCCCGTCCCCGTCCCCCGTGTCATCAAAAATAAGCAAAGCAAAGACCCCCCCACTCCCCTTTGGTGCTTACTTAATACTTGAACGGCCCCATAAATTAGTAACAAAAAAAAGAAAACGTTTAATATTCCCACAAACCAATATAATTACACCTATCTGTAACATTTGACTCTGACATTATATCTATCGATTATATGTGACTAAATATGAATATGTATTTTATTATTTTTTTATTACACAAAAAAATTAGTATTTTGTGGTTAATTTACTTGTATTGCATAACACGTTACTTAGTACTTAGATACTCACATAGCACTCAAAGGTCACACTTAAGCGGGCGATCGTGGATAGTTTTATGCACATACGAGTAAATTCATCATAAATTATTATTTCTTTTTTTTAAGTCATAAAAATGTTGTGAAATACATGTTAATTTATAATTAGATACCTATAATGTTTCTAGTGTACTGATTGACTAGTAGATGAGAATTGGACCTTACGCATCTCTGTAAGTGGTGTGTATGACGTAGCAAACTTTGTGTTTTTCTTCACGATTACCTTCTAGTGAGACTCCACGCAGAATGTTTTCCGACAATTTTCCCTCGACCATATCACTTAAATTGAACGGTTTGTACTCTGTAATTTTCAATATTAATTTGTATCGTTAACCGTGCATTGTCCATATATGGACTTTTTTATACTTTCCAAAACTAAGCAGGGCATTCGGGGCCGTACCAAAGTTTGTCATTTTGGACTGGTGTTGGCATGTATAGCAAATGTCCGTGGACGACAGTATCCCCTTACCGCTATGTGGACTGTATGTTCGTCTGACGCCTTCTTTCTATAAAAATAAAAACCGAGCGTTCGCGCGATTACAAACATTTTGCGTTCGTAAACGACTTATTGCGGTGTTTTAATGTTAATTTTCGTTGCGCCAATTGAATGAATAGGTTTGTTCTACAATGTTATATTTGCGGTTGGCGTCACCTAACCGCTTATTGAATAAATTGATAATGGCCAAAAGCATTTTGTATTAGTGCGAACGCTCGATAAGCCGCTACAGACACATAACTGTAGATTTAACTAGAGTTTGAATGGATAAATAACTTTGTCCCGTACCAGATATTTGGCAGGCAAATTAATAATCACGATTTGAGCGACGATGAGTAGCGGATTGGGGGGCCAGGGGGGCTAAAGCCCCGTTCCCGGGGGCCCCAAGCCCGACCATTTAAAAACCCTTTTATCTAAAACGTACCATACTTTGACCATCTCGCGCTCCCCCTTACAGGGGGCGGTAGAAAAAGTAGCGAGAGCGGACCCAGAGAGCGACCAGCTTGGGCGGCGGTGGCTTAGGAAGCCCCGACGGTTGACACGCCCTCGGGCGCGATCAGGTCGCGCGGGCGAACATAGTTGTGGCAAGGCGGCCGATGCCTCTAAAACGTATTAAATTGCTCGCCTTAAATAGCTTCGGGCCCCCATGACCTTAATCCATCGCTGGCGACGGCTGTTAACTCCCCACTCCTATTCCATTTAGTCTATTCTCATTAAAGTCTAGATAAATTTATCTTTACATGAAGTGACTATCCACTAAGTACCTTTGCTACCCTCGTCTTCTAGGCTATAATACGTAGTCGGACTTAAATATTCCTGCAATGGACTCATGTCTATTTTCTCGTTTTTCACGCCGATAATCCCTAAAACAGTTTAATAGTTTTTTTTACAAGTAGAGATGATGCAAATATATTCTGTAGCCAGCCAACACCACACACCACGTAATAATTAAGACTCCATATATAAATTTTTAAAAAACTTACATATTATAAAAAATATTCGACTCCATGACATAGTCTGTGCGCCCCTACAGAAGTATGATTGCATAAAATTCTAATAAAACAATATTTATCTAGAAAGTAATTTGAAATAAAATTTTACGGATCGTTAAATTATACAATTTTTAAATTGCTGTTATAATATAAAATACGTAGTTATTAACTGATAATTAATTAATTACATGCATACTTAAACAGCAGTTATCAAAACTGCCTTGGGTGCACGCTGCAATCCATCAGCCGCTGGACGCACTCGACTGACTACGTTACCTCTCTCTTACAGAAGACTACCTTGAAATGTACTGCATTTCCGACTTTATCTTATTTCCGTATTGCACGCACGTGTTACCAGATGGACCAGAGCTTACTCCCATCCTATCCCTCCCTATTTGCCCAAGCCTTGCGGTCCTTGGGAGAGGCCTATATCCAGCAGTGGAGAGATACAGACTGACGGTATGGTATGGTAAACTCATCGAGTACCTACTACAACGATTTGTGTCTCTTATTTATCCCAATTTCCCATTTCCCAATTTATCCTACTTCTTCAATGTACGAGTACGAACGTGTTTCGGTAGAGAATGGAATATATACTCGTAGATATCCCATCCTATATCTCCCCATTTTCCCAACCCTTTCTTCAAATCCATTCCTACATATTGTGGCCTGCCCACGTTTGTCATTTTGGACTAATGTTAGCATGTACCGTGCATGTCACAGGGCGACAGTATCCACTTACCATCAGGTGGACTGCATGCTCGACTGCCGCCTTTTTTCCACAAAAAAAATATCTAAATACACTACCAGGACAATAGAACTCACAGCCGCTGCACTGCAGCCCACTGGTCGAGTTACCACGCACTGGCTGAGTTACCCCGAAATTGGATTCAATAACATGTAGAGGCCTTGCCAATTACTTGTTCTCTGAGTAGTTTTTTTATCATATTAATTTATATCAGTGACTAGCTGAGCCGACAGACGTAGTGCTGTCCAAATTTCAATAATACAATAATTTCAATCAGTTCATACAAAAATCCCAAAAAAGTACTTTCAGTTTTTCCCGAATTTCCCAATTTTCCGGGCAACTTTTCCAATTCTTCTTTCCCTAACAACGTTATTCGGACTATTACGAACATTTTTTGAAAAAAAATTAGCCAAATCGGTGCAGCCGTTCTCAAGTGATGCGCTTACCAACGAACAGCATTTAATTTTTATTTATATAGATAAAGGACAAAAAAAAACAATTTCCAATTTTCCGGGCAATTTTTCCAATTTTTCTTTCCTTAAAAACCTTATTCGAACTATCACGAACGTTTTTTTGAAAAAAAAAGCTAATTCGTTCCCGCCGTTCTCAAGTGATGCGCTTACCAACGAACAGCATTTAATTTTTATTTATATAGATAAAGGACAAAAAAAAACAATTTCCAATTTTCCGGGCAATTTTTCCAATTTTTCTTTCCTTAAAAACCTTATTCGAACTATCACGAACGTTTTTTTGAAAAAAAAAGCTAATTCGTTCCCGCCGTTCTCAAGTGATGCGCTTACCAACGAACAGCATTTAATTTTTATTTATATAGATAAAGGAGAAAAAAACAATTACATACATATATTCAGCACAGATTATTTAATAATTCGATGTCTTACTAACATTTTTCAATTTACTACTTTAATTTAGATAAGACCATTGTTTCTTAACCTGCGGCTAGCAGTTTTCAGGAAAAAAGAAGAACCTAAGTACGGAAATATCCTATTAATTAATTACTGATTTATAATTAATGCTATCCTATCCTTCCCTATTGTACACCCTACTCCTTTTCCAAGTAGATTCCTAAGTCCACAAAGATAGGCAGATAGACAGGGCGCAACAACGTTTGTCATTCTGTATTGATTGATTTATTTAAACACTAGCTTCTGCCTGCGGATTCGTTCGCATGAACTAAGCAGCTGTAAACATGTACACATGAAAAGGATCGACATGATGGATTTCACGGATGAAAATCCATCCAGTGGATTTTGAGTAATTCTGTTCTCAATAACAGTTCTGTTCTCTGTAAGTAATTCTGTAATCTCATAAGTATTTATTTTACTTTCCTCTATAACTCAACTTCCATGCGTCATATGAAGATGACACATATATCGGTTTTCCTTCTGGATTCCAAACTGTACATTAGTGGAAACCCGATCAAAATCCGTTCAGTAGTTTTTACGTGATGCTCAAACAAACAGACATACAGACCAAAAATTTAAAAGCTACTGTTTTGGGGTCTGTAGCTTCTAAAGGGACACCCATTATTTAAATAATTAAGTCATTCTACAGACTTAACCCTTTTACTGTTCTATTATATGTAGGTATAGATAACAGAAGGTAGTACTTAAGTTTCAAATTTGACCTTTGAAACCCCTCCTCATCTGCTTCAAAAAACTAGAAGCCCAACCCCCCCAACCGCATTAAAACTTACTAACCAGTTTTCTTTGATAAGTTCTGATGAGTATGATGTGTCATCTAGTCTATTTTACCATATCGAGGATAAAAACTAATGAATACATTCTTTATAACGATTTGTCCAACAATTCGCGCACCTGCTCAGAACCGGCTCATTGGAGAAGAAAACATCTATTGCATTACATTATGCTTCGCTAACATTTCATTAATATATAATAATGTGTATATTTCAATCCATTATATATTTATTTATTAAATTACAGTTTATAAAATACTACATGACGACATGTTCTTTTTTATAGAGAAGTGGGCGGACGAGCAAGCAGTCCCACATGATGGTAAATGTTACCGCCGCCCATGGACACCTGCAACACCGGGAGTTATGCGGTGCGCCGCCGACCTAGCAAAACCTATTCACAGCTTTCTTGAAGAACTCCATATCGTAGCTTAATGGAAAGACCTCTTGAGGCAGTTCGTTCCACAGCCTACGGGTTCGCGGTATAAAATGATTTTTTATACCGCGTTATATCTTGCTTATGTGATACTATTTAGATACGATTTTTCTCTCATTGCACAAAAACGAACTAAATAGCATACTTCATAAAGGTTTTGACATTGTCAAAATAACAAAAAACCGTCTAAAATTAACCAAAAAACGGTAATTCCTATATAATTTTCTACGTAATCTCATATTATAATAGATTAAAAAAGTACTTATTTCATAATATATTGAAATTTACGCAAATAGTGCTACCCATTATAATAATTTCAACGCTTTAAGGAAGAGAGCTGTGAATAGGATCTTGCAAGGTCGGCGGCGCGCCCTCATGCCCCCTGGTGTTGCAGGTGTCCATGGGCAGCGGTAACACTTACCATCACGTGGGACCGCTTGCTCGTCCGCCCTCTTATCTATAAAAAAAAGAAGAGTATTGTACTCTTATTATTAATATGTTATTAATAACAATACTCGTCTTGTGCACAGGGTATGGCCCAATTCTGTATTATTTAACCAATACATCTGGGTACGTTTCAAAGGTTTTTATTATGGACTGACCCACACCACCAGGTGGATTCCCTGCTCGTCTGCCACGTACTTTCTACAAATAAGAAATCCTATCCTATCCCATCGAATAAATTAATTTCTCATTCCATTATAGGAACTGCTTTCCCTGTGCGCCCAATAACTCCATCTCTAACATTTCCTCCTCCTTTTTGAAATCTCGAGGAGTTGTTAAGTCAAAATTGGCTTCGTTTGGCCTCCACAGTTTAGGTTTTTTATTTTTGTGACTGTTTTTTCTCACTGGTTTCATTGTACCGACTTTGTGATCCTCATTCCTCTCTTCATTGGGCTCTCTTTTATTTTCAATTCCTTTCAAAAGTCTTCTGTTTTGCGTTATTATTCTTCGATTCTGGCTCAACACTTCCTTGTATTCGCCTTGTATTTTATCATTACTCACTCCGCCCACAATTTTTTTTATAGTGTCCATTTCTGAATCAATGTTCTTGTATAATCTGTCTAGAACCTTCTTCCTTTCTGGCTCCTTTAAGAAGTTAAAAGCCTCTTTTATCTCGTCATCAAGCTTTTTCCTTTTCAAGATTCCATCGCTGACTTCAATGTCATCAGTCATGAACCTTCTTTGGTTTCTATCCTTCTTTTGGTCATCTGACCATTTTTGTTTATATCTGTCTAAAGTCCTTTTTTTAAGACGTTCCTTCTCCTCGTGTTTGCGGTGCTCTATTACTTGGTAGAACATGTCGTGGTGCATTCGGACCTCGGCGTAGCAACCTTCTGCAAAAACACATGAAAAGCATTCAGACTAACAGATAGATAACATTCTTTATTACACACCAAAACAAACCAACCAAAATATAGACAGACATTGTAAACACATGAAATGCACAAGCCTTTCATGTAAAAGCGATCTCTGCCAGACAACCTTTGGTTAGAGAGGAATTAAATATTTTAATCACACTTAGACTCCAGTGGCGATTCCTAGTGTTTATTTAGTCTTGGGTTGGCTCGAGGCTATGGTCCCATTTTTTTTGTCAATTAAAATCCCGAAATACGAAATAACAAGTCTTTAATTATAAATTAAAAGGGGGAAGTGCTAAGGGGGAAGTTTTTAATTATAATTAATTAATTATAAATTAATTAATAAGGGGGAGAGTGCACGCTGCAATCCAACAGCCGCTGGGCGCGCTCGACTGGCCACGTTACCCCTCTCTCACAGAAGACTACCTTGAAATGTACTGCATTTCCCACTTTATCGTATTTCCCCAATGTACGTACGTGTTTCGGTAGTGAGTGAGATGTGCCAGAGCCCATTCCCATCCCCAACTATCCCTGCCCATTTTCACAACCCTTTCTCCAAATCCATTCCTATATCTCTAAAGGTAGGCAGCGCATCCGGGGGCGTGCCAACATTTGTCATTTTGGACTAATGTTGGCATGTATCGCGGATGTTTATGGGCGACAGTATCCACTTACCATCAGGTGGAATGTATGCTCGTCTGCCGCCTTAGTACATAAAAAAAAAAAAAAAAAAATTAAAAAGCACAATTAATTAAAGATTTAGTCTAGTAGACTCACAGTTTTGTGATTGTGAGTTCAAATCCTCGGCCCGTACCACTGAGTATATACTTAAGCATGGATTTTTTAAAATTGTCACTAATAGGCGGTGAGGAAACCCGTATGCTACAAAAATAAAAAAAAATCTGGAATATGTGACCCACCAAACCGCACTGGGCCCGCGTGGTGGATTACGGCCCTACAGTGATTTACTAGCGTAAGCCTGTGTCCTGCGGTAGGATGTTATAGGCTGATATATGTTTTCATGTGTGTACAGATGGTGTAGATGTATGTATATGCGTATAAGGCACATTATTAGTCATATAAATATGTCTGCATACCCTATATATATAAAGATATATATCATTAATATATATCATTAAAAAGAGTCCCCCGTGCCCTGATATCACTACGGATTCCAGCTGAAAATCAGGGTTGTGTGGCATCGCTGATACACAGTTACAGCTGAGCTGGACACCCATTCAGGACAGTCATAGGACACACGGACAGCAGATTACGCTACTGTTTTCTCTTTCTTACAAATTCTCTGCTTGTTTGTATTTACATATGCATATGTCTGCCTTTTCCTTTGTAACCGTAGTGTCCTGTAACTGTAGTCTAAATAAACGTCTTTTCTACTTTCATAAAATAAAATTAAAGATTTTTAAACATTCCATTACACGTGTAACTCAAACCTTACTCGAATCGCTCGCTCAAAAATATTCTCATCTAGACCCATTTCACAAGGCCTAGCAAGCCTTTTTAGCAAGGCCTTTTAAAATGCAGCCATCAAAATACACACACTCATCATAATACACACATTCGCCACTCGAATGCCACTCAACAAGCACACACATAACACACACTCCATATACACACCAACTAAACAAAAGTATTTACAATTAAATACGTACTACATACTAAATTGTTACTAAGAAAGAAAAAAAGCAAATCTCATTTGACCGTGCTATAACGTAGTAATCTCTTCAAGTCCGGTTACCTGTTATTGATTATAAAATATTAGTTAATTATAATTATATTCTATATTCCAAATCGTATCTGAATGTGAAGATCAAATGTGGGTAGTTGATGAAGCTCCCATCCTGGACTACCCGTTTCTTCAGTCAACTCGTGGCCACGGCTGGTATAACTCGTGTCAAAACGTCGAGTAGGAATACAAGGTAAACAAATACCTTTATTAAACGCGTTCGGATACAATTTAAAATATAAAATGTGTACAAAACGCGAAAGTTAAAAAAATATAATTATATACTATAGATATAGTATATACATATTAGGTAAGCTGTTGATTCAAATAAACAGATAATCATTCAAAACTTACGGACTGTTGCCAAGGCGCTGAGAAATTCTGGTATTTGGTAATTATAAGTAAAGCGGTCCAATCTTGAATACTTCCTGGAAATGTTTTTCTTTATTTACATAATTGCACAAACTGAGAGTGCACGTTTCAATCCCACAAACGCTGGGCGTGGCAGTCTAACCAAGTTATCCATCTCCCACAGAAGACCACCGAAAAATATACTATATTTCCCCCAATGTACGTATATATGTACAATTCCAATCCATAAACCAAAATGTAATGAAACATGGCGGACTTACACCGCCTTAGTGACCTAATTATTATTTACATATCCATAATTTGATTATTTTTTTTATATACTAGTGCGCGGACGAGCAAGCGGTCCCACGTAAGTGTTACCGCCGCCCATGGACGCCGGCAACACCGGGGGGTATGCGGGCGCGCCGCCGACCTTGCAAAATCCTATTCACAGCTCTCTTGAAGAACCCCATATCGTAGCTTAATGGAAAGACCTCTTGAGGCAGTTGTTTTCGGCAAATTGAATTGGAACGGACTTTGCCTGTTTCCTGTTTACCCGTGGAACATATAATTAAAATAAAAGTCACTCTCCATCCTACCCTAACCCTCCAAGGAGGAGGACAACCCCGCAAGGAGGATTTTGAGGTGTAAAGGTATGGGGGAAATCTCCTCGCCCCTTTCTCTAGAAAAATTGGCAATGTGTAGTGCGTCGCCAGTTTGTTTCTGGCAACTAAGTGAATAACAAATAAATAAATGGACCTCTATTTCGTCTGCTGACTTCTCTTCAGCACCCAAAGGTCGCCTGGAAGAAATCGCTTTAGCGATAAGGCCGCCGATTGTACTTCTAATAACTTGTACATTGTATCACTCTGTATGTTTTTGCTGTACAATAAAGTGTACAATGAGCCGTCCGGCATGTTTACTTCCTAATTCATTTTCAATTGTTTCACTGTTATGTCAATCAGAATTAGTACCTACTACACGCGGGCCGGCAGTTTATCGAGTGCGATGTTGCATCGATTATTCTTTTTCTATTTTTACATTTATTTGTGATTTATATTGTATTGCGATTGCAATTAAATACTCTTCCATCTAAACCTGCCTGTCATCTTCTATAAATGGATCTATATATATCGCGGATGTCGCAGGACGACAGGAACCACTTACCACCAGAAGCGGACACTTGGACAGAAGCGGACGCGTTTAAAGGTCAAAGATCTTCTAAGCGAGCGATTGTGGATGTTATGCACATTCGAGTAAATTAATCACCGATAATTTTTTTTTAATGTAATACAAAAAAAATCAAGTATTTTTGTAGGACTTTGTATGCGACACCATCTAAGTAAGGACATGGGCGGCTGGTCGCTCAGTCGCGCAATAGCGTAACGCCGTGTCAGCTATTAGACGACCCCATACAATTGTCGCCTAGTCGCACGTCCAGCAGACACTGTGTGTCCGACGTCATAGACTAGAGCAGGGGTCGGCAACCTGCGGCTCGCGAGCCACATGCGGCTCTTTGGAAGTGAAGCTGCGGCTCTTTAATCTTTACTTGAATAACCATGCAAAGCCACCGCTCCCATTGAATTTGTTTGCTCAATTGTTTGTTATTGAAGTACAATTTAGTGTTGTAAGTAAATGTTTAATTGTTTTAATTTTTACTTAAATAATAAGTGATTATCTAATAATACCATATATATATTATCTAATTTGTTGTGAAAAAACACTACTTATATATGAATAAATAGATTAGTTTTTTTTATCAAAAAACTTTATTTATGCAAGTACTATTTATTGTTGGCATGAAATTTTTTTGTGGCTCTTTAAAAACTGAAATTTTGTAAATTGTAATTTTTGGCTCTTCCGACTCAAAAGGTTGCCGACCCCTGGACTAGAGTGGTGCTCCGAAACCGTGGTGTGCCGTGACACAGTGCTAGGTGTGCCACAGTGTAGCACGTATCACCCAGCAGGCAAGTAACGAGGCCACTAATAAGGGCACGAGCGTGATAAATTTTCTGCGATTTTACACTCACATTTTAATGAGTAAATTAAATAGTGATTTATAATTATTAAATTAAATATGATTTATAATTATTAAATTAAATAGTGATTTATAATTGTTAAATTAAATATTGATTTATAATTACTAAATTAAATAGTGATCTCTAATTAATAAATTAAATAGTGATTTGTAATTATTAAATTAAATAGCAATTTTTATTTAATAAATTAAATAGTGATCTGTAATTAAAATTAAATAGTGATTTATAATTATTAAATTAAATAGTGATATCTAATTAATAAATGAAATAGTGATTTTTAATTATTAAATTAAATGGTGATTTATAATAAAAAATTAAATAGTGATTTATAATTAATAAATTAAATAGTGATTTATAATTATAAATTAAATAGTGATTTATAAGTAATAAATTAAATAGTGATTTATAATTATAAATTAAATAGTGAACTCTAATTATTAAATTAAATAGTGATATATAATTAATAAATTAAATATTGAATTTAATTAATAAATTAAATAGTGATAACTAATTAATAAATTAAATAGTGATTTTTAATTAATAAATTAAATAGTGATTTGTAATTATTAAATTAAATAGTAATCTTTAATTAGTAAATTTAAATTAGTAACCAAGTTAGAAAACAAAACCGCAGATCATACAAAATACATTTATCAAATACACTAAATACCAAAATAATAATTGCCAACTTTCTTTCTACTTAATTTTAAGTATTATTACCTACTTTAATTACTTTAATTTTTACTAGCCTATCTATACTAATATAATAAAGAGATAAAATTGTGTGTTTAATTTTAATTTTAATTATATCTTTAGTACAAGTGTGCCGTGGAATTTTGAAGAGAATACGAGTAAATGTGTGCCTCGAGCGAAGCTTTCGGAGCACTCGAGTAGTACGAACCGCTAAACAACACAATAATTGAAATCCCGCTTTACCTATACGTCTCTACCATGAACTTGAAAGAAGCTTGAATTCTGGACGAAATGTAGCCTATTTCGTAGTTCAAGGAGTGTTTGAAGTGGCTCTCGATTTTCTCAGCGTACTTCAGTTTGTATATTAAGTCTGAAAAGAGAATACAAGGTGTCACTAAAATAATTACAAAGGCTGGAATAGGTTGTTCGGTGTCTAGTGTAGAATCGATTCTACCAGTTCTTACAATACGTTCTTCTTTCTTTATTTATGGTACACTTCTATTATATCTTTTATACGCAGCGCCAGGTCTGAATAGTGAGCGCTACTAACATATTAGACAGGACATGTTTATAACTTTTAATTTAATTCTTGAAATACATTTATTTTTCGACAGAACGGTTCTATAAATTTTAAATCAGTTGGCATGTTCAAGGCATTCTTATTTCGGTGACATCTTGTATAAGGTCCTACAAAAATAGCCTGAAACGGTTTTTACGACATTAATCAAATCCGATATTGGCAGTTCCGGATTAAGGTTATTGGAGGCCCGGGGCTATTTGAGAAAAGAGATCCCCTTATGGCGAATTTTATGTGTTTCGCACATTTGCAAAATCTATTTTGTAAAATATTTATTTTAAAACAATTTATTTGTAAAACAATGATTTTATAAACTATCGTTAATCTGTATTTTCATATACAGCCCTACTCCTGCAGTATTGTGTGAACCAGCTAAGCAGTGTTTTAATTTACGTATTTTCTCCCCTACAACCCCCGGTATTTTAACCCCGCAAGTTTTTCACTTTAACTGGCTACCTGATATCTGTACGTTTACCCAACCAAAGCAGCATTAACACAGAATGGTACGTAGCCACGTGCTTTGGCGAGCACGTTTTAGGGCAGTGAGTAACAACCGTCCAAACATTTCTCCGGGAACTGTTGCTGCACCATGACAACGCGCCCGCTCACTCAGAGCTTTAAAGCGCTCAAGAAATGACTTTAAACGGTACCCTCGTTAAAGTTTTAGGCCATCCCCATTACAGTCCCGACTTGGCACCTTGTGACTTTTTTAAATTTCCCAAATTTAAATTCCCACTAAAAGGGAAACAATTTTCGTCGCCGGAAGACGCGCTGCACTGGTTACGTTCTAAGAGGCTATGAAAGAGATAGGTACCCGGGAAAGAGTGGAAAGATGGTTTCAAAATGCCCATTCCCATCCTATCCTATCCCCCTCCCCATTTTCCCAACCCTTTCTCTAAGTCCGTTCTTAAAATCTCCAAAGTTAGTCTGGGTATCCGGGGGCGTGACAACATTGTCATTCTGGACTGATGTCGTCACGTATCGCGGATGTTCATGGACGACAGTATCTACTTACCACCAGATGGACTGTCTGCTCGTTTGCCACCATCTTTCTATAATAAAAAAATACCTCTTGCAAGCTCTTCAGTCATACTAATAATCTTGCGATACGTTATCCATGCCAACCATGGCTCCCAATATAGATCAGATTGCGGCCCTGATATAGTCCATACCGCTACTTGACATGAAACTGAAACAGTGAAACGTTTTAGATATGATACCATACCATCGCCCTGTATCTCTCCGCTGCTGGATACAGGCCTCTCCCAAGGACCGCCACCGCGCACGGTCTTCTCCTCTCATCCAGCCACACTCTTTTCAGCACTTCTCAACCAGCCACTACCAGCGACTTTATTCAACTCGTCAGTCCACCTGGCCCGAGGGCGACCCACGCTACGTTTTGTTGTTTTAGATCAGGTATGGGCAACCTTTGACATGTTGAGGGCCAAACTTTAGCGTGCAAATACGTTCGCGGGCCGCGTTTAAAAGTACTTAGTGCATTTTAAAGTAGTGATAATATTTTTTGCGATAGATATTAGACATGAAATAATACGACAATGTTATTATAGTACAATTTATTAAAATAACAAAATGAAATTTAAAAAAATGGTACATTATAATTAAATCGTTAAATTTGCAATTGTTACAAACTACGAAAGTTAAATACACCGAAATCAATGAGACACTTGAGCTTGAATTTGGGAAACTAATCCATCGATATTTGGATTAATTCCACTGATACAAAGACGTAAAGAATTTTCCAAATTATCGTCAGTCAGTCTTGTACGATGTGTTGATTTATTAACTTTCACCAATGAAAAGAACTGTTCGCATTTATAAGTACTGCCAAACGCACAAATCAATCTTCTTGCGAATTTTCTAAGCTGCGGAAAATTGTCTTTTTCTAGGTATTTTTTGTAGAAATCGCACAACTCTACGTCTTCAAATTTGGATTTTAGGAGTGAGTTTTCTTGAATCTCGATCAACTCCATTTGTAAGTGTATTGGAGCATTTTGTACATTATATTTTGTAGGAGTAGCAAATAAACTGAAACAGTCTTCCATGTTTTTGAAGTCGCTAAATCTGTTCGAAAATTGTTCCGACAGTAACTTGAGTTCTTCAGCATATTGAGCATAAGCAATATTTTCATACGCAGAGAGCGTGTTGAAATGGTAACTGTTACCAGACAGCATCTGTGACTCCCACAAGCGTAGTTTGATCTGAAACGCTTTCAAATGACTGTACAAATCATTTACTAACTGTCCTTGTTTTTGAAGTTTCAAATTTAAATCATTCAAATAGCCTGTAAGATCGTCCAGAAATGCTAAGTCACATATCCATTTTGGGTCACTTAATTCAGATAGTGGTTTATCATTTATTTTCATAAAGTCTGCTATCTCATTTCTAAGCTCGTAAAACCGTTTCATCATTTTTCTTTTGCTCAGCCATCTGACTTCACAATAATATGTTACGTCGTTATATTCAGCTGATATTTCATCCAAAAACGCCTTGAACTGACGATGGTTAAGCCCTCGGGATCGAATAAAGTTGATGGTTTTTACTACCACATTCATAACATTGTGGAGTCGAATGGACTTAGAACACAAGTTCTGTTGGTGGATAATGCAATGAAGGACTATCAAATCATCTTTTTGCACATTTAATTCTGTTGCTTTTTCATTCAAAATTCCGATGAAACCTTTACGTAAGCCGACCATAGAAGGTGCACCATCAGTGCATACTCCAATTAATTTTGACCATGGCAAGCCAAAACTTGTGAGTACCTTTTGAACTTCAATAAAAATATCCTCTCCTGTAGTGGTTCCTTTTAGCGGCTGTAAAGCAAGCAATTCCTCAGTAACAGTGAACTCCTTATCAACACCTCGAATAAATATAGCCAGTTGAGCTGTGTCAGACAAATCGGTGCTCTCGTCTAATGCTATGGAAAATGATTCAAAACCAGCCATACGGTCAGTCAATGTTGTTTTTATATCATTAGCCATCATTTCTATACGTCGAACAACAGTTCGTCTTGACAAACTAATTTTTTCAAATTCATTTTTCTTTTCAGGACACAAAATACCGCAAACTTCTAACATACACTCCTTGATAAATTCTCCTTCGGCAAATGGTTTTAATGCCTTTGCCAATTTTGAGCTAACTATAAAACTAGCTTTCACAACATTATCAAGTTGCGTTCTTTGTTTATGAAACATTTGTTGCTGTTTTTCCAAATTTGCGGTAAGCTTCTGGATTTTGTCTGTTCTTAATTGTCCTGTCAGTGAGTGCAGCGTAGCATGCTTAGTTGAGTAATGCCTCTTTATATTGAATTCTTTCATTACTGAAATGGATTCATTACACAGCAAACAAATAGGCTTACCATTGTGCAAGATAAAAAAGAATTCTTCAGTCCATTTTTCTTGAAACTGGCGACCCTCTGTATCTACTTTTCGTTTCTTTCCACCAGACATCATTTTTGTTTACTTTTCGTTCAATAAACTTAATAACAAACTATAGTTAGTAACCACTCAAGATGCACACAAAGTCACAAAGCAAGTTGACGGCTCGAGCAGTTCGCTAGGATATCGCTTGTCCAAGTTATCACCTCGGTAGCTCAAATAGAACTGAACTAACGTTCGGGCCATCCACCCGCTTATATAGGCAAAATGAAGGAATAATCTGGAATAAACTAGTTTAGAATAATTGAGGAGCAATAAATCTTTTGATGTGTCGCCCGTGAGGCGGCAAACCTCAAAGAATTTGATCGAGCAAGCCGAGTGGCGGCGATTATCAAAGAGTGAGGCGGCAAACATCAAAGGATTTGATGTTTGCCGCCTCACTGTCACTCCCGTGAGTATAAGTATATTTTTACCTAATGTAATATTTTTTTAATTGAGTTTTTTCAAAATGTCTCGCGGGCCAGATCATATCTTACAGCGGGCCGGATCCGGCCCGCGGGCTGGTTGTTGCCCATATATGTTTTAGATAGAACAATAAAACTATGTACTTGATTTCGCTTATTTTTTTAATAGAAAAATGCGGCATACGAGCATACAGTCCGCCTAGTGTTGCCAGGTCCAGTGTGTCAAATATCGGGACGGAAGGTTAAAATAATCGGGAATTTGGTTTTCAAATCGGGACAGCTACAAAAAAAAATCTGGTTATTGTGAATCGACATCTATTTTTATCGGTCGGTAATTTTTTTTTATAATGGTATGTTCCCATTGGTTAGTACAACAAACAAAACAAATAAAACTTAAACAAACCTAGATAGACTTCTTTAAAACATAACAAAATTCAAACGTAACCGTTTTGACTAATTTAATCGAATCATAATCATCTTTATCTCGCCAACACAATACGCGCGAAGTTTAAAATTTTTATGATGACTATTTAGTCCCAGTTTGATGAGAAAATATGAAAGCAAAAATATTTTTATGGAGTAACACAGCTTATAGATATATTCGTTTTTCCTGTCAAAATTCTCGATCAAAATAAAGACTAAGGAGGTTAGTGAAAAATCGGGACATTCGGCGACCCGATCAAGGGTGAATCGAGTCCCAGACCCCTGAAAATCGGGACGTCCCGTGCAAATCGGGACACCTGGCAACACTAAGTCCACCCGATATAAGGATACTGTAGCTCGCGACACATGCCAACATCAGTCCAGAATAAGAAACGTTGGCACGCCCTTGGATGCGCGCCTACTTTAGCCCATTAAGAAATGGATTGGGAGAAAGGGTTGGGAACATGGGTAGGGATAAGATAGGACGGGATGAGAATATGTTCTGGCATATCTCACTCACTACCGACAAACGTAAGTACATTGGGGAAATACGATAAAGTAGGAAATGCAGTACATTTCAAGGTAGTCTTTTGTGAGACAGGAATAACGTGGCCAGTCGAGTGCGCCTGGCGGCTGTGGGAATCCAGCGTGCACTCTCCCCTTACAAATAATTTTATTTTTCACTAGAACTATTTTGTATTTGTATTGTCTGTGGTTTGGCAAGCTTGGAGTGCTTGCCACCCTATGGCCATAGACTAGAGAATAAGACTTGTCAGGTGACTTCTGTAAGTACCACATCTATTCTAATATTAATATAGTTATTTGTTTGGTTGTTGAGTCTTTTAATACACACCACATATTAAACAATACATGGCGCAGTCGAATTAAGAACTACGTGGCTAAAAATTAAGTTTGGCACAGTTATTTCGTTGGAAAAAGTTTTTTCACAACTACCCGTCGGCGTGGTCGATGAGCCGGCAGAAAACAAATTTAAACCTGAGTTGAACATGGCTTTGGGAGTAGAATATCGTTTACCAGCACCAATAAGATTGGATTCGATAGAAGATTTGTTGCCTCAATGGCAAAGATTTAAACAATCGTTTAAAATTTTTATTACGGCCGCAGGGTATGAACAGTTAACAAGTACAAGAAAGGCGGCAATTTTGTTAAATAGTGTTGGTGATCAGGCTCAAGAATTATATTTAAACATTTTAAAAAAGAGCGATTCTCCAAAATATGAAGAGGTTATCGAAGTCTTCGATGATTATTTCGCGCCCAAGCAAAATGAGGTTATTAATAGTTACAATTTTAACAATAAAGTACAAGGGGACGGAGAGACTTTTGATTCGTTTTATTCGGAATTAAGGAAATTGATAAAAAGTTGCAATTATGACACATTGGAAGACAGAATATTGCGTGACAGAATAGTCATCGGTGTACGCAGCAAGCCATTGCAAGAAAAATTGCTTTCCATGAGAAACCTTACACTAGATCAAGCTGTGGATGTCTGTAGATCAATGGAGCTAGCAAAAGAGCATTCCAAACACATTGCAAAGGAGTCGGTTGAAGTAAACGTTTTACAAAGTCAAAATAATAAGAAAATGTCACAACAAAAGAACGATAAAGCTAAGTATAATGTGAATAACAATGTTAAGAGAAAGATTAATAGTAATTACTATCAGTGTAAAAAGTGTAATACATATCACGGTCCAAAGAGTTGTCCTGCCTATGGAAAAATTTGTAAGAAGTGTAACAAACCAAATCATTTTGCTGTGGGTTGTAAATATAAAGAATGTAAGAATAAAGTGTTTTACATAAATAAAGATCAGACTGATGGTTCTGATTTCAAATATGCTCAGAACTTATGACTAAAAATGTGTCATTCTATTAATAATAAACGTATGGTGGACTGGTCTCACAGTCTCCAAGTAGGAAATAAAATTGTTAAATTTAAATGTGACACCGGGGCTCAGGTCAATGTGTTATCTTTGGACGATCTAAAGAAAATTGTCGATGATGATAAACCTTATTGGTCTGAGACAAAAGTAATATTAGAAGTTTTTGGGGGTTCCCGTATCAGGCCAATTGGTCAAATAACATTAAAGATTAATAAAGATAATAAAACATATGATACGGAATTTATAATAATAAAAGAAAATGTATGTCCTATTTTGGGATTAACTTCATTAATGCAGTTGAAATTAATGAATAATATTAATAGTAAAAATAAAACAGACTGTAATAAGTTTCTAAAAAATAGAGTTAATAGTGTAAACTCAAAAAATAGTAAAGATTTAATTATTAATAAAAACTTTGAACTTTTTCATGGTGTTGGGCAATTTAAGAAGCCGCTGGAGCTACACATACAGTCTGGAGCTGAACCAGTGGTTAGACCTCCGAGGAGAGTCCCATATGCTATTAAGGAGAGATTAGCAGAAAAGATTAAAGAATTAGTGCATCACCAAATCATTGAAAAGGTAGAACATCCTAAAAATTATGTAAGTAATTTGGTTATTGTCGAAAAGAAAGATGGGTCATTAAGAATCGGTCTTGATCCTAAAGATCTTAATAAAGTTTTAATAAGAGAACATCATCTGATTCCAACTTTGGAAGAAACAGTACCTAAGTTATGTAATAAAAAGTGGTTCACTGTGGTGGATCTTTCCGATGGCTTTTATAATATCTGTTTAACAGAAACTGCTAGTGACCTGTGTACGTTCAACACACCATTTGGGTGTTATAAATTTAAAAGACTACCCTTCGGTCTATCTGTAGCACCAGAAATTTTTCAAAAATATAATGAAAATGCCTTCGGAGATATCCCTGGTACAGTGATTTATTGTGACGATTTATTGATATGTGCGGAAACGGAAGCAGAACATGATTTAATATTAAAAAGGGTTATTGAAAGAGCAAAATTATGTAATGTACGATTTAATAAACAAAAATTTCAGTACAAATTGCGTGAGGTACGATATTTTGGACATGTCTTTTCAGAAGAGGGCATGAAAATTGACCCTGACAGAGTAAAAGCAGTAATTAATATTAAAAGTCCTACTAATAAAAAAGAATTACAAATATTTTTGGGTATGGTTAATTATTTAAGGAGATTTGTACCTAATTTAGCTAATGTTGCAAATACTTTACAACTTTTATTAAAGAAAGATGTGGATTGGTTGTGGACTGAGGTTCATGAAAAGGCTTTTAATAATATTAAAAATTGTATCAGTTCAGCACCAATTTTACAGAATTTTGACCCAAAACTTGCAATAACTATACAATGTGATGCCTCTAAAGATGGTTTAGGCTGTTGTTTATTACAAAATGACAGGCCAGTGTGTTTTGCTTCGCGTTCCTTAACGTCAGCGGAGAAAAATTTCTCTCAAATTGAAAAAGAATTATTAAGTGTGGTGTGGTCTACTAGAAAATTTCATTTTTACATATATGGTCAAAAATGTTTAATATTGAATGATCATAAACCATTAGAGAGCTTATTGAAGAAGGGTATACATGAAATTTCCTCACCCAGACTCCAACGTCTGAAATTAAAATTATTAAAATATAATGTTGAATTTAAATATCTCAGAGGAAAATTCATGTATATTGCAGATTTACTGTCTCGCTCTTATTTAAGTGAGAGCCATATAGATGACTCATATATGCATGAAGTTATCCATTGTATTGGTCTTGCACACTACTTACAATGTACTGATCAACAAAAACAAGAATTAATAACAGAAACTATGAAAGATGATGAGTTATGTCAATTAATTGATTACACAAAAAATGGTTGGCCGGAACATATAAAGCATGTTCCTGACTATTTACAATACTATTATAAATTCAGATCAGATATCACAGTTGATGAGAATTTATTATTTCTAAATGATCGTTTGATAATTCCTAAAACATTGAGATTGTCAATAATATCAAGATTACATGAAGGCCATATTGGAATGACCAAAATGAAACAACTGGCTAGAAAGCTTTATTATTGGCCGAAAATAGACTTTCATTTGGAAGAATATGTAAGAAAATGTATGATTTGTCAAACTTATCAAAATAATAATATAAAAGAACCACTGTTGAATTACGAGATACCAAAATTACCATTTTTGAAATTAGCAATAGATATTATGGATTTTAAAAGAAAAAGTTATCTTGTTATTTATGATTATTACTCTAAGTGGTTAGATGTAAAGTTTTTAAGTAGTAAAAGTGCAAGTTGTGTTATAAATGTATTGACTGAAGTTTTTAGCTATTTTGGTGTACCAAATGAAATAGTGTCTGATCATGTACCATTTGACTCAAGGGAATGTAGAAATTTTGCTTCTGAATGGGGATTTAAATTTACTTATACTAGTCCAAGGTACAGTCAATCAAATGGTATGGCAGAACGAGCAGTACAGATAGCTAAGAAAATAATGTTTAAATGTGATAGTGATAAAACAGATTATAGAGTTGCATTGTTACAATACAGATCTTCACCGGTTTCTAATACACAATTTACACCAGCTCAACTTTTAATGAACAGGAACTTGAAAACAAAATATCCTGTGCATTCTCAATATTTAAAACCAAATTTAAATTATAATGTTGATAATGAATTTAGTAAAACTTTTAGAAGAAATGAAAAGACCTATAACTTTAGAACAAAAGCAAAGAAACATTTTGCATTAGGTCAACTGGTATGGTTTAAGAAGGATGTAGAAAAAAACGTTTGGTTGCCTGGTACTATTACAAAAATTAATAATTTTAGGTCATATAACATACTTGACAGTAAGAATTGTATATATACTAGGAGTTCTTATCATATAAGACCTCAATAATTTGGTGATAGCTGCAGGGTCTGTACGTGGCTCTAGCTGTTGACCTGAACCCTTTTGAGTTCATATATATGATATACATATCTGTGTTTTGTATATAATTGTATAAAATAATTGTAAGTATAATATAATACATAGTATATGTATAGTTTAAAAAAAAAAAAAAAAAAGGGAAAGATGTATTGTCTGTGGTTTGGCAAGCTTGGAGTGCTTGCCACCCTATGGCCATAGACTAGAGAATAAGACTTGTCAGGTGACTTCTGTAAGTACCACATCTATTCTAATATTAATATAGTTATTTGTTTGGTTGTTGAGTCTTTTAATACACACCACATATTAAACAATACAATATACTTTAAAGTCAAATTAGTTGACGTGTTTGAAGTTTTGTCTTATTTCAGTCACACGTTCTTTAAAAAATACTTCTAAGCATATTTAATTCCAGACGGACGAACAGGCTTCGACTCTGGATAACTATTTATACATAGAATTAATTAACAAACGATATACTTTAAACAACAAACGATATACGATACCAACTCATCTCTTCCCGTGGGTGTCATACAAGGCGACTAGGGCATAACAAAGCCGCTACCAAAAGCGCTGCGGAACCACACCATTTATAAAAGAGTGAACTCGCCAACCAGTCAGCAATACATTCTTTTTTAGGGCATAGTTTTTTAACAATGCGTTCTTCATGCACAAGACAATGTCTAGCAGTGGATACTGAAACGGCTGATTGCATTGCATACTTTAATATAGATATTCGATTATACTTACAAAACATTAATAAAAACAAAGGTACGATCATGACGTTATTCGAGCAGAATAATTAAAAACTTAAACATTTAATTTGCAATTATTAACACGGGCCGAGCAGAAACACGGGCTTAAGATATGGCAATGGTTCAAATGCGGACGAAACCGCTGGCACTATGTAGTTAGAAAATAAAAGTAATAATAATTAAAAGATAAAAGTAATTTGATAATAAATATTTTATTCCGTTAATGATTATATTTTAATAGTGCAAAAGATTTAAGTACCCAACTACTGTTAATTCGCAAAGAAATAAAATAATTAGAAATCATTTATTTTATTACTTTTTTATAACAGAACGGTGTCAGTCGATCAAACGGTCCATCTGGTGGTCAGGCGCGGATCCAGCACTGTGGGCACGGTGGGTATGCCCACAACCCTAACTGAGGTCGATAGGCTGATGCTATATTCAATGCCTTAATAAATTAAAAAAAAAACGAACCGTGAGCGATCCGGACCGCAGCGCAGCACACACACACACACACACACATTGTGAGCGAGCATATAACCTTACCAAAAGATGTTTGACAATTTGATTGAGTGAAGCGGTATCGCGCGGCGGATAGGAACGCGAGTGTATTTATTTTGGGTCAGTGTGGCCATATGTAGTATTTTCGTTACTGGAAACGTCCAAAAATAAAAAAAAATGCACCGTCAAAACAGCGCACAAAAAGCGAAGTGTGCAAATTTAACAACTCTTATTTAAAAGATCAAAACGTATCAACAGAAAGTAACTATTTTTTAATGCATTAATAAATTAAGTAAAAGTGTATTCGTATAATAAAATATTATTAGTATCTATGTAACAATAATAATAATCGTATTATAAAGGTAGTGTTTATAACTGTATTTAAGTAGGCACTATGTGTGCTTGCTCACATATTCATTGCTCACCTATCGTTCTCTCAGGTTCAAAGCGTGCCTTTTGTATGTATTTTGTAACTATATCTAACATTTGTGTGTACATAAAGTATATAAGTAAATAAAAAAACCGTGTGCGATCAGGGGCCCCCGTCAGGAACGAAGATCCTCACGCATTTTTTTAAACTCCGAATGTAATCGAAATAAAATCTGTATAATTCAAGTATTTTTTTAAAATTTTGTATCGTATTTTCAATGCAAATAATTTAAAATAAGGAATCAAATCCAAAATCGAATAGTTTCATTAAATATATTAGGAAAAACATTCATTTAATTTATTGAAAAATAGGTACAATACTTTAAGTCTTATCATTATATTCTTACATGGTAATTATCGGCTTATGGTAACTAAATATAAGAAGATACATATATTTGAGATTCAATTTTATTCAAGTATCTCGAAAAACGGCATCAATTGTCGTACAGTTTCTTGTTGTGTACTGCGCTGGAAGATTATTCATACTCAAATCAAATCAAGCGAGGCATGAGAGAGAGAACTAGCAATTGGCCCGCTACCGAAATTTACCGAATACCGACGAACTGACACGATCGCGAGAATCGCGACCATACTGTGTCCGAGCGAGAGAAAGGCGAGAAAGAGAAAAGCGTATGGAGGGGCTAAAAATCTTACGTGACGTTACATTTTCTCTTGAATCACACCCACCGCAAGCCGCGTAAAGGTACTTCGTTCCAAAAATAAAATCGATCCATTTTTGGAGGAGAATACAGGTGAATACGAAACCTCTAGTTTTCTTTCTTTATATATTATTATAAGAATTATCAGCTCGAAATGCAACTGTCCCTTTCTCTCAAAGAAGTTGCATCTTTCACTGCCGAGACACCAACAAATTGTCAAAATATCTCAATTCTTGATATCCTCCCCTCTCAATAATCAAACATAATAATAATATTTATAAACTCCGTTTAAGAAAGATATGACTTTTAAAGAAATGAGAAGTTTGTGAGTTTGTATGGTATACATCTAAATGAACATAATTTTAATTAAACATTTAATGTTTATTTTATATTTTTAATAGTAGTTTTCATTTTGAAATAACACTTATAAATAAACCAGTATTTAATAAGTGCCGCATAAAACATTAGAGGCGGTTATAGAGTTAAGTTAAAAAAAAGTATTTCAAAATGAGGTATCTCCTCGCTATCACAATTTTCAGTATTTTGTGTAAGTACTAACACTCGACTATAACTTACTTAGTCGCCTACTTAGTCAGTCACTAGGTCAGTGTACAGTACTGTACAGATATATTGTAGAAGTTGCTAGTTGATGTAGAAGTTGCTTGTCGAGAGCAAATAATAATCAGCTTTGTTGGAGCTATTTAATTGCACTACATAATTATAAATTAATCTATCCTAAAGGCGCAGGGAGCACACGCGAGTAGAGCTATTTTTCGTACTGATTGGTATCGTTGCTGCAGGCTAATTTATGTCTGCATTATCGCTGACTCGGCTATGTATGGTTGTGCGTAGTTACATCGTACATGCTCCAGCGCGCGAAATAAACACAAATGAGAAGAAAAAAGAGAAGAAAAAAGTTACAAGTCTTCCTTAAAAGTTACTTTTCGTGGTAACGGGGAGGTGGCTATAGTTCGTTTGTTTGTAAACTTCACTTCACTAGGCTGACGATCAGCCGTGCTCTGCTTTCGCGAAAACGTAACCCCACTCACTTCACTAGGCTGACGGTCAGCCACAACCACTACACTGTTCACTTCAGTAGGCGGGGCTGTATCTAACGTGACAGTCCTTTGGTTCCTTCGCCTCCATAGGAACACGGCTGTTGCTACCAACGCTGCCCCCACAAGGCAGTAGCTCACTGTGTACTGATGGACATCGTGAGATGATAATATAACACCATCCATTGATTCCTCTTTTAGTTTTTAATGACACTACTCTGACTAAACCATCCTGCCCCGGGTGCAACTCCATTACTCTGCCCATCATCCACTTCCCTGGAGGTAGATTGTCGTCTTGTATTGTTACTAAGTCTCCGATCTTTATGTTTTCATGTACGTTTCGCCACTTAGTCCGTATTGATAGTTGTGCTAGATACTCCGCTTTCCATTTTTTCCATATATCATTTGCTAGCTTGACGGATAGGTGCCATCTAGTGCGAGCATCTTCTCTCGTTTCAATGATCGTTGTTCCAGCCCTTCCACTCAAAAAGTGCGCAGGTGTAAGCACATTTAGATCCTCAGTGTTTTCAGATAGTTCACACAAAGGTCTGGAGTTTAAACAAGCTTCAAGTTGTGTTAAAACAGTAGTAAATTCCTCGAAGGTCAGTTTTTGCTGTCCGATTACTCTCCTGAGATGATGCTTGAGACTCCTCACAGCTCGTTCCCACAGACCACCGGCACTCGGCCACGAGGGCGCATTAAAGTGCCATTCTATTTACAAGTCTGTTAATTCCGCTAAAAAGTTATAATCACACATGTTTTTCATATCATGATATTGCTCTTGTATTAATCTATTTGCGCCGACGAAATTTGTCCCGTTATCACTGTAAAGATGACGCGGGGCTCCTCTTCTGGCGGCCATCCGCCGCAAGGCTGCTAAAAATGCTGAACTGCTTAAATCCGATACAAGCTCCAAATGTATGGCCTTGGTCGCCATACAAATAAATAATGCGATATATCCTTTTGTAGTTTTAATCCCTCGACCCTTATTCGCTTTAATATCGACATAGCCTGTGTAATCAACTCCTGTATGATAGAACGGGTATGCTTGATTGCTCCTAGCTTCTGGCAAATCTCCCATTAGTTGTTCCTGTTTTATTGGGCTGTGTTTTTTACATATGACGCAGTTTCTTACTTCTTTATTTACAGCATTATTTCCACCTATTATCCAATACCTTTGTCTAATAGCGGACAAAGTCAATCGTGGCCCGCCGTGGAATGTTAGTTGATGAGCTTGATTGATGAGTAATGTTGTCAAACGACCGCTATGGGGAATTATTGCAGGGTATTTCATTTCTTGACATATGTTTGCTTTGCTTAAACGACCTCCCACTCGTAAGATGGCATTGCTATCCAAAAACGCATTTAATTTTAATAAATTACTTCTATTGCTTAATTTGTTGTATTTTTTCAAATGATTAATATCACATGAAAATCCCGCTCTTTGTACATCTTTTATTATTAATTGTTTAGCATTTTTTAACTCATATAGCGTTAGATATCCAGGTGTGTTGTTATGTTTGCTTGTCGCTATAGTTTTGCTCGCTCGTAATATTTTGATTGCTCGTAAAATCCATGCTAATATTTTTGTTATTTTAGAGAAACAACTGTATCTTTCCAATAGTTGCTGTATAATATTTTGTTCACTACTTGTTTGTGTCATATTTGCTTGCATTGGCGTTAATATACTTTTTTCTTCTTGATTGGTAGTGTATTTAATATTAATTGCTGATGTTTTGTCATCAAATGACTTTAATGAGTGTGGCCCTTGCCACCATAATAAATGATTCTTTAACTGAGATGCCGACAGGCCTCGACTGGCGGCATCGGCCGGGTTGTCTTCTGACTTCACGTATCGCCAGCAGTTTCGCTTAATGACCTCAGTTATACTTTTTGTTCTGTTTGCTACGAATGTTTTCCAGCGTCCCGGGTCACCCTGGAGCCATCCTAGGACAACCATTGAATCACTCCACCCATATATGCTGATGGGTGGCTCGCTTAAACAATTTACTACTTTCTTCGTTAGTTTTGCTAATAAATCGGCGCCGCATAATTCCAACCTTGGCAATGATACTTTTTTAGAAGTAGGTACCAATCGCGTTTTGGCGACGAGTAGCACTACAGCTGATTTATCACGTTTCTTGATACGTGCATATATTACCGCGGCGTATGCCTTTGTCGACGCGTCACAGTAGCCGTGCAATTCAATGACGTCACCGGGTTGGTACCCGATCCATCGAGGTATTTCAAATTGATTTATTTGCTCAATATCTGTTTTTAATGCTGTCCATTCCTTTCTGATGCTTTCAGGGACTTCGTCATCCCAATGCATTTTGTCTATCCAAAGCTTTTGAAATATTAATTTCAATTTGGTTGTTATCGGCGCTAACCACCCTAAGGGGTCGAATAATTTGGATATTTCTGATAAAAGTATTCGTTTGGTCAATTTTGATACTTGATTAGTTGAGTTGTATTTGAACGTAAACTTGTCATCTACTGAGTTCCAACGTAGACCTAGCGTTTTAGATGTGTTTTCTGATTTGAAATTAAATATGATCTCGCCATCACATTTCCTGTTTTGTATATTTCTAAGAAGCTCTGGTTTATTTGCAGCCCATTTTCGCAACGTAAATCCGCCTGATTTTAGTAATTGATTTAATTCGTCGATCAGCTGGTTACCCTCTTCGATAGAATGGGACCCATGTACTAGATCATCAACGTAAAAAGCTTCCTCTAGGACCTTGGCAGCTTTGGGATAATTAAGGCGTTCGTCAGTCGCTAACTGCCTCAAGGTCATCATTGCTAAAAATGGTGCTGCTTTAGTACCGTATGTGACTGTAGTCAATGTATACGTGCGTAAGGGTTGATTTTGTTCGGCTCTTCACACTATTTGCTGCAATGGTTGGTCAGTTTTACTTATCACAATCTGCCTGTACATTTTTTCTATGTCGGCAGTATACGCATATTTATACTGACGCCATTTTAAGATAAGATTTTGTAGGTCCTGCTGCAGATTAGGCCCTTTTAACATCAAATCATTTATGCTGTCTCCGCTAGATGTTTTTGCCGATGCGTTGAATACTACGCGAAGTTTAGTTGTTGATGATTCCTTTCGTTGCACGGCATGGTGCGGGAGGTAACATGATAGTAGTTCATTGCCCCTGCCGCGGCTCGGCGTCATATGACCTAAGGCTATGTACTCATTGATAAATATTTTATATTGCTCTGCTAACGAAGGCTGTTTATTAAATTTTCGTTCCAAGTTATGAAACTGCGCTATGGCCATCTCCTTTGATGACCCTAATTTTTTATTTGCATCTGGATGCAGTGGTAACTTTACTTCGTATCTTCCATCTTCTCGGCGTTTTGTAGTTGCTAAGTAGTAATTAATACAGTCTTGATCTTCAGACGAGAAATTTGTTCCTTCGGTGATGTCTTCAATCTCCCAGAATTGCTGTATATCGCTAATATTATTTAGTGCAACATTGCATTGATAAGATGTAATTTCACTACCGCCGCCGTATACTATCCACCCCAGCTGTGTTTGCTGTGCTACAGGCTCTGTTACACACTCTCCTTTAATAAGTCCATTTAATAAAATCATCCCGTGTACACTCGTGTTTAGTAATAAGTCTATAGGGCGGCTAACGTAAAAGTGAGGATCAGCTAATTTTACGTTTTCAATATGTGACCATTGTGGCGCGCTAAATGATTTGCTCGGTAAATCTTTCAATAAATAATTCATAATTAGTACGTCTGTACTGAATGTAAAATTATTGTTATAGGAAGCGCAGTTAATTGTTAACATGCCTTTGCATTTGTTTTCTTTTTCTCCGATACCGTATATTAAACCATTGCATCGTGACCTCTGTAAGCCTAACTTCTTAACTGCCCTTTCCTTGATTAGTGAGACTTGAGATCCTGGATCTATGAGAGCCCTGAGAGTTTGGAAAGATCCATCCACGGCTGCTACTTTAATCAACGCTGTCGCCAGCAAAGCTTCGTTTATCTCTCGCTTATTCTGCGTGGGGTTGGTAGTCACCGCCACATGTTTATTTGTTTGATTTAAGTCCAAACTTGTTGTTGCTGTGTTATTCGGCTGCGGCCTCGTTTTTACGCAGACGTCATGTATGACGGAGTGGTGACTTCTCCACCGCACTTACGACATCGTTTCGTGGACGTGCACTGCTGACCATTATGATTGAATAAGCAATTCATACATAGTTTTAATTTTGTTATTGTATTTAATTTGTTATGATTTGGTAATTCTAAAAATGTTTTGCAATCATACACGGCATGCAATTGATTGCAAACTTGGCATTTGATTGTAGTCACGTTAAATGCCCTATTTATTGTTTTGGATTTATTATAATTATCCACAAATTATGGTTATATTTTCTTGCTATTTCGTTATGAGACACTTTTTGATTTGGCTGACCGCTGAATTTTGCTTCCCACTTCTGACCCCACTGACTGCTGAATTTTGATGCTGAATGATCTTTCTTCCTGCGAGATGACTCCAGACTTGTAAATTTGCTCTCTAAGTAGCCTAAAAATTCTTGTAATATCGGTAGTTCTTTCGGATTTTTAAGTGAATCAATGTAATCACCATATGTTTCGCTGTCAAGCTTCTGCGACAGTAGGTGCACAAGAAGTGGATCCCAAGTACTGATGTTGATCCCTAAGTTGCGAATAGCGTGAAGGGTTTCTAATGAAACGTCATGTAGTTTTTTAATATGCGCTAGAGATTGATGCTGTGCAGTCGGTAATCCTAGTAAAGTATTAATTATGGAAGTAAATATAAGCTTCTTGTTATTGTATCTATTGTTTAGTATTTCCCAACATGTGTTGTAGTTGTCGGAAGATATCGATAGATGCTGAATCAGTCTCTCGGCTTCACCTCTTATCTTGCCTTTTAAAAATTGCATTTTTTGTGCGTTGGACAAGGAAGAGTTGCTATGTATAGCTTCATTAAAAAGATCTTTAAAAGATAGCCACTGTTGGCAATCACCTGAGAAACTAGGTACATCCATTCGGGGCGTTGACTGCTCTCTATGCGATACACTGTATAGCTTCATGTTAATGGCCTTTTTTAATTTATTGAACGTCTGTTCATGCTGGGTGAAACTAAATTCGTAGTCGTCATCTTCTTCACTGATCTCGCTCTGTATTTCCCAATGGAGAGAATCAATTTGAGACCATCTAGTTTGCAAGGTTTTTAGTGTATCATCTAACTCCCATTTATCAAAGATTGACTCTAGTTCAATATTGCTCACTGTTCGCTTGAAAGCTTTGAAATTAACCGCTTGCTTGCGTAACATGTCATCTAGTTTGCTTGTGGAACCTCGGGATTCCATGACAGTTACCGCTCTCGCGTCTCCTTCTTTTTGGTACTTGTAACTCGCGGGTATTGCTTGCTCTTGCTGTTCCTGCTCTCCCTGCCTTGTTTGAGTACGCTGCTTTGATGCTGGAATATTTTGCTTGCTAGATAGCTCTAAACGGTGTTCGCTAATAAATATTTTAGTGGATGTATAGACCCTTTTTGTTTCCTCATATTCATTGTCTTGAAAATAAATATGTTGTGTGACCCCATACTCACAGATTCGCTTATGATTGCTGTGATAATCGGACCAATATCGCTCCAGTAAATCCAACCTCCTTTTGAAGTAATCTTCCGATTTTCTATCGGCGCTGTCTTTTTTAATATTCGTCAGTATCTTATGTATACCTTCATTTATCTCACATTGTTGGTTGTAAAGATCTTCCATGTTGCTGTTTAGTTTATATATTACTTATAAAAAGGAAGATCTTACTTTTACTAATCGTTCTAGCTGTTGCTGATGCTCTGGGTGTCTATGACCCGCTGTTGCTGATGTCGACCACTTTGCTGACGCCGACTGCTGAGCTGCTATTATTGTCTTGACGCTCTAGAGTTGGTGAAGTCAATGAACTGACGTCCACAATGCTGATTCAGTACGGTCGCACTCACTAGTACGTAGAAGTGTCGTCCGTTTTGGCTCGAAGGACCATGTAGAAGTTGCGACCGTTTTGGCTCGAAGGACCATGTAGAAGTTGCTAGTTGATGTAGAAGTTGCTTGTCGAGAGCAAATAATAATCAGCTTTGTTGGAGCTATTTAATTGCACTACATAATTATAAACTAATCTATCCTAAAGGCGCAGGGAGCACACGCGAGTAGAGCTATTTTTCGTACTGATTGGTATCGTTGCTGCAGGCTAATTTATGTCTGCGTTATCGCTGACTCGGCTATGTATGGTTGTGCGTAGTTACATCGTACATATATCTTTAAATGACCGTTTCTGCGACATCATATCATCATTTAGATCACCATTTCTCAACTTGGGTGTCGCGACTCCCACGGGCTCGCCATCACAATAATGATCAGAGCCGGATCAAGCATCACCCTGGGTCGAAAATCTACAGCACCGTGAAATCTGTAAATCTACTATGATATAATAAAGAGGTAAAATTGTGTGTTTGTATGTTGGGGATAATCTCTGGAACTACTGAACCGATTTTAAAAATTCTTTCAATAATAGGAAGCTCGTCGTGAATTCGTGTCTAATATAGGCTATATTTTATTTTGAATTTTTTTTTAAAATAATTTGAAACAAAAAATACTTATAAACCGAAGCGAAGCGAGGGCGGGTCGCTAGTAGAATATAATTTTAATTTAATAGTGCTATATTTCGTCAGAAAATCATAATGAAGAAATCTTATTATCCGCATGCGACGCGGCGAGCCTCGATTAACTGGCGCCCCGTGCGAGCTTGTCCAGCGCTTTATCTGGCCCCGTTAATGACACGGCTTGAGTACAGACATCTAATCATGGAAATGCTGTTTCTCTATAACGTATGCAGCGGATCTATTGACAGACCTAAACTTACGGACCTTTTCCATCAACTGCGTGCCCCAGCAACACTCTGTTTTGTTTCCTGGGGTAATTACCCCCGTGGGGGTAAATTGGTTATTTGTGAGGGGTAACAAAGCTGAGAATTGGAAAATAAATATTCGGTGTCGCACTTCGTCGTCGTCGCCGTTTCCGGCCAGTCGGTCGTCACCCCTTAGTCGAATTTGATCTGTTGTCCCTATATCACGGGATTGTGTTGCGTTGTACTACAAATCAATTTGCGGCGTTACGAAATTTTAAAGTTTAAAAGAGAACTGTAAAGATCTAAACTTGCAGTGTTTTCGTTCTTAATATACTGGACTCGAAAAACAATAGCTTGTCACAAGAAATGTAAAAACTTTTCAGGTTTATATTAACTATTAACTATTAACTATTAACTATTTCTATGGAAATGTTTTACGTATTTAATTTAATTCTGCCATGACTATGACATCGACGAGACGAAGATGCGAGATGTACATTTATTTACATGTACAGTGCTCACTTACATTGATTCGACGTCCTTTCCAGTCCAGCATCCTAGATGCATATTTCAGCGCGTTTGTGAACAGTTTCGGTGATATTATATCTCCCTATATCACTCCTTGACGCAGGATCGCTGGTCTGCTGGTCTTGGATTCGGACTTGGTTCAAATTGTGTCCCTCCAGCTCTGTCCATGGGCCATGTAACCCAGAGACAAGAAATTCGACCATTCCGATGAAATCGGAACAGTTTCAACTCCTTTCAACAATAATGAATGTGTCAAATCCACATTTACAGATGTTGGCCGCCAAGCTCATATAGGAGACACCAACTATGCATATGCTGCCACCGTCTTGCTGAATACTATTACAGACATCATCAAAGTCACAAACAATCAAATCACTAGAATAGAACACATGCGTATCGATGCTATGGGGAATCTAGGTTACGAGGTTGGCTATCTCCTATGCGAAATACAGGGAAAATACAGGAAGATGATAGATGTCTTTAACTCGAGCGTTATATCAGAAAAGGAACTGTATGTCATGGAGATGATTATGTATTTGCAGCAAATAGAGCATTTCTACTGGGATATTGAACATCTAAATAACATGCTACATGAGACAGAGAGGAAGTATAATGTGACGGAAGATTTCAGCGTAGATTACAAGGATACTCCGATGACTATAAAGAAGAAGACGAAGACTACACCATTCAAATTCTCCAGTAACCAGCATCAACGCGGGAAAAAGAAGAAAATGAAGTGGGAACACCTTTTGACGAGGCCTAGAACTAGGAAGCCGAAACCTTCGTGGTGGCCTATAGATTATGGGTGGGAGATTGACTACTACTGGTAGTTACTACCTACCAAGAACGTAAAATAATTTCTAATGCTGGTTTAGCTGCAGCCAACTATCAAAGTAGCTAACATGAATGATCATGAATGTTAATATAAAGAAGCCGTATACAATAAATACAACATACAAAAGCATCCAATAGTTGTATTATTAATTTTATATTCTAAATAGGGTCTGAACGCTTATAGTAAACAGCCGTGGTCACGAGTTGACTGAAAAGGTGGGCGGCATTGATATACCTAAAAGAAAAAAAAAAATACAAAACCGTAATAACGAAAATATAATAATTTGGAACTAAACGAAAGTTACGTACAAACATTGATTGTTCTATGTAACATTCGTAGCGCTCATTATTCCGGGCGCGGCGCGAACGATGTGCGTAGAATGCAACTGCGAGTAGAATAAAGGATATACTAGAAATGGACAATAACCTATAAAAAAAAGCGTTTTTTTAAAAACAAGCTTTTACGCAACCCATGTACTAAAACGAATAAAATAAGTTTATATTTAATTATTTGTTGTCAAAAAGCTTGTCGCGAAATATTCATAAAAGTAGGTGCCATTTACAATTCGTTACAATTTACATTTATATTATTTTATTTACACCTTTTTATTTATAAATATTTCTAAATCTATCCATTCCAAGTAACGCATCATTACGGTAGAAACAGAAAATGTTTTGTTTTGCAAAGTTTCATGTGCATGCTACTAACCGTTGAGGAGTGCCCTCATGAGGAGACAATACTGGCTGCAGCATCAGTTCATGGTGTAAATCATGTTTAGCTATCAAAATTAAACCTACATGCAAAGTTACGTATCTCTGCTACTAATCGTTGAGGAGTGCCCTCATGAGGAGACAATCCTTGCTGCAGCATCAGTTCATGGTGAAGATCATGTTTAGCTATCAAAATTAAACGTTTATGCAATGTTTCGTGTGGGTGCTACTAACCGTTGAGGAGTGCCCTCGTGAGGAGACAATCCTGGCTGTACCATCAGGTTATTTCTATCATTTTACTGTATTGTCATCAGAACTGAACAAGCATGCAAAATTTAAAAGTCATTAGTTTACAGGAAGTGGTTCAAATTTGGCTTGCAACATTTATCCCAAACATTCTAACTAACGGATGAAGTTTAATAAAAGCTTGTAAAAATCTGGTACGTGTCATCGTTTGTTATTTTGGACTAATGTTGGTATGTATCGCGGATGTCTATCTGCGACAGTATCCACTTACCACCAGGTGGACTGCACGCTCGTTTGCCACATTCTTTCTATAAAAAAAAACCACAGGAAGAGATAAGATATGGGTAAACATAATAAGTAAACAATAACGAAGTAACGAATCAAAAGTAACATTACATTCGCAAAATAATAATATTATAAATAAATAAACAATAGTTATTCCTTTTATTTTAAACCTAACTCGCAAGTTTCTAGCTTGATTTTTTTTTTTTATATTCTAGTGGGCGGACGAGCAAGCGGTCCCACGTGATGGTAAGTGTTACCGCCGCCCGTGGACACCTGCAACACCAGGGGTAGGAGGGTAACCCCATATCGTATAATAGCTTAATGAAAAGACCTCTTGAGGCAGTTCGTTCCACAGCCTACGGGTTCGCGGTATAAAATAATTTAAAATAATAATAATAATTTAAACTAATGAAAATTTTTAACAATTTGATTTTCATTCTTCTCGAATGACTTCAAATTGTACTTGTGCCTTCTTTCTAAGGAGAGCGGACTCTTTCATCAAAGTTTTCCTCTTTCTAGGTGCCGCCTCTCATCGTATCGAGAAGCAACTGATGAACCTAGCGAAAGACCTCTCCTGGTCATCAAGAGCAAAGCTGATCAAGACGTTCAACCAACCAACGAAGAATATGGTGCGCTTAGAAAGCCTGAAGTATCCTCAGCGAAGAATAGGTCCACCCGGTGACCGCTGGCAGGAAGACGAGGAAAACATGAAACTGAAGTTATTTAGACTTATGCAGAACGCTGTCAATAAAAATGAAGCAAGTGTGAAAGCACTTGAAGCGTTAAAAGAATATTATGCGAATTCAACTGCTTTTGACATTGGATACATAATGGGACATGTCACTCAACTGTTTAACACCATGAAAGATGTAGCGGAGACCGTTAAAAGGCTGTATGATGAATGGAAACCTATAGAACATGTCAACGCTTACGAAGAGATAACTAAAGCTTCGGTTGAAATCGGGAATTTGGTCTCCGTTTTATCCACTTTAGATAATGAGCAACCAAAATCATTTAGGAATAATAGAAGAAATAATAATAAACTAAAATAATAATGGCTATTGTTCTAAATATAAGATCCTATCAAAATATTTTAATATGTCAATCAATACACTATCTACTAATTAAAATAATAACAATAATTAATTACTAATAATTAACATGATTTATTTATTTATACAAGAAAATAAATAAATGATTGGGTTTTTAATTTACGGGCCCTATCGTTTGTTCCTATGTATAGATGTGAAACTTTTTTGGGAAGTAATTTTGGAAGTGCTGAAGTGATTTGACTTATCTTCGATCGTATCGATCGTAGAATATACACATAAACTATATTTTTGTCAAATTTCGTTTCAAACCGTCTTAATCCGTAATAATTAGAAATGTAGAGTAGGTAAGTATAAAGTTGTGAGCGGGACAAGAAAATATAGCTGACTCAATGAACGCTATAAAATATAGCTGACTCAATTAATGCTATAAAATATAGCTGACTCAATTAACGCTATTAAATATACCTGACTCAATTAACGCTATGAAATATAGCTGACTCAATTAACGCTATAAAATATAGCTGACTCAATTAACGTTATAAATATAGCTGACTCAATTAACGCTATAAAATATAGCTGACTCAATTAACGCTATAAAATATGGCTGACTCAATTAACGCTATAAAATATGGCTGACTCAATTAACGCTATAAAATATGGCTGACACAATTAACGCTGTATACAATCGATAATATTGCATTTTAATGAAACTTGGCATTATTATAACTTGGGTTGGGTATATGTTGGGTTAACATTTAGGATACTTTCGATCTTGATAAATTAGGAAGCTCCCACGGGAATCACGAGTTCACGCGAACGAAATCGCTGGCACCGCTGGTCCTTGATACGAGTAGTATATCAAAAAATCTGAACGGCCAAGTCGGTTTGTTTTCTGGCATATTGAAGCGTCTAGAGAACACCACCGATGACGTCAAAGCCCGTAACTGCCTCGCTCAGTACATAAGTAAAGCTATTCAACTATATAATATTGCCAGCATGCTGATTACATGCCGTCCGTGGACAGCTGCAACACCGGGGGGCTTGCGGGTGTGCCCGACCTTGCAGAATCCTGTTCACAGGTCCAAGGTCCCAATCTTCATAACAGAGAGCAACCTGTCAATTCTCAAAGAACGAAGCCATTGATTCTGCTCAAGATATATATCATCAGCGGATATATCCATGGATATAAATATATCAATTTATATTTATCGTCAAAACTAGAATTTTGGCAGATCCCACGCACACTTGACAAAAAACTACAATTTTAATTACTTTTCCGAAGTGGCCATCGCCAATGATTCAACACTACCTATGATTTAGTTGAATGTTGATTAAGTAGACTGATTATAATTATTAATCTCAAAGATTAATTTTTAGTTTCTCTAATTTTACTCTTATTTTTTGTTTTATAATAAATATAAGTCTATTAATCAAACTCAAAGTTTCATTTAACAAATTCGACACATTATAACCACTTAAAGAATGAAATTCGCGTCTTTTTTACATAATATATCGAATATCTATATATCAAATATCGGATATTTTGATATTTATAAATATCGAATTTTTACGAACCCTAATTACAATCTGGAGGGGAGAGTGCACGCAGCAATCCAACAGCCGCTGGGCGCGCTCGACGGGCTACGTTATCCCTCTCTCACAGAAGACTACCTTGAAATATACTGCATTTCCCACTTTAACCTATTCTCCAATTTACGTCCTTGTCTTGATAGTGTGTGGGATTCCGTCCCTTCCCATATTCGCAAACCTTTCTCTAAATTCATTCCTATATTTACAGCGCATCCAGGTCTGTGTCAACGTTTGTCATACTGGACTGATATTGGCATGTACCACGGATCCATTTACCATCATGTGGACTGTATGGTCGTCAGGCGCCTTCTTTCTATATATATGTATGCTGCGTATTTTAATTAACCTAATTAACACGTTCACTGCGTTATAAGGTCCAAAAAGCCTGACACGGAACTATCCCGCGGTGCTTAGAAACGCTCTGCCAACGTCTGGTGCGGGATGCATACGTTTCATTTAAGAGAGAGTAGAGAAGAAGCAAATACGGTTTTCCAACTACCTATTCTATTACTAGTGGAAAAAAAAAAGTATCGGAAATTTTCGACCCGATACCGACTGGAGAAAAAATAATTTTGCTACGCACAAAAACACTTTGAAGTTCAATAAACTATCACTATTAAACCACAGAACGCACTATACACATTTTTTTAATAATAATCAAACTAAAACTGAACTTGGCTCCTCGAGATCCCGCCAAAAAGTCAAGATCATGATTTGCCGTTGTTCATTTAGCTTGTGCACGCTGTAATCCAACAGCCGCTGGGCGCAATCGATTTAGCCTGATTTTACACCTCCGAAATTTCGGGTCAGACCGAATTTCGAACAAACCCTACTCTGACTTTCCTTCAGTTGGATCTCTATATATCGGATATTTCTGAGTACCTATCTAAACAGTATCTCCGCTGTCATCGTAAAATCGTTTAATCCCGTAGTGACAAAGTTTGGATTTCAATCGTTGTCTCGTGCAATCGAAGTAGAGTTTGGAAGCAACAAATTTCAAATGACCTTCGTACTGGTCGAAATATCGGAGTGAACGTTTTCATGGTAGGTATCGGCCGAAACTTCGTTTTTGTGATTTCGGAGTAGACTCCCTGTACCAAATGTACAGTAAGTACAGACAGGGCTGAGAAGAGTTTTGTAAAGGAGAATTTTAATGTTCCTAGATTACAGTTTAGATTAGTTCTGTGATTATGTTGTGCTTCAAAAATGGATCGTCTGTGTTAAGCCTAAAATTGAAAAAAATACACGTGACAATTATCAGGGGACACGTGACAATTATAATTATCAGCGGACACGTAACGAGTTCCTAATTGTTAAATGTAATTAAAAATAAATTTAACTGCAAACTATTTTTACAGAAATTATAACCAGTGTAAGCCCAAGTAAACGCCGTCTAGTGCAATATTCAAAATGAACAAATTTCCTATTTTATTTCTATGTTTTTGTAAGTACAGAAAAAACAATATTTGTAAACGTTTTTAAATAATTATAAAGTATCTTAAATGTATCATTTATGAAAAGAACAGACAGTCCACCTACTGATAAGTGAAAAAAGTATGAGATATTGACCAGGAGAACAGAATTCTTCTGCATTAGATCCATTAAGGTCATTAAATCGTTTTCTGAATACTCATAAAGAGCTGAATTCGCATGAAATGGACATCTTTTGTGATTGTTTAACAATCACCGCATGTCAACCGCAAAATTTTACGTAAACTGTAATCGGCCACTCTTTTTGCATGTTCTAGTAAATTGTAATTTAACCATATTGAATTGGATTTATGTTCATCAATTTTAATTTTGTTCACACTCGCGTGGCTCTGTGTTGAACATGTACGCAGCTGTTAAAGTATTGCACGCGGTACATTGGATTTATAAGTTTTTATCATTTGTACTTTTTTGTTTAAACGATGTTGGTGCAACTTGTAACACGAGCTAACACAAGATATAGGCATACCATCTTCTGCTCGCCCATTAATTATTTATATCTAGGGGGCCATTCAAGTATTACGTAAGCAGAATTTTAGTCATTCCCCCCCACCCGTCAGCGAAAGTAAGCAAAGCTCTTACTCCCCCCCTTACATACGTAAGCATTGGTATATTTTTTACAAAATCTGTTCAAGTTTCTTATTTAATCAGAATCTACTAAATTTTGCCAAAAAAATACGAAAAATAAATAAATAAATATTGCTGACGTAATCGCCATTCAGACCCCCCTTCGTCCCCCGTGTCATTAAAAATAAGCAAAGCAAAGATCCCCCACCCCCCTTTGGTGCTTACTTGAACGGCCCTTAGACGCATAGCCTTGATTCGCAAAGGAACTCTATAATGGATCTAGATAAAAAGTACCCGAAATGTTAACATTGATCTATAACTATGCAAAGTTTTATTAAAATTCAACCAGTAGTTATGTTGTTCTCGTATCTATATCTTATATTGCAATTACTTTTAAAACAAATTTAATGTATAGGCACGGTCCTTTTACGATTGTATTCAATGTATATATATATATATATTTTAGGTACTAACATCAAGTTAGTGATTGGCGCGGAAGCTTACTGGAATCATTATTACGAGAAAAATTTCATCCAAACTCAGGATATGCAAAAATTAATAAGGTTATCGGCTGATCTACTGAGCGAGTCGGTGCAAAAAATATCCCAAGTGCAAGATGAGCTGCAGGACAACGCCATATTCCAAGCATTTGAAGTTGGAATGGTCATGGGTGAGATTTCTTTTTTGCATCAGTATAGCGGCCCACTGCAGGGCACTAGGGTAAATCACTGGAAAGTTTCGGGCCGTAATCCACCACGCGGGTCCGGCTCGGATTAGTGCATTACATAGGCAGGTACACCAGATTTTTTTATTTCTGGAGCATACGGTTTTCACGATGTTTTCCCTCACCGCCTTTATTCTCAGGTAAACAAGATCCATATTTGTTAGTATCGACTTACAGATTATTTTAGTAAATTACTTAATCTAAACATTAAAAATTAAATATCAAAAATTAAAATTACAAACTTAACACCAACACTAGGTAGGGCTGTCACTTTACCCACGATAAGTCAACAGCCCACCCAGCGCTTGACAATGAAGGTGTCGTGCCTAGTGTTGCCAGGTCCAGTACATATGTCAAATATCGGGACGGAAGGTTAAAATAATCGGGAATTTGGTTTTCAAATCGGGACAGCTACCAAAAAAAAAACTGGTTTTTGTGAATCGACATCTATTTTTATCGGTCGGTATTTTTTTTTTATAATGGTATGTTCCCATTGGTTAGTACAACAAACAAAACAAATAAAACTTAAACAAACCTAGATAGACTTCTTTAAAATATAACAAAATTCAAACGTAACCGTTTTGACTAATTTAATCGAATCATAATCATCTTTATCTCGCCAACACAATACGCGCGAAGTTTTAAAATTTTTATGATGACTATTTAGTCCGAGTTTGATGAGAAAATATGAAAGCAAAAATATTTTTATGGAGTAACAGCTTACAGATATATTCGTTTTTCCTGTCAAAATTCTCGATCAAAATACAGACTAAGGAGGTTAGTGAAAAATCGGGACATTCAGTGTCGCGATCAAGGGTGAATCGGGACGTGTCACCAGACCCTTGAAAATCGGGACGTCCCGCGCAAATCGGGACACCTGGCAACACTAGTCGTGCCTATGTGGAGATTGACAATGGGGGAGTTATGGTTATACTTCTTTCTATAATAAATATATAATGTTTACGACAATATAATATTATGTTATAAATAAATAAATAAATTTATAATGTCTTTGGTACACGCAACAATGTTTTAAATTATACCTTTTTGCATTCGAATCACAACGAATAATCTTGAAGTGATTGTCTATTTTACGTGTTTATTGTTTTTTTTATGTACGAAGGCGGCAGACGAGCATACAGAGTCCACCTGATGGTAAGTGGATATTGTCGCCTTGTCGCCCATAGACATCCGCGATACATGCCAACATTAGTCCAAAATGACAAACGTTGGCATGCCCCCGGATGCGCTTACTATCTTTGGAGATATAGGAATGGATATGGAGAAAGGGTTGGGAAAATGGGGAGGGATAGAATAGGATGGGATGGGAATGGGAATGGGCTCTGGCACATCTCACTTACTATCGAAACACGTACGTGCATTAGGGAAATAAGATAAAGTGGGAAATGCAGTACATTTCAAGGTAGTCTTCTGTGTGAGAGGGGTAACGTGGCCAGTCGAGCGCGCCCAGCGGCTGTTGTATTTCAGCGTGCACTCTCCCCCTCAAAAACAGCGTTAGTTTAGTTTGTAGCTTACTAGTGTTAGTTTGATATTTAATCTGTACTTATTATTTTTCTGAGATGTTTTAATGTTTAAATTTCGCCCGAATATGTACAATGTTAACCCGTGGCCCGGACAAGCATCTTTCAAATCCGAAGACAGCCAACCCCGCTGTGGCAGCCCTAGATTATCAAAACTTTATATCCGTCATTATCAGATTTCTTCAAAACTTTATAAATTCACAGGTCGCATCCGTGAGAAATACAAGGAAATGATGGCGCAGTTTCTAGAAGTCAAAAACATGTACACTGGTAGAACGCTGCACCTCGGTGTAACTCACCAATACTGGCATAGTGTGATGCGACCAGTCCATTACCTCATCAAGATGGAGTTAGTTCATACATTGGAAATGGAGATAGGTGTATTGATCGACGTCCTATTACAAGCGGATGCATCAGGTTTAGACGATACACAATCCCTTTTTGCCCTTATGATGAAGAAAAATTCAAAGACTATGTCAAGAAAAGCAGACCATGATGATAAATTTGAAAAAGGTAAGGTAACTTTTACTTAATTAAGGGATCTCAACGCGTATGTTTAGCATATTTATTTTACTCGATCTTTTGGTTGGATTGCATCAACCATGGTCGCAAGATAACTGAGGAGGCGGGTAGTCCACGGTTTCAACTACCCCCATTTGGTCTTCATAGTCCGGAAAGTTGCGGCACACAACTCACAGTATCAGAAGATGCATCAGATGAAAAACCACGAGGTTTAATTGTACTACATTTATTAATCTAACAAATTTAAATATGAACAAGAACACTATAGAGGCCTATTTTTAGTGAAATTGATCCACTTAATCTGCCACATTATAAATTCCTACATGATTTTATTTTTTAGCTGACGTCCCCAATTAATAGCTGTCTAAAATAGTAAAATTCTGCTGACAACGAAAACACTGTAAGCTGAGATTTGCTGCCAACTTATTACTTTTACTGTTCTATCTGAAACATTTATAGCGCTCATTTTCAGTACATGGTAATGACCAGACGCCTAGGCTGGCGCAGCGCGGGCGACGTCTGTAGAATACAACTACGCGTAGAATAAAAGATATACTAGAAATTAACAAAGTTATGGAAAAATCTATTATAAAAACTGGTAGAATCGATTCTACTCTCAATACAGATCAACCTATTTCACCTTTTGCGTTATTTATAACCTTGAACAATATCACTGAATTATATTCCAGAACAAGAAGTGAAGAGACATTACCGTCAGGAGTACCTGAACAAGAGACTGGGTATGCCGATCAACTCCACCACCGTGAAGAAGCGATTCTTGGACCGGTGGCCAGTTGAAGAGACTTGGGACTTACAAGAATACTAATATAATACAAAAAAAAATCCTATAAGTTGAGAGTTATCTATCTGTTATTATAAAAACCCGAACAATTGTGAATTCTAAGAATCGTCTTCATGAGAAATGTGCGGCCGTAAAACGCCACGCCGCCGGCCAAGCGGTCCACTGTTTTAGAGATAGAGTTTACCAAATAGTAAACGGTAGGAAAAATTATGAAATTACGTGTTTATTTAGTACTTTTGCCAACAGTCATTGATCAACAGAGGTCGCGTTTTCATACTCGCGCGCACGTAGAACCTTCCGATCGTAGTCTCAGGGGGTCTACTCCGATTTTGCACTTACGAAGTTCCGGGCCCAACCGAAATTCGAACGACCCTACTCACCCTACTCTGACTTTCCTTCATTCGGAGCTCTATATATTGGGTATCTAATATATAAATAAATAAACATCACCGATTATTTGAAAGGTGAGATATTGTTACCGTGATTTTTTGACGTTGCATACCAAGTGGCTCTTGTCAAAATCTATATTTCGATTCAAATGTCAAATGAACTTCGTTTGAGCTGATACATCCTAGTGAACGTTTTCATGCTAGGAATCGACCACAGTATCGGCCGAAACTACATATTTAGTGTTTTCGGAGTAGATCCCAGCTACATCCAAAATGACTTGTTTATTGTTATAGAAACCATTTCAAATTATAATTCCTATTATAATTCGCTTCTATATATACTTGTAAATTTGTATTTTTACTATGTAAATGTATTTTGAATTAAAATCAGTGTGAAAAATAATTGTATAAAATAAATACTTTCCATTTTTACCTTTGTTATCAATGTTATCAAAGGAAACCAAAGAGGTGACTAATGAGTCGCCTTTCACGACAACCACGCGAGGACAGTACGGTGCTATTCCAAAGCCATGTGCCACACGCCTAGGAACTAAACCAAATGACTATAAAAAAATATCAACAGAGATGTATCTACTTAAATCACTTTCTTACAAGGTCACTATCAGTGAACGTCACATTCCGACTATACTATGTACGCTGTAGCATGGTGCGGATGACAGCTGTCAGTATCACACAATTAGAGAGGTGACAGTGTTCAATCGAGTTTTACAAATGTCGATAATGATTCTCAGAGCAAAAATCACGATGATAAATTTAATTTAAAATTTCTTTAATACAAAGCATTTTCATATTTTATGATCAATATTACAATTTTAGCCACCGGAAAAATGGTCAAAGGTTGTAAATAAAACATATGTCTGACTTGGACCACATATTGAACATCGATCCACATCGATAACATTGTGGATTTGCCGTTTATAATATCGCTATCAGAATCAGGCGATGAATCCAGAGACGATTCAAATGTATCTGCCTCTGATATAGGTATAGGTTGTGAACCATTAAATGAATTACATTTAATTTAAGTACATTCTTTTGATTTATTTAACACTAGCTGTTTAAGAATGAAAATTAAATGACATACAAATGTACGTTACTTTCCCTATAATAAGTATCGACATATCCATCGTGGCATTATGTCCCTTCACTAAATTAGTCTGTGACGTTACTTTACAAGCATTACACATTGCTTCACTTTTCTTGCATTTTGAATTTATTTGTAGATAATAACATTGTGGCAGGTTAAATTTCTTTGATTTACTACAGCTATTAAGGATTAAATATTTTACGCCGCTGATATTTACGGTGCAGCTGAAATATTATTAATATTCTTAGATCGCAGCAACTTTCATGATTGAAATGGAACGGTTCATCAAATGTCATCCGCACCATGCTACAGCGTATAATGTAGCACGGTAAATAGTATAGGTCACTTTTTGAAGAATATCTTTTTAAATATAAATATTCATATAAACTCTAATGGGATTGGTATTATATTACAATATTGTTATATGTATACTGTTGGTGTATCCTATATAAATAAGTAAGTCACTCTCTGAATAGGATACCCATCTGTATAGTCATATCAAAGTTACTTAGGTATTTAGTTTCATATTTATTTTTTTGTGCGATAATGTTATTCAAAAGAGATATCGGAGGGGAGAATTTTTCAGAGATTTTTCAATACCCGTAACATATACAATATATATTTTTATTTTTAAAGAATAACTAAAATAACATCATTTTGCGAAAAGTACAAATATTATTTCCGCAGAAAAAATAAAAACAGAATTTATTTTTGATTACAGTGGACGATGTGATGATCAATCGCGAAAGATTAAAAATGGGTCCTAACTGTATGAACGCGTGGAGGACCTACGCAGAAAGTGACTTCCTTAGAAAGTGACCTAGTCAGAATATGACATTCACAGAGTGGCCTACTTACGGCGGATCCCAATAACCTATCCGCAATCTAAGATTGGAATCAATCCTGGATAGCTCGTAAACGAGCGATCGATCTCCAATCTGCGTCCCAATATTACCGATCTACACAAGCAAGCCATCTGTAACTACAGATTGCAACTTATCTCTTCCCTCTTTAACGTTCCTTTTTATGTAATCGTCATTGCAACACGTTACAGTTCTACTCATAATTTATAAACTTTATGTGTAAAATTACAGTTTAAATGGTAATCGACTCTTTAAAAATTAAACTAATTTTGTTTTTATACTCCCTCCGGTGCTTTTATTAGTAAGATTTTTAAATACTAGTACAGTCGGGACTGCATATATTGCTGGTACGTCTTGTAAGCAAACTGTTAATGTTAAAATAACGGTTTCGGAATTGCATTTGCTTTTACAATAGAAGCCAGTTAGGTGAAAATTAAAGTTAATTGCATTTGTCCATTTGAGTGTATTGTTTCTGTTTGACCAAGTGTTTGTAGGCATTTAGGTTTGAGTTTTGATTCATGTCTTTTTACAACAAAATAAATATGGATTCAGAAACTGTAAGTAAATTATATTTTGTAGTGACCTACATCGTCGAAAGGGTGCACGTTAAGCCCCTTTCGCTCCTTGTTTCAGCTTCCTCCATAAGTCACTTGCTTTGTTCTTTTTGCTATTCAGTAAGTTTGAACGCGTACGCATGTTTATACCTCGTTCCAATTCAATTTGTCCAAAATGTCAACAAACATGGCGGTCTGAGGTAACTGACAACCTTTATTCAAATTCGATAGTGCATGTTTGCCTCAGGTTTAAAGCTGAATGTTCAGATATTTCATCGATTTGGTTTTGCAAAATGCATTAGAAGGGACTACAGTTTTTTTTTATGGGCGAAGGCGGCAGACGAGCATACAGTCCACCTGATGGTAAGTGGATACTGTCGTCCATAGACATCCGCGATACATGTCAACATTACCCGTTAAAAATTTATAGAGGTAATTTATTTTCGACAACTTTCTTTGTCAACCGTACAATCACTACTTTTCGCCGTGTGGCCGCCATTTTCATATCGTTTCTTTAGTGGCGCAAGTTTACACCTTGTTTTATTCTCAAAAATAAATTTTACCAATCGCCATTGTTACGTCCTAGCTTGTACCAAACTCAGGGATATTTTATTGTCAGAGATATTATGTATGTATGATGCTTACGCGGAGAAATAAAACCAAAAAAATAAACGAATTGTAAAAATAAAACTGTTATATTTAAATGAATTCGCAATAAAATAAGTAGAAAGATCAAAGGGAACTTAAAATATATATTCTTAAACATAATACATTAGATTTTGTATATCAAGTAAATGAACATTTAATGCACAGAATGTACAGAGGCCGCAACAACTGCAAATAATCGTATTTCTTTTGAAAAATATTCACTTGCCGGCTCTACACTCAAGTCGCCGTGCAATCATGGCCAGGATTCACGCCGTGACGTTTACGGTGTGAACCTGCGTGCCCCGAGAACACCTTTCTAAACTCACAATTGTTCATAGTCGTTCGTGAGCGTTGACGCCCCTATACAGCTTACCGACGCCGACCGGGAAATAAGAGCTCTGAAAACGCGAAAAGTCGCAAAACCATCCACATTCGCGTTCGAGGGAATTTGCGGGGCTTCACGACGTGAATGTAGAGCGGGAAACTTCGTTACTTATTTATTTTTATAGTTTTGGAAACCTAAACATAGTAAATATGAGCGTATCTCCCATCACCAATAATAATCGATCTCCCAACCATATTCGATGGGCCACCACTTAAATTGTGATTTCTTTGTGGCATAATGTACAGCCCCGGAGCTGTCAAACGCAATGTTGCCACTCAAAATACGATCTCTTATCTTTGCCAATATCTTCATTCGCTTCTTTCTCTCCTTTCTTCGTCTTTCCTCTTGTGCCTTCAAGTTCTTCTGGGCATCTGTGATGTACGACGGGTCCCAGTTCGTATCAGGATTCTGCAAAGGATACGTAACATTAAAGACTCATAAATAACATTAAGGGCTACCTCTCTTTGTCATCAGCAATAGGCAATAGCCAGGGCCGGCTTTACCTATGGTGTGGCTTTACCGGCTTTAGCAATGGGGCGCAGGGTCTTACAAAAAAGTTACAAAAAGTTACTTAGGGCGAGTTACAAAAAAGTCGATAAGACGAAAATATTCTCCGTGTTCAAATACCTATGTATACCAATTTTCATGGCGATCGGTTGAGCGGTATAGAAGTTTATGTGCTGCAGCGCCATCTAGTGGCGAGTTACAACAAAGTCGATAGCATAAAAATCTTCTCCATGAAAAGATACATATGTAAAGAAAATATATTTCTTCGATTTTAATTTGCCGCTCGTTCTGGGCGCCATCGATATACAAGGTTATCGATCTTGTATATCGATGTAGGGTAATCTATGGTTTATAATCTATGATGGTCTGCAATGTATGGGTGGATGACGATGGCGTGGTTGATTCGGATAGTTTAATATTGTGAATTTGTCTGTTGTCTGAAACGAAAGAGATTGACATTTGAAGAATAGACTTTAATGTCGTTTCTTTTGTTACACGTAGGATTTTTACTATAGAATACTGTGTTAAACCCACCATTGTGGTAAATAATTATATGTGAAAGAAACAATAAACGGTTCTTTTGTTACAGAGAAACTCAATATTGTTTATTTTATAGTGTCAATTCCCTGAAACACTATTATACATATATGTGCCAACTTTCACGGTGATCGGTCAAACGATGTCGAAGTCTATTAATCTCCAATATAATTTGACTATGGGAGTCAATTTTTGACTTAAAATGTAAATTAAAGATCTAAACATATATAAACTGGATCGCAAAGATTCCGGGTCGCTAATAAATGGCGTGATAGTTTCTTAAATACATAAGACTAATTTGCGAAACTATAGTATATTGTAGACGACTGATTAATATATATAAAAAAATGTGTAACACGTTCTGTACACTATATAACTTTAATTAAATACTAAAAAATAAGAAAATTTCGCTTCTAACTTATGACAAGAAAAATACACTTCGCAGTAAATCTTAAAAAATAAAAGTTTTTTTGTCAATTTAATATTTTGTATTTCCTCCACGAGCCCGTATCACTTCAATAAGACGATGTGGCATGCTGTAAACCAAATTTTTAATACGATTTTGGTCTATGTTTGCCCATTCTTCCACTAGCGCATTCTTTAACTCGTGTAAGGTAACGGGAGCAGGAGAGCGTTGTCTCACGCATCTCCCGAGCTCGTCCCATGCATGTTCTATGGGATTTAAGTCTGGGCTGCGAGCTGGCCACTCCATGCAGGTAATACCGACGTCTTGAATATACATATTGACCAAATGAGCAGTATGTGGTCGCGCATTATCGTGCATAAGAATGGAAATTGCACCCATATTCACTAAGAATGGACCAGCATGCTCATTTAAAATCTCTCCTACGTATCTGACAGCAGTCAGACAACCGTTTTCTATGATCACTAACTCTGTGCGATCCTCTGAAGATATCCCAGCCCAAACCATTATTGATCCTCCACCGAATGGCACCTTTTCTTCAAAACACGCTTGATGATACCGTTCTCCTGGCCGTCTAAATACTCTTCGTCTCCCGTCGTGCGTAAATAAACAAAATCTGGACTCATCGGAAAACATAACCTTGGACCAATCTTCATCTGTCCATCGGATGTGTTCTCGAGCAAACCGTAACCTGGCAACTCGATGTTCTCTGAGCAGTTTGGGGCCGTTTGCTGGTCTATAAGGCTTTATATCAGCTTCACGAAGACGTCGCAGAATCGTATTAGAGCTCACATTGTTGTGGTGAATTTCTTGAAGACTGTTTCGGACCTGAACAGCCGTGAGATGTCGATTTCTTAACATAGTGCTCACGATGAATCGGTCTTCTCGTGTAGTTGTGCACCTTGGCCTGCCATTTCCTGGTCTCCTGATGTTCATGCCGGTCTCTTGAAATCGCTGGAGTACTCTTTGGACCGTTGATAAAGATACTCCTACTGTTCTAGCAGTGCTACGTCTATCAGTCTAGCAGTTTTGAAATTTTTCAAAATGCAGAATATTTTTTTTTAAATCTGTAACTTGTACAAATGAAATCTCTTTAGAGATTTAGAACAAGCATTAGTAACCTCCTTACTACATATTATTTATTTGAGCGATCTTGGTATATAATTTTCACGGTTTTTATTAGCGACCCGGAATTTTTGCGATCCAGTTTATTTTGAAAAATATTGCGACCTAGGTATATCGATTTGAATATTTGGACGCCAGGAATGGTAGATCATAGAGGTTAATTTATTTTTTAACATCTTACTTACGTACCTATAATCAGCAAATAAATATGACTATAAAATATTTGATTTCTATAAACTATGATGACTATTAACACAAAACCCACAATATTTTTTTTTGTAATAATTAAAATTAAGAGTTTTGGAAGGTTCCTTAGTCAAACTCGTTTGAACGTCTGTTTGTGAGGTCTGTTATAAAAAAACATGTAGATTGAAATTGTACATACCTCCAAATGTTTTCCATACTTTCGCGGAACCTCGTGCAACATGTTGACGAGATGGTATATCTCAAAGTACAGGTTCTGAGCCAACTCAGTCGCTTTTAATGTCTCAAACACTGGGTCCGATTTGAACTCCCACGGCCTTCGGACGACTTCAACGAGTTTTCTATATCTGCGGAGAAAATTTATAACCTAGCACTGAAATAACGCAAATAGCTGAATCAGCATCGAGAGGAAATCTATTTTACCAATTTTTACAACAGGTTTTTTTAAATAACTTATTATCCATTTCTGCTATACCCCTAATTCTACGCACGCAGGTGTCGGCCGCGCCGCGATCCGATCATTGCCCCGCACTGAGTAATGAGCGCTACAAACGTTTTAGATAGAACAACATAATATTACATATTTGTAACTTTTAATTTATTCTCTAAAACAATTTTATTTTTCGCTAGAACAGTTTTATATATTTTAAATTAGTTGATGTGTTTCAGGTTTGCGTTATTTGATAGTTACCATAGCTCTATTGGTTGTGAGTCTACTTTTTGGACAAAGTCTATTGAATACAAACTTATCTATTTTGCAGTTTGTACGTACGTTGGGGGAATTGGATAAAGTTGTAAACGCAGTTCTCTTAACGGTAATCTTTTGTGAGAGACGGGTAACGTACGTGACCAGTCTAATGCGCCCAGTAGCGGTGGGATTGCAACGTGCACATTAAAATAAAAAATCCAATTAAAAATTAATTATTTTTAATGTATCCAAATTTTATACATTAAAAATAAATTAGTGATTAATGTGCAAACCACATTCATTACGTCGTAGTTGATACCTACTTACGCGTACTCACTAAAAGAAGCGGGCGCGTTCAAAGGTCCAAAGACCCAAGCGAACGAGTGTGGATGGTGTTATGCACAAACGAGTAAATTAATCACTAATTATTTATTTTTAATGTATTTATAAAAAAAACATGAAATACATGTAAATTTTTAGTTAGATATAGTTTTAGTGTACTGATTGAACAATTAAAGTATTTTACACTATTTTTGGAGGACATTATATAAAAGAGTCTAGTCTTTGGAGCACCACTAAACACATTACTCACCTCTCAATAAGTTCCCCCATGATAAATCCTTGTTCGTATTCGGAATAAGGTTCGTATGTATACTTGATGAAGTCCAGTAACGCGTTCCGTTTCAACGCCTCTTCGTGGTAAATGTACATTAAATCCTTTATACGATATACTTGGTGCCTCGCGTTCCAATAAGGATACGCATCGTATGGCTCGCGATTGGAAGACGAACGAAATAAACCTGAAAAAAAAAATTCAGCAACACTGAAAATAGAATTACCTACGTATCCTTTGTTAACAACGCTAGAGTGCGTTGGCGCGCCCACGACGACCCAATTACTGCTGCCAATGCGGTTCTTATACTACTTCACATATACACCGTCCCCGCCGACGGAGACGAGGACGTCCCCCTCGCTACACCGTGAACACACACCGGCCTTCAGCCAACACTTTTACCGGGTATCGGCACGTGTCTGGGCGCTTCTCACCGACTCACTATCCCGCGGTACCCTCCCAAAGCAACACCCTAAGTCGAGGTCCGTTCCATCCGCCGTCCTACCGCCGGGGAGCCCTTAGGCTCGTTGCTACACACACTCTTTGCTACTGGCTGAGCGCCTTCTACGTACACCCCCTAAACCATACATGTCCGGTGACTCTTGGAAGGCCATTAGGGGCACAAGAATTTAGCCATACCGAAAAAAAAGCATTGGCGCGCTTTGTTCGTATAAGGACAGATTCTTTTATAGATGGATTCTCATAACGACTGTGGATACTGGAAGGACTGCAGTGTGCTGCAGCTTATGAGCTTATATATGAGAGCTGTGAATAAGATTTCGCAAGGTCGGCGACGCGCCCGCATACCCCCTGGTGTTGCAGGTGTCCATGGGCGGCGGTAACACTTACCATCACGTGGGGTCCCACGCTCGTCCGCCCACTAGTATATATAAAAAAATACCAGTATTATAAGCTTATTATACACTAAATTACCCGACACAAACATGCATACGTTTGTTCTCATTTCTTTTTTATTTATTGAGGGGGAGAGTGCACGCTAAAATCCAACAGCCGCTGGGCGCGCTCGACTGGCCACGTTACCCCTCTCTCACAGAAGACTACCTTGAAATGTACTGCATTTCCCACTTTATCTTATTTCCCTAATGTACGTTCGGTAGTGAGTGCGATGTGCCAGAGCCCATTCCCATCCAATCCCTCCCCATTTACCCAACCCTTTCTCCAAATCCATTCCTATATCTCCAAAGGTAGGCAGCGCATCCGGGGGCGTGCCAACGTTTGTCATTTGGACTAATGTTGGCACGTATCGCGGATGTCTATGGGCAACAGTATCCACTTACCATCAGGTGGACTGTATGCTCGTCTGCCGCCTTCGTACATAAAAAAACAGTTCAGAAACCATACAGTCACTTATCAAAAAAACAATCCGATACACAAACAGAGTTTGAGATTTCATTAGTTTTCCAAAAAAAAATCCGATTGTAAACCGTTACTAAATATTTCAACAATCATTTAATATATATATATATGTATTATCAAACAACTAAATTGACTAGCTAGGATGAAGGGTATATCGACTCAATAGTCAGGAGATTGAGTTACTAAGTTGTTCGCAGTATCGGCTTTAGGGGCGTGCGACCCGTGCGGTCGCACAGTGTCAAGTGCGCGGAGGCTCAGGGAACGCCACGAATTGGGTCGCTGTACACAGTCAGACAGGCCCAGTAACAAAGAGGGGGTTCTGTAAATTTTATATCAAAATTTTGGAGTGTCGACGTTTTTGTTTTTCGCTGTCGAATGAGTATCACCGGTAGAGGTATCTCGTAAGATACTGAATTGTGGGCGTTTTTAGAAATTTTTAGGAGTAGAAGGTACAATATCAATTACGATACGATACGCTTAGGCCCGAGAGCTGTGAATAGGAATTTTTAGCTGTGGGCAGCGAACCCGCATGCTCCCTGATGTTGCAGATGTTTATAGGCGACAGTGACCACTTACCATCCACGTGGGCCGAGTCGTCTGCTATTTCTATTAAAGAAGAATATTTAAAACTAGCTGTGTCCGACCACTCGTTGCTGTGGCTGCCCAACAGATGGCGCTTACCCCCGTTTTTGGGTAAAAAGCATGTTTTTACCCTGTGATATGTATATAAAAACACACGCGTATTCGAATGCAACGTTGTGTCAAAATTTCAAAGCAATCGTTGAAGAACTTTCGGACACATTTAAGGTTTTGAACAAACGATCGTTTACATTTTTATTTATATAGATATAGAAGATAGATAAGACACTCACATATTAAAAATATCAATCTATACGATGTGCGCATTTTTCTGTTCCTGGTAAATAAATGGTACAATTTACGTAACGTATACTAAAGTGATATCTACAGCTGTTATAATTTATGTGCTAATTATTGCTCATTGTAAATTATCGTGAAATTACATACAATTTGTTTATTTTTTTACACGAAATATCTATACGGACGAACACGGGCATGCTGGAAAGTTATCGGTATAACTTCACGATTTTCCCGTACATTTTGGAAAAAAATATAATTGAGATAAAAGTTATAACGTTTCGGTTTGAAGAAATCTATTTTTCAAAAAAAAAAAAACTTCGAGCTATTAGAAATTAACAAATATAATTTTAAGAGTAGGTACTTATACATTTGGCATTTAGCCCATCGGAGATACAGTACTGTTTAACAAACATTCTTTTAACTTAGTTTTGAAACAACTTATAAACATTTTTTTTATATTTTCTGGTTATCTCTTATATAGCTGAGCTCAACTTAATATCCATGAGTTTTCACTTCTGAATAGGTATTATATTCTTAATGTTCTGTAGAGCTGTTCAATTTGATGCCAATTTATAGTTTTTACCACCGCACCGCTCGTCATCGTCGTGCACTTCCTTGACATAGAGTCGCTGTCGGTGAGCTCAAAAAAGACACTTTATAAGGCGAACCACGAATGTTGTGGAATGAACTGCCAGCTGAGGTATTACCGTTACGCTACGTTATGGGGCTCTTCGAAAGAGCTGTGAACAGGTTTCTGCAAGGTCGCCAGCGCTTGCAAAGTCCCCTGGTGTTGCAGGTGTCCATGGGCTGCGGTGTAGTGGCCCGCTTATCAACATATGGCCCGAGCGCTCGTCTGCCATCCATTCTATAAAAACACACTTGAACTCAACTAACTTAAGCAACAGTTATAAACAAATAGGCCGACAGATGGCGCCAAAACTTTAAGAGACAAATAATGTTACAAACTTACAGGAAAAAATAAAATTCACACTTTCTGTGTCGGTTTTTCTAAATGAACAATTCCCGGTACTTATTTGACAGTATGTATATAAACTTGTATAGGAGCGGAAGAGTGCATGCTGCAATCCAACAGCCGTTAGGCGCAGTCGTCTGGCCACGTTACCCTTCTCTCACAGACGAGTTTGAAATGTACTGAATTTCTCACTATCCTATTCCCCAATGTAGGTATGTATGTCGGTGACTGCGATATGCCATCCCATTCTATGTTATCAGCACCCCTTTCTCCAAATCAATTCCGTCATGTGCAAAGGCAGGCAGCGCATCCGGGGCTGGGGCCGTGGCAACGTTTATCATTCTAGACTGATGTCGTCATATATAGTGGATGTCCATGGGCGACAGTAGTCATAGTGGGTAGTATGGAAATAGTAGTAGTATAGTAGTCTACCGTGTTCTTCCATAAAAAAAAAATCGAAAAAGAGCGAAGTACCCCACAAAATAAAAACGGAAAATCTTGAACAATTCTTTTATTACTAAATACACGATTTTTATATTTATATTATATGAAACATTTGACATCAATTTTTAGACATGTTTGCTATAAATGAAATAAATTTCGAAAATGGCAAATGTGTACAAAACCAGCTATAATACATAAACGAGACGACACACAAGACGCAAATGATTTGAGTCACAAGTAACAAATGTGTTTCACACATATTCTGTGAACAACGAAAAACAATAAACATTGTCTAAAAGATGTGTTTAACACAAGTTTATCATGTATATATATATGTCCACACGTCCAGTAGCCGTGGGCCCTGATATAATTTGAAATATGACATATATATCAGTATTGTTAATAATGATAGAATATGACATGATAATAATATTAATGTTAGTATAATATGAAATATGATATTTTGTGATATATTTTATTAGTTTCACAATATATAAAACTGCAATTCGCCAGCAGAAACGGCAACCTAGACCAGGTACATGGGCATGTACTTAGTCTAAGTTACTGCCTGTACATCATAGCAATGAATAAATAAATAAATGTACATTACAGTAAAAAGTGCGTTTAATACAAATTTCACTATAAATTATATCTCACACATATTTACTGAAACGTAGTGTAAAATATATGACATATATGTTTACTGAAAGTATGTCACACATATTCAGGAAACATGTAGATCAGACATTTGAATAAAAGTATGTTTTAACAAAAAATCAGTGGAAAAAATGACAAATATTTAGTATGAAATATATATATCACACATTTAGTCACAAGCGCGAATGGAGAATGTGTCACATAACAACACATTTGCGTCTTAGATGTGTCCGTCTAAGGTAGATACTTAGTTAAGATCTTAAAAATTTTCTTTCTCACAACACCTTAGGGTTCGTTTCTATCTACGCAGGTTTGTCATCGTATTGTTCGCTTTGCATTACTCCGTAGGTGGGAATTCACCCTTATAATCTCCGACGCACTCACGTATTACATTGCAAGTTTGTACAGGACCTTATATTTTATTAACACGACTACTTCTTAAGCCCATAAAGTCTTTGCAACACAAAAGTCATACACTTGCAGTTGTGAACAATCTATTAAACGATGCACTTTAATTAATTATACATATTTTTAATATTATATGTTACAGATTCGCGTTTTAATGGAAAGTCGCACAGGTTCGCGACTAAAAATCGCGGGTTGGATACACCTTAAGTTTCCGCAATCATAACTTGTATATAAAAAATCTAACTTTTAAAATTATCTGTACATACTTTTTTACAATATTAGAACATAGTTTCCAAATAAATCATATACAGGTGTTAATTTTAGGTACTTTATAAAGTCTAGAATCAATAATGAAAAATATTTGAAGGGTGTATTTAGAATATCCGCAAAAAAAAAAATTCACACACGCATACATAAAAACTATCCAATTATGATGGGGCCACAACGTAATTGGCCACTAAATATCCATTTTCTATTCGCAACTGGCCAAATCTACAAAAATGTACACTCCCTAAAAAAATAGTGTCAAATATTTTAATATGTCAAACAGTACACTATCAACTATTATATTTCATGATTTTTAATTACATGAAAAATAAATAATTGATGGTTAATTTACTCGTATGTGCATAACACTATCCTCGCGGGTCTTACGCGTCCGCTACTGTTTAAGTAGTTCATACCTACTTAAGTTTGCTTAGTAAACTGAACTTTTAATCAGTTGGTAGTTTGATTTTGATTCTAATCCCTCCCCTCCACTTTTGCAGGCTTCGAAACTGTCAAATTAATGTATTTTACAGGCTTCGGACTGTCAAATTAATGTATTTTGTAGACTTCGGACTGTCAAATTAATGTATTTTGCAGACTTCGGACTGTCAAATTAATGTATTTTGCAGACTTCGGACTGTCAAATTAATGTATTCTGTAGACTTCGGACTGTCAAATTAATGGTTTTTTATAGACCCGACTGTCAAATTAATGTTTTTTTATAGACTTCGGACTGTCAAATTAATGTATTTTTTGTATGAATAGTATCACTGTAACCCACTAAATGACATACAATGATTATTTCACACTGATTTTGTAGGACCTTATAGGGAAATTTGCGTATTTTTTAGAAAATACTTTTTTTTACTTTTGTTCAATTAGTAATTTATTTTTGACTGGTATTTAAACGAGCACCATACAATACTAGGGGGGGGGCAGCAAATCGTGATCAATTAAACAACCTATTTATCGATAATTGAAGTGAGTAGGTTCGGAGTATCGCTTCCTATATCTTTTTCACCAGAGAACTTAAACCTAACTACCCCACCCTTAAATTTGCTGCCCATTGGTCTTTTAAATCTAGCTTGATTATAATGACAGCTGTCAAAGTGCCTCGAATAGTGCTGGGATAATGAGGATCAAATCGAGTTAATGTGTTAACTTATCGACCGTGTTATGCTCTACAAAAAAGAAAATAGGCATGGCAAAATGGCAAAAACCTGTGATTTTTAGGTTTTTTATAGATTAATTTTCATAGTCCACTATTCGGGCCGCTGACAGCTGTCATTCTTAATTATTTCTCATTATTTTTGACCGTTATCAGAGTAATTGCATAATTAAATTAACATAATCGTTTTCCGATACAATGTAAAGCAGTTTTAGGCAGTTCTTAGAATTCATCTATTACTTTCTCGGCGTGTTATCTCGGGGCCACATTTCAATTGAATATAGTTCCAAAAATTATACTTCCAATTTTATACAAAGGTGAAATAACGGAAAGGTTGAAAATAGGTAATTCAGTACCGAGAGAAAAATCTATTCTATACCAGATTTTATAACAGGTTTCTTTATTCTTAATTTATGGGTTCATTTCTAGTACATGTTTTATTCTACGCGTAGTTGCAATCTACGCGCGTCGGTCGCTGCGCACCCTCTGTCACCCCGTACTGAGTAATGAGCGTTAAGAACGTTTTAGACAGAACAACAATGTTTGTCTTTGGTGAACTTAATAAAATAAATTAGTTTTCAGACTCCTTGTATATTATAAACAAGGCCTAGTTGTGAATACAAAATATCTATTTCGAAAGTTTATCCAACTGCGATGTGGCCTCAAGATAATAAAACTTATTCAAATTGTCTCTGTAGTTATTTAGTACCCGTAAAATGTATTTATTTTATTATTTTTAATTATACAATTAATTTCACATCATCGTACAAAAGGCAAGTTTGATGCCTTAAGATATTCTCTATGAACCGACCTTTGGGTTGATCGAGAAGTTTAATGTATTGGCGTTGTCCGAAAAGTTGGTGAAGATTTTTAAAGCTAATTTAAAGACTAATAGCTCATTTACACAAGGAAAGTTTTTCGAACATCGGTCAAAAGGTAGTATAAACAACTGTTATCATCCATCTGATCATTGGCTTCGATGGGGCAACAATTACGTCAATGGTCAATACTGACTTTGACGGTCAACATTGTCATTGATGGGCCAAACTTGGCAGCAATTGGATCAAAACTGATACAACACTTTATCTGCTCGACTGTCCCGCTTTTTCGCTATCACTACACCGACAATCCTCGTTTACAGAGTCCAGGGACATCAAGCTCTCTTGGGACGTTCTGAGACACGCTCTACATCGGGAATCTATGGAATTACTCTGAGAATTAGCGTCTTCGGAGACAGATTCCAAAGATTTCAAACTCTCAACTGATGTTAGTTTATAAGAGCGTCGGAATTCGGCTATTTCTTCCTCGCTCATATTTAAAGCTAAGAGAGAATCCTTTGCCATTTTGCCCAAAGAAGACACCTTTTTCTTCTTTTTGGACAACACTGAATCCATCTTCGATAGTGATCCGGGCCTGTTTAAACTTTCTGGAAGCGATTTGGGACTTGACCCAGTCCGAGGTCGCCATTTTGACTTCCTTGCTGGTATATCTCTAGGTGTTGTCGCCTTATCCGGCACTGTAAACGCCAGTTTCTTCGGCGTTTCCTTATCCGCCTCTATGGACTGCAGTCTCGCCGATAAATCTTCAAGAGAATTTGACTTCTTAAGCTTAGCCCTCTCGGGAATAATCGGCGACGACCTAAGCCCTTTCACCTCTTTAGCGGTAAATACTTCGGGGACCTCTACAGTGTCATCAATTATCAATTCTGGCGACAAGTCCAACATTTTTTCCTTTATTTCCGCTTCTTTCAGCTCATCCGCTAATGAACTCTGCTGGCTTTGGAATTCCTGACCTTCGTTTAGAAGACACAGAGCGTCTTTGCCTAAATCGACCGTGTTTGAATCTAATTTCACTTCTAAAGACTCGTCTGTAGTCTCTTCAATCGTTGCTATCGGTGCTAGGTTATCCTGGACTTTAACTTCATCGGGTTTGGACTCAGTTTTATCTAAAGCAGTTTCCCAAATTGCGCTCACGACAGGTTGATTTTTCGTTTGCCTATCGCTCAATTCGAGCGCTAAAGTATTGCTCGTGCTTGTCGTCAGCGTGTTTTCGGGGCTTATATTCTCTTTAATGCCTCTAATTACTTTACTAGAGAGTTTGTCCACAGGTTGACCTTCCGGACTGGTCTGTCTCTCTAAAGAATTCTCCGATCCAGACGCTTTTAGAACAGCCGCGAATGACTTCGGCCTACTCAATTCTTTTACCTCCTCCTTTATAACAACTTTCTGGGTTTCTATACTATCATCTGCGTAATTTTTATTTAAATCGTTGGGCTTATTGAGATCCAAGTCGCGTTTGGCGTTGCCATTCGACGCGTTATCACTTAAAACTACATTTTGTACTATATCGTCGGTGGTTCCTGTAACCTCAGAAGTACCCTGGAATTCGCTTAGAGTGTTATCCGTGTCCGTTGACGGTGTTTTAGAGTCGAGTTTCTTTGAAAATGATTCATCCACGAAGGAAACTTGGACTCTTTCAGACAGAGTAGAGTCTTCCGACAAACTATCGTCTTTTTCTACTTTGTCCGAGCTTCCCCAAGACCAAAATGAGCTAGTTAACGAACTATCCTTCCTGGGTGGAGTACTGGACGCGGATTTCCTTTCTTCATCACTCTGAGAGGTACTTCTTGAGAATAAACTGGTTGGATGTTGAAATAGACTAAGGAGTTTTTCCAAATGAGACGGCAGTTTCGATTCCACTTTTTCCTCGGGCTTTGCTATGTGGAAACTGGCCGAGGGCGCGACCCAGGAAATCTTTCGCATTCGGTCTAGACCTTTAGTTTTCAAGGCCGGCACATCGAGTAAACTCGAGGTCCTTTTTGGTGACGAAGTCAACGTCTCTTGGAAATCTTTTTTGACAGTTTCTTTCAAACTTGAATTGTGTGTTAAAGTCCCTTCGTTTGAAGAATCGTCTTTGCTTTCCGAAGGGTTTTGCAGAGAATATTCTATGCCGGAATCTGCTGATGTGACCATCACTTTTTCAAGCTTCGATTCTAAAGAGCTGACGCTTGCTTCCAAACTGGATAAAGACCCGTGTATTTTTTTACCTTTCCCGAATATCGGGGAAACACTCTCGTTTGAGCTCACGGACGTGTTGAGCAAGGTTCCTGCGACAGGTGTCACATCACTAGTGGATTCTATGCTACTCTCAGTAGAAATAGCCGCTTTTCTCCTATCCAACTCCGCGAAGGTCTGAACAGACTCGTGTATTATGACCGGCTTTATCGTATTCTGACTTTCCAAGGCGCTGAGGCTCTCCATCGAGCTCCCGGAAATTTCTAAAGAACTGCTACTGTCGCAAAAAGGAGACCCCATTTTCCTGTTCATGAGTCTAGAAACTTCTAAATCGGGGCTGTCTAAGCTAGATTCGCTTTTATTTTTCTTTAAGACTACACTTTCTTTATAACTAGCAGGTACATCGTTAACTATATCTATCACATTTGGCGTATCTTTCTTTAAAACTGAAGTTTTTATTGAAAGGTCGCGCATCTCTTTAATTAAGTTCCCTAGATCTTCTGTTATCACTTCAATTTGCTTAATGGGAGTTGCTCCTTTGCTCGCACACTGTACATTTGTCCCTTTTCCACAATTTACATTATCTACAGCTATCTCACTCACACTAACTATGTCTCTATATACATTTTTACACACATTAACACTACTAATATCACTTGATTTTAAATCAGTACGTTCTGTATTTGATTCACTTTCTCTCTTTACATCTATATTGGACACATCAGTTCTTTCTTGTATATTCTTAGGATCAGTCTCTTGGACCTCTTCTAATTTCTCGTAAGTCTCTTTTCCAATTTCATCGACCATACTCGTTAGCAGAGGCATTACTTTTGTATTGAATGGATACGGTACAACATCAAATCTAGGTTTTATAAGTACAGCCTTTGTGCTTATATCCGAAATAGGCTTAATTTCAGCTCCTATAGTGGAATCTGCGACATTGGTATTTAAAACTGACATAGATTCTATATGTATTGGTTTTTCAATATTGATAGGATTAATAAGCGTCGATTTTGCATTTGAAATTAAATTTGGACCAATAGGCGTAGATTGTAGAGCATTTTGATTAGTTCTAATTTCCGTAGAACCAATTTGCAATCCTGTGACATTTTGAATTGTATTAATTTCTGTAGGAATTTGAACATTTGGTTGTGATTTCAAAAGTTCTCTTGAGCTCGGTTCATCTTCACTTGAACCAGTAACATTCGAATTTGATACATCCATGTTTTTTCTTGCAAGTTGTAAAGATACTATTTCTGAATAAGATTTTGGCCCAATCATAGGCATGTTCGATTCTACAGGACATACTTTTGATTGTATTAAACTGAGATTATCAATATTTGATACTTTGGATCTCGTATCAGGAATATTAATGTATGATTCTATGGCTGTTGTCACATTTTCCAAGTTGTGTACCAATGTATCGGATTTTTTCTGTAATAATTCCACTGTATTTAATAGGTTTTGTGACTTGTGTAAATTATGTGGAGGCTCAACCTTATAATCTTGAGACTCAAGTTTATTATTTGAAGACTGCACTTTGTTATCTGCAGACTGAGCTTTAACATTTGAAGTCTCAACTTTGTTATCTGCAGACTGAAATTTAACATTTGAAGTCTCAACTTTGTTATCTGCAGACTGAAATTTAACATTTGAAGTCTCAACTTTGTTATCTGCAGACTGAACTTTAACATTTAAAGTCTCAACTTTGTTATCTGCAGACTGAAATTTAACATTTAAAGTCTCAACTTTGTTATCTGAAGACTGAACTTTAACATTTGAGGTCTCAACTTCGTTATTGGAAGTCTGAACTATAACATTTGAGGACCCAACTTCATTATCTGAAGACTGAAGTTTAACATTGGAAGATTCAAGTGTATTATCCGCAGACTGAAGTTTAACATTAGAAGACTCAACTGTATTATCTGCAGACTGATGTTTAACATTCGAAGACTCAACTGTATTATCTGCAGACTGAAGTTTAACATTCGAAGACTCAACTTTATTATCTGCAGACTGAAGTTTAACATTAGAAGTCTTAACTTTATTATCTGCAGACTGATGTTTAACATTTGAAGACTCAACTTCAGCATCTGAAGACTGAACTGTAGTATTTAAAGTCTCAATTTTATCATCTGAAGTCTGAACTTTAACATTTGAAGTTTCAATTTTATTATGTGAAGACTGAACTGTAATATTTGAAGACTGAACTCTATTATCTAAAAACTTAACTTTATTGTCAGATTGAACTTTTTCTGAAGACTGAATAACGTGCGGACAAATTTTAACAATTGGAGACTCTATGAAGTCACATTTTTGAGTCGAAATTTCGATAGGTTCAAGTTTATCGCTTAGTGGAGGCGATGGGGTGGGCGTTAGGCTATAAATTGAGTCATAGTTCCGAGTGACTGAAAATCGAGAGGTAGTCGGTCTGGGTGATTCAGTCGCTGCAAATCTTGATGAAACTTGGATTTTTGGAGTTCCCGCCACCTGAAAAGGAATCATGATTATTGTTTCTTTATATAAAAGGTCCTACATAAATAGTGTAAAATATTCTAATATGTCATTCAGTGGGCTATAGCGATAATATTTATGAAAAGAAAAAAAACTTTAATTTGGCAATTCCAAGACTGTAAAAGTGTGATTGAAAATTAAAATCAAACCACCTACCAACCGATTAAATATTCAATTCGATAAGTATGCGTAAGTACGTAAACAGAAGCGCATTCAAAGGTCAAAAAACTAAGCGAGCGTCGTAGTGTTATACACATATATTAATGACTAGAGACCGGATTATATGCATTTGCATAATGTCAATATTTTACCTAAAATCTAGTGATGATGCATATTTTCGCTATATTTACAATATTTTTCGGTAGGGTAGTTAAGTTTAGTAGTTAAGAATTGTCAGTCCAAGGAAGCATTTAACGATTCTAGTATAAAAAAAAAAGCTGTGATTAGCACTCATTTGTCCCACATACCTGCGCGTATTAAAAAGCTTGAAACTCAAGGTTTGTGGTGGACTGAATCTATTCAGTTAATGAATAAAATCCGCCAAATGAACTCTGCATTGCCAGAGGTGTTCCCGCGTAAACTTAAAGAAATGTTTGGTAAAAAATTTTGAACAAAAACCCAGGCTTGGAACCCGTGTGTCAAATTGATAGTTTTATTAAGGAGGCGGGTGAACTTTTCCCAGAAACAATAAGTGCTAACAGAGCACCCAAATTCAAATAGGAACATTTGGAACAGTACCTGATTGTTTGTTTACGTTTAAAAAAGTAACAAACTGTTAAATAATTGTTAATTATTGTCGATAAGTTGAATAACATATCTGATATCGATAATTTATCGATATCACATATGTTCGGGGAGTCCGTTTCTACACAGTAAAACAGTGACGAGGGTTAAGAGCTGTCTTAAATCTACCCTTCCTCGGTTCGAAGCAAAACAGTTGTTGTTATCACATATGTTATTCAACAACTTACTAATTGTATGCTGATTTTGAAATAAAAAAAATAAAATGCATATTTTAAGCATTTTTCATGCATATTTCAAGCTTTTTATGTTGCATATAATCCGGTATATATTAATCACCAATTATTTATTTATTGTAATAAAATAAGAAAAAACAACTCAAAATTCTTACACGTCGCACATTGAATGAGCATTTCGATGATGATATTGCGTGAGATAAATAGGTATTTTATAATAGTCAATTAGTGATAGGGAATGTGACACTACATATTAGTTATTTATTTACATTTTCATTTTTTCAAAGATGTATTCTTTTTTTTAATTGTATTTATTGCTTATTTGCTGTGCCGGCTTTACCTATGGTGCAGGGTATCCGGCGCACACAGGCGCAGGGTGTTAGGGGGCGCCGAGCGCCGCTAGCGACGCCTCCAAAGAGCCTACTAGAGGACGCCAGGGTATTGATTGCACCCGGGCGCTACATAGGCTAGAGCCGGCTCCGCTTATTTGTTTATTGCTTACATTGGCATGGCTTTGACTAGAGGTGGAATATGGCCGCCTATTGTTATTGACCACTATTTCTGTACCCATATTCAGCAAAGAACGATTTGAAAAAAAAAAGTGAAATGCATGTTATTTTTTCAGCTACATATCATAGTTTTTGTATACTGATTGACATATTGAAATATTTCACACTATTTCTGTAGGACCCTATATAAAAAAACTGTATGTATGTCTGTTTGTTCTGGCGGAAAGGATGTACAACCTGTTCAACTTTGAACCTCGATGATGTCGGACTGTACGTGGGTTTTGTAGGTGTCGAAGGGCTTGAACTTTCTGTTGACGATTCCCTTTCTGGCGTTACACGAGTCACCTGCAAGAAGAGGCTTTATTTTAATGGGAAGAAGGTTGAAAATGTAGTGTTCTGGAAGTAATTTTATTAAATAATACCTACGGCATGTGAAAAGACGGGAGTTTAATGTAATAAAAAAATAATGAAATACAAGTTCATTTTTATAAATAAAATAAATAAATAACACAATGTGCTATTTATTTATTAAAAATTATTAAATTATTAAAAATAATCTACACTCACTGAGAACCTGTAATTTTACAGTGCAGGTATAGGACTGCCCGCGGGCGAGGGTGCGGGCGAACGTATTCCACCGCTACACTTCTAAATCTCTTAAAGTGTACATACTTAAAACATAACGTAATAAACTCTGGGGTGTTTTTTGGTTTTTAACCTGCACACCCAGTATAAGGGAGTGATCTAAACTCACCGAGAACCTGTCGTTCAGGAGTACAGGTATAGGGCTGCCGGCGGGCGAGGGCGCCGGCGAACGTAACCTGCCCCCGCGACGCTCCATTTCTTCCAAACCCTGCAACGCATGATAGAAAATATAGATTTTTATTTCTTACTAGCGACCCGCCCTCGCTTCGCTCGCTTTTATAAGTTTTTTTTTTAGTTTCCTATTTTTGAAATTGGTTCAGTAGTTCCAGACATTATCCCCAACATACCCACAAACAAACACACAATTTCACCTCTTTATTATATTAGTATAGATATGCAATGCAATGTAACCAGCCCCTTCAGTATGCACGGGCCTTCTTTTGCACATTGTTTCGTGCACGAGGGATGCACAGCCTTCACATGTCACGCTGGCCAAACGGGTTGGCGAGACCGTTCTTTTAGAGGTGGTGTAGTTCTTCCGGGCAGGTGGTAGTAACTTGGTAATCCCTTAGTCGTCTTTTACGACACCCGCGCACTTATATGGCTTTTATTCTTGTGGCCCTAGTGGCCTTTCAGGAGTCACCGCTCGTGTTTAGTTTAGGGCGAGCGCAGAAGGCGCTCAGCCAGGAACGAAATGTGTGTTGCAACGAGCCTAAGGGCTCCCCCGCCAGTAGACCGGCGGAAGGTACGGACCTCGGCTTAGGGCGTTGCATTGGGGGGACACCGCGAGGTCGCGAGTCAGGTGACAGGCACTTATATAGCACGGGTAATTTAACACACCAAAAGAGAAAGTACATTTTTTACATTCAGTATTTTTTATTGCTCGTTTAAATAAAAGCCTGTTAAATATAATCGGGTGTTCTTCTTGAGATCTGCTATTGTACAAGTACCTACTCCTTACTTATCGGCTGAATTAATGTCAATTTCACATTTTTTTAAAAGATTCATGTCAATTGGCGAATCCGTGCCGAGGTTCGGACAGTCGAGCCTCCAGTGTGAACATAGCCACGTTACGAGCGTTACGTGAAGACTGGCGGCAACTCGAAAGGTGAAGTCGAATTATGGTTTGACTGTTACAAAAATTGTGTATTGCGATAGTTTAATTAAACTTTAAACTGCGTAATGTTTGTGATAATCAAATAAAAGTATAGGATTGCGTTTTTCGTGTGCTTCCAAGGAGTCCTCTTCTGTCACTATACTATTTTGGAGGGGAGGGAGTGCACGTTGCAATCCTACAGCCGCTGGACGCGCTCGACTGGCCTCGTTACCCCTCTCTCACAGAATACTACCTTGAAATGTACTGTATTTCCCACTTTATCATATTCCCCGATGTATGCCAGAGCCCATTCCCGTCCTATCCCTTCCCACGTCCCCAACTCTTTCTCCAAATACATTCTTTCATCAACAAAGGTAGGCAGCACATCCGGGGGCGTGCCAAAGTAATTTTGGACTAAAGTCGGCATGTATCGCGGATGTCTCGGATGTTTTGGGCGACAGTATCCACTAGCACTAGGTGGACTGTATGCTCGTTTGCCACCTTCTTTCTATAAAAAAAAAAAACACTTTAGTGAACGACTCCTGATTCACGATGAAACTGGACATTGACAGGACTTGCCACTGGCAGAATGTGCTAATTGCACCATTGCCATGTATGAAGTGAAAATAGAAAATCTTCAATGAGACAAGTTGACATATATAGAGACGTACCCTATTGAGACCGTGCGTGGTGTGACACGTCAAGCTGATTTTCCGATGCGCCTTCCTCTCCGGCGACGAGGCGGGCTCGTTGCGGCGACAAGTCGCGCGGATCTCGCGCGTTAGTCGCGCCACTGTCGCCGCTTCGGAGTCCTCCGGCGATAAAGTTGTTGCTTCCTGAAAAGGTTAAATTAATTATCAGGTACTTTAGATAAGACTTCGAAACGGGTAATGGTACACATCAAAAACGTTTGTCAAAGTTGGAGCTTTTGTCATCATTGGAAACTTGTAATTTACAATAAGATGGTAAGCTGTTTACTATCAGGTGGTGAGCCATTGTGGTGTCGTGTGGCTGTAAAATAGCACCACCGCTTGTTCCCCTGGGTGTCGTTAAAGGATTAAAAAGCCGCTACCACAAGCGCTGAGGAACTACATCATCTCTAAAAGACTGGACTCTCCAATCCGCTTGACCAGCGTATCGTTTTAAAGCCATACATTTCTCGTGCACATAACACGAACAGCAAAAGATAAAAGGGCTGATTACAGTGACCATCAAGCGGTAAGCCATTAACCATGAACCGAGCACGACTTATCGCTGCAAGACACAAACGGGTGGTAAGCCCGATCAGACCGTAAAACATTTGCCACCAGTAAGCAACCAGTACTGATAAGACAGTCCAGTGTAAATCACCGACGAAATCTTATACGAGTAATCTTATACATTATATTATACACAATCTTACACACAATCTTATACACAAATTAATGCATAATCTTACAAAAAATGTATACACAATTTTATACGTATGCAAATCTTACAATCTTATGCACACCAATCTTACCGCAGGATCGTCGAGGTCGATCTGCGTGAGTGTGGTGTTCTCCTTCATCGCTGTCAATATCGCTTGCAGCCCCGGGCTGCCCAGACGATTTTCGCGGAGATCTAACCTCTGTAATGGAACAAACGGGTACATTTTTAACTCAGGGTCTATCTCACGACCTGCTGATGCTTTATCAGAAAGTCAGTTATACTTTAACAGAAAGTCCGTATCAGCTAGATTTAATTGGCAGATAATTTATCTATCAGTTTTTTAACAGTTACAGGCCCTTAATATTATAGGTCTATAATATTATAGAAACAGGTCTCGTTAACTCTTTTGTGATTTCGGATATTTGTAAATTACAATTTTCATTTTGGATATATATATATATATATATATATATATCTAATAATTCTCAGGTAATTAAGATTAATAAATTGAGACCTCATGTGCTGATATCAATCCGGTAATTTGAAGGTGTGGAACATAATATGTATGAATTCACTACCTTTCTTTTAGGCTTTCCTGTAATTGGGTAAAAATAAGGTACAACAGGGATAAACTAGTATTTTTTTTTTTCATATATGGCAATGGCGCAACATTGCGCAAGTTTTCTTCGCAACTAACAAAAGTTGAGCGTTGCAATTCTGCCCTCCTTAGAAAAGGGGGCACAAGTGCATTTTGATTACATTCAAGAAAAGTGCAAAACAGCGGTCTAGCCGCGTCAGGGCCCAGTCTAGCCGCTTGGAGCCCTAGGGACGCTATCGGAGCCCTACTTGCTAACAAATTTCTAATCCAACTTCATCGGGGAGAGTGCACGCTGCAATCCAACAGCCGCTGGGCGCGCTCGACTGGCCACGTTACCCCTCTCTCACAGAAGACTACCTTGAAATGTACTGCATTTCCCACTTTATCGTATTTCCCGAATGTACGTACGTGTTTCGGTAGTGAGTGAGATATGCCAGAGCCCATTCCCATCCCATCCTATCCCTCCCCATTTTCCTAACCCTTTCTCCAAATCCATTCCTATATTTCCAAAGGTAGGCAGCGCATCCCGGGGCGTGCCAACATTTGTCATTTTGGACTAATATTGGCATGTATAGCGGTTGTCTATGGGCGACAGTATCCACTTACCATCAGGTGGACTGTATGCTCGTCTGCCGCCTTCGTACATAAAAAAATAAAAAATAAAAAAAAGTATAAGTAACATTCAGTGCAACTCTCCTGTTGCTAATATACTGTACCTGAAGCCTGGTGTCCCGTATCAGCTCGGACAGCGGTCTACCTGCGTCAGGGCCCAGCTTAGCCGCTTGGAGACCTAGGGACGCTAGCGAAGCCCCACTTGCTAGTACTCGGACCGCTTCGCCGCCTAGTGCGTTGCGACCAACGTTTAGTATGCATAGGGAGTGACATGCTTTCTGTGAAAGACATATATTAGATACGATAAATTAATATAGTATGTATATTAATTTATATACTATACTAGCTGCAGCCGGCGGACGTTGTCCTGCCCGTGTATATTTATTTACCTCTTTATATAAAATCACAAATTATTCTGTTTTGCCGTCGATATGATTTGTGCGATCGATTGAACGGTATATAAGTTGATGTGCTGCAGCGCCATCTAGTGGCGAGTTATAATAAAGTCGATAGCTCGAAAATATTCTCCGTGGTCAAATACCTATGTAAACCAATTTTCATGGCGATCGGTTGAACGGTATAGAAGTTGCTGTGCTGCAGCGCCATCTAGTGGCGAGTTATAACAAAGTCGATAGCATAGATACCTTCTCCATGAAAAGATACATATATATGTGTCAACTTTCATGGTGATCGGTCAAACGGTGTCGAAGTCTATTAACATCAGATATACCAACATCCATTTTTATATATATATATATATATATATATATATAAATATATATATATAGATTAATACATAAACAATAGCCATGTGGGCTGTTTTCGGCGTAGTACCACCCCGTACTCTACCGTGGATGTCGTAAAAGGCGACTAAAGGATAATAAATACGCTACCGCAAGTGTTGAGGAACTACACCACCTTGGCCAGAATGCCAAGGCGATACATCCCCCGTGCACTGAAAGGGCACCGCCTTGGCATCGGGCACTGGTTGCATTGCCTTGTTTTGTTCACAAAGTCCTACACAGATGAAAGAAGATACACGAAATTTTAATTAGAAAGTATGTACCATTTGTGCAAACTGTTTATTTTTTATCGTTATATTAAAGCGTGTTAAAATATAAATTAATAACACATGTTGAAACAAAAATATAAAAATTCACTGTGTAATATATTTAAATATATGGCAAATTCATGCCAGAGATATTTGTGCGGTTTCAATGGCAAACCATAGAGTACATATTCCAAGCCCATTTTAACGTCTACCCACCTATGGTTTCTATGGTTTATTTAATTTTTATTTATTAAAGGCACAGTAAACTAACAATTACAAGTTTGTACATCGATAACAAAGGTTGTCTGGCAGAGAATGCCACTAGGCATTAAGTCCGCCTATTGTACAATGTTTGTTTGTGCATTAAAGTTTAAAAAATATACAAGTTTTTTTTTTCGGAAGGGCTAAATTCTTGTGGCCTTTCAACAGTCACCGGATATGTATGGTTTAGGGCGAACGCAGAAGGCGTTCAGCCAGGAGCAAAAAGTGTGTGCAGCAACGAGCCCAAGGGCTCCCCGGCCCTCGGCTTAGGGCGTTGCTTTGGGAGGGTACCGCGGGATCGCGAGTCAGTGAGAAGCGGCCAGGCACATGCCGATACCTAGTAAATTGTTGACTAAAGGTCGGTGTGTGTTATGAACACTCACCAGAGCCCTGTTGAGATGGTGCGCGCAGTTCCTCGTGAGCTGATTGTTCCATAACACGAGGAATGCGAGCCCGTGAGACTCGTAACCGCCCATCACTGTTCACAAACAAATCAAATCAAAATGTTTATTTGTGGATTGTACCTACAAAGATCTGGCGCGGATTTAGGGGGGAGGCAATGGGTGTAATTGCCCCCCCCCCCTCACCCGAGTCAAGCATTATCATAAATTTTAATAAATAAATTAAAAAGTAATAAGTATCTATGGGTAAAAATAATTAATTTTCATAGTTTAACGTTTGTTATTCTGGACTGATGTTGACATGTATGGCGAATGTCTATGGGCTACAGTATCCACTTACCATCGGGTGGACTGTATGCTCGTCTGCGGCCTTTTTTCTATATCTCTTTACTTGTTGAATTTCAGCAAAATACAATGCCGTATCTCAGAACATGACTTACATGGACACTGGTGCGGCGACATCGGCGACGTGGTCGCTGATCGTGGTGTGTGCGAAGATTGTTCCACTAGAGCATCCGCGATGTAACCCACGCCTGTGTCCTGTAATAAATGTTCCAGGTTCGGATTAAAGAAGGGTGGGGGCACGGCCAATGCTCTAGGCCCTGCAGTCTTTTGGAAGAGGAGATTGCACGCTGCATTACCACAGCCGCTGGGAGCACTCGACTGGCAAACGTTACCCCTCCCTCATAGAAGACTACCTTAAAATGCATTTCCCACTTTATCCTCTATTTTCCCAATATACGCACGTGTGTAGTAATAAGTGAAATATACCAGAGCCCATTCCCATCCAATTCTATTCCAACGCATCCGGGGGCGCAGCAACATTTGTCATTCCGGACTGATGTTGGCATGTATCGCGCATGTCCACGGAAGACAGTATCCACTTACCATCAGGTGGACTGTATGCCCGTCTGTCACATTTTGTCCACGTTTCCAGGCCACATTTGTCACGTTAAAGAAAAAAAGAGCCTTTTAGTGTACCACTCACTGCAGGCCACAGGCCGCCCCTAGTAAATCACTGAGGGGTTTCGGGCCATTCTAATCCATCACGCGGGCCCAGTGCGGGTTGGTGGATAGGTACACATACTCCAGATATATTGATTATTTCCAGATACCATGGAGAAGAACACTCTTTCTTTTTTTTTAAATAGACTAGTGGGCGGTCGAGCAAGCGGTCCCACGTGATGGTAAGTGTTACCGCCGCCCATGGACACCTGCAACACCAGGGGGTATGCGGGCGCGCCGCCGACCTTGCAAAATCATATTCACAGCTCTCTTGAAGAACCCCATATCGTAGCTTAATGGAAAGACCTCTTGAGGCAGTTCGTTCCACAGCCTTGGGGTGACTCATGAGTAAAATGTCGATATATTTGATTTGATGCCGTGTCCCGAGTCGAACCACTAACAGATACGTCACTGGACTAGCGCCGCCCTTTATTTCATCAGTCAGTTTCGAACCATAAACAAATAATATTTTTATAACCATAAATAAATTCTTCAACTGGCTTACGTGGCCGCCATCTAATGGTCTAGAATTCCTAGAACTTTGGAAACGTCACTCATACAATTTACCTGTATCTGATTATTGGAGAGATCCAACAGTTGTATGTTGGTATTGACCCGAAGCAGAGAAGCTAATTGCATCGCGTCTGCAGGCGTTAAATTGTTATCTCCCAACCGAAGCTCCCGAACTGAACTGTTTGATTTTAAAGGGATCACTGAAACAAAATAACATTCATTTCACGACCGATTGGCGCAATTGGTATTGCGCTCGCCACGAGCAGGAAGAATTTCGGTCATTGACATGAGGTCAGCCAACACTGAACCCCAGAGATTATTACTTAAATATGAGGGGTCTAGTAAAATGGTCGGTGTGCGACGATTTCATACAAATTTCTTTGCGTCCAATCTTGGCTGACCTCTTGTCAATGACCGAAACTCTAACTGCTCCTGGTGCACGCTGCAGTGACCCTGGCTGCAAGGTAAAAGGTGCAATACCCAGTCGGACATTCCTTTGTTTACAGATAAATGATTTTTCGGGTCTGTGTATCTAGGGAATCCTAGTGAGGGTCATTGAATGTAGCGTTATAAAAAAAATACAGTGACATAAGATAAACATATGCGTTCAAACCCATTCAATAGATAAATAACCCTGATTTAAATCCAGATATACCTAAGTTAAGTAGCGGTTCACCAGCGATCCCGGCGCGTCGTAAACAGAGCGCTCGCAGACGGCACGCGTGCGTGCGGAACGCTCGCGCTAACACCGGCGCGTGGGAGAACTCTAAGGGGCTCTCTGTCACTTCCAGCTCTGATAGTTCCGCGCTCTGCAATGAAGACATTAATTGTGAAGTTGCCGGTTGAAAGATAGTTTTTTTTTATTTATATAATACAACTAGTATGGATTGTGCCATGTAAGGGATAACAAAGTGGCTACCTGACCAAGCCCTGAATAACTACACCAGCTCCAAAGAGAGACAATGTGCATGTGAAGAGATCCACGTCCAGCAGTGCATTGCACATATAATACTTTTTTTATATAAAATCTTCAAAAAGTATATGGAGCCGTATAATGCGGGGGCCAATGGCGCGGGCGCTACAACCATGAGCTCTATTTACATATATCCAGAACCAGATGTAGTAAAGACATATTAAACTTGATCGGATGCGATAGGGTGGACATGTGGAGCGCATGGGTGAGGAAAGTCTGCCAATAAAGTCCTAATGAACAGACCAGAGGGACATGGAAATCGTGGCAGGGTCTGGTTGAGATGGTTGGATGGAGTAGAGAAGACAGACAAGAGATTTGAAAAGGGTTAGAATTGCAGATTGTAGAATAGAATGAGGGCCATGGACAGGATGATCTGGAGAAACTTGCTAGATCGGAACAAATCCCACACCGAGCTTATGTGTTGTCATTAAACGCTACGTGGTTTTTTAGTAACAAATGCATTGAATAATGTACACTTCCCGGCCATAAGTAATACACATCGGCCTTTAGAAAGAGACTACGCTATAGAGCGTAGTCTCTGTCGTGTGCCGTTACGACAGAGACGACTCTCTACAAAACCGAAGCTAGAGCCGATCGTAGTCGATGTGTATTACCTTCGGCCGGATGTCTAAGTATGACTTTAGTTTGTCTTTGTGAGGTCTGATTTGTAGATACATTAGACACAGTCTGAGTCGAGTAATTTACTGATACTCCGTTAACGTTTGCGTTCTCTTGTTTGCTTGCATGACTGTTTATGTATGTCTGTATGGCCACAAGACCAAGACGGGACGTAGAGAAATATTTCCACCAATGTGCATTTGTCCACAAATAAACGTATTGCATATCTTATCACATTCTAATCGTATTATAACCTTTTAAAACTAGTTTTTGTACAATTTATAATATAAATCGGGTCATGTATCAGACAAAGTACGTGTGTCGCAGTGTATAAAAAAATTTGAAGATCAATTGTGGGTAGTGGTAAAACTGCTCGCAGCTCCCATCCTGGACTACCCACCTCTTCAGTCAACTCGTGACCACGGCCGATGTAATCCGTGCCGAAACGTAGAGTAGAAAAAAGATCCAATTTACATTATAAAATGATCGTATTATGTAAAATATACACGTACCTTTCTGATCATCCTGGAAGCGGCTTGCCACCCTCTGATGCCGAACTGCCTCGGCCCGCTTATGGAAAAAGATGTCGCACTCTCGTAGTACTCCACCATGTCAAATATCGCCTCCTGTAATGATAATAAGAACGCTACACCTGACCACTTAAGAGATCTCAAATTCCTGCACAAATTAAAAAAATCTAAATACATACATCTCATCTAATGTATAGGAAGAGAATCATGGAAATATTCAACATTTTGTAGGGGGATAGTGCCCGCTGCATTCCCACAGCCGCTGGGCGCACTCGACTGGCCACGTTGCCTCTCTCTCATAGAAGACTACCTTAACTTTATCTTATTTTCCCAATGGACGTACGAATTTAGATAGTGAGTGAAATATGCCAGAGCCCATTACCATCCCATTCTATCACTCCCCATTTACCCAACCCCTTCTCCATCTCAATCCATTTCTTAATCTGCAAATGTAGACAGCGCATCCGGGCGCGTGCCAACGTTTGTCATTCTGGACTGATGTTGACATGTATCGCGGATGTCTATGGATGATGTATGATCCATCAAGGGGACTGTATTGCTTGTCTGATATCTTTAATCTATAAAAAACGTAACAAACTGCCAATTGAACTCCAGAACCTATATACCAGCGAATATAAAAATTAAAAAAGTACGGTAGTTTTATAATGTCACTTTATAAACGTATGTTACAAGAACGACACGCCACTTACATATAAACCTCGATGGTTTCCGTGGGTGAAAAAAATCGAAATAAATGAAAAAAGTCAAAATAGGAAAAAAAGCTGACAAAATTCTTAACGGTTAAAAACCTCTAATTACCTTCGAAAAGGTTAAAATAGGAACTTTAACCAGTGAGCGACTGTTCTCGGACTGACTGACTAGGACTGTTCTCGCAGAAAGATCACGTCGTAAAGCATTGAACACGTCGAAGATCAATCATCCGACAACTCCGGAAAGAGATGTTATAAACACTCACCGCTCCATCATCATCCAACACCGCATCGTTTATCTCGAACCTTCTGAACTGCGCTCGACGTAACACCGCTTCCAGTGCGTCCGCGGGCGCCGAGCCTTGGAGGTCGCACGCCGATAGAGTAAGGCGGGGTGCACGGATGACACCACCGACGCAGTTTTCTGGTAAATCCTGAAATACATAATAATATATTATATATTACCACGAAATGTATAAATAAGGTCGGGGAAAAAGTTTCTTCGTATTTTATATATAAATTCAAGACATTTAATTACATTTAATTATAATATATATGTGCCGTTTTGTTCTATAACTTGTTGCCATCTTGTAGGTAGTGACATGATCCCGTTGCTGTAGAAAATTTTGGGATTTTTGGTCAAAAAATTGCGACAAATAGTTTTGACAGTCCTCTCTTGATGTTAACCTTACACTACCTAAAGAATTCTGAAGAGACCGAAACAAGTGGAAATCTGAGGGCGCCAGGTCAGGACTATATGGTGAGTGCATCAACACTTCCTAACCAAGCTCTCAATTTTTTCTGAGTGGCCAAGATGTGTGTGGTCTGGCGTTATCATGATGAAAGACTACACCCTTTCTGTAATCAATTCCGGGCGTTAATTCTCAATTTCTTGCTTTAGTCTCATCAGCTGTTGGCAGTAGAGATCCGAATCGATGGTTTTGCCCGACGGTAAAAGCTCATAATGAACGATGCTCTTCCAATCCCACCATACACACAACATCACCTTATTGCGCGTTAATCCGGGTTTCGCCACAGTCTGTGGAGCTTGGCCGCACTTAGGCCATGATCTTTTCCGCACGTTCTTGTCGTAAGTGATCATCACCAGTGATTAATCTTGTCAAAAATGGTTCGGTTTCATTGCGTTTTAATAGAGAATCTCAAACGAGTACACGGTTCATTAGGTTTCTTTCAGTGAGCTCGTGTGGTACCCAAATATCGAGCTTTTTTGTGAATCCAGACTTTTTCAAATGAGTCAATATTGTTTTGTGGTCAATGCCCAGTTAATCAGCAATGTCGTAACTACTTATATGCCGATTTCCCGACTGAAAACGCTTAAACCAACTTTGTGCTACTCTTACTGACACTCCATTAGGTCCATAAACGGTACAATTTTTTTCGCGGCTTGTGTCGCATTCTTCCCTTTTTTGTAATAAAACTTTAAAATGTATCGAATTTCTTCGTTAGATTCACTCATTTTCTTGGACAGAAAAACAATTGAAAAATGACGGGAAACAGATTTTTATTTGTTTATTTCCTTTTTTTAAATGTTACCTTTTTAATGGCATCATAACCAGCCAGGTACAAACAGTTCAATCAACGATATTGGATCACAACTTCATACATACAAAATACGAAAAGACTTTCTCCCCGACCTATTTATTATAATATGTGGACTATGTAAAATGAAAGCCCTCATGCTAAGTAAGTCCCAGCTCGTGGTCACTCTGGACCGGTAGCACCGATTGCCGGTCTAAAGGCTCGTTTACGCAAGAAGTGTTTCTCGGATGGTTCGGGCGGGCGGTTTCTATTCTTCATACAGCTCTCGCCTACAACTGTTTACATGATGATAAAAACTCGATCGTAACAGGAATAACAGTGATCAGATGATGATAACAGTTGTTTATATTAGCTTTTTACAATTAGATAATGTAATTTTAACCAGATGTATTTTATTATTTCGTCAGTGACATTATTGAAGTTTTTTCGTTATTTTCTTCTTTTTGACGCACGTCAGAATCAAAGTGGCAACTTACTCCATAGTCTGAGGAGCAAGGATTGAATAGATATGAAAAATATTGCCAAGCTACTGATCCAGAATTATTATTTCCGGCGGTTGAAACACACAAGACAATTAAAAAAAAATGGCAGAATATTCAATTCAAATTCAACGAGACCAACAGGTTCGAATAGAAAAGGATGCTCGATCAGGCCAAGGTCCACCCGAGGCTGATGCGCCACGCAGTAATTTTCGCATAATGCGCGTTCAGACAGACAGAAAGACAAAAATTACAAAAAATGTTTGAGCTCTTTATCACTCGTAGGTATTTTAAACAGCAGTTACTTTTTTTTAAATAATTGATGTACAGACTCCGTTACAATTATTAAATGTACAATAGAAAGGTTGTCTTTACATTGACTTAATTTAAAATAAAATAAAATTGGGGGTCTCTTTAAGAAGCTACAGAACCCAAAACAGTGTATTTTTGTCCGTATGTCTGTTTGTTGCAGCATCACGTAAAAACTACTGAACAGATTTTGATCGGGTTTTCACTAATGAATAGTTAAGTATCCAGAAGGAAACCTGGTATATGTGATATCTTCATATGACACAAGGAAGTTGAGTTACAGAGGAAAACAAAAAAAAATACTTTTACTAAAATTACTCAAAAACTACTGGATGGATTATCATGCATGAAATCCATCATGGCGGTGCTATTACAGCCGTTTAGTCCACGCGAGCGAAGTCGCGGGTAGAAGCTAGTAATAGACAAAAAAGATAACTCACCCGTATCTGTTCCAGCACAGAGTCGATGGGCAGCGTGTTGTGTTTGCGACACGACTGCAGGTACTCGCCGATGATCTGCGCGCGTGTACTCGACGACACTGCGCCCAAAGACAAGACGAACAGCATGAATACCATAATCATAAATAACCATATAGAAATGAGACTCGCGCTCCGAACGTGTTCATGGTGGCGATAATTTACTACAGTTTCGCATCGTATCATACAAGGCGTCAGTCAGTTTTTTAAATAAAAAAACAAATTAATTAGCCGCCTATAGAATACCACCACCACATCTCCAGCGGACGTCACAAAAGGTGACTAAGGGATAACAAAGCGGCTACCACAAGCGCTCTAGAAGAGTGGAATCGCCAACGCGCTTGGTCAGCGTGACGTTTCATATCCAGTCATCCAGTGGTCCACGTCCAGGAGTGGATGCTGAACTGGTTGCAATAAATACAACGGATATAATCAATCTATACTAATATAATAAAGAGGTAAAATTGTGTGTTTGTATGTTGCGGGTAATCTCTGGAACTACTGAACCGATTTGAAAAATTCTTTCACAAATAGGAAGCTACATTATCCGTGTCTAATATAGGCTATATCTTATTTTGAAATTAAAAAAAAAATTGATAATAAAAAAAAACAAACTGAAGTGAAGCGAGGGCGGGTCGCTGGTTGTTAAATAAGTAGATAACAGCCTACTGAGTATAAGTGCCAAAGCCTAAATAAGTATGTTAAGGCAGTATTTCGAAATTAATGATTAATTTATAGGTAGATATTTAAAATCTTAGATATGTTTAATTTTTTTGGTTATGTACACCGTATGCCCGATCAGGGTAGGCTTTCGCTTCTAACCACAGCTAATAAGACCTGGCACTGACATCAAACAGTCCGACAATAAATACAATTGTTATTCTTATAATGCAACAGAGGGCCCAATGCGGATTGGTGGATACATACACATGCCGCAGATTTTATTTTTAATTCTAGAGCACTCACTCACTTACAGTAAAAAGCTAGAAACGTACTACGATTTGAATTGCGTCGATGTTAGCGAACAACAAAAGCACCCTACATCCACAGCAAGAACCATTCGCCATAATATTTCTCTAGGTATGAATAACAGATGAATATGAATTTTATCGGAGCTATCTCAGTCTGGCATTAAGTTGTCTCCGGCGCCAGTGAGGAGACTAGGTCACCATGGCGTCACCGGTGGCGTCACTGTTAGAAAACACCGTTCATGGAGTGGCTTAATTTACGAGAGTGCCGTAAAGTTGAGTAATAGAATTTTTATAGAAACAATTTTATGATGCATTTTCATGGTCTTGCTTCAGTTGGAGAAGTAACTAAATGAGAAGTAAATTTAAAGATGAGCTGGGTTTACGTATACAATCACGAGCTGGTCATATAGCCATCGTCATAATAAGGAAGTAAAGAGAAGATAATCCGCTTGTCACAGACTGGATGTGCAGTCCAATAAAAAATTCCAGACACGGTAGGCTCATGTCACCGCGTTCTCGAGTCTCACAGGGTCTAAACCTAGGGATTTACGTGGCCGCTACCAGGGAGGTGTGTGCCCTGCAAGGAGTCATTAAAAAGACTGACATCATCACCATAAATCAAATTCATGTCCAAAGTTACATAAACACAAACTGATTTGGGATTGGATTCTTAGCGGCAGAAGCCGCAAGCAAAAACGGGTAAAAAAATACCATTCGCTTAAACTGAGGCCGGAGTATATATCGGCTGAGGTGGGGTCGGTATGACAGCGTGGCGGGGAACTGATTCCACGATGACGCTTGCGACTCACTGCGAGTGTTTTGAGCGGGAGCGAATAGTTCAAGTTAGTTTGCGACTTCCGCTACGAGTTAGTGCATGTTTGTAGAAAAGAAAGTTTTACTTATTCTTCCCTATGCCAGAGGGGGGCAAGCGCCCCGGGGACCAATGCCCCACTGTGGGTGTGCCCATGAACAGACTCTCCATAACGAAAACCGCTTATTCACTGAGGACACGTAATAAATACAGCATATCGCGATCCTGGATCTCCCGCTTCTCGCGCCCACTCAGGCCTTACCTTTAGCGATTCGATTCGCTAAAAAAACGTCTCCATAATAATAACACATTACGTAATACACTATATAGGATTACTCGCAAATCGAAACAACACAGAAACATTAACAATATAGAACTTGTAACAGCGCTGTAGTTTGTAAACAAAATAAGGGTTAGTGTACATTGTAATTAGATTTTGGTAACTTTCTTGCGTTTCTAAACGTTGTGTTAACTTTAACGTTAATATTCGTCGATCACTTGCATCGATTTGAGAATACTTTATACAAACACTGTCGGGTAGCCACGTTACAATCTAAACATGTGTTTTGAAAAAGGATCATTCTTATTACGTAGTACTTAAATTTGACTTTTAAATGAATGAACCCCCCCCCCCCCAGAAATTACCAACCAGGTTTCTTTGATAAGAACGTATGATGTGTCCAATCTTGTATCACTTTGAACTTACAAAACATAGATGCATCGACCATATCTATGATTTACAATAAACAATTAAATCTATGATTTACAATAAAGTACTCGATAGCTTCAGAGAATATCTTTAATATCTCCAATATCAGATTAATATCTCAGATCAGCATTAAAGTAATATCTCATATTTAAAGCGAAACACAAACATTGAACTTTTTAAACTGTGCCGTTGAAAAAAAAGAGTTGATTTTGATTTATCAACTTATGGCGCTTTACACGAGGAAATACTCGAATATCGGTCAAAAAAAGCTAGCATAAATAACTATTATATTATGATCATCTGATCACCGTAGTCCGTTATCATCGAGTTTTTCTCATCATGTGAACAGTTGTAGGCGAGAATTGTATGTAGTTTGGTCGCATACGAGAATAGTATACAATATTCTCGCGCGAACCGTTCGAGAAACTCACCTTGTGTAAATGAGCCTTTAATCCCGCCGCGCACGTATATAATACCAATATCTAATAAATTATAGTGATAACTAATGCTTTTCTAGACGCACCTCAAATTGACCAGTGAAGCTTAGCCTAATACTAATACAAAAGATAATAATTGAAGGTTAAAGGTCATATAAATTGATACTTTAATTCATGCATGACCGCAAACTTTACAATGTTATCAACGAAAAGCGCTACCGACTTCAACCCTCACAAGGTCAAGGGTACTACAGTCATTACTAGTTTTTTACCTGACTGCGTCACGCAAAGGGGGGATTATTAGAGCTAGTGTTGTCGAATGCCGTGTAGTGTCAACCGGCTTCAGAATAGCATCGTCCCATCTCTTCCCGTGGGTATTTAATAAATGAGTATTTAACCCTCCACCACCCATGGTTAACAGTTATAAGGACAGAACCGTGGGAAATACGCGCCGTACTTGTGAGGGCTCTTTTCGGCACGCACTTTTTTGACTCCCGACAAATTTCTTTCATTTCACTCCATTTAACACTTGTCCCCTTTCCGGGGCGTATACGATACACAACATAGGTTCGCCGCGGGGCAGTTCTAATAGCCGTTTCTTTCGATGCCAGGAGAGTGCCATTATAGCAGCCGTGCGAAGATCGCCTCTGATGGTTATGCACCTGCACTACACTATCCAACATTCTACCTCGCTCTTGTTTGTACAGCATGACGTGGGTGTCGTAAAAGGCGACTAAGGGATAACAAAGTCGCTACCACAAGCCCTGAGGAATTAAAGCGTTGACACGTCGTATCCCGCATGACCAGTGTGCCGTTTTAAGACCATACATCCCTAGAGCACGGGGAGGCTCATGTCCTCAGCAATAGACGATAAAAGGGCTTGTTATGTTTATGGTTTTCAGATGTCACATAACATCTGTCTCATAAAAATTCGTTTCTCTACCATCGTGAGTAGTTCTAAGGTGTGTTCATAACACTATTTACAAACCCCGGTAATGACAGTAGTAACCTTGACCTTATAAGACTGAAGGTCGTATTCTGCTGATAGCATTCTCGTACAGACACGTGCACCGTTTTAAATAATCTAATGGTAATTCACTCGAGTCTTTCGCTATATACGGTTATCAAAGCAACGTCCTAAGCAGAGGGGCGTTCCTTCCGTCGGTTTACCGGCGAGAGAGAGCCCTGAGGCTCGTTGCTACACATTTTTTGCTCCTGACTGAGCGACTTCTGCGCTCGCCCTAAATTATACATATCCGCTGACTCTAATAGCTGAAAAAGCTATTAGAGCCACAAGAATTTAGCCATTCATAAAAAAGGGCTACACATACATAAGACCCTACAAAAATAGTGTAACATATTTTAACATGTCAATTGGTAGACTAAAACTATTACACCTAACTAAAAATTAATATATATATTTCCTGATTCTTTATTGCATTGGCATAGTTATAAAACTGTGCCGGGTGAGAATTTAAGGAACCTTTTATCCAAAACTAACCAAGAGAAATCAAGCTAACCAAACATAACAATTTGAGGTTTCGCGTTTTATACACATTTCATATTCTAAATCGGCTCTGAACGCGTACAATAAAGGTAATTGTTTTCCTTTTATTCCTACTCGACCTTTGGGCACGGATTACACTAGCCGCGGTCACGAGTTGACTATAACATACTCTAAAACAGTGATTCCCAAAGTTATATGAACCGCGACCCACCTAAAAAAAATGACAAAGTTGGCGACCCACCCTACGCTACGCCTTACATGAAAATAGCATTGTGTCGCTGCTGCAGCATGTTCTCGTTTACGTAGCGTAGTTATGTGAAGGGTTGTACAATTAAGAAAATAAGACAAAATCCAGTATCCAGTGATGATCGAAATTTTTAATAAGTAAAAATAAGATAAATGAGAACACTATACTTATAATTAGATTAAATTTATTTTTTTCGGGGCCCACTCAATATTCGCTCGCGACCCACCAGTGGGTCGCGACCCATACTTTGGGAAACACTGCTCTAAAGTCAATGCAAACAAAGTCGTAGGCTCTGCTAATTATAAAATAAAAGTTGATATCTACGCCAGATATTGATAGTAGTAACGATGTCCTTGAGGGTAAAAATCGTAAAAGCTCGTGGTTAACAGTAACACTAGGTACTAACACTGATATAGCTAGGTATATACGAGTAGGTAGGTGTAGACAGCTTTCGTCACACCATTCAGCACCAAGGAAACGATTATTGATCGATTAGAACCACAAATATGATTATCGCTTAAGATAGGTCTTTGATTACAATTACCATATACCATACCATTAGCCATTAGTGTAGTGTCGCGTGCATTTATAATGGCAACACCGCATTTCTTGGCGTGGATATCGTGAAAGGCGACTAAAGGATAAAAAAAAGCCACTACCACAAGCCGAGTGAAAAAGCACTTCTAAGAGTGGAATCGCCAACTCGCTGGGTCAGCGTGGCGGTTTAAGGTCATATATCCCTCGTGGACAAGACCGCGAGCCGCGGCGTGGCCTATATCCAACAGTGGAGAGACATACTGATACGATACGATACAGTAACCAGCCTTTTTAGTATCTACTGCTGAAAATGGGTCTCCTGACGCACATTGTCTCGTTCACGAAGGATATATTTTTTTTATGGCGGCAGACTTACATAAAATCCAACTGGCGGTAAATGGATACTGTCGTCCATAGACACCCGTGATACATGCCAACATCAGTCCAAAATGACAAATGTTGGTACGCCCCCGGATGCGCTGCCTACCTTTGGAGATATAGGAATGGATTTGGAGAAAAGAAAGGGTTGGGAAAATGGGGAGGGATAGGATGAGAATGGGCTCTAGCATATCTCACTCACTATCGAAATACGTATGTACATTAGTGAAATAAGATAAAGTGGGAAATGCGGTGCATTTCAAGGTAGTCTTCTGTGCGAGTGTGGTAACGTGGCGAAGTGCAGCGCGCCCAGCGGTTGTTGGATTGCAGCGTGCACTCTCCCCCTAAAATGTATCGTCTCAACACGACACGCTAACCAAACGGGCCGACTAGTATACTCTTTTACGGGCGTTGTAGTTCCTCAGGGTTTGTGGTAGAGACTTTGTTAACCCTTAATAGCCTTTCACGACACTTATGGGAAAGGATGGGATGGTACACACGGACCTGTGTCCTACTATGAACTGTTAAATTAAACCATATTTAAACACAGCTTCGACCCTGCCAATGGTAACCGGCCCACAGTTATACACATGGAACATTTGGACATTTGCCAATCCAACGGTGACTGACCTTAGGAATATTTGGGAGTATACGATAATAGTTTTTTCCAGTTAGTTCTATTTATTTCTTTAAACTTAATCGCACAGACCAAAGTGTACGTAATGCCTTATGGCATTCCCTCCCAGTCAACCTTTAGTTAAACGGAGAATTAACGAGCGGTGTATTGTAAAGATGGTATTATAAGTAGGTACTCTTGATTAGAAAATAACTAAACGTAACACACATATATAAACAATGCAATATGTATATAAGTTAAGCGTGGTCACAGCGTAGGATGCAAAAAAAATATAAATTTATTTAATACAAAATTAACTTTAATAATTATTACAATCAATTAAAATATACACCTATATCTACAGAGCGTGTTGCCTTCTGCCGGATGTTAGGCATAAAAAGAAACTCAGATTGGAGCGGTGGCGGCGACTGGCCACGGCGATGACGTCAATCGGCACGTTGGTGCAGTGTCAGCGGCTCGTGTTGCAATTGTGTGACCGAATGGGGCCGGTGTATACGCAGCGATCTTCCTATGTTAGGCATGCGTAACATGTATCTATATGTATATTAATAATAAGTGCTTATCAATATATAAATAGAACAAAAAAGGGTGGAAAAATGCCTTTGGCTTAGGTAACTGAAGAGAAATTGAAGAGAGTAGGGAGATGTGGGAGAAATTTGATTATTAAGTTATCGGGAGCTTTTCTATTGTGAATGGCGACCGCATTCCAATGTTTCACAGCCTGAGCGGCGTAAGACTTGGACATAAATCCAGTAAGTACGACAAGAGATGACATGAAATGGGAGATTCTCATCAGAACGAAGAGAAATTGAAGAGAGTAGGGAGATGTGGGAGAAATTTGATTATTAAGTTATCGGGAGCTTTTCTATTGTGAATGAGGACCGCATTCCAAGGTTTCACAGCCTGAGCGGCGTAAGACTTGGACATAAATCCAGTAAGTACGACAAGAGATGACATGAAATGGGAGATTCTCATCAGAACGAAGAGAAACTGAAGAGAGTAGGGAGATGTGGGAGAAATTTGATTATTAAGTTATCGGGAGCTTTTCTATTGTGAATGGGGACCGCATTCCAATGTTTCACAGCCTGAGCGGCGTAAGACTTGGACATAAATCCAGTAAGTACGACAAGAGATGACATGAAATGGGAGATTCTCATCAGAACGAAGAGAAAAATCATGTGTTGCCATGAAACTGAAACTTAAATTTTAGATATTCAGGGACAAATAGATTGTATAAAATTGAAAATAGATATAAACAAAGTATTGTAATGGATCTGTGTTGATGAATTGGCAACCATTTAAGCTGAATTTCGAGGAATATGGTCTCTAGGTGAATTTCGAGGAAATATATCTATTGCTGTTCCGTCTAGGTCTACCCCGAAATAACGAAAAACGCAGTTTCAGCCGATATTACTACCATATATCTTTACTACCATATATCGGCCCGAACGAAGTTCACTTGACGTTTGGACCTCCTCCGATCGCTCGAGACAACGATCGAAATATAGATTTTGACAAGACATACTTGGCGATCAAATGTCAATTTCACGATAACAATATCTCACAGTTTAAGTAGTCGGAAATACCCGATATATAGAGCTCCGAACGAAGGAAAGTCAGAGTAGGGTTATAGGACTTCGTTCGTTGAAACTTCGGAAGCGTAAGATCAGAGTAGGACCCCTGGTTACGATTAAGACCAAGGGCATCCACAGCTAAATAAACCCCCTTTTACGTAGCACATCGATTTCGAGAGCATTCCCTTCAAGATCTCAGAGAGTATTAGGACGACAGTATCCACTTACGACCAGGTGGACCGTCTGGTCGTGTGCCACTTTCTTTCTATAAAAAAAATAGTGACATCACCCTTAATCGAGTTTCAGATACAGCGCGTTCCAACAGAGCTCGAGTTTAGTTTGAGGTATTGCACCAACGAGTTTGACGTACTGACAATACGTCAAAAACGAATATGATGTTCACACGGCGCACCGGATCGTGATCATTTACAATTCGTCATGTTCAATCGTCATCATTTACAAATGAGTGTCATGTTCACGCGATGTGTCATCTTTCAACAAGATGGATGTAAATACTGTTACGATTTTGCATGGGTACCACTTCCATTCCCATCAGAAGAAAACCAGAAGACACTGGATGCATCCACTTGTGAGACTTCGATCTCACAAGTAGAAACCTTTCGAATACTATTTCGCCCCCCACCCCAACCCGCACGTGGCGACAAAAGAATTGCAATAGAAACAATTCGTCAAAAAACCGACTGTTTTCAGCGACGGATCCGTCTGTTTACCGTATTCCGCATTCGTGATTTATTGACAAAACCTAATGTCGTATTCAGACGGATTCGTCATTTTTCAAGATTCGTTATGCCGTAAGCGCGTGTGAAGTCACTCATAGAAGTTCATGAACAATTTAAAAAAGACGAATTGTCGCCGCATAAACGGGCTGTTATAGAGTTCGCCCAACATTCGATTGTTTCCTTTGGCACAGTTCCATAAACACGTGTGCTAATGACACGGCGGTTGTAAAATTAAAAATTACTCTCTGACTCAGAGAAGACTCGCTCTTAGTTCACAGTATATAGAAACTGTCAAGTGGAATCTAGGATAAGGGCCAGGAGAACGTACGCCCGAGATAGATTTTCTTACATGGTCTCAATAGGAATAATTACATGCTTTAAATATATCAAAGCGGCTACCACAAGCCTTGAGGAACTGCATCTAAAAGAGAGGCCTCGCCAACCCGCTTGGCGTTATAAGGCCATACATCCCTCATACACAAGGCAATGTATATGAAGAGGCCAGTGTATAGCAGTGGATACCGAAAGGGTAATTACAGATATAAAAAACGCCGACAGCACGAGTGGCGAAGCTAAATTTCTTTATAAAAAAGCTTAAAAAAAGCAGGTGTTGAAGCGATTTTACGAGACGGTCTGTATGAGGAGGAGCGATTTTACGAGACGGTCTGTATGAGGAGGAGCGATTTTACGAGACGGTCTGTATGAGGAGGAGCGATTTTACGAGACGGTCTGTATGAGGAGGAACGATTTTACGAGACGGTCTGTATGAGGAGGAGCGATTTTACGAGACGGTCTGTATGAGGAGGAACGATTTTCCGAGACGGTCTGTATGAGGAGGAGCGATTTTACGAGACGGTCTGTATGAGGAGGAACGATTTTACGAGACGGTCTGTATGAGGAGGAGCGATTTTACGAGACGGACTGTATGAGGAGGAACGATTTTACGAGACGGTCTGTATGAGGAGGAGCGATTTTACGAGACGGTCTGTATGAGGAGGAGCGATTTTACGAGACGGTCTGTATGAGGAGGAGCGATTTTACGAGACGGTCTGTATGAGGAGGAACGATTTTACGAGACGGTCTGTATGAGGAGGAGCGATTTTACGAGACGGTCTGTATGAGGAGGAACGATTTTACGAGACGGTCTGTATGAGGAGGAGCGATTTTACGAGACGGTCTGTATGAGGAGGAGCGATTTTACGAGACGGTCTGTATGAGGAGGAGCGATTTTACGAGACGGTCTGTATGAGGAGGAACGATTTTACGAGACGGTCTGTATGAGGAGGAACGATTTTACGAGACGGTCTGTATGAGGAGGAGCGATTTTACGAGACGGTCTGTATGAGGAGGAGCGATTTTACGAGACGGTCTTTATGAGGAGGAGCGATTTTACGAGACGGTCTGTATGAGGAGGAACGATTTTACGAGACGATCTGTATGAGGAGGAGCGATTTTACGAGACGGACTGTATGAGGAGGAACGATTTTACGAGACGGTCTGTATGAGGAGGAGCGATTTTACGAGACGGTCTGTATGAGGAGGAGCGATTTTACGAGACGGTCTGTATGAGGAGGAACGATTTTACGAGACGGTCTGTATGAGGAGGAGCGATTTTACGAGACGGTCTGTATGAGGAGGAGCGATTTTACGAGACGGTCTGTATGAGGAGGAGCGATTTTACGAGACGGTCTGTATGAGGAGGAACGATTTTACGAGACGGTCTGTATGAGGAGGAACGATTTTACGAGACGGTCTGTATGAGGAGGAGCGATTTTACGAGACGGTCTGTATGAGGAGGAGCGATTTTACGAGACGGTCTTTATGAGGAGGAGCGATTTTACGAGACGGTCTGTATGAGGAGGAACGATTTTACGAGACGATCTGTATGAGGAGGAGCGATTTTACGAAACAATTTATATAAGGAGGTACATGTCCACCCGTGGTCGATGAAACAGCGGGTTACAGAATATGTTTTAGAGTCATCGTGTGTCACTTTTAATACGGATGTAACAACCTTTTTTCGAAATTCAAAAATCATAATCTTTGCAATAAATAGCTTTATTTAAAATGTACATAAAATCCTGAATAGGCAGTTACTTGTAAAACCGCAAACACTTGAAAACTGGCCTGACCACCAATACAATTGTAATGTATGTTAACTTATTAACTATAAATAACCTATCGGACCCTAATAAGATACGAGCCTATAATGTAATGGCTGGGTCATGCCTGCTCTCGTGAACACCTTTGGCGTGCTCAGATAGATGGTCTCAGACACCCTGGATAGTAAAATTCCGTTCTTTCCACGGGATGCACCAGCTAGGGCCCTATACCTGGGCCGACTGTACTTCCGCTGATGGTTATATCGTCTACATTTTTGAGACACTTGAAAGGCAGATATCTCATTTCCCCGGTACTTTAGGCCCTTGTTGCTCCATAACACAAATTTAAGCTTACGTTAAAAGCGTTTATTTGGTATTTATTCGATATACCGGCCAAAATGACGCATCAATCTTTGTTTGCAGCTCGATAACTCAATCAACTTATTCTTGGTTAGGCAGCGCCAAACGCAAATATAATGTTGTAGAACAAATCTATTAATACAGTTAGACCAACGAATATGAACTTTAAAATCACAGTTTACAAACGCAAAAGTTCATAATCGTGCAAGCATTCGGTTGGCCAATGTGCCGAGTACATCTGTGTGCCTTGCCGGATGTCAAGTATTTGAAGTATTTCTATGTAGTAGTTATAATACCGACAACTCCGCATACTGTTTACATTTTGTCTAGTTCTTATCTGTGAAAAACACATCATTAGCTCTGTTTCATTAGGTAAATCATAAATAGAGTCATTATTCATAGCCGCACAAAATAAATGTACGTTCGTCACCCGTTTAGATGTCATAGTCAAGGATTCAGCCGTGAATATATGTGAAGTAGTTTCAACATACATTAAATGGCTAATATTTTACTTGGGTGGCTTTCATTATGAATGTACCGGCTATTATTAATAAAAAAATAGGTTCCAGGCCATCCGAGGCAGAGACCTGCCTCGGTGAGCCTAGTCGGCCGAGGTTCAGGGCCCTAGGGACATAAACCGGCGGACTATCTCGAGATAATTTCTTCTTTCCTCGGCTTCGGCTTTCACGAGGCCCTCGTCACGCGTGATGACCACTAATAACACCCAAGACTGCCCAGTCCATCAACACGATGTCAGGTTTATTCGCTAGAACAGTCCTATCCGTGATGAGACTGATGACGGATCCGTTCCAGTAGAACGGCTTGCGCTTTGCGCGGTCGTTTTCGAGCAACGGCTCCTGACTCGATGTCATGGTGATGAGACTGGATGAGAAATGCGCTCGGGCATATCTGAGTCACTGTCAAAACACTACAGTTTTTTTATATAATTTGCTAAAGAATTTTCTAGATTCATTAAAAAATTAGAGTGATATGAACTTGAGATTATTTGAGGTGAAAGCTATTGCTAGCTCTGTCACTCACGCGTGATAGCTATTGCAATATAGAACAATGATTACATAAGAAAGTAATCATTGTTCTATATTGCGTTCCTTTTCTTGTAGCTTTTAATCCTTTATCTCAGCCAATCTTCAATTTATCATGATTTCATAGACTGATTTCTGGAAGTTATTGTCGGAATGACTTATTTACTTTGGTTAAGATAATTCAACTTAAAATTTCGCTGTTTCAAGATTCAGTTTAAGTAGAAACATGCTCTAACATAAGATTTTCAAGACAAAAGTAATAAAAAAATATGTATATTTTTTTTAAAGATTTCTCTTTTTTAAGTCACAATATCTGCGAAAATAGAACCGACGTTAAACTTTTCACATTAACAACGTAAGATTTTTAATGTATTTTAACACCGGTAAAGTATCCTATGCCGTGTGGTGTCGGTGAACAACACCACCCCATCTCTTGGCGTGGATGTCGTAAAAGGCCATTAAGGGATAACAAAGCCGTCACCAAGCCACAAGCGCTGAGGAATTACAGCACCACTGAAAGAGTGGACTCGAAAAGCCGCTTGACGAGGCGTGGCGTTTTAGGGCCTAATATCTCTCATGCACAAGACCAGTTTCCAGTAGTGGATACTAAAAAGGGGATAATTACGGGAAACTATCCAATTGCTGGATAAATTCTGGACGTGCAAAGCAATGAAACGTAGCTAGTGCTATCAGTGTCATAGTAAATAATAATGATCCACTGTAATTACTTTAAATTGACGCGTTTATTTTAATTGAACGCGATAATGTACCGACATATTATGTTCGCTTTGGTTATATAACTTTACTACCGTGTGCTTTATCTAAAGTTATAATCAGATTGTGTCGCTGCTCTCGTCTCGTCATCACACATCTATACTGTTCTTCTCATCCAGGCAATGCACTGTTGTACACGTGCCGTCTCGAGCATGAGAGATTTTTTTTTTTATGGACGAAGTCGGCAGACGAGCATACAGTCCACCTTATGGTAAGTAGATACTGTCGCCCAAAAATGACAAACGTTGGCATGCCCCCGGATGCGCTGCCTACCTTTGGAGATATAGGAATGGATTTGGAGAAAGGGTTGGGAAAATGGGGAGGGATGGGATGGGAATGGGCTCTGGCACATCTCACTCACTACCGAAACACGTACATACATAAGGAAATAAGATAAAAGTGGGAAATGCAGTACATTTCAAGGTAGTGTTCTGTGAGAGAGGGGGTAACGTGGCCGGTCGAGCGCGCCCAGCGACTGTTGGATTGCAGCGTGCTCTCTCCCCCTCAACAAATAGCCTTAAAACGCACAGTATGGCCAAACGGGTCGGCCAGTCCAGTCTTTCATATGTTTAGTTCCTCAGCGCTTGTGGTAGCGGCTTTGTTATTCCTTAGTCGCCTCTCATGACACCCACGGCAGGAGATGGGTGGTATTATTCTATAACCAGCCGACAGCACACCACACGGCACCACCCAGCCACTACTGACAACCTTTTTAAATCGGTCCACGTAGCTTGAGGGACTCAAGGACTCGTATATCACAACGGTCATGGATGGTGGAGGGTCTGCGGTTACGACCTGTCCATTGCCACTTCCAGCTTATTAATTCTATGTGCTATGTCCGTGACTTTAGCTCTTTGGTGAATGTGTCCAACTAAGAAACTCCGAGCATAGCTCTCTCCATAGCTCGCTGAGGACAAGTAGGTACTAAGAGACAAGGAATCGAAAACCGGGAAACCGAATCTCGAAAATACCGGGATACCGGGCCAAAAGTAACCTGATAAAATAGCGAGATTGTATTTTTAAAAACCGCTATGTTTGATATTTTCGGTATTTACGTCGTAACACAAAGTAGTGTTTTTAAATTTTAAAATCATCAAAGCACTGTTTTCGTTAGTAAGTTACTTTTGTAAGCATTTGCGCTCCGAATCTAGCGACAAAACATTGGATACAATGTCATTTATAAGATCTCATTATTTGTATTTTTTATTTATGTAAAGAAAATATATTTCTTTCAATTGAGTTTTGCCGCGCTCCGCGCTGTCGGTAAATCTATCATAGTGTCAGTAAAACAGTGTAGGATATGGGAATATGGCGTCAGGTGAAGAGAATCGTGCGGACTGTCAAATTGTAGGTCAAGATAAATAAGAGTATTGTAAGGAAAAATAATAGATTGTAGAAAGGATTGAAGAATAAACTTTATATGTCGTTTCTTTGTATACCGAAGCAACGCAATATAGTTAGTTTCATTTGACAATTCTTAACAAGAGAAAATAATCGACATTATATTTATTTAAAAACTAGCTGACCCGACAGACGTTGTCCTGTCCAAATTTCAATACCTAATACAATAATTTCAATAACTTCATGAATACAAAAATCCTATAGAAAAAAGCACTTTCAGTTTTTCCCGAATTTTCCAATTTTCCGGGCAACCTTTCCAATTTTTCTTTCCCTAAAAACCTTATTCGGACTATTACGAACATTTTAAAAAAAAAAATGGCCAAATCGGTGCAGCCGTTCTCAAGTGATACGCTTACCAACGAACAGCATTTAATTTTTATTTATTTAATAGATTTGTTTTATAGGTTTATATAGATACACACAACATGAAACAAATAAAGAAGAAAAAGAAAAGGCGTACAAAAGGCAAGCTTATCTCCTGCGGAGATTTCTTCCAGCAGACCTGGTAAAGTGAAATATAGGTCAATTCAAAGGAAAAAATTAAACCAAACATTAAATGTTTCACGTTTAACAAATGTAATTTTTAAACTAGTTATTTTTAATCATTATCTACAAAACTACTTATTCACTGTTATTAAGAAACAAGTCAATAAATAATAATACTTGTATGTTGTTATCTACTTCATTATAATACCGATTATTATAATTAATAACAAGTAAAGTTGATATGCCGGGACCTTCGTAGATTCAATACAAAACGGATGGAGGCGACAATAGAGACCAATAAAGGTTTTAAGTCTTTTCTCAGCCTCTTGGACGTGGTCATCTGGCGATGCTTAAAAGCGATAGTGGCCAAACTCTCTCTTCGAAATCAGAGATCTTCGCAGCCTACGAGTATGATCGCCGTGCAGAGTTGACCAGCCACTAAATCGACCATATCCCGGAATTCAATCGGGGTGAGATTAAATATTGCCCTCGGACAGCTTAAGGATGGTAAAACCGCCGGTGAACTGCACATACCACATTCACATACTGCGGCAGATTATACAGAAGACTAACATATTATGTACATAATATATATATGTGTAAAGAAAATCTATTTCTTCGATTTTAATTTGCCACTCATTCCGGGCGCCATCGATATACAAGGTTATCGATCCTGTATATCGATGTAGAGTAATCTATGATTTATAATCTATGATGGTCTGTAATGTATGGGTAGATGAAGATGGCGTGGTTGATTTGGACGCGATCCCAAAATCGCCCAGTACAACATTGTGCGTAATGACAGATTGGCCAGCCGAGGAGGCGGCACCCTCATTTACTACAGAAGGTCTCTACACTGCATTCCGATTCCTACCCCTTCACTGACTAACATGGAGGCCTCGGTCTGTCGTATAGCTATGACAGGTCATCAACCTGTCACTCTGGCATCTGTTTATCTCCCCCCCGACAGAGAACTGCTCAAGACTGACCTCGAGTCGCTTCTCGACTTAGGTAACTCAGTTATCCTGGCAGGAGATCTCAATTGTAAGCACCCCAGCTTCAATAGTCATACCTCCACCCCTAACGGAAATCGCCTTAACAGACTCATTGACCTACTCGACTTTGACGTGATAGCTCCAATGACGCCAACTCATTACCCTGGTACTGTTACCCACAGACCCGACGTCCTTGACATTGCCCTATTTAAAAACGTTACCCTACGTCTAAACTCGCTAGAACCCCTCTCCGAGTTAGACTCCGATCATCGCCCCGTAGTCATGAAACTAGGACGACAGACCGATCCACCCCTCCAAGACAAGACGATTATTAACTGGACCAAGCTGAAAGAAGCCCTTAAGGCTTCCAGCTCTCCCCACCTCGACTCTATCCCCGACTACCTGACCAGTGCGGATGACACAAACACGGCGGTCTCTGGCCTCGGCAGCCACCTTAAGGATTTAATCCAAAGCTCCTCCAGGCGAGTCCCAGCGGCGAACGATCGCCGCTGGGAGTTGCCTGAGGACATAAGGGAGCTGATAAGAGACAAGAACGCAGCCATCCGTGCTTATGACTCTTTCCCCTGTGACGAGAATAGGCGTAGAATGCGAGCCTTACAAAGGGAAGTAAAGCATCGCATCGCTGAATTCAAAAATCACAGTTGGGAATCCCTGTTATCAGAGATTTCGCCATCACACACTGCCTACTGGCGGATGGCGAAGTCTATGAAAACAGACAATACAGCCTCGTTTCCCCCACTGACAAGACCAAACGGACCTCCCGCATTTGACGATGCAGAGAAGGCCGAATGCCTAGCCGACAGTTTGGAGGCCCAGTGCTCCCTTAGCCGTCAACCGGTGGACGAATCCCACGTCGACTCGGTTGACGGAGAGGTGGGGCGCCGAGCCTCCATCCCCCCCTCTGACTCCCTTCTACCGGTTACGGTAACAGAAATCCAGGAGATTATCCAAAATCTCAAAATCAAAAAATCTCCTGGAATCGACGGAATACCCAACAAGGTGTTCAAAAGCCTCCCGATCCATCTGATCGCTCTCCTCGTGGCCATCCTCAATGCTGCCATGAGAAATCATCTCTTTCCAGTCGCCTGGAAAGAAGCCGTCGTCATCGGCATCCCCAAACCGGGCAAACATCGCTCGGATCCCTCTAGTTACAGACCCATCAGCCTATTGAATACAGTGGCTAAAATCTACGAAAAAGTCCTCCATTCTCGCCTGCTGAGTTACATTAACTCAAAAAGGCTTCTCATTGACGAGCAGTTCGGCTTTAGAGCCAAGCACTCGTGTGTCCAACAGGTGCACCGAATAACGGAGCACATACTCCCGCGTCTCAATCAAAAGAAGCCCTTCCGAACCCTAGCTGTCTTCTTCGACGTAGCGAAGGCCTTCGACAAGGTCTGGCACAACGGTTTAATCTATAAACTGTACCAACTGGAGGTGCCAGAAAGTCTCATTCTCATCATCAGAGATTTCCTTACCGATCGCACTTTTCGCTACAGAGTCGAAGGCACTCTGTCTAGCCCCCGCCCAATCAGAGCTGGAGTCCCCCAAGGCTCCGTTCTAGCACCCACGCTCTATTCCCTCTACACTAACGACATCCCCCTCACCCCAGGAATAGAGCTCGCCCTTTTAGCGGATGACACCGCCCTCTACGCCTCAGATAGGAACCTACGTATGGTATCTCTACGCCTCCAGCGCGCAGTCACCGCCCTAGGTGAGTGGTTTGCGAGGTGGAGGATAGAGATAAACCCGACGAAAAGTGCAGCCATGTGCTTCCCTTTTCCCAGGGCTAACGCTCGTAGGCCTAAGCTGTCCCCTCTCCCGATAACCCTTTTCGGTCAAACAATTCCTCTCGTCAGGAAGACCAAGTATCTCGGAGTCACTCTAGACCATAGACTGACCTTCCGAGAACACATCAAAACTGTCCGCAACCGAGCCGCCTTTATGCTCGGTCGCCTCAACCCTCTCGTAGGCGGGAGAAGTAAAATGTCGCTTAGAAATAAGTTGACATTATACAAAACTCTCGTCCGTCCCATTATGACCTATGCTAGCGTTGTGTTCGCACACGCAGCTCCCTCCATCATTGCAATCCTCCAAAGATTGCAAAATAGATTCATGCGCAAGGCCGTGGCCGCACCATGGTACTTGCGCAACATTGACCTCCACAAGGACTTGGAGCTTCCCTCCATCGTCAAATACATAACAGACACTGCCCGACGCTACTATGACGCTATCCCAAACCATCCCAATCCCCTGATTGTCTCTTCCCTCACCTACATACCGGACAGGAGTGCCCCTCCGCGCTATCGTCGCCCGCGGCACATCCTGGACGATCCCGACGACCCGATCACCGCTGCCAATGCGGTTCTCACTCTGCACCCAAACACAGTACACAGACACCGTCCCCGCCGGCCGAGACGTGGACGTCCCCCTCGTTACACCGTTAACACACACCGGCCCTCAGCCAACCTTATATTCACTAGGTATAGACACGTGCCTGGGCGCTTCTCGCCGACTCGCGACCCCGCGCTATCCCCCCATTGCAACGCCCTAAGCCGAGGTCCGTTCCTTCCGCCGGTTTACCGGCGGGGGAGCCCTTAGGCTGTTGCAACGCACACTTTTCTCCTGGCTGAGCGCCTTCTGCGCTCGCCCTACATCAACGCGACCGGTGACTCTTGAAAGGCCACTAGGGCCACAAGAACTAGACATACACGATGTTGAGGCAATCAGGTTTTTTAGTCGGTAGGAGTCCGACACTACGTGGTACCACCTAGGCTGGCCCAGCCAGACTAGATGGTACCAGGTGTCCCATGCAGGATTTTTCCTGATTGTCTCTCCTAACAAAAAAAAAAGTGGTTGATTTGGATAGTTTAATATTGTGAATTTGTCTGTTGTCTGAAACGAAAGGGATTGACATTTGAAGAATAGACTTTAATGTCGTTTCTTTTGTTACAGGTAGGATTTTTACTATAAAATACTGTGCTAAACTGTGTGGTAAATACTGTGTAGTAAATAATTGTATGTGAAAGAAACAATAAACGGTTCTTTTGTTACAGATAAACTCAATATTGTTTATTTTATAGTGTCAATTCCCTGAAACACTATTATATATGTATATTTATGCAAATATGGACATTTATTGACTTGTTATTTTATTTAGTGTTATATGTAGGTATCTATATTTTATTTTATATTATTAACTTGCCTTTATAATCCATGTATGTATTTTTATTATCTTTTAATGCACCCCGTTTGTGAATTCTCCGTTTATCTAAAGGTTGACTGGTAGAGAGAGAATACCATAAGGCATTGTGTCCACCTTTTGTAGTGATTGTGTGCAATAGAGTTATAAATAAATAAAAAACGTTTAAACAAAACTTTATGAGCCCTATAGAACAACATACGATAGGCGAAACTAAATGCTCTCAGAACCGGCTACTGTACAATAAGAAGAACAAAAACAAATTCGAATTTTGAAAATGGAGCTTGTCAAACGTCATTAAATTTACAAAGCTGTCATTTGTTTTTTATGGAAGTATAAATTTAACACGACTATCGTTTATGACTTTTTTATGACTTTCGTTGCGGTCTAAACCAGGAACAAAGTAATGAAAGACTTAAGTTTGTGAAAAGCAAAAGAAAAATGATGAAGCCCCATCCAGTTGCACTGTTTATAACTGGTTCAGTGAATTTAAACGTGGACGTAGCCACCTGTGATGATATGAAGAAAGTAAAGAAAGGACGGAATGCTGAAATGTAGATGATTGCAGCCTTTGGCAGATCGGGTCACTTTGCTACTATAACTTCAGTATATAAAAGACCAGTAACTGTGGACTGGTATGTGAACAGCTGCTTGCCTTCTGCTTTGGAAGAAGTTAAAGAACGACGCCCACGAAGCAGAATGATCCTCCCTCACGACAATGCCCCAGCTCACTCCGCCAGCAATTTTTGAGTACCTACTGCAAATGTAGAGTTAATCTGGACGCCATACAGTGGCGACCTCGAGCAATTTGATTTTTATTTATTCCCTAAAATTAAGGACAAACTCGGACGAATATGTTTTGTGAATGCAGAAGAGGCAGTGAGTAGTTCCATACGATTGTTGAAGAGGTGCCTAAAGTATGGTGGACTGAGTGCTTCACACAATGGTTTCATAGGATAAAAAAAGTGTAGGTATAGATTGTTACTTCGAAAAGCAATCTTCTATCTGATTTCATTTTTGAAATTCTAAAAACTGTCAGTGTCACCCACGTATAGTATGTTATTGGCTTTAATTGGCACTTCACATCATCTATCCCACATGCCCAATTCAAGGCAAAGATAAATGTTGTTATAAAGCCAGCGCCGAGCAGTCTGTGCGTGCGCACGTGTTTTTTACGGGCATCCCCTCCACCCGCTACCGCCCGCTTTGTAACCAAGTAATTATGGATATACAAATGTAATGTACATGTGTAGATATGTGTAGTTGAAAAACCATTAATCATAATCTATATCTCTTTTATTGCATAGTTTAACCATAAGAATAATTAATACATAAATAATAATTTATAAAAACCTAAATAATACCATATAGAAGGGAAATTATTTAGGTGCGTATCACAAAAGTGTGCGTATCACAAAAGCCGCGACATAAACACCTACTTCCCCCCAGCCCGTAACGTCCCTCTGTCGCCCACGGACGCCGTGAGGGTTGTTACTTATTTAGTAATTTATTATATCCGTATTCCTTAAGGCCTTGCGTATACCTTAGGTTAAGGAGGTGAATTATATTGTTATTAAAACGTCTAATCTATATAAATAAAAAAAATTAAATGCTGTTCGTTGGTAAGCGCATCACTTGAGTAGGTACGGCTGCACCGATTTGACAATTTTAAAAAAAAAATGTTCGTAATAGTCCGAATAAGGTTTTATGGAAAGAAAAACTGAATAAAGTTGCCAGGAAAATTGGAAAATTTGGGAAAAACAGTGTTTTTTCTATGGGATTTTTGTATGAACTTATTGTATTATTGAAATTTGGACAGGACAATGTCTGTCGGGTCAGCTAATTATAAAAAAAAACATGTAATCGTTTTTTTAACAAATTTGATTTAAAAAAAGCAAGGTGGCAATGTATCAAATTGAGCGCGTGGCGTCAGGCGACGCGGGGCGACCCCGACTGCCTGCTTGTATGATACGATGCGAAACTGTGAGCTATTATGGAGACCTTGTGCGCATTCGGCGCGCGAGTTTCATTTGTTACCGAGTGTACTTACACACGATTACAAAGTTTCTGTTTTTTTATATCAGAGTTTTTAACTAATATCTAATGTGACACTTATAGGAAGAATTTATCATAGGAAGAGCGCTATTCTGTATTTAATTCAATTCATGTAAATACATTTTCTTTCAAAAGTCAACATTACACAATAAAATAAAAAAAATATACTTGACTATCGAGTTATAAAATTATTTTTACTACATCTTAAAAAAATTCTTTAGTCGATATTTTTTTTACAATAAAATATCTAATTACGGAGCGAACTTCAGTTTTATCAATTGCACAGATTGTTCTCTCAACGAATCGACACACAAACTTGAAAAAAAATATTTGGGCATAAAAGGTACAACGCAATTCACGTCGATATATACCAAGTTTGAGGTTAAAACTAAAAATATAACTATCGACATATAATTAAGAAATATCGGATTCTAGAAACTTTTCGATCAACCCTCGTATGAACTTAAACCGTTATGCTGGCCAAGCGCGTTGGCGAAGCTTGTTCTAGCGGCTTCGTCATCCCTGGTCGCCCTTTTCGACACCTACGGGGAGAAATTAACGTTAAGTGGAAATTTAGTGAAAATAGTAACGACTAGGCTATCTATCAATAGTCATAGAAAAGCCAAGCTTTAACAAAAATAAATTATCAATCATATTTATCAGCTGATTGTGTGTTAGTCCCACTGATAACGGTTATCGGGACCGGTTATAAGCGGTTCCGCATGACAATAATAGCTCGGAGTAAAAACATCGAATTAATGACACCCAGTTGGTGCCCCATTCGCGAAAGTTCTGGGTTCGATTACATATCCTCTACTATTATTATCCTCCAGCCAAATGGACCTTACATGTTACGGCTAGAAGCTGAAGCGTGATCTAGGTCTAGCCGGCTAGAACTAGGTGCAGCCTTTTTCTTAACAGCTCAAACTAGGTGTAGCCAATCAAAATACAACGGAAATCTTTCCTACCTATTCTTATGTTCTATTCAGTAACGAATTCTTATTCGTTACTGAATAGAACATAAGAATAGGTAAACAAAAGTGTAATAAAAATAACTTTGTTTTATTCAAATTAGAGCCTAAACTTGGTCTTTAGATCTTATTTAGGTTCTATCAAAGATATAGGCTATAACATACAAGCTTAACCCCAAAAAAATGTTAGTGATAGAAATTAAGTTTTAAAACTAGTGCCTTTTTCGTTTCTTTTTTGTCTCATGCTATAATGAATACGGTTTATGAAACTATTTGCCTTGTTACGTTAGAAGTCAGAAGCGATTGCTCCGCTGAGCTTCGCGATCGCCTCAAGACTTCGTGGTTATTTTTTTTAAATAGCGCGAAAACTTTCTACCAGAAACAATTTAATTTAAATAATCTCAATACTTTATTAAAATATGATTTATTTTGCATATTTCAATAATAATCCATTGCTCTAAATCTCCGGCGGTAGACTGCGCGCGCATCCGGGGGCGTGCCAACATTTGTCAATCTGGACTGATGTTGGCATGTACCACGAATGTTCATGGGCAAAAGTATCCACTTACCATCAGGTGGACTGTCAGCTCGTGTCCCGCCTTCTTTCTAGAAATAAATAAACAATACCCTTTGCACCTAGTTTTAGCCGACCCAGTTTCAATCCTTAGTCGTCTTTTACCACACTCGCGGGAATACGAGGACGTCCGCCTCACTTCATCGTGAACACAAACCGGTCTTCAGCCAACCCTTTTACCAAGCTTCGGCACGTGCCTGGGCGCTTCTCACCGACTCGCGATCCCACGGTACGCTCCCAAAGCAACGCCTTAAGCCGAGGTCCGTTCCTTCCGCCCGGTCTACCGGCGGGAGAGTCCTTAGACTCGTTGCTGCAGTGTGCAGTGCACATACTCTTTGCTCCTGGCTAAGCGCTTTCTGCGCTCGCCGTAAACTATACATATCCGGTGACCCTTGCAAGGCCATTAGGGCCACAAAAATTTAGGCATTCCAAAAAAAAAAACGGGTAGATATGGACTGGTGCTATTCTAAAACCGGCCGATACCGCAGACACGACACAGCCCTGTTAAGGTACATTAGTATACCTGTGCATATATTTAGCTCCGGTAGCAACGGGTATTTTCCTATGTTTTCACCAACGTGTTTTGGCAGCACCATGAAATCTATGTATGTAATACGACTATTTTAAATTGGTACGATTGACATTTTTTGTAGCAATATCACATCAGACCAGTTTTTTTATATATAGAAAGAAAGCGGCAGACAAGCACACTAGTGATGGGTAATCAAGTCCTCTCGGAGTGTTTCAGCTCACTTAATCCTGCTCCGCTTGCGGATCCGACTCCTCTTTGTTACTCATTAACTCTTTTGATTCACCTCAAGAGAGCGTTTCATTCCCTTTCACTAATGGTTTGTTGCATAAGCAAAAAAAAAAGGTCATGCCATCGCTGCATCTCGATTTTGAGCCCCCGACAAGTGCCGGTGCGCGATTACAATCACAATCACGATTGGCGCCGGAATCGGAATGAATAACAATTCGATGGAACAATTAAGGGATTCATAACCGTACATGTCTGTATCTCAAATTTTCTTTCTCATAATAATCCCCTAGCGCCAGAACTGTCCAACCCCACTATACCCACATTTCTTGCAACCATGCCAAAGTGTGTGAGACTATCTGACGGCGCATAACGCGTTGATCAATTCGAGCGTTTTGTTATTCATTAACAAGTCTTAATTATTTATTTTGTTTACAAGCAATGTCCGCAAGTTCGCGCGCGTAGATATTAGAGTATGTGCAGTCAGCCTGTAATGGATCTGGATAAAAGGGCACCTTAAATGTTAACTCAGCACACAAGTTACAACTACGCCAAGTTTCATTAAAATCCATCCAGTGGTTTTTGCATGATGCGCAAAATTCCAAACTGTATCATAGATTTACAGATGCAGACAGACAGGCAAATATTCCAGAAACTGTTGTATTATGCTCTGTATCTATACTAATATAATAAAGAGGTAAAATTGAGTGTTTGTTTGTGAGTAGTTTGGGGGTAATCTCTGGAACTACTGAACAGATTCTAAAAAAATTCAATAACAAAGAATAACTAAAAATTCTTTCACAAATAGGAAGGTACATTATCCGTGTCTAATATAGGCTATATTATATTTTGAAATTTTGAAAAAATAAACTTATAAATCGAAGCGAAGCGAGGGCGGGTCGCTAGTAAGAAATAAAAATCTATATTTTCTATCATGCGTTGCAGGGTTTGGAAGAGATGGAGTGTCGCGGGGGCAGGTTACGTTCGCCGGCGCCCTCGCCCGCCGGCAGCCCTATACCCTGTACTCCTGATCTTATTTATGTACTGTACTTATTTTGAGAAAAAAAATTGAAAAAAGAAAGAACTCTTATAAACCGAAGCGAAGCGAGGGCGGGTCGCTAGTCATTTATATAGTATTACAAGTTTTGCTAGTGGGCAGAAATTACTGAGATAAAGTGAATCTGACAACTCAGCTGGTTCAGAGTAAGAGCAGAAACACCCTGATTATTCATTACAAACCACAAAAAAAATTAAAGATTACAAAACGAGAAATAAAGAGCAGCAGAAAATACCGAATGGGCAGCATATAGATTGGTTTAAGTTTATGAATAATGGACATTCTTAGTAATTTAAAATTATTTTATAGTCATTTAATTGTAGTTATTTGCTGCTCGCTAAATACCAGCCTTTTTGAAACTTACTACAATAAGAAGACAATCTGTGGCAAGTGACACAAGTACATGCCATCAAGTAATAAAACATCATCCCTGATCAGAAGGATGTCATCATTCTTACTTTATTATGTCAATGGTTGGTTGGACATTATTGGATCGTGTGTAAAATGATTTAAGACTAAGACCCGCTACACACTTTTTCAATTAAATCAACTTTTGTGCATAAGGTTTGCTATGCACTTGACTGGAATATTGTAACCATAACCGGCCCTTTCTTCATACACTGTTGAATATGGGTCTTCTCATTCACTACGTCCCCTGCACGAGGGATGTATGATTCAGTAATAATATTCTATACATGTAATAAAATCCTATAAAACTGTGTGTACAATAAATATTTTTTTAAGAAAATCATTGAAGTGTGCACTGTGGATGACAGAATATATAAAATAATTTTTTATATATAAATAATCATGTAAAAATCACTGGATAGCTTTTAATGCAATTTAACATAGTTGCAGCTTATGTGTTGAGTTAGCATATTGTTACGGCTGTAAGAGGCTGATGCGCCCAATCTGGCTTTTGTCACTTGTGCATCTATTTAGCATAGTATGTTCTGTCTAAAGCACGCGCCACGTTCAGGAAGAATTCCGATCATTGACATGAGATCAGCCAAGACTGGACTGAAAAGGGATTTGTGTGAAATCGTTGATAACCGACCACTTTACTAGACCCCTCATATTATTGAACCCTAATATGAAATATTTATAGCGATTGAAAGTGGAGAAAACACTATGGTCCAACTTCATTTTATGTCTTATAGTTACGCCGTTAAGACAACTTTGAAGTGGCGTACAAATTACAACAAAAATATTTTCATCGTTAATAAGCGCTCTCAAAATAAAATTTCACGCGAAAATGACAGTTAGACACCTTTACACTAAACGTCATACAGACAAAGATAAGTAAGGCAGTTAAAGATAAAATACAGACTATGTTCCCCCAGTATTTACTGTGTGGTGTTTTTTTTTGTAACCGGCTATCTCCTGTTTGTTGTTTGTTTGTTTGTTTTTACTTGTTACGTTGACCTCGGCGCGAAATTGGATTCTGATTCTGCTTTGTACTTTGGATGTGTTGTTTTAATGCATACAAATGTTGAAACGTGGACAAACTTTAAATAGCCAAAGCCACGAGTTTATAATTAATTTACAGGACTACTTCGGGCGTGAGTCGCAAAATGGCGGATTTTTGATACGTGTCACCCAAATACAAGAGCGCGTTTCTCAGGCGCTTGGAATCAGTAAAAAAAAAGACACTTTTCCAACATCAATAAAGAAAAATTGGCCCATCTGGAAGTGAGGAAAATGTGGTACAGACACCAGAGAAAAAGAGAAGTACAAATCCTGTGATGAATGTTGACAATTTTGATGTAGATACTATCAGAAATCATAATTATTATTAAAGAAATGAATTTCCGAATAGAAGAATGCTTTTGATGTCATTAAAAGAGGTTGGATTATTTAGTGGAGGAAAAACAGCATTGTCACAAATATTAAAAAAGAAGCTGCCAAATAGTTTTAGATCACTATGACCGCGATATTAGGATTGATTCCATAATTATTCAAGTAACTGATAGCAGGATTGATTCCATAATTATTCAAGTAACTGATAGCAGGATTGATTCCATAATTATTCAAGTAACTGATAGCAGGATTGATTCCACAATTATTCAAGTAACTGATAGCAGGATTGATTCCATAATTATTCAAGTAACTGATAGCGGGATTGATTCCATAATTATTCAAGTAACTGATAGCGGGATTGATTCCATAATTATTCAAGTAACTGATAGCAGGATTGATTCCATAATTATTCAAGTAACTGATAGCAGGATTGATTCCATAATTATTCAAGTAACTGATAGCAGGATTAATTCCATAATTATTCAAGTAACTGATAGCAGGATTGATTCCATAATTATTCAAGTAACTGATAGCAGGATTGATTCCATAATTATTCAAGTAACTGATAGCAGGATTGATTCCATAATTATTCAAGTAACTGATAGCAACGACGATAGCAGTAGTTCACGTGATTACTCAGACTAGTGTAAAATACTCAATAAAACAAATTTTAACCACAATGTCATTTTTTTTATTTAGGTATTCCCTGTTCTATCACACCAATGAAAGCATTATCATTATATATCGATGAAAGTATTTAATGCTACTGCTACGATTGTCTATAGTCACAACACTAGTTACATTAATCTGATATATGTCAAATGTCTATAGTGACATACGATACGTTATACGATTGTCTATAGTCACATACGATACGTTATACGATTGTCTATAGTCACATACGATACGTTATACGATTGTCTATAGTCACATATGATACGTTATACAATTGTCTATAGTCACATATGATACGTTATACGATTGTCTATAGTCACATACGATACGATATACGATAGTCTATAGTCACATCACTAGTTACATTAATCTGATATATATCAAATGTCTATAGTCACATATGATACGATATACGATAGTCTATAGTCACATCACTAGTTACATTAATCTGATATATGTCAAATGTCTATAGTCACATATGATACGATAGTCTATAGTCACATCACTAGTTACATTAATCTGATATATGTCAAATGTCTATAGTCACATATGATACGATATACGATAGTCTATAGTCACATCACTAGTTACATTAATCTGATATATGTCAAATGTCTATAGTCACATATGATACGATATACGATAGTCTATAGTCACATCACTAGTTACATTAATCTGTTATATGTCAAATGTCTATAGTCACATACAATACGTTATACGATTGTCTATAGTCATCACTAGTTACATTAATCTGATATATGTCAAATGTCTATAGTCACATACGATACGTTTTATGATTGTCTATAGTCACATCACTAGTTACATTAATCTGATATATGTCAAATGTCTATAGTCACATACGATACGTTATTCGATAGTCTATAGTCACATCACTAGTTACATTAATCTGATATATGTCAAATTGGTATCTGTCGATGGCTTAACTTTATATTTTTCTAATATATTAACACCAAGTTTGGTAGATCATACTGGTTGTTAGGATCTTCAATGAGGTTCCCTCCTTTCTTCCTCCTCTCCTTGAGTGTAGATGAGTGGAGAATCTTCAGACAAATATTGTTTTTGAGCTGGTGGAACGTCTTTGAACTCTCTTCGAGAAGTTTATGTCCTTGACAAAGTATGGTCTTCATATTTAGTATGCATATTCTAGTAGAGGTTGTATGTAAAGTCTTATATATTATGATGAAGGCCTTGATGGTGATATGACAGAAGGCTTTGTTAGTGATGTATATAACAGTTTGCCTTGTTCAAAATCTGCCGTCACCAGTCTTGTCAGTTGAATACAATGGTTTGTTTCAAAATTAAGTTAAGAAATTATTTGTTGGGAAAGCAAAAGGGTGTTCAAATGTTTTTTGGCTCCCTTGGTTTTTATTTATCTAATTACAGTGGATTTCATTAATAACGACCTCGGTTGTAACGACTTTTCGGTTATAGCGACGTCGAACTTACGTCCCTAGAATTTAAAGCATACTTTCGTAGGAAATTCATTCGGCAATAGCGACTCCGGATATAACGCCTAATTCGGGTATAACGACTTGTTTTTATGAACTATTTGGGACAGATTCCTAGAAATTCCTTGCGGATATTGAGACTGAGTCGGCAAAGGCACAAAGACTCATTCATAAGCTTTAATGTAACGTAAACAAAGGATAAGAATCTTTTGTTTACATTGGCAGATGGTCAAATGCTTTGTTTGTGTGTAGGGTTACTTAGCATGTGCAGGAAGTTAAAATTATGAATCAGTTACGTAGCAATTTCCAGTGAGTAAACATCGTTTCTTAAACTTGTGAACATGGCTCCTAGACGTACATTTACTGTTAAAGAAAAAGTGGACATCATTTCGAGACTGGAAAATGGTGAAAACAATGTTGATCTGTGTAAACAATTTGGAGTTTCACATTCTACAATATCAACAATGTGGAAAAACCGCGCTAAAATTATGCAGTGTTTTGAATCAAAATCCCTGAAAATAAAGAAAAATCGTAATCCAACTCATCAAGATATTGAAAATGTACTTCTAGTGTGGTTTAAAGCACAGAGAAGCCAAAAGGTACCTATAAGCGGTCCTCTTTTGCAAGAGAAAGCTAATCATTTCGCCAGACAGCTTGGGAAAACAGACTTTAATTGTTCAGAAAGCTGGATTTACAGATTTAGACAACATCATGATATAGTGGTCGGTAAAGTTTGTGGAGAAGCCGCTAGTGTATCGCAAAACGACTGTGATAATTGGTTGCGAACAGTTTTACCAAAATTAACTGAGGGATATACCGACAGTCAAATATGGAACGCTGATGAGACCGGATTATTTTTTAAATTGACTCCGGATAGAACGCTAAAATTCAAAGGAGAAAAATGTACAGGAGAGAAACTATCAAAAGATAGAATAACGGTGCTTGTTGCTTCAAGTATGGAAGGTGAAAAACGTAAATTGCTGGTTATAGGTAAGGCGAAAAAACCAAGGTGTTTCAAGAATGTTAAAACTTTGCCAGTTGATTACGAAGCCAACAAAAAGGCGTGGATGACATCAGAAATTTTTGAAAAAGTTTTACGGAAATGGGACTGAGCTAAGAAGAAACAATAAAAAAATCATCTTATTTATTGACAATTGTCCAGCTCACCCACACATTCAAAAATTGACTAACATAAAACTGGCATTTTTACCACCAAACACCACGTCAGTTATTCAGCCTATCGATCAAGGTATTATTAAGACTCTGAAAAGCCATTATCGAAAGCTTCTTGTCGAGAAAATGGTAAACGACAATGAAAACAGCTCGACTCCTTTCGCCGTCAATCTTCTGGATGGCATTGAAATGTTAACAACAGCATGGGCACGAGTTACTCCAGATACAATAAAAAAATGTTTTTCACATGCTGGGTTTGGTAAATTTTCTACCATTAATACAACTGATGAAGATTCTGATGATGAAATGGATAACTTGCCATTGGCGAGATTATCATCAGCGGAAGCAACAGTTACGGATTGGGAAACTTATGTGAATATTGATGATCAAGTTATCACTACTGATGACTTGACGGATAATGAAATTATTGAGTCTGTACTTCAAACACAAGAAAAGGAGCATGAAGAAGAGGAAGAGGATTGCAATGTAAACGAGATTCCAACAATTAGAGATGCATTATGTGCTATTACAACGCTCAAAAAGTACTGTTTATTTGGAGAAGGCAATAATAATTTAAATGTAGAGGGAATTATAAAAATGGAATATACCTTACAGCGTGCACAAAAGTCTAAACTTAAGCAGTGCACTATAACTCGTTTTTTTAGTAACAGCCGTGTATAATATAAATAAATGATAAATAAATAAATATGTATACATATGTACGTGATTTTTTTATTATTTCGGATATAGAGACCTCTGGATATAGCGACGACATTAAAGTGGTCCCTCCGCCGTCGTTATAACCGAAATCCACTGTACATATATTTTAGGGAATGATGAATAAGTACATAACTATATTTAATAATAATTTGTCAATGACCAGATTTTTATGCCGCTCTAACAAGTTTGTTGTCTATACTAATATAATAAAAAGGTAAAGTTGTGTGTTTGTTTGTAGGTATGTTGGGGGTAATCTCTGGAACAACTGAACCAATTTCAAAAATTCTTTCACAAATAGGAAGCTACATTATCCGTGTCTAATATAGGCTATATTTGATAAAGGTAGCAATTTCTTTTATTTTTTTTCCATATCACATCCACTTTCTACTTTAAATATCACTAATTGAGTTTACTTTTAGTGAGTTTACACACAGTTTACTAGTTTCAGACAAGGTCTTTGGCTGTCCTTGAGCATATATATGTATATAGGTGCTTGCATAATATCAGTGCTGTGGATTATCTGCAGCATTTGCCGAGCCAGTTCCATGGTGCTGTCATGTCACATAATATATTTAGATATTTTATATCTTTACTTAATGACTCACTGTAATTGTGTTGTGACAACAAATAAATATATTTACCATCTATCATTCTTTCTATATGATGTGAGCCTCCCACTTTAGATCCTTATTTACAATGACACCCAGGTTCCTCTATGTATCGACTGACACCAGTTTAGTGTTATTAAGGAAGTAATAGTGCTTTGCGATTATTTTCTCTATGTGAAGGACAGTGCACTTGATTGTGTTAAAGGTGAACAAATATTCTTTCATCCACTGTGCAAGGGCATTAAGCTTGTTCTGCAAGTCTTGATATTGAGTGGGTAGGGTTATTAAAGAACTTGGTATCTAAAGTATACAGTTTGGTATATAGAATAATTTTTATCCATATTCATAATAGTTCCAACAGGACACAATAGAGTTCATATGAACAAAGTGGTGGGCACTATGAATAAGTAATAAATAAAACACCACACTTAATGGCTCATACTAACATTCCCTGAATTGTGGGTCCAGACACACACAAAGAGAAAAACACCCTGACATGAACAAACATTTGTCTTTAAATAAATGAATGTTCAACCAGGAATACAACATGGAACTTACAGTAAGTACAGTACCCGGTATAATTGGCATGTTGGAAAAGAAATCCGTAGTGTATTTCTCATAATACATGGACATTTAAGTATATAATGTATACATATCTGCGCCTGTGTAAATGTATAACACCTACCATATGTAATACAAATAAATAGGAATTAACAATGTGCCATATACATTGCCATGTACTCCTTGTCCATATTGATGGAAATCCAATGTATTTCTCATTTTATGTGGACATTTCGGTCCATAAGTATACATATCTGCTCCTGGCTAAATGTGTAATACCACATAATGCAAATAAATTGGAATTTACAAATATACATCACTACTGTATATCCATATTGATGAAAATAATATTGCTACAGCATAAGTTAAGATTAGCTGTTTAAGATTAAGTTTTTAGCTGAAGTTGACACAATGTAAATATAATAAAATAATACAAAGTAAAAAATAGCAAGTTTTTATGGCAAAGTTTGCGTCACGCGGTTACGGTACGATATGGGGTTCTTCAAGAGGGCCGTGAACAGGATTGTATGCTGTCGGCGGCGTATTCGAATGCCCCCTGGTGTTACAGGTGTACATGGGCGGCGACGACCAGTTACCTACCATCGTGTGGCCAGGTTGCCCGTCTGCCATCTATACTATAAAAAAAAACTTACCATCATGCCAAGGGTTCGGTGGCTCGAAATACTGCGTAACTAACTGATCCTCAGATGGAAAAGTCACTTTTCTCAAAGACTTCTTTGCACCATCGTCACATTTTTCAGTATTATGCACATCGCGCGATATACCACTTACAACCGCATTCACGTATTTTTCAACATCAGTCGGACATGCCGTGTTATTATCAGCATCGGTAGACATATCTATCGCGTTTACTGTCACATAGCAAATCTGCGAGCGACCACATTAGCAAAAATGTTAAGGCATCCCACATAAATAACACTCGTTTAAACACATTGATACGACACCCGCTTCGCTTATTACGTTATATCAACGAAACATTGTCGTCAACACACCGGCACCGCGTTCTCGTTCAAGTCTTACTAGTTTTTTACACTATTTTTTATTGTTAGTTCCAAATCAAAACATTCTGCACCTTTCATACACCGTTTACCGCCATATTGGATTGAAGTAGACAAAAGGACACTTTTTCAAATCCATCGGTAGAGGGAGCGCTTGTACTGGCCCATAGACAAAAGTGTAAGCGCGAATATAAATATAAAAAATAATTTATTTAGCAATGAAATAAAAATTAAATAACCCTATAGATGGGTAACAAAAATTTTAATTACTTAAACAAACTTGAGATGTTTTGAAATTAATTATTCTATTTGTATAACTAGTTTATATATATTTATATAAATTGCCGAATAAATAACCTAGTGTCTTGTACAAAGGCAAAAAACAATTACATTCATTCTGATCTTAACAATTTTTGATTCATACTGCCCATTATTCTTTCATATCAATGACTGTCCTTTGAATTTATTTTTATACATATTTTATATATCTAAATAGACGATTTCTTGGTCTTAAAATTAGTTAAAAGCCGTGATGTTGTTTGTTCTTGTAAACTTCAGCATATACAGAGCCCTTTCTAGAAAAAGTATTTAAACGAGTGCCATCAACATCTAAACACGCCAGAAAAAGGGCTGAATAAATTGATATTTGAACCTACTACATAAAAATAAACAGCATAATCAGTAAGCGTAACTAACCCTATTAATATCCACTGCTGAAGACGGGGACTCCTCGTGCACGCTCGCCTAATCTACTATCACGGCATACAATCTTAGAACAACGCGTCATTTTCATAAATCATTTAGTATATTATGTCTACTAACTTTTGTCGCCTTTTAAGACATCCACGAAAAGTGATGCGGTGAAGAATGAATTAATTATTTATTAACTTATACAAACAGAAACAATAAAAATACGAATTACAAGTGGTTGCTACTATGACAAAGGGCCGCAAGTCAGCATTATAGTGACTAGAATAGAATGGGTTTATTATTAATAATAATATAATTAATTATTAAAATAGATTTATTAGAATAGGCTAGAATGGTGGTATTCTCCAGGCGGTCGACACGATACGACACAGTCAGTATGCAGCAAAAATGAATTAGTGTTTTAATGATTCGAAATAATAAAAGAGTATTTGGGTAACTAGAATGGTTTATTAAACTCAACATCACATATTCTAAAGCATTGTCCAATTGAGCGTTCCCACGGTTACAAATTTATTTTGCGTTCGTGAAAGAGCTTTTACGACAGCGCCGGCTCTAGCCCATGTAGCGTCCGGGTGCAATCAATACCCTGGCGCCCTCTAGTAGGCGCGCTATCAAAGTGGAATAATTATTTTCACTTATTTCACTGGAATTTTCACCAGTGATCAGAAATTCGGGTGCAAATGGTGCAATTATAAATGATGTTGGGAAGCTCGTAGCGCACCTTGCTTACCGCCGCCGATGTGGCCATAACACGAGCGCAGGGTGTTTGAGAGCGCCGCGAGCGACGCAGGCTCTTTGGAGGCGTCGCGAACGGCGCTCGGCGCCCCCTAACACCCTGCACCATAGGTAGAGCCGGCACTGTTTACGGAAGTTCTCATTCCTTGGTCTATTTGAATGTAGAAATTATACACTGTGTTATACACAGTGTAACAGTGTAAGGGGTGGACCATCGGAAGCAGGGCGACGGGGGACCTCAATAACTATTTATTTAACCCCCATATACGAGTATGTTCCGCAATATTCATTGGTTCAAAATTTATTTGCACTCCCTAAATTTCTAATTTTTTTTAACTAACTCTCAAGGGCTCTAGGCAAAATATTTCACAGAAGATTTTTTCTACAACTTATCTTCAAAACCACTAACGTTCATGGAGCATTAACCCTCGGCTAGTACAAATGTCGTGTTGAAAAATTTATTCATATGATACAAGCGCCAAAAATCGTCATTTTTCTCTATGGCAAAGATTACTTTAAAAAAGTTATTTTGATAAACCCACGCTGTGCTAATGGCTAGAATAACAGGTTTCCTAATGAGGCAAATAAATTAAATCAAATAAAGGCAGACCTAATAGTTTAGCTGCAGTTAAAAAGTTCAGTCTAAAATCTGTTTATTACCAAAATTTGACAATTATTCAAATAAGTTTTGAAGCTATGAATATTACAGAACATACATGGGGGTTGAATCGATAGGTATCGAGGTCCCCCATCGCCCTGCTTCCGATGATCCACCCCTGTTACACCGTGTATATGCGGTTGGCGCTACCTAGCCGCATATTGAATATGTTAATAACGAACTGCAAATGTATTTGTATTTGTTCGAGCACCCAAATTGCCAATACTATTAGGTACATACATTCCCGCTTATAAACTATATTTTGTTGTAAATTGTTTCATAAACATTAAATTTTATTGTAATTGTGTCTATAACATTGTTATAATTAATTAGTTTCTTAGACGGATTATTACTCTATTTCGAAATATTCTACATAAAATAAGTCAAATTTAATTTCAAACGCTAAACTGAAATGCGAATGTGCTTATGTATAGACCTACACACGTAACTTTGCCGGTGGTCAATTTAGGTACTCAATTTCACATTAAAATGTAGGAAATTAATTAAATTAAGGAATCCATAAAGTATTGAACGTAGCATCTTGCTTAAAATATCAATGATCTATAGTCTATAGCCATAAATAGAGTAAAATGTTTATAATAATAAAACTGTCGTCGATAACAGCGACATCCTTCATCGGCAAAGTTATGTGTTTAAGTCTGTAACACAAATAATACATGTTCTTTTTTATTTTCATATATGGCAATAACGCAATTAGCACATTGTGCCAAGGTCGAGTTTCCTTCTTAATTAAAAATTTATAAATCATAATTCAAAACACATTTCGTGAATGTCCAGTAAAGTGATAGTCGGTTTACTGAGGACAGAAGAGGACTGCTTAGAAGTACACGGAAAACGCTTTTATTTGATTATTACAACCATTACGCACTTTGAAATTTAAACTATCACTATTAAACTAAAAAACGTAAAATACACAATTTTCTAAATAATCAAACAAAATCACGACCTTCACTTCTCGAGTTCCCGCCATAAAGTTTGACAGTTTGCTTCGTATGTATAGATTGTCAATGGTAGTCTTCAGGCATCGTTTAGTCTAGTCTATGGGATCGTTTCTCAACCTTTTTTACGTCGCGATCCCCTGAAAAGGACAAAAATAAATAAATAACCTCACGACCCCTAACTAAATTAAGCGCAAATTATATTTTTTCGGTTTAAAAAAGTTTTTTCTTACATTTGTGCTTAATATTCACCTGTTTATGTGATAGCGACCCCTAGGTTGAGAAACGATGGTCAATGGTATTACGCAAGCATTTACACTTTCTGTAGTATATTATAAATTAGGGTATAAAAATATCTTCTTACGTATATTGAAATACCTAATGTATACATGTATATATTTTATATTTGACATTATCGGAGCAAAGGGACCTTATTGTCGATATAAAGTTTCTTTGGTTAAGATTTTCTTACTTAAAATTTCGTTGTTTTAAGATTTTGTTCAAGTACAAACATGCTCTAACATGTGGTTTTTAATACCCATAAAGGAATAAAAAATTGGCATTTCTTAAGATATTATTAAAATTTTAATATGTATTTGGGAATCTACAACCGACGATAATGTCTAAGATGCCTTTTCTCAGAAAATGTCACATATATGTATACAGAATGAAATAAAAAAATATCTATAGCCTTCTAACATTTTTTTTCTACGACATTTCTCGGAAATTGATATTTTCCTCATAAAAATTAATATCTTTGTAATGAAGTCTCCGACTTTGTTACTTTGTACTACACACGGCACGCGCTCGGGCACCTCACGGATACCTACATGTATGTACACCGGTGCGAGTGTGCGCACGCGATGCGAGTGAGTGTACTGTGCGGAACAAATATGCTGAATTTTATGCGGAACAGTTTTCACGATAGAAATTTAATGCTAAGAGGATGGAGCTATTTATTATTTCACCTGTATATCATATAGCCAGTCCAACGAAATATGGCACAAGAAAATGGCGACAAATTTTAATAATCTCATTATTTTAACCCCTTTGGGCAAATTCGGTTTATGTTATAATATTCCGTAGTTTATAACATACATAATTATCCACAAATTGAACATGTTAATGTGATCCAACAGTTACAAACACCACACAATCAATAAATACAAAAGAAACAACAAGTATCAACACGTTTATGGGGCACTATAACCTCACAAAACTAGTGTAGTGAAAACGAGCGTTGATCGCTCGACGTTCAAGTACCGAGTGAGCGACAATGAACTTTTGAGTGTAGCGTCAAAGGCTTGTAAGAGTTAACTGCAAATGTTTAATGGTCTTAAACCGCTGTAATTAAAAGCTAGTCTAGAACGGTTAAGGTTAAAGTTCAACAGCGGAGAGTGAGAGTGCATGCTGCATTACCACAGCCGCTATGCGCACTCCACTGGTAATGTTACACCTCTCTCACGGAAGACTACCTTAAAATGTACTGCATTTCCCACTTTATCGTATTTCCCCAATGTACGTACGTGTTTCGGTAGTGAGTGAGATATGCCAGAGCCCATTTCCATCGCATCCTCTCCCTCGCAATTTTCCTAATATCTACAGCGCATCCGGGGGCGTGCCAACGTTTGTCATTCTGGACTGATGTTGGAATGTACCGCGGATGTCTATGAACGACAGTATCCACTTACCATCGGGTGGACTGTATGCTCGGATGCCGCCTTTTGTTCTATTAAAAAAAAAACAGCAGTAACATAGCGCGCTAGTGCTCGAACGCTTAAGCGTTCAGCGCTTGCGTTAACTAACAACTTGCTTGTGATGGCGACTAGAAGATATTTTTTTAAAAAAATTTAGACTAAAATAAAAATCTTGAGAATCTTTTGGTGTAATTAACCAAGAAAATTATGGCATAATCCGTTTTACCCCTTAGGGGACGATAAATATAACTAAAACTAAGTAAATGTTGCAATGTAAAGATTTCCGAATATACCGTTGTGCCATATTTAGTTTGCCAGACTAAAGGTGTTACTCCACCTGTTCGATCTACATCGATCGATTGTTTACTGTGATAATTCTGGGCGATCGATGGACGCGGTTCATAAAATAGACCAACCACAACGACCACATGTTCAATCATGTTGATAAATCGTCAACCTGTTCAATCAGTTCTATAGTAAACGTCCAGTAAATATCAAAGATATTAAATCTCGAAATGTATTTTAAAGGATTCGGGCGCGAAGGATCTATTCGCAAAATGTCACTCGGACGCAGAATGTCTTTCCAATTAAAACAGAATAAAACAATTTAAAATGATAATAGGTTATCACTATAAATAGGTAGTTGGATGAATAATGTCGATGCTTGAATTCAATAATAAAATTATCCTAGCACCGAATTCAAGTATCAGAATTATTTTTCCAACTACTTTTAGCGATGACCTATTTTTTTTTTATTTGTCGCGGTTTTCCAGTATCAATATTTCATTTGCTAGACTAGTAAATAAAATTTAAAGACTATTATTAAACGGTTTTAGATGTCATTTATAATCTGTTCCAATCGAATCTGTCTAAAATGTAATTAAACATGGCGGGTCTGAACTGACGCGGCCTCAGAGATAAATAGTGTGGTGTAATTATTTACAGTTCCATTATTTGATTCTTCGAGGCTGTAAGTTTGCTTGAGATAATTGTTAATGTTACATTAATTAATGCATGTTATATGCAGTGGCGTAATTCTGGGGTGACAGTTGCCACCCCAGAATTGTCCAACCCAGTATACCCCCAGACCCCCGGTACGCCTTGCCACGCCAGTTAAAAAGCTGAAATGACGGCCATGGTTAATGAAACTACCAAAAAATTCCATCTTATTCTTACCATGTTTTAACATATAAATAATAGATGCTATTTCATTGATTTGTGTTGGTTTTCGGCAAATTGGTTTGGAACGGACTATACGCATTGATCGATGTTTTCGATCAATATATATATCAAGCAGGCGTGGGTAATCACCCTAACAGGCATAATGTCAACATATAAAATTTCATATTAAAATTCTTTTAGATTTATAGTTTTGTCTTTCAACGAAAACTTGTAACAAATGTAGAGTACTATAATAAAATTTTTAAAAATTTTTACATAACATTTTTTTTTTTGTAAGAAATACAAGACACACAAGAATATAACTACGTTTCTTTTTTTTGTAATATATAGGTAGGTATATAATAATATTTTTTGGTCTATATACGTGTGTAAAAGGTATAGGATCCTCTTTCAAAAAGGATTTTAGATATAACGCCTTAAATAAGCCAAATGTTGTTATGATTTTTGTAAAAAAAGATCGATATGCGAAAGGTGAATATCGTTATTTTCTGTACATTTTAGATTTTTTTTTTATGGCCTATTGTATTCTGTCATTTATACATGTGTGTGTAATAACTGTTTGTATGTGATGCACAGTATTTATTATTATTATTTAACAAATGTTGAGCTTCATAAACTCTAACCAAAGACTTATTGATTGTTTATATAATTAATTGTATACTGTTATTTCAGTGACACATTGGTGTCGATATGGGAATATATTAGACTAGCGACCGGCCCTCGCTTCGCTTCTGTTTATAAAAGATTTTTTTTTTCTTCAAAATTTCAAAATAAAATATAGTTTATATTAGACACGGATAATGTGGCTTCCTATTTGTGAAAGAATTTTTGAAATCGGTTCAGTAGTTCCGGAGATTACTCCCAACATACAAACAAACACACAATTTTACCTCTTTATTATATTAGTGTATAGATGACGCATCATACGTTCTTATCAACGAAACCTGGTCGGCAACTTTTAGGGGGGTGAAGCAGATGAGGGGGGGGGGGGGGTTAAAAAGTCAAATTTGAAACTTAAGTACTACGTAATAAGAATGTTCCATTTTCAAAACCACATATGAATTAGGGAATTCGAGAGCTACTAAACATAGAACAGTATTAGACTGTAACGTGGCTGCTGTAGTGTTTGTATAACATATCCAGTATGTATTCTCAAATCGATGACGTCACTTAAATAACCTAAAACCTGAAACACGTCAACCTATTTAAAATATATGATAGAGCAACAAAATCATAAATATATGATTTTGTTGCTCTATCTGAAACGTTCGTAGCGCTCATTACTCAGTACCAGTGACCGTAGAATAAAATTTATTTATTTATTAAAGGCCAACAACAGAGCGTACGAGTACATTATGTAAATGAAAGGGTTACAAGCAAGATTATTTATATAAATGTGACTACTAGAATATACTAGAACAGAATAATATATTAGAAATGAACAATAAGTTATGAAAAAAATTTGTTAAAATTGGTGGAATTGATTCTACTTTCAATACACTGATAACTTTTGCGTTATTTAAATGACACATTGTATATCCGGACCTTGCAGTATATTATTATCTTAAATTTCTTGACCGTTTGATCGATACACATATAAAAATTCATTATAAAAATCGTAAAGTGGGTAGTTTTACCCACCCTCATAACCCTCATATTTAAAACAACATTTAGCTTAAACAGGCCATATTTCCGTTTTGTCTTCTTTTCTCTGTCACTGGTTTCCTTTCTTCACTTTCAAATCTAGGACGCAATCTGTAATCATAGAAAAAAGTAGTTATTTACAATCTTTAACATAAAAAAGCTTAGGGCAGTATAAATATGGGGGTTCATTTGAAAGGATACATTGACGTGAATTTGAAAAGGAGTATTGAAATAATTATTCTTACTAACATTCATATTGTCCTGTTATTATAGGAAGAGCTGTCGTAAATCTTATCATAAATCAATAACATGTTGTAAAAATCATTTTACAACTCGATAATCCGGACTTTAAAAAAAGCGATATATGTATAGATAAAATTAATTATATACAGAATTGTCAGCGCTCTTTCTATGTTAATCTATGTTAATCGGACCATTAAGAATAAATAAATTATAGATTTACTAATAAGAAAGCTGTGAATAAGATTTTGCAAGGTGCAACCCGCATACTCCCTGGTGTTGCAGGTGTCCATGGGTGGCGGGCGGTAACACTTATTATCACGTGGGACCGCCTGCTCGTATGCCCACTTCCATATAAAAAAAAGATATTACATTAAATACACCCTACTTTAGTATTTATTCCGATACACTATGGCATCCTATTACGTTTCGCGCGAATCATGAAATTGATGGAAGTACTATAGGTACCCTGAAAAATAATGAAATAAAGTCCAAAGCAAGTGAAGCCACAGGAAAATGCCAGTGGAAGATATGATAGTATTTATGATGTCTATGAGAAAGAAAGAAAATCTGGATAGATGCCTCAAATGGAGGAAACATATTTTTACTAAGAGAAAAGCATTGGGTGTGCAACTCAGAAAATTGTAATCGCTTCTGAATCGAAAGTCGCAATTCTCTTTGGAAAATAAAATCTTATTGTACAAATGCATCATCAAGCCCATATTGATCATGTAGTAATTTAAATTTGGGAGAATTCGAGTAAATTCAGAAAGTTATTATAGCTGACGCCATGATCTTAATATGGGGAATGCGATCTTAATATGGGGAATGCGAGTGTGTTAGCGGCCATTAACAATTGTTTAATTAAATCGAACAGGTTAATTCATGTTTTTAGGTCCAACAATATACAACCACCTACCTAAAAATGTAGCCGACTGTTCAAGCCTGCCAGTGTTCAAACTGAGGTTGAAGCCATGGCTTGTCGCAAGGCCTTTTACACCATCGACAAATTTATCAATTTGAATAAATGACGTGATATGTATTTAACAAATTTAACATCTTTGTACATATATCAACTTAATTAAAAATTTCAATATGTGTGTCCATATAATTTTATTTCAATATTGAAAAAATAATTGAGTAGTGATGATAATTATGTAATAATTATACACAGGGCATAAAAGGAGTGATTGTTAGGAGCTTTTCAAATATGTAATGTCTTACTGACCATCATTTTCATACACATAAGCTATCCGCCTCGGTGCCGGCTGCTTCCTTCCATGACCGCGCCTCTCTTTCACCGATAGATTCAACACCTCACCACACACACTTTTCACATCTTGCCTTTCTAACACAACACTTTTAACACTAGATATACAATTCTCTATGAACACTGTCTTCGCCGTGACCTTCCTCTCCACTTCTCTCTCTTCAGATATCTTTTCCATCTCCCCAGATATCTTTCTTTCTGCATCTTTTTCTTTGTACATGTGGTTCACGCTTTGCTGGACAAGTTTCTCGAGACGGCACTCGAATATGTCCCGTCTGTGATCTTTTAGCTGAGATTCCGTTGGTATTGTTGTTTGTAAGTCTATATCTGGCACTTGGGTTGGGTCTGAACGGTCTTTGAGGATCTGTGGATGAAAATTTGCGATTTTATTAATAATACAATATTATTTACTTGTAAACATAGGTATTGGGATACAATTTTCAGTTTACTATGGTGCTTTATGTTTTTCAATGTTCAGTAAGGAGTAAAAATTATATAAAATTATGTCTGTTTGTCACTTCCATATTAAAAAGGAGACCATGCTAATAATATAATACTCATAAATTCATTTGTATTAGAATGTGAGTACAATAAAATAGGTATTACATTCAGATAGACCTTACATCTGCCGTTGCGTACAAATATTAATTTTTTTATATATGTTAAACCCAAATTAAATTCTATAGCTAAACAAAAACTTATTATAATTAATAATAAATTAAAAAATAAAAGAATTGTGTTTTAAAAAATGAAATTCCACGTGTACGATGTCACCGATGTCGATGTCACCGATGTCGATGTCACCGATGTCACCGGCACAGCTAGTAATAAATATGTTGATATATCTCTCGCTAAATACTTGTTTCGGGGATAACGGTGCTGGTTGTACAATTATTTATCGTACATACGTGTTATTATTAGATTAAGTGAAGTTATTATTGTACAATTGTTGGTTATCCTAAATAAAATAATAATAAAAAATACAAAAAATAACACCGGTTCGAGAAACTCTCCTTGTGTAAATGAGCCATTATTCTCTATTCAATGGGACAAGACCCCTCTCGTACATATTCAGAATACATCTGAAGTTACCATACCTGCGCGACATACAAGTCTCAGCGCTTATAAGCGGTCTCTGACAATGTCGCGCTGTGTCAGCAACCCTGGTCTCTCGGCTAGAAAGACATCTCTACAGGTTCAAGATTATATTTGACCATACTGCAGACCATACCTGCGCGACATAAAGCCGCTGCATTTAACAGCGATCTTTGACAGCCTCCCGTTGTATTAACAGCCCTGGTGTCTCGGCTGGAGTTATCTCTACAGCTTTCAACATTATATTTGACCACACTGAAAAGTTACAATACCTGCGCGACATAAATCCTTAGCGTCTCACAGCGGTCTCTGACAGCGTCCCGCTGTATTAACAGCGCTCGTCGCTCGGTTAGAGTGTCGTCTCTACAAGCTCTCACTGCGCGAAGTTCACGTGTAAGAAGCCGTAACTGCTCCATGCTACGGCGGCGACTGTTCTGTGAGGCCAGCTGGAAAACACATTTTTTAATGATTCTATACTAATATAATAAAGAGGCAATATTGTGTGTTTGTATGTTGGGAGGTAATCTCTGGAACAAATGAACCGATTTCAAAAATTCTTTCACAAATAGGAAGCTACATTACTTATAAAGAAACATTGAAAAAAATAACTTATAAACCGAAGCGAAGCGAGGTCGGGTCGCTAGTAATTAATAAACTCCAATCACTATAAACATTTCATATCGAACCGTGGATGTTATATCATATCGAATGCAGTTCTGAGGGTCTTACAAATTAACTTTAGGTATATACATCGTATTCTATAGTCAGAACATAAAATTTGTTGATGCCGGGATTGCGGCATTCGCCCGATACAAAAGTGCACTCCATACTTATCCAACACCTCAACTTTAGCTAAATATGCACCCGAACATCCGATTTCCAATAATAACAATAATCGTGTATATCAGTTATTTAGTTACAATAAAATTGGACAATAATTGGATGTTGCAATAATGGTTTGAGACTTCGGAAAAGGTTTGGACACACCCTGTACATATTGTATACTGTAATTGTTTGGTATTACTTACACTATGAGACAGAAAGACAAACACTGTCCCTCCCTTATCTATGGACCATTCATAAATTACGTCACACGTGAGGGGTTCACAAAGTGTGACACGATGGGACAGGGGGAGGTAGGCTTCGTCTTTTGTAACGTCACATTTAAAATATGAAAACAATTGGACATGGACAGATTAATTTTAATAAAAATAACAGCCAATAAAAATGTAAGAAAATTAATTTTTATTTTGCTTTAAGTTATATATTTGAAAAAAAATACATTCTTTAGAATAAAAAATACATGTTACTCAAGATACAGGTTTATACCTAGGTTGAACTATTAATTTGTTTAAAGTTGACAAAATTAAAATTATGCAAGTATATGCGTTTACTGTACCAGCCAGATTTTTACTTTAAACTTTAAAAACTTTAACTTTAAAAATGTAATAAGTGTAATAATAAAGCACTCAGTCAAAATGAACTCTAAATTAGAAATTGCAAAAGATGTAATGTCATAACACATTAACAAAACAATGAAATTAGTGTGATGTTATGATTGTGAGTTACAAAAACCATTGGATCATTATTGAAAATTGTTCCACTTATATGAAGCTAAGCTAATGCAGATGAAAAGCTATGTTTGGGTTTTCTAGGAAATTAACCCACTGAGCAAAATCAGGATGGGACCTAGTATGTAACAAAATAGTTTATCATAAAACCAGAGTGAGTATACCTCAGTTCTGACTTTAACTTTTCCAAAATTAAACTTTATTACTTTGTAATAATGTCTAAAATCATTTTAACGGTAATGTAATATGAATGCCTGTGGTCAGCCAAATGTAATTTGATACAAGTATGCAGTAGTATTCTCATGATACTTGAGACACTTCTGTAGAGGTATGAGTTGATTTCATAAGAAAACGAAGATTTGTATTTATGTGTATGTATCAATACATATATTCTGCCTTTGCTCTGCATAGGTGGATAGGAATAATAAGCACAGGTCTTTTTGTTTATTTTTTTTTTACTGATTTACAAATATTGCTTATTTCAAAATCGATCCAATAGTTTCTCTACCTTTAATAAATAAACAAACAAAAAAAACAATGTATCCACCTTTGTTTTACCTGAAAACATTCTTTACCTGAAAATAACTTTTACCCGTTGTTTACCAAATCCACCAGTTTAACTGAAGCTTAAAGGGGTGATATGGAGCATATCTTTGGTTAATATCTTTAAATAGGCACTTTTTCAAATGAAAAGCTTTTTTTAACAAAGGTTCAGCACCAGGCCATATGCAGGTACACTGCCAACCCTGTAAAATCATATTCACAGCTTTCTTGAAGATATCCCCTAGCGGAAAATGTCAGCTGGCTGAGAAACTTCAGATGTTGCGTAAAGCTTCATAAGTAAATGAAGCCTTATATTGCAAAAACTGAACTAAAACAATTCAATGCAATCATGGAAATCTTCAAAATACTACAATGTACCACAATTAGGCTGTCTATTTACAAAATGACAATTATAATAAATGCGGCCACACGTTAAGGCTACATAGAATTTGTGTGACGTCAAAGCCTTACTATCACTTCATTACAATAAAATGGTCAATGGAACAGATTACCTAAGGAAATCCATATCATCTGAGGACATTAATTAATTCATAAATAGACTTGATCAATATTTTAGAGCACAAAAACAGATACAGATGCATCAGAGCAAGCTGCTTGACTATTATATAATAATAATAAAGGAATACGCATACGCGATTCTTAATTCTTCTCCGAAGCCCCTTCAAGAAGGCTAGGTCATCCTCATTAAGTCGTAGAGTCTGCACTCTCTCCGCATACTTCACTGTTGACAATCCAGCCACCTCCTCCACTGTCATGTGGATGCCTCGGGCTAGAAAATTAAAGTTGTAAAGATATTAAAAATTCATATTGGCTTATAGCAATTTATACCATACCTGTCTCTCCGTTGGTGGATATAGGCCTCTCCCAAGGTATTTTAATAAAGCAATTATAGCCTATAATCATAAGAATTAAGAATTCAAGTTAGTAGAGAAAAAAATTATTGGCATATGACCATTATCTGAGAAAAAAAATTAAGGAATTGAAAATAGACATTTCAAGATTTGTTTTTATCCATTCGGTTTTATTGATGTGTTCACATAAAACATTGAAAAGACAGAATCTCTCCCCATAAAATGTAAAATAATTAAAGTGTAGCAGAAAGTGGCAGCAAATTTACAGGTGGGTTAGCTATAGGTTCTCTGGTGACAATAAATAGTATAGGAGTCCCACAAACTTCTTCGACTTTGTGTTGACATTTTTAGTAATTTATTTCAGTTATTCAAAAATAGCTTGTTTTGTTGATCATGATTTGCTGCCCACTTAGTATTTTCTTGGTACTCATATAACCAACTAAAATTAGAAAGATTTTTTTTTATCTAGAAGGCAAGGGATAATTCCTGTTCTTCGGAATATAGTAACTAAGCCTAACAAAATAAGTACAGATAAAAAAAAAATTATGTACCTATTAATGATAACTTGAAAAGTACATATGAAAACATTTAAGCAAATTTCCGAGATATTACTCTTAAAATACACGTAATACACAAATACTCTTCCATTTATTGTGTACAACTGATTCCTAATTATGGGGAAGACATAAATCTGCGTCATACTATACTACCTGTTGCTTAAAATTCTTAGAACCTTAAGTAGACTCAAATTACAAAGTGGGAAAAACTTGTTTGGCGACGTACCATCCAGTATTTCTTGGTCCAACTTGTAAGAAGAAGCGTGTTTCGCATTATCATCCATTCTTCATATTTGTAAAGTTGTTATAAATCTATATTTTTACATTTAATTTCTCGGAATCTTATCACAGAATTGATAGGTTAGATTGTTGTATTGTATGAAGTTTCAACTGTCAAATGTTGATGTCATAATAACAGTTTTCGTTGGGCAGCTTTAAAATAATAATAGTTTTATTATTCTTATTTAACTATGGTTCACTAATACATGAAATAATTATAAAATAATATGATACATAATTAATATTTACGAAACCGGTAATTAAAATTATAAACAAACAAATAGCAACTTTGACGTATGTAAACCCCTTTATATATAGGCGGTGGTTATGGAAAATCGCATAATGCACGCCAAATGAAAAATTTTAGTTTTATGTGGGATTAAATTAATAAATCAGTTTACCCAAAGGTTGACTAGTAGGGAATGCCATAGTCGAGCATTAAGTCCGCCTTTTGTGTATTACTACAGTGTTTGTGTGCAATGAATAATAAATAAATTGCAATTAATCAATAAAATATTGTCTGGAGATCATAGATTTCAGAAGAGTACAGGTACAAGTGCCTCAAAAAAGAGTACAAATTAATTTATGTGGATTTTTTTTTGTTTTCCTGGCAGCACTACAAAAAGTTTTAAACTAACGGTTAATAACGGACTTTTTGACGAGAATTCGAGAAGTGAAGTGTAGTTTTGTTTGATTATTGTAAAAACTGTGTATTAAGAGTTTTTTGATTTGGTATGGATTGTTTATTAAACTTGAAACTGTTTTTCGAGAGTGGTGTTCGTGATAATCAAATAAAAGCGTAGGATTGCGTTTTTTGTGTGCTTCCAAGGACTGCTCCTCTGTCCTCAGTAAACCTACTATCACTTTAATAAGCGATTCCTGACTACTGCCTGATTCACCTCGACGTGACTGCATATTGACAGGATACGTTTTAGACTTTGAGCTTGTTTATTTCGAAGCAAACTTGATAGCGGCAGAATGTGTTAATTGCACCATTGCCATCTATGAAAAAAAACCTATAAAATGGAATTTAATTGAAGTGTCACTTTTGTTTTCTCCAGTCTATTGATTGTCATTTTTCGCTTGTTTTACGAAAGGAAATTATTTTTATATGTAAGTTTTTTTACTTTATAGACTAATACAATTTCAAGTGAAGTAGTAATACTGTAATTTAAAATATTACAATGTCAATATTACCATAATTTGTGGCATATAAGTGCGGTGCGAACCAACGATCACGTTGTAGCATCGCAGAACAAAGCGTTAGCATGTTTTGTCATTTAAAAATATCAGTTTTATGCTAGTATTTAACGGTGTTAATAAATAATCTTAAACCTATTAATTTATTCGTTGTTAACCTAAAAAAAAAAATTTCTTGAGTATATAATACCTATGTACGTCCCATCTACCAAAGTAGGTACATTGAATATCAATTTTACATATTAAAAAGTACTTAATAATATTATTACTTACTTATAACCGGAGTTGTTTGGGAACATTTTTGGTAAACGTAATGTTATAACGTTCAATATTGCTGGACCGATTTCGATAAAAAATAGCCTAAAACTTACCACAATGAGTACCCTATTTGTTTAAATTAGGGATGTAACGATACATAATTTTGCCGATACGATACTGATTATTGTAATAAATAATCAACAATACGGATATCAATGACTTCGTAGATAATAGAAGTATGTACCTCGGGCGTTTGTATGTCTTTATTAAGTATAAAACTTACCTATATTTAACAGAAACTCGAGAAGTGTAAATAATAAAAATAAATAAATAAAAATGTCAAATCGAAATTCAAAGAAATTTCGTATAGTCCTTGTGGTATACTCTGTAAATTGTAATTATGGTAATGCAAAAAGCCCCTTCGATATCCACTGCTGGACATGGGCCTCCTCATTGTCTCATGCATGAGAGATGTATGGCCTTAAAATGCCATGTTGGCCAAGCAGGTTGGCGAGTCCACTTTTCTCCTCAGGTGGTGTAGTACGTCAGGGCTTATGGTAACCGCTTTGTTATCTCTTAGTCGCCTTTTCCCACACCCTCGTGAGGACATGGGGTGGTACTATTCTATAGCTGGCGGACCACAGGATATGTACCTAATATAATTAATTAATTAATATTTTTTTTATAAATTCTGTGTCAACAGATAATTTAAGGTTTTTAACCATTTATTTACCCAATTTTTGATATTGTATTTGTTAAGAAGTATATATTCAAGTGTTTGGTTATCTGGTTATATACATATGGACCAATAATGTAAGTGATGTAAGTGTCCTTTGGAAAACAGTCCAATGCTTCCAATACTGAAGACTAAGTCTTTCCAATGCTTATTTTAAATTAAGTTTTTGTCAAAAGGAATAGATGAAAACAAATGAAATACTATTTCAAACAGCATAGGTATTAGATGCATTTTGTTTTATTTTGAAATTTGAATTATAACAAGATATCGAAACTCAGTGGCCAGTAATAAAATCCGTCATTTCATAGGTAAGCACTTTAACATATTCATTGATCTATTAGACTTACTTAGGTATTTCATGCATTTATTCCGCGAAACCACCTAGTGAACTTAGAAAGATTTAAGGAATTGTCATTGGTAGTTACAAAGTTAAAATTATATTTATTATAAATACCAGCACAGTTAGACTTGTTGCCGACTTAAAGGCCGTTGAGGCTGTACTTGCATTGAGACAAGTGTTTGTTCAGAAGTTACTACAATTGCCTTTACATTATCTTTAGCAGGAAAACCTTGTTCTTATTTGTTCAGCAAATTGTCCTGTGTGGAAAAAAGTCTCCTAGTGCCACCTAAAAGATGTTCTGCAACATAAACAGGCACCCGCTCACTTCTCAGCCCAATTTGCACCGTGTTAAATTTTTCATGAGAAGGTCGATTTTTATTAAAAGCTTGTGACTTTTTGCAGGATATCGTGTACCAACCTCTGGTACGTTGTGAATTTGTGAAATTCAACAATGACTGGTTGAAGGGCCTCCAGTCTATCCAGGCGCACAATATATATCACCAGTCTCAATGTTAAGCTTCAAGCCTTGCAATAGTTGACAACAATCTCAGATAGTTTCTTTACAGTTTCAATCTACTGACTGTGTATGTTACAGAATTCTGTACTTGACGGCCTGCTGCAATGTTTCAGGTCATTTATCTTCTGCTCTAAATTTTTGATATCTTCCTTGTAATGGTTCTTCTCTCTCTCTCGAATCTTCAATCGGTCTTTGACATCTTCACAATTTTTAGGAATAAGTTCCATGATTTTTCCCACTTCCAACATTAATTTGCTTTGTATTTGTAGTTTCCTGATCCTTCTTTGAATATGGCAAAGTCCTTTAAAATTGGCGAGAGCCCCTCTAGGTGTTTATTGTATAGCGCCCCCGGATGCCTTTGAAGATTAAGTAATGGATTGGGCGAAATAGTTGGGAAAATGGGGAGGGATAGGATGGGATGGGAAGGAAATGGGAAGGAATATCTCACTCACTACCGTAACACGTACATACGTATATTCGGGAAATACGATAAAGTAGGAAATGCAGTACATTTCAAGGTAGTCTTCTGTGCGAAAGGGTTACATATATGTTCTGTTCATTCCTTCAGTTTTCAATAATTTTTGTTTTCCAGAATTATGACGACACGGTTCCGTAACCAGAATCGTGATTGGAATCCAATGAGGGATGACTATGAAAACACATCATTTGAATCCCAATATGCTGTCGAAGAAGCTGGGTAAGAAATTATTGCTATGGCTGTAATAGACTAAGTAGCGTATGGTGACGTGCTCAATCTGGTTTTTGTCACTTGTGCACCTGTTCCTGAAACTGCATCACCGCATTTGCATCTATAACATTTTCTGGTATCTGATTCCACTCATTGACTTCACGGTTCAATATGAGATGTTTATAGGGATTTCAGATGGATACACTATAGTCCAGCTTCATTTTATGTACTCTTAGATAGTTCTTCTTTTCGTATATTGCAATAACATAGTCAGCGCATTATGTCAGTGCCTAAAAATAACTCCACAATGTCCAGGTCTATTGAAGTAAGTTAGGAGTTGCTAAGTAAAGTGATAGTGGGTTTACTGAGGACAAGAATTGCGACTCCTTGGAAGCATATGAAAAACACACCGTTTTTATTTGATTACCACAAACATTAGACAGTTTGAAGTTTAACCACACTATTAAACCACGAAACCCACAATTTTATAATAATTCCACAAAAACACTTCTTGAATTTTAATTAATTTGTGGTAGTTGCAGATAAGCAAGGTTCCGCTTAATTTAACAGTTGCATATGGCCTATGGCTAACTATGGCTGTCTGCAATACATGTCAACCTCACTCAAAAATGACAAATGTTACTTGCTCATGGATGTGCTTGCCTACCTTTTGGGATTTAAGAGAAGATTAAGAAGATGTTATTATTTCTCTGTGAAATAATGATAACCGTGGTCTGCATCAGCCCAAAGTTCGCCTTTTGTACATATTGTTGTGCAATAAAAATAAATAAATAAATTATAATTTGTTTTTTAAACAGTGGGGAGGTGGTGGAGTTCGACCACTGCAGGCTTTACATAAGGAACATACCACCTGCGTTGAATGATGAAGGACTCAAAAGCCTGTTTTCCAAATTTGGAACTCTTCTGGAAGTGTTTGTAAGCACGGATCCTATCAAAAAATTTGGGCTGGTGACATTTGAGACACCCGGGTGAGTCTAGAAATAGAGTTATCAGACAGATATAAAGGGATAGATAATGCAATCTGTCCGTCCCTGTGTGCCCAAAGTTGCAGCTAAGCTCCAATATTTTTGCGCTGTTTCCTCAATTTGTTCCGTCCAGTGTCGCTAGCATGACTTTACAAAACACAAAAATGTCTAATTGCGCTATTATCAATTGTAAAAATTCGTCAAAAGTTGTGAACCGACTCAAGGGATCGCTGAGTGGTTTTCCATCACTGCACACTGTATGGAATATTTTGTATATTCTGTAATTTGTGGCATTATTTGAGAAATGAACATTATTGTTGATTCTAGTGTCGTGAACATTGGAACTTCAGTTTAAAAATCAGTTGCTACAGTATGATTCATATTAAAACGGAATTTTGAAATAATGAAATTTTAAGTTGGAAAAATCTTAACCAAAATCTATAATAATTTCTATACAGACGCGTCACTAATGGAATGCTACAGATTTTTTCTTATTTTTTTTTTTCAGTGATGCAAGGCTGGCTATGATGAAGTTAAATAGGACGGAGCCCCTGCGCTTGAATATAAACATAGCACATAAGGTTTGGGCTTTAGCAGCAAATCATGAACAACAAAACAAATTACTTTTTAATAACTAAAGTAAATATTAAATTGCTAAGAATGTCATCACCAAGATGACGGACTTCTAGATTGCCAGCAGAGAACCTAAACCTTAACACAGTGATTCCCAAAGTCATATGACCCGCAACTCACCTAAAAAAATGACAAAGTTCGGAATCCACCCTACGTCTTACATGAAAATAGTATCGTGTCGCTGCTGCAGCATGTTCTCGTTTACGTCGCGTAGTTATATGAAGGATTGTACAATTAAGAAAATAAGAAAAAATCCAGTTATAATCGGAATTTTTAATAAGTAAAAATAAGGTAAATCAAAACGCTACTTAAAATTAGATTTAATTTTTTTTTTCGGGGCTCACCTAAGCATTGGACCCACCAGTGGGTCGCGATCCATACTTTGGGAAACACTGCCTTAACATCTTGTTTTTGCTGTCATTGATTTGCTGCTCATTTAATTACTTCTCTAAGGTTTGCTCCTCTTAGGCTGTTTTGGAAGTGTCGATAATGGAAACCTACAATAATTGAACACACAAACACTGTGTTCAACAAGTGCACCGAAAAACTGAGCACATCCTCACAGGTCTCAGCCACAGGAGACCTTTCAAGACCCTACTTTTTCGACGTAGTAAAGGCTTTTGATAAGGCACAACTAAAAACCAATGTCACTTTTTTGTAGCCACCTCTAGCATTTTCTCCTGATTTTAAAGTCTCTCTACAAATCAGTATAATGTCATATGACAAATATTAAGCTCTTTAGGAACAGTTTTTACTTTTCTACCTACTTTAATGCATCTGTAGCTCTTTGCATCAGCTCTTGAGAGATAGTGCCTCGCCTTGATTTCCTCTTCTAAGTCCGCATGCTGCAATACAGTAACATTAATTAACACTTGTCTGCTGGTATCAATGCAATGGGGTAAGATGTTTCGAGGTCACAATATGCCCCAATAAAAGCAACACCTCCTAGCCTCAAATTACATGCTCCCACATGAAAGCAAATCGTAGGTTAGGGTATATGAAACAAACTTAATTTTGACGTTAGCATATGGATAGTAGATTAATTTTTACACAAACACAAAAAACCCAAAGGCTATCAAATTAAATGAAATAGACCAAAAATAACAAACACAAAAATATTTACTCTCGTGGATCTGATGCACACGTTTACCGCAGCGGATGCCACAGGACGCCACTGGCTTTACTAAGATGCCCACCGACGCGGTGCGCTGCTTCTTACCATTTCACGACGTACTTCGGAAATATATTTATCGCTTTTCCTCTCGGAGCTATTTCAATCGGAACAAAAACTTTTAGGCCCGCTCTCCTACTCTTGCTAGTTTCGGTTACAGATACAGATATGATTTCCGATACGGATATGTTTTAATAAGCCTTTTAAGAAACTTATTAGTAATTGATAGCAAAGAAAAATAAAACCAAATAATTGCAACTTTACTCTCATAGAGAACTAACGAAAAAATTATCAAATCAAATGCATGCAACAAAACCTTTTAAATTTCCCCTCGTTTGAATTCCACCCCTAATAGCGATGAATAAAAATATTTATAAATAACATCCGATTCTTTTATTTCGGATACGATTTTCTTTTAAAAGGGCCATCTGTTACTGATAAAAAAAAATTGTTTATTTTTTCTAATAGAAAAAATATGGCGGCAACCAGTATCAGAAAAGAGGGAATACTCAAAACGATAGGATTGTGGCCAAGGAGCGCGGTTTCCAACGGGATTCGTCCAGCTATAGCAGCAGGGGGCGCGATGTCAGGTAAGTGACCATAGAGATATAACCCTGTAGGGCCACGAGGTCTAAAGTATCACAACAATGTACCCCGGAGTGTTAAAATGAAATATACAAGAAGACCAGAGTACCCAAAAATCCAATTGAATCGGTCATTTAAAAAAAGTCACGGAATTACAATTTTACAGGAAACAATAAAAACTGAATTGCACACAAATTTCGGACTGTTTTTCTTCGTAATAATCAATTTTAAACTCTAAAACGTATATTGTCAGTGTCCAGTCCTGTCGAAATATGTTAGGAGTCGCTCAGTAAAGCGATAGTAGGTTTACTGAAGACAGAAAAAAAGATTCCTTGGAAGCACTCGAAAAACGTAGTCCAACACTTTTATTTGATTATCACAAACATTATGCACGAAAAACACTGAAATAAACTACCACAAAACGCCTAATACATATTTTTTATAATAATAATCAAACAGAAACTCCACTTCTCGCGTTCCCCCCAAAGATTCCATATAAGGAATTATAGTTTGCCGCCATAACTTCTCCATGTCGTACAGACCAATCATATCTCCGAAAACTTCCATATTGTTTCGCGGCACTATGATTGGTTCATTCATCGTTCTTTCGTTCGTCATTTACAAAACACTTCATTCGCCGAACTTAGTTGATATACCTACTAATTTCCTTTTTACCAACTGAAAGTTGAAGCTCATTATTTTCTTTTTACCCATAAATTCAAATACTGTTGATAATTAATTTCTGTGCACTAATACCTTGTGACGTTTTAATTGTGACTTTGTGACTCACGTTTCACGCAGATGCGTGAAACGTGAGCTTTGAACGAAACATGCTTTTGTGTATTTTTTCATCAATAAATGTAAAATCCTGAGTAAGTTCCAATTTACGTGTTTTAATCCTAAACCATGATTTTATAAGATGGTTTTAAAAATTGAAATGATCGTGATAATTTTATTTTGTAGGTTAAAAATTTTTATAAGTACCTACAATTTTACTTACGTATGTGCTGCAAATCGTAAAAACGCCTTATTATCATCGCATTTTCTTCAGTTTTTATTTTATGTTATATTGTAGCCAAAAAAATGCTGTTGATTTTATATAATGAGGTTCTATTATGGTTTTCATTTAAAGATTTACCCTCGCATTTCTTGATCTCACTTCCATTAAACTAATTCCAATTGAAAGTTTTGTTACATCAAAGTTCCAAGGTCAAAAGGCATATATTTAACCAACACTCATATTTTTTAGCTTTATTGAAAACTAGCAAATCATCCTGACTTCCCTTAGCTAGCCTAGTGATTTCCTAGAAAACCCGAACGTAGCCTATTGACCTTATCTCACTTCACGTTACTTAGGATGGCGTAAAAACTGTTATTACGCCATCCCCAATTTAATTTAAAAGCAAGTTAGGATTCCTTAATAACGGAGTGCAATAAACTCTTACGCCCTGCATTAATTTAACATCCTAAAACTGGAGGAACTTTCAGTCTGTCCTGTAGTTTTTGAGTTTACCTCTTAGATAAAAACAAAAAAGCTTACCTAATCTCTATAATAGTCTTTATGTGTATCTATCTATCTAGGCATGTATTTATATAGAGGCATTATTTCTTTATTGTACCATCTATTTATATTCATCTATAGAATTCTTATTACTACTCATATGTTGCCTGGAAGATGATATCCACCAGTCAGATTGAATCAAGTGTTGACATTGATTGATATTTTAATTCAATTCATCCATTCAAGTGTAGATATTGATTGATAGTCAATCAATAAACTAATCAATATGCTTTGGTACCTTTGTGCTCACTGACAATCCCCACAGGTGAGACAACATAAATTTTAATACAAAATAAGTCAGTGGGGACAATGATATTAAGTTTTGTTTACATTTTCCGCTGTTTCCATTGTAATTGTTATGAAATACATACTCTAAATAAGTCCAGAATAAAAAAGAATAGACTTGCTGGAATGAAATTTAAAAGCTTTTTTATTCTGGCCTTACATAGGGTATTTTTTAAGCCTTGAAACAACTATAGATAGATAGATAAATTCTTTATTGCACCAAAATGTGTGTACAAAGGCGAACTTAATGCTATGTAGCATTTTCGTCCAGCTAACCTTTGGTGGTTGAGGGTGGGAACAATGTAAATTCAACCACAATATTAATAATTTTGTCTACAATTCCATTACCGGGAAGGGGGGAACTGATCAAGCCATTATTAAACCAATCAAACTATGAACTCGTTGAACGTCCAATGGTGTAAATTGTGTGTTTGAGACAATTAATATCAACTGGTTGTCATCAATTGACTGCAGTCTATCACCTTTAGAAGTGATGTAGTTCCACAGGGCTTGTAGCCAACTGTAGTGTCCATTAATTGTTTCAGAAGGCTAGAGGAGTCAACTATTGAAGACAATCATTTAGAACATTTGAATGACTCTTTTACTGAGGATAACATGATGGATTTGGTAAGTCTTTAATTGATCTTTTAAGGATATCTTTTCAAGAGAGCTGTGAACAGGATTCTGCAAGGTCGACAGTGCACCTACCTGCAAACCCTCTGGTGTAGGAGGTGTCCATGGGCGGCAGTGACCACTTATCATTATGCGGCCCGGCCTGTCTGCTCATCTGCCATTTGTTCTATAAAAAGTGAGATTGCCACCTCTTCCATAACCAGACCTTTTTGTCGTCCACTACTGCACAATGGCCTCCTATACAAATTGTCTCTTGAAACATGAAATAATTGACTTTACTTTGATATTAAACATCTTCAGCTTGCACTATTTTAGTGACACGTTGTACATATATGATTATTTATTTAAATAATAAATAAAGTAAATAAGAAGAACATAAGATTGTAGTGGTGGCTTGGGAGAAGCCTATATCCAGTAGTGGAGGCATGTAAGCTGTTGCTATGGTAATTTACAACAAGTTGTTCACTTTCCTCTTTCAGAGTTTGGTAGAAACCCTAGATCCCGAGTTGAACATGGAACTGGAATGCCTGAAGCTGGAGTCTCTGCGCTTACAAGAGGAACAACTTCAGGTCAAGAGTAGGATTTTGATCAAGCAGGCAGCTCAGGGGAAAAGCGTGAGTTTGCATACGTTTTTATTTCTCATAAGGCCTTTTAGTGTGCAAAGAGAAGTGTCTTATTATATTATACTATACACACAGTATAAAATACTAAAGCAATCAAGGATCTGAGATGCCCTGATTTAAGGTCAATGCGAATTATCGCTATCTCCAATCTGTTTAGTTGCAGATGGTCCACTTCACTGTTAGTCCAATTCATGGTTAGTCGCAACTCGCGGATGGTCCAAGTTACATGATTTAAAAAGGATATAAAATGTCTTGATTGAAAAGACTTACTATAATGTAAAAAAAAAAAAATCAATGATAATATTCAATGAATGATACCAAAAAGATAATATTATGACTACTGAATTTTAATTGATGAAACTCTAAACTTAATTAGCTAGAGCTAACGTCTCTAAAGGTTTGATTGTAAGCATAATAGTCATAATTCCATTTATTTTTATCCACAGTGTCCTGACATTTTATAGTATTGTCCTTGACATTATAATATTATTGTTTTTTGACATTAACCGGAGTCTTGACATTTATTCTTCCATTTGACATTACACACTGTATTTGCCCTATTATACATTTATTTATTTTTTGATATTTTTAATTAATATATATGAACTAATTTGTTAATTTAAATATGTTATAATTCTTGTTTGCACTCTTCAGTTTATTTTAACAATCTATACTAATATTATAAATGCGAAAAAGTAACTGTATCTGTTACCTTATAACAGCTAAACCACTGAACCGATGAAATTTGGTACGGAGATAGATCTAGAATCTAGATCGTAAGCCAGGGATGGAAATAGGGTATTTACCGCGATAACCGAATTCCACGCTGGCGAAGCCGCGGGGCACAGCTAGTATTATTACATTTGTACGCCATATATGGCTAGATGTGATATGTTCTATTAATTATGTGTACCATCCAACTCACATTACACAAATAAATTATTCGATTGGAATGTTTATAAAATTCATTTAATTTGCCTATGGTAAGCAATCGATTGATTATGGACGTATACAGAATTATTTTGTAAAATTAGCGATGTATGTCGGAGTCTCAAAATTTGTATGCTAAAAATGGTAGATCCTAGAGATTTATATATTTTTTAAGATCTTGCACTAAGGGGCCGGGCCCATCCATAAATTATGTCACACGAATTTCATGATTTTTGGAGTCCAAACTTATCTATTTTAACCAGACTACATTATTAAGACTACAATTATTTTGCAGCATCTCGCAAATGGCGCAAGGGTGGGCAGCAAGTTCCATGAGCGGTTAATCGTGAAAAGCACTGGCTCCGCCAACAGGTGAATTGATTACCCATCTTTATATTTTCGCATTTTACACGCGTTTATATGTGTGGAGATTATAAATATCATTTTATTTCTTCTATAGGACCGCTGAAGTAGTTCGTGAAATGGAGCCGGATTATGGCGCCACAGCTGTTGCTGACGATTTGGTAAGTTACAACTAATTTATAGCTACTTTAGTAACGCCCATTGGACACCATTCTGCAGAACTGATCCAAGCAACAAAAATGAAATACAGGAAAGAAGATTCTGAAGGCATACGAGCACACAGTCCACCTGATGGTAAGTGGATACTGTTGTCCATAGACGCGTATACATGCCAACGTCAGTCCAGAATGACAAACGTTGGCACGCCCCCATATGCGCTGGCTACCTTTGCAGATTAAGGAATGGATGGGTGAATGGATTCTGGCATATCTCACTCACTACCGAAACACGTACGTACATTGGGCAGTCGAGGTAGTCTTCCGTGAGAGAGGGAGTAACGTGGCCAGTCGAGTGCGCCCGGCGGCTGTGGGAATGCAGCTTGCACACTCCCCCTAAAACTACTTATTTGTTTCTTTACTACTACTATGAGTAAAACTCTTTGAAACGCTAAATTGAGTCATTTTAGTTGATCACGCAAAAAAACATCAGCTTTGGCGCTTGGGCGGGGTTATGCATAATTGTATTCCATTGATATTGGTCATACATACAAATGTCAGCCAATATTGACAAACGTTGGCACAGTTGCCTGCACTGTCTATGATTACCCTCAATTGCTGTGACTTTTTGATTGACATTTTAAAAGTATAATTACAAAGCCTTTCCCCTTTATAAATAAGTTTGTTGAACATTTTTGTTAGGAACTGTATATCCAATGTATCCAGTAAATCTCTATCTGTATAATCTATGTAGCAAAACTGGAACGTTGCAAAATCACATGGAATGTGTTAGGGAATATGTAATTTCGGATGCGCGCGCACGCGGATATATTTATACTTTTTTACTGGTTTAGGTTATGGAAGCAATTATCCACAGTTATCGTGCTATCAATACCATGCACATCGTCTCGTGTACGAGGGATGTATGGACCTAAAAACGCCATGCTGACCAAGCAAGTTGGCGAGTCCACTCTTTTAGTTTAGTCGCGTTTATAATTTACTCGCGGATTTTCAAGGAAAAAAGCACTAGTATTATTGTTTATAAAAAATATAGGTTTTAATAAAAAAAAATCCCTCGACCGATGGAACACTATAGTGCCTGAGCATTATAGTTTTTTATGCTTTCAATAAGATGTATAAATTTCATTCAAATCCAATTACAGTGGTCACCGACTTTGAAAACATCGTTTCGAGAAAAACTCATTTAAAGTTTTACACTCGATCTATGTATAGAAATACCTAATTATCTAATTACTTACACAGAGTCATCTATTTCTGGGTTCCTTTCTACATCTTTAACTTTCCTGTCTTTTGTCAATATAACACTTATGAATACCACAGTAGATTTCAAAGGATCCAATACTCCGGTCGAAGCCGGTTATTTGCAGCTGCCGTCAGCTACCTGCTATAGAGGGTCAGAGAGCTCTTCAGTAATTGTAGCATATCTCGAAAACTATTCATTGGATTTACTTGAAATTTTCACATAATAATTTCGAGACATCATACTTTAAGAAAGTGCAAAATAAATCGTTTTTTTTTTTTTTTGAAAATCCTGACTACCCTCTAACCCTATAATGTAATTTTGGGCATTCTTTAACGGTCTGTCATCGGGAAAATGGAAAGGCACGAGAACGTCTCTTCGGCTTTAAGTATAAAATGAAACTGAAATAAAAACTAGCGAAATTCTTGTTTTGCACACCTTTGTAAGACGAAACAACCTATTCACAGAGAAAATACATATTGAATAACGTGTTTAACGTAAAGAGGGGTCTTTTCCATAGACATACAACGCAAGTTCGCTTATTTCATACTCACAAGTAAAAATTGTAGTGCTGGAACGCCTCGCAGATGAAACGAAACATCTCCCTTGACCTCGGTTCACCGTTTTTGACGAGTTTTTACAATAAAAATTGCTTATACAATTAGGGATTTTTGTGTTTTGTAACAATGACGAGCAGCGCGACAAGTAGGAGCTTATCGCCTATTTCGGCACACGCAGCGACGGACAACTTGCGGTATCTATCCATCTATATGTGTGGTCCTTTCCCTAGTAAAAATTGTAAATACCGACAGAAGTATGTCACCTGAACACGGCGACGTTCCGCGCGATCTAAATTGAATCTGAAAGTAAGCGGGGAGAGCGGTCTTATTTCAATGGAGATTACTTAGCGTCACTGAGCATACGGTACTGATTGATGTCTATAGACATATGTATGTATATTTAAAGTGTTTATTATTATTATTTATATATTTTATTATATGTAATTTTTTTCACTTAGGGGCCGTTCAAGTATTACGTAAGCAGAATTTTAATCATTTGTAAACCCCCCCCCCCCCCGCGCTATCGTAAGCATTATTGGTATAATTTTTACAAAATCTGTTCAAGTTCCTCATTTAATCAGAATCTACTAAATTTTGCCAAAATAATATGAAAGTAAATAAATAAATATTGCTGACGTAATCGCCATTCAGTCAGACCCCCCCCCCCCCCCGCCCCCCATGTCATCAAAAATAAGCAAAGCAAAGACAAATTGGTGCTTACGTAATACTTCAACGGCCCCCCTTAAACCTTACCTTAAAGTGTAAATATATAAATACTTTCAAAACTATTCGAAGTGAATCAGACTTGGCGATAAATCATGTTAAGCTTATAGCTTTTATTATAACTTAAAACGACAGAAATGGTGGACACAAAACTATTATAGAACCATGTCAAAAGAAAGTTGTTATTAGGGATGGGTTGGTTATATCGAAACGTAACTAAAAACAGTTACGAATCATGCAACATATCGTATCGAACGATATATGTACAGTCGACCCGCGGTAAACCGACGAATGTTTTGCAAGGCGGTGTCGGATTAACCGATTTGTCGGACTATAGAAATACTGCCTCCGAGCCCTTGTAGTCCGGAACTATTTGAAAAGGAGTACCTTGTAATTCATTTGATTTCATTTAAAAGATTCATTTCGATTTAGACGCTCCAGAATCTCAATGTTTTCTTTTAATTGTTTTGTGCTTCCGTTTTTCGGTTGACAAAGACATTGCGACATAATACGTGAACTGAACGCCCGCGCCGCCATTGCAAGAAAACTGACTAAGACAGTACGCGTCTATGTGACGCAGCCGCGTGACAAGTTGTAACCTGTTCAATAAAACATTGACGAAGATTTGTCGTTCATAAATACATACATATGTATTTGGCATGTCGTATTACAAAGGCGGCCGAATTACCGCGGGTCGACTGTACTTGATAACGGTAACTGATATCGCAATAACTTGTCAAGTATGTGGTTATTAACTGTCGACTGTTTTCGATATATTCGCTTAGTCTCTTTTACACGACCGAATGCACGAATGGTTTGAGAGAGAGGAGAGATACAGTTTCATTATTTTGACAAAAATAAAACACAACGTAAAAAAGCGTTGTGTTTTATTTTCTTAGTAACAAACCATGTTATTGATATTTGAAAATGTTTTGTCACATCAATATGAAAAGGAAATATTCGTTACTCTACTTGTTTGAGAGAAAGCATGACTACCCGCATGTGAGTTGAAAGCTTTGCAAGACATGCATGTGTGACGTTTCATCACCTATAAAAACCGGGAAATAGAAAGCTCTGATATCGACCAAAGCTCATTTTTGTGCAGAGCGTGAGAGATAACATCAGCGCTTGCAAGATGAAGTGTTCCTGGGAAATGCAGGAAAGGTCTGATGGAAGCTCCACGGCATCCACATGCGTACTCTGTTCTGACGACCGAAGTGGAACTAAATATACCCAAGATAAGTCTGTAGCGAGTAAATTTACAGATACACCGCCTAAATCGGACTATACTAGCAAACAGTCGAAGTGCTCCACGAAAACTACTGACGCCAGCTGTAAATTCACTAAGACCGACATGACAGAAAATACTACTGGAAAGTCTGATGTTACCAGTAAAAAAAATAAAACTGTATCCAAAAAGAGTGAATTCGTTTGCACTGACTACAGTGATACTGAAGAAGACGAAACTAACAGACTTATACAGTTAAGAAGCACAGATTACCTGGATATCGTCGAGGATGACCTCAAAATAGTTATAGCTTTACTCGGCTATCCGAAAACGAAAATGCACTTATGTCAAATGGAGATTTTTCAGCGCAGCCTCTCTGACGTCATTGATATGCAAATAAAAGCTGGTCTGTTGCAAAAAGTCCCGTCTTTTTTGGACTATTACCTTAATAGAGGCGCAATAATTTGCATATGTAACGATACGCACACGCGGGATTGGATATTGAGAATCTCACCGGGTCTTCAAGAAAGAATGTCCAATACTTTAGTTCTACTTACAACTAGAGTGAAAAGATATTGTCTAGCTATGTTAAAATTACCACAAAGCGCATGGCCGGCAACAGCGAATGACGTCTTTAAACTTTTGCAGTATTTTAATCCTACTTTAAAAACAGATTTATGGAAAATTTACTCTCAAAAGTTCTGTGATAACGTTGAGACTACGTCGTTTTTCATTGATAGTGTTTCAGGCGAAATTATACGCGGTCCGTCTTTCAAAAATGTAATAGACTATAATGTAACGCAGTTTGAGTTGACTGGCTACACAGAGCTATACTACGAAAGACAATTAGATAATTTGACTGAGAGCATTTGCAGTATAGCATCTCGGGTGAAACTTTTAGAAGAATTAAAATCTGGAGAACCCACACCACGCAACCAGTCTGACAGTAACTTAAAAGCTAATAGTACAGTTGATAATGATAATAAATGTGGGGCTCAGCAGATAGAGCGAGACACGAACGAAAATACCATCGAACAAACTGAAACTGCTGAAAGAGACAACGAAACAGCTGACGTTAAAGAACCAGAAACTTTTCTGCAAGATAAAGAACAAACTGACGCTAAAAATTCTGATAAAAACTTAACTGATATTTGGACTGATGATACGATTAACAACCGCGAAACTAAGAAATTGGATGATGTAATTCCACAAGTGGAATCGGAAGATGCTAACTTGGCTGCCACTTCAAGTGTCACGTCGGAAAACGAGTCTATAATAACAAGCAACGACACGACTCTGTATGGCAGTAATTTGACCATAGACAGCAATAGAGGGGTCGCTTACCATAGACGCACAAACTACTTAGATGTAGAAAACGAATTGAAAGTCGCTATAACGCTTGAAGATTACCCTCAGAATAAGTTGGAAGGTACCCACATTAGGCGATTAAAGCATTTGTTCAAGGAGTACTTACATAAAGATGTCAAAAGTCTACGCTTCGTGAACATGATCGTTCCTCAATTCCAAGACGTATACCTGTCAAACGGGGCTGTCATATACATTTGTGATTGTTTGGAGACTAAGGACTATCTCACGGAGATTTTACCTAAGTTCATTGATTCTACAGGACTGAAGTTAATATTTACAGATGTTAAGAGCTTAGTGAGGTATACAAGAGTGGTTATGCGCTTGTCTAAAGAAAAAGCGCATGTAGAATCCATGGAAGTACTGAAGAAATTACAAAGCGAGTATCCAAACTTAAAGCCCGATTGCTGGAAGTATTATTCAGACGTCGCCGGCAAGTTAAAGAGACAGTTCGGCGTTGATCCAACATCTTTAGAAGTTATTAAGAGTCCAGATTTTAAACCTATTTACGAAGGAGAGACCTTAGTCTTCAGAATAATCAATAGACAAAAACGAGAAGTGTCTTTCCCCGAACCGAAAGATAGAGACGAACACAACGATACAAAAGAGCTCAGAGATATGGTTTCTAAAAATATGTACGCGGCCGTAGAACCTGAGATTAGGAAGGCGCCGTTGAATAAGCTAAGGACGAATCATTACTCTGATTTAATTTCCGACGATCTTAAACTATATGTGGGTCCGAAAAACTATCCTGAATGTAAAATCGACGATTGCCTGTTCCATTCAATCAAACGTGCCTTCGAAAATGTCGTTTGCACTTCTCTCAAAAAGCGAGAAATTACTGAAAGTAGCATACCGAAGTTTCACGATATGTATTTATTTGATGGCGTTATTTTTGTCATATGTCAAAATATGCAATCGAGGCAATGGATAAGTAAAGCTTTGATAACGTTGAATTCAACATTGGATATTCAGTTAACATCTACGGAGTTCAGAGGAGCTGTTGGTATAGTTAGTATGACTGTTAAAACTGACAAGAGTCCAGATGAAATTATAACAATATTGCAAAAACAAAATCCGAGATTACGCACGAAATTTTGGAGAAGAATTAAAACGGAAAAAAATAAAAGTAATATTGATATAGTTCTGCAGATCGATAAGCTATCGGCAGAAGTGATTTCTAGCAAGAGTTTTAATAAATTCATTGGTCCCAATGCCGTACAATTCAAGTTGGGACATCTGCAATCCCTGATACATCCCAAGTTAAATCTGGAACAGTTAACAAAGAAAGCGCATATCAAAAAGCGTAAGGAAACAAACACAAGACATCCTGTATCAATGCACATTCCTAAAGATATTACGTTTGAAAAACTGAAGTGTAACTTAAAAAGCAAGTATCCAGGGTTGAAACTTGACGAATGGGACATATTGGCTATAAACGAGAAACTGTATCACAAAATATACGAGTTGGAAATAGATGGCGAGTCGGCGAAGGTAATCGCCGATGAAGGATATAAACTCACTTCGAAGGACAAAGAGATTTACTTTTACAATAACTTGGAGTGCCGTGTGCGACCAGAGTCACAAAGTAGCCTGAGAAACGAATCTATGTTCCTAATAAAGAGCAACGAAGAATACATCAAAATGACTCTTACAATTCCCTCTGTACTATTGCTAAATGACAGCGACGATTTGAACATAATTTTCGAGTTACTAGAAGATGCAAACCCTGGAATAAACACAAAGTTGTGGCAATTCGTGACAGAGGAGTGTCGGAATAAGGATACATTTTCGCTTTTAGTGGATAAACAGTCCGCTTTTGTGATAAAAAGTAAGAAATTTGACCCAAAAATTGCTGGGGAAACTTTGAAATTCTATTTTTAGTGTGTAGTCAGAATGATGGGACAAGTTAATAGAGGTCTTAACGATTGATAAATGAACGATTCCGTTTCACGGTGAAATAAATAAACAATTCTTGGATCGTTTTTAGTTTAGATTTAGATGGTTCGATATTATCCTCTATGCAGCAGCATAAGCACTGGGAATTCTAAGAACTATACTCGTCTATTTGTCCAGACCCTGGCATCTTGAGGAGCTTAGTTTCCAAAGCCCCAGTCTACAAGTAAATGACTGTCTCGGATTAAGTCGTGTTTGTAGTTTTATCGCATGATTAATTGTAAAGATCATTTAAAATATATATACTAATAATATAATAAAGAGAGAGTGCGAATTTTGTGAGTTTGTGTGTATGTGCAGTGTAATCTCCGGAACCACTGCACCTATAATATTTAAAAAATTCTTTCACCATTTTAAAGGTACAGTATTCGAGATGGACATAGGCTATATATTATGTGCAAAAAATTTGCATGCAAGACATGCAACGCACAGCCAGTATTTTATATATTTACGTTTTACCAGCGAAATTAAAAAAAATACATATTTCGTAATACCATAGAATGTAATCAATCAAGTAAACACAGCATGCATGAAGTAATTAAATAAAAAATAAGCTAATAACATTAAAACATGCATTTTAATGAGCCCCCGCACTCCGGGCATACACCTTTCTTGACTAAAAACCGAAAAAAAAGCCATTACCTTTCCGTACTATGTTAGCCTGCATTTCCCCTACAATTATTCCCTGTATAACTTGTCCCAGCGTTTTGTCCTTTGTATTGTGACATCATACATGTAATGCTACAGTTGTGTTATAAGCTAGAATCGCGACTCTCCTGTGGACAGTTTCCTATATAGAAGCCACAGACTTTTATAAATCTAATAACCAGTTGTATTTTTTTTTTAAAAGTGTAATGTTTAAGCATTTGCAAACCGAACGCTCGTGAGAATGTGAACAACCGGTGCTTCGCCTCTAGCTTGTTTGCTGCACGATTCATCTCATATCTGATTAAACTCTCTCATCGTCTCTTGCTCTAACTGAAATGTCATTTTTAATTGGAGCCAATTATTTTGATTTGCATTTAAAGAGGCAACAATTATGATTTTTGTAGCAACCTATAGCTGCCTCACTGTTCAGCTCCTATAGCTGAACAGCCGCCACGCGTTCCCGTGCGGCACACAATACAATAGGGGCCGTTCAAGTATTACATAAGCATCTGGGTGTTTGCTTATTTTTGATAACATGGGGTTCGGGGGGGGGGGGGGTTTGAATGGCAATTACGTCAGCAATATTTATTTATTTACTTTCGTATTTTTTTGGCAAAATTTAGTAGATTCTGATTAAATGAGAAACCTGAACAGATTTTGTAAAAATTATACCAACGCTTACGTTAGCATGGTGGGGGGGGGGGGGATGAGTAAGAGCTTCGCTTGCTTTCGCTTGTAAATTAATAAAAAAAAATCACAAAATAGTTTGTATTCACTCGAGAGTTCGGTTCGGTAGATTCCTCAATTACACTTGATCAAAAAGATCATTCATCTCATTGCCTTAAATACCGCCTAAGTACTTAATCGCTATCCCCACCTATTGAATATTCCACCGAAACTCATGCACCACAGAAATGTATAAAATACATTTTACACATCACAATAATGTAATGTATGTTAATTCGGGAGGGTCCTCAAACATCACTGGAATAATTAATTTGTAGATTATTTACATTAGTATTTTTTAAAAGTGTTAATTTTAATTTTTGTACGGCGTTGTGTTTCTATTGTGAATTTTATTTCTTGTGTGCTGTAATAATATTATGTTAATTTTGTTTGTTTCTAATCCAGGTTCATTGGTTGCTTGGTTAATGAAATAAAAAATAAATGTCATTACGCTGTTTTGAAATAACATTAGTGGCTAACATGATTATTTCCTCTTTGGATCAAAACGCGATATTTTAAGTTTGTAGTTGACAGTTTACTGGCGTTACAATCATGAACTAAAAGAAACGGCAAACTTGAAACGGAACTTGGCAATGAAAATATTGATTGGGCGGCAAACTTGAAATTTCCGCGAATCAGGATTCCGTTGACTTTGTGATGACATTCCAACTGATTGGAAATGATTTATTTCAGTCATTTTGAAAAATAATTTTATTGATTATGATTTCCTGCTCACTTGCATGTTTTATTGCTGCTCGTGAGGATATAATATTAATGGCGTACACAATTATAGGACAGTTTGCTTAAACGCCACGTGTCAGGGGGAGAGTGCACGCCAACAGCCGCTGGCTGCGCTGAACTGGCCAAGTTACCCCTCTCTCACAGAAGACTGCCTTGAAATTACTGCATTTCCCACTGTATCTTATTACCCTAATGTACATACGTGTTTCGTAGCGAGTGAGATGTGCCAGAGCCCATTCTCATCCTTTCCCTCCCCATTTTCTCAACCCTTTCTCCAAATCCACTCTTATATCTCCAAAGGTAGGCAGCGCATCAGCCGCGTGCCAACGTTTGTCATTTTGGAGTAGTGTTGGCATGTATCGCGGATGTCTATGGGCGACAGTATCCACTTACCATCAGGTGGACTGTATGCTCGTCTGCCGCCTACGTCCATAAAAAAAGAACACTCGGCAGGTAGTGAGCGCTTTCTCAGCTCAATTAGCCCCCTCATTCGCATAGTGTATAGGTTAATGAGCCCGCTAAATGACATAAAAAATGATCCTGCTAAAATGACTCATTGGAACAGATAAAAGACTGCAAAATTAGCTAATATGATAAATTATATTTCACACGCACACTGCTAATTTTTTATAGACTACCTTTGAACGCCCAGTTAGCTGCTCCCTTGCAAAACGTATTGGTCAATGAGTTTTTTTAAATAACCTCCATGGAGCCATGAAAGCCGACGGACGGATCGGGACGGTGACGGGCTACATGGGCATCGGCGGGACGGCTCGCTCCCGGTCTTGATACGCACGTCGCGCCCATGCCATGCCATGTTTGACGGCGACCTAACCCGTAACAAAATACTTTGCCCTCGTGATGTTAATTTGCAGCTAACAGTTTGGCTAATGTTTCGCTTAATCATAAATTAATATGAGGATATTGTTAATTTTATACTCACTACGCAAACTGTATACAGTGCGTACTCAAATGAGTTAGCCACATACTCGCAGAGCAAGGTCAACAAGTCTGCTAAATGACTTACAGGTGAACCACTGTCTGAAACCAACTGTTATTAGTCTGCCGAATGGCTCACAGAGTAAGCCATTGATTCTATTTATTTTTTTATTTAATAATAATTTATTGTACACATAATATGAAACAAATAAAAAGTAAGAAAAGGAAGAGATACAAGGCAAGCTTATCTCCCGCGGAGATCTCTTCCAGCAGACCTGGGAATATGACTGTATATATCTTTTAGACTCCATGAATACAATTCAACACTCGACACCACACAAACCAGAATATTATACCAGTAGGTACAATGTCGGTTTTACTGGCAATAATGTAGACCCATTAAACCATTGCAATTGATGAAATCCCTTTGAGCAGAATTAATATAGAACACGAGATTAATAAAAAAACATATGCTTTCTTGCCACAAAAAACAAAGACCTCTTTAAACACTGGTGTAAACAGGTTCTCGGCCAGTCAGATTGCTTATACGCTTCTTAAAACACTGTTTAAAGCATTTAGTGACGGGAAGGTTGTTTTGTCTATTTTTATATCTGAATATTAAGGAACACCATCCTAAGTCGCGTGCAGATGATGTTACATCAGAGCCAATTAAAATATTAATTGGCTCGGTATTATGGACTTATTTCTACCTTTAAACAGATCGTAATAATCGTATCATATTTTTAAGTAGATCGTGAAATCTTATTATACTTTTAAATAGGTCATAGAAATCTTATTTCAACCACATAAAAAGGGGTTTTTTTTCGTAAAAAAATGGCTTGGATTGTATGCCTCTTGTATATAAATTACTTCGTTAATCTCACATAATAATAAAATAACACTGTTCAAGGCTACTGGATTGCAATAAGGGTTTGACTACATTTTAATTTCCTGAAAACGCATAGAATCTGTAACCAGAACTAATCAGTAACTAATATTTGACTACTGAACACTAAACATAGCACCACGAACTCAAATTCGCATAATTGTTGATTTCAAATTCCTTTTATTCATTTTTTGATTACACTACACGAACTTTACAATAGACATACATACATTACAATAAATATAAACATAATACAAAACGCAAAACGACGCAGCTAACACTACCCGCGCTGCAGCGCGAGCCATCCCGCGTTTGCGTCGTGTGCGGCATCAAGGCCGACACATTCTGCGGTCGTTGCGGCGTCACGCCTTACTGCGGCCAGGGCTGCCAGAGGAGAGACTGGAGTGATCGGCACAGCGCTGTGTGCCACAATCTTGCTCGGTAAGTTAGATTCTTTAATTGTCTATCCACACACATCTGTGCTATGACCGCGGACCCTGGCTGGAGTCTCCACTCATACAAGGGTGCCTTTCAGCGTTCAGTGCTGTAGCGATATTCTACTGGACGCGTATTCAGTAAGGCTCCCAAGGAGAGACGAGATGAGTACGCTTTTATAAGCACCTAAAACAACTGAAATATCGTACACAGTATGCTCCCTCGAGGCAACGAATTGGAGACGCCTTTTCAACCACCCCATAATTATTCATTAAAAAAAAAAAACGTATTTAATATAGACTGTCCCAGATTGAGTGCCGGATTTTTTTGTTTGGCAACTCCGGTTTGTTTCTAGACGTCACATATGACAGTTGCAGTATGAATTTTAGAGCAGTATGAAGTGGACCATCGTTTTGGCGAAAAAATCATCTTTAGTGACGAGGCCCATTTCCACCTTGACGGATACGTCAACATGCAAAATTATCGTATCAGGGGCTTGGAGAATCCTCATGAGATTCATGAAAAACGGATGCATCCACAAAGAGCTACAGTTTGGTTCGGCGCGATCATAGGGCAATTTTTTAGGTATCGGTATTTAGGTAGGCATAGAGAGGTATCGGAGTTTTTTTTGTCACCAATTGGAAGATATAGACCTCGATCAACCGTGGTTCCAACAGCACGGTGCCACACGTCTCACACCCGGAGAAAGAATGACTTAATTTTTTTCTAAATTAAATCCAGCGCTCAATCTGGGACACCTTTACCCACTAAAGGGTGACGAATCAGGTACCTACGGTTTTTCAAAGCATAAGGGAAAATAAGACCGCATTACACAATCCCTATTTAAAATTATAAGAAAATTGTTTGCTTTGTCCATGGATAAAACCCTTGACCCTACGCCCTTGCCTGCCGTCACGCCTTATTACAGTAGACTAGGCGGATCGACTTAGTGTTGTGCTCCATAAAGCTTGAATAGTTACTTTAATATTGTCACTAACTTGTTTATTGTAACACAAATGATAATAATTTTAATCGGTCATTTTGCAGCTTACCCAGAGGAAGCATAGTGCAACCTGACGGATCCACGAAGTTTGAGGAAGTGTAAGTTTAAATTTTTTCATTGTTTCCGACATCTTGTCCTCACATTGCATTTTCAAAACTACTTGCCCGATTCTGATAATAATTTTCGGAATAATCCGAGTGTGAACGCCAAAAACAGGTTTCCTGTTATCAGTTAGTTGGTGTAGGGCGTCCCATCTCTAACATCGTCACTGAGGTGGGCACGATCACGTTGCACGATCACGTTTAATTCACTGAACCAGTTATAAACAGTGGCACTGGATGGGGCTTCATCACTGACTGCGTAACTTAAGTCCTTCATAACTTTGTTTCTGGTTTACACCGCAACGAAAGTTATAAAAAATCATTGTACGAAAATGTTCTCTTGTTAAATTAATTTTTTCGCAAAAACTTAATGTTCTATTGTCGCCAAAAATACAAAAATAAATGAAAGCTTTAAAAATGTAATGGCATTGGACAAGCAAAGAGTTCCATTTTCAAAATTCCAATTTGTTTTTTTTCTGTCGTACTGTACTATACAGTAGCCAGTTCTAAGAACTTTTAGTTTGACCTTTCGTATGATTAATGTCTTGCAACACCCTGCTAGGTCACAGCAAATGTTACATTATATGTATCTATTGTATTACAATAATCGTCCACTCGTTTCATCACAGCGATATGTATCCAAGGAAATCCCCTATCGAATAGTAGCATTTTTTAATTAGAATATTTTTTTAATATATTTTCAAAATGCACTCTTTTTCTTCGGACTTAATACCTTCTGGTATTTTGTTAAAAATTAGTGTGACTCCATCACCTTCCGGCCGAGTATTCCCACCTATGGCACCTATGGCCAGCCCACTCCGCTGGCCGCACTCGCTCACCAACCAAAAAGGGAGCGATCTCAATAATACCGATAGGAGGAAGGTAAGAATTTATTTATAATTAATATGTATTTGAATTATTTAATTAACCTTAATTTTACATTTCAAAACAATAGAATTGTGCTTAAATAACTAAACATGTAAACTATAAGAACTAAACAATAAATTACAATAAAATATACTTATATTTTATTGTAATTTATTGTTTAGTTCGTTGGCACCCGTCCCAGAAGAACCCTCTGTTATAGATGCCTTCCACCACGTAAATAACATAAAACTTAATAAAAATATGCTGTTGTGGCAATATTTATAATACATAATAATAATAATTCTTTATTTCAAGTATCGAGACGCATTACAAAACAGCAAAAATTCAAAACATGCATAAATGCAATTATAACAACAACAACAATAACAACATGCAATAACAACATGCAATAACAACGAAATACATCAAAGGATTTATTGTTTTACATAAAAACGTAAGATGAACAATTCCACTGATGGTAAATGGTTATTGTCGCATATTGACAATTGTGGTGCATGGCGACATCAGAGGTACATGCTGGCATCGGTGGTATATGCCGACATTAATTAAATACGATTGCTTATATTGGCCATACTTACACCCACGGTATTTATCGACATCGGTGGTACAATCCGCCATCTGAAAGAAACAAAGAAAATTTATTTACTCGTTATCATATCACAATTACTTATATATACAGTGATACATTGAATACAGATATAAAATACCTAAATATATTGTGTGGCGACAACAAAGTGGAACTGGCTCAGCAAACGCTGCAGATAATCCACAGCACTGATATTCTGCCACCACCTATATACATACAGTACCCTACATCGATGGTACGTGACAACATCAGTGGCACATCCTGATAATTGTGGTACATGCAGCCATCAATAGTACATTTCAATATCGATCAATAACAATGAACGTTGCTACATCTGCACATCTGATTATCTTTGACTGATTTAGAGTCGGAATTTAGGAATAAGAGTCCCAAAATGGATGGATGATAAGGCATAGTATATCATCTCATCCGATCCGTTCCCCTATCTCCTGTTGCAATCGCTAGGGGTTCTATTTCGGTCACAGTCCAACATCTGTGCTAAGTTTGTTTATATTTTCTAAAACTGATGACTTCTATTTATACATTGTATACCTTAATTTGACCAAATTTAATGCGATCCATGCATAGAAAAATGTATCTAATAAGGATAATTAGTTAGATACAAAAGAAATAATTTTTGTCTCTAATTACAACAGATGACTGCCAGGTGTATTATTTTGTATTTTCACAATTTGAAACAAATTTGAAACCAGAACATTAATTTTGTATATTATTATTATTATTTAAATAATTAAAGAAAAACTTACGTTTTCAATGTATCAATAATTTTACAGAAATTGTCTCCGAACAACGACAATGACTTCATGAACAATCAGAACAATTTCAAAGAGAGTTCAAAGTGCAAACCGTTGAATAGAAACAACAAAAAACAGGCCAACTGCGGTAACAACAGAAAACAGGGCAATCAGAAGCCGCTCAAGCAGGAGGTAGATGAAGATGACGAAGATTGGGGTAATGTTGGTAAGTTGATAAATCTGTAAAGTATTTATTTATTAATGGCTTATCTACTAAATGCATACAGGACATTGGTAGAACATTCACAGCATATCCTTTTATATGCATTTAAATGTCAATATTCTCATAACAGACGCTTGTACAAATAAAAGGATATCTCATGAATTAAACACCACATCTTGTCTTAAAAAGAAATAAATATTACATCACAGACTGTATCATATAATCTAATGAAAAAATTATAAAGTTACAACAAAAGAAATCAACTTACGGGAAATATGTACGAGGGGAGGTCCAAAAGTTTCCAGCCTGATAAAGAGGTCTATTTGAACACACTTTTCGGATAGTTTAATTAGCATTTGCATCCTATTATAAAAATAGTCCAGAAGTGTCTTCAATAAGGGGCGATAACCGCAGCGGTCACTTCATCATCAGTGGAAGATTTTCCACCCCTTAAGTCCGCCTCGACTTTTGAGAACAAATAGTAACCAATCGTGTCAGTGTACTATGCTGGACATGGACCTCCTCTACCCACTGTCTTGTGCATTACGGATGTATGGCCCTTAAACCCCACACTGCCCAAGCGAGTTCACGAGTCCACTCTTTTAGAGGTGGTGTAGTTTCTCAAGGTTTGTTATAGCGGCTTTGGTATCCTTTAGTTTACAACAGTAACCTCAACTCGTTTACGAACCAAATAGTCCGTCGCTCGGTTGTATTGGGTAGTTCCGAATATTCTTATTCGTTTTGACTAATTTTTAACTAGCCATTTTATAAATAAAATTTCTAATACTAATTGAATAGTCAAAGTCCAGCGTAACTAGTCGGGAAAAGAGGCTTTCTGTAAAATGAGAAAATAATCAAAAGTTTATTTGGAATCTAACTTTTCTTTTGCAGCACCATCTACCCTCAAAGACCCAAAACCGTATTCCTCGGAATCAATTATAACTGGTGTACATGAACCGACTCAAAAACACATACCGATAGCAAAAGAGGATAACTCAAAATCTCTGTTTAAACAGAATACAACCCCAAAAATGCAGGTTAAAGAGAATACAACATCACCTGTGGAAGAAAAAACACATAAGTCTAAGTTAATGCCTGGAAGTCTAGCTGATGTGATGCCAGTATCCCGTTCACAACCTAAGTTGGTACCTAACAGGTGAGTTAGTTTTGTATATTTGTGCGTTACAATCGGGTTTCGTAACAAAATATGCACTTCTTAAAATGGCATATTCTCAAAATGCCATCAAACCCTTTGTAATTTAAAAATTATTATATACTAGCGACCCGCCCTCGCTTCGGTTTATAAGTTTTCTTTTTTCAAAATTTCAAAATAAAATATAGCCTATATTAGACACGGATAGTGTAGCTTCCTATTTGTGAAAGAATTTTTGAAATCGGTTTTTTGAATTTTTTTTGAAATTGTGTGTTTGTTTGTTTTACAACAAACAAACACACAATTTTACTTCTTTATTATATAATATTAGTATGAATTTTGTCGCTTGGATCAGTTATGCAGAAAGGTATCCAAATTGGATATTAGTTTTAAAGTATTTATTTACCCAGGAAGAATTATTTTACAAGGCGCTTGGACTAATACTAAAATATCGTGTGAAATATAAGTAAATTTATATATTATAATATTTAGAAATCCTTAAAGGCTTGTAGTTTACGTTAAATTTAGTCGAATAGCGTAAATAAACAAAAATATTTTGCCCCTTGGACGAGTAATGTATCCATTAATTGTATCCATTTAATGTTCTAATATTATGTATATTTAAGTATAATATTATTTGTTTTACGGCGCTCATTTGGTGCCAGCGCAATCATCGTGTTTCTTTTTTCTTTCTTTCCTTTTTTTACTGTTTCATTCAACCTTGACATTGGCAGAATCATCGATGGGGCCATATTAAGTAATTGAAATTGGATTGGACTTATTTATTTACAAGCGGTGCCAGCGACTTCACGTGAACTTGTGATTGCCTTGCGAACATCATAATTAATGTGGATAAAAAGTAAATGTTATATAATTATTTAAACTTTCACATTTTGTACACATTTATATTCTAAATCGGGTCTGTACGCGTACAATAAACGTATTGGTTTACCTTTTATTCCTTTATTATTCGCGTTCAAACCAGATTTAGAATATAAAATTCGTATGTTTGAACTACTCTGAACGCTCAAAAAATAAAAACGCAAAAACCGCAAAAACGGAAAAAATCCTGAATCATTTTCATACATTTTGTATAAATCATCGCACACTTGAGGGCGGGCCGCACCGCGCCGCAGCGCACTAACATCCGGTAGTGCTCGGATCGCTCGCCACCCATATTTACGCGGCGGTGTCATACGCTGCGACGTGGTCCGCCTCCATGGGCTTTGAACGGGTCCAGTTAACGGATGTAATTCGCAAGTTATTCACCGTGCGACGACCTAAAGAATTGTATGTATACAGCTGACTTAAATTATTGCGATGAATTGCATCCTGCTGGGTCTGTAATGTGCGTTGGCGCAGTTTTACAGTGCCACGCGCTCCAGCGCCACGCGCTCCAGCGCCACGTGGCTGTAATGTGTATATTTTATCCAGATAAATTATAATGTTCCCACGGCAATCACAAGTTCACGCGAACATAGTCGCTAGCACTGTTGGTTGCTATATTTTAATTGCAAAGAAAACTTGACACTGGCAGAATGAGCTAATTGCACTATTGTCATATATGAAAAGAAATAAAATCTTTTTTCTTCCCAGCTGCCTCATAGAAACCATGTCCATCGGAGACACATGTATCCTGTCAGTGGATACACCCTCTTCAGAATGTCGAGTGGATGGTCCCGGGTTTGTTTGCCTGTCCATGAACAAAGCCTACGAACTGACCTATCAGACCCTCTGCGAAGACTACTTACTTGATTGTGAAGTTGAAACTGAAGCTTATATGTGAGTATTCTAAAATAATAATGTTATTGTCCCCGGGTTTGTCTGCCTCTGCCTTGGGGTTATTTAGTAGCTTTTTCGTATCGTAACGCCGACGAACTGGCAAAGAGTGGGTCTGAAGGAGATCCCATTGGTCCCGAGTCTACATGTGGGATATCAAAAGCAACACTTCAGTCCACACTAAAAACGTGGGCAATAAACCACAGTGAATTTACATGGAAAAACATTCCAGGTTTGAAGCATGCAAAGGAGCTATTAATGGCTATTCGCAAAATTCGCCGCTGAGGTCCTGTCTTTAAGCAAAAATCAAGTCAGGATTCTCACAAGGACCCTAACAGATTAATGCAGACTGAGACAAAAAAAAAAGACTTCCAGAGACATCAGTCTGCAGATTTTGTCATGGAGAAGAATTGGAAATTCCAATTCACATACTTTGTTGTTCAGTTCATGAAACATGTGGATCTTTGGAAGAATTGTATTTATATTATAGTTTTTGAGGGGGAGAGTGCACGCTGCAATCCAATAGCCGCTGGGCGCCCTCGACTGGCCACGTTACCCCCTCTCTCACAGAAGACTACTTTGAAATGTACTGCATTTCCCACTTTATTTCATTTCCCTAATGTACGTACGTGTTTCGGTAGTGAGTGAGAGGTGCCAGAGCCCATTCCCATGCTCTCCCTCCCCATTTTTCCAACCTTATCTCCAAAGAAGATAGGCAGCGCATCCACGGGCGTGCCAACATTTGTCATTTTGGACTAATATTGTGGCATGTATCGCGGATGTCTATGGGCGACAGTATCCACTTACCATCAGGTGGACCGTATGCTCGTCCGCCGCCTTCATCCATAAAAAAAAGTTACCCTATTATACTCCATCGTAAAATTGGTGCCTATAAACGAGCATTCTCCTTTCGCTCTTGGACTAGTTTACTCGTACATAATTGTATGCAAATGATGGCTGGAAGAGATCGCTTTAGTGAAATGGCCCAGCTTTTGTATAATAAAACTTTTGTGTCGCTTTTACTGAATTCTTTGTTTAATAAAGTGTAATTATTAACTTTTAACACCTTTGGTACAGTCCAATCCCCGGCGAACCATTCTCGTACTTCAACAAGGAGGACAGCGGATGGTACCGCGCTCGCTGCCTCACTCCCTCTCAAGCGGCCTTATTGGACTCCAGCAAATTGGTGCCACTAACTGATAGTGATAAGTGTCGCAAACTGACGGACAAGTACAGCGCCGCTCCGGAGTTCTGTTGTCTGCTGAGGGCGGATGTCAAGGTGAGTGGTACACACGGTCACAGGTACCACCGAGTGTTGGCGACACGTACCACCCACTGCCTCACAAGTATATAGCCGCTCCGCAGTTCTGTGGTCTGACTGTCTGTTGGAGGCCGATCCGATATCAAGGTGGGGTGTAGTCTGTCTGGTGTAGTTGTCAATGATTGGCAACTTTCATCAAATCGTTGCCACGACAAAACGAGTGTACGTACGATTACCGAACAACTAATTTTGGTACTGTTTTTCTATTTTTTTTTCAAATGACATTGGCGTAAAACTCGGATGTACGCCAATACACGGCAACGTCACTTGAAGTGATAGAAGGACATCTTTCAATATGAATTATACATAGATATTTTTTTTTTATGACATCGAAAACTGCCGAGTAATTTGTAACAGTAGTAACCTTATACAAAGAGTATGCGGCCACTATAGTAACTCATCGTGTGAACGTTCTTTCCTTATTTCAAAATTTCCAGAATTTTGAAAACATACCTCGTATACCGACACCGAATCACCGAAATAAGGCCAAAACGTAAAATATGCACTTAGTCTGGCTATAAATACAGTTACAATAAAAAAAAAAAACATTTGAATTTGGAATCGGTGATTTTCTATTTCTATTTTACTCGTACTCGGCGCACTACATTTGCTTATGAGGCGTCGCAATTTTTTTTTCGGAATAGCTAAATTCTTGTGGCCTTAAGCCCTATCAAGTCTCACCGGACATGTATAGTTTAGGGCGAGCGCAGAAGGCGCTCAGCTAGGAGTAAAGAGTGTGTACAGCAACGAGCCTAAGGGCTCCCCGGCGGAAGGACCTCTGCATAGAGCGTTGCTTTGGGAGGGTACCGCGGGATCGCGACTCGGTGAGAATGAGGCGACCCGATTAACCTATGAGTTTTATTACGTTGAATGAGACAGCCAACCTCTCACTCTCTCATATGTATTTACCAATTCTTCTCTGATTAGCTGATATGTCTATTTACCTAGCTGTAGACCAACAAATTGTATATTAATGTACAATGAAATCTTATATCCATTCTTCAGTGTCTCCAGACGCAAGTTTTGTTTAAGATACATCTCAAACACAGTTCTACAGTATCGCCGAAATGTTACTAATACCTTTTCTTAGGAGGGCATATAATGCTCTGTTTCAGTTAAAATCACACTACTGAAGAGTCAAGTTTTGTATTTGATATTACAGATGGGAGTGAGCTTAAAATGCACATTGGTTTCAAAATCATCAAACGGATATACGGTCTCGTTGGAGGATATTGATACGGGTGCAAAAATTGGAGAGGGACAGATTTCAAGATGGCTGCCAAAAGTGGACTATCCTGTACCTTCTGGGACTACAACGCCTACTAGGATGGGTAAGCGAATTGGATTTATTATTATTGGCTTGTGTTTAAACGAGCGGTAAAAAGATACTAAACGGACGGCAAATCATTATCAGCAAAACAAACCACTTTTCATTTATTATAATTCCCAGAATGGTCGAACTTCCAAGTGAATACCTATGTCGAGTTTACATAATTACTTTTCTTTTTTTTTTATTGTAAATTAGGTGGCAAACGAGCATACAGTTCACCTGGTGGTAAGTGGATACTTTCGCCCATAGACATCCACAATACATGCCAACATTAGTCCAAAATGACAAACTTTGGCACGCCCCCGGATACGCTGCCTACCTTTGTTGATGAAAGAATGAATTTGGATAAAGGATTGGGGACGTGGGAAGGGATAGGATGGGAATGGGCTCTGGCATACTTCACTCACTACCGAAACACGTACTGTCCCGGAACGAGTTGAATGCGTGCGGAAGGAATGTGACCATTTTTTTGTCACTTGTTTTTAGTGTTGTACTACAATGATCTTACTGAAAGATCGATATCGGTTTTAGTCGATATTTTTAATTTAAATGTCATGGTCAAAAGTAAAACACACAAATAATTATAAAAAACATGACTTATTTTTTACCATTTTTATTTACTTTCATTATTTATTATTTATCACACATTAGGCAATACAGTAAGTAGGTATACATATTTTTTAGTTTTAAACACATATTTAATGTTTAGTTTTGAGAAATAAAGTTACTGAAAAAAAACAAACAAAGAAAAAAATACGAAAATTACTAATTGAGATAAATATAAAAAATCGAATCACCGATCGTTTTTTTAAATAAGCTTGGTCACTCATTTTAACAAGTAAGTATGTATAGTAAAAATCTACCGAACACGTGTTATATCGATGACGCAAGAGAAACAATAGAAAGTGAGTAAGCGCATCACTTAACTAGCCGCCACAAGTGCGGCGAGGCGGCTGGGAGGGGGGTATGCTCGTGTCCCCACACCTCACACCGCGCGCGCATTTAGCTCATTCCGGGACTATACATACATTGGGGAATATGATAAATAGGGAAATGCAGTACATTTCAAGGTAGTATTCTGTGAGAGAGGCGTAACGAGGCCAGTCGAGTGCGCCCAGCGGCTGTTGGATTGCAGCGTGCGCTCTCCCCCTCATAAAATTATATAATATTTTTATAACTGGATAGACGAATATTTGTATCTTGGACGGTTAATTTATTGAGTTAATTTCTCATATAAATTTGGTATATGTGGCGCGAGCTTTGCATCTGTGTTGGGTGTCGAATTTTCCAATCCGATTGTCGAAATGGTTCTCACTGTACACTCGATAGTGTACTATCTCAACAGGACATGACCTTTGCATGAGCACAAAAGCAAAGCAAAGTACAGTGAACCGTTGATTTCACTGTACTTTATATTACATTGCCAATGTGCAGTGCCAGAACAAACCCCATCAATATTTATGGCACAACGATATGTATAATAAAAATGATTTCTGTGTATGATTAACATAAATATATATATTACTAAGAATGCAAGTAAAAGTTATATTAGTATCGTGTGGTGGTATAACTGGATCAATTTTAAGCGTCGTTTTCTTGGAAGCGTTGCCTCTGTGACAATTGATATTTCGTTTCGGTGGATTATATGGTTCGTCATATGTCAAGTCCGAAATATTAGAACGGCCCAATTATAGTACAATAATTGATATGTACCTATGTTATCTTAAAAAGTATTACCGTTTGTTTTCTCAAATGCAAATTCCCAAATAAATAAGCCTTTTAGGCATACGAATATTCGTACACAATAAGTAAAATTGCTTGCGAATAATGTGAATCGTTTCCGGTAAAAATGGCAAATTAAAATATCTGCATACCTGCATGCAGGTCGGGAGTACACTGGACCACCAAAACTGTAACCAGACCCCGTATTATATCGTATTCTTGTAAATATGAATAAATGGCAATAATTATCTTTCCAGCGCCAGTAATCCCAAAAGTGCCCCGTCCGGAGGTCGCGAACAATTCACGGGTGATGCTAACAGACGCTACGGAGTGTGAGCGCGTGTTCATACGTCCGTGCGACAACGCGGCGCAGGTGCGCTACGATTCTGTGCTGTTTGATGTGCTCATGTATGGGAAGAACGGTGAGTGTTAATCCAAAAAAAAAAATCATTGCAGATTATAATGTCCCACTGCATGGGACAGGTCTCTCGTTATATTCACCTGTCGAGGTCCAAAGACCTTTAGGGACTATCTCACCACCTCCTGATTCCTGGCAACATCTCTATCTATCGCGTTAAATCGGTTAATAGCGACTGCAGATGCGCTAAAGAACACCGAAATACTTTTAGCATTTCCTATAATTAAAACTGACACTATGGTGACTAGTGAAGCCCCGCAAATAGCAGCGAACGCGAGTTCTTTATTTAAAACTAGCGACAGCGACCCGCCCTCGCCTTATTTTTTTTCAAAATTTTAAATCAAAATATAGCCTATATTAGAGAGGGATAATGTAGCTTTCTATTTGTGAAAGAATTTTTGAAATCGGTTCAGTAGTTCCAGAGATTACCCCCAACATACAAACAAACACAATTTTACCTCTTTATTATATTAGTATAGATAAGTAATAAATACAAACGTTCCAGCTATGCCTCTAACGAGCCCTCCAGCAAAGGGCCAGGTGGTGGTAGCGAAGTTTACAGATGGTCACCACTACAGGGCGCTGGTCACTCGCACCAACGTCAAGCAGAACAAGTATCTCTTGGAATATATAGAATATGGTGAGTAGATTTTATTTCTACCTTCATTTTATTTTCACACTGTCTTGGTATTATGACGTGACACCCTCAGCGGAATAAACATATAACGCGGAAGTAATAACTTTCCAATACAGCGAAAACTTTTGGATAGCTCTTAATTGTTTTTCTTACGAGTTTCTGGCAGATTAAAATATTAAATATGCCACAATATCGCAGGCATGACACAACACACGCGCGCGCGCACACCACTCCCACGCTCTATGCTCATATATGACATGCACTGGGTAAACTTAGCACTTAAAAAAATATCAGTTGACCATTGTTGAATTTTTCAAGCATTTAGAGCAGTGGTCGTCAAACTGCGGCCCGCGGACGATATTTGTGCGGCCCGCGACAAACAATTTTAGTAGATAATATCAAAATATGATTTTGCACATGAAGTTAACTAAATAGAAGTACGCGGGTAGGAGGTATAAACTTCCTCCTGTTCTTTGTGTCCGTTAATTGTATGCTAGTTAGTTCATTTAGTTGGCAAATAAAGACTTCACATTGGTCACAGGTAGCAATTGCCATACAAAATCTATGGAGCAATCGCGTTTTGACAGCTCATAAAAATTATGTCAATTGATTGGTGGTGTCAACTAAACAATCCAAGAATGTGCGGCCCGCGGTGATACCTCACATTGTCCTATGTGGCCCTTGACCAGAAAAGTGTGACGACCACTGATTTAGAGACACCATTCCACGCGGCAGTGTTTTTGATCTTCGCTGAAATTGTAAGAAATCATCTAGCATAAAGCTTCCTTACCCGTTTGTGATCGTGTAAAATAATTTGGCCTTGACTCATACCAATATCCAATGGTGCCCGTATCTGCATGTGTCGTTCATGTCGTTCGTTTGTCTGCTTCAATCATGGTCCGCACAGTTTTGATGTCTTCCTCCGTCACTGCCGTCACTGAGATGGGTACGACCACGTTTTAATTCACTGAACCAGTTATAAACAGTGGCACAGGATGGGGTTTCATTACTCACTGCTAACTTGTCTTTCATAACTTTGTTTCTGGTTTAGACTGCAACAGTCATAAAAAATCATTGAACGAAAATGTTCTCGTGTTAAATTATTTCTTCCGCAAACACTTAAGTTTCAAATTGCCGTCAGAAATAAAAAACAAAGGACAGCTTTGAAAATTCGATTTTTAAAATTCGATTTTTTTTTTTCTATTTTATTGTACCGTAGCCAGTTCTAAGAACTTTTAGTTTGACCTATCGTATTATTGGATTATTTATATAGTAATGTACTTTGTAATTGGCCTATTAATTGGCAAATATTATACACATACAATCTTATTGTATACTAGCGACCCGCCCTCACTTCGCTTCGGTTTATTAAATTTAAAACAATCGGAATAAGATATTTTCCTGCGGTAAAATGGAGCCTATATTTTACGTTAGACCTCTAGCAATACATCGGTGAAAACTGCATTCAATTCCATGCAGCAGTTTTTGCGTGATGCGTGTACAAACATACAGACAGACATAATTTCTAAAAACTGTTGTTTTGGCTTCTGTTGCTCTAATAAAGACCCCCCCCCCCCCCTATATTAGTTTTCTTCAATATTTATAATGTTCAATATTTATATTGGCCTGTTACAATTTTATTATATGTATAGATAAAAAAAAAAAATCTTTGTCCCGTATACCTTCCTATACCAGTCATCCGATTGCGATGAAACTTTGGTGAGTTGTCGTGCGCACGCCCGCGAACGTTTCTGAATTAGTGCTTGAAGACCACGCGAACGAAGTCACGGGCAACAGCTAGTAATTTATATTATAAGCTGTGAACTATTTGTAAATAAATAAATAATCATTATTATTTTCTGTTATCACTTCCGTTTAGTGATATTCTAATGCTTATAGTCTTCTTTTTTAAAAATATTTGAATCTTACAAGACGACTAGATGATCATAATTTTCTCAAATTTGGTGATAAAATTATGAAAAAAAATTGAGGGTATTTTCAGTATGAACCTATTCATAATAATATTCAGTTAATCATATTATGAACCTTATTGTCAAGATTATAACGTTTATAATAATAAAAAATATATATAAATGACTGTAAACACAAATTTTTGTTACAGGAAACGTACACATAGCAAAACTAGAAGACCTCTACCCCTGTCCAGAGAAATTTGACTTAAAATCTTGTCCTGCCCTCGCTTCACAAGTGACACTCAAAGTCGACAACAGAATTGAGTTCACTGAATCGGCTTTACAATATATCGAGACTTTGAAGGAGAAGGAATTGTCTCTGGTAAATTTGACAAACTTGTATTTTGAGACTGTCAAATGATAGTACCATTAAATTACAATACAATAACATTAAAGTGGTATAAAGTAGCGTTACGTAGATATATATTGAATAAGTTGTTAATGAGCTGCAAATAGGTTTGTAAGGGACATAAAAGAGACTGTAAAGACACTTAAATCTCTATCTACCCTCGCTTCTAACGTGACACTCGAAGTTGCATCGGTATCGAGGTTAGTTGCGATTCAATATTCTCATTGATTCTCAATATTCAAAGCCTCAATAGGCTTTGAAGGATATAGATCTCTTACTGGTAATTCGCAAATAATTACAATCCTATTTGTAGCTATTACATCCTATTTGTACAAGCGGTTTGTAAACTCGACATTTATCCGTTTTCTGTGCCAACTGTAAAAATAAGTTTGGTCTACAAACTTATTCAACGGTTCATGGATAAATCGATGATTGATTTTAAAGTTGGTGCTCCTTAAGCCATCTGCAAAAAAATCTGGTGCAAATTACAAATTTATTTTCCTGTTCGTAAATAGGTCATTACATCGTCTTAGTTATACAATTATAAAAATAAGTTGGTTTTCTACTTTGCGGTTTGTGAACAAGTCCTAACATTGATTATGTTCGTTGCGCCAACTGTAATAATAAGTTGGCGCTACAAACCTATTTTGCGGTTCTTAAATTTTTGCTGTTAGTGTCTTCAAGCCACCTATTAAAGAAATGGACAGTGTACTGCAAATTGAATTTGTATGCTGTTACTAGACTTAAATTTGGCATTCTCTTCTCGTCCATAGACAATTCCATCTGGAGCTAAAACTGCGGCCAACGGCTGTGAGGTCTACCTCACAGTTGTGAAGAACAACGAATCCGTCAACAGGAAGTTAGAAGAGATGTGCACACCCGAGTGGAAGAAGATTGAGATGAGAGGTGGAGATGTTGTTGGTGAGTCGAAGAATAATTCGCTCATTTATTGCAATTTATAGAAAGACTGTGGCAAACGAGCATACAGTCCACCTGGTGGTATACGATACTGTCGCCCGTGGACACCCGCGGGTACATGCCAACATTAATCCAGAACCACAAACTTGACCACGCTCCCGGATGCGCCGCCTCGCCTACCTTTGGATATATAGGAATGGATTTGGTCAATCATAAGGATCAATTTTTTTAAAATAATATAGTATCTTAAATTATAGGAAAACCATAAAAGTTAACATTTTAATTACAAAACAATTCAAAGGAATACGGAAAGGATGGATGGGAATGGGATCGGGCATATCTCACTCACTACAGAAACACGTACATCACTTAAAAACACGATTTTTACACGAGAGCAATTTTTTTTGTGCAGCCTGCAGTGAAGGTATTTTATGGCACCTGTACTTTCAAAAATATATCAATTAAGGGTAATTTTTTTATTAGTAACTCATTTTTTTTTTTTAAATCAAAACAGTAAATAGGCGAATTGTTATATAACGTCTTACTGAAATAACACAGAACCAGAAATACGTCAACTAATTTTATATAAAATCGTTTTACAGAAAAATAATATTAATTTTAGGGAATCAATCAAAAGTTCCGAATATGTATAGTGTTTTTGCTCTATCTATAACTTTTGTAGTACTCATTACTCAGTACAGAATAGTGACCGCAACAGAACCGTTCATTAAATATTTAAAAAAGTGATTACAGTACGAACGATATATAGACACTAAAACATCATTTTTTGTGGAATTTTTACCCGTGTCTTAACCCGCATCACGAGAAGACTATCTTGACGGATTTTAATGAAACTTGGCACAGTTCAAACGTATGTGCCGGATCAACATCTAGCGTACTTTTTATCCAAATCCATTATAGAGTACCCATAGGGATCAGTCAAAAGTTCACGCGAACATTCGCGACAATTAAACATTCGTTTTCGATTTACAGGCGCTTTACCGATTTTAAATATAAGTCGTTTAACGGCACTACAAGACGTAGAATGTAACTGTGTACGCGTCCTCACAAACAGCGCCTTCTGCGCTCGCCCTAAACTAAACAAGTCCGGTGACTCTTGAAAGGCCACTAGGGCCACAAGAATTTAGTCTATCCGAAAAAGAAAAGAAAAAACTTATTAACCCTTCCTTGAATAAAACCCTATATTAACAGAAGAAATGGCATTGTTAATTTTCTTAAAATCATTATTATAAATTTTAATCCTTATTAAACTAACATTTTGTATTTTATTTCTGATCGGAAGTGCTTCATTTCATTCATGGTTACTTTCTATCGATACGTCACGCGCACCATCCTATATGAAAAATACTATAGATATATTATACGAGCACTCTAGGCCAGGCACCGTTAGTCCAATACTGTTTGTTCTATGTTCAGTAGCTCCCAAATAATTTAATTCATACTTGTTTTGAAAGAGGTACTTCATGGTCGTTCTTATTATGCAGTACTTACCACGTTCATGGACACTCTTTACACCAAGATTGCCGTTATGGTTTTCCATAAAAATTCACATTGCCATAGACCTAGTGATCTAATAAGATATAGAAATGGTCTATCCTAAGAGTACGAACAAGACATTGCGCCATGACACTAAGAATTATTTCTTTAGTTTTTGTATGCAGTCTCGACGTTCCTGACCGTACAGCCCTAAAATTGCTGTTTAAAGTTCTACGTCCATAGACTGCTGTCATTTTAATGAATTAAAATTTTACGACCTTAGACGGTAGGGTCCATGACCGTGTTAAGTTTCAAATTTGACTTTTTATGGACCCCTCTTCGTCTTGCCCTCATTACATACATACTACGTTATAACTATGACTAATATATATTGTACATTGATTTCCGGGAATCTCCTCACCAGTATATCTGGTGGATACACCCTCGGCAATCTACAGCTTCTCTAACCTACTGAACATATGTTTTTTAATGAAATTTTACATAGAGAAGTGTGGAAATCTTACCTCCTTAGGAAATTCATTCAAAACTCGGGCCACTCGGTACTCTCTGGTTCTTTTCCCAAAATAATTGCCTAATTTTTTTAACGACCAGGCCCATATTTTCTCTTTGCCTTGTCGCATGCGGGTAAGAGACAACTTCTTTAAACTCCTCACTGCCAAACTGCTCCACAACCAACAGATATTCTATCTTCAAATGCACTGGCATAATTTTAGGCCGGCTGTATACACTCGGCAAGAGCTCACCATTTTGACTCTGGCGCAAAAAACCGACACGCGACCGAGAGGTGGCGAGGGAGACGAGGCGAGAGCACCATGTACACCCTCGCTCTCGGCCTGTCTCGGGGTGCCACGCTGAGTGTGTACAGCCAGCATTACAGTAGTGGAATAGTAATTTATAATTTTGTTTACAGTTTTTTTAATACTAAATATCTCATAAATCTAATTTGTAATTGCTCAATTTGATCCAAGTACGTCTTGAAGGTGAGACCTTAGCTGCTTAAACCGTATGACAGTATAGTCAGCTAGCGCTTGGTATAAGTGCATACAAAGTGCCTCTCTTACTGCTTTTTCAAGATGCCACATTTTACCTAACACGGATCTTGTACACACTTCACTCCCATGCGAGTTCCACGACACACTGCAGTCTACTGTCGGTTAAGATACCCGTATTTGTTGTTTACTAAGTCACTGCATGCACAGTTACATCCAGAAACGTGCAAGCATAACTGGGCATGATTACGAATGCTTGCAATTCGTAATCGTGCTCAGTTATCTGAATACTTCTCCCATGAATATCATTATAAGGCGAGTGTATATGCATACCTTTTAATGTTTAAAATGATGCCGTTGTCATGCGGGCCACTTAATGACGTTATCTAGGTCCTCTTGGACTTTAATTTGAAGGACATCAATATTTTTCTCCGCATACGCCAAACATGTATCATCTGCATACATATACACTCGACCAGTTCCTGACCACATTACACATGTTGACGTGCACGCTGTCCCCAACCGGTCCGAACACGGACCCGGTGGGCACACCGTACATGACCTCCGCGCTTTCTCCTACTACTCCATCGATAGTAGTCCGCAGCACCCTTTTGTATAGGTACGCTCGGAGCCAGCTGTTGAGCGGCCCACGCACGCCACACTCGTCCATAGCCTGCAGGAGCTGGTCGTGCTCAAGGGTGTCAAAAGCTTTTTTGAAGTCGATAAACACCACCGGCATCTGCTTTCTCTCCTCAAGACTAGTTGACGTCATCAGTGAAGCGTGCGAGGGCAGTCGTTGTACTGCGCCTGCGCCTAAACCCATGTTTACATTGTATTTATCCAAAAATATATTTGTTTTACAATGAGTTTCTCTGTTATTTTATTTTTGACAAAATTACAATGATTTATATTATGATATGATGAAATTATTGATTGATTCCCACATTAAATACCAAAATGAGTGTAAAAGGATATGTATATAGCCGTTACAATTAGCGATTTTTTTTATATTCTGATCTAGATAGTAGGGTATTTCTTAACAATTACAGTGGGTACAACGAAAATTTGGACACTTGATTCCGATGAAATATAATTCTTAAGTTTTTACACAATTATAAACCACAATAAAGGATGACCGACAAAAATGTATGGATTTGGGTCCAACACACGAACAATCGTAAAATTAAAGACAATGTACTTTTTGTGATGTAACACAATCGCAACTTGGGGTGTTTCTTTTACTAAAAAAAACACCAAAAAAGATTTTAAGAAATAAAAGATAAGAATTGACTATTTTGTCTTTGAAAGATCTATGAAATAAAAGCTTCTAGACAGCGGAGAGTCCAATCCAACAGGGGTTGGGGAATTCAACTGGCCTCGTTACCCTCCCTCACAGAAGATTACATTGAAATGCACCGCATTTCCCACTTTGTCCTATTCACCAATGTACGTACGTGTTTCGATAATGAATGAAATATGCCAGAACCCATTGCCATCCCATCCTTTCTCATTTTCCCAACCCTTTCTCCAAATCCATTCCTATATCTCCAAAGGTAGGCAGCGCATCCGGATGCGTGCCAACGTTTGTCATTCTGGACTAGTGTTGGCATGTATCGCGGATATGACACAATATCCACTTACTACCAGGTGGACTCTATGTTCGCCTGACGCCTTCTTACTATAAAAAAAATGTTTGACACCTTTCCATAAAAAACAAAGTACATTTCTCCCGCAGAGAGCAGAGTGATAATGTTCCAAGAGCTGAAATACATCAGTATACCACCGAACGGTGGTGTACTGAGAGTCCTGAACGTGGACCCTCTACAAGAGGGGGCTGTTACTGGCACTCAAAGCCAACACCGTCAGGTCGACTACGTGTTGGATGTGTTACCGGAAAAGGTGAGATCATTTTTACATATAGGGATAACTGTGATTATATATTGTTAAAAGGAAAAATAACATGCACCGAGTCAATTTTGTAAGACATAAAATGATCTTAGTTTTATTCTCAATACAAAATAATACAATTTGAGACGTATAACGGCAAACCTGTGTATATCTAAAAATAAGTTGTATAGAGTTAGCTGAATCTATGATATTTTTAGGCATATCAATTGACAAACACTAACTGGAAACCACATATACCGATAAACTGCAATGAATTAGACAAGTTCATTTATGTGTTAAGCGGAATAGCAAACAGCAGAAGCAGCAGAGTTGCAGCATATCACGGATATGTTGCTCCAATGCTAAGGTATGCTCTCATCCCCGCGGCAAACTCCGTAGATTTCGATAGAGCATTTAAAGCGCAAAAAAACATGTATTACGAGCCGCGTGTAATGCCCGCGAATTGTAGACCATTGTTCCATGGCTGTATATATACTGGATATGTGTGTATTTACCATACTATCGATTTAACACTTAACCATCACGTTGGACCGCTTGCTCGTCCGCCCACTTCACTAAAAATAACAAAATACTTTAAAATATAATCAATTATTGTTCACAAAAACTAAGTAACAAACAAGAGGGGGGGAGTGCACGCTGCATTCCAACAGCCACTGGGCGCGCTCGACTGGCCACGTTACCCCTCTCTCACAGAAGGCTACCTTGAAATGTACTGCATTTCACACTTTTTCTTATTTACCTGATGCACGTACGTGTTTCGGTAGCGAGTGGTAGGTAGCGGTTTGCCAGAGCCCGTTCCGATCCCATCCTATTCTATCCCTCCCCATTTTCCCAACCCTTTCTCCAAATCCATTCCTATATCTCCAAAGGAGGCAGCGCATACGGGGGTGTGCCAACGTTTGTCATTTTGGACTGATGTTGGCATGTAACGCGGATTTATATGGGCGACAGCATCCACTTACCATCAGGTGGACTGTATCTTTATAACAAATTAACCAAACAAATTCAGAGAATTTAATATTAACTTATTCAAAAGACATTTATTTAATGGCTTCTTCTTCATAGTGTAAATGAATTCCTCAGTAACAAATTAGCCATTTTATAGTGTTTTTTTTCATACATTTTTATAGTTGAATTATTTTAGCTGACGACTCTTTATTGTTTGACATTGTAACTATCTGACATTAAGCTGGGCATTATTCTTTATAATCTATACATATAATAAAACTGTGGAACCAGCGTGTCTGTACATTGAATATATTTACCAAAAACTGATTGGGGGCGATGTTTGTTCGAACACGCTAATCTCCAAAACTACTGAACGGATTTGTCATGGGGTTTCCACGGGTTAATTAAGCTTAGTTTGGCGCTTCGAATAGGCTTTGTTTCATCGAAATCGGCTGACGGGAAGAAAAGGTGCTGTATACAAAGCTTTATAAATCAAACTAAAGTTCCACGCGTATGAAGTCGCCGGCGCAGCTAGTTTGTAATAAATCACTAACTATTTTGCCCATTTATTTGTATATGTTTTTTAATATAGTGTATATATGCGAGCAACTTTAATAACTTCGTTATAACTAAAGATTTGTGCATCCTTTGGGTAAATCATAGTGGCACTAATTGTACTTACTTAGGTATATTACTTAAGTCTCAGCCGAGAGACTGAGAGAAGCACCACTATCGGGTGCACTCACGCGCAGTGTTGCCAATGCTCTCTTAAAGAAAGCGCGCTGAGTTGGCATGTATTTCGGAAAAACGCTCTAGATCAAAGAAAACCTGAAAAAAATCATATTAGGTCCTTACCTATGAAATTGCACGAGTATGAGAATTATATATATTTATAGTGTAAAAGGCGCCAGACGAGTATACGGTCCACCTGATGGTAAGTGGATACTGTCGCCCATAGACATCCGGCGTACATGCCAACATCAGTGCAGAATGTGGCACGCCCCCGGATGCGTTGCCCACCTTTGTAGATTATATATGCTCTGGCATATATCACTCACTACCGAAACATGTACTTTGTACGTACATTGGGAAAATAAGATAAAGTAGGAAATGCAGTACATTTCAAGGTAGTTTTCTGTGAGAGGGGGTAACCCCACTGGCCGAGTGCGCCCAGCGGCTGTGGGAATGCAGCGTGCACTCTCCCCCTCAAACAATTGTCTATTATCAATCAATGCACTTTTGCCATTTTAATGGAAGTTGATTGATTCCTATAGTAGATTGTTAATCTACTATAGGAACTCCTCGGGACGGAAATCAATTATTAATTCTATGAAGGCGTTGTTACCTGCTACTTCGGAGTTGAATTCTTCCCTGTCCAAATTCCGAAAAAAAAACCAGTAAAAGAGGAAAAGGTAATCGAAAAAAAGGGAGCAAATTCTTAACTATAATTAACTATAATTGCTACTACGAGGAACTATTGCCGAATTTCTTATATAGATTTATTACACCAGGAAATACAGATACAGGGCAGTGTTTTCACTTCGGTGCGGAAACTGTAAAAGAGGTCTCGATTTTTTTTTCGGAATGGTTAAATTCTTGTCGCCATAATGACCTTTCAAGACACCCGTCTGCTAGCGCCCTCCCTCCAAATCGTCACATACCTGTTTCTTGAATCGACCGCTGTCGCTAGTGTCGCTGCTTGCTCTCTCGTAGTAACGGGATTCGCCTACAGATGTCACTCATTTCGATACTACGAAGCGAAATGTTAGCGATCGCCAACGCGGCCATTCTGCATGGTGCCTGCTCCAGCCACGTCGCTAGTTCAGATAAAATACTGAAACGAGTTCATATGTATAATATTATCCTATATCTTAGGTCCACTACGAACAAACATCAATTTCATAGGTAAGACCTTTATATTAGGTGCTTACATATGAAATGACCGATTTGTATGAGACACTGAATTTATAATTTGTTATAAAAATATTTAACAAGTTAGACGAAATATTGACCCATTCACACTTGGCCACCTCACGCGCAGTTTATCGATGCCACTCCTGCAAAAGTCTCATGGTATCAATGAATTCTTCAAAAGCCCTAATCACAGCTACAAAATCCGTCATTCCATAGGTAAGCACCTAATATATAAAAAAAATATAGTGAGCTGTGTGCCCAAAGTTGGCGCTAAAGTCTACTTCTCGTGCTGCTCATTCACTCTGCTCCGGCGCATGTCGCCAGTAAGTCATTCATTACAAAACACAAAAATGATTAACTGCTCTATAATCAATTGTAAAAATTCGTCGTTCTGAGGCGACTAAATGGAGATGTTTCATCGGCGAGTTTTATTTTTCGTTTTACATATTATTATGGCAATGGCGCAATTAGCAGATTCCGCCAGTGTCAAGTCTTTTTCCCTAATAAACAATTTTGAAGTATCCGTATCCTGTCAATGTCCAGTCCCGTCGAAGCAAGTCGGGAGTCGCTCAGTAAAGCGATAGTTGGTTTACTGAGGACAGAAGTGGACTCATTGGAAGCACACGAAAAGCCAGACCCACGCTTTTCTTTGAGTATCACAAACATTTCGCACGAAAAGCACTTTGACTATCACTATGAAAAATCACATAATATACTTCTTCTCGATCACATCACTATCACTCAACGATACTTCTCGAGTTCTCGCCAAAAAGTCCTTCATCGGCGAGTTGTTTCCCATCCCTACAATGTACTCGTGACGTGACACGCGCGGTGACCTCACGAACTTGCGTTTTCTATCTATATCTATGAAAATATATTGTTTTTCCGCAGTTGGCCGCTTATTGCAACAGTGAAATCGGTCGTCAGCCGTATCTACCGCGCCACGAGGAGCTATGCATTGCACGGTCTTTACCCTGTAAGTATGTTAACAAACAGTACTTGAAATACCGATATTTTGACAATAACCGTGTGGTAGATTTACTTATTTACATACATATACAATACAATTATCTAAAGAAGTCCCATCGGCATATCTCGGCTCTAGTCGACAAAGCTCGTTTTTATACATACAGTTATTGAAACTACTAGACTTCACTTATATGAAGATGCAATTTTAGATGTCGTGTGACGTAAGTGGTCGAATTTCACATGTTGAATGTGGCAGAAAAATAATATTAAATCTCTTTGCATTAAACCAGCGCATGCGCAGCAATAAAAAGATAATTACATAAAAATAGAACAATGTTTGATGACATGTCTTGTCTTGTTCACTGTTTGCAGTTATCGGTTATCAATTTTGTATTAATAAAATGTATTTAATAGATTTCCTTATCGGCCTCATCCCAGCTACTTCCTTTATCAGTGTTGCAGTTTGTTATCTATTTCACTTTGTTCTCCTGTTATCTTCTTCTATCTATATATCCTCTTCTTCTTCTTCTTCTTTCTTTCTAATATATAAAAACTAATGTTTGTTTGTTTGTCCTCTATGCGCTCCTAAACCGTTCGTCCGATTTCGATAAAACTTTGGTGAGTTGTTGTGTGCGCGCCCGCGAAGGTTTCTGAATTAATACAACCATTTTACAATAGGTGGCGCGCGAGTCGTTTCAACAAATAAGTGTATTTCATATAGTTTAGCGGCATTACGTGTGTTTTCGAAGTATGAGTGCGCTGACAGAATTGAATCAAATACAAACAGCGACATTTCAGTTCGTGTGTGACGTAACAAGTGGTGTTGATTGTTGAAATTCCAAGCGAACGAAGACGCGGGCAACAGCCTGTAATATAATAAAGTTAACGAGGACTTTATTTCTGAATAAAGAAGAATAATAGGAGACTAATATCGTTGTGTTGTATAATAAATAAAAATAATAACAAGTAGCTACAATATCCAAGTAAAACCAATATGAGCAGCGGTAAACCGCTCGTTGCACGATCTCGTGGAATTGTAATTAACGTGTATAAATACTTTTGTTAAGAAGCTGCTTTATTAAAAAAAACTGAGAATCATTATCATCAGAAGGTTACACGAGTTGCTGAAGCGATGAGGATTTCAAGAAAAAGTGTAACGAGAATTTTAAAAGAAAATGACGAAAAGTGCATCGACGAGCCGGCAATAACAAGAACCCAAGGAACACCAATTGCGATGTATGTGGAATTGTTGAAGATGTCCAGCACTTGTTGGTGGAGTGTGTCCGGAATCAACAGGAACGGGAGGCCTTAGTGAGGGCTCTCGATCTGAACAGGAATGATGTTTATATGTTCCATAAGATACTAGGGGAACCTAATTCACGAGCAGCATTTAGTTTGTACAGATTCGTGAGCCCTCACCAGGGCTGATATATTGGTACCTACATTAATGTTGTAGAATGTAAGTTTAGGGTACGATGGAGCTGACATGTGGCAAGGCTTATGCCTTGGCACTTATTTAAAAGTTATTTAAAAATAAGAGAAAAAAAAAGGAACACCAAGCAAGAAATATCGTTTGAAGTTAGATGATCTCGATGATACAGTGTAATACAGCGAATGATATATATGATTTCCATTTGAGATTTAAACAACTCTCCACTCCGAAGTCGCTACGCAAAAAGTAGATGACATCGATATCGACTGTTCGAAAGATTTATTAGTAAACCCGTATCGTACGCCCATTTACACAATACACCCCATTTATAGGGGGAGAGTGCACGCTGCAATCCAACAGCCGCTGGGCGCGCTCGACTGGCCACGTTACCCCTCTCTCACAGAATACTACCTTGAAATGTACTGCGTTTCCCATTTTATCGTATTTCCCCAATGTACGTACGTGTTTCGGTAGTGAGTGAGATGTGCCAGAGCCCATTCCAATCCCATCCTATCCCTCCCCATTTTCTCAACCCTTTCTCCAAATCCATTCCTATATCTCCAAAGGTAGGCAGCGCATCCGGGGGCATGCCAACGTTTCTCATTTTGGACTAATGTTGGCATGTATCGCGGATGTCTATGGGCGACAGTATCCACTTACCATCAGGTGGACTGTATGCTCGTCTGACGCCTTCGTACATAAAAAAAAAAAAAAAAAAACATCATCAACAGACTGATAGAGCCATGCGTAAATATGTTACACATGACATTAATATAAATTAAGTGTTCTATGATTAGGATTAGGACTAATGAGGGGCCCTTGTGCTGTTCCTCGAGTCATTGATACAAGCTCGCTAAAACTGTTTGCTATTTTTGTATCGTTCTTCATGATAATTTTTAAATGATTTTATGAGAGGCCCTCTTATTCAATTTTGCTCCAATTTATCTAAAACGTATCAAATGCTTCGCTGAAGCCAACAAACACGGGCCAAAACGTGTTTTCTTTCATTCATGTATTTATTGACTTCGTCAGAGAAGTTACAAAGTGGATACCATATTGGTTTTCGTTTATTGTGTTATTTATCCTTAAAAAATCGATTTATTCCTTAAATTTTTCAATTACCTTGTCTATATATGAGATGACGGTAACAGGGCGATAGTTGTTTAAATCATCATGATTGCTTTTTTTTTTATATAGACTAGTGGGCGGACGAGCAAGCGGTCCCACGTGATGGTAAGTGTTACCGCAGCCCATGGACACCTGCAACACCAGGGGGTATGCGGGCGCGAGGCCGACCTTGCAAGATCCTATTCACAGCTCTCTTGAAGAACCCCATGTCGTAGCTTAATGGAAAGACCTCTTGAGGCAGTTCGTGCCTTTTTTGAATATCGCTCTTATAATTCCTAATTTTAATTTCTTGGGGTATTTTCCTGTGTATGGTTATGGATACCATTGACTTTGAAATATATTTAATATGTTTGGCTCTAACCTCGTCATATCCATTTGAACCACCCAGACCCGCACTGGTACCGCGGCGTGTTGTGCCAACAATCGGGCGGCGCCGGCGCAGACAAGGCCAGCGTTATGTTCTTTGACTACGGCAACCTTGAAGAGGTTCGTTTATACTAATTTTACTACTAACTAAATACAATTTCTTTCGTCCCGTCTGTTTAATTTGGGAAAACAAACGTTGTAACGGTTTTACATTGTACTAAATGTAAAACCAACTATTTATACAATTTACTTTAGACAAGAATGTACAAAATGAAATGTCCATAATATAAGTAAAATATATGTACAATAAAATAAGCCCGAAAAAACTTGTCGCGAAATATTCATAAAAGTAGCCACCGTTTACAATTCGCGCGACAAGCTTTTTGAGAACAAATAATTCAATATATACTTATTTTTTTCGTTTTAGTACATGGCTTGCATAAAAGCTTGTGTTTAAAAAACGTTTTTTCTGTATTATTTTATTTTATTTTTTTAGTTAGTATATCGATGGCCTAAGTTAAATGTCGTAACCCACAAATAACAAATTTTGAACACACTGTAGCGGCGGCCATTTTGAAAAAATTACGTAACTGAGTACACTATATTGTATTTTCACCAGCCCCAAAATTGTGTGCAAAATTTCAGCTCAATCGGTTAGATGGAACTGATTTAAAATTCAGTTGCAAAATTTGACCCACACATACCACCAAGTCGAGTTGAATAAAACCTTGTAAAAAAGAATCATGTTTTTGCTATGGACAAAGGCGGCAGACGATCATACAGAGTCCACTTGATGGTTAGTGGATACTGTCGCCCATAGACATCCGCGATACATGCCAACAAACTGACAAATGCATTATTAAGTAATATGGTTTCTGTATCCAAGCTCAGACAACGCAAATATGTCAACATCCATGAAAAGGGTATGAAGTATCCCTTTATTTCAATATGTTCAACTTTTTATTTGGATGACGATTTTACATTCTGTGTATGGGTTATATTCTATGGGACCTGTCATCCCGCACCGTGCTTCGTGAAAAATTGTGCAATTGAAATTGTTCAATTAGTCTTTGTACAGTTGAAAAGTTGAAATGTCTGGCAAAAGGAGAATGCTCACGAAGTATGAAAAAAAAACCCAGGCTTGGCGCAAATGAAACATATCTCATTTTTTTTAATATACACGTGAAATGAAATGCCACATAGGTGGCATCATCAAAATCGATGGCTAAATGTAAAAAATTGCTATTTGTTTAGTGGCAGGATTAACATTCAGGTATTTCAAAATCTAATTAAAATATTTACAACTAGCATATACTAGATAACAAAAAGAAACGCTTTACATTGAAACTGATGGCTGAATGTGAGAAATTGCTATTTATTTATTTTATGGCAGGGGTAACTTTATGGTACCTAAAAATAGTTACAACTGGCATACTTACAGGATACCAGTTTTTAGTACTCTTCACCTTCATGGGCACCACGAAAAATAATGTAATTAAAAAACAATTTAAACAGAATCATCATCATTTATTGGTTTTCTATGTCTAATAAAATGTTTTCTAATGATAGTGCAGGGTGTTCAAAATCGTCTTGATATCTAGCCCATCCTAGGTAATATATCACTGACATCACATGGGCGCAACTGCCCAACGTTCTCTTTCCATGAATGCAAGAGCAATAATGCTCCGATATGCCATTCCTGCCAGTTTCTCTTTTATGTAAAATATACGTATAATACGTCTTGCTCCTTACGTGTCTCGATTGTATGCGGCATCTAATCAAATCGCAGTTTTCACCATTTAAATCAACGGGCACTGGGTCTCTAAAAACTTCAATTTCATACACGCCCGTCCTCTTGATGTGCTCGCTACAATACGAGCGAGCTATTTTGATGTGGTATGTTTAGTTCTTCTTTAGTTAGAACTTTAGTTTCTTTAGAACAAATTTAGTTCTTCTTCCGTAAATCTTGGGAAGTCTGTCAATTCTGGGTCGTTTGCTTCCAACCGCACAAATGCCGTTCTTAGTCGGTTTAAGTTATGCTGAAGCACGTAATCCGCTAAAAGATTTGGCGTATGCATCTTTGTGTTTATCGTTTCAATAAACTGTTCTGTGTATCTGCTGTCTTCATATGGCTCTTGGAAACAGTTTATATTTGCTGCGGCTATCTTGTAGTCCGTCATTGTACTCGGCAATGTGCGATTAAAAACTCTGTACCGGAATATTTTAAAATCTCTCTTAAATCTTCCGTTGATTGTTTCAACGACCCATCTACATAATGTTACCAATCTTGATTTATTGGCCTCTTTGCAGGTTAACTGAGTTTGACCGTGCCTTCTAGAGTTTCAAGCCGTGAGTTTCAAGAGTAGGAACGGCATCGCGGAATCCTCTGTCGACTATAAATACATCGTCCTGTTCTAGGAAATAATTAATGACAGCTTCTTCCATCGGACCATCATGGTTTTGTAGAATCTGTTTCATAATAACAGCGTCAGAGGTAGTTGCTGCGTACGGGCCTGTCACGTCTATAATATGTCCATCCGCGCATATCAGCAGAAGTGGTTTAATTAAATTGGAAAACTTGTGTAGACTGTAACTTAGTCTTTGAAATAGGAAATTCGAGCTTTTTTGGATAAAAATGTAGCTACCATCGCATATTAAAATGGCTCTTGGCGATACATTACTTCCAAATATATAGTTTGGTAGAATTCTATTTCTCTGTATCACTTCTTCTCTGGTGAGGTGATCAAACCCCAAATGCAGAGGAACAAACTCGTTGAAAAGACAACGTCTGACCAAGTGAATTTTTCTGTCTATAGATGGCCTAGACTTATTGAAAACAGCACCTAATCGTACACTAGGTTCTCCAGTTCTTATTTTACTCAGATAAATACCCAGATCTTCTCGCGCAGAACTAGATCTGCGATGCAAGTTCGGTACTTGTTCATATAAATTGTTGAAGTGCTCGTGACTCAAACCGATCCAGAAATGTAGGTCTTCAGCTGTTATTTCGTTAATATTGTTAAAATCCATTAAGTGCCTCTGTTCTAGCGCCAAGGTATACATATTAACAATATCTGGAATGCTGTCAGCATTAAAATCTGATTGCCGGCGTGTCACGCTATGAGGCATATCTTCCAAGGAGGTGTTCATTAAATGATGTTGACAAATCCTTGCAAGCTGGGGTATGTGCAATCGGTGGTAGCTCAAAAGATAAACCTTAATGCTATTAGGAATCTGGCGGAGCTGTGCGTTATTGCAATCGTCCATCATACAACGCCGTGATGTATTAGCTACCCGAGTGAATCCAGAAACAGGAAATGTGATGGGATTTTGAGGGTCGCGTAGGGCTTGATGTTCACCACGACGTAATGCCTGGTCGACCCTGTGCCAACAGATGTGGCATATTGCACTTGAGCCATTAAAGGCTATCTGTAACAATAAAAGATTATATAAATGCATAACTGCACAACCACAGATATATATCAAGATATATAATCTGTGTGCACAACATTGTTGCAGAATAAGTTACTTAGTGTAAATGTTCCTTCAAATATAGTGTTTTATGTTTGCTATCACATTCAAATCTTACACCTCGCATGTCATAATCTATCAAGCCGTTTAGGGCGCAGGGCGTGCTAAAGAAATATACAAACACCCGTACACCCGAAAAACATCACCCTCCTTTCTGTAGTCGGTAGAAACATATTGTTATTTTTGTAAGTACGGCAATATTGTTTGTATCTACAATTATAAAATAAAAAAGTACGTACCTCTTGGTTCGGTGCTAAGTTCCGTAGAATGTACTCCACGAAATCTCTGAGAGAGAACATGAATCCGAACCCGTCGTAATGGACGATGACACGTAACACAATTGTTCATTTTAAACAGATACCATTCACAATGCAAAATCCGAAGTCCAAAGTAATGCTGAAGTCGTAATATAAGTGTCAAAAACAAAGTCGTTTAAAAGTCGGTTAAACAAGGAAAGCACAGATCGCAACGAAGGTTTTCGAGGGACTGCACGCACATTGACATTCATTTAATTGACTTGCGCAGGTGTAAAACAGAAGGAGAATACGCAGTATCTTGAAGAGTGAAGGAGATAGCAGATGTTTCCATTGTTGTGTATAGTGCCGTGCCGAACCTCTCAGAACCGGTTGCCGTTGCGCCCACGCAGCCTCATCCGTAGTGACACTAGTGACTAATAATATAAATATCTCCCTCTCGCTCTTACTTAGACGTCTTATGGAGCGCTGTAGTGATGCGTACTATGAATACTACCAATAATCGAGGAAAGTCATGTGATTTTACGTAGAATCACACAGTAAAAAAATTATTTAAAAATAATCCCTACCACTAAACAAATAGCAATTTTTTACATTTAGCCATCGATTTTGATAATGCCACCTATGTGGCATTTCATTTCACATTTTTACTGAAAAATTGAGATACATTCCCTTTGTGCCAAGCCTGGTTTTTTTTTTGAGCATTGTCCTTTCATCCAAAATGTTAAACTGATTGAAACCGAAGGTTGAACATGTCGGAATAGGGGGAAACTGGCAGTATGTCAACTCAATACATTTTTCTTTATTTTGTATTCATTTTTTTCTCTCAACGGTTTGACAACTGAGTATATTTTCGCTTCCAAGACTAGATTACCGTTTAAATAAAAGTTGTTAATTTTAGTAATAGAAGTTCAATGTTAAAAACGTGTTGGTATTTTTTTATTACAACCTGTATATAATTTCACATAAACATAATAAAGAGGTAAAATTGTGTGTTTGTTTGTATGTTGGGGGTAATCTTTGGAACTACCGAACCGATTTCAAAAACTCTTTCACAAATAGGAAGCTACATTATCCGTGTCTAATATAGGCTATATTTTATTTTGAAATTTTGAAAAAAAAAAAAAATACTTATAAACCGAAGCGAAGCGAGGGCGGGTCGCTAGTGTATTATAATTGTACTTTACAGGTGCCAGTATCGGCCATCCGCAAAATGTTGCCAGAATTTATAGACGGACTACCCGCAGTTGCCTCGCATCTAGATATACGGGGTGAGTACACTATTATACAGGCTGTTTCACTGTTATATAAGGTATATCAGACGTATATAACGTATCGCTGAAATAAGCTGAAGCGCAAATGGTTGTTCAATATCGAGGGTAGATTCGATTCTAACAGTTTTTTCAATAGGGTTTTTTTCCTGATTTATATTAGAATTTTTTTTTTTTTTTTTTATAGTCTAGTGGGCGGACGAGCAGGCGGTCCCACGTGATGGTAAGTGTTACCGCCGCCCATGGACACCTGCAACACCAGGGGGTATGCGGGCGCGCCGCCGACCTTGCAAAGTCCTATTCACAGCTCTCTTGAAGAACCCCATATCGTAGCTTAATTAATGGAAAGACCTCTTGAGGCAGTTCGTTCCACAACCTACGGGTTCCCGGTATAAAGTAATTTTTGGACCGAACAGTGCGCGACACCTCCGTATCGAGGAAATGCGAATGGACCGCACTTCTGTGACGGGAGGTGCGGTTATAGAAACCCGAGGTGGGAATTATATAGAATTCTAATATTTATATCATTTATTCTAAGCGCGTCGCATCGCCGCCATCCGCACCCGGCCCGAATAATGAGCGCTACGAACGTTTTAGACATGACAATAAAATCATACATGTTTCTAATTTTTAATTAACTAAACTCGTTATAAAGCACACAAAACCGAATGTTTAAAAAATTACTTAATATTTCATGTTAATTAGCTCGGAATCGTGAACGGATTCCATAAGGATACGCGTGTATAATAAAAGATACAAAAAGTAATAAGTGGTAAAATCTATTCTACTCTCTGATACCTGAACGATCAATTTTGTGTAATTTTACTGACACGTATATACAATTATACATATCTACTACGTTTTTTTTTTCAAATAATGAAATAGCGATATGTAACTCCGGATTCAATGAATCAAAAGATTCAAAACCGCCAGCGGAGCCGACACTCTTGATGATTCCGGCTAACTGTTATCGCTCCAAGGAGTTATTTATTCCTTTAATTTTTGGATTGCTGAGTTACATGAACGAACGTGATACAAAGCGAATGAGTCGCTCTCAGGTGATTCAAAGGAGTCGAGGAACCGTTAAGAGGAGTCGGATCCGCGAGCGGAGCCGGATTAAGTGAGCCGAAACACGAAGAGTCGTGAATACCCACCATCGATCAATGAAACAATCGATTGCGATCAGTCCCATAATCGCCAAGGTTCTCCAAAAATCCTACCACGGAGCAACTCGCTCGTGCAGTCAAACACAGCGAACATTGACGACGACAGTCGCCACACTTTGCGTGTAACGAAATGCGAGAAATAACTGCCCGGTTTTTATACTGCCGATGCGCCGGAGTTGTTGGCTGCTATTGGACACTGTCATTAAAGAGGGGGAGTTGTGGTGGGGAAATTTGGGAGATAACTTGACTCTTTTCAATATGGTGAGAAATTGAGATATATGGTACTTGACTTTTTTCTTTATTAGAGTATTTCGTCTAGCGGGGCGTAACGAGAATTCAACAACAAATAATAACCTAACAACTAATAACCTGTGGCTTAAATTCCCGTTATTCCCATCACTGCAGTGGGAATTGTCAGTGGGACAACACCAACCAAAACGTTCTAATTATTCGCTCCGTGTCATAAAGTCCTCCCCCTAAATTGTTTACTATCTGTGTATATCAATATAAATAAAACATGTATACGTTCGTTTGTTCAAAATCTTAAATCTCCGAAAGTTTTTCACCGATTGCTTTGCAATTTTGACACAACGTTGTATTCGTATACGCGCGTGTTTTTATATACCCATCACGGGGTTAAAACATGCTTTTTACCCAAAAACAGGGTAAGCGCCATCTGTTGGGCAGCCACAGCAACGCGTGGCCGGGCACAGCTAGTCTAATATATAAAAATTGATGTTTGTTTGTTCGTCTTCTGTGTTCCTAAACCATTCATCCGATTGCGATGAAACTTTGGTGAGTTCCTGAATTAGTAGTTGAAGACCACGCGAACGAAGTCGCGGGCAACAGCTAAACTATAAATATAAAAAAATCGTAACAGAGCTGTGTATATTAAATATTTTGTGAAAAAAGTGATTGTAGTATAAAGTATGAATGACATAGAGCCCAAAATAACATTTCTTGCAATTTTTGCCTGTCTGAACGCGCATCACGCAAAAACCGCTGAACCGATTTTAATGAAACTTAGCATATGGTTATAGCTTACTAGCGACCCGCCCTCGCTTCGCTTCGGTTTATGTTTTTTTTTTTCAAAATTTTAAAATAAACTATAGCATATTAGACACGGATAATGAAGCTTCCTATTTGTGAATGTATTTTTGAAATCGGTTCAGTAGTTCCAGAGATTACCCCCAACATACAAACAAACACACAATTTTATCTCTTTATTATATTAGTATAGATGACTTTCATTCGAACGAAGTCGCACCGCTAGCATATTATTCACACGCATCCAGGAAAGCTGACAATTTTGAAAAGGAAATTATAATCCGGAGCGAAATTACTGTCACTGTTCGTTTCTGAATAAATGAATAATTTTATAATAACAATCCCTTCCCTAGGATTCCCCAAAAACCCAACCGCGGAGCAACTCGCTCGCGCATTCCAACACATGAACATCGACGACGGAGGTCGCGGCACTTTGCGTGTAACGAAATGCGAGGAACAAATGCCCGGTTTTTATACTGTCGATGCGCCGGAGTTGTTGGCTGCTATTGGACAGTGACACTGAAAAGGGGGGGGGGGGGGTTGTGGTGGGGAAATGTGGGAGGTAACTACTTTTTTGGTGTAGTTGTAAATAATAAATTGTTTGGTTTTTTTTTTCTTTTCTTACTGACGTGTTTTGTATGTTGTATGGCATCTAGCGATATGTATATGGCACGTCGTTATTGTAATTTTAAATAAATTGATAATTCTGTAGTTTAGTATAAGAATAGTATTTTCGCGTTTTATACACATTCTCTAATTATGTATTCTTTATATCATCATTTCTCAACCCGTGAGCCGCTACCCCCAGGGAGGGAGGAGTGGCGGGGAGGGGGGTTCGCAATTAGGAAAAAATAGCAGTTGATTTAGTCTTTTATTAATAAATTAATGAGATACAATTAAATGAACGGTGAAAAGCACGATTAGGACCCAAGGGCATCCCCTTAGGTCCTACTTGTGCGGTTATTTACTCTTGGTCTTTTCGAGCGGTCGCGATACTGAAAAGTTTGAGAAACGGTGCTCTATTCTGTTCGTATGTGTATATTTATGTAAGTGTATATGTATGAAATAATTTATCACAGTTATGTTGACATTATTAGGCCAAGCAATAGAGAATAGTGACATAAATAGCGATGACATAACGATTGTGTGACATAAATCCTAGTAGGAAACCGACTGTGCCATCATATGAAGGACGGTCCGTAGATGAATTACGTTGTTCCACTCGGAAATGTTGTCTATTCATTTGTTGTAAACACTTTTAAACAAAAATCGGGTTTCTTTTAGTTTTTTGCTTATAAAATGGAAACTAATAAAGCAATCTTAATAATGTAAATAGGCGATTTATAGAGAATAAAAATATGAACAAAACGAGAGGTCGAACGACTCGATCAGATAATTAGCAACGGAGAAAATCCGCAAAAACCGAAAGAACAAGCGTTTTTTTAAAAAAATTCACAAATCTGCTATTCTTACACTTACAGGACTGAAAATTCTCGAAGATGTAGTAATTTATAGGTACTTTGTGTGTGCAAAATTCCGACGCTGTCCGACTATTAGTTTTGGCACAATCGTAATTTTAATTTTTCAATGCGCTATTTAGCAGCAGGTCTGGATGCGCTATAGGTCGTCCGATTTTAATTTTGTAAACGGATTTGAAAAGAAGTGTAGTGTAACAAAACGTATATTTTAATTTTTCTCTAAAATGCTGCGATACAGGTCGGAAATGCACGTGAAGATGACTAAAAACGGATTGAAATACCCCAAAATAAAAACTAATAAAATAGCTCCAGTAGTTGCTGAGATATTTAAATTAAATATTTCAAGGTTGCGCGCATATATACGCCTCTCCTTAGCTCCCGTTCTCCCCCCACTACTCGATTTTGGAGTAAATAGCCCTGTAAGTGTAAAAATGGACGATTTGTGAATTTTTTAAAAAAATTGCTGTATTTTTCGGTTTTTCCGGATTTTCTCCGTTGCTAATTATCTGAGCGAGTCGTTCGACCTCTCATTTTGTTCATATTGTTATTCTCTATGAATCGCTTACATCATTAAGATTGCTTCATTAGTTTCCATTTTATAAGCAAAAAACTAAAAGAAACCCGATTTTTGTTTAAAAGTGTTTATAACAAATGAATAGACAACATTTCCGAGTGGAACAACGTAACGGAATTCATCTACGGACCGTCCTTCATATGATGGCAGAGTCGGTTTCCTACTAAGATTTATGTCACAATGAATTGCTCCATTGCTTGGCCCATATGTAAAATCACACCATCTACAGTGAAATCAACGAGATATGAGCTTTGCATCTGTGTGAGGTGTCGAATTGTGCAATCCGATTGTCGAAATGATTCGCCCTGTACACTATCGGTGTGCACTCACACAGACGCAGTGCTCATGTCTCGTTGATTTCGTTGTACCTTTATTTGTTATCTATTTTCTCGTTACCATCCAAAAGGTTGTATGGAAGAGGTCGCTTTGGAGATGAGATCGCCTGTTGTACTTTACGTATTACTTACCGAAATTGTCTGTTTGCAACATGCGTTGGTTTTTAATAAAGAGTGGTTATCTAACTAATTCTAAGTAATACCATCAGCCTGTGTGGTCTCCACTGCTGGATATATGCCTCGCGACCGCACACCATCCACGGTTCTTCTCATCCAACCACCGCCCTCGACCTTCTTCAAATCGTCGGTCCACCTGGCCCCGGGGTCTCCCGCACTGCGCTACTATATTTTAACCTTATAAATCTTAGAATACCACGCGCTGACACATGTCCGGTGACTCTTGAAGGGCCATTATTATGCCCAAAAGAATTTAGCCATTCCGAAAAAATAAACTTTTTTTTTATATATATAGACTAGTGGGCGGACGAGCAAGCGGTCCCACGTGATGGTAAGTGTTACCGCCGCCCATGGACACCTGCAACACCAGGGGGCATGCGGGCGCGCCGCCGACCTTGCAAAATCCTATTCACAGCTCTCTTGAAGAACCCCATACCGTTAGATTAATAGAAAGACCTCTTGAGGCAGTTCGTTCCACAGTCTACGGGTTCGCGGTATAAAGTAATTTTTGGAGCGAACAGTGCGCGACACCTGCGTATCGAGGAAATGCGGATGGACCGCACTTTTGAACAGCGTACCTTCGTTTTGTTATAGTTAATCAGTTGGTAGTGACCCAACTTGCTGTGCAAAAGGTCCCGGGTTCGATCCCCGGTCGGACATACATTTGTATAATAAAAAAAGAAAGTTCGGGTCTGGGTGTGCGTTTGTGTTTGTGTGTGTCTCTGGACCCACGACACAGGGAATCCTAGTGTGGGACCATTGAGTGTGGCGTTATTTCATTTTTTTATATTATGAATACAGACAATTGTTATTATTTGAGGGGGGGGGGGGTGCACGCTGCAATCCAACAGCCGCTGGGCGCGCTCTACTGGCCACGTTACCCCTCTCTCACGGAAGACTACCTTGAAATGTACTGCATTTCCCACCTTATCGTATTACCCCAATGTACGTACGTGTTTCGGTAGTGAGTGAGATGTGCCAGAGCCCATTCCCATCCCATCCTATCCCTCCCCATTTTCCCAACCCTATCTCCAAAGGTAGGCAGCGCATCTGGGGGCGTGCCATCGTTTCTCATTTTGGACTAATGTTGGCATGCATCGCGGATGTCTATGGGCGACAGTATCCACTTACCATCAGGTGGACTGTATGCTCGTCTGCCGCCTTCGTACATAAAAAAACATTGTGTATTTACGAAAGGCCATATATATCGCCCGGTTACATTAACATGGGTGACAATTGTATCGCGTAAATGTAATTTGTACTGTACTTGTAATTTCATTATACGCGATTAAGACCTAATTAAAATGTTACAGCGAATGTTGACGCTCATCGGTGAATGTTGACGTTCATAAAGCGTAATAGTGAATGATCAAATTTGTTTTATATATATTTCAATTATATCTATGGTACTTTAGGTCCAATGTATCGGAATGGCCGAAGTATCAAAACTCCGGTCTCTGAACTTTTTAATACTTTGGGCATTTTGATATTCTGATACATTGGACCTTATGGATCTAACGCCTGATATTGTCTCTTACGTCGCGCATGTCGACATTCATCGGCGAATGTTAACATTCACAGTAACAATCTACACCCTCTTCGTGTTTTGTAATAAATATCCACCTTTGACCTAATTTTTATAATTTCGCTATTAAATTTTGTTAATTATATTACATTATGTGTTTAAGTCGCTGTAGGAACAAGCGCGGAGCGTCAGTGAGCGCTGATAAACTTTTACGACTACCTTTATAGTCCGAATGTTTAAAGTTAAGGTTCAATAGACTGACATAGCGCTCAAGCGTTCAACGCTCGTTTTAACGACACTAAAGCTCTGGTTTCCTAGGATAGCGGTGCCGTCACTTGACGGACGCAAAAAGACGGCTGTCTTTACGGTGACGATATGTGGAAAGTTCCAACACCGTTACGGCCACCGTTTTTTTAAAAAATAGATAATTATAAATCTTTAGTAAATTGTACTAACCTGTTTTATTTAAAATTTCTCCAATTTCACGCCACAAATTCTGTTTCAACTGGGTTTTTCTGTATTCTTTACTTTTTATATTATAAATAGCTTCATGATTACGTACGAAATCTATTAAAATTTCGTCGTCCTCGCTGCTCCAGTTGGAGTTGGAACTCATTTTGTACTTCGTCTGGTCAAAACAATACAATATATTAAAAAATGGCTTCACCGCTATCAAGAAAAACGTTCGCAACCATTCGACACCGACAAGACGGCCGTCATGCAAATGACGGCACCGCTTTTTGACATTACGGTGTCAATTACCGCTCTCTAGGAAACCGCGCCATTTTGTTTACATAGACAACGTTCTAGTAGCGGCATTCACCGCTGTATTACGGCCGCTATATGACGGCACCGCTATCCTAGGAAACCAGAGCTTTACTCAAGAGGCCCTTGACGTGCGCTTGCGCCGCTATTGTCAACAAAATACCTAATAAGTTTGTCTCTAAATAAATCTATAATAAATAATTTATTATTAATACCTAATAATAAATCGGTCTCTGTTTAGCATATGTTATCTATATTTATATAAGACTAGCGACCCGCCCTCGCTTCGGTATGTTTTTTTTTTTTTAATTTCAAAATAAAATACATATAGCCTATATTAGACACGGATAATGTAGCTTCCTATTTGTGAAAGTATTTTTGAAATCGGTTCAGTAGTTCCAGAGATTTACCCCCAACATATAAACAAACACACAATTTTACCTCTTTATTATATTAGTATAGATTGAATTGACGAACTTGAATTTTATCTCAAGGAATCAAAGTTGAAAATCATCTTTATTTTAATTTATTAGGTTTGCCAGCATTCTTACACTAATACGTACTATGTGCGTTACAATGAATAGAACTGGTCAAATGTGACTTAAGAACACTAATAGACAAACACAGTTTGCGCAATAAATATCAAATAAAATAAGTATTGTGCTTATTAGAAAAGTTCAAAACAAAAAACTGAAAATTTTGAAACCTTTATGTTTCTACATGGGCACCAAATGGTTAGATCCCAGAATTTTTAAAGCCACTTTTAACAACATCAGGGTTTGTTTCGTTCCAAGTTTCTGCGAGCGTCCGAGCAAAATAATAAATTTCGCATTTTTGTGGTGACTGTCTTCCGTGATGACTGTCGCTCGACTCGTATGGCGTCCCACTTGTTTTTTAAGTATTTAAAAACTTCTATATCGAGAGGCTGAAGTAAGTGGGACGTATATGGAGGCAGCTTAAGAATCGTAATGCCGCTTCGGATAGCCAACTCTGACATCTACGTGTGCAGAATGTTCGTCATAAATTATTGGCACAGGTCGTTCTTCGCCAAGACTTGCGATTAGGATTTACTCTATATAGTTGTGGAAAATTTCTGTCTCCATCCTTCCCTTGGAATTTGTCGCAAACGATATCTCGAAATCGTGATCTTCCTTTTCGGCCGTCAATACGGTTATATTTTCCTTTGCAGTGCCGTAGGTGGTTCTTGAGGAAGGTTTATTAATCTCTCTCACTACTCTTGTTCTGGGTGGATCCAGGCACGAAGACATTTCGTCTAGGTTCCAGATCAAGTGGGGCTTTCAAAAAGATTTAACTCGCTTAGTCTTTTCCAGCAAATTAAATCACGTAAAAATGACAAATGGATCAGTCATTTTTTTTCGCACATCGTCGTTTAGTCGTTAGTCGATCAGATTGACAATTTTGAGTGAATTAAGACAATTTAACAAAAAAAAGTAACTTATTGTTACTTATACAGAAGTTTCACTTATTGTATAATATAATGTACTGTTCTGTCAAATAAGTACCGCGAATTATCCAATAAAACAAGAAATATTGGTTAAATCATTCAAATTTATTTTATCGCCTTCAAAAAAGGCCCCATTTGATGCGATGCATTTACGCCACCGAACACCGCCACGGTACCACCAGCTGTCAAGCACTTTCCGGTGTGGCTTTCAGCTCTCAGCGAATTTTGTTTCATGACATCAATGGACTTAGAACCTCCTTCCTCATACATCTCGAGGTATTACTGCAGTGTTCATGTATCTCGGGGTAGAATTTCGTGCTCATTCAACTGGAGGTATTTCTGCGGTTTTCATATAACTGCTGGTATTTCTGCGGTGTTCATCTAACTCGAGGTATTACTGCAGTGTTCATATATCTCGGGGTAGAGTTTCGTGCTCATTGAACTGGAGATATTTCTGCGGTGTTCATATAACTGCTGGTATTTCTGCGGTGTTCATCTAACTCGAGGTGTTACTGCACTGTTCATATAACTCGGGGTAGAGTTTCGTGCTCATTCAACTGGAGATATTTCTGCGGTGTTCATCTAACTCGAGGTGTTACTGCAGTGTTCATGTAACTCGGGGTAGAGTTTCGTGGTCATTGAACTGGAGGTATTTCTGCGGTGTTCATATAACTGCTGGTATTTCTGCGGTGTTCATCTAACTCGAGGTGTTACTGCAGTGTTCATATAACTCGGGGTAGAGTTTCGTGCTCATTCAACTGGAGATATTTCTGCGGTGTTCATCTAACTCGAGGTGTTACTGCAGTGTTCATGTAACTCGGGGTAGAGTTTCGTGCTCATTGAACTGGAGGTATTTCTGCGGTGTTCATATAACTGCTGGTATTTCTGCGGTGTTCATCTAACTCGAGGTGTTACTGCAGTGTTCATATAACTCGGGGTAGAGTTTCGTGCTCATTCAACTGGAGATATTTCTGCGGTGTTCATCTAACTCGAGGTGTTACTGCAGTGTTCATGTAACTCGGGGTAGAGTTTCGTGCTCATTCAACTGGAGATATTTCTGCGGTGTTCATATAACTGCTGGTATTTCTGCGGTGTTCATATAATTGCTGGTATTTCTGCGGTGTTCATATAATTGCTGGTATTTCTGCGGTGTTCATATAATTGCTGGTATTTCTGCGGTGTTCATATAACTGCTGGTATTTCTGCGGTGTTCATCTATCTCGAGGTTGCTACGAATAGTTGCCACTATTTCTTTTAATTTTAAAAGCCACGGATTTCATTGATGTCGACCTTTTTAACTATTTTTAAAAATCTTTTAATAGCCTGGTGACGGTGACGCGGTGGAACATTTTTTTTTTTTCGGAATGCCTAAATTCTTGTGGCCCTAGTGGTCTTTCAATGTCATGAATGACAATTCAATGTCATGGTCATGAACGCGTTCGAACGTTACCATCGTCAGCTTAATGTAGGCTCTGCACCGAAGATATACATATAACTCGAGTTATGTATTTCCAAGCTTCCGAGGTATTTCTAGTGTATTCATATAACTCGAGGTATCCCTAGTGTTGTATGTAATATTTGTTCCAATAGCTCATCTTTTATAATCCCTTATCACATAACTTTACTATACGAGTACTATTTAAAATTGTCTACCGTTCCATTTCACTTATGAACTTATGTAAATATTTCACTAATCCTTGTATCTCGCCTATCGCGGGCGATGTTTCACTTATATCTTAGTAGTTAAACTTTATAATTGAATGGTTACATTCTCTTATGTAAATCCGGCGTTCCGTCACAAGATTTACGCACTAGTAACTAGAGATCGGATATTCGGGTGCATATTTACCTAAAGTTGAGTTGTTGGATAAGTATGGAGCGCACTTCTGTATCGGGCGAATGCCGCAATCCCGGTATCGACAAATTTTATGTTCCGCCTATAGAATACGATGCATATAAAGTTGTAAAGTTAATTCCTAAGAGCCTCGGAACCGCATTCCTACAAATTGCCATTAGAACTAAGAATTTGAGTCCAAATCCGAAGTTTATATCTTCAATAGTGGCTTAGATCCTATCGACTCTGTCCTGGTCACCATCAGACCTTCAAAACCGCTCAGGAGTTTCATAAATAAGCATCCTATTGTGAAATCGCGGGATTTCGGTTTTCAAATAAATTATTTTAAGAAGCCGCTTCCATACTTTATACCTTGTAGGTAAATATGCACCCGAATATCCGATCTCTAGTAATAAGCTACTAGCTTATAAAATCTCACGGTGACAACTAAAATAACAGAGATGTTGACACGGCAAAGCAAGATTTGTACTGATCGTGTTTTATTTTCCTGTTAGGAACGCCGGATATTTTCAAAATTTTAATATGATTATTCTTAATATGGCTTTTTTGTATTGAAACTCAAGATTCTGAATTCTATACAATGATGAAAAATTCAGGCCAAACAACTTCTTGTTATTTAAAATTTATAACGAGACGCCCGGAGTCTGACAGCCGTTTATATAAGAGGATGGCTCCGCCACTCGACAGTCAGTCGTCGGTTGAGTCTAAAGACTCCTAGTTACGTCACAAGGCCTTGTCCCGGGGCCAAGTAACCCCGGGACATTGTCTAAGGTCATTGCGAGTTTCCCAGACTATAGCTCCTCTGGGACTACTATTTAGCGCCTGGTTAGGCGAATTATTTTTTAAACAAATAGCTGCATTGACAGGTTCAGGCCATTATGCTTTATGGACGGTTCGTGAACAATTCAGATTTCCTTCAGTAAAGTTGACATTCACGATTTACAAACTTACGACCATTATCGGAGCGTAAAATTTTAATTTTTAAACCTGTTTGGTTCTCTATAAGGTGTTTGAACTCTACGAATTTTCAAAATGTTTCACTTTTGTTTTTAAGTAAGCATCCAAACGTTTTACGTGTAAAAGTAAGTGAGTGCACCACCTCATGAACAGCGCCGGCTCTAGCCCATGTAGCGCCCGGGTGCAATCAATACCCTGGTGCCCTAGTAGGCGCGCGATCAAAATGGAATTCTTAGTTATATTTTCACCAGTGATCGGAATATCGGGTGCAAATGATGCAATTATAACACGGGCACAGGGTCTTCGAGAGCGTCACGAGCGACGCAGGCTCTTTGGAGGCGTCGCGGGCGGCGCTCGGCGCCCCCTAACACCCTGCGTCCGCGCGCCACACAACCTGCACCATAGGTAAAGCCGCCACTGACCATGAATGCGTGCTCATCGGTCCGCATAAATCCGATTGAATTAATTCTAATTTGCTATTCGACTTGTAGAATTCTTAAACTACCTTTTTGCAATATCCCTTGTAGGCAAGGAATGCAGGTTTCATCCAATTTGTCAGAGTAGTATATGCCCGAATTTTTATTTTTTAAAATGTTCATTGCCTTGACATTTAGACGACCTAGACGTCTGTGCCATGGTGACGCAGATTCTTTTCAAGAAATCGTCTTGCGGTTCAGCCTCGCATACGTCAAGCCTAAATACTATACATGCTTTTGTAATTATGAGCGGTTGCTATGATACTATGCATTTATCCGTTAGGATAATAGAGGCACCCTTTTGAGGACATAAAACAACAAACCCTTTCTGTACCTAATTACTCACTGATAAAAGGTTTGTAGCTAGTTTCGGTACATACAAATATTGTTCACAACTGTAACAGGCTTGATTAATTGGGATATATCCTTGAACCACTCTCTTCTGTTATGCCGGCTGTACACACTCGGCGAGGCACCCCCAGACAGGCCGAGAGCGAGTGTATACATGGTGCTACGTCGCGTCTCCCTTCTCTCGCCTCGCCTCGCGGCTTTTTGCGCCCGAGTCATAGGATGTCGTTACCTCTCGCGAGGAAAACGAGAGCGAGCATGTACACACTCGTTCGTTTAGTTGCCCGCCAACTGTGTTTGCGTTATTATAATAGCTGAATTATAATGTTATTATTATAATTATAATAATAAAAATTACAATAGCTGACAGCGCTAAGACAAAAAGCAGCAGCAGTTTCCAGCAGGTTCATCGTGGTCGGTATCCACAGTTCAACTAATACAACGAGTGTGTAGATGGTGTGCTCTCGCCAGAAACTCGGCGAGAGTATCTCGCCGAGTGTGTACAGCCGGCATGACACATATGAGCAGCTGCGCCAGAATCAATAAACCAATCCTTACTTGCACCTGAGGGAGAAACATTAAAACAAGATAAAACTGCAAATTAGCTTGTATTTGTTCGGGCGCTCGATTGAATAATAATACATGTATATTTGTCATGGTTTCAGAAGTTATTATTACTATTCGCTTTTTTTTTTTCATTATAGTACAGACAGTATGTACTATGTGTAGGATTTTTCCCTTTTATTTGAAAAGTAAGTAAGTGTACTGTTTAACAATAATAAACGCTTAAAAAAATAGTTCTTTTTTTATTGTTTTTCAGTATCAATTACCATGTAGGAGCTATAGACAATACAAAAACAATCGAAGTGACTTGGTAACGACGACAAAGCCGCGACTGTAGCCACGATGTATACAATACAATAATACATTTTACATACACAATGTAACCAAAAACTGACCCTTTAGGACCATGACGTTGACTTGACAGTGTTACAATTCCCTAAATGTTGGAATTTTAGAGTTCGTAATTCCCAAGAATTTAATAAGTCTAACCACAATTTTCCTGTTTTATTATCCAGTAGGATTTATTCTTTTTATTAAGAACGCTATTTACATTTAAGAATAATAATAAGCTTGAAGTCGAGGAAGGCTTTAGCACTTTGAGAAAACGTTATACAATCGACGTCCTTTTTCGCAAACTAATCAATTTTCAGCTAATTATTCATCAAACTACTAAACGCGTAAAATTACTATCTATATACAGTCCGGATTCCAACGACTGTGGTACCTATGGCGGGTTCAACTTTCACCCTTCAACATTTTAGGCTGCAAGTGTCTGATTTCCAAGTAAACTTTCCATGGGCCAGGGGGACAAGATGAGAGAGAGGATGGGAGAAATATGAATTGTAGGCACAAATACCCATTTTTTCGAATCTAGAGGAGGGGCTACTGAATGGCAACGCCCTTAAATCAACCCACAGCAAAAGACCACTTCGGAATTTATCCACTAGTGCAAAAGATCTTTAATTATACTGTAGAGCCTACGACGAGGGGGAAAAGTCCACGGTGCATATACTGTGCGAATGTGACCGATTAGCGAGACTCAGAATGAATCTTCCAGGAATCAATCACGATTACAGGCTTCTATGACTGACAGATATTACGAAATATATGGATATTATCTTTAGGAGCAGGACTAGAAGATAGGTCAGGGGAACCTAAAAGATGTTATTAGGTCGACGTGATTGGAGTATTCGGAAGACCACTCCTGGATAAATCTAAAACATGAGCTGAACCTAGGATAAACCTAACAAAACAACGACATTTTCTCTCTAATTCAAATCTGAAGAAAGTAGTAATAATTTGCAATTGACCTGAACCTGGCTACGTTAACGCTTATCGAAATTTTGACCCTTGAATGTATCGTGAAATGAAGGTGTTCATCAAAGCGGCAAGATAATTGTCACGCATTCTGGACATTTTTCACCCAACCTAACTTCTCTTTTTGCTTTGCCTCTGCCTAATCTTAATTCTACCCGTGAACATTTCATTATTATAATCCTCGTATTTCAATTCTGGTGAAGATATACGAGAAGGTGCCTCCAACATTTTTCGGAACTGCTTGATTATATTCTGCTTCTCGGCATACAGCTTATCTCTCTTCGAACATTTGTTTATTGCTGCTAGTGTAGTATTGATCCACGCTTCGTAATACGGTTTGGTATGTTGATTTAGACAGTTTGGGGCCCATTTCGCGACCTCTGTCGGCGGAGAGATGTTTCTTCTACACATGGAGTCCGGCGAAAGGATTTTTCTGTATTTTCTCTTTGGTCTGTAAAACGTTTGTATAGAACGTTTCTCCTTAACGTTCAATTTGCTTGGCGTCACTTTTGTGTTACTATTCAAAGTATCCGCGAATTTTGCGATCTTCTGTTTGCTTACTAGTTCCCTGTTTATATCTATCTGTAGTGGCGTAGTTTTCTCCTTTTGGTCGACGAATGTTACAGCCTTGTACCTTCGTATCGTATCGCTTTTTATTATACTTTTAATCAATGGTTTTCTACGTGGCGTTTCGTCGTTTCCAAATTTACTGCTAGCGAATTCATCTGATCCGCGTGAATGTTGTATTGATATGTGGCATGTGTCGCCGTTTGCTTGTTTTCTGCACTGGTCTGTGAAGCAAAATTACAATACCTATGCAAGATACTAATAAAAAAAAAAAGTTTTTGAGAGTACGTCAAGGAACAAACACTTAAAAAGATTAACTTTCTTGTCACAGAATATGGATAAGCCCGTGAATACCGTAATTAATGTCCATGTGACTGTAGACCCATACCATCAGCCTGTGCCTTCCCTGTTGTATTTATAGGTAACCCTATCCCAAAGCTCACCACCATACTCCCTCATCCGCTTTTTTCTCATCCAGTCACTTCAGAAGACTTATTTTGACATTGGTCCGGTTGGACAATCTTGGAAATCTTCAACAAATCTATCCTCATATCAGCTGGATATGTTTCTCCTTCGCAAGTTTCGCTACTGCACACAATCTTCCACTCTACCCAGCCACTACCGACAGACTTCTTCGAGACGTAGGTCCATCCTGGCTGGACGATATCCCACACTACATATGTATGTACATAACAAATGTATCCTCTTACCAATTTTAACATCAGCTTTATCAAAACTTTCACATTTATCATTCAAATCTTCCTTCTTATTCAAAATGCTTGCATTGTTATTTCTATTTCTTATCGTGTATCTCTCGCGAATTCTCTTTCTGCGATCCCAATCTGCGTATGTTTTCTTTTGGATATCATTTCTGTACATTTGCTCTATCAACCTGGGAGTTTCCTTGTCTACTTCTTTGGTATGTCTTTGCTTGACCTTCGTGACGCCAATCCTATCTGCTTTTGCTTTATCGTCTGTTGTATGTCTTTCTGCTTTCATTTGTGAATCTCCTCTATCAGGTAAGACAATATTAGTAACATCACACTCAATTCTTCTCTGATCCTCATCAGGTCTTCGGTTCCATTGTTTGTCATTTTTCCGTATATTATCTCCACGGTCTTTGACAAAACGCAAATCAGTTTTCCTTTCAATTTGGTCGTATTTTTTCAATAATTTTCTTTCCATTACCATTGCCAAAAATTAGATTTATCACTTTAAAATTTTTAATTCATGTATGCCATGGAAATGTGACGTTGGATTGACGTAGTAAACCCCACCTAAGTAAACGCGTTACACACGAATTGATCTGATTAGCCGACGACAGAGACGGCGTCATACGAAAGAAAGGGAACGCTGTAATAGTATCCCTATTTTACTTATGGCGCTATCTCTTTCATCGGTTGATCGGATCGGATCGTGTTCATCGCGCATAATAATGTACAAAATGACATGTAGAAGACATACCAACGTGGCCACATGTCATAGAAAATTAGATACTTTTTGTCATAAAATTTTTATAAAGAAACATTCTGTCACATTTCTAGTCAATACATGTAATTCTTTAAAAGTTCAATAAAACCAATTTCCTTGGTTTTTCGTATTATTATGTCAATATAAGCAACTTTTAAAGAATTACATGTATTGACAGAAGACGTGACAGAGATTTCTTTTTATAAATATGACACTTTTACAAAGGTATATTACGTCTACTATCAGGTAGGCGGTTGACCGGACTGTTGAGACTTTTCACATAGTGCCTTTAAAGTTTGGGCACAATGATGTGCCGACCTTGAAAAAAACCGGCCCGCCTCAAGTGTGCGTTTTCTAATTTATATTAAATGTATGAAAATTATTCACGATTTTTACAATGTTTTAAGCTGTGGTCCGCCGTAATATGAGCTAGCTTTAAAAAGTAAATAAATATGTACTTAGCCATGCAGGTAGGTAACTTCTCAAAACTGACCACTTCTAGAGCTTATTACTTTATTACAATAGCATTAAGGTGTCGAGGCCTTGGACGAAGACTACGTACCAACCGAGTAGCGTAGTGTGGATTACGTGGGTACGTGGTCCAACTACATCGCCGATAGGGGCCGAATGAGAGGATCCGAGGATCGTGTCACGTGTGTGTGATACGATAACAAGCCTTGAGAGAGGCTTATTCCAGCAACAGAGAGATGAATTAGATGGGAAGGTGTCCATTTTTATATGTTGACCTGTGTACAGTACACCTTGTCCGTCCCAACTGCCATAATTTGAAAAAGTGAAATTATGTCATTTTAAGTTGTCATTGAAAACCATAGACTATATTGAAAACCCCTCAAACCAATAATGTTTCGGAAAACTAAATAGAAATGTTAAAAAACATCGTCCATTCTCCAAAATTAGCTTTGAAATGGATCGAAAAACTGCCAAGGTTGTAAGATGCAAGTCGTCCAATACAGCGATTGTAACGAGGAGTAAGAAAAAATATAAGAAGAAAAGTGTGAGTAACGGCGAGTTCGACACGCCCGAATACAAGAAACGTGGTGTGTATGTCGAGAAGAAAACATCCAGATTGAACTCTCCGGGTGAGTTATTTATATTGTACAGACTGCAAAATAGATATATTTACATGCAATAGACTTTGTTCACAGACTAAAACCAATTCAGCTGCGGAAGCTATGAGCCTTCAGTAATTTGGACGGATCTGATCTCAATAGCTCCCAATTATTCAGAAGTTCTGTATACCTACCAGGTACGATGTTACCTGGTCATAAAAATGCTCTATTTTGATGAAAGGTCAAAAACTATGGGTATATTTATATTTACAGGACCATGCAATACGAGCCTCCTTGAGTGCTTTGGCTTGAGCAGACCAAATTGATTAGAACTCAAATTGTGACTGCCCATAGGGTTCGTTCCGCTATCATGCTCCAGAACAAATTATTTGATGAAAGTAAGACTTGTGGGAAGATAGATGTTCAACATTTGTTAGGGGAATGTGATAGGAACGTGTTTGACGAATTATGTTTAATTGTGATACTTGATAGCGTAATTTCGTTCAAGCAACGACAAACGTCTAATATTAATCCAATACAAAATTTAAAATGGCTAATACGAAATTTGCCCAAAAGGAAATTCGTCCAATATGGTCATATTGTTTTAAATATTGGGGTTAACTTTAAAAATTAAATTACGGTCTGTGAGCGCTTGCGGATTAAAAAATCAATTAATATGACTGGCATGTAAATATTGTATTATTAAATTTTTATTCCATTTAATCTGTATGTTAACAATACAGTTTCTTTGCGTTTAATTAAAAGTAAATAAATTTAACTCATTACATTAATATTTACCTAATTCGACTTATTTCTGAAAGTCAATATTCCGTTTGGACCCAGTATTCAGTTTGGATAAATCATTTGACGTATTGGACAATTATAGGAACAGCCATAAAATAATTTTGATATTAACTAAATTTATTCTTGATATTTTATTTTTTTAAAAGCATCTTAGCCACATGTTCAGGTGAAGCTAGGATGCTATATGATTTAGTATTTGTATAATTATATATGTGTGGGAATTTAATTAGCATAGAGTACGATGGGATTGACAAGTCTAATCTATGACAACGAAATCCCTGCTAAAATTGAGAATTAAAAAAAACTGTTACACATTCAGTGAATCTGTTAACTCGCATCTAACTATATATTATATGTACGTGTGTTGTACGTAGTGAGCAAGACCAGTTTCCTGCAAACTTATCTATTTTGCCGTCTGTACCAGGGCCGTGTGGCGTCGCCGACATTAAAATAGCACCACTCTTATCTCGTCCCGTAGGTGTCGTAAAAAGCTACTAAGAGATAGGTAACAAAGCCAAGATACCACAAGCCCTGAGGAACTACACCATCTCTAAAAGAGTGGACTCGCCAACCCGCTGGGCTAGCGTGCCATTTTGACGTCATACATATCTCGTGCATGAGACAATGTACGTGAAGACTCCCGTGTCCAGCAAAGGACTATAAAAGAGCTGGTTTCAATTGTACTAGGGTTGCAACAGGTAATGGCTAGCTCTGAGGAAGATTGTGTGTGGTACGGGTTTTGAGAGAAATCTATGCCCTGCAGTGGAGTAACATAGGTAGATTGTGTGGTATGGTGCAGCCAGAGGCGTGAATTTCATATAGGTAAGTAGATAGGCAGAGTTTACATAACTCTCATGTAGTTCATGGCATGAAATTTATCATATTATTTTACTTAATGATTTGCATTTTTAGGGGGAGGAGAGTGCACGCTGCATTCCCACAGCAGCTGGGCGTACTCAACTGGCCACGTTACTCCTCTCTCACAGAGGGCGGCCTTGAAATGTATTGCATTTCCTACTTTATCGTATTTCCCCAATGTACGTATGTGTTTCGGTAGTGAGTGAGATATGCCAGAGCCCGTTCTTATCCCATACCTCCCCATTTTCCCAACCCTTTCTCTTTTTTCTCGTGTTGTTGTTAAAACGTTTATCCTAACATTTTTCAGTTCGTTTAAAAACAATCTTTACACAGGTTGAATAAAAAAATACCTGCCAGGCTGCAACCCTTTGAAGACTGAATTGCTTTCGTGAAGTACGACTATTTTTAAATTCGGTACATTTTCACACAGACCACTCACCTTGTAGGTACACTCGTACCGATTTACATAGATGTCAGTAGTACAACTCGATTGCATTAACTCGGCACCTCACTATAATGCACCCCGCCCCCCCTCCCGCTACGTTGATTACCGTCCCGGCGATGTACGGTATCTATTTTATCAGAGCGCTACTTCATTTTGAAAAATAAAACTTTTTGGGGCAAAAATAAAGTTCAAAAGATAGTCGTAATATAAAGATTGTTAATTTTAATGATACAAATATTTTTAATGATAGTCATTTGTATAAAAAATACAGTTACGATATTTTTTATTTAACCCTTTATGTGTCAGGTACATGATTGTATGTGTTGTTTTTCATAATCAATAAAAAATTGCAGACAAAATGCATCCAAAGAAAGAAATAAAGGCTCCACCGCGGCCCCCGCCAGGAAAGAAAAGATTTCTAGCTTCCGTGTTAACTATACTGTCAAAATCCACTGCTGCCACTCAGTACCCTGCATCTAACGATGATCTTAACAACCCAGCAAGGAAGGATGAAGCCGCTGAAAGAACTAAAATAAAAAATAAATCAACCGAAATTGAGGATAAAATCCCTTTCAACGCAGAAACAACTTCACCAACTAAAGTCAAGAAGTCAAAATTTAAATCAAAAATATTGAATGAAACAGTAAATATAAACACTAAAAATGTGCAGATGATAACTCTTCTGCGGTCAAACGGAGAAGTAATGACGCCCTCAAATTATTCTGGAAGAAGTAGAGATTTCTCTGGCGTAAACGAATCGTCAGATTATGCCATCATAGAATTTGAAGATAAGGCTTTGAAAAATACTTTACATAATAATATAACACGGGATTTAGTCAAAGAGGTATTAGAAGGCAAATCGCAGAGGAAAACGAAACTTAGAGCCCTAGAACAGGAGCCGACTACGCTGGTCGGTGTTAAAGAGACCGAAAACCAAAAATGTATTTACAATTTCTTTGTCGATTTATTGAAAACTACCATGAGTGTAAATAATTTAAAACCTCCATCAGATAAAGCTGCGGAAGTAGAAAGCGCAAACACGTCAAAAGTGAATCTGCACATGAATGCGTCTGTAGCCAAAGGGCTTAACATACACGAAAAAGCATTTGAAATAAATGAAACTATCTCACAAAGACCGTCAAGGCAGTTTTTTTCTATTAATGATGAATATAACCACTGGAAAGACCAAGGACTCTTCGAGCAGTTCTCTTATACACCTCCAACTTTCAAAAGATCCAGAACTGACATAAAACCAAAATCACCACAGTCAACACGACGGGAAACGAGATCGGTCCACAATTCAAAGAAAAATACAATATTACACGAAACCGAAATAAAGGCTCGTAAAGCGTCATTTTACGGGAATAAAAAGAAAAATTTACTGAAATCGTTCAAGGACGAGTTGAGAATGGACGATGGGATTTACGAAGAACCCCAAAATTTTTACGAAGCACTTAAAGTTATAGCGCTAAATAAAAGGCACAAGCGAGCGATAAATTTCAAAGAATCTATCAAAATGCCGGAGAACGACAAACCGTGCCGGTATAAGTTTCGTGAGGTTTTATCCTCTAGAAAAAACTACAAACCGAGAAGTAAATTCTTCAAATCATCTGGCGGATATCTCGCTACACCAACTCGCTCGGAAATAAATAACTATTCCAAAAATACGTCAACTGTTACCACATACAATAAAAACGAGACTTACCCTAACGATGATCCATCATACCACTCTTTAGCAGTCTATGGTTATGATTACGTAGATTCAGAACAAAGGATTCCAGTGAGACCAAATGAAATTTCTTTGCCATACCACTACTCGTCAATGTCCGAAAGCGATATAACAGAATTTTAAATAATTTAAATGTATTTTGGTAACGATATAAGTGTGAATAAAAATAGAAAAGTTAATAAAAATATAGACTCGTTTTTGGTTTATTATTCGGCATTTCTTTGCACTTGACGACTTGGATCAAGAAATGTATTTCTTGATAGTAAAAAGAATTCCTTCCGACATACGACACTACCTAGCCGACTAATGATAGTGTCACGGGGAATTTCTTTTCTCTTCTGCACCACTGGCTCGTAGGTAGGCCAGTAGTCTCGTGGATAAATTTGAAAATGGTTTAATCCTTCATTTCCTACATTACCAAGGTCACAGTTTCCACTAAGACTACTGAACAGTAGTGCAGAAAGGAAATAAAATACCGGTAGTGCGGCTTGGTAGTGTCGTGAGTCTGGGGAATGGATTGTCTCTTTGACCTGGTATGCAAATATTTAAGATTGAAGCTTACGGACATGAATTGGGAGAGGATGAGGAAAAATCTTTTCAAATGTTATTTGATGCACTCATGCATTCATTAGAAGGACTTGAAGAGGTTTCATCACCCCATCAGTCTATACTCACCACCAAATTAAGCCTTCTTCTTTTCTTGGTCTAGTTTTAAAAATAGTGTTGTCAAAATAAGCGCTCGACGCTCAAGCGATTTTCTATATAATGTTACTTAAAAAATAAAAAATAATATCTGTATCAAATGCTGTTTATTTACAAATATAAAAAGCAGACCAAGCATTATCTGCCTTTTTGCTGCCAGTTTACATATTTTATTAAAAAATAAAAATCATAAACTACATCTAAGTAACAGGCCGTTATACATATAATAAAATTGTAACAGGCCGATGTCTGTACATTATAGGTATTGAAAAAAAAAAACGAATATGGGGGGGGGTCTTTATTAGAGCAACAGAAGCCATAACAACAGTTTTTAGAAATTTTGTCTGTCTGTATGTTTGTACACGCATCACGCAAAAACTACTGCATGGAATTTGAATGCAGTTTTCACCGATGTATTGCTAGAGGTCTAACTTAAAATATAGGCTCCATTTTACCGCAGGAAAATATCTTATTCCGATTGTTTTAAATTTAATAAACCGAAGCGAAGTGAGGGCGGGTCGCTAGTTAATAATATAATGAGTGACACAAATTTTTAATAGTTGAGTAAATAATGAAGTAGGTACCTACCTAATAATTGCATGTACAATAATTGAAGCAATCGAAGTTATAAGACCTCAGAATCTCGGAATGGCGATTACGTCAGCAATATTTATTTATTTACTTTCGTATTTTTTTTGGAAAAATTTAGTAGATTCTGATTAAATAATAAACTTGAACAGATTTTGTAAAAATTATACCAATGCTTACGTAAGCATGGGGGGGGGGTAAGAGCTTTGTTTACTTTCGCTGACGGGGGGGGGGGGGTTAAAAATGACGAAAATTCTGCTAATGATATGATGATAATGATAATATATGATATACGTAAGTTATGATAATGATGATCATAACTTATGATATGACAACGGCTAATGATTTAATCAGTGTCTTGCTGTCAATAAGTTATGTATTAAGTACTAATATCACAGTTTTAAAACATAATATCACAAAAAAAAAGTTTGATGATTGTATAATAATAATAACTATATAATTTAGGCAAAAGAATCGTGGTATATTCGGCATTTTATAAATAGTAAATTGAATTTGTATAGCTGTACTCGTAGTACTTACATGTTAATATTTTCAATTTATTTGTTTCTTCTGTATTTACTGAATTATTGTGTCGATTTGTAAATGTCCTTTGTCCCTGTCGATTTGTATTTGTCCAAACAAAAGCAAATCTCGACTTCTAGTTTTAGAGAAATACACATTTTTCTGTATTTGAGTGAATAAAATTACATTTCTTGATTTGAATTGTATTTTATTATATACATATATTAAACTTTAATGTCTGATTTTCTTAAAATGCACTTTTTTACTATGAAATTTGGAATTTTTTTTCTCTGTATTTTCTTTACGTTGTGTGGTCAGACATCTATTCTAGTTTCCAAATCTATCCATAACTCCAATACCGCCTATCTGGACCCGTTCTGCTTGAAAGCCCACATATAACTTGAATTAGAGAAGTTAATAGTTTTAGAAATTATAAAATATCCAAATCCATTTTATCCTGAATTAGGGACCCAAGATTTTTAAATTTCCCTTTTCTATCTTGTGCCACGCTTTGTGGACCAATCTGTGTACCAATTAATGAAGATTTTAAAAGATTTTGTAAACTTTAATTATATACTTTAACTTTAAATACAGATTTATAATTTGTTAAAATAAATAAAACTCGGTGATAATTAAATTTGTCGTGACAATTGACAACTCTTCAAACCTTAAATCAATTGTATGAAAATATAGCAAACCTGAGTGGGTAACATTGTCCATCACTCTTGCAAGTCTTTAGTGTTCTATAGTGACGTTTTACTCTCAAATAACGGCATCATTGCTTCTTTTACATATCTTTTCCATACAGTGTTTCGGTTGATAGTTACAGAAATATTAGCAATGGGCAATGTTGACCAAAAGTCGAGGTAACTTTGCCTACCTATTTAGCCTCTTGCATGACTATTTGCAATATTCTTTAACTATCCTATGCTCAATGTATAATGAATTATTATATTTGATATTTATAACCAAAACATTTTGCCCTTTCATACATATTTTTTGCCAGTGCACTCAATTTTATGAAAAAAGCGGGCAAAGTTGGATGGTCTCACGGTATCCTATTTTTAATTTAAATTTATTAAAAAGTTGTGCGAAAAGATGGATTCTTATAAAACATCGTTTGGATGTTGATTTTTCCGTGAATCTGATTAACATAAAGCAATCAAAAAATTAAGCTATTTTTTTAGCTGAACTACCGTCCGGAAATTAGGTCGGACGATAGTCTGGCAATTGAGACTGGATAAGCGCGGCAAATTAAAAAAAAAAGGTTGGAAAAATAATTCAATAATAAAATATAGGTACCCTACTAAAAAAATTCATTACTAAAAAATTCGTTAGTAATTTTTTATTTTGAAATTGAAAACTTACGCCTCTTTTCCGAAGGACGGTAACACTGTTTCCAATTATTTCTTCAAGTATCAAAATTATTTTTACAACTGAATTTGCCGTGATTTCCCAGTATCAACTTTGATTTACTTTGAAAGGCTGAGGACTTTACCCGAGGAAAGGACTCTGAGGTTCCTTTCCTCAGATAATATCCTATTATCTATTACATATTACCTTATTTTAGATGGGGACTCCTTGTCCTATAAGTTGTAATAAGGTAACGCAGCTACGCTTTTAAAGTTATGATAGAAGTACACTATCACTATCTTTTTAGGCATTGCCACAAGCACAGAATGCCCATCTTCATGCTCTATGACATCTATTTGCCTTATTGGACACTCTGTTAACACTGGGATGTCAGACGGTTCTGTGAAGTTGTACTGTTTTATTGGAGCCGAGTTTAGTAAATCTAATTTTCCATTAACATATGGTGCGTAGTATATTAGCAAGACTCCGAGGTTGCAGCCAACAAAAACCATGTCACCGTAAGTTTTGACGACTAATATGTCTCGTAGAGGACCTTGTGGAAGAGGCTGCTTGAGAGTTAGAGCCCATTCATAGTATACACTCCAGTCCATGCAATCGAGAAGTTGATACTCACTTAGACAATGCATTAAGTTTAAATTTGGAGCTGATTCTAGAGACCAGGTGAGGAGTAAACGATTTCCTTTGATTGTATAGATGTTTTTTCTATAAGTGAGAATATTTATGGTGTTAGTGCCACTGAAAGCCATTACTGCATCATCAGTGCTGCCAATGCAAATACTCTTTAAGATGTATTCGTCTAATTTACAGACAAAAATTCCATTGTCCATGTTCGCATAGTACACCTCTCGGTTAGCTATTACAAATGTTACCACCTGGTCAACTGTCAAGTTAGGATCATTCCTTGGATTCAGGACTTTACGGGTAATGTAAAGCTGCAAACCCCGGTCCAGGATGACGACTGCATCATCATTCTCAGCGTACATCATTATATTGCCGAATAACGGACGGCGGTTCGATAACTCTAGAGTTATAATATCATAATAGAAGATACCTCCTTCCTTTACTACTGCAATATAACCATCTGCTAGAATTTTGCAGCTGCGAATTCGCTCTGTAATATTTGAAGCGTACGCAAACTCGTCCCTCACCTCTTTAGCTAGTTCAAATTTGGACCACAATGTCAGAGACCTGTAAATTTGGGACCAGGTAAGTCCTGGACGAGCTTTATAGGCCGCTTCGTTATAGCAGTCACTGTAGTCTCGTATACAGTATTTCCGCCACAAGACATCGCTCCTGACTAATCTGTCGACCACATTTCTCCACTTGAGACATACTTGGCGGCTCAAGATTAAATATTTTGCTGGTAGCAGCGCAAAAATGTATAACAGAATTTCTGTAGGGAGAGCAAGCAGATGGCAGCTTTTGTCAGAATTTTGGGGCATATTTGCTTGAAGTTTTAGTCTTCACTGAAAGGGAAAATATGGATGGAGTTTCAGGCGTTTTTTTTTTTACGGAAACATACTGTTATCAGGTTTTTACACACAAGAAATATATCAACCCTTTGACTGCATTGTGAGTCGGGTATGTCACTGTCAGCTGAACGTTGTGAATTGTCAACTTGCCAATAACAAGATTGTTGAGACGCTTTGGAACACAACCTAGGGTTGCGTTAAAAACGTAACAATGACAAATAATTCCAATCGACAAATTTCTAAGGAAATAGGCCTACGAGCAAGCGGTGGTGGTGTTACCGCCGCCCATATACACCTGCAACACCAGAAGGTATGCGGGTACACCGCCGACCTTAAAAAATTTATCCACGGTGCCAGATGTGTTGGATTTAGACGCGAACAAACGCCCTGTGTCATTGTCTCTAACGCTGCGTGTCTGGCACGTTCAATGTCTATAGATATAAACGAACCTCTAAGCGTTGAAGTGTTTAAAAACGAAGTCTCGATTTGGGGTTCTATAAACCTAGTGGATTTCAACCCCAACAGGACGCAAGTCTGTGTATTCACCGCTAAAAAGCCTCTGTCGTAGTACCTCGCTTTCAGAGCATACCTCATAGGATCTCGGAAAATATCGGGATCCTTGGTGTCGACATTTCCACCAAAGTCGAATTTACGGGTCATCTGGAAAATAAAGCCAAAATGGCCTCCAAAAAGCTCGGTATGCTGAACAGAGCGAAGCGGTACTTCACCCCTGGGCAACTACTTATGCTTTACAAAGCTCAGGTTAGGCCCCATATGGAGTACTGCTCACATCTCTGGGCCGGCGCACCGAAATACCAATTAGACCCATTTGACTATTACAAATGGCCCCCTTATCCAACTCCGGGACCATCTATTATTATTGTAAATCATCCGACCCCAATGATCGACAAATGAATGTAGAATCACTCGGATCGAATGACTTACAACAATATCTTTAGGGGGGTGACTTGAAAACACGAACGGCCCCTTCCAACTGTCCGTATGTTTTCTTGTCTCCAGTCCCTTCAACGGCGCCTTCTTCGTGGTTTGTGATCACCCCAGGGCGCGGCTGAAAGGAACGTTGTGCTCGTGGTAGGCGTAGTTCTAATTCACCAGACTCGTAGAATGGCGGCGCAGGAACCAACGACTATGGAGGTCTTGAAATGAAAGTCTTGATTTATCTTCAAAATGGCTCGAGGGCTTGCGGTGGTGTTTTAAGGAGCGAGACGGCGATATTTTTCTTCTTCTTCTGTCCCGAGGACCTTGTTCCAAGTTGACGTTTGAGGATCACGTAATTTTACTTTTTTTTTTTTTTTTTTTTTTTTTTTTTTTTTTTTTTTTTTTTTTTTTTTTTGTTAGGAGAGAATCAGGAAAAATCCTGCATAGGACACCTGGTACCATCTAGTCTGGCTGGGCCAGCCTAGGTGGTACCAGGTAGTGTCGGACTCCTACCGACTAAAAAACCTGATTGCCTCAACATCGTGTATGTCTAGTTCTTGTGGCCCTGATGGCCTTTCAAGAGTCACCGGACTTGTTTATATTAGGGCGAGCGCAGAAGGCGCTCAGCCAGGAGTAAAAGTGTGTGTTGCAACGAGCCTAAGGGCTCCCCCGCCGGTAAACCGGCGGAAGGAACGGACCTCGGCTTAGGGCGTTACATTGGGGGGGTACCGCGGGATCGCGAGTCGGCGAGAAGCGCCCAGGCACGTGTTTATACCTTGTGAACATGTTGGCTGAGGGCCGGTGTGTGTTAACGGTGTATCGGGGGGGGCGTCCACGTCTCCGCCGGCGGGGACGGTGTCTGTGTGCAGTGTCTGAGTGCAGGGTGAGAACCGCATTGGCAGCGGTGATTGGGTCGTCGGGATCGTCCAGGATGTGCCTCGGCCGACGATGGCGGGGAGGGGCACTCCTGTCCGGTGTGTAGGTGAGGGAGGAGACAATCAGAGGATTGGGATGATGGGGGATGGCGTCATAGTAGCGTCGGGCAGAGTCTTTTATGTATTTGACGATGGAGGGAAGCTCAAAGTCTTTGTGGAGGTCGACATTACGCAAGTACCATGGTGCAGCCACGGCCTTGCGCATGAATCTGTTTTGGAGCCTTTGGAGGGTCTTGATGTGAGAGGGAGCCGCGTGTGCGAACACAACGCTAGCATAGGTCATAATGGGACGGACGAGAGTTTTGTATAATGTCAACTTATTTCTAAGCGACATTTTACTTCTCCCGCCTATGAGAGGGTTGAGGCGACCGAGCACAAAGGCGGCTCGGTTGCGGACAGTTTTGATGTGTTCTCGGAAGGTCAGTCTATGGTCTAGAGCAGTGGTCGTCAAACTGCGGCCCGCGGGCCGCTTGCGGCCCGCGGACAATATTTGTGCGGCCCGCGACAAAGCAAACAATTTTAGTAGATAATATCAAAATATGATTTTGCACATGAAGTTAACTAAATAGAAGTACGCGAGTAGGTATAAACTTCCTCCTGTTCTTTGTGTCCGTTAATTGTACGCTAGTTAGTTCATTGAGTTGGCAAATAAAGACTTCACATTGGTCACAGGTAGCAATTGCCATACAAAATCTATGGGGCAATCGCGTTTTGACAGCTCATAAAAAATATGTCAATTGATTGGTGGTGTCAACTAAACAATCCAAGAATGTGCGGCCCGCAGTGATATCTCACATTGTCCTATGTGGCCCTTGACCAGAAAAGTGTGACGACCACTGGTCTAGAGTGACTCCGAGATACTTGGTCTTCCTGACGAGAGGAATTGTTTGACCGAAAAGGGTTATCGGGAGAGGGGACAGCTTAGGCCTACGAGCGTTAGCCCTGGGAAAAGGGAAGCACATGGCTGCACTTTTCGTCGGGTTTATCTCTATCCTCCACCTCGCAAACCACTCACCTAGGGCGGTGACTGCGCGCTGGAGGCGTAGAGATACCATACGTAGGTTCCTATCTGAGGCGTAGAGGGCGGTGTCATCCGCGAAAAGGGCGAGCTCTATTCCTGGGGTGAGGGGGATGTCGTTAGTGTAGAGGGAATAGAGCGTGGGTGCTAGAACGGAGCCTTGGGGGACTCCAGCTCTGATTGGGCGGGGGCTGGACAGAGTGCCTTCGACTCTGTAGCGAAAAGTGCGATCGGTAAGGAAGTCTCTGATGATGAGAATGAGACTTTCTGGCACCTCCAGTTGGTACAGTTTATAGATTAAACCGTTGTGCCAGACCTTGTCGAAGGCCTTCGCTACGTCGAAGAAGACAGCTAGGGTTCGGAAAGGCTTCTTTTGATTGAGACGCGGGAGTATGTGCTCCGTTATTCGGTGCACCTGTTGGACACACGAGTGCTTGGCTCTAAAGCCGAACTGCTCGTCAATGAGAAGCCTTTTTGAGTTAATGTAACTCAGCAGGCGAGAATGGAGGACTTTTTCGTAGATTTTAGCCATTGTATTCAATAGGTTAATGGGTCTGTAACTAGAGGGATCCGAGCGATGTTTGCCCGGTTTGGGGATGCCGATGACGACGGCTTCTTTCCATGCGACTGGAAAGAGATGATTTCTCATGGCAGCATTGAGGATGGCCACGAGGAGAGCGATCAGATGGATCGGGAGGCTTTTGAACACCTTGTTGGGTATTCCGGCAATTCCAGGAGATTTTTTGATTTTGAGATTTTGGATAATCTCTTGGATTTCTGTTACCGTAACCGGTAGAAGGGAGTCAGAGGGGGGGATGGAGGCTCGGCGCCCCACCTCTCCGTCAACCGAGTCGACGTGGGATTCGTCCACCGGCTGACGGCTAAGGGAGCACTGGGCCTCCAAACTGTCGGCTAGGCATTCGGCCTTCTCTGCATCGTCAAATGCGGGAGGTCCGTTTGGTCTTGTCAGTGGGGGAAACGAGGCTGTATTGTCTGTTTTCATAGACTTCGCCATCCGCCAGTAGGCAGTGTGTGATGGCGAAATCTCGGACAACAGGGATTCCCAACTGTGATTTTTGAATTCAGCGATGCGATGCTTTACTTCCCTTTGTAAGGCTCGCATTCTACGTCTATTCTCGTCACAGGGGAAAGAGTCATAAGCACGGATGGCTGCGTTCTTGTCTCTTATCAGCTCCCTTATGTCCTCAGGCAACTCCCAGCGGCGATCGCTCGCCGCTGGGACTCGCCTGGAAGAGCTTTGGATTAAATCCTTAAGGTGGCTGCCGAGGCCGGAGACCGCCGTGTTTGTGTCATCCGCACTGGTCAGGTAGTCGGGGATAGAGTCGAGGTGGGGAGAGCTGGAAGCCTTAAGGGCTTCTTTCAGCTTAGTCCAGTTAATAATCGTCTTGTCTTGGAGGGGTGGTTCGGTCTGTCGTCCTAGTTTCATGACTACGGGGCGATGATCGGAGTCTAACTCGGAGAGGAGTTCTAGCGAGTTTAGACGTAGGGTGACGTTTTTAAATAGGGCAATGTCAAGGACGTCGGGTCTGACGTAATTTTACGCCTCTCACTTCACGCTTATTAAGCCCGCGGCAGTACCATTGGGAAAGCCGCACGCCATCATTCACCGTTGCACCCGTCTCCTCACCACCCCTCCCCCTCAATCGTCTTTATTCTTTATTATTCATACATTTGTCATTATTATTCATTAGTCTTTATTCATACTAATTTTCCTAAACAATTTATCTACTTTTAAAAGATCTGCCCTAATCTACATGGGTTTTATTCTATTAACCCTATTCGCTATTTCTCACTGAAAATAGACGAATGTGCGTGCTTAAATTTCATACCTTAGGGAAAATAAAAGACAGGCGGGGGCAAAGCTTTATTTTTCTAAATGTATAGATATGTGCCCGTTTGTACATACGGACTTTTGCTACAGGCTTTCTTTGCAGACATATTTTTCCCCATTGTTCTGTTTCTACTCGATTTTACATGAGTGGATATTTATATTATCCCCACTCCTTTTTCCATTTTCCTATACAAATGATTCTATACATAATCAATTTTGTAAATTATAACAATCGACACAACAATGGGTACCTACTCATTTTTCTTATTAACTACTTGAAGTTAATATTTTCAATATTCTGTTTATTTACAATAATAATATTGACACAACTAGCATTTTTACAATACATTAACAGACGACATTCACTTCAAGACATTTATTGGCTAATAAGCTCAATATGCTCGGCAAAAAACTGTCTAGTTGCACAACTCAGAATTCTACCTTATCGATTATTTACGAGCAAGGTTTAGGGGGTGTGGCTTCGTACTTATGAAATCTTCATACTGGGTGTGCATTGTTAACAGACTCCATTCAACCACGTGTTGTTCGTATTATCGACGATCCCATTCTCATGGGCGGTTTGAAACCCCTCAGCATTCGGAGAGAAGTTGCATCTCGCTGTATGTTCTACCGCCTGTACAATGGGGAATGCTCTGAAGAATTGTTCAATATAATTCCCACCTCGGGTCTACACCCGCACCTCCCGTCACAGAAGTGCATCCGGTCGATGGACCCATCCGCATTTCCTCGATACAGAGGTGTCGCGTACTGTGGAACGAACTGCCTCAAGAGGTATTTCCATTAAGCTACGATATGGGATTCTTCAAAAAAGCTGTGAATAGGATTTTGTAAGGTCGGCGGCGCACCCGCATACCCCCTGGTGTAGGTGTCCATGGGCGGCGGTAACACTTATCATCACATGGGACCGCTTACTTGTCAGCACACATCCTTATAAAAAACAAAAAAAAGACCACGAATTATTCAGTCTCACCAGACCAGAAAATATAGAACTAGTCTGACCAGAAAAATAAAAAAACTTGTTCTCGGGGCGCCACATTTGCTTTTTTCATAGCTACCTATTTATTTTGTCACTAGAAGCTTATGCACTAACACTAGGCATAATGTTGAAACTTTGAAGTTTAATAAACTATCACTATTAAACCACAAATCCGATAACACATTTTTTATAATAATTAAACATAAACTCAACTTCACTTCTGGACCTCCCGCCAAAAAGTCCTCCTTCAAAGTTCAAACATCAAACGGAATAAAGTTACGTTCGAAAATAATAAAAATCCCTCTTGGACAATTTTAATCTATGCTGAGTCCTTTTCTATTGCTGAAAGACGCAAAATATTTAGATTTATACGGCTATTTTCACACGATTTGGAACAGCCCAAATTGACAATAAAAAAATGTTTTATTTTGTAAACTATCTACGAATTTTAATCTAAACAATTAATTACTATAATTAAATGCACTATACAGTCTAAATGATTACAAGAAAAGTATTTTTAAGTTAAAGAAACTTCTATTTTGCGATTAGAACTGTTGAAACTGAGATTAGTGGTGTAAAAGTCGTGATGCGGTTAGATTTTATGTGGACTAAACAGCAGATTTGAAATGTTACCGATATTATTGTACAATAATATGGAAGGAAGTTCCAATTCATTAAATAATACAGGCTATAACAATGTTTACGATGAAAGTGTGATTCTAAATTCAGTAAGAATACGGAAAAAGGTTACTGAATTACCTAATTGCCCTGTATGTAGTTGCACTATACGACAAGGCGAGTTAGAATCTCACCTAAACTTAGAAGTGTATAAGTTGCAAAAACTTTCAAATGGAAGTTCTAAGAGAAAATTAAGCGCAAACAGTTCTAATATAGGAGTGGCAGGGTCTAGTACAAGTGCAGACAATCAAGAAGAACAAGAAGTGGATGTTAGTGGGTGTTTAGGGAGTGATGTGTATCAGGTAATTTATCTTTATCTTAAATTTTATTAGATAAGCCGAAACAGTTTTAAAATATATATTTTTTATGGAATAAATGTGGCGGTCGAGCTAACAGTACACCTATATATATATATATATATACATGTATTATTATTATTTATCTTCTATTGTGCCTTCATTCACGTGGACTTAATAGCTATAAAAGATTATTAACACCTGTCAAAGCACGCACGTGATGGATTTCACAGATGAAAATCAATCCAATAGTTTTGTGTAATTCAATTCTTTTAAATTTCCTCTTTAACTCAACTTCCTTGTGTCATATGAAGATGACACATATACGACTTTACCTTCTGGATACACTAGTGTAAACCTAATCAAAATCCATTCAATGCCAGCTCTTGAACTGGATCATCAAATCTGCATCTATAACATTTTCTGGCAACTGGCTCCACTTGTTGACTACAGGGTTAGATAGGAAATGTTTATAGGGATTGGAGGATATTATGGATATTCCCTTTGATGTAAGGGATAAACCACAACTTTTTGCAGGGCAGGAAACAATTTGTGCTATTTATGGTTATTATTTGAGGTCTGATTTTTAATTGGAGAATATTTATGTAAACAGGTGTGCAATGGTTTCAACCATTGCACATATGTAAACTATAGATTTAAACAAAATTTTAACACCCTCTTTAAACTTTTAGACTGTCAGCATATTCTTTATTCTTTACTTTTGAGTTTATCTTTTACATATATCTTAGAGAATAAAAACAGATATAGACACATCAGCGCAAGCTGCTTGTCTATCATATAATAATAATATAAACAATTCTTAATTCTTTATAGGTAATATTAATTTCCTTAATTGCTTTTACCTCATAGCGAGTCCACACAAACCGCCTCAGACGACTACGTGCTCGGAGACGCTTGACTCCTCCTCCAACCCAAGGTGAATGTCCAGTCTGCAATGCAACACTATCCATGTTCAAACTACAGAAACATGCACTACGATGTTTGAAGAGAACTGGTGCTTCGATGGATGAAGATGTTTCTTCTGATACTAGCTCGGAAGATGGGAGCATTGATGTTGAAGTAAGCAGGGATGAGTGATTTAAATCAATTTGATTAAATAATTGATTTAAATTATGATAAAAATGAAGTATACTTTTTATTTTAATCAATGGTTTAAATCAGTGGTCGCCAAAGTTTGAAGCCACTGAGCAACCGTAGGCACTGCTCAGTAAATGTTACTGTGAGCTACCAAAAGAAACAAAGACAAAAATATTTTTCTTTTCTAAATCAGTGATTTATTTATTACCTATTTATTACATTTCTAGTAAATATTACATCCAATTGAATAAAATTCAACACAAGTTCAGTTGTTTTTGTGAGTCATCAGCTTGAGCTGAGTAGTGCAACTTCCAAGTTGAGCGTGACCGCGATCTACCTACCCCACGAGCTACTAGTAGCTCGCGATCGACGGTCTGGCGATCTATGGTTTAAATCAAAGCAAATATCACGAGATTACAAAAGATTTTTTTTTAAGTAAGAAGGCGTCTGGCGAGCATACAGTGCATCTGATAGTAAGAGGATACTGTCGCCTGTGAATATCTGCGGTACATGCCAACATCAGTCCAGAATGGCAAAAACTTGCATGCCTCCAAATGTGCTGGCTGCCTTATAAGATGTACGAATGGATTTGGGAAAATGCGGAGGGATGGGATGGGAGTGGGCTCTTGCATATCTGACTCTACTGAAACACTTACTTACATTGGGGAAATTCGATATAGTGAGAAATGCAGTACATTTCAAGGTAGTCTTCTGTGAGAGAAGTGTAACGTGCCTATTGTAGTGCGCCCAGCGGCTCTGGGAATGCACCATGCACTCTCGCCCTACCAAAGTTACATAGATTTTACAGTTTACAGGAAAAAAGGTGGCAGACGAGTATACAGTCAACCTGCTGGTAAGTGGATACTGTTGTCTGTGGTCATCTGCAATTCCCCGAATGGCGTGCTTACCTTTGGAGATTTATTAATGGATTAATTTGATTATTGAAGGGATAGGATGCGATGGGAATGGGCTCTGGCATATCTCACTCACTACCGAAACACGTACGTACATTGGGTAAATACGATAAAGTAGGAAATTCAAGGTAGTCTGTGAGAGAAGTGTATCGTGCCTATTGTAGTGCGCCCAGCAGCTGTTGCATTGAAGTGTCCCCCACCCCCCCCCTCTCCAAACTCCAAGACAATGATACAAACATGAATTAAAAATTAAATAATTCTTCATTTTACGTTAATCGACATATGTGTAAGTGTTTGGCACAGAACAATGTCAATTATGTATCTGACCTAAATGCCAATTATATTTCTAATCAAGAAACAAACAACCTAGTATATATTAACTAATCAACAGTCTTTATTATAGAGAGATTTTGGTTTTGCTTGAGTTTCGTCAGAATGCATTGCTTGGTAGAAAGTTGTAGTTTGGTATCTACACTTGCAAGCAACCAAATCGACTCATTTGTTTCTAAAATGAGTTTTGGAGATGAGCAAAACATCTATTTGATTTTCATACAAGAAAGTGTATGACGCGATTTGCGTATTTTTTTACCATGGTGTGGGGCAACGCTGCAACTCACAGCCGCAGGGCGTACTCGACCGGCCACGTTGTACACCTAAATTGGCTGACTAAATATATATTTTTGCTTAACTCAAAACTGACATTAAAATTTTTGAACTAGGTATATAAAAATCAAATACAATTCTATAATTGTTACTGTGAATAAATAAGATAAGCCTTGTGGATGAAAATCTTCACAGTGTGTCTTCATCCACTGCTGCTGGACGTATCCCTCGCCACGATTTCTCTACCTAAAACCATCTGTGGCTTCTCTGGTCTCGGTTAAAGAGACCATTACGAACGTTTAACGCTTAACTCTTAGATTCATTAATGTCGATTCAGCTCTCGAGGTTCGATTACTCAGTGCTCATATTTACAACTAGTACCTAGGACTTTTTAGCGGGAACTCAAGAAGTGAAGTTGAGTTTTCTCGATTAATGTAAAAATTGAGTATTGTCGGTTTTGTGGTATGTTAGTGAACATTTCAAAGTGTTTTTTGTAATGTTTGTTATAAGCAAATAAAACTTTGTGACTGCATTTTTCGTGTACTTCCAACGAGTCCATCTCTCTCCTCAGTAAACCTAATATCACTTTACTGAGCAACTCCTGAGTTGCTTCGGCATGACTGGACATTGGCAAAATCTATTTTAAAATATGTTTACTTAATTGCGAAGAAAACAACACGGGCAAAATGTGCAAATTCCACCATTACCGTATTATATGAAAGGAAAAAAGAACTTCTTCCAAATTGTTGTCAGAATGATGAGCCTTCAGCAAGTGGTTTTGGTACCGAATACCAGTGGTGTGGCGAATGGAGGGTTAGAGCGACAGCATTGCAGCACGCGGAGTCCAGGTCCGCCACATGTGTGCGGAGGGTTTCCAACGACCAGGCTTTGGTGAGACCTTTATTATTTATTTACTCATTTGAGGGTTTAAGATTATTACACCGTTCCGATACACTAAAGATTTACTAAAGCTCGCACCACGAGCAGGAATAGTTCTTCTTCCTCTTCTGCTCCCGAAATTCTTCCTACTCGTGACACGTGCTCTATACGAAATTGATTTTTAAGCACACGGAAGTGTCCGAAATTCCAATGTATAAGTAAAGTGAGTGATATACTAACTTCATTGAACTATGTATATTCAATTTATCTAACTGCTTAGAAAAAATAAAATGACACTGTTCTGCCCTTGATTTCCTTTGAAATTACAGTACATGATATAATGGATTTTTGGACACTCGAGTCCTTAGAAATCTATTTCGTATAGTCAGTTTCATTGCAGGATTAAAGTGCATAAAAATCCATGAATGCATTTTTGGAATGGGTTTTAGTACAGAAACTAAAGCGGTACAAACAACCAATCTTAAACTTTAATATATTAACTTTGACCGTATTTCTTTATTGTATCATCTACCCCTATTTGTCTCCAGGCTTCTCGTTAGCACCCAAAGATAGTCTGGAAGAAATCACTTTAGCGAAAAAATCGCCCGTTGTACTTGTAATTATAGACTGACCAAGAAAATAAGAAAGCTCGCCATGATGTGTAAAATTAATAGAACTAATATCTTCTGCCGGCAACACTAACTAGCTATGAAAAAAGCGAATGTGGCGCCCCCACAGCAAAGTTTTTATTTTTCTGGTCAGGCTTTACTTGTATTTTGTGTTTCTCTGTATGTTTTAGTGTACATTAAAATGTTTATCTATAGCCTGATTTGCCTTGCCCAGTGTCTTGTCTAATTCTAGGATATTGCAGTGTGTTAGTTGTTTGTTTCAGGTGGTGGACGGTGATGAAGACACGGAATTATACGGACCACCACAATATTCACCGTCACGAATAGCCCTAGATGTGAGTTATTATGTGAGGTCCTACAAAAATTGTGTAAATTATTTTAATATTATGTCTAATTAAAAATTAACATGTATTTCATTATTTTTTATTGCATAAAAAATAAATAGTGATTAATTTACTCGTATGTGCATAACACTATCGACACTCGCTCAGGCGTTTGCCCTTTGCCCGCTTCTGTTAGTGAGTACGCGTCATCGGGTATCAGTTTCGTAACGTGACGTTTAATATATAATTAAAAAATCATGAAATGCGTGTTAATTTATAGTTAGATAAAATAGTTTTAGTGTATCGATTGACATATTAAAATATTTCACACTATTTTTGTAGGATCTTGTATAAAAAAATGTATTTGGACCGTGGTTGTAGTTTAAAAAAAATGTATTTGGACCGTGGTTGTAGTTTAAAAAAAATGTATTTGGGCCGTGGTTGCAGTTTTAAAAAAAATGTATTTGGGCCGTGGTTGCAGTTTAAAAAAAAAAGGATTTGGGCCGTGGTTGCAGTTTTAAAAAAAATGTATTTGGACCGTGGTTGCAGTTTTAAAATAAATGTATTTGGACCGTGGTTGCAGTTTTAAAAAAAATGTATTTGGGCCGTGGTTGCAGTTTTAAAAAAATGTATTTGGACCGTGGTTGTAGTTTAAAAAAATGTACTTGGGCCGTGGTTGCAGTTTTAAAAAAAATGTATTTGGACCGTGGTTGCAGTTTTAAATAAAATGTATTTGGGCCATGGTTGCAGTTTTAAAAAAGATGTATTTGGGCCGTGGTAGCAGTTTAAAAAAAAATATTTAGGCCGTGGTTGCAGTTTTCAAAAAAAAATGTATTTTGGCCGTGGTTGTAGTTTTAAAAAAAATGTATTTGGGCCATGGTTGCAGTTTTAAAAATGATTTTAATTGACTTCCCTTTTGAAATAAAAACCTTGAAACTTCTTATATTTCTCTTCCAGGCGGAAATACCAGCAGCAGAGAATGGTCAAGCAGACGAACAAAACGAAAGTAGTGATGTTAACGAGAATGGTCAAGAGAGTGCTGAAAATAGGGCGCCAGTGTCTAAAGCTAAAGCCTTAGTCGAAGCCAGCGCTGAGGTAATAAACACTTATACAACGTGTCACCAAAAAAAAAAAACGCAAAATATTAAACACGTCAACTAATTTAAAATCAGGGCTCGTAAAAAATCCGACATTTATAATAAATATCAAAATATCCCATATTTTTTATATACATAACTGTATATAAAAAAAATATATATAAAAGAGGCGATTTTCATCATGTAAGTGGTTTTAATGTGTCAAAATTGTTAAATGAAACTGAGTTTTCATTAATAGAATTATTTATTATAAAACAAAAAAAAATGAGTAAAATTAGAGAAACAAAAAATTAGTCTGAGATTAATAATCAGTCTTAATCAACATTCAACTAAATTATAATCATAATCTTTAGTGGTCATAATTTTTATTTATGTCAGTATAAAAGCGTGGGATCTGCCAAAATTCTAGGTTTGACGATAAATATCAATTGATACATATCGTCGAACCCTGTTTATTAAAATATATAAACCGGTTCTAGCGAAAAATTGAAATTATTAGTAATAAATCAAATTTTCAAACTTAAAATTTTGTTGTTCTATCTAATACTTTCGTAACGCTCATTTCTCAGTACAGGACAATGACCGGCCGAGGGCGAAGCGCGTAGAATAAAAGATATACTGGACATGAACAATAACAATTGTAAAAAATGATACGAGTTGATTCTACTCTCGATACTGGTTATTTTAAGCTTTTTACGTTATTTTAGCGACACGTTGCATACAAAAAGGAAATCCAAAAAAACGTAAAATTTTATGTCAATCTCCTCGCAAAATACTAATTTGGGGCCGTTGAAGTATTACGTAAGCAGAATTTTAGTCATTTTTAAACACCTCCCGCCCCGCCCCTTGTCAGCGAAAAGCGAAATTAAGCAAAGCTCTTAAATTCCCCCCCCCCCCGCTTACGTAATAATTGGTATATATTTTACAAAATTGCTCAAGTTTCTTTTATTGTTATTTATTTAATCAACAATAAATAACAAAAATACGAAAGTAAATAAATAAATAAACCCCCCTTTGGTGCTTACGTAATACTTGAACGGCCCCTTTGCAGCGGTTTAAAAACATTTGTTTTTCAGGTAAGAGTACAGGCTTTGAAGGCAAGAATAAAAGAGTTGGAGAAAAAAAGGAATCCAGCTGCCGAGGTGAGTTTATATTATACTTTTATATTTAACATTATAATAATTACTTTTTTCCGTTAAATTATACAATTTTATATACATGGTGGAGAGCCTCCTTTTAAGTATAAAAAATATCTGTGTGTGGAGACCCCCGCTCAATATTTCTATACATTCTATACTTTTCTACTATACATATAAAGAGAAATGTCCTGACTGACCGAGAGACTTTCCGACTCATCATACTGATACCACTGAAGCTGGAAACATGATGTTTGGACAGTAGCTTTCCCATCTCATAACTTAGACATTTCAGCCAGGGCCGTCTTTACCAGGGGGTGCAAGGGGTGCGGTGCACCCCTGGCGCCCCGCGCCCGGGGGCGCCTGTCGAGCGCTGAATTCAGTGCCGGCTTTACCTATGGTGCAGGGGGTGCGGTGCACACGGGCGCAGGGTCTTAGGGGGCGCCGAGCGCCGCTCGCGACACCTCCAAAGAGTTCAAAACGCCTACTAGAGGGCGCCCTGCACCCGGGCGCTACATGAGCTAGAGCCGGCGCTGCATTTCACACCCCATCAAATGGAGACTATATTAGAATAAGAGAAAGTCTGGACTCCCCATTCCCCCATCAAGTAGGATTGAGAGGTTTAGTGCGATTTGGAAAACTCTATTTATGATTTTTGCTGTTCAAACAGTGGAATGTGTAGCCATCTACTTGTAAATAATGTCACCTATATTTGTACTCACATTCGGGCCAATAAGTTATTGCAATCTCTATAATATTGTTTTCAGTCAAAATGTCTAATATGTCTGGGACCATACACGTCAGCGACCGTTTCAATACAATGTTGGCATGTCTATTGCGAGGTAAGATCATTTTTATATGGAAATTCACCGACATTCATCTATGAACGTCGACATACTATGTGCAGCATCTAACATTGTGTCCCAGCATTCATCTCCCGCCCAAAGGTTGTCTGCATGAGGTCGTTTTAGGTCTACCTAATTACTATTTCACATTATCACAATGTTTTTCTTCCACCATTTCATCTAATTTTGTTCCTAATTATCGCGTAGTGACAATTCATAGAATCAAGGGACTATTTGTATAACTTGGCATGTGCAATGAATGCCCTTTAATAAAAAAATCTCTTTTTTCCTGTCTAATTGTATTATTATTATTTTTGTCTAATTGTATTATTATTATTTTCACATAATTTTATTACTATTATTTCTGTCTAATTGTATTATTATTATTTCTGTCTAATTGTATTATTATTATTTTCACCTAATTTTATTACTATTATTTCTGTCTAATTGTATTATTATTATTTCTGTCTAATTGTATTATTATTATTTTCACCTAATTTGATTGCTGTAGCTCACTAATAGAATAAGTTTAAGCACCTCTATCGGATTGCATTCTTCTATAGTTCTCTACTTCTATAAAATATATCTTATATCTTCCAGGTATGTTGGCTACAGTCGTTAAAATCAAAGAAAATCTGTCCGCAATGCAGTGCAATCACTACAGCACAGCATCTAAGGAGGATATATATGTGAATTAGTTATATATCGGTTACCGTGGATGTCAGGAATTAGCGAATGTCGACATTCACACGCGACATTCAATTGTGAATGTTGACATTCGCCGCCAGTGCAGTTTGGAAACTGCACTGGCAAACCGTTTGCAACCGTTGCCGTTGACATTCACGTGATAATTTTGACAGCTAATTTTGATACTTGATAATTAAAAATATATCATTTACTGTGAATGTTCTTATATTACTTACTGAAAATATTCACGTGTGAACGTCGACATCCACATTCGAAATTTAACCTTGAATGTTGGCGTTCGCATGTTATTGTTGACATATATCACATTCAAAGAGATATTTGATAATACCACGAGAATTTTGACAAGCATGTTGACTCGCTAATATTTTTTTTCCAATCAACCACGAACACATTGTCATGTGCAATTGACTGTTGACAATCACCGATGCATGTAAAAGTCATACTGTCAATAGCTTCGTGTTCGCCAACGCTCGTACGGCCGGATATGTTTGCCATATTACGTTGAAGAACAGCTGCTGAGGGTCATTGCGGAGGGGGATGGCCGGCAATGAGACCATCAATCAGTATAATAATATGATTGAAACTATAAACTGAACAATTTTAGTCATTTGAATGTCAACATTCATCAATGATTGTCAAAAAAATTTTTGTTCATATTTATTGAAATTAATACTTTTATACAGTTTGGTGGACAATATTTATATACTTAAGGGGTGGTCACATTTGGTTTTATTTAATAATTAGTTGTTCGTAAAATGACTTTTTTTTACTATAGAACGTGTCACTGAAAGAACGCAAAAACGCAATAAAAATAGGTTTTTCTGAATCAAGAGTAGAATAGATCGTAACAGTTTTTACAAAAAGGCTTTTTCTTCATGATTTATAGCAGGGGTGTTCAACTTACAAAGCCTCAAGGGCCAAAATTAAAACCTTGAACTTAGTTGCGGGCCATATTTTAATTTTAATTTACTTTTAATTTTAAAGCATCAATAAGAACCTATGTAAGGTAAATAAAACCAAAAGTAAATTATAAACCAGTATATTTGGTAGAGTAATTTTCTGATTTTTTTTGTCTCTTTCGGGGGCCGCACAAAACGGCATCGGGGGCCGCCAGTTGGACAACCCTGATTTATAGGATAAAGATGTTAAAATAACACCGATAACACCATATTGAAACATACTGCCAGTATTTTTATATGCACAATCTGTGGCTCAATTACACTCAGTATGCAATACAGCAACGCCTTCAGGGTGTCGTTGGGGATGCCGCGCTACTGTATCGCATCGATGTTCGCCAACGCTCGTACGGCCGATATGTTTGCCATATTGCGTTGAAGAACAGCTGATGAGGGTCATTGCGGAGGTGGATGGCCCGAGAATGAGACAATGACGACTGGGTGGTTACTTCGTACAAGAGGTAACTGGTGGCGACAGCCGGTGCCTATAATGTTAAATATATATATAACCCTAGTCCAGCCATAAGTTGTTACAAAGATAACATTGATATTTTTTATATTTACGTTATCATTTTATTAAAAGAATTTGTGTTAGTTTAGAAATAAATAGGTGAACGTTTATTCGAAATGGTCAACCATTTGCTTTTTTTACAAGCTTTCTTTGTGGCCAGTTTTCGATTGAAACATGGGGAAAATTGGGCAACTGCCACCCTTATGGAATGTTTTAGGGATTCAATATTATCATGGCGTTTAGAGCACGTCATGCTCTCTAACAGACCATAAATCATAATCAAGCGGATAAAGAAGAATACTACCTTGAAATGTACTGCATTTCCCATTTTATCGTATTTCCCCAATGTACGTACGTGTTTCGGTAGTGAGTGAGATGTGCCAGAGCCCATTCCAATCCCATCCTATCCCTCCCCATTTTCTCAACCCTTTCTCCAAATCCATTCCTATATCTCCAAAGGTAGGCGCATCCGGGGGCGTGCCAACGTTTCTCATTTTGGACTAATGTTGGCATGTATCGCGGATGTCTATGGGCGACAGTATCCACTTACCATCAGGTGTACTGTATGCTCGTCTGCCGCCTTCGTACATAAAAAAAAAGAAAGATCGGCACTAGATGATGGCCAGTCTTCAGCTCTAATGAAGTCGAGAACATTCCTTTCTACTCACGCCTGTGTTGAGCCAACACCTACTGCTATAGAAGACCGAAACGCTTACGTCACACCAGAAGCCTATGTCACCAATATGAGGCAGATGAATATCGCATAGACACTAGCAACTTCTGTAGAGTTATGACCATAAAC